>BSBM01000070.1:10690000-13560000 GCA_027924585.1 Larix kaempferi
TCAACAACATTTGATGAACAAGAACCCCATGGCACTAGTCAAGAAGTGAAACATAGGTTCTCATTAAGGGATGTTAATTCAATTCCCACATCAAGTCAACCTTAGACTATGGTAGTGAATGAATTTTTGGGTTGTGGTTATACAAACAACAAAGTTAGGGAGGCATTGAATGAAGGATTTACAAGAAAAGAAGCAAATGTTATGGAGACTGTCCAAGAGAAAGTCCAATTTCCCACATCCAACTACCAACAAGAGAATGAAAGGAAAGAGGCTCCTATTGAAAATCCGGAGCATCCTGGTGATGTTGTACATGCTCCAGTTCCAACACCCTTACCTCCATTAGCAGATACACCCCGAAGAACTCCAAAACGTATACAGGTTGATCCAACTCTCATTAGTTCACTTGAAGGTACATTGTCTAAACGTGCTATTGCTTATCAAACTTACTTGCTAAATTTTTTTATTCTAAATGTGATGGGGACAAGTGCAAATTATTTTTATCATTGCTAAAATCTATGTCTATGGATGTTGTTAGAAGAACATTAAGGATAAATATAACCAAAAAGTTAGAACCAAGTTTTCGTATTGTTAAAATTTTAGTAGATGCATTTAGTACAATTGGAAAGAAATCTCACTCAAAGGATCGCAATGCGGCTCTCCATGTGTTGTCACAATCAATCATGAACAAAAACACTAGGGCACTTAATTTTCTTAAACCTACCTCCAAAATTATTAATTTGAATGTGAAGAGACTTTGTAGGTATTGTGTTAGAAGAGAACAACTTGAAATTGGTCAAACATATGTTTGGGCCTTCATTAGAAGGTTTCCACGCTCTGATATGAAGCTCATTGATGAAGTAAAGGGATTAGTGAAATCTTTTTGGCATGACAACACTAGACCTTCTTCCAACCAAAAATATGTATTAAAATTGAGAAGGGGTTCAAAGGATCGTGAACCACACATTAAACATTTTCTTGATATGACACAAACAAAATTATATGAGATATTTAGGAATGAACATAACGAACTTAACTTGGGTCAAAGATCCTTTGAAAAATGAAAACCATGGTATGTTAAAATAAACGCAATTCGTAACACATGTTGTTTTCGATACCACATTGAGTATGGTTACTATTATTACACATATACATATAATTTTCATGTATTGTATAACTCTCTTGTGCAGGAATGCTCAGCTACATTACCACTGATGTTATATAAGGACTTTATTCATAGCATTTTGTGTAGCGGGCCAAATGATTGCACATTTTATCAAAAAACTTGCATAGATGGGACATGCCTAGGGTGTGGTGGATTGGCATTATTGGAAAAATGCATACATGTGAACGATGAGCATGAAATTGGGAGGCGGGAGGTGAACTTGTAGTCATTCAAATATGTCACGTATGATATTGATGGAGGGAACGAAAGAAAATAAAATACAATTGGTCACTTCTCAGGTTAGTAATGAGTTATTGAATATTATTTTTTCTTATGATTGCAATTTCATATGTAACAATCTATTGATATATGTCTTTATTGTTGATCTACCAGGAACGGGTTTGCGACTTCATGTAGGAATTCTTTGAAAATACACAACAGTATGTAAAGCATGTACATGTGGCTCGTTGGAAAGATGAGAAGTTTAGAATGTCTAGCGATACATTTGCTAGTGGGACTATCCTGTCAGTGGTCTATTTTGCGGAAACTAGACTCTACAACCGCAAAATGAGATTCAGATTCAATACTATCACTCAAACTAGGTCGGAATAATGGTCCATATCACCTATGGACATGGGGCAGATAGTACAGAAGACAACAAGGTTATATTGAAGGAGTATAACTTCTACATAAGTGATGACATGTGTCACGACTTGGCTTTTGTACAACACAGCTTTCAAATGTTCTACAATCACTTGAAGGATAACAATATACATATGAAACAACATTGGATTTGGTTTGACGGTTGTGCAGGGAAATTCAAAAATGGTTGTGTATGCTCCAAAAAAGGTACAAGGTGCCACATATGTGGAACTATTTTGAGACCAGACATGGAAAAGGTGAACATGATGGAGCAGGTGCGTGCATCAAGACTCCATTGCGCAGGAAAGAAATGAAGTTCACAAATGTATCACTCATCCGAGATGCAAAAACCATTGTTGAATGGTGTGCTTTAGTCATGGGGGAGGGAGAAAGAAGGCAGGAAGATCACTCAACTAGGAAATCACATGTACATAGATATTTTGGGAGGTGGTGGATGCAAATCGATCATAGTTATATGAGTGCAATACCATCCAAGGAAATCATGCATTTGATTCAGTTAGAATGTCGGACGATGCTATACTTGAAATTTGGACAAGGAAACTCTCATGTTTTTATTCTCCATGCAGTAGTGGTGAATGGGATGAATGTGAATCCACGGATTAGGTGATAGCTGGGACCGTGTATCATTCCCCATTGGTCGACGGATAAATACAAAATTATCCTAGTTAGAGGAGGACCAATCAAGTATTTCGCTAGAATATAACCACATATCAAATCTCGTACAGCCAGGTTCGATTAATATTTTTATATTTTCGATATTTTTGACAACTAGTTGTGTCTAATTAGCTGTGTATATTTTCGATATTTTTGACAACTAGTTGTGTCTAATTAGTTGATTGAAACGTTGGCACTATATTTTCTCCATGGCACATATATGCAGTGGTTTTCTCGAGACGCAATGCATGGCACAACAACTATTAGCTGGAACATTTCTTAGTGGGGAAGCAAACCCTAAATGTCCCATTATGAGACGTTGAGGCCAATGATTTTCTGATTGGTTCGATGGTTATAAAAGGAGAAGATTCGATGGTTATAAAAGGAGAATATTTGAACCAGGTTTCCCACTCAGCAAAATAGAAAAGGGTTATCATATGAAGATTATAGACCATGTGATATTGTATACCATTATACAAACTTAGTTATTGGCACAAACATCTAGCTACAAACAATTCCAAGCAAGAACTCATCAAAGGCACAATACGTATTGCCTTACTCCGAGCACGAGAGGTTAAAGGAAACCCTTGATATTCGAGGTGATCCTGAAGGTCTAGTTGAATGATCATAGGTAGGTAATTTATGGTATGTGGTTTACATGTTTTATTATGTACTATGTTATAGGTATGTGGTGTACATGTATGCTATGATTTTGTTTCATGGTATCTTTGAGTATTGACATTAATATTTTGACTATTATAGGCAGACATTGATAGCTTGATAGATTGATAAATTGCATCTAGACTTGGTACAACTTGTCAAATTGCACAAGTTTCATCATGGATTTTTTTTCTTTGTTTTTTTCTCCCATCTAACATCACCGCCATGCTCTTCCTACCCATTTTTTCACCATCACCATCCCCTTTTTCACCATAATATTCTCATCCATCATCCACACAAATATAAGCATAGTTCTAATCCATAACAATAGAAACCTAGAAACCATGCCAAAAAAATAGTCATAATCCTAATATATATGCATGCCAAAAAAACTTCATATATTCATGTGCATCCACTTGTATCTAAACCATTGTGCTGCAAATATGCACAAGAGTCCAAGAAACCATAATTTGTATTCTAAACCCTTTAATGCATCTTTGAAAAATATTGTATTGATTCTAGGTGTGTTTCATGGATATTGAATTTGAGAAGTAGAATTTAGGGAACAAAACCCTTGTTGTCCTCCCTTAACCTTGGTAGACCGAGAGACCCACTCTTGGTTCGCAAGTAATGTAGTCATGGTACCAATATCACTGATGCAAGTGATAATTAACATATACATATGTTTCAGGGGCTCGTACATGGTGCTTGATCCTAAGAAGCAAGGTTTAGCATGAGAGGCTATTGTTTCCATCTCAACTATTGTAAAGGGCTCAATACCCATCCATGCTATTGAAGACCTAATACCCATTAAAGAATCCCTAAGAATGAGAATGTTTTAATGTGTAGGTTATTATTAACCTATATAGGTTTAATGTGTCACGTTGGGGACTCATAAATGCTTCTTTCAAATGAGAAGGAAGGCTTAATCCATTGTCCCCCCAACCATGTTTCTTCCTTAACACTTTAGTTTTTTATTATTTCAATTGAGACTACTACTACAAGTTAGTAGGTGCTCATTAGCACATGCTTGGGTGAAAACCCACGCAACATAGAGCTTTGATCTTGCTCTCGGTGGCAGTCTCAACAGAAGCCTTGAAAATATTGAATTTTTCTAGCAATTTTGACTTGTTTTTGAGAAACAAGACCCAAGTGAATCTGGAGAAGTCATCGATAAATGTACGAACATACCTTCAGCCATTCATGGAGGCATGTGGAAATGGACCACTGATATCATAATGTATCAACCCCAAAATAGAAGAAGCTCTGCTAGCTTTGCCTCGGTCAAAATTTGTGCTCGGGGTGCTTCCCAATGATGCGACATTTGCATATTCCCTTCGAGGATTTGATCTTCGGAAGGCCATCAACCATGGAATTTTTCTGTAGCAGCTGCAAATATTTATAATTTAGGTGTCCAAAACTCTCATGCCATAGCCTACTAACCTCATTTCCATGAGTTAGAAGAGCAGTGGACTTTTCATGTGGCAGAAAGTGTGAAAACTCATATGATTTTGTAGCATGATTGGCTTCCTACTACAATGAGTTCTCCACTTGCAATATCAAAAATTTCAACTTTGTTAGGGAAGAATACAACTTTCTTTGTTGAACCAGTGTGTGTCATCTGATATACGGAAAGAAGATTCGAAGCTAAGCAGGGTACATAGAGAACATTGTGGAAACTACCATGCTCTAAATGAATGGTACCTTTAACCTTTGAAGAAATTTGAGATTCATCTCCCATGTGAATGGAGATGGCATTGTTTGGGTCAAATGATGATAGAGAATATTTATTTGCAGCCATGTGGTTCGAAGCTCCATAATCAATGAGTAGAGTTGTGGAATTCGAAACAGTTTCCATGAGTGCATGACCTCTTTCATGGTGATCCAAGAAAAAGAGCTTGATCTTTGGAGCATATGGTCCCCATTTGAACAAGCTTATCATGCTCCTTTGTCAAGGATTCATTGAAAGAATTTAAGGTAGGGATTTTCCAATTAGGAATTGTGAGTTTTCCTGTATTGAAAGTTGAAACAAAAACTGAATAATCTTTTCCAATACTTGTAAAGATGCATAAAATCAATTGCTTATCCTCCTTTTCCACTCCACATTGCTTCAATAGCATAAACAAGCTCTTAAACTTAGTGAAGAAGTCATTGATGGTCTCGAAATTTTCAGGATTGAGTGCAATCAACTCGCTTTCTAGTTGATAGGATCTCATCTCATCCTACTTGCCAAAGAGTGTGGCAAGTTTCTCCCATACCTATTTCAAAGTAGTCAGTCCACTAAGTTGGAAAAGAAGATATTTAGAGATGTTGAGTCAAAGGAAACCATAAGCTTCATCAAGCTTATTGAAATATTTTTCCTTCTCTATTGCTTATGTAGCTTCGACTTCAACGTCCATGGTAACTTTGTAGAAACCTTTAGAGTGCAAAATTATCTCCATATCAGCCTTCCACTGATAATAGTTGAAGGGAGTGAGGAGATTTGATGAAGAAGTGTCCATCTTTCAAGAAGAGTGAATGCAATGGAGGAGTAGAATAACCTGCAAATCAAAAGAAAACAAGAACTATAAGTTCGACAACCCACACTTTTCAAGTTGCATCACACCCGGCATAAGACAATCAACCAAGCTTGAATAACCAATGATTCGAATCCCGGAATTATGTGGAAACTCTCAGCTTCTAGTGTAGAGTTGGAAGAAATTTTCAGCAATAGCGAATGCATGCCACTACTGCAATATTTTTGAGCAAAAAACACTCAATCTTTATGAATAATACCTGCAAAAAATAGTTCTTGTCCTTTCCATGGCTCTGATACCATGTGAAATTGAAACACAATAGATATATTGCACAAGATAATCAATTACAAGAGATGCATAAAGAATAATATGTGTAAACTGTGCAAGAGAATTGCAGTAGTGCTCTATTGAACTCAGAAGTAGAATAGAATACAATGTGTAGTCAATATGACTAAATGATTCGAATTAACCAAGGAGGTCATTTGAATAGCCTGCATGGAATAGCTTTGATCCACTAGGATTCCTCATCATTAGATCCGTGGAGTCATCAATTCACAAGTAACGGTCAACCAAGTGTCAAACTGAGTCTACTTGATTATAGGTAGGTGTAACTGGCGCATGGAGCACTAATGGAGTGAAGGAGAATCCAAGGAGGGTGCATGAGGAGCTGACTAGATTCAGAACTAGGAATCTAGTCTCACTGGAGGTCCAACGGAATGTTTCAGTTAGCTAACTAGTCAATCAGTCCTTAAATCAAGGAAAGATCCACAAATCAAGCTAACTAACTAAAGTGTCACTGGTGGTAGGTGAGAAAGGGCACCTTTCACATGAGGTAGGTTAAAATAGGATGCATCACTGACTAGGAGGGCTAGAAATGAATGGGAAGAAGATCCCAGGGCGAGAAAACTAGGGACTAGGTGTTGGGTGACACCTCACTCATGATTGGGATGCATGCAAACATAAAAAGTGATGATGAGATATCCTAAGATGTAACACCAAAAAAATATTTGTTGGTGATGATAGATCTCTTAGTGTTATAGGATCTGGAACAATTTCAGTAGATAATGGACAATTTAGTGATGTACTATGTGTTCCAAGAATTTCCTGCAATTTGTTGTCAGTCTATCAAATCACTCATTCATATGAAGGTAAAATTGTAATGTTTACACCTCACCAAGTTGTAATCAAAGGTTTCCTAGCCACTAGAATTGTTGATGATATTACGAGGTTGTACAAGTTTAACAACTTTGGGTCATCACCTCTTCCCTCGATTTTTGTTGCTCATAGTGATGACTTGAGAAAAATTTGGCATGAGCGATTTGGTCACTTAAATTATCGGTCATTACAACAACTATGTAAATAAAATATGGTGACAGGTCTTCCAATGGTATATTGCAGAGATGGTGTTTATTCCAGTTCTGTACTCAGAAAACATCATCGGGATAGTATTGACAAACGTGCCTTTTGGCACGCCTCGACCCCCTTTGACCTTGTTCATAGTGACTTGTGTGGTCCTCTTCCATTTGCTTCATTTTTTGGTTTCAAATATTTCTTAACTTTCATGGATGATTACTCTAGACGCACTTGGGTTTATTTCCTAAGACTTAAGAGAGAAGTATTTAACATGTTCTTGGCCTACAAGGCCCTTGTTGAAAAACAGTTTGGTCATCAAATTCTTAAGTTAAGATATTAGAATGGGGGAGAATATGTTAACAACAAATTCACTACTTTCTGCACTAAAAAAGGAACCCAACAACAAAACATTGTTCTATATACACCACAGCAAAATGTTGTAGTTGAACGAAAGAGCCGCACTTTAAAAGAAATGGCTAATTGTATGATTCAAGCTAAGGGACTAAATCTTCAATTCTGGGTTGAAGCCATAAATTTTACAAATTACATAGTTAATCACACCCCCACTAAAGATTTACAAGATATCACACTAGAAGAATCATGGATTAAAGTTAAACCAGATGTAAGTCACTTCCATATGTTTGGTAGTGAAGAATGGGCCCATATTACAGATAAAAAACGAAAAGCATTGCAGCCTAAAATTGAAAAGTGCATATTTGTTGGATATTCTAAAAATGTAAAAGGTTATAGACTTCTTCAACCACATTCTCATGATCTAATAATTACAAGAGATGTAAAATTTGATGAAAATCTCTTAGCCTGCGAGCCTAACTCAACGCTTGTGCCATTTGTGGCCTGTGAGCCTAATCCGGCGCTTGTGCCTTCTTCTACTTCCAACTTCCTTGACAACATTCCAATTCCAGTTTATTATGATGACAATGTGGATGAAAATCCACCTCCTCCAACACAACCACTTCCTCTATGGGTATGTTCAACATGCGAAGCATCTGGTGATCTTGTCAGTGATCCTAGAGATCAACGATGAGCACATTCTTAGTTCCATCGAGCCTCTTCTCTTTTAGCTCAAGTTTCAAAGAATCATGATCAAAATACTTTTGCAAAAGCTTCGGGGAATCTATATTGGGATGCATATATGGATGAAGAATGTCGTTCCTTAAAGGCGAACGATACTTGGGATCTTGTCCCTCTTCTGAAAGGATGAAAACTTGTCAAATGTAAATGGGTCTACAAAAATAAGTATGCCTCGGATGGAAGTGTTGAAAGGATTAAGGAAAGTTTAGTTTCCAAAGGTTTTTCCCAAGTTGAAGGAATTGACTACAATGAAACCTTTGCCCCTGGCACCAAAATGAACTCCATCTGCCTTGTTCTTTCCCTTGCAGTCTTACATAAATGGATGCGCCTTCTTGTATGGAGATTTATAGGAGGAAATTTACATGAAACAACCTACTGTATATGTTCATAATGATTCTAGTCTTGTATGTCACCATAAGAAATCCCATATGGCCTTAAACAAACTCCTCGAGCTCGGTATGCCAAAATGGATAACTTTCTCCTTAATACTAGTTTTTCTAGATGCCATTCTTATCCCGATGTCTATACCAAGAAAGTAGGAAACAATCTCATCATCCTTATTCTTTATGTTGATGATCTTATTCTTATTAGTAGCGGTCATAAGCTTTTAGCCCATGTGAAATCCAATCTTAAGTGAAAATTTGAAATGATAGACTTAGGACATTTGCATTATTTTCTTGGCCTACAAGTCTTGCAAACCAAAGAAGGAATATTTATTTCTTAGTATAAGTATGCTTGTGACCTTCTTCGTCGCTTTCACATGGAATATTGTAGACTAACCCCCTTTCCCTTCCAGTCTAGAGTCAAACTTTCTACCACTTTCACTTCACTCGAAGTTGATGCCACCATGTATCGTCAGCTTGTTGGTAGTCTCTTATACTTGACTCATACCTATCTTAATTTTTCCTTTTTCGTTGGTCGTGGTGCCCGCTATATGTAAACGCCCCATGAAATTCATTGGAAAGAAGAAAAAAGATACTTTGATATATTCAGGGTACAATTCAGCTTGGGATTCATTACAGTTCAGGGGGGACTCCTTTATTGGTTGGTTTCACTGATTCAAATTGGGCTAGTGATCCCGATGAGCGGAATTCTACTCCAGGTTATGTCTTCAATCTTGCTTCTGGACATGCCACTTGGGCTTGTATGAAACAACAAGTTCTTGCTATCTCTTCAGTAGAAGCAGAGTATCGTGCAGTATTTAAAGCTAGCTAAGAATATTTATGGCTTCGAAAGATCCTTTCATAGTTTGGATTCTAGTAGCAGCATCCAACTCCCCTTTGGTGCGACAATCAAAGTGCCATCAAGCTCGCCAAAGATCCATTTCAACATCAACGCATCAAACACATTGAGCTACATATGCACTTCATAATAAATATTCATGTATGCATTCTTGAAGTGCTCTTTTTCCCTACAGATGATCAAGTTGCAGACATCTTCACCAAATCTCTTACAGAGGTGAAGTTTTCTAAACTTCGATCTATGTTAGAGGTCCAGGAACTTGTCATTAAGGGGGGATGGGCTCTAATGCATCCTTCCTTCTCCTAATACTGTCACTTTTGTAAATCCTTCAATCCTATCCCAAGTTGTTCTTAAGGGGGGATGTTAGGATATTTAGACACTTAGGAGTTAGTTAAGATAACCTTGTTATAATATATCTGTTAGGAAAAGTGTGTTTCTTTAGTATGCATTTGTAAATATCTAATCCAATGGTCACGATATGTTCTAGACATAGATTGATCCAATGGTTCAACTTCTATTAGATCATAACTACCTTTGATCTGTGGCTTAACAACAGATTGTTCCATGATATCTATTAAAGAGCGTGGAGGGTCACTTTCTAGTTAATCGATTATGACAAGCTCATTTGTAACTTTCTTTCTTTTGCATAATAAACTGCCTCAAGTAGCTATTTGAATGGGGCCGTGGAGTGTTAACCTTTTGAGGGTTTAAACCACGTGAAAACATCGATGTGTTGATCTATGATATGTTTGTGTGAGCGGTTGTTCTATGTGTTTGGTCTTTTGTAATTATCCTTTGTAGTCGAGCATGCCTCAAACAAAAAAAACATGGATGTTATGACAAATGAATGTCGATTATTCTCTAAATAACCAAAGCTAGAGGTATTATATTTGTGTTTAATCCATATTTCTCGTACATTGGAAGAACGTTATTTAAATGGCCCATAAGCCACATTTATAAATAGATTGAAAAAAAAATAACATGGACATGATGTCCAAGTCCCATTAAATGAACATCAGTTAACCCATAATTATTCAACGTTAGAGTTATGATATCAATCTTCGACCCATGCCACCCGTACATTGGATGAATGTTGGGTAAATGTTTGGAAAGCCACATTTAAAATGTCTTGAAGAAGAAAAAGGTGGACGTAATGTCCAAGTCTCGTCAAATGGACATTGATTAACTCATAAATAATCGACATTAGAGTTATTCCACCATCGTTCAACCCATTCCACTCATACATTGAATGCACATTGGTTAAATGTTGTGACGTCCCCATCCCGGCTCAATTTGGTTAGCAGGAGGGGACATTAACTAAACCAGGGCCTCAAAATTTCACCCCATAACCAGAATTATGAATTTACAACATATAGAGTGCACATTGTGCAGACATGAAAATAAAACACATAACATAATGAGCTAAGTCCACACATACAACATGGAATTTAGAGGCATAACTATAACATGAGTATAGATAAAATCATTGGACATGAAATACACAATAATATTTATCTTTAAACAAAGAATATCCAAGAAATTGGCTGTGTAAGAGCAATTTTCCACCCAGACATAGGAAATTTCTCCATCATATACTCTTTCTGTTGAGAGGCCACCCCCAAGTTGGGCTATGAGGCCACCAAGGAGAAGGAAACACATACACACTTCTATCTCTCAGCCCACATCCCATTCTTCTCTCTATGCTTAGCCAAAATCTCCACCGAAGATCTACAGGGGTATTACTAAGCCTTCACATCAATGGCACTCCTTCCAACTGCCCCACACAACACAAGGAAGGAATTTCCCTTCACTGATCCACAATTTCCTCAGGAAATCCAAACCTTACAGTAAGAGTCCAACTTGTTTTAAGCTAATGGATAAATTCCCGCAACATTAATCCATGGCTTGTCAAGCATTCAAAAGTAGTAGAACCCATAGGTAAAGGTTCCTAGCTTTCCCAACCTCCATGCTCACCTCTAGCCATCTATTTTCCCTTCTAAAAATGTAGCTTTGTCTCCAAATTTGAATTTCTAAGTTAAACACAGTCTCGTAATGGACATGAACAACAATGGAAACTCTATGTAGTGTAGAAGCATGCATGAGAGAATGATAAAAATGGTTTTGAATCCAACGATATGAGGTAAGGGTGAAAATACAACTGGCATAGCTTCCGACCATAGAATAAATAGGACTGTTGACAACTAACATAACTGTCATAACCCCTGTTCTTCAATAACTACATGAACTGACTTTTCCTACCAACCTCACATATGCATTCAATGACTAGAGCTAACACATCATTAAATATGACATCTCTACTCCTAATGATTTTTTGATTCTCATGATCCCATAAGAGATAACCAAAATCATCAACTATGTATCCAATAAAGGTACATTTCTTGGATTTAGCGTCAAGCTTTGTTCTATTTTCTTTATTAATATGGACAAATGCTTCACAACTGAAAGTCTTCAGAAATTAGTAGTTTACCTTTTTACCTATTCATGCCTCCTCTGGAATTCCACCATTCAAGGAGCTTGAAGGCCCTTTGTTTATTAAGTAAAAAATAGTATCTACAACATTTGCCCAAAATTGTAAGGGCAACCCTACATGTAATCCCATGGCAGACCATTTTCATGTGAGGTTCTTGGAACTATCCTCTATCTATGAATCCCATGGTTTGAACAGTAACTATCAAACTCCTTGTCACAATATTCAACTCCATTTTTCTTATCTCATTCTCAACCAAATCTTTTCATTCCTTAAAAGTAGAAAAAACAACATATTTTTGTCGAAGGCAATAAACCCAAGTTTTTCTAGTTGCATAATCAATAAAAGTAACATAATAACAAGATCCACCAAGAGAATGTACCTAATTCGGTCCCCATACATCTATATGAACAAGCTCTAACTTTTCACTCTTCTTTTGCTTCCCAAATTTGAGAAATATAACTCTCTTTTGTTTTCCACAAACAGAGTTCTCACAGAATTCCAAATTAATCCACTTCAAATCTGGTAGCAACTTCCTTGAATGGAAAATTTGCATCCCCTTCTCACTCATGTGGCCAAGCATATGATGTCACAATGTTGTATCCACTCTTATAGAAGCTAAAGAGATAGAAGAGTCAGTATTACTAGTACATAAATACAATGTACCTACCCTCTCTCCTTTTTCTATTACTAGTGATCCTTTAATGAACTTCCACATCGTTTCTAAAAATGTAGATAAACAACCTTCATCTCCCAACTTCCCTATTGAGACTAGATTTCTTCGCATAGCAGGAATGTGCCTTACAACTTTCAGCATCCATTTGTTTCCATTCTTTAACTTTAATTCTATCTTACCCATTCCAACAATTTTATATGGTTGTTCATCACCCAATAAAACCTCTCCAAAATCACCTTGAACATAATCTTGAAAATATTTACTATGGGGTGTGGCATGAAATGAAGCCCCTGAATCTACTGCACAGAAAGCAATAACATTATCTAATGAATGAATCAAAGCATCTTGTAACATATCACCTACTGCATTTTCTTCCTAATTATTCTCATGTTGACCCATATCCTTATTTCATTAGAGATATGTTGTCTTTCTTCACATGTCCTCTCTTCCCACAATTCCAACACTCTATCTTTCTCAGTCTAGATTTGGATCTGCCCTTCCTAGACTTTCCACAATTACCTAGTCTCTTTCCTCTCTCTCTATCTTCCCCTGTTCTCCATGGTCAAAACATTACCTCATGTCTCACCTATGATTTTCCATTGCATTTCCTCACTGAGGATAATACCAACAACATCATCAAATTTAAGAGTGTTTGAACCAGATACATAGTTATAGCCATTACCAAGCCATTCCACCTTTATAGCAATGAGAACAAGATTAGAAGAGCCCTAACCTCATCAACTAAGTTCAATCCTATAAAAAATAACTGATTAGTAACCATATTAAATTCATTTTAATGGTCAGTAGTAGAGCCATCTTCTGACATCTCCATATTAAATAATCACTTCATTAGAAATACCTTATTGGAGGCTAAGGGTTTTTCATATAGTTTATCCAATGCCTTCATTAGATCCTACGTTATCTTTTGTTTTGAAATGTTGAAATCCACCGACGATGCCAAGCATAGTTGTATTGTTTCTAGTTCATTTCTATCAAGAACCTCCCATTTTTCATCCTTCATAGTCATCGTCTTACTTGCTTTTCTACCCAATGGTAGGAATATATCCTTCTAATATAGATAGTCCTCCATTTGAAACTTCCATAATTGGTAGTTTGGGTCCTTAAATTTCTTAATCCTAAACTTTTCTTCTTCCACCCTTCCTCCCACTCAAACCAGGAGCCCATCTTTGTGATTTTATCATCCAAATAGACCTTCAGCTCTGATACCAATTGTTAGACAAACACGATCACAGATCAATCGCATAAAATAAAATGCAGAAATAAAACCCATAAAAATAGAATACAAGAGAGACACCAATATATGTGGTTCACCCAATACGAGCTTCGTCTATGGAGAAACATCTAGTCCTTCTATTATTCCATCCAACAAAATGAAGGGATACAGCCAGCAACACATCTCCTACAACTTCCTCTTCAATCTCTCACAGTCTCTCTCTCATACACACTAGTCTTTCACAATACTACATAGTTGCAATATAATTCCCTCATACCTAAAGAGGATTTCCTTCTAGGGAATAAAACCCCAACATAACTTCTATCGTCATATACGTGACCTAATGATTAATGGTACAGCTTGACTATGAAATTACAACATTTTACAAGGCAACTTTTCCAAAAATTTCCTTACGTGGGTCTTGCCACCGAAACCCTCCCATGGGGAGGGATCCCAAAATAGTTGCCACCTCCCCTTGGACCCCACTAATGACTATAGTGGGGGGAATCCTCCCCACACCCCCCATTAGGTATTGGGATCCAAACACATATGAAACACGACCTATCAATCAAGAAATTACTCTCTCAAGGGATTTTCGCGGGTCAACTGGAAACCCAGGCACAAAAATTCAAGGTTTTTGCATTCTGTAGAATGTAAAGGGTGCAAAAGTTTGATAATTTTCGCTCTGGTAAGAGTGATCAGGGTGCGAAAATAAAAAGAGGGAAATGAAGGGAGAATTTTTAAGAAAATTTTTGGGTTTTTCTAGGGTTTTCCAACCCAATGGACTAAATGCTTAAGTCAGACTGAATGATAGAGGTCTGATGTAGAGAAAAGGGATGTGAATGAGGGTAAACATACCTAGTTTTACAATCAAATTGAGTGAAAGTAAAAGCAAACTTCACAACAAAGAAAATGGATTCAAACCAGTGGAGTCTCCAATTTTTGTGGTAAGACTTTATTCCTACGGGTAAGAAGAGGTCTTCTTAGGTTAGACTAGGATGTGCTAGCTCTAATCTAAGACAATTGAGTAACAAATGCAACCTTGAATCCTAAACTAAACTCATATACCAAGATTAAATGTATTTCATAGCAATATAAGGATGCAACTCACCTTCAAATCAGACATTCGTCCCGCTTCCAGCTTTAATCCCGAAGCTCTTGAAATGAACCCATCAAGATCAAACAAGAAACAAACACGCAATCTCCCAAATACCTTGAAATACAAGTTATATTCAAATCTTACTAGATACACTTCATGCCAATGTGTCAAGCACAATGCACATGATATGGGAAACAAGACAAGTTATTATTAATGGAAACTTGAAGACAGTTACATAGAGTTGCTTGATGTCCAAGAATCACCTCCAACTCCAAAGCTTCCTCCCTCTAGCTATCTCTGCAAATCTCTCAAGATCATAAGTTGGATGCCCCAAGTAATCCTTCCTTTGGGTCATGGATGACCTCTCCTTTATAGCACTTGAGGCGTTAACCATAGGGAGAGGAAGGTGGATCTCATGAGGGTTTAGTGGATCAGCCAAGCAATACAGAGAGAGGGGGTTGAGATCAACTCAGACATGTCAATCCCAAGGAAATCTCTCGGAAGGTAGAGATCCTAGATCCAAACCAAAGGCTATATTAGGATTGTCGCGCCCCAGGGACTGAGCATAGCGCGAAAATCTTAAGATTTTCGTGCCCTAGAGGTTATGCAGACTGCAAAAATGTTGTATTTTTGCACCTCATGAGATATGCAGGGCACGAAAATCAAGGCAAACATGGTCAACTACATTGGCATGTGGCCTATTGGGTTGTTTCTCAGAAAATAGGAAGTGGATTTGTCTCCTAGGTGTCCAGATGATACCAAGGAGGGTACTAACAACATTAGGGATAAATGTCGCTAGGTCACATGGTACAAAGATGCGACACTAAAGCTCGAAGTGTAACTTTGAGGTATAACAGGGACCAAGCAAGGAAGAACTCAGAAGAAATAAACTATGTTTCACATGTCATCAACCATGGGTGTTAGGGAATAAATGTGCTAAGGGGAAAGCACACTTCATTGAAGTATTTTTTGATAATGAAGAGGACATGGAAGAAGAAGCACAACATTCATCCCAAGAAGAGGGATATGACAGAGAAAACCATCACCCGAAACAAGGAAGATGGCAGTACTATCAGGAGTACCCCATTTTCACACCCTCCGATGCAAGCGAGTGGTACAAGGGAAAAAGGTTTCGATATTGGTAGATGGAGGAGCAACTCATAACTTCATTGATGTAGCCTTGGTGGAGAGGATAAATTTTCCTATTGAAGCATTCGAAGGGTTCATAGTCATCGTTCTAGGTAACCATTCTATGGATTGTAACACATGGATCCCAAAGCTACAACTTACCATAGGAAATTACACCTTTACTGATAGCTTCTATGTGGTGAATTTTGTTGATACAAATGTGGTTTTCGGAGTACAATGTTTGTACTCTATAGGAGAACATACAGTGAATTACCAAATACCTTAAATGAAGTTCAAATATTCAGAAGGAAAAAAAAATAGTGAAAGGAATGCACACGTATCCTAACCAAATAGTGTCTTCCCACAGTATGATGTCTATATTGAGACATGGGGAAATTGAATGGGCTATGGAATGTTTAATCACTTCCCCCAAACAAAGAATAAAATTTTCAAAACATCCAAGGGAGATAAGGAATCTATTACACAAGTATGAGAGGGTTTTTAGAGACCTTCCCCCTGGAAGGCCACCTGACAGAGTAGTTGAAAATACCATTTTTTTGGAGGTAGGTACTTCACCTGTCCACATACCCCCATATAGACACCCAAAAAGGTTCAGAGATGAGATTGAGAAGGCTATTAAATAACTATTGGAATTGGGGCTCATCGGTTCAAGCTCAAGTCCCTATGCTTCTTTAGTTTTCTTGGTGAAGAAAAAGGATGGAACCTTGAGGATGTGCATTGATTTTAGAGGCTTAAACAAAAATACAATAAAGAATAGATATCCCATCCCACGGATAGATGAGATCATGGATGACCTATTTGTAGCAAAGTTATTTTCCAAAATTGATCTTAGATCTAGTTACCATCAGATTCGAATGAAGGAGGAGGATGTGGAGAAAAATGCTTTTAGATGTCACTATGGTCATTTCGAATTTCTTGTCATGCCTTTTGGTTTGACCAATGCTCCAGCAACCTTCCAATCATGCATGAACAAAATATTTTTCAAGCAGCTCCATGAGTTTGTTTTGTTTTCTTTTATGATTTTTTATTTATAGTAATACATGGGAGGAACATTTGCATCAGTTAGAATTTGTATTGGAATTCTTGCATGAACAATATTTGTTTGCTAAGTTGTCCAAGTGTGAGTTCGGGTTGATAAAAATTTTGTATCTTGGGCATATCATTGGGAAAGATGGGGTAAAGGTGCACTTGGAGAAAATAAAGGCTATTCTTGAATGGCCATCACCCAAGAACATCACTGAATTAAGGGGCTTTATTAGTATTTGTACTTACTATAGGAGGTATGTGAAGGGGTTTTCCAAATTGACTGCTCCTCTCATTGATTTGACCAAGAAGGATGCTTTCCAATGGGATGAAGAGGTTGAAAAGGCTTTCCAAAGAATGAAAGAGGTAATGAGTAGTTTTCTAGTACTTGCATTACCATATTTTTCTAAACCCTTTGTTTTGGAATTTGATGCATCAGGGGAAGGCATAGGGGCGGTACTAAAGAAAAAACAACATCCCATAGCTTTTGAGAGAAGAAAATTGCAGCCACATGAGAGGCTCTACTCCGTATATGACAAGGAAATGTTATCCATCATGCATTCCTTGGCCAAGTTTAGACAATATCTGGTGGGGAACAAATTTGTGGTCAAGACTGATCATAACAGTTTAAAGCATTTCCTTACACAAAAATAACTCAATGAAAGGAAACAAAAATGCATGATTAAGATTCAAGCTTTTGATTTTGACATTGAATATGTAAAAGGGAAGAATAATATTGTAGCAGATGCATTTTCTAGGAGACCCTCATTTTCCCTTATTGACATTTCAAAAGATTAGAAATATGTGCTAATAGTAGAGTATGCCAAAGATAGATTTGCTTGTGAATTGTTAGATGGGGCCAAGGGAGATTATATGTACAATATATTGAATGGCCTAATCTACTATAAATACCAAATTTAATTAGTTCATGGTTCGAATTTAAAGCAAAAAATCTTGAATGTAGCTCATGATTCTCCTTTAACAGGCCATCCTAGTTTCTTTAAAACATATAGGCAGCTAAGACAAAGTTTCTCTTGGAAAGGTTTGAAGGACTATTTTTTAAGGTATGTGAATGAATGCAAGATATGTCAACAAAACAAAGTTCAGCACACCCATCCTACTGGTCTCTTACAACCATTGCCTATTCCAGAACAAAAGTGGAAAAGCATCTCCATGGATTTCATCACAGGTTTCCCCAAGGCTCTTGGTAAGGATTATATTTAGGTTGTGGTGGATATACTCACCAAATTTTCTCATTTCTTTTCCATTTCCTCATCTTTTATTGTTTCACAAGTAGCTGAGCTATTCTTTAGAGATGTTTTTCAGATTGCATGGAATTCCCAAAAATATTGTGAGTGACAGGGATAGCAAATTTATGAGTGCTTTTTGGAAAGAACTATTCAATTTGGTGGGGACAAAATTGACTCCTAGCACAAGCTATCATCCTCAAACTGATGGCCAAATAGAAAGGGTGAACCAATGGTTGGAGGGATACTTGAGAAACTAGGTTGGTGGGAAGCAAAAAGCATGGGTTAAATGTCTACATTTGGGTGATTTTTGCTACAATACTACCTTTCATATGTCCATTGGAATGTATCCCTTCAAATCACTTTATGGTTATGAAGTACTCACCTTTGTTGATCACATTTTTGGTGATAGTAGAGCCCCAAAAGCTAAGGATTGGATTGAGGAAATTCAAGAGATTTTGAAGCTCTTAAAAGACAATTTGCAGGTTGCCAAAAATCAACAAAAACAATATGCGGATCAAAATAGGAAAGAAATAACATTTCAAGTGAATGATTTGGTTTATTTGAGGCTACAACCATATAAAGAAACCACCTTAAAAGGAAGAGGATCAGAAAATCTTAAACCAATATTTTATGGTCCATATAAGATAATTCAAAAGGTTGGTGAGGTAGCTTATGAAGTAGAACTTCCAGAATGGAGGAAAATCCATAATGTGTTGCATGTTTCATGCCTCAAGAAGGTGATTGGAAAACAAATTTCTATTTCAGAAACACTCCCTTTGTTATATGATGAAGCACAACTCATACTCATTCCGGAAAAAAAAATTATGAAAAGAGGGAAAGCAAATTGAGGAGCAAAACCATAAGAGAATATTTAGTACAATGGAAATATTTTCCAAGTGAGGATGCCACATGGGAAGAGGAACAAATTTTGCATCATCCCAATTTGGAATTTCTTGGGGACAAGCAATCTTGGGTGGGGAGGACTGTAATTTCCCTATCCAAATAAATTTCAAGAAGGGAAAATCTCCACCAATCTACTAGTTCTCTAAGTTACGGTGGAAACATTTAGACTTGGAATAAGAGATCTATAAGACCCCAAATGAACCTTAGATTGGAAAATACACAATAAAGGGGCTAAATAAATAATAATAATGGATAAATAAGGTGGCATTTGGTCATGATGTAACATAGGTGGTGTGGGACCCACACAAGGCTAGATTCTCCATTCCACGTGGAATCCTTCTCTCACCCATTCAAATCCAAGGTGGATTATAATGTTCTTGGAGGATTTGGAGAGGAATTATTCATGGCATGAATCTAGGAAGGTCGAATTGGAGTGGAAGAGTAACTCCCATGGAAGAGGAAGAGGCATCATCGAAGAATTGTGACACTTGGAGCTAGATACCTTAATCTCTATGACAAGAATGATGAAGATTCTATGACACCTAGATGAAAAGTTTAGATAGGATTGCTAACATATGACACATATTAAATGTCAAGGATAAAAATATCCTCCAAGAGGGTGCACAAGGGGATTTATGGTATATAAGATTCCCCCATTTGCATTGATGGAAGAGGAAGGCTAGGAAGTGAGGGACAAGTGTCATTAATGAGAATATTTCCCTAACTTGAGTTGGGAAGAGACCCTTGGAGGGAATTAAATATATGGAGGCCATTGAAGGTTAAGAAAATGTGAGGAGGAATAAGGAGATAATATTTTTATCATTTATCATTTGGTACATTTGGAGAGCTTAGCTTGTCTTTGCATGGTGGATGTTCATCCTCCCTGCCTTAGAACTAATTTCGAGGGTGCAATATGCCCATCCAAGTTGGTTGATGTAGAGGCCATTCAGACCTCTCAATATAGATTCATGGAGATGTTTTGATGCAGGTTCAACCCCCATTTGAGTTTGAGTTCATATTCTCTCATTCTTCTCTATTCTCATTTACTATCTTTCTCTCAATGTCATGTAAAAGTGTGATGCCGCACTTCTCGTTGCATCCAGTTAATGGAGGATTTATATTTCGACGTTATGGACAAGTTATTTGATGCATAAATATGTAATAGATATATCATTATAGCCAAAACTCTAAATACTAAGTACTTCATGTAATATTTCCAATTAAAACTGAGATTCTAGCCATTTCCCTCATAGTATTTTCATGGTGATTTTGGGATGATATTGTACATGTTTGATATCAGATATTTCTGATATTTTTTTCTATGTTATGATCTGCATATGGATTTAAACTGATGGCCCAAATAATGTATGCATACCCCTGATGTGATACTATATTTTGCGACATAAATTCAAGCTCCCTTGTCTACCATATTCACCCAAATTATATACTGTAGAAGCCGTTGTCCTTTGGGAGACCTATGTGGCCCTAAAAGATGATATGATGTTGCACACATGTTTTCCTTGATGTCCTCTAATAGAGACAAGTTTTAGACAAAATATTAGGTAAGTCTGTACAGTGTTTGGAAGGGAAAACAATGGCTGACCTAGGGGGGATTTCCACCAATCAAATTGACTAGTTTTGTCCCGAATATTATCTCCTTGTAAATTGCATATTATGGATGTTTATAGAAGATGTTTGGGTGTCTAATTAATTTATTAAAGTGTCCTATTCCCTCCCAAGTTCCTCCTTGCACCATTCGAAAACATTTGGAAGCATTTGGAATAGTTTGTGTACATCATCCCTAGATTCAAAATTGGGTGAATTTGAGAACTTTGCACAATAGGGATGTCACACAAATAAACTTAAAAAAATTGCAGCTTAAATTTGTCCTCCTTAATATATATCACATATCTTAAAAGTTCCAAAAATTTGTTTATCATGTCATCCATAGACACATGTCCTAATATTAGTTCATAATACTCTTTTGTTTTTTCCTTATAGTATCTCTCTAATAACTACTTTCATTTAAATAAATTCTTAAAATTTTCTAGTATATTTTATTTTCTTTGAGCCCTTTAACTAGCTTAAGTTGATGCCACCATATGCTAGCTTCTACCCATGTCTTTGACTCCCCGTCAAATTTTCGTGGTTTTATCTTCTTAATTTCACTTATTTGATGATCTCTATACTTTATTTTCTTGTTGGATGAATTATCACATTTATATGTTTCATCACTTGATGTTTCATAAATATGGGGTTTATGTTCCATTCCTACATCACTATAGTTTCGACCCTTAGATTTCTATCTTTTAATTTTAGATCAATTATCTAGTAAAACTCCATTTAATTATTGTTGTTCATCTTGTGCTTTCATTATTTTTTTGTTATCTTCCTTGTAACACTTCTCATAGTTTCCAGTATTTTAGAAGGGGTACCCTATCCACTGTTGTTATTTAAATCAACCACTATGCAAGCTTCGACTAATTGACATTCTCTTGGGGGTTTTGCTCTACTTCCATGTTAATAGACATTATTTATCAATTTTGTCTGTTATCTTCTTACACAAGAAAAAATTCAAGTTTGTTAGTTTTATTGTTGTTTAGAAATGTCTAGATCCCAAAAATTCCTAAGTATTTTAACCCACAACTCTGACACCATATGTAATGAACCTCAAAATTAACAACAACAACAAAAAAATATTCGGTGTGACGAACAAAGTTTTTTACTAAAGAAAACTTCCAATGTAAGTAAGAGAAATAATCCATAAATGGAAAAAGTATGTAATAAATCTATAATGAATAAGAGATGATTGAAGATACAATGATAGCGTCGTATATATATACAAATCTTAAAGGAACTTATAGGAACTATTCATGAAGGGACGTATCTCTTAGTTAACTATTATTATTATTATTATTAGTTATGTTACATTGCCTTCCCCTTAAAAATGCTTTGTCCTCAAAACATAATTATTGAAAAGCTTCCATTTAGCTCTCGTTCTTGCTCGCAATGACTTCTCAAGATATTTTGTGCTTGTAATTGAGACACTTGAAAAAACCAAATGATACGATTTATGAATTCGCAAGTAAAATTGTTGTATCAACTATGAATTGATCCACCCCAAGTTGATCTTTACGGGAACTTTTTTTTGATCGACTCTTTGGATGGAACTTTTTGTTTTTGGATTCCACACAACTTGTAGATTTTGTCTCTCTTCTTTTTCACATGTGTAGTTCATGTGTCTGAAAGAAAATTATTGTTTATATATTTTTTGACCTTGTCGTTGTCCATCTCGATTCTTGTAATTTGGATGACGATAGGGCATCCTAATATTTTGTAATTGTTTCTTGGAACTATCTTCTCTTAATGTTTGTAGTGATTTTTCAATATAAGCATTCTTCTAAATTTGAGCATAGGTTGACTCTGTATTGGTTCCCTTTTCTAATGTTTAAATTTGAGTGTCTAGTAACTTTTCTATTGGGTTAGTCATTGTTTCTTTGTCAACTAATGATCCTTTGTGATCTAAATCTTCTTGTAAATATTTATTGTCATGCTTTAGCCTTTTAATTTGTGTACATAAGTCCTAATTATGCCATCCTAAATGTAAGAGTTCTTCCTTGTTATCTAACTTATCATTATAAAATTTGAGCATGTAGATATACATACTAAGCAACATAGCATTACTATGAAAGAGATAAAAAAATCTATCAAATTCATGCAATAAATGTGCTAAGCATTAATCATTACGCAAAAGAGAGAATTCAATAACAAGAGAGATTCTTGTATTACATTAACCTTCAATGAATGAAGTAAAAAGTGTAAATAGTCAAGGAAATTGAATAGGTCATGGAGGTAATTCGAATTTCTCATGCAATGCATGAGATGCTTGTTAGGCTTAACTAGAGCTAGAGTAGCCATGCACACTTTCTAAGATGATTTAACTAACAAATGAATACCCTAAGTGGACTTACATCCCTACATGTTAGGAGCAACTAATTGCAATTGACCTAAGGCAAATGCATGTCTCATAATAGCTAAAAAAGAGGTGCATGGAGTCCCTAAACAGTGGAGTAAAGTCTCCAAATTCAATCCACAACACTAACTTTCAATGTGGGACCCTAAAATCAAGGAAATTAGGCCATAATTGAAGGAATTTTCCCTCATATGCCAAAATAGACTTCAAGAGTTTAAAAAAAGATAGATAAGGATGTTTTAGGACCCTAGAGCTTAGTAGGAAGCTTCAATTTGAATCAGATGACCAATTTGAATTGTGTTTGTCCTAGTAGACTCATTAGATCATAGCCTAAGTCCATAGGTAGGAGAATGAATCTATGGAGAGGGTTATTATGCTCTAACAGACGTCTTTATTTTTTTATTCTAAATTCTCAATTTTGTTGTCCTTTAATATTTTCATTTGATTAAGAAATATCTAATTAAGGTTCCTTAGGCAGCAGTTGTCTTCGTCTTTTTCAGATAATTTCTTTTCGAGACCTTGATTTTCTTGTTCTGATTTTTTATCGTATTTATTTTTGTCTTTTGACTTCCTGATTTTTGTTGGTAAACTTTGACTATGATTTATTAAGAATGATATGTCTTCATCCTTCTATGATAATTGTTTATCGAGGCCTTGATTAGCTTGTTCTAACTTTTGATTTTACTTTTTAGAAGAAATATTTCTTTATTTCATTCTCGTAAGATTTTGTCAAATTTTTGTTTCGGAGTTTCTGATTCCTTAATTTGTGTGATGAATTCATTAGTACAATTTTTCAAGTAACAATTATATTTCTCTATTAACTAATTAAACTAGAATTGTCTAGTATTCACTTTATAATGTCCTATCTCACCCATTAATATTTGTAATTGTGATTACATTTGTAAATATATAATTGCCATAATTTGCAACTTTTGATTCTTGGATGTACTTCTCAAAACTTCTTTGATATACTAGGACTTAGCAACTTTTGAGTAACTCTTTTAACCTTATTATTGAGTTGAATTAACTTAGTATAAATATAACCTTTTATAACTTTTGAATTTTCCCAACTTTTTTTAATTCCTTAACTTATTTCTTAAACGTAAGAATTAAATAAATGAATAACCTCTTTTTGAAATAATATACTCACTTAATCATCATCATCAATATGTTATTCGACCTCTTAACTTTAATAATTAACAAGGGAAAGAAGCAGAGCTTCAAGTCCCTGCCAAGTCATTTAAAAATAATAAGATACATAAGAGTAGGTAGCATGGTTTAGCCAAATACTGGTTGCAAGTATGGCTAGTTACAGGTCACTTGGAATCTTCGCTCTCACAGTAAAAATCCATGCAAAAGAAAAAGAACAGGAGGTGGAGTGGTCACAGGTAGGGGAGCGTAGTTGCAATTCACTTGGCATCTTGACTCTACCAGTCACAGGAAAAATCCATGCGGAAGGAGAAGAATTGAGGGAGGAGTAGTCACAGGCAAGGGTGGCAATACCCAACAGAGGTATAGTTGCAGAGCCTCCTGCTCAAGATCGTACAAGAAAATTTCTGATCCTGCTCAAGATCGTACAAGAAAATTTCTGATTTATTATGGGCGTATTTTTTTATTCACACCAAAATTTATAAGTTTTTAATTAGATATTTTTAAAAGACTTCTCAATTATGTGATGCTCAAGGTCACAACCAAAGTTAAAAATGAGTAAAATTGTGAGCTTACTTTGCCAACAATTTGATAAAGCTCTCTCTGTGTTAGTAAAATTATGAGCTTGCTTTGCCAACAATTTGATTAAGCTCTTTCTGTGTTAGTAAAATTATGAGCTTGCTTTACCAACAGTTTGATGAAGCTCTCTCTCACATAGAGAAAACAAACATAAGTAGAAACATATATTACCATCTTTCTGTGTTAGTAAAATTATGAGCTTGCTTTACCAACAGTTTGATGAAGCTCTCTCTCACATAGAGAAAACAAAAAACAAACATAAGTAGAAACATATATTACCATCTTGCTATTTTAAATTTACCATATATTACATCAAATATATTGTATCATAATTATCCTTTTACAACCATTATTTTATAACCTAAATGTAATCTGAGCAAAACCAAGTGATCGAAAATATCAATAAACAAACATCCTAAAATAAAATTTAAGAAAAAATTAAAATATGTAATATTGCTCACTTGGGAGGTGTTGATGCTGCATTCATCTCCAACAGAGAGAAGAATTCATAGCCAAAACATAGTTTAGCAGCATTCCAAAGTCTAACAAGTTTTGTTTAATTTCTAGTACACACAAATGCCCACCCGGAAACACCCGCAAATTTTGTTGAACATTTCCAGCGCATACATTTGTTTCATTTCCAACGATTAGACTTGAGTTTTAAAATATCTCCATTCATAAGCTTTACAAGTGCCAGTTCGTAGCTTTACACACTTTGCATTACATATAACCTTTGGATATTAAAATAAGAGTTTATCAGGTTAGCTTTATAGCTTTACAGTTTCAGAGTTCATTAATTTTATTTTATAAAAATCAATGCTAAAAGGCTAAAAGGTCAAGTACTTATGTTATAGAGGCTCTTTCAATTGCCTCTTTTAGAGTTAGGATAGAGACTGAATATGACGATGAGCCAAGTCGAGATACTTTGGAATGCCGCCACTTGAAATTGCAAGAGTATCAAGAAACCCTGGAATTGAATATTTGGTTGTGAATAGTTTATTTTCAGTTGAAAAGATATTGCAATTTCTTACGTGATATGAAATCATAATTTGTGCCTTTCCTTTTGTAGTTATTATCGATAATGCTCGTCGCGGGTTTTCTTTGTTTGAACCGCTATCTCTTCCGTTTTTTTGCCTTGTGGATGGCTCTGCACTATTTAGGTTAGCCAGTATTTGAGATGAGGCTGTGAGGGAGTGAGAATGCATTGAATGTTCAACCTTATCGGGACCTTTCAATCCGGACCTATCTTGACTTCCAAATGAATGCCGGGGTGTTGGGCTCCGCCCACCCACACTGATTGGTCCAGATTTATGGGTTCGTTCCGTCCATGCCAGCCAACCATCTTATTCAGCCACCCCTAATTTAAGAGAGAGAATAATCCGATTCCGAGACTACCATTTTGGGTCCCTTTTGGAATACACATTATAGAATACTATGTCACATTTGGATACATTTTAGAGATCGGTCCGGGGATGTAAAAATACTACAAAATTATGTCGCATTGGGGACGGGAATAGAGAAAGGTCGTCTCATAATGCTACAATAGATACCAACGCTTCATTAATATATATATATATCTCAAGAAACAATTGTTCTTCATAAGCAATATATATCAAAAGTAATATATAACAAGAAACACTTATTGGCTTAGCTTAGTTAGATGGCTTTATGTCGGCTTTGTACCTCTTATGAGTTTTTAATTTGGCTTTTGTCTGACCTGCTACTCTGGCTATGGTCAGCCTCTGAGTCAACCACATAATTAACTACTGAAACTAGTCGAGATGCTTCTTGTGCTTCTGGCATTCTGACCAGAAGGTATGATGCTGGGTAAACAACTGCTACTGACCTTTTTTCTCTATATAAAGCTACCTGCTATGTCTGTGTTCTAGCCCTTGCCTTCGCTCCTGCTACTGGCATGGGATATGGATATAGATATTGAAGGTCGTTTGGATCTCGTGAAAGCTCCGGATCTCGAAATGGGGTGTAAACAAAAACTTTGTCTCAATGTGAATCTATTTTGGCTATCCATTTTTTGTTTTACTAGCAAAGATGTCCGGTATCTCATATGTAATGGGCTCCAACTGATGGTCTGACTTCTCTATGGCATCAAGCAATTGACACGCATCAATAATCTTTCCCATCTTACATAAGGTGCCCAAGATATAAATGTAATAATTTGTATTAGGTTCACGACCATCAAACATGATACTCCAAAACAAAACCAACTCAGAGGAGTAATAACAGAATCGAAGAATGCGAAATGTAGAACAATCTTGAAAATGCTGAAATGGTTTGCAATCAAGTGCAAATACACTGTTGGTGGTGAGAAACCATTATCAACCACTATGCATTAATACAATTTACATGTAATCAATTAGAGGCATGTGAAAGAAGTGACTCGGTGAGTTTAAACAATGGACTAATGCCAATAGAAAATGAGATACTTCTCCACGTTATCCACCAAGCACAGAGTATATAATGTATCAGATCGGCATATCAAACATTTAAAACTAATTGTAATGATCTCAAACTCTATCATAAAAAATTATATAGTGATCAAACTTTCCATTTAATTCAATTTACATCTGTCGTTACTCAGATGATATTCAATGCAAAACATCACGGGCTTTAATATTTGTATTGACCATTTAAAAAATGTGATGTGTTTTTCCATAATTTAACCCAATAACTAAAAGTAGCCAACACTTGCGCCCATGACATCGTAACCTTGTTCACAAGTGTCCATCGAATGTTAACACTTGGCAAAGCAAATTTTGCATACACAGATGTTTCTTGGCTTGGTTAATGTCGAGTAATCACAACCATTGTGACGTGATTCCTAAGAAATTTTTCCCAACTATCTACACTTGGATGGAAATTATATAGGAGGCTTAGACCCCTCACGCAATATCATCCATTTGCAGCTATGCGAAGATAACGGTCATTTCGAACGTAGGTTAGTGTGCTGGATATTTGACATCCAGGAAAGGAAAACGAAAAGTTGTTTGCTACCGAAGGGTGAAGAAGTTGGAAGGTATGGCCACCACCACATTTCATTGACATATTCCACCAAAGATCAGGTGTGCATTTTCCAGACTGTTAAGCTTAGCATATGTTCTTAGCAATTTAGTCTCTAAGAAAATATATCCTTGATAAAGCATATATCCTAGCCTTCATCACAGTTCATTTTTATCGGTTCTATATCATAGTTCATTCATGTCTCACAGACATATATGAAAACGTAACCCGTGCAATGGTTAGTTGACAATACTTAATGAAAATTTTCAGTTACTGATTACATCTAACTCGACAACTGCATCCTAAAAATCAAATTCATATTCCAAAAAATGTTAATGAACCAGTCATACGAAAATGAAGTTGCATGAATGAGATAGGAAAGGTTTCATTATTCAATGACAACAAACTTTTATACCTGTTCAGATATTTTTTTAAAAGAAATTGCAGCCAACCTGAAGAAACACTAGATTTCAAAGTTGACATGAAAGGCAACTGCATATTCCACTCCTTTTGAACCGGTCTGTATCAAATGCAAGGACTATGCATTGTCCGAATTGCACACAATTAAAACATTAAACAACACCAAACATGAAATATTCAATGAAATATTGCCTCTTATGTGTTAAATTTGAAAATGAATATATAATCAATATAATAAGAGGCAATTTCTTCTGTGTTAAATTTCTGAACAAATATATAACGAAGATAATAAGAGGCAAATTGGTGTTATTGCCTCAGAGTTCTAGGTTTTGTATGAAGAAACTGAAGATGAAGAAATCTGTGAATCAGAGTTCTAAGTTTTGTAAAACACACCAATTGTGTTATTGCTGATATTGTTTGCAGAAATATTAATCCCTCTCTCCACGAATGCGACGAGCGAGTTGCATGTCTTCGGGCATGATGGATGGCACACATGTTTGTGTCTTCGAATTGTTCAACCAGACATGCCTCCGCAGCTTCTTGCAGATCAGACACAACAGAAGACTGAAACCTAAAATTCTGAGCGATCTCTTTCACAAAACGCTAGAAGGGAAGTTTCCTTACAAGAAGCTCGGTGCTCTTCTGGTACTTTCGGATCTCACGAATGACAACAGTGCTCGCCCTGAATTCGTAAGGCTTCTTCACTCCGCGGCGTCCTCCCCGGTGCAGATTTCCTGGCAACCATTAACCAGTGTGAAACTAAAATTGAGTAAATCTGGCCAGCAGTAAAACGATATAAGCTCTAAGCTAAAAGTAAACCGTCCTATGCTATGGAGCGACTGGAAATGGCATACAACGACTATCTTCTGCACAAAGCACTCATGGGCTGTCTCATCTGCATAAGGTTGTTGTGCAGTTTGATGCAAGGTTTTGATAACATGTTCACCCCTCCATTAAGGTTCAAACGACGACGACCTTTGCAGGTCCGAGACACCGTCATTTGTTTCATCTTGGCAGGCAGAGACACCACCTCGGCGGCATTAACATGGTTCTTCTGGCTCTTGTCTTCTCATCCCCGCGTATAGGAAACAATATTAAAAAAAATAACTGATCTCGTCGCTGCAAGAAGATTTCAAGGTGCAGGAAATATGAATTCATCTCGCCCGGCCGTGTTTGAATTTTCCTACGAGGAGCTGCAGAGCATGAATTATCTACACGCCTCAATCTGTGAACCCATGAGACTTTACCCGCCGGTTCGCATGGACTCGAAGCACACCCTGCACGACGACGTCCTGCCAGACGGGACCTTTGTGGGAAAAGGAACCCGGGTCACTTACCATCTGGCATGCCCTTCTCCAGGCCTTCAGATACCCTGCCAGAGGCCTTCTGATTCTCTGCCAGATGGAAGGCATGCCCATCTCCAGGCCTTCCGACATGAAGCCAAACTTAATATGTGAACTGCCTCTTCGATATGAGACTAAATAAGATTTCTAATTGTATGATTGGCTATAATGTGAGACAGGGATAAAAACTTTAAATTATAAAAAGGGTGTCTAACTAATACATCAAAGCAAAACGGATTTCTATAGTACCCGCGGGCAAAGACTAATAAAGAAATCTATAATCACTGTACAATTGAATAAACAAAAAACGGAATGCAACACAGCCAGCCACAGTGGGCACACAAGAGAGACAGTGCTCTCACAGTCTGATTAATTCATGAAATGATACATATATTTATAGGCTTGGGAAGCCTCAACCAAATCCCTGGAATAGTGGAACTACCAAACTCTCGTGAACACATAAATACAAGGCTGTTACAATAGATAGAGTGAAGACAAGAACCAACACTAACTATGGAATCAACAATCCAAACAAGATACTATTTTCTCCATTATTCCAACACTCCCCCTTAATGGAGAAATGAGTTTTCTATGACTCCTAGCTGATCTCTGAATGCTTCAAACTTTGCTTTTGCAAGAGGCTTGGTGAAAATGTCAGTGACATTTTCATTTGTATTACAATAGATCAAGTCAATCTCCTTTGACTACAACTTTTCTCTAACAAAATGATGTTGGATCTCAATATGTGCATGATACACTGGGTTGTTGGCTAATTTGATGGAGCTTTGGTTGTCACACTTGATAATTGTTGGTGCTTTCTGTTCTTCTCCCACATCTTCAAGGATTCGCCGCAACCAGATCGCTTCACAAGTTGCACTGCATAAAGCTTTGTACTCTGCTTCGGTAGATGATAAAGAAACAGTTGGTTGCTTCTTACTACTCCATGACACGATCCCAGAACCAATCTTGAATGCATAACCTGTGGTTGATTTTCTGTCATCAGGATCTCCAGCCCAGTCTGAATCTGAATGACCTGTCAACTTAACATCAAATGTATCAGTATACTTAAGACCAAAATTACATGTGCCCTTCAGATATCGAAGAACCATTTTCGCTGCTTTCCAATGGCTTTCATGGGGCTTAGCCATAAATTGACTAAGGATGCTAACAGAGTATGCAATGTCTGACCTGGTTGTGGTGAGATAGTTCAAACTTCCCACCAGTTGTCTATATGAAGTGCCATCCACCTCCTTTGTGCCATCCTCACTACAGAGTTTGGAATTTTGTTCCAATGGAGTAGGTAATGGCTTGCATCCATCCATATGAAACCTTTGAAGTAGCTCCCTTGTGTATTTACTATGTGTGACCAGTGTCATGCCAGCCTCTCTCCAAACTTCAAGGCCTAAACAGTAATGCAGATCTCCAAGATCCTTCATCTCGAATACCTGTGACAACTTCTGCTTGATTTCTTCAATCAGCGTAGAAGCATCTCTTCTTATGATGAGGTCATCAACATATAGAGAAATCAATGCAATGTGTCCCTTCACATCTTCCTTGACATACAGGTTGGGGTCACTCTTGCTTCTCACAAAACCTTGATGAGAGAAGAAAGTGTCAATCTTCATGTACCATGATCTCGGGGCCTGCTTCAATCCATATAGCGCCTTCTTCAACCTGCAAACAAGATGTTCATGTCCCTTCTTCACAAACCCCTCTGGCTGGACAAGGTACACCTCTTCCTTCCAGTCTCCATTCAGAAAGGCAGACTTGACATCCAATTGATGCATTTTCCAATGGTGCTTGGTGGCTAATGCAATCATTACTCTAATGGTGTTCAACTTGGCTACTGGTGCAAACGTGTCTTCATAATCAATACCCTCCTTTTGTGAATAGCCTTTTGCTACCAATCTTGCTTTATATTTAACGATACTACCATCGGCCTTGAATTTAGATTTAAAAAACCATTTGGAACCTATGGGAACTTTATCCTTAGGAAGCTTTGTCAATTCCCATGTGTCATTCTTCATTATAGAATTGTACTCTTCAGTCATTGCATCCATCCATTCCTTCTTATCTTTTGCTTGTTCAAAATTCAAAGGTTCAACAACATTCATTACTTGAGTCATTAAGGCATAGTCTTTGAACCTTATAGGTGGTTGAATCTGTCGTGTTGACCTCATTTGTGTTTCAATTCCTATTGGAGTTCCATCAAACATTCTTCTGCTTGTCAGAGATTCTTCACCACTTCTTGGTGATTCTTCATTGCTTGAAGTATCCATGCTGCTTGAATCTTCTTCTTGTTTTTGTTCCTGTTCCACATTCTCATTTGCATCTTCCATGATGTACTCATCAGGAATGCACCATGTATCATTGATGTCCACCTGAGGACATTCATCTACAGCTTCATGAAATATTACATCTCTACTTGGAAAGACTTTATGCATACTAGGATCAAACATTTTGTATGCTTTATGATCATCACAGTAACCAAGGAAAATGCATTTGATAGATTTTGCATCAAGTTTTCTCCTTTCATCTTTAGGAACATGTGAGAATGCTTTGCTACCAAATACTCTTAGATGACCTACTTCAGGTTTATAACCATAAAGAGCTTCAAAAGGAGTTTTATGGCCTAAGCTTGTAGTTGGACGTCTATTCTTCAAGTAAACAGCAGTGCTAACTGCTTCAGCCCAAAAACCATTAGAGAGATTTTTACCTTTCATCATGCTCCTTGCGCATTCCACCAGGGTTCTATTCTTCTTTTCAGCTACTCCATTCTGTTGAGGCGTATGCGGCACCGTGAACTGTTGCTGGATCCCATTATCCTTGCAGTATCTGTTGAAGGCTCCCGAGGAGTATTCTCCCACTTGATCTGACCTGAGGATTTTGATGGGATTTCCTGTTTCCTTCTCAACCATGTTTCTGAAGTCTTTGAAATATTCAAATACATCACTCTTTTTCCTCAAAAAATAGACCCAAGTAAATTTAGTACAATCATCGATAAAAAGCAAGAAGTATGATGCACCACCAAGTGATCTTGTTTGCAAGGGACCACAAACATCCGTATGCACTAGTTCAAGGATGTCCCTCCTCTTTTTCTCTGTATGTGTAGGGAATTCTTCCCTATGCTGCTTTCCCAGTGCACACCCTTCACATGATGCGTGTTCATTCTTCAACAATGGAAGCCCATCCATCATTCCTTGCCTTTGCAGAAGCAACAAATCATTATAATTCAAGTGTCCATACCTTAGGTGCCATAGCACTTCTGTTGACATGGTTGTGGATGCCAACGCCTGATGACCATTCATCGTCACATTGAGCTTGTATAGACCTCCAACTCTTGCACCTGTAGCGATCACCTTATAGTGATCCTGAACATCCTTCACAAGGCAACGTGACTTGACAAATTCTACTTTCATGTCTTGATCAGCTATGGTGGACACAAAGATCAAGTTCTTCTTTATACCAGGTACATGCATCACATTTTGAATTTGCTTCACACTACCATTTGGTAATGTCATAGATATGTCGCCATATCCCGTAATTGGATGAGAGCGATCATCACCTAGGTATATGTTTGCACCATTGTTAGTTGCCTTATAGTTTTCAAACCATTCTTTGTTGCATGACATGTGTATGGAAGCACCAGAATCTACAAACCAAGCATTAGAGTCATCTGTTTCGGCAGACAGGGCGGTATCTGAAAGGAACAATCTAAGGTTTTCAAAATCATTTTCCTCCTCTCTTTCAGCAAAATGACTAGCATATTTTCTTTGTTTTTCCTCATCAGACTTCTTCTTATAACAATCCCTAGCAAAGTGTCCAGGCTTGCCACAATAATGACAAATTACATCACTCCTTTTAGCATGTGAGCCAAACTTTGAATATTCCATACCTTGATGAGCATGTGCATGTGGCAGTTTACCTCCTTTGTTTCTGTCCCATGGCCTCTTCCTGTATGGTTGTTTAGCCATCAACGCCAAATGTGAGCTTGAAGGCCTGCCTTCATGATTGCTTCTACGCTCTTCTTCTTACACAAGGATGCCTGACAATTCTTCAAAGGTGGGGGCATTTTCTCGAGCTGCAAGACTAGAAATGAACATTTGATATTCTACTAACATCCCTTTCAATGTGATTGTGACAAGATCGGAGTTGGACACCTTTTCACCAATATCACTCAACTGATCTCTCAAGTCTTTAATTTTAGATATGTAGTTGTTCACATCTTCTCTCTCCTCCATCTTAATAGAAAGCAACTTAGTTTTTAAAAACAAGATGCGATTTGAATTTGATGTTTCATACAGACCTTTGAGTGTGCTCCATGTGGCTATGGACATCTTACATTCTCGGATGTGTGGGATGATGCTGTCCTTTACGGACATTCTGAGAAGCACCTTCGCTTTTCTCTCTCGGTGATCCCAATCCTGAACTGAATTGGCAGGGGTTTCTAGCCTGTCTTCTTTGCCAAGAATGATGTCCCAGGCCATCACTGCTTCAAGCAATGTTTGGATCTTGAACTTCCATTTGACATAATTGGTTCCGTCCAACTTATTTGCTTCTATCAGGTATGAATCTTCCAACTTGTTCGGAATCCTTCCGTTCTCTGTTTGTGGACAGTGTGTCTCCAGTGGTGGTGTGGGCGGCACGGTCCCTCAACTGCTACTGATTCTTCCTTCAATGGCTCAAAAATTAGACTTGTGATGGTTCCCACATATGGTTAGATTTCTGCAAATCAACCCAGTGGTGGAAAAAAATATATATATTTCACCACAGCGATCCAAGCAGCTCCTTAACTAAGCAATCTTTCACGATGGCTCAACCAGGCAATTTTTCATGCAACAGGAACACTCTCTTCAGCAGCTCACGAGTATATTTCATGCGCTTCAGCAAGCTCCTTCTAATCTCTTGGATTCAAGCAGAAAACAGCAAGCCCTAATGGCAAACACTGAAGGTGAGACTAATGCTCAACACAGCTTCAATAGATTACCGGTTCTCACACATAGTAGCGGCCCTCTTCTGGCAGTGGGGGCTTCTCCTCTGCACGCAATAGCTTCTCCTCCTTCACGTAGATTGCACCTTTACGCTTTCACTTTGGCTGACAATGCAAATCTCTTGACAGTGCGGGGGCTTCTCCTCTTCACACAAGAACGATCTCAGCCCTTCAAACAATGGGTGTAAACTTATGAGCAGCGATTTCCTCAGCAATCGTGGCGGCTCTACACAAATGATTCAACAACTGCACTATCAACCCTTTTACGTGCAAGTCACTTATCTTCGTAGCAGATGCTCTTCATAGCAGATACCCGGTCTGTTTGTATATCGGTTCCTCCAATCAGTAGTGATTTTCTTCATAGCTCCTGCAGATTTATCTCCAGAAGCAGCATGTCGTATCTCTTCCACAGCAGCTCACTCTTCACACACAGATCAAACAGATCAATGATGGCGGCTCCTCTAGAATCGCAGCAGGTACTTCCAATGACGTCTCTTCACACGGTTGGGCAAATCCTCATACCTCAGCTTTGATACCAAATTGAATAAACAAAAAACGGAATGCAACACAGCCAGCCACGGTGGGCACACAAAAGAGACAGTGCTCTCACAATCTAATTAATTCATGAAATGATACATACATTTATAGGCTTGGGAAGCCTCAACCAAATCCCTGGAATAGTGGAGCTACCAAACTCTCGTGAACACATAAATACAAGGTTGTTACAACAGATAGAGTGAAGACAATAACCAACACTAACTATGGAATCAACAATCCAAACAAGATACTATTTTCTCCATTATTCCAACATGTACTGCCTGTGGACAAGGACTAATAAAGAAAATGTCACAGGCAGAGACTAATAAAGAAATCTATAGTCACTGCACTGCCTGTGGGAAGGGACTAATAAAGAAAATGTCACAGGCATTAATAAAGAAAATGTGTGGGTTAATGTGATTTCTTAACTTGCAAAATATGTGACCGGGAATATATGGCACTGACCTTGCTTTTAGTAATTTAGTTTTTGAAGATGGGAATTAATTACACTAGTTAGGAACCATCGCGAGTTTTTTTCCCAGTAGTAGCTTTTAGCTCTTGATTTCAATTGTCACTTCCTTGAAGGTGGTAATTAAACACTGCGTGGAATATAAGAACTAATCTCAGACCCTCAAAGGTGTATGAGTAATGTAGGCGGCTATTATGAATAAGACAATATCGACCTTTTGGCCAAAAATGAATTACAGATGATAGTTTGGGTTTCCGCCATAGGTGGTACCTGTTAACCGGCTCACACGGTGGCTATAGTTTCTCGTGGATTGGAGCATTAAGACTCCTTTGAAAACCTTCGACTGTATTCCAGTGGCAGTATCAACACAAAAGCAAAGCAATGCAATATATATATATATATATGTGGCTATAGTTTCTCGTGGATTGGAGCATTAAGACTCCTTTGAAAACCTTCGACTGTATTCCAGTGGCAGTATCAAGACAAAAGCAGAGCAATGCAAAAAAAAAAAAATATATATATATATATATATATATCCCATTTTTTTTATAAATTTCTTTTTTGATATTTGGTCAAGTCAACGGATTTCACATATTTTCAAATTTGAATGTCCAAAGGCTTTATTAATAGCTAAGAGAAACTCCGAATAAACTATGTTTGGCCAAAATCGGGAATAAGTGAAATGTTCAAGAAAGGCCCTAATACCCATGTGACTAACATATTTGGACTATAAATTTTACGCTTCTGACCCAAAGGATAACATCATAGAGTCTAAATGAAAATTGGGATGCTTTTTTTTCATCAGAGATAGAAGGACTGGCGCACGCACGAAGGCACCTCGAGAACATGGAGTGTGGGGTCGATCCCGGGTGGAGACGGCCATAGCCGACCACCCCAGCCACCTACCTACAGCAAGGACCCCGAGAATTGAAATGGTTATGTGATTGGATATGACCATACAGTTTTAACCATGTGAATTATGTATAAGATTATATATATATGTATATATATTTATTTATTTTTCTTACCTCTTTAATTTTTCTTACGATATGATTATGTATTACTTGTTTCTAGACGATATGATTGTGTATTACTTGTTTCTATTTTTTTTGTTTTCTACATATGTATGTGCATATAAATATGTTTATGTTTTTGTTATCTTCCAGCTTACCTAGTGTACTTGACTATTACACATATGAAGATAGGATCTTCTTTTCTTTTCTCGGTAGGCAGAATGTTCTTAGGTAAGTAATTTACCCCGGCATTTCCACCCCTACCTAATTTAGTTTGTTTTTATTACATCTATCTAATCATATACATTATAATGGAACTAGCTACTAAACTATGCCTTTGAAGTACTACTTGGATTACTTTATGTATTGATCTAATATTTGATTATGGCCCATCAAAGCCATACTTACCCACGAAATCCATTCTAGTAGTCTTGCGATGGGATTAAATATCATCAAGTCGAAGGTGACCCACCAGATAAACATAAGCTAGGCTTACGTATAAACTGTTCCATGTTAAACATCCACCTGTCATTTATTTTTGTTAGACTTTAAGTTTGAATTAAATTGCAAGGGTTTTATCCTATGTTGGCTCGCATACTATAAATGTAATCTTTGCACCGAGTGTAAACGAGGTGCTTACAACTTAGTATGGGGGAGATCTTGTAACGGATGTCACATGTCACATGTAACGTTTTCAAAAGTAATAACATGTGAAAAGTAATAGTATGGGGGAGGTCCTGTAACGGATGTCACATGTCACATTTGTCATGTTTGTAGTATGGGGGAGATCCTGTAATGGATGTCACATGTCACATGTCACATTTGTCACGTTTGTCACGTTACGTTACAACCCAGTATGGGAGAGATGTTGTAACGTTTGCCACATTTGTCACGTTTGTCACATTTGTCACGTTTGTCATGTTACGTTAGAACCCATTATGGGGGAGATGTTGTAACGTTTGTCACATTTGTTACGTTTGTCACATTTGTCACATTTGTCACATTACGTTTCCATGTCGGCTCATAACTTATAAAAAATCAAAAGTAATTAAAAATTTCGTGTTCGCTCATAACTTATCAAAAATAAAATAATTAAAAAATTAAAAGAGAGGGATCCAATTTCTTGAGGGGTAATTTTTTTCTAAATGTGTAAAAAATTTAACATAAAACAAAAAAAATTACACCTCAAGAAATTGGATCCCTCTCGGTGCTTGATAGATCCGGGTTTGAGATGGATCTACGCTGGTTACAAACCAATTACGATGCTTCCACTCTGACTTAAATTGCAGGCAAGGATGCTATTACATGTTTTCCTTGATGATCATTAAATATTACCTTGTTGGCTGAGGGTACCTGCCTCCAAAGCATCCTCTCATAGTTCTTTCTTTCTTTTTATTTTTCAAACTAGGCTAAGCTTGGGCCGGAGCTAGACCAATGTTGGATGGAAGAACAATCTGCTCACCACGAGAGGTACCCAAAACCAAGATTGTGCGAAGACGAGGTCCGTCTCGGACTCATCACATCCGACCCGGTTTTCTAGGGGCTCCCACCCTCAACCCCTCCCCATGAGGATTCGAACCCATGACCTAATGGGGACCTATCGGAGTTCATCCACATGTACACACTCTTTAACTGATTCGACATGTGTAGGCTTGTACTCTAGCTTATTCACTACTGCATTGAAGCTCAAAACATATGGTTTAGTCTTTGTCACTTCCCTTGCTACCAAGAAGGTTCCTGGCCCTAGTTCACCCCTCAATTGGCTTTGGCATTTCAATTGGGGTTTTGAGAGGTTGCATAACCTCTCAGCTTGATACCATTATTAGTTTGTTGGTGGATCCCTCTCCATGATGGTGACTCTCGACCTCTTCCTAGATGGTTTTCAACTTAGTTCTATGGTTTTGTATTTGGGTATCTAAGAGATTGCAAGACCTATGTTATATGGCTTTCCTTTACACTAGAATTCGTTTACTTTTCTTGAGTCGAAATGAGGAGACTCACAGTATTCCTTTGGCTTGTCCTTAACTCGCCTTTGCTTGGTTAGTAGAGGATTTTAATTCTCAAAGTGAAAGTAACTTTGGAGTCTTTGGATTTCTTGGTTAGCATTATGTGTTTTCTTGTTTGGTTTAAAAGTGGCTTGATTGGTTCTAATGGACACCATCACTGGAATTCGACCCCTTTAATATTCTTTCATTTTTAAAAGAAATTTCTAAGTAATTGTTGGATTTTCTTTCATATGTTATTGCAAAGATGGGACCATGTTGACTTCTGAGGGAGTGCATCAGGAAACGTGGAGGTTTGATCTACCTTGCATCCGCTTAAATGCTCAGAAGTTGCATGGCATCCTCCATTCATCTACAAGACTGGGGTTCTTAGGTATGAGACTAGATTTATCTTTCGATGGCTATTTACATTCTTGCTCGACAATTATTGAATTTTGATTTCGAATGAATTTATTGTATAGGTAATGGATGGTCCGACATTTCCTTCTCTGTTGGGGTTTCTAAGTTTTTTATTTGAGATTGGTCAAATACTGCAATTGATTAGTGTCTCACTATAATCAAGTAAAACTAGCATACCCGGAAGCGGGGAAATGAAATGCCAAAAAGAACTTCGGTATGTCTAAAATGAGAGAAAGTTGTGTGTATGTAGATAATGTAACTTTATGTGTTGAAAGCAAGTATAGTGAATCTATGTAAATTATAGTGCAAATACTAATAACCAATAAATAGGACCCATAAATTGTAATATAGCATTACTCACTGCCCCACACATAACATTATTTATTTTTCTAGTTGATGGTCATCATCTTGCTTTGCATTTGAACCATTGCTAAAATCTACAACATATCATGAAATAGGCATAGCCAATGCTTGGAGCATGTATTTGATATGATTGTTTGCAAGAATGTTCATTGCAAAGAGATGGATTGACATGTCAAAGTTTGATCTCTCCTCTATTGACAAGAATCTATTATTCCTAGACTGGAGGAGGCTACAGCTTTCAAAGGTTGGTGTAAAATTGTGGATGTTTGTGATCAATAGTTGTTGGAAACGAAGTTGGGTGGCATCAGTGCCCCTTTTACAGAAAAATGTTTCCAAAATGATGACAATGGTAAAGTATGTCCACAAACACTTTCCTAGAGTTGCTCCTACATATAGAGGTTTGTCCATCACAAGTCGGAGTTGACCCAAATCACTGACAATAATTTTGAACAGTTTTTGAATGAGCAATTGTTTTGTTCTAGAAAACACTCACGCGAGCTAATATTAATCTAAACAAACAATTTAGGTCCTATGAAGCTCACCTCTTCAATTAGAACGTACTGAATATATTTCATCTCTTCTTGGAATAGTGCAAGAACTCATTTTGGAAGTTGAAATTACTACAACCTTGCTATGTAAGCAGGTTGTTTCATTAATTGGTTATTGTGTTGAAGATAAAAAGTACTTTTTGGTCGGAAACTTTTTACTCAGAGGATGTCTAGAAGAGAACCTTTATGGTATGTAGCATGCCAATTCTTGTGCATTTATCATGTTATATAATGAGATATTTTTAGCATTTTTTCAATGCTAAGTTGTTCACAGTTCTAAGAAAATGTTGTGTTACAAGAGGAAAGGATAAGCCACCAGTCAATTGGAGAGAATTGCCAATCAACAAATCATAAACATAGAATATTCTAAATCCATATTAACCTTGGATCTATTAAACACCAAAAGGAAGAAAAAAACCAGGTGCCAACCTCTCATTGCTTAGAAGATTAGAGTGAAAATGGATCTATGCTAGTATTTTTTTTATTTATATTTTTTATGTTACATCTTTTTAACTTTTCTTGACATTAGATGTCGAACATCAATGTTTCTCCCATTTTATTTTATTAGTGAATTACCCACATGTAAACAAAGATCTCTCCCACCACAAGATGTAAGAAACACCTCACTTCTCTTGATGCAATGAGAGTTGTAGCTTGTGAACCTCACATCCAAGAAACAAGTTTGGAGAGTCAAGGTCAAGGGAAAAGAAGAGATCAACACACTTGCAAACCAAATAGTAGAAAATGCTTATTGAAATCTGCCACAAAAGACATTTCTTCAAGCCTCAATGGAATTTTTGCAAGGATTCCAAGAATCAAGTATGTTGAAACAACATGCCACTTCTTCAAGTTGAAGCTTACATAATAACTTCATTATAGCAAGTACATAATCAACTATAAATAGGGATAATCCCTTTCAACCATCAAAACATAGATTTGTCATGTGATTTGAAATATCAACAATCTCATTTTATTAGGTTTTGCACATATAGAATTGTTGTCCATGTTAGCGTTGTAATTGAAATACAACATACATTAAGAATTAAGGATGTTGCGGTTCGTTTTTTAAATCAAAATAAGAAAAAAATTACAATATTAAAAATTATGTTTGTTTTATTAATATAATGTTAAGACTTTAGACAACCATATCATTATATCATTGTATATAAACAATATCTCACTATTAAATTTTATCCTTACTATACCAAATATCTGTTAGTCTTGATTCATCAATAATTTCATTGTATATAAACAATATCTAACTATTAAATTTTTATCTTTACTATACCAAATATCTCTTAATCTTGATTCATTAACTTATTTCCTTACGTTTTAAATAAAAAAACAATTTATTAATAATTTTAACTCTCATCTATATTTATAAAATAAACCACTATACCTAAATCTAAACATTTTAATTCTCTTATCAAATCTCTTTTACTACCTAACTTCATCTATTTTGGATGATATGTTCCAATGATGGAAATGGGATTCTTCCCTATCTTAAAAATATACGTTATCATTACCTAAATCTAAACATTTTGATTCTCTTAACAAATCTCTTTTACTCCCTAACTTCATATATTTTGGATGATATGCCCCTATGATGGAAACAATATTCTTCCCTATCTTAAAAATATATGCTATCATTTTCTTGTGGGTAGAGATGCTACCATGTTCATCTCATTTTTATGAACATAATGTTCATGAATATCAAATTGTATTATTAACTTACGATTTTCTTTTGAGTCAAAGAGTCTTTTAATATATTTATAGGTAAGATCATTCTAGAATTATTAGAATTATTTTAAAAAATTCAAGTATGTCTAAATTACGAGATAAAGTTCATACTTTATGCTACAATATTTTGATTAAGTTTATTTGAGTTTATGCTTCAATACTTTAATTACACCGAATAGAACTCTCGTATGGAACACACCGATGTGGCTGTTCTCCTCGATAATGAAGCTATTTACGACATTTGTCGTCATTCTTTGGACATTGAACATCCCACATACACAAATCTCAACCGACTCATCTCACACGTACTTACAAACCCTCAAAATTCTGTTTTCTTATTTGTTTCTTAAGTAGTCAATGTTAACCTTATTTATGTCCGTTCTCTCTTAAAAGTGAGGGAGCATTACTTCAATTAAGCAGCCATTCCGAGGCATATTCTATCTCCAAAATTCAATTTGTAGCCATTCCGAGGCTCACGTTTAAGTGATTTTGCAGGTCATTTCTTCATTGACCACGTCCCTAACGTGATTTTGCAGGTCATTTCTGCATTGACCACGTCCCTCTGATTCGATGGTGATTCGATGGTGCGTTGAATGTCGATGTAATAAAGTTCCAAATAAATTTGGTCCTATGTTCGGTCCCTGTTGAGTTACAAGTTACTGGTATATCTGGCTTGTGGGTTGTTGAATATACCCTTTGGAGGTTGTTGTTCCCATGATTAAAAAAAAAAAAACTTAGTCCCGTGTCCTTGTATCCACTTTATGCTTTCGTCCTACGTCCCCATGATCTCTACAGAAAAGGCCTACCATGAACAACGCTCTCTGGTAGAAACTACAAACAACCCATTCAAGCCATCCTCCATGATGGCCAAGTGCGATCCTTGCCACGGAAAATGCATGGTCTACTATCGCATCTACCAGGGAGATGTTGTGCCCAAGGATGTCAACATTGTTATCGCAACTTGCAACCATCAAGACAAAGAGAACCATTCAGGTGGAGGTGTACACGTCATGTTTGATGAGGCCATTCATTACATATACATATCCAAGTAATTGATTGATGACAGGGGCGGCTCCTCATAGACCGTCAACATATGACAAAGTGGCCATAAGAATAGGCCCCTTAAATAACGCCTTCGGTGTAATAAGTATTTGTTTGATGTATTTAACATGATACTTGTTTAAAATGTTGAACTTGCATTGACATTCCATTTGCCTTTTTGTTACAAACCTTTGATGGTTACAGACAAGGTCTTAAATTATTAGTTTGGGGCTTTAACCAAGCTTAACATAGATATCAAATAAGTATTTGGGAAATTCTAGTTTTGTCTTTGAGCTCTCAATGATGACTTTATTAATATTTTCTTGAGATGAAGTACCAAGGATATTTTTAAGGGCGAAATTCAGTCAATTGGCTATTTTTGGTGGCTGTTTTTGGGGATTTTTTTCAAAAAATAAATTCGCTATTTGATCATTTTTAGCCTCTAATATCGCCTATATTTACATATAATATTTTCTTTAGCATAATATTCGCCAAAATTTACAAGTTTCAGTAGTAAATTGTATGTTTCATATTTAATATTAACCTATCAATCTATATTTTTTTTTCAACCCAAAATAATCGCCTAGAATACTATATTTAAGTATACTTTTATAATCCTTAAAAAATACCCTATGAAGTACATAAACAATGCAATGTAATATTATCTTAACTCCTTGTGGATAACAAAATGTTTCACAAGGGATTTTGTTTATTACTAAACTTATTAAACTTATTATTGAACTCTATGGCTATTTGAGTTATGCTAATAAGGATTAGTGAAACCAAAACCCTATTTAGTTCTCTCACGAGCTCGATTTCTATATTTATAAAAGGACCATTCACGAGTTGTTAATCAGTTGCAGTATTACTATCGGTTATTGTTCTACCTGTTTCTAAAATGAAACTGTCGAGCTTGAGGCCACAACCATTTCTGAACTTGTATTTGATTAACTTGGACTTGAACATAGAGTTCTTATACCCATTAATTGTATGGACAAAGAGTACGAACAACACTCTAGTGCTCTAGCTCGACCTTTTGCATGAGTAATATCTTTATGTGATGAGTAGTTAACATTGTCTTATCTTAAATCCCTAGGCATTCTTTTTCTATTTAGACTGATAATGAATGTGATAAAAATCTTTTGTATCTTCTTGGCCCTATTATTTTCATGGCATTATTTTGAAAATTTCTCTATTATATTTATCATATGCCAGTGTAAATATTTTATTTCATATATTGTGTCCTTTGAAATTAGGTACAATGCTTCTATAAATATAAAATAAAGTGAAACTTCCTAAACTCTAGTAGTTACCTAATAATAGTACTATAAAACAGTTCGATTATAGGAGGAATACTAGGAACAAAATGTACTTTTAAGGTAGCCTTCTTTTGTGTGCTTCCAATGTGTAACTCTTAGTGAACATAGATATCAACAAAGATTTAATTATTCGTAAATTAGTCTAAATAATTTAGTAAATAGTATGAAAAGCATTTGAGGATTAAAATGATAATCTATGATTTTCACATTAACTAAGTATAGCTTTAAGCACTAGGTAGAAAGTAGAAATAAACTTGTTAAATTGTGTGAATGTCAGATTTCTAAATAAAAGAATAAAAGGAATATAATATTGGACTAGTTGATAGAAAGTAGAAACATTTTACCTATATGAATGAAATAATTAGGAAAATAACCACATATCTGAACTGCAACATTTGATGTAAAACACAACTGGAATAACCACGTTCCACCCAACCATAGAATTCTAAGTAGCTAGTTTACTTGCTCAAATAGTCACCCCTTGGCATGAACTGTGACACCATAGGGGAAAACACCCTGATCTCTTGTTGCAACAACTTCTACCATGGTATCTCTACACTCTCCAAGTGTATAAATAGTTCTTAGATTATCTCAAGCAATTCACTCTCACTTTCAAAAATTTCCTAACACTTGATCAGTGCTCTCATTGTGAATTTCTATTGCATATTAGCCATCGTCATGTATTCCCATGCATGGAAGATATAGTTTTCTTGCCTAGGTATTTAGAAAGGCCCAACTTCCCTTCTTGGGAATTCACTGGCCTTGGATCCTCTCTTATATTTTAGGGAGTTAGTTCAAAATAATGTCTCTTGACACTTGTCTTTTCTTCAACCTGAGTAGCAGGATTGTGTTCCCCGCCTACGGGGTCATGGTTCATTCAAGCTCAACATGGCCATTCTGACTAGTCAACATTTAATTAATAAAGACAAAAACTATCTTTTACATGTGTCATATCACGAGGACATGTGGAGCTTTAATCTTGCACATTTTTCAAAGCGTAATATTAAAATATTATACACTTAGTCATTAATATGAATTTGAAACTTAGTTTAACAAATGTAAAACATAGGGGATATTATAGTTGATCGCAAAAATTGACCTTTTGATTAATCACCTGCAAAGTTATAAGTGCAAGTTTATGTCTAGACTAATGAGAGCAATAACCTTTATGTCACTATGCAATATTGTATGGGTATCCTAAAGACTCAAAAGAAACTTACTAAAGCACTACAAGCCATAATCACAAAATCACTTAATCGATTTCTAAGATAACCCAATTCAACAAGTAATTAAACTTCTAGAAATTCAAGAAGTTCATGATGAGTTAAAGAGCTTGCACAATGCCAACGTGTAAAGTAGTCCTACCTTGAGGGAGTTTTGAAGAATCCAAAGTGCCCACCTATAGGAGAGGTGTGTAATTATGAGAGGACCTTTTGTTTGAGATGGGATTTTTTTGTATAACTATAAGCGATCCTTATACCATAGTGAATCATTTTTCCACACAAAATTATCTAATACACTCGGATCATTATGTAGATTTTGAATGAGAGTACACACAGATAGGTCATTTCTACATTCTTCCCTTGCTGCTACTACCCAACCTGGTTTTAGAATGGAAATTGCATATTCATCTTTTCTGGAGAGCGCATCTACGACCACATTCTATTTCCCTTTTTAATAGATGATTTCAAGGTCATATCCCAAGATCTTGGTTTCCCACTTTTGTTGTTCTTTTGAAGATGGTCTTTGTTATAGGAAGTATTTAAGACTATCATGGTATGTTTTGACCTTGAAGTGCCAACCTATTAGTTAAGGACGACATTTCTTAAGAGAATGTAGTATTGCCAACATTTCCTTCTCATAAATGGGTTTTTGTAAGTTCTTTCCCTTGATTGGATGAATTGTGAAAGCATGCGGGTGTCCTTCTTGCATCATAACAACACCAATGCCATTTCCTTAAGCATCGCATTCCAAAATAAAGGTTTTTGTGAAGTCTGGTGTGGAAAAAATAGGAACTTTGCACATTGCCTCTTTAATTTTTTCAAAAGGTTGAATTGCCTCTGGAGTACAAGGAAATGCATCTTTCTTCAATAATGTTGTTAGAGGCATTGTTATTCTTCCATAGTTCCAAACAAACTTGCGGTAGTAACCTGTCAAACCTAAGAATCCTCAATGATTCTTCAAGGTTTTGGGAATCGTCCAATCTATCATGGCTTTAATTTTGTTAGGGCCTAGCTTGAAACCTTATGAGATACAATATGACCCAAATACTCTACCTCCTTTACCCCAAAGAAACATTTGGAAGGTTATGCATATAGTTATTTCTCCTTTAGTAGTTGTAATACCCTGTCAACATGTTGAACATGTTCTTCCCAATACTTGCTATAGATTAGTATATTATCCAAGAAGATTATCCCAAATTTTCTAAGAAAACGCTTGAAAATGGAATTTATCAAACCTTTAGATGTGGAAGGCGCATTTGTGAAACCAAATGGCATGACCGGGAATTCATAATGATCTTCATGAGTTCTAAATATTGTTTTTGGGATGTCTTCATCCTTCATTCTAATATGATGGTACTAGAAACAAAGATCCAACTTTGTGAAGAAAATTGCTCCATGTAATTCATCTAACAATTCATCAATGACAGGAATGGGAAACTTATCTTTAATGTTGATCTTGTTGATATCTCAATAATTTGAATACATACACCATGATCCATCTCGATTGTGTACCATTACCATTGGTGCAGAGTAAGAACTTTGGCTAGGCATAATTATGCCAATCTCTAACATTTCTTCAACCATATGCTCAATTTCACTCTTTTGGCCATAGGGGTATCTGTAAGGTATGATGTTAGGAGGAACACTTCCTAGAATTAAGGTAATAACATGATCAATATCTCGAATAGGTGGAAGACCTTTTGGAATATCTTCAAATACCTTGGAATGCTTATTAATGACCCTTTCAAGATTTGAGGAAATAAGAGGCTTAAATGTTTGAACATCTAATCAGCATAATTATGCAATTACACCTTGATGTCCCTTTTTCATCAATTTTGTCATACCATTAGAGCTTATTGCCTTGCTTGGTTTTGTTGTGATACCATTTAACTCATATTCATTTCCTTCCCATAAAAATTTCATGAAAAGCTTCTAAAAATTAAAAGCCACTATTCCCAATAATTGTAACCATTGAACTCCTAAGACAACATCAACGCCACCCATTGGAATATTTAATACATATTCCCCAATAGTAAGATTGATATTATGGAGTTTCCCTAAGCAATTGATGGTTCCTCCATCTGCAATCATTACTTGAAACTTTAGTGCTGGATATATAAAGCAATTGAGAACTTTAGCTAATTTACAGTGAATAAAATTATGAATACTACCAGAATCAATCAACACTGTTACCTTTTTATTTTTTATATATCCTTCGATCTTGAGATTTTGAGGAGTGCTAATTCCAGGCAATGCATAATAGGATATGGTGGGCATAATCTCTTAGATTCTATTTCTTCAACCTGACAAGTTTCTTCTTTTACTGCTTCCTCCTCGGAATCTATGTAGAATAATTTTTTCTTGCCACATTTATGTCTCTTACTATACTTGCTGTCACAATTAAAGCATAGACCTTTTGTTCTTCTCTCATCCCATTGTTTATGTGTCAACCTTTGAGGTGCATTAGAAGAAGAAACATTATTCTCTCTATATGTGTTGGAGGTGTTCCTTCTAGTAGTCATCCTCATATTTTTACTTTCAATTTTCCTTGCCAAATTAAAAGCATTCTCCAATTATTTAGGTTCAAGGATACGTATCTCATGTTGAATATTCTCCTTTAAAGTGCCCATAAAGAAATCCAACAAATTATTTTTTGAAACATTCTTCACTCTAAGACTTAACTTCTGAAACTACTTGATGTGCTTTGTAACTGGACCTTTATGTTTGAGATTTGTCAACTAAATACAGAAAGTGTTGTTATTAATATCGCCATAATGTCCAATCAATTCTTTTATGAATATAAACCAAGAGATCATAGAGTCTTTTTTATGATCACAAATTCATTGGTACCATACAAATTGATCAGGCTATAAATATAATGATGCAATAGTAAACAAAATTATATGTTTTTATGTAGTTTAAGTTAACAATCAATTTCACTATGACCCTGGTGCCACGTCGCTGGGCCTCCCCATTCCTTAATTTCATTTCCATGACATGGCACCACTCCGTTGGGTCCAGTCATCCTTATTTTCCATTCCTCAGCAAGGTACCACATCGTTGGGTCCTTGTGTCCACTCTTTCCATTCTCGGTAGGGTACCGCACCATTGGGCCCTTCTGCCACCATCCTTTCGTTTTGACTTGTGGGAACTTCATGTAGGGATTTCAAGAGACATTACCTTCTATCCTCCGTCTACACGCTATTAGGGACTAATGGCGTTGAGGAGTGAGTCCATTCTCACTGCGCGCCCCCCAATTCGTACGTGGCTAGCTCCGTCGTGGCCCACCTCGTAGGCCCTTATGTTTTCCTCTTGAGGAAGTGAATCAGTGCTTATCTGCTCATGCGTGGTATTCCGTTGGAAGTCAACATTGTCGTCGCTCTCCCAGTGTGTGATTTATCCATACTCTATGACCCTTCAATTCCTTTGTGTGTTCATCAGTGAATCGTTTCACCTGTCGCTACACACATTTCTCACAAACATATATTAGTAGTACTGTCCTCAATTATCATAATTTGATTCATCAATCTGCTACTTCATTAAGCATTTATATTTTACTCATAACATTACTCATTCATCAAATCAGAAATGCATCTTGTCAATATTTACTTTCTTCGTTCTCATCGCATAATCAATGATACAGCTAGTCGTTAAGCATCATTCACATGTACATTTTCCATAATCAAAGTTAATCGTTAAACAACATGCAATCATCCATTTATATCAACTATCCAGACACACATATATCATTATTTATTGATTCACAATTAATCATAATCGTGAACACACTCAACATAAAATCAAAGGGTCATTTTATTAATGTTTCAATCAGTCAGGTCACTCAATGGGTGCCCTCAAGGTCTACAACCGTCTAGGGGCACTACATACACCCCTCCTTATATAGAACTTTGTCCCGAAGTTAAATTTTGTTCTAGTACTTTTGATATTTAGGTTTCACTTTACTTTCTTATTTTCATCTTCTTGTCGTTCTCTTCCATTTTTCTCAAACAATAATGGCCATAAGCATTAGTGGTTCAGATCATTATTTTTCTTTTTGACACAACCTAGTTCCATATTCATTCTCAGGAATTAAATCGTAACTTTGCGTAATGCAAATCCTATAATGCCTTCATAATTGTCAATATCAACTTAGATCTGCTAAGGTCTATGATATCCAAATTAATCACAAGCTATATAGCATCAATAGCCACCCAATACTTATCTAATCATCATCAAGCAAGACTCCAAATCTATTTGGTCATACTTACCTTCATGACGAGAAGGTAAACATAAAAAATATTCCGTCAATCGAAGATAGGTAAGATATGGTCACGTCCTTAACAATCAAGAGAGAGGCCCTCAAATATTCAAAAACTAATTTCCATACGGCTACTTCCAAATACCTCTAAACTGTTTTAATAATGTTGGTTCTCAATCAGATAGGATTCGAGTCGTCAAAATTTAGTGACTAGTTGAACATATTGAACTTTAACTCTTAGTCCTTTCCTTATTAGCATCGTGTCCAAGTCAATGATTTTATCACATCCTTACCTCATTTCATTATTTCTGTTGTCATAGGGCTACTTCGATAGACTCATCAAGTCGTACCATGTGTGTCTTCTTAATCTTAGAGTTTCGTCTTGAACTAATCGTATTTTCATCAAGGGTTCACCCTGTCCTCCGGTTAGCTGCATTACGTTCAGTTCATTGTGTTGAACATCTCCATACTTTGTTTTACGAAAATTGTTTTCATTTGACTATTTCAATACCATGGTTAGATTTCAAGTTCGTAGTCCTTAGTTTTCATAAATGGTTTTGTCATAATGCAAAATGCATTTCGTTGAGTTCAACACATCATACCGATCACATTGATATCTCGTTTTCAAATTTTTAAGTCAGTTTCTCTTCCTCGACAATCCGTCAAAGTCTCTTCAATCTGAGCACCTTGGTGTCTTACCATTAAAATTTTATCCATTTTTCGTCATTTAGTAAATTCACCAAATATATCTACGATCATCAACAATACTATCCCCTTTTACCATGTACTCACCCATCCTTGGCCTAATCATTCACATTGCTAGATAACGTGCAACTTTACCATGATTTTTTCCCCTAATTGTTCCTCCACCCCATTGAGAAAAACAACTATAATATACATACAATCATTCTTATTCTAGATAACATCTAGTACACTTGCACAGTGGTTGATATTTTTCTTGAGGATAGATTGTGAATCCCAAGGGCTGCTTGATCTTGATATATATAACTATATTAGAAATTTTGATTATGTTACTCCAAATATTGGAAATCAATCTTATCCGATAAAGGAAGTTATTTTCTTTGATCATAGCATCAAACTAAAGATATGGTCAATCTTGGATCACAATCTCCTCCATGATCTAATGTAAGGTCCTCGTCGGTAAGGTCATAGCATTTTTCCCACTCCTTAACACTTATGTCATCCCTAAGCATAAATACATCAACATTTGCATCTTACTCTTTCGGGATATTTTATACAAATTAAGATGTATAGATAGATAGATAGATAGATAGATATAGATATAGATATATATATATACTTTAACAAACACTTAATATCTTTTAAATATAACCATTTTCACATATGCAATCTATCTTTTCCAAACATCTTATGCAATAAGGGTGTTTATGTTATATTAACTAAACACTTAAATCCTTTTCAAGCATTAGTAATTAAGGTGTATAAATATATACTAACTAAACACATAGTATCCTTTGAAATAACTCACAAATAAAATTTACATTTAAAATGTATAAATATATACTAACTAAACCATAGTATCTTTATAAATAACTCACATATACACTTTACATTTAAAATGTATAAATATATGTTAACTAAATACATAGTAACTTTATATCTAATCTCACATGTACAATTTACATCACATAATAGCTTTATAAATAACTCAACTATACAATTTACATTTAAGATGTATAACTATTTACTAACTAATCACATAGTAACCTTATATATAACTCACATATACAATTTACATACATAATATCTTTATAAATAACTCATATATATATATATATATATACTTTAACAAGCACTTAATATCTTTTAAATATAAGCATTTTCACATATGCAATCTATCTTTTCTAGACATCTTATGTAATAAGGGTGTTTATGTTATATTAACTAAACACTTAAAGCCTTTTCAAACATTAGTAATTAAGGTGTATAAATATATACTAACTAAACACATAGTATCCTTTTAAATAACTCACAAATACAATTTACATTTAAAATGTATAAATATATACTAACTAAACCATAGTATCTTTATAAATATATGTTAACTAAATACATAGTAACTTTATATATAATCTCACATATACAATTTACACCACATAATAACTTTATAAATAACTCACCTATACAATTTACATTTAAGATGTATAACTATTTGCTAACTAATCACATAGTAACCTTATATATAACTCACCTATACAATTTACATATATAATATCTTTATAAATAACTCACCTATACAATTTACATATATAATATCTTTATAAATAACTCACCTATACAATTTACATTTAAGATGTATAACTATTTGCTAACTAATCAGATAACTATTTGCTAACTAATCAGATAGCAACTTTATATATAACTCACCTATACAATTTACATCACATAGTATCTTTATAAAAATAACTCACATATACAATTTACAGTTAAGATATATAAATATATGCTAACTAAACACATAGTAACTTTATATATAACTCACATCTACAATTTACATCTTACTTCTTCTCGACTTGCATACTAAGATCTCTATATAGATATTAATTTAACATTTATTATCTTCTTCAACATAAGTACATCGACATATGCAATTGAACTTTTCTGAGCAGAAGACATGAATTTTTTTTGTGTTTTTGTTTTTAATAGGTTACCTAAAAATAATTGTTTACGTCAACCAGTATGTTATCACCATCATAAGTGGCAAAAGTTCTCTTAAGCAGTATATGTCTTAAATAATTAATTAACTCTTTCACTATCTAACTTCTTATTTTGACCTTGGACTATAATGAATTATAATTAATTACCCGTAGTTCATTATCAATTATCATAAATAGAACTTAACATTATTTACTACACTAAAATATTTCTTCCATTCTACAATAAGAAAAACAATAAAAAATACAATACTCCTTTTATCCTTCTGTAGGTAAATCATCATTCTATATATCAGTAAACAATTAGATATCCAATATTCATAGAGCAGACATCGGATTCCTCTGTTGCAGAGATTAAGGAAATGATTCGAGGGATTGTTTGTTACAGGACTCAACAAAACCCAAAGACTCAGAACTCAAAGGTATCACGACTCTATTAAGCATCCCTCAGCCGTAAATACAGTTTAGTCCAGATCATGGTGGATCTAAAGGAAGAGACTCTGTAACACGACTCTTTAACTTTTCTTTTGTGTGGTCAACAAGTTATACACAGAGAACCAGATTTTTACCATGAGGTCGATCGGCCATTAAATACAGAAAATCACAGAGTTTAAAAGAAAGGAAATTCTTTTCTGCAGCCAACAAGTTATACACCAAGAACCGGATTTTACTACGAGGTCGATCCGCCATCAAATACAGAAAATCACAGAAAGAAAGGAAATTCTTTTCTGCAGTCAACAAGTTATTCACAGAGTTTATATAAATCCCCTTTTCAAATCTAAGTGGTAAATAAATTTGTATACAAAACAGAGATTCATAAATTTCCATTTGAATATAAAACAGAGTTTTATAAATTCTTTTTCCAGATCTTATATGTCAATAAAATTTACATGTAAAACAAAGATCTGTACAAAATTCTTTCCAGCTCATAAAATACATCCAAATCTATGATATTATATACCCTTTTTTTTATATAAAATATGACCAAATTTTTGTTCTACCTTTTCAAATCTTAAAATTTGTGTCCAGTGCCCTCAAGGCTCGACCGGCTCTAATACCAAATGTAGAGGCCTCCCTTTTACCAACACTTATTTAAAAATTATTAGAAACTTAAAACACAATATAATCATTATGATGCATAATCATTAATAAAACTTATCAAATTCGAGAACAAACAAAAATAAAATACCTGTTACTGCAGGTTGAATCTGTTGTTGGAGGAGTAGTTGTTGTTGTCAATCCGATCCCGCTTGCCCTTGATGTCCGCTTCACTCTTTGTGTCCCTCCAACAGAAGCTCGTTTAACCATTGGAGAAGCAACTGTTAGCTTCACCACCCAACCGTAGGCTTATGCTTCCAGTCGCATAGCCACCCCCGAGCTTCGGTTCGTAGAGGTCACACACAATAATCAAGAAACTCAGCTTGGGATTCCCCCCCACCAAGATTTCTAGCCGAATCCTCAATAGCAGCAAGTCATGAAATAATTCAAAATTACGACAGTCATCTAGGGTCTGGGTGCTTTACCCATTCCTAATGCCTTCCTTATAAAGGAAAATCTCATGCGACACATGCCGCTTCATGCATAATTATTTGTTTTATTAAATTTTCAAATAAAAACAACTCAACCATGCATGTGTCAGTTTTTCTAGGAGATGCACCAACATTCCTAAGTTTGCTCATGTTTGTCCCCCAGATATTTCACTTAACTCCTAGATTTGTGTGAAGGTGGGGTTAACTAGGTGTCTATGATTAGGATTCTACTTTGCTCCTGAATAATGGTTTATATTATTTTAAATGCTCAAAATATTCTTTTATGTGCAAATGCCTAAATACCAATTAATATTATTTAAATGAAAAAATAATCATTTATGTGCAAATGCATAAATACAAATTATATTATTTTGTATGCTAAAATAATCTTTTATGTGCAAATGTCTCAAGTAATAAAATGCATTTTTCTAAGTATTGTTCTAGGTGCAAAATTATACGTTTTTATACAGTTTAAGTTAACAATCAATTTCACTAGAACTTCGGTGCCGCTCCATTGGGACTCCCCGTTCTTTAATTTCATTTCCCCGACATGGCACCACTCCGTCGGGTCCAGTCATCCTTATTTTCCATTCCTCAGCAAGGTACCACATCGTTGGGTCCTTATGTCCACTTTTTTCGTTCTCGGCAGGGTACCGCACCGTCGGGCCCTTCTTCCATCATCCTTTTGTTTTGACTTGCAGGAACTTCATGTAGAGATTTTAGGAGCCATTACCTTCTATCCTCTGTCTACACGCTATTAGGGACTAATGGCGTTGAGGAGTGAGTCCGTTCTCACTGCGTACCCCCCAACTCGTACGTGACCAGCTTCGTCGTGGCCCACCTCGTACGCCCTCACGCTTTCCTCTTGAGGAAGCAGATCAGTGCTTATCTACTCATGCGTGGTATTCCATCGAAATTCGACATCATCGTCGCTCTCTCCGTGTGTGGTTTATCCGTGCTCTACGACTCTTCAATTCCTTTGTGTGTCCGTTAGTGAATCGTTTCACTTGTCGCTACACACATTTCTCACAAACATATATTAGTAGTATTGTCCTCAATTATCATAATTTGATTCATCAATCTGCTACTTCATTAAGCATTTATATTTTACTCATAGCATTACTCATTCATCTAATCAGAAATGCATCTCGTCAATATTTACTTTCTTCGTTCTCATCGCATAATCAATCATACAGCTAGTCGTTTAGCATCATTCACATGTACATTTTCCATAATCAAAGTTAATCGTTAAACAACATGTAATCATTCATTTACATCAACTATCCAGATACATATATATCATTATTTATTGATTCAGAATTAATTATAATCATGAACACACTCAACATAAAATCAAAGGGAACACACTCAACATAAAATCAAAGGGTCATTTTATTAATGTTTCAATCAGTCAGGTCACTCAACAGGTGCCCTCAAGGTCTACAACCGTCTAGGGGCACTACATAAGTGTTCATATTTTACCAAATTTTATATTTGTGATGCATTAAACCACGGTTATATAATCAAGATATGTTACACGTAAATCCTTTTGAGTTTATTCCTAGCATAATCACTTGAATCCTAATGGATATGTTTTACATGCATGAATATTTTAGCCTGGGTATATATATATATATATATATATATATATATATATATATATATATATATATATATATATATTTGTTGAGTCAAAAATAAAGATGTATATTGGATTAATCGTACCTTCTTGGCTATGTGATAATTAAGTAAGAAACCTATTTTAAGGAAATTAAAAATAAGCCTTAGTATGGTGAGTAAATAGTATCTCTGGAGGTAAAACAAATTACCAGGATGAAAACAAGAGGAAACATCAACAATTTTTCAGTGATTGAATTAATTTAAGTCAACTCATAAGTTACGATGTCACGGAGACCCTTAAGAATTTTTTTTTAGGGTGTATTTTGAGGGACATTACATTTATGCTATTTCACCACTCTAAATATTATTGTTTATTGAGAATAATACATATGGATTAGTGTCTAAAACCATTTCCTACACATCATCTAAAATCAAGGAGGTCCTTGAATCTCAATATGAGTAAATTTGTGACTAAATGAAAACATAAGTATAGGGGGGATATGCTATGAGTATTGTGGGTGACTAAATGAAAATGTAAATGTCATTACAAACCGTTATGAAGAATAACGTTGTCATGAATAGTGATTATGTCATCCAGTCATCCTTTTCCATCTACAATCATTAACAACAAAGCCACATCACTTAATCATGCTTTATGATACACACCATACATTTCAAAAATCATGATTCATGTCAAATACCACACTTGGATTTTAGTAAGCAAATTGTTATTAAAAACATAAGACAATGGTCGAAATCTCATTTGTTTACCCCCAAACTCATCTCCCCAAGTTCCCAAATATTAGTTACTAAGTGAAAGGAGAATCAATTGTTGATGTAGGGAAATAAGATCAACAGAGGACTACAATCTACACCACAACACTAGCAACATCATCACCGGTGGGTTTAAGAAAAGTAAAAACCCTCTTCATCAATTGTTGCAAGAATTGAAAGCATGTTTATTGAGTTTTGAAATAAATCTAAGAATGAAAGTTTGTTCTTTGAGTAAAGAATAATTTTGAGTAGAAATAGTATAGTGTTTTCCTAATCGAAACACTAGGATAAAATTTTCCTGATCATAAGAAAGAATTGAGATAATTCAAGGATAGGGGAAGAGCATCTAAAACTGTATATAAATATTATATTCAAGCATAGTAGGGTATGCAAATACATACATAAAATTTTCTCCTTCCAAACATTGCATTAGACATTTGAAAACTCAAAAGTTGAACATCTTAGAGCTTACCTCTACCAATAGAGGAGCTTGTGAAGATTTTGTGGCTACCTTCAAAGAGATTTCAACTAAGATTACCACTATGATTGTTGGAATTTACAAAAAGGAACTAGAAAACATCTCCAACGTTGTGAGAACACTAAATTAGTACAAATATTCTAGAAGTTGGGATGGTTAGAATACTTCAACACGTTAAATGGATATGATGATGAGGTAGCTTTGGAGTTTTCTCAAAACATTCAACAACTAGTCATGCATGAATATAGAACTAGGGTCAAAGGATTGGAATCATTAATCAATGAAGAGGTGTTTATAAGAGTCAACAAAACTCTCTAGAGGATACCATCAGGACAAAGAGTGCAAATAGAAATTGAATGCAACCAAGGGTAATATTTTCAAGCATTATGAGGAAAAGGAAATAAAGGAGTATAACAATGGGGTAAAAAGAGAAAGTCTCCCTAGCCCTTGGGATGAGGAAGCATATCACATCTTCAAGTACATCACATGTGAAGGGAGAATATTTAAAATCTATGGCTATCACTTCATAATTTTACATCAACTCAGAAAGTCATTCTATCAAAATCCTAAGCAAAACCTTATCATACCTTATCCTTCTACAATCACTAAAGGACGTGAGTAGAAAATTTTAACAAGATAGGAAGGATTCTTTGACCCATCATGGGTTGATAAATTTGGTTGCTTGTTATGCCTTGGAGAGGAAAATCCCCTAGGTCTAGTCTTGGGAGCAATCTATACACCTAAATGAGGAGACTAGATAGGTTGCATTAGTTAGACAAGAAGAAAGCAAGAATTCAGGAAAGGAGAGGATGTATAAAACAAAGAACATAGAAAAAAGAGAAGGATGGAGAATTTAAAGAGAAAATAGAAATAACCTTAATGTAACTTAATAGGAATTTTAGCAAAGAATTAAAGATCAAGGAAAAACACCAAACTCTAGAGACAAATGAATAACTAACATCAGGTGGTAGGAGAATGAAGACTAGACCACAGTCTACCAAGAAGCTAGAAATCACTCCACCCAAGGATACCACCATCAACATAGATGAGGATGTTCTCACTCCTCAAAATACTAAACAAATCATTAAGGAACAAAAGGATACCGGGCTTGATTAGGCCAAGGGTATTCAAATTCAAAATCTATTGATGGAGCTAGAAAGGTCCAAGGTGGAGACATTACAGTATCGAAGATAGCAATAGATTTTAAAACAAGGACAGAGAGTAATGGTAGTAGCACCTCACAACTTGATGATTGTTTACCTTATAAGAAAAACTCTAGATTGTGAAAGAAACACCTTGAGGAAAGAAACAAATATTTGAGGAGTGAACTATGTGAGTATAAATGGGAATTATTCACAAAAACTAAGAATATATAGATATTAGCTGCCATCATTCCAAAATAATTATGTTATCCTAGGACATCAGGAGTTGTATGCCACCTTTGAGGGTATATACCCTCTTCTTGAAGGATTAGGAGAGGCGGCATAAGTTTCATCTGAACATTCTAGCAAAATAGCTTCCCTATGCATTGGATACATCAAAATACATTATAGAATTATTCATGTAGAGAATTGAGGATGAGAAGGATTCAATGAGTGAGTTGTATATGTAGAGATACAACATCCATTTCCCCTTCAAATGGTCTCCCAATCTATATGTGGGATATTTTTAGCTAATATCCTTGTGCACTTGGATGAGTCATGAGAAAGTAAGGGCCAAGGATATGTGGGATTATAAAAGTAGAAAACAAAGATTGAACTATGGATTAGGGTAAAGGTATCCAAACTAGAGTAGGTTATAAATAGTTATGAAACACTAGTGGTTGATGAAGAAGTCGTCCCATATTGGAGTAAAAATAAACAAGGGAAACTATCCATTTTTAGAATAATCTTAAGGAGAGAAAAGAAAATAATTTTATGGCCTATTAGTAGGTGGATGGAACTCTCCCTAAGGCTCCAACACATGGAGCTGCATCCCCCTCAAAATCTATAGGCTACCATGTTCAAGGTGTAGTTATGCAAGGACACCCTAAGGAGAATTAAGTTGAATTGGATTTGACTTAGGTTTAATCCACCTTTTTTTCTTCACCTATTAGAGGGAAGTGAATTAGATGAGAAAAATAAAAGAAGACAGTGGAAGGAATCCACACTTATTATGTAGGATATGGGATTTTTGGGATAAGGTGGATTAGGAAAAGAATTCCAAGGCATCACTCACTCTTCTTTGAAATGCATGCATTACTTTTCATCAAATCTAGGAGTACCTCTAGGATCTAACAATGATGTTTCCAGGCACATAAGATATACAGTAACTCTTTCTATATATTGAGTGATATGTCAGACTGGGGACTCTTCTACATGCCAATGTCCATGCACATGACATAATAAGGAACAAGATATGATCAAAAAAATATGTTTAGAAATACTCTTAGAATTGTTAAGTTTATATTAATTTGACTAGCAAGATCACTGACAGAAACACAATCACAAGATAGACAGAGATTTTACCCTGGGAAACTCTCATGGGGTAGAAAACCCAGCAAAGCTTTCCTCAATAAGATGATAAACCAAATACAAGATGTAGTCCAAGACTAGAGCTCCTTCTCTACCTCCTATGCAGACCTCTCTCTCACTTGTGCACTACTTTTCGAGTGATGGATGAGTGAGATAAGTGAGGAACATCCTCCTCTACTTATACTTGTTTCCCGACTGAATTTTTACCCTATGGGGCCGACCTCTCCTAAGAGATTTTTATAACCCCTAATAAATTAACTCAGGGCCGACCCCCACTTAGGAGATCTAATAACCATGGTTACCACAATCCATCGGAGGAATAAACATCTCTAGATACATAATAAAGTCCCATCGGAGGAATGAAACATCTCCAGAATAATACAAATATAATATTCTTAGAAGTTACAATATTTCAACACTCTCCCTTAACGAGAAGGATATTATAACAACATCTGCAGGAGCATGGATTCATCGACTACATGATACATGATACATCTATAAATCATTGGAAGCTTTCTTTATACATCATCATCAGTAACTCTGACAGTTACTGGAACATAATCAATACTAGAACATCAGCATCGTCAGTATTAAGTCTTCATCTTCTGCAACACTTGATCAGCTACAGCATCATCATCTGGATCTCTCGATCAACAGCCTCATCGTCTAGATCTATCAATCAATATCAACATCTGGATCTTCATGATCAACAACATTGTCATCACGATCAGCAGCACCGTCATATAGACCATCACGATCAAGGCATCATCATCATCACATGATCTGCATCATCATCATCATACGATCTGCATCATCGTCATCAATTGGATCCTCTCGATCAATAGCACAATAGTAGCATACCCTACAACACACATGATCTATTTAAGACACCATATCATGTCTAGGGATGATGCAGTCCACTCATCAACTTAGACAAAGTCTAAGGACCACTTCTCGGAGTCATATGTCTACGAATCAATTAAGGGACCGAAGTTCGGGGACGATACAATCCCCTCACTCTCGGAGACATCTAGCTATGGCTCACTTTAGGACTGAAGTCCAAGGATGATACAATCCCCTCACTCTCGGAGACATCTGTCTGCGGTTCACTTTAGGACTGAAGTCCAAGGATGATGCAATCCCCTCACTCTCAAAGACATCTGTCTGCGGCTCACTTTAGGACTGAAGTCCAAGGATGATGCAATCCCCTCACTCTAGGAGACATCTGTCTGCGGCTCACTTTAGGACTGAAGTCCAAGGATGATACAATCCTCTTACTCTCGGAGACATCTATCTGTGGATCACTTTAGGACTAAAGTCCACGGATGATACAATCCTCTTACTCTCGGAGACATCTGTCCGCGGATCACTTTAGGACTAAAGTCCACGGATGATACAATCCTCTTATCGTCCACTTAGACAAAGTCTAAGGACCATTTCATTGACCTCATCGTCAGAACAGGCAACCTCATCATCAACCTCATCATTGGAATAGGTAGCCTCATCATCAATACAATATCCTCATCAATACAGGTATCCATATCATCAATACAAGTATCCACACCAATACAAGCATCCACATCATCAATACAAGTATACACATCATCAATACAAGTATCCACACCAATACAAGTATACACATCATCAATAAAAGTATCCACACCAATACAAGTATACACATCATCAGTACAAGCAATCTCATCATCGATATAGGTATCCACATTGATACTAGTATCCAAAGATATCTTTATCAACCATATCACTCCCCCTTTCTAGGAGGGTCCTTTTGAACTACAACAAGTTTGTCTCGAAAATACTCAAATTTTACACGAGACAAAGGTTTGGTCAATACATCAGCAACTTGTTCATCAGTGCCTACATATTCGAGCTTTATAGCTCCTTTTTGCACCATATCCTGTATATAGAAATATCGGACCTCTATGTGCTTTGACTTATCATGGAACACTAGATTTTCTGTCATCTTGATACAACTCTGGTTGTCACATAGAATCATAGTGGGGTCCATCTCTAAGTCAAACAATCCTGATAATAACTTCCGAAGCCATACCGCTTCGCAACTAGTAGAGCGGACAGTTATATATTCTACTTCAGCTATGTTGAGAGCCACACTTGACTGCTTTCTGCTAAACCACGAGATCATGGCAGATCCTAGACAATAACATCCACCTGATGTACTCTTCCTGTCTAATACACTTCCTGCCCAATCAACATCTGTGAAGCCATACAATCTGAAATCATTATCTCCATGATAATAGAGATCAAAATCTATCATACCCTTTAGGTACCTCATCACATGCTTTGCAGCAATTAGGTGAACTCGTCTAGGTTTCACTAGATACTGACTCAGAGTGTTCACCGCAAAGCATATGTCTGGCCTGGTATTCGTTAGATACATTAATGACCCTATAATTTGTCTATACAGAGTCACATTGTCACGAACCCAAAATTTCGCGAAATTTAAAACTTTTCTAAGTGTCTAAAATGCCACTAAAATATATGCGGAAATATAAAATTTAACATTTTTAAATTTACTGTTTAAAATAAAATACGACAATCAAGTAATTCACATTCTATCAGTAATTTTTTTTCTAACTTGATTTTACTCATCAAGTGGGTTGTTAATGACTCATATGAGACACATCCAAGGAATGCATTATTACATATAAATAATCAACATATCAATACATGAACACATAACTTGCAAGGTACACATAAAAACATTTGATTTCAACACAAGTACACGCATATGCAAAATCAAATCATACACAAGAGACCAAAAGTAACGTGGTTCACCCGTACACGGGCTAGTCCACAAAAGTGTGTGCATCTTTATTTATTTTGAGAACATAGTGTTTACAAGCTGCAACTTTAGTTGTTGCCATAGTAATTCCTCTTATTGAAGGAATCTTTTTCAAGATAATCAAAATACTAGCTATTTCCAAGGTTACAAAATTCTAGCCTAAGTGTCAAAATAGCCATCAAGATTCTTTTGATACTAAAAGAAGTAATTTCAATAATCTAAATAAGAATAATATCATTTCTATGAAGATCTACTCTTGTATAAAATAAGATCCCCAAGAGAGTTGAACACTTCTAAAATCAGAACTCCTTCCATCAAGCCTGTATTACCTAGAGTTTCTACATGTATATAAATACATAAATAAGAGATCCTAGAATGGATCTAGATTAACTTCAAGGTGGCATATATAGCCATAACAAAATATAAGGCTAGGAGGAAACCTTATCCTCACTAAATAAAAGAAAGGTATAATATACTTGAATTAGCATATAGATATTTTATAAAAATAAAAATAAAAAGAATCATTTTTATATCCCTCAATGTCCATCTTATTATTTTCAAATAATACATATAATTATTCTTATTGAGACACAAGTATAAATATTCATATCTTATTTGAATATGTTAATATCTTTTAACCTGGATATATCTTATCCTTAGTTCAAACTATCATGAGACTAAAATAGGTAAGAGGCAAGTTTTTATAATAATAAAAAGGAAATTAGACGGTTCTCTTCACTACATAAAGCAATGAAGTATAAACCTTTAAAAGATATTTATTTTAAATTCTTTTAATTATTTATTCTAACAACTCACATAACGTTGTCCCCTAATCAAATCTTTTACGTGTCAAAATTGTTTCTTCTAGAAACTCACCTCCGCTTGGCGACTTGGTTTTGAAAAAGAGTCTACCTTTGTTTATAATATTTCATATATATAAACTAGCTTTAATTTATTAAATAAACCCTTACATGAGGAAAATGTTGATCGATAAAATTTCGATCTGAGATACAGCTTTCTAGCTATATAGGTAAACTTCTAAGAGGTCCTTAGTGGCTGGCGCAAAAGTGATCATATAGAGGTATAAAAACAATAACTCCAGGGGTCTATGTCATGTCCATGAGGATAATTAAATTGCTACCCAAACACAATGTTAACACAAGTTCGCTAAAACTTATTACGGGTCGATTCTCTCCCATGATAGGGATCGCCCAATCCTATCACGATTGAGTTATGATTATGCAGATTTCATAAATTAGGGTAGTAAGTATAGGTCTTTAAACCCTATGCTACCACTCTCCATATCATTACCATGAAGAAACGCAGAGATAATTAAACCCTGCGCCGACCACTCTTCGTACAGAGATGAATGAAGAAACACAAAAATCTATTATCCGATTTTAGCGTAGCCTAAAAGGATATCCTGAGGCACTAGGGTGGCATGGTGAAATCCAAGCCAAGGTTATGTGACAATGATCAAAAATTAGATGAGTCCGATGGCGCTGTACAACGCAGAGTAAGAAGGATCTATGTATTCCAATCTTATTGGCAACATGTAAAAACTAAAAAGATACAGAGTTTAAACTCTGGTCGATAAAGATAATAATATATCAGGGTTTCTAAGAGAGTTCAACCAGAAAAATTGTCTGCGTTGTTAACACAGGTGAAGTCCGATCATAACTATAATTAAAACATATCTTTCCAACAGGGATCATACAGATATAACTTATGTTTAACTCGGATCATAACGACTCCTTAAAACGGATCTTTTCAATAGGGATCAACGAGATAAAAACTATATATTTTACTCTGATCATATTGATAGAAAATAACAGGCATTCTACTTCCGACTATCAGATCCCTAATTACAACTACCTATTCCAAACAACATTTCAGATTATAAATAAATATGCATCGGTCTGACCGAATATTAAAATTTCACATACCGTGATTGCAGAATTGTGAGAAAAAAAAACCAGGGTTTAAGATCGTGTGCAACAAAACTTAGTTGATCTCTCTGGCACTTCCCTATCCGCGATAGCACTCTATCTATTGCTGGTAAAAGACAAACTCGCTTCATCAAGGACTACTTACCTGAGACGGTAGCTGAGTTTTACTGTTAAATGCCAAGATATTACTCTATCTCTCAGGTATGAGTATCGTTCTCACCAGATCCCTCGTAGAGATCGCTGTATCGTTTACGTGTAGTTATCTTCAATAATCTCTACCAGCGATTTCTCTGGCCAGATTTCTCTTGTGCAGTCAATAAAAGAAATCTCGTAAAAGGATTAAAACAACTGAAAAATAAGAGATAACGACCACTCCCATACTATGCCCAAGGTATTAAAAGACCGAAGACGAGCTACAGGGTTTTCGTATCAAACGTTTCACACAGAACTCAAAGACAAAAATAATACAGGGTTTAAGAATGAGAACCCCGATCTCTTTTATCTACAACAACGATTTAGACTTTCAAAGCAATGATCTAAACTTTCAAAGCAATGATCTAAACTTTCAAAGCAGAGATATTGAAACTATTAAACCCATAGTTCGCATCACATACCTGTAACAGAAGGTATAATTACCCGGGTTGAAGAAATAATAAAGCTACTATCAACGCCACTGCACTTTCTTCCGACTGATTAAGCGCATAATCCGGAATGAGTAAAAGGAAGTCGACCTCTCTTGGGGAGCCACCATTTCGCACCAAAACCAGTGGACCTCAGCCGGGCTTTTTTTCCTCCTTCTTATCGATGACAAAATTAGCAATTATCCTTCCTCTCTTCATCTGTTCCCTCGCTAAAATATATAGTTGGTAGTCAAAATTAATCCACACGATTGATGGCAGACAACTCCCAAAATGGTAGTCTCGACTAACTGTTTATCTATGCACCAAGGACGACAAGATCTTCCACTTATCTCTTTAATTAAGCTTTTTTGTCTAATATTCGAGGTAGTGGACTTAGTTAAGGGACACACTTGCACTAAAGTTTCCCCGAAATCCTCCGCCAAATGCTCCACTTCATTTTGTAACAAGAATTTTAATATAAGTTTTACTCCTCTCAACAGTATAACAATGCAACACTCTCGATGGCAGATGGCAGCCAAGGGTTTTGGGCTCTTCACTAAAAGACAAATGGCATTTTAAATCTCCGCAGATGGCATCTCCCACCAAGCTTTGGAGTTGAATAAAAAGACGTGGGAAGGTGGAGTGGTTAAGCCCCCTTAACACCGAGCCTTAAGTAGTAGTGGAGGTAATAAATGAAACTCACAAATACAGGTGTTATTTGTTCATGCATACATACTCGATAAGATCACCAAACTACAAGGTCTCTTGTATCCAAATATCCTTGGTAACTAAGGTAGAATCTTATTATAATATATACATTTGCACAATAGTATATATAAACCATCTTAATACATCTCCTTTTTTTGTAGTTATCACACTATTAATTTAACTTCCATTTATATATATAGATAACACCCATATATATATATATATATTCATATAAATATGTTTACTTGATTCAGCATTCTTTGACTATAACTATGTATATAGAGAGGTTCTTTACTCTTTAGCATTTGCCATTTGTAGGCCCTAACAAAATCCCAAATACTTAAGTAAATTGGGGTATCAAAACGGTTCAAATAACTACTTAGTCTATCTAGCGATAATAGTTACTCCCATCGATATAGACTAATATGTCATCGTGTTTATTTGCCGCATCCTTAACCTAGGAAGATGACCAACCGTCCTTATTCGTGATTTCACACGTTGTCGCTTAGTCATGTTTTAATCTCCTACAACTTAGGGATTTAGGTTTTTAAATAACATTCAAGAATCATAATAGTAGCCTCATGGTCCACTGGTGGGGCCTTGGCCTTGAGCTCCTCACCAGGGCCAATTACAAAATTCATATTTATTTTTACAAGAGTAATAACAATTTATGTCGAATTTGAGGGATGTTACACACATCCACTAACTCTGAAGAGTCATCAACTAATAGCTTTAAGTTGGAATCCATGGGAGTGGCCATGGCTTTGCATTCCAACATATCGAATATTTTCAAGATTCCCACAGCATACTTACCTTGGTTGAGAAAGATTCCATCTGGTTCTTGCCACACTTCCAGACCTAGGAAGTAGTGCATCAATCCGAGATCTTTCATCTCAAACTCTGATGAGAGCTTCTTCTTGCACTCAATAATTTGTTTCTCATTTCCAATCAGAAATAGATCATCCACATATAGAAACAATATAGCAGGTTCACCATTCATAACTTTGAGATAAAGATTAGGATCATCTTTACTTTTGGTAAAGCCCAAGTTTGTCAAGAAACTATCAATTCTTCCATACCAATCTCTGGGAGCTTGCTTCAACCCATATAAGGCCTTCTTCAGTTTGTATACATGGGTTCTTCCATCTTCTACCTCAAATCCTTGTGGTTGTTCTATATACACTTCTTCCTCAATCACACCATTCAGGAAGGCTGTCTTTACATCCATCTGGTGTAGATCCCATTTCATCATGGATGCAAGTGCCATGATGGTTCTAATGGAAGTGTACCTTGCAACTGGTGCAAATGTTTCTTCATAGTCAATTCCCTCTTTCTGAGAGAATCCTCTGGCCACAAATATTGCTTTCTATTTTTCAATGCTACCATCCACAACATGCTTTATCTTGTATATCCATTTGGAGGATGCCACACTTTTGTCTTTTGGCTTGGGAACTATATCCCAAACATCATTCTTCATTATTGACTGGTATTCCTCTGTCATTGCCTCTACCCATTCTTTCTTATGAACTGCCTCTTCATAACTAGCAGGTTCTTGATCTACAAGATCACACATCAAAGCCATATAGATAGAGAATGAATTTGGTTTCTTGCTTACTCTAGTGGAGCCTTCAGGAGCTCCATACTTTTCTGCTCCTAGTATAATATCTCTTTCCCATGCTGGCTTTCTTTTCCTTGAAATGTTTGAAAGGTGGGGTTCTTGCGGTTCTATCATATCATGGTCTTCAGGTGTTTCATCTTCACGGATGGGTACAGCCTCTGTAGTTCTGGGAGGTGCATATTATTCATATAGTTCTTCATACTGGCACTTCCTAGATCTCTTGAGAGTTGCTTCTTCATCAAATGTCACACCCTACTTATTTCCATATGATGAAAACCTGGGATGTAAATTCTGAATGCTTTGGATGCTTTACAATATCCAACAAGAATTCCCTTCTTCCCAGAAGGATCTAACTTGGTCCTCTTTTCTTTTGGAATGTGAATGTACAATGGACATCCAAATATATTGAGGTGACTTACCTCAGGATTCTTTCCTATGAACACTTCTTCTGGAGTCTTGAAATCAAGAGCATTGTGGGATAGTCTATTTTGCACATAGACTGATGTCCTAGCTACTTCATCCCATAGATACATAGGTAGGTCTTAATCATGTATCATTGTCTTTACAGCTTCCATGATGGTTCTATTATTTCTTTTCGCAACACCATTTTGTTGGGGATTGTAGGGAGTGGTTATCTCCCTCTTGATTCCAGCTTCCTTACAAAAATCTTCAAAGTCCTTTGAAGTATATTCTCCGCCATTATCTGTCCTGAGTATTTTGATTTTCTTCTCTAAATGATTCTCTATCAAGACTTTGAACTCCTTGAACTTTCCAAAGACTTCATTCTTTCCTTTTAGAAAGTATATCCAATTCTTCCTCGAGTAGTCATCAATAAATGTGAGATAGTATTCATATCCACTTAGGGATGTGGAGGGCATTGGTCTACATACATCAGAATGAATTAACTCCAAGGTACTCTTAGTCTTTGTTTCACTCTTTCGAAATGGGTTCTTGATATTCTTCCCTTTTGCACAACCTTTGCATGTGCCATCATGATCAATATTTAGGTCTAGCAGACCTAAAACTACCTTGCTTACATGAGGTAGTGCCTTGTAATTAATGTGAGCAAGCCTCCTATGCCATAGCTCATTTGGGCTAGTGGCTTCATGTGCAAGGGCAGCTTCTGGATGGCCCTTGAGCTTGTACAGACCTCCTTCTTCTTCACCAATGACAATTGCATCCTTAATAGAATTACCTTTGGACCACATTAATACTTGTCCATCAATGAATGCAACCCTATAGCCTTTCTTATCCAATGCAGAGATGGAAAGCAAGTTCTTCTGCAATCTTGGTACATACAATATTTCCTTCATCTTCATGGGGGTTCCAGAATCAAGCTTGTAGTTTGCTTCACCAATTCCCTTGATGGGATATTGATAGTCATCTCCTAATGACACTTTTTGTGGGGAGGTCTTCTCTTCCAGTTTTGAAAGAGTTTTCTTTTGTCCAGTCATGTGCTTTGAAGCACCACTATCAATAAGCCATGTATCTTCTACAGGTGTTATAGATCCAGAGAGTGGAGAGAATAGAGCATACTCTTCTGCATATTCTTCTTCATTTCTTCTAGATCTTCTCTTGAAGAAGGTCCTTTCTTCCTCTTCTTCTTCTCTTCTAGATATTTTCTTGTGAGGCCTTTCTTCCTCTTCTTCTTCTTCATTATCATCTTCTGCAAGATATGCTTGATGTCTTTTATGGTGAATATCTTTCTTCTTCTTTGAAGGACAATGTCTAGCAATGTGTCCTATTTTGTGACAATTGAAACATTAGAAAGAAGAGTGTTTTCTTCTTCCATTCTTCTGAAATCTTTGTGGAGATTGAGGCTCCTTGTGACTATCCTTCTTGAAGTAGGATTGATTCCTTCTTCTCTTGGTGTGTGTAGCCAAGGCTTGGTCATCTTCTTTGAGCAGGGATTCTCTGTTGGAAACCCTAGCTTCTTCTTGGATGCAATCTTCCCATACCACATCAAACTTCATGCTCTTTTTTCTGGAACACATGGTTTGGATAAATGACTCCCATGGTCTAGTGAGACCATTTAGAGAAGTCATGACTAGTTCTTCTTCATCAAGGGTATCTCCAATAGCATCTAGTTGTTCCTTGAACTGGGAGATCCTTGAGAAATATTCTTGAACAGATTCTCCTTTATTCATCTTTGTGTTCTTCAATTGAGCTCTCAGATTCATCTTCCTATTAATGTTCTTTCCCTCATACATTCTGGAAAGGGCATCATACATTTCCTTTGGAGTCTTCTTGGATGCCACTTGGGGAATCAAGTGGTCTTTAATAGAATCAACAATGATTCTCTTTTCCCTAATGAAATCCTTTCTATACTTCTCTTTGGCTTCATCTTCTCCAGGTTCTGCAATCTCATCCTTGATATACTGGGCAAGATCATTCTCTTCAAGAATGAGGCCAATTCTGTATTTCCATGCCTGGAAATTTTCTATACCCTCTAGCTTGTCTTCAAGCTTAGTGTTTGGAGCCATCTTCTCCAGGGGGTCAAGGAGATTGAAGTTTTTCAGGAGATAGAATAACACTTACCAGGAGATGGACTTGATTGAATTGGAAGTTCTGGTGTGCTTTGCTTCTTCAACTTTTCATCTTCCGGATTTGCAACAGAATTTCTAGTTTTCTGCACTTTTGGTCAAACTAGGGTTTGACTTTCCCGGAGTTCTACCCAACCAAAAACCTCGATCCATGGCTCAAAAATTCGATTTTGAGGAGGGCTATCTAGCCATGCAATCAGAATCCAAAAATACCAACTTTTGCAGAAACCCTAATTCTCACTGAAGGAGAAGATAGAGAGATTTTTCACCTTATGAAAGATGTCCTATTCAGGCTAGCTCTGATACCATGTTAAGTTTATACTAATTTGACTAGAAAGATCACTGAAAGAAAAAAAATCACAAGATAGACAGAGATTTTACCCCGGGAAACCCTCATGGGGTAGAAAACCCAACAAAGCTTTCCTTAATAAGATGACCAACCAAAGACAAAATGTAGTCCAAGACTAGAGCTCCTTCTCTACCTCCTATGCAGACCTATCTCTCACTTGTGCATTACTTTCCGAGTGATGGATGAGTGAGATAAGTGAGGAACATCCTCCTCTACTTATACTTGTTTCCAGACTAATTTTTACCCTATGGGGCCGACCTCTCCTAAGAGAGTCTAATAACCCCTAATAATTTAACTCAGGACCGACCCCCACATGGGAGATCTAATAAACCTGGTTACCACAATCCATCGGAGGAATAAACATCTCTGGATACATAATAAAGTCCCATCGGAGGAATGAAACATCTCCGGAATAATACAAATATAATATTCTTAGAAGTTACAATATTTCAACAATATTTTTGGGATAAGGTGGATTAGGAAAAGAATTCCAAGGCATCACTCACTCTTCTTTGAAATGCATGCATTACTTTTCATCAAATCTAGGAGTACCTCTAGGATCTAACAATGATGTTTCCAGGCACATAAAATATACAATAACTCTTTCTATATATTGAGTGATGTGTCAGACTGGGGACTCGTTTACATGCCAATGTCCATGCACATGACATAATAAGGAACAAGATCTGATCAGAAAAATATGCTCATAAATACTCTTAGAATAGCATGGTGAGGAGAATACATTTCAGTGATGATAGTGTTGTGTTTAGAGTGCTACAAGATGGTTGAAAACTACCACTCGTTATGTCCTCCATAGAATGGTGCAAACTTTCTGGAAAAAAAAGGCCCTAAATAGACCACAAACGTGCATCAAGATTAGATATCACTACCATATTTTACAAAGGATATATAAATACTCAAAAGATCATAATTCCTACTGAAAATGAACTGTAAATTTTGGGAATTATCTATCAATGAAGGATATGAACTTGATTGTAGCACTATACATGCCTTGAAGGAGAAAATGGGTCTATCATTATGGATGAATATTTTAGATACTTTTTAATTGTTGTTGTTGAACCTATTTGTGGACTAGAATCTATAAGCATGAGTATAATTTGACACCTCATCCATTGTATGTTGTTTTCTCTGTGGTAGGAAGACCTTGCCTAAGGATGTTTGAATTAATCAGTAAGGAATACATTCATTTGATGTTTTTGCATAATAGCATCCTACATTAGGAAGCCAATTTGAAGGTAATATTGTTGTTATGACGATTAAAATGTTCATTCCAGATTGTAATACCTAAGGGTGTACATTAAGAAGGAAAACCAAAATTAGAGACCTTACTTCTAACAAGAAGAAAACATGGTTTGGAGGGCTGATAATTGCTGCATAAATCCTTATCACATTTTAATGCACCATTCATATATTTGACCTTTGTGTTTCCAACAGGTTTTGAGACTAGTCTTGTCATAACTGAAGGAGCACCCTAGCCATTGGATAAGACAAGTGGCCTTCAAATCTAATACATGGTCAAAAGGTATGTCTTGGAGGGAGTTCCCAAGTCATGAAGCATTTTAATGATTAAATTATGGCACATTTAAAAGGACAAATTCAATAAAGATGAAATCATTCTCCTTAGAGTTAATCCAAGGCACGTGTAAAGGTTCAAGGTCATGGTCATGGTCAAGATGACCATTGGAAGAAATTCCCAACTAAAGACGAACACATGGAATCATATGCATCCTTCAAGTGAAGATAATATCTTATTTTGAGAAGTGCCCTACATATTAAGGCATCCATTTCTATTTTTGGAAGAAGGAAGCTACTAGATCAACATGCTTCAAGAGCACTATTTGTTGGAAGAGGACATATGGCATACAAATCCCATTGACAAAATCAATAGTTATAATTTAAGGGAAATTGCCTCCATGTAAGGATGACATGTGGCATCAAGGAGGCATCTAGCACATGATACAAGGCCCTTAAAGACTCTGGAATGAGAAACACCCTCTCGAAGATAATTCTAAATTGTTTTGTCTATTTTACATGTATTCTTGGAGAAATAAGTGGATCTAGAATTCACTTATATTATTTTATCGTAGTATAGGTTTAGCTCATTTCTATATAAAAAGAATCCCTCTAATTTGTGAAGGGATGGTTGGATTATTTGCAGATCCCATCTAATCCTAGTTGAAAATATGTTGGGAGGAAGAAGTAATGGTTTTCATTCTATGAGGTTTATCATTTTCTTCCATTATTCATGGTTGGATATGTAACGCACCCAAAATTTTAAAAAATTTAAAACTTTTCTAAGTGCCTAAAATGTCACTAAAAATATGCGGAAATATAGAGTGTGGGTTCACTTTCTTAAATTATTGCTTACAATAATTAAAACCTTGCAATGTTTATTACTATTTGTAAATGTCATTATAATAATCCAGGAAAAGATCCCTCAATGAAACTCATGTATGTTAGGTACTATCTCCCGTCATTTTTGCATGAATAGATAGATGTTTTACTTTTAACTAAACCAGTGATTAACTTAAGATGTCAACCATTCCTTAAATCTTGTGGGAAATTAAACCTCATTATGTCTTAATATACATCTTTTAAGGAACATATACTGCTTTCAATAAAACAATCTTAATGGTAACAACACAATCATAATCATAAGAGAAGCATTATATCCACAACCAACCTTCTATATGAATTGTATACATCACAGTAATCATAAACATTTTAAGGACAGAAACAAGTACTCATATATAAAACACATTGAGAAACACCATAGGAAACAAAGGAGACAAAATATAACGTGGTTCACCCGTACACGAGCTAGTCCACAAAAGGTGTGTGCATTCTTTTATTATTTAGCCACAAGGGATTACATCCGGCAATGCAATTGTTGCCTTTTTTTTTTTCTTTCTACTCTCTTGCAGACTATGCTACCCTGGCAGGACTCTTAAGCCAGAATCATCTCTATACCAAGCGATGGCATAAACACTTGTTAGTACGAAACATAAGACAATGACTGTATGTATTCAATCGTTGATTATAACAAATACGACCGGGATCTATAAGTGAATAGCCTATAAAATCACAAAAATGGAGGCACCTCAATATGCGATCGTCAACAATAAACAATAGAAAAATAAAAGATACATGTAGTCACCGAAAACTTGGTACGCAAATCGACAGAGCAGTAATAATTACACAACACTGAAACCTTGAAATCTCTGTATGTATTATCGACAGAGTAAATGAAAACATGCACAAGATGGAGGAACCATAAATCTCAAACCAGCATGGTGATTGTCTACATAATTTCCATTCAACCACCTACATCTATGTACAAGTTCCAAATCCATCCTGGTATTAATATTTAATTATAACTGCTGGTATTTACACGAGAGTCAGTATAGGTTTACAAGACTTCTCTCGAATATTATTAAATATTTAAAATGCTGGTATTCTCCCCAACACCACTCTAAATTGCAAGACTTGTCTCGGTATGACTAAAAAGTGTAGTTGCATCCTAGAACAATATAATCGCAAAGGAAAAAGACATAAAACACAACAATTCTATCTACTGAGATCACAAGTAGGAATCATACCGAGCATGAAAGACAGAGGTCCGAGTTAAATGAGTTTTCATTAGAAGGCCTATACTTTACAGAAAGACCAAGCGGAATCTTTGTCCATAGATCGTTAAGCATTGATGTACCAAGACCCATACGATTTGGAAAATAAACCCTATAGAACCTCTGTTAAGGATCAAGGATCCCGATCCAAAATTTTACTTTTAGAAAGGAACAGAATATATAAAGGAACAATCGCAGTAAAGGAACAATGAAAGAAAACTCGATTGATAACCGACATTCATCTATACAGGGATCATCTAAGCATCCATCGCATTCACCAAATACAGCAATCATTCCAGGAGTAAACACATTCATCAACTATGCCCTGATCACATCATTTATGCAGCAACGCACTTATCACTAATATAGGATCATCAAGCAATAAACATACTTACCAACGAATGTGGGATCATTTGCCAGCATAAATCTCAGAGTCAGTACTCTACGCAGCAATACACACAATATAAAACTCAGAGAATCGCTGGAAAAATATAAAACTCAGAGAATCGCTGGAAAAATATAAAACTCAGAGAATCGCTGGGAAAAATATAAAACTCAGAGAATCGCTGGAAAAATATAAAACTCAGAGAATCGGAGTTATGGGATCACCACAAGGGTACACCGCAGAAAACAATCCGCAGGGATCGAGTCCTAAAGAAAAACAAACCCATTCTATAGGAAGCAACCATGGTTCATCTAGTCCAGATGCCATCCTTCATTATACCACGAACCAACAGATCTATACTATGTTTTCCCTCACCTCGGGCACATTGCCTACAACGTTTATTCTAAAACCAAAGGGGATAGACTGATCGCATCATCTGTCTGTACAAAATAATTTGATTTTTGTGAGGAACAACAGTCACACACACAGAGGTATCGAGTTCATACTGCATTAATCCAGCAAGTTGCTTATAAGACCACACACGAATCGATGGAAGCAAAACCCAACAAGGAAAAAAATGTCCTATCGCTTTCACCCAAGTTTCAACGCATCTTATACAGAGTTTTAGCATAATAATCAATAGGGGTACAAATATTAGTTACACACCTCATTATCGCAAGACCTACAAACCTTATTGCAAACCGATCTCTATTATTGACGCTGTAACAGCCATAGAGCGCAGAGTTCCACACTGCCAGCTTACTGTGTAAACGCCTCATACAAGAACTGAACACAATTTGCGTGGCGATCCATTCAGATGCCAGCCTTCCTTCCTCCTTGCGCTGGGCATAAATCATTTTTATCTATCAATTTCCGAGGTAACCTCCTCTTTCACTCCGTCTCATATTTAGCGAGATTCACCCCAGAAGACCCCCCCCTCCTCATCGAATGCACCGAGATTAAGAATCCCCACCAAAGTATTGCCAACGAAACAAAAAAAATCTTTTCCCCGATCATTTGTAACCAAATCTATAATTACTTCGTCGATGATGAGCCTCCTTCCTCCTGTCGTGTTCCCCGTAACTCGGTGTGTGGAGATGTACTAATTAAAGCCACTTGAATACTCCACCTTCCCCAATCTAATATTGGAGCTGAGAAGATCCACCAACACGATCTGTTGGTTGTTGCTCATTATACCAAGGGTGCAACTTACTGAAAATACTCCCTAATTCCCTCCACTAAATCATAACTAGAACTCTTGTCCCTATTGTCCAATCATTCCAACAGCTGTCTTCTAAAATAAGGAGCTAATGCTAGTGTGGTGGATATCGTGGGAGTAATACTGGGCTCTAGATGAAGTCTTTCTTTAAATGATAATCTGAATCAAAACCCAGCTGAGTGAGTGGTGTAAACAACTCCGCATTTCAAGCAAAAATTGTTTTCTTTTGTTATTTGTTAAAAGACCACCCTCTCATCTTCCTACGTGGAAAAAATTAGAATGGGATGTGCTCTCGGCATCCTTCGTGCCTTCGTGGAAATAGTAAGTATTCCAGCTCTTCATTATTTTTTTTATTTTTCTTTATACTTGGAAAAAAAATCACTTAATTTCAAAACAATAACATTTTATCATTATGTTACTTTTTGACATATAAATCTCTAAATAATCACCTTGTTCTTATACCATTATTTATTTATCAACCATTCAAGACACATGTCAATATATATATATAAAATCTATCTTTGTGGCTTATTCAAAATAGGATTAGAATAACCTAAGCCCCAGTATCTTAGTTAGATACTCAAGATGAATAATAATCTAGGACGAACTTATATCCGTACCCTATATAATCACTTGGCTTTCCTGGTCAGTATCTTTTCTTATAGGTGGGTTTTGCTATTTTTTAGCCGCATTACCATCTTCTAGTTTTAAATTAAGACTTATAATCATAAAACTAGCTCAAGGTCCATTCGTGGGGCCTTGGCCTTGAGCTCCCCACCAGGGTCATTTACATACTACAATTACATTTATTTAAAAATAACAAAAATAAAGATTAAAATAGGTCATAAAGGAGGGATATCACAGGATATTTTTGTTGAAGTAGCTTTTATAAACCTGTTGTAAAGACCTTTTGTTATGGGTTATTTTTTCCCAAGAAAGGAAAATCAAAGATTGAGGTTTGTGATATCCCTCCTTTATGCCCTCATTTTGTAAATGTAATCGATTGTCGGCTTCTCATGAGGAGCTCAAGGCCAAGGCCCCACAAGAAGACCTAGCAAACATTTTATTTATTTGCTTAATTGTAAAGATGTTCATAGACTAAGAGACCGAAGGCTTGACACAGCTAAGCGACGGGAAAGTAAAACCTCTAAGGGAAAGGCGAAAGACAGATTAGCCTTCAAAATCTGATAATCGATGAAGGTTATCATCTCAGTAACACGATCACTGGGAGAAGAGTAAGTAATTTACTTATCGATTTTAAACTAATAGTACCACCATCGTAGATTAAGGGTTGTGTTTGCTTGCCATAATCTCCTTTAAAGTTGTAGAGCTTATCCTATATTTTACTTAAAGGCCCTAAGTAAACTAAGTGACTAACTTTTGAATATGCGATTATCAAAAGCTTTTAAATAATAAAAGATCATAAGAAAAGGGATTTCCACCTCAGAAGAAGGTTATATATATATATATATATATATATATATATATATATATATATATAACATCAAAGATCTATACATATGTGTAAACATATAAATATATATACTTATATCCCTTTTTTTTGGGAGAATTACGCATTCTCTATTTTGATAAGTCAAATAGAGGATAAATGAATTTAGGTATGCATGATAAATACATCAAACATTTTAGTGGTATGATTTAAGGTGATGATTACGATTGTCATTATCCTACCTCTAACATGGGAATGTGAAGCTATATAGTGTTCTCCTAGATAAAAAGAAGCCCAAAAAATTGCTTCTAGCGTAGTATCTAATTTCGTCGATATAGTAAGCTAACTGAGTGATTAATTAGTTGGTTTTTAAGTGGAAAGTTTAAATAAAAACTCTAGTTCGTTAAAGCCCTAGTTAAACACATGTAAGCCATTATTTTAGCCACGCTATTCTTCAAAGCTCAAACTCTAATAGCGTCGCCATCATGCACACCCACGTGATAACTCGGGACGGATCGAAGAAAGGGTGATTTCCCCTCGTGGGTTTGGAGGATTATCCTAGGAAAGATGAAGTTTGGAATGGTATACATAGTATACACAGAGGGAGTAAGAGGGACCAAGGGGGGAACGGATTTTTGTTTTCATATTACAGTTGATAATATCGGAGTCCTGTAGATCGCAAGCTAGGAATCTCTCTCTGTCATTGTTTTTTTTATATATAATACGATTTTCAGCGAGATCGGGTATCGAATTACTCTACCTGAGTTAATCGAGGTCATGATGTGTGAAATGGGGAAAGGACAGCTACTTGGAAGCTTGATCTCCATTTTTGTGTTATGATATATACTGTAAGTCTGAGATAAAAAGCAGAGTACGACTGTTGCTGTATGGAAAGGGAAGAGCTTGGCGTGTTTGTCCTCCCTGATTGTTGCGCATTGCTCAAGGGAACAAGATTCCTTTTCTTTTGTTGCATCGTAGTCTGATAAAAAGAAAACAATTTGATTTCCGTAGAATATTTTCTGTAGGATTTTATACTACAATTTATATATGTTGTGATAGATCCATGAAATGGCAGGTCATCACGTGATGAAATTTTGTGCCAAATCGTAGATCTCTGCTTGCTGATGATATAGATTTGCAAAAAGTTGGTCTCAGTTTTGTTGTTGATATCGACTGCCAAATCGCAGATCATAGATTGTTTAGTGAAATTATTGTGCCAAATCGAAGATCCCATTTTTTTTTATGACAACGATTTTCCCAAACACAGAGCTCAGTTCTGTTGATGATATGGACTGCCAAATCCCTTCTTGATGGTTATGAATTAGTATCATACTTCACTGTTTATACCTTTGTATTATCCGAGTCCTGTATTATAGGGATAAATGCCCTTCCCCTTTTGGATGCTGGAATGGAACGTGTACTTGACACTAGTTAAAGATATTTTTTCCCTGTTTATATACTTTAGAAGCTAAAATCCGATCTTGGCTTATACATATATATTTGTGTTACAGGTTGAGATGGTAGACACAGGATCGATGGGATCCCCGCCTATTAGTATGTGGGAATGGAAACGCCTTCCAAATCGGAACGCGTATTTTATACTGGTATTTCCCGATTTATATATTAGAAGCTGGATTCGATCTGGGCTTTACATTTATATATATAATATGGTATGGCTGGATTCCTGCGGTAACTCTGTTGTGAGCATATATGCAGAATGATCCACATGGATAAAAAACATTAGACCATTACTATGATATACTTTCAGGATCTCTGTATTATGTTGGGTCTCTTTTAAATGTTATTTCGCCATGAAACGTTGAATCTTAGGGATCGTTGTTATTTTTAGTACTGTTAAGTAGATCCTTACTGTTCTTTGTAAAAGTGTATACTGCCATCAAAGCATTGAATCGTAGGGATCTTTGCTTATTGTTTGGTTGCTGCCACGTTTTATTTTTCTGCATGTATGCGGCCACATTAGATCCTTGGCGAGGAGCGCGGTACTAATATATAAATACTACATGGGTAAGGGTAATTCAAGGAGCTTAAATCCTTGTTCCAACTTTCTGTCGTTCCTTATATTAAATGGTTATGAGTCTGGTGTCTTAACTCTACCATCGTGATATGGATTATAGTAAAATATAGTTCTTAATTTTGAGTCTAGTTAAGTCTTGTTTATGTGTAATTATATAAGAAAGATCCCGGTAGTACCTTAACCGGGCGAAAGAAGCGCAGATAATATATCCTAAAGATCTCAGTATTATAGAGATACTTAATTACACTCTTTAGAGATCTAGTTATGTCAATCAATATAGATCTCTGTCATAGATTGATTACAGATCGGAGTGCCTCGATAAGAACTCTGTTGAGTTACTAACCTCATCATAGTGTTGATATGTTAAAGTTGAAAAGTCTTGAGAATACTCTCCATAAGAGGGGGTTAGAAAGTATAAGAAAAGTTGCAACAACTGAGTTGCAAATCTAACCTCTCTTTGACTATTAATCTATGATGGACAGTTTTTTGGACGTAGCCCAAAGGTTGGGTGAACCACTGTTATCTCGCGTTTCGTTTTCTCATGTATGATTATGATGGATGATGGATTGTTGTTCCTATGTAAGTGTATATTTTTGTCAAAAGATTTTGTAAAGGATAATTCTTGGATAGTCATGTAAATGCAAGTTTTGTCAAATTATTGTTGTCAAGGATAATTTCGGGATAATCATACTGTGTAAATAATGATCATAGAGATGTTAAGGCTTGTGAGGCATCATTAAGTTTACCATTAGTAGGTAATGACTTCATGAAGAAATTGCTAGATAAAGATGGTGATCTTCTGTTTATGTGCTAATGGGATAATAATTCAATAATGTATGAATGTTGGAAGCATAGAACAAAGACCTTTGTATAAGCATTTAGTGTTGATAAAATATAGATTGTAGGTTGGATGAAAATAGTTAAGTGTGCAGGTGGATATCTTCTATCCAATTGTCTTTATTAGCGCAAGGATGGTGAACTCTTGATCCTTTTGTAAATTATTTTCAATTGGAGAGATCCTTCTTTAAATATGAAGGACCATTATTATTATTTTTTTTTACAATTCACTGAATTACTAACACGCAAACATGGGTATGTTACAAGGTTAAACCTTCCTTGTTCTTGTCGTTGGTTATCGTTCACTATGTTGTTTTGTTATTGTCATTTCTATATTTGAGAGGCTTCTAATTTCTTCATATGATGGTGATCGCAAATCTTTATTGCTGATTTGTAATGGTTTTCCAAGGTACGCCTTTGCGAGAGACCTTACTTTATTTATGAACATTAATTGAAATCAATTTGGTTGATTAGTGCATGTTTTTAATAGCCTAGTTACACCTCCATTCATTTAAACCAAACCCTCTTGAATCTTACCTTGACTCCATCCCATTGGATAGGCACTAATCTTGGTCCACCATCCCATCCAAATCAAAATTTTATCTTGCATTTTACTAAGGGATCCCCCTTTTATCTTAATCTAACTTCTTATGCTAGTTCAAGCCGCAACGAAACCAATTAGGAGTGTGACCCATGAATTTTATTCTTGAGAACAACCAATCATGATGAAGTTGGACTTTGTCTAGTTTTGTGATATCCCTTTACTTCATTTATCCTATAGTTTACATCTCCTGTCAAGTTTCAAATCATTCCATAAGAATCTACCTGAGCCAAAACACTCATATAGGTGCTTCTTTTGTAACAAAATCGGATATATAGAGGGAAAACAATATATTAGTAATATTTGAGATTATCTTGGTTGTTAATTGGATGAACATTCCTATTTTTCAAGGTCAAATGGACATTTGTGTTTGTCTTGGTGGCCATGAAAATTTTCTCTCAACCCTCTATATCAGATGTCATATAAAAACTAAGGCTCAAATTAATAGGTCGATATTTTTGAAAAAAACCTTATATGCATCAAACCAGCATGAAATCAAATTAAAAACCCAACATAGCTAGAGATAGGATCCTCCATTCTCATAGGATGTTATCTGGAATTCATAAGTTCAATGATTATGTTTGTTCTTGTTTGTGAAAGAAAACATGATGACGGTTACAACCAAACCTGTTATAACTTTGGCTTCAAATCGAAGAACGATGCAGAAGCCCAAATGATTCATGATGAGATACAAAACATGTAAAAAATAATAAAACTTTAAAAGCACCCAAATGTAATTTACTCATTCTAACCTTGAAAAATGTAGAGAGTTTCCACTCAGCTACTGTCAAATTTCTTTCCACTCAGTCGCTGTCAAATTGTACCCGAAATTAAACTTCATGCAAACTTCTGGCGATTCTTCATTTGGATTTTTATGGGATGGATTTAGTTTTATGGGATGGATTGCTCACTCTTGCAACATTATATAGGAAACAATTGTCCCCATTTTACTAGATCCTTGCACGAGTTTTCCTCAATATGGACCTTTTTTTAATTTAAAAATTCTTCATTAACAAATTTGGGAGATAAAACCCCCGAAATTCCCGTTTACCAAGAAACGTGGAGGTCAAAAATGCCATCGAAACATCCAACAATGAAATTCCACAGATGATTTCAAATTTGGCCCAGGAAAGTATAAAATATGGATAATTGGGGGCGAATTCAACCCACGACCTTGAATCCAGGGTAAGGTGACCGCTAGTTTCCCTATGGTAAATAAATCGGGGGATAACAAACTGGTAATCACCTCCATGAATGAAAAATATGGGCGAACGAATTTCCCATGCCTCCAAGAATGAAAAATTAGGGCAAAACCAACTCACTTTAGCCTCCATTACCGGAATTTCCGGGGCGAACTCACCATTTTGGCCATCTTTCACGAGGCTAAGATTGTTTTTACCAATTTTTCCTTCTCTCGCGGCCTTGGATATCCGATTTCTTCCCATTGTCCCATTAATAAATATTGGATGAATTTCTTTAAATTTAAAAAAATGCTTGTATATTATTAAAAATACGCCCACACTTTTTGTTTGACCCCTATAAATTCTCCCATGGGCTATAAATCTCCCCTAAAATCATCCCTGATATCCTAGCACAATGCATGACCCAGTGTAACATACCCCTTTGCTGAAAACATTTTATGTTTGAAGAAGACATTATCTTAACTTTTATTGTAAAGTTTTATATTTGGACAAGTGTCCAAGGATGACTGTAATTGCACAATATTATTATTTTAAATAAATAAAATAGGAGACACTCACCCAAGGAGAACTGTTGAAAGAGTGTTTACTGACCCACTAGGTGGAATGGAATCTAGGGTAGAAGGCAAGGGACAAGTGGCAGCATCATGAGGCAAGTAACTAGCTGTTGGTATGGGACAACACCCATGAATAGTGGTCATAGTGACCTGAAAGATGGGACTAGAGCTTGAGGCTCATTTATTGAAAATTGACTAGGTCAAAAAGACCTAGGCATCTTTTTAAGAGCCATCGAATTTGGACTGAGGTTCAACACTTTTCCAGACAAGGAAACTTACCCTGTGGTTCTCCTGTATGCACACAAGAGATTCAATGGGGGGAAGTCTAGGTTTTTTATCATGGTGTAAGTCTGCCTTGTTTACTGCTGAGTGCAGATTTTTTACTGTTGAGTGTAGAGATTGAGGTTTTTTGCAAGTCTCTATTGATTGTTGGTTATACAATTTGAGTGTCTTGCTTATACACAAAGTCTTCTACCTAGTGGTTTAGTAAATAGGCTCAGGGGTCCAAGGGAGGCAAGTAGTTTGGCTGCTTCTTCTCGAGAAGGTTGGGAGGAACAGGCCTCCTTCAGTGTTTGTCCACCCTATCTATAGTTACAGGTTCTACTTGTTATTCTAGCCTCTAAGTAGTTAAATTGTTTTCTGTAATTGTTGATTGAGTATTCGGGTGTGTGCAAGAAGATGAGGGTCACTTTAGATGCAATGCTACTTTTTTCAAATCTCGTTCCTGATACCTAAAACATAACGTGTTTATGATATTTAGCACCTGCCATGGTAAGACCTGAGCCTAACATGTCATTGGACATGTAGGCTAGGTAACCATAACGCGTACGCGTTATGTAGTTACAAAACGCGTATGCATTATGTAGTTACAAAACGCATACGCGTTATGTAAATCTAAAAATGAATTTAAATACACAGTCCCGACGATTGCCGACCACCTGCGGCACTCACGCATCAGAAACGCGAAATAGAGGCGAAATTGACCCTGGACGAGGACGGTTTGTGGCCCACTCAATTATCCGTGTTGCTCGATTTAGCTGGAGGGGAGACAAATTCACCGGTGGATTGTCATCTAATCAGGTAATTCATTCACCCATACCATTTTTTGTGATTTTTTAACCCAAATTACTATTTTTTATTGTTTAAAACAACCTAGTTTTGTAATATTGATAAAATTGGGAATAACCCAATTTCTAATTAAATTCACACCTCCCTCAACCAAGATTAGTGAATAATTAAAATGAAACCCTTTTCAAAAACTCAAAAATTCATAATCCAACCAAAAATTGAAAAAAATAAAATTCTCCCCTTTCTACAATGTATTCATCTAAGTCACCCAACACGAGGACACGGGACACGAGTGTCCCCACCAGGCTTCAAATTTGAAGCCTTCAGGCCACTTCAAATTTTACCCACACGTCATAGAAGGCCACTTCAAATTTTACCATGCAAAAAAAATTTAATTTCATGGTAAGCCCTTCAATAATTAAATTAACCACTACTGTTTAAAATTGCAACAGAAGGGTAGCTTCAAATTTCACCCATCAACAATTTTTAGTGGGAAATTGGGAATGCGACTACTAGCTAGGTGACTTGGGAGTGGGACTCGGTTACTCTCCAATATCCACGTGTTCGATCATCCATGGATCATGGACCATTGGGCCTCTAATAATATCATTGAGCAACTTACGTGGACGGGCTTACACTGAGTAGCCCATGGCTTGAACGCTTCGAAGTTCTCGTGTTTGTAGCGAGCGCTTACGTGTTTAACACATTTAATGGCATCAACAAAATTATTAAACCTAGAAGGTGGCTCATACGTGTTTTTGCTAGCGGGCTTACCAAGTTACAAGTTATCACATACCAATTCGTGAATGTTGACTCTGTGAGTTAATTGAGTATTCAATGTATAATATATTATGTTAATGTGCCCCCACGAATTTGGCATTTCAGACAAAATCCACAATCCATAAACTTCTTGTAATGTTGCAGGTTGTTGCTCCTGCCCGTGGCCCCTACCTATAGCCCTATGTTTTCTTTGTTGTATCAATTTAATCCTACCGTCTACGGCTCCCAGCCTCACACCCTGTGTTTTCATTGTTGTATCAAGTCAATCCTGCAGCTCCCGAGTTCCACCTTTTGTTTTCTTTGTTGTATCAAGTCAATGCTCGAATTCCATGCTTTCATGGCTCCGACCATCAATATATAATATTGCATGAATAGAAACAAGCTTTTTCTTATACCCATATTCCACTGTGGTTGAGCTACTTCCAAGTTCCACCTACCCTATCTCCTCCAGTCCTCCAGGATAGTTTGCGGAGCGAAGCTGGCAATGCCAGCCTGCCATAAACATATTTAAAGAAATTCATTTTCTTTGAGGAGCTCAACTTCAAGGCTGACTAGATTTTTGACATCCTATGAATTTACAGGTCTGCTATATCCACTGAAAAATAAAGCCTCTCAACTTTACTACGTCAGTAAACATTGAAATTTTGATGTACTATTACATTTTCAAATGAAAAGAATAACTTATTATTAATAAAAAAATCAAATCATATTAATATATTAATGAATTTGAATTTAGCTTCCCAATATTAAAATAAATTATACATTTTAAATGATCCACAACCAAATATTATCCTGAGAAGGAAATGGAAAAAAAGGAATTTCCTCAACACAACATGCTATTTCCTTATGATGATGCTTTTACGTTTATGATTACCAACCTTGGAATCAGGTTTGGTTATCCGAAGGTGTAATATCTTCTAAGCTAAGTCAATAGGTAGGGATGTTGGTATTGATATAATTATGACAAAGTTTTATAAAGGATTAGGATTAATTCCGTTGGCTTGTAGATGACATATTTATGGATAAAAAGCTTGTTGTTATGAGATAATGACATCATGCCTCAAAAACATGTCCCATACAATCTAATGTTAATGGGCGCTCTACATAGAAATTGGAATGTCAACATTTGTGAGTACAATAAATATGTTGATGATTTTGGCCTACTACAACTTTAATATATTGAGTGGATTGATAACCTTCACAATTATATAAGAGATTGTAGCTATGACTAGGAGGAGAGTTAACAATGCAACAAAATCAAGTAATCGAATTTTGTGCATAAAATGAACATAAAACTCCCACCAAATTTCACTGAATCTACGTCTTAACAAAAGAACTCATCGTTTCACGGGATTCCACCCCATCAATCCTTTTAACAGTAATGGCCATAACAGTTGCTACAACCCTAGCGCAAGAAAAATCAATCGAGCTACGCATGACAATACTTGAAACCAGATTTTTTGAACTCCCTATTACGTCATAGGAATCAATACTACCATTAGAGAGATTTTGAGGTCAAAAAATGACCTCTTAAGAGATGTACTACAAAAATATGAGATATATGAAAATATTATGAATTGGGGGTTTTATGGGGTAAGTATATATGACAAGTCACCTCCCACACTATTTTCTATGCACAATATAAATAACCATGGTTGAGTTGCTTTTCAAAATTCACTAGAAATAAAATTAATAAAATAAGTCTACATTGATGTGACTAAGATTCATTGTAAATTCCCAAAAATTTATTGTCCTTTAGCATTTATTTTTCTTGAACTTACAAATGAAATTAAATAATAAAAAATATTTTTAAGAGCTATTTTTTTAATTTTATGTTGACTTTTTATATTTAGTACTTTTCTCATGAATTTAATATAATGTAATTTAACTGAGAATTTATTTACATGTAAAATGTTAATAATATTATTATAATCTACATTGCATTATTATTATTATTATTATTTATTAAATCTATTATTATTCTTTATTAGTTTGACATTATGTTATTAAATAGAATGGAGTGAATATATAATTTAAAATTAAAAACATAAAAATGATAATATATTATTTTATAAAAAAATGTGAAAGGACTTTCTTTATGAATTAAGAGTACTTCACTTGAAAATGACAATAATATTATTTTATGAGAAAGTGTGAAAAGACATTCATTATGAGTACTTTACTTGAAAATGACAATAATATTATTTTATGAAAAGACTATCATTATGAGTACTTTACTTTATGACTTAAAAGTACTTACACCACTACCTTGGTTAACTATGTGTTTTCATCCACCATAGAAAATTTGACAAATAAGCATTCTTAACTCATGCAATGCCACCTCACCAAGGGGGATGATGTCATCTACTAGAATGTGATTGGTTGTTTTTTATAGTACATTTTCTTTGTTTTGAGGCCATTTTTTGACCTCAAAATTTCTCTAATGTTTCTCCACAACATGTGGCACTCTCAATATCTTCCATCACCGCAATTTACATTTGATAAAAAACTTGTTCCCAAATAGTAATTACCCCATTCTTTGCTCTAAAAAGGCCTCGGTTAACCTAGAATCCAATCCTTGCAACATGAACACATCCATATATACACATAGAATAAATATTAATAAATTTCTCATAGCCCTTCAATAGTGTTCAATATCTCATAGCCCTTCATAGTGAAATGGGACCCCACCCTTCAAATTTGATCCCTGGTCCCCACTAGACACGGTGACCCTCGGAATTATGACACGTAGGACATGGTGACCCCCGGAATTAATATATTTTTAAAATATATTAAAATTTAAAAATATCGACATATAGATCCAATAAAATTTAACATTTACAATTACAAATATTCAATAGAAATTACATTTACAATTACAAATATGAAATATTCAATAGAAATTAGATCATTCACAAATCACAACACATTTGTCATTCACAATCACAAATCACAATGAGACATTGAGACACATAGATGCAAACTCATCACTGCCCTGATCCTCCTCCTCCATGCCTGAATCAACAAACTCATCACTGCCCTGATCCTCCTCCTCCTCCTCTCTGCCAATCTGACTAACTTACTTTTTAATTGTCAAATGTTTAATTTTAAGTTTTAAATGTATGTAAGTGAATGCCATTAAATTGCTTACGTGAGTTGGATTTAATACATGTTCAATTTTGAAGAGACGTCATTATATACCATGTATATGTTTCTAATGATTTTCGTATTAATGTCTTTATTGCAGTTGCGGCTATGGATACCAATGCCGAGATATTGATTGAGCTTGCCCAATTGAGGGGCATAAGTGCATCTTTTAGTGGTGGTGACAGGATTCGCCGTTCACTTGCATCAACCTTGGATGCAATTGTGGACACCATTTCACAATATATGAATGTCCTATATGATATTGTATCTTACAGAGAAAGAAAAAGACAACAATATGCTGATAGGCTAGATTACAATGCAGTAAAAAAGTTGAAATTATCCAAAGAGCTTATATTTGCATTGTTTAGGGACCCTCGGACGGGGGAAATCCCAAATGCAAGCAAGCCGCATATCTCCATTGAGTGGTGCACGTTTCAACCATTTGTTGATAACTGGATGGACAGATGGTACATGGTTTTTGATATGCCACCACACAACAACAGGGAAATTCCCTTATATTTCCTTCGAAAGATGTACGCAGAGTTCGTGTTGCATAAACACGTTAACTATTTTGACATCTTACAGTTTCAGGGGATTGGTGGGGGGATGCCCCAAAACCGACCCAATGCCGGGCTTCGAGACCAGGATCACCCTATCCCTGCACCTCGCAGGCAGTTGCCTGGGCCAGATGTCCCACCAGCACATCGCATTATTCCGCAGACACGGGATGAATTTTTGAGTTTGGCACGGGCGGTTGTTCGCCATGGCACGATGGTTCAACATATGGGTGAGGAAGGGACATCTATCCCTGGTGTGGTACATACACCAGCTCATCACCATGCAGGACCATCACCTAGTGTAGTACCATCAGGACCATCAGGACCATCCACTAGTGCAGGACCATCGACACATCCCCATCCTAGTACTGATCCTCATGAGTGCACATCATGTGGTCGTCCCTGCTATGGTATTTCCTCAGATGTTGCCTTCAGTGGGTTTTTGAGAGAGGTATGTTGATGGTTAATTGTAATAAATTCTTCATTTATTTTCGTCTTTGTACACATATATATAGTTTGAGCTAATATATTAATTTTGTGAACTTGCAGTTGATGCTTTATGCCGGCAGTGACGCCCCAGAGCCGGATGTTCCAGACTCTACAGGGGGGCATGATGCTATCCATTCGGTAGGCCCATCTTATATGCCACCTATTGCCGTATCTCACACCGAGGTAAACATTTTAAAATTTCAGTTTTTTAATACTTGTTAATTTGTTAATTTCTACATACTTTACATTTTAGTTCATTAATGCTATCTACGGTCTAATATTTACAATTATTAAACTTGCAGATGACGGATCCTTCACTGGGAAAGGTAATGTGGAGGTAGTACCCATGGTCATACAGTCCCCTGAAACATCTGGGCTCCAGGTAAACAATTACAAATGACATTTTTTAAATACATGTTTGTTTGTTGAATTATGCATGTCTAACTACATGAACACTTGCTGACTGTAGGCACCATCCGAGACATCTGGCCCATTGCCTGGATTTGTATCTCCCTCCAGGCCATTCGTGAACAAGGGTCGTGTGTATGTGAGGCGTTCTACTCCTAGAAAGACTCCAGCTGCCCACGACCATGGGCTTACTCACACCATGGTAATGTATATCCTTCGATGATATTTGTTGTTTAACTTGAAATCCAGTGCATAAATCCTTTTTGTTAATGTTTGAATTGCATGTTTACTGCATTAGGAACCCGAGTTGTCTACTGAGAACCTCGTATCGATGGTTGATGCAGCAGTTAGTGCCGCATCTGCAATGGTGACTGATCACACACAGGTATGTAACTATTTCAACATTATCTTTACATAGTTTATTATTGTTGGACCTATTGTTTATTCATGCATTTCTAACTATTTCAACATTTTTTCATTGTAGCCACCACCAGCAGGAGCAGTGTCTGGCCCCCCTGGTTCGACCATCCTGGATGTTCAACCAACGGCTCCATCTGCTACACAAGCAACACAATCTCTTTTGTCAGTTGAGGTGAGATGTCCTTCAGTGACCAAGTGTTTCATGCACTTTCCATGCACCAGTTGATAATTGTTGAGCTAATGTATTAGTGTACATAGTTAGTTGAATTTAACAATTGATATTTAATTTGCAGGATCCAGGGATGCACATTGATCCTAGGGATGTGCCTAGAGGATCAACGTCGGGAAAGAACAAGAGGAAGCTTGAGTTTTGATAGTTTTGGATAGTTTTGGACACATGTGCTTTTGGATACTTTTGTATATATATGTACTTTTCGATACATTCAATTTTGGAGACATGTACATTGACTTTATTGTGCATGTACTTTTCGAGACATGTACATTGACTTCATTGGATACATGTACTTTTGGATACTTTTGGATATACATGTACTTTTGGAGACATGCACTTTTGGATACTTTTGGATATTCATGTACTTTTGGAGACATGCACTTTTGGATACTTTTGGATATATATGTACTTTTGGATACATGTACTTGTGTCAATCTAATGTGTTGATTTGTGTGGATTATCTATTACTCATGAATGCACTATGTCAAAAGAACAAACTATTATATTCAAAGGTTTCAACAAATTCACTACATGCATGCACTAATTGGTATCTAATTAAAATTTGTGATTTTGGATGATCATTACAAGTTATGTCAAAGTTCTTGCTCGTGTAATTTAATCAAACTAAATGCAATACAATGTTTTCAAGGTTTCAACGAACTCACTCATGCACACCCATTGCCATCAATTACCAATGAAAGTCTAACATTATGAGGTTCTTCTTTAAAAATGGGCAATATTTCCTTGATGATCGTAAATTGAGAACCATTTGTAGCCACTCATATAATACCATCTTCACTTATCTTTGTACATGATAATCCATATAATGTGCTATGTTTTTTAACCTAAACAATCATCAAAAACCTAGAATTATAGGGATATGACAAAGAACCTTATGGGGCACCTTATATATTACCTAATTAGTTCAATATCTATTGATCCCACATTCATGGCATTTTAAATTTGTTGCATGCTAACCATAATATATCATTTGATCATAATTAGGACATGCATCAATTGTTTGATACTCCTTTCTTGTATCTTTCATAAGGGCACACAATTCTCAATATGTGCAAGGTAAAGTATTTGATGGTTATAGGAAAATATTACCTAACAATCTATAAGAAAAAATCAATTTATGTACTAAATAATGGATATCGCAATGTAGTTATTACAATCACAAAAAATATTAAAAACTTATATTTATCATTAGAGTTATTGTGTATACATTAGGATCTTTGTCATACCAATGTTTGAAATGTCATTCAATACCTTCAATTTTATCAACATCAAATTAGTAGACAAAGTGACTCATCTTTGATCTCTTGTATAGGCCTTTGTGTGCCTTATCAATAAGATGTACATCATGAATATTATCATAGGTCTCATACATAGGTGCATCCTCATCCATGCAAACAAAGGTGTCATGGATCAACCTATTATCCCTTTATTCTCAATAATATTAGTATCATTATCTTCCATAGGATCAAATTCAACTCCATCACCCCCATTATTGCTACTCTAAATTGCAGCCTTAGGAGTTTTGATCATGTGTTTTTGTATCTTTAGGAGTTTTGAAATATTATACTCTTTCAAAAATAATATGGAAGTTCAAATATTTAAAAGTGGCTTAAATTATAAAATGGGCGCAAATTCACCAAGTGTCCCTGAACGGCATTTTCATGCGACTTGCAACTCGACATAACTCGGAAACCGGACGTCAGACCGACGAACCGTCGACTCTGTTGGTCTCCTAGTGTGCGATTACCTCTAGGGGACCCTCTCCCTCATCTCCCCATGTCCCAATGGCTTCATTGTGCATTCATTTCGTAAACTAGGGTTTTGCTCAGTGTAATTGCATGCAATCTCGCATTGGTGGGTCAACTCTTCAAAAACCTCCCCCGAGCCAGTGTTGGCAGTGTTCCCACGTCGGCATTGCCCACACACACTTGTGGGAGCCAACGGCACGCAATCTTCCTGCTCCGTTTGCTTTTTGGCTCCCGGACGGAAATTCACCAAGTGTCAGTGAACGACATTTTCATGCGACTTACAACTCGACATAACTCGGAAACCGGACGTCGGATTGATGAACTGTCGACTCCGTTGGTCTCCTAGTGTGCGATTACCTCTAGGGGGCCCTCTCCTTTGTCTCCCCATGGCCCAGTGGCTTCATTGTGCATTCATTTCGTAAACTAGGGTTTTGCTCAGTTTAATTGCATGCAATCTCGCATTGGTGGGTCAACTCTGCAAAAACCTCCCCCGATCCAGTGTTGGAAGTGTTCCCACGTCGGCATTGCCCACACACACTTGCGGGAGCCAACGGCATGCAATCTTCCTGTTCCGTTTGCTTTTTGGCTCCCGGATGGAAATTCACCAAGTGTCCCTAAACGGCATTTTCATGCAACTTGCAACTCGACATAACTCGGAAACCAGACGTCGGACCGACGAACCGTCGACTCCGTTGGTCTCCTAGCGTGCGATTACCTCTAGGGGGCCCTCTCCCTTGTCTCCCCATGGCCCAGTGGCTTCATTGTGCATTCATTTCGTAAACTAGGGTTTTGCTCAGTGTAATTGCATGCAATCTCCTATTGGTGGGTCAACTCTGAAAAAACCTCCCCCGAGCCAGTGTTGGCAGTGTTCCCACGTCGGCATTGCCCACACACACTTGCGGGAGCCAACGGCACGCAATCTTCCTGCTCCGTTTGCTTTTTGGCTCCCGGACGGAAATTCACCAAGTGTCCCTGAACGACATTTTCATGCGACTTGCAACTCGACATAACTCGGAAACCGGACGTCGGACCTACGAACCGTCGACTCCGTTGGTCTCCTGGCGTGCGATTACCTCTAGGGGGGCCTCTCCCTCATCTCCCCATGGCCCAGTGGCTTCATTGTGCATTCATTTCGTAAACTAGGGTTTTGCTCAGTGTAATTGCATGCAATCTCGCATTGGTGGGTCAACTCTGCAAAAACCTCCCCCGAGCTAGTGTTGGCAGTGTTTCCACGTCGGCATTTCCCACACACACTTGCGGGAGCCAACGACACGCAATCTTCCTGCTCCGTTTGCTTTTTGGCTCCCGGACGGAAATTCACCAAGTGTCCCTGAACGACATTTTCATGCAACTTGCAACTCGACATAACTCGGAAACCGGACATCGGACCGACGAACCGTCGACTCCGTTGGTCTCCTAGCGTGCGATTACCTTTAGGGGGCCCTCTCCCTCGTCTCCCCATGGCCCAGTGGCTTCATTGTGCATTCATTTCATAAACTAGGGTTTTGCTCAGTGTAATTGCATGCAATCTCGCATTGGTGGGTCAACTCTGCAAAAACCTCCCTCGAGCCAGTGTTGGCAGTGTTCTGATGTCGGCATTTCCCACACACACTTGTAGGAGCCAACGGCACGCAATCTTCCTACTTCGTTTTCTTTTTGGCTCCCAGACGGAAATTCACCAAGTGTCCCTGAACGGCATTTTCATGCGACTTGCAACTCGACATAACTCGGAAAACGGGCGTCGAACCGACGAACCGTCGACTCCGTTGGTCTCCTGGCATGTGATTACCTCTAGGGGGCCCTCTCCCTCGTCTCCCTATGGCCCAGTGGCTTCATTGTGCATTCATTTCGTAAACTAGGGTTTTGCTCAGTGTGGGAGTGTGCAATTTTTGCACACGGGGGTCAACTTTGGAAAATCATCCACCGGGCAAGTATGGCTAGTGTTCCTAGCCCAAACCTATCTAGACACACCTGCAGGACTCCCCGGAACCCGGTTTTGTTGCATGGTTGGAGTTCTATGCCCCCGGTAGGTATACAGCAGGTGTCCCTGAAGGCCTTCTGGTAGTGAGACGAGACGAGCCATAGAATGAAGAACGTGGCTCGGATCGATGAACCATCGACTCCGTTGGATTCAGCACACCGGGATAGTGCCAGGGGTGCCCCTCCCCTCCTACCCGGTGGTCCATGTGTCACCTTGCAGGTCCATCTTGGAAACTAGGGTTTTGCTTAGTGTGGGAGTGTGCAATTTTTGTACACGGGGGTCAACTTTGGAAAATCATCCACCGGGTGGGTATGGCTAGTGTTCCTAACCCGAACCTGCCTAGACACTTTGGAAACTAGGGTTTTGCAGGTCCATGATGATGATGATGGTGATGATGATGAAGATGTTGATGATAATGGCTTGGTCTAAGGTGGTGCTCTCAAATAGCTAATTCATTATGAAATATTTAACAAGACATGAATTAAATTTAATATAAGTGTATTGTTTAATATAGTGAGCATGAATTGAATTAATTTTGTTGGGTGAAGCCAATAACCAACATGATGAACATAATATAATTTTAGGGTTTACTGATCATATGTAAAAAATGGCATATTCATAAACTTGACATACAAGAGAACTTTTGGCATATTTATAAACAACGTAAACGTAAATTTGGCATATCAAGAACGCAAAATTGACATATTCATATGAAACATACATGTGAAAATTGAGCATATATCAATATTCAATTACAAATAGTATAAATAGTATAGTATTAAAAGTATGTAACGTACTTCATCATGCTAGATCCCACCTATTATCATACAACCAAGCCCTCCGGATCATCTCTTATACTGATGGTCTCCATTAGTCTCTCGTGCTCTGTATCCGGTAAGAAGTAGCGTACCTTCGATGTATTTCGACTAGGCATTGTTCGTACCTGAAGGTTTGTGCCAATGATTAAGTTGGTAAAGTGATACACACTTGCACCTGGTTTGTAATCCCTGTAAACATATCCACCCTTCATTCTTCCATTGCTGTCCCGTGTCAAGTATTCACCTTTAACAACCATAGACCCAGTTGGAAAGTGGTTGTTTTCATCGTCAGTCATGGACACAATGAGGGTTTGCTTTCCATCTATACAGTGTGCCAACCAGTATTCATCACCCCATTCAGTATCTTTTGAGGCAACCACTGCGTATATGTGCCCTGCATTATATGATTGTAGGTATATGATCAAAATATTTTTCGTGCGATACAAGGCCATTAATGTGCATTTGAAGACTACGTAAACAAACAAAAAATGTTAAGGAAATGCATCATACCGGGTTGTACAAGGTCTGAGACATGATCAAAATCTGCATAAATAGATGATTGGTATTCTTCCAACGGAGTTAACTCAACAATTGCACGTTGATCAAGCAGAAGTGATATGCGATCCCATCCATCAACCCAATCCAATGATTCACACCCATCCCAGTCACCATCACAACAAGGCAGGCAAAAACAAGCGAGTTTTCTGGTCCAAATTTCAAATACTGGGTTATCAGAGCTTCGAACCGAATGAAAGCCACGAGTCCCAGGCACAATCTTGCATTCCCATGCATGTGAACGATCTATGTCTACCACCTCCCAAAAAAATCTCTCCACATGTCTCTTTCTTGTGGATTCTACTCGCATAGTTGATTCCTCTCCCATTACTGACGTGCACCACCTGACTATAGATTGAGCATTTAGAATAGTAGATTCTGTAGATACTTTCAATTCCTCTCTTCGTAGGGCTATTTTGACACATGCTCTGGCTCCATCATGCTCTCCTTTACCATGCCCAGTCTCAAAATAGTTCCACATATGTGGCACTTTGTAGTTTTTATGTAATGAACACAACCACTGAAATATGCGTGCATTTTTTAACTGACCAGCACACCCATCAGACCAAATCCAGTGTCGATCCATCTGTATGTTCCTTCCCTTCAAGTGATCATAGAACATGATGAAGCAATGACGTACATGGTGGAAGTTGTGGCACCTATCATCACTTATGTAGAAGTGATATTCCTTCAGAATTTCTCTTTGCTCTTCAGTGCTATTTGGGCCATGCCTATATGTGATATGGACCATCAAGGAAACCTGCTCAGAGTGATAATACTGACTTTGGATGTCATTTTGAGGTTGCAGAGTGTAGTTCTCGGCAAAATCAACAACTGAAAGTATAGTACCAAGGGGAAATGTATTTCTGCATATTCTAAACTTCTCATCCTGCCATCGTGCCACGTGGACATGCTGAACATATTGATGTGTCTTTTCAATAAATTCCTTGATGAAGTCACTAACTTGTACCTGGTGACAAAAAATGATCTCAATGTCAGTTTTTTGTTGTAAGTAAGGATTGAAATGTAACCATTACAACATAATTTTATAGATATAAATGCATACCTGAGATGTCACCAATTGTATTTTTTTGCTTTCTTTCCCTGGGACTATTTCATAGTTGATATATTTGAAACTTTTCATGTCTGTAACCATTTTCCCAAATTCACTGTCTCCATTCTCGTGCATACATTGGCTCAATAATGCCATTCCAACACAGTTGGAGTATGTTCCATCCAAATAAGATTTTGCATAGTATGTTTTCCCCTCGGGCCTATTGCACATGATGCTATGAATGAATTCTCTTGATGAAGTCGGTGGTATTGTCATGGAGCAATCCTGCACAATGTTAGTATGCAACACACGACGAATGTACAAAAATGTTTCATAGTAATATTCATATTCTACATGGTATCTACAACAACAAGTGTTACGAAGAGTATTTATTCTAACATACCATGGCTTACATTTCTCAAAAGATCTTTGCCCCAAGTTCAATTGTCTATGCTCAATCTTAAATTTCTCATAAAGCTCTGTCTGTGTTATATCAAGAAGATGCTTAGTATGTGGTTCACGATCCTTTGAACCCCTTCTTAGTTTTAGTACATCCTTTCGGTTTGAAGAAGGCCTTGTGTGATCATGCCAAAAACTGTGCACTAGTCCCTTTACTGCATCAACTAGCTTCATGTCACGACGTGGCAACCGACCAACAAAGGCCCAAAAATCTGTCTGATCGGTTGTGTCAAGATGTTCTCTTCTAATAGAATACCTACGGAGGGTTTTTACATTCAAATTAACTAGTTCGGATGTAGGCCTGAGAATACGAAGGGCCCTGGTGTTCTTATTTGCAATTGATTGTGACAACACACGACGAGCAACATTGCGGTCCTTTGAATGTGTGTTCTTACCAATTTTACCAAATGCATCTACTAGGCTTTTAACTATATGAGAACTTGGTTCAGAATTCTTTATCATCTTTATCCCTAACTTTTTCCTAACAACATTCATGCTCCTAGATTTTAACAATGATAAAAATAATCTACATTTATCTCCATCACATTTAGAAACAAAATATTTATCAAGTATCTGTTGAGTTTGATAAGCAATACTACGTTTAGATAGCGTACCTTCAATGGAATTCATAAGTCTTTCATCAACTTGTATACGCTTCGGAGTTCTTCGACGTGTGCTTGCTAATGGAGGTAAGGGGGTTGGAATTGTACCATGTAGCGCATCACCAAGACGCTCTGGCATTTCAGTAGTAGCTTGGTGTCCTTCATTCTCTTCCTGGTAGTTGGATGGTGGAAGTCCAACATCCTCATCCATGGTCTGTGGAAGTCCAACATCCTCATCGATGGTGTGGATAACATTCTCTTCTTCAACAGTAGGCAAAATGTCCAACGCCTCTCTGACTTCTTCGCTTGTATAACCACATCCGGATAGCAAATTGGGTGTTTCTTCGTGAGCTTCATCTTGAGATGGTAACTTATCACTTTGACTTGAAGTGGGAATTGAAACATCCCCTAATGAGCACCTACGTTTTGCTTCTTGATTACTTCCATGGGGTGCTTGTTCAACAATTATTGTGGAAATTGAAGGTCCCTCTTGTTGGGGATTAATAGGATGAACCATGGTATCCTCTACAATTGGATTTGGATTAGTTTCCAAAGAAAGCCTCCGATTCATCATGTATATTCTTTTCTTTTCTTTCTCTTCTTCAATGACTTCTTGAGGTCTCTTCTTCCTTGTTGATTTGTTTACTCGGTTACGTGCATTCCCCATCAACACAATGATCAATTCAATATAGTTTGTTTTTGTTGCTCCTCAATTACAAGCTCTTCAATAATAAGCAAATGGAAGTTCTTCCTTATTGGTCTTGAAGCTTGATATCTTATCTTGTGTGCTCCTCAAATATAGGCAAAATGAATCTTTCAAAGGCCTTATCTTTGGTGTTCTTCAATTGGAGATTCTTCAAGCTTGCTGATTATTTTCTTCAAATATGGCCATATAACCCAACACAACAGTGAGCAACCATGAAAGATGTCCTCAATGTTGCACCTGCATAAACAAAAATGATGGAGTTGGTGTAGAATGTGAAAATTTTCAGAGGCGGGCTCGTGCTGTTCGAAAAATTGTGGGATTGTTGTTTTCATTCGGATAGAGTGAAGTTGCTCTCGGACAGCAACAGTCCATTATTTCTGGAGTTACAAAACGCGCACACGTTATAGAAGTACAAAACACGTGCGCGATATGTAGTGAAAAAACGCGAACGCGATATAGTCAAGCACAATAAATAGGTTAGGTGCACGGCTAGGGCAACGAACAAAATCAAAGAAAACTAATAATTTATATGGTTGCATACAAAACAAATGTTTTGTATGGTTTAATACCCCCTAGCTCTCTCCCAATAATCCCTAGATACCCCCTATCTCTTTCTAAATATCTGTCCCTCATTCTCCCTACATCCCTCCCTACATGTTTCTTTCATGTTTATTTCTCTCCCTTACTCCAGCCATGTCTCTACCACCCCACTCTCCATCTCTCCACCTTCTCTTTATCTTCGTCATTATCCCTCCCTATAGCACTCTCTCCCTTCTTCTCCCTTAATCACTAACCCTCTACGCCTTTATCCCTCCCCCCTGCCCTCTCTGTGTTACCTTGTTCCTAGAGCCCCTCCCCCATAAAGGCCTTTATACCCTCTTCTAAACATTAATCCCTAAGTGCATAAGTGCACAAGATGATGAGGAGGAGGAGGGTGATGACAATGAAGATGATCACGATGTAGATGAAGATGATAAAGATGATGAGGAGGAGGAGGGTGATGACAATGAAGATGATCATGATGCAGATGAAGATGATAAAGATGATAATGTTGATGAAGATGATGGTGATGATGATGAAGATGTTGATGATGATGGTGATGGTGATGTTCGGATGATGATGATGATGATGATGATGAAGATGATGGTGACATGATGGAGATGTTGATCTGATGAGGAAGATGATGATGATGATGGTGATGATGGTGATGATGATGAAGATGTTGATGAGGACGATGATGGAGATGAAGATGATGATGATGAAGAAGATGATGATGATGGAGATGTTGTGTTGATGGGGAACCTAGAGATGACAATGATGATGAAGATGGTGATGGTGATGGTGATGGTGATGACGATGAAGATTTTGATGATGATGCTGATGGCGATGATGATGAAGATGTTGACGATGATGGTGATGGTGATGTTTAGATGATGTTCATGATGATGTTCAGAAGATCATGATGGTGATGATGGTGATGATGATGGAGAAAATGACGATGATGGATATGTTGATGAGGAACCTGCAGATGCCAATGATGATGATGATGGAGATGTTGATGAGGAACCTACAGATGCCAATGATGATGGTGATGATGATGAAGATTTTGATGATGATGGTGCTGGTAATGATGATGATGATGATGAAGATGAAGATGATGGTGACATGATGGAGATGTTGATCTGATGAGGAAGATGATGATGATGATGATGGTGATGATGATGAAGATGTTGATGACGATGATGACGGTGATGAAGATGATGATGAAGAAGAAGATGATGATGATGGAGATGTGTTGATGGGGAACCTAGAGATGACAATGATGATGAAGATGGTGATGGTGATGACGATGAAGATTTTGATGATGATGCTAATGGCGATGATGATGAAGATGTTGACGATGATGGTGATGGTGATGTTTAGATGATGATCATGATGATGTTCAGAAGATCATGATGGTGATGATGGTGATGATGATGGAGAAAATGACAATGATGGATATGTTGATGAGGAACCTACAGATGCCAATGATGACGATGATGGAGATGTTGATGAGGAACCTATAGATGCCAATGATGATGGTGATGACGATGAAGATGTTGATGATGATGGTGCTGGTAATGATGATGATGATGATGATGATGATGATGATGAAGATGAAGATGATGGTGACATGATGGAGATGTTGATCTGATGAGAAAGATGATGATGATGATGATGGTGATGATGATGAAGATGTTGATGACGATGATGATGGTGATGAAGATGATGATGATGAAGAAGATGACGATGATGGAGATGTGTTGATGGGGAACCTAGAGATGACAATGATGATGAAGATGGTGATGGTGATGATGATGAAGATTTTGATGATGATGCTGATGCTGATGATGATGATGATGATGATGATGATGATGATGATGATGATGATGAAGATGTTGACGATGATGGTGATGGTGATGTTCAGATGGTGATGATGATGATGATGATGATGATGATGGAGATGTTGATGAGGAAGGGGGAGATGACAATGATGATGAAGATGTTTATGGTCATGAAGATGATGATGATGGTGATGGTGATGATGATGGAGATGTTGAAGATGATGGAGATGGTGATGAAGATGATGATGATGATGATGATGGTGAAGATGATGAAGAAGATGATGATGATGGAGATGTTGACCTGATGACGATGAAGATGATGATTATGGTGATGATGATGAATATGTTGATGCTGATGATGATGGTGATGAAGATGATGATGATGGAGAAGATGATGATGATGGAGATGTTGATGAGGAACCTACAAATGCCAATGATGATGATGATGATGGTGATGACAATGAAGATGTTGATGATGATGGTGATGGTAATGATGATGAAGATGATGATGATGATGGTGATGGTGATGGTGATGTTTAGATGATGATGATGATGATGAAGAAGATGATGGTGACATGATGGAGATGTTGATCTGATTCAAGGAAGATGATGATGATGATGATGATGATGGTGATGAGGATGAAGATGTTGATGATGATGATGATGGTGATGAAGATGATGATGATGATGAAGATGATGATGATGGAGATGTTGATGTTGATGGGGAACCTAGAGATGACAATGATGATGAATATGGTGATGGTGATGGTGATGGTGATGACGATGAAGATTTTGATGATGACGGTGATGGTGATGATGATGAAGATGTTGATGATGATGATGATGGTGATGTTTAGATGATGATCATGATGATGTTCAGAAGATGATGATAATTATGATGGAGATGTTGATTTGATGAGGAATATGATGATGATGATGATGATGGTGATGATGATGATGATGGTCATGAAGATGATGATGATGAAGAATATGATGCTGATGGAGAATATGATGCTCACAACTCCCTCTAGTCTCTCTCTCCCCAACCATCAATCTCTCTCTCTCTCTCTCTCTCTCTCTCTCTCAAACACACACACATACACACACATTATGTCACTTTCCATTCTCAAACCCATCCCCCCTCCATCCATATCTATCTCCAACTTTCTCCCTCCATCCCTCACCCTACCTTCTCTCCCTCCCTCTCTCATCGCCTGTCTCTCACCTTCTATCCCTCCCTCATCTTTCCCTCAACCTATCCCAATCTCTCCATCACTCCCTCTCTCTCCATCGCCACCACTCTCTGCATGTCTCCCACCAACACTTTCTGTCCCTCCCTTCCTATCTCTTATTTCATTCTATCCCCATCTATCTCTCAGTCCCTCCAAATCCATTCCTCCCCATTGTCCCTCTCCCTCCCTCGCTCTATGTCTCTCCCCCCCTTGTATTCTTTATTTCTCTCTCACATCCCCCTTGCCTCCATCCATTCCCCCTTGTCACTCAAGTCTCACTTTCAACTTCTAACCCTATACCTCTTCAGAACTATTCTACTCCTAATAGTGCTCTCAAGCTCCACTTCCCTTCACCCCCTGTAGCCCATCATGTTCTCATTCCCTTCATCTCTCCCCACTCAAGCTTCCAACATCCTTCTAAGCCCTTGACCCTTTCCCACCCCTATTAAATATTAACCATAGATTCCCTTGACCCTTCCCCACCCCTTCTCAAATATTAAATAAAAATTCCCTTGACTTCCACACCCCCTCTTTCTCAAGTATTAAACATGTATTTTATGATTTGAATAACGCGGGCGCGTTTTGTAACTATATAACGCATACGTGTTATGTAGTTATATAACGCGTACGCGTTAAGTATTTATATAACGTGCACGTGTTATGTAGTTATATAACGCGTACGCATTATTTACATCTAAAAGCGCGGCAATATTTTTGAATTTAAACAGGCCGAGTCACATGCTCACATGTCAACAATAATCCTATGTGTATGCTTTGGAGTTTGCTTTGGTAATTCCAAACCTGTGCTATGTTAATGAAAAACCAAAGCTAATTGGGTATTTCTTCCAGTTTCTGGAGAAGCCTGTGCTTAGCCACTCGTTACAATATGCTACACAGAGTCATTTTTAACGAAATCTTAGACACAAATAGCATTTTTTCTGCAGATTCCAAATATGTAACTTTTATTTTGAAATATTAATTTTTCCTACTTTCTTTCAATTTTTTTTCTGTCCTACCTCCTTAACTCATGAAACAGACTGTTAGTGTTTCTTCCATAACTTTTTCAATTCTCAATCATTTCAAAAAAAAATTGTATGGTGCACAAGAGGACACTAACCTCCACGTTCTATGAAAAACCCATTTCAAGATTTTTGCATTAAGACCTTCAAAGGCTCTACCCACAAAAGAGGTACTATTTTCGAGGTTTGATCACTTAGACAATTATAAAAAAATTATAAATTACTAATTTAATTTTTGAAAAATAATGGCGCACAAGTGCTATGTGTTCTCTACATGCATGCCGATTTTTGTAGCTTGATTCCATCATTTAGGCTCTCAAAGGCTCTACCCACAAAAACATATACCTTATTATTTGCCTGAAAAATAAAAAGTGTCTGTTAGGAAAAATGAAACTTGACATAGCTATGCAAATTTTCAATACATAAAAGTTATATATTCAGAAACGTGATTCAATTTCCTACATTTCATCTTTTTTACTCAATGCAAGATATTTTGCGTAAGTAGATCAAAAAATCCAAGTAATTTGAGGGATGCCTGCTTTTTCAGTTTTCTATTGCATCTAACGTGCCAAAAGTGACCCTCATTAGCTTGCACTGACCCATTCATTAATTAAAAATGGATAGTTATCATCATACAGAAGTAATTGTTTTGAATTTTGATCTAGTTATGATTTGTAGAATGATGATTAAGTATATGAAATGATTGAATAAATGACTTCCTTGTATTTTTCCATGCACTGTTTTCTGTACCGTACTCTAGTACAAGGTAGGGGGATTAAAATTAGATAAATGATATGCAATGAGCATGATGAATGATAGAACTAACTCTGTTTACTTCCGTTAAAGATTTCATTTTCTGTTATGTTTTTCCTTTAAATTTTTCCTATCTGTTATGTTTAGCAAATTTAATTATTTCATGTCAAGTCTCAAAAAATGTAACGACATTCTTATCATATAATCATTATAATGTTTTTATAGCATTAGAAGCAAACATCTTACTTTCTGCATAGAACCTAGGGTTTCATTGAAGATCAACTGTACTTTGCATGTAGATAAACATTGCTTACTCTATTATGTTCTTTTCAAAATACATAGTATGAAAATTCCATTTTGGACATTCATCATTATTGTTATGAAATTTAAATAACTGTAAACCAAACATAGAAATATCCATTTTATCCATTCGAAGACTTCTATTAAAGATCTCTATTCTTTTCTGTAATATATTATTTTATGTATTATCAAACGTTATCAACATTCTTGAATTGAAAACATTTATGCAAACAAACAACTCTGTTTGAACGAATGCTCATTTGATAGAACACTAGCTATTCGTATCATAAAACTCTTAACATATGACATAGGAGTTACAATACAATCTCAACCGGATAAAGATCCCTTCCTTGTACCTACAGATTTCGTTGGATACCCTAATAGAACCAGATATATCTTAGTATCAAAAAGAGCTTATAGTCCAGACTGTGGACAAAACCCTTTTTCTCTTAAAACACAAATTTTATTTTCCCAGGTTCAACATTGACGAGCATAGTCACATTATCTTATAACTTGTACAAGCCTAACTAGAGACAAAGTAACCTTTCGGCATCAACATTAAAACTATAGTGTTACATTTCTAATATAACCAATGTCTGTAGCGAAACGAAATAAATAGACAAGACGAAGTCTCCGTCTAGGATTCGACTCCTTGACGCGATCAAAATAAATCATGGTTTGAATGCACAAAATGTGACATTAACCCTTGGATCTCGGCCTTAGCATTTCAAAAACAACTCATAAACAAAACATTAGAACAAAATAACTCAGATTTCATAGTTTTACTCTTAGGCATAAACAATTATGACAACATGAATTTACAGGTATCAAAACCTTCCCATTTCTTTAAAAAGATTGAGGGTTAAAACCCTTTCAAAACAAGCGTTACATTTCAACAAAGGTTCTACAACGAAACGCTGTAAGGTCAACATCAAAGTAGGTCAAGGATTTCATCCTCCCTACACTTATCTTCTGGTTCACAAAATATTATAATGATGGTCATATCCTCAGCCCAATACCAAACTCCAACCTGTGGCTAAACACAAAACAATGGCCAACATTGGCCAAGAAGGATAAACCATCGAGTCTTACTGGTTGGAAAGCAATGTCTCCACAAAGCTTCATCAAAACAACCTACAGACGAAGAGTACCTGCCAACAAAACAAGTGATGGTTAAATAATGCATTATGGAATTGTGAACTTAGTTTATGAATGACAGTATTAGCTTGGATTTCGAGACATTACCTTAGAACGTTCTTTCTGGAACAAAGATGCCACAGCTAACGAGAAACCTGAGCCATCACCTCACTAGCAACCGCAACGAAGAATGGATACATTTCTAAGAACTACCTTTTACATGCAAGAAACCAACCTCCAGTCTAAACTACTCACAAGACTTTCTTAAAACTGTGGAAACTTTTCCAACTACCCAACTACTGTAGCAAAAAGGGTTCGACTCTGATATTTAAGTTACACAGTCTCAGGTCATGATATCGAAACCTGGGAGGTGCCCCCACCCCACCAGTAACCCTAAAAACTCACAGCCTGTCGGCCTCCTCCGAACCCCACTCTTGCAACAATGAATGCCAAACAGTAACCATAACAAAGTAATACCAAAGAGCGATTAGGTTAACATCAACTTCGAGAAAAATAGCACGTGATGATCGCGACGACGATGCCATTAGGCATTCCACTTTACCATCCTTTATTGTGCTTTATGAACCATAGCTACCACCGTACATAGAATCCCTTCCAACGAGATCATATATTGGGATCACTACTCAACCATTTCCATATAGTTAACCCTATGATCTAACTTCCACATTATCATAAGTCCTTTGAGCCATAACCTTGTGGTGTTAATACGAAGGTCCTATCATAACAAGAAAATCTTAGGACAAGGTTTCGATGATATATCACATTATTACTTATCATCATAATGTTATATGGTTGAAATAGGGAAAAGTCCAAAATTACAACACTTATTTTGTAAAACAACTTTTATCAAACCCTACACATGGTATAAGAACTATTTCAATAACTATTGTTTAGTTACAATACCTTTGTACCCTAGGTGTTATATTATCATGGGTTTAGACTCTAGCACCATTACATATAGCCAATAGTCGTAATAAGAGTAACTATTACAATATTCAAAGTGTTAAAATACTCATTGCAAAGTGGAAAAGAGCTCTTAAATGTATTGTTACAAATTATGTCAAGATATCCCTAGTAATCTCTATTCATAAGTCAGAATTTTTTTGCATAGGACAGAAGGATAAATTATAGAAATACATTAAAAGTGATTTGAAAAATGTGATATGATCTTCTCACCATAAATTGTTAAAATGCCTAAATACTGCGGTTAATGCTCAACTTTTCAATGTGTAATACACATAACATTTATACTGAGATTGGGGATGTAACCCCATATGAAAAACTTATTATAGTTATAGATAAAGAATAATCGATGTAGATCTCACCCTGATATTTTATTTCTAGAATACTTTTTTTCTTTTTAAAACTTGAAAACTAACTCATGACACTTAGGACTTCCGCATTTGAGTTTCAAAATGATAACTTTCTCTTACCTGTGATCTATGAAAAGAACGTTTCAAATGCTTTAGCTAATTTAGCTAAGTAAGCCTCGGGGTGCCATAGGGCCCCTTCATCATCAAAAGAAGAATAACCAGTTAGTGCATATAGACAACAACAAACCAATGTATAAGAGCATTGACAACAATTCATAAGTAATTTGGGATGCATAACTGAGGCATAAAAAGATTCAACAGTATCCTAGTGCAGATATAGTTACTTTTCACACATATCATAAACAATACATACATATGATTGTCATAAACATTTTACTACGACATGTTGACAAACAAGCATTTAATACTTTTCCGCACAGTAAGTACAACATTTAATGTTACGTTAATTTTTAAAAAAAATTATGAAATTTTCGGGATGTTACACACAGTGACCTCTAATTCAACACCATAGGTGAAGTGGATGTGTCCAATGGAGCCCACTCAAATTCCATCATCAAGTAATCCTCCACCTAATAATCCTTCAACACGGAATGATGAAGTGCTTTAAGCCATTCAAATATTGGCAGATGTTGAGTACGCATAACTAGATGTGTAAGGAGTTATTGATTTGCAATCTCATAAAGAAGACCACACACATGTTGAGCACACTCCTAGTGTGAGACAACATTTCTAGTTGAATATTTCTTTATATTTGGATTTGTTGCACTAAGTGTAAACAAGGTGCTTACAACCCAGTATGGGGGAGATCCTGTAACGGATGTCAAATGTCACATGTAACGTTTTCAAAAGTAATAAAATGTAAAAAGTAATAGTATGGGGGAGTTCCTGTAACGGATGTCACATGTCAAATGTCACATTGGTCACGTTTGTAGTATGAGGGAGATCGTGTAACGGATGTCACATTTGTCACGTTTGTAGTATGGGGGAGATTCTGTAACGGATGTCACATGTCACATTTGTCACGTTTGTCACGTTACGTTACAACCCAGTATGGGGGAGATGTTGTAACATTTGTCACATTTGTCACGTTTGTCACATTACGTTACAACCCAGCATGGGGGAGATGTTGTAACGTTTGTCACATTTTTCACGTTTGTCATTTTACGTTTCCACGTAGGAGCAACGCAAGAAAGGGATCCAATTGCCCCGAATTAAAAAATTAAAAGAGAGGGATCCAATTTCTTGAGGGGTATTTTTTTTCTTAATGTGTAAAAAATTTAAGATAAAACAAAAAAAATTACACCTCAAGAAATTGGATCGCTCTCGGTGCTTGATAGATCTGGGTTTGAGATGGATCTACGATGGTATTAGATCATTTCATTTTCATATTGAAGATACATTTCTAAAAATTTGTAACTACTATTCTTTATTAAGGACATTTCATGCATTGGCTGATATAAGAAAAAAAGAAGTCATGTTTGTCAAAGATGGTAGAGATTATCGATTCCTTCAAACAATTTATGAATGTAGGATTAGAAAAACTAGCAAGCAATATAGCAATTGGTTTTTACCCAATATTGGATGTTGTTTCCACGATAAGCTATGAGTTATCACAAACACAATATGTTGAAAATGAAATAAACAATCCATGGGTACAAATGTTGCAGTTTACACCAATGTAACTTGGGTTACGTTGTTGAAAATGAAATAAATAATCCATGGGTACAAATGCTGCAGTTTAGACCAATGTAACTTGGTTCTAACCAGTCATGAATGCAAATAGTTATGACTTTTTTTCATTAGGAAAAGATATGATACTTCATTAAAAAAGTATAAGAAAAGGTTCATACAGCAACTGTCAGCAGCGACCAAATCTAAAACGCCCACCTGGGCAGAGACAAACAACAAATGACAGCCAAGAGAAAGCCCACCAAGGCAAAAAGGAACCGAGCACCAACTCACAACAAATAGCATATAATGACCTGGAAAAACAAACGGCCCCAACCGGAAAGAAAAAATAATTAAAATAAAAAAACGCAGAGAAACAAAAAACCACCTCTGGCCAGAAATCACTTTAAATCACTTAGGATTCCAACGCATAACCATCTATGCCTATTTTAAATCATTATTTAGAGAGTGAAAAGTGAAACCTTGACATTTTGAAAGAAGAGCATTTAGATTTTTGTATTGACTTTTAAAAACATGTATATTTGAAATTGATGAGAGCTATAAATTCATAGATGGTTGATGTTGGGATACAATTGCATTTGCATTTTAAAAAAATCAATTGGGACGTGTAAAAATTGAGACAATCATGAATGTATATCCAATAATTTTATTTTTTTTATAGAAACGGATAACTAGCTTTGTATATTAAAAAAAGTAGGATATTACATATAGCCAGAAGCCTGTTCCCGTAAACCCAGAGTTTCCATAGCAAGCATCTCATTGTTCAGCCTCTGATTTTCAGAAAGAGTGTCGCTATACAATTTACAAAAATAAGCAGGAAGGTATAGACTTAAACTAAAACAGAACATGAACCTATTACAATGCTTCGATGGTGCATAAGAAAACCAAAAAGGAAAGGTGCCTGAAGGTGCAAGAGCCAAATTAATTGGCCTGATGGCGATTGGCAGGAGCCGTGACTGCATTTTCGTCCTCCACATTCAAAATAACAGAGGGGCTGGTTCCCTTGTTGACCGAATTGTTACCATTGTTGACCCTTATGCAGTCCACTTTAGCTTCCAGAATTTGAAGACAGCTGAAAAAAGTATCGTGCTTACCCATTAATTTTTTGAAGTAGTCTTTCACCTTTCCAGAGCTATTCCTTACTTCCGAGTTGGAAATCTGCACGAAGGTGGCAAGGTTTGAAATCACCTTCTTGGTGTCCATTAAATCGTCACAAAGCCAACGAACCTGGGATTCCAGGTCTTGAATCTAAGTTTGAGCTTCAGAGGAGGGGATAGCATGCCCATGGGGAGAGTCCATAGCAACCAGGTTTCCCTGGTAACCCAAATGTTGCTTCCAATTCTTGCTACCATAGCCATCCGGACTATTACACGCCAGGAGGTGAGGGCCATCATGACCAGGTTCCGGAGTTTTTTGCAGCTTCCTGCTTCGATTGCCGTAATCAAACCCACTGCTGAGGCAGTGCATAACATCCTGATTGCTAGTACTGATTCCATTTTCCAGGGGGATCCAATTCTTTCTACTACCTTGATCCTCATACTGACGAGGATCGTTGCAGGCCAGGGCCCTTCGCCTTCCATTGCTTTAATTGCTCTACATAATATCATTGAGGTAGGGTTTCTTGCCTCTACTGGAGCTTGGTCCGAAGGAACAGACCTTACAGTGCTGAGAATGGGAAATACCCGCCATGACACAAAGCGAAAACCAACAGATGAGAGCGCCCATAGAATGGGAAGATTTTGCAGAGCGACAATGGAGGATGAGACCGCCACCCTGCATGAAATAGGGGAAAGTTGGCCTAGGGAAATTCCCGAATTTAAGACTGGAGCATGCGAGACAGGTGGTGGAGGTCAGACGCAGCCATCGTATGCGCTGAAGGGACAAGGGGAAGCATAGCTGGAATCCAAAGAAGATACAGGGAATTAATGCGACCCCCGTTGGAGAATGTGGAGATAAGGGGGGTAGGATGGGACCAAGGAGGGTGGGGATAAGGGAAGAGGAGGCTAGGGGACCCATTCGTTGAGTTTGAGGATGCCATTAGAGATGTCATGACCACAATCCAATCTTGCTCTGGTGTTTTCCATTCCATCGGCAATTTGATTGTTATGCCTTAGGATATGCAGGAAGGAGATAGAGTGGAAGCCAGTAGCTGCAAACTTGAAGTCCTGGTGGAGAGGGAGAGTGGATTTATGGTGGTTGTTGATGAGTCCTCTGGCCTCCCTTATAACCAACAAGGAGTCCCCAAAGACCACGAGATCACTGACTTGTTTGTTTTTTTCTATTTCGAGACCTTTTATCAATGCAAGCCACTCGGTTGCATTGTTAGTCTTCTGACCAATCTCCCAGGAATAATCTTTCACTCTATTTCCATCAGAGTCCAGAAGAACTCCCCCCGCACCTGCCAACCCAGGATTTCCTTTAGAGGCACCATCAAAGAATAGAGTGTAACTATCCAGAGTTTTGATCCAGCTTCGAAGCTCTTTTGGATCCATTCTGATATGCCATCCTTGGGCCTTTTTGGGTTTGAGGTAGGGAGGAGGAGAGGAGCTGGGTGGAATCAAGAGATCAGAAACCTAAAGTTTCTCTTCCATGCTAAGAGGCTCATTACAAATATTTTTCAGGTTCCTATTCCTAAGAGTGTTGATCCACAGGGATTTAGCAGGTGACAATCGTTTCTAGAAATGCCCTTGCTCCTTCAAAGATTTCTTGATTTTGAGCTGTCTAGAGTTTCCAACAAAGGAATTTGGGGAAGGCGAGCCAGGCCCTTTTGAAATTTGGCTTCTTAGAGAAGGAGCCAATGTAGTAAAGATGCCATTTTGCAAAGAGGTCGTCCCAGTTGGTCGGAAGGGTGAGGGTGGGTTGGATGTCCTGCAGGGCTCTGTGCCAAACATCTTGCGAAAATTTACAGTCCAGGAAGAGGTGATTAACTGTCTCTTCTTCGTTTTTGCAGAGGACGCATCTAGCCGGCCCTACAATTCCCTTTTTTTGAGATTGTCCGTAGTGAGGATCTCTTTTCAACTAGAATCTAGGTGAAGGCATTAACTTTTGGGCATCCATCCTTATACTAGACCCTCTTCCATTTCTCATATTTTTTGTCGCTATTATTTAGGCTATCCAAATAGGAGTAACCATCTTTCACAGAGTAGGCCCCCTTAGGGCCCCAACAACGTGTGTCCTTGACTGAGGAATGTACAGGGATGGAACCATGTAAGCAGGAGAGGAGATCGTTTTAGTCATAATGCAGGTGTTCAGGGAGATCTGGATGAATCCATCCCAACCAGTTGCCTTGAGTGGACCAACTGGAGAGCTGATGAAAGGTTCGAATATTTGCTTGATCCATCCAAGTTCTCAGATCTCTTAAAGTAGAGATTCTCGCAGGGTTACAGTTGACATAATTGTCCTTCCAAATGTTTGTTTTTTTACTATTGCCGGGGGTCCAAGAGAGATTATCTTGTATAATAAAGGCTGACTTTTTGCATAAGTTCCATATAACTGTTCCTTTTTTCTTTAGGTCAATGTGTTCCACACATCTAACCCTGCTTCCCTGCATATATTTTTTGTATAAGATTTCTTTCCACCAAGCTTTCTTCCCAGATATTAGTGTCCATAGAATTTTTGCACCAAGGGCAAGGTTCATTAAGGATAGGTCTTTGACACCAGCCCCTCCATAAATTTTAGGCCCTCAAACTGTTTCCCAACTTATCAAATGGAATTTCTTTGTGACATTTGTTTTTCCCCCTGCCAAAGAAAGCTACAGAGAGACTTGGATATATCCAGCATGACAGATTTTGGGGCAAGGGAGATGGAGAAAGAGTACAAGGGGAAGGCCGCGAGAATAGAGTTGATGAGGACCACCTTCCCCACGGGGTTCAGCCAGCGAGAGTCCCATGTGCTGATCTTGTTTTTTATTTTTTCAGTTAGACCATGCCAATCAGCAGTATGTTTCTTACCTTTGGTTATTGGAACCCCGAGGTAGGTGAAAGAGCTCCAATCTTTAACCCCTTCAAAGCCAAGGATTCTCGCAATTCTTGAGATCATCCCTTGAGTGTAGTTCCAACAGTAGACTTTGGATTTTTCAAGATTCACTTTACCATCAGTAGCTTTTAGAAAGGTATTGAGAACAAGTTTGAATCTGGTTGCAATTGTGGTGTAGGCTCCCCCCAGAAAAATAGTATCATCAACGAAATGTGAGTGGTTCGCGGGCTTGACACCACGAGCAATATTAATTCCTTTAAGGTCTCCAGAATCTTGGAGTGAGTGAAGTTTACTACTTAGAGATTCAATGATGATTAGGAATAGAAAGGGGGATAAGGGGAAACCTTGTCGCAGGCCCCTTGTGGCCATGAAGAAAGGGGAGGGTCTTCCATTAATAAGAGGAGCGATCTAGGGAGAATTAACACAGGCCTTTATCCATCAGATGAAACGGTAGGAGAAACCAAGTTTGTCCATAATTGCATAGAGGAAGTTGCGATTGACCCTATCGAAGGCATTGGCCATGTCTAGCTTGATGGCCATGCCTTGGTGATTTTTTTCCATACTTATGTGCACAGCTTCCTAAACGATAACTATGTTGTCCAAAATTTGACGGCCAACTATAAAACCTCCTTATCAGTGAGATATTAGCTTCCCCATGACCTTCTTCATTCTATTGGCAAGGATCTTAGCAAGGATTTTGTAGGGAGTATTACAAAGGGAGATGGGTCTAAACCGGTTCATGGAGTTGGGAGCTTTCTCTTTGTGATACAAACCATTACACCAAAACCCCGAGGTGTTAGTGAAGGACGTCCATTAGGATCTTAACATCCCACCATGCTCCGTAGTCCAGACTCTGGGCTGGATGTGTGCCTGTACGGTGGTGTCCCCTTTGCGTCGAACGAGCCTCAGGCGAACACTGCAAAGCCAACGTTGCCACCTGCTCTGTGACTTGAAACTGGGTGGTGGCTCTGATTCCAAATGATACAAACCGTTACACCAAAACCCCGAGGTGTTAGTGAAGGCCGTCGATTAGGATCTTAGCACTTTGGGGATGAGGGCTAGGAAGGAAGAATTGGTGGCTCCACCAATTTTCTCTTTTTTCCTAGTCCAGTGCAACATGCTCTTTAAGTCGTCTTTAGTAATTTCCCACGTGGCCCAGTAGAAGTTTATAGTGAATCCATCATGGCCGGGGGCTTTATCCAAATTGAGGGACCAAATAGCTAGCTCGATTTCATGCTCCAAAATAGGTTTGGCCAACTCGCAATTTGTATTGTCAGAGACAATTCTGGGAATCTCTGCTAGGAGATCAGCCTGTGCTTCCGGGTCAGTTTCTCCACTATCTGAGAAGAGGTCTTTGAAGTGGTTGTGAGCCAAAGATTCAAGATTCTCTTGTCCGCTGACCCTATCACCATTGCTATCTTTAAGTTCAGAGATAGCGTTTTGGCTACGCAAAGCTCTAGCCTGGTTATGGAAGTATTTGGTATTGTTGTCTCCACTTTTGAGCCAAAGTTGTCTTGATTTTAGTCTCCATGTTTCTTCTTCCTGTGCAGCAGCTTTAAGAAACTCCAGTTCGAGGTCTTTTTCCTCAATAAGAAGTGAGGGAGTGACCTCCTCTGTTTCCAGTCTAAGGTGCAGATTGGAGAGTTTGGATTTTAAGAGGAGTTTGGAGCTGTGGGTATTTTTGTAGGAAAGTTTTGACCACTTTTTTAATTCGGATTTAACTTTTCTGAGCTTTGATTCCCAGACGAAGCTGGGGGATCCAAAGAAGTTAGAGTTCCAAGCCTGGGAGACTAAAGTGAGGAAATCAGGGGAGTGTATCCAAAGTGGATTGAAACGAAAAGGGATTGGGCCCAAGTTTTTAGGGGTTGAGATAGAGAGACAGATGGGCTTGTGATCAGAGGAGGCACATGGGAGAGTGAAGGAGTTGATTAAAAGATCAAAATTGAAGAAAGATGAACTTACCAGAAAGCGATCCAAACGAGCATCAATGTGACCAGCTCTGCATCTTCTGTTGTTCCAGGTGTACTTGGAATTTTTTAAAGGGATGTCCATTAGATCCATATCGTGTAGAAGTTCCTCCAATTTCTCCCCAAAAGGGTCTCGTACTATGTTCCCACCATGTTTTTCTCGTTGATTTTTGGTAACATTGAAATCTCCTGCTATGATCAAAGTTTCCCCCGCATGCTATCTTTTAGATTATTGAGGTCTTTCCAGAAGTTGAGCTTGTCTCTATGGTGTAGAGGCCCATACACATTGTAGACATAAATGGATTTATTACTGTCTTTCAATCTTACTTCCATGAGGAGCCAGTGATTATTTTCTATTGAGGGGAGGAGAAGAAAATTGGGAGATATTAGGGTTGTATACCTCCCGAAGCTCCACTAGCATTGATGGCGGTTCCATGACTGTCTCTCCAGATTGAGCCTGAGATAGCCAAGGTCTCAACGCTCTGCATTTTAGTCTCTCGGAGTAATAGGAGATCTGGTTTCTTGGACTTGAGAATGTTTTGTATTGCTTCAAATTTATTGTGTCCTCCAAGACCCCTGCAATTCCAAGAGACGGCTAGCATTACTTCTTAGCTGTACCAGGACCTGCTCGGGACCTACCTTCTTTTAGACCGCTTTGCGATTTTTATTGTTGAAGGATCTTCATGTCTTCTAGGCGTTTTTGTCTCCCAAGCTATATTTCTCGTTCAGTTTCTACTTCCCTGTGGTATCTCTGTGACTTCCTGCCTCTTGTGTTTGGGGGTTGGATTAAGTCTCCATATTCAAATGATTCCAAGGATATATCTAGAGAAGATGAGGATGGAACAAACTTGCTTTTCACCTTGTCTGCCCATGAGCCTCCAGGGGTGGTGGTTTCTTCGAATGGTTCTTTTTCTGGTGCGTCAGGCACCATGGTTTCTTCCCTTATTTGCTCTTCTGAGGTTCCCTCCTTATTGGCTATCGTTTCTTCTTCACTTTGCAGGCTTTGGAAACTAATGTTGGTAGAGATCTCTTTGCTCTTTAGGGCTCAGCTGGCAGGAGGTCCCTGAGAGCTTTTATTGATCTTTCCCTTTTGGGCTTGCTGCCATCCTTCCTCCTGAGCCTGTTCGACATTATCCTGAGCATTCTTAGGGCAGTTTTTAACAAAATGTCCGTACTCATGGAATTTTTTACATTAAAAGGGGAGCTATTCATAGTCCAGTTTCTACATGTGCTCCCACCCATCCATCTGTAGATTAACCTCCTCAGGTAGGCCTTTTTCAAGATCTACCTCAACACAAATTCTGGCACAGGCAAACAAGGGGCCCTTTGGTTCAGCTTTATCAATGTATTTTCCTAGCGAGTTTCCGATAGCATGAAGGGTTTCATCATCCCAACAGTGCAGCGGTAAATGAGGCAGCCGAACCCAGACTGGAACAACAGAAGGTATGCCTTTTTCAGGGTCAAAGGAGAGATTCCATTTGTTGAGATATAAGCCCCGAGGGCCCTTGAAATCTGGGCCACTTCTGAAGATTAGATCCTTATCAGACTTATTTTCAAAAAGGAAGATGAAGTAACCCTTACCACAAAAGCAGTGTTGTAGGCCACCAGTGATCAAAGGCATCCAGTTCTTGTTTATCCAAGCGTCCATTGATTTGGGGGATGGCCAATTTCCTGTAAATTGACCAATCAACCCACATTCGCTCAATGCCAGGGCTTTTAACTTTGAAGCTGTCGACAGGATCTGAATGCAAGGGGAAGCCGCTCGCTTAATGAAATCTGAATGATCAGGAGTAGCAGGAGGGGAAGGGGTGTTGGTGACCAGGGAGAAGAAGGAAACCTCCAAAGAGCGTTTGTGTTCATTAGAGGAAGGGGTCGACAGCAGATCCATGGCAGGCTGCATGAGCCAACAGCCAGGGGCGCGCTGGGGGATGCAGGCCTAGGGTTCCACAGAGGGAGTCACGGGAGCTCCACGTCGATACAACGAACTTCCAAGTCTGTCTTCTAAAAATATTAATGTATATCCAATAATTAGTCTTTATCAAAATCATTATTTGATGAGGTAAACACCACCTCATTCAAAGTTAATAAATATTCAAAGTAATTCGTTATCTTTCAAATTGAGTAACGAATTAGTAGTTTAACTATCCTTGCTCTAACAATGAAGTAGTTTGATAGGTAACGAATTAGTAGTTTTTCACCTGATTGACTTTTTTAAAATTTGCAATCATTTTTTTTAAAGTAAAATGAAATCATTTACTTATAAAATAATTTTTTTATTTCAATGGTTACTAGTAATGTTTATTTTTTCTAATTCTTTAAAGGTTGTTAGCTCAATGAAAGAGCACATGGCTTGCAATCATTTTATTTTAAAGTAAAATGCAATCATATAGTCATAAAGTAATATTTTTATTGAAATGGTTAACAATAATGTTTATTTTTTCCAATTCTTAAAAGATTGCTAGCTCAATGGACTAGAGGGTGCTTTGCTTAAAAGTAGGAAGTTAGTAGTTTGATTCCATTGTACCCTAATATTATAGTTTATTTTAAGAAAATAATATTTAAGATGATTTAGCTTAATAATGATTAATTGTCTATGTACATTGTTTTATATAATGTCTTTGTAAAGAAAAAATTAATATTATTTGGAGATACAAAAAGATTTGTATTATATATATATATATATATATATATATATTTGTCTCAATCTAAGACAATATGATCATTTATAGAGACAATATGGTCCATAATTTATGTATTCTATATTGTCTCTATAAAGATAATAGTTTAAGACAATAATTTAATACACTAGTTTAAAGGCAATATTTAAGACAGTACACAACATTTTTTGTCTCTAGTTAAGACAATTTACATAAATATTGTGTCAACTATTGTCTAAAACACCCCCTCTATGTAATAGTGAGCATATAATCAAATTAAATTATATCTCAAGCAAAATAAAATTATTTCTTAATTTTCAATAATTATAATTTAAAAATACTTTTTTAAAATAACTAAGAACTTATTTTCTTCTACATTTTCATAATTTTTACTAAATAGTTTTAAATAATTAATTAATTTTATATGATAATATATATTAGAAAACATTTTTTTTAATCAAATCTTTAATATTATATTATTTCTTAATATATTTCAAGAAAAGTAAAGTTATTTCTTAATTTTCAATAATTATAGTTTAAAAATATTTTTTTTAAAGAACTAAAAACTTTTTTTTAGTAATTTGATAATTTCTAAAGATGAAAATACTTTCCTTTAAAAAAAAATAGGTTTAATTTTAAAAAATTAGTTAATTTAGTATATAAAAAAATATATATATTACAAAACATATTTTCTTTTTTTTCTTAAATTAAAAATTAACTTTTTATATATATTATATCTTAAACATTAAGTTTTTATTATGTAATTATTAATTTTCAACATAATAATAAAATAGTACTAATTGACTAATATTTAGTATTATGTTATTACAAATTCTTAACATAATAATAAAAATAAAAATTCCCAAACAACAATAATTAAATTTTAAAATAAACTAACAAAATATACTTAAACTTCAAATAATGTCAACAAAGAATTAACAGGGTTAATCTTGAATGGAATATAATGCACTATTAAATTGAATTAATGATAATGTTATTAAATTGGATTTTATAAACCTTTACATAGTGAAGATCAAAATAAACTAACAAAGTATACTTAAACTTCAAATAATTTCAACAAATTGTAGAGTGTATTAACAAAGTTGTGAAGATCAAAATAAACTAACAAAATATACTTAAACTTCAAATAATGGCAACAAAAAATTGTGCAAGTGCAAATGTATTAACAAGGTTGGTTGTGAAGATTGAAATAAACTAACAAAGTATACTTAAACTTCAAATAATGTCAACAAAGAATTGTGCGAGTGTATTAACAAGGTTACTTTATAATGGAATATAATGCACTATTAAATTGAATTATGATAATGCTATTATATTGGCTTTTATAAACCTTTACATAGTGAAGATCAAAATAAACTAACAAAGTACCCTTAAACTTCAAACAATGTCAACAAAGAAAATAAACTAACACACTATACTTAAACTTCAAATAATGTCAACAAAGAATTGTGCGAGTGTATTTGAATGGAATATACTGTACTATTAAATTGAATTAATGATGTTATTAAATTGGATTATTGAAGTATTAAATTCAATTAATGATGCTATTAAATTGGATTATTATTAAATTGAATTAATGATGCTATTAAATTGGATTATTGAAGTATTAAATTGAATTAATGATGCTATTAAATTGGATTATTGAAGTTTACATTGCATATCTAAATTTAGAAAATTATTGCAACCCAAATTGAAAATAGGTTTTACATGTTTTGTAAAAGGGACCTACATTAGTGAAATAAATGTCTTAGGATACATCCAAAGAAACTACAAAAATTTTATCATATGAAAATTTTCATATTTATTTAATATCACTTCCAAAATAAATGACAAAAATGGTTGGGATTTGAGTTACACTCACTAAGGGATTTGAATTACAAGGATGTAGATTTGAATGAAAAAAATAGTGCACTTCAATCTAATTTATCCAAGTTGTCCAAGAGCATGCTAGCCTCATTGAATGCACAGGATGCACCATCTATATCAAAGAACATGGAGCTTCCATCATTAAGATCTCCATCATGTGTTAATTGCTCGTTGCCACCCTCCATTGCATTGAATATGTTTATCACACCTGAATTTCCGAAAGCATCTTCATTATGTGAGCATCCCCATCTATATCAAAGAACATGGAGCTTCCATCATTAAGATCTCCATCATGTGTTGATTGCTCGTTGCCACCCTCCATTGCATTGAATATGTTTTTCACACTCCATTGCATTGAATATGTTTATCAGAGGTGAATTTCCCAAAGCATCTTCATTATGTGAGATCTTCTTCTTCCCTTTAATCACCTTTAATCATCTGAAATTACAAATAAAAATAACCTGAAATTACAAATAAAAATGAACCACAAAAAGATTATATACCATGAATTATTTTTCCCATATGTAACCATAAAGTTTCGAATCTTCAAACCAAGCTTATCCTATTGAATCCCACTCACATATTTTCCACTTTGATTGTCTTTGTATATCATGATGAAATCTCTTGAAATCTCCACATACAAGGCAGAGTTTGACCAAAACCTAAAATTATGCCATTATGAACATATTACATTAATTCAACTTATAAAATACGTCCTTAAACATTGTGGTAAGTTCTCCAGAATATATTCAAGAGATGCATATATTCCACAATCTTGAATAAATTATTGAAGGGTGTTTCTTTATAATTTTCTAAGTATAACAAACTAGGTTAGATCATATTTTTTCAAATTCACAGCTAAAAAATACACTTAAAATCAATTGTATTGTAAAAGAAAAAATCAACATAAAATTACTAAATCTGGAAAAGGACAGACATACCAATACCATTACCAACTCTTTCCAATTCTACCCATTCCATGCATAAAGGGCTGTTGTAGGGCGCAATTTTCCGACATCTTTGCCTCCACCAGCTGTATAGGAAAAATAAATCTCTATGAAAAAGAATTATAAAAAAAACAAAATCCAATTGGTTTTGCAGATAGAAACCCAACTAAATTTTTTAGGCAATTTACCTGCATCACCAAATACCCAGGCACAAACCGGAATGGAGCCATGTACTGATGCGAGCAGCGAAAGAGTTTGGGATATTGAAAATGCCGAATAACAAAAGGGAATTGGGGAGTTTTATGGTGGTTAAACATATTGAAAATGCCCGACAATAAATGAGGATTGCGGTTGAGTTTTGGTGGTCATTTCGCTTGCATGCATGCATGCTTTTAAAGCTGTTTTGCACGCTTCATGTCAGTGATTATTATTATTAGTTGTCCTTTCAAAGCCATGTTCTGACAAGTTATTAATGTTCTGACAAGTTATTATTAATAACTTGTCAGAATATATTCTGACATATGCTATTATGTTTTGTAAAATATTTGTCACATTCTACAGCAGAAATTCACGAATAAACAAAAAAATTTATTAAAGATGCCATTGGAAAAGCATGCATTCCTAGACATTATTCACAAAATTTGAAAACAAAATATTGCATAATACTGAGTTATCTCAACTAAGATATTAATTGTGGGATTTGTTCTCAACAGAAAAGCAGCAGAGCAACAAAATATTGCAAAATACTGAGTTATCTCAACTAAGATATTGATTGTGGGGTTTGTTCTCAACAGAAGAGAAGCAGAGCATTGTTACTCAGATCAAATATTTTTGGGGCAGAGGGACGGAACAGCTCAGCAGTGCACTGGGTAGCATCTCTAACAAACTGTTACACGTCAAGGGCAGAGGCAGGGAACGGCACAGGGAGCGACCGGCACAGCAGTGCCGGTGGGTAAAATCTTATTTTATAACCTGTAAAACAAAGGTTTACAAGCCTCTCTTACCTGGTTAACCGTGAGCGCTGTTCCTGGGAGCCGTCCACTGGAAATAGTGAACCCCGGAGATTTCAAGTGCAGAGTATTCAGATCTAATAACGATGGGATGATTCTCTAACTTCCCTAACTAAAATATGCTAATAAAATTGATCCACCGCAATAGTTAATTTTCCAGCCTTTCAAACAATTCTTATACTGTACATCTTGTGAACTCCAGCCTGCTTAAATTTTAGAAGTACCGAACCCGGTTACTATCCAGATAAGAAGGGCGGAAATTTCCCTGTCTTAACCTAGTTACTTTAATGAGTTTTCATTTAAAAAAATTCTTACTTTGTACTCTTGAAAACTTCTAGAGTTTCTGTCTTTATATTTAGTTTCGTATTTTAGGGTCTTTTTCCCCTTTATCTAAATGAACTAGGGTTATGTCTACAGATAGTTAGCATCCCACGAATATCTAACCCTAGATAAGAGGTATGTAATAAATAAAATCTTTGGCGAACTTCCAGGTTGGACAGGATATCTATAACTCTGTTCATAAGTTCCACTTAAAGTTTTAAGAAAAAGTGTACAGTCGAGTTCTATACATTCTTACTCCCAGATCTTTCATTAAAAAGGATTCAACTTAAAGTTTTAAGAAAAAGTGTACAGGCAAGTTTTTATACATTCTTACTCCCAGATCTTTCATTAAAAAGGATTCAACTTAAAGTTTTAAGAAAAAGTGTACAGGCGAGTTTTTATACATTCTTACTCCCAGATCTTTCATTAAAAAGGATTCAAGGAATGCATTTTACGCAAAGATTACACAAACGTTTTTTTTTCCTACCGAGAGAATTCGCATTTCAATTAAAGACAAACACCAATAGAGGAAAACTTTAGGAAACCTGCGACAGGTAGTAAAACTTGTTTAAGTCAAATAACACATTTCATAAGGAGAAAATACACATAAATAAATGCGGTATATCGACAGTAGTGTATGGCTAAAAGTATGCCAATCATTAATAAAATATACATGACAAACCGAGGCAGTTTTGGTTCCTATTCTTTTAAAACTGTATATTTTTGCTGAAGTTACATATGGCCCCGTGAGTGGTTCAAACAGCCGGTATGTTTCCAAAATAACCTGGAAATCGAAACTATAGTCGGGTTACCACTTACTTCTTTCCATAGTCGTAGCGCTGGTGAATCCCATCTAGAGTCCGGAAACCCGCACCTGTCAATAACAGAGACAAATTTTAGGGTCAGACTCTCACTTGTAAATGAACAAAGGAAGCGTTAATAAATTATTGGAAGCACGAAGTATTACCTGTACTCAGATCTTTGAGTCGTGGGGAATGAATGCTCGCGACCATGAGCAGTACTCCTGGATTTCGAACCTCCTTTTCTTCCATAGCACATAGGATGCAAACCCGGAGCAAGGCTCGACGGGAATGGGAATGAGCAGGAAATGCTCTGAAATCCCTAATTCTTTCTTCCCACAAACACATAAAACGAAATAGGCCAGACTCTTCTCAGTGTTTCTCAGTGTGGAGAGGTTGCTGTCTTTTAAAGCCTTGTGCAATCACAGTGACAGTGACAGTCAACTATGATTAATTGTTTTGATAAAAAAGAACTGTTCCCGATTATTTGATAGGGTGGAGAAGCTAGCAGAAAATGACTGGTAACTGATGTCCATGTGATACATGTAGAGCAGTTGGAAAGAGTGTGCATACGCGTCCTGTCATTGGCCGCTCGAGTCTGCAAGTGGCACCTCTTCAATGGAATCCTTCCGTTTCCTCCCATACAGTCCATTTCATCGTACTGGGAAAAAGAAAAAAGAACATTTCAGACAGAATATATGTACGTTGTTATTCGTACTCACATCTGAAACCAACAACGACGGCTTTCAATTTACAAAGCATTAATTGTGGGGTCACGGGGTCTGGATTTTGACGTTCCACAGAACGATTCTTTGGTTTTTGAAGGTATTTGCAAGTATCAGGTCAGGTCAGGTCTCAAATGATCCTAATCATCAATGGCATTGCAAGTATTTATGATTGACATTGTAAAATCAGGTTATTATCAATAATTAATATTATAAAATAAAAGTATTGAAAAGTAAAACTTTTATTTTTATTATTTTCTTTGTATATAAAATGCCCCTATTATCCTTTTCTTTGACATTGTATGATGACAGTTTTGTTTTCATTGCATTGCATATCTTGTCCTCATAAGTAGAGTTTGTGAGGACGACTAGAGTTTGACCGTGATCTAAAGTTACATCAATTCAAAATAGTTTTTTTTACATTATTAGTGATAAATTATAATAATTATTATTTTTATTATTAATAATAATTAACTAATATCTAAAGTTACATCAATTAAAAAATAGTTCTAATTTTTAGTTATTTCTCCATCAATTTGGCGACAATTATTTTGGTGCAATTGTAAATTTGTCAGTTAAGTTTCAAAGATAATGTATCAGGCTCCTAACACGGATCAAGTGATTATTCTCAAAAAATGTTGCTGCCCGAGGCTTTGCACAACAAGCTCATTGGATTGCCTGGCAATAACTATGGCATCAAATAGACAAGGCTTACAAAAAAAAGAAGAGACGCTCTGAGTAGGAGAAGAGAGTGAAGAAGGATGGAGAGAACATCATTTCATCGTTATTGAGCCTCGTGAACTTGCAAGATAGGAAAATGATGAATTTGACTCTCTCCTTGATATTTATGCCTAAGCCATAAAGTGCCGAAAACTTGGTGGCTTATAAATAAAGAAGCCTAAACAAGAGACAATTTCACTTCGTAACATGTTTTTGGTAGGAATTCGACAATTTTTTTTTTAAAGAAATACAATTTTTTTGTTGTTCAAATCGTGATTTTGAATCCAAAAATGGATTTAGCACCCTCAAAAACCCTAGAGCATCCATAATCTGCGAATTTAAGCTTTGTGCTTATGAATTTTAAGAATTTCTTCAAAATTTTGGTTGGATCATGTCAAAATTATGCTCGAAAAACTCGTAAGAAATGGTTGAAATCGTCGCAGTTTTAGGCTAAGTGCTTCCGAAGAAGTCTAAAAAGGCGACAATTTCACTTCCCGATGGGTTTTTGATCAGAATTTGATGAATTTTTTAATCAAGAAATATGAATTTTATGTTGTTCAAATCATGGTTTTGAATCGAGAAATGGATTCAATGCCCTCAAAAACCCTAGAGCATCAATAATCTACGAATTTAAGCACTGTGCTTACGAATTTTAAGAATTTCTTCAAAATTTGGTAGGATTCCGTCGAAATCGTGTTGAACAAACTTGTCAGAAATGGGTAAAATCGTCGTGGGTTTAGGCTATGCGCTTACGAAGAAGTCTAGAATTGCGACCATTTCACTTCCTGACAAGTTTTTTATCAAAATCCGATGAATTTTTTTATCAAGAAATAAGAATTTTATGCTATTCAAATCATGATTTTGAATCCAAACATGCATTCGATGCCCCAAAAAACCGAGAGCATCCATTTTGTAACCCAGAGAGTGTTACAAAAAGAGAGTCGTAGTTGGGAACAATTTTTGTACTAGTCAGGCTTTGTGATTCAACGAGAAGAACAAGAAAAGAAGCATGTACCCAGCAAACAATCCAGGTTTATAAATAAGTTTAAAAGAAATGTTGAAGAGGATTCACAGAGTATTGATGTACAAGATAATTTGCAAGGTGTTAATGTAGAAAAAGATTGTCAAAATCTTGAAAATGTAATGCAAGAAAGTGTTTTTGAAACACAGTCTCAGCATGTTCTGAAAGATAATAAAGGAAAGAATATTGTTCCTATGAATGATGAGGAAGATTCTAGTTCGAAACAGGACACGCACAGTTGTGTTATGGAGATAGAGAGTCTAGCTATAAGTATTCCTGTTGTAGATACTGAGGAGAATATATTTCACATTCCAAATTTTGATGCTGACATGAAAGCTCTGAACAAGATTAGGGAGATCAAATGGTGTCCCAAAACAAGAGCAACTAATAAGTTAAGACTAAATATGAAAAGGATACTCAATCCAAAGTTGGAAAAAGAGAACGTTACAATTGTCCAGTATTGCTCGACTAATGAAGACAAAGAATAGAAAAAGCAATTAGATTATCAGCAGGGTTGAATGAATGTCCAAGAGGATCAACTAATATCACCAAAACTAGTTCAGGAGGACCATGAAGTTGTAGAAGAACAAGTTACTCTCATTCTAGAATAGGGTGTGTCTTCAGGAGTTGCATCTGCGGAGAAGCTAGCAAACGATAAGCAAGAAGATTATATGATTTTTGGAAAGTTAGATGTTCCATGGACAGAAGATCATGATTCAACATTACATGGAGAAATGCATATTGATTATGAGTTGGAGAATCTAAAGAAATTCATCCAACAACAAAATACTTAGATACAGTTTCTGAGTGGGTTGAATGAGAGATATATCTCTACAAATAACTTACTAAGTAAGTATTTGAATTAGATTAATGCACACTACCAAGAGTTGATTGCAGTGGCTAAAAAAGATTTGAATAGAAAGAGGGAGACTGGAGATCAAGTAGAAGAATTGACGAAACAAATTCAACGTTTAAACAATAAGAACAAAGAATTATCAAACAGAATCAAAATCTTGGAGACACAACAGGCTCAAGATGAGAAGAAGTCCCATGCTTTGGAAGGCATAGTTATGCTCGCTGAGGCTGCCAAGCAGTTATGAACCATTTTATCTCTAGCAGTCTATAGCTGTCAAAGTATTTCATTTTTTATTATCATAATGAATAGTTGTTAATGAGTTGTTTAAAGATTCGAATAGTTAAGTTGTAACTATTTCGAAGATAGGTCTAGAGTTAGTTATCAAACTCATATTTTGTAAAAAGATAAAAGCAAGAAACTTCTATGGGAGATGGTTCGAGTTTTGGGTCAAGATAGACTATGCAGTGAAAATCTTTTTGACAAATTTTCAGACTGATGCACATATCTCCTATGTAAGTTTTTAAAGACTGAGATTGGAATATATAATTATAATCCATTATTATCTTATATATTGTTTTTGTTTCTGATCAGTTTGATCATACAACTAGTGATTTCATTCCTTGCTTAAAGTCTTATTCATGGAGTGCTCATGTGTTGTAGATGAACTAGTATTGTATTTATAAATGTGTTGGCTTATATTTTATCTTTGAAGTATTAAATATCTCATTTCTTTGATGTCTTATATGATTTAGTTTCTGTATCAGTTTGTATTTGTTAAATGAATGATTATTTTCTTGAAATGAAACCTTCAAACCAATAAACTACAAAAAGAAAACCCTATTTCATGCTTGTATTGTTGAGATTGTGCTAGCTTGCTCCTCTGTAGTCTAGGGACAATTTCTAGCACAAACAGATTCAATGCCCTAAAAAATCCTTGGGCATCCATAATCTACGAATTTAAGCACCGTGCTTATGGAATTTTAGATTTTCTTCAAATTTTGGTTGGATTCCGTCGAAATCATGACGGAAAAACTCACCAAAAATGGTTGAAATCATCTTTGGTTTAGGCTGCACCTACAAAGAAGTCTAAACAGGTGACCATTTCACTTCTCGACGAGGTTTTGGTCAAAATCCAATGAATTTTCATCAAGAAATATGAATTTTGTGTTGTTTAAATTGTGATTTTGAATCCAGAAATGGATTCAGTGCCCTCAAAAACCCTCGAGCATCCATAATCTATGGATTTATGCATTGTGATTATGAATTTTAAGAATTTATTCAAAATTTTAGCCGAATTACATCAAAATTATGTAAGACAAACTCGTTGGAAATGGGTGAAATCGTAACGGGTTGAGGCTGTGCGCTTACGAAGAAGTCTAAATAGGCAACCATTTCACTTCACAGTGGGTTATTGGTTGAAATCCACTAAATTTTTTTATCAAGAAAAATAAATTTTGTGCTGTTGAAATCATGATTTTGAATCCATAAATGGATTCAACGCCCTAAAAAACCCCAGAGCATCCATAATCTATGAATTTAAGCACCGTGCTTATGAATTTAAGAATTTATTCAAAATTTTGGTCAGATTCCTTCGACATCGTGCTGTAAAAACTCGTTGGAAATGGGTGAAATCATTGTGGGTTTCGGCTACGTGCTTATGAAGAAGTCTAAACATGTGACTTCCCTGGCGAGGAGCGCGATACTAATACATAAATACTACATGTGTAAGGGTAACTCAAGGAGCTTAAATCCATGTTCCAACTTTCTGTTGTTCCTTATATTAAATGGTTATGAGTCTGGTGTCTTAACTCTACAATCGTGATATGGATTATAGTAAAATATAGTTCTTATGTTTGAGTCTAGTTAAGTCTTGTTTATGTGTAATTATATAAGAAAGATCCCGGTAGTACCTTAACCAGGAAAAAGAAGCACAGATAATACATCCTAAAGATCTCAGTATTATAGAGATACTTAATTACACTCTTTAGAGATATAGTTATGTCAATCAATATAGATCTCTATCATAGATTGATTACAGAGCGGAATGCCTCGATAAGAACTCTATTAAGTTACTAACCTCATCATAGTGTTGATATGTTAAAGTTGAAAAGTCTTGAGAATGCTCTCCATAAGAGGGGGTTAGAAAGTATACGAAAAGTTGCATCAACTGAGTTGCAAATGTAACCGCTCTTTGACTAATAATCTATGATGGACAGTTTTGTGGATGTATCCCAAAGGTTGGGTGAACCACAATTGTCTCATGTTTCTTTTTCTCATGTATGATTATGGTGGATTATGGATTGTTGTTCCTATGTAAGTGTATATTTTTGTCAAAATATTTTGTAAAGGATAATTCACGGATAGTCATGTAAATGTAAGTTTTGTCAAATTATTGTTGTCAAGGATAATTTCGGGATAATCATATCGTGTAAATAATGATCATAGAGATGTTAAGGCTTGTGAGGCATCATTAAGTTTACCATTAGTAGGTAATGACTTCATGAAGAAGTGCTAGATAAAGATGGTGATCTTCTATTTATGTGCTAATAGGATAATAATTCAATAATGTATGAATGTTGGAAGCATAGAACAAAGACCCTTATATAAGCATTTAGTGTTGATAAAATATAGATTGTAGGTTGGATGAAAATAGTTAAGTGTGTAGGTGGATATCTTCTATCCAATTGTCTTTATTAATGCAAGGATGGTGAACTCTTGATCCTTTTGTAAATTATTTTCAATTGGAGAGATCCTTCTTTAAATATGAAGGACCATTATTATTTGTTTTTTAAAATTCACTGAATTACTAATACGCAAACATGGGTATGTTACAAGGTTAAACCTTCCTTGTTCTTGTCATTGGTTATCGTTCACTATGTTGTTTTGTTATTGTCATTTCTATATTTGAGAGGCTTCTAATTTCTTCATATGATGGTGATCACAAATCTTTATTGCTGATTTGTAATGGTTTTCCAAGGTACGCCTTTGGGAGAGACCTTACTTTATTTATGAACATTAATTGAAATCAATTTGGTTGATTAGTGCATGTTTTTAATAGCCTAGTTATACCTCCATTCATTTAAACCAAACCCTCTTGAATCTTACCTTGACTCCATCCCATTGGATAGGCACTAGTCTTGGTCCAGCATCCCATCCAAATCAAAATTTTATCTTGCATTTTACTAAGGGATCCCCCTTTTATCTTAATCCAACTTCTTATGCTAGTTCAAGCCGCAACAAAACCAATTAGGAGTGTGACCCATGAATTTTATTCTTGAGAAAAACCAATCATGATGAAGTTGGACTTTGTCTAGTTTTGTGATATCCCTTTACTTCATTTATCCTATAGTTTACATCTCCTTTCAAGTTTCAAATCATTCCATAAGAATCTACCTGAGCCAAAACACTCATATAGGTGCTTCTTTTGTAACAAAATCAGATATATAGAGGGAAAAACAATATATTAGTAATATTTGAGATTATCTTGGTTGTTTATTGGATGAACATTCCTATTTTTCAAGGTCAAATGGACATTTGTGTTTGTCTTGGTGGCCATTAAAATTTTCTCTCAACCCTCTATATCAGATGTCATATAAAAACTAAGGCTCAAATTAATAGGTCGATATTTTTGAAAAAAAACCTTATATGCATCAAACCAGCATGAAATCAAATTAAAAACCCAACATAGTTAGAGATAGGATCCTCCATTCTCATAGGATGCTATCTAGAATTCATAAGTTCAATGATTATGTTTGTTCTTGTTTGTGAAAGAAAACATGATGACGGTTACAACCAAACCTGTTATAACTTTGGCTTCAAATCAAAGAACGATGCAGAAGCCGAAATGATTCATGATGAGATACAAAACATGTAAAAAATAATAAAACTTTAAAAGAACCCAAATGTAATTTCCTCATTCTAGCTTTGAAAAATGTAGAGATTTTCCACTCAGCTACTGTCAAATTTCTTTCACTCAGTCGCTGTCAAATTGTACCCGAAATTAAGCTTCATGCAAACTTCTAGCGATTCTTCATTTGGGTTTTTATGGGATGGATTGCTCACTCTTGCAACATTATATAGGAAACAATTGTCCCCATTTTACTAGATCGTTGCATGAGTTTTCCTCAATATGGACCTTTTTTTAATTTAAAAATTCTTCATTAACAAATTTGGGAGATAAAACCCCCGAAATTCCCGTTTACCAAGAAACGTGGAGTTCAAAAATTCCATCGAAACCTCTAATGCTTTGAATATTTATTTAATATTATTATTTATAAATTAATAAATTATTAGGTTACTAGTGAAAGGGCGTAACCCTTAACAATGTTGGATCAAGCACTATAAAAGGTGATCTTATTGTATCTTTTATCCATCAATCAAATATATTATTCTTATCTATTATTCAATATGAGAGTCGGATTCGACTATTAACCTAGTGAACGGATTCGTTCACATCATTTGGTATCAGAGCCTTTGCTCCTCCCCTCAGAGCTCGGATTCGGCTCTTTGTTCTCAACACTTGGTTCATTCCTCTGGCTCCTCCTTGGCAGCTCTCCCCTCATCCCCTCACGCATTCCTTCCACGTACCACCCTTCCCATCTGCATCCATTCCACGCGGTCTTCCCATCACTTATGCTCTTCCACGCTCTCCCTTCTATCTTCCTCTGGGCTTGGATTTGGCTCCTTAATCCACCCATCCGCCACTCTCTTCCTCTTCCTTTTTCGTGCCCACCCATACACTTATCAGTCCATTCAAAAATCTCTCCAAACCTTGCCCGCATTGCTCCAGCCGGCGTCTCCCTGCACCTCGCCCGCGCCTGCTTCCTCTCTTATTCACTGCTCGCAACACCCCCCTCGCGCCTCCTTCATCCACTGCATACTCCACCTTCTCTCTCACTGCTACCTCTCCACCTACGTCACTCCACGCTGCCTCTGCAGCTCCCTTCTCGCCCCTTCCCTCTTCCGCCTCTGCATCTCTCTTCTGCTCTGCGCCACCAACTTCCACACCCACGTTCACCCTACCAGCCACCATTCTACCTCCCACACGTCACCTCCACTCCCTCCTGCGCACTCCACACCCTCCTTCCTCCTTCCACTCCCGCACCCTAACACATCCTGTGCTACACCTCACGCACAGCCCATGCTTTCCCTCCAACACGGCCCCTTCCTTCCGCTCTGTGCTCACTGTTCCTCCACCATCGCGCTATTCCTTTCATTGCCTCAACGTTGCCTGCACTTCCCACGCTATCCCTGCTCCTGTCGTGGCTCCACGATTTTTCCACGGCTACCATATCCATCTCTTCCAAACCTAATTCACCATTCTAAAAAATATTATTATTATAATATTTTATCCCACAATATTAAAAGACATTATTATTATTTAATTAATCAATAATAATAATAATTGTTTAAAACTCTAATTAAATTATAATAATATTATTATTCTAAAATAATAATTATTATTATAAAATTTAAATTCGTGGAAACTATTATTAATTAAGTCTTAAACTTTTAACCATGAAGTGGTTCAATAATGAAGATGAAAGCTATGAAGAGAAGAGACTTAAAGCCATCACCTCTTGTGGAAGTAAAAATGACATTGTTCGCAATACCAAGGAGATTCAAACCAGTGTTGTTGATAAGTATCGAAAAGATTGGTCCGTTCTCGATGACGACGATGACAATTTTGAGGAAAAAAGATTTAAAACCTATGTCTCCTGTGTAATTGGCATGTATATAGATGACATTAATAAGAGTCAAGCCATTGTTGATAAATATCCAAAAGAATACATATACACAGAAGCTGAGAAAGAAAAAATAAGGAAACCTATTATAGAAATTGAAGAAAAAGATGACATCAAAGCGACAGAGCATGTATGTGCATTAGCTCAACATCCACCAGTTGTGGATCATGAAGTTGTAGATTATAGGTCTACAATACCAAGTGCCATTTCAAATGCAATTGTTCTCGTTGAGCAGGAGAAGACACTTGAACATTGTTCCCAATTAGTTTTATTAAATAAATCTATTGATATGATTGATAGAGTTGGAAGCCATGGAAGTAGTAAATGTCTACTCAAACATGTTGGAAGAACTAACGATGGTTCTACAAACACAAGTGTAGATAGTTATGTAGAAATTGTTTCTTTTCCCACTGTCACTTACGTTCCAAATGATGGCGAATATGATAATGGGCCTAATGTCCGTAAGTTAGAGGACATAAAAGGTATTTCATCCACGTCGTTAGGAATCCCTGTGGAGCAGGTTACTACAGGTGAACAACATTTATATTGTTCCAGAATTAGATCCTTGGACACAGTCATATGGAAATCAAGAATGAAGGTCCTTAAAGTTCCTTCCAAGAAAGAAGCCATGAAGGCTACGATTCAGAGGAAACTAGTACAAGACCTAAAGATTTCTAATCAGATTGATGTCAGTTTAGATGTGCATATTTCTTGTGGCAACCACTACATATCTTTGAAATTGTTGGAATTTAAGTGCATAGATACTAAGATTGTAAGATGGAATCCATCTACAATAATATGGCTCCAGGAAATTGAGAAGAATCATATGGAGATTTTCAAACTTCAAAGTCTTAAAGATGACCATTGTCCTAATTTCCAAGACCAAAGAACATCTTTTAAAAATACCTCCATCATTATGACATTCAATGTTGGAACCACAACCAATGCAAAAAGTGGAAGGAATGAAGGTCCACAAGTGTTCATACATGAAATCCAAAAGGCGATATGGAAGACAAATAATTACAAATTGTATTGTTTCGAAAATTCACCACTCAAGCATAAAGGATTACAACACAAATCCAGGATAAAGTTGATACTAGAAAAATTAGCTTTGAGGACAAAGCTCCTTAAAAGGGAGTGGCAATGCTGTGAATATTTATTTAATATTATTATTTATAAATTAATAAATTATTAGGTTACTAGTGAAAGGGTGTAACCCTTAACAATGTTGGATCAAGCCCTATAAAAGGCGATCTTATTGTATCTTTTATCCATCAATCAAATATATTATTCTTATCTATTATTCAATATGAGAGTCGGATTCGACTATTAACCTAGTGAACGGATTCGTTCACAGCATCCAACATTGAAATTCCACAGATGATTTCAAATTTGGCCCAGGAAAGTATAAAATATTGATAATTGGGGGCGAATTCAACCCACGACCTCGAATCCAGGGTAAGGTGACCGCTAGTTTCCCTATGGTAAATAAATCGAGGGATAACAAACTGGTAATCACCTCCATGAATGAAAAACAGGGGCGAATGAATTTCCCATGCCTCCAAGAATGAAAAATTATGGAAAAACCAACTCACTTTAGCCTCCATTACCGGAATTTCCAGGGTGAACTCACCATTTTGGCCATCTTTCACGGGGCTAAGATTGTTTTTACCAATTTTTCCTTCTCTCACGGCCTTGGATATCCGATTTCTTACCATTGTCCCATTAATAAATATTGGATGAATTTCTTTAATTTAAAAAAATGCCTGTATATTAAAAATACGCCCACACTTTTTGTTTGACCCCTATAAATTCGCCCATGGGCTATAAATCTCCCCTAAAATCATCCCTGATATCCTAGAAGAATGCATGACCCAGTGTAACATACTCCTTTGCTGAATATTGCACAATATTATTATTTTACATAAATAAAATAGGAGACACTCACCCAAGGAGAAATGTTGAAAGAGTGTTTACTGACCCACTAGGTGGAATGGAATCTAGGGTAGAAGGCAATGGACAAGTGGCAGCATCATGAGGCAAGTAACTAGTTGTTAGTATGGGACAACACCCATGAATAGTGGTCATAGTGACCTAAAAGATGGGACTAGAGCTTGAGGCTCATTTATTGAAAATTGACTAGGTCAAAAAGACACAGGCATCTTTTTAAGAGCCATCGGATTTGGACTGAGGTTCAACACTTTTCCAGACGAGGAAACTTACCATGTGGTTCTCCTATATGCACACAAGAGATTCTAGGGGGAAGTCTAGGTTTTTTATCATGGTGTAAGTCTGCCTTGTTTATTTCTGAGTGCAGATTTTTTACTGTTGAGTGCAGAGATTGAGGTTTTTGGCAAGTCTCTATTGATTTCTGGTTATACAATTTGAGTGCCTTGCTTATACACATAGTCTTCTACCTAGTGGTTTAGTAAACACGCTCAGGGGTCCAAAGGAGGCAAGTAGTTTGGTTGCTTCTTCTCAAGAAGGTTGGGAGGAACAGGCCTCCTTTGATGTTTGTCCACCCTATCTATAGTTACAAGTTCTACTTGTTATTTCAGCCTCTAAGTAGTTAAATTGTTTTCTGTAATTGTTGATTGAGTATTCATTAATTAAAAACGGATAGTTATCATCATACAGAAGTAATTTTTTTGAATTTTGATCTAGTTATGATTTGTAGAATGATGATTAAGCATATGAAATGATTGAATAAATGACTTCCTTGTATTTTTCCACACACTGTTTTCTTTACCGTACTCTAGTACAAGGTAGGGGGATTAAAATTAGATAAATGATATGCAATGAGCATGATGAATGATAGAACTAACTCTGTTTACTTCCCTTAAAGATTTCATTTTCTGTTACGTTTTTCCTTTAAATTTTTCCTATCTGTTATATTTAGCAAATTTAATTATTTCATGTCAAGTCTCAAAAAATGTAACGACATTCTTATCATATAAACATTATAATTTTTTTTATAGCATTAGAAGCAAACATCTTACTTTATGCACAGAACCTAGGGTTTCATTGAAGATCAACTGTACTTTGCAAGTAGATAAACATTGCTTACTCTATTATGTTCTTTTCAAAAATCATAGTATGCAAATTCCATTTTGGACATTCATCATTATTGTTATGAAATTTAAATAACTGTAAACCAAACATAGAAATATCCATTTTATCCATTCGAAAACTTCTATTAAATATCTCTATTTTGTAATATATTATTTTATGTATTATCAAACGTTATCAACATTCTTGAATTGAAAACATTTATGCAAAAAAACAGCTCTGTTTGAATGAATGCTCATTTGATAGAACAGTAGCTATTCGTATCATAAAACTCTTAACATATCACATAGGAGTTACAATACAATCTCAACCGGATAAAGATCCCTTCCTTATACCTACAGATTTTGTTGGATACCCTAATAGAACCGGATATATCTTAGTATCAAAAAGAGCTTATAGTCCAAACTGTTGGCAAAACCCTTTTTCTCTTAAAAGACAAATTTTATTTTCCCAGGTTCAACATTGACGAGCATAGTCACATTATCTTATAACTTGTACAAGCCTAACTAGAGACAAAGTAACCTTTCGGCATCAACATTAAAACTATAGTGTTACATTTCTAATATAACCAATGTCTGTAGCGAAACGAAATAAATAGACAAGACTAAGTCTCCGTCTAGGATTCGACTCCTTGACGCGATCAAAATAAATCATGGTTTGAATGCACAAAGCATAACATTAACCCTTGGCTCTTGGCCTTAGCATTTCAAAAACAATTCATAAACAAAACATTAGAACAAAATAACTCATATTTCATAGTTTTACTCTTAGGCATAAACAATTATGACAACATGAATTTACATGTATCAAAACCTTCCCATTTCTTTAAAAAGATTGAGGGTTGAAACCCTTTCAAAACAAACGTTACATTTCAACAAAGGTTCTACAACGAAACGCTGTAAGGTCAACATCAAAGTAGGTCAAGGATTTCATCCTCCCTACACTTATCTTCTGGTTCACAAAATATTATAATGATGGTCATATCCTCAGCGGAATACCAAACTCCAACTTGTGGCTAAACATAAACAATGGCCAACATTGGCCAAGATGGATAAACCATCGAGTATTACCGGTTGGAAAGCAATGTCTCCACGAAGCTTCATCAAAACAACCTACAGATGAAGAGTACCTGCCAACAAAACAAGTGATGGTTAAATATTGCATTATGGATTTGTGAACTTAGTTTATGAATGACAGTATTAGCTTGGTTTTCGAGACATTACCTTAGAATGTTCTTTCTGGAACAAAGACGCCACAGCTAACGAGAAACCTGAGCCATCACCTCACTAGCAACCGCAACAAAGAATGGATACATTTCTAAGAACTACCTTTTACATGCAAGAAACTGACCTCCAGTCTAAACTACTCACAAGCCTTTCTTAAAACTCTGGAAACGTTTCCAACTACCCAACTACTGTAGCAAAAAGGGTTCGGCTCTGATATTTAAGTTACACAGTCTCAAGTCATGATATCGAAACCTGGGAGGTGCCCTCACCCCACCAGTAACCCTAAAAACTCACAACCTGTCGGCCTCCTCCGAACCCCACTCTTGCAACAATGAATTCCAAACAGTAACCACAACAAAGTAATACCAAAGAGCGATTAGGTTAACATCAAATTCGAGAAAACTAGCATGTGATGTCATTGCCACGACGATGCCATTAGGCATTCCACTTTACCATCCTTTATTGTGCTTTATGAACCATAACTACCACCGTACATAGAATCCCTGCCAACGAGGTCATACATTGGGATCACTACTCAACCATTTCCATATAGTTAACCCTATGATCTAACTTCTACATTATCATAAGTCCTGTGAGCCATAACCTTGTGGTGTTAATACGAAGGTCCTATCATAACAAGAAAATCTTAGGACAAGGTTTCGATGATATATCACATTATTACGTATCATCATAATGTTATATGGTTGAAATAGGGAAAAGTCCAAAATTACAACACTTATTTTGTAAAACAACTTTTATCAAACCCTACGCATGGTATAAGAACTATTTCAATAACTATTGTTTAGTTACAATACCTTTGTACCCTAGGTATTATATTATCATGGGTTTAGACTCTAGCACCATTACATATAGCCAATAGTCGTAATAAGAGTAACTATTACAATATTCAAAGTGTTAAAATACTCATTGCAAAGTGGAAAAGAGCTCTTAAATGTATCGTTACAAATTATGTCAAGATATCCCTAGTAATATCTATTCATAAGTCATAATTTTTTTGCATAGGACAGAAGGATAAATTATAGAAATACATTAAAAGTGATTTGAAAAATGTGATATGATCTTCTCACCATAAATTGTTAAAATGCCTAAATACTGCGGTTAATGCTCAACTTTTCAATGTGTAATACACATAACATTTATACTGAGATTGGGGATGTAACCCCATATGAACAACTTATTATAGTTATAGATAAAGAATAATCGATGTAGATCTCACCCTGATATTTTATTTCTAAAATACTTTTTCTCTTTTTAAAACTTGAAAACTAACTCACGACACTTAGGACTTCCGCATTTGAGTTTCGAAATGATAACTTTCTCTTACCTATGATCTGTGAAAAGAAAGTTTCAAATGCTTTAGCTAATTTAGCTAAGTAAGACTCGGGGTGCCATAGGTCCCCTTCATCATCAAAAGAAGAATAACCAGTTAGTGCATATAGATAACAACAAACCAATGTATAAGAGCACCGACAACAATTCATAAGTAATTTGGGATGCATAACTGAGGCATAAAAAGATTCAATAGTATCCTAGTGCAGATATAGTTACTTTTCACACATATCATAAAACAATACATACGTATGATTGTCATAAACATTTTACTACGACATGTTGACAAACAAGCATTTAATACTTTTCCGCACAGTAAGTACAACATTTAATGTTACGTTAATTTTTTTAAAATTTTATGAAATTTTCGGGATGTTACACATAGTGAGTGACCTCTAATTCAACACCATAGGTGAAGTGGATGTGTCCAATGGAGCCCACTCAAATTACATCATCAAGTAAGCCTCCGACTAATAATCCTTCAACATGCAATGATGAAGTGCTTTAAGCCATTCAAATATTGGCAGATGTTGAGTACGCATAACTAGATGTGTAAGGAGTTGTTGATTTGCAATCTCATAAAAAAGACCACACACATGTTGAGCACACTCTTGGTGTGAGCCAACATTTCTAGTTGAATATTTCTTTATATTTGGATTTGTTGCACTAAGTGTAAACGAGGTGCTTACAACCCAGTATGGGGGAGATCCTGTAACGGATGTCACATGTCAGATGTCACATGTAACGTTTTCAAAAGTAATAAAATGTAAAAAGCAATAGTATGGGGGATATCCTGTAACGGATGTCACATGTCAAATGTCACATTTGTCACATTTGTAGTATAAGGGAGATCGTGTAACGGATGTCACATGTCACATGTCACATTTGTCACGTTTGTAGTATGGGGGAGATTCTGTAACGGATGTCACATGTCACATGTCACATTTGTCACATTTGTCACGTTACGTTACAACCCAGTATGGGGGAGATGTTGTAACATTTGTCACATTTGTCACGTTTGTCACATTACGTTACAACCCAGTATGGGGGAGATGTTGTAACGTTTGTCACATTTGTCACGTTTGTCATTTTATGTTTCCACGTAGGAGCAACGTAAGAAAGGGATCCAATTGCCCCGAATTAAAAAATTAGAAGAGAGGGATCCAATTTATTGAGGGGTATTTTTTTTCTTAATGTGTAAAACATTTAAGATAAAACAAAAAAAATTACACCTCAAGAAATTGGATCCCTCTCGGTGCTTGATAGATCTGGGTTTGAGATGGATCTACGATGGTATTAGATCATTTCATTTTCATATTGAATATACATTTCTAAAATTTTTTAACTACTATTCTTTATTAAGGACATTTCATGCATAGGTTGATATAAGAAAAAAAGAAGTCATGTTTGTCAAAGATGGTAGAGATTATCAATTCCTTCAAACAATTTATGAATGTAGGATTAGAAAAACTAGCAAGCAATATAGCAATTGGTTTCTACCCAATATTTGATGTTGTTTCCATAATAAGCTATGAGTTATCACAAACACAATATGTTGAAAATGAAATAAACAATCCATGGGTACAAATGTTGCAGTTTACACCAATGTAACTTGGGTTACATTGTTGAAAATGAAATAAAGAATCCATGGGTACAAATGTTGCAGTTTAGACCAATGTAACTTGGTTCTAACCAGTCATGAATGCAAACAGTTATGTCTTTTTTTCGTTAGGAAAAGATACGATACTTCATTAAAAAAGTATAAGAAAAGGTTCATACAGCAACTGTCAGCAGCGACCAAATTTAAAACACCCACCCGGGAAGAGACAAAGAACAAATGATAGCCAAGACAAAGCCCACCAAGGCAAAAAGGAACCGAGCACTAGCTCACAACTGATAGCAGATAATGACCTGAAAAAACAAACGGCCCCAACCAGAAAGAGAAAAAAATTAAAATAAGAAAACGCAGAGAGACAAAAAACCACCTCCAGCCAGAAATCACTTTAAATCACTTAGGATTCCAACACATAACCATCTATGCCTATTTTAAATCATTATTTAGAGAGGGAAAAGTGAAACCTTGACATTTTGAAAGAAGAGCGTTTAGATTTTTGTATTAACTTTTAAAAACATGTATATTTGAAATTGATGAGAGCAATAAATTCATTGATGGTTGATGTTGGGATACAATTGCATCTGCATTTAAAAAAAATCAATTGGGACGTGTAAAAATTGAGACAATCATGAATGTATATCCAATAATTTTTAATTTTTTTATAGAAACGGATAACTAGCTTTGTATATTAAAAAAAGTAGGATATTACATATAGCCAGAAGCTTGTTCCTGTAAACCCAGAGTTGCCATAGTAAGCATCTCATTGTTCAGCCTCTGATTTTCAGAAAGAGTGTCGCTATACCATTTACAAAACGAAGCAGGAAGGTCTAGGCTTAAACTAAAACAGAACATGAACCTATTATAAAGCTTCGATGGTGCATAAGAAAACCAAAAAGGAAAGGTTCCTGAAGGTGCAAGAGCCAAATTAATTGGCCTGATGGTGACTGGCAAGAGCCGTGACTGCATTTTCGTCCTCCACATTCAAAATAACAGAGGGGATGCTTCCCTTGTTGACCAAATTGTTACCATTGTTGACCCTTATGCAGTCCACTTTAGCTTCCAGAATTTGAAGACAGCTGAAAAAAGTATTGTGCTTACCCATTAATTTTTTGAAGTAGTCTTTCACCTTTCCATAGCTATTCCTTACTTCTGAGTTGGAAATCTGCATGAAGGTGGAAAGGCTTGAAATCGCCTTCTTGGTTTCCATTAAATCGTCACAAAGCCAACAAACCTGGGCTTCCAGGTCTTGAATCTAAGTTTGAGCTTCAGGGGAGGGGATAGCATGCCCATGGGGAGAGTCCATAGCAACAAAGTTTCCCTGGTAACCCAAATGTTGCTTCCAATTCTTGCTACCATAGCCATATGGACTATTACACGCCAGGAGGTGAGGGCCATCATGACAAGGTTCCAGAGTTTTTTGCAGCTTCCTGCTTCGATTGCCGTAGTCAAACCCACTACCGAGGCAGTGCATAACATCCTGATTGCTAGTACTGATTCCATTTTCCAGGGGGATCCAATTCTTTCTACTACCTTGATCCTCATACTGACGAGGATCGTTGCAGGCCAGGCCCCTTCGCTTGCCATTGCTTTCATTGCTCTACATAAGATCATTGAGGTAGCGTTTCTTGCCTCTACTGGAGCTTGGTCCCAAGGCACAAACCTTACAGTGCTGAGAATGGCAAATACCTGCCATGACACAAAGCGAAAACCAACAGATGAGAGCGCCCAGAGAATGGGAAGATTTCGCAGAGGGACAATGGAGGATGAGACCACCACCCTGCATGAAATAGGGGAAAGTTGGCCTAGGGAAATGCCCGAATTTAAGACTGGAGCATGCGAGATAGGTGGTGGAGGTCAGACCCAGCCATCATATGTGCTAAAGGGACAAGCGGAAGCATAGCTGGAATCCAAAGAAGATACACGGAATTAATGCGACCCCCGTTGGAGAATGTGGAGATAAGGGGGGTAGGACAGGACCAAGGAGGGTGGGGATAAGGGAAGAGGAGGCTAGGGGACCCATTCATTGAGTTTGAGGATGCCATTAGAGATGTCATGACCATAATCCAATCTTGCTCCGGTGTTTTCCATTCCATCGGCAATTTGATTGTTATGCCTTAGGATATGCAGGAAGGAGATAGAGTGGAAGCCAGTAGCTGCAAACTTGAAGTGCTGGTGGAGAGGGAGAGTGGATTTATGGTGGTTGTTGACGAGTCCTCTGGCCTCCCTTATAACCAACAAGGAGTCCCCAAACACCCCGAGATCATTGACTTGTTTGTTTTTTTGTATTTCGAGACCTTTTCTCAATGCAAGCCACTCGGTTGCATTGTTAGTCTTCTGACCAATCCCCCAGGCATAATCTTTCACTCTATTTCCATCAAAGTCCAAAAGAACTCCCCCCGCACTTGCCAACTCAGGATTTCCTTTAGAGGCACCATCAAAGAATAGAGTGTAACTATCCAGAGTTTTGATCCAGCTTCGAAGCTCTTTTGGATCCATTCTGATATGCCAGCCTTGGGCCTTTTTGGGTTTGAGGTAGCGAGGAGGAGAGGAGTTGGGTGGAATCAGGAGATCAGAAACCTAAAGTTTCTCTTCCACGCTAAGAGGCTCATTACAAAGATTTTTCAGGTTCCTGTTCCTGAGAGTGTTGATCCACGGGGATTTAGCAGGTGACAATCTTTTCCAGAAATGCCCTTGCTCCTTCAAATATTTCTTGATTTTGACCTGTCTAGAGTTTCCAACAAAGGAATTTGGGGAAGACGAGCCAGGCCCTTTTGAAATTTGGCTTCTTAGAGAAGGAACCAATGTAGTAAAGATTCCATTTTGCAAAGAGTTCGTCCTAGTTGGTCGGAAGGGTGAGGGTGGGTTGGATGTCCTGCAGGGCTCTGTGCCAAACATCTTGCGAAAATTTACAGTCCAGGAAGAGGTGGTTGACTGTCTCTTCTTCATTTTTGTAGAGGACGCATATAGTCGGCCCTGCAATTCCCATTTTTTTGAGATTGTCCGTAGTGAGGATCTTTTTTAGCTAGAATCCAGGTGAAGGCATTAACTTTTGGGCATCCATCCTTTTACCAGACTCTCTTCCATTTCTCATCTTTTTTGTCGCTATTATTTAGGCTATCCAAATAGGAGTAACCATATTTCACAGAGTAGGCCCCCTTAGGGCCCCAACAACGTGTGTCCTTGCCTGAGGAATGTACAGGGATGGCACCATGTAAGCAGGAGAGGAGAGCATTGTAGTCATAATGCAGGTGTTCAAGGAGATCTGGATGAATCCATCCCAACTAGTTGCCTTGAGTGGACCAGCTGGAGAGCTGATGAAGGGTTCGAATATTTGCTTGATCCATCCAAGTTCTCAGATCTCTGAAACCAGAGATTCTCGCAAGGTTACAGTTGACATAATTGTCCTTCCAAATGTTTATTTTTTTACTGTTGCCGGGGGTCCAAGAGAGATTATCTTGTATAATAAAGGCTGACTTTTTGCATAAGTTCCATATAACCGTTCCTTTTTTCTTTAGGTCAATGTGTTCCACACATCTGACCCTGCTTCCCTGCATATATTTTTTGTATAAGATTTCTTTCCACCAAGCTTTCTTCCCAGATATTAGTCTCCATAGAATTTTTGCACCAAGGCCAAGGTTCATTAAGGAGAGGTCTTTGACACCAGCCCCTCCATAAATTTTAGGCCTGCAAACTGTTTCCCAACTTATCAAATGGAATTTATTTGTGCCATTTGTTTTTCCCCCTGCCAAAGAAAGCTATAGAGAGACTTGGATATATCCAACATGACATATTTTGGGGCGAGGGAGATGGAGAAAGAGTACAAGGGGAAGGCCGCGAGAATTGATTTGATGAGGACCACCTTCCCCGCGGGGTTCAGCCAGCGAGAGCCCCATGTGCTGATCTTGTTTTTGTTTTTTTCAGTTAGCCCATGCCAATCAGCAGTATGTTTCTTACCTTTGGTTATTGGAACCCCTAGGTAGGTGAAAAAGCTCCAATCTTTAACCCCTTCAAAGCCAACGATTCTCGCAATTCTTGAGATCATCCCTTGAGTGCAGTTCCAGCAGTAGACTTTGGATTTTTCAAGATTCACTTTACCATCAATAGCTTTTAGAAAGGTATTGAGAACAAGTTTGAATTTGGTTGCAATTGTGGTGGAGGCTCCCCCCAAAAAAATAGTATCATTAGCGAATTGTGAGTGGTTCGCCGGCTTGACACCACGAGCAATATTAATTCCTTTAAGGTCTCCAGAATCTTGGAGTGAGTGAAGTTTCCTGCTTAGAGATTCAGTGATGATTAGGAATAGAAAGGGGGATAAAGGGAAACCTTTTCGCAGGCCCCTTGTGGCCATGAAGAAAGGGGGGGGTCTTCCATTAACAAGAGGAGCGATCTAGGGAGAATTAACACAGGCCTTTATCCATCAGGTGAAATGGCAGGAGAAACCAAGTTTGTCCATAATTGCATAGAGGAAGTTGCGATTGACCCTATCGAAGGCATTGGCCATGTCTAGCTTGATGGCCATGCCTTGGTGATTTTTTTCCATACTTGTGTGCACAGCTTCCTAAACGATAACTATGTTGTCCAAAATTTGACGGCCAGCTATAAAACCTCCTTATGAGTGAGATATTAGCTTCCCCATGACCTTCTTCATTCTATTGGCAATGATATTAGCAAGGATTTTGTAGGAAGTATTACAAAGGGAGATGGGTCTGAACCGGTTCATGCAGTTGGGAGCTTTCTCTTTGTGATACAAACCGTTACACCAAAACCCCGAGGTGTTAGTGAAGGTCGTCCATTAGGATCTTAACATCCCACCACGCTCCGTAGTCTAGACTCTGGGCTGGATGTGTTCCCGTACGGTGGTGTCCCCTTTGCGTCGTACGAGCCTCAGGCGAACACTGCAATGCCAACGTTGCCACCTTCTCTGTGACTTGAACCTGGTTGGAGGCTCTGATACCAAATGATACAAACCATTACACCAAAACCCCGAGGTGTTAGTGAAGGCCGTCCATTAGGATCTTAACACTTTGGGGATGAGGGCTAGGAAGGAAGAATTGGTGGCTCCACCAATTTTCTCTTTTTTCCTAGTCTAGTTCAACATGCTCTTTAAGTTGTCTTTAATAATTTCCCACATGGCCCAGTAGAAGTTTATAGTGAAGCCATCATGTTCGGGGGCTTTATCCAAATTGAGGGACCAAATAGCCAACTCGATTTCATGCTCCAAAATTGGTTTGGCCAACTCGCGATTTGTATTGTCAGAGACAATTCTGGGAATCTCTGCTAGGAGATCAACCTGTTCTTCCGGGTCAGTTTCTCCATTGTTTGAGAAGAGGTCTTTGAAGAGGTTGTGAGCCAGATCTTCAAGATTCTCTTGTCCGCTGACCCTATCACCATTGTTATCTTTAAGTTCAGAGATAGTGTTTTGGCTACGCCGAGCTCTAGCCTGGTTATGGAAGTATTTGGTATTGTTGTCTCCACTTTTGAGCCAAAGTTGTCTTGATTTTAGTCTCCATGTTTCTTCTTCCTATGCAGCATCTTTAAGAAACTCCAGTTCGAGGTCTTTTTCTTCAATAAGAAGTGAGGGAGTGACCTCCTCTGTTTCCAGTCTAAGGTGCAGATTGCAGAGTTTGGATTTTAAAAGGAGTTTGGAGCTGTGGGGATTTTTGTAGGAAAGTTTTGACCACTTTTTTAATTCGGATTTAACTTTTCTGAGATTTGATTCCCAGACGAAGCTGGGGGATCCAGAGAAGTTAGAGTTCCAAGCCTGGGAGACTAAAGTGAGGAAATTAGGGGAGTGTATCCAAAGTGGATTGAAACGAAAAGGGATTGGGCCCAAGTTTTTAGGGGTTGAGATAGAGAGATAGATGGGCTTGTGATCAGAGGAGGCACATGGGAGAGTGAAAGAGTTGATTAAAAGATCAAAATTGATGAAAGACGAACTTACTAGAAAGTGATCCAACGAGCATCAATGTGACCAGCTCCGCATCTTCTGTTGTTCTAGGTGTACTTGGAATTTTTTAAAGGGATGTCCATTAGATCCATATCGTGTAGAAGTTCCTCCAATTTCTCCCCAAAAGGGTCACGTACTATGTTCCCACCATGTTTTTCTCGTTGATTTTTGGTAACATTGAAATCTCCCGCTATGATCAAAGTTTCCCCCCGCATGCTATCTTTTAGATTATTGAGGTCTTTCCAGAAGTTGAGCTTGTCTCTATGGTGTAGAGGCCCATACACATTGCAGACATAAATGGATTTATTACTGTCTTTCAATCTTACTTCCGTGAGGAGCCAGTGATTATTTTCTATTGAGGGGAGGAGAAGAAAATTGGGAGATATCAGGGTTGCATACCTCCCGAAACTCCACGAGCATTGATGGCGATTCTATGACTGTCTCTCTAGATTGAGCCTGCGACAGCCAAGGTCTCAGCGCTCTGCATTTTAGTCTCTTGGAGTAATAGGAGATCTGGTTTCTTGGACTTGAGAATGTTTTTTATTGCTTCAAATTTATTGTGTCCTCCAAGACCCCTGCAATTCCAAGAGACGGCTAGCATTACTTCTTAGCTGTACCAGGCCCTGCTCGGGACCTACCTTCTTTTAGACCGCTTTGTGATTTTTATTGTTGAAGGATCTTCATGTCTTCTAGGCTTTTTTGTCTCCCAAGCTCTATTTCTCGTTCAGTTTCTACTTCCCTGTGGTATCTCTGTGACTTCTTGCGTCTTGTGTTTGGGGGTTGGATTAAGTCTCCATATTCAAATGATTCCAAGGATATATCTAGAGAAGATGAGGATGGAACAAACTTGCTTTTCACCTTGTATTCCCATGAGCCTACAGGGGTGGTGGTTTCTTCGACTGGTTCTTTTTCTGGTGCGTCAGGCACCGTGGTTTCTTCCCTTATTTGCTCTTCTGAGGTTCCCTCCTTATTGGCTATCGTTTCTTCTTCACTTTGCAGGCTTTGGATACTATTGTTGGTAGAGATCTCTTTTCTCTTTAGGGCTCAGCTGGCAGGAGGTCCCTGAAAGCTTTTATTGATCTTTCCCTTTTTGGCTTGCTGCCATCCTTCCTCCTGAGCCTGTTCGACATTATCCTGAGCATTCTTAGGGCAGTTTTTAACAAAATGTCCGTAGTCATGGCATTTTTTAGATTTGAAGGGGAGCTGTTCATAGTCCACTTTCTGCATGTGCTCCCACTCATCCATCTGCAGATTAACCTCCTCAGGTAGGCCTTTTTCAAGATCTACCTCAACACAAATTCTGGCATAGGAAAACAGGGGGCCCTTTGTTTCAACTTTATCAATGTATTTGCCTAGCGAGTTTCCGATAGCATGAAGGGTTTCATCATCCCAACGGTGCAACGATAAATGAGGGAGCCGAACCCAGACTAGAACAACAGAAGGTATGTCTTTTTCAGGGTCAAAGGAGAGATTCCATTTGTTGAGATATAAGCCCCGAGGGCCCATGAAATATGGGCCGCTTCTGAAGATTAGATCCTTATCAGACTTATTTTCAAAAAGGAAGATGAAGTAACCCTTACCACAAAAGCAGTGTTGCAGGCCACCAGTGATCAGAGGCATCCAGTTCTTGTTTATCCAAGTGTCCATTGATTTGGGGGATGGACAAATTCCTGTAAATTGACCAATCAACCCACATTCGCAGGGAGCAACCACTCGCTTAATGAAATCCGAATGATCAGGAGTAGCAGGAGGGGAAGGGGTGTTGGTGACCAGGGAGTAGAAGGTAGCCTCCAAAGAGCGTTTGCGTTCATCAGAGGAAGGGGTCGGCAGCAGATCCATGGCAGGCCGCATGAGCCCGCAGCCAGGGGTGCGCTGGGGGACGAAGGGCTAGGGTTCCACAGAGGGAGTCACGGGAGCTCCACGTCGATACAACAAACTTCCAAGTCTGTCTTCTAAAAATATTTATGTATATCCAATAATTAGTCTTTATCAAAATCATTGTTTGATGAGGTAAACACCACCTCATTCAAAGTTAATAAATATTCAAAGTAATTCGTTATCTTTCAAATTGAGTAACGAATTAGTAGTTTAACTATCCTTGCTCTAACAATGAAGTAGTTTGATAGGTAACGAATTAGTAGTTTTTCACCTGATTGACTTTTTTAAAATTTGCAATCATTTTTTTAAAAGTAAAATGAAATCATTTACTTATAAAATAATTTTTTTTATTTCAATGGCTACTAGTAATGTTTATTTTTTCTAATTCTTTAAAGGTTGTTAGCTCAATGAAAGAGCACATGGCTTGCAATCATTTTATTTTAAAGTAAAATGCAATCATATAGTCATAAAGTAATATTTTTATTGAAATGGTTAACAATAATGTTTATTTTTTCCTATTCTTAAAAGATTGTTAGCTCAATGGAAGAGAGGGTGCTTTGCTTAAAAGTAGGAAGTTAGTAGTTTGATTCCATTGTACCCTAATATTATAGTTTATTTTAAGAAAATAATATTTTAGATGATTTAGCTTAATAATGATTAATGGTCTATGTACATTGTTTTATATAATGTCTTTGTAAAGAAAAAATTAATATTATTTGGAGATACAAAAAGATTTTCATCATCATATATATATATATATATATATATATTTGTCTCAATCTAAGACAATATGATCATTTATAGAGACAATATGGTCCATAATTTATGTATTCTATATTGTCTCTATAAAGATAATAGTTTAAGACAATAATTTAACACACTAGTTTAAAGGCAATATTTAAGACAGTACACAACATTTTTTGTCTCTAGTTAAGACCATTTACATAAATATTGTGTCAAATATTGTCTAAAACACCCCCTCTATGTTAGTGAGCATATACAAGGACCTCCATCATCTCAACTATCACTTCCTTACACCCCATCCAAGTGTAGTGTAGATGTTGAAAATGTTATATGAAAGAAAAAAATGAATTATAAACAAATTTATTTTGATATTAACCATTTAACTGCTGCAAAATTGCACCAACATGTTATTGGTTTAAAAGATTCAAATAGAGTTTGTCATCACATAATGTAGAGCAAAATGTCTAATCTATTCACTTAAAGGGTTGAAGATTAAAAAAAAATCAACTAATCAACTAGAAAGAAAAAAACAAAATACATAACCTTCTAGATGTTATTATTCTCCTCAAAATTGAGGTCTATCTCCATGAAAATCAAATAATTTCTTATTTGATTATTATTAAAAAACATTTTAAAATACTAAAAACTAATTTTCTTGTATAAGTTCCAAGGAACTTTTCTTTAAACATTATCTTTAACTCCAAATAATTAACAAATAGTTTTAAATAATTTAATAATTCTATATATATTATATCTTTTACATTATATTATTTTCAACGAAGTTAAATTCTATCTTAAATAAAAGAAAGTTATTTCTTAATATTGAATGATTATGGTTAAAAAACATTTTTAAAAATGAACTAAAAATTTATTTTTTTCTATAATTTTATAAATTCCAAGGATGAAAGGACTTTTCTTTAAAAATATATATAACTTAGTTTTAAATGATGTAAACTAAACTCTAGATGATTTACACCTAGAATTGGGAATAATTCTGGTCAAAATCCGGTTCAAATCGTTGAAATCGCACTTTGGGGTTGTATGAATTGAATAATCTAGTTGCCCCAAGGGTAATTAAGGGTGTTAAATCCGTCCATGCAATCAAAATTACAATTCTACAAAGACGACTCGGTTTTATATAATTATTTAAATTTAAATTGGAAAAAAAGATATATTACAAAACATATTTTCTTTATAAAAAAATTAACATTTCATATATATTAAAAACTCAAATAGAGATTGAGATGAAATAATGTAGAGCAAATTATGGTATTTTTTTAAAAAAACTAAAAACTTATTTTCTTCAGTAATTTGATAATTTCTAAAAATGAAAATACTTTCCTTTAAAAAAATAGGTTTAATTTTAAAAAATTAGTTAATTTAATATATAAAAAATATATATATATATTACAAAACATATTTTCTTTTTTTTTTCTTAAATTAAAAATTAACTTTTTATATATATTATATCTTTAACATTAAGTTTTTATTATGTAATTATTAATTCTCAACATAATAATAAAATATTAATAATTGACTAATATTTAGTATTATGTTATTACAAATTCTTAACATAATAATAAAAATAAAAATTGGAAAACAACAATAATTAAATTTTAAAATAAACTAACAAAATATACTTAAACTTCAAATAATGTCAACAAAGAATTAACAGGGTTAATCTTGAATGGAATATAATGCATTATTAAATTGAATTAATGATAATGCTATTAAATTGGATTTTATAAACCTTTACATAGTAAAGATCAAAATAAACTAACAAAATATACTTAAACTTCAAATAATTTCAACAAATTGTAGAGTGTATTAACAAAGTTGTGAAAATCAAAATAAACTAACAAAATATACTTAAACTTAAAATAATGGCAACAAAAAATTGTGCTAGTGCAAATGTATTAACAAGGTTGTGAAGATTGAAATAAACTAACAAAGTATACTTAAACTTCAAATAATGTCAACAAAGAATTGTGCGAGTGTATTAACAACGTTATTCTATAATGGAATATAATGCACTATTAAATTGAATTATGATGATGCTATTATATTGGCTTTTATAAACCTTTACACAGTGAAGATCAAAATAAACTAACAAAGTATACTTAAACTTCAAACAATGTCAACAAAGAAAATAAACTAACACAGTATACTTAAACTTCAAATAATGTCAACAAAGGCTAGTTTTGAATGGAATATAATGTACTATTAAATTGAATTAATGATGCTATTAAATTGGATTATTGAAGTATTAAATTTAATTAATGATGCTATTAAATTGGATTATTATTAAATTAAAATAATGATGCTATTAAATTGGATTATTGAAGTTTACATTGCATATCTAAATTTAGAAAATTATTGCAACCCAAATTGAAAATACGTTTTACATGTTTTGTAAAAGGGACCTACATTAGTGAAATAAATGTCTTAGGATACATCCAAAGAAACTACAAAAATTTTATCCTATGAAAATTTTTCATATTTATTTAATATCACTTCCAAAATAAATGAAAAAAATGGTTGGGATTTGAGTTACACTCACTAAGGGATTTGAATTACAAGGATGTAGATTTGAATGAAAAAAATAGTGCACTTCAATCTAATTTATCCAAGTTGTCCAAGAGCATGCTAGCCTAATTGAATGCACAGGATGCACCATCTATATCAAAGAACATGGAGCTTCCATCATTAAGATCTCCATCATGTGCTTCATTATGTGAGCATCCCCATCTATATCAAAGAACATGGAGCTTCCATCATTAAGATCTCCATCATGTGTTGATTGCTCGTTGCCACCCTCCATTGCATTGAATATGTTTATCACAGGTGAATTTCCCAAAGCATCTTCATTATGTGAGATCTTCTTCTTCCCTTTAATCACCTTTAATCACCTGAAATTACAAATAAAAATAACCTGAAATTATAAATAAAAATGAACCACAAAATGATTATATACCATGAATTATTTTTCCCATGTGTAACCATAAAGTTTGGAATCTTCAAACTAAGCTTATCCTATTAAATCTCACTCACATATTTTCCACTTTGATTGTCTTTGTATATGATGATGAAATCTCTTGAAATCTCCACATACAAGGCGGAGTTCGGCCGAAACCTAAAGTTATGCCATTATGAACATATTACATTAATTCAACTTATAAAATACGTCCTTAAACATTGTGGTAAGTTCTCCAGAATATATTGTCAGATTTGTCATTCTGACAATATATTCTCACAATTTTTAATATATTTTGTAATCCGTAAAAATTTTTTTAATATATTCTCCCAATACGATTTTGCAATTTTGGCTGATTTGCAGTTGAATAAATTATTGAAGGGTGTTTCTTTATAATTTCTAAGTATAACAAACTAGGATAGATCATATTTTTTCAAATTCACAGCTAAAAAATAAACTTAAAATCAGTTGTATTATAAAAGAAAAAATCAACATAAAATTACTAAATCTGGAAAAGGACACACATACCAATACCATTACCAACTCTTTCCAATTCTACCCATTCCATGCATAAAGGGCTGTTGCAGGGCGCAATTTTCCGACATCTTTGCCTCCACCACCTGTATAGGAAAAAATAAATCTCTATGAAAAAAAATTATAAAAAAAACAAAATCCAATTGGTTTTGCAGATAGAAACCCAACTAAATTTTTTAGGCAATTTACCTGCATCCCCAAATACCCAGGCACAAACCGGAATGGAGCCATGTACTGATGCGAGCAGCGAAAGAGTTTGGGATATTGAAAATGCCGAATAACAAAAGGGAATTGGGGAGTTTTATGGTGGTTAAACATATTGAAAATGCCCGACAATAAATGAGGATTGCGGTTGAGTTTTTGGTGGTCATTTCGCTTGCATGCATGCTTTTAAAGCTGTTTTGCACGCTTCATGTCAGTGATTATTATTATTATTAGTTGTCCTTTCAAAGCAATGTTGACAAGTTATTATTAATAACTTGTTAGAATATATTCTGACATATGCTATTATATTTTGTAAAATATCTGTCACGTCCTACAGTAGAAATTCACTAATAAACAAAATTTTTATTAAAGATGCCATTGGAGAAGCATGCATGCATTCCTAGACATTATTCACAAAATTTGAAAACAAAATATTGCAAAATACTGAGTTATCTCAACTAAGATATTGATTGTGGGGTTTGTTCTCAACAAAGAGCAGCAGAGCAACAAAATATTACAAAATACTGAGTTATCTCAACTAAGATATTGATTGTGGGGTTTGTTCTCAACAGAAGAGAAGCAGAGCGTTGTTACTCAGATCAAATATTTTTGGGCAGAGGGACGGAACAGCTCAGCAGTGCACTGGGTAAAATCTCTAACAAACTGTTACACGTCAAGGGCAGAGGGAGGGAACGGCACAGGGAGCGACCGGCACAGCAGTGCCGGTGGGTAAAATCTTATTTTATAACCTGTAAAACAAAGGTTTACAAGCCTCTCTTACCTGGTTAACCGTGAGCGCTGTTCCTGGGAGCCGTCCACTGGAAATAGTGAACCCCGGAGATTTCAAGTGCAGAGTATTCAGATCTAATAACTATGGGATGATTCTCTAACTTCCCTAACTAAAATATGATAATAAAATAGATCCACCGCGATAGTTAATTTTCTAGCCTTTCAAACCATTCTTATACTGTACATCTTGTGAACTCCAGCCTGCTTAAATTTTAGAAGTACCGAACCCGGTTACTATCCAGATAAGAAGGGCGGAAATTTCCCCGTCTTAACCGAGTTACTTTAATGAGTTCTCATTTAAAAAATTCTTACTTTGTACTCTTGAAAACTTCCAGAGTTTGTCTTTGTATTTAGTTTCGTATTTTAGGGTCTTTTTCCCCTTTATCTAAATGAACTAGGGTTATAGATTTAAAGGGATAGTATGTCTACAGATAGTTAGCATCCCACGAATATCTAACCCTAGATAAGAGGTATGTAATAAATAAAATCTTTGGCGAACTTCCAGGTTGGACAGGATATCTATAACTCTGTTCATAAGTTCCACTTAAAGTTTTAAGAAAAAGTGTACAGTCGAGTTTTTATACATTCTTACTCCCAGATCATTCATTAAAAAGGATTCAACTTAAAGTTTTAAGAAAAAGTGTACAGACGAGTTTTTATACATTCTTACTCCCAGATCTTTCATTAAAAAGGATTCAAGGAATGCATTTTACACACAGATTACACAGAAACGTTTTTTTTTCCTACCGAGAGAATTCGAATTTCAATTAAAGACAAACACCAATAGACGAAAACTTTAGGAAACCTGCTACAGGTAGTAAAACTTGTTTAAGTCAAATAACACATTTCATAAGGAGAAAATACACATAAATAAATGCGGTATATCCACAGTAGTGTATGGCTAAAAGTATGCCAATCATTAATAAAATATACATGACAAACCGAGGCAGTTTTGGTTCCTATTCTTTTAAAACTGTATATTTTGCTGATATGTTTCCAAAATAACCTGGAAATCGAAACAGCTGATATGTTTCCAAAATAACCTGGAAATCGAAACTATAGTCCACCAACGATAAGATTTGCAAGTCGGGTTACCACTTACTTCTTTCCACAGTCGTAGCGCTGGTGAATCCCATCTAGAGTCTGGAAACCCGCACCTGTCAATAACAGAGACAAATTTTAGGGTCAGACTCTCACTTGTAAATGAACAAAGGAAGCGTTAATAAATTATTGGAAGCACGAAGTATTACCTGTACTCAGATCTTTGAGTCGTGGGGAATGAATGCTCGCGACCATGAGCAGTACTCCTGGATTTCGAACCTCCTTTTCTTCCATGGCACATAGGATGCAAACCCGGAGCAAGGCTCGACGGGAATGGGAATGAGCAGGAAATGCTCTGAAATCACTAATTCTTTCTTCCCACAAACACATAAAACGAAAGAGGCCAGACTCTTCTCAGTGTGGAGAGGTTGCGGTCTTTTAAAGCCTTGTGCAATCACAGTGACAGTGACAGTCAACTATGATTAATTGTTTTGATAAAAAAAGAACTGTTCCCGATTATTTGATAGGGTGGAGAAGCTAGCAGAAAATGACTGGTAACTGCTGTCCATGTGATACATGTAGAGCGGTTGGAAAGAGTGTGCATACGCGTCCTGGCATTGGCCGCTCGAGTCTGCAAGTGGCACCTCTTCAATGGAATCCTTCCGTTTCCTCCCATACAGTCCATTTCATCGCACTGGGAAAAAGAAAAAAGAACATTTCGGTTGTTATTCGTACTCCTGCCATCTGAAATCGGCTTTCAATTTACAAAGCATTAATTGTGGGGTCTGACAGGGATCAAATTTGAAGGGTGGGGTCCCATTTTACTTTGAAGGTCTATGAGATATTGAACCCTTCAATGCTGCTATGTAATAATAAGTTATTCTTTTCATTTGAAAATGTAATAGTACATCAAAATTTCAATATTTACTGACCTAGTAAAGTAGAGAGGCTTTATATTGCAGTGGATATAGCAGTACTAAACATTATATATGTCATGTAACACAACTATATTTCGTCCCGATCTAGCGGCTCAGTCTCTAGGCCACTATGCCACCTTTGCATCTTAGTAGTTTCCCAAATTTAGCAAAGAGAACTATCCGACTCCAAACAACTTTTGTTCTCAATAGCTAATTATGGGCCCTATATGCTTCTTCTTTATAGCCCCCCCCCTAGATCTTGTTATACATACTAAATCTGTGGTATGATGGGGTAGAGGATGGGTTGTGAAGCATAAGTAAAATGTAGGTAGACCAAGTAGAGAGGAAATGCATAGATGGTTGAAGTTCATGTTTTTTTCCAGACCAACCGATAAAGGCAACAAAATCAAAAGGTAAAGTAGCACTGTCATTCTAAAAATCAAGATTACAAAAACATTTTTGTCCCAGTTCATACAGTCGAACGTGGATTGTAAGTGTAGTAGCATCGGTGGTCTTCATATTAATAAATACCAAGAATCTTAAATCGTGTACTAGAGGAAGGTGTCGATTCGATGACTGAGCAATTGGGGAAAATAGCTCATGTAATACAGTTTTAGATACAAAGTATGGATTCTTGATCTGACTCATTAACTAGATGCATGGAGGTTGGCAGAGTGGGAACTTCCCCAAATCCCTGGGCTTTTTGGTAAAGTTGGGGGGCGCATTGCACACACCTATTTCCTGTAGGGATGCAACTGTGTCCAGTGGCCGCTGAACGGGGAAGCACTCGGTTTCAGAGTGAAAACAATGGTCGTCCTTGTCCCCTCCATTTCATGAAAGTTAAAGGGTAGCTAAATTCTCAAGAGCTTCGATTGGGCGACAATGGAAAATAGCGAAAGGCAAGGAGCACATGGAATCATATATATGCGTATACATAGGACATATGAAGAAATGAGCAATTATTGTTGTTGCTACAATTGGGAATTGATAAATGTCGTTCTAAACCACCTCTGACGGAGATTTGTGACAAACCCACTCTCGGGTCCAGGCTTCAAATTTGAAGCCTTCAAGGCCCATTTGAAGTAACAAAATTTCATTAAAATAATAATATTGTGTTTGAACTTTGAAGTTACAAAATTTTAATCAAATAACAAAAATTTTAAATGATTAATGGGATCATGAATGGATAAAATGATGTACATACTTGTAAATTCATAGGATGTCAGCAAGCTAGTCAGCCTTGTAGTTGAGCTCCTCAAAGAAAACAAATTTCTTTAAATATGTTTATGGTAGGCTGGCATTGCCAGCTTCGCTCCGCAAACTCTCCTGGAGGACTGGAGGAGATAGGGTAGGTGGAACTTGGAAGTAGCTCAACCACAGTGGAGTAGGGGTATAAGAAAAAGCTTTTTTGTATTCATGTAATATTATATATTGATGGTCGGAGCCATGGAAGCATGGAATTCAAGCATTGACTTGATACAAAAAAGAAAACAGAAGGTGGGTCTCGGGAGCTGCAGGATTGACTTGATACAACAAAGAAAACACAGGGTGTGAGGCTGGGAGCCGTAGATGGTAGCATTAACTTGATACAACAAAGAAAACACAAGGATATAGGTAGGGGCCACGGGCGGGAGCAACAACCTGCAACATTACAAGAAGTTTCTGGATTGTGGATTTTGTCTGAAATGACAAATTCGGGGCACATTAACATAATATATTATACATTGAATACTCAATTAACTCACACAGTCAACATTCACGAATTGGTATGTGATAACTGGTAACTTGGTAAGCCCGTTGCCAACAACACGTATGAGCCACCAACCAGGTTTAATAAATTTGTTGATGCCATTAAATGTGTTAAACATGTAAGCGCTCACTACAAACACGAGAACTTGGAAGCGTTCAAGCCATGGGCTGCTTAGTGTAAGCCCGTCCACGTAAGTTGGTCAATGATATTATTAGAGGCCCAATGGTCCATGATCCATGGATGATCGAACACGTGGATATTGGAGAGTAATTGAGTCCCACTCCCAAGACACCTAGCTAGTAGCCGCATTCCCAATTTCCTATTGAAAACTGTTGATGGGTGAAATTTGAAGCTACCCTTCTGTTGCAATTTTAAGCAGTAGTGGTTGATTTAATTATTGAAGGGCTTACCATGAAATTAAATTTTTTTTCAATGGTAAAATTTGAAGTGGCCTTCTATGACGTGTAAAATGGCCTCTAAAGGGCTCTAAAGGCTTCAAATTTGAAGCCTGGTCACGGTGTCTGGATTTTGACGTTCCACAGAACGATTCTTTGGTTTTGAAGGTATTTGACAGGTCATCTTAAATTTAAAATGAATAAAATGACTGAAAATAAAATGTAAATAGTTGAAGTTGTAAAGATAAACCCTGAAAATCAGTAAGAGCCGTCGAAATTATAAATGGTCGTACTGTAGAGGTCAGGTCTCAAATGATCCTAATCATCAATGGCATTGCAAATATTTATGATTAACATTGTAAAATCAGGTTATTATCAATAATTAATATTATAAATTAAAATTATTGAAAAGTAAAACTTTTATTTTTATTCTTTTCTTTGTATATAAAATGCCCCTATTATCCTTTTCTTTGACATTGTATGATGACACTTTTGTTTTCATTGCATTGCATATCTTGTCCTCAAAAGTAGAGTTTGTGAGGACGACTAGAGTTTGACCGTGATCTAAAGTTACATCAATTCAAAATAGTTTTTTTTTACATTATTAGTGATAAATTATAATAATAATAATAATTATTATTATTAATAATTAACTAATATCTAAAGTTACATCAATTCAAAAATAGTTCTATTTTTTAGTTATTTCTCCATCAATTTGGCGACAATTATTTTGGTGCAATTGTAAATTTGTCTGTTAAGTCTCAAAGATAATGCATTAGGCTCCTAACACGGATCCAGTGATTATTCTCAAAAAACGTTGTTGCCCCAGGCTTTGCACAACAAGCTCATTGGATTGCCTGGCAATAACTATGGCATCAAACATACAAGGCTTACAAAAAAAAGAAGAGACGCTCCGAGCAGAAGAAGAGAGTGAAGAAGGATGGAGAGAACATCATTTCATCATTACTGAGCCTCATGAACTTGCAAGATAGGAAAATGATGAATTTGACTCTCTCCTTGATATTTATGCCTAAGCCATAAGGTGCCGAAAACTTGGTGGCTTATAAATAAAGAAGCCTAAACAAGAGACAATTTCACTTCCTAGCATGTTTTTGGTAGGAATTCGACGAATTTTTTTATAAAGAAATACAATTTTTTTGTTGTTCAAATCATGATTTTGAATCCAAAAATGGATTTAGTGCCCTCAAAAACCCTAGAGCATCCATAATATGCGAATTTAAGCTTTGTGCTTATGAATTTTAAGAATTTCTTCAAAATTTTGGTTGGATCATGTCGAAATTGTGCTCGAAAAACTCATAAGAAATGGGTGAAATCGGCATAGGTTTAGGCTAAGCGCTTATGAAGAAGTCTAAACAGGCGACAATTTCACTTCCCGACAGGTTTTTGATCAAAATTTGACGATTTTTTTTATCAAGAAATATGAATTTTATGTTGTTCAAATCGTGATTTTGAATCGAGAAATGGATTCAACGCCCTCAAAAACCCTAGAGCATCAATAATCTATGAATTTAAGCACTGTGCTTACGAATTTTAAGAATTTCTTCAAAATTTTGGTAGGATTCCGTCGAAATCATGTCGAACAAACTTGTCGGAAATGGGTGAAATCGTTGTGGGCTTAGGCTATGTGCTTATGAAGAAGTCTAAAATTGCGACCATTTCACTTCCTGACGGGTTTTTTATCAAAATCCAATGAATTTTTTTTATCAAGAAATACGAATTTTGTACTATTCAAATCATGATTTTGAATCCAAACATGGATTCAATGCCTCGAAAAACCCAGAGCATCCATAATCTGTGAATTTATGCACTATGATTACGGATTTTCAGAATTTCTTCAAAATTTTGGCCAGATTCTGTCTAAATCGTTCTAGACCAATCATTGGAAATGGGTGAAATTGGCATGAGTTTAGGGTACGCACTTAGAAAGAAGCCTAAACAGATGACCATTTCACTTCCCGATAGGTTTTTGGTTAGAATCTGACGAATTTTTTTATCAAGAAATACGAATTTTGTGTTGTTCAAATCGTGATTTTGAATCCAGAAATGGATTCTGTTAACACTGAAATTGTCTTTAGGTTTTTGTGTGTTTTTCTTTAATGTAGTTTTTTCATTTTATTTCATTTTGAATTTCAAATTATTTCTTTTCTTTTATTGTTATGATTTTAATTGATTTGACCTATCCTTAATGGCTTATTTTATATGATATTTTATTCCAAAGTATTTAAAAATACTTTCCTAAGTATTTTCTAAGGATATATCCAAAGTCTAATCTATACCTTTGAGTTTATGTGTCAAATTGCACATTGAATATTTCCCGCAGCGTAGGGTCCAAATTCTATACTATGGCACGTTGTAGGAATCCCAAATTATGAAGACTAGTGGATCTATGATGGCAGTACATAACCAATGTATTTGATAATGGAAGAGGAGCTTCCAGACACTTATTCACCTCATGATGACAGATGCATGAATTTATGATGATTACTACTCTGTAATATTAGGGTTTGAGAGGCCACGAACTCCGCTTTGGGGGTTTTAGCAGCTAAAGACATGTAGAGTTGTAGGAATTCTTCCTTAATTTAGTTGTTGGAGAATAGGGTTGTAAATTTGCAATGTGTAACTGAAGATATGGACCAGAGTGGCAGAAGTGGCATGCTAAGTTGGTTTGAATCGACCGATACCTCCTGGGCAGCGGAATTTCCTGACTGTGTTGCGATTTTCAAGTCGGTGGGATGGTTTGTGTTCTTTGAAAGAGTTACAGGGTTTAACATTAAGGTGACTCATGAATTTGCTCGACATTTCATGGAAGATATTGTGCATTTTGATACCCTGAAGTTTGAGTTGTCCGAAGCCCTAGTTGCAGAAGCAGTGGGTGTGCCATCAAAGGGCGAGCTATGGTTTAAAAACTCTCCTTTCGATTTTGATCCTAGCATATTTCTAATAGCAGGAGTTGGAGAACTAGACTGGAGTAAAGGCATCCATATAAATAATTTTAAACCAAAATGGAAGGAAGTAATCGAGATTATTCATAGTTATATCACCTGTGAAGGCTGCATTGCTTCGATTTTCAAGTATCATATTCATTTTTTGCAGCATTTAAATCAACAATCAAAGATGATTCTACCTTTCTTCCTATTGAAGAGTCTCCAGAAAATGGCTAAGAAGGTTAAGACTCTTGAACTGATAGCAATAGCCAATCTCTCTTCCATCATGGTTTAACTAAGTTAATAGTTTGCACAGTGCTACAAAAAGAGAGTCGTAGTTGAGAATAGTTTTTGTACTGGTCAGGCTTTGTGAGTTCAACGAGAAGAATAGGAAAAGAAGCATGTACCTAGCAACCAATCCAGGTTTATAAATAATTTTAAAAGAAATGTTGAAGAGGATTCACAGAGTATTGATGTACAGGATAATTTGCAAGGTGCTGATGTAGAAAAAGATTGTCAAAATCCTGAAAATGTAATGCAAGAAAGTTTTTTTGAAACACAATCTCAACAAGTTCTGAAAGATAATAAAGGAAAGAATATTGTTCCTATGAATGATGAGGAAGCTGCTAGTTCGAAACAGGACATGCACAGTTGTGTTATGGAGATAGAGAGTTCAGTTATAAGTCTTTCTATTGTAGATACTGAGGAGAAGATATTTCACATTCCAAATTTTGATGCTGACATGAAAACTCTGAACAAGCTTAGGGAGATAAAATGGCGTCCCAAAACAAGAGCAATTAATAAGTTAAGACTAAATATGAAAAGGATACTCAATCCAAAGTTGGAAAAAGAGAAGGTTACAATTATCTAGGATTGCTCGACTGATGAAGACAAAGAAGAGAAAAAGCAATCAGATTATCAGCAGGGTCGAATTCATAATGTCCAAGAGGATCAGCTAATATCACCAAAGCTAGTTCAGGAGGACCGTGAAGTTGCAGAAGAACAAGTTACTCTCATTCCAGAACAAGGTATGTCTTCAGGAGTTGCATCTGCAAAGAAGCTAGCAAAGGATAAGCAAGAAGATGATATGATTTTTGGAAATTTAGATGTTCCATGGACAGAAGATCATGATTCAACATTACATGGAGAAATGCATATTGATTATGAGCTGGAGAATATAAAGAAAGTCATCCAACAACAAAAGACTCGGATACAGTTTCTCAATGGGTCGAATGAGAGATATATCTCTACAAATAACATACTAAGGAAGGATTTGAATGATATTAATGCACACTACCAAGAGTTGATTGCAGTGGCTAAAAAAGCTTTGAATAGAAAGAGGGAGACTAAAGATCAAGCAGAAGAATTGAGGAAACAAATTCAAGTTTTAAGCAATAAGAACAAAGACTTATCAAACATAATCAAAGTCTTGGAGACACAATAGGCTCGAGATGAGAAGAAGTCCCATGCCTTGGAAGGCATAGTTATGCTCGTTGAGGCTACCAACCAGTTATGAACCACTTTATCTCCAGCAATCTACAGCTGTCAAAGTATTTCATTTTTTATTATCATAAAGAATAGTTGTTAATGAGTTGTTTAAAGATTCAAATAGTTAAGTTGTAACTTTTAATTGTAACTGTTTCGAAGATAGGTCTAGAGTTAGTTATCAAACTCATATTTTGTAAAATGATAAAAGCAAGAAACTTCTATGGGAGATGGTTCGAGTTTTGGGTCAAGATAGACTATACAGTGAAAAGCTTTTGGACAAATTTTTAGACTGATGCACATATCTCTTATGTACGTTTTTAAATACTGAGATTGGAATATATAATTATAAGCCATTACTATCTTATCTACTGTTTTTGTTTTTGATCAGTTTGATCATACAGCTAGTGATTTCATTCCTTGCTTAAAGTCTTATTCATGGAGTGCTCATGTGTTGTAAATGAACCAGTATCGTATTTATAAATGTGTTGGCTTATATTTTATCTTTGAAGTAGTAAATATCTCATTTTTTTATGTCTTATATGATTTAGTTTATGTATCAGTTTGTATTTGTTAAATGAATGATTATTTTCTTGAAATGAAACCTTCAAACCAATAAACTACAAAAACAAAACCCTATTTCATGGTTTTATTGTTGAGATTGTGCTAGCTTGCTCCTCTGTAGTCTAAGGACAATTTCTAGCACAAACAGATTCAATTCCCTAAACAATCCTAGGGCATCCATAATCTACGAATTTAAGCACCATGCTTATGAAATTTTAGAATTTCTTCAAATTTTGGTTGGATTCCGTCGAAATCATGATGGAAAAACTCACCAAAAATGGTTGAAATCGTCTTAGGTTTAGGCCACACCTACGAAGAAGTCTAAACAAGTGACCATTTCACTTCTCGACAGGGTTTTGGTCAGTATCCAATGAATTTTCATTAAGAAATATGAATTTTGTGTTGTTTAAATTGTGATTTTGAATCCAGAAATGGATTCAATGTCCTCTAAAACCCTCGAGCATCCATAATCTATGGATTTATGCATTGTGCTTATGAATTTGAATTTGTTCAAAATTTTGGCCGAATTACATTGAAATTCTATAAGACAAACTCGTTGGAAATGGGTGAAATCGTTGCGGGTTGAGGCTGTGCGCTTACGAAGAAGTCTAAATAGGCGACCATTTCACTTCACAATGGGTTATTGGTTGAAATCCACTAAATTTTTTTATCAAGAAATACAAATTTTGTGTTATTGAAATCATGATTTTGAATCCATAAATGGATTCAACGCCCTCAAAATCCCCAGAGCATCCATAATCTATGCATTTAAGCATTGTGCTTATGAATTTAAGAATTTATTCAAAATTTTGGTCAGAATCCTTTGAAATGGTGCTGTAAAAACTCGTCGGAAATGGGTGAAATCATTGTGGGTTTTGGCTACGTGTTTATGAAGAAGTCTAAACATGTGACTATTTCATTTCCTAGCTTCAGAATCCGATGAATGTTTCATCAAGAAATACGAATTTTGTGTTGTTCAAATCATGATTTTGAATCCAAGAATGGAATCAATGCCCTCAAAAACCGCAAAGCATCCATAATATGCAAATTTAAGCACTATGCTTATGAATTTTAAGAATTTCTTCAAAATTTTGGCTAGTTTCGATCAAAATCATGCCGAGAAAACTCACCAAAAAAGGGTGAAGTTGTCACGGGTTTATCCTACGGGCTTACGAAGAAGTCTAAATAGGATACCATTTCACTCCCCATCAGGTTTTTAGTTAGAGCCCGATGATTTTTTATCAAGAAATACAAATTTTGTGTTGTTCAAATCGTCCTTTTGAATCCAAAAATGGATACAACACCCTAAAAAACCTTAAAGATTCCATAATTTGCAAATTTAAGCTAGTTGTGGTTACAAATTTTATTAAATTCTTCAAAATTTTGGTAAGATTTCATCAAAATCGTGCCAGACAAACTCACTGAAAATGGGTGAAATCATCATGTGTTTAAGGTACAGCTTATGAATAAGTCACCTGCTGATACTTCTTTGGCACATTTTTCCAAATCCGTGCAACGTAAAACCACGCCACATTCTACGTTTTAATCTGTCTCTCCCTATAGCACAAGAACACTGAATCTGGGGCAACAATAGAAAAATCACAAACACATTCAATTCAAACCCTTTGATCTTTATGTCCAATCTAAATCTTTCAATGGAAACTTTAAAAATATTAAACTGTCAAATTCAAGCAAGTTGAACTCATGACTTCTAGGACCAAGATTTGCTCCAAGATCAATTAATCATTCAATTACAATTTTACAACCCTTTGAAACTCAAAGAAACATCTATGTCTACTCCCTTACTGGATAGATAAGAGAGTTGTGTTAAACATCATTCCCGTCCCCACCAATTTTGGAATTTGGAAAGAATTTCACACTTCAAAGAACTGATCTTCCATTTAATGGAAATATACTTGAGTCTTTCGGGAACAAATTACAACAACATCAAATTCCATGTGAGAAAAGTGGAATTTTGAATTTAATAGACATGAAGTAGAGATATTGGCATCATTTTAAAATTTTACGATCATATCTGAATGAGAGGAGATTTGTCGGTTATGGTTTGAAAACTATAATTTTGAAATGGACAATTGGAATTTAATAAATTACTCTTTATAGACTAAAGGTATTGATTTTTTCTGGTGTGAAGAGCCGTGATCAACCTGGATCAAAGATGATCCTCATTATTAGTAATAGATCAAAAACTCTATTAATCAGAATGATAAAATACAAGAAATTTTCGAATTTATAGTACAATGAAGGAGGCCCAGAATATCTAGGTAGTTGTGAAGTCCCACATAAGCTTAAGAGTTCCTTGTTTATATCTAGAAAATGGTTCTGACAAATAACAAACTCTAACACCTCCCATCAGCGAAACGTATGGAGGAAACAAAATAAAACAAAGATAGGTCCCAACAACAAGGCCTAAGAAGATATCCATTTACAAACTCTCATAACCAGAGAAAAAGAGAAAAACACGTAGGATAAAAAAAATTTCCAAAAGAGAGAAAAGCATCATTGTTGAGAAAGGCATTGGAGCTCAAACCGAAAAATATCTCACAATGATGCAGTGAATGGAAAGAGCAGTATACCCATGGAGGCTTAAAGCTCCAACCAAAACTTTGAAGAAGACTCAAGCCAAATAAACTCAATGAAGATGGTTGAAATTTGAAGAAGTGGATAGGTTGCAAAGGCACAAAAATGGAAAACATTGACACCATCATATTAATGCTCCAAAGAAATCTGCGATGGTTAGGAACCAAAAAAAGGCTTCAAACATAAGCAAATGCCATCAACCATCAAACAAACAATGAGTCATGTGGACATTAAAAGATCCGAACAAGAAAAGTGGTTTAAACTCTAAAGAGCGACAAGAAACCCCACATTGTCAACTCCATCAAAGATACATGTAGAAATCCAAGTAGCAAATTTTGAACTCGTTAGGAAATTATATATGTTCCAAACTACTGAGGAAATGAGAGTTGAATGCACTCCCCCAAAATAAATTGATCCTCTAGACTGAATCCTAACACAAAAGGCCTATTGGCGTACTCATTTACAATCAAGAAAACATCATATGCTGACTGTCCCTATGGATCCCAATCCATCTCACTGGGCTACATGGGTCGCTAGCCTCTGCAACCATTGATTCAAAATAAGAATCGGTGTTGTGTATAAGGTTCACTCCAAATATGCTTGATCTTAATTGAATATGGTGAATAAAAAATCACCCAAGGAAGGATTGCATGCCATCCCACCACAATGTTAAACTGAGTGGAAAATATGGTGGCAATGATTGTCATAGATGATGGAAAAAATATCAAGTACGATCTAAAGGTGTAAAATGTGCAAAACAACCTAAGTAAGAAACACTCCAAAGTGGCAAGCTCCAAGACACTGCAAAACAAGTTAGTATAGGGAGACAAATTCCTGGTGACACTCTGAAGACTATCTGCATGAGTGGCAAGGAATCCACTACTCAAAGGTGCAAAACAAGAGGTACCATAAATAACCATTGTGCACAACAATCCTTGATATGGGTTTTGACAAATAAGGAAATTTTAGGTACCCATTTACAAGAGAGGAATCAACATTTATTCATTGAACTCACGATGAGATAAACTATCCCAATTAAGCAAATCAATGTGCTGTGCAACCACACACCAAAAAGAGAGCAAAAACCTCTTCACAAGGCCTCAAATGATGTTAGGATATTTAGACACTTAGGAGTTAGTTAAGATCAACTTGTGTAATATATCCGTTAGGGATAATTTGTTTCTTTAGTATGCATTATTATGCATTTGTAAATACTTAATCCGATGGTCACGATATGTTCCCGACATAGAGTGATCCGACGGCTCAAGTTCTCTTAGATCATACCTAACCTTGATCTGTGGATTAACACCCAATTGATCCATGATCTCCATTTAAAGAGCATGGAGGGTCATTGTTTAGTTGATCGATTATGACAAGCTCATTTGTAACTTTCTTTCTTTGCATAATAAATCATCCCATAGGAGCTATTTGGTCGGGGCCGTGCAATGTTTCCCTCAAGAGGGTTTAAACCAGGTCAAAACATTGGTGTGTTGATCTGTGATCTGTTTGTGTGAAGTGGTTTCTCTTGGTGTTCGGTCCTTTGGTAGTACCCTGTGTACCCGAACATGGTATCAGAGCTTTTATGAAGAACCGCTTCCGGTTATGATCTAGATCTTGAACTGTTGTTGCCGAAACTAGAAAGGGTTTTTGGTTCTAGTATTTCTATGCATTTCTGGGCTATGGGAGGTGTTCCATTGCGTCCGGAGCGTCGTTTCCATTGGAAAATAGTTTTTTTTATTATCGAAAACGGTTCCCGGTTGCTCCAGAAACGCGTATTTCATCAGATCTAAAGGTATAATGTTACAGGGATGCATTTTTTTATTTTTTGTTTTTAAAAGAAAAAAATCTCATATTTTATCATTTTTTACTGTTAGATTTTTTTTGGGTTCAGATTTTTTCTTTCCCGTCTGCGTATGTTCTTTGCCATGCACCTTGAGCGATCTCGACAAATCAAAAACAGGAAGGGAAATGGTTTTTCTCGGCTGCGTATGCTCTTTGCCGTGCACCTTGCGTGATCTCGGTAAATCAGAAGTAGAGAGAAAACGTAGACTTTCCGGGAAAACTAACGAGATCTAACTCCACAAGTGTGGAAAAGTTTTTTTTGTGTCGATTTGTGGTGTGTTTTGCAGGAAAAAGGGCAAGCACACAAACCGAGTAGGAAGAGTATATATATATAAAAAAAACCCTTCCCCATTCCCATATTTTACATACCTTTTAATCTAGCTCACTTGGTTCAAAGTTGATTTATTCCTTAATAGGTCTTGAGTTCAAGTCTTAGGAAGTTACTTTTAAAAGAAAAGTGCATGCAATTTCTATTTTCAAGTTACTTTATTGTAAAAGTGCATCTCACTTAAATAATAAAAAATAAAAATACAAGTAAGTCACTTAAGTTTTTTTTTATTGTTGCACTATTTAAAAGTAATATCATTGTAAAAGCGAAATCACTTATTTTACAAAAGTGGTTCACTTAAAGCAACTTTCTTGTAAAGTGATTGTCAAAAGGTTCATCTTGGGAAGAGGGGTTTCTTTTCTTTTGTGGGACATTCTCTAGCTGCCACATCACTATTGGGGACATCTTCAATAGTTTCTTTGTTCAAGCATAACTTCATCATACATAGTCATTTTTTAGTGCCATTTTTTTTTTAAATTGCCTATTTTTTCGAGCTCTTCACATCCATACTATTGGTTTATGATTTTACAGCCATTAATTTACAAAAATGGCCACCCCTTGTGATATTCTACTTAACAGTTCCAACTATTTCTCATGGAAATCTCGTATGAAGGATGTTCTACGAAGTAGGGACTTTTCAGAATTACCTCAAGGAAAGAAACAAAACCCACTGATGATGATAAGAAAATAAAATGGGCAAATAGATGTGACAAAGCTCGTGGATTGATTGGGATGTTAATCTCTATTGATTTGCGATTCCACATATCTGGAATTGATGAACCTGATGGTGCTTAGGACAAGTTGGAATCTGTGTTTGGTAAACACAATGAAATTCGAGGTCACCAACTCGAAAATGAGTTGATTTCATTAAATCCAAGTGACTTTTCATGCATTCAAGATTATTTATCTAGGTATAAAACTCTTAAACTCTTATATGCAGAATGTAAGATTAAGAGGGAAGACAAACAATGCATTTATCATATTCTTTCCAAACTTGGACCTGCATATTCTGTTTTTGTATCTACATTTTACTCCATGAAAGAATCCTTGAATGTAGCTAGCTATCAAGAGCCTAGTATTGAATCCTTTTGTGATTCCTTGATTAGAGAGCAAGATAAACTCATTCATCTTGGAATAATCAACAATGCAGATACATCTAGGAAAGCCTTATTGTCCCAACAGAAAGAAAATTCCAAGCCTCCCAAGAAACAAAATTTTCGCAATAATAAGTCAAACAAGGGTCCAAAACCCTCTCAGTCAGCTCCTTCTTTAAAAAATGACAAAGGATCCAAGCCAAAAGGCAAGAAGACTGAGCGTCATTGCAACTATTGCGGGAAATATAATCATGATGAATCTAAGTGTTTCAAGAAGATGCCAGCCTTGGAAGTAGCAATGAAGAAGCACCACATTAACCTAGATTCGCCTTCAGAATCAGCCTCTCATGGATATGCACTTTGTGCTTCTGGTTATTCTTATAATGCATCTTCTTCTTCTACTTCAAATGAATGGCTCATTGATTCTGGAGCATCTTATCATATGGCTAAGGATCAAGCCATCTTTTCTACTATGCATGAATGTAACACCAAACAAATATTTGTTGGTGATGATAGATCTCTAAGTGTTGTAGGAGCTGGAACAGTTCTAGTAGATAATGGTAATTTTAGTGATGTACTATGTGTTCCAAGAATTTCCTGCAATTTGTTATCAGTCTATCAGATCACTCATTCTGGTGAAGGTAAAACTGTGACCTTTACATCTCACCAAGTTGTAATCAAGGATTTTAAAAATCCTCAACAGGTCCTAGCTACCGGAATTGTTGATGATATTACCAGGTTGTACAAGTTTAACAACTTTGGGTCATCACCTTTCCCTTCAGTTTTTGTTGCTCATAGTGATAACTTGAGCAAACTTTGGCATGAGTGATTTGGTCACTTAAATTATCGCTCATTGCAACAACTATGTAAAGAAAATAAAGAAAATATCGTGACAGGTCTTCTGTTGGTATCTTGCAGAGATGGTGTTTGTTCCAGTTGTGTACTCGAAAAACATCATCGGGACAGTTTTGACAAACGTGCCTTTTGGCACGCCTCGGTTCCCTTGGAGCTTTTGCATAGTGACTTGTGTAGTCCTCTTCCATCTGCTTCCTTTTCTGGTTTCAAATATTTCTTAACTTTCATTCATGATTACACCAGACGCACTTGGGTTTATTTCCTAAAACTTAAGAGCGAAGTATTTAACATGTTCTTGGCCTACAAGGCCCTTGTTGAAAAATAGTCTGGTCATCAAATTATTAAGTTAAGATCTGACAATGGAGGAGAATATGTTAACAAAAAGTTCACTACTTTATACATTGAACAAGGCATCCAACAACATCACATTGTTCCATATACACCACAACAAAATGGTGTAGCTGAGCGGAAGAACTGCACTTTAAAAGAAATGGCTAATTGTATGATCCAATCTAAGGGACTAAGTCTTCAATTTTGGGTTGAAGCCATTAATTGTGCAAATTACATAGTGAATCGCACCCCCACTAAAGTATTACAAGGTATCACACTGGAAGAAGCATGGAGTAAAACTAAACCTAATGTAAGTCACTTCCGTGTGTTTGGTAGTGAAGCATGGGCTCACATTCCGGATGAAAAATGGAAAGCATTGAAACCTAAAAGTGAAAAGTGCATATTTGTTGGATATTCTGAAGATGTAAAAGGTTATAGACTTCTTCAACCACATTCTCATGATATAATCATTATAAGAGATGTTAAATTTCATGAAAATCTCTTGGCCTACGATCCTAACTCAGCGATTGTGCCATCTTTGGCCTACAAGCCTGATTCGACGTTTGTGCCTTCTTATTCTTCTTCCAACTTCCTTGACAGGTTTCCAACTCCAGTTTCTGATAACGACAGTGAGGATGAAAATCCACCTCCGCCTGCTCATGTTCCTCGAGTTGCACCAGCACAAGTGCTTCCTCGATGGGTCCGTTCAACATGTGAAGCAGCTGGTGATCTTGCCAGTGATCCTAGAGATCAATGTCGAACACGTTCTCAGTTTCAGCGAGCCTCTTCTCTTTTGGCTCAAGTTTCCAAGAATCATGATCTAGAAACTTTTGCAGAATCTTTAGGAAATCCAGATTGGGATGCAGCTATGGATGAAGAATATCGTTCCTTAATGGCGAACAATACTTGGGATCTTGTACCTCTTCCAAAAGGAAGAAAACTTGTCAGATGTAAATGGGTCTATAGAACTAAGTATGCATCAGATGGAAGTGTTGAAAGACTTAAGGCAAGGTTAGTTGCCAAAGGTTTTTCCCAAGTTGAAGGGATTGACTACAATGAAACCTTTCCTCCCGTCGCAAAAATGAACTCCATCCGCCTTGTTCTTTCCCTTGTAGCCTTACATAACTGGGAAGTCCATCAAATGGATGTCAAGTTTGCCTTCTTACATGGTGATTTATAGGAGGAAATTTACATGGAACAACCGCCTGGATATGTTCAGAATAACTCTAGCCTTGTCTGCCGCCTTAAGAAATCCTTATATGGCCTTAAGCAAGCTCCTAGAGCTTGGTATGCCAAAATGGATAACTTTCTCCTTGACACTGGTTTTTCTAGATGCCATTCTGACCCCAATGTCTATACCAAGAAAGTAGGAAACCATCTCATCATACTTGTTCTATATATTTATGACCTTATTCTTACTAATAGTGACCCTAAGCTTATAACCCATGTGAAATCCAGTCTTAAACAAAATTTTGAAATGTCAGACTTAGGACATTTGCATTATTTTCTTGGTCTCCAAGTCCTGCAAACCAAAGAAGGAATCTTTCTTTCTCAGTCTAAGTATGCTTGTGACCTTCTTCGTCGCTTTCACATGGAATATTGTACACCAGCCCCTTCTCCCTTCCAGTCTGGAGTCAAAATTTCTGCCACTTGTACTTCACCTAAAGTCGATGCCACCTTGTATCGTCAGCTTGTTGGTAATCTCTTATACTTGACTCATTCTCGTCCTGACTTTTCCTTTGTCATTGGTCGTGTTGCCCGTTATATGCAGACACCTCATGAAAGTCACTGGAAAGCAGCTAAAATAATACTTCAATATATTCGAGGTACAGTTCAGTTTGGGATTCATTACAGTACAGAGGTGAAACCTTTGTTGGTTGGTTTCACTGATTCAGATTGGGTCAGCGATCCTGATGATCGAAAGTCTACTGCAGGTTATGTTTTCAGTCTGGGATCTAGACCTATCACTTGGGCTTGTAAGAAACAACAATCTCTTGCTCTTTCTTCAGCAGATGCAGAATATCGAGCTGCAGTTAATGCCAGTCAAGAAGCTTTATGGCTTCGACAAATCCTTTTAGAGTATGGATTCGAGCAACAGCATCCTACTCCACTTTGGTGCGACAATCAAAGTGCCATAAAGCTTGCCAAAGATCCAGTTCCACATCAATGCAATAAACACATTGAGCTACATATGCACTTCATCAAAAATCTTGTTCATGATCGTGTTCTTGAAGTGCTCTTTTGCCCTATAGATGATCAAGTTGTAGACATCTTCACCAAGTCTCTTACAGAAGCGAAGTTTTCTAAACTTTGATCTATGTTAGGAGTTCAGGAACTTGTCATTAAGGGGGGACAGGCTCTAATGCCTCCTTCCTTCTCCTAATAGTGTCACTTTTGTAAATCCTTCAATCCTATCCCAAGTTGTTCTTAAGAGGGGATGTTAGGATATTTAGACACTTAGGAGTTAGTTAAGATCAACTTGTGTAATATATCCGTTAGGGATAGTGTGTTTCCTTAGTATGCATTAGCATGCATTTGTAAATACTTAATCCGACGGTCACGATATGTTCCCGACATAGAGTGATCCGACGGCTCAACTTCTCTTAGATCATACCTAACCTTGATCCGTGGCTTAACACCCGATTGGTCCATGATCTCTATTTAAAGAGCATGGAAGGTCATTGTTTAGATGATCGATTATGAGAAGCTCATTTGTAACTTTCTTTCTTTGCATAATAAATTGTCCCGTAGAAGCTATTTGGCCGGGGCCGTGGAGTTTTTCCCTCAAGAGGGTTTAAACCACATCAAAACATTGGTGTGTTGATCTATGATCTATGTGTGCGAAGTGGTTTTTCTTGGTGTTCGATCCTTTGGTAGTACCCTGTGTACCCGAACAAATGCTATGGATAACACATACAACAATACAAATTTATAGAAAAAATAATATTTTCAATAACCTTTAACAATAAATTTGGCCAAAAAAACAACCACGCCAAAAAGATCTCCAAGGGCCATGAAAATATGGTGCACTTATCCACAAAAGCACACCATATACCACCTCCACCACACAACAAGACATGGAAATACTATGTTAAGATATGAATAAAGGTATCCATGTCGACCTTAAAAGTTAAATGACCACACAAATAGACCTGATGAGTTCAACACGCGAGTCATTGCAGTCAACATATATGACTCCATTTGTTGAAGTAGAGAGACGAGCAGGAAACGAAGAAAATAAGATCAAAACTTAAGGCTCTTCCTTAGTATCTCCATAGTGGAATCGAATTCATTACAAAAGGCCCTCCAGTAATTGTTTTAATATCATGTGTGTTAGTTCTATGTCATGCGATTTGAACTGTAATCAGTGCATATGCTTGCTGTATCATTCACACCTGGAGAATAAAAAATATGAGCACAGTCACCAAATAGAATTACAACTTGGTCACAAAAACTAGTAGTCAAAACGAGATTTGGATCTAGATCCGAGCCAAAATTCTGGATCTTATGCACGACATCCATGCCCTCAATTACTAATGTAATAAAAACTATCCATATCCAAGTGGAAAAGATCTGAAAGAGTTTGCGACATATTAGAATGATTTGAAAAACCTAACAAGAATCACGTATTTTATGAATAGTTGAACCCACCTTTGGAGAGACTAGCAGAACCCAAGACCGATTGAACTTGTTGACAACTATGTGAGAGGAAATTGTTGGAAATATTAATTATGAGCCAATTGGGTATCTAGTTTACGTTGGCTTTGTCAGTCATGTCGGCTTTGTCAGTCATTTAGTTAGTTAATCTATCAATTTGAAATGACAGTTAATCTGTGAAGGTATGGAGTTCACACCTCATCTTATTTAAGCAAATGCATAGTAGTTCAGAAGTCAATTTTTTAGGTAGATGTCACTTAGAAATTTAATTACATCTTTAGTGTTACTCAGTAGCTTCCAAGAGAAGCCATTTCCTGGTCCTTGTATTTAAGATGAAAAACATAGTAATTTGTAATAGAATGCAATGCATGAAGTGCAAGAAGAAGAAGAAAGTAGAAGTAAGTTTTGGAGTTCATAATCATTTCGTGAATTCTGAGAGCTCAAGCTCATGAAAATCAAGTTATTGAATCTTGGGAGCACAAGATCTATGTAAAATCTCGATAACGGCCGCAACTATTTTGGTCCAGTAAAATATATTTGCATTTTCCTTTTTTAACTCCGCAAAACAAAAGAGATCTTCATGTTGCACATATTTTCTGGAATGTGAATGTTTAAATATTCTTATTTATAAAGAATAGACAAATACTTGTGTTATGTTTGTTGCAACGTGAAAAGTGAAAAGTAAAGATTGCAGAATAACCATGCACAAATTTAGGATCTTGTCGTAAAATAACGTGCACAAAGTTATAAGTTTCTAGGTTCGTAAAAGTTTTCATGTGAAAAAATATTTACTTTATGTGCAAAGTAAATATATTTTTGGTTGCAAGAAGGGGAAATAAACTTTCGCAAATAAATCATTTGTGTGAAGTAAAAATTGAAAATTGCACACACGATAGAAAAATTAAAGTCTGCGTAGTAAGCAACATATATGCGCTATAAATTCCAGTAAGTTGTAAATTGTAAGAACTGCGCAGTGAAATCTCTATATGCGTAGTTTCTCCTTGATTTGGTACCAGAGCAGGTTATCAAGAAGACAAGCAGCTTTGCTTTATAAGAAGGTGATTTTAAAAAGTTAAAGATGGCTTCCACTTCTAATGCATTTCTACATAATCCAAGTTTTACAGGCAATTATTATGAATATTGGTCTCTCACCATGAAGGTGTTGAGGTCAAGATGTATGGGAAATAGTTGAAAATGGCTATGTTGAACCATCAAATCAGGCAACATTTAATGCTCTCACACAAGCTACGAAGGATATCATGAAGCAACAAAGGAAGAATGATGGAAAGCCCTATTTTACATACATCACACAATACATGAAAGCATACTCCCAAGAATAGAAACAACAAAGATAGCCAAGGAGGCAGAAGATACATTTCAAACTTCCTATCAAGGTTTGGACAAAGTAAAGACTGCTAAATTGTAGATTCTTAGAAGAGATTTCAAATCTCTTTCAATGAAAGATACATAATCAGTAGAATCATTCTATACTGAGTTATAGGACTAATAAATCAAATGAAATCTCGTGGAGAAGTTGTAGAGGATAGGAAAGTTGTTGAGAAGGTGCTTAGAAGTCTTCCCCTCAAATTTGAGTCTTTGGTTGTAACATTGGAATAAAACAAAGACTTGACCAATTTTAGCATTGATGAATTGCAATCCTCTCTCATAAATCATGAACATCAAATCAATAGTTCAAATACTTCATTAGAAGGTGCATTTGCAGCACATTCATCCATCAGTCATTGAAGAGGAAGGGGGGATACAAATTCAGAGGAAGAGGAAGAAGTTATTCTAGAGGAGGACACACCAATAGTCCTGCAAATGTTGTTGGTAGAGGTCAAAACTAGAGTTCTGGACAACCAAGTGGGCCACAGATTTAATAAATAAAAAATACAATGTCATTATTGTAAGAAATTTGGACATTGTGCATATGAATGCAGGAAGAAACATCATGATCAGAGCAAGCAAGGTCAAATCCAATCAGGTAACACTACCACTTCCACCAACACAATGCTTTTGGCATGCACATCCCCAATTAAATGTAATATTGTGCAAGAAATCCCATGTGACATATGGTATTTAGACTCAGGTTGCAACTACCATATGTTTGGAAATTTAGATTTGTTTTCCAGTCGAGATAAATTGGTTCAAACTGATGTACACTTGGAAATAATATCCAAGTCACTATTTTGGGCAAAGGAACTGTTGATATTATAACCAAACAGGGGGACTAGAAAAATATGCCTGGTGTTTATTATGTCAAAGGTTTGAAACATAACTTAATGAGTATGTGATAGCTGTTACAAAAAGGTTACAGAGTTTACATGAAAAACACTCGTTGTGTGATTTTGGACAAGTATCCAAGCAAACAATTGATAGCCAAGGTGAAAATGACAAGCAATCACTTGTTTCCTTTGAGGATAAGGCTTGATATGAAGGGAACAACAACTCAAGTTGTTCATGAAGTAGAGAATGAGCATTATGGAGAAGCAATCAAGGCAGAAAGTAAGAAAGAAGAAAAACACAATGGTACAGAGATACAAGCAACATTTCAATCAGAGGTTCAAGATGAATCTTGGTTGTGGCATTTCAAATTTGGACATCTGAATTTTGGTGGGCTGAAGCTATTGCACATGAATAATATGGTGAAATTTTTTCCACTAATTGAAAAACCAAAAAGAATATGTGAAGGCTATATTTTCGGCAAGCAACATAGAGAATCATTTCCAATGGGAAAGACATATAGAGCCTACACACCATTTGAAATTGTGCACTCTGATATTTCTGGACCAATGCAAACACCATCCATAGGTGGATGCAATTATTTTCTCACATTTATAGATAATTTTACAAGAAAACACATGGATTTATTTTCTTAAACACAAATCTAATGCATTTGGATGTTTTCAGCAGTTCAAGGCACTTGTGGAGAAGGAAAGTGGTCACTTCATCACAGTCTTAGGGACTGACAGAGGCAATGAATATGTCTCAAATGATTTTCTATTTTTTTGTAAATATCATGGAATACATAAGCAATTCACTATGCGGCACACAACTTAGCAAAACAGTGTCGTCGAAAGGAAGAACGAAACCATTACGGAGATGGCGTGCAGTATGATGGATGCTAAACATTTGCCAAATGAATATTGGGCTGAGGCAGTTGAAACTACTGTATACATCATGAATAGGTTCCCAACAAAGAGTGTGAAGAAAAAAATCCCTCAAGAGGCATGGACATGTATGAAACATAGTGTTTCTCATTTAAAAGTTTTTGGTTGTGTCGCATATGTGCACATCCCAGATGAGCTAAGGAATAAATTAGATAATAAAGGACAAAAATGCAAATTTGTTGGTTATTCAGAAGATACAAAATCATACAAATTGTATGACCCTGTCACAAGGAAAGTCATAATCAGTTGTGATGTTCAATTTGTGGAAAATGAAGCATGGGATGGAAGTGTAGAAAAGACATAAAAAATAGTGAATCATGTCGCACATGATGACATGACATAAGAAGTGGTTCAGACACCACAATCAACTCAACATGTCGCAGTACCATCCACTCTTAGGACTGTGCAACATGTCACACCTAAAGCTACTACAACACCAGTCGCAACTCAATCTACACCAGCAAGTACACTAAGAGCATAGTAGACTCCTACAAGCAACCCAAGGAATTCTTCATCACCAAATCCGACTTTAGCAACTTTGTTGCCACGAAGAAAAAGAAGTTAGCGTGAAATATATGATGTTGATACAACAAATTTATTTTTCAGTTTTTGCATTATTTTCTCAAATATATGATCTGCTAGCTTTTGAAGAAGTTGTCAAAGACAATATATGGGAACAAGCCATGGATGAAGAAATTGAATGCATTGAAAAGAATTAGACATGGGAATTGGTAGATGTACCAAAAGAGAAGGATGTAATAAGTGTCAAATGGATTTATAAAATCAAGCAAGATGCTAATGGTAATGTGCAAAAGTGCAAGGAAAGATTAGTTGCAAGAGGGTTCACACAACAACGCGTCATATATTTTAATGAAACATTTGCGCCTATTGCGCGCATGGACACATTCATAATAGTTTTGGCCATAGTTGTGAACAAAAAATGGTTTGTCTATCAGATCAATGTTAAATATGCATTTTTAAATGGTTAGTTGGAAGAGGAAGTATATGTGGAACAACCACAAGGATATAAGGTTTCAGAAGAAGAAGACAAAGTATACAAGCTAAAAAATGAACTTTATGGATTGAAGCAAGCCCCTATAGCTTGGTACAGTCACATTGATTACTATCTCATTCAAAATGGATTTCAAAGAAGTGAATGTGAACCAACCATGTACACCAAGGTCAATAAACAAGGTAACATGTTAATTGTCTACTTGCATGTAGGTGATTTAATATTTAGTGGTGATTTTGGCATAGAAGATTTTAAATCAGTCATGGAGAATGAATTTGAAATGATCGATTTGGGGCTTGTGAGATCTTTTCTAGGAATTGAAGTCCATCAATCCAAATTTGCCATATTTATCTCTCAATCCAAATATGCAAATGAAGTCTTTAAAAGTTTCAATATGGTAAATTGTAAATCTGCACCAACATCAGTAATAATAGGGTTGAAATTGAGCAAGGAGGATGATGGATCAAATGTTGATCCCACACTATTTAAAAGGCTAGTTGGAAGCCTTATGTATCTTACTAAGACAAGGATTGATATAATGTATGGAGTTAGTATGCTTTCAAGGTTCACGGAGTCCCCAAAAGACTCACACTAACAGGAAGGTAAAATAATTCTGAGGTATATAGGTGGTATAAAATATTTTGGCATTATGTATTCAACTTCAGAAGAGTTCAACCTTGTTGGATACACTGACAGTGATTGCACCGGCAGTATGGATGATAGAAAAAGAACATCGGGGTATTCATTTCATTTTGGTATATGAGTAGTGTCATGGGAATCAAATAAACAACCCATTGTAACTCTTTTATAAATAGAAGTTGAGTATGTTGTAGCTACAAGTGCCACATGCCAAGATGTTTGGATGTGAAGAATGTTAAAGGATGTGTCGTAGCGTCAGGAACAACCCACAAAAATTTACTGTGACAATAATTCGGCCATCGCATTGTCAAAGAACCATGTGTATCACAAAAGAACTAAGCATATTGACACCAGGTATCATCTCGTCAACTAATTGGTAAATAACAAAGAAATTTGCTGAAAGTTTTGCAGGTTTGAAGATCAGTTGGTAGACATATTTATAAAACCATTAGAAAGGGATAATTTCCAATATCTGCGTAGTTGTTTAGGATTTGTTAATTATGCAAATGATTTGTTAATTATAAGCCGATTGCGTATCTAGTTTGCACTGGCTCTTTCAGTCATTTAGATAGTTAATCTGTCCATCTGAAATGGCATTCAATCTCCTAGGGTATGGATTTCACACCTCGTCTTATTTAATCAGCTCCATAGTAGTTTATAATTCAAGTTTTAAGGTAGATTTCACTCAAAAATTTAATTACAGTCCAAGCAAAGCCATTTTCTAGTCATTTGTAATAGAATGCAATGCATGAAGTGCAAGAAGAAGAAAGCAGAAGTAGAAATTTTGGGAGCACAAGCTCTGTGTAAAATCTCTACCGCAATTATTTTGGTGTGTTAAAATATATTTTTCATTTGTCGTGTTTTAGTGAAAAGTGAAGATTCCGCACACAAATTTAGGATGTTGTCCTAAAATAACGCACAAAGTTATAAGTTTTTAGGTTCGTAAAAGTTTTCATGTGAAAAAGTATTTACTTTTGGATGTACGCAGTAAATATCTTTTTGTTTGCAAGAAGGTGAAATAACCTTTCGCAAATAAATCATGTGTGCAAAGTAAAAATTGAAAATTGCACGTAGGAAACATATCTGCGTAGTAAATTCCAATAAGTTGTAAATTGTAAGAACTGCACAGTGAAATCTTGATATGCGAGTTTCTCCTTCAGAAATAAAAGCCACGATTTGGAGAGAAACAAAAACGTTTCTCATAAATATAAGATACCACTGTAGGAGGTATTCACTGCCCGTAAATGATTAATCAAAAGATGAATGAGGACGTAGAGAGCAGCGACGAAATCCACATGCTAACCTATGAGCCAAAAAAATGCCTGAAATTGTGACCCAAATCAGCCAAGAATTCAATTTTCGTGCTAAGAAAAATGATTCGGACGAGCATACATAATATAGAGCTCGAGTGTTCTAGTACCACATGTTTCCCATCTACGATTCAGTCATTAGGATTTATGTAGTCGGAGAGCATTGAGATGGTTTGGTCGATCGAAACCCTTGCCTTGGACTTGACGAGGATGACCACTTCCCGAGATTAGAAGGCTACGATTTGGTTAAAAATGACACTATTCAAAAGATCCATATGCAGGTTTTACAAAGGCCTCTCCACCACCCGATATCCTTGGCCATGATCTGCAAAAACAAGTTGGGGAAATATCTACAAAGGCCAAAATATAGCAAAACCGCCCAGATCTGAGTGAATAAAAACCATGAAATTTTTAGGATGCGTTCCATTGGATCAGAGTATCCCTCTTTCAATAAGAAATATCTTTTGTGTTTCAGTTATAGATCAACTAATTAACCCTAGCATAAAGGAGGCCAAGGCATCAATTATCACATAGGCCGTAGAGGCTACCTTCTAGAAATGCAGGGATGCAGTCAATGAAGAAATTACCCTCCAAATAATGGGGCCATCATTTTCCACTACATAGAAAGGAACACCTTAGCTGAAGATGTTGCTGGTGGTGACTAATAGCAAACCCTTCCCCACGAATTCCATTGAAAAAGTGTAGTCATCAGCATAGATCCATATTAATAGGGTATCTACCATAGGCATCAAATCTCTCTCGGTGCAAACCCCTTTTTAGAGTGCAAATGTTGAGGAAGAGTTTTAATTTGTGTTGTTTTATATATATGCGGTTGTAAAATGTTTTAAATCTAATTTGAGCGGATATGTTTTTTTTATAATATATATATATATATATTTTAAAGTACACTTGTCGGCTCGAGGATGAGCACAGAAGGAGTTACACATCCCCCTACTGGGATGTAGAATGCACCTCTTTAGCACAACTAGGAAAAACGTTCTCCCATGGAAATAGGCCATGTTTTGGCCATGTCATGGAGTAAAACAAATTAGTTTCCGCCAGTCTCTCCAGTTGAGGCTGTGATCTAAAAGTACATGCAGAGGAGTAACATAGATCTAAATATCAACAAGAGATCAAACAAATGTAGAAAACCGACCCAAGGCCTCTTACATAGAGATAACTGGACTCCCAAAACCGAGTGGAAGTTGTTGGATCGAAGCTCACAGGAAGGCTAAACAATGGAGATTTTCACAGCCCCTCTTGTGAGAGAGTTAGGGCTATACCTTCTCTGATACCATATGAAGAAATGAGATCAACCTAGATCAAAGATGATCCTCATAGTAAGAGAAAAAAACCTTATTAATCATAATGATAAGATACAAGGGAATGCCTGAATTTATAGTACAATGGAGGAGGCCCATAATAGTTGGGTAGTTGTGAAGTCCCATGTAAGCTTAGGGGTTTGTTTCCTATATCTAGAAAAAATTCTAACAGCTAACATCCTCTAACTGTTGGATTGATGAACCAACGTTCAAAATTAATAAATAGTGGTAGCTAGTATAGAAAACTAAATAATAAAGCATAGTTACAAGTTTAATGACTATTGCAATAACTCCATTCCTCAATCCCTTCTTCAAATGAATATGCTTATTAACAAAACATAATGAAGTTTTGAAAAATAAACTAAACTTTAACAATACATTTTTATCAAGTAACTTAGCATTTCACATAACGTGTACATGAAAATATCAGCTGTGAGAGTTTTAGAAGATCCAGAAAAACCCTAGCTAGGGTTTTCAGAAAATCTTAGCAAGCTTGGAGTCCATCCAGTGCATGCATTGGCCTATACCAACCAAGCCTAAAAAAGTGGGAATATTTACTTATGCTAATATTTTATGAAAATTTCTAGTGAAGATGCTTTTTTCTCAGGTTTTTTTACTTTCTCTCTCCAATTTTTATGCCCACTATGTCCTTTTGATTTATTTGGCAATCTTATTGACTATGGTATGACTTCTTTGTTGTGTCAAGCATAATCCTGATAGCTGGAAGACATATCGTTGGTTTTTTTACTTTTTTTCTTATTGCATGTAGGACAAAGGTACACAAATTTTTACTTTTGTCCGATTATGATATGTATTTAAGACATGTGTCCTACAAACCCTAAACCTATGTCAGCTAGTCCTGAGGACATTTGGCTTGGACAGGCATCTGGAATTTCTCCTGTCCCAAATGCTAGGGTTTCCTCAGGGAGATTAGAGGGTTTGTAGATTTCCTTTCTTCCTCGAAACCTTTTTCAAGCATAGAAAATATTTAACAAGGGAGAAGTCTCTGTCCATACGGAGGGCCAAAGATTTCAAGGTTCTCTTCGACATGCAACACTATGTTTTAGGAAAATATATCAATATGCATTGATTTGATATTTTTTCCTCTCGAGCGGTATTTGGAAGGCTTGAGTACACCAGAGATTGGAAGGATGAATTGATCGAGTGGGTTAACAAGAACTGGTTGCCCCTGTTCGATTATGATCCCAGAATGACTATGTTGGTCAATGGATGGATCTGCTTTGTTTTCCCTAAACCTGAGGACATTCCCAGAGTTCTCACTGGTATTTGGTTTATAAAGGAAGGATCCTTGGTTCTCAAGAGATGTCATGTTCATTTAAACCATGTGTTTGAGCATATGACACAGAGACACTTATGGTGTTTGATGCTAGGTGTTAGTAAAACAGGATCGCAGAGCAATAACAATAAATAGAAATGCAAATATAATCACACACACATTACAAGAGAGACACATATATATCGTGGTTCACCCCAAGATGGGCTACATCCACACTAAACTTTCCAGTCCTTATTATTATACCATCCAGCAAAGTGAGGGATACAACCTGCAGCACAACCGCTGCACTTCCTCTTCACTGTCTCACAGTCTCTCTTCATGATATCAGATATCTTTACAATGCATAATACCTAATACATCAACCCTAGCCGTGTTACAATGTTTTTATTTTATAAGGGAAATACAATGGGAAAATACCACGGGTTACCCAAAACCATGGACCCAAAAACTATTGGCGAAAACTCCCCCGGACCCCCTGGGGATCATGACGGGATCATAACCAAACCTGGGGTATGGACACGGCTGAATAATAATATCTCTAAATCTAGAGATCAGGCTACAAAACCAACACTAGGTTTCCCCATTGAGCTATGGACAGAAAATGTGTTTATTGGTCTTGCAAATAGACTAGGCCATTTCATAATATTGGACAAAAAGATGCTTTACGGGATGGACAATCATGTTGCAGCTGTCACTGATAGAATTCAATATCTCCAAGGGTTTTCCTAACATTATTGATATCCAATTGGGAAGACTGGGTGATTAGCAAAAAATTGGATCACTATAAAATCCCATTCCGATGTAGTTTCTACAAGGAAGCAGGACACTTAAAAGCTAAATGACCTAAAATGATCTTTGGTGACGATTCCCACCAATCTTGTGATTCACTGATCTCGGCTTCCAGAGAAATGGTTTCTCCTAAAAAGTCGGGCATGGAGTTGTTGGCTGAGAAAATTGGTCACAATCATGAGTATCCACCTATAAACAAACAAGAGGTGGCTCAGAAATATGATCAAGGTACGAATATCTCATCTCCCACTCCATATGAGGGTGTGACTAAAGAAGAGATAAATTTTTATCTAGTGTTGAAAAAAATCTAGACATTAGGAGAGCCCCAAGGAATATAAATGATGGTATTAAAAGGAATTTATTTGTTGAAAATTATGTGCATGAACCCCTAGATTCAGGTTTATCTGCTGATGAATTTCCCCTAGTTAGTAACCAGGAAGATGTCCCCAAAATTCTTGAACTTGAATCCGATTCTACTGTTAAAAAACCTATAATTGTTAATTCAAAGGAAAATATTATGGGGTTCCCAACTTCTTCCTCTACTGATCCTATCCTGATACGGCCTTTGCATAAATCTACCCTTAGACTTACTCGAAGAAACCCTCTTCAAATTTGGATGTTTTACCTACTTCAACTCTTAGAAATCAAAATGTAACTATTCGAAAGAAAAAAGCTCCAAAAATTCCTCCAGACTCTGCGTACATCAAAAATATTTTCATTCCTCTCTCTGACAGGATAAATGAAGCTTGTCATAATTCAAATCAAAACTCTCCTCGCAATTCAGCACGATCCCTTAGAGCAATCTTGCTTTAACAAATGGTGGATTAATGTCTATTATGCCTTTTAGAATCTGTGGTTTAGGGGGTGTTGGGAAGACTAGAGCACACTCTAGACTTATAAAAGCTACTAGTCTGGATGTCATCTGTCTCTAGGAAACCATGTGTGGTGCAAATGGTGCCACTGAAATTATTTCAAACCTTTTTCCATCTTGGGAGGTATGTGCTATGGACTCCAACAACCTCTCTACGGGTATTTTATCATGTTCGAACCCTAGAGCTGTAAATATTAATCCCTACAAAATGAAGGGTGGTATTCTTATGGAAGGTATTTTTCTTGAAGGGAATCTGAGTATTTCAATCCTAAATTTCTATGACCCCTATAAGCAAAGGGAGTATTTTTGGACTTCCCTTTATGAAATGGGGATTTTGCAAATTCCCAATCTTATTATTGCAAGGGATTTAAACTTCACACTTTATGTTGCATGGATATGGGGAGAAAATGCTAGACTGGATCCTACGATGGACTTCTTCAATAATATCCTAAATGCTTCTAGCCTTATAGATATCTTACCTCCTATCATCGGTCCAACCTGAAATAAAGGTAGATGTGGTGGGGATGTAGTTAGTAAGAGATTGGATAATTTATTGATGAATGAAAATCTTATGAATGAACTTCAAAAATTCAGAACCTGGGAGGTTAAATCCTCCATATCGGACCATTTCCCAATTATGTTGCAATTGGATGGGGTAAAAATTAGGAGCTTTTTTCCCTTTAAATTTAACAATTCTTGGCTCAAGGAGCCATATTTATGCAAACTTGTTACGGAGTGTTGGAAAAATTTTCAAACTTCTGAGAACACTTCTCCAATGGATACCTTGGTTGCAAAACTTAGACAATTAAAGATCAAGGTATCCTGTTGGGAAAAGGAGAAAAAAAGGAACAGGACAAAGAATTGAGAGATGTGGAACAAAAGCTGAACACAATATTTGATTCAAACCCAAGATATATTTTTCTGGAAGAGGAAATATTTGAAATGAAGGATCTTAACACCCAAAGGAATTATCTACTTCAACAAGAAGAAAGGGCATGGAGACTTAAGAGTCGGGCCATTTGGTTAAACTCGGGTTATAAAAAAACTCGATTCTTTCACAATTATGCCACTTACAGTTGGAATACTAATACAATCTGGGATTTAAAAAATGAAGATGGTACTGCCCTGCACAAAGTTGAAGACTTAAAATCTAATGCTATCCATCACTTCTCCACTTTGTTAAAGGAACCAAAGAGATCCAATATTGAATTACAAATGCATCTCATAAAACATTATCCATCTTTTTTCACAAAAGAAGAAGGAATGAGGATCGGTGCTCCTGTCACAATGAAAGAATTGGAGGAAGTTCTTAAAACTTTTGCTCATGACAAAATCCTGGGACCTAACGGATGGACGGTTGAACTATTTCTGGATTTATTCGATTTAATGGGGGATGAACTACTTCAGATGGTTGAACACTTTAGAAGTGAAGGCTATGTTTCCATAGCTTTAAATCAAACTTACATTTCTCTAATTGCCAAGAAAAACAAACCTGAAATTTTTGGTGATTTCAGACCAATTTCTCTTTGCAATCTGGCCTATAAAACCATCACTAAAATCGTTGCAAATAGAATAAATCCCAAACTTGCTGACATGATGACAAAGGAGCAATTCAAATTTCTTTCCAGCAGACATATATTGGATGATGTTGGAGTAACACATGAATGCATCCACTCTATCAAATTGAAGGATGTTGATGCAACTATCTTAAAAATGGACTTGGTCAAAGCTTATGACCGGGTCAATTAGGATTTCTTGAGATTGATTTTATTGCAAATTGGTCTACCTCTTGCTATGACAAATTGGATAATGGATTTTTTTACCTATGCAAACTATTATTTCCTCATTAATGGCTCTCCTACCTCCTTTTTTTTATGGATCTCATGGCATAAGAAAAGGTTTCCCTTTATCCTCATTACTGTTTCTACTTGTTATAGAAGGGTTAAGCAATCTAATCCATCTAGCTTGAAAGGAAGGAAAACTCAAAGGTGTTAAAAAAAATTATCCTATTATTATTTCACACATCTTGTTTGTGGATGATGTTATATTGTTCGATAGGGGATTTAAGGAGGAATGGGAACATTTTGCAAATATTATAAAAATCTTTTGTGATGCCAAAGGAATGAAAGTTAGTAGCACAAAGTCAAATTTCATATGCCACAACATGGATCCAATAGTGATGGATGATATTAAGGATGTGCTTCCCTTTCAGGATTTTAGATTAATAGATGGTTTTAAATACCTGGGGTATTTCTTAAAACCAAACTACTATAAGTCCAATGATTGGAGATGGTTGATCCAAAATTTTGAAAAGAGGATTTCAAATTGGTCATACAGAATGCTCTCCCTCGGGGGAAGATTAACTCTACTAAAAGCAGTTTTGACAAGCATTCATGTCTATTGATTCTCACTTGCTCACATCCCAAAATCCATTATTAACACTCTTCACCAAAGAATGTTTAATTTTATGTGGAGTGGTACATTGGAGAAAAAAAATACATGTTGTAAATTGGAAGCAACTGCTTCTTCCAAAACAAAAAGGTGGTTGGGGAATCAAAAATATTGAATGGTTCAATAATGCCTTAAGTTTAAAATGCCCATGGAGAGGAATTTGGGGAAATGGTTTATGGAACCAGATAACTAGAGAGAAATACCTGAAGAATTACATTTTAAAATGGATCAGATCCAACAAGAAATATACCAAAAACTCTTCAAATTTTTGGTTGGTTGGATCTAGGGAAAATGTTTGGGTTGGCATTGATTCTATTGTTGGTCATCAAGATTATTTTAGCCTCTCCTCTTACACAGTGGAATACTTATAGGAAATTGGTTATACAACACTTCCCATATTAAAAAACTGATCGGAAGGTAGTAGAATGGTCTTACTGGTTTTCTGCTTCAGATCTGGGCATTGTTGGGGACATGCAACTATAATGGGACACATATATTTCTAATCTATTGGATATGGGTATTAGTATTTCAGGATCAGAAGACAATATTGTTTGGATTGGAAACAGTAAAGATGGACATGTGGCAACTAAAGAAGCATATAAATACATTGCAAATCATGATAATTACTCTGTTCCTAACTGGTGGTTTGATATGCTGTGGAAATGGAAAATTTCAGAAAAAAATAAAATGTTTTATTTGGATGATCTTTGAAGACACTGTTCTCACTTGGGACAACCTCGTGAAGTGGGTTTGGAAAGGAACAAGTAGATGTTCTCTTTGCAATTGTGAGGAAGAAACAATTAAACATATTTTTATAACTTGTTCTTTCACAAAAAACCTTTGTAATATTGTTTGCAATAATTTGAATATTTACATGGGCTGGGATAAAACGTCTTTGGATAGGAATTTCTATATTTGGCAGAAATTTAAAGGAACATAAGCTACTTCCAACGATTATATGTTGTATTATTTGGAAATAAAGAAATGTTTCTATCTTTGAAGACATATCTATTTCTATTTTGATTGGACTGGAAAAAACACTGATCTTGTACAAGGAAATATGTCATGAAAGCATAAATCCCACAAAATCCAGGAACCTTGAACAACTTCCATGTATTATTGAAGCCCACAGATTTTTTGATGGTGTTGTTGGGGGAGGTCGATGTGATGCGGGTGCTTTTCTTATCTTAAATCATTCTCACACTTTCAAATTGAAGCTGCATTGCGGGAAGGGCACCAACACAAAGGAAGAACTTCTTTCCTTATGGTGAATTATTCGTTTCGTAAATCTTCTTGATATTGATTCTCTCAAGATATTTGGAGACTCTCTAAGAGTGGTGAATTGGGCAAACAAACAGTAGGTTTGCAATCTATTTCTCCTTCTCATTGGTGTCACATAATCAATGAAATATTCAGGGGGTTCCATTGTTGGTCCATTCAACATGTCTTTAGAGAGCTTAATGATGTTGCAGATTATCTATCAAAGGATGCGATGCTTCAAGAAGAAGGTGTCTTATTTTGGAAGGAATATATTGAAGAAAACCTAGAAAATGATGGACATTTTCCTTTTTTATGTTTAATTCCAAATTACTGTGTTGGATAGTCTTGATGGCTTGTTGTACTCGACTTTAGTCTTCTTATCCTCGATATTTTGATTTTATTTGATTAGTCTTGTTGATTGGCCTATATATGTTTTTCTTGAATGGCCTTCTATGGATAGTATTGGATATCTTTGTATACTTTTTTATTCGAAAGAATAGCAAAAGTATGTTTTTTCTTCTTGAAAAAAAGTGAAGACAAAAATATCATCCAGGAAAAATGGTCCAGATATTTTTCCCATAAAATTCCAATCCCCACCATCCCACAGACTTGGGATTGATTAGTCTTAGTTTGTGGAAAATCTTTAGAGGACTCCTGCACAAGTGATGATGTCAACTATCCTTATTTTAACACATGACTCACTTCTTTCTTTAGAAAAAAATCTCATTTCTTTAATTGTTTTATTGAGGTTATTTATTTAATTTCACTGTCCTAATTTACTTTGATATATTTTTATAGACTGTTTTTGACAACAAATAGACATGTGTTGTCATAGTTAAAATCGTTGGCATGCTTTAATTATGCCACTTGGGGACCATACACTTGGATGAACTTGAGACTTTTCGGAGCCCCAACTCTAGGAGGGTAACTTTGAAATTCTACTTACATGTCTAATCCCAACTAATGAGGTACTTTATGATAATATATTATATGCTAGTAAAACATATAATGCTTTTATTAAATATTTTTAAGCACACAAATAATTTTTTAAAGAAAATGATGTAATTTCTTATCTTTTTTAAGGTTCTATAGACCAAAGTTGGTCTTAGTGGACATTAATAACCATCATCATCATTATTATATATAAATATAAATAAATAAAAATATAACTTCTATAAATATAATATTTACATGAAAATAATTTTACCTTTATCATCTATGTATAAGTAGTTTCATTTTAAATGATCAAAATATTTACACTAAGAGATCTTTCAAAACAATATACGTTAGAGGCTATAACTGGAGATGAGATATATTCTCACCCCATTGGCTAAGTTCACCCACTATTACAATAGCTTTGGAGTTGATTTACGAATTGGCGGGGATTTGATTATACATTTTTTCATCTTTTACAATGTTTTATGCTAATTAAATTATTTTATTATTTTATTTTTATGAAATAAAAATTATTTTATCAATCACTTTATTGGTGAGGAAAATTTAACTCTAATTATCTAGATTAAATCACCATAAAATTTTTAAAATTTGACCCCATATGGGATGATAAGAGACTTCATAAACTAGCAGGAAATGATAATGACATTGGCTTTGTTGCTCCCCCTCATGAGGGCTTCACTAGAAGGCAATATAATATCACGTTCATTCATATTGCGGTATTAAATAATCATGAAAACCTAAAAATTATATTGCTTATATATTAAGGGGAAAAGGATTTTTTTTTATTTAATGTAACAATACAAAAATACTTTGGGGTCTTTTTTATATGGGAGGGATGACAAATATCCGCCAATGGAGATGGAGGGATCACGGCCGGATGAAAAATTGGGTTGAGGCAAGGCTCAGGCTTACCAGTACACAGGGAAATCGCATCTTGAGGCATGCTTGAGGCCAGGGGTTTCATGGTGAAGAGGGTTTCCAATCGATCATAGTCGAGAGACAGTGGTGATTGACAACCAATTGTTACCAATAACACTCAGCCAGTTGTTACCAATAGCCTTGGGAGGTGCTAAGCCTCCAGGGCCTGTTATAGGCCCTCGATAGGCCTTGGGGGCTTGAATACCCAACCACTCGTGCCTATTATAGGACATGGGAGGTTTAGTCAGCCTCCTAGAGCATGTTACAGGCCCTAGGGGCTTGGATATCTAGCCCACAACAGGATTAGTCAGCGATTGGGGAACTGAAACATGCAATCTAAATGTTGCTAGCATGATGAATGTTGGGTGGGTGGAAAACAAAAATTTAATGGGTTATGAAAAAGCATGGTTAGAAGGGAATTGTGACAGTTCGCACCAACTGCCATGAAGACTTGGCCATTGATGGTTTCCTTGGCAAGGTTATTTCCATGCATGAGTTACAATGCAGGAAAAAATGGCAATATCCTTCATAACTCTCCAATTTGGTTGCATCATCTTTTTCTCATGGTCTCTTAGCTTTCCCTAGTCTTTATTTGCCTTTTGATGTTTATGCTTCCTATTTCCCTCTATGTGATGTCCCCTATTCAGGATGGCACTATCCATTTCGCAGTTCCAACTGTTTAGTTTCGCTAAGTTCAAGGGGACCTATCTACCCCTTTCTATGAGTTTGTTTGGGTGTAGGGATAGATATTTCCTAAAGTTTTTTTCTTGTTTTCTTTACTTTGGGGTATTTGTATATTCCTTTTAGTGTGGTTTGACTGTTCCTACAACTTAATTTCCTATGGAGGGCCATGGTCTAGGTCAAAGGGAAAGGTAGTACCTCCTAGCCTTGCATTTAATAAGAGGCTCAAGATGCTGAGGATACCTACCTATGACACATACACCCTCCTATTCGACATGAAATTTTGAGTCTGAGGCTTGGGTTAACATTGAACAAGGGTTCACTCATGCTGATGAGATTGATTCTGAAATGTGGCCACTAGCTTCCGATGGGAGAACTTCAAGATCTAGGGATATAAAGTATTTGAGAACTGTTGCATTATACTAGTAGATCAAATACCTTATTTGAAAAGCATTAATGGAAAACAAAGAGGAAAGGGAGCATTTTCTTTTGCAAATGGAAAAAAACCAAGACCAGTTATGAAAAATGGACTCCAAGTTGAATGTTTTAATTAAGGCAACCACGAGCCCGAACTTTGTTGTTGGGGAGATTGAGACCTCTCAGATCATCAGGTGTAAATGGCATCTATCTTTGACGATCATATTGTTGCTTGATACCATTTATATCTAGTTTTATTTTTCAATTTCCTATTATCTTATATTAGCCCAGGATAATATAACTCTTTACATTGACTCTTTTTATACCAGAAAACTCATAGCTGAAGTTAGTATGACTATTTGGAACTCAAATGACAATTTGTTTTTTTGTGGTTGGTTTGGTTTCCCTAGTGGCAGACCAACCAAAACTTCTATGTATATTTTTGCTAATTAATATAATTCCTAAACTTAAAAAACTATTAAAATTAAAACTTTTATCTAATGTTATAAAGATTCAACATTAATATGTTTATTTATTAAAATTTCGGTTTTTTCCACTAACACTACCCAACATCAACACCTACATCATTGTGATAATTTCATTAAAGTGTCTTACAACCCACCGATAGAAATCAATCAATTTTTTTATTAAAGATACCAACAAAACTTCACCATAACATTTAATATGATTTCATAATGCATTTCCTCGTGACATTTATGCACAAGCATAACACTCATATAATATAGTATTATACTACTATATATTATAATGTATCATAGTATTATATTATAATTATGATGATAGATGTTTATATCTTAGAATTTGGGGTGGAATACCATCTATCTTTTTCCTAGATTGAAGGAGGAATGGACAAGTGTATTGTCTAGATTGATTTTATGGTCGTCATTCAAAATTCCAAATAAACATTTATAAAAAATAAATATTAAAAATAACTAGTAGTTGATGCATGGATAACTCATAGCTCATGCATGGATAATAGATAGTGACAGACAACTCATTTAACTAAAGAAGGTAACAGGTAGTTGAGACATAGAGAACAGGTGATTACAAATAAGCATGGAGAACAAGTAATAGATAACTCATTCATGACACTTAACTTGTGACCTATTAGTGTTCACCGACCACATATTAAGTGGTTGCGCTAGCTATGTTTACGTTGTAAGATATTTATCTCCAGAGACACGTTTCTGGCCACTATAGAAAAATTTGTCATCCCTTCATCCAAGCATCGTCTGCCACGTTTCTACACATTGCGGAGTATTTCTCACTGGCCATAGTTCTACTACTTGTTTATCTTGTTCATCAAAATTTAGTTACTTGTCCTCAATGTGATTTCTCAACCTAGTAAAAGGCTTTCATCAAGAAATCCTTGAAAATATAGTTCTACGCCTTAACATCTTGGAGTATTTCATCCGCATAGGGCTATTGAATTTTTTTTATAAAATACCCGAGGTGTTGTGCAGGAATATATCCCCACAAATACTAAATGCCTCCCATTTCTTCAAATTTTGTTGTAAATCTAATTCCAGAGCATGATGATGGCTAAAATATATTGGCTTATATTTATATGATATTCCAAAATGCATGGAGAGATGGGATTTAAAAGTTGAAACATGGCTTTTATGTTCTCTCATCTTTAGAGAAGAAGAATATGAAGGAGTAGAATATATGTATTGTGTGTCTAAAATGACCAAATCAATATGCGTATTACTAGTGTACCATTGGGTTTCGAACCCATGACTTCGACAATGGAGTTTTTAACTCCAAAAGTGGAAAATAGGTAGGAGAGACCCCCAATCAATGGGGTTTTCTAGACTTTGTGTAAATTGTTTGAAGGAATTGTTTGGTGGGCTTGTGATGTTGTTTGTTTGGTGGAAAAAAAAGTGTCCATTGAAGTCACCATGATTCAAACCCCCAATAGACCTAGATGCAAATGACCCACAAAGAAAACAATATATTTTTCTTTGGTACAATGCCTTGGCAATTATATTGGGTTGTGGGATGTCAATGGAGACAAAATATCACTATACATGGAGGGTTTTTTCTCATGTATCCAATTAAACAAGGAATCAAGCTTCTCATATGTAAACCTGCCGAGTGAAGTGTATTGGATTGGGTTGTCCTATGGGTTTTCAAGTAGCAAGTTTTGTTTATAGCAATAAGCTAGTGGAAGCGCTCCAGGCCTCTATTATCCTTGAAGAGGAAACAAATAAAAAATCATGTGATTTTCTTAGCTTGCCTGTAAAGAAATATTCACTTGATGGAAGCATCGGGGAGGACAAGGCTGCTCTGTGATCTAAGTGATGGTATGGGAAATCAATGAATTTTATTTTATTTTTACTTTCAAGTTGATGATTTTTTATGTATTTTCCACCTAATAGAACTTTCACCTTTTTATATTTATATCCTCCTCTACTTATTTATTTTCAGAAGTAATTAATTCATCATTTTCATTGCTATTTGAAATATTTTTTCCATGAATTCCAAGGATTGAAGGGTTCCCTGTTTCACTTTACAACATTAACAACACAATGATGTATGTTTTTTTAGTTCAATGAGATACATTTTTTGGTTCGGTTTATATTGCTTCCTCCATGGATTTATTTTTGTTTTTAAAGCTCTTTTGAGGGTTTATATCCATGAGTACCCATAATTAGTTTTAATTTTCCATTCTTTAATGTGACCTCAACATACCAGGATCCTGGTTCTCTCAACACATAGGTTTATCTGCCACAGTTTGAGAACATACCATCAAACTATGTTGTTTTTCTTTCTTTATTTGAAATAAAATCAATAAACTTGACCTATTCTTGTATTGTGTATTGATTGAAAAAAGGGATCAAGGGTTCTAGTAACAAGCATAATATGGCATGACGTGTTTTTCATCTTATGAAAAATTTGAAGAGATTGGTTTTTTGGATAAATCTATAGATTCAACTTGAACCGACTGTTCACCTTTTGTCCCCTAGGGGTGTGTATAGAGTATCCAAGTACACATGTATCTTCTAAGCTATATTTTCACCTATCAATCCTGGAAAATTCCACTTTTATTTCCCAAATTCAAGCTTGTTAGAGGTGATTTCTCATTGGGATTTATGCGTTACTGCACTATTCGGATAGTCTCTTTAATTTTAAGTATTGAGAGTGAGTGGAAAGGGTATCAATTTTTATTATTCAATAGGTCTTCAAACCAAAAAACCATATTAAGAAATAACATTTGACATTTGTGACTATTCAATAAACCTTTATTGGGGATGGGCACGTAAGAACCCATATGGGAAATGATGATGTTTGAAGGTTTGGGTCTCGTAAGGCCAATCCAGTTGAAATCGCTTGGATCGACGTCTTCAAGAAGTCTGTTTCCTCCTTCAAGTCGAGGGAAGCGTTTGGAAAACTTGAGAAGGGGAATCTTTGCATTAATTTGTTTTATTTGGGTGGAGTTTATTCTATGAGGTGGTATTAGATGCCAATGATTTACTATCCATTAACAATGTTACATATTCTAAATTGGTGGAAATTATCTCAAAAGTGAAAGAGATCAAAGATGTGAAGGAATACATTTTGGGAGTAGATGCAAAGAACCTTCTTATTATAAACTCTTGAAGTGATTTTTCAGCTATCCATAATTTATGTGTATCACCTAAGCTTGCATATGTTTCAAATGTCCATATCTATTTTTTTTGGAAGGCAAGGGTCGTGCAATTGATACCAAGCTTTATGCCCAGTGCAAATGCGATTCAACCGATATGTAGTTGTTTGTAAACTTGAGTGTATTTAGTAAGTGTTGAGCCATAATTTTGGTTGAACATCCCAGAGATTATTTTAGGGCCAAAGATAAAGCAATGCACGTAGTGGGGTGAAAACATGAAGTTGGGAAACAATTTTGGCTTGTTTTTGACAAAAAAACCTGCTAAATTTCAACTTCGACCTCTTCAAACCCATATCTCCCTTAGGAATTTCAACTTGAGGTAAACACAAAGGTTTTAGAGAATTGAATTAGCTTTCTACTTGTATTTTTTTTAAATTTTTTTGTGGACATATCGTGGGACAAATTTGTTGTCAACACACAACATATACTTGAAAATTTTAGGTATGGATAATGAGTGACCTGTGTTGACGACGGTTTTTTGATAGATGGTTATTCATTTTAGGGAAACAAATTGTAGGCTCATAATCTACACACACTACATTGGATCCTAGACTATATTTTGAGTTTTTTAAGACTTGGGAACTATTTTTTATTATTTAACAAAACAACGTATGTTCATAAAATGGTGCATTATCGACACATGTTTTTGTTTTCGCATTTTATTTCAAATGTGACTCTTATCAAACAAACTAAAACAAACCCATTGAAGAGGACACTTCAAGGAACATCCTTGTATTTTTTTAAATTTTTTTGGCTTCATCTTTGTGATGATATTGAATTTTCATTATGACTGATTTTTCAGTCACTAAATTTTATAATGATAAAGTTTAGTAAGAAAATAGTAAAAAACAGTAATCCTAAATGAAATTCAAAAAAAAAAAATATCATGAGAAAGTAGATTGAATGATGAATCTACTGGTATAAACTCCGACATGTAATTCTCATGTTTTGCAGTGGTACGACCTTGTTAAAGTGACACATTTCTGAATTCTGCAGAAATGGTGCTGGAATTGTTGACCAGAAACTCTCAGGCGAGAAAATGTCTTCTGAACTCTCAGTCGAGAGTTTAGTTCAAACTCTCATCTGATACTTTTTTTAAAAATACAGCACATGGATTGGTTCAAACTCTCGGCCTATATTTTTTTTAAACTCTCCGCCGAGAGTTTGAACTCTCAAAACTCTCGACCTAGAGTTTAAAAAAATCTAGGCTGAGAGTTTCAGGCTGACTTTTTTTCCCTTGTTCAACCACGCGCCCTCTTTCCGAGCTTTACATTTTTGTCACGGAATTGTTTCCCAGTTTCGCGTTTTCACCCAGTGGCTTATGATAAAGCCTGTGTTAAATGGAAATCAAGCAAATAAGCAACTAACAACAAAAATTAAATGCAAATAACCATAGAAACTCGCCCAATGTGTTTCCTTTTGAAACTGCATGGAATTCCTTTCATTGATATCGACATGCCTAGTCCTTGATCAAATAAAAAGATCCATGTAGAGAGTTCTCGTGTCTAGGCGTGTTCGTAGGTGGGGTGTTTAAATACATCGAATGGTGGAGTTATGTATGTTAGTTCCAGGAAAAGAAATAAATGATATCCAAGAAAAGAAATAAATGATATCCAGTTAGTTAAGGAAGGAAAGAGAAAGGAGGGATCCAAACTAAGAGTCTTGAGAACATTCCAACCAGAACACACGGGGCACCATTGAATCAAGAACATTATAGCCAGTGCACCTGCAACACTGAAGAAAATAATAATAAAAAAAATTTAAAAGAACCCATTAAATTAAACCTCGTGGCAACTCTTAACGCCAAAAAATGACCATGTATCAACATACATACCGTATTCCTATGTTTGGAACCTCAACATGAAAATTAACACCAAAATCCCAAAATATATGTTATCCTAAGTCCTAAAACCCACTTTGGACAAACTCCCCAAAAGTAGGAAAACCCCACCAAAATAGGGATTTCCACTAAAATAGGGAGGTCCACCAAAAGTGGAGCTTGTCCTAAAAACCACTCTGGATAAATTCCCCCAAAATAAGAAAACCCCCCCAAAATAGGGGTTTCACTAGAATAGGGAAGTCCACCAAAAGCGGAGGTTGTCCTAAAACCCACTTTCGACAAGTTCCCCAAAAATAGGAAACCCCCACCAAAATGGGGGTTTCCCCTAAGATAGGTAGGGCCACCAAAAGTGGAGGTTGTCTACACCCACATTTGAATTTTGCTGGTGGCAAATGCAAGGAACCTTTACGTATATTCCATTGTCCCTCATTTTTACCATAAGAATAATTTTGTGAACCATATTCCATTTGTGAACCTCCAACCCTTCCAGGATACCCTTTGTAAGTTTCATGTGTGAAGATCAAACACCCCTTAGTTCACTCTCCCATGGTTCATACTTTGCTCCATTATTCCCTATGGTGGCTTTTTGGAGATGAGTTGTTCTAAGCACCAAATAGATTCACTAGCTTCAAGCATCTATAAGGGCCCTATGCCCATTGAGGTAATCCAGAACCATTGTAAAGCTCATCCAATTGAATAATGAAAAAAAAATTAATTCTTTTATATCTATTCCATTAATATATATGAGAGAATTGTCATGTGTGTTTTTATTTTCACCTCGGTAAATGTCGACTTAACTTAGGTAGTTATTGTTTTATTGTCACTTGTTATGGCACACACATACCTTCACTTAGGTTATATTTCCATGCATGCATAGTTTAGTTTGATTTTACTTGTTTTCACTCATTTTTACCATTTACCAATCATTGTTATTGTTTACTGGATGTTACTATAGTTTACCATTCACATTCATGCTCAGGACTTTTACCGTTCACTTGAGGTTTTTTACTATCTATATGCACATTTATATTTCTATATTATTTTCATGCTATTTAGTTATGATACTTCTCTATTTTCCCAAACTCTATTTACGTTTCCACTTTGACCACACTACATTTATATTTTTATTTCCATTTTATTTAGATGTCTATTAAGATCTCTAGTTCTGGTTTAGTTTTTACATAAATTGGTGAACAATTTTTTTACTTCATGTCATTTGATCTTTAGAATTAATATTTCCAAACTCTACTTTGGCTTCCTTCAGCCTTAGTAGGTTCCTTTTGGCACGTTCTAGTGTGAAAGCACTAGTAATAGTTTTGGAAACCATACTAGGACGATCCCTATCTTCTATGGTATTGGCTTTTGTTTTTCTATTTCATTAGTTTGTTTCTTTGTTTTTCCTATTAATCATATGGTGGATCTTGCCCTGTTTATCTATTACAGATATTCCAACCAATATGGCCAGTTCCAACAAAAATATTTTAATTTTTTCTATTTGACCCATCTTTGGTGGTTTTGCCCCTGCCTGTCCATTACAGATATTCCGACCAGTCTATACTCTGCCAACGCATATTTTTTTAATTTGTTTTTATCTTTGTGTCTGCATGGGTCTGTGATGTGTGTAAACAACAGTGTATGCTCTCCCTCTGCACCTAGTGCGATCTTCTAGGATCAAAAGCTTGTTGCTTTGTGATTTGGAATCTATGGTCTATTTATTGCTATCTTTTCTATTTCGGACTGTTTTTGCGTAATGTCTTAAATCCTAATTCTTTTTTGGAAAATTGAAATTTTAACCATTATTGGAAAATAAAGTTTTTTTTTAGTTTAATTATTTATTGTAGCATTATTATTCCAACATTTACTTTCGATTTACACACACCTAACTTGCACACATTGCACACCTTAATAATTACAATGCTTGGTTCATGACCCCAAACTACCCTTAAAATTTACCCTAACTAAACAAACACTAACCTCACATGAGGAATTAAAAGAACATTGTATTTAGGTAGGTAACTAGAGATAGGCATCCAAACAATTCTCGTTTCCCATTCACATTTGAAGCATAGTTGTTGACTTATAGGTTATCAAAATCCCCTAGTACTTTTAGGCATGATTGATACCTATTTGTCGAAAGGGCCTCCTTTAGGAGGGTGTTGAGGCCTCGAGGGTGCAGGGTATTTGCAAGATGCTGGAATGGGTCCAAGGCTCCCAACAGAGGGTGAGAACCCAGACTGAAAGGCTTCGAAAGACCCTATGCAAGGGCCGTTCTATCCCCATCCTGTTTGGTGTGGAATTCTCCCATGGATATTTGGCCTCCGCTAGCACTCTATGAGTAGATGGTTTTGATCAAAAGATCAAAAAATTCAATACAGAAAACATAAGCTTAAAACTAATTCTTCTCTAACTTAACCTATTTTAAGAAAATAATCTAATCTAAGTTAGATCTGTTCTAAAGGAGAACTTGTTGTTGTGCAAATCAACCTTGATGTGAGAAAAATAAGTGAGTTTATCAACTTCAACAAAAATGTTAAAAGGTGTGCTCACTTATTCACTTAAATCATAATCCATTAACAAAAATTAATGACAACAATCTAAGCATTTAAACATGTTCAAGCTCAACCTGTAATCACTGTGTTAATCGAAAAATTAACATTGATTAAATAGCATATGAATCATTTGCAGAAATCGATAAAGAAAATACCTTAATCAAAGAAATTTAACAAGATATTTTATACATAGATCAGCCATAAGAGAAATCAATACAATAGATCTGTGCATTAATTTATACATGAAAAAGGGATCACATACTGCAGATGACAATTTGAAATAAGAAATCAGGCATGTCAAAGAAACTTGAACAATAAACAGGAAAAGATTCAATGATATTACTCACTATATTAATGAGTTCTACAAACAAAATTACAAAGCTCTAGTAAGACAGAGAATCCCCAATCGTCTCCTGCTGATTCCCAATCCCAAAATTATCAACCCCTTTACAAAATAGGCATCTCTCCTTAAATAAGAACTACAACAGGGTACAAAAAATGGAGATCCACAAAAATAGAGATTACAAAATAAAAAATAACCCAACGTCCTAGGACATCTTTCCATTTGCCCCAAATCTCTAACAACTCATCTATCATAGGATAATTTGCTGACTCAAGTCCCAACTGGGCATTGCATTCGAATGTCTCCATCTCAATCTTTTCCAACTTATGCCATATACAGATGAATACTTGAATCTTACGTTCCAGGGAAACCAGCTTCCTAATCAGCTACTCGACATCATCAACTTTGACTTCTTCTAGAGGCTGAATTTGCTGCTGAACTTCGTCACATTTGTGCTCAAATTCCTCAATCTTCAACTTAGGTGGATAGGCATCTTCGATGAGCTCCACGGAAGGAAACTGGAGAGCCAACATAACGTTATCTACTGCATACCATCGCCTGCTACAGATGGCTTAGGATTTTTTAAGGATGTCTTCAACTAATTCATTCAGTTCCAGCCATGTATTCAATGCACCTATGATCTTCTTAAATTGAAAACTACTAAGCATGGGAAATCCTTCTAGAATGTCTTTGATGTACTTCTACCATTCAACAATGTTATCATATGCCTTGGAAGCCTCTAGCCTTTTATCTTCCTGCTTTTCAAAGGCACTAAGCATCTTGCCGAAAGTGATATGAGTTTCTCTAATTTCATCCAATGTGCTAAACAACTTTTCCAGGTATTCGTGATACTCTTTATTGACTTGAGAAGCAAAGTCCTTGAATTCCTAAGGTGTCATCTTAAAGAAAGTAGAGGAGGCTGCACTTGCAGTTGCATCCTCACAGTGTTTTTGTAGTAAAGCAATTTTCTGAACATTGGCAGGATTCTCAGCTTGTAACCTTCAAAATTCAACCTGCAAAGATTGATTCTTGCGCTCCTCATCTCCCATTTTATCCTCCCATATTTTCCTAATATCATAAACATAAGTTTGATGTTCCTCTTTAGCCTTTTCCAGTTATTCTTGAAGCTTCTCTACTTCTTCCCTCTTCTGATCAATTTCTCTATTGAGAACCTGTATTGAATCAAGGTTTGCTCTTGCAAACGCTAATAAGGATGTAGCTGTCTCAATTGTCCCTATCTGAGGGTTACTGGCTTGCTGAGCCCAGACTATCTGGTTAGGAATAGACACTTCTAAGCCATCCTGATCAAGGCTTCTCTTCTTACCCCTCTTTACCACTACCTTATTATCCTTATTGTAGAAGTAATGTCCAAGAGGGACTATTTCATCATCATCCCATTCAGTTATTACTTTAGAGGTTACTGAAATAACATTTTCTATTGAAACCAATGAAGGAGTCTGAGTGGCCATGGCATCGGGCATAGGCATGGTAACTTGAGGAGTGATCAAGGGGGTAGAGACATCCTGAGGAATCGAAGAAAGAATGGTAGAAGAAGGGATTGAAGTGAGAACTTTAGAAAGGGGAATTTGGTCACCATTAACAACTGATGGCAGTGAAGAGGGAGTTGTGGATGTATCACTCTCAATAGGTAATGATGAAGTAGATGTGGGTAATTGCATGAGGTCAGTCGAAGACTTGGCTTCTACAAGTATAAAGGAAGGAATAGGAAAAGAAACTGAGTTACTAGGAAAAGGGGTGGCCCTATGAGTCAAAGTATGAAACAACTATGAAATAGAGAATGGTGGCATTACCCCTCCAAGAAAAATAGAAATATCCTGGATAGATGGTAACAAAAGTGATGGAATTGTGATGTCAGGGGTAGTAGAGGTAAGTTCCAAAATTGGTTGATCAATATCAGAATGGTCCATTTCAATACTGTCCAACAAGTCTATAAGCGACTGTGAGTTGTCTGTCACTTCCTTAGTGACTTCTTCCACACCTTTGTTAGTTACTTTTTAGGTACTTATTCAGTCACTTGAACTGTAGCCTGTGGCTCATCTTCCACATCAATGTCAGTGAGATAAATAGTGGGAACTTCAGATGTGGAAACCTGAACTTTCTGTCTCTTAGGAGGATTATCCTCAATCATTGTCATGTCATCAACCACCTATGAAGCTGCAGCAATTACTTGAACATTCATAGCGACCTTGGGTGGTTCAGCTATTTTGGTACCCAACACTGAAGTCAATTTTTCCAAATGTTGTTGGAAATTCTGAGATGTCTGCAACAAGGCTTTAACCTGCTTAGTGGTTTTAATATGAGGAGGTTCCTCCATGGGATTTTTACCTTTGTCTCCATCTATATAAGTAAGCATTAAGGGAGCATTCGCCAGCTGAATTTGCTTTTGTTCTCTGTTCATTTTAACCTGTTCAGTGATATTCAACTCCAAGGTTCTTTGCCCATAAACCTGATATTTTATTTCTTTCTGAAATGCCATAATATGTTGTTGCTCATCCAAGCGCTTGGCTTTCGCTAATACTTTAGGGAACGTGTTCACCCCTTCATAGATGGAGTCATCTGGAAGATATTCATGGACATAGTCCATTTTCTTGTGATACTGCTTGGAGTGTGCATCCAAGAATTTCTTGGGATCATGCTTTCATTTGGGTGCTTTTCCCAACACTAAAGGGGCCAACTGATCACCTAGTACAGCAGCCCAGGATGAGGTAAGAATAACTAGTGGGCCAAGATTTAGAGAGAACTTAGGTCAGCCTCTTGTTTTAGGACCAGTAAGTTTCTTGTAGACTCCATGAACGACAGTCTGATAGGAAACTTCTTGAATGACCAACCTATCAGGTACAATTCTGGGAAAAAGGTGAATGGTGTCACTTCCCCAAACTCTGATGTATGCAAAACACTCATAAACATACCATTCCCCAATGGTGTTGATGAAGGTTCTAGCATCAGCTGAGAAGGCAGTAGCTTCCTAGTGAAATAATTTAAAATAAATGGTACCCATAAAGTGGTCACAAATTTCATAAAGCAAGGGTATATAATTGCTTTCCCATAATGCAGAACGGTATATCTGAACCGATGGAGCCTCAGGGGTCCAATTCCACCCCAAGTTAGGGTATTGAAACTCAGTGTAGAAGACATCAAGGATGTAGGCTGATAGATAAAAATGTGGCTTCTTTGAGGCAGGTGCCTTTTGATAGTTTTGTATTTGTGTCTTAATTTTTGAAGACAGGATGGATGCCCAGGGAAAGGATTCACCTGTTGTTAACACATGATGGGCTATGGGATCCCATTCATCCTTGAAAACTGAACAATTGGGGAGACCAAAAATCCTGCAAAGCATGGATGCGAGTAAACAGTAAGGTTCCTTGAACCAAATAATAGGATAGAGATCATCCACCTGAGGCACGAAAATATTAGGTTTTATCATCCAAGATTTCATCATCTCGTCAAAATTATATCTCATCTTGGAGGATTGAATAAAGTCAGAACTCAAGGTTTTCATAGCTAGCTTCAGAGCAAAAGATTTGATAAAAACCTTCGGGCGAAAGGTAGTCAATTGCAAACTTGCGCAATCATTAAATGACCGGTCTTTGGTATTGGAATTTTCAACAATCCATTTTACAGGGTCTATATAAGGTAATATGGTGGGGCAAGCAACAATGGCATGAATTTGGGAATCCCTAATTTTTTTCATAGGTTGGCCGGTCTTGTTTGATGTCTGAAAGGTCATCGTTGTCAAAGATTGAATAAATTTTTGCCTAGTCCATTTGATAATCCTCATTTACCCTCTCACTGGTGTCTGAGAAAATGTCGAAATTGGGATCCTTGGTCAGTGAATCCTTATATAGTGCCTTGGACTGGGTAGTTCGAGACATTCTGATGAAGGTTTTGGGAAATTCTGATAAATAAACAAACGAAAATCAAAATCAACCCATAAACGGTAAAAGCACGAAAAGAAGATGCAAAATTCATGAAAAACCAACCTTATTTCAGCTCAAAACCGTACAGGTGACCCTGGTAACAACTCAAGAGTAAAATCCACATAGGAGCGTAAAAATCGACAATAAAAATGATAACGAAAAATCAAAAAAATAATTTATTTAAGGTTTTTTCGACCAGATGAGATCTAGACCATAGATCTAGGAAGAAACAAACAACCGATATTACTCCTGCGGCATGCGGGATTCGGGGTCAAGTTTTAAAATCTCATTTTATTCAACATTTCCGAAAGCTGCAATCCGAAAATGCGGGTTGCGGGTTTCGGGAACAAACACAAATATTAAAACCAACTAACCTTTTTCGCACCCCGCATCCCGCAATTTGTGGGTTGCGGGTTGAGGAAACACACCACACAATTTATTAGCGCAACGAATTCCTGCAACTCGAAATCCAAAAATTCGGGTTTCAGGTTTTGGGATCGAGGTTCAGGAAATAATTAGACAGTCTTCCCGCAACCTACAATTTCGGGTTGACAAAATACCAAAAGGAAAACAAATGATCCCCGCCATCCGCATTTGTGGGATTTCAAGATTCGCAATAAAAAATGGTTTAGGACCAAAACCTAAGGTTTTCTACAAATCAAGAAAACAACCAGAAACTTAGAAATTCTCAAGGGGATTAATAAAGACAACTAAGCAAGCCAACAAAGGGTACGATGCAATAACAAACCAAAATTTAAAACTTACCCAAATTCCTTTATATTTACATCATTGGGGCTCCCGTGAACATAATGAATCATGGGATCTGTTGTGGCCACAACAAATGGTGACTGGATGGGAAGAACCAGTTATCTCTGTTAACAAACTTCAGTTAGAGAGAGTACATCAGTCAACTGACTTTCCAAACTGAAATCGTTAGAAAATATTTATAAAGGGAACAACCAACAGGCAGGAAACATAAAATTAATACATTTCCATCGATTATCATATTAAAAGTAATGTAAATCTGATAAGGAGAGATAACAGATAGCATAGACCCTCTATCATTATGTAATCGTTGAATCAACAGCTTGTGATAAACATGGGACACACTCAAAACTACTCATGGATATCCAAATTACATATCACCTTGATTTATTAAATGGTTTGATATACAACAGTCCTTCTTAGTATATACACATATTTTTTTTTTAGATTCAGATTATAAGACCTTGTTGATACAAGACCATTGCCCTAACTTGGTAATCATATACCAACAGTGCCATTCACAAACTTAATCCAGAAATTGATCAAGCTAGATCAATAAAGAGGCCCCTTGTCCTTCAGCTGTGATGCTGAAGACAACTATCATGGCTTGGTAACCACATAATGATAGTTTCAGTCCAAATTAAACCCATGACCATGGCAGGGATGGATTGTTATAAGACCCCCCTGTCTTTATGCCCAACAAGTATCTCATAAAAGAAAATCCCATATTTTATTCAAAGAGAAGACTTACAAGGCACTGCCAAGGCTTGGTAACCTCATAATAGCAGCGTTACTCACCATTGTTTCGCAGATCATGAATGGAACAACCTGTGATAGGATCTTCCAACCCTCAGAAAACTGAGTCATGTTCCAAGTGTGGTGGCTTGATGTGAAGATGTCATTCCACTAAACACCTATGAACCTAAAGGGATGGCTTGATATAAGACCCCCCTCCTTGTAATTCTCAAAATAGGAAAAGCAATTGTTTTCAAGGTGATAGTAAAAGGATCCAGAGCAGATAAAGAAAATCAGGTTATTGTGATATGCTGTGACAACAAGACAGAAGATAAGAACATTTAAACCATTTCCCACATCTCAATTAAGCAAACAAAACATGCGAAAGATAATAACCAAGGTGGAAAAGTATTAATCAAAGTCCTGCATTCATTGGTTATGCACTTTTTACAAAACAAATTCTGATATAAGTTGAAAGAAACTGACTAACATACTATCTAGCAACTTCAGTTGAGGACATCTTAGGGTGGAACTGGTTTCAAACCATTGCCAAACGTGTGGGGTTTATTATCAATAAAATGAAAGAGACTAACCATGACAAATAAAACAGGAAAGACCCATGAGCCTGCTCAAAACAATTTGAAAATAAAAGGAGATCTAATAAAAAGAAACAAACTGGAATACTATGGACCAAATCATGTGCAATTTGTTGCAATGAAGTATGCATAATTCCTCTTTCAAATGCGTATCTAGGAAACATTAGAATTCGTATGTGATGAAGATATGTTGATTATGATCGCTTTGTCTCCTATCAAAATATTCTCACTCTTAAAACTCGAAAAGATTAACTCGAAACATTTCATGCCATGATTATTATAACTTAGAAGATGGAATTCAAACATGAATGCCCTGAGCCATGAACCACATGCAAGAGTTGGACCATAGGAGATGAAAAAAATATTTCCCTGCATGTATTTGAAAAAAACGTTGTTTCTTGCCAGGACTTGACTTGTCATTGCAAATGCTTCATTGAAGAAACTCTAAGAAGTAAACTAATCATTAAAGAAGTTATGAAAACTAATCTATGATACACCTACCCCTATACTACTTTCAAAATCAAACAAAACTTAAGTATAATCGAACTTCCAGTGGAGCCAATCAAGTAGTTTTAAATCTGCAAGAAAAGACAAATGATGCATCAACAATAAACACCTTAAAAATAGAGATCCAAACATTGGAAAAACCAAACCAAGTTTCTTATTTATAGAGAAGTGAAAATGACATGAAAAATGGCTCAAATAAGATTGTTCCAACCACATGTAAATTGGATCATAAAAAGTGGGTTAGAAATTATAAAGATTCAAGAGAGCTTCATCAAAATTGAGGGTGGATAACATATCTTTTGAAAAAGGGTCATCGTTATTATATTGAAAAAAGATGACAAGGTTGAAGTCTTGTGAACAATCAATTTTGTCCCCTTGTTTTATTTTTAGATGCCTATTCTTTTCAGGTGCACGAGATTTGTTCAATTTCAAATTATTCAATCGAAATAACTTTTCATTTGAAATTTGATCTATAGAAAAAGTATATTTGGAACAAATATTTTGAAATTCAATCTCAATTTCAGCCAAATCATCCTCCAAAGACTTGTGATTTTCATCTTGTTCATACAAAACATAATCAAAAGATGGAGATAAAGAATTCTCAAATTCAGAAAGGTGAGTAGAAAAAATTTGTTGTTCAAAATCTGAAGGGTAAATGACATCTTCAAAACTTTCATTTCTAATGTGCATCGTTTGATCAAATGAAAAAGGATGAATATTACTTATCAAAGAAGAACTTTGAAAATCATTAGGACTAATATTCAATTCAGACAAGGAAGAATGACAAGAGGACAAAGATTGATGACAAAGATGCGAATCTTCTTGGTCTTCTTCATGCATTTCATGATTAACTTGCACCTCTTTGAGTTCTAACAACGGAGAATTAGAATCTGAAACAGATGATCAAATGCCATTGTTGTCAAATAAATCAAGATACAGGGACAAATATGAAAATGACATGAGTGCATGGAATTCATCTCTTTGTAGAACATTTTCAGTTTGAGATTCCTCAAGAGGGTTTTTCTCCCCAAAAGAGATATATATGATAGGTTTCAAATCAGGATTTGTTCGTTCTTCTAATGTAGTGTCATCATTTTGTGAGATATATTCTCTTGAAGCATTACTTAGTTCAAAAAATGGTAACTGAGGAAACATATCACAATCTTTAACATGATTGGTTGATCTTAGATTCATTAAAGAGTTAATGGGATGAAAAATATAAAATCCTTGAAGTTCTTTAGTTAGGCTAGAGGAAGGTTGTTTGATATCATGATCAAAACTATTCCCCTGCACTGTAGAAAAAGATTCTATGGAAAAATGATCTCTTTCATGATTAGGTACTCCTTGGTTTCCACCCGAAACAGACATGGGTATATTAATGTTTGGATTGGCCAAATTGTCACATTGATTACAATCCACATCTAAGAAAGAGAAGGAATTCATTTCTATAATTTATGGATCATTAGGTTCTTCATGCAAATATGAACCGAGATGTGGATGATGATTGATATAAAATTCGGATTCGTCACCTACTAATTGATCAGGTTTATGGAAAACATAACTATTGTATTGAAACCAATCAAGTATCATAGGACGATCTATTAAAGGGAATCTACAATTTCGAATTGCAATGTCTTCTAATGACTCATCTTCTTTAATAGTGAGTTGCCTCCATTCATCACACAAGCCAACAAAATTGTAATATCCAAAAGAAAGTACAAACATATCTACAAACTATCCAAAAAAGTGGATAGATGAAGAAGGTAAGGTTACAAACCACCCCTTGACTCGTCCTTCAATTGTGAAGGCTAACAATCTGCACAAAACATCTTGATCCAGAATTTCATTAAGAAGACAATTATAAATAAATTGGAGGACATGTTCTCGTGCTAATATTTCTCCTTCGCCATCAAATTTTAGTCTTATCAGATGCTTGAGTAAACCTGTTTGAATATGAAAACTAATTTGTCTAGAGAAAAAACTAAATACAGATTCATGAGCAGAAAATGAACTATATAAAAAAATTTGGGCTGGAGCCATTATAAAATAATATGACTAAAATAAATAGCTCAAATGAACTTACATGTCGGAGGTTCAAGCCCTCCTTCTAGCACCATTTGTTGAGGCCTCGGGCGTGTAGGGTATTTGCAAGGTGCTGGAATGGGTCCAAGGCTCCCAACAGAGGGTGAAAAACCAGACTGAAAGGCTTTGAAAGACCCTACGCAAGGGCAGTTCTATCCCCAGCCTATTTGGTGTGGAATTCTCCCACGGATATTCAGCCTCCGCTAGCACTCTATGAGTAGATGGTTTTGATCAATAGATCAAAAAATTCAATACAGAAAACAAAAGCTTAAAACTAAGTCTGCTCTAACTTAACCTATTTAAAAAAATATATATAATCTAAGTTAGATCTATTCTAAAGGAAAACTTGTTGTGTAGATCAACCTTGATGTGAGAAAAATAAGTGAGTTTATCAACTTCAACAAAAATGTTAAAAGGTGTGCTCACTTATTCACTTCAATCATAATCCATTAATAAAAATTAATGACAACAATCTAAGACTTTAAACCTATTCAAGCTCAACCTGTAATCACTGTGTTAATTGAAAAATTAACATTGATTAAATATCATATGAATCATTTGCAGAAATCCATAAAGAAAATACCTTAATCAAAGAAATTTAACAAGATATTTTATACATAGATCAGCCATAAGAGAAATCAGTAAAATAGATCTGTGCATTAATTTATACATGCAAAAGGGATCACATACAACAAATGACAATTTGAAATAAGAAATCAGGCATTGCCAAAGAAACTTGAACAATAAACATGAAAAGATTCAATGAGATTACTTCAATGTATTAATGAGTTCTGCAAACAAATGTACAAAGCTCTAGTAAGACAAAGAATCCCCAGTCGTCTCCTGTTGATTCCCAATCCCAAAATTATCAACCCCTTTACAATAGAGGCATCTCTCCTTAAATGAGAACTACAACAGGGTACAAAAAATGGAAATCCACAAAAATAGGGATTACAAAATAAAAAATAACCTAACGTCCTAAGACATCTTGTCATTTGCCCCAAATCTCTAATAGCTCATCTATCATAGGATAGTTTGCTGACTAGAGTCCCAACTAGGCGTTGCATTCAAACTTATCCATCTCATTCTTTTCCAACTTATGCCATATACAGATGAAGACTTGAATCTTACGTTGCAGGAAAATCAGCTTCCTAATTAGCTGCTCCACATCATCAACTTTGACTTCTTCTAGAAGCTGAATTTGTTGCTGAACTTCGTCGCATTTGCGCTCAACTTCCTCAATCTTCAACTTAGGTGGATAGGAATCTTCGATGAGCTCCACGGCAGGAAACCCGAGAGCCAACATAACATTATCTACTGCATACCATCGACTGCTATAGATGGCTTGGGATTTTTTAAGAATATCTTCAACTGATTCATTCAGTTCCAACCATGTATTCAATGCACCTCTGATCCTCTTAAATTGAAAACTACTAAGCATGGGAAAGCCTTCTGGAATGTCTTTGATGTACTTCCTCCATTCAACAATGTTATCATATGCCTTGTAAGCCTCCATCCTTTTATCTTCCTGCTTTTCAAAGGAACTAACCATCTTGCCGAAAGTGATATGAGTTTCTCTAATTTCATCCAATGTGCTAAACAACTTTTCCAGGTATTCGTGATACTCTTTATTGACTTGAGAAGCCAGGTCTTTGAATTCCTGAGGTGTCATCTTAAAGAAAGTAGAGGAGGCTGCACTTACAATTGCATCCTCATAGTGTTTTTGCAATAAAGCAATTTTCTGAACATTGGCAGGATTCTCAGCTTGTAACCTTTGAAATTCAACTTGCAAATATTGATTCTTGCACTCCTCATCTCCCATTTTATCCTCCCATATTTTCCTAATATCATCAACATAAGTTTGATGTTCCTCTTTAGCCTTTCCCATTTCTTCTTGAAGCTTCTCCACTTCTTCCCTCTTCTAATCAATTTCTCTATTGAGAACCTGTATTGAATCAAGGTTTGCTCCTGCAAACGTTCCTAAGGCTGTAGCTGTCTCAATTGCCCCTGTCTGAGTGTTACTATCTTATTGAGCCCATAATATCTGGTTAGGAACAGACAATTCTAAGCCATCCTGATCAAGGCTTCTCTTCTTACCCCTCTTTACCACTACCTTATTATCCTTACTATAGAAGTAGTGTCCAAGGGGGACTATTTCATCATCCTCCCATTCAGTTATTACTTCAGAGGTGACTGAAATAACATTTTCTGTTGAAACCAATGATGGAGTCTGAGTGGCCATGGCATCAGGCATAGGCATGGTAACTTAAGGAGTGATCAAGGGGGTAGAGACATCCCGAGGAATCAAAGAAAGAATGGTAGAAGAAGGGATTGAAGTGAGAACTTCATAAAGGGGAATTTGGTCACCATTAGCAGTTGATGGCAGTGAAGAGGGAGTTGTGGATGTATCACTCTCAATAGGTAATGATGAAGTACATATGGGTAATTTCAGGAGGTCAGTCGAAGACTGGGATTCTTGTAGCTACGACATGTATTCAATGAGGCGTATGGATGTATAGATATTTTTTGTATAGCTGAGTACGGGAGTACTCAGGACATGTGTAGCATATGGACATTTATTTTTTGATATATATATATGCACATGGATGCACCTTTTTGCGATGATGATTCAGTGTACGCACGTGGATGTGCTTATGGTTTGTTATATTTTTATACTGCATGTGGATGCAAGTAGTGTAGGATGATGTGCATGTGGATGCCCCTTGTGTATTTTATGTGATGCAACATGATGTATGTAGGATTAGGCACGTGGATGCCCCTGTATAGTAATGTGTTTTTATGTTCATTGCACATGGATGTAAATGTTTATGTCGTGATAGGCATGTGGATGCCCCTTGCAATCTTTTTGGGTTTTTATATATTTTTGATGAGATGTTATGGGATGATGATGCGTAACGGAGGTTTTAAATGGTGTGATTGATGTGCCAATCTAGGATGTTGTTAGCCATTTGATCTGCGGCACCATTTTGAGCTCTTGGGACATGGGTGAATGTTATGGATTCAAATTGTCGGTTGAGTTGTTTTGTGCGCATGAATTTTCTAAAGAGGCAGGGATCACGCACCTGGTAGCAGTTGTTGAGCTGGGAGACAAGTAGATAGGAGTCAAGGAACACATGAAGGTGACATATGCCCATCTGGAGGGCAGCAGTCAGGAGACCGGTCACAACATCATACTCCACCTGGTTATTGGTAGCAGCGCCTATACATATTCTGTCAAGGTGAATCAATTCATGTGAAGGGGAATATAAGACCCATGCTACAGAAGCCAAGTTAGGAGACCAGCGGCTTGCTCCATCGGCGAAGCCAATGTAATGAGGTGGAAGATGGTCCATCTGTGGTCATGCAAAAATGATGAATGTAAGATTGCGGTAAAAAAGGTGAAAAACAAAAAGAGAGCAAACTGTACAATACGGACCAATGGGGCCGTGGGTTTATTTAGGGATAAAAGCATTTAAGATACAACCCATTACGGGGGTTACGCAAAGGGTGACCTTCGGAGTCAGTTAAAATGTATGCCCCATTGCCGAGGCAGGTCTGCACGATGTAAGGGCCTTGCCACATGGATTCAAACTTTCCTTTACCAATTTTTTCGTGGGCTTCATCATAGGCGAGAACGAGGTCCCCTTCATGGAAAGTTCGAGGGTGTACATGTTTGTCGTAACTAGCTTTGGAGCGGTTCTTGGCGGCTACAATGGTCTAGAGAGTGGCACGACGGTCTTCATCAGCTTGTTCTAGTGATAGCAGATGTTGCTCGAGTGGGGAGGTGTCTGGGAGAAGCTCGACGACGATGTCTAAGGCAGGTATCTGACACTCGATGGGGAGGACAGACTCTACATCATGAACTAAATGAAACGGGGTAAAATCGGTGGCGGTTTTGGTGGATGTACGGTAAGCCCATAAGACAGGGAATAACATGTGGTGCCAATTGGACTTATGTTGGTCAACAGTGCGTTGGAGGATGGTTTTTAAATTTTTTTTAATAGCCTCTACTTGGTCGTTCCTTTGGGGGTAGTAAGCAGAGGAATACTGATGTTCGAACTTCAGTAAGGTGGATAACTCATGCCAAAGGGAATCTTCGAAGTGCGAAACATGGTCTGAGACCAACTGTTTGGGGACCCCGAATCGAGTGATAACGTGGTTAAAAAAGAAACGGGCAGCGGTGTCAGCTGTACAATTGAAGGTGGGCATGGCTTCCGCCCATTTGGTGAAGTAATCAACGGCGACAATGATGTACTTATGGCTGTGCAGATGGGGTTTTACATTCCATGAAGTTGATGGCCCACTTACAAAAGGGACCAACGGTGACGACTGGGTGTAACAGAGTGGGGTGTGTCCGGGCCTTGGGGGCAAAAAGTTGGCAATTATGGCAATGTTTGACCGCTGTGATGCAGTCGGTAAAGAGTGTGGGTCAGAAGTAACCGGTGCAGACGACCTTTTGGGCGGTGGCCATTCCAGAGAAATGTCCACCGCAGGCACCGCTATGATAGTCATTGAGAATGTGTTCGGCTTCCTCGTGTGTAAGGCAACGACGGAGAATCGCGTCAACCCCTCGCCAGTAAAGGACATCACCTAAGAGGAGATATCGAGAGGCCTGGTGATGGATATGATGGCGTCCATCACGACTGATGTTGGGTTTGAACTTTTGCGTGCGAATGTATAACAAAATATCACCGTACCATGGGTCATCAGAAGAGATGATGAACAAGTGATTGTCGGGTAACTCATCGGAGATTTGTGGGGACGGTAGAAGGGAGGGGAGATCGGTGATGAGATGGGAAAGCGCGAGGGCTTTGGTGCTCTTAGGGGTTCTGAAAGTGAGGTCATACTCCTGGAGGATAATGACCCATTTAGCAACGTGAACTTGCAGGAGCCGCCGGTTTAAGAGATAGACCATGGGGTTGGAGTCGGCAACAACTGTGGTATGACTGAGTAAAATGTATTGTTGCAATTTTTGGACGGAAAAGACCACAGCAAGGGCGAGTCTTTCCTCATATAGGTAACGTAGGGGTGGTCCAGACAAGGTATGGCTAACGTAATAAATGACATGCTCCTGGCGAGTGGCGTCTTCTTGAACAAGGACTCCAGACACAGCATAATCGAATGCCGAGACTTAAAGGATGAAATCCTGAGAGAAATCCGAAGGGGAGATCAAAGGGGCTTGTGTGAGAGCTTTCTTGAGGGCTTCGAATGCAGCTTCTGCTTGCTCATCCCAAACAAAGGGTATGTGGGTACGAAGCAGGAGTAAGAAACCATGAACGGTAGTGGCGTAATCAGGAACGAAGCGACGAAGGAAATTAGATCACCCCTACAGACTCTGGAGCTGCCGGAGCGTGTGAGGAGAGGGAAGGTCTAAGATGGCTTGGAATTTCAGGGGATCAACAACAATTCCTTTCTGGGAAACAATGAAACCCAACAACCGGCCTACCGGAACGCAAAAGACACACTTGTGTGGGTTCAAGCAGATTTGATATTTGCGACAACGCAGAAAAACTTGCCGGAGGTCGTTAAGGTGGTCTGATCATTTCCAGGAACGAGCTGTAAGGTCGTCAAGATAGACTAGCAGGATATGGACCAAGTCATGAAAACAATAGGTCATGGCCCGCTGGAAGGTGGCACCATCATTTTTGAGGCCAAAAGGCATGATGCAATAGGAAAAGGTGCCCCATGGGGTGGTAAAGGAAGTCTTGTACTGATCCTCCTTACGGATCTGAATCTGGTTGTATCCAAAAAAACCATCCATGAAAGATATGACTTCATGCCCCGAACACGCATCGATGAGTTGGTCAATAAATGGTGTGGGGAAGTTGTCTTTGGGACAGGCTTGGTTTAAATCGCGGAAGTCAGTACATACTCTAATGGGGCCTTGTTTTTTGTTAACAAGGACGGACTTTGAAACCCAGGTGGTATATGCAATAGGATAAATGAATCCTACCTTGCGAAATTTCTCAATCTCTACTTTAACAGCGGGGAGCTTGGAGGGATGAATGGGGTGTTGTTTTTGGTGAACGGGGGGTACATCTGGCCATGTGTCAATGTGGTGCTCTATAATAGCGGGGTTGAGACCAGGCATTTCGGTATAGGACCAGGAAAAGACATCACGGAACTCTTGGAAAAAAAATTTGTACTCTCCGATCTCATACTCACTGCAGGAGGCTCCTAATGTAATGATTTCAAGAGCACCAGGTGGGTCATAGATATCGATGTGGATGACGGGTGAGATGTTGGCCATGTTACCTTCCTCAAAGGCATCAGGAGCGGGAATAGGATCCTTAAACCAGTTGACTTTGGTGGGAAGGAAATCTTTGGACTCAACCACAAATTGGGTAGCTGTGCTAGAGGAGGAGTCTTCTGGGAGGAAACAGGAACGATGATGCATGTCATCCCAGGGATAATCCAGGGTAGTGAGAGCCTCTAGAATCTCCTCATCATTGCGAAAACTTTGAGTTGTCAAATCAGTTAACGAGGGAGTGGTAGTCGAAGAGATCATATAAATGGTGTTGATCTCTCTGGATGGGGATGATACCGGGGGGTAGATCTCCTCAATTGTGGGGGGTTCCGTCTCAAGGTCCAAATTATTCATCTCGTAGATAGCTACTCTGTAATCTGGGAGATCAGGACAGTGATGTGAGTAATGACTGTAAATGCTGCATATTGCACAAGGGTGGTTGGTACGCAGTGATTTATCACGAGGCTTAGAGGTTGGATCGAGTTCGACAACTGGGATGTTGGGGTCGTCGTCAAGCATTTGCATGTGTTCCTGTAATGCAGGTAAGTGTGGACATTGACGAGTCAGATGGCCTAACTCATCACACAATGAGCATTTAGGAAGAGCACGAAACACGGGGGGGGGTGTTTAACTTCTTTGGGAGGGGGTACAACAATGTATGGTTGTGGGCCTCTGCCCCCAATGGGCTTGATAAGAGGAGGGGGATTCGTAGATGACGAAGGGGTAGTGACACCGGGAGGTGGTTGGCTACTAGTGGAAATGGGTTGCACCAGTTGTAGGACGACATTTGGTGTCGGTGGGGGAATAGGAGGCGAAATATACCACACAGGTAATCCCAAGGTTAACCCGGGGAGGCTAAGAGTAGCCATAACTGGGGCGCTTACTACGCCCGAGGGAGGGAATAGGAAGGGAATTGTGTGGATGGGTATAACACCAATGTGACTCAGTACCAATGGTGGTTTGGGTAACAAGGGCGGTTGATTGTTGGGTGTTTGTGTATTGTGGGAAAGGATACATAGGTCAGATACTTTGGTTGTGGGTGACGGGGGTGGAATGGATTGGAATGTTGAGGTCATCGACGTATCTGAGTAAAGTCCAGGTCCCACAGAGGAAACAAACGAGGTAGTTGCACCACACACAGGTTGTTCAACCATGGGGAGAACATTTTCAGTTGTAGCGGGGGCATTGGGATCGTAATAGGTGAGTTGGTCGACCTTGACCATGCGTCCATCATGGGGGAACATCATGGTATGAAAAACGGAGGAGGCAACCACCCACATGGCATACATGTAGTTGTGGCCAAGTAAGAGGTTATAATCAAGTTGGGCATTGATGACCTCTATGTCAATGAGCACGGTTTTACCAGCCAACTGGACGGGGACATTAGCTAAGAGACCTTAGGGTTGAGCCGAACGACTGTCGTAGGCTCGCAACGCAGTGGTGGATTGTTGGAGGGTAGGGGATCCCAACTTCTGCCAAATGAATGTGGACATAACGCATGTAGAGGCACCTTCATCGATAATGCACCGATGGATGACAAGATTCTGAATGGAAACAGAAACTTGGAATGCTAAAGTGGAAGGCAGGCGTGGTTCGGACTGGTCTAAATCGAAGGCCATCAATCGTGAATCATTTCGGTCAATAGCACCAATGGCGGAGAGCAAATTCTTGCACTATGAAGGACATTTTTTTAATACTTCTAACGCAGACATGGCTGCGGGAGATTGGGCTAAGTCATCTGCAATGTTGTAATTTGATGCAGCACGAGCATTGGGGTTATTGTTGATGCGACGAAGTGGGAAGCGAGGTGCTTTAGAGGTGCCATCTAGTGGAGTCGGAGGTATACGTAACGTCTGATCAGTGGGATGAGCGTTAGTGTTTTTGTCGACGGGAGAGGCTCCAGGGGTGGAGCCATATTGGTTCCGACGGGTTTCGAGGTTGACATCAGCGGATGACATCATTAACAAGTGGTGGGTACCTGAGTCTAACATGGGTTGATCAGGAGTGACATAAGTGATCTTTTGTTGTGGGGGTGTGTTGCCTTGAGGGGGAGCCAATGGCTAAGTGTTCACTACCCCTTGGGTTGGTAAGGGGTTTTGCAGCACCAAAGGTTGATGCTGAGGGGGTGGGGGGTTGGGTGGCACCTGAGGAGCCGCGTGCCCTTGGCGAAGGACATCATTAGTCCAGAGCTGCCGAGCTCACTCCAAATGTGGGAAAGCATGTGTATAGTGGCCATAGACCTCGCAAATAGAACAATGATGGTTTGTTCGCTAGACCAAAAGGAGGTAAGGGAGCATGCAAACACCTAGCTAAATAGTATTCTGACTCAACTAGACATATTCTCTGCAAGGTGATGAAATCCAAGTCAGACAACATGGATAGTAGAGCCAAGTGGCTAAAGATACCCCCCTACCAGGAGGGACACTGGGTAGTCAATCCTAGAAGAAAGGCAACAAGATACCCCATTCATGACACGTCCAGAAAAGGTGAATCTGTCGTTTGGTTCTATCGTCGCAGTATCCCCATACGGGTGATGCCTCGAGAACTACGAAAGGTATCCTTCGGTTACTGAATGGATTGTGGTATTCCACTCAGGCCTCTGGAACCAGTCTGGCGACTTCAACCCTCCTAGGGGAGAGGCCCTCTGATAAACTGGTTGTGACCGTGGCAAAAAATACTAGGGGATTTTGGTTCCCTAATGGACAATAGCTATGTCTCAAGTGTAAGCAACCGAGGGGTGTTATTTGGATGCCTATCCCCCCGATCCTACCTAACTACAAAAATTCTTATGTGTTCCCCAAGTGGGGTTAGAATGTTGGTTGTGTTAAGTAGTATTTTAGGGCTCACTTGAATTAGGTGACAGAGTGTGTGCGTGTGAGATGATGAACCCAAGTAAAAGTGCCATGGGGTGGGAAACTTTCTAATTAAAAATAACAATACAAAATTTAAACTTTGAAATGCAAAATTTTCTCTTTTTAAAAAATGCTTAAAAATATTCTGTAAATGGAACAGAAATAATACTGCAGAAAAGGATGTAGGGAAGGATGACTACATGTAGGACAGATAGCTGTGCAAGTGCAGAAAATATTGCAACAAAGTGCTGGGTTCAAAATAGGTAAAAAAGTGCAGAAAACAGATCGCGGGTCTGTGGCAAATATCTGCGGTCGGACCGCGGGAAACAGCTCAACAGTCGTGGACAGGTTGCGGAATTTTGGCCAAAAGACGCAGTCGGATCGCGGGAAACAGGCCTAAAGACGCAGGCGGGTTGCAGGAAAATCGCTGAAAGCTACAAGCGGGACGCGCGAAAATGGCTGAAAGACGTAGGCGGTTGCAGAAAAATGGTTGAAAGCCGCAAGCGGGACGCGGAAAAATGGCCGAAAGACGCAGGCGGGTTGCAGAAAAATTGCTGAAAGCCGCAAGCAGGACGCGAGCAAATGGCCGAAAGACGCAAGTGGGTTGCAGAAAAATGGCTAAAAGCCTCAAGCGGGACACGCGAAAAGGGTTAACAGCCGCAGTCGGATCTCACCAAACATGCTAATAGCCGGGGTCGGATCGCAGGTAACAGACTTGAATCCGTCGGTAGGTCATCGGAAACAGTTTAAGAGTCGCGGTCGGATCGTAGGTAAATTCCCGAAAGACGCGGTCGGAACACAACTGCGAGGGTAAAAGACGCGGTTTACGGCAGCCGAAAGGGAAAAACAGGAAAATATTGCAGAAACTTAAAAACGTTTAAAACTTTTAAAACTATAACCATAAATTCAAAGGAACACAAGGGGAGTTGCCAAAACTGTAGCTAGGTTTTTCACCCTAGCTTGTGCAAATGAGCACCTACTAAGGAGAAGGGACTCCTTAGTAGCAGTTCAGAAAAACATTAAATGAAAGACAATACAGTAAAATGATAATTATTCTAAACATGTGCATAAAATAGAAAAGACAAGATAATAAAAAGGGTTTTTGTATTGATTATACCTCCAATGTGAAGGTTGGTGAAGCTCTTGCAGCAGTTCAGGAGGGTTGCTTCCAAGCTTCCAGCTTTGCTCCTTTCTCTTTCTCCAAAGGGTTGGAAATGGTCCAAAGGGGCATTCAAGGGTGAAAGTAGCTCAAGGGTAAGCTAGGGTTTCAAGAGTGATTTTGGCAGAGTAAGGGTGTATTTGACTGTGGATATGAAATGAGGGGCCTCCATCACCTATTTATAGGTTTTTAGTGGTGGAGTGTTGGCCCATGGTTTAGGTCAGTTGTATAGGGTTTTTTCCTCATTTTCCCCTCTTTTTCCTCTTTTTTTTTAATATTTTTTATTCCCTTTTTAGAGGGTTTTTGCTATTTTGGAGGAATTTTGGATTATTTTTGGGGGAAAAGGGGTTTTTTGGCCTTTTGGAGGCTTTTTTAGTGGTTTTGTGGCCTTTTGGAGGCTTTTAAATGGGATTTTTAAGGTTTTGGAGGCTTTTATGGTAAGAAATGTGGACAAATGAGTCATGTAATGGGGTAGATGAGGTAGTGAGCACTTTTTGGGTGTTAACAATTCTGCAAGTATAAAGGAAGGAATAGAAAAAGAAACTGAGTTACTAGGAAAAGGGGTGGCCCTATGAGTCAAAGTATGAAACAACTGTGAAATAGAGAATGGTGGCATTATCCCTGTGGGAAAAATAGAAATATCCTGGATAGATGGTAACAAAAGTGATGGAACTGTGATGTTAGGGTTTGTAGAGGAAATTTCCAAAATTGGTTGATCAAGATCTGAATGATCCATTTCAATACTGTCCAACAAGTCTGTAAGTGACTGTCAGTTGTCTGTCACTTCCTTAGTCACTTCTTCAACAACTTTGTTAGTTACTTTTTTAGGTACTTCTTCAGTCACTTGAACTATAGCCTGTGGCTCATATTCCACATCACTGTCAGTGAGATCAATAGTGGGAACTTCAGATTTGGAAACTTGAACTTTCTGTCTCTTAGGAGGATTATCCTCAATCATTGTCAAGTCATCAACCACCTGCGAAGCTACAGCAGTTACTTGAACATTCATAGAAACCTTGGGTGATTCAGTTGTTTTGGTACCCAACACTGAAGTCAATTATGCCAAATGCTGCTAGAAATTCAGAGATGTCTACAACAAGGATTTAACTTGCTCAGTGGTTTTAATATGAGGAGGTTCCTCCATGGGATTTTTACCTTTGTCTACATATATATAAGTAAGCATTAAGGGAGCATTGGCCACCTGAATTTGCTTTTGTTCTCTGTTCCTTTTAACATGTTCAGTGATATTCAAATCCAAGGTTCTTTTCCCTTAAACCTGAGATTTTATTTCTTTCTGAAATGCCATAATCTGTTGCTACTCATCCAAGCTCTTAGCTTTCGCTAACACTTCAGGGAAGGTGTTCACCCCTTCATTATTGAAGTCATCTGGAAGATCTTCATGGACATAGTCCATTTTCCTGTGATATTGCTTGAAGTGTGCATCCAAGAATTTCTTGGGATCATGCTTTCGTTTGGGTGCTTTTCCCAACTTCAAAGGGGTCAACTGATCACCCAGTATAACAGCCTAGGTTGAGGTAGGAATAACTAGTGGGCCAAGATTTAGAGAGAACTTAGGCCAACCTCTCTTTTTAGGACCAGTAAGTTTCTTTTAGACTCCATCAGTGATAGTCTGATAGGAAACTTCTTGAATGACCAACCTGTCAGGTACAATTTTGGGCAAAAGGTGAACGGTGTCACTTTCCCAAACTTTGATGTATGCAAAAGACTCATAAACATACCAGTCCCCAATGGTGTTGATGAAGGTTCTAGCATCAGCTGAGAAGGCAGGAGATTCCTGGTGAAATAATTTAAAATAAATGGTACCCATAAAGTGGTCACAAATTTCATAAAGAAAGGGTATATAATTTCTTTCCCATAATGCAGAATGGTATATCTTAACCAGTGGAGTCTCAAGGGTCCAATTCCACCCCAAGTTAGGGTATTGAAACTCAGCGCAGAAGACATCAAGGATGTAGGTTGATAGATAAAAATGTGGATTCTTTGAGGCAGGTGCCTTTTGATAGTTTTGCATTTGTGTCTTAATTTCTGAAGACAGGATGGATGCCCATGGAAAGGATTCACCTGTTGTTAACACATGATGGGCTATGGGATCCCATTCAACATTAAAACTGAACAATTGGGGAGACCAAAAAGCCTGCAAAGCATGGCTGCGAGTAAAGAGTAAGGTTCCTTGAACCAAATAATAGGATAGAGATCATCCACCTTGGGAATGAAAATATTAGGTTTTATCATCCAAGATTTCATCATCTATCAAAATTATATCTCGTCTTGGAGGATTGAGTAAAGTCAGAAGTCAAGGTTTGCATAGTTGGCTTGAGAGCAAAAGCTCTGATAAAAACCTCCGAGCGAAAGGTAGTCAATTGCGAACCTGCGCAATCATTAAATGACTGGTCTTTGGTATTGGCATTTTCAACAATCCATTTTACAGGGTCTGTATAAGGTAAGATGGTGGGGCGAGCAGCAATGGCATGAATTTGGGAATCCCTAATTTTTTCATAGGCTGGCCGGTCTTGTTTTATGTCTGAAAGGTCATCGTTTTCAAGGATTGAATAAATTTTTTCCCAATCCATTTGATAATCCTCAGTTACCCTCTCACTGGTGTCTGAGAATATGCTGAAATTGGGATCCTTGGTCAGTGAATCCTTATATAGTGCCTTGGAATGGGTGGTTCGAGACATTCTGATGAAGGTTTTCAGAAATTATGATAAATAAACAAACGAAAATCAAAATCAACCCATAAATGGTAAAGCACGAAAAGAAGATGCAAAATTCATGACAAACCAACCTGATTTTAGCTCAAAACCATGCAGGTGACCCTGGTAACAACTCAATAGTAAAATCCACGTAGGAGCGTAAAAATCGACAGTAAAAATGATAACGAAAAATCAGAAAAATCATTTATTCAAGGTTTTTTCGACCGGATGAGATCTGGACTGTAGATCTAGGAAGAAACGAACAGCTGAGATTACTCCTACGAGATGCGGGATTCAAGGTCAAGTTTAAAAATCTTATTTTATTCAACATTTCCAAAATCCACAATCCAAAAATGCGAGCTTCAGGAACGAACATAAATATTAGTACCAACTAACCTTTTCCGCACCTCGCATCTCTCAGTTTGCGAGTTTCGGGTTGAGGAAACACGCCACACAATTTATTAGCGCAACGAATTCCCACAACCCAAAATCCAAAAATCGGGTTTCGGGTTTCGGGTTTCGGGATCGAGGTTCAGGAAATACTTAGACAGTCTTCCCGCAACCTGCAATTTTGGGTTGCAGGTTTCGGGTTGACAAAATGCCGAAAGGAAACCGAATGATCCCAACCATCCGCATTTGCGGGATTTCAGAGTTTCGGGATTTCGGGATTCGCAGTAAAAAATGGTTTAAGACCAAAACTTGAGGTTTTTTGCAAATCAAGAAAACAACTAGAAACTTAGAAATTATCAAAGGGATTAATAAAGACAACTAAGCAAGCCAACAAAGGGTATGATGCAATAGCAAACCAAAATTTAAAACCTACCTAAATTCCTTTATATTTACATCATTGGGGCTCCCGTGATCAGAATGAATCATGGGATCTGTTGTGGCAAAAATAGAGGGAAAGTCGTAAGACTGGTTCTGGAAGGCTAGGTGGAATACCTCTCTCGACCTAGTACCGAAGGACACCTACTTATGGTCCTCGTTGCACATACTAGTGACTGTACTAAATATGCAGCAGCCAAAGGATTGAATTCGTATATTTACCTTTCAAGACGTGCCTTGAATGGGGTATCCTAGTTTCCATTCTTCTAGGGATCTTTTACCCATGATCCCCCTCGGTAGGGGGATATCCCTTAGCCACTTTGGTCTTCTATTCTGTATCATCTGACTATGTATTTCATCACCCTACAAGGGATACAATTTGTGATGGATTCCAGCTATTAGTTAGTTGGCTACTTGCACCCATACCCCATAGGTTAGTGGGTCATTTTTATTTTGATACGTAGTGACTGCATGTTGGTTTTATGACCATTTTTTCCACTCAATTGTTGTATCACTCAATTGCACCAAGTTTTTTGAGCTTGTCTTTGGCCTGAGTGCCCCTTTTATTGAGATCTCTCCTCTTGCACACTCGGTTGCATTAGGATTTTTGAGTCTGTTTTCAAACCATACTTATATCGCATTCACACACCTTCCGCCATTTCTCCCCCAATATACTCCCATAGACTTCAGGGGAAGTCACAACAACATAGTCCCCTAGATTCCACTCGTTGGACCCTCTCTGGTGCACATCCTCGTCTCTGGAATGTTTTCTCAAGGAACCTTATTTCACTTCTGACTCTTCACAGTCAGAGTCTCCCACACACTCACCCACAGTTATACCTATGGTCGACAACAATATCAACCCATTTTATGAAGGGATCGTTGGTGGTGGGAATGACAGTGGCCCTATGGCCACTACAACAACCACTCCAGTTGTTGGTCCTATAGGGACCATTATTCCCACTAACACCGGACCCACTTCCACCACTGCAATCCATGTAGTTACTGGGTCCATACCCTCTGGTAGTGGGATCACCCCCATGACCACAGTCCATACTATTACAAGCTCCATACCCTTTAGTAGTGGGCCCACCCACATGACCACAGTCCATACTGCATGTTATAGGATCCATACCCTCTAGTAGTGGGACCACCTCCATGAATACAATCAATCCAGTAACTATATTTATTCCTGGGGGTAGTGTCCCTTCTACCACGGTCACACTGGCCCCTGTTTCCATTTCTACGATCCCCCTCATGACGACCATCATCCCTCGACCATTTAGAGGAGGTGTCCCCATGAGAACCTCTATGGCCAAAACACATTTTATCTCTACCATGTCACATCCTCATGCCAGTTTTCCATTCATGGCCATTCTAAATCTTCCTGACTTGGCTAGATTGACTAATGACCCTATTCGACTTGATCCTAGGTGCGACCCTATGCCTACCAAGCTCCCTTCAAATATCCCTAAGTTTGAGGGGAAGGCTAGGGAGGACCCCCAGAACCATATTATGTCCTTCCACTTATGGTGTTCCTCCAACTCCATAGTTGATGACTCCATTCGATTATATCTCTTACAATGAACGTTCACCAGTGTTGTATCTAAGTGGTATATCGATCAGCCCCATGGGGCATGTTAACACCCAAAAAGTGCTCACTACCTCATCTACCCCATTACATGACTCATTTGTCCACATTTCCTACCATAAAAGCCTCCAAAACCTTAAAAATCCCATTAAAAAGCCTCCAAAAGGCCACAAAACCACTAAAAAAGCCTCCAAAAGGCCAAAAGAACCCTTTTTCCCCCAATATAATCCAAAATTCCTCCAAAAAAGCAAAAACCCTAAAAAAAGGGAATAAAAAATATTAAAAAAAGAGGAAAAAGAGGGAAAAAGGAGGAAAAAATCCTATACAACTTACCTAAACCATATGGTGCCAAAAACCATGGGCCAGCACTCCACCACTAAAAACCTATAAATAGGTGATGGAGGCCCCTCATTTCATATCCACAGTCAAATACACCCTTACTCTGCCAAAATCACTCTTGAAACCCTAGCTCACCCTTGAGCTACTTTCACCCTTGAGTGCCCCTTTGGCCCATTTCCAACCCTTTGGAGAAAGAGAAAGGAGCAAAGCTGGAAGCTTGGAAGCAACCCTCCTGGACTGCTGCAAGAGCTTCACCAACCTTCACATTGGAGGTATAATCAATACAAAAACCCCTTTTATTATCTTGTCTTTTCTGTTTTGTGCACATGTTTAGAATAATTATCATTTTACTGTATTGTCTTTCATTTAATGTTTTTCTGAACTGCTACTAAGGAGTCCCTTCTCCTTAGTAGGTGCTCATTTGCACAAGCTAAGGTGAAAACCCTAGCTATAGGGCACATACCACCTTTGCATTCATAGTCTCAACTTACTTGTATTTATTCCAGTTACTAGTGCGATATGGTGATGGAGTCGATATTCTCCTTTCTTTCCAATAGACTACGACCACCCACATCATGGACCACATCCATGAGTGGCATAGATGCCAAAGTCTATGCAAGATCAAGTTGGACGACCTGATATTTTTAGATTGGTTCTTAAAGTCCCTTATCCTATCCATTTCCAAGGATGTGGCATCAAAACACCCTCAAACTAAAGAAGAGTCCATCTTTAAATCCCAATAGTTCGACCTCCTATAGGCACAATTGAGCTACTTGTACACCATCTTGCTAGATGACCCTTGTGGAGACTCCTCCCAGTAGGATTTATCGATGTCATCGCATGCCACTGACGATGTTATTGGTACTGTCACATATGTCGATTAACCCTATGTGCATCTTCCCTCTGTGACAACTCTTTCGTGCGACAACACCTCTAGTGTTATGCAACCTTCAATGGGATCCTTTCCCATCTCAAGTTGTGGTCTTGATTTGTCCTGGGAAACCTCAAATTTTATAGCGACACCCTCTTATGTGCCTCTGGTCCCGACTCCTCATGTTCATGGACCAACCTATCAAGGGCCCACCTTTGGAAACACCCCTCAAGGGTATGCACCACATTTGACTACTAACCCTTACTATCCTTATCCAAATCCTTCATTGGTTGCCACCGCACCAACACTTCCTCAAGCTCCTCCCGCTCTTTATGGATAGGTTTATGATCAACAGAATCATCCACCTAACCAACCTGCCCCTAAAAACCTTCAAGGATAACCCAATAAAAGAAGAGGGAGGAACCATGGTAACAGTCAATGCTAAGGAGCAGGAAACCCACCTCCTATCCCCCGTGGAAACAACAGAGCCAACCCTTCCATCCAAGACCATAACCAATCACCCAAGAAGGCAAAGAACCTACAGCTAAGAGCTAACCATCCCTATTCTTTCTGCAATGTCTGTGGACACTATACTCATCATTTTCCCCACTTAGCTAGAGCCCGTAAAATTTGGGATGAGGCTAACCACCATGATGCTACGAATTCCTCTCAGGAACAACCTAACCCACCTCAACTGACCCAGCCTCCCATGTTGCTGCAAAACCCTTTTCCCACCCAAGGGGTAGTGCCAACTCATCCCACGAAACAATTCGCAGCCTCCTCAAGCCAGGCTCCTTATTTGGTGTTTCAACACCTTTTTATGATTTTAATTGAGGTTAGTCTCTAGACGTGTCACAACTAGTACAGTTCAGTCTCTCAGACCATTCTTATCAGCAATCTTAGGGATTCTAGTCCAAACTCGCCTTTGTGGTTACCTTGACCTCCAATTGATGGCAATCCCAAAGCATTGAAGTTTCCATTGGATTGCTTCATGGACAATGCCAACATCCGTGCTGCACCCAACTATAGCATTGTTGATGACTTGGCTCAATGTCTCGCTTCCATGTCTTCCTTGGAAGTCCTCAGGAACTTCCCAATGCAATGAAAAGACATACTATCAACCTAAGGATAAATTGACCCCTCTGATTCATGTTTGATGGCATTCGACTTAGATCATTTTGAACCTTGCATGCCTTCGTCCATCTCATTTTAGATCCATGTCTTGGTCAAGAACCTATCAATACATTAACACATTGTCGATGAGGTCACCTCTACATGCGTCATGCCCACCTTCATTTGGAAGAAACTGGGGTCCCCTCCATTGTAGCCTTCCACGATGGCACTGCATGCTTATGATGGTTGTGCAACCCAAACACATGGCCTTCTCCTGAATTTCCTTGTAGAGTTATCTAGAAAAACTGTCCTAATAGACATTGAATTCATTAACACCCAACTCAACTATAACCTTCTTCTAGGATTCAGTTACATGTATACGATGAATGCCGTCGCCTCATCCTTCTTCTAGATCATGACATTCCCTCATGAAGGGAGGGTCATCAAAATTGACCAATTAACCTACTATGACCCAAAAGGGTCGTCTACTCCAAAAAATGTCCTCCTCATGGTCGACAACACTACCTCTGATGTTTTCATCCCATCAATTTCTGCTGTTAGGACGGGATGAATGGTGATTCTCCTATGAATACTACATTTTAGGCCCTACCCACCACCCCCCACCCCGAACCATAGATATATCTGATTTATGTACCATCTCTTCAGAAAATCCAGTTTCGTAATCACAACCTACGACTCAACCTGCACCCACACCACAACCCTAGTCTCAACCCCAACGACAATCCCAACCACAGACCGCATCAATGCCTAGCCACGAAGATACCCATATACACAAAATCCCTTTCTTGTTTCCACCATCAAGAGTCATTAGGATGCCTGTGATGGTAACGTTGAACATCCCCGAATTGACACTAGGCTTCCTCGTCTGGTACTTACCTATGACAAATTCCACCCCGACCCCATAGGTTTTCTTAATACCAGTTCAACCCATTTAAACTACCAACCGACCACCTCCTAGTGTCCCCACATCAACACCCTCAATTATTGCATCCCTACGTATCAGGTTGAAGGTTTCCCCTTACAATCCCCCAACTCCTCCCAAGAAGAAGGCAGGGTAAATATTAAAAACACCACCCCATCCACCAACCAGAGAAAAGTACTGAACACACCTTCCACAACTTCTTCTCAAGCACCACCCCCTTGTGCTTTGTGTGATGTTATGGGTCATGCTACTCAAAATTTTATGTAATTTCCTATCCTACGCACGCATATTCAGACACTGGATGATGAAGAAAACACCTCTCTTGTTTAGGTACTTGAACCTACCCAACCAAAAAATAAGTCCCTTCGAAAAAACCATCAATGTGCGATCTATGGAATGTATGACCACTACTATAATCATTGCACTGACCTACCCGAGTACCCCTATGTCATAACGGAATTATGTAGAATCTGCTTGGAGTCGGAAGTCACAGTTGTCGAACAGATTCACCCCCTGGTGTCCTCCTCGAACGAGGTAAACACCATCTATGTTATCTCGACCCATGATCCACCATCCATGTCGTCGCCCATTGTAGACCCTTCTGATCTCACCACCCGATGTTTTTGCGGTGACGAAGAGGTCCTCGAAGCTCTAACGAAGCCCAAATTCCCTTGCGATGATATACACCATCAGGCCTATTTTATTCCCAAGGATTCTAGCACACCCACATCCGATTGGTTCTCTCTAGAGTCCAAAGACTTCCTCCGGCACCGTAACATTGATTGGTTCAAGCACACAATCCTATCACCTGATTCCTTTGAGGAGGGGAACATGGCCAACATATCACCCTCTATCTTGGTATATATCTCTATCAACCCATGTGTTGTCGAAAACATCACATTAGGTGCCTCTTGCACCCCTTAGTTCACTCTCCCTATGGTCCATAAATCGGGGGATAACAAACTAGTAATCACCTCCATGAATGAAAAATAGGGGCGAACGAATTTCCCATGCCTCCAAGATTGAAAAATTAGGGCAAAACCAACTGACCTTGGCCTCCATTACCATAATTTTCGGGGCAAACTGATCATTTTGGCCATCTTTCACGGGGCTAAGATTATTTTTACCAATTTTTCCTTCTCTCGCAACCTTGGCTATCTGATTTTTTACCATTGTCCCATTTATAAATATTGGACGAATTTCTTTAAATTAAAAAAAAATGCTTGCATATTAAAAATTCGCTCACACTTTTTGTTTGGCCCCTATAAATTCACCCATGGGTTATAAATCTCCCCTAAAATCATCCCTGATATCATAGCACAATGCATGACATAGTGACCTCTAACTCAACACCATAGGTGAAGTGGATGTGTCCAACGGAGCCCACTCAAATTCCATCATCAAGTAAACCTCCACCTAATAATCTTTCAACACAGAATGATGAAGTGGTTCAAGCCATTCAAATATTGATAGATGTTGAGTATGCATAGCTAGATGTGTAAGGAGTTGTTGATTTGCAATCTCATAAAGAAGACCACACACATGTCGAGCACAATCCTAGTCTGAGCCAACGTTTCTAGTTGAATCTTTCTCTATATTTGGATTTGCATTATATCATTTCATTTTCATATTGACGGTAAATTTCTAAATATTTGTAACTACTATTCTTTATTAAGGACATTTCATGCATCGACTGATAGAAGAAAAAAAGAAGTCACGCTTGTCAAAGCTCATAGAGATGATCAATGCCTTCAAATAATTTCCGAATGTAGGATTAGAAAAACTAGCTAGCAATATAACAATTGGTTTCTACCCAATATTGGATGTTGTTGCCACAATAAGCTATGAGTTATCACAAACACAATATGTTGAAAATGAAATAAATAATCCATGGTACAAATGTTGTAGTTTAGACCCATGTAACTTGGTTGTAACCAGTCATGGACGCAAATAGTTATGACTTTAAATCACTTAGGATTCCAATGCATAACCATCTATGCCTATTTTAAATCATTATTTAGAGAGTGAAAAGTGAAACCTTGGACATTTTGAAAGAAGATCATTTAGATTTTTGTATTGACTTTTAAAAACCGTGACATGTATATTTGAAATTGATGAGAGCTATAAATTCATAGATGGTTGATGTTGGGATACAATTGCGTCTGCATTTAAAGAAAATCAATTGGGACGTGTAAAAATTGAGACAATCATGAATGTATATCCAATTAGTCTTATCAAAATCATTCTTTGATGAGGTAAACACCACCTCGTTCAAAGTTAATAAATATCCAAAGTATTTCATTATCTTTCGAATGGAGATATACATTATCCTATCCTTGCTCTAACAATGAAGTAGTTTGATAGGTAAAGAATTAGTAGTTTTTCACCTCATTGATTTTTTTTAAATTTGCAATCATTTTCTTTAAAGTAAAATGAAATCATTTACTTATAAAATAATTTTTTATTTCAATATTGGTTACTAGTAATGTTTATTTTTTCTAATTCTTTAAAGGTTGTTAGCTCAATGAAAGAGCACATGGCATGCAATCATTTTATTTTAAAGTAAAATGCAATCATATAGTCATAAAGTAATATTTTTATTGAAATGGTTAACAATAATGTTTATTTTTTCCAATTCTTAAAAGATTGCTAGCTCAATGGAATAGCGTCTGATTTGCTTAAAAGTAGGAGGTTAGTAGTTTGATTCCATTGTACCCTAATATTATAGTTTATTTTTAAGAAAATAATATTTAAAATGATTTAGCTTAATAATGATCAATTGTCTATGTACATTGTTTTATATAATGTCTTTGTACAGACAAAATTAATATTGTTTGGAGATACAAAAGGATTTTCATCATATATTGTCGCTATATATATATATATATATATATATATATATATTTGTCTCAACCTGAGACAATAGAATCATTTATATAGACAATATGGTCCATAATTTATGTATTCTATATTGCCTCTATACACACAATAGTTTAAGACAATAATTTAATACACTCGTTTAAAGGAAATATTTAAGACAGTACACAACATTTTTTGTCTCTAGTTAAGAAATTTACATAAATATTGTGTCAAATATTGTCTAAAACGCCCCCTCTATGTAATAGTGAGCATATACAAGGACCTCCATCATATCAACTATCACTTCCTTACACCCCATCCAAGTGTGGATGTTGAAAATGTTATATGAAAGAAAAAAATGAATTATAAACAAATTTATTTTGATATTAACCATTTAACCGTACTCTTTTCCCTATCATGTTTCTAAGGTTTCTCTTTCAAATTCATCAACTAAAAAAATATGAAGAATCACAATGCTACATCATAGAATGGTAGCAAAATTGTACCAACATGTTATTGGTTTAAAAGATTCAAATAAAGATAAACATGACATAATATAGAGCAAATTGTGGTAATCTATTCACTTAAAAGGTTGAAGATTAAAAACAAATCAACTAGAAAGAAAAAAAATGCATTAGAAATACAAAACCTTCTAGATGTTATTATTCTCAACAAAATTAAGGTCTATCTCCATGAAAATGAAAAAAATTCTTATTTGATTATTATTAAAAAACATTTTAAAATACTAAAAACTAATTTTCTTGTATAAGTTTCAAGGAACTTTTCTTTAAAAATGATCTTTAATTCCAAATAATTAACAAATAGTTTTAAATAATTTAATAATTCTATATGAGAATATATTAGAAAACATATTTTCTTTTTCATTTTTGTTTAACATTCCATATATATTATATCTTTTACATTATATTATTTTCAATCCAATTAAATTCTATCTTAAATAAAAGAAAGTTATTTCTTAATATTGAATGATTATGATTAAAAAAACATTTTTAAAAATGAACTAAAAACTTATTTTTTTCTACAATTTCATAAGTTCTAAGGATGAAAGGACTTTTCTTTACAAAATATGTAACTTAGTTTTAAATTATGTGAACTAAACTCTAGACTATTTGCACCTAGAATGTGGGAATAATTCTGGTCAAAATCTGGTTCAAATGGTTGAAATCGCACTTTGGGGTTGTATGAATTGCATAATTTGGTTGCCCCAAGGGATGTTGAGGGCGTTGAATCCATCCATGCAATCAAAATTGCAATTCTGTCTAGACGACTTTGTTTTAAATAATTATTTAAATTTAATGTGGAAAACAATATATTACAAAACATCTTTTTTTTATAAAAAAAAAGATTAACATTTGATATATATTAAAAACTCAAATAAAGATTGAGATGAAATAATGTAGAGCAAATTGTGGTATTTGATTCCCTTAAAAGGATATGATTAAAAACAAATTAATTAGAAAGAAAAAATATGCATTGAAAATACATAAACTTCTAGATATTATTATTTTCAAGAAATTGAAATCTCTTTTCATGAAAATGAAATAATTTCTCATTTAATTATTGTTAAAAAATATTTTTAACAAACTAAAAACTTATTTCTTGTATATGTTGAAAAGATGAAAAACTTTTCTTTTGAAATTTTCCATAGTTACAAATAATTAATAAATAGTTTTAAATAATTACTTAATTTTATATGATAATAAATATTAAAAAAGATATTTTCTTTTTCAATTTCTTTACCATTTCATATATATTGGATCTTTTACATTATATTATTTTTAATCAAATTAAATTATATTTCAACAAAAATAAAGTTATTTCTTAATTTTCAATAATTATAATTTAAAAAGATTTTTTTAAAACTTATTTTCTTCTACAATTTCATAAGCTTTAATGATAAAAGGAATTTCCTTTAAAAATGAAAGTATGTTTAATTTTAAATAATTAACTAATTTAATATAATAATAAAAAATATATTACGAAACATATTTTCCTTTTAAAAAAAATAAAATTAACCTTTTATATATATTATATTTTTAGCATTAAGTAATAAAATAGTAATAATTGAATAATATTTTTTATTATATAATTACAAATTCTTAACACAGTAATAAAAATCAAAATTATAAAATAACAACAATTAAATTATAAACCTTTACAGAGTGAACATCAAAATAAATTAACAAAGTATACTTAAAATTCAAATAATGTTAACAAAGAATTATGCAAGTGTATTAACAAGGTTAGTCTTGAATGAAAGATAATGTTATTAAATTGAATTAATGATAATGTTATTAAAATGGATTTATGACTTACATTGCAAAATAAACCAGATTTAATACATTTATATATCTCCCTAAAATTCAGTTATTAGATATTATTATTAAGATTGTATCCCTAAGATTCAATTAAATTAGTTCAAAAGAAGCAGACTAGGTAAGATATTACACACATGATCAATCTCATGGCCATCAATGTGACCGTGATTGTCTCGATGTCATGGCCTTTTGGGATTGGACTGCATCTTTTTCTTTGTCTTTCTCTTTTGTTTGGCCTCAGGGAATGTGTTTTCCACGTGAATCAAATCCTCAAACCGCGTGACTTGCTGCGGTGTTATATATTTAGCTTCAGGGAACGTGTTGTGAATATAATCAACATCAAGGTCCATATGCTTCCATGGGACGTTGAAATCGGTGAATTGTTGCAATATCTCAAAGTTTGACATTGGCTATTATGTATCACATCCTACAACAAAAATTCATGAATAAACATTTTTTTTTATGAAAGACGCCACTGGAGAAGCATGCATTCCTAGACATTATTCACAAAATTTGAAAACAAAATATTGCAAAATACTAAGATATTGATTGTGGGGTTTGTTCTCAAGAGAATAGCAGCAGAGCATTGTTACTCGGATCAAATATTTTGGGGGCAGAGGGACGGAACAGCTCAGCAGTGCACTGTGTAGAATCTTTAACAAACGGTTACACGTCACGGGAAAAGGGAGGGAATGACATAGGGAGCGACTGACACAGCAATGCAATGCAGTGCAGTGGGTAAAATCTTATTTTATAACCTATAAAACAAAGTTTTAGAAGCCTCTCTTACCTGCTTAACCATTAGCGTTGTTCCTGGGAGCCATCCACTGGAAATAGTGATACCCCAGAGCTTTAAAAGTGCAGAGTATCCAAATCTGGCAAAAGAATGGAGCTTTGAATAGTTTTCCCAGTGACGTCCTTCAATCAAATAATACAAGTCAAATAAGTCTTTGCATGCGCAAATTGCCCCAACAGCTCTCAATCAATAGTACAAGGCAAAGAGTAAAGATGGACCGTGTGGTCAACTAAGTCGTCTAATAAAACAATGTAATTACTATTTATAATATAGTTCAGTAATTACATCATAAATGTTAACAATAATATCTGTCAGTGTAATTCTTTTCATTTTTGATGCTAAATTTTCATTTATTTATCCAGATTGATTTTATGGTAGACATAATTTCAAATAAACATATAAAAAAATATAGAATATAACTTGTAGTTATATTGGATAAGGATAGTCAATAAAAAGACAATTTGTTTAACTAGAAGAAGAGATCCTATCTATGTTCATCAACCACAAATTGAGTGTCTATGTTAGAGGGGTGGAACGAACAAATATCCACAAATTATCTATCCTTAAAATTATTCCTGCCATTGATCATAAAATATCAACCAAATTCCCACCTTAGAAAAATCAGATTTTATTTTTGGAAGATGTTGATTCTCACATACAACCATTGGTCTAATAATGTAGTAAAAGGATGCAGATTCTCAGTGACTTCTTAGAAACCACCATTGATCAGATAATGTAGTCAAAAAATGCACGACAAATGTCTATTTGAATTGTGTTTATGTAAAGTCACATTCACAAACTTTGGTCGTGATGGATTAGTTTGAGTCCATCGTTCCATTGTTAACTGGAGAAGAGTACTTGCGTGTTGTGGTCTGAGTCCGTCATTCTATTGTTAACTGTTGAATTTTGAGCACTAATTCACAATACTCTAGGATCTTTACTGAGAGATAACATATACAGTATATCAATGCATAACAATCACAATAAGCATGACAAACATTACAAGAATCAAAAGCATGAGAGACAAGAGACACAGAGTTTCCGTGGGGAAAACCCTAAGGTGAAAAACCTCACAAATTCCTCAGGGATAAGGAGAGCAATGGCTCAACCAAAGTACAACCAAAATACACTGAGATAGTCTCCTAGTAGCAGATGATCCTCCTCCTCACTAGTGCGCCACTTTCTGAGTGAGAGAAGTATGACTTTCCAAATGATCCAAATAGAGATCTCCCTATCTCTATTTATACTTAACCTGTTTTCTCAGTTACACTATGGGGCCGACTTGTCTATCTAGATACATCCACAATATAATATATATTTCAGGGCCAACCTCACACATGGTGGTCTAATAACCCATCGACAAGTACACACACTTGCGACACTTGTCAATCCACATGACAACACTTCCTTGTAGAGGAATAACACATCTCTAATAAGGGTACAATAAATATATATGAAATACATAGATGAAATACATTCCGAAGTTACATATACATCAACACTCCCTCTTAACTAGGAAGGTACTTCTCAACACAGATCTGTTAGACAAGTCTTCTTCTCGGGATCGTCGCCATCGATGCATCGTCGTCATTATCATCACTGCTGCTACTATCTCAACCAATCTCTAACTCTACTCGTCATAGGAAGTTCTACAGAGCCAGTATTTTTTCATACTGGATGTAGGCCCACCACCTGCAGGTCTTCGTCATCACTGGCCATACTATGGAATCCTCAAGACTTATTACGTGCATCACAAAACCTCGAAAGAGCATCCTAGGTCGTTACAAGCACACGGCTCTACCTATAGGATCTCCCAGGGCCATATTATATGTGACCTCACCACAAAACCTCGCAAGAGCATCCCAGGCTATTACAAGCACACAGATCTACCTATAGGATCTCCCAGGGACAGATTATATGTGGTCACCACAAAACCTCGCAAGAGCATCCCAGGCTGTTACGAGAACACAGCTCTACCTATAGGATCTCCCAGGGACAGATTATATGTGGTCATGGCAAAACCTTGCAAGGGAATCCCAGGACTTATTACGGGCACACAGCCCAACCTATCGGATCTCCCAGGGACATATTATATGCCATAGGACAAAACCTCGAAAGAGAATCTACCAGATATCCCAGGGCCAGATTATATGCCATAGGCAAAACCTCGAAAGACTATCTACAGATCTCCCAGGGCCAAATTATATGTCCTCCCAGAGAAAAACCTCGAAATAGCATTTGTCAGATATCCCAGGGCCAAATTATATGCCATAGGAAAAACCTCGAAAGACTATCTACAAATATCCCAGGGCCAAATTATATGCTCATCTGCACAACCTGATTCACGGCCGTAGAGTATCAACCTGATACTCACCATACATCATCCTAATGTATACATGATCATCCTGATCATCATCACTGCAACATCCTGTTGCATATCATCTGGAGCAACATCCTGAAGCTCGTCATCCATGATCATCCTGATCATACAATGCATCTACCTGATGCATACCAAGTATCTACCTGATACATATCATCATACATGATCCACCCGATACATATACAGATACATGGTCCAAGCATCCAACATGATGCATACATACATATACATATAAATGATCCAACTGATCATATCCAACATCCAACATGATGCATACATACATATACATATAAATGATCCAACTGATCATATCCAGCATCCAACATGATGCGTACATACATATACATATAAATGATCCAACTGATCATATCCAGCATCCTCTTGATGCATATACAGAGCAGTAACTAGAGCATCGTCCTGATGCTCATCATCCAGCGCTTACATCCACAACCATGTGAAGGATCCTCCTTCCAACATGCTTGGAATGGCCTCTGCAAATGTGTCCATCACTTCTTCCTCGAAGTGTCATCAATCCAAAGAACACCAAGCCTCTCTTTGAAGTACTCGAACTTGACCCTGGGTAGTGCCTTTGTCAGTACATCTACAATCTGCTCATCCGTCGCAACATACATGAGCTTCACAGCTCCTCTCTACACCATATCCCTGATATAGTGATATTTGATCTCTATATGTTTCGACCTGTCATGAAACACTGGGTTCTTGGACAACTTCACACAACTCTGGTTATCACAAAAGATACCAGTAGCATCCAACGGGAGATCTAATAACTGAGACAGTAGCTTACATAGCCATACTGCCTCACAACTAGCTGAACAGGATGCAACATACTCTGCCTTGGCTATACTCAGTGCTACACAGGACTTCTTCCTGCTAAACCAAGAGATCACACCTGATCCCATACTGAAGCAGCACCCAGATGTGCTCTTCCTATCTGCAGCACTGCCAGCCCAATTTGAATCAACATAACCCTGCAGGTTAAACTTTTGATTCACTTCATACTTGAGCCCATAATCCACTGTACCCTTCAGGTACCTCAGAACATGCTTAACAGTAACCAAGTGAACACTCCTCGGATCTGTCAAGAACTGGCTCAATGTGTTAACCACAAAGAAAATATATGGTCTTGTGTTCGTCAGGTACATCAAGGACCCAATCATCTGATGATACATAGAGACATCAACCGGCTCATATGAAGCATCACATAGAAGCTTCAGGTTCGATGCCATAGGTGTGGCCATGGCCTTGCAATCCATCATCCCGAATATCTTTAGGATATCTACTGTGTACTTCCCTTGACCAAGGAAGATCCCACCTGCACTCTGCCACACCTCCATACCTAGGAAATAATACATCATTCCCAAATATTTCATATCGAACTCGGCAGCAAGATTCCTCTTAGTATCTGCAATCAATCTGTCATCTCATGTTACAAATAAGTCATCCACATACAGGAGTAGAATCACAGGATTCCCTTCCTCAATATTGTAGTAAAGGTTGGAATCCACTTTACTCTTGGTAAAGCCTAAACTAGATAGGAAATTGTCCATCCTACCATACCAAGTTCTGGGAGCTTGCTTCAAGCCATACAAGGCTTTCTTCAATCTACACACATATAAATCCCTGTCATGTGTTTCAAAACCGAGTGGTTGCCCCACATATACTTCCTCTTCAACTACACCATTCAAGAAAGTTGTCTTGAAATCCATCTGATGTATCTTCTATTTCATCACTTTTATATTTCTCTATGTTGCCATCTGTAGCATGCTTGATCTGATAGATCCATATGGAAGTCATAACAAACTTCTCTTCGGGTCTTGGGACCGCATCCCAAACATTGTTCTTCATGATCGACGAATCATGGCATTCTTCTCGTATCTTAGGAACTTCAATATCTTCAATAGATAATTTTGTTGCTTTGAACAAATGTTGTAGTCCTTCTTTTGTAGGTGAAGGTATATGGTCTTTCCTACAAAACAAGTTAAATTGCATGATTACAAACATCTCATAATTTCAGAACAAATTCTTTCACATAAATAAATATGTCATACAGTCATGCAATTTTTTAAGCCAATGCTTCAATACAACATTTATCCATGTTCCATAACTTTATAGATGCCTTCCAGTCTCTACCAGAACATTGTTAAGAGTTTGCACTACTCTCAACATGTCAGCAAAGAGGTTTCATTCTAGAAAAGTAGCAATGGAATGTTGTACAGTGCCATAGGCCACTTACCCAACACATGCATATTATTAGTATATTGTTCATTAATGCAATCATTCTAATATGCACAATACATATCCTAAGTCTAGGAACATGAGCTATTACATCATTGAACAATTTTATTTAAACAAACAAATATGCAAGAAATGATAATTAAAATACTTATCTTGTTTGTTTGTTGGGTGGACTCCCTCTGATTCTTTGCTTCATTGCAGGAGCTACTGGAGTAGCTTCTTCTACACCTTTCTATTGTGGAATGTAAAATATGGTCAACTCCCTCTGAATATCTGCATCCTTGGAGAAACTACTGAAGTGTGCTTCTTCTTGATCTTTGCTTCCTTGCAGGGGCATGTGGAGTGTGCTCCCTCTTGATCTTTACTTCCTGGACTATCTGTCCTTGAACTTATATTCATCCTTGATCTCTATGCATGCTTATTAGTATCACTATTGTGTTATCCTCTAGGTCTCATACATAATCACACATTCATTAGTATAACACAATAATCTCAAGCATGTATAGTCATGATCATTTCAAACAGAAATAATAAGCATTAGCATTCAAGGTTTATATAGGACTCTAATGGTTAGTGATAACATGTCTAAACATGTGATTACTCAAACCTATGACTCTTCTGGATAAACATCATCAATCATGTCATGCATACTTATATAATAGATCCTATGATATAAGAAACACATACCTGGTCACCATATTTGCTAGTTATGTCTAGCAATGTGTTCTTGTTCTCTTCAATGACCTGCATAACTCATTAGTTAAGTTTTGCAAAAACAAATTATACATACCTCTATGTGATCCATGACTATGGATGAATCTTTGTCTTTATGTCACCATGGCATGTTCAGGTTGTCCCTTCAATTTGTACAAACCTCCCTCTTCCTCTCCAATCACTACTGCATCATTGATTGTTTTACACTTTTGCCACATTAGGACTTGGACATCTACAAATGCAACCCTCATACCTTTTTCATCCAATGCAGAGATGGAGAGTAAGTTCTTCTTGAGCCCAGGTACATAAAGGACTTCTTTCATCTTTAAAGATTTTCCAGAATCTAGGTTGTAGGAGGCTTCACCATTTCCTTTGATTGGGTATTGATAATCATCCCCAAGTTTCACCTTATGGGGGATTCATGTTCATATAGATTCACAAAATATTCCTTAAACCCAGTCATGTGTTTGGAAGCCCCACTGTCAATTAACCAATCATTACAACCATGGGAGATAGTACCTGTGAGAGCAGAGATTAGAACATACTCTTCTTCATTTGATGAGTCATCATCACTATCATCACTTTCTTCCCTAGCCTTCTTCTTTGGAGGTTCATCATCCTCGGCAACATGAGCATGGAACTTTCTTTTGCTACCATTCTTCTTCTTGCTGGAGTTGTTTTTATTATCCATTTTGTTCTTGGGACAATCTGAAGCAAAGTGACCCTTCTCATTGCATGTGAAGCATCTTAGATCCTTCTTATTCTTTTGATAGGATCTCTTGTAGCGAGAGTGCTCCTTCTTAGGCTTGCTTCTTTTGGTGTGAGCTGCGAGAGCTTGATCTTCACCTCCTATATTTTCCTCACGAGCTACAAGTATAGCTTCTTCTTGAGAGCATTCCTCCCACAGTTTACTGAAAGAGATCAATTTGTTTCTTGCACAGATTCCTTGAATAAATGAGTCCCATGACCTAGGTAGGCCATTCAGAGTGGTCATAACAACTTCACCATTGTCCACTACTTCATCCACAGCTTCAAGTTTCTCCTTGATCTGAGAGACCTTGGAGAAGTAAGATTGAATGGTTTCTCCATTCAACATCTTGACCCCTTTCAATTGATTCCGCAGAGTCATCTTCCGATTTATGTTCTTCCCTTCAAATAGCTTGGTCAAAGAGTCAAACATCTCCTTGGATATCTTTAGAGAAGACACATGGGGTATGAGATGGTATTTGATAGAATCGGCAATGATTCTCTTTGCCTTGACCAAGTTCTTCTTATGCAATACCTTGGCCTCTTCATCCTTTGGGATAGGGATGTCTTCTTTTATATATGAGTCCAACTCATTCTCTTCCAGGATTAACCCAATCTTATACTTCCAAGCTCAGAAGTTATCATCCCCTTCAAGATTATCCTCAAGCTTGGTGTGGTGATACATCTTAAAGAGTACTTCAAATGGAAATAGAAAAGATTTAGGTCTTACCACTTGAAATGCTGAAAACTGGATCTGGTCCCAGATTAGGGTTTGTCGGAAAAACCCTAAAATTTCAAAATGTGAATTTTAACTTTATGAAAGGATAGAAAGATGTGCCTTGATGAGCTGATCAGCCTGGTGCATTCAGAATTTGAGATCAACAAAGCTTTACCCTTCAGATTTGTCTTTTTGTCCTCCCGGGTTCACTCGGGAGAGCCCTGAATTAGGGTTTGAGTTTCCCAGAGATCCACCCAACAAAAAATCTCGATCCAAAGCTCTAAACTTCGATTGTTGCAAGGAGCTTCCAGCTATGTCTTCAGATTTCAGAAATTCCTATTTTTGTGGAAACTCTAATTTTTAGGGCCAAATCTGAAAATGCTCAGAATTGAATTCTGATTGGACAGATAGATTCTCCTTGATGAGTAGAGTCAATCTACTATACTGATTTTCCAAAATCTGTGGAGATAAACCCAATAAACAAGAAACTCAAGTTTTCATCACTGCACAATGTCTTCTTCTCAGGTTAGCTCTGATACCATGTTAAATTTTGAGCATTAATTCACAATACTCTAGGATCTTTACTGAGAGAATAACATATACAGTATATCAATGCATAACAATCACAAGAAGCATGACAAGCATCACAAGAATCAAAATCCTGAGAGACAAGAGACACAGAGTTTCTGTGGGGAAAACCCTAAGGTGAAAAGCCCCACAACTTCCTCAAGGATAGAGAGAGCAATGGCTCAACCAAAGTACAACCAAAATACACTGAGATAGTCTCCTAGTAGTATATGATCCTCCTCCTCACTAGTGTGCCACTTTCTGAGTGAGAGAAGTATGACTTTCCGAATGATCCAAATAGAGATCTCCGGCTTTCTATTTATACTTAACCTGTTTGCCCAGTTACACTATGGGACCGACTTGTCTATCTAGATACATCCACAATATAATATATATTTCAGGGCCGACCCCACACATGGTGGTATAATAACCCATCGGAAAATACACACACTTGCGACACTTTTCAATCCACATGACAACACTTCCTTATAGAGGAATAAGACATCTCTAATAAGGCTACAATAAATATATATGAAATACATAGATGAAATACATTCTGAAGTTACATATACATCAACATTAACTAGAGATATGGAATACTTGCTTTACATTAATATATCACCATTTTTATCTCTAATATTCCTTCCTCATCATTGCATCCGTGGGAGAGGAGTACTTGCATGATGTGGTTGTTACCATCGATTTTGATAATTAGATATTATATATCTAATTATCAACGCTCATACAAAAAATTCCAACTTTTAATTTTTTTATATTTTGATGTATCTTTGAAAAACACTATATTCGACTCTCTCGTTTATTTATTTGGTATGAATATTTCTCAATTCAATTCAAATTGGAATGGATCCACAAATAAACTATAACCAAGTACCAAATGAATATATATTGATAAATGAGGATTAATTCACAATAATTAAATTTGTGAGAAATCCATCGATATGGATAAAAATTGTCTTGTTGCAAATATTTACATTTTCTGTTTCTTGTACTGTGACAATAATATTTTTTTTCAAGCTAAAAAAAAGTAACTTTTTATTAATATATAAAATCAAAGTTATATATCCTGGTGGGTTAGCTCAAGTGGTTGAGTGTTGTAATCGCAAGCATAAGGTCTCGCGGTCAAATTCTTGGGTGGCTATGCAGGGCCTCACTTGATGTCCCCACCGGGTTAGGACCCGTAATCATGGTCGATGGTTTACCTTCGGTACCATCCTCGAAATGAGGGGAAGTACTTGAGTTATATCATCACTATACATAAAGGGTAGGTTTACAATAAGATTTCCCTAAAACAATCGAATCAAAATCTCTATTGTCGTGATAATTACCAATTCTTAGCAAAAACCATAACTATGACCCCCAAAAAACAATTGTCTAATAGAAAACAAGAGCTATGTGAGATTAAAACTGAAGGAGCATACTATAGGACTAAAGAGAAAATGAATGCTAGAAGAAATGGGCTGATAGTATATCATTGACTGTATTCCCTACTAATTCCTCAAAATCGATATCGTCATCCATAGCCCTGAGAGCTTCTTTTGACAATTGATCATCCTCAAAGTTAAATTCTCGAAATATGCGAGAGAAGCAGATAAGGAGGAAGAACTTAATCAACTACTTAATCATGCTCATCCATTGAGATAGTTGAAGAACACAAAGGCTAGTTCTTCATTTTCCCATTGAATGACAGATTTTGGATCACCAACAATTTGGATATGTTGAACCCCCTTCTCTTAGCAAACCATAAAATTCCCCATAAAGCTAATAACTCTGCTTTTGTATTAAAACCAAAACCAAATCTAAATTTTAGTCGGATAATGTGTGTAACACCTATTAACTTTATTCCATTAAATTTGTAAAATTACATAAGTAAAAAAAAATGTTTGATGTATTAATCATGTTTACTACTATGAATTTATTTCCATTTGATTGGCCTAATGCTTGTATATTTGTGATCCTTTGTAGAATGTGGTTGTTGTCTTTATCGTTATAGTACTCTTCTTTCTCCTTGATATGATGTAGTGGTAATCTTTGTCCATTAATTCTGTTTTTTCAAGTTTTACTATATCTGTAGCAAAGAGCCTTCGTTATCCTCGCATGTTCATATGATTATTATTTGTTCGCATGGGATAGATCCGCAGGAAGTGTGGAAGCCGACAAGATGTGAAAGGGTCATTCCATGGAAAAGGGACCTTTCGTCATTTTTGCGGAAGCATAAGATTTGTTAGATTAGTCAAGTCGGCCATGTGGGCCATTTTGTAATAGAATAAGAGAATATAAATACAGTAGGATTGTAAGCCTAAGGGCATCGAAGTTTTGGAGATTAATCCTATCTTTTGGGTTCGTTCTGTATCCGCGATATGATGACTTGTTATGTGAGGTTTATTCCACAGGTTTTGATGAATGAATGAGGATGTTTGGTTACGATATGAATTATGTTGTTATGCAATGATGCGATGATGAATAATGGGTTTTGTGAATATTTTATGTTTATTGATGCGCATATGTTGTTGAGTATGTTATGTATGTGTTAGAAATTGTGAATGGTCTAAGATGCGAATGATAAATTAATGATATGTTGTGAATGTTGTAATATCTCGTTAATGTGAAAGTAGATCGTGCATATCCTCTACACAACTATGGAAAATTGGTTCCAGCAGCCCTCTTATTCACCTTGGGTGAGACTGCACTTGCTCCGCAAGTGTTGCTAGGAAGGGTTACACCTTTCTGGGACGATGCATAAGGGAGTTAGGTTGATAGTTTGTTGGCAACATTGCGAAAGGTACCCCTGTCGATAGACTCTACGTCAACAAATGGTTCCATTTCCGAGACCCTAAGGAAGAAGAAAAGAGGATATGATGTGGCACCTGACAAAACCAGAGATCCAGGAGTGGTTCAATAAGAAGGAGGAATAATTCGCAGGAAGTGAGAAGCGAGATCCTAAGAAAACATCAACCAATTGGTTAGAAAGATACGTTTATTCAGATATTCACGAAATATTTTTTTCTGCGAATTCCCAGTGTTATTGCATGAGTGGCTAGCATAGTTGACGTTCCGTAAGAACCACTTCCAGAAGACTGAACCTGAGTGTTGGACCTAGGAGTTGGTGCGACAGCTGAAGCAGGTCAATAAAAAGGTATCGCAAGCTGTTGATTTCTGGGTAGACAGTATCCTTGAAGGATACATAACTGATTTTGCAGGAGATACTATCAAGTCATACAACGATGCCGAAAGAAATTTCTTCAGGGGGCCAAGAGGAAGATTTTTGTCATTGTTAAAACTATGGATTAAAATGCTTGTCTGCAAAAAAGGAATATTGAGGATGTTGTCTGATGAGTAAAATAATATTTGTGCGAGGGTGAAGGTATCGCGTAAGTACGAGTCTGACAGAAAGATGTGGTAGATGGACATGAGCGACGACGAATTTGAAAGGGAAGCTGACGAAGAGTGTCGTCTCTTGAGAAGTGGAGTAATATTCTGACATCTTGAGAAGAAGAGAAGGACTGAGAGAGAGTCTCCTGAGAGGACCAGAACAGAGAACCGCTGAACAGGACCACAGGGGAGGAAGCGACCTCATCACAGAGAATACGTCGACTAGGCTACCCCAGAGGTTGAAGGAGGTCATATCGTAAGTTACCACATACCTTCGACCCCGTACACTACTCCAAATTTCATACGAGGAAATCAAAACTATTCGCGGAGTTCCCTTACGTGTAGTGGAAAGAGTAGTGCTTCAGTGAACAACAATACTAGCAATGTTAGGATGGTAGACGAGGCAAAGATGCCTACATTTCAGGGGAATGGGACCGAGGATCCCAAACAATATTGGTTTATATGCAAAGTAGTCTGGACCGTGAAGCAGGTTCAGGATGATGCGATAAAGAGAGGACAACTAGTGATGACCCTTAGGAGTTGGGAATTAGACTGGTACATGAAGTTTGTAATGGTTCCGGTGGGAACAATGGCTAAAACATTGGAGTAGGTCAGAACGATGATGATTGACGAATTTAAAAAACTAAAATCTGAGTCGCAATAAGTCACTGAGCTTAAAGAGATTAAGCAATTCCCGAATGATTCAGTGTGGGAATTCGACCAATGATACAAGACATTGATAGCGAAAGTGAGATTTCCGATAAATGAGATACAACATAAAGAATGGCTCATCGTAGGATTGGTATTGCATATATGAGGACCATTGATGCAACAAAAATTTGCAACACGGGAAGAAGCATTAGAAATCGCAATGAAGCTAGAGGCTTCACCAATTGGCGCTATAGGAATGGGAATGGATAGAGTTCAAGCACAGTTGTCCAACTTAACACTTCAATTGGAGGATATTAAGAAGGACAAGGAGACCCATGGAGACATATGGTGTATCAAGTGCAGAAGGGAGGGGCATCATAAGGACAACTGCCCAAAATTCAATGAGTATTTGCAGGCAGGGGAACCAAACCCCCTTTGTCAAGGAGGTATGCCATGGTGTACTCTCTATCAGACCAGAGGGCATCGACCGGAGGAATGTGTATATCTGAAAAAGATGGTGTCAAATCCAACGAACTTATACTGCAAGTTTTGTCGATCAGTTGGCCATGATGAGAAGGACTGTAGGGCATATGACTTGTTGCAAGATCAAATAGTAGCCACGTATTTTATGAAGGGAGAAGAGCCGTTGGTGGTTCAACGGCAATCGTAGTATAACCAACCGCAGCAATAGGACCAAGGGAAATATGGGCAGCCACAGTGTGGGCATCCGCAGTATCCACCACCACCATATGGCCAGCCGCAATATGGGTAGCAACAGTATCAGCAACCGCGGTACGGGAAATCGCAGTACCAACAATATGGACCGCCACGTGGAGGCTTTAGGGAACGATTCCGTGGGGGCCGAGGTGCAAGTATAGGAAGCGGAGGTGTTGCCAGACAAGGAAGAGGACCAATCATCTGTTACAATTGTGGACAACAGGGGCACTACCAGCGAGATTGCTCGAATGCTGCGCCATAGTGCATACACTACAGTGCCATAGATCATAGTATATAAGACTGCCCTCAGCTTATTGCAAAATGGAAAATGAAGCAGAACCAGAACTCAAACAATTCAAATGTGTCACCTGCCATACAGATGATTTCAACAGAAGCTAGAGGCACCCATGCGATGGTCGGAATAGTGACACAAGAAGGAGTGGTGACTAGGGACGAAAAGCCACATGCCAATATCAGGCCAACACAAACATGACGGAAGTAGGCCAACGGTGGCGCAGAAATCGAAAAGGACACTATTTGGAAGGTATAAGGTGCAATGCGAAATAGGAGACGGGTACCTCTGGAGGAAGAAATCTATGACATGTCGTCGATGTTCGACCTGATGAAGTTGCGAAGGAAGGAAAACACCTTAAAATCCTTCTTGGGAAGTTGCCTAGATTTAGCAAAATGCCAGGATGTATTGGAAGAAATAGAGAGTCTACTACAACAATGAGGAGGTGCACAACTGGAACAGAGGGTTAATCGCATACATAAAAGGAAGACGGACAGGGAGATGCAGATGTTGGAACAGATCAGAGAGTTTTATGTCGACTCCATCATTCTGGATTTGGGTTCAGACACGAATATCTTGACTAAGAAGACATGGGAGATGATGGGGAAGCCACAGATGACATGGTCACCAGTACAGCTGCGACTAGAAAACCAAAGCAAGGTCACCCCGCTCGGTCGGGTATATCAACTTCTAGTTGAAATTGAAGGGCTCAGAATGTATGCGGATTTCGATGTTATTGAGATTTTGGATAACAGCGACCCCTATCTGGTACTACTAGGTATATACTGGGCTATGGAGAATCAAGCGATCATCAACTTTAAGAAAAGGATAATGTCATTCGAGAATCAAGAAATGAGGGTCATCGCACCACTGGATCCTGCGGAAGGGATGCGCTATACGGAGCTAGATAGAGACGAGCTTACGAAAGGATGGGATAATTTGTACAACACTTCTGAGGATTATGTTAACCCCACCACAAATGGAGAACTAGAATGGTGCAGCGACAACTCAACATCCTCCAATTCAGATGAGGCCCTTGAGAATTAGCAGAACCGGATGCATGAAGTGTCCTTTTGTAGATGCGCATGGATAACCCAGTCCCTATGGATGCTAGCATCAGAAGAGTATGCATTACCTACCTACGAAGGATTTCCCAACTTGGACATGTTCCTCACCGAATTTGAGGAGAAGGTGGTAGAACCACAGCGTCTTTTGGCCCTGGAGGAAGCCCCGAAGGCTACTCTTGCACGATGGTGGGAAGCGCATAAATAAAACATCACATCTACTCCTGCGCGATGGATGCCACGGGATAGATCCACAGGAAGTGCGGAAGCCGACAAGATGTGAAAGGGTCATTCCGCGGAAAAAGGACCTTTCACCGTTTTTGCAGAAGCATAAGATTTGTTAGATTAGTCAAGTCGGCAATGTGGGCCATTTTGTAATAGAATAAGAGAATATAAATAGAGTAGGATTGTAATCCTAAGGGCATCGAAGTTTTGGAGATTAATCCTATCTTTTGGGTTCGTTTTGTATCCGTGATATGATGACTTGACAGTTCTGCGAGGTTTATTCGTAGGTTTTGATGAATGAATGAGCATGTTCGGTTACGATATGAATTATGTTGTTATGCAATGATGCGATGATGAATAATGGGTTTTGTGAATATTTTATGTTTATTGATGCGCATATGATGTTGAGTATGTTATGTATGTGTTAGAAATTGTGAATGGTCTAAGATGTGAATGATAAATTAATGATATGTTGTAAATGTTGTAATCTCTGGTTAATGCGAAAGTAGATCATGCATATCCTCTACACAACTGTGGAAACTTGGTTCCAGTAGCCCTCTTATTCACCTCGGGTGAGACTGCACTTGCTCCGCAAGTGTTGCTGGGAAGGGTTACACCTTTCCGAGCCGATGCATAAGGGAGTACGGTTGATAGTTTGTTGGCGACAGTGCAAAGGGAACCCCTATAGATAGACTTTACGTCAACATTATTTATGATTATTGTTGATGTTCCAAGATTTGGACTAACGTTAATGCGAAGCTATCCTTGTTATTACTTGCTTGAGAGATTGCATGATTATTCTTTTGAATATATTGTGAGCCTTGATTGTTCATAGAACCATTTTATCTTAGCTTGTCATCCCTTTATGCACATATGTTATTGCATCGAGTAGAGCTAGGTGCTATACAACCTAGTATGGGGGATATGTTGTAACGTTCCTACCTAAAAAAAAAAAAAAAAAAAAAATTCATGTAGGCTCATAAAATAAAAGATTATGGAAAGTATTTAAAAAAAATCCATGTTGGCTCATAAAATAAAAAATTATGAAAAATAATTAAAAAAATTGATGTTCATCTATGAAATAAAAACTTAAAAACTTAAACCTGGATCTATCAACCAAGAGAGATCAAATTTCTTGAGTTTAAATTAAAAAAAAATTACACCTCAAGAAATTGCATCCCTCTCGGTGCTTGATAGATCTGGGTTTAAGATGAATCTATGCTAATGTATTTGCATCTTTGTATGTCAAAACTCTCATTGCTACCCTTGGCGATCCACATAAGCGTGGAGCCAACTTCGATGGAGTGCTTACTTAGGATTTATATGCTTTTGTTTATATTATCATCATTGTGTACATATCTTACAATACTTTCCCATGTTATTTTCTTATGCACGTGATTAAACCCTACGTCTTAAACCTTAGCGACTGACTTATTAGTGATGTCGAATCATGGAAGGGGTGCTTACTTAGGCTTTTGCCTAACACATGGATTATTGTATACAGGTGTCATTTAATTCTTCCATTATGTAGTTGACAAATTCCAACGATATCTCGGCCAATCAATACAACTCGACGTTAGAGTTTATGATACGAAGTGTCCAGTTAAGGTTGAATTAAGGACATGACAACACATCCTGAGAGTTGTTGGCTCATTAAATGAGACCAACTAATTTATAGTGGTGAGTGTACATGCATGGCATGCATCGCCCTTCCAACTGGATATGCTATAAATGAATATGTACCACTCTTTGAAAGGACTAAAGTGAGGGTTTTTATCCCTTCTCTTCACCGAGAAGCTTATTTAATGTCATTTGGTTTCGCTGTATACGAGAGTTCTTTGTTAGTCAGAGAGCTCTGTATGGATGGATCTAAAACAGAGTTAAGCTTTACTTGTTCTTCGCCCGTACTAGGCCCGTCGGTTAAATTACTGAACTTATTTTTCCCTGCTCGTGGTGTAAGATTTAATGTGGTTCCCTTCTTTTGTAAAAACCGGAGTTCGAACACTCATCCATATTGTCATGTCCCAAATTTGGAATTGGGTCACAATGGCCTAATCACATTAGCCATATTCATTAGAGTTTGTAAAATTGATGTTAAGGGTCAAATAATTGCCAAGGAGGAAAATTACTAGTTTCCTAGGTTTGGGGTGGAATCTTTGGGATTTGGAATAAGGGGGATAATAAATGATGATTAGACATTAGAAGGGTTCAAGTATTTAATAAATAGAGTGAATAAAGAAATTTAGGAGAAATCCTAAGTGACAAATGGTTTTGGAGACATATGGAGGATGTGGGACCCACACTAGCTTGATTTTTCATAATACATGGTATCTCTCTTTTGCAAATTCGAATTAATGGGAATGTGAACACTCTTGGGTGAGTTGGTAAGTCATAACACATGTCATTGAGCATCTTAGGTCAAATTTGGAAGGATTGGTAACCTCCATGGAAGATAAAGAGTCAAAGTGGAAGTTTGTGGACACTTGGGCTAGATTCCCTAGCCCCTATGACACCAATGATGGAGCATCTATGACAACTATGACAAATTGCAGACCTGACCTCTGACATCTGACCACTATGATATGTCAGCCCCAAAAATAGGCTCAAAGAAGGCGAATTTGGGAGTTGGAGAAGCCAACGAGACTCAAAATCGAATTTGGGAGAAGATGGAAGGTTGGAACTAGGAGACAAGTGGCAAATGTGGAATATTTCCTAAATGAAAATCTATTGAATATATTGAGAGGATTTCGACCCTTAGAAGGCTAATGTTGGTTATAAAATGTAGAAATGAAGTATGAGAATGGCTTTTGATCATTTGTAGAATTTGCAATTGCATTTGTGAAGAGGGAGAGCTAGTGGATGACTAGTTTCTTGCCTTAGCCAATTTCGAGGGTGAAAGATTCCCATCCAAGTTGGCAATTGGAAAGGCCATTCAGACCTTTCATTTGGAGCTTTAATGGAGTCTTTATTTGCAGGTTTAAGCTACAGGGCAGCTCATGGTTTCTTCTATTGCAGCTCGCTCCTTCAACCATTTCCAGTTTTGATGGCATATTCTTGATCCTTGAGAGAGGGCATTTTTGGTGAGCTATTGTACTCTTTGGGGGAGCTTCTAATGCCCCATTTATTTTTTAATATGAATTAAATACTTTTTTCTTCATCTCCAGAAAGTTTCAGGTCGAAATTCCAAGTAGAAATGTATAAATCTCATTTTTAATGGAAGAACAATGCCATTTCCCCACTACCTTGTTGTGAACCAATGTATTGATGATAATTTCGAATGAATGGATGATTCTATGATGAATTTTTGATTAATGGACTGCCATGTATGTATTTTACAAGTTTCATGTACTGTACTTGAGCATTTGGAGTATTTTTACTCAGTTTAATTGCATTGGGAGAAGAAATAGTGCCATTTCCACAAAGGTCGAATTGGTGATTTTTGCAGTTGAATGGGAGAGGGTGAGAACAGTTGTAATAAACCATTAATGGTGCATATGAGACATTAATAACATATTTAACACATTACATACCTCTGTTCATAAATTTGAGTGGGTTTGGAGGCATTTGGGAAGCCATTTTCAGTACTTACCTTAGGGGGATTTGAACCCCAAATTACTAGTAAAATTGCATACTTGGTCCAGAATCTTAAGAGAGTTTGCAGAGGTATTTTGGTGGCCATATGTTATCCCTGAACATCATATTCAATCCCTAATATCATTCATACACCTTCCTTGAATATTTGAAGGCATTTGGAGTCAATTTGAGACCTAGAGACCAATACTAGTCAAAGGGAAATCACTAGTAAAGTTACCTACATTGACCAGAATTGAAAGAGTATTTGCAAAAGTGTTTTAAAGGTACAAATACATCCCTGAAACACATATTTATGTTCTAATATCATTCATATACCTTCTCAGAATATTTGGGATCATTTGGGGCAAATTTGGGACCTAGAGATCGAAACTAGTCAAAGGTCGAACCAAGGAAAAAAGTGAAAAATTGCAATTTTAATAAAATTCCTAACAAGGGACATTACAGTGGTATCAGAGCATGGTCCTTGCACCTGTGTATTAGGTACATACATTCAAGAATAATTGGCATCCATGTCTTACTATTATTATGAATCCTATGAGTACAATTCTTATGAGGAATATGCAGATGCTTATGAGCAATATGAAGCAGAATGTGAATGGTATGAGGAAGAGGTGCCATCATGCAACACTTCTTACAATTTCAAGAGAAATGAAGATTATTCTTATGACTTTAAATCTGATGAATATGAGTGTGTCACACCAACCAAGGATAATTCTATGAGTGAATTCCAAAGATGGAGAGCAAAATATAAAACCTTGCCCCAACAATATCAAAAATATCAAGAATATCTTGCTTTTAGCAAAAATACACAAAATGCCATGTCTTTTGAGTACTATGCTGAACATGTTTTTGAAAATAGGCCCAAAAATGAAGATGTGGAGTTAGTGAAGAAAGGTTTATGCCGTTCTTGTAAAAACCCTTGGAGTGAGTATCATATATGTGTGCATGAAATGATGTCCTCCTTGAGGAGAGCTTTTGAGATTTATTCAAGAAGAGATTCCAAATATATTGATCCTAAGGAAAACAAGGAGAAAAATGCATCAGCTTGCTTTAAGGAGCAAAAGGAAGAGACATCACAAGAGCATGAAGAAGATTCTATTGAAAATATGGAAGATCATTTCGAGACACCTTCTAGCTTAGACATGAACCAAAGAGCATCTACTGATGGATGCTTAAACTATGAAGGAGTACCTACTGATGGGTGCTCACACCTCTATGTTGGTGACATAGAGATCACTTTTGAAAGTGTTTCTACAAGTACAAGTTTCATTAAGCATGATAATGAAGACCTTGTAGCAGTTGAAGAAGAACCAAGATCAACTTCCCCATCACCACTTGAGCTTCATGAAGTTGGTCCAAGCAAAATTGAAGAAGATGAGGAGGTTCATTTGCAAGAGCCTCATTTTCTTGAAGGGTCCTTAAAGATGAATGAAAATAAGATCCAAGAGTCCCTCAGCATTCTCCATGACACTCAAGCATTGGTGTCAAATTCTTGTTGGAGAGCTACTTCATTGGAGGAAACATCCTTCCTTGAAGACATGGAGAAGATTCAAAGAGCAATGTGCCACATCAAAGGTAATTTCATATCTTTGATTTTTGATAGAAACCATTTGTTTGAGCTTAATGAATTGTTACATGATGCATACTTGAAGAATAATGAGGATATTCATAAGCTCACAATTCAAAATGAGCAACTTCTTGAAAAGTTGCAAGATACTTGTTTTTCCTCCTATGTTTCAGATTGTCAAATGGTAGATTGTTTGGAGGATTCTCATGACATGGTGGATCATGAGAAATGTGAGAATTTGAATGTGCTTAATGTGTTTGAAGATGAACTTGAAGAGATCCAAACACTTGATGTGGTAGAAGAGGAACTTGAATTGTCTCTTGATGAAGCTTATGCAATTTTTAAAGAAGAGCATGATTCCTCTACATGGGAACCAATCTATGACAAAGGTTTCCCACTTTTGAAGGAACTGCATGATACTACCCACATGGATCCTTCCCATGATGAAACTTCTGCACTTTTTGATCATTTGGGTGATTTGGTTCATTCTTTTACATCCTACAATTCCATGTTTTGCAACATTAGTCTCAATGAAGTATGGGTGAAAGGGTTCTTTTTGATGGTGCCACATGAGGAGTATGGAACTCCTAGATTTACTTTTTATGATGATATGGTTGGAGCACATTATTATTCACATTTGCAGCAGCATACTTTGTTACTTTATGATGATGCACATCTACATGGATGCACCTATGATATGGATTTGAGTCACTTGAATACTCATGGTTTTTCTTGCTCAACACTGGGTTCATTTGATGTTAGAGGAACTTCATCCAACACTTGGATGAATAGATTTATGATGGGAGAACATTTTTGTTGGAAGCCACATACTTTGTTACATCTTTATGATTCTCACATTCATGGATGTATGGGTGAGACTTCTTTGAGTCATTTGAAGTCTCCTTGTTTTTTCTGCTCATTATTTGGTTCAGATTCTAGTGGAGATTCTTCATTCACTTCTTGGATGAAAGAATACATGGCTGAATATTTTGATGCATATCACATCCTTTTGGAGCAGCATTATAGGACATGGGATCCTCACCTATGTCATTGGAGCAGATTTGATTGGTCACTTGAAGCTTGTATGCACTTGGAAAATGGTGGTCTACTTGCTTGGAGGTATAAGCACTTTCATGACTCTTTGATGAAGCATATCCTTGATGTACATTTTCATTATGTCATTATGTACTTTGATTATATATATTTGGTACTCATGATGTTTGGAAGAATGCATACAAGAAAATGGGATCCAGGAATCCTCTTATCTAATGGTGTAGGTTGGAGAGCACTCTTAATTGTTGGGGTGCAATACAAGCAATGGGACCTTGGAATAATTTTTGTCTCATTGGTTTCATTTTTTTGGGGGAAGCAAGTAACATGGGAGATGGATTCCCCACTTAATAAAGTGATTTTAATAAGAGTAGTGCAGCAGCAAGCATGGTGGTTCCTCTCTAAAATATTCATGGAAAGTCAAAGACTCAAGGTTTGGCAATTCAATGGCAACTTCAAAGAATTATACAGAAAGCAGGTTATTCAACACCCATGTTTGAAATTGCTTGAGGACAAGCAATATTGGGAAGGGAGGATTTGTCATGTCCCAAATTTGGAATTGGGTCACAATGGCCTAATCACATTAGCCATATTCATTATAGTTTGTAAAATTGATGTTAAGGGTCAAATAATTGCCAAGGAGGAAAATTACTAGTTTCCTAGGTTTGGGGTGGAATCTTTGGGATTTGGAATAAGGGGGATAATAAATGATGATTAGACATTAGAAGGGTTCAAGTATTTAATAAATAGAGTGAATAAAGAAATTCAAGAGAAATCCTAAGTGACAAATGGTTTTGGAGACATATGGAGGATGTGGGACCCACACTAGCTTGATTTTTCATAATACATGGTATCTCTCTTTTGCAAATTCGAATTAATGGGAATGTGAACACTCTTGGGTGAGTTGGTAAGTCATAACACATGTCATTGAGCATATTAGGTCAAATTTGGAAGGATTGGTAACCTCCATGGAAGATAAAGAGTCAAAGTGGAAGTTTGTGGACACTTGGGCTAGATTCCCTAGCCCCTATGACACCAATGATGGAGCATCTATGACAACTATGACAAATTGCAGACCTTACCTCTGACATCTGACCACTATGACATGTCAGCCCCAAAAATAGGCTCAAAGAAGGCAAATTTGGGAGTTGGAGAAGCCAAAGAGACTCAAAATCGAATTTGGGAGAAGATGGAAGGTTGGAACTAGGAGACAAGTGGCAAATGTGGAATATTTCCTAAAGGAAAATCTATTGAATCTATTGAAAGGATTTCGACCCTTAGAAGGATAATGTTGGTTATAAAATGTAGAAATGAAGTATGAGAATGGCTTTTGATCATTTGTAGAATTTGCAATTGCATTTGTGAAGAGGGAGAGCTAGTGGATGACTAGTTTCTTGCCTTAGCCAATTTCGAGGGTGAAAGATTCCCATCCAAGTTGGCAATTGGAAAGACCATTCAGACCTTTCATTTGGAGCTTTAATGGAGTCTTTATTTGCAGGTTTAAGCTACAAGACAGCTCATGGTTTCTTCTATTGCAGCTCGCTCCTTCAACCATTTCCAGTTTTGATGGCATATTCTTGATCCTTGAGGGAGGGCGTTTTTGGTGAGCTATTGTACTCTTTGGGGGAGCTTCTAATGCCCCATTTATTTTGTAATATGAATTAAATACTCTGTTCTTCATCTCCAGAAAGTTTCAGGTCAAAATTCCAAGTAGAAATGTATAAATCTCATTTTTAATGGAAGAACAATGCCATTTCCCCACTACCTTGTTGTGAACCAATGTATTGATGATGATTTCGAATGAATGGATGATTCTATGATGAATTTGTGATTAATGGACTGCCATGGATGTATTTTATAAGTTTCATGTACTGTACTTGAGCATTTGAAGTATTTTTACTCAGTTTAATTGCATTGGGAGAAGAAATAGTGCCATTTCCCCAAGGGTCGAATTGGTGATTTTTGCAGTTGAATGGGAGAGGGTGAGAACAGTTGTAATAAACCATTAATGGTGCATATGAGACATTAATAACATATTTAACACATTACATACCTCTGTTCATAAATTTGAGTGGGTTTGGAGGCATTTGGGAAGCCATTTTCAGTACTTACCTTAGGGGGATTTGAACCCCAAATTACTAGTAAAATTGCATACTTGGTCCAGAATCTTAAGAGAGTTTGCAGAGGTATTTTGGTTGCCATATGTTATCCCTGAACATCATATTCAATCCCTAATATCATTCATACACCTTCCTTGAATATTTGAAGGCATTTGGAGTCAATTTGAGACCTAGAGACCAATACTAGTCAAAGGGAAATCACTAGTAAAGTTACCTACATTGACCAGAATTGAAAGAGTATTTGCAGAAGTGTTTTAAAGGTACAAAGACATCCCTGAAACACATATTTATGTTCTAATATCATTCATATACCTTCTCAGAAGATTTGGGATCATTTGGGGCAAATTTGGGACCTAGAGATCGAAACTAGTCAAAGGTCGAACTAAGGAAAAAAGTGGAAAATTGCAATTTTAATAAAATTCCTAACAAGGGACATTACACATATCCACTTCTCCAAGGTAATTTTGTATTCGCTCCTTTAGTTATATTTCCTCATTGTTTTGTTTAAAGACTGTGAATTCATCACTTCTTTCTCATAGATTATAATGTTTGTATTCTCTTTTTTGTAGGTGAACGCGAACGCTCAGAACGTAGTAGGAGAACCTTTTATCCGGGGATGAATAAATCAACCATCTCGGGTAAGCTCTCCTACTAGGTTTGGTTGTCAACGATGGTGTTTTCCACTCCTTTGAGCCACAGGTTCGAGTCATGTATATCGCGAGGACTGCCTATCTTTTCTCAAGATGTTTTCCCAGGGATTTAGCTCTGTGGATGTATATCTCTACAAGCCCTATGATGGGTTTTGATGGCGCAGGGCCTTGTTAAGTTTTTATAGCTACGGCATTTGATTTTATGTTAATAAAATGATGGGGTCTCCCCCCTTTGGACTAGTGCCAGCGTTATTCGTTCAAATGAATTATATGTATTTTTTTTTTGTGATTGTATATGTTATGAATAGTCTATGTGACTTCCATTCGAATTCCTACGTTTATCTAGCATTGTATGTCTGCTAAAGCAAAGGAAAGTCCTGAGTTTGGCATATTTAATCTTGAATCTATATTCTTGTTTTCACCGTCTGTATATAAATGATAATATTTTTTATGCCAATGATTAAGTATATCTCTATGCTTATATGATTATGGGATATGGTAAACTCCCCCTCCACCTAGATGTATCAACCTTGCATGAAGAAGAGTGACCCACTTCTCATGCAATGCATTAACTCACTAAATTGAGTCTTAAGATGAACTCGCCCCTTAACTGAAAGCTTCCCCACTTAGTTAGGTGGCTAACTTAAGTGTTGTAATGCAAGTGTTGCAAATCAAGTGTCGTCTTTTTGTTTAACATAAGTGTCATATTTTAGCTTAACGTAAGTATACACTTAGTTAGATAGATCTTCTTTGTTATTACTTAGTTAACCCTCTTTAACTAATTACTTCTTCTTAACATCACCGTGGTGATCAATTCGAGTTCTCCTTTGATTTACTGAAGTATTTACTGAATTTTAACCATTTGAATTCTCTCTTAATTAATTAGTTTATGTGCAATTCGAATTCTCTCATATATTATCACATCTTATCTTTATCTCTTGTATTATCTGCATGGTCGACATGTTCCATCTTAATTATTATATCAAATATACTAAGAATATTTTCCCAATGATGTGATCATATTGTGCTGCTATCATTCCAAGTGGTTATATGCTAAAGTAATTCACTCTAGAGGTGTTCAGACTCTAAACGAGACTTAATAGATCAACCATGTTTAGTATTACATCACACACCATGCATGCTTCGACATGCAAAGCATGACCTCAACACACGAGGCACCACCTCAATATACGAGGATATATCTTGACACAGAAGACCTTAGCTATGACTAGCAAGACTGTACAACATCATCACTTTGACATATAAAGCACTTGTCTCAATGCATGAACGTTAACCATTCTTGATTCAAACTCAATATTCTTCACCAAGTTTCATGATTCCAGCAAAGGCTCATATAAGGCACTACCTCTACACACGAGGCTTAATCTTGACATGCAATATCGACATGGAGAATGACTCATGATGATGTAACTTTAACACTCCCTCTCAGCGAGGGAGGCATTATATGCCATGCCAATCTTGTCTCAGAAGTACCTATACTATGTCATGGACAGAGGATTAGTCAACATATCTGCAATCTACTCACCAGTATCAATGTATTGAAGTCTTATGGAACCTCTCTAGATAATGTCTCTGATATAGTGATACTTCATCTCAATGTGCTTTTGTGATATTTTACAGGAGAGATCACACAACTAGAGAAAACTTCACTAAAAATCACTCAAGAATAGCAAAGAAGAGAAGAAGAATTGTTGAATCAATAATCACTCATTAACACAAGAAATGACAAAAACTGTTGTAATCATACATCAGCTGTAAGCTAGCACTCTGAAAATAGAATAATAACTTAATACAATCAAATGGATTTGAATTCCTCTAAGGTCATTCGAATTCTCCTCAATGTGTGGTTTGGATAGCATTGGAGACATCATCCAATTAGTGGTAGTAGTGACAAACAGTCAAAAGTCATTCAAATGAGTCTAACTGATTCATGTGAGCACAAATCAAAGGATGGGGATTCCAAGGAGGGCGCATGAGGCTGATGAGGATGTCAATAGGTCAAGTGGAACTCTGATACATACAACTGGAAGCTACAGGCAGTTAAACTACGCAATAGATGCAATAATTGGGAAATCAATGCTGCAACTGACTGTTAGTGATCCAGGTAGTGTAGTAGGGCGCATTAGTCTTCCAGGTGAGGAAAACAAGGCACACTAGGTAGCTAGGAGGGCTCCTGAGGGGTAAAAACAGGCTCTAGAGGGATAAACATAGGCTCCAGGTGCTAGGGAGAGTACCATACTTATGACTGGATGCATGCAGAATGCATAAAAAGCATACAAATATAAAAAATGATGGTGAGAATATTTCAACACCCCCCGCAAGCCAAACTATGAGGAAGTAACTGAAAACTAGTGGGGCCCTGGTAACTGAGACCAAAGGTCACCCCATACAACAATCTAAATAAATAAAGTGAGGAAAGAGGGAAAACCCAATGGGAATAAATCCCCTCCTCAAGATAGACTGTAGAAGGTAATCAATCATGTACATCACTCACCCCAAATGGTAAGTGAACTTCTCCACCGAAGAAGGATCTGTTGTCAGAAAATGAATCAGTAATGTGAGAAGGATGAAACCTTCCATTCTAATAATCAGATACGGTTCTCCTTTGATCATGTGGATCTCCCAAAAGATCTCCAACAGATCTAAGAGTAGTGGCTTCCCATCTAGGAAGAGGAGGATATGCAAGCTGTAGATCTGGATCTTGGTATTCCATTCTCTCATCTTCACTAATCGGTTCTAGATATTCAAGTTCTTGTGGATCTGGATCTAGCATTGTATCAAAAGGAGTTATCTTCCTCTTGGGAAGAAGTGGATCATGCTCCAAAAACATGTACTTGAGTTCTCCAACAATGGATGCAAGTGAAACTGGAGGCTTCCTGAACTTGCTCTTCTTACTAAGCATGGTGATAACACATCCAAAATTATGAACATCATTATGAAGCATGTGATTTGAACCAATTGAGGTATAATCAAATCCATGAATGTGTATGTAGTTCTTTGATATCTCCTTTGAACCGACATAGGTGAGATCATAACCAAATGAACTAATACATGATAGTGGTGGCTTGGAATTCAAATCAGATCCAAGAATTGATAGATGGCTTCTTATGATCTCCTTTGATCCAATAGGGGTGAGATCAAAACCAAAATCACAAGGATATGCATGAGACTTGAAACCAAGCGAATGATGGTGTCAGCTTCAATCTTCGATAAAACTCTAAAAACATGTGCCAATGACCAAATAGGAGTTTATAGGAAGCATTTGATGAGGGAGAGAGAATGCATCACCTCCTAAATCTGATTTTACATCCAACATACTCAGTAGTTCATCGTCCTTCACATCAGCAAGCTCATGGGAAGTAGATATTTCAAAAGTCTCTTCAACTTCTAGAGTAGTACCTCACATATCTTGCTCAGAATTTGAATTAAAAAATGGATCAACTTCATCAGTGGTGATGGATCATTTTGCAATAATAGATCCTGATATCATGTCTTGGATTTCGACTTCATCTTGAACAACTTCATCATGAGAAATGATTGAGGCCGAATCATGAGTAGAGAGAGCAGTGAAGGCAGTATTACTGGGCTTGTTCTCCAAATCATCCTCTTCCTTCTGCTTTCCAAATAATCTATACAATCTTGTCTAGTTATCACTTGGATGTTCAGGAGTAATACTGAGGTACTCCATATTGGAAAGCATAGCAGTACATATTGTTGGTTGTGGAGCCTGGTCTCCAGATTCAGAGATATTAGTATTCAGCTGTGTCCGTACCCTAGGTTTGGTTATGATCCCGGCACGACCCTAAGGGGGTCCAGAGGAGTGTCTACACCCTCGGCTAGGGGGTGCATAGCCCCCGAGGAAAATTTTTGGGGCTTTTTTTCACCACCAGTTTTTCGGGCCCATGGTTTTGGGTAACCCATGGTATTTTCCCATTGTATTTCCCTTAGAAAAGAAATACATTGTAATACAACTAGTTTTAATGATGTATTAGGTATTATGCATTGTAAAGATCTATGAGATCAAAGAAGAGAGATTGTGAGATAGTGAAGAGGAACTGCAACGTTTGTGCTACAGGTTGTATCCCTTCACTTTGCTGGATGGAATAATAATAAGGACTGGCAACTTCAGTGTGGACGTAGCCCAAGTTGGGGTGAACCACGATATATCTGTGTGTCTCTTGTAATGTGTGTATGATTATATTTGCATTTCTGTTTATTGTTATTGCTCTGCGATCTTGTTTTTCTAACACATATTGTTGTTGAGGCTCTATCACAATCATCTAGCCAATCTTCTTCCTCTTCATAGGAAGCAAAATATCTCTTAACACCAATACACATATTGAAAATACCATATCCATGGAAGTTGTTATTCAATTCAAATCTACTACTGCAACTGCAAAAGACATCAAAACTGTTGCAACTGAAGGAAACTGCTGCAACTACAAAGAACTTTGAATAACCTGCAAAAACAATGGAGATCCATAGTAGCTGTTGAATTCGAATATGTTGAAGGAGATAACCTGCAAAACAAATGAGAATTGTAAATGGAGATTTGCTGCCACTTGAATTGAACACTGCCTTAGGACAATGAGCACATGTGACTGGATCCTTCACACCTGTATAGACCTCACTGAATTGCTCCAGTGAATTCAAGACAATTGCACCACGATTTCTTGTGGAAATCCAGAGGCTTCTGGTGTTCAATGAAAGACTACTGCTCAAAGAACTGTTGCAACTGTTGCTGCTACAATTTGAATAGTTGACTCCAGCTCTGATACCATGTGATATTTTACAGGAGAGATCACACATCTAGAGAAAACCTCACTAAAACTCACTCAATAATAGCAAAGAAGAGAAGAAGAATTGTTGAATCAATAATCACTCATTAACACAAGAAATGACAAAAACTTATGTAATCATACATTAGCTGTAAGCTAGCACTCTGAAAGTATAATAATAACTGAATACAATCAAATGGATTTGAATTCCTCAAAGTTCATTCGAATTCTCCTCAATGTGTGACTTGGATAGCATTGGAGACATAACCCAATGAGTGGTAGTAGTCACAAATAGTCAAAAGTCGGTCAAATGAGTCTAACTGAGTCTAACTAAGACACGTGAACACAAATCAAGGGATGGAGACTCCAAGGATGGTGCATAAGGCTGATGAGGCTATCAGTAGGTCAAGTGGCACTCTGATACAGACAACAGAAATCTACGGGCAGTTAAATTGAGTAATAAATGCAATAATTTGACAATCAATGCTGCAACTAACTGTTAGTGATCCAAGTAGTATAGTAGGGTGCATTAGTCTTCCAGGTGAGGAATACAAGGCACAGTAGGTAGGTAGGAGGGATCCTGAGGGATAAAAACGGGCTCTAAGGGGATGAACATATGCTCCAGGTGCTAGGGAGACTACCATATTGATGACTGGATGCATGCAAAGCATGCAAACATAAAAAATGATGGTGAGAATATTCCAACAGTTTCGATCTATCATGAAACACAATGTTTTCTCAGAGATTTATGTAGCTCTAATTATCAGAGGGAATGACAGTAGTCTCAAGATTCTCACTGAACAACCCAACAAGTAGCTTCCTCAACCACACAACTTCTTGGCAAGCGTCACTAGATGTAGTATACTCGACTTCTGTAGTACTATGGGATATGTATCCCTACTTCCTATTGTACCAATAGATCATAGTTGATCCCAAGCTAAAACAAAATATGGATGTACTCTTTCGGTCCAAAATACTACCACCCCAATCGGAGTCAGCATATCCAAGTAACATCACTCCACCACTGGAATCATATATGATTCCATAAGCAATAGTACCTGGAAGGTATCTAAGCACATGCTTGGAATGAACCTAATTTCTTTGTCTTGGCTCAGACATGAACTGACTCAAGATACTCATTGCATAATATATGTCTGGTCTACTATGTATCAAATACATCAAGGACCAATGAGCTGTGTATACATCGTAGGATCCACTAGATCCAATATGGAATCTGACTCATGTAGATATTTTAGATTAGACACTATTGGAGTAGTCATGGACTTATAGTCCATCATACCAAATCTCTGCAATACATCAACTATGTACTTTCCTTGAGAAAGAAAGATCTCATATTTCATTTTTCAAACTTCTAAACCAAGAAAATAGTGCTTGCGACCTAAGTCTTTCATTTCGAACTCAGAATTGAGCTCCCTCTTGCACTGGGCTATCTGTTTCTCCTCTCCAGTAAGGAACACATCATTAATATAGAGAACCAAGATAAATGGTTGGTTCTTCACAACCTTGAAGTACAGGTTGGAGTTAGCTTCGCGTTTGGAGAATCCCAAGCTTAGAAGATAGTTTTTAATCCTTGAATACCAATCCCTCAAGGACTTATTAAGCCCATACAAGGATTTCTTAAGTTTGCATACATGGGACTCCTTCCCATGAATTGAAAATCCCTCAGATTTCTATATGTAAACCTCTTCTTCAACCTCATCATTAAGGAAGGCAGTCTTCACATCCATCTGGTGAAGTTTCCAACCTAAAAATGAAGCAAGGGAAATTACAGTTTGGATACTAGAGTACCTGGCTAAAAGAGAAAATGTCTCATTATAGTCTATCCCTTCTTTCTATGAGAATACATGAGTCACAAATATTTCTTTATACTTTTAAATACTTCCATAAGTTGCATGCTTGATTTTATAAATCCACTTGGAAGTTTCTATTTGACTTCCTGTCATGTTTAGGAATCACTTCCCACACATCATTATTTATAGTAAATTTGTATTCTTATACCATGGCATCTTTTCATACTTTCTACTTAGAGGATTCCTCATCTATGTTGCATATCCTGAAAATATTCCATTTCTCTTTCACTCTTTGGATGAGCTTGGAGGTGCTCCATGATTTTCTATGTCTTGCAGAATGTCTCGACACCATGCAGATATCCTATTAGCATGAGATTCATCAAGAGATATTTCTAGCATATCTTCTGGATATTCAAGATCAAGTGGATCCAAGGACTCATCAATCTTCTTCCTCTCACCATCTGAAAGGGGAGAATCAGAAACTGGATCCTCCATCAAAGGAGTATCATGATATTCCATTTTTTAATCACACTGTAGTTCTTCAGAGCGCTTGAGGGAAGCCTCTTCATGAAATGTTACATCTATGCAAACTTCAATGTTTATTTGTCCTGGAACATAGATTATGTAGGATTTGGAGGATTCACTATATCCAACAAATGCACCTTTATTTCTAGATGGCTCCATCTTTGTCCTCTTCTCTTTCGGTATGTGAATGTAAACAAGACAACCGAAAATCTTCAAGTGTCCAATATCTGGTTTTTCACTAGTGAAAACCTATTCGAGATTCTTTCTCCCAAGATAGCATGAGGGCTTCTATTATGAATATAAATTACAATGCTAGAGGCTTCTTCCCATAAGGATGTGGGAAGAGATTGATCACACGTCATGGATTTTGCAGCCTCACATATTGTTCTGTTCTTTCTTTCAGCAACCCCATTTTGCTTTTCAAATAGAGAAATCATTGAAATCAATACAACAATTGCTTGCAATATGCTTGATCAAGAACTTTAATGTTTAACCCTTACCCTATATCAAAGATATAAATATTAAAATAAATGCAACAGGCATTTGCAATATGCTTTATCAAGATGTAAAAGAGAGAGAAAACATAACATATTTCATCTCAAAGCAAATGCACAACCACTAAAATGAACTATAACTAAAACCCTATATCGGGAGAGAGAAATCCCTTAAATGAAATCAACAAATGCTTGAAATATGCTTGATAAAGATGTTTAATGTGTAACCATTACTGAAAACACCGATGCAAGGAATATTGACTGTAATACCCCAAGATGTTGTACCTCTAGTTATTGGTTAAGTCTTTAATTTATTTGGACACGTGAACATTGTGTTTGATAAAGTACTGTGTACTTGGACATATGTTATAATATGTTTGAAAATTATGTTTTGCTTAGGCCAGTGGGAAAACCCAAGCAAGAGAGGTCCTAATCTCTCTAGGGATTAAATATAAATAATAATAACAAAAAAACAAATAATATATGAAAATCAACAATAAATAATTCAGAAATTTGAAAAGACACCCTCTAGAAACATAATTGTTGTCGTAGGTGTCACCATCCTAATAATATGCCAAAAATAGAAACACTTCCTATACAAAAAAAAAATGCTAAGGAGGTTGTTGAAAGGCGAGAGAAACAAGGAAATAATTCACTAAAGAGAAATAAAGAATGAATATAGATTAGAAATGAACAAAAAAAAAAATTGAACACAAAGAAATATTTATATGGGTTGTCAAGTATATTTTATGAATGTGTGTATTTAAATAGGCTCAAGTCCTTGTAAATTAAGTTATCCATGCTCTGTTCTTGTAGTTTGATTTTTCTATGCATATTTACATAATAATAGTTAAAGAAAGAAATCAAGTTTTCAAGTTATATATATAATATATATATCAGTTGAAAAATTGATAACCTTCTTTAACTATTATTATGTAAATATTTAGTAGATATTTTTTTACTTCAATAGTGTAATGATGATGCTTAGATATTCTAAGTAGAGCATACTAACATAAGGGTAAATATGTTAGGATATTTTAATACTCCATCCTTGTCCTACCTAGCATTATTTCATTTTTCTAGTATTTGATGATGTTATTTCCAGCCTAGTTGTGTGAAGATGTCATCCAGGATCCATCTACCACCTTCTGAGCCCTGCATGCATCATTTTAGGATCACTTGAGTCAGTTCCCCATTTTATAGGAACCTACACAGTGTTCTAGTGCAATCCACCTGAGTTAGCTGACTCTTGTGGGGGGTTACAGCTCCATATGCCACTGATTGTGGCCTCATGCACCCTTTTCTAACTGTGATGCATGAAAAACTCACTAATGTTCTTTCCTTGGTCAATTAACTGATTTTCTATTTAGTTAAATGAGTTTAGGTTAAGTTTGGTTGAGTTTGAGTCTTCCAGAGCACTCCAGTGGTGACAATCCCTATGCTAGACCAACTGAGATTCAAATTCTCATGTGCGATTCGAATTCTCTCCATTGTATCATAATTGTTGACTATACTAATTATTGGATCATGTCACATTATTCTGCTCCTATCTGAGTTCTCATGCATGATTAATTATATGCTCATTTTTACTGCAGTTTTCACTCTAATTCATCTTTTCTGCTCATTCTTTCTCTGTGAGGTATACCCAGCTCTTAGATTTTCTGTGACTTAGAATTTCACAAAATATTGTGTTAGCATGACATTGGGTCAAATGATAATATTGTTGAAATAGATATAATAACATCCGACTTAAAAATACTAAGTCTTAGAATCCTTACATCATTTAAAAAAAAATTGATATAGAACATACATTTCTCTAAACTTTAGGGAAACAACTACTGCATATAGTTGTACAATGCAAATAACAAATTAATTAACCACACCACCTATACTAAATAATTAGCTTGAAGAATGCAAATAACTTGAAAAAATAAGCAATATGGGAGACTAAAATAGTTTATAATACATATTGTAGGATATATAAGCAAAACAACTACATTCCACCTAACTGTACATCACAGAAAAATCAATCCTCTTGCTCAGTAATCACTCCCTAGCATGAAACATGACATAATAGAGGATTACACCATGCTCTCCAGCTACAACAACTCTTTCTTAAACAAAATTCTCACCAACTCAAAATTGGAATCATCTCTTACTTAACTTAGTAAAGTGCAAAACTAAAGAAAATGCCTAACACATCAAAGTTTCTCACACAACAGGTTTCCCATGCATACTAGACAATGTCTTGTCCTCACACACACACGCACACACACATATATATATATCCTTTTTCTAAGGTATTTCACAAGGCTAGAATCATTAGAAGGGGATGAACCAATAAGATCAAATCCAAGTGTGGCTCATAACTACTCATCATATGATCTACGTGACCTCAATACAAACTTGGGAAATTTGGATCAGAAAACTCCACCTACTTCAAGACACGATGTCATACCAATGTATAAATGGTCATGTTTTCTAAGCTCAAAACGGTGTGGCGCCCAAACTATTGTGATCAAATAACTTTAAGAAATGATAGAGTTGTAACTTTTACCCTGTGGGACATTAGAGGAATATGAAGATGAGGTGGTACTTCCTGAAGCAGCAAACTAGAGTCTGACAACAAATGAAAACCTATATTTGTCATTTTTAATAGTACATCATTAAGTTTAAAGTTTCTAAAAATGAAAAGAAAGGGAAAATTCAGATGCCAATGTGGAACCATCAACCACATTGGGAGAACTTTCTAAGGATAAGTGATCTTACATCACTCATCATCATAGGAAACATGCACACCATAAAGGAATTCAGATAGTATATACATCTTATCTGAGAAACAATCTTATCTACCACTATTTATGTGCCCATAACTATTGTTTAAGGGTTTCTTGGGGACTGAGGCATTCCTATAATTGGAAAATGTTGTTGTTCGTCACCTTTTTAGGGTTGTAATATGCCCAAACCTTCCAAAATTCATTAGGAATGATGCCCCAACTATTGTTGTTGAGTATTTGACTGTCAGACTTGGACTGTTGATGCCCATATTTGGAAGATGAGTTTGTTTCTTACCCATACTGCACCCAGACCTGGGTTTGCTACTGTTTTAAGGTACAGGGATAAGGTTATTACCACTGTTTTTTACCCACATGTTGCTACATGTTTGATATTGAGGGATGTCATGGTTGATGCTTTCCAAAATGTCCCTTGAAAATGGATAATTATTGATGTTTGAAGGTTGTTATATTCCCTAATTGTGCTCATATTTGATTTCCTACACACCCAGGCTACTTCCCCACTTTTAGTTTTATGTAGTAACAATTAGAAGATATTAAAACATGAACATCTTAGAAAGACTGATTTACATTAAGGGAATATGGAGTTGTAATCCAATCTCTTAAGAATAGTTGTGGAATTAATTCACTATATTCATAAATCAAAACTCTGAAGACGTAAAGACACGCAACATGCAATAAATTCATTCAATTTGGGATATAGTCAAGACATTCTAACTACTAGTGGACAAAACAAGATGACTACTACACACCACCCAATAAGACAAGAAACATGCTAATTTGTATAGTAGCAAGGTCTGGAATGCTCCTTTGACAGTATGTTTCCTTGTAGGTGCTGAGATTCAAGTGAATATTGTATTTCCAATCTATGGACATATGAAAATTATGCCAATTACATTAAAGAAATGCCGGTCTTGTGATAATAGGTATCCTATGATGAATGCGTAGGAACCTAGTACATAGACCATGTTTCTCTTCGCTTAGTTATGCAGAGCTCGTTTCCCTTTCTGAATATTGATAAGTATTTCAAAGAAAGCATGAAATAAGTAAATACATTCTAAAAAGTGAAGATGCTTAATTCATGCAAGTGAAAGGAAATAAAAACATCTTTCCTCAAACCATTGAATCAAATAAAATCAAATGAAACCAATGAAGCTACAACAAATGGTTCAGTCAAGCATCAAATAAGAACTAGAAGCATTCAAGGGACAATCTAACACAATCTTTAACCAAAATAAACCAAAACTTCCACAATCGACATAATTCTAAAAACATAAGCAGTAAACAATCCATCGAAATTTTATAACCTGTGAAAAAAAGGTTTATGTAAAATCACATTCACAAACTTTGATCGTGATGGTGAAGGTGCAGAAAGAGATTGGTCTGAGTTCGGCATTCCATTTTTAACTGGAGATATCGAATACTTACTTTACATTAATATACCATATTGTTGGCTATCACCATTTTTATGTAAAGTCACATTCACAAACTGGAGATTGGTTCGAGTCTGTCATTCCATTGTTAATTGGGGATATCGAATACTTGCTTTACATTGTTAACTGGATATTGGTCCGAGTCCGTCATTCCATTGTTGCCTATCACCATTTTTATCTATAATGTTCCTTCCTCATCATTGCATCCATGGGAGAGGAGTACTTGCGTGATGTGTTCATTACCATCAATTTTGATAATGTATTTTATGTCCAAGTTCTAATATTATCTATCTAATTATCAACGCTCATACAAAAAATTCCAACTTTAAATTTTTTTATATTTGTATGTATCTTTGAAAAATGTTATATTTGACTCTCTCATTTATTTATTTGGTATGAATATTTCTCAATTCAATTCAAATTGGAATGGCTCCACAAATAAACTATAACCAAGTACCAAATGAATATATATTGATAAATGAGGATTAATTCATAATAATTAAATTTGTGAGAACTCCACCGATATGGATAAAAATTGTTTTGTTGCAAATATTTACGTTTTTTGTTTCTTGTACTATAAAAATAATTTTTTTTCAAAGCAAAAAAAGTAACTTTTCATTAATATATAGAATCAAAGTTATATAGCCCAATGGGTTATCTCAAGTGGTTGAGTGTTGTAATCGCAACCAGAAGGTCTCGGGGTCAAATTCCTGGGTGGTTGTGCAGGGCCTCACTTGATGTCCCTACTTTATGCCATCTCACTACTCTAAATCTGATTGTTTATTGAAAATAATACATATGGATTAGTTTCTAAAACCATTTCCTACACTTCGTCTAAAATCAAGGAGGTCCTTGATCTCAATATGAGTACATTTGTGACTAAATGAAAACATAAGTAAAGGGGGGATATGCTATGAGTACTGTGGGTGACTAAATGAAAATGAAAATTTCATTACAAACCATTATGAAGAATCACGTTGTCATGAACAATGATAATATCATCTAGTTATCCATTTCCATCTACAATCATTAACAACAAAGCCACATCACTTAATCATGCTTTATGATACACAGCATACATTTCAAAAATCATGATTGATGTCAAATAGAACGCTTGGATTTGAGTAAGCAAATTGTTATTAAAAGCATAAGACAATGGGTGAAATCTCATTTTTTACCCCCAAACTCATCTCTCCAAGTGCCCAAATATTAGTTACTAAGTGAAAGGAGAATCAATTGTTGATGTAGGGAAATAATATCAAAAGTGCATAGGACTACAATCTACACCGCAACAGTAGCAACATCATCACCGGTGGATTTACGGAAAGTAAAAAACCTCTTCATCGATTGTTGCAAGAATTGAAAGCATGTTTATTGAGTTTTGAAAGAAATCTAAGAATGAAAGTTTGTTCTTTGAGTAAAGAATAATTTTGAGCAAAAATAGTATAGTGTTTTCCTAATTGAAACATTAGGATAAAATTTTCCTGATCATAAGAAAGAATTGAGATAATTCAATGGTAGGGGAAGAGCATATAAAACTATATATAAATATTATATTTAAGCACAGTAGGGTTTTACAAAGATATACATAAAATTTTCTCCTTCCAAACATTGCATTAGACATTTGAAAACTCAAAATTTGAACATCTTAGAGCTTACCTCTACAAATAGAGGAGCTTGTGAAGAGTTTGTGGCTACCTTCAAAGAGCGTTCAACTAAGATTACCACTATGATTGTTGGAATTTACAAAAAGGAACTAGAAAACACCTCCAACGTTATGAGAACAGTAAATTAGTGCAAATATTCTAGAAGTTGGGATGGTTAGAATACTTCAACAAGTTAAATGGATATGATGATGAGGTAGCTTTGGAGTTTGCTCAAAAATTCAGCAACTAGTCATGCATGAATATAGAACTAGGATCAAAGGATTGGAATCATTAATCAATGAAGAGGTGTTGGTAAGAGTCAACAAAACTCTCTAGAGGATAGCATCAAGAAAAAGAGAACAAACAGCAAGTCAATGCAACCAAGGGTACTATTTTCAAGCATTATGAGGAAAAGGAAATAAAGGAGTTGAACAATGGGGTAAAAATAGAAATTCTCCCTAGCCCTTGGGATGAGGCAACATATCACATCCTCAAGTACATCACATGTGAAGGGAGACTATTTAAAATCTATGGCTATCACTTCATAATCTTACATCATCTCGAGAAATTGGTCTATCAAAATCCTAAGCAAAACCTTATCATACCTTATCCTCCTACAATCACTAAAGGACATGAGTAGAAAATTGTAACAGGATAGGGAGGATGCTTTGACCCATCATGGGTTGATAAATTTGGTTGCTTTTTATGCCTTGGAGAGGAAAATCCCTAGGTCTAGTCTTGGGAGAAATATATACACCTAAATGAGGATACTAGATAGGTTGCATTAGTCAGACAATAAGAAAGCAATAAGTCGGGAAAGGAGAGGATGTATAAAAACAAAGAACATAAAAAAAAGAGAAGGATGGGGAATTTAAAGAGAAAATATAAAAAACCTTGATGGAACCCAGTAGACCTTTTAACAAAGCATTAAATATCAAGGGAAAAGACCAAACTCTAGAGACAAATGAACAACTAACATCAGGTGGTAGGAGAATGAAGAATAGACGACAATCTACCAAGAAGCTAGAAATCACTCCACCCAAGCATACCACCATCAACATAGATGAGGATGTTCTCGCTCCTCACAATACTAAACAGATCATTAAGGAACACAAGGATATAGGGCTTGATTAGGCCAAGGGTATTCAAATTAAAAATCTATTGATGGAGATAGAAATGTCCAAGGTGGAGACATTACAGTGTCAAAGATAGCAATAGATTATAAAACAAGGCCAAAGAGTAAATATGGTAGTAGCACCTCACAACTTGATGATTGTTTACCTTGTAAGAAAAACTATAGATTGTGAAAGAAACACCTTGAGGAAAGAAACAAATATTTGAGGAGTGAACTATGTGAGTATAAATGGGAATTATTCACAAAAACTAAGAATATAGAGATCTTAGATGCCATCATTCCAAAATCATTATGTTATCCTAGGACATGTTGAGTTGTATACCACCTTTGAGGGTATATACCATCTTCCTGAATGATTAGGAGAGGTGGCATAAGTTTAATCTTAACATGCTAGCAAAATAGCTTCCCTATGCATTGGATACATGAAAAGACTTTATATAATTATTCATGTAGAAAATTGAGGAGGAGAAGGATTCAATGAGTGAGTTGTATATGTAGAGATACAACATCCATTTCCCCTTCAAATGGTCTCCCAATCCATATGTGGGATATTTTTAGCTAAGATCCGTGTGCAGTTGGATGTGTCATGAGGAAGCAAGGGCCAAGGATATGTGGGAGTATAAAAGTAGAAAAAAAATATTGAACTATGGATTAGGGTAGAGGTAGCCAAACTAAAGTAGGTTATAAATAGTTATGAAACACTAGTGGTTGATAAAGAACTCGTCCCCATATTGGAGTAAAAATAAACAAAGGAAAACTATCCATTTTGAGAATAAGCTTAAGGAGAGAAAATAAAAAGAATTTGATGGCCTATTAGTACATGGATGGAACTCTCCCTAAGGCTCCAACACATGGAGCTACATTCCCCTCAAAATATATAGGCTACCATGTTCAAGGCGTAGTTATGCAAGGACACCCTAAGGAGAATTAAGTTGAATTGGATTTGACTTAAGTTTAATCCACCTTTTTTTCTTCACCTATCAACGGGAAGTGTATTAGATGAGAAAAATAAAATAATACAATGGAAGGAATCCACACTTATTATGCAGGATATGGTATTTTTGGGATCAGGTGGATTAGGAAAAGAATTCCAAGGCACCACTCTTCATTGAAATGCATGCATTACTTTCCATCAAATATGAAAGTACCTCTAGGATCTAACAATGATTTTTCCAGGAACATAAGATATACAGTAACTCTTTCTATATATTGAGTGATGTGTGAGACTGGGGACTCTTTTCCATGCCAATGTCCATGTACATGACATAATAAGGAACAAGACCTGATCATAAAAATATGCGCAGAAATACTCTTAGAATAGCATGGTAAGGAGAATACATTCTAGTGATGATAGTGTTGGGTTTAGAATGCTACAAGCTGGTTGAAAACTACCACTCATTATGTACTCCATAAAATGATGCAAACTTTCCGACAAAAAGGCCCTAAACAGACCGCAAACATGCATCAAGATTAGATATCACTACCATATTTTACAAAGGATATCTAAATACTCAAAAGATCATAGTTCCTACTGAAAATGAACTGTAAATTTTGGGAATTATCTATCAATGAAGGATATGAACTTGATTGTACCACTATTCATGCCTTGAAGGAGAAAATGGGTCTATCACAATGGATGGATATTTTAGAGACTTTTTAATTGTTGTTGTTGAACCTATTTGTGGACTAGAATCTATAAGCATGAGTCTAATTTGACAACTCACCCATTGTATGTTGTTGTCTCCGTGGTACGAAGACCTTGCCTAAGGATGTTGTAATTACTTGGTAAGAAATACATTCATCTCATGTTTATGCATAATATATGCAATAGCGTCCTAAATTAGGAATCCAATTTGAAGGTAATATTGTTCTTAAGACGATTGAAATGTTCATCCTAGAGTGTACTACCTAAGGGTGTAAATTAAGAAGGAAAACCAAAATTAGAGACCTTACTTCTAAAAAGAAGCAAACATGGTTTGGAGGACTTTGATAATTACTACATATATCCTTATCACCTTTTAATGCACCATTCTTATATTTGACCTTTGTGTTTCCAACAGGTTTTGAGACTAGTCTTGTCATAACTAAAGGAGCACCCTAGCCATTGGATAAGACAAGTGGCATTCAAATCTAATACATGGTCAAAAGGTATGTCTTGGAGGGAGTTCACAAGACATGAATCATTTTAATGATTAAATTATGGCACATTTAAAAGGACAGATTCAATAAAGATGAAATCGTTCTTCTTAGAGTGAATCCAAGGCACGTGAAAAGGTTCAAGGTCATGGTCATGGTCAAGATGACCATTGGAAGAAATTCCTAACCAAAGATGAACACATGGAAGCATATGCATCCTTCAAGTGAATATAGTATCTTATTTTGAGAAGTGCCCTACATTTTAAGGCATCCATTTCTATTTTTGGAAGAAGGAAGCTACTAGATCAACATGCTTCAAGAGCACTACAAGTCGGAAGAGGACATATGGCATACAAATCCCATTGACAAAATCAATAGTGATAATTAAGGGAAATGACCTCTATGTCAGGATGACATGTGGCATCAAGGAGGAATCTAGCACATGATACAAGGCCATTAAAGACCCTGGAATGAGGAACACCCTCTCGAAGATAATTATAATTTTTTTTGTATATATTTATATGTCTTCTTGGAGAAATAAGTGGATCTAGAATTCACCTATAGTATTTTATTCTAATATAGGGTGAGATCATTTCTATATAAAGCGAATCCCTCTAATTTTTTAAGGGATGGTTGGATTATTTGTAGATCCCATCTAATCCTAGTTGAAAATATGTTGGGAGGAAGAGGTAAAGGGTTTCATTCTATGAGGTTTATCATTTTCTTCCATTATTCATGGTTGGCTAGTTTTGTTGAAGTAGCTTTTATAAACCTGTTGTAAAGACCTTTTGTTATGGTTTAGTTTTTCCCAAGAAAGGAAAATCAAAGATTGAGGTTAAACCTTCCTTGTTCTTGTGGTTGGTTATCGTTCACTATATATTTTTTTTTATTGTCATTTCTATATTTGAGAGGCTTCTAATTTCTTCATATGATGGTGATCACACATCTTTATTGCTGATTTGTAATGGTTTTACAAGGTCCGACTTTGGGAGAGACCTTACTTTATTTATGAACATTGATTGAAATCCATTTGGTTGATTAGTGCATGTTTGTAATATCCTAGTTACACCTCCATTCATTTAAACTGAACCCTCTTGACTATTACCTTGAATACATCCCATTGGATAGGAACTAATCTTGGTCCACCATCCCATCTAAATCAAAATTTTATCTTGCATTTTACTGAGGAATCCCCCTTTTATCTTAATCTAACTTCTTATGCTAGTTCAAGCCAAAACGAAACCAGTTAGGAGTGTTACCCATGAATTTTCTTCTTGAGACCAACCAATCATGATGAAGTTGGACTTTGTCTAGTTTTGTGATATCCCTTTCCTTCATTTATCCTATAGTTTACATCTCCTTTCAAGTTTCAAATCATTCCATAACAATCTACCTAAGCCAAAACACTCATATAGGTGCTTCTTTTGTAACAAAATTGGATATATAGAGGGAAAACAATATATTAGTAATATTTGAGATCATCTTGGTTGTTTATTGGATGAACATTCCTATTTTTCAAGGTCAAATGGACATCTGTGTTTGTCTTGGTGGCCATGAAAAGTTTCTCTCAACCCTCTATATCATATGTCATATAAAAACTAAGGCTCAAATTAATAGGTCAAGATTTTTGAAAAAAAACTTATATGCATTAAACCATCATGAAATCAAATTAAAAACCCAACATAGATAGAGAGAGGATCCTCCATTCTGATAGGATGCTATTTGAAATTCATAGGTTCAATGATTATGTTTGTTCTTGTTTGTGAAAGAAAACATGATGGCGGTTACAACCCAACCTACTATAACGTTGGATTCAAATCAAAGAACGATGCAGAAGCCCAAATGATTCATGATGAGATACAAATCATGTAAACCAAAATAAAACTTTAAAAGTATCCAAATGTAATTTACTCATTCTAACCTTGAAAAATGAAGATATTTTCCACTCAGCTATTGTTGAATTGCTTTCCACTCAGTCGTTGTCAAATTGTACCCGAAATTAAGATTCATGCAAACTTCTGGCGATTCTTCATTTGGGTTTTTATGGGATGGATTGCTCACTCTTACAACATTATATAGGAAAAAATTGTCCCCATTTTACTAGATCCTTGCACAATTTTTCCTCAATATGGACCATTTTTTGATTTAAAAATTCTTCATTAACAAATTTGGGAGATAAAACCCCTGAATTTCCCATTTATCAAGAAACATGGAGGTCAAAAATGCCATCGAAACCTCCAACAATGAAATTCCACAGACGATTTCAAATTTGGCCTAGGAAAGTATAAAATATGGATAATTGGGAGTGAATTCAACCCACGACCTCCAATCCAAGGTAAGGTGACCGTTAGTTTCCCTATGGTCCATAAATCAGGGGATAACAATCTGGTAATCACCTCCATGAATGAAAAATAGGGGCGAACGAACTTCCCATGCCTCCAAGAATAAAAAATTAGGGCAAAACCAACTGGCTTTGGCCTCCATTACCGGAATTTCCGAAGCGAATTGACCATTTTGGCCATATTTCACGGGGCTAAGATTATTTTTACCAATTTTTCCTTCTCTCGCGGCCTTGGCTATCCAATTTTTTTCCATTGTCCCATTAATAAATATTGGACAAATTTCTTTAAATTTAAAAAAATGCTTGCATATTAAAAATTCACCCACAATTTTTGATTGACCCCTATAAATTCGCCCATGAGATATAAATCTCCCCTAAAATCATCCCTGATATCTTAGCACAATGCATGACACAGTGACCTCTAGTTCAACACCATAGGTGAAGTGGATGTGTCCAACGGAGCCCACTCAAATTCCATCATCAAGTAAGCCTCCACCTAATAATCCTTCAACACACAATGGTGGAGTGATTTAAGCCATTCCAATATTGGTAGATGTTGAGTATGCATAACTAGATGTATAAGAGTTGTTGATTTGCAATCTCGTAAAGAAGACCACACACATGTCGAGCACACTCCTAGTCTGAGCCAATGTTTCTAGTTGAATCTTTCTCTATATTTGGATATGCATTAGATCATTTCATTTTCATATTGAAGATACATTTCTAAATATTTGTAACTACTATTCTTTATTAAGGACATTTGATGCATCGGCTGATATAAGAAAAAAAGGAAGTCATGCTTGTCAAAGATGGTAGAGATTATCAATGCCTTCAAACAATTTCTGAATGTAGGATTAGAAAAACTAGCTAGCAATATAACAATCAGTTTCTACCCAATATTGGATGTTGTTGCCACAATAAGCTATTAGTTATCAGAAACACAATATGTTGAAAAAGAAATAAATAATCCATGGGTACAAATGTTGCAACTTAGACCAGTGTAACTTGGTTGTAACCAGTCATGAACGCAAACAGTTATGACTTTAAATCACTTAGGATTCCAACACATAACCATTTATGCTTATTTTAAATCATTATTTAGAGAGTGAAAAGTGAAACCTTGACATTTTGAAATAAGAGCATTTAGATTTGTGTATTGAGTTTTAAAAACATGTATATTTGAAATTGATGAGACCTATAAATTCATAGATGGTTGATGTTGGGATACAATTGCATCTGCATTTAAATAAAATCAATTGGGACATGTAAAAATTTAGACAATCATGAATGTATATCCAATTAGTCTTATCAAAATCATTGTTTGGTGAGGTAAACACCACCTCCTTCAAAGTTAATAACTAGCATTTGCCCCTTGAGGGGAAAAAATGAATGCCGGTAGGAAAAGAGGAAAGTTAGAAGAAGCAAAAACATAGGCACAGGTAGCAAAGGATACTGGTGGGGAGGGCGTGAAAGGTTTTGTATAGGAGGAGCTCGCTCCAGCAGAATGAAACAAAGGAATCTACAGTAAAGGGTGGAATGGTGGTGAAGTGAGGAAAGACACGGACAATTTTGGGAGGGTAGATTGGTTTCCATTGGGAGTGCTTTCTACAAGGAGAGAATGACCAAGAACGTGTAGCTTCAAGAAGGGTAAGGTGATCAAGTGCAGGGGGTCACTGCATGTATGCAAAAATGAAGGTGGGTGTTGGTGGGGTGTTAGGAGAGTCATTGAAAACACGTCAAAAAATGCTTTAGCTAACATTCAAGGAGACAAAGGAGAAACTACAAAGGGAAAGAGAGAATTTTTGGAGCATGTGGCAAGTCTCTTGTGCACTAATGTCACGATCTGCAACAGTTTCTGATAGGAATTGTCTAATTGGTTGAAGGATGGGGCTATCATTTGGAGTTGCATGTGCAAGATGAGAAAGAATTGCATGGTAGCTTTCTAATTTGGGCTCTGCCTTTGCTACATATTTTGAAATCTATTTGAGGACAGCATGTCTAGAGAGAACAAGTTGTCAATCAACATTATCTCTCTAAATTGAGAGCATGGCAGGGTTGTGAATGTTTAGGAGGGCATCGTTCCTTGCAAGGTTATATGTTTTATGTGCATTTCCATCAATGAACAAAGAAGAAGTAGGTTTTAGATCAAAGGGGAAGCTGTAGCGACATTGAAGAGATGATCCTTTTTTCCGAAGGAAAGAAGATTCTGAACATTTTGTGTGCCTTTGAACATAATTAACAAGGTCTTCATAATCATCCAAGTGGTTAGCAGCAAGTATGGAATGTGATCCAATGGTGCATGGATCATTTGTAGTAGAGGGTTGAAAGCATCGGGTTCTAGAATGGTTGGGTCGAGGATTCCATGCAGTAACATATTTGTCAAAGTATTTTTTTTGCATCTTCGACCTTGGTAGCATCCGCCCAATCTAATGTGTCCATATTGGGTGCATTTTCAAGCCATAAGAATCCATGTATATGCGCAGAGCCCCTATGTTTCCATTCATACCTACATGGAAATTATAAATATTAGGAAGGTACATTTGAGGTTCTGAATATAGGAAACTTTGATGAGAATATGATTTGCTACCAACCTGCACCAGTAGTCTTTTGTAGAAAGGCCTTTTTGAAGAACCTCTTTAAGGAATATTTTGAATCTATTGTGCATGTATTGAGATGCAACATGTGGATTGGCAATAAGGTTTTGAATCCTCCATTGGTGTGAATTCACATGTTCCATTCAACTAATAACTTTCAATTAGAGCTTCAGTTTCTCTTTGAGCACCCTTTAAGATCTGAGTTATGTAGGAAAAAATGGTTGGGAACGGTCGTGTTATGTTGATTCTCTATGCATTTATAGGTTTTCAATCATTTGCAGCTGTGATCCATGGCAAAATAAAACTTTGAACAACAGTCCCTTGGTGTTTAGGGACTTTCAGGAAGTCACCAGGACTGAAGCTGGCAAGATCAAATCGGTTCAGGTGAGAATTCAAGGAGGGGACGAAAGATTTGAAAACCTAGGTCATATGGAGCTTCGTTTCATGACCTTGGACCCTCAATCTATGCTTATTCCTATGTTTCTTAATGGAGACTCTTTTCTAAGTTCATACCAGTAAAATAATTTGAATTCCAAGGACTTACAGTAGCAGTAGCAGCATTACTATTAGGTCATTGCATTTGAATCTCAATGGTAAATTGGGTTTTGTATAACTATTGTATTTTTCAAACTGAGCAGGAGAGGCAAGGCTACAATGGGTGAGGGATAACCATTTAGTAGAAAGAGATTTGAGAGTGGGAGATATATATAGAATCCATGTTGGTTCTGCATTCCATGTTTTCAATACACGAAAGGAAACCAAAAGCAAAAATGACTACAACAAAGAGCTTTCTTTGTAACAAGTCGCTCAGAGTCGAATCGGTTTGAGATTAGAGGGAAACCAAAATCAAATATGAAAATAATGAAGAGCTCTTTGGTAATTTTAAAATTTGAATTATATAAAAGTAAGAAAATAAAGCCAGAAAAAGTTTACTTAAAATGCATTTCCATGATTTTTTAGTTTTACCATCTTATGGCATGGTATCCACGTGGCTATTGAAACCATGGCAAGAGGGGTTCCAGTAGTAGTTCTCGCCCTTGAACTTTACTCCAATCGAAATGACAGCTAAGAAAGTTAAATTAACAAACACGTTGCATTTAGATTATATGCAAACAAACACGTCACACCAAATTGTCAAACTCTTCGCATGCAAAGGCCATAGCCACTAAGTGTCATGTATCAAACAACGTAGATTGTAAGTAAAAAAACTTTATTGATGAGGCCAGTTAGGCGCTTCTAATCAAGTTTCCTCGAATTCATCGCAATACTAGTAATGTTCCGTTGGCAGCCTAATATTTGACAAATGCCCCCAAGTTCTCTATGAAGACGGGCATATAGATTTGGATCAAAGGCAAGGATATGCATCCTACTTTTTTCATTTTTAAGTTGTGTGGAGTATACAACATGATGGCCAATCTACCAATGGAGCAGTTAGATATGGGAGTTACTTACTCATCTATCGGGAATCATGCTCAAGGCGTTGCATTGGTAGTGATAGAAATGCCTGATACTACCACTAAAATAAAGAGGAAATCAGTTAAGCAACTTGGTGCAACTGTTGTGCTTGTTTGTGATCCACACAATATTCTAAGAAACGAAGTGAAGAGGAGCATCTGGATTTCATACCTCCTTCTAATCATTCATATATCATTCCATCCTAGAAAACCGTTGGAATGGAAATTATACGCCAATTTCAACGCCCATAATTGCTCGCAATACAGTCCAACTTGAGGTCTGGATAATTGGTGTAGACATCTTATCAGACATGAAAGTGGCCCGAGGTCCTGAAATCCATGCATTTGCAGTAGTAGTTTTTCAACATCACGATCAGAAATATGTGATTTGGTGAATCACACACTGGATCCGGATCTTAAGCACCTAGACCTGGACTTGGAAGGCCGCTTACGTTTGCTACTGTTGGGTCAGAAGCAACTTGATCATCGGTTCAGGCTGGTTGATAAACTACTGCTGTTATACCGAAGAAATTTGCTCGATCTTTTTCCTCTATCTCTAATATAGTCGCGTCCCCATATACTGCATCTCCAATGTTTGGTGGTGTTGCTTCAATAGGACCCGAAATTGAATAACGAATGGACTCTAGTAGTTATGTTATAGATATGTGTGCAATCGATGTTTGTCTCGCTATCTTTGTCTAGTTGTTTTACTTGCTTTCTTGCAGTGAAACCAAAAATAATTTACATGGAAAAAACAGCTCAATTGTCCGCCTGTGTAGTTAGATCTGCTTCCTTTCGCTTCAATACTGCTACACCGTGAGTCACCATGGGGGGAAAATTCACCCAGGACAAGTATATTGAATCCCTATTCAGTTTTAATGGCATTTTAACTTTGTGTTTTGGTTCGATTTGTGGATCATGATGAATAATTATGTGTGCAGATGGTGAGAGATCAATCGAAGAATCGAAAGCCACCATGCCAAGGTGAATCGATGTGAACAAATTTCCTGCTTCTTGTTACTATAATCAAGATGCCGACACTATTAATGTGTCTTCTCCTAACAACGCGCTATCATTGTTTCATGTGGATTCTCGTGGTGCAATCAACGCTGAGAGCAGCTGCTACGCCATGAGCTCAAGCGCGAGAGAGAATCGGGGCAATGGTGTCGAAGGGGTCTGGATGGAACCTGTAGAGACAAGACGTGCGAGCATTAAATGGCATAACCTGGCATATAATTTAAAATTAAACCTTGCACAAACCATCCACGTGGCAGCATTCCATTCGCTCTATGAGTGAGGAATCTAACCAACGTGGATGGTTATGCTTCTCCATAGTGAAACTCCTACAGCGTAAATATTCAAAGTATTCTGTTATCTTTCAAATGGCGATATATGTTATCCTATCCTTGCTCTAACAATGAAGTAAAAGTAGTTTGATCGGTAATGAATTAGTAGTTTTTCACCTCATTGATTTTTTTTAAATTTGCAATCATTTTCTTTAAAGTAAAATGAAATCATTTACTTATAAAGTAATTTTTTATTTTAATGGTTACTAGTAATGTTTATTTTTATAATTCTTTAAAGGTTGTTAGTTCAATGAAAGAGCACATGTCTTACAATCATTTTATTTTAAAGTAAAATGCAATCATATAGTTATAAAGTAATAAGTTTATTGAAATGGTTAACAGTGATGTTTATTTTTTCCAATTCTTAAAAGATTGCTAGCTCAATGGAAGAGCACCTGCTTTGCTTAAAAGTAGGAGGTTAGTAGTTTAATTCCATTATACCCTAATATTATAGTTTATTTTAAGAAAATAATATGATCATTATCTATGTACATTTTTTTTTATATAATGTCTTTGTAGAGACAAAGTTAATATCGCTTGGAGATAAAAAAGGATTTTCATCATATATTGTCGCTATATAGTAATATATATATATATATATATATATTTTTGTCTCAACCTGAGAAAATATGATCATTTATAGAGACAATATGGTCCGTAATTTATGTATTCTATATTGTCTCTATAAAGACAATAATTTAATACACTCATTTAAAGGCAATATTTAAGACAATACATAACATTTTTTGTCTCTAGTTAAGACAATTTACATAAATATTGTGTCAAATATTGTCTAAAACACACCCTCTATGTAATAGTGAGCATATACAAGGACCTCCATCATATCAACTATCACTTCCTTACACCCCATCCAAGTGTGGATGTTGAAAATGTTATATGAAAGAAAAAAATGAATTATAAACAAATTTATTTTGATATTAACCATTTAACTGTCCTATTTTCCCTATCATGTTTCCAAGGTTTCTCTTTCAAATTCATCAACTAAAAAAATATGAAGAATCACAATGCTACATCATAAAATGGCTGCAAAATTGCACTAACATGTTATTGGTTTAAAATATTCAAATAGAGATTGACATGACATAATGTAGAGCAAATTGTGGTAATCTATTCACTTAAAGAGGTGAAGATTAAAAACAAATCAACTAGAAAGAAAAAACTGCATTAGAAATACATAACCTTATAGATGTTATTATTCTCAACAAAATTGAGGCCTATCTCCATGAAAATGAAATAATTTATTATTTTATTATTATTAAAAAACATTTTAAAATACTAAAAACTAATTTTCTTCTATAAATTCCAAGGAATTTTTCTTTAAAAATTATCTTTAATTCCAAATAATTAACAAATAGTTTTAAATAATTTTATAATTCTATATAAAAATATATTAGAAAACACTTTCTTTTTTTAAATTAACATTCCCTATATAATATATCTTTTACATTATATTATTTTCAATCAAGTTAAATTCTATCTTAAATAAAAGAAAGTTATTTCTTAATATTGAATGATTATGTTTAAAAAAACATTTTTAAAAATGAACTCAAAACTTTTTTTTTTCTATAATTTTATAAGTTCCAAGGATGAAAAAACTTTTCTTTAAAAATTATGTAACTTAGTTTTAAATAATGTAAGCTAAACTTTAGAAGATTTGCACCTAGAATATGGGAATAATTTTGGTCAAAATCTTGTTCAAATAGTTGAAATGGCACTTTGGGGTTGTATGAATTGCATAATCTCTTTGCCCCAAGGGTAATTGAGGGTGTCAAATCCATCCATGCAATCAAATTTGCAATTCTATCTAGACGATTCCATTTTATATGAAAAAAAAAGATATATTACAAAACATATTTTCTTTATAAAAAAAAATAACATTTCATATATATTAAAAACTCAATAGATTGAGATGAAATAATGTAGAGCAAATTGTGGTATTTGATTCTCTTAAAAAGATATGATTAAAAACAAATTAACTAGAAAGACAAAATATGCATTGAAAATACATAAGTTTCTAGATATTATTATTTTCAAGAAATTGAAGTTTCTTTTCATGAAAATGAAATAATTTCTCATTTGATTATTGTTAAAAAAACATTATTTTTTGTATAAGCTGAAAAGATGAAAAAAAAAAATCTTTAAAAATTATCCATGGTTCCAAATAGTTTTAAACAATTAATTAATTTTATATGATAATATATATTAGAAAAAATATTTTATTTTTGAATTAGATCTTTTACATTATATTATTTTTAATCAAATTAAATTATATCTCAAGAAAGATAAAGTTAATTCTTAATTTTCAATAATTAGAGTTTAAAAATATTTTTTTTAAAAAATAAAAACATATTTCCTTCTACAATTTCATAATTTTTGAGGATTTAAATACTTTCCTTTAAAAAGTATGTTTAATTTTAAATAATTAGCTAATTTAATATAAAAAAGAAGATATATTACAAAACATATTTTTTTTTAAAAAATAAAAATTAACCTTTTATACATATTATAACTTTAACATTAAGTTTTTTATTATGTAATTATGAATTCTCAACACAATAATAAAATATTAATTTTAAAAACTAATAATTGACTAATATTTTTTATTATGTAATTGCAAATTCTTAACATAATAATAAAAATAAGAATTATAAAACAACAATAATTAAATTATAAACTTTTGCATAGTGAAGATCAAAATAAACTAACAAAGTATACTGAAACTTCAAATAATGTCAACAAAGAATTATGCATGTAATAATAAGGTAGTTTGGAATGGAAGATAATGCACTATTAAATTGGATTAATGATAATGCTATTAAATTGGATTAATGAAGTTTGCATTGGAGAAAATTATTATAACCTAAGTTGAAAATAGGTTTCACGTGTTTTGTAAAAAGGACCTACATTAATGGAATAAATGTCTTAGGATACATCCAAACAAACTACACAAATTTTATCATATGAAATTTTTTATATTTATTTAACATCACTTCCAAAATAAATGACAAAAATGGTTGCGATTTGAGTTACACTCAGGAAGGGATTTGAATTACAAGGATGTAAGTTTGAATGAAAAAAATAGTGCACTTCAATTTAATTTATCCAAGTTGTCGAAGAGCATGCTAGCCTCATTGAATGCACGGGATGTGCCATATATATGAAAGAACATGGAGCCTCCATCATTAGGATCTCCATCATGTGTTGATTGCTCATCGCCACCCTCCATTGCATTGAATATGTTTATCACACTTGAATTTCTGAAAGCATCTTCATTATGTGAGATCTTTTTCTTCCCTTTAATCACCTGAAATTACAAATAAAAATGGACCCACAAAATGATTATATACCACGAATTATTTTTCCCATTAGTTTTCAAAAAATAAAAATCAATTTATGTAACCATAAAGTTCATAGAATCTTCAAACCAGGCTTATTTTATTGAATCCCACTCACATATTTTCCACTTTGATTATCTTTGTATACCATGATGAAATCTCCACATATAAGGATGTGTAATTTAACAAATTCTCCTACAATTCATTAAGCGAGGGAAATCAAGTCATGTATAATGGGAATAGAAGAATTGAGAAAAGTGATTGTGATAGAAGAAGTGAGTGTGTGAGTGTGTGAGTGTGTGCGTGTGTACACACTCCAATGAAATATATTAACATACCAGTATCCTGTAAAATGTACATTGTACTTTTCGAGTTCGGCCAAAACCTGAAATTATGCCATCGTGAACATATTGCATTAATTCAACTTATAGACTACATTTTAAAAAATTGTGGCATGTTTTTAATTGGAGAAATTTTGAATACTCGTTTGAAAAGTATACTTGTATTTAAAGATCCATGTTTGTGAACTATCCATGTCCACCATTGGCATCGACATTACTTTATCAGGAATGGCAGGAATGTGGGATTAGACATCTTTTTGCATAAAGTAATTTACAAGAACAAATTGCATGTTTCATTCCCATGTCAATTTAAGTATCTGATAAGTAGTATAAGTGTGTTGAATTGGCTTTGTACACCTCATGTGGGTTTTTGGTTATAACTATCATTACATAAATAATGATAAGCATTAAGTACCGGTTATCACTCTTAACCTATATTACACTATAACCTGTAATCTGTAATGGATATGGTATTAGCTATAAGTATCATGCTTGAATACAATACATACCCGTGCTATTCTGTTACATCAATTGTGACCTTTATCATTATACGATATTTGATCTCCTTGTTCAATTAAGCATATTCAGTACACAGCCTAATTAAACCCATTTAATATGTATAATCAAGTATAGCCTTAATACAAAGCAATAATGATACATATGGAATAGAACCATAATACTCTAGTAATCAAACCTATGTAAGCTATCAATTAGGTCAAATCAATGCACATAACGAGTTAACTGATTACGATTAGATCAAGTATAGGTATGTACATTCTTCGTTCTATTGTTTGATTAATGCTTGCATTAAACTATGAAAATCAACCTTCATTTGACACAAAAATTTATCATTTATAAAGCCACATTAATAAAAACTTCACTAAGGAATCTTCATTGTTCAATGTTAGAGCACTCAAGAAATTTTATTGTTCAATGTTAAAACTATCATGGTTCTTACCTTGGAAATCACTATTCTTTTTTAGGAACTCACATCATTGTTTTGAATCTTCTTTTGAAAAAGAAACTTGAAACCCTCTTTATTTATTTTTTGCAAAAGAAACAATAAAAAAATAAGTATAACACATTTTCCCTAAGATTCAATTATCTATCCCTTTTGTAACAAACTATTAAATTACTTCAAACAAAGCAGACTAGGTAAGAGATTACTTACACACATGATCAATCTCATGGCCATTATTAAATTACTTCAAACAAAGCAGACTAGGTAAGATATTACTTACACACATGATCAATCTCATGGGCATCAATGTGACCGTGATTGTCTCGATGTCGTGGCCTTTTGGGATTGAACTACATCTTTGTGCTGTGAACTATGTTTCCCATTTCATTGTCCATATTAGCATTACCACAATCCCTGAAATTGCACAATGCAATTTTACCATTTCGACTAATTTGCAATTGAAGAAATTATTGAAGAGTGTTTCTTTATAATTTTCTAAGTATAACAACTAGGATTATTTTTTCAAACACAGCTAAAAAATACACTTAAAATCAGTTGTATTTTGAAAGAAAAAATCAACATAAAATTACTAAATCTGGAGAAGGACAGACATACCAGTATCACTACCAGCTCTTTGCAATTCTACCCATTCCATGCATATAGCACTATTGCAGGGCGCAATTTTTGGACATTTTTGCCTCCCCCGGCTGTACATGAAAAATAAATCTCTGTGAGAAAAACAAATTTAAAAAGAACAAAATCCAATTTGTTTTGCAAATAGAAACAAATTGAACAACATATCACAACAACGGGACTACTAAACTCAATCGAGCAGACAGATCAAAATCAAGACTACTAAGCTCTAAAAGAGTTAGGAAATTGAAAATAGACGTCCCTTACGAAAAACTAAAATAATGTCACTAGGTTTGTTTGCATTTAACTTGCTTAAGAATATAGTAACGATTCCTAGTTTCGTCTTTGCTTAAAGATCATAATTCAAAAGGTTTAGTACCAAAAATATTCTCGATCAAAATTAAGCTAGTTATGATTAAGAGTTCATTACTCCTTTTAAATTTTTCTAATCCTACACTTGTAATTACTTTATAAGGATTCTTATTAACACCATAAATGAGCATGTCTTGGCAAAGTTCATTCATACGAGCCTACCTTATATATGTCAATATACTCTACACATCCACACACATACACATGCTCACATATATATTAAAGACAATGACTATATCATAAATAAGAGATGACCCTATAAATTCAATTTCCTTCTCTCTTAAAATTGTATAGACAATTATTATAGCCAAGCAATGTATAAACTTTTGATGTGAGGATGACCAATTTCCTTTTATTTCTTCAAAACATATATAACTTTATATACGACACCTATATATGTTTTCTTTTACATAAATAACAATACTTCATTACTATGTCTAAACCCCATTATTTATATTTTGATTTATTTTCAATATTGTAGTGCCCCAAGATTATTGTAGACCTTGAGGGCACTTGTTGAGTGACCCAACTGAATAAAACCTTAATAAAACGGCTCTTTGATTTTATATTGAGTGTGTGCATGCCGACAATTGATTTATGAATTAATGAAATGAACGATATATGTGGAATTGGATAGTTAATGTAAATGAATAATTACATGTTGCTTAATGATTAGCCTTGATTGTGAAAAATGTGTTACATGTGTATGTAGATGATGCTTAACGACTAGCTGTATGATGGATTATGTGATGAGAACAAAAGAAATACATATTGACGAAATGCCTTACTAATTAGAATAGTGTGTGATGTTATGAGTAAAATATAAATGCTTAACGATTAGCGGACTTGTGAATTGAATTATGATAAATGAGGACATGACTATTAATATTCGTTTTTAAGAAATGTGTGTAGCGATAGGTGAAACGGTTCACCGACGGACACACAAAGAAATTGAAGGGTCGTAGAGTATGGATAAATAACACACGACAATTTTGAATTCTGACGAAATTCCACACATGAGTAAAGAAGCACTGATCCGCTTACTTAGGGGAAGCGTGAGATTGTGCGATGTGGACCAAGATAGATTTGGTCACGTACGAGTTGGGGGGCACGTGGTAAGAACAAACTTACTCCTCACCACAATTAGTTTCCAATAGCATGTAGATGGAGGATTGAAGGTAACGGATCCTAAATCCCTACATGAAGTTCCCACAAGTCAAATGAAAGGATATCGGCAAAAGGACCCAGCGATGTGGTACCTTGCCGAGAAACGGAAATGACGGACACAAGGGCCCGACGATGTGGTACCTTGCCAGGAAATGGAAACGATGGACGGTTGGACCCAATGGAGTGGTACCATGTCGAAAGATGAGCATAAAGGACGGATGGGTCCAACGATGTGGTACCTAAGTCCTAGAAGGGGTTAACTGTTAAACATTATGCATAAAGACATATAAAATTGCATTTAGAGCATTTGCTCATGAAATACATTTTAATATTTAAAGTAATAGAAATTATTATTTTAGACATTTGCACATGAAAATACATTTTAGTATTTAAAATAATAGAAATCATTATTTTAGGAGCAAAATGGAATCCTAGGCTTGAGCATTTAGTTAACACCCCTTGCACCCACAAAAATAGAGTTTAGAAGGAACATTATGAAGACAAACTTGAGTAAACTTAGGAAAGTTGGTGCACTCTCTAGAAAAATTGACACATGGATAGGTGAGTTAAATTACTTTTTAATAAAAATAAATTAACATTTTTACATGAAGTGACATGTGTCGCAATGTATTGTCCTACTTAAGGAAGGCTTTGGGAATGGGGAGGGGACCCAGTTTTTGGATGGTTATCGTAATTTTGAAAAAGAGAGTGACTTGCTGCTATTGGAGTCTAGCCAGAAATTCTGGTGGGGGGGAAACCCATTTCTGAGTTTCTAGAATTGTGTGTGTGAGCCTTACAACTTGAATTGCTCGGGGGTTCGGGAGGAAGGAGAGTACTCCCGATAAGATAGGGAGGCTAACCAATATGTTCGTTGGTGACCGTGGTGATCAACAGTTGGATTGGAGCAACAATCTTTGGGGGATTACACATTCGACCGGAGCAGTTGTTCCTACAGGTTCTTATTTGCTATATTAATTCATTTCTATTTCTGTTTTACTTAAAAATTATAGATCTGAGTTTTCTGTATGTTCGTTGTATATTAGAGGTTTTTATGCACAACTCTTATTATTGTATGATTTGAGAGAAAAGTTAGAATTCAACTAAAAATTATAGATCTGAAAATTCTTGAAAAGTTTTATGCATGTTCGTTGTATATTAGAGGTTTTATGTACAACTTTTATTAGTATATGATTAGAGAGAAAAGTTAGAATTCAACAAAAAAAAATTATAGATCTGAGAATTCCTGAAAAATTTTCTGTATGTTCGTTGTATATTAGAGGTTTTATGTACAACTTTTATTATTATATGATTTGAGAGAAAAGTTAGATTTCAACAAAAAAAAATTGTAGATCTGAGAATTCCAGAAAATTTTCTGTATGTTCGCCGTAATTTAGATTCATATTCTTTCTATCTCTGTTGTATTCCAAAAAAAAAATAAGGAGTTTACGGAAGGGTTTCAGATCTCTTCCTATCAAGCATTTTCTGAGAATTATCTATACCTATGTTTTACACTGAGAACGAAGATATAAATTTAAATGTCAATCTATGTTTAACTTCAGCACACCAATTGTATTTTCTGATTGATCTATTGCTTACTTCCAGAAACGAATATGTAAGTTTAAATATCAATCTATGTTTAAATTCAGCACACCAATTGTATTTTCTGATTGATCTATTGTTTACTTCCATAAACGCAGATGTAAATTTAATTATCAATCTCTGTTTACCTTCAGCACACCAATTGTATTTTTTCCGATTGATCAATTGCTTACTTCCAGAAACGCAGAACCATATATCTTGTAGATCTATGTTCGCTATTAGAATATAAAATCGTATTTCTTCATGGATCGCATTAAATAGATGTAACTAGTATGTGATGAGTTGTTTTCGAAAGTATATAATTTATTTCATTAATATTTGATATACATCATAGAAGTAAATAGTATATGATGAGTTTTTTATATTTTAAAATATACACTTTATTTAATTAATATGTGACATACATCACAGATGAGTTATTTTACATTGGAAAAACATGCAACTTGTTTAATTAGTATACGGCTATACATCACAGATGTAATTAGTATAGATGAGTTGTTTTATATTTGAAAATATATAACTTATTTGATTAACATATGATATACATCTTAGATGTAGTAGAGGAGTTATTTTTCATTTAGAATATATAACTTGTTTAGCTAACCTATACTTACACCTCATAAATGTGAACATTATTTGTGAACTAATTTACATGGAAACGAGGTAACTTGTTTAGTAGGCATATGTTTATACAATCTTGGATGTGAATTTTACACCTAAGTTATTTACCTTCGAAAGGAATACTACTTGTTAAAATTAACATATGTTGTACATATTTTTAAATACATCGAATGTCGGGAAGGGATAGAATAACATATTTTGATATATTTACATTTGAAAGATACTAATGCTTGGTGATTATGTTTCTTTTTAAAATATACATGTTATGGTGCCAAACGATAAATAATCAGGAATTTGAATTATATATTTATGTATGTTTGAAGGACGCAATGGTTAAAACTCCTTGATGACAAGGTTCTATCTTTTGGCTAACGAAAGAATGTGCTAAAAAAAAACTCTCCACCGAGTCCCGCGGACCAGCGTTACAAATATGATCAAGACATAAGAGTTAGAATTCCTATATGTATGCAAATACCATTTAATCCCCTTTTTGTATTTACGCTTATAATAACCACATAAAACAAAATGCAACTTCTTGTAACATATTTATATATATGTATGAGATTCTCCTATTAACACTTCTGGTAACATATTTATATATATGTATGAGATTCTCCTACTAACACAATTAGGGAGTGATATATATATATATATATGAATAAGATTCTCCTACTAACACAATTCGGGAGTGATATATATATATATTGTAAGTACATAATATAAAATTAAATTTATACATGCATAAAATATATATTTATTTACCCAATTCAAATTCAAACTACATTATAACATAGACCTCCTTTCCTTTATCTGTAACAAGAAGCTAGAGATTAATCATTTACAAATCTGCATATAAAATTCTGAGTGTTGTACACAGTAAGGTATATACAGAAATACACATTAGTTAAAAAAAGGTATACTAACATAACCCCACTTTTGTCTTATTGTTTGTTGCAGATAAAAAAGAGGGAAGGGAAAGGCACAAGGGTCTGCAACTATGTTGCAGACCTGTGTTAGCTGAGGAAAAAGGTTCGGATGGGGCCGAAGGGGTGGAGAAGAGGCAACCGAAAGGTGTTGGAGAAGAAGGGAATAGGTCCGAAGTTTGGTAGCATACTGTGAAGAGTGACAGGTTTAGTGAAAACATAGGACAGTTTAGTGAAAACAGGGGGCATCTGTAATATCCTTCTAAATAGACCTTAAATTTTTCTTTTAAAAATCTATACTTTACCCAAGAATTGTAGATGCCTATACATATACCTTGTAACATCTCTATAAAATTTTATTGTGAAATTAGTAGAAATTTCCTCCTTTAGTGATTAAACAACTTCACTACTTAGTAATGTAAATATCACAATATTTATAAACAAAATGCACATGTAACATCACCTCCAGGTGTTTGTCATTTATAGGAATGAAACAAAGATAATATCTTCCTTTACCTTAAAAATACAACATTCATGTAATGGTCGTAACATTTAAACAAGGAAACCATGTAGTTAATCCTTGATTCACAATACAAATAAACAATTATTAAGTCACCCTCTTTACTAGTTTCCTAACTTGTTTGTCGATTAGATATATACATCCTTTTAGAATCCATTCTAGGGTCTATTTCCTTCTGACCATTACTTTTGTATACAATGATAGCTTACAACATTCTACCCAAGAATGCAGGTTTTCTTGAGTGAGATCTTAGTTCCGATACTTCAGTTATCATCAAGATTTTAACATAAACAAAACTTCACTACAAGTAGATTTATGAATTATACATTTACATTCATAATTCCAAAACAATTTAGAATCACAAAATAATAAGAATGAAACACACGAAAATCATACACAAGCGAGGGACCATATAGGTGGTTCACCCATCTCCAGGGCTACGTCACAAGAATGTCATTTTATTAATCAGTAAACTCACAGGTTTACATCTTGCAACTAGGGCTACATTTCTTATTCTCCGCTTTCGCGTTGCTTAACTCATTGAGAGTATCTTTAAGAGGAACAGCGCATCTCATCTCTCAATTAATAAACATATATAACCAAACTGTAGGTCGGTTCTCTACTAAAAGTATCTAGTAATGCGTGGATCGCTGTCAGGAATATCTATTACACTTCATACGGAGGATTATAACACAGTTCTCCAAAACAGTAGTTCAACTCTTCCACATACAGAGTTTCGCCCAAATCAAAGGGTACAGTGATCGCATACGTTTTAAATACAGAGTATGGACAATAAACAACATAGTTTTCCAACGTTTGCGCCATCACTGTGCATCCACTTAGCACAAGGGTAAGTAAAACTGTCATCACGCATTCATACAGAGATCGAATATTTATTGTGGAATCCAAACAACCTACGAAGATCCTCAACCAGAATTATCAAAATAAATCATATAATGGATATCGCAATGATTATTTATCATTACTGACTCTAAGTCTAAGCCTACGGTCCTGCTAAACTTGATTTGAGCATACTGATAATATTATTACTGAGGTTAATAAAATGCGTAGCGATCCAGATGATCAATTGCTAAGCACTGCCTTAACCCTGGTTATAAGTTCATCGGTCACCCTTCACATTCAAGACCGGTGCCACAAACCAGTTGTGATATCCATCGCATGGTTTCCTATGTGACCCAAAGGTTTTCTTCTAAACACCCTATCACCATAAAATGCTTATCTCATAAAAGAGCAACAATACAAGATTAACTAAGCACAGAGTTTTCCATTCTCTATCGAGGGTTTTAGATGCTGCAGAGTGATAAACAAGTAACTATCTACTGACTCGGTTTTCTAGATGGTCTCAACCATTCTTAGCAGTTACTCAACAGGGTGATCCTCTTATATGGAGGCCATATTCATAACCAGATCTACACTAAAATAGATTACTACAGTGTACGAACTAAACATCGCTTATACTAAGTATTGCTCTATTAAAGGAAGATTGTAGGGATCATGTCCCTAATACCCCGGTGTAGTGGTCTCAAGTGACAACGAGGCTCATTAGTGAACTCTATCTGAGATCTATATAAGTACAAAGTTCAAAATGTAAGAAGGCGCAATATTGAACCGGTCTAAGGTCATAACTGCATTATCTAAACGGCAAAAACCCTGTATGAAAAACACGCAGTTCACCATCATTAACAAACACATTAAAATACCCATAGAAAATAAATAGCATGGGTCGATCCAAGATCGCCTAGCCGATCTCCCAGCACTCATCATCAACAAAAGAACAAAGGTTTTTGCATGGGTCGATCCAGAATGTAAGCATAGATCACATCTGGTAAAAATAGTTATAACACAGATAGAAAAGCGTGGTGGGAAAATACCACGCAGGTTACTCAAACCTGGGAGCTAGAGCAGCGAAAGACCCTTCGAAGGTCGGGTCTCGTTCTACAATCCGGTTTCCCATTGAGATGCTTCCTCCTCTACCACCAATGCAGAGGCCATCAACGAAGTAGAGAACAACCATCATCGCGAGCGTTCCATTTCCCTTCCTCTAGAACGCCAATCCCCCTCCTCATGAGATCCCTCCTGATCTTCTTAATAACAATCCTTACGCCGAATGGGCTCGGCTGTCTTACTAACCACTCATCTTACAACTGGCAGCAATGCGCCAACTCTATTAAATCTAGTACCATGAGCACTACTACCTACTCACATAATATGTAGCCAAAGGATACTCCATAGAGACAAATGGCCGCAATGCACCATCTTCACTATCGTAGTTAGACTCTAAGGAGGAGTGTGCTTCCACAAGGCTGTCTCTTGATATAACCGTGTTTGTAATGAATATACATATACTATATACATTCCATGCGTATAGCTCACGAACCATGGCTCCTACCAAACCTTTCAATTATAGTGAGAGTTTTGCTTCATTAGTTCATAGTCTTATTTTTATTAAAATAATTAATAGCTCCTTAATGGTCCTTAGTACCATAATAGATAATATTAACAACCACCCTATCTAAGTGTAAGGTGTATGTGGTATGATAACTTCAAGGTAGCATAATCTTCCCAAGGTTTTCTTCTCTCTCTCAAGTATAGAAGAAAATTAGTATTTCCTTCTTATCTTAAGGTCTTCCGACCAATTCCTCACGTCCCTTTCCGGGACTAGGATACCTCTCGTCTTTAGAGGAATTTTTAAGGTAATTGTACCTAGCAAATATTAGTCTAGCTTTACTAGTTAGGTTATAGGGTTTGTTGTTGTCTTACGATGGATAATAAATTCTTCTCTATCCTTTACCACATCCTTTACCAGGATTAAATGATAGCTTTATCTAGCTTAAGTGACCATCGTTGATCACTTCATTGTTCGCGGAACTGTGATGAAACCTGTCATCCATTCATGGCCTACCTGTCATTATATTCTCCTTAGTAGATTCAACTATTTGTGGTTTTAGTTGCGTTATTTATAAGCTTACGATTTATAACTTATGACTCAGGAAGATAAATAGTTCGATACTTGCAAGGTCCACTGGTGGGACCTTGGACTTGAGCTCCTCAAAGGGCCACATACATAATATACATTTATAAATCTGGTCAGGGTAGAAAAAGGGATATTACAGCATCCACCAAATTTTTAGAGGAGGCCGAGGGTGTACATGAGTGGAGTAATAAAGGAGGGCGAGTAGGTTAGGAAGGAGAACGAAGGCAGGAAGGGTGAGGAAGGCAGGTCGCTGAGGTATTTAGTCTATGCATGCAAACCACAGAGAGTTTTACATGTAGAGTAAAAAGGTGTTTACATGCAGATCAAAGAGTTTTACACGCAGATCACATAGGAGTTTACATGTAGGGAAGAGGAGTTTACATGTAGGGCAGAGGAGTTTACATGCAGAGTAGAAGAGTTTACACACAGAGCAGAGGAGTTTACACGTAAAGCAGGCAGGAAAATAATAACACACAGATAACAGATACAAACGGGTGATCCCCTACTCTAACTAATCTAAATGGATAACCTATATGATAGGAGATAAGGTCATAGTATCATACTAAAATATGCAGACTATTTATATGCTAAACCAAGTACCACTTCGTATTTATACTTTAATTCTTAATTAATAAGCATAAGCTACAATCCTAGTATCACACTGTATTAGTCACTTTTGCGTGCAACCCATGTAAATTAAGCAGCAATAGGTGCATCATGCTACTATAGTATTAACCCAAATAAATCAAGCTAGCTCGTTACCTATAATGTGTAATATTGGTTGCAACCTAATTCAAGAACAGTTAGAAACCAATAAAGATTCAGTAAAGAACCATCCCATCCCTTAAGCTATGATCAATATCATAAAAGTAAGCTATGACTCCATCGAACTGAGGACCTTTGGCTCATCAATGCGTGGAACTATTCATAGGATTGCATGGAACTGGTTCAAAGGAGAGATTATCAAAGAAAGCAATTGCATGAAGAATGACAACGAAGAAGACAATGACGACCAGAACTTAAGGATTAGTAGGAATGGACATGTTTCAACACAGAGAGTTGTGACAAGAGGACAACACAGAGTATAATGACGGTTGCTCTTGTAAAAGTGGATAGAGCGCAAGATTGAAAACAAGATAAATATTTTAATTTTCTTGGTAAATTCCATTGATTTGGATTCAATAAATCAAATTCACTAAAAGTCAGTCTCATGAAGGCCGAGACATTCTAAATAACAATGCAGGAATTCAAAGTCCAGGATCTATTTTAATAACAGTTCGAAATTGGAATACTTTGTAATCCAGTCGCTTGCAATCTATTTTTTTTTCTTTTCTAAATATAATTTATCCATTTTTGTGAAAAAAAAAATTTAAGGTTATAGAACAATTACAGGTATTCAGCCACTATATCTGTAATACTAATTACAGGCACTACTAGGATACAAAATCTATTTTTTAAACAGGGCGTGAAAAGAAGTCGACTACCTAACGAAATGGAGGTTGTCTAACCAAGCTCCACGCCACATCAAGAAGGCTCTGAAATCCACGCAGAACTCCATGTCGAACGTCTAAATGTCAAGAAGGTGGCAGAAAACGGATTGGAACGGTGGAAAAATGGTGTCACAGCAACAGGAGGGGTCACAACAACACGCAGGGTCGCAGCAACATGTGGGATCGGGGTCCCAGCAACAGGAGGGGTCGGAAGAATGCTCAGCGGGGTCGCAGATGCAAGCGATAGCAAGGCCCTACAGATGGAGGTTCGGAGAAAAAATGCCCAAAAATGACCGCAGCCAACCTTATATGGCGAATAATTATTCGGCCGAATAACCATACAATAAAATTCATCGAGCACTTTTCTCGGTCGGCCATGAATTGCACGCAGTTACAGGACGTCGTTTCTTTTAATGGTGAGCCATGAATAGTTGTTTGGCCGAATAACATAATTTATTTAGCCGAATAGCTTCCACTATGCTTCTGGGTGATTCCCTAAAGATGGGTAACTCTATTTGGCCAAATATGGCGAGGAAAAATAGAAATTTTACCCATGTGTTAAATTGAAGCGCTCGAAACGCATATTTTCCACATGAATTTCGACATGCGGTTAGAAAACAAAATGTAGAGAATTATGTTGGCTTTCCAATGATATTTTTTTCGAAATATACCAATGTCATTTATTGTGTCAAAATTTCATTTAATGAAACGTGTGTACTTAAAAATTTGAAGAACAATTAACAAGTGGGTTTTGTGTGTGCACAATAATTTAATGTTAAAGTAATAATTTTAAAAAATGAAATATGTGAACATGATCTAGACAGAATGCACTAGTGGTTACATATTTTTCTTTTAATTTTTCTCGAAAAATTATATTTATTATTATTTTTTGAAACTCACCAATGATATTTTCAGTCGCATTTTGCACACATGTGTGTGTGCACCAAATATTTTGATTGTTTACATAATTTGCAAAAATAAAAATACCCTTTTGAAGAGGACGCACTTATCTAGTGCATTTGTATTTTTTCAAATTTTTTGGATGTGTATTTTGAATGTTGTTGATTTATATTTGAGCTCAATCAAAGTTGTCGGCAGGGTTTTTTAGGAGAAATTTAAAAACAAAAGACACACGAAGATACAAATTTGTAAATTTTATGTATATGGATAGAGGATTCATTGACGAATCCAATGGTATCAAGTCTTCCCATTAATGTGCATTTAATGACATATTTTAAAATCCTCTAAAAGGCAGACAAAACTTTTTTTCTACAGTGAAAAGGGATCTCGGCCTGTTTTTTAGGCCCTTGATCGAGGCATTTAATCGAGGTATTTGAAATAGCTCGCTCGAGGGATAAATGAAACCTCGATCGAGTGTTCTACATAGACCTCGATCGAGGTATTTTAAAACCCTCGATCGAGCAAATTGCTCAATCGAGGACCTAACAAGTAGGTTGGGGGCCTTTTTTTATTATTTTCAAAAGCTAGATCTAGATTTCAAAAGCTAGATCAAGATTTCAAAAGGTAGATGGAGCTTTTAAAAGCTAGATCGAGGTCTTGTTTCAACCCTCGATCGAGGTATTTTAAAGTGCTCAACCGAGGTCTTTAAAATCCCTCGATTGAGGTTTATAAACCTCGATCGAGGGCTTGAAAATACCTCGATCGAGGGTATGAAAAATAATTTTTTTGGTTCCGCTTGCTAAAAATCGTGAACCACCTTCGTGGATTCACCATTCTCCACCCCCCGATTCTCACAAAATAGACACCCATCTTCATGGATTCACCCCGGCTTTTATCTTAATCTAACTTCTTATGCTAGTTCAAGCCTCCACGAAACCAGTTAGGAGTGTGACCCATGAATTTTCTTCTTGAGACCAACCAATCATGATGAAGTTGGACTTTATCTAGTTTTGTGATAGCCCTTTACTTCATTTATCCTAGAGTTTACATCCCCTTTCAAGTTTCAATTCATTCCATAAAAATATACCTGAGCCAAAAAAGTTATCTAGGTGCTTCTTTTGTAACAAAATTAGATATATAGAGGGAAAACAATATATTAGTAATATTTGAGATCATCTTGGTTGTTTATTGAATGAACATTCCTATTTTTCAAGGTCAAATAGACATTTGTGTTTGTCTTGCCGACCGTGAAAAGTTTCTCTCAACCCTCTATATTAGATGTCATATAAAAACTCAGGCCTTAATTTAACAGGTCGAGATTTTTGAAAAAAAACTTATATGCATCAAACCATCGTGAAATAAAATTAAAAACCCAACATAGCTAGAGAGAGGATCTTCCATTCTCATAGGATGCTATCTGAAATTCATAGGTTCAATGATTATGTGTGTGCTTGTTTGTGAAATAAAACATGATGATGGTTACAACCAAACCTGCTATAACATTGGATTCAAATTGAAGAATGACGCAGAAGCCCAAATGATTCATGATGAGATACAAAACATGTAAACCAAAATAGAACTTTAAAAGTAACCAAATGTAATTTATTCATTCTAACCTTGAAAAATGCATATATTTTCCACTCAGCTACTCTAGAATTGCTTTCCACTCAGTCGTTGTCAAATTGTACCCGAAATTAAGCTTCATGCGAACATCTTGCGATTCTTCATTTGGATTTTTATGGGATCAATTTCTCACACTTGCAACATTATATAGGAAAACATTGTCACCGTTTTACTAGATCCTTGCACTATTTTTCCTCAATATAGACCATTTTTTAATTTAAAAATGATTCACTATCAAATTTGGGAGCTATAACCCTCGAAATTCCCATTTACCATGAAACATGGAGGTAAAAAATGCCATCGAAACCTCCAACAATGAAATTCCATAGACAAATTCAAATTTTGCCCAGGAAAGTATAAAATCTGGATAATTGGTGGTGAGTTCAACCCACGATCTCGAATACAGAGCAAGGTGACCGCTAGTTTCCTTATGGTCCATAAATCGAGAGCGAACAAACTGGTAATCACCCCCATGAATGAAAAATAGGGGCGAATGAACTTCCCATGCCTCCAAGAATGAAAAATTAGGGCGAAAGCAACTGACCTTGGCCTCAATTACGGGAATTTACGGGGTGAACTGAATATTTTGGCCATCTTTCACGGGGCTAAGATTATTTTTACCATTTTTTTCTTCTCTCGCGGCCTTAGCTATCCGATTTTTTGCCATTGTCCCATTAATAAATATTGGACGAATTTCTTTAAATTTTAAAAAACACTTGCATATTAAAAATTCACCCACTTTTTGTTTGACCCCTATAAATTCGCCCATGGGCTTTAGATATCCCTTAAAATCATCCCTAATATCCTAGCACAATGCATGACACAGTGACCTCTAATTCAACACCATAGGTGAAGGGGATGTCTCCAACGAAGCCCACTCAAATTCCATCATCAAGTAAGCCTCCACCTAATAATCCTTCAACACACAATGATGAAGTGCTTTAATCCATTCAAATATTGGCAGATGTTGAGTATGCATAACTAAATTTGTAAGGAGTTGTTGATTTGCAATCTCCTAAAGAATACCACACACATGTCTAGCACACTCCTAGTTTGAGCCAACGTTTGTAATTGAATCTTTCTCTATATTTGGATTTGCATTAGATCATTTCATTTTCATATTGAAGATAAATTTCTAAAAATTTGTAACCACTATTCTTTATTAAGGACATTTCATGCATCGGCTCATATAAGAAAAAAAGAAGTCATGCTTGTCAAAGCTGGTAGAGATTATCAATGCCTTGAAACAATTTCCGAATGCAGGATTAGAAAAAATAACTAGCAATATAACAGTTGGTTTGTACCCAATATTGGATGTTGTTGCCACAATAAGCTATGAGTTATCACAAACACAATTTGTTGAAAATGAAATAAATAATCCGTGGTTGCAAATGTTTCCATTTAGAACAATGTAACATGGTTGTAACCAGTCATGAACACAAATAGTTATGACTTTAAATCACTTAGGATTCCAACGCATAACCATCTATGCTTATTTTAAATCATTATTTAGAGAGTGAAAAGTGAAACCTTGACATTTTGAAAGAAGAGCATTTAGATTTTTGTATTGACTTTTAAAAACATGTATATTTGAAATTGATGACAGCTATAAATTCATAGATGGTTGATGTTGGGATACAATTGCATCTGCATTTAAATAAAATCAGTTGAGACGTATAAAAATTGAGACAATCATGAATGTATATCCAATTAGTCTTATCAAAATCATTGTTTGGTGAGGTAAATACCACCTCGTCAAAGTTAATAAATATTCAAAGTATTTCGTTATCTTTCAAATGGAGATATACGTTATCCTATCCTTCTCCTTGCTCTAACAATGAAGTAGTTTGATAGGTAACGAATTAGTAGTTTTTCACCTCACTGATTTTTTAAAAATTTGCAATCATTTTCTTTAAAGTAAAATGAAATCATTTACTTATAAAACAAGAACCACAAGTGGCATTGTCCATGACAAGAGAATCGAGAATTCAGCTGGAGCATGAACAAATAGAACTAGTCTACTTGTTCTATGAAAAATGATGGACACTTATGGGATATTAGGCTTGGCTTGCAAATAGTGTATTGGGTTTGAAACTAGTGTTAATATATGGCGTTATAAGGTAAGTCCTACATGGTCATCCTGGTTAATTCTTGCAATAGCAATTGATATTTGTTTTTGGATTCATCGACTCGATCTTAGGTTAGCAATGTGCTAAGGGACAGTGGTTTAGAGTTATCATGGGTAATATGCAATTGACAATATTCATAGGATTCATGAAATTTTATGGTTAAGAGGGTTAGCCTCTAAGTTGGTCTGCTTAGGATATGTTTTTCCCCAAAATGTAGTTCCTTGGCACCTTGGTAGTCAATACCTCTTATTGGTTTGTATGGCTTGAAAAACCTAAATTGCATTCATTAGTAGCAGTCACCTATTTATTTGGGTAAGGGAAGTTGGAACATGGCCAACTCCATATATACCCTTAATTTTGCATTGTGAAACCAAAAAGTGATTTGCTTTTAGTTTTGATTATAGATTCTCTCATATAAATTGAAACATGTTTAATTCACAGGTCTCCAATAATTCTAAGACTAAATTTAATTGACTCTTGAATATAACACATGATGCATATATTTTTATATATTAAGGTATCAGTGAATTTGGTTTGTGCGGGATGGTCACTGCAAAGTCTTCACTTTCTTAGGAAATAATATGCCAACTATATAAACATTCACCACAACATTAAAAGACATTAAAAAAAATCAACCACATTTCAAATGCTACCAATCAAATGCCACAAATAGCAGACTGACTTGGAATTTGTATGATAGAAATCAAGAGAATCGCCCAATCTCACCATGAAAAAGGATTATTCTTTAATCGATGAGTGACTTCCAACGAGGGTTTGGAATCACCAAATGGCATGAAGTGACACACTCAATAATCCTTCTATGTGGGAGAATAAGTGGACCTTCACGCTACTTGGTTATGATATTATTTGCAAGATCAGCTAACAATGGCATCATATTTTGAGGAATTGTTATAGGTTTGTTGTTGAATCTGTACTTTAAATGAAGTTACTAAGATCACTTCTTTAGCCTACTAAGCAAGGAGAATCATCTTGTCAAAATTGAACAGAATCTAATCAATGAAAGCCATATCTAATCAATGAAAGCCATGTAGAAAAATGATTAGTTAGAGGTCTCATTCAAAATGCCACGTAAAGGATATCTTTTCCAACAGAGGTCGTTTCACCATACCACGGAGGTTGTCAAGGGTTGATTTTCTTTTCCAAAACGTGGACCTATCGAATGAAAGAGCCTGCCACAACTAAGGGAATTACATTAATTCTGCACGGAAAAAATAAGATTACCTAATAATGTTGATCACAACATATTGGATATAGAAAACATCTACCCGATCCAGTTACAACATATTGGATATAGAAAACATCTACCCGACCGAGATTGAAGACACATGTCACAACAATTAACTAAAGTCAGATCGATAAAGGAAATTGCTATCAGTCTGCCAAGTTCACCAAATTGCCAGCAGATTCTAGTTCAATCAAATTTTGAATTTCAAGAGATTTTATTTTTCTCACACTCTACATCTCAACACTACTGTGAATAGAACAATCTTTAGTTCATTGTGACTTTGTAGAAATTATGCAATTTCAAAGAGAAGATTACAGTTTTAGAGCCACATTCTGCTCAGAAATCTACCACAAAGATCATTCAATTTTGAAAAATATCATAGAGAGCACGTTAACAATCAACAAAAGATGAGATATGCTATATTGGCACTTGAGAAAGAATTCAGTTAGTAATCAAGATCCCGAGGCTAAAACTTATGAGCTTTTGATCGTTGAAATCGGATCTAGGATCGTCTACTCAGTCAAATGTTGAGGATACAAATGTAACATATACCTTAAAACTAGTTTGTTACAAAATGGTACATGGATTCCAAGTAGCTTTCAACGTCCCAAACAAATCTTTCAATGTTCCAAAGAAAGCTTCCTAAAGTGACAGCTTCTAAAACCAGACGTGGAGATTTTAAAATATACTATATCTGAACAATGTTCTCAGGCACTGTTATGCTTTATGTTCACCCAACATTGGAAAGGAATAGATTCCTGTAACCCCGATGTCGCTGAACTAGAAAGAGAAATCAGTTTCCTCACCATTAATGGACCACTACCCAAGCATAAATGTTGTAGAAAATGCAACTAAAATATTTCTCTATTGAAAACTTGGTAGACTTAAAAATTTGAGTTAGACAAAGATATAGTTGTTGCTTACGCAAAGTTTGGTGCTAATTACCTTGATCTCTCGAAAAGGAATGTGCAAACTTCATTCAAGCTTGGAATCCAACCCTAGAATCTAGGATGCTTGCTTGAAATTACTACTTGTTGTTGCGAGAGGAGCACCCAAATTGTAAATATTTTAAGAAGATCTATTCTCAGTAAGATCTCAGTTGGTCAATGACAAATGACAAAAGAGAATGGATGAAACAAAGATCCCAGTCCCTATTCATAATGGCAAGCCTTAGGTATCTCCAAATCCAATGGAACTTAAGCACTGAGCTGCAGTATTAAATACTCTACAGCTCAATGCTTAGGGCTCCCTAAGCACTGAACGGCAGCATTAAATACTCTGCAGCTCAATGCTTAGGACTTGCCTTCATTATGAGAAAGTTAGCATTCTTGGTGAATTAATTGATAAACATTTTTTCTTGTAAATTTCTTTATTAATTGATATAAACTTTTCAGCTCTGCCTTGTGGTTTTCCTTTCAATGTATATTTTTTTGCCTTTGGTTTTGAATTTGTAAAACATTTTAGTAATTAAAATGTAGGTATTTATATTTTATAATGTGCTAGTTTATATGCCATATATATTCAAATCTAACGTTATATACCTCGGGGTTCTCTGCATCGCCTCAAACTCGGTCGTCCATTTGCTCTCTAGTAGGTGTCGTGAGTTAATAAGATCTCTGAACCAATTTGAACTCCGAGTAAAAACAAATGGGATTGTAATGCCTCAACATTGCAAAAAATCAAAGAGAGTTCAGTCATGATTATTAGAGCCATTGTTAGCATGAAAAACTTCCCTAGATTCGTTCATTAGAATGTTTGGTGATAGGTGTACTGAGTTTAGTTCCGAATTTTTACAAGGCCACGTAAAACGATACCAGATTTTGTTTTATTTCGTCATTAAAATCACAATGAATGCATCGAATACATACACAGTGCAGAATAAAGGGAGCAGTTCGGAGTTGTATAGAGATACATCGAATACATACACTGCGCAATAAAGGCTGCCCAGTTAAATGGAGGTTGTATATACAGATGCAAAGGTGCACAGACGGGTCACACCAGCGACGTCAACCCACCAGCATAACCCCGCTCCAAACCTCGATGTTGAAACCAACCATCTACAACCAACCAGTAGCAAACACATAATCACATCTAGAAAATGCAAAAATTGTATGCAAAGTCCAACAATGGAAAAAAAAATTAGCCAAGTACGAACAGATTAATATGTGAAAAATGGTTTCATTGATATAATAATTTTTGTATTTCAATGGTTATTAGTAATGTTTATTTTTTCTAATTCTTTAAATGGTGTGAGCTTAATGAAAGAGCACATGTCTTGTAATCATTTTATTTTTTAAAGTAAAATGTAATCCTATAATCATAAAATAATATGTTTATTGAAATGGTTAATAGTAATGTTTATTTTTTTTCAATTCTTGGTAACTCAATGGAAGAGCCCATGCTTTACTTAAAAGTACGAGGTTGGTAGTTTGATACATTGTATCTTAACATTATAGTTTATTTTAACAAAATAATATGATCATTATCTATGTACATTGTTTTATATAATGTCTTTGTAAAGACAAAATCAATATAGTTTGGAGATATAAAATGATTTTCATCATATATTGTCCCTATATAGAAATATATATATATATATTTCTCAATATAAGACAATATGATCATTTATAAAGATAATATGGTCCATAATTTATGTATTCTATATTGTCTCTATAAAGATAATAGTTTAAGCCAATAATTTAATACACACAATATTTAAGACAATACACAACATTTTTTGTCTCTAGTTAAGACAATTTACAGAAATATTGTGTCAAATATTGTCTAAAACACTCCCTCTATGTAATAGTGAGCATATACAAGGACCTCCATCATATCAACTATCACTTCCTTACACCCCATCCAAGTGTGGATGTTGAAAATGTTATATGAAAGAAAAAATGAATTATAAACAAATTTATTTTGATATTAACCATTTCACCGTCCTATTTTCCCTATCTTGTTTCCAAGGTTTCTCTTTCAAATTCATCAACTAAAAAAATATGAAAAATCACAATGATACATCATAGAATGAATGCAAAATTGCACCAACATGTTATTGGTTTAAAAGATTCAAATAGAGATTGACATGAAATAATGTAGAGAAAATTGTGGTAATCTATTCACTTAAAGGGTTTGATATTAAAAAAAAAGCAGCTAGAAAGAAAAAAACTGCATTAGAAATACATAACCTTCTAGATGTTATTATTCTCAACAAAATTGAGGTCTATCTCTATGAAAATGAAATAATTTCTTATTTAATTATTATTAAAAAACATTTTAAAATATTAAAAACTAATTTTCTTGTAGAAATTCCAAAGAAACTTTTCTTTAAAAATTATCATTAATTCTAAATAATTAACAAATAATTTTATAATTCTATATGAGAATATATTAGAAAACATATTTTACTTTTCAATTTGTTTTAACATATTTTTTTTCTACAATTTGATAATTTCTATGGATGAAAGGACTTTTCTTTAAAAAATATGTAACTTAATTTTAAATAATGTAAGCTAAACTCTAGAGAATCTCGGAATAATTTAGGTCAAATTCGTGTTCAAATCGTTGAAATAGCACTTTGAGGTTGTATGAATTGCATAATCGAGCTGCTACAAGGGTAATTAAGAGTGTTGAATCCATCCATGCAATCAAAATTACAATTCTATTTAGACGACTCCATTTTATATAATTATTTAAATTTTATACGAAAAAAATATATTACAAAACATATTTTCTTTGTAAAAAAAAAATTAACATTTCATATATATTAAAAACTCAAATAGAGATTGAGATGAAATAATGCAGAGCAAATTGTGGCATTTGATTCCTTTAAAAGAATATGATTAAAAACAAATTATATAGAAAGAAAAAATATACATTGAAAATATATAAACTTCTAGATATTATTATTTTCAAGAAATTGAAGTTTCTTTTTATGAAAATGAAATAATTTCTCATTTGATTATTGTTAAAAAACATTTTTAATAAACTAAAAACTTATTTATTGTATAAGTTGAAATGATGAAAAGCTTTTCTTTAAAAGTTATCCATAGTTTCAAATAGATTTAAATAATTAATTAATTTTATATGATAATATATATTAGAAAACATATTTTCTTTTTTCAATTAAATTTTATATATTATATTATTTTTAATCAAATTAAATTATATCTCAAGAAAAAAATAATTTTATTTCTTAATTTTCAATAATTATAGTTTAAAAATATTTTTTTAACAGAACTAAAACCTTATTTTCTTCTACAAATTATGTAAGATGAAAATATTTTCATTTAAAAAGTATGTTTATTTTATATTATTAGCTAATTTAATATTAAAAAGATATATTACAAAACACATTTTCTTTTTTAAAAATAAAAGTTAACCTTTTATATATATTATATCTTTAACATTAGGTTTTTTTATGATGTACAATAATGAATTCTCACCACAATAATAAAACATTAATTTTAAAATAGTAATAATTGACTAATATTTTTTATTAGGTAATTACAAATTCTTAACATAATAATAAAAATAAGAATTCTAAAACACCAATAATTAAATTATAAACCTTTACTAAGATATTAAGTTTTTTATTATGTACAATTATGAATTCTCAACCCAATAATAAAATACTAATAATTAATTAATATTTTTTATTATGTAATTACAAATTCTTAACATAATAATAAAAATAAGAATTTTAAAACAACAATAATTAAATTATAAACCTTTACATAATGAAAATCAAAATAAACTAACAAAGTATGCTTAAATTTCAAATAATGTCAACAAAGAATTATGCGAGTGTATTAACAAGGTTAGTTTTGAATGGAAGTTAATGCATTATTAAATTGAATTAATGATAATGCTATTAAATTGGATTAATGGAGTTTACAATGCATATCTAAATTTAGAAAACTATTACAACCTAAGTTGAAATCAGGTTTCACATGTTTTGTAAAAGAGACCTACATTAATGGAATATTTATGTCTTAGGATAAATCCAAACAAACTACACAAATTTTAAATTTTATGGTATGGAAATTTTCATATTTATTTAACATAACTTCCACGAAGGGATTTGAATTACAAGGATGTAGATTTGAATGAAAAAAATAGTTCACTTCAATCTAATTTATCCAAGTTGTTGAAGAGCATGCTAGCCTCATTGAATGCACTGGATGCACCATCTATATGTTTATCATACCTTAATTTCCGAAAGAATCTTCATTATGTGAGATCTTCTTCTTCTCTTTAATCACCTAAAATTACAAATAAAAATGGACCCACAAAATGATTATATACCACTAATTATTTTTCCCATTAGTTTTCAAAAAATAAAAATCAATTTATGTAACCATAAAGTTCATAGAATCTTCAAACCAAGCTTATCCTATTGAATCTCACTCACATATTTTCCACTTTGATTGTCTTTGTATACCATGATGAAATCTCCATGTATAAGGCCGTGTAATTTAACAAATCCTCCTACAATTCATTAAGCCAGGGAAATCAAGCCATGCATAATGGGGATAGAAGAAGTGAGTGTGTGCGCGCGTACACACTCCAATGAAATATATTAACATACCAGTATTATGTAAAATTTACATTGTACTTTTCGAGTTAGGCCAAAACTTGAAATTATGCCATCATGAACATATTGCATTAATTCAACTTATAGAATACATCTTTAAACATTGTTGTAAGTTTTTAATTGGAGAAATTTTGAATACTTGTTTGAAAAATATACTTGTATTTAAAGGTCCATATTTGTGAGCTATTCATGTCCACCATTGGCATCCACAAATTTTATAAGGAATGGCAGGAAGGTGGGATTCGACATCTTTCTGCACAAAGTAATTTACAAGAACAAATTGCATGTTTCATTCCCATGTTAATTCAAGTATCTCATAGAAACCTTCCTTCTATTGTTTGATTAATGCTTGCATTAAACTAAGAAAATCAACCTTCATTTGACTCAAAATTTTGTCATTTATAGAGCCACAATTAAAAAGACTTCACTCAAGAAACTTCATTGTTCAATGTTAAAGTACTCGAAAATTTTCATTGTTCAATGTTAAAATTATCATGGTTCTTACCTTGGAAATCACTATTCTTTTTTAGGAACTCACATCACTGTTTTGAATATTCTTTTGAAAAAGAAACTTGAAACCTTCTTTATTTATTTTCTGCAAAAGAAACAATAAAAAATAAGTATTAACACATTTTCCCTAAAATTCAATTATTTATCCCTTTTGTAAGAAACTATTAAATTAATTCAAACAAAACAGACTAGGTAAGAGATTACACACATGATCAATCTCATGGCCATCAATGCGACTCTCGATGTCGTGGCTTTTTGAGATTGAACTGCATCTTTGTCTTTGATGTGGAGATTCTTCTCTTTTGTTTGGCTTTAGGGAACGTGTTGTCAAGATTAGCATTATCATTGTCCACGTGATCCACAATCCCTGAAATTGCACAATATGACTTTGCAATTTCGACTAATTTGCAGCTCAAACACAGCTAAAAAATACACTTAAAATCCGTTGTATTTTAAAAGGAAAAATCAGCATAAAATTACTAAATCTGGAGAAAGACAGACATACCAGTATCACTACCAGCTCTTTCCAATTCTATCAATTCCATGCATAAAGCGTTGTTGTAGGGTGCAATTTTCCGACATCTTTGCCTCCACCAACTGTATAGGAAAAATAAATCTCTGTCAGGAAAACAAATTTAAAAAGAACAAATCCAGTATGTTTTGCAGATAGAAACCCAACTAAAAATTTCTAAGGCAAATTACCTGCATCCCCAAAGTCCCAGGCACAAACCGGAATGAAGCCATGTACTGAAGCAAGAGAGATACTAGCAACGAAAGAGTTTAGGATATTGAAAATGCCGAATAAAAAAAGAGAATTGGGGAGTTTTATGGTGGTCAAACATATTGAAAATGCCCAAAAATAAATGAGTTACGGTCAGGGGTTAAATTTCACTAGTACCCTTACCCATCAGGAAATATTTTTATGACGGTTTTGGTTCTAAAACTGCCCTTCCTAAAATGTTTAATAATTATTTTTTACCCTTCTGTTAAAACGGGGGGTAGGGTTGCTCATTGGCCCGTTGTGACAAGGCTCGAAGGGTAGGCGACCCCTGGGATAGAGGCTCTCCCCTGGGATAAAGGGTCTCGGGACGTCTCGGCCCCTGCTGAGTCACAAGTTTCTGGTATATCTGGCTTCTGGGATGTTGGATATACCCTTGGGAAGTTGTTGTTCCCATGGTTAAAAAAAAAGTGTCAATAAAACAAGTTTGTGTCAATCATTGGTTATATTGAAAAGCCTAAGGTTTTGTATTCATTTGCTCTCATGTTCAGTGAACACTGTCCACAATTGAGAATTTTGTATAAATTGAGAATTTTAATACCAACTAATGCAAAATGAGTTATTCACCATAAAAAACGAAATACCTCATGGAAAGATCTTATTTCGCCAAATAGACAGTATGCCCTCCAAACATAAACACAAGTAATCAAACAAGGCAAAAACTTCACTGCTATATTGGTGATTGGAAGCAATCATATTCCTTCCCTCACGGGCTAGGTTTCTAACAGTTTGTGTCAGGAAGAACACTAAAGCACTGCACCAGGAAGCATGAAATAAAATCCCCACCTAATAACACCTTCAATGCAGTGACCAAAAGAGGAAAGCAAGTATTGGTTTTAAAACAAGAACAGGTACATGATCAAATAATGAGATATTGATCTAGACTGGATAATTTTGGATGCATTTCAATATAAGGAAAGCTAAGAGTCTGTGATTACAATATAAGGAAAGCTAAGAATTTGTGATTACACTAAAGGATAATGACCGGCTTACAGAGATTGAGAATTGGAGTTTAGGTACTGGAATTCGAAAAAGGGTCTCACCTATCAAAAACACTTTGAAAATAATTGAATATAACTACTTTAAATTTGATGAGTATTATATTAACTATTAAAATTTCACCCAGGAAGAGAATTACATATAAAATTTGAAAATAACTTAATCTCAAACAAAATACCATGTATAAATAACAACAAGCAAGTAATGAGAAATGACCCACCTGCTCAAGTATTCGAGAACTATGTGCATCTCTCCTTTCACCTTTGGAATTGGTCAGGGTAACTAGCTTCATCTCCCACTCCCACCCCAGCTTTATCATTAGTGCCATTTTAGTGTGAAAATGAGGAATCCATATCAATGGTAGTCTTAGCTATGAAGGACCAATGATGAGATAACGTTGGTGAATAGCAGTGAAGGACCAGTGACGAGATAACACGTATTTCACCAAATTTACTGTTCATCAACCCCGGGATCGATTCCTACACGCATACCCAGAACTTATGAAAGAAACCAATTTTTTAATCTAAACCTCTGATAACAACAATACAACAACACAACAATAGTCGTTTAGTTTAGAAAAATGATGGCTATCTTTCAAGTGTGGGTTCAAACATATAATACTGATAGATCAAAGATTTAGATCAGACCCGCCATGGCCAACACGCTTACAAGATTACCTACACTACATCTAAACTCCACCATCATTGGGAGAACTTCTCATTTCTAGGAAAGTGTTAACCCCTAGTGGGAGGCAGCAGAATGGGAAGTGGAAGTCTGGAAGGGAAGCATCGTAAGGATTCCACTGGCTATTTTGGTGATGGAGTCATGGCGATGGGGGCAGTCGACCCATCTGCAGTGGGGACCGACCGTCAGCCAGCTAAGACCACCGACGGGATGGGTTTGCATACAGGCGGTAGTGCGTCAGTCACCTGCCAAGAATAGGTGTCCCAGGCTGTTGGCGTGTGTGGCTGGGGGATGGCATTCATACCATACATAACCTATTTCATGTGTAAAGATCGTACTTGGCGGGCTCGAACCCCACTGGGCTATGGCCATCGTCGATTGCCAGAAGTTCCAGGGATAATTTTAAGGACCCATACTTATTTAAAAGTGTATAAATCTTGGCGAATCTTACCAATTCTCAAAATGTCAACTATAAAATATTTGGCGATATTTTTCTAAAATTATCTCATATTCTAAGGATTTTATATAGTTTATATAATATTTTGGCGATTTTTAGAGTGAAAAAAGTTTACCCCATCAAAATTGGGCGAAATGGGGCTTCAAAAAATGCAAATTGGCGAATATTTTTTCGGAAAAAAACATGGAAAAATAGCCCATGGGCTAAATTTCGCCCCTAAAATTATCCTTGGCCAGAACTAGCTATCCCGCCCAACTTCAGGTGGTACTCTTTTCTTCATATTATTTATTATTTATTATGTCCCCGGCATATTTTTTTGGTGGGGGTATTAAGCGGGTTGTGTAAGAGTTGGCGGATTATCAGGTTATGTGTAAGGTTAGATTTTCAGTTTTTTTTGATGTTTTTATTTTTGGATTTTTCAGCAACTGTGGTTTGAGCCGTGCGCCATGACGTATTGCCTGGGGCTATGTGCCCTAGACCCTGGCGGTGGGGTGTCGTCAGCTTTGCCATCTTTATTGCCGAGGTATGGCCTCTCTAGGCTCTCAGGTGTGTCTTTGGTCCAGTGCATCTTTATTGCGGAGGTATGGGCTCTCTGGTCTATCTTTCGAGGTATGGGCTCGTTGGTTTAATTTAAATGTGGTAGTTGTTGCCATTGAATGCTACCCCAATCTTCGTATGGTTTTTATTCTTCTGGTGTGGTCTACATTGTCTAGAGGGATGGTTTTCATGAATGCTGAGTCTGTGGCTCCTGCTTTTTGGTTCAGCGTCATTGTCAACTGATATTTTCCTTCGTATGTCCCGGTTTGGATGTGCCGTGGATGGGTTCTTCTTGATGCTGGTGTTTTTTTTAATGTTTTTGTGATGGAGACCTGTACTACGATGCTTAATGGTGTTTGTCGTTTATGGGTTTCTGAGTGATCCAGATTTTATGAGCAGAACGAAATGAATACAGATTTCTATCATATGCTTAAAACAAAATAGCAGAGATACAGTAAAACTGGTTTTCTATTCAATAAGGAAATAAGCTAGAACTGTAAAATGCAGCGGAAAACAAGCTTGCTAGAATGGTGGCGGCTTATCTCTGAGAAGAGATGTGATGGTTGCGCTCATTTTGCAAGAAGATGGTTACAATGAGGCTCTCAAGGCCTTTTATAATAAATAGGAATGTCAAAAACCCTAGACATACAAAAACCTAACCCTAGGAGATGAAGCGCCAAAAGTCATGTGGGCCCCGTTTGGGTAAGTTAGTACATCAACTTCCCGAGGTCGTAACTTTTGCATACGATCTCTGTTTGGGGTGCTCGGTAGCCCGTTGGAAAGGTCTATCCGAGATTTACAGCTTTCGACTGAGGCCAAGTGTATGCCAAAGGCAAGCACTTGGCCCCCCAAATTGCCAAAAAATGTCATTTAGGGCCTCAAAATGGCCCCGGAAGTTCAGGACCTGAAAAACTGCTAAAAATACTACAATACCAAAATTGCCATAAAATTGTTTTGAGCCAGTTGGAAAGGTGGGTGGCCACCAATATCCACCTGGATCACTGAGAAAGTGGGTTATCCCTGCAGGGGTTTTTTCCCATTTCTACTTAATTCGGGATCAAAAATTTGTTCCAGGTGTCTTTCGTTGTCGATGCTGGTGTTTTTCTCAACTATAGTTATATTTTGCTTCTGGTGTGTTGGTTGGTGGTCGTCTATGCTATCTTGGTTCGTTGGAGGTCTGTGGACTCAACGGTTGGGTAGTTTGTCATTGCCATCGACAAAGAACTTTGTTTTCGTTTAAATTAAAGTTTGGTTTTTCATATCCAAGCACAGCTCTTTTACATTTGGTAGGATTCTATTGTGTGCACCTAATGAAGATTTTAGGATGGAAGTCATGGCCACTAGTTTCCAAGTGACATCTCATTAGTATTGCAATAGAACCAGACAAAGTCCTACTCAATGCTATATCCATAATTTTTTCTCATTAGTATTGCAATAGAACCAAACAAAGCCCTACTCAATGCTATATCCATAAATTTTTTTTTTTTGGATGTGGTTTGAGAAATATTCCGAGAAGGGATGCACTGCAAAGAGCGAGCTTCCTTCGGATTAGGTGCCAGGTCTGAGGAGTATCTATCATGTCCTGATAGCTTGGGATTTGCAGCTGACCTTATCCCTTTGATATTCATGTCACATGGGTCCGACCCCCACTATGCTATGGGCATCGTTGATTGCCAGAACTAGCTATCACGCCCAACTTCACGTGGTTCTATTCTCTTCATATTATTTATTATTTATTGTGTATTTAATTTGGGCAAAATTTCAGGTATTTATATCATCCAATTTTTACACTTGCTATAATTTGCGATTATAACAAGATAAAGGGAAATTGCAATTGCTACAAAAATACCTACTATTTATTTAATTGCCATTTCTGACCATGTGGATACAATCAATGTTATGACTACTAACTGTAGTGGGTCCTTCTCAATATTAATGAGTGGGAACCATGCCATGCCATGGAAAGGAACGACTGTGTGTTGCAGAGTAATTACTATTTATAATATTTATAATTTAGTTTCAGTGATTTACTTTATTTATGGCTGAGTAATTACATCATAAGTGTTAAGAATAATATCTGCCAGTGTAATTCTTTTCATTTTTTTTAATCTGAGATGGTGCTAAATTTTCAGTTATTTATCCAAATTGATTTTATAGTAGCTATAATTTCAAATAAATAATTATTATAAAATAAATATAAAAAATAACTTGTAGTTATATATAGATAACATATAGTGAATAACTAGAAGAAGAAGAAGAGATCCTATCCATATTCATCAACCACAAATTGAGGAGTGGCAGTGCCAAATGGGGGTGGAAGGAACATATGTTAATGGTGATGGCATCCATCAGTGACAAGAAAGTAAAGTAGTTGATCCAAATTAGTTGGCCATATCACATATGTCTATTTGAAGGAGCATAATATAGGACTAAAGAGCATATGAACCGTAGAAGAAAGGGGATAATCCTATATCATTAACTATATCCCCTACTAATTCCTCAAAATCAATACAGTCATCCATAGCTAGAGCTTCTTTTTCCAATTGATCATCCTCAAAGTTAAATTCTCGAAATATGCGAGAGAAGGAGATAACGAGGAAGAACTTAATCAACTCCTTAATCATGCTCATCCATTGAGATAGTTGAAGAACACAAAGGTTAGTTCTTCATTTTCCCATTGAATGACATATTTTGAATCACCAACAATTTGGATATGTTGAACCCCCTTCTTTTAGCAAACCATAAAATTCCCCATAAAGCTCATAACTTTAATTTTTTATTAAAACCGAAACCAAATCCAAATTTTAGTCAGATAATGTGTGTAACACCTATTAACTTTATCCCATTAAATTTGTAAAATTACATAAGTAAAAAGAATGTTTGATGTATTAATCATCTTTACTACTATGAATTCGTTTCCATTTGAGTGGCCTGATGCTTATATATTTGTGATCCTTTGTAGAGTGTGGTTGTTGTCTTTATCATTATAGTGTACTCTTCTTTCTCCTTGAGATGACGTAGTGGTAATGTTTGTCCATTAATTCTGTCTATTCAAGTTTTACTATATATGTAGCAAAGAGCCTTCTTTATCCTCCCATGTTCATATGATTATTATTTATGATTATTGTTAATGTGCCAAGAGTTGGACTAGCGTTAAATCCAAGCTATCCTTGTTATTACTTGCTTGAGAGATCGCATGATTATCCTTTTGAATATATTGTGAGCCTTGATTGTTCATAGAACCATTTTATCTTAGCTCGTCTTCCCTTTATGCGCATATGTTATTGCACCGAGTGCAACTAGGTGCTCTACAACCCAGTATGGGGGAGATGTTGTAACATTCCTACCTAACAAAATAAAATAAAATAAATTCATGTAGGCTCATAAAATAAAAAATTATGGAAAGTATTTAAAAAAAAATCCATGTTGTCTCATAAAATAAAAAATTATAAAAAGTAATTAAGAAAAATTATTTTCGTCTATAAAATAAAAACTTAAAACTTAAACCCGGATCTATCAACTAAGAGAGATCAAATTTCTTGAGTTTAAATTTTTAAAAAACAAATACACCTCAAGAAATTGGATCCCTATCGATACTTGATAGATCTAGGTTTAAGATAGATCGATGCTAGTGTATTTGCAATGTTGCATATCTTTATGTCAAAACTCTCATTGCTACCCTTGACGATCCACATAAGCATGGAGCCAACTTGGGTGGAGTGCTTACTTAGGATTTATATGCTTTTGTTTATATTATCATCGTTGTGTACATATATTACAATGCTTTCCCATGTTCTTTTCTTACGCACATGATTAAACCCTACGTCCTAAACCTTAGCGACTGACTTATTAGTGATGTCGAACCATAGAAGGGGTGCTTACTTAGGCTTCTACCTAACACATGGATTATTTTATATAGATGTCATTTAATTCTTCCATTGTGTAGTTTAAAAATTCCAACGGTATCCCGAGCAATCAATACAACTCGACGTTAGAGGATATAATACGAAGTGGTCAGTTAAGGTTGAATAGAGGACATCACAACACATCCTGAGAGTTGTTGGATCATTAAATGAGACCAACTAATTGCTAGTGGTGAGTCTACATGCATCTCCCTTCCAACTGTATATGCTATAAATGAATATGTACCACTCTTTGAAAGGAGTGAAGTGAGGGTTTAATCCCTTCTCTTCAACGAGAAGCTTCGTTAATGTCATTTGGTTTCACTGTATAGGAGAGTTCTTTGTTAGTCAGAGAGATCTGTATGGCTCGATCTAAAACAGAGTTAAGATTTAATTGTTCTTCGCCCATACTATTCTCGTAGTTTAAATTACTGATTTTCTCTTTCCCTACTCGTGGTGTAATATTTAATGTGGTTCCTTTATTTTGTGAAGACCAGAGTTCAAACACTCATCCATATCCACTTTTGCAAGGTAATTTTGTGTTCGCTCCTTTACTTATCTTTCCTCATATTTTTGTTTAAAGATTGTGAATTCATCACTTGTTGCTCACAAATTATAACGTTTTTATTCTCTTTTTTTGTAGGTGAACGCGAATCCTTAGAACCTAGTAGGAGAAAATTTTATCTAAGGATGAATAAATCAACCATCCTGGGTAAGCTCTCCTACTAGGTTTGGTTGTCAATGATGGTGTTTCCCACTCCTTTGAGCCACGGGTTCGAGGCCTGTATATCGTGAGGATTGCCTATCTTTTCTCAAGATGTTTTCCCAGGGATTGTGCTCTGTGGATGTATATCTCTACAAGCCCTATGATGGGTTTTGATGGTGCAGGGCCTTGTTAATTTGTTATGGCTACGGCCTTTGATTATATGTTAATAAAATGATGGGGTCTCCACCCTTTGGACTTGTCCCAGCATTCTTTGTTCAAATTAATTATATGTATTTTTTTGTGATTGTATATGTTATGAACAATATGTGACTTCCATTCGAATTCCTAATTTTTATTAGTTTTTCAGAATTTACTTCAATCTGATCTAGGATCTTAACTGAGAGAACAACATGTACAGCATATCTACAACATATCAATCATGGACACAATAATGCAAGCACACAAGAGACACATAGTTTACTTGGGGAAAACCATAAAGGTGAAAAACCCCAATAACTTCCTCAGAGATAGATAGAGCAATGATACAACCCAAGCATAAGAGATAGACATATCCTAGAAGCAGCTTCTCCTCCTCCACAAGTGCGCCACTGTCCAAAGAGTGTGTGTGTGAATAGAATCATGAAATAGAGTGCCTCCTGCACTCTATTTATACTTGACTTGACTTGCTAAATAACCTTTACTAGGTCGGCCTCAAATTAACCACATAACACAATGCTGACTGGGCCGACACCCAATAGGGTGGTCTAATAACCCTTTGACCCACATGGACGACCCCCAATAGGGTGGTCTAATAATCCTTTGACCCACATGACTTATACAAGGCCGACCCCAACAAGGTGGTCTAATAACCCACCTAGTATAAGTTACGACACTTACAATATAAATGAAGACACTTCCGTATAGAGGAATAATAACATCTCTATAGGAATACAAACACTTCCATATAGAGGAATAATATCATCTCTATAGGAGTAGAATATACATATACGAAATACATTCCGAATTTATATACATCAACACTCCCTCTTAACTAGGAAGGTATTTCTCGACATATATCTGCTAGCACAAGTCTTCTTTGACAAAGTGTCCTCAGACACATAATTTTATTAATGAAGAAGGAAAATTACATCACAGAGATGTGAGGGCAAAATCCCGAAAGATTACCTCACATTGAAAACTCGATGGATTTAAATATCCAAAGAGTAACAACTAATTTACCGTTACCAAAACTAACTAAGGGACACCTCACATAATCACGTGAGTGTGTAGATGCCCTTTTACATTTATTAAACTAAACTTCTATTTATTACATTTTTGGATCATAATTCCTAACAATCCCCCCTTTGATCCAAAAATTCTTTTGAACAAATACCAAGTTCATTTCTAAACTTATCAAATTTGACCCTTCCAAGAGATTTTGTAAAAATATCTGCAGTTTGATCTTCTGATGGACAATACTTTGGCTTGATGATTTGTTTGACGACGAGAGCCCGAATGTAATGATACTTAGTATCCACATGCTTAGTTTTTGAATGAAAAACAAGATTTTTGGCTAACTTGATTGCTGACTGATTATCAATAAATAATGAAGTTGCTTCTTTCTGATCAACTTTGAGGTCTTGCAAAATCCTTCTTAACCAAACTATCTCACAAGCAGCTTCCCAAGCTGAAATATATTCTGCTTCTGCTGTAGAATTTGCAATTGTATCCTGCTGTTTACAACTCCATGCCACTGCAGTTGATCCCATATTCATTAAGTAACCTGAAGTAGATGCCCTATCATCAACATCTCTAGCAAAATACGCATCTGAATAGCCAACAAGCTTGAAATTTTTGTTTCTTTTAAACTCAAGTCCAAAATCCTTTGTTCCTTGAAGATATCTTAACACCCTTTTTGTTGCATTCCAATGACTTTCTCTAGGTTCCTGCATATGTCTAGAAAGTATGCTAACTGCATAAGATAGATCAGGACGAGTATTCATCAAGTAAATGAAACATCCAATTAACTGTCTATATCCAGTACAATTTACAAGTTCCCCCCCTTCAAACTTTGAAAGTTTTAAATTTTGCTCCATGGGAGTAATCGCTGGTTTACATTCCTCCATTCCAAACTTCTTCAATAATCCAGATATGTACTTAGCTTGAGAAATAAATATACTTCCTTCCTGCTGCGTTACTTCAACTCCAAGATAGTAATGAAGTAAACCCAAGTCTGTCATTTCAAAACCTGTTTGAAGTTCTTTCTTAACCTGAAATATATGATCATTATTGTTACCTGTTATGAGCAAATCATCAACATACATAACCAAGATGACTAAGTTGTTTTCCTGGATTCGAACATACAAAGTATCATCTGACTCACTACGAAGAAAACCAACTTTCTGTAGGTAGGCATCCATTTTTGCATACCAAGCTGTGGGAGCCTGTTTCAATCCATACAATGCCTTAACTAGTTTACAAACTTGATTTTCTTTCCCTGGAACCTCAAAACCAGGAGGTTGAGTCATATAAACATCCTCTTGTAGATCATCGTTTAGAAATGCACTTTTTACATCCATTTGATGCACTTTCCATCCATTTTGTGCAGCTAAAGCTAGCACAATCCTGATAGTATTCCATTTCGCTATTGGAGCAAAAGTTTCTTCATAATCAATCCCTTCTTTCTGAGCAAAACCCTTTGCCACCAATCTTGCCTTATATTTATCAATATCTCCATTTGCTTTGTACTTAATTCTGTAAACCCACTTACAACCAATGGGTTTAACATCATGTGGACAATCAACCATTTTCCAAGTCTGATTCTTCATTACTGCATCATACTCACTTTGCATGGCCAGTTTCCATTCATCATACACAACTGCTTCATTAAAAGTAGTTGGTTCAACAACTGAAAGAGCAAAATTTTCTGAACCCGTATTAGAACTCCTTGTACCTGTTTTGCCTTTTTCATCAAACTTAACATCCTGAAGTAACTTAGTTGCCCATTTTGGTTTCTTCTTTTCAATGTTAACTAGATTTGAATCATCCAAGTTAACTTGTGAAAAATTCAAAGTATCTTCAACATGTTCCTGTTCATCATCCTGTACTTCTGAATTAAGATCAAACCATTGTTCATTCCTTGTCTTATTTAAGTGTTGCATCCTTAATTGTTCCTTAGTTACTTTTTCCTCTAAGTGACTAAGTTGTTTTTCAACCTCTTCTATACTTAAACTTTCAGTTTCATGAAAAATCACATCCCTGCTGACAATAAACTTTCCAGCTGACAGAAGCCTATACCCCTTTTTCTCATGAGAATAACCAATCAACATGCACTTAACACTTCTAGACTCTAACTTCTTTCCTTTTTCTTTTGGGACAAGTGCATAACAAACTAAACCAAAAAATCTCAAATGTTTGACCATAGGTTTGAATCCATACCAAGCCTGAAAAGAAGTTATTCCATCAAGTGATGATGAAGGAGATCTATTCCTCAAATAAACTGTTGTATGAACTGCTTCTGCCCAATAACATGATTTCAACCCTTTGAAAAATAACATTGCTCTAGCCATGCCCAATAAAGTCTGATTCATCCTTTCTGATACTCCATTTTGCTGTGGAGTATAAAAATTGGTCAACTGTCTTTTAATCCCTTTTCCTAACAATAAGTCAAAAAATGATTTGATGTAAACTCACCACCATTATCAGTTCTCAAAGTAGCAATCTTTTCCTTTGTTGCTGTTTCAACCAAATTTTGAAATGACTGAAACTTTTCAAACACTTCTGATTTTTCCTTCAAAAAATACACCCAAACCATTCTGCTAAAATCATCAATAAACAACAAAAAATATTTACAACCACCAAGTGAAGTTTCCAAAGGACCACAAACATCACTATGAATAAGCTATAATCTCCTTGTTGCTCTCCCAGTGCTTTTTGAAAAAGCTATCCTTCTCTGTTTGCCATAAATGCAAGCTTCAAACTTTGCATTTTCCTTCCGAAAAGTAGGCAACCCCTTTACCATTCCTTGTTTTTGAAGCTGTACAAGACTATCAACATTCAAGTGCCCAAAACTAATGTGGCACAATCGGATAGGTGAACCATCAGTTTCAACTAAACCTGCAAATTCCTTCAAACGTTCCTTTGATCGAGGAATGACTGTTCCCTTCATCCTAAGAAGCTTTTCGTCTTCATAACCTGTCATAACTGTTTTGTATGCATCCTTTGTTGAATTAACAAAAAGGATACCATCTTCCATTACAATTTGATGTCCTAATTGGCGAATGACAACTAAAGACAACAAATTTTTCTTAAATGTAGACACATACCAAACATTAGAAATCAATCTTTCTCCAATTCCAGGCAAATCAACCTTAACTGTTCCTTTTCCTTGTGGTAAATGAAAGAAGGAAAATTACATCACAGAGATGTGAGGGCTAAATCCCGAAAGATTACCTCACATTGAAAACTCGATGGATTTAAATATCCAAAGAGTAACAACTAATTTACCGTTGCCAAAACTAACTAAGGGACACCTCACATAATCACGTGGGTGTGTAGATGCCCTTTTACATTTATTAAACTAAACTTCTATTTATTACATTTTTGGATCATAATTCCTAACATTCTTCTCTGGATCATCATCAGCGAATCATCATCCTCGAATCATCATCATCATCACTGCTGCTGCTATCTCAATCAATCTCTGAATCTAATCATCATAGGAAGTTCTACAGAGCCAGTCCTTTTCATACTAAATGTAGGCCCACCACCTGCAGGTCTTCATCATCACTGGCCATACTATGGAATACTCAGGACTGATTATGTGCCTCAACAAAACCTCAAAAGAGCATCCCAGGACTGATTACGAGCACACTGCTCAATCTATCGGATCTCCCAGGATTTTTTACATGTTGACCTTCACAAAACCTACTCAGAGCATTCCAGGATGTTACAAGCAAACTGCTCTACCTGTCTAGATCTCAATAGAGCATCCCATGATGTTACGAACACACCGCTCTACCTGTTCGGATTTTAAAGGATATTTTCTATGCAAAACTGTAGCAAAACCTACTCAGAGCATCCCAGGATGTTACAAGCACACCGCTCTACCTGTCTGGATCTCGATAGAGCATCCTAGGATGTTATGAGCACACCTCTCTACCTATCCGGATTTTAAAGGACCTTTTCTATGCTACTTGCACAACCTGTCCACGGCCACAGAGTATCAAACCGATACTCAAAATACAGCATCCTGATGTACATCATCACATGATTAACCTAATCATAATCGTAGCATCAACCTGATGCATATCATCTGGAGCAACATCTTGAAGCTCATCATCTGTGATCATCCTAATCAACATCATAGCATCCACCTGATGCATATCATTTGGAGCAACATCCTGAAGCTCGTCATTTATGATCATCCTGATCAATATCATAGCATCAACGTGATTCATACCAAGTATCTACCTGATACATGTCAACATACATGATCTACCTGAGCATACAAGTATCCACCTGATACATATGCAAATGCATGATCCAACTGATCATACAATGTATCTACCCGATACATATCAACATACATGATCAACCTGATCATACAAGTATCCACCTGATACATATCATCATACATGATCAACTTGATCATACAAGTATCCACTTGATACATATACAAATACATGATCTATCTGATCATACAAGTATTCACCCGATACATATACATATACAAATACATGATCCAACTAATCATATCCCGCATCCAACATGATGCATATACATATACATGATCCAACTAATCAAAGCATCCAACTGATGCATATACAAAGTAGTAACTGGAGCATCGTCCTGATGCTCATCATCCAGCGCTTACATCCACAACCATGGGAAGGATCCTCTTCTCACCATGCTTGGAATGGATCCAGCAGATGTGTCCATCACTTCTTCCTCGAAGTGTCATCGATCTGAAGAACACCAAGCCTCTCTCTGTAGTACTCAAACTTCACTCTGGTTAGTGGTTTCGTCAGTACATCTGCTACCTGCTCATCCGTCGCAACATACAAGAGCTTTGCTGCTCCTCTCTGCACCATATCCATGATATAGTGATATTTGATCTCAATGTGCTTCGTCCTATCATGGAACACCGGGTTCTCAGACAGCTTCACACAACTCTGGTTGTCACAAAAGATACCAGTAGCCTCCAACAGGAGATCAAATAACTTAGACAATAGATTCCAAATCCATACTGCCTCACAGCCAGCTAAACATGTTGTAACATACTATGCTTCAGCTGTACTCAGTGCTACGCAAGACTACTTCTTGCTAAACCAAGAGATCACACCTGATCCCATACTAAAGCAGCACCTAGAAGTGCTCTTCCTATCTACAGCACTACCTGCCCAATCTGAATCAACATAACCCTACAAGTTAGACTTTTTGATTCGCATCATACTTGATCCCATAGTCAACTATACCCTTCAGGTACCTCAGAATATGCTTTACAGTAACCAGGTGAACACCTCTGGGATCCATCAGGAACTGGCTCAATGTGTTCACCGCAAAGCAAATATCTGGTCTCGTGTTCGTCAGGTACATCAAGGATCCAATCATCTGACAATACATTGTGACATCAACCGGATCAGATGAAGCATCAGACAGAAGCTTCAGGTTCGATGCCATAGGTGTGGCCATGGCCTTGCAATCCATCATCCCGAACCTCTTCAGGATCTCTACTGCATACTTCCCTTGTCCAAGTAAGATCCCATCTGTACTCTGCCACACCTCCATGCCTAGAAAATAGTGCATCATCCCCAAGTCCTTCAACTCGAACTCGACAGCAAGCTTCTGCTGTGTGTGGGAAATCAAACTATCATTACCTGTTACAAAAATATCATCTACATACAACAGTAGTATCACAGGATTTCCTTCCTCAACCTTGTAGTAAAGGTTGGAATCCGCTATACTCTTAGTAAATCCCAAACTAGATAGAAAGCTGTCTATCCTACCATACCAAGTCCTAGGAGCTTGCTTCAAGCCATACAAGGCTTTCTTCAACCTGCACATGTATGACTCCCTATCATGTGTCTCAGAACCAAGTGGCTGTTCCACATACACTTCCTCCTCGACTACACCATTCAATAAAGCTGTCTTGAAATCCATCTGGTGTATCTTCCACTTCATCACTTCAGCCAGAGCAAGTACTGATCTGATGGAAGTGGATCTGGCTACAGGAGCAAAAGTCTCTATGCTACTACTTGCAGCATGCTTGATCTTTATAGATCCACATGGAAGTCACAACAGACTTCTCATCCCAAACATCATTCTTCATGATCAATAGATCATGGCATTCTTCCCAGATCCTGGGAACTTCAATATCTTCAATAGATAGATTTGTTGCTGGACCAAATGTTGTAGTCCTTCTTTTGTAGGTGCTCGTATACGATCTTTCCTACAAAACAAGTTAAATTGCATGATTAGAAACATCTCCTAGTTTTCTATACAAATTCTTACACATAAAGAAATATATCATATAGTCATGCAATTATCTTAGCCAATGCTTCAATACAACATTTATCCATATCCCGTAACTTTCTAGATGCCTTCCAATCTCTACCATAACATTGTTAAGAGTGTGCACAACTCCCAACATGTCAGCAAAGAGGTTTCAATCTAGATAAGTGGCAATGGAATGTTGTACAATGCCATAGGCCACTTACCCATGTATATTAGTAGTATACTGTTCATCAATGCAACTATTCTAATATGCACAATACATAACCTAATTCTAGGAACATCAGTATATACATTATTGAACAGTATTATTTAAACAATCAAATATGCAAGAAATGATAATTCAAATACTTATCTTTGTTTGTTTGTTGGGTTGACTCCCTCTCATTCTTTGCTTCCTTTCTGCAACTCCATTCTGATGTGGATTGTGAGAAGTGGTCAACTCCCTCTGAATATCTGCATCCTTGCAGAAACTACTAAAGTGTGCTCCCTCTTGAACTTTGCTTCCTGGATTACATGTCCTTCAACTTATATCCATCCTTAATCACTATGCATGCTGATTAGTATCATCATTGTGTTATCCTCGAGGTCTCATACATAATCACACATTCATTAGTATAATCTCAATACTATCAAAACATAATAATCTTAAACATGTATAGTCATGATCATTTCAAACACAGATAATAAACATTAGTATTCAAGGTTTCAGGGAAGACTTCTTTTACTCATGCATATTCTTATTTGATCATAGGACTCTTCTGGTTAGTCAAATCATCAATCAAGATAAGCGACATAATATGCATAAACCCTTGATTACTTACATTTCTAACTTTATGAATAAACATAACCAATCATACCAAGTATACTTATATAAGGGATCCTAACACAAGGTAAGATTCTAACTTGATATAGGAAAAACATACCTGGATTACTATGTTAGCTAGTTATGTCTAACATACCCGCATAATGCCTTCTGGTTCTCTTCAATGACTTGTGCTAGTAAACCTGTATGTCTCATAAGTTAACCATTGTAGAACCAAGTTATACATACCTCGTAAGTAGATCTTCTATGTGATCCATGACAATGGATGAATCATTGTCTTCATGTCACCATGATCATATGTTCTTGAAGTAGAACATGATTTGTCTTTTTTGGTGTACCTTTCATGTTAGCGAACAACATAAACCTCATACAACATCACAATGCATTAGTACAATCATAAGTGTCAAGACTTTAATCAATGAATATCTTCTGTCATGTATTCATAATTTTATTAAGGTGATATGACAAGTCTAGTAATTTAATCAAGATTGTACTAACCATAATGATATGAAGACAAACATATCATAAACTTAACCATGAACAAAATTCGAAACATACCTGTAAGTCATACCTGTCGAGATTGCTTGTAATCCTCTTATGTAAGGCCTTAGCCTCATCTCCCTCTGAAACAGGAACTTCTTCACTTATGCAGGTGACCAATCCATTCTCTTCTACGATTAACCCAATCCACTTGATTTGCAGAAATTGGATCTGGAGCTGGATTAGGGTTTGTCAGAGAAACCCTAAAAATTCAAACTTCTGAAAGGATAGAAAGATGCGCCTTGATGAGCTGATCAACTTGGTATACTCAGAATTTGAAAACCGCAAAGTTTCACCCCTCAAAATTGCCTTTGAGACTTCTGGAGCTTCTCAACAGGATCCCGAACTAGGGTTTGATAAATCCCACCCTTCTGCCCAACCAAAAGGTTCGATCCAAAGATCTAAACTTCGATTTTTCTGATGAGCTTCCAGCCACAGTCACAGACTTCAAGAATTCCATCTTTTGCAGAAGCCCTAATTTTCCACTTTTTCGATCAAAGTCTCGAACTAGGGTTTGATCAAGCCTGACCTTCTACCCAACCAAAAAATTTGATCTTGGTCTCTAAATTTCGATTTTGATAAGTAGCATTTAGACGTGGTATCCGATTACAAAAAATACCAACTTTCTCCAAAACCCTAATTCCCGGAGCCATGAATGAAGGTGCTCAAAAAATAATTATGTTTTGATAGAAACATGCACCTGATTGTTTCTGGTGTAACTCCAAACTTTCCAATTTACAAGGTTTGAAACGTTTTTCTCTGGTATCCTAACCTGGCATCTTTCCAACCCCATAGGTCTGACCTCAAATGGATTCTCTGAGAGAGAGTTGTTCCAAGTGTCGCAACGTGACCTGTTTATGGGATAAAACAGAAGAGTGAACTTGTATGACATGCCACATGTCATTGGTTTAGTTTCGGACTCTAAAAAAGTTACCTAAGAAAGTATCGTCTATGCACTACTTGTCACTTTTTACAAAATTTGATTTGGAGCTTCTTAGCCCAAGTTATGACTTTTTTTCCTAGGTCACCTGTTTATGACTCAGATATGGGAGAGGCAGAAACCCTAGATTGTACAAATCATAAAACACAAAGTACAACAAATTAGAAATTTTCCTTTGGACACAAGGCACATGGGAAACTAATCTTCTGGGAAACTAATCTTCGACCTGTAAACGTTTCGGATCCGAAAAATTTTCCAAAATAAATTTATAGCGAAAGTGCTACGATGACTGGTTTTTGCTATATCAAGCCCTAGCATCGCAAGTGCAACAAGTGTCATACATGCCATACCATGCCTTCTTTCAGGATAGCTCTGATACCATGTTATTTTTTCATAATTTAATTCAATCTAATCTAGGATCTTAATTGAGAGAACAACATGTACAGCATATCTACAGCATATCAATCATGGACACAATAATGCAAGCACACAAGAGACACATAGTTTACTTGGGGAAAACCATAAAGGTGAAAAAAACCTATAACTTCCTCAGAGATAGATAGAGCAATGATACAACCCAAGCATAAGAGATAGACATCTCCTAGAAGCAACTTCTCCTCCTCCACAAGTGCGCCACTCTCCAAAGAGTGTGTGTGTGTGAATAGAATGATGAAATAGAGTGTCTCCCGCACTCTATTTATACTTGACTTGACTTGCCTAATAACCTTTACTAGGTCGGCCTCAACATAACCACATAACACAATGTTGACTGGTCCGACACCCAATAGGGTGGTCTAATAACCCTTTGACCCACATGGCCGACCCCCAATAGGGTGGTCTAATAATCATTTGACCCACATGACTTATACAAGGCCGACCCCAACAAGGTGGTCTAATAACCCATCAAGTATAAGTTATGACACTTACAATATAAATGACGACACTTCCGTATAAAGGAATAATAACATCTCTATAGGAATACAAACACTTCCGTATAGAGGAATAATACCATCTCTATAGGAGTACAATATACATTTATGAAATACATTTCAAAGTTATATACATCAACACTTTTATCTAGAATTGTATGTCTGCTAAAGAAAAGCAGAGTCTTGAGTTTGGCATATTTAATCTAGCGTCTATGTTCTTTTTTGCACCGTCTGTATATAAATGACAATAGTTTCGATGCCAACGATTAAGTATATCTCTATGGCTATATGATTATGGGATACGATAAACTCCCCCTCCATCTAGATGTATCAACCTTGCATGAAGAAGAGCGACCCACTTCTCATGCAGTGCATTAACTCACTGAACTGAGTCTTAGGATGAACTCGCCCCTTAATTGAAAGCTTCCCCACTTATTTAGGTGGCTAACTTAAGTGTTGTAATGAAAGTGTTGCAACTCAAGTGTCGTCTTTTAGTTTAACATAACTGTCCTATTTTAGCTTAACGTAAGTATACACTTAGTTATGTATATCTTCTTTGTTATTACTTAGTTAAATCTCTTTAACTGATTCTTTCTTATTAACATCACCATGGTGATCAACTCGAGTTATCCTTTGATTTACTGAAGTCTTCACTGAATTTTAACCATTTGAATTCTCTCTTCATTAATTATTTTATATGCAATTCGAATTCTCTCATATATTATCACATCTTATCTTTATTTCTTGTCTTATCTGCATGGTCCACAAGTTCCAGCTTAATTATCATATCAAATATACTAAGGATATTTTCCCAATGATGTGATCATATTGTCTTGCTATCATTCCAAGTGGTTATATGCTAAAGTAATTCACTCTAGAGGTGTCCAGTCTCTAGACGAGAGTTAATAGATCAACCATGGTTGGTATTACATCACACACCATGCATGCTTTTACATGCAAAGCATGACCTCAACACATGAGGAACCACCTCAACATATGAGAATCTATCTTGACACACAAGACTTTAGCCTTGACTAGCAAGACTGTACAACATCATCACTTTAACATACAAAGCACTTGCCTCAACACATGAACCTTAACCATTCTTGAGTCCAACTCAATATTCTTCTCCAAGTTTCATGAGTCCAACTCAGGATCCTATAAGGAACTACCTCGACACACGAGGATTAATCTTGACACACAAGATTGACATGGAGAATGACTCATGATGATGTAACTTTAACACTCCCTCTCAACAAGGGATGAATTCTCTTGGCACTTACTTTACATTAATATACCATATTGTTGGTTATCACCATTTTTATGTAAAGTCACATTCAGAAACTGGAGATTGGTTCAAGTTCGTCATTCCATTGTTAATTGGAGATATCGAATACTTACTTTACATTGTTAACTAGAGATTGGTTTGAGTCCGTCATTCCATTGTTGGCTATCACCATTTTTATGTATAATATTCCTTCCTCATCATTGCATCCGTGAGAGAGGATTACTTGCGTGATGTGGTCGTTACAATCAATTTTGATAATGTATTTTATGTCCAAGTTCTAATATTAAATCTCTAATTATCAACGCTCGTACAAAAAATTCCAACTTTTAATTTTTTGATATTCTGAAGTATCTTTGAAAAACGCTATATTCGACTCTCTCGTTTATTTATTTGGTATGAATATTTCTCAATTCAATTCAAATTGGAATGGATCCACAAATAAACTATAACCAAGTACCAAATGAATATATATTGATAAATGAGGATTAATTCATAATAATTAAATTTGTGAGAACTCCACCGATATGGATAAAAATTGTCTCATTGCAAATATTTACGTTTTATGCTTCTTGTACTGTAAAAATAATTTTTTTTCAAGAAAAAAAAAGTAACTTTTTATTAATATATAAAATCAAAGTTATATAGCCTGGTGGGTTAGCTCAAGTGGTTGAGTGTTTTAATCACAAGCAGAAGGTCTCGGGGTCAAATTCCTGGGTGGTTATGCAGGGCCTCACTTGATGTCCCTACTCTATGTTATGTCACTAATCTAAATCTTATTGTTTATTGAAAATAATACATATGTCTAAAACCATTTCCTACACTTTGTCTAAAATCAAGTAGGTCCTTGAATCTCAATATGAGTAAATTTGTGACTAAAATAAAACATAAGTAAAGGGGGGATATGCTATGAGTATTGTGGGTGACTAAATGAAAATGAAAATTTCATTACAAACCATTATGAAGAATCATGTTGTCATGAACAATGATTATATCATCCAGTTATCCATTTCCATCTACAATCATTAACAACAATGCTACATCACTTAATCATGTTTTATGATACACACCATACATTTCAAAAATCATGATTCATGTCAAATAGAATGCTTGGATTTCAATAATCAAATTGTTATTAAAAGCATAATACAATGGGTGAAATCTCATTTGTTTACCCCCAATCTCATATCTCCAAGTGCCCAAATATTAGTTACTAAGTGAAAGGAGAATCAATTGTTGATGTAGTGAAATGATATCAAAAGTGCAGAGGACTACAATCTACACCACAACAGCAGAAACATCATCACCGGTAGGTTTAAGGAAATTAAAAACCCTCTGCATCGATTGTTGCAAGAATTGAAAGCATGTTTATTGAGTTTTGAAATAAATCTAAGAATGAAATTTTGTTCTTTGAGTAAAGAATAATTTTGAGAAAAAACAGTATAGTGTTTTCCTAATCGAAACACTAGCTTAAAATTTTCCTAATCATAAGAAAGAATTGAGATAATTCAAGGATAGGGGAAGAACATATAAAACTGTATATATAAATACTATATTTAAGAATAGTAGGATTTTACAAATATATACATAAAATTTTCTCCTTCCAAACATTGCATTACACATTTGAAAACTCAAAATTTGAACATCTTAGAGCTTACCTCTACCAATAGAGGAGCTTGTGAAGAGTTTGTGGCTACCCTCAAAGAGAGTTCAACTAAGATTACCACTATGATTGTTGGAATTTACAAAAAGGAACTAGAAAACACCTCCAACGTTATGAGAACACTAAATAAGTACAAATATTCTAGAAGTTGGGATGGTTAGAATACTTCAACAAGTTAAATGGATATGATGATGAGGTAGCTTTGGATTTTGCTCAAAAAATTCAGCAACTAGTCATGCATGAATATAGAACTAGGGTCAAAAGATTGGAATCATTAATCAATGAAGAGGTGTTGGTAACAGTCAACAAAACTCTCTAGAGGATAGCATCAGGACAAAGAGAACAAATAGCCATTCAATGCAACCAAGGGTAATTTATTTTCAAGCATTATGAGGAAAATGAAATAAAGGAGTAGAACAATGGGGTAAAAAGAGAAATTTTCCCTAGCCCTTGGGATGAGGTAGCATATCACATCCTAAAGTACAACACATGTGAAGGGAGACTATTTAAAATCTATGGCTATCACTTCATAATTTTACATCATCTCAAAAACTCATTCTATCAAAATCCTAAGCAAAACCTTATCATACATTATCCTCCTACAATCACTAAAGGACATGAGTAGCAAATTGTAATAGGATAGGGAGGATGCTTTGACACATCATGGGTTGATAAATTTGGTTGCTTGATATGCCTTGGAGAGGCAAATCCCCTAGGTCTAGTGTTGGGAGAAATCTATACACCTAAATGAGGAGACTAGATAGGTTGCATTAGTCAGACAAGAAGAAAGCAAGAAGTCAGGAAAGGAGAGGATTTATAAAAACAAAGAAAATAGGAAAAAGAGAAGGATGGATAATTTAAAGAGAAAATAGCAACAACCTTTATGGAACCCAGCAGAAATTTTAACAAAGCATTAAAGATCAAGGAAAAAGACAAAACTCTAGAGACAAATGAACAACTAACATCAGGTGGTGGGAGAATGAAGACTATACCACAATCTACCAAGAAGATAGAAATAACTCCACCCAAGGATACCACCATCAACATAGATGAGAATGTTCTCACTCCTCACAATACTAAACAAATCATTAAGGAACAAAAGGATATAGATCTTTATTAGGCCAAGGTTATTCAAATTAAAAATCTATTGATGGAGCTAGAAAGGTACAAGGTGGAGACATTACAGTGTCGAAGAGAGCAATAGATTATAAAACAAGGCAAAGAGTAATGGTAGTAGCACCTCACAACTTGATGATTGTTTACCTTGTAAGAAAAAATCTAGATTGTGAAAGAAACACCTTGAGGAAAGAAACAAATATTTGAGGAGTGAACTATGTGAGTATAAATGGGAATTATTCACAAAAAATAAGAATATAGAAATCTTAGCTGCCATCATTCCAAAAAAAATATGTTATCCTAGGACATGTTGAGTTGTATACCACATTTGAGGGTATATACCCTCTTCTTGAAGGATTAGGAGAGGGATAAGTTTCATATGAACATGCTAGCAAAATAGCTTCCCTATGCATTGGATACATCAAAATACTTTATAGAATTCTTCATGTAGAGAATTGAGGAGGAGAAGGATTCAATGAGTGACCTGTATATGTAGAGATACAACATCCATTTCCCCTTCAAATTGTCTCCCAATCCATATGTGGGATATTTTTAACTAAGATCCTTGTGCACTTGGATGAGTCATGAAGAAGCAAGGTCCAAGGATATGTGGGAGTATAAAAGTAGAAAACAAAGATTGAACTATGGATTAGAGTAGAGTTAGCCAAACTAGAGTAGGTTATAAATATTTATGAAACACTAGTGGTTGATCAAGAACTCGTCTCCATATTGGAGTAAAAATAAACAAAGGAAAACTATCCATTTTGAGAATAATCTAAAGGAGAGAAAAGAAAATTAATTGATGGCCTATTAGTAGGCGGATGGAACTCTCCCTAAGGCTCCAACACATGGAGCTAAGGCTCCAACACATGGAGCTGAATTCCCCTCAAAATGTAGTGGCTACCATGTTCAAGACGTAGTTATGCAAGGACACCCTAAGGAGAATTAAGTTGAATTGGATTTGACTTATGTTTAATCGACCTTTTTTATTGCACCTATCAGTGGGAAGTGAATTAGATGAGAAAAAGAAAATAATACAGTGGAAGGAATCCACACTTATTATGGAGGATATGGTAGTTTTGGGATAAGGTGGATTAGGAAAAGAATTCCAAGGCATCACTCTTCATTGAAATGCATGCATTACTTTTCATCAAATCTAGGAGTACCTCTGGGATCTAACAATGATTTTTCTAGGAACATAAGATATACACTAACTATTTCTATATATTGAGTGATGTGTCAAACTGAAGACTCTTTTCCATGCCAATGTCCATGCACATGACATAATAAGGAACAAGACCTGATCAAACAAATATGCTCAGAAATACTCTTAGAATAACATGGTGAGGACAATACAATTCAACAATGATAGTGTTGGTTTTATAATGCTACAAGTTGGTTGGAAACTACCACTCGTTATGTCCTCCATAAAATGTTGCAAACTTTCCGACAAAAAGGCCCTAAACAGACCACAAACGTGCATCAAGATTAGATATCACTACCATATTTTACAAAGGATATCTAAATACTCAAAAGATCATAGTTCCTACTGAAAATGAACTGTAAATTTTGGGAATTATCTATCAATGAAGGATATTAACTTGATTGTACCACTATTCATGCCTTGAAGGAGAAAATGGGTCTATCATGATGGATGGATATTTTAGAGACTTTTTAACTGTTACTGTTGAACCTATTTGTGTACTAGAATCTATAAGCATGAGTATAATTTGACACCTCACCCATTGTATGTTGTTGTCTTCGTGGTAGGAAGACCTTTCCTAAGGATGTTGTAATTACTCGGTAAGGAATACATTCATCTAATATTTTTGTATAATAGCATCCTAGATTAGGAATCCAATTTGAAGGTAATATTGTTCTTAAGACGATTAAAATTTTCATCCTAGATTGTACTACCTAAGGGTGTACATTAAGAAGGAAAACCAAAATTAGAGACCTTACTTCTAACAAGAAGCAAACATGGTTTCGAGGTTTGATAATTGCTACATAAATCCTTAGCACCTTTTAATGCACCATTCTTATATTTGAGCTTTGTGTTTCTAACAAGTTTTGAGACTGGTCTTGTCATAACTGAAGGAGCCCCCTAGCCATTGCATAAGACAAGTGGCATTCAAATCTAATACATGGTCAAAAGGTATGTATTGGATGGAGTTCCCAAGTCATGAAGCATTTTAATGATTAAATTATGGCACATTTAAAAGGACGGATTCAATAAAGATGAAATCGTTCTCCTTAGAGTGAATCCAAGGCACGTGAAAAGGTTCAAGGTCATGATCATGGTCAATATGACCATTGGAAGAAATTCCTAACTAAAGACGAACACGTGGAAGCATATGCGTCCTTCAAGTGAAGATAGTATCTTATTTTGAGAAGTTCACTACATTTTAAGGCATCCATTTCTATTTTTGGAAGAAGGAAGCTACTAGATCAGCATGATTCAAGAGCACTACAAGTTGGAAGAGGACATATGGCATACAAATCCCATTGACAAAATCGATAGTGATAATTTAAGGGAAATGACCTCCATGTCAAGATGACATGTGGCATCAAGGAGGAATTTAGCACATGATACAAGGCCATTAAAGACCCTGGAATGAGGAACACCCTCTCGAAGATAATTATAAATTGTTTTGTATATTTTATATGTCTTCTTGGAGAAATAAGTGGATCTAGAATTCACTTATAGTATTTTATTGTAATATAGGTTGAGCTCATTTCTATATAAAGAGAATCCCTCTAATTTGTGAAGGGGTGGTTGGATTATTTGCATATCCCATCTAATCTTATTTCAAAATATGTTGGGAGGAAGAAGTAAAGGGTTTCATTCTATAAGGCTTATCATTTTCTTCCATTATTCATAGTTGGCTACTTTTGTTGAAGTAGCTTTTATAAACCTGTTGTAAAGAACTTTTGTTATGGGTTAGTTTTTCCCAAGAAAGGCAAATCAAATATTGAGGTTAAGCCTTCTTTGTTCTTGTGGTTGGTTATCGTTTACTATATTGTTTTGTTATTGTCATTTCTATATTTGAGAGGCTTCTAATTTCTTCATATGATGGTGATCACACATCTTTATTGCTGATTTGTAATGGTTTTCCAAGGTCCTCCTTTGGGAGAGACCTTACTTTATTTATGAACATTGATTGAAATCCATTTGGTTGATTAGTGCATGTTTTTAATAGCCTAGTTACACCTCCATTCATTTAAACTGAACCCTCTTGAATATTACCTTGACTCCATCCCATTGGATAGGAACTAATATTGGTCCACCATCCCATCTAAATCAAAATTTTAGCTTTCATTTTACTAAGGGATCCCTGTTTTATCTTAATCTAACTTCTTATGCTAGTTCAAGCCACAACGAAACCAGTTAGGAGTGTTACCCATGAATTTTCTTCTTGAGACCAACCAATCATGATGAAGTTGGACTTTGTCTAGTTTTGTGATATCCCTTTACTTCATTTATCCTATAGTTTACATCTCCTTTAAAGTTTCAAATCATTCCATAACAATCTACCTGAGCCAAAACACTCATATAGGTTCTTCTTTTGTAGCAAAATCGGATATATAGAGGGAAAACAATATATTAGTAATATTTGAGATCATCTTGGTTGTTTATTGGATGAACATTCCTATTTTTCAAGGTCAAATGGAAATTTTTGTTTCTCTTGGTGGCCATGAAATTTTCTTCTCAACCCTCTATATCAGATGTCATATCAAAACTAAGGCTCAAATTAATAGGTCGATATTTTTGAAAAAAACCTTATATGCATCAAACCATCATGAAATTAAATTAAAAACCCAACATAGCTAGAGAGAGGATCCTCCATTATGATAGGATTCTATCTGAAATTCATAGGTTCAATGATTATGTTTGTTCTTATTTGTGAAAGAAAACATGATGATGGTTACAACCCAAACTAATATAATGTTGGCTTCAAATAAAAAAACGATGTAGAAGCCCAGATGATTCATGATGAAATATAGAACATGTAAACCAACATAAAACTTTAAAAGCACCCAAATTTAATTTACTCATTCTAACCTTGAAAAATGCAGAGATTCTCCACTCAGCTATTTTCGAATTACTTTCCACTCAATCGTTGTCAAATTGTACCTGAAATTAAGCTTCATCCAAACTTCTAGCGATTCTTCATTTGAGTTTTTATGGGATGGATTTCTCACTCTTGCAACATTATATAGGAAAAAATTGTCCCCATTTTACTAGATCCTTGCACAATTTTTCCTCAATATGGACCATCTTTTAATTTAAAAATTCTTCACTAACAAATTTGGGAGATAAAACCCCTGAAACTCCCATTTACCAAGAAACGTGGATGTCAAAAATGCCATCGAAGCCTCCAACAATGAAATTCCATGGACGATTTCAAATTTGGCCTAGGAAAGTATAAAAGATGGATAATTGGGGGCGAATTCAACCCACGACATCGAATCCATGGTAAGGTGACCGTTAGTTTTCCTATGGTCCATAAACTAGGGGATAACAAACTGGTAATCACCTCCATGAATGAAAAATAGGGGCGAACGAACTTCCCATGCCTCCAAGAATGAAAAATTAGGGCAAAACCAACTGACTTTGGCCTCCATTACCGGAATTTCTGGGGCAAACTAACCATTTTGGCCATCTTTCACGGGGCTAAGATTATTTTTACCAATTTTCCTTCTCTCGCGGCCTTGGGTATCCGATTTTTTACCATTGTCCCATTAATAAATATTGGACGAATTTCTTTAAATTTAAAAAAATGTTTGCATATTAAAAATTCACCCACACTTTTTGTTTGACCCCTATAAATTCAGTCGTGAGCTATAAATCTCCCCTAAAATCACCCCTGATATCCTAGAACAAGGCATGACACAATGACCTCTAATTCAACACCATAGGTGAAGTGGATGTGTCCAACGGAGCCCACTCAAATTCCATCATCAAGTAAGCCACCACCTAATAATCCTTTAACGCGCAATGATGAAGTGCTTTCAGCCATTCAAATATTGGCATATGTTGAGTATGCATAACTAGATGTGTAAGGAGTTATTGATTTGAAATCTCATAAAGAATACCACACACATGTCGAGCACACTCCTAGTGTGAGCCAACGTTTCTAGTTGAATCTTTCTCTATATTTGGATTTGCATTAGATCATTTCATTATCATATTGAAGATACATTTCTAAAAATTTGTAACTACTATTCTTTATTAAGGACATTTCATGCATCGGTTGATAGAAGAAAAAAAGAAGTCATGCTTGTCAAGCTGGTAGAGATTATCAATGCCTTCAAACAATTTCTGAATGTAGGATTAGAAAAACTAGCTAGCAATATAACAATCGGTTTCTACCCAAGATTGGATGTTGTTGCCACAATAAGCTATGAGTTATCACAAACACAATATGTTGAAAATGAAATAAATGATCCATGGGTACAAATGTTGCAGTTTAGACCAACGTAACTTGGTTGTAACCACACATGAACACAAATAGTTATCACTTTAAATCACTTAGGTTTACAACACATAACCATCTATGCTTATTTTCAATCATTATTTAGAGAGTGAAAAGTTCAAAACCTTGACATTTTGAAAGAAGAGCATTTAGATTTTTGTATTGAATTTTAAAAACATGTATATTTGAAATTGATGAGAGATATAAATTCATAGATGGTTGATGTTGGGATATAATTTCATCTGCATTTAAAGAAAATCAATTGGGACGTGTAAAAATTGAGACAATCATGAATGTATATCCGATTAGTCTTATCAAAATCATTGTTTGGTGAGGTAAACACCACCGCGTTCAAAGTTAATAAATATTCAAAGTATTTTGTTATCTTTCAAATGGAGATATATGTTATCCTATCCTTGCTCTAACAATGAAGTAGTTTGATAGGTAACGAATTAGTAGTTTTTCACCTCATTGATTTTTTTAAAATTTGCAATCATTTTCTTTAAAGTAAAAAATGAAATCATTTGCTTATAAAATAATTTTTTATTTCAATAGTTACTAGTAATGTTTATTTTTCTAATTCTTTAAAAGTTGTTAACTCAATGAAAGAGCACATGTCTTGCAATCATTTTATTTTAAAGTAAAATGCAATCATATAGTGATAAAGTAATATGTTTATTGAAATGGTTAATACTAATGTTTATTTTTTCCAATTCTTAAAAAATTAGTAGCTCGATGGAAGAGTGCCTTCTTTGTTTAAAAGTAGGAGGTTAGTAGTTTGATTCCATTGTACCTTAATATTATACTTTATTTTAAGAAAATAATATGATCATTATCTATGTACATTGTTTTATATAATGTCTTTGTAGAGACAAAATTAATATCGTTTGGAGATACAAAAGGATTTTCATCATATATTGTCTCTATATGTGTGCGTGCATGTGTGTGTGTGTGTGTGTGTGTGTGTGTGTGAACCTGAGACAATATGATCAGAGACAATATGGTCCATAATTCATGTATTCTATATTGTCTCTATAAAGACAATAGTTTAAGACAATAATTGAATACACTCGTTTAAAGGCAATATTCAAGACAATACACAACAATTTTTTGTCTCTAGTTAAGACAATTTACATAAATATTGTGTCAAATGTTGTCTAAAACACCCCCTCTATGTAATAGTGAGCATATACAAGGACCTCCATCATATCAACTATCACTTCCTTACACCTCATCCAAGTGTGGATATTGAAAATGTTAAATATGAAAGAAAAAAATAAATTATAAACAAATTTATTTTGATATTAACCATTTAAGTGTCTTATTTTCCCTATCATGTTTCCAAGGTTTTTCTTTCAAAATCATTAACTAAAAAGTATGAAGAATCACAATGCTACATCATAGAATGGCTACAAAATTGCACCAACATGTTATTGGTATAAAAGATTCAAATAAAAATTGACATGACATAATGTAGAGCAAATTGTGGTAATCTATTCACTTAAAGGGTTGAAGATTAAAAACAAATCAACTAGAAAGAAAAAAAACATAACCTTCGAGATGTTATTATTCTCAACAAAATTGAGGTCTATCTCCATATAAATGAAATAATTTCTTATTTGATTATTATTAAAAAACATTTTAAAATACTAAAAACTAATTTTCGTGTATAAATTCCAGGAAACTTTTCTTAAAAATTATCTTTAATTCCAAATGATTAACAAACAGTTTTAAATAATTTTATAATTCTATATAAGAATATATTAGAAAACATATTTTATTTTCATTTTTTTTTACATTCCATGTATATTATATCTTTTACATTATATTATTTTCAATCAAGTAAATTATATCTTAAATAAAAGAAAGTTATTTCTTAATATTAAATGATTATGGTTAATAAAACATTTTTAAAAATGAACTAAAAAATTATTTTTTTCTACAATTTTATAAGTTTTAAGGATGAAAGGACTTTTCTTTAAAAAATATGTAACTTAGTTTTAAATTATGTAAGCGATTTGCACCTAGAATCTAGGAATACACTTTGGGGTTGTATGAATTGCATAATCTGGTTGCCCCGAAGGGTAATTGAGGGTGTTGAATCCATCCATGCAATCAAAATTGTAATTCTATCTAGACAAATCCGTTTTATATCATTATTTAAATTTTATATGGAGAAAAAGATATATTACAAAACATATTTTCTTTATAAAAAAAATTAATATTTCATATATATTAAAAACTCAAATAGACATTGAGATGAAATAATGTAGAGCAAATTGTGGTATTTGATTCTCTTAAAAAGATATGATTAAAAACAAATTAACTAGAACGAAAAAATATGCATGGAAAATACATAAGCTTCTAGATATTATTATTTTCAAGAAATTGAAGTCTCTTTTCATGCAAATGAAATAATTTCTCATTTGATTATTGTTAAAAAAAATATTTTTAATAAACTAAAAACTTAGTTCTTGTATAAGTTAAAAAGATAAAAAAAAATCTTTAAATATTATCCATAGTTCCAAATAGTTTTAAATATTAATTAATTTTACATCATAATATATATTAGAAAACATATTTTTTTCATCTTTTACATTATATTATTTTAATCAAATTAAATTATTTCTCAATAAAAATAAAGTTATTTCTTAATTTTTAATAATTAGTTTTTTAAAATATTATTTAAAAAGAACTAAAACCGTAATTTTCTTCTACCATTTCATAATTTGTAAAGATGAAAATACTTTCCTTTAAAAAGTATATTTAATTTTAAATAATTAGTTAATTTAATATATTAAAAAAATATATTACAAAACATATTTTCTTTTTCTAAAATAAAAAATGATGTTTTATATATATTATATTTTTAACGTTAAGTTTTTTATTATGTAATTGTGAATTCTCAACAAAATAATAAAATAGTAATTTTAAAATAGTAATAATTGATTAATATTTTTTATTATGTAATTACAAATTCTTAACATAATAATAAAAATAAAAATAATAATTCGAAAACAATAATAATTAAATTATAAACCTTTACATAGTGAAGATCAAAATAAACTAACAAAATATACTTAAACTTCAAATAATATCAACAAAGAATTATGTGAGTGTATTAACAAAGTTAGTCTTGAATGGAAGATAATGCACTATTAAATTGAATTAATGATAATGTTATTAAATTAGATTAATGAAGTTTATATTGTATATCTAAATTTAGAATATTATTACAACTTAAGTTGAAAATAAGTTTCACATGTTTTGTAAAAGGGACCTACATTAATGGAATAAATGTCTTAGGATAAATCCAAACAAACTACACAAATTAAATTTTCATAATTATTTAACATCACTTTCAAAATAAATGACAAAAATGGTTGGGATTTGAGTTACCCTCACGAAGGGATTTGAATTACAAGGATGTAGATTTGAATGAAAAAAATAGTGCACTTCAATCTAATTTATCCAAGTTGTGGAAGAACATGCTAGCCTCATTGAATGCACATGGAGCTTCCATCATTAGGATCTCCATTATGTGTTGATTGCTTGTTGACACCCTCCATTGCATTGAATATGTTTATCATGTACCTTAAAAACATATTCATTATGTGAGATCTTCTTCTTCCCTTTAATCACTTGAAATTACAAATAAAAATGGACCCACAAAATGATTATATACTATGAATTATTTTTCCCATTAGTTTTCAAAAAATAAAAAACAATTTATATAACCATAAAATTCATAAAATCTTCAAACCAAGCTTATCATATTGAAACTCATTCACATATTTTCCACTTTGATTGTCTTTGTATACCATGATGAAGTCTCCACATATAAGGCCCTGTAATTTAACAAATCCTCCTACAATTCATTAAGCCACGGAAATCAAGTCATGCATAATGGGGATAGAAGAATTGAGAAAAGTGATGGTGATAGAAGAAGTGAGTGTACTTTTCAGCCAAAACCTGAAATTATGCCATCATGAACATATTGCATTAATTCAACTTATAGAATACATCTTTAAACATTGTGATAAGTTTTTAATTAAAGAAATTTTGAATACTCGTTTGAAAAGTATACTTGTAGTTAAAGGTCCATGTTTGTGAGCTATCCATGTCCACCATTGGCATCGACATTATTTTATTAAAACATTTGACGCAAAATTTTATCATTTATAAAACCATATTTAAAAAAACTTCACTCATGAAACTTCATTGTTCAATGTTAAAGCATTCAATTTCATTGTTCAATGTTAAAACTATCATGATTCTTACCTTGAAAATCACTATTCTTTTTTAGAAACTCACATCACTGTTTTGAAGCTTCTTTTGAAAAAGAAACTTGAAACCCTCTTTATTTTTTTTTGCAAAAGAAACAATAAAAAAATAAGTATAACACATTTTCCTTGGATTCAATTATCTATCCCTCTTGTAAGAAACTATTAAATTACTTCAAACAAAGCCAGACTAAGTAAGAAATTACACACGTAATCAATCTCATGGCTATCAATGTAAAAAACTAATAAATTAGTTCAAACAAAGCAGACTACGCAAGAGATTACACACATGATCAATTTCATGGCCATCGATGTGACCGTGATTATCTCGATGTCGTGGCATTTTGAGATTGAACTGCATCTTTGTCTTTGATGCGAAGATTCTTCTCTTTTGTTTGGCTTCAGGGAACGTGTTGAACGTGTTGTCAAGATTAGCATTACCATTGTCCACCTGAATCAAATCGTCAAACCGCGCGAACCTGTTTCCACCGGACCTTGAAACCGGTGAACTGTTGCAATCTCTGAAAGTTCGACAATATATTTTGCAATCAGTGAATTTTTTGTTGATAAAATTTTGGAATCAGTGAATTTTTTGTTGATAAAATTTTGGCAAAGATGCATATATTCCACAATCCCTGAAATTGCACAATACGATTTTGCAATTTCGGCTGATGTGTAGTTGAAGAAATTATTGAAGAGTGTTTCTTTATAATTTTCTAGGTATAACAACTAGGATCGATCATATTTTTTCAAACATAGCTAAAAAATACACTTAAAATCACTTGTATTTTAAAAGAAAAAATCAACATAAAATTACTAAATCTGGATGACAGACATACCAGTACCACTACCAGTTCTTTCCAATTCTACCCATTCCATGCATAATTGAAAAAAACAAAATCCAATTTGTTTTGCAGCTAGAAACCTAACTAAAAAGTTCAATTTACCTGCATCCCCAAAGTCCATGGCACAAACCGGAATGGAGCCATGTACTGAAGCAAGAGAGATACGAGCAGCGAAAGAGTTTGGGATATCGAAAATGCCGAATAACAAAAGAGAATTACGGTTGAGTTTTATGGAGGTCATTTCGCTTGCATGAGTGCTTTTAAAGCTGTAGCCGTTTTGCACGCGATTATATTATTAGTTGCCCTTTCAACAGAAATTCAAGAATAAACAAAATTTTTATTAAAGATGCCATTGGAGAAGCATGCATGCATTCCTGGACATTATTCACAAAATTTGAAAACAAAATATTGCAAAATAGTTAGATCAAAACATTATTCTCAACTAAGATATTGATTGTGGGGTTTGTTCGGCACAGACAGCGACCGGCACAGCAGTGCAGTGCAGTGGGTAAAATCTTATTTTATAAAGTCAGAGGTGAGAGGCTCTCAACAAAGTGAGGTAAAAGAAAATAATATTGTGAGGTAAATAATTAACCTTGGGTTTTTTCTCCATTTCTCCAGTAAGAGCACCAATTGATCCAGGATGAAATCTAACGTCGTCATCCAATAATAGTACATACTTGCTGTCTTTATGAATTCTCTCCACATCTTCCTATAGATAGAAAATAATCCTATGAAAATTATGTCACCGGTACATACATTTGAACTTTAATGGACTAATGTGGCAAGCCCAGAAAATATTCATTGTCTAACCTTTCTATCAAAATATATTAGCCATGCCCCTACTTACTAAACAAGACAAAATGTCATACAGAGAATCCTCGTAAGGTAAATAAGAAAGGGCACAAAATGCTATATCAATTTGTCATCGGCTACTTTATGTGTCAAATCGCCTAAAAAAATGGAGAAAAATTGAGAGCCTCTCACCTCTGAGGCTCTATATTTGTGTAAAGTCCCACCGGGCAGTAAGACACCAACATAGACCTGAAAGCTAAAACTAACCCAAAACTGGGTCAATTTTTTTTTTGTTTTAATTCATGAACTATTTTTATTTATCATCACTAGTGTTACTACTTTTCTTCAATCAAGAGAGTGAATCACAAAAGAGAAGTAAATATTTATTTGAGGATAGCTTGAATGAGATATACTAAGGTGAATTGGAAAATAAGGATGGTGGGAATTAATGCTCAATGCACTTCTTTTCCTACAGTGTTAGTGTTGGACACTATGGTTTTCCCCGAGTAAATTTTATCTCAAAATACTCCAACTTAGCAAAAAAGTTTAAAATCTATAGAATTTTTGCTAATCAATCTTTGATGCCTAAAAAACTCTGATGAAATTGGAAATCATCAACGCTTTCAGTTTTTTAAATATGTTGCAAATGTTCTAGACAATGATTTTGTAGGGTTATGTGCAAAAATTATAACTTACACAGAGCGTTGTTTTGACTTGATCAGGTCTTTTATTTTATGATGCAGGTACAAATATGATCCATAGATTCTGGAAATGACCAATGTTTTAGCAGCGTACCAGCGGAACAAAATTCTGAAAGTATATATGATACAAAATATTGTTGGTAAAGGTATATAATAATATATGATACAAACCGTTGGACAATATAAGAGTGGTATCATTAATATTAGATTGTAAATCTCTTCCATCGACATATACTAGGATTCCTTCGGCTATAAAGTAAGAAAACTATTTTGACTTTTCAAAAGGCGAGATCATATATAGTGATAATGTCAAAAGAATGGCTGTAAGAATGCCCCTTTCAGCTGGGATGGCAGTTATTTTTTACGAATGTGTTGGTAACAACCACTGTGTGAGTGTCACTGTAGTGGGGAGTTACAATGTGGGTTTGTTTGTACAAGGAGGGGTATAATGTTTGGTGTTAGTGTAAGAAAAAAAAAAGAATGTGTACAGCTAGTGTAAATAGAATTACTGGAAAAAAAAAAAGTGGCAAAGGGAGCAGCTTGTAGTTAAGTGGATAGAGCTCTCTCAAGGGGTGGAGGAAACCTATAAGATAAGAATTTTGCATAATATAAAAGAAACTATTGTAAGAGACCAAATACCTGGAAATATTGAGCATTATGTTTGTTGCACAAGGAGGAATGGGATCCTTTTCAAGTTTATAAAAACTTGTTGAAAAAAAACTAAAATGTGCTAAAATAAATGGCTGCTATTGAATCTTGGCTAAGAGGTGGCTATGGAAGAGATTAGATCCTCTTGCTTTCCTTGACTTCCTATGCCAAAAAGATAATAATTTTTTACCTTGTCTAAGATAAAATAAAAATATATTCATTAGTAACTACCATAGAAACTTACTTATTTAAGAATTCTGCCAGAGGGATTTCATGTCGGCCATCACTATCTTCTCACAAGAGTTTCATTTGAAACCAATCAAAATTTGGTTTGATCGGCTTCTGAATCTCTACAAAATACTTCATCGTTGTCTGATATGACGCAGTGCACAAGGTGTTCTCTATGTGCTTTCCTGTGGTTTTACTTACTACTATTAGGTGAATATTTTCCCATGGGATGATTCCTTGACCGTGCGTGGAGGCCTACAATGTCACAAGTTCGTGATGGAACACTCAGCAAAGTTATGGTTCAAGAGCCATCAATTCTCAACCTTTGGATGAGCGATTATGTTTGACAATCTTAGTACAGTTTGCCTTCTCTCGAGGATTCTGACATCGCAGCAATAACCATTGTTTTTGCATCAACTTCCAAAGTGGGTTAATGGCTGGGATGCTCCATTATTGAGGACATAGGAGGAAGAGATGAGGACAAAGGAGGTAGGGTAGTCTCTGATGTCTTGGGGATTCCAATCCATGTCCACTATCTAAGTTCTTGTATTACCAGTAGTTATCTTCTACAGAAATATGCAAATACATACTTACTAGTAGATAATATTAAACCATAGCGAAATATGCAGATACATTCTTTGGAAACTAGATGAGAATAGGCAAAAGCTAGCTCTATAAGGATTAGGTAGAACCATCTAGGATTATAAAAAACTAGATGAGAATAGGCAAAAGCTAGCTCTATAAGGATTAGGTACAACCATCTAGGATTATAAAGTTGTTTCTCGATACTTCTAAGATATTTTCTTTTGAATAATACAATCTTGTTAAATAAGTAATGACGCAATCAATGTACACGACCTTTCTGTGTCACTAATAATATGGAGTACTAAGTGAAAACTAATGGGAAACCATATTTTCACAAACTTTTGGAATATGAAAATAGCAGAGCAATTACAAGAAGTCATACATAGTAACTTTTGGAATATGAAAATAGCAGAGCAATTACAAGAAGTCATACATAGTTGAAAAGGATTTACACTGAAATATCTAAGGTCTTCCTTAGAAACAAGGTTTTCATGACATTATATGTCTGTAGGAAAAGCTGAGTTACTACAGTTCTAGAGTTCACAATCATGCCTCTTCTTCCAAGAACAACAAGAAAAATTGAGAGCCTCTCACCTCTGACACTTACTGTGAGGTAAAGAACAACAAAGGTTTAGAAGCCTCTCTTACCTGGTTAACGGGTTAACGGTGAGCGCTGTTCCTGGGAGCCGTCCACTGGAAATAGTGATACCCCGGAACTTTCAGAGTGCAGAGTATCGAGATCTGGCATAAGAAGGGATCTTCGTCCCAACTGGATATCTGTACAGTGCTTTGATTAATTTTCCCAATGACATCCCTCAATCAAATAAGTCTTTGCATGGGCAAATTGCCCCAACGACTCAAATAGTACGAGTCGAAGAGTGAAGATCGACTGTGTGTTCAACTAAGTCGTCTAAAAAATTGGATCCGAGGAGAGCCGAATATAATATGATAGACGTTTTAATCCCGCAAAGAGTTGTGATTAGAATGAAGGAGAGCGCTCCAAGTGGGTCTATCTTGATTCTTGAATAATCCAGTCAAGTGGGACAAAGATTGAAAGTGATAGATGAAGAGTAACTACTAGGGCCACCATCCTACCCTTTCTACAGAATGAGAAGTGGAAGGGAAGCATCGTCACGATTTCACTGGCTATTTTCGTGATGGAGTCATGGCGATGGGGGAAGACGGCCCATCTGCTTGGTGTTGTATGGAAAGTGATATTTCGTCGTGAGGCAGCAAATTGAAATGAGGGACAGTGACGTGACGCACGCAACGCATGGGGTGATATCGTCGTACCAACATGTGGGCGGTGGGGACCGACCGTCAGCCAGCTAAGACCACCGATGGGACGGGTTTGCATATAGGCGGCCGCGCGTCACTCACCTGCCAAGAATAGGTGTACCGGGCTATTGGCGTGTGTGGCTGGGGAAAGCGTTCAAATTTGAACCCTTCCCAGCTCTTCCAAAGGGTTCTAGCACTTCCTAGAAGTGTAAAGTTAAAATTGCCCTTCTAAAAAAATTTAAAATATGAATTTTACCCTTCCTATTGGAAGGGCATAATTTATATCAATATTTCAAAAGAAGGGCAATATTTGAAATTAATCATCCATATAAATTTCAATTTCTATGTTGAAATTCCTATGCTACAAAATTCATTCAAAATATTGGAACTATCATAAATTATAATCATTCGCTCACTCATGTCATGCACTCTTGCAAGGTGATGAGTGATGACTGACAACTACGGGGTACTAGCCATTGGGATTTGACTCTGAATCCCGAGTCACTTCGGGCTGAGATCCAAGGTGTGACAATGTGTCAATGACTATGGCTGTAACAATAGAGAACCACTACTAGGCCCAAAACAAGGCCGAAACATTGTGCCTACTACCAATGTGAACCTGGCTACCAATGTCCACTCGTTTTTCGTCAAAATGAAATTCAAATTGCCGCTTTGATGAGTCCTCCTCTACAAGACTTCATTTCTTGCATGAATGTCACAGACTCGTGACAACTCTAAACAACACTCAATGGCATGCAACTACAAATAATGCCATGCTGCTAGAACCACAGACCAAGAAGAGGTTGATTTATGCATTGATATAGAGAGGTGGCACTAGGCACACAATATGGAGAAACAATGAGTTAGAAAAAACATTTGGACCAAAGTACCACAATGGTTATTAATAAAATTTAAAAAAACAATTTTCGGCTCAGGAATTGTATTCAATTTGATGGGTGGCATGATCATGATCATGCAATCTCCCCCCGTCCTTCCAAACATATGTGGTTTCTCACCACATTTGTCTTCGACACTCGCCACCAAAATACGTATAAAAATTACATGTCTTTACATCCTCTTCCATTTAAATCATCATCGCACAGTCATAACTAAGGATTATTATGCATGCACGCCCTCGCCTTATAATATCAATTGGTTCAAGGCACAAAGACAAGCATAAATTATCAAATGTGTCAAGACGCAAAGAGTAAGAGACAACTATAAGTAAGTCTTATATTAAATTTACCATATAAGTCTTTAATTGACACTATCATCTGAGATTTGACACGTTGGATTGTTGTGATCTTCTTATCACTCCTTACCAATGTGATCGTAAGGATTATTTGATGGTGAAGTCCATAATTTTAAGTCTTCTTCCTCATTCTTATGCCTTTTGGTAAGACAATAAGGAGGGCAGTGGCTCACATCAGCATGGAAAACGGTTTCAGCATAGAGGTAGATGCATTCATTCTTTCATTAAATAACTTAAATTTCATTCCAGTGACTACGAATTCACCGAATCGTGGATTGGTAAAAAACACATCAAATTTTAGAGCCTCGAGCTCTTAATTACTCATGAATCTAGAATTTTTGAAAATCGAGCCATTAACAAACTTATTTTGTTGTTCTGGTTCAATTTAAAAGGTAGATTGTCGAGACTCAAACATGCAGCGAGTCGCAAGGATCCAGTTGACTTAGGCTTGATTCCATTTCGCATCCATCCCATACCTGTTTGTTGTCGTGACAAGTGTTGAACAACAAAATTTGATGCCCAGGCCCCTATGATGCTAGCGTTGCTAACTTGCTTGGTATGGAGGATTGTTTTTTAATGGTTTTTTGAGCTATGTACTATTTTTGCTTAGGCTCCTAATGTCCATCATTCTTACATCTCTCAAGCTTGGATGGTTTCCCTCTCTCCGGTTTGAATTAAGGTTTTGGTTGGTTTTATATGTATATTTTGGTTGTAGGTTTATTATAGCCTCGTTTTGCTTAGTGACTTCTTTTTGTACATAGTTAACAGTAAGTAATTTTCTCATGCTTCTAGTTTTATTTTAAGACTATATATAGTTAAAATGTCTTGCACTATGCATAAGATCATGCAGATGCCCCAATATGGTTATTGCATAGTCTAAGTAGTTTTTCTGTATAATGAAGTGTGGTCTAACCCCAAAAAATACAACAATAGTTGTTATTTTAATGAACTGTAAAATTAATGTTACATATATGTCAAATTAATGTGTTCAAATTCGGTTAAGATTGTAAAAATTTGGATGGGCAATATTTGTTTTTTGCATTTTTTTGGGGGAAGGGTTTAGTTAATTTATAATTGTCAATTGAAGTACAATTATTTAAATTGTCTTTCATCTTTGAAGGGCTCCAAGAACAAATGCCCTTCCAATAAAAATTAAGACCCACCCTTCAAATTTGATCACTGCTGGGGATGGCATTCATACCATACATAACAACCTACAATTGCTACAAAATGACCTACTATTTATTTTATTTCCATTTCTGACCATGTGGATACAATGAATGTTATGACTACTAACTGTAGTGGGTCCTTCTCAATATTAATGAGTGGGAACCATGCCATGCCATGGCAAGGTAGGACTGTGTGTTGCAGAGTAATTACTATTTATAATTTAGTTTCAGTGATTTACTTCATTTGTGGTTGAGTAATTACATCGTAAGTGTTTAGAATAATATCTTTCAGTGTAATTCTTTTCATTTTTTAATCTGAGATGGTGCTAAATTTTCATTTATTTATTTAAATTGATTTTATAGAAACCATAATTTTAAATAAATAATTATTATAAAAAAATATAAAAAATAACTTGTAGTTATATGTGATAACATATAGTCAATAATTAGAACAAGAAGAAGAAGAGATAATATCTATATTCATCAAACACAAATTGAAGAGTGGCAGTGCGAAATACAATGCGAGATAGAGGGATGGAAGGAACAGATGGCAATGGCGATGGCATCCATCAGTGACAAGAAAGTAAAGTAGTTGATCCAAATTGGTTGGCCATATCACATATGTCTATTTGAAGGAACATACTCTAGGACTAGATAGGGTGGAAGGAACAAATGGCAATGGCGATGGCATCCATTAGTGACAAGAAACTAAAGTAGTTGATCCAAATTAGTTGGTCATATCACATATGTCTATTTGAAGGAGCATACTATAGGACTAAAGAAGGTGGAAGGAACAGATGGCAATGGCAATGGCATCCATCAGTGACAAGAAAGTAAAGTAGTCAATCCAAATTAGTTGGCCATATCACATAAGTCTATTTGAAGTAGCATACTATAGGACTAAAGAGGGTGGAAGGAACAGATGGCAATGGCGATGGCATCCATCAGTGACAAGATAGTAAAGTAGTTGATCCAAATTAGTTGGCCATATCACATATGTCTATTTGAAGGAGCATACTATAGGACTAAAGAGGGTGCAAGGAACAGATGGCAATGGCGATGGCATCCATCAGTGACAAGAAAGTAAAGTAGTTGATCCAAATTAGTTGGCCATATCACATATGTCTATTTGAAGGAGCATACTATAGGACTAAAGAGGGTGAAAGGAACAGATGGCAATTGCGATGGCATCCATCAATGACAAGAAAGTAAAGTAGTTGATCCAAATTAGTTGGCCATATCACATATGTATATTTGAAGGGGCATAATATAGGACTAAAGAGCATATGAACACTAGAAGAAAGGGGATGATCCTATCATTGACTGTATCCCCTACTAATTCCTCAAAATCAATATAGTCATCTATGGCCCTCAGAGCTTCTTTTGATAATTGATCATCCTCAAAGTTAAATTCTAGAAATATGCAAGAGGAGGAGATAATGAGGAAGAACTTAATCAACTCCTTAATCATGCTCATCCATTCCGATAGTTGAAGAACACAAAGGCTAGTTCTTCATTTTCCCATTGAATGACAGATTTTGAATCACCAACAATTTGGATATGTTGAACCCCCTTCTTTTAGCAAACCATAAACTTCCCCATAAAGCTAATAACTCTGCTTTGTATTAAAACCGAAACCAAATCCAAATTTTAGTCAGATAATGTGTGTAACACCTATTAACTTTATCCCATTAAATTTGTAAAATTACATAAGTAAAAAAAAATGTTTGATGTATTAATCATTTTTACTACTACGAATTTATTTCCATTTGACTGGCCTAATGCTTGTATATTTGTGATCCTTTGTAGAATGTGGTTGTTGTCTTTATCTTTATAGTACTCTTCTTTCTCCTTGATATGACCTATGACATAGTGGTAATGTTTGTCCATTAATTCTGTCTATTCAAGTTTTACTATATATATGTAGCAAAGAGCCTTTGTTATCCTCCCATGTTCATATGATTATTATTTATGATTATTGTTAATGTGCCAAATTATCCTTGTTATTAGTTGTTTGAGAGATCGCATGATTATTCTTTTGAATATATTGTGAGTCTTGATTGTTCATAGAACCGTTTTATCTTAGCTCGTCTTCCCTTTATGCACATATGTTATTGCACCGAGTGGAGCTAGGTGCTCTACATCCCGGTATGGGGGAGATGTTGTAACGTTCCTACCTAACAAAATAATAATTAAATAATTAAAAAAATTCATGTAGGCTCATAAAATAAAAAATTATGGAAACTATTTAAAAAAAATCCATGTTACTGCTAGAGAGATATCAACTTTACAAATGAAAATATATGTACCTAAAGGATGTAAAGTATATGATGTTCATTTAACTGAAGACAAGGATAAAAACGATAAAATTAAAATAGATGATATTCCAATATTAAAAGAATATAAAGATGTATTTCCGGAAGAGATTCCTAGGTTACCTCCAAAAAGAGAAATAGACTTCACAAGCTTCAAAATCTCCTTACCGAATGAACATACTGGAACTTAATGAATTAAAATCCCAATTACAGGAATTAATAGATAAGAAATACATTCGACCAAGTGTTTCCCCGTGGGGAGCACCGGTTTTATTTGTAGAGAAAAAGGATGGAACCCTAAGGTTGTGTACAGAAAATTAAATAAAATTAAAATTAAAAATAGATTCCCCTACCTCGAATTGACGACTTGTTTGAACAATTTCGAGGAGCGACGATATCTTCAAAAATAGACTTGAGATCTGGATATCATCAAGTTCGGGTTAAAGATGAAGATATATTTAAGACGGCTTTTAGGACTAGATACGGTAACCACCGGTAACCCAAATGCACAAACACACAAAAAAAAATGTTCTTTCGGTATTCATTTCCTATGCTTTTATTTCTACAACAGGTTATTGCACTCTAAACATTTATTATCAAATCTCTTGAAAATTTTCCTTTTAATTTCAAAATACATTTCAAACCCTTCAAGTGTCCCTAACGTTTGAGAAGATTTCATGATGGGTATCCTTACTTAGCATTCAATGCACTAACAACTACTAAAATGTGTATTCTGCAAGTTCCAAAGGAGTTTTAATCCTAGCCTCTTCTTTTTAAAAAAATAGGTAAGTTTTAAACCATACTCATGTAATTATTCTTAGAAACACTAAGTGTACAAGAATAGAATTCTAACTAATATAATTACTTTGTGCAGGTAATACCTTTCCAAGATAGAGTGTTTCACCCAAAACAAACCCCTATCCCCTAGCGGGGAGATATTATAAAGTTTAAAGGGCACTACCTAGGCTCCAAAATCAACATAAGAAATAACCCTAATACCAACGTAAACCCCGCCAAGGTATTGAAAAAGGTATTAACCAGTCCTAAAGTTTAACACCATACTAAGGGAATGTCCACAATTGACTTTTACGCATAGTTTTAACCACTCAAAAATATTCAACCCAACCAAGTTTGAACCTATCGTCAAAAGACATAGGTGGAAGAATACTCACCTACTTTCTGACAATATTCACACGCCCTATTGGTACGTATGTTGCCCCATCTCCTGCCAGATGGCGGAACCTTGTCCCTTACACATCCCAAAGGTCATTTGTAATAATTTCTTTAGCCACCCATCCTCCCTCCAATGCCTTCGTATTGAAGTTGACATGACTCAAGTTCTCGGACTGTGTTATGCTTTGTTGTATGTCCAGTTCATTCGCCCTTCCTGCTCACTCTTATCGTTCCTGTCAAGCTCTGCTCCGGGCTTCCAAACTGTGCGCCTGTGGAGAAGCATTCCTCTAGACCAAAATTTGGTCCTGAAAATAATATACAAAGGTCTAGGCTTGAACTCTTGCCCTACCTGGTTGCGAGCATACTGAGGAATCGGCCGAGCACCTCAGGTAAGACAACACTTCAGTTTTCTTCTAAAATCGTTTTACCCTTTTTTATTTTAAATATTTGCAGAAGTTACATTCTAAAGTTTAACCCTATTTGCTCTCATGTACTATTTCAAACTTCCATATCCGGTTGATCTCTAGCGCAACATTGTGTGGATAGGTAAGAGAAATTCCATCCTTGAATCGTGTCATTGGTTAAGGGTCACTAGGAGGGATCTGTTTTGAAACTTCGATGTAAAATTCCTTTTCTTTTTCGGATTCTTTCCAATATTACTTCTTCGATCAGTGACAGCTTATCGGGAATATACAACCGCGTTTCTCCAGGTCGATCCTTGCTTATCTTTATGAGAAACCCTACGGGAGAATTCTGTATTAAAGTATAATCTCCAGAACTCTTCACCTTGCCACGATTTACGGTGGTTACTCTATGGTTTATGGAAACATTAAAAGATTTGGGGCAAACTTTATTAAAGTACTTCTTAATGTATTTTCTTAAGGCCGCCTAGTAACCTGTATTATGGGTTTAAAGCAATAAAAACACTTTCCATTTTTGTTAATTAGTGTTCTATTTTGGTCTAACATGTGACCAGCTTTCGGCCATACATTTAACCCGCATACAAAAATACTTCATCCCATTTAAGATATCAGTGTTATACTTATATTTTAAACTAAGAAGGATTTCTCTGTATTTTCGTTTTTATAGATTGCGTGAAACGCGGATTACTAATACATGCGTTATGCATTATCTCTATACTTTTCGTTTTAATAAATTTCCTGAAACGCCGATTGCTTATAGATGCATTATGCATTATCTATATTTTTGTTTTAAATCTGTCTGTCTTGGAAATCCGTTTTTTCATGTGATGGTATAATAATTTATGCAAAACGTAGACTTATTCTTTTGTATTTCACCTGTATGAACCATGAACCAATACCTGCCTCGGATATATATATAAATATATATATATTTATATTTATATATTTATATATTTATATTTATATATTTATATATTTATATTTATATATATTTATTTATATATATATATTTATATAACAACTGAAGAATCATTCCTACCAATGAGGGTTATAACAATTATTTTTCTTTTAAAGCAAACTTGCATAGGGATATATTTTCATTGATCTAGATTCGGGCTATTCGTTGAAAGGAAATAAATCGGGTGTTAACCCTAGAGTTTCACTTTTCCTGAATTCTTTGTCGAGTATAGGCATACTTAGGAAAATCTTTCTTGGAAAATATCTGATTAGAAATGATGTTGAAAAATAGAGTTTTTTTCCATTATTTTGTTCTTGATAACAACTGGGTTTGGCATTCTCATTTTATGCAGGCAGAAAATTATTCATGGATATAATGATAAGAATTTTAAAGGAATGAGATTTTTTTCATATAATTCCTTCTATCTATTTCTTTACAACCTGCGGCTATTCTTTGTAATAAGCATTGAGAACGTATCTAGTTATTATCCTGATCGGAATAGTAGAAGAGATAATAAGACGTATTAACTGTCTATAAATTAACCCTAATTTTTGGAAGACTTAATCTAAGTATCCTAAACTTCCATGATATATAAACAAGTGGATCTGTCAATGTTCCTGGTACCATTCTTTACCAAAAATCTTAATCCAAAATAGCGAACATACTAGAATTTTCAACAAAGATTTTGTACGCAGATGGATTCATAAAACCTTATTCATTATTCTAAGTTTGAAGATTCAAAAGACTATTTAATGTTTCATACTTCGATTCGCATTCACCCTCATACATAGATAAAATAAAGAAAACCATAGATAATAATAACTTTTATAATCACACTCAATCCATAGAACCTATTCAGAATTTCTATTATGTCGAATAAGGAAGACGCAGCCACGCTCCTCCCAACAATAGATTCAGAGCTGCCACCAGCACACTCTAATCACCCCCGATCCAAATCCTGCAATATTAAGAGTGGTATCCAGTTAACCTTGTCAAAATCCTTTTCATCCAACACTCACATGTTATTTCATAACGAGGAGATCTCCTCCTCGACATAGCACGCAGCATCCTGCCTCTTGCATATGTCTTTATACTCTTTTGCCTAGGACTTGGGAAATAGCCGATTGCCCAAGGAATCGTGTTGTTGTTCAGATCCCTATTTTTCAGGGAGTGTGTCCAATGCCATCAATGCACTCCTTGACATTTGTTTGACAAATTTCTCAAGTTAACTTTAGTTTTGGCCTACCACCCTTAGGATGTTCATTTCCTCATTTAGCATGGCTACTCATACCATTATTCATTTATTTATCTTTATTAAAAAAAAGTGTCTCTTACAATGGTCCATATATGGACACTTGGCATCTTTCAGTTCTGCCAAAAAAATAGTCATCCTCTTACTTAACTACTAACTTAATAGCTAGAACTTTAAATAATTAATAAAACTCAGAAGTTGTTTTATTTTGGGGATATTACACGGTCACTATGAGTTTGTCCTAATGCCCTTTTGATTGAAAAATGCTACAACATATTTCATGTGTCTAATTAATAGTATATTGAGTAAATACTTGGACAAGTTTGTAGTTGTCCTTATCGACGACATATTAATCTATTCTAAAAATCATCAAGAACATGAAGAGCATTTAAAAATAGTCCTACAAGTATTAAGAGAACAAGAATTATATGCTAAATTCTATAAATGTGATTTCTTTGAAGATAAATTCCAATACTTAGGACATGTGGTGTCTAAAGATGGTATATCGATGGATCCCGATAAAGTTAAAGCTATAATGAAATGGCTAGTCCCTAAAAATGTAACTGATAAAAGATCTTTTATGGGAATTACTGGCTATTACCGTAAATTTATTGAAGGAATTTAAAAATTCGCATATCCTATAACTTCATTACAAAAGAAGGATAAGAAATTTGAATGGAATGAGAAATGTGAAACCAACTTTAATAAACTGAAGTATTTATTAACAACAGCTCCTATCCTAAAGATTGCACACCCCTATAAATATTTTGTTATATGCACATAGAAGCTGAATCAGAAGAAGAAGAAGAAGAACCTCATACCCCAATATTGAGGAGATCATCTCGAGAAAGAAGGAAACCAGAAAGGTATTCCCCTCCTGACTTTCAGTATAATTTTGCTTTGTCTATTACTGATGATGATCCTAGAAATGTGAAGGAAGTTGTTGATTCAAATGATAGTGATCTCTAAAAGAAGGCCAGGGGGAATTGAATAACAATTCATCAGAACTGTTACGTGCGTTTCAGGAATTAAAGGCAGAAATTAGATCTGTGAAACAAGACAATGAAAGAATTCTGAAAGCACAAGAAGAGTTAAACCAAGTGTTGTTTGAACAGTGCCCAATTGATGAGCAGGGAAGAGATAATGAAGATATCTCCAAGGTTGAGGATCTGCCTCATAGTAACAAAAGTAAGAAAATGAAAATCATTGATGTGAACAGTAGTTCAACATCATTAGGAGATGCTATTGAAGCACGCAAAAAAAGACATAACTATCCAAGCGATAGTAGTAAAGGAGATTACAAACCCAAGAAGAAAAGTCATAAAGAGTATGAACAGATTTCTGGGGAGTTCAAAAACATTAGACCTCCAACTTTCAATGGAGAAACTGAGAAGGGCGAGACAACTGAAGCATGGTTGTCCGGCATGAAGAAATATTTCCATATTTATAACTATTCAGAATCCTTGAAAGCAAAAATGGCTATATATAACTTGACCGGAAAAGCGGATATTTGGTGGCAGGACATCAAAAGAGTAAAGGGTATCAAGGATAAAGATGTAAACTGGAGTACTTTTAAACAATACTTTAACAAGAAGTTTTTATCTGAACAGTACTATGAAGAAAAATCCAAAGAATTCTACGATTTGAAGTTGGGCGGTATGAACAAGAAGGAAATGAATAGTAAATTTCTGAACTTACTAAGATATGTACCATACCTCATAGAAGAAAAACCAAAAATTCAAAGATACTTGAGCTGCCTACCTGTTGTTGTAGCAACATCCCCCCAAGAAAAATTTTTACATATTGGGGCCCCTCCTTTTATTTTTCTAGAGAGGCTGCCTTAATAGTTTAATTCTCCTTTTTACTTGTTTTTCAACTTAAGATCCTGCTTTGAAAATTTCAAGTTTTTCTTCTAAGGATAATATTCATGAAATTTTTTGAAGTCACGGAACCTTTCAAGTTATCCTCCCGCAGTTGCGGAACCTTTTGAGTTATCCTCTCGAAATTGCGGAATCATTTGAGTTATCCTCCCGCAGTTGCGGAACCATTCAGCTTATCCTCCTGAAACTGCAGGATCCATTCGTATAAGCCCCCCGAAGCTGCACAAAAGACTTAGAAATTATCTCTCGAAGCTGCAGAAGCTATTTGGGAAAGTCTCTCGAAATGGAAAAAAATTCAAGAAAGCCTCCCAAAGCTGCGGAACCATTCAAGTTTCCCTCCCGAAAATGCGGGAGCCGTTTGCATATCTTTTTCGGAACCGCCGAAGGACTTCTCTTTGAAAATTCTTAAGTCTTTTCTCTCCACTTGCGAAAGCAATTCGCCATCTATCTCGAAACTGCGGAACCATTTGGGTCTCCCTTCCGAAATTGCGGAAGCATTCACGTTATTTTCCCAAAAAGCCACCGAAGGACTTGGTCGCATTGAAAAACTCTTAAGTCTTTTTCTCTTGTAGTTGCGGAAGCTATTCGCGAAAGCCTTCCAAAACGGCGGAACCATTTAGGTTTCCCTTCTGAAAATGTGGAGGCTATTTGCGAAAATATTTCGCAACTACGGAAGTATTCACGTTATTTTTCCGAAACCCCACCGAAACACTTAGACCTTTTGCAGCTTGAAAAGACCGCGCCGTGCAGACTTTAAATTCGTTTTAAATGCACCACCCACCGGATTAATGCCACATGTGTCTAAACCTGTTTAAAAGGCTGGTGGGTGTTTGGGTCAGTCACATTGTTAGTTTTAGTTCGAACAAACACCGTTGAGAACACCACGCCAGACTGCTCCAGCTCAGCTCGTCCACGTCTGCGTCCACCTCATTCAGCCACATTCTCGTTGCCAGGTAGGTTTTTTAACCACTATTTTTTGTCTTATCTCCACGTCAAGTTACCTGTGGGTTTTTTCCCGTGTTCAATGTGGCTGATAGACATTCGTGGCCATATGTCGTTATTTTTTTTTTAAAAAAGCCACCGAGGCCCCTTGTGTTTCTCGTTCCCATCAGCTAAAAGCCAAAACTGTAATCACCCGAGTGTTTTACTGGCCATATTCCAAGCATTGTCACCCTCATTCAAAGTTTGAGCCGTCCACACAACACCTCGTAAACGTTACTAATAACCGTAGTGGTCAGCTGAACCCCTCACCTGTTCATGAATGAGGAAAGCGGTCCCTATTTTCGTCTTAATATCGTTTCAATCCAAGATCAACCGCCATTAACCATTAGAACTGCAACAATGAAGGATACCCTTTCTCCTAGGGCTAAATGGGAAGCGGGTTGTTTCCACGTCGTATGCTTACCCTTTCGGAAACATTCCAAACTTTGTCTCCTAGGATAATCAAATCTCAGAACTATATTTCTTGTTTGGAATGGCTTATTTTGTTTCCCTAACACGCAGCTTCATAGTTTATCTATATCTCTCATTGGCTTGTTAAATTGGTCCTGCTCTTTGTTAAAATCTCATAACAGGTTGCACATTTTTATAATGGATTGTTTTTGGTTGCTAGCAGGTATAAGCCAGGATGCCAAAAGGTGGTAGAAAGAAAGCTAAAATGATGGAACCAGAGCCAGTACTACTTAGGACTGAAACTATGTTCCAAGATACTAAGTGTACCACCGGCATTCCTCTCGAAGTCCGCTGGGGCGATATTTACAGAATGATCAGGGACCAAGATATCCCGGATATGTTACTAGAATAAGAACAGATTTACCGCAACATCAAAACTTCAGGCATAGCTAGGGCTTCTACCCGCCCTGAATTGTTCCCATGTTCTGAAGTGATCGGGTGGATACTGGAGCATACTAATGCAGAGACAAGAGTATTACATGACAGCGGGGGAGTAGCCATCGCCTCGTTCCACCCAGCATATATTGCTGCAGTCTATAAATTCTCACGTCCCCAGCAAGCTCTGAGTGATGAATGGTTGGGCCAGATGAACAATATTGAGATGGCCAAAAAATTATTGGTCGTAGGCAAGCACTTAAGAAAGAGAGGTAATGACGAATATGATGTTCAGAATCTAAGACCTCCTTTCAGGTTAATCGCCCTGATGCTATTCAGAATTTTCGGCATGCCCGATGGCACTGTATACAAGATACAGTGGGTCCCCATCATCCACTTCGTAACATTCAAAGGAACTATGTTTGACTGGGCTACTATCCTTTCGGACAGTTTGGCATCAATGGTTGTTGCTGCAAGAGAAGGTCTGGCCTTAAAAAAGGCAAAATTTTACATGTCTTCATATCTCATTGACTGTGTTTTGGCCAAGCTATCTTTCCCCAGCTTAGGTTGCACCTGGGATAAGGCCAACACCCCGGTCTACACTGCTTACAAGATAATGTGGGCTCAAAATTACAGAGCTAGCTATAAGCTCATCTGCGAGGGGTTCATCATGCCTCTATATGATCAGATATTTAAGGAAGAGCCCAACTGTCTGTCCAAAAATGCCATGGAGATCCTAGAAAAATATGGAGACTTCTATTTCTCAGGACAAGGCACCTACATCAATATGTTTGGAGGGACTAAAGCTCCATATATTTTGCCAAAGTATGCTACTGACTATATAGTCCTCAAGGAAGCAGTGAGACAAATTTTCCTGGATGGAATCAGAGCGGTGTTTAACAAATAGCATAAGGATTCTTTCCCTCCTTTACCCTTCTGCATAGGAGCCTACAAATTCTCAGGGGTTGCATCAACTGAGGAGTTTGTTCAAGAGATGAAAGCCTTCCACTTTGGTGAAGTTATTTTCCATAGGAATGATAGGCAGGGAAAATTTGTTGAGCATTGCAAAGAAATTTATGCTCATTTTGAATACGCTCATTATTATGATGCCGAGGAAGAGGCATTCAGAGGCATCAGCAACATGACTGAGCTACAGATTTGTCACCAAGGCAGTGGAGCAAGCTCTAGCTCTACCAAGGCCCAAAAAACCAACCTGCAGAAAGATAAAGAAGCAGATGATGCCCGAGCCCAAGAAGAACAAAGGTTAAAAGAGGAAGCAAGGTTGAAGCAAGAGGTTGAAATTGCAAGATTGCAGCAAGAAGCAAAAAATGAAAGGCTGCAGAAAGAAGTTGAGGAAGCCCAGCAGTAGAAAGAAGCAGAAGACGCGAGGCTGCAGAAAGAAGTAGAAGACGCGGAGCAGGTGGAAGGAAATGAGAATCAGTCGCAAGTTGAAGAAGAAGAGAGAGGGAAACAAGCTGAAGTGGGGCAAAAGACGGAAGAAGAACTCAAGACAGTTGAAGATGCCCAGGCAGGAGGCTCCAACACTCAGGACATGGAGATAGACATATCTCAAGCAGGTGTCTCCGGCACCCAAAATGTGGAGACGGACACTGCACAAGCAAGTGTCTCTGGTACCCAAAATGTGGGAACAGATTCAGCTCACGTAGTCCAAACGCCACCCGCAGAAGCAGAAATAAATATAATAGATCTCCCAATCGTCCCTTACACTCCATCAGAAGAGCATACAGTGTCTCGATGGGAGGAGTTTGTATATGATAAGAAGAGGAAGGCAGTGGTCCTAAAATCGAAAGAGAGGATAAAGAGACTCTTCCAAGAAGATATTGTCACCCACCGGGAGACCACCGTAATGCAAAATACAAATAAGGCTCCCTTAGCTATGGCATATGTCGCTGTAGAAGTAGCAAAAGCAACACAGGACAACGTGGCCAATATAGTTAAAGAAGTTGAATCGATAAAGAGGAGAGCTCGCATGTTACAACACACTGTGGCTAATGAGTAGGATTACAGAGATCTCGTAGTGAATAGGTATAATCGCCTATCTGTTGAACATAAGGAATTGTCAGACAAGTATAAACTTTTGGAAGAAGAAAAGGAGCACATGGCGGTCCAGATGATGATCTTAGAAGCAGAAAAGAATGATGCAGAATCTAAAGTATCCCATCTAGAGGCAGATAAGCAGGTATTGGTTGAACAATTAGAGCAAGCAGAAGGCAGAGCAATAGATATGTCTCCTTTCCATGAGTTGTCCTGTAGCATCCTAAAGCAAATCCATGACACGCAGGAACTGATTACTGAGGAAGTATGCAAGCTCAAGGCCATGGTGGTTAGATTAAAAGAAGTTAATGTAGAGGCCAATAGGCTTAAGGCTAAATATACTCGGGTTAAGGCAAATATCCTGAGCCAGATAAAATGGAGGGAAGGAAAGGTGGATTTCCCCAAGAATCTCCTATTCAAATCTGTAGATGGTTTTAATGAAGACATAGCCCTTTTGGAATTTCGCAGAAACTGTAGCATTAAGATAATGGCCAAGATCCGAGGGACAATGGATAAAATTAACGGTCTTTATCAAAGAATCCATGAAGTGCGTGACAAATGCAAGTTGAGTTTCCCTCAGTCCCTTGATAATTTCCCGAGCAAAGAACAACGTTTATCTGACCTGAAGGAAGAGCTGGGCATCCAAACAGAATATGTAAAGAAGATTGATGTCTTAGACATTGATGATCTCCATCATTATATTGGGATGTCATCAATACACAATCGTCTGCTTAAGGAAATACACCAAGCATCAGTAACAGAAATTCAAGGTATTGGAGCAGAGCTTGGTAAAGATAGAAATTCCCATAAAATCTTACTCCCTGCCTCAGCAAATGTAGTTATAAGAGATACTAGTATATGGTTTAGTTACATTGCAGAAGAGGAAAAGAAAGAAGAAGTAACAGCCAGCTCGAGTTCTTCTCTCCTAGCAATAGCAATAGCTAGCCCGAGTTCTTCTCTCCCAGCAGTAGCAGCAGTAACAACTAGCTCGAGTGCTTCTCTCCCAGCTGGAGCGCCTGCCCAAGAGTGAACGCACTGATATCAAGGTGCTAATTCCTATCTTTTGTAATTTGTCTTTCATATGTATAAAAACATGGAGCCATTGGACAGCTGTCCTTCTCTTTTTTAAAGTAATTTTCTGTTTAAGAAAGGGTCACATTTTTGTCTATTAAAAGGGAAAAGTCTGTAGATGACAAGTGTAAAGAGCCAGGTGGCAGCCCAAAGGGCATTTTGTAATATTATAAATAGAAGTTTAGGAAGCAATGTAGAGGACTTTTGGCAGGGGAATAATTTTTTGAACTTGTACGAGCTATCTTGCACTTGTCTCAAGAAAATAAAATCTACCTAGTAAGAGCCTGGAGAGGACGTCTTTTGCATGAAAATGAAGATTGGATGTATATTGGATTATTCTTGTGACTTCCATACTTTACTGTGAGATCTTTATTTACTGTCTTGAATTATTTCTTTGTAGTGAATGATCTTACTTTTTTCTGTGCAAATGAATTCTCTCTTTCATGAGTAATGGAATATGTTTTATCTATATTAGAAGCTATCTTTTAATATCACCTGTTTCTGCTATGGATCTATCTTTAAGATTTAATGGCTGTCTGTTGAATTTTAGATAACTCTTCCAGCACATTACTCATCCTTTCAATTTGCTCCTTGCAGGGATAGTTTAGATTTATTTTCAGTTTTAGACATAGATTTGTTTTCCAGTTCTGCATTTAGATCAAATCATTCTAGGCACTTGCATATCATTCTAAAACATAAAAATCAAAAGGAACGGTGGACCGGGCCATAACCGGTATAATTGGAGCAAATCTCCAAACCCACGGTTGCTGGAACCGTTAACCGAACGGATTCCCCATACCAAACAGTAGATAATCTAATTGGGATAGTCTATCGGGGAGAATCCCTTCTTGATTGATGCTGCGATCTCTGAGGCATCAACAGTTTTTGGTGCTAGAAGGAGGACCTGAAAGTGAATGGTTGATAAAGGGAAATCGCCCACTGTCATAAATGTCATTGAAAACCCGCTTAAAGAAAGAATTTCAGACAGTTCAAATCTTGAAGTAGCAAATCAAGAAAATCTTGTCTTCGATCCTGACCCTCAAGAAGCATTGTATGTTGTACCTTTTACAGAAATAGAAGATTTGAGGAGGCACACATAATCCTATGTTAGGCAGCTAAGTGGTTTAAACGCAGTAAATTTCCTTCCTAGGAAAAGTTCCCCTAGTCAAGAGCGACGGTACACCCGCGATTCGATTCTTGTGCAAAGTTTTGAAGAGCTTGTGAATTTAACTTTAGAAGAAATTGTAGAACCTCTGAACAAGGTCGATCTTGAAAACCCAGAAAATATTTCAGATCAAGAAAGTCTTGGAGAACTTATTACTCCAAAGAACACTCCACTGAACTCACCTTACAATTCCCCACCAGATTCTCCACATAGAAACATGGCTGTACCTGCTTGGAAAGCAAGGGGAGCGTTGAATCTAGCTGGGCCATTCCACAATCTTCCAAAAAATCCAGAGAAGGTCTTGCCTAAATTCGACCCAGGGAAAGCCATTTTGGCCGAAGATCATCTCAAGATTTTTTATCTAGCACTGAACCTTTTAGATGTGCAGCATGAAGATGTAGTCTGCAGGCTTTTTCCATACATATTCGAGCCAAAAGTATCATCTGGTATTTTAGCCTTCAACCTAGCTCGATCTCCAGTTGGGATGAATTTGAAAACTGTTTCTTAAAGAAATATGGAAACCAAAAGACTGCAGCCACACTTATGAAAGAACTCGTATCCATGAGAATGGAAAAGAAAGAAAAGGTTCAAGACTTTAACCAAAGGTTCACAACACTCTTAAATAATTTCAGTGAAGCAAATAAACTAGCAGAAGAATCTCTGGTTGAATACTATACAACAGCTCTTGAAGGACCCATATCAATGTTTGTTAAAAGATCTAAAAAAACCACCTTGATAGAGAATTTAGAAGAGGCTAGGAAGGTGGAAGAGGAGGCAGATAGCATTGCTAAACATGCCTTAGAGGCTGAAACAAAACCAACAGTTACCAAAAAACCCTTGCTGGTCACTAGAGGTAAGGAAGAGTCATCAACAGACATGGAGAATGTAGTTAAGATGATGCAGAAGTTATCCAATAAAATTGTAGATCTCGAGAAAGATAAGGCTACTAGTACATCTAGGAGACCTTTCAAGCCATTTTACAAAAAAAAAAAAGACGGCGATCAACCTCATCTACCCATGAATACTTCCCCTATTTTAAACCTCAATGAAATCGGGATGGAGAACTTCTGCACCTTTCATCAAGAACCGCATTCCGAAAAGAGCTGCCCACAATGAATTAACTCCATGAGTTTGGTCATGAAGCAAATGCTTGATTCACAGATCCCAGACCAAGATGATCCTCTAGAAGAGTCGAGTCCTAAATTAGAGGAACCAACCCCAGACACCACTATGGTACTGTGGGATTGGGTACCTATGACTGAATTAGCAGAAGAAGATCCCATAGAAAGCTCTCTCTCCACCGTGAACGTTGCTACTCGCAGTAAAGGCCCTATTACGGATCCTGTGCCAAAATAGGCTCCTCCCAAGCCTAAAGCTACAAAAGAACTACCTAGAAGGCATATAACAATTATTCCACCACAGCCTAAAGTTAGCCAAACAGCGACCAAGCAGCCAAACATTGACACCACAGTTCAGCCACCTAAGGTCACAATGAGTAAAACAGATCATCCGGCCCGAATTGGGAATGAGTCTGATATAGGATATGACATTATCGAGGATATAAAGAAATTCAAAGTGAATGTGTAAATATTCGACATGTGCAGTTTGCCTCACCAACGAGACAAGCTGCTGCATGTTCTGCAGTCCCAGACCAGCACTCCATTAACAGACTCTCAAGAAGATCCCGAAATAAATGAGGCTAGTATCGGCGGGAAATCTAAATCTCAAACATTGCCTTTCCTGTTGACCTTTGAAATTTTCAATCACAATGTTCACAATTGTTTGGTAGATTCTGGAGCATCTTCAAACGTCATGCCACTGTCAATTTGTAAAAAAATTAACAGGCAACCTGTGCCATCTTCAGCCCAAATTATCCAGTTAGATAGGACTGTTGTCAAAGTGATTGGGGAGATGAAAGATGTTCTCATTAGATTATCAGCCGACTTTAGAGTCTGTCAGTTTATTGACATAATGGTAGTTGATATCCCTGAAGCCTATGGTCTGATCTTAAGCAGGGACTGGTCTACCAAGCTGAATGGTTACTTTGCAACTGAGTGGTCTCATCTGTGGTTTCCTTATCAAAACAGGCAGAATCAGATCAAAGTCCTGAGGGAACCACACATGAAGCAAAACATAACTCAACTAGAGGAAAAGAATGAGGCTATAACCTTCTCATTCTCGGTTCTGGGGAATTATTTCTTAGAAATTGATCCGGGTAATTATCAGTCTGAAACCATCAGCCATGAATCAGATGAACAGTCCGATCTCCTTCATTTCTCTCGGACTGATGATGTTGACTGTAATATAGTTAGTTTAGTCACTGAATTAGATCATAGAGATACTAACTTAGCTGAATCAAAAGATATTTTTTGGACATTATACTTTGACGGTTCTAAAACTCTGGAAGGATCTGGAGCCGGTTGTGTTCTGATGGATCCCAAAAAAAACAAGTATTTTTTGTCCTGTAGATTAGAATTTGATTGTACTAACAACATGGCAGAATATGAAGCTTTGGTACATGGGTTAAAGAAGGCCATTGGTTTAAATGTTAAATACTTGAAGATTTTTGGTGACTCAGAAATAGTTGTAAGACAAGGGACACCATTCATTGTCTCTCACCTCATTTGAAGGGCTATCAGGCTGAGGTATGGGATTTAATTATGCATTTTGATGCTTTCAATATAAATTCTATTCCTAGATTGCAAAATTCTGCAGCTGATCTTTTAGAAACATCTGCTTCTAGATTGGTGCCATCGAATAACAAATGCTCAATTGAATTAATTTTCAGGCCCTCCGTTCCCAATAACATCACAAACTTCATATTTTTCGATGACGACGAACAGATCATCAGTTTTCTAGCAAACGAAGACAGCTTCCAAGGAACTGTGATAGATGAAGAAGAGCACGATTCTGATTTGAAGGAGGCAGATAAAGGAAATTTCATCCCCAAAGGGGTAAGGTCACTTGAAATGCTGTTCGATCTCCAAAATAAGTTCAAAAGGCCAGCTAATACCAAAACTAACAGTTCATCGATGCAACATGAGTTAGTTAATTTGGGTACCGAGGCAGAACCAAAATTTGTCAACCTTGGCAAATGTTGTTCACCGGGAGAAAGAGATAGGTTCATCAAACTGTTTAAGCAATATAAGGATGTTTTTGCATGGACCTATGAGGATTTGAAAATGTATGACGTCCGCATTATTCAGCATGTTATACCAATGAAAGCGGGTGTCAAGCCATTTCAGTAGCAGTTAAGAAGGATGCATCATACTCTGGAACCGCTGATTCAAAAGGAATTAAAGAAGCTCCTGGATGCTAAAATAATCTTTAAGTTCCGGCATTCTGAGTGGGTTGCTAACTTAGTTCCCGTAAGAAAGAAGTCAGGAGAGATAAGGCTATGTGTAGATTTCAAAAATTTAAACAGAGCTTCGGATAAAGACAACTACCCCGTCCCTTCAAAGGAACAAATCCTTCAAATGGTGTCAGTATCTGAGCTATTTTCTCTTCTCGATGGTTTCTCTGGCTACAATCAGGTATTAGTAGCCGAAGAAGATCGTCTTAAAACTACTTTCCGCACTAAGTGGGGAACTTTCGCATATAGAAGGATGCCATTTGGTCTGATAAACGCAGGAGCTACATTCCAATGAGCAATGGATATCACCTTCCGAGGATTGGGTGGGCAATGTGTTGTTGTATACATAGATGATGTGACAGTCTTTTCAAAGAAAAGGGAAGATCATATTGTCCATCTGAGGCATATTTTTTATCGTTGTCGAAAATATGGTATTTCTTTGAATCCCAAGAAGAGCGTGTTCACTGTTCCCGAAGGTAAACTCTTGGGTCATATCATTTCCAAAAGGGGAGTTTCAATAGATCAGGAAAGAGTACAAGCTATCAATAAGATTCCAATTCCTTACAACAAAAAATCTATGCAGTCCTTTATGGGCACTATCAATTTTGTCCGAAGATTTGTTCCAGATTTCGCGCAAATTGTTAAACCTTTACAACAGATGGTTAAACAAAGCATACAGTTCAAATGGACAGATTCAAAAAAGGATGCTTTTAAAGATATTAAGGCAGCTATAGCTAAGGCTCCTTCCTTAAGAAGCCCAGATTTTGATAAGGATTTTATCCTGTATACCTTTGCTTCGGATGACTCCCTCGCAGCTGTGCTCACGCAAAAGGTGGAGCTGGGAGACGAATACCCAATCTCGATTATGAGCACTGGTCTGCAAGGGGCTAAGCTGAACTATCCCATGGTTGAAAAGCATGCATATGCAGTCTTCAAAGCAGTCAAACAGTTCAGGCTATATATATTTAAGAACCGAACTAAAGTTATAATTCCCCACCCAGCTGTTAGATCCCTTTTTGTTCAAAAGGAACTAGGAGAAAGGAGGAGGAACTAGGTCACAGCTCTTCAAGAGTATGATTTAGAATTTAAACCAGCCACGATCATCAAAGGGCAATGCCTGTGCAAATTACTTGTAGGAAACTCAACTGATGAAGAGCAACATTGGAAGAATGAAGCAGAGCTGAACTCGGTTGAAGTATGTCCTATCTTCTCAACTCCTCAGTCATGGTATAGAGATCTGGTGCATTATTTACAGCAAGGATACCTACCTGAGCAATGGAACTCTAAACAAAGAAGGGCACTCCGTTTGAAATCAGCACCTTATCAAATCATTGATGGGATACTTTTCAGAAAGAATTATGATGGATTTTTCCTTAGATGTCTAGAAAATAAAGATGCAAGTAAAGTTGTTAAAGAATTACATGATGGCCCCGCAGGTGGACATTATTCAGGAGAGACAACAGCACACAAGATACTGAGAGATGGATATTATTGGCCCACTCTGTTTCGAGATGCCCATACATATGCACGAAACTGTGATGTATGCCAAAGAAGTGCTAGGAAATTACCTAAGGCAGTAGGACCCTTGCAGTCGGTTATTATCTCTGAGCCTTTTGAGCAGTGGGGTATAGATGTTATCGGAGAGATAAATCCAAATTCTTCTTTGCAACATCGATACATCTTGACGGATACCGACTACTTCACTAAATGGACGGAGGCTATCCCGTTGCGCAAGATCAATGAAGACGCGGTCATCAGCTTCTTGAAAGAGAACATCATAACCAGGTTTGGGGTTCCAATTTTCCTTGTTTTTGATAATGCTCCCTATTTTTCGTCTTTCAAGATAAATGAATTTTTTTATGAATGGGGGATCAAGTTGCACTATTCAGCCAATTATTACCCTCAAGGAAACGGATTAGTTGAATCTTCAAACAGAAACCTCATTCGAATTCTCAAGAAAACTGTGATAGAAAATCAGCGAAGTTGGCATATAGCTCTCCCAAACGCCTTATGGGCAGACAGGGTGACTCCAAAGAACGCATTAGGGGTTTCCCCTTTCACTCTTGTATATGGCAAGGAAGCCATCCTTCCCCCAAACATCTTTCTCCCATCCTTACAGTTGTCCCAAGCCTCTCGAGGTTCTGGTAGCCAAGTCTTACAATCTAAGATCAATACCCTGCTTCAACTTGAAGAAGCCCGACAGAAAGCTAAAGACCGATTCCATCAACACCAAGACATAGTTAAGAGATGGTTCGATAAGAGGAAGTCCGGTAAAAGAAATTTTGAAGTTGGGGACTTAGTCCTGAAATGGGACCATAATCATGAAGGCAAAAGAATGCACACGAAATTCCAACATTTATGGGTAGGCCCGTACCAAATTTCAGCCAAGATAGGCCCATCCACTTATAGGTTGACAAATCTCGAGGGAGAAGAAGTAACCCTTCCTCTCAATGGCCTCGCCCTGAAGCAATACTTTGCATAGACTCGCTGAGACTTTTTGTACATAAATAAATTTTTCTTTTATTGTTGCTTTAGCTTTTGTTTGCATTATTTTTTAGCCATTTGTTTCTTTTCTTGTCATTTGAACCTTTGCACAAAGTTTGCTTTATGAAGGCCCATGCGGTTGAGTTTCTCATCAAGATAGGTCTCTTAAAGAAATCTCACAACCCATGAGCCCGGAACTATGCTCGAATGAAATTTTTTCTATGTATTGTGCACTTGCTGAACTTTTCAGAAGGAAGGAAACCTACTCTGCTAGCCACACTAATCTTGTTTAATTAACTGAGATCTATGGCTATCTTTATTACTATCTTTGGGATCCACCCACTTTCACACTTAAAGACATCTCAAGAAGGTTATTGAAGTTGGACCCATGGAAAGTAGCACATCCCGAGGGCATAGAGTATTGAAATGACTCCATGCTACAAATTTAACAGCCAAAATGGCTTATATTCAAGGGTCTGTTTTCCAGAGATTCTTGCCTCAATTGAAGCATGGCTGAGACAAAAGAAAAAAACATGTAAAATCAAGAAGGTTGTCCAAAAGGCTCAGCTCAAAATAGGCTCCTCTCCGTCCGTGAGGCTTGATCAAACCAATAAAATATCTCACTCACACAAAAGGACATTATGGATTGAGGAACCTGAATCAAAATCATGTCTAAATAAAATATCTCTGGAAGGCTCAGACAGCAAAGCCGTCAAAAGTACAAACATCCAAAAGGATGCAAGCGGCATGGGAATGAGGAACAAGAGCAATAATGTCCATGAGAAAGTGTTGCAAATCTTGTGGATTCCGACAGCAGTAGCCATCTGAAAGATGATCCATCTAAAATGAATCCCATATGTTGGCCCTTTGAGAGTTTTAAAGATGTCTCTGTCAAAGCTCCCCTTTCCCCAATGGCTAGCAGGTAAAGTGCCTTCTTCCTTCACAGAAATTCAAATGCTCAGCTGAATATTGCATATAAGATGGATGTCTTTTAATAAGGTTTCGGATCATGGAGAGAATTTTTCAGAGATCTTTGTTCGCTAGCGACTTGCCAATTCTTGTTGCAGCAACATCCCCCCCCCAAATAAAAAAATTACATATTGGGGCCCCTCCTTTTATTTTTCTAGAGAGACTGCCTTAAGAGTTTAATTCTCCTTTTTACTTGTTTTTCAACTTAAGATCCTGCTTTGAAAATTTCAAGTTTTTCTTCTAAGGATAATATTCATGAAATTTTTTGAAGTCACGGAACCTTTCAAGTTATCCTCCCGCAGTTGTGGAACATTTCAAGTTATCATCCCGCAGTTGCGGAACCTTTTGAGTTATCCTCTCGAAATTGCGGAATCATTTGAGTTATCCTCCCGCAGTTGCGGAACCATTCAGCTTATCCTCCCGAAACTGCGAGAGCCATTCGTATAAGCCCCCCGAAGCTGCGCAAAAGACTTAGAAATTATCTCTCGAAGCTGCGGAAGCTATTTGGGAAAGTCTCTCGAAACGGCAAAAAATTCAAGAGAGCCTCCCACAGCTGCGGAACCATTCAGGTTTCCCTCCAGAAACTGCGGGAGCTGTTCGCATATCTTTTCTGGAACCGCCAAAGGACTTCTCTTTGAAAATTCTTAAGTCTTTTCTCTCCATTTGCGGAAGCAATTCGCCATCCGTCCCGAAACTGCGGAACCATTTGGGTCTCCCTTCCGAAATTGTGGAAGCATTCACGTTATATTCCCGAAAAGCCGCCCAAGGACTTGGTCTCATTGAAAAAATCTTAAGTCTTTTTCTCTCACAGTTGCGGAAGCTATTCGCGAAAGCCTTCCGAAACGGCGGAACCATTTAGGTTTCCCTTCCGAAAATGCGGACGCTGTTTGAGAAAATCTTCCGCAACTGCGGAAGCATTCACGTTATTTTTTCAAAACCCCGCCAAAACACTTAGACCTTTTGTGGAACCATTTCCGAAACCCCTCTCGAAACTGCGGAACCGTTCACGTTATTCTCCCGAAACCCCGCCGAGAGATTTAGAAATTATTCGAGGTGCGGAAGCCGTTCGCCAGTCGCTTTCGAAACGCCAAGGCCATTCACCATATCGTTCCACAATTGCGGGCGAAACTCGTGAATCCGCCCCGCAAGTGACGGTCGCGCACAAATGCCGAGGCGACTTGAAAAGACCGCACCGTGCAAACTTTAAATCCGTTTTAAATGCACCACCCACCGGATTAATGCCACACATGTCTAAACCAATTTAAAAGGCCGGTGGGGGTTTGGGTTGGTCACATTGTTAGTTTTAGTTCGAACAAACACCGTTGAGAACACCGCGCCAGACTGCTCCAGCTCAGCTCGTCCACATCCGTGTCCACCTCATTCAGCTACATTCTCGTTGCCAGGTAGGTTTTTTAACTGCTATTTTTTGTCTTATCTCCACGTCAAGTTACCTGTGGGTTTTTTTCCCGTCTTCAACGTGGCTGATAGACATTCGTGGCCATATGTCGTTATTTTTGTTTTTAAAAAGCCATCGAGGCCCCTTGGGTTTCTCGTTCCCATCAACTAAAAGCCAAAACTGTAATCACCCGAGTGTTTTACCGACCATATTCCAGGCATCGTCACCCTCATTCAAAGTTTGAACCGTCCACACAATGCCTCGTAAACGTTACTAATAACCGTAGTGGTCAGCTAAACCCCTCACCTGTTCATGAATGAGGAAAGCGGTCCCTATTTTCATCTTAATATCGTTTCAATCCAAGCTCACCCGCCATTAACCATTAGAACTGCAACGATGAAGGATACCCTTTCTCCTAGGGCTAAATGGGAAGTAGGTTGTTTCCACGTCGTATGCTTACCCTTTCGGAAACATTCCAAACTTTGTCTCCTAGCATAATCAAATCTCAGAACTATATTTCTTGTTTGGAATGGCTTATTTTGTTTCCCTAACACGCAGCTTCATAGTTTATATATATCTCTCATTGGCATGTTAAATTGGTCCTGCTCTTTGTTAAAATCTCATAACAGGTTGCACATTTTTATAATGGCTTGTTTTTTGTTGCTAGCAGGTATAAGCCAAGATGCCAAAAGCTGGTAGAAAAAAGCTAAAATGATGGAACCAGAGCCAGTACTACTTAGGACTGAAACCATGTTCCAAGATACTAAGTGTACCACCGGCATTCCTCCCGAAGTCCGCTAGGGCGATATTTACATAATGATCAGGGACCAAGATATCCTAGATATGTTACTAGAAGAAGAACAGATTTACCGCAACATCAGAACTTCAGGCATAGCTAGGGCTTATACCCGCCCTGAATTGTTCCCATGTTCTGAAGTGATCGGGTGGATACTAGAGCATACTAATGTGGAGACAAGAGTATTACATGACAGCGGGGGAGTAGCCATTGCCTCATTCCACCCATCATATATTGCTGCAGCCTATAAATTCTCACATCCCCAGCAAGCTCTGAGTGATGAATGGTTGGGCCAGATGAACAATATTGAGATGGCCAAAAAATTATTGGTCGCAGGAAAGCACTTAAGAAAGAGAGGTAATGACGAATATGATGTTCAGAATCTAAGACCTCCTTTCAGGTTAATCGCCCTGATGCTATGTAGAATTTTCGGCATGCCCGATGGCACTGTATACAGGATACAATGGGTCCCCATCATCCACTTCGTAGCATTCAAAGGAACTGTGTTTGACTGGGCTACTATCCTGTCGGACAGTTTGGCATCAATGGTTGCTACTGCAAGAGAAGGTCTGGCCTTAAAAAAGGCAGAATTTTGCATGTCTTCATATCTCATTGACTGTCTTTTGGCCAAGCTATCTTTCCCCAGCTTAGGTTGCACCTGGGATAAGGCCAACACCCCGGTCTACACTGCTTACAAGATAATGTGGGCTCAAAATTACAGAGCTAGCTATAAGCTCATCTGCGAGGGGATCATCATGCCTCTATATTAGCAGATATTCAAGGAAGATCCCAACTGTCTGTCCGAAAATGCCATGGAGATCCTAGAAAAATATGGAGATTTTTATTTCTCAGAACAAGGCACCTACATCAGGATGTTTGGAGGGACTAAAGCTCCATATATTTTGCCGAAGTATGCTACTGACTATGTAGTCCTCAAGGAAGCAGTGAGACAAATTTTCCTGGATGGAATCGGAGCGGTGCTTAGCAAACAGCATAAGGCTTCTTTCCCTCCTTTACCCTTCTGCATAGGAGCCTACAAATTCTCAGGGGTTGCATCAGCTGAGGAGTTTGTTCAAGAGTTGAAAGCCTTCCACTTTGGTGAAGTTATTTTCCATAGGAATGATAGGCGGGGAAAAGTTGCTGAGCATTGCAAAGAAATTTATGCTCATTTTTAATATGCTCATTATTATGATGCCGAGGAAGAGGAATTCAGAGGCATCAGCAACATGACTGAGCTTCAGATTTGTTGCCAAGGAAGTGGAGCAAGCTCTAGCTCTACCAAGGCCCAAAAAACCAGCCTGCAGAAAGATAAAGAAGCAGCTAATTCCCGAGCCCAAGAAGAACAAAGGTTAAAAGAGGAAGCAAGGTTGCAGCAAGAAGCTGAAATTGCAAGATTGCAGCAAGAAGCAGAAAATGAAAGGCTGCAGAAAGAAGTTGAGGAAGCCCAGCAGCAGAAAGAAGCAGAAGATGCGAGGCTATAGAAAGAAGCAGAAGACGCGGAGCAGGTGGAAGGAAATGAGAATCAGCCGCAAGTTGAAGAAGAAGAGAGAGGGAAACAAGCTAAAGTGGGGAAAAAGACGGAAGAATAACTCAAGACAGTTGAAGATGCCCAGGCAGGAGGCTCCAGCACTTAGGACATGGAGATAGACATATCTCAAGCTGGTGTCTCTGGCACCCAAAATGTGGAGATGGACACAGTGCAAGCAAGTGTCTCTGGTACCCAAAATGTGGGAACAGATTCAGCTCAAGTAGTCCAAACGACACCCGCAGAAGCATAAATAAATATAATAGATCTCCTAATTGTCCCTTACACTCCATCAGAAGAGCATACAGTGTCTCGATGGGACGAGTTTATATATGATAAGAAGAGGAAGGCAGTGGTCCTAAAATCGGAAGAGAGGATAAAGAGACTCTTCCAAGAAGATATTGTCACCCACCGGGAGACCACCGTAATGCAAAATACAAATAAGGCTCCCTTAGCTATGGCATCTGCCACTGTAGAAGAAGCAAAAGCAACGCAGGACAACGTGGCCGATATAGTTAAAGAAGTTGAATCGACAAAGAGGAGAGCTCGCATGTTACAACACACTGTGGCTAATGAGCAGACTTACAGAGATCTCGTAGTGAATAGGTATAATCACCTATCTATTGAACATAAGGAATTGTCAGACAAGTATAACCTTTTGGAAGAAGAAAAGGAGCACATGGCGGTCCAGATGATGATCTTAGAAGCAGAAAAGAATGATGCAGAAGCTAAAGTATCCCATCTAGAGGCAGATAAGCAGGTATTGGTTGAACAATTAGAGCAAGCAGAAGGCAAAGCAATAGATATGTCTCTTTTCCATGAGTTGTCCTATAGCATCCTAAAGCAAATCCATGACACGCAGGAACTGATTACTGAGGAAGTATGCAAGCTCAAGGCCATGGTGGTTAGATTAAAAGAAGTTAATGTAGAGGCCAATAAGCTTAAGGATAAATATACTCAGGTTAAGGCAAATATCCTGAGCCAGATAGAATGGAAGGAAGGAAAGGTGGATTTCCCCAAGCATCTCCCATTCAAATCTGTAGATGGTTTTAATGAAGACATAGCCCTTTTGGAATTTTGCAGAAACTGTAGCATTAAGCTAATGGCCAAGATCCGAGGGACAATGGATAAAAGTAACGGTCTTTATCAAAGAATCCATGAAGTGCATGACAAATGCAAGTTGAGTTTCCCTCAGTCCCTTGATGATTTCCCGGGCAAAGAACAACGTTTATCTGACCTGAAGGAAGAGCTGGGCATCCAAACCGAATATGTAAAGAAGATTGATGTCTTAGCCATTGATGATCTCCATCATTATATTGGGATGTCATCAATACACAATCATATGCTTAAGGAAATACACCAAGCAGTAGTAACAGAAATTCAAGGTATTGGAGCAGAGCTTGGTAAAGATATAACTTCCCAGAAAATATTACTCCCTGCCTCAGCAAATGTAGTTATAAGAGATACTGGTATATGGTTTAGTTACATTGCAGAAGAGGAAAAGAAAGCAGAAGTAACAGCCAGCCCGAGTTCTTCTCTCCCAGCAATAGCAATAGCCAGCCCGAGTTCTTCTCTCCCAGCAGTAACAGCTAGCTCGAGTGCTTCTCTCCCAGCTAGAGCGCCTGCCCAAGAGTGAACGCGCTGATATCAAGGCGTTAATTCCTATCTTTTTTTAATTTGGCTTTCATATGTATAAAAACGTGGAGCCATTGGACAGCTGTCCTTTTCTTTTTTAAAGTAATTTTCTGTTTAAGAAAGGGTCACATTTTTGTCTATTAAAAGGGAAAAGTCTGTAGATGACAAGTGTAAAGAGCTAGGTGGCAGCCCAAAGGGCATTTTGTATATTATAAATAGAAGTTTAGGAAGCAATGTAGAGGACTTTTGGCAAAGAAATAATTTTTTGAACTTGTACAAGCTATCTTGCACTTGTCTCAAGAAAATAAAATCTACCTAATAAGAGCCTGGAGAGGACATCTTTTGCATGAAAATGAAGATTGGATGTATATTGGATTATTCTTGTGACTTCCATACTTTACTGTGAAATCTTTCTTTACTATCTTGAATTATTTCTTTGTAGTGAATGATCTTACTTCTTTCTGTGCAAATAAATTCTCTCTTTCATGAGTAATGGAATATGTTTTATCTGTATTAGAAGCTATCTTTTAATATCACATGTTTCTGTTGTGGATCTATCTTTAAGATTTAATGGTTTTCTATTGAATTTTAGATAACTTTTCCAGCACATTACTCATCCTTTCAATTTGCTCCTTGCATGGATAGTTTAGATTTATTTTCAGTTTTAGACATAGATTTGTTTTCCTGTTCTGCATTTAGATTAAATTAGTCTAGGCACTTGCATATCGTTCTAAAACATAAAAATCAAAAGGAACGGTGGACTGGGCCATAACCGATATAATTGGAGCAAATCTCCAAACCCACGATTGCCGAAACCGTTAACCGGATGGATTCCCCATACCAAACGGTAGATAATCTAATTGGGATAGTCTATCGGGGAGAATCCCTTTCTGATTGATGCTGCGATCTCCGAGGCATCAACACTACCTTTTAATATTAATGATAGAATCGAGTATGACAGTCCAAAAACCTTGGAAGAGGCTATGAGAAAGGCAGTTTTCTGTTATGACACAAATCGGAAAAGAGAAGGAATGTCGAACTGGAAAAGTCATAAGCCCAGCAATTTTGAACTGAAAAAGAAAAATTTCAGATTCAGTGGAAATTCCGGTTTCCAAAAGAAAAATCTCCAGAATCGGAATTTTCAAGGAAATAATTTCAGAAACAGTTAGCAGCAGAATTTTACAGCACCTAGAAATGCTCCCAATAATACCAGGACCAGTGAAAAAAAGGCACCTATCAAATGTTTCGAATGCCAAGGTCCTCACTATGCATCAGAATGTCCCAAGAGGAAGCGGACAGCTAACAACATTCACTCTATTCAGACTGAACCTGTTTTTGGAGACGTGTCGAGGGAGATGCCCCGAATCAATCCAGCACTCGACAACAGGCAAGCAGATCATCAAATCTCTATGGTAGAGATTGAAGGTATGCTACAAAATCACCCTGTTACTGTTTTAATTGACCTGGGTGCTAGCTTAAGTTATATATCACCATATATTGTGGAAAGTCTTAAATTAAAAACAGAAAAGTTCAGTAAATCTTGGTTAGTTAGACTAGCAACAAGGACAAAGAGGAAAGTATCAGATTTTATTGAAAGCTATACTTTATTCTTCAATCAGTTAAAAACATAAATCAAGTTAAATGTTTTACCTTTAGGGTCATATGATATTATAATCGGAATGGACTGGTTAGAAGCCCATCATGTCATTATGAACTGTTATGAAAAAAAGTTTTACATGTTTAAATGATGAAGGAAAAACTGTAGAAGTCAAAGGTATTCCAAGAAGAGTAATCCTTAGACAGATTTCAGCCTTGCAAGTCAAGAAGGTAGTTAGGAATGGATGTCAGTTATTTGCAATAAATGTAGTAAATGGCGATTTTGTTTGTAAAGAGGACAAATTGGAACTAGAAGACATACCTGTCCTAAAGGATTTTAAGGATGTTTTTCCTGAGGAGATTCCAGGATTACCTCCTAAAAGAGATTTAGATTTTACCATCGAGTTAATACCAGGAGCAGTACCCAATTCTAAAATCTCCTTACAGAATGAATATACTGGATTTAAACGAATTGAAATCACAGTTGAAGGAACTGATTGATAAGAATTATATAAGACCCAGTGTGTCTCCTTGGGGAGCACCTGTCATCTTTGTTAAGAAGAAAGATGGAACCTTAAGACTGTGCATAGATTATCGCCAACTTAATAAGATGACAATCAAGAATCAGTATCCGTTACCCCACATAGACGATCTATTTGATCAGCTGCATGGAGCAATGATATTTTCAAAGATCGATCTAAGGTCAGGATATCATCAAGTACGGGTTAAGGATGAAGATATTTTCAAGACAACTTTCAGAACTTGGTATGGACATTACGAGTTCGTAGTCATGCCATTTGGCTTGACTAATGCCCCGGCTGTATTTATGTGTTTGATGAATAATATTTTGCACAAATACTTAGACAAGTTTGTTGTTGTGTTTATAGACGACATTTTAGTGTATTCTAAAAGTAAAGAAAAGCATGATGTGTTAGATTTTGAGCATTAATTCAATATGCTATAGGATCTTTATTGAGAGAATAACATGTATAGTATATCAATGCATAACAATCACATCAAGCATGCCAAGCATCACAAGAATCAAAAGCATGAGACAATGGACACACAGAGTTTGCGTGGGGAAAACCCTAAGGTGAAAAACCCCACAACTTCCTTAGAGATAGATAGAGCAATAGCTCAACCAAAGTACAACCAAATACAATAGATAGTGTCCTACTATGTAGCTGATCCTCCTCCTCCAATGTGCGCCACTTTCCGAGTGAGAGAAGAGTGAGTTCTGAGATTATCAAAATAGAGAATCCCGACTCTCTATTTATACTTGTCCTGACCTGCCTAATTACTTATGGGGCCAACTTGTCTAACTTAGCCTAATAACCCCAATTACATATATTTTGGGCCGACTCCCACATCAGGTAGTCTAATAACCCATCGGCAAGTTAATCTACTTGCGACACTTGTCAATACAAATGACGACACTTCCTTATAGAGGAATAACACATCTCTTATAAGGGTACAATAAATATATATATATAATACATTCCGAAGTTACATATACCTCAACACTCCCTCTCAACCAGGAAGGTATTTCTCTACACAGATCATCAGGCACAAGTCTTCTTCTCTGGATCATCGTCATCGAATCATTATCATTGTCACAGTTGCTGCTATCTCATCCAATCTCTGAATCTACTCATCATAGGAAGTTCTACAGAGCCAGTCCTTTTTCATACTGGATGTAGGCCCACCACCTGTAGGTCTTCATCATCACTGGTCATACTGTGGAATCCTCAGGACTCATCACGTGCGTCTGCAAAACCTCTCAAGAGCATCCCAGGCGTTTTACAAGCACACAGCTCAACCTCTAGAATCTCCCAGATTCTTTTACATGCCACTGCACAACCTGTTCATGACCACAAAGTACCTGATACTCACTATACATCCAACTGATGTATATCATCACATGATCAACCTGATCATCATCACCACTGCGAGCAAGCCATCAAGTAGGTACACCTCAGGACTGATTACACTGCCTCTGCAAAACCTGCAAGATCTCTTAGGATTGATTACATTGCCTCGGCAAAACCTGCAAGAACATATCGGGACTGATTATATGCCTATGCAAAACCTGTGTACCAAATTGTCACATCAATGTCTTCATATCACCACGTAGACCATGGAGCACAACCCAGATGCACACACACAGTACTTACACTCACCAGCATGGGAGGACCAACCTACTACCCTCTGGGAAAGGCTCACAGCACTTACATCGACAACCATGGGAGGAACAACCTACCACCATGTCAGAATGGCACAACACTTACATCAATGACCATGGGAGGACCAACCTACCACCATGTCAGAAAGGCCCAGCACTTACATCAATGACCATGAGAGGACCAACCTACTATCATGTCGGAAAGGCTTCAACACTTATATCATGACCATGAGAGGACCAACCTACCATCATGTCAGAATGGCTCCAGCACTTATATCTCACCATGGGAGGACCAACCTACCACCATGTGAGAATGGCCCAGCCCTTACATCTCACCATAGGAGGACCAACCTACCACTATGTGAGAATGGATCAGCCCTTACATCTTGCCACGGGAGGACCAACCTACCACCATGCAAGAATGGCCTGGCCCTTACATCTTGCCATGGGAGGACCAACCTACCACCATGCAAGAATGGCCAAGTGTGCCTCTATGTCTCCGGACTCATCACTTCCCTCTGGAAGGCATCTCGATCTGAAGTACACCAAGTCTCTCTCTGAAGTATTCAAACTTCACTCTGGCAAGCGGCTTGGTCAACACATCGGCTATCTGCTCGTTTGTTGCAACATAAAGGATCTTCACAGCTCCTCTCTGCACCATATCCCTGGTATATTGGAACTTGATCTCAATGTGCTTCGACCTATCATGGAACACTGGGTTCTCTGACAACTTCACACAACTCTGGTTGTCGCAATATATACAGGTAGCACTCAATTGGAGATCAAACAAATCAGACAGTAGCTTCCTAAGCCATACTGCCTCACAACTAGCTGAACAAGCTACGACATACTCTGCTTCAACTGTACTTAGTGCCACACAAGACTGCTTCCTGCTAAACCAAGAGATCACACCTGATCCCATACTGAAGCAGCACCCCGAAGTGCTCTTCCGATCAATGGCACTGCCTTCCCAATACGAATCAACATAACCCTCTAGGTTAAACTCTTGATTTGCCTCATACTTGAGCCCATAATCCACTGTACCCTTCAGGTACCTCAGAACATGCTTTGCAGCTATCAGGTGAACATGTCTCAGATCTGTCAAGTACTGGCTCAAGGTGTTCACCGCAAAGAAAATGCCTAGCCTCGTATTCGTCAGGTACATCAAGGACCCAATCATATGACGATACATCGTAGCATCAACTGGTTTAGAAGAAGCATCACACAGAAGCTTCAGGTTCGATGCCATAGGTGTGGCCATGGCCTTGCAGACCATCATCCCAAAACTCTTCAGGATATTTACTGCATACTTCCCTTGTCCAAGGAAGATTCCATCTACACTCTGCCACACCTCCATACCAAGAAAGTAGTGCATCATACCCAAGTCCTTCATCTAGAACTCGGCAGCTAGCTTCCTCTTGGTGTCGGCAATCAGTCTATCCTCGCCTGTCAGAAATAGGTCATCCACATACAATAGTAGTATCACTGGATTGCCCTCCTCAACCTTGTAGTAAAGGTTGGAATCTGCTTTACTCTTGGTAAAGCCCAAACTGGATAGGAAGCCATCTATCCTGCCATACCAGGTCCTGGGTGCCTGTTTCAAACCATACAGGGCTTTCTTCAGTTTGCATACAGGGCTGCTCCACATACACTTCCTCTTCAACTACACCATTCAAGAAGGCTGTCTTGACATCCATCTAGTGTACCTTCCATTTCATCACTGCAGCCAGAGCAAGTACTGATCTAATGGAAGTGTATCTGGCCACAGGAGCGAAAGTCTCTTCATAATCAATTCCTTCTTTCTGGGAGAAGCCACAAGCTACAAACCTAGCTTTGTATTTCTCGATGCTACCATCTGTAGCATGTTTGACTTTATAGATCCATTTGGAAGTCACCACAGACTTCCCATCTGGTCTTGGGACCACATCCCAAACATCATTCTTCATAATAGATTGGTATTCTTCGATCATAGCATCCTTCCACTCTTTCTTTTCTGCAGTTTCTTCATAACTAGAAGGCTCTTTATCCATTATGTCACAGAGTAAAGCAACATAACTGGTATGTGACCTTGTCCTTTTCCTTTCTCTGTGTTCTTCTTCTGGAACGCCAAATCTTTCTGCATATTGGATGAGCTCTCTAGCCCATGTTGGTTTCCTCTTCTGAGGATTCTTCTCACGAGGTGAATCCACAGGTTCTTGTGGATCTTCCATTTCTCGATCTTCTTCAGGAACTTCTTCATTCATTATGGTGTCTTGAGGTCTGGATATTCTGGGTTCTTCATTGTCTTCAACAGGTGTCTTTCTTGATTTGTGGTAAGCTGAACTTTCATCAAATGTTACATCTCTGCTGATCTCAATCTTCTTGAATCCAGGGAAGTAGATTCTATAAGCCTTCGAGCTTTCACTATAACCCACAAATATACCCTTCTTTCCTGAAGGATCCAACTTTGACTTTTTCTCTTTTGGGATGTGAGTGTATACGGGACAACTAAATATTCTAAGATGGTTCACTTCTGGTTTCTTACCAGTAAACACTTCTTCTGGTGTTTTGTTTTCAAGTATCTTATGGGGTGTTCTGTTCTGCACATATACCGTTGTCCTTGCTGCTTCAGCCCATAAGTGCATAGGTAAGTCTTGGTCATGAAGCATTTCCCTTTCTGCTTCCATGATTGTTCTATTCTTCCTTTCGGCAACCCCATTTTGCTGTGGATTGTAAGGAGTAGTCAACTCCCTCTTAATCCTTGAATCACTGCATAACTTCTTGAAGTTTCCTGAAGTAAATTCTCCGCCATTGTCAAATCTGAAGATCTTGATCTTCAAGTCAGTTTGGCTTTCTATCAAGGCTTTGAATTCATTGAAATTGTTAAACACTTCATCTTTGTTCTTCAAGAAGTAGATCCAAGTCTTCCTAGAGAAATCATCAATAAAGGAGACATAGTATACATACCCACTCAGAGAACTGGATGACATGGGACCACATACATCAAAGTGGATAATCTCCAAGATTCCTTTTGCCTTGCTTTCACTGCTTGGAAATTTCTTCTTTGTATTCTTTCCCTTTGCACAACCTTTGCAAATGCCTTCATACTTTGTCTGGATTTCAGGAATACCTTCTACCGCTTTGCTTTCAATTGGTAATGATTTGTAATGCATGTGTGCAAGCCTTCTGTGCCAAAGTTCACTTGGTTCTACTGAATCATGAACCATGGCTTGTTCTGGATGGCCCTTCAATTTGTACAATCCTCCCTCTTTCTCTCCAATCACAACTGCATCATCTATAGTCTTACCCTTAGGCCACATTAGGACTTGGCCATCTATAAATGCAACCCTCATGCCTTTTGCATCCAATGCAGAGATTGAGAGTAGATTATTCTTGAGTCCTGGAACAAAGAGTACATCTTTCATCTTCATAGACTTTCCAGAGTCTAGTTTATAGGAGGCTTCACCACTCCCTTTTATGGGATACTGGTAGTCATCTCCAAGCTTTACCTTGTGGGGTGAATCATGTTCAGATAGATTCACAAAGGATTCTTTGAATCTTGTCATATGTTTAGAAGCCCCACTATCTATGAGCCAATCATTACTTCCATGAGTAATGGTTCCAGTGAGAGCAGAAATCAAAACATATTCTTCATCACTTGAAGAATCGTCACTATCTTCTCTAGCCCTCTTCCTGGGAGGTTCATCATCCTCTGCAGCATGAGCATGATGTCTTCTTTTGAAGTTCTTCTTCTTGTGAGAACCCTCTTTCTTATTCTTAGGACAATCTATGGCATAGTGTCCCTTATCATCACATGTATAGAAACAGACATGGGTCATGTCTCTTCGATGTCTGGGACTACTTCTTTGATTCTGATATTTTCCTTTCTTGCCATGATGGTTAGATTTCTTGTCACCATGTCTTTTGGAGTGAGATTTGAGTGCTTGGTCCTCACTCCCCATCTTCTCTTCTCTGGGTACAATTCGAGCTTCTTCCTGTGATCATTCTTCCCACAGTCTAACAAAAGAGATGAGTTTCTTTCTAGCACAAATTCCTTGGATGAAGGAATCCCATCACCTAGGGAGGCCATTAAGAGTGGTCATCACCACTTATCCATTTTCTACAACTTCACCCATAGCTTCAAGTTGTTCTTTTATCTGGGAGACCCTTGAGAAATATGACTACATAGTCTCTGCATTCTGGATCTTGATATTCTTCAATTGATTCCTCGGGGTCATCTTCCGATTTATGTTCTTGTCTTCAAATAATTTGGTCAAGGAATCAAACATCTCTTTTGGTTTCTTTAAGGATGACACATGGGGGATGAGATGATCTTTAATAGAATCAGCAATGATCCTCTTTGCCTTAACCAAATTCCTCTTGTGAAGAGCCTTAGCCTCTTCTCCCTCTGGGACAGAGACCTCTTCACTTATATAAGTATCCAACTCATTTTCTTCAAAGATTAACCCAATCCTATACTTCCATGCTTGGAAGTTATCAGCTCCTTCGAGCTTATCCTCAAGCTTGGTGTGGTGAGACATCTTTAAAGGGTACTTCAAATGGAAATAGAAAAGATTTAGGTCTTACCACTTGTTGCTGAAAACTGGATCTGGTGTCGGATTAGAGTTTGAGTTTCCCAGAGATCTACACAACCAAAAATATTGATCCAAAGCTCTAAACTTCTAATTTTCCAAGGAGCTTCTAGCTGTGTCTTTAGATTTTAGAAATTCCTATTTTTAAGGAAACCCTAATGTTTAGGGCCAAAACTGAAAGTGCTCATAATTGAATTCTGATTGGACAGATAGATTCACCCTTGCTGAGGAGAGTCAATCCATCATATTGCTTTTCCAAAATCTGTGGAGAGAAACCCAAAAACAAGAAGACCTAGCTTCCGCAACTGCACAGTGTCTTCTTCTCAGGTTAGCTCTGATACCATGTTAGATTTTGAACATTAATTCAATATGCTATATGATCTTTACTGAGAGAATAACATGTACAGCATATCAATGCATAACAATCATATCAAGCATGCCAAGCATCACAAGAATCAAAAGCTTGAGACAATGGACACACAGAGTTTCTGTGGGGAAAACCCTAAGGTGAAAAACCCCACAACTTCCTCAGAGATAGATAGAGCAATGGCTCAACCAAAGTACAACCAAATACAATAGATAGTCTCCTACTAGGCAACTAATCCTCCTCCTCCAATGTGCGCCACTTTTCGAGTGAGAGAAGAGTGAGTTCTGAGATGATCAAAATAGAGAATCCCGACTCTCTATTTATACTTGTCCTGACCTGCCTAATTACTTATGGGGCCGACTTGTCTAACTCAGCCTAATAACCCCAGTTACATATATTTCAGGCCGACACCCACATCAGGTAGTCTAATAACCCATCGACAAGTTAATATATTTGCAACACTTGTCAATACAAATGATGGCACTTCCTTATAGAGGAGGAATAACACATCTCTTATAAGGGTATAGTAAATATATATATAAAATACATTCCGAAGTTACATATACATCAACATGATGAACATTTACGGATTATCTTACAAGTTCTGAGAGATCATCAACTATATGCTAAGTTTAGTAAGTGTGACTTCCACAAAGACAAAATTCAGTATTTATGACACATAATTTCTAAAGAAGGAATCTCGATTGACCCTGATAAGATAAGGGCCATTAATGACTGGCCAATTCCTAAGGATGTGTCGGATGTAAGGCCATTTATGGGCATTACTGGATATTACAGAAAATTTATATAAGGTTTTTTGAGGATTGCCAACCCCATAACTTCTTTGCAGAAGAAAGGGAAGAAATTTGCATGGGATCAAAAATGTTCTAACAGTTTTAAGAAATTAAAGGAATTATTGACTACAGCACCTATCTTGAAGATAGCAGACCCTAACAAGTATTTTATAGTTTGTACAGACGCATGCAAGGATGGACTCGATGGAGTCCTAACACAGGAAGGGCATGCGGTGGCATACGAATCTAGAAAGATGAAAATACATGAGAAAAACTACTCTACTTATGATTTAGAGTTATTGGCAGTAATTCATGCCTTAAAAATGTGGCGTCATCACCTTATTGGCAAAAAATTCACATTGTTGACAGATAATATGGGTCTGAAATATTTATTAGACCGGACAAATCTAAACGCTAGACAAGCTAGATGGTTGACTTTTTTAAGTGAGTATGATTTCGAAATTCAGCATATTAAAGGAAAGGAGAACAAGGTTGCAGATGCCTTGAGTCGTAAGGAAAAATTGAATTTTATTTTAGCCATCAGTACTTATTCAACAGATTTGGAAAATCATATTCTTGAAAAGAGTGAAACAGATGAAGAATACAGAAAAATGAAGGAAAAGATAGCAGACAATAGTTCTGAAAATTTTATGGCAGATTTTAGTATGAAAGAAAATGGGTTATTACTATATAAAAACAAATTGTACGTACCAGATATACCAGAAATAAAAATTTTGATTTTAAATGAGATGCATAAAATTCATTATTCTGGTCATCCAGGTTATCAAAAGACCATTACTATGATAAGGAAGGAGTATTATTGGCCCAAAATGAAAGATGAAGTAGCAGAGTATATAGCTAAATGTTTGGATTGTCAAAAAGTGAAGGTTGAACACCAACATCCTACTGGATTGTTGCAACCGTTACCTATACCGAGTTGGAAATGGGAAGTGATAAGCATAGACTTTATTACTGGATTACCCAAAAACCAGAAACAAAATGACTCTATCATGGTGGTAGTGGACAAACTCAGCAAAGTAGCACCTTTTATACATGTGAAGACTACTCATAAAGCTCCAGACATTGCAGAAATCTTTATGAAATAGATTTTTCGACTACATGGGATACCAAAGGTGATAATCTCAGATCGTGACTCTAAGTTTATCGGAAACTTTTGGAGGTCACTATTTAAGGGGTTGAATACAACCTTAAATTTCAGCACAACATTTCATTCACAAACGGATGGACAGACAGAAAGGGTAAATCAAGTTTTAGAAGATTTGTTAAGAATATATGTTAAGGATCAGCCTGGTAAGTGGCAAGACTACTTGCACTTAGCAGAATTTGCTTATAATAATCATTATCATGCATCAGCCAGACTTAGTCCTTTTGAAATTCTTTATGGTAGGAAATGTGATACACCTGTTTCTTAGAATGACCCAATAAATAGAGTTGTTTTAGGACCTGAATTATTGCAGGAGTTAGAACTAATTGTGAAATAGGTACAAGAAAACTTGAAAGCTGCCCAAGATAGGCAGAAAAGTCAAGCAGATTTAAAAAGGACTCATAAAGAGTTCCAGGTTGGTGAACATGTATTTCTCAAAGTAAGACCGAAAAAGAGTTCATTGAAATTGGGAAGCTATGCCAAGTTGGCACCCAGGTATTGTGGTCCTTTTGAAATATTGTCCAAGGTTGGACCAGTGGCATACCAACTAGCCTTGCCACCAATTTTAAAAATACATAATGTTTTTCATATATCATTTTTAAAGAAGTATGTACACGATGCTACTCATGTTGTAAACTGGAATGATGTATAGGTGGGACAAGACGGAGATTTTCAAGTGGAACTGGACTGTATCCTTGAAAGGAGGGAAACTCTGCTCCAAAATCGCACCATTGGGCAAGTGAAGGTGCAATGGAAACACCTTAGCCCGGAAGAGGCAACCTGGGAGTTGGAGAGTAGTATGCAGGCAACATACCCAACTCTGTTTCAAGAACACTCAAGGAGTGATTAACCATCATCGAGGACGATGTTGAGACTTAAGGGGGGGTGTATGTCACCTACCCAAATTCTGAAAATAATATTTTATTGGAAAAATACTTTATGTTAAATTTAATTACAAAGTATTGTAATTATGACCAATTTTGGTCAAGGATGAATGTAATTACTGAATTATTATTATTTAATAAATTAAAGTAGGAGACAAACACCCAAGGGAACTATTAAATGAGTGTTCACTGACCCACTAGGAGGAATGGAAGCTGTTAGAAGGCATGGGACAGATGGCGGCAATTGCACTTTACCACTAGATGTTGGTTATGGGACAACTACCCCTAAAAATGTGGCATTATCCCCCAGGTGGTGGGAGTGGGCAGGCAGCTCATTTAATGACCCAGTAACAACTGAAAAGGCCTAGGGAACCTACATAAGGAAAATTTGAATTAAGCAGGCAGCTCTTACTCAATATTTTCTGCATAAGTATTTCCTCATGTTATCACTGAGAGATTCGAATAGGGAGGCTAGTTGTGAGTGCAATCATAAGTCTACAAACTATTTTGATAAGAGAACCAGAGGTGCTGGTGTAGGTCCTTTGGACTGCTAGTTTCAAAGATTGGACAACTATTGTTACTGCAAGTGGAGATCCTAATCTTCTAAGTTTCTTCCTCCTGGTGGTTCAGTGAACAGGCTTAGGGGTCCTGTAATGCCCATATTTTGATTCGGCATATTTATTAGTTAGACACACCATACTTTACTTCTTATATATTTTGTCGAACTCAGCTCGACTGAGTAAACTATATTGGACCTCATTATATGATGTTACTCTGTCTTATGATTTCACCATGATTATGATGTTACTATGTTATGCAGTTATGATGTCATGATTATCATATGATTTCCTTATTTTACAATTGCAGTATATGTTTATATGTTTTCCTTAATGAAATGTGAAATGTATGATTCGGTACGTGGATACCATCTTCTTATATGAATTGCTGAAATGTTATATGTCATACGCATCTATGATGAGCTAAAAAGTTACATGAAATAAAATGATAACATGGATCAATTGGCGATCAATGGAAAATGCTTTCTATAAATTGTATTTTGCAAAACACTAACCTACAGGACACAGGGGCTATGGGATAGCCAGTTACTTGATCTGATATATATTGGAAAGGAAAAACATGTTCATACAGCAAACCTTAACAGCCAAAATGAGGATACGATAACACAAACTGATAATCCCGATAGCAGCAAGTATGAGTTTATAAGGGCGTAGGCCCAGTATGTTGAGAGGGATGGATGTGTTTCCCACCCTATGTTTCCATGAGACCCGAGGTCGTGGGAGGGCCGTGCTGAGACACGCTCCCCATGTTGTTGTGATGACGATTGTCGGATGCCTGCTAGGGGAGGATAGGTCCGCTGTTCAGCCGACGCTATCGCTCTCAAGTTCTATGTGGTCAGATCGGTGAGTCCGACATCCACTGTTGTACTAGCAGAGGAAGGATAGGGAGGATGCTGGACGTAGGTTATGAAGGGAGGATGTGTTAGTTAGCACTGTTGGGGGTTTAGTATTCCTTGATTCCGAGTTAGTGGAAGTAGGAACCCTTCCTGTACTTGATTGATTAAACTAATGTAAACATAAAGACAATGATGTTAAAACGTAAAGGGTTAACTGTTAAATAACCGAGGATGTTAAAGTAATTATACTATAGATTATGCTTGCTCTTCTGCATGGGGGTAGATACTATTGTTAGTTAGCAAGTATGCATAGGCGGAATGGGGTTTGTTTATAGTACATGTCCGACATGTGCATACACTGGCCATGCATGCACACCTTGTACGTGTACAATATTACTGGTGTATAACATACTTGTCCTGCTTGAATAATAGTATAAATGTCATAGATAACTCAGTTAAGGATACATCAATAAACTTAGGTAATGAATGGTTAGGTTGTCAATGTGTAAATAAGTGAATTAGTAATTATATGAAAACATTGTAATAATAAACAAAGACAAGTATCGTCAGTTAACATTGTCATAGAAGAACTGTTGTGAATAGGGTAATGATAGTGTCTAAGTAATTAGTAAAATTGTTTAAGCCCTCACAAGTGCTTTGTTTATAAGAACAAGGATGCTATGTTGATGATAGGGCACCCATGTGATAAACAAATAATTAAGAATACTATGATTGATTCACCTTTTATTATTGTCAAAGGGTGATTTAATTATTATTATTAATTAATAAATGATATTCCAGCAACATTTATATCCCTATCGTAACAAATGCAATATAAGTAAGATTTAAAATATTGATTTATAAATTAAATATTGCGTGATTAATTCCATTTCAAAGTTAGCCATAATAAGATAATCCTTTTTGGAATAACCGTGATGTGATGGAAAATGGATATTTAATTGTTCAATGTTAATCTTGGAATTTAAACCTCAAGCTAAAGTAGTCTCGACGGATAAGGTGGATCATTAAGACACATCATGTCCGAGTTGACAAGGGGCAACTAATTATATAATATTTTATTAATTACATTAATAACATTAAAATATCAAGGATGGCGGATAGACTTGTATTTAATGGAACTTGTCCCGAACGGATAACCTTGGGGTGATAATTCCCACCGTAATAAATAATTACTGCCGTCAATCCAAAACCAAATGAATTTTCCATAAAAGTAATTAATTATACATTTTTATAATAAGACGTGGATGAATGAACTAGGGAAAGGAGTAAAGGTTTGAGGGGCTCGAGAGGGGGAGTTTGGGGCGGTGGAGTAAGCCCAAGGTCTTCTCGAGGATGGACATGTATATAGAGGGGGAGAAGGTTGAAGGTTGGGGGGGTTTTTTTTTTGATTGGGGAAGAAAAGAAAGTTTGGCGAACAGAAAGATTTTTGAGAACAGAAGGAAAGACTGCTCTGGGGATTATCAGATTGTGGGCTCGGGGGCTTGGAAATCCTTTGATTTCCAAGGGCCAGCAAGATTATAGCTGGTCGGTAGGGTGGACACTTCAGTTTGGCTGTCTAAGGGGTTACACAACCTGCTACAACTTACGGTTAGCATCAGCATCAGGTAATTTCCGTTATTTACTATTATGCTAAATCTTACTGTAAACATGCAAACTTACTATTTACTGATTTACTGCTATTTACTGATTTACTAAGTTGCGAAACCTATTCTTATGCTGTTGAAAAGAAAATAACGATATGTTTGTTTATTTCAAATTTCGAATGTAAGGTTAGAAAAATCACCACAGTACATTAAAAATTACTTCGGCACATAGAAATTCTTAGAAATTCACTTCCTTAAACTGATAAGTTTAAATTGTAGAAAATAAAAACCTGAAATTTTACACAGTGCTCTGCTGTAAAAACCAGAGCACTACATTTGGTATCAGAGCCAGGTTGGCTCAAAAACTCGGACCTTAAGAGCCCTGTACACAAATAACTTAGGACGAAAATTTGAACACGAAGAATCCAAAACTCAGTTATGGATTAGTTATGGATTACCTGCCAAATACACAAACATAAATCACATTAGTAAGCTAAAGGAAAATATATTAGAATAGGTAAATGGAGCTAGCATCTATACTGCCTGCGTAAAATAAAGAAACAATTAGAAAACTTATATTCCATATTGTAAGGAAGTAGGTATTCTTGGAAACAAACGAAGGGTGATTAACACTTAGATTAGGTTATGGGTTTAGTTTAAAAAAAAAAATTTAGAAGCAAAAGAATATGTTTACTATGTATTATTTGTAAAGTCATTATATATGTATGATAGAGTGAACTCTCCTAGATTTAAACTGAAATTTACATTATACAAAATATGCAAAACTTGGACAGAAAACTTCTTGCAAGGAGATATAGGTTACGTGTAAATACAAACAAATAAACACAAATTTGACCAAAAAAAAATAGACAAACAGAACTGAAATAGAATGGAAATGACTTCCCTGTAGCCTCTAGGGAAGAAGTACTAAAAGCATACCATCTCTCTTCTATGCATAAACCCTCTTCCTTCACCTGTATCAAAGGTATTAAAAGGCCTTTACCTACAATAGGAAAAGGGGGAAAATTAAAACAATCTGGAAAATTTTATTAAGCACTTGTAGTAACACTTTTAGGAATTCAAAAAAAATACCCCAGCTATTTTGAGGTCGAGAAGAGACCAAAGGGGCAAATCACGAGCAAAAAAAAAAAAAAATGAATAAATGCGGAATAATCTTATTCGAGAGGCCCAACCATGAAAACTACAATGCAACTTATATTTACACCCATATAACTTACCAAATCGAAATAGGATTCGCCCTTTTACAGTCCAAAACCAGTGCTCTGCCCAACACAAAATTAGCTTCTTCCCATAATTTATTAAGATATAAGAACTGAATACTCCCAAGAGGTTGAACTTAGGGTTACGCCCTTGTCAACCTGACTCCACGAAATTTTAATATAAAGGGCAGACAAGAATTAAATACCAAAAATATTTTTTTTTAGGCCACTCTAACTCTGCTAGGGGTTGCGCCCTACCTGGCTGCAGCCTCTTGGCTTTAACAAATAAGAAATCAAGTATTTTAAATAATGTGATCACAACCACATATGCGGTTGTTCCCTCTATGGAACCGCGCCTTCCAACAGGCTAAGAAATATATAAAATATATATGTCAGCATTAAATTCAAGAGCTACTCCTCCAAGAGCTCCACCCTACCATAACCAAGTAAATATATATACAGACAGTAAATTTACCCTACCTCTGGTTGCTCTTCCAAGAGCTGAGCCCTACCAAGCAATATATATATGTATCTATATATTAAATTTATGAGTCGCTCCTCCAGGAGTCGCGCCCTACAACAATAAATCACGTCACGTAGTAACGACTGCTCAGAGCTGATTCAACAGATCCACATAGTAACGACTGCTCAGAACGATCACTGGGAGTTGCTTTCAATAAATTCCCGTAACGCCCAGAAAGATCTTGTTAAACAAGAAAGCCAAACCCTACATAGCTAATCAGTTCATTCAAGGAAAACAACTAATGATACCATTTGAAACTATAAAATTCCAGCAAAGAATTATAGACAATATCCATCCTCGAGTCTATACTTTTAACTTGAGATAAAAATAAGTAATTAGCATTACCCGGCCTATTATTCTCCTTTGAAAACTGCGACTCGTTGTTGCAGACAGCCGTTCTCTTCCCCTCTTTCTCCAAACTCGGCAAACACATCCATAATGGAAAGGAGAAATATCAGAAAACAAAATTTATTAATAAAAGGGATTGCCCTGCTGGTGTCGTGTGCATGGTGCAAAAAGAACTCTGCTAAATATACCAACGTTTCCATACTTGGTAGCTCTTGGCAGGTCGTGTGAAAGAAACCACAAACGACCAACCACCATGGAGATAATGTACGCCCGACTCAACTGATGGTATCTGTAGTAATGGTATCCTGCATATACCAGCAATGCTCAAAGCTGGTCCCCACCCCAAGCCCAAAAAAAAAAATGCTGCAAGGGGTCTAATTATGGCCTGGTTGGCGTTGAATTCCTTTGTTGTTCCCTAATCCATGTAAGTTCGTGTTCAAAGGGACAATGGCCATCCCCCTTATTCCTCGCGGAAGCCATCAGCTGCATCCCCACGCCAACCAGTTGCCCAGGGCATTCATGGTGCAAATCCCCAATTCCATCCCCGCCCGAGCAATTAATCCCAGCCGAGGCGCTCCACACCGAGAGCCACTCACGCAACCTGTAGCCATGTGTAGAGAGCGCCCACACTCACTACAACGGTCCAAGCGCCTAGACCAGGAAGCATTTCTCTGCTAAATCGTTATAACCAGGCCCAGCCCTAGCTCGCAAACACCAGGAGCGCGCCATGTAAGAGGATGATACCCGCCCAGCGCCGACAGTCTCCTGACAAATTTGAAAGAACAAGGTCCCTGTTTGTGGATTCATCCCTCTGCTCTGACCGCCCATCTCCTGACAAAACCATCTCAAAGCTTTTCGGTCTTGAACTATAACTTTGCTCTCTGTTTTCCATGTGGGCTCTCAAGATATCATGAGTGTGTCTGAATGTTTTTCTCGCAGCCCCTGAAAAGGAAAATTCAAGTGCAGGAATCTCCTGACTTCCAAAATTGAAACGCATTTTGCTGCGTCTCCTCATGTTAATGCTGTTATTTGCAACCAACTACCCTCGTATGTTCATATTTACTGTGTAGTATATCACTTGCTGCTGGTAAAGCCATTTGCTTCTTTTAAGATGGAAAACAGAAACAACGAACAGAGATGCAGTTAAAGGCGTCACGTAGTGGTCGTTCCTCGGCCACCCAAAAAAAAAAAAAAAAAACGCCTTCTTCTTGCTTAATTCTGAATGCCCGAATTGTGTTGTATAAGAACAAGAAGGCAATTCTTCAACTGTGCAGGCAGCTGCATGCTTTCCCTACAATGTAGCCGAAATGGCTTGTACTGAGTTCACAGGAGAGCGTCTGAGCGTGCCGAGCAACCATTTTTAGCCTGCTCGAGCTTAATGTTTTCTGAAAATCACGCTGGTATTTTTTCCCGCTGGGCCAGCCTCGCGAGTGCTTCTACCATAGCAGATGGGAGTTGCAGAGCTAAAACTCCACGAGAGAGGGTGAAAATGGCCGCGTCTTGCAGATTGACACTATTTAGGGTTTCCCCCTCTTTCGCATGGCGGTGGGGTGTGTGGAGAGACCACGTGCCTTCATGCTTCTTCTCATGGCAGTAGGAGGACGCGTGGGTCTCATGCAAGGGCGCAACGGGCCCATGGGGATTTTAGGGGTAGGTTATTATTATTGGAACAAATTAAAATTTTCTAAATTTTGTAATTGATTAAAATTGTTAAAAATTTTATTATAATTCAAAGTGGTCAATTATTCGAAACTTTAAAATGAGTTAAAGTTATATCTTTTGTTTGTTAAAATTAAATTTGGTTAAAATTATTAGCACAATTACCAATTAATTAAAATTTAACAAAAACCATAATTCCGCTTTAGTGATTATTACATGAATTAGAATTAGAATTAAAAATTAATCTGAATTATGGTTAAATTAATTATGGGTTACATCTCATGTTAGGATTAGTAAAATTCTAATTATTTATTTGATTTAAATAATAAAAAATAAATAAATAAATAAATAAAATAAATAAATAAATAAAATAAAATAAATAAATAAATTTTTGCCGAGATTTCAACTCCTAGTCGAAGGGATGAGAGAGACCCGAAATCTCAAAACAAGACACCGTTAAGATCAGCATGACGAGCTGAACACCATGACGAAAATTGTTTAGTAAAAACGACTATAGATTTTATTGCGCTAATCCTGACGATTTGTTATCTCATGATGCAAGTTATTTCTTATGCATAAGTATAAGTGTATGAATACTTACATTTTAGTTCCGCCTGTATCTGATTGAACAACTAAGGATATGATTTTATTGCAAAACCTCAGGAACTATCATGGTAACAACACGCAGAGGTCGAGGTCGGGGTCAAGGTCGACCACCGTCACCGCCATCTCCGCCACCGTCGTCGCCGCCAACACCGCCACCACCAACCTCAACACCAGAAATGCAGATCATAATGAGGTCATTGGAGGCTATTATGACCACGATGAACAGGCAGTCGGAAAGGGCCGCTGAGGTGGAAACCACTCAAGTGAGTCGAGAGAACTCTGAAAGGGCACATGGCCCAAGACTGGAACCGCTTCAGGACATATCGAGGGAGTTACAAAAGATAAAAGTTCCATAGTTTTCAGGAGGACGACCCGGTAAGCATGCCGAAGCATGGCTGGAAGGCATGAAGAGATGCTTCGCATTGAATGAGTACACATCTAGTTCCAAGGCTAGGATGGCCGTCTTTCAGCTTAAAGGTGATGCTTTGAATTGGTGGTCAGATCTCGAGAAGCAGTTGCACCTTACTCCTCTTACAACTTCTTGGGAACTGTTCGAGGAGAGGTTCCACATGAAGTATTTGCCAAATTACTACAAGGAAGAACAGGCAGGTGCACTCCATGCCTTAGTACAGGGAGACAAGACAGTGGAGGAGTATGAATCTCGGTTTATGGAACTAGTAAAATATGTTCCTTACCTGGATGCAGATGATTGTCAGGTAGAGCGTTTTGTGTATGGACTTAACTACAAGATTAGAGCTGCTGTGCGGATGTGGAAGCCAACTTCAGTTGCCATGGCAGTTGAGTATGCTCGTTATGCAGCTGATATGTCAGATGGAAAAGGGGGCAGTAAGTTGACAGGAACCAATCAGTATGTTTCAGGGAAGGCATCACGTCCTTACTTCAGGGGAGGACAATCTAGACCTCCTCCTTATGGTAACCGGTTCACACCGAGGGGTAATACTTCAGTTAACTCAATCTCGCAGGCATCGTCCGCAACCCACCAAAGCCAGGGACGTACACAGGGAAGTTCCTCTAGAGGAGCAAGGGGTTTTAGAGGAACCAGGGGAAGGAACTCATCTCAGAGGATTCCTTCGAGCAACAGGCAAGCCCCTCCCAATCTCTCTTGTTGGGGATGCGGAGGTCCTCATTTCCAGCGAGACTGTCCCAAGGGTCAGTCAAGCAGCAGGCACAGGGAAGGAAAGGCACCCATGGATAGTTCGGGTAACAGTCATCGGATTCATGCAGCGGTGCATAACCACCAGGCAGAACATCAGTCTACCGTAGTAGAATCCACTGGTAATGTAAACAATGTCAAACTTAAAATTTTGTTTGATCCAGGAGCAACTGATAGTTTTATTTCACCATTTGCATTAGATAAATGTGGGTTGGCAGCCTACGAGCACGATGATTTCAAACTGGTCGAAATGGCTTCAGGAACTAAGCAACCAGTAGGTCTTAAAGTGAGAGGTTGTGGGGTTGACTTAGGAGTTTGCACCACTAAGTTGGATGCTTATGTCACCAATTTGGGGACTTATGACCTCATTATTGGCATGGATTGGTTAGAAGACCATAGAGCTTTCATAGACTGCTATGCAAAGAAGGTGTTGTGCCTCGATGACGAGGGAAGGACAATTCAAATCCAAGGCTTGAAGAGGAAGGTATCCCTCCGTTTCATCTCTATGGTAAAAGCTAAGCGGTGCCTAAGACAAGGATGCCAGTTGTTCGTAGTGGAGGCCGTGAGCGATAGTAAAGGACCTTCCTTGAATTCTTACCCAGTACTTTCTGAGTTCAAGGATGTCTTTCCGAAGGAATTACCAGGACTACCTCCAGAAAGAGAGCTCGATTTCACAATCGAACTAAAACCTGGTGCAGAACCTATCTCAAAAACTCCTTATAGAATGACAACTCCAGAGCTCCGTGAGTTACAGATCCAGTTAAAAGAGTTGCTAGATTTGGGACTGATTAGACCTAGTATCTCGCCATGGGGAGCACCAGTGATCTTCGTTAAGAAGAAGGATGGATCCCTGCGACTGTGCATAGATTACAGAGATTTGAACAAATCCACAGTGAAGAACAGGTATCCCATACCAAGAATTGATGACCTCTTTGATCAAATGAAAGGTGCGTCAGTCTTCTCAAAGATTGATTTGCGATCAGGATATCACCAGTTGAGGATCAAGGAAGGCGACATTCCTAAGACTGCCTTTCGAACTCGATTTGGGCATTACGAGTTTGTAGTGGTACCATTTGGTTTGACCAATGCTCCAGCTGTATTCATGAGCCTCATGAATGGGGTCTTCCGAAAATACTTGGACCGCTTTGTTCAGGTCTTCTTAGATGATATTCTTATCTATTCTAAGAATGAGAAGGAGCACGAGGAACACTTGCGGTTAGTCTTGACGTGCTTAAGGGAACATAAACTTTATGGTAAATTGTCAAAGTGTTCCTTCTTCCAAAAAGAGATTCACTACTTGGGGCACATCATCTCAGGTGAAGGGATTTCCGTAGACCCAGAAAAGGTAAAGGCCATTGAAGATTGGCCAATTCCAAGGAATGCTCATGAGGTGCGCAGCTTCATGGGGTTAGCAGGCTATTACCGGAGGTTTGTGGAAGGATTCTCTAAAATTGCAAAACCTATTACCACCTTGCAACGCAAGGGAATCCGGTATGAATGGACCGATGAATGCGATGCCGCTTTTACAGAGTTAAAAAGGTTGTTGACAAGTGCACCGATCTTGCGGGTACCAGACATGGATAAAGATTTCATGGTATGCACCGATGCCTCGAAGCAGGGATTAGGAGCGGTGTTGATGCAGGAAGGTGGGGTAATAGCTTATGCATCTCGAAAGTTGAAACCTCATGAGGAGCAGTATGCCACGCATGATCTAGAATTGGCAGCAGTAATGTTGGCACTAAAATTATGGAGGCACTACCTAGTTGGTAGAAGCTTCACCCTTAAAACAGACCATCAGAGCTTGCAGTACATATTTACCCAAAGGGATTTGAATGCTAGGCAAAGGCGATGGAGTGAGTTCATGAGTGAGTATGACTTTGGTATCTCTTACATCAAAGGAAAGGAGAATGTGGTGGCAGACGCTCTAAGCCGAAGGCCGAGACTTTTCTCCTTAATTCCCTTGAAGGTTGACTTGAGGGAAAGGGTACTAGGACAACTATTGGGCGATAGTTGGTATCTAAAAGTAACCTCAGCTATTCAGAATGGAAAGAAACAGGAATTGAAGTATGATGGGTACCATCTTGAGGAAGATGGGTTGTTGCGGTATCAGGGAAGGATGTATGTTCCTAAGGAAGGTGATATCAGGAAAACAATCCTTAGAGAGGCCCATAGATCACATTACTGTGCCCACCCAGGAGTGAAGAAGATGTGTGCTGACATGAAGCAACTCTTCTTTTGGCCAGGTATGAAGATGGATGTAGTGGATTTTGTGTCGAAGTGCCTTGAGTGTCAACAAGTGAAGGCAGATCATCGTCACCCGGCCGGTCTCCTACAACCGCACGATATTCCTATGACTAAATGGGAAGTCATTTCCATGGACTTCGTTGTAGGATTACCACTCACATCTCTGAGACATAATGCTATTTTGGTGGTAGTTGACAAACTGACCAAAAGTGCTCACTTCATTCCAGTCAGAGACACCTATGATGTGACAGATGTGGCAAGGGTATTCATAAATGAGATTGTACGTCTTCATGGAGTTCCTAAAAAGATAATCTCTGACAGAGACCCTAAGTTCACCTCCAGATTTTGGACAAGCATGCAGTCAGCATTAGGGACACAGTTGAACTTAAGCTCAGCTTATCACCCCGAGACAGATGGACAGACCGAGAGGGTGAATCAAGTGATGGAGGACATGCTTAGGATGTATGTTATGGATCAGCAGACACAGTGGGAGAAATATCTTCCTTTAGTGGAGTTTGCATACAACAATAGTCATCACAGCTCCATTGGTATGCCGCCATATCAGGCATTGTATGGGAGGCCGTGCAGGACACCACTCAGTTGGGACAGGTTAGAGGATCGAGTTTTGATTGGGCCTGAATTGATTCAGGAAATGGAGGATCAAGTGATACAGATTAGGCAGCGGCTGAAGGAAGCACAGGATAGGCAAAAGAGTTACGCTGATGCACACAGATCAGATAGAACTTATGGAGTAGGGGATCGTGTATTCATTCGCATCAGACCAAATAAAAGTACCATTCGGTTTGGGAAGGGTACCAAGTTGTCACCTCGCTTTATAGGTCCATTTGAGATTCTTGAGAAAATCGGACCAGTTGCTTATCGTCTCGCGCTGCCACCCCACTTGCATAAAACTCATAATGTATTTCATGTTTCTGTATTACGACATTACATAGCTGATGAGACTCACAAAATTCATTGGAAGGAATTGCAGGTCTCGGACGAGGGAACCTTCAGGGTCGAACCATTACGTATACTTGATCGTAGGGTTCGACAGCTCCGTAGTCGCCATGTGGACCAAGTTAAGGTCCAATGGGACAAGTATAGCCCAGGGTCTGCTACCTGGGAGGATGCAGAGACCATGCGTCGTGATTTTCCCTCACTATTTTGACCATAACTTCGGGACGAAGTTTCCCGAAGGGTGGGTGTATGTAATGCCCATATTTTGATTCGGCATATTTATTAGTTAGACACACCATACTTTACTTCTTATATATTTTGTCGAACTCAGCTCGACTGAGTAAACTATATTGGACCTCATTATATGATGTTACTCTGTCTTATGATTTCACCATGATTATGATGTTACTATGTTATGCAGTTATGATGTCATGATTATCATATGATTTCCTTATTTTACAATTGCAGTATATGTTTATATGTTTTCCTTAATGAAATGTGAAATGTATGATTCGGTACGTGGATACCATCTTCTTATATGAATTGCTGAAATGTTATATGTCATACGCATCTATGATGAGCTAAAAAGTTACATGAAATAAAATGATAACATGGATCAATTGGCGATCAATGGAAAATGCTTTCTATAAATTGTATTTTGCAAAACACTAACCTACAGGACACAGGGGCTATGGGATAGCCAGTTACTTGATCTGATATATATTGGAAAGGAAAAACATGTTCATACAGCAAACCTTAACAGCCAAAATGAGGATACGATAACACAAACTGATAATCCCGATAGCAGCAAGTATGAGTTTATAAGGGCGTAGGCCCAGTATGTTGAGAGGGATGGATGTGTTTCCCACCCTATGTTTCCATGAGACCCGAGGTCGTGGGAGGGCCGTGCTGAGACACGCTCCCCATGTTGTTGTGATGACGATTGTCGGATGCCTGCTAGGGGAGGATAGGTCCGCTGTTCAGCCGACGCTATCGCTCTCAAGTTCTATGTGGTCAGATCGGTGAGTCCGACATCCACTGTTGTACTAGCAGAGGAAGGATAGGGAGGATGCTGGACGTAGGTTATGAAGGGAGGATGTGTTAGTTAGCACTGTTGGGGGTTTAGTATTCCTTGATTCCGAGTTAGTGGAAGTAGGAACCCTTCCTGTACTTGATTGATTAAACTAATGTAAACATAAAGACAATGATGTTAAAACGTAAAGGGTTAACTGTTAAATAACCGAGGATGTTAAAGTAATTATACTATAGATTATGCTTGCTCTTCTGCATGGGGGTAGATACTATTGTTAGTTAGCAAGTATGCATAGGCGGAATGGGGTTTGTTTATAGTACATGTCCGACATGTGCATACACTGGCCATGCATGCACACCTTGTACGTGTACAATATTACTAGTGTATAACATACTTGTCCTGCTTGAATAATAGTATAAATGTCATAGATAACTCAGTTAAGGATACATCAATAAACTTAGGTAATGAATGGTTAGGTTGTCAATGTGTAAATAAGTGAATTAGTAATTATATGAAAACATTGTAATAATAAACAAAGACAAGTATCGTCAGTTAACATTGTCATAGAAGAACTGTTGTGAATAGGGTAATGATAGTGTCTAAGTAATTAGTAAAATTGTTTAAGCCCTCACAAGTGCTTTGTTTATAAGAACAAGGATGCTATGTTGATGATAGGGCACCCATGTGATAAACAAATAATTAAGAATACTATGATTGATTCACCTTTTATTATTGTCAAAGGGTGATTTAATTATTATTATTAATTAATAAATGATATTCCAGCAACATTTATATCCCTATCGTAACAAATGCAATATAAGTAAGATTTAAAATATTGATTTATAAATTAAATATTGCGTGATTAATTCCATTTCAAAGTTAGCCATAATAAGATAATCCTTTTTGGAATAACCGTGATGTGATGGAAAATGGATATTTAATTGTTCAATGTTAATCTTGGAATTTAAACCTCAAGCTAAAGTAGTCTCGACGGATAAGGTGGATCATTAAGACACATCATGTCCGAGTTGACAAGGGGCAACTAATTATATAATATTTTATTAATTACATTAATAACATTAAAATATCAAGGATGGCGGATAGACTTGTATTTAATGGAACTTGTCCCGAACGGATAACCTTGGGGTGATAATTCCCACCGTAATAAATAATTACTGCCGTCAATCCAAAACCAAATGAATTTTCCATAAAAGTAATTAATTATACATTTTTATAATAAGACGTGGATGAATGAACTAGGGAAAGGAGTAAAGGTTTGAGGGGCTCGAGAGGGGGAGTTTGGGGCGGTGGAGTAAGCCCAAGGTCTTCTCGAGGATGGACATGTATATAGAGGGGGAGAAGGTTGAAGGTTGGGGGGGTTTTTTTTTTTATTGGGGAAGAAAAGAAAGTTTGGCGAACAGAAATATTTTTGAGAACAGAAGGAAAGACTGCTCTGGGGATTATCAGATTGTGGGCTCGGGGGCTTGGAAATCCTTTGATTTCCAAGGGCCAGCAAGATTATAGCTGGTCGGTAGGGTGGACACTTCAGTTTGGCTGTCTAAGGGGTTACACAACCTGCTACAACTTACGGTTAGCATCAGCATCAGGTAATTTCCGTTATTTACTATTATGCTAAATCTTACTGTAAACATGCAAACTTACTATTTACTGATTTACTGCTATTTACTGATTTACTAAGTTGCGAAACCTATTCTTATGCTGTTGAAAAGAAAATAACGATATGTTTGTTTATTTCAAATTTCGAATGTAAGGTTAGAAAAATCACCACAGTACATTAAAAATTACTTCGGCACATAGAAATTCTTAGAAATTCACTTCCTTAAACTGATAAGTTTAAATTGTAGAAAATAAAAACCTGAAATTTTACACAGTGCTCTGCTGTAAAAACCAGAGCACTACAGGTCCTAAGGCAAGTAACTTGGCTATGTTCAGGAATTGGTTGGGTGGAACAGGCTCCTTGGGTTGTTTGTTTCCCTACAGATTAACTTGGTTTTACAGTTTCCTATTTTGTTTGCAGTTTAATAATTCTGTTTAGTGAAATTATCAAACTCTGTTTTGTAAATAAATTTATCTCTGATCTTTGTTTAAGTCTGAATGATAAACTTGTTTAAAATTTGATTAGAAAATAAACTCTATATTTTTCTACATGTTGTTATATGCATCATACTCTAGTATAGAGAAGCAAATTAAATAATAGATTAGAGATAGGCATATTGCCATTTGATTGGATAAATAATTGTAGTAAGTGATTTGTTTGCCATTCTGACCTATATCTAAATAGAGTAAAAATTTACTGTATAACTATGGATAATGATTTAGGATTCTTTTGTTATCTCAAAAATATAAACCTAGTTTAATTTATGAACAGTCATGTATTCTCCTCATATCTCTATCCTATTCAAATAGCAAGCAAATGCATTCAGTATTAAACATTTGCAAATTTTCATAGTACAGGTATTTTGCAAAAATATAACAGTTGTAAATTCATTCCATACAATTTTGGTTATGAGTAAATACTTTTCATTTTGTCATAGAGCATTTCCATTGTAACTATAATTGTTTTAATAATTAGTTTCATATCATCCTAATATAAGCATTCATATTTTATTTCTACTTCTCTTATATTCTTTTGATTTCAAATTTCATCAAACCCTATTGATTTTCAAACCCTAGAACTGTTACACAGTTCCTCTTGGTTTTGCTCAAACCCTTTCTTAGCGAGCTTTAAACATATCTTTTCCAAACCTTAGCTAGCATTTCGGAATTTCCTTAAGATACTAAAACAACTTTGCAGAAAGCACGAATCTTTACTTTTGTTATTTATAAACCTAGTAAGAATACATCTCAACATTTAAAACTTTGCAGAAAGCAGGAATCTTTACTTTTGTTATTTATAAACCTAGTAAGAATACATCTCAACATTTAAAACATTCATAATATAAAAATTGCTTATACACAGGATAAGTTTCTGGTACGAAAGCTTAACACAAGATAGATGGAGGTCAAAGTACATGCTTACATTTTCAACACAGTTCTCAACAATTATTGTCTTTAAAACATAACTTCCATTGCAAAGAAACAAACCATAGTTTATGAGTGCAAGAGAACCCTAGGTCCTCGTTGTTTTTCTTTTCTTTTAAAACTTACATAACAGAAAATTTCATTACAAACTATGAAGGTTTCTCAAGGCACGGGACTTGCCCCTTTTCAACCAAAAACACAAACAACTAGAGTCGTGAAGCATTGAAATTACACAGGGTTTTTACCCTTGAAACATCTGGCAGAATAAACGTTGACATCTCTACCAACAACTTAGTCAGGCATCAAAACAAAAACAAAATTAAAACTCTGTTTTGGCCATCATTGAAACTTTCGAAGGTTTTTCCAACCCTCAACATACAGGAAGCATCATTAAAGGCACCTACGAGGTCTTGCAAGAAACCACCGGAGCTTACCAGGAAACTGAAGCATTTCCAGTTTCTCTTTCTTCAACCTTCAACTTTTTTCAAGCGGGTACCTGCCAAGCAAACATTGCAAGGGTCAAAACAAGTTTTGCATAATCGAATCAAGTATTTCAACCTCTTGTACAGTTTCGAATTTCTACCTTTGATTTTGGCTTTTCGAAAAAACAAGCTTATACTTTATCAAAATGATGAAGCAAGTTGACATTTCACCACAACCCTAAAACCTTTTCACAATAAACTTTCTTCTAACCGTGGAAGATTCAAACTCTGTCCGAAATTCTATTACATCATTGGAAGAAGTTAAACCCTGCCACTATTCGGTTAACACAGTTCAAGTGCAGGAGGCTATCATCCTGTATATTATTTAAGAAGTTTATCACTCACTGGTCGCGTGATCGAACCCTAAGACACTTTCTCACCAAACCCTACTTTTTGGGTAGCCTGTTGGCCATACCCTAACATAACAATGAAGACTAGAAAATTGCAATGCAATACATACAGCGAGGTTTAGAGTAGCAACATCAACGGTCGAGAATTTATAATATCAACGAGCATGGAGATGCCAACAACGTAACCTTGGAGACCGAGCTACCTTGTATTGATAGCCATTAATTACATCAACCACATCATCGCCAACAAGGCCTGCCAAGAGGGTATTGCACTGTACAGATCGGAAGTGAAGCGTCGTATTAACCTTGCTAGCCAGGCATTCCAGTGTTAAAACCAATCAAGGTTATCATGGGCGAGCTACGTGGGTTGAAAACCAACCTTCCACTATGGAGTTCGATCAAGGCATTTACTACATAATCGTATTTCTATCAACCTGTCAATTAACACATTTAAGGCATATCAACTCAGCACTTCATTCACGAGCTAGGGTAAATTCAAAGCTCATGATCGTCATACTTAGGTTAAGAGTTTTGTAATATTATGTTTTAATATAATGTTTGTATTATCATATTGCATCGTATCCAATGGTTTGGCATATGTCAAAGCCCGATAGTGCCAACATGTAGATAGATTCATATTATTCAATATAGCATATGATCATATAGTTAGGATTGCAATTTGTTTAAGCTTATAAATGTAATTTGTAGTGTAAGCCTTATATAGTTTCAAGCCTAAGGTTTAGACATTGTAATAATTAAATCACATAGTAGTATGTAAAGGCATAGTAACATTAAGAAATGTATCTATTTCATTTCTACCTTTTATATAGGCTTTAAAATCAAGTTTGATAATGCTAATTCACAGTATAAATACTATATTTACGATCACTTCCTTTTGTTTAGCCATGCAATGCAAGGATCGTTGTATCATCATATATATTGTTAGAGTATTGATGAGATACACTTTAAATCTATGATCTTAGTACAAACACTAGTCGATATGCTTTATTTATGTTAACTGTGTATTCATTTATAAACTACATGACTTAGAGTAGTCTGAGTTTATTCAAGATACAATACTATTTCTATATGTTTCCTAATAGAATCATCAATAGATATTGGAAGTATCATTTTGTTAACATTGACGTTAATCATATGAGAATAATTGCAGCATGATAACAAGTACTTGGACGACGTGAAATCACAACACTAAAGAGTTTTGAAAGCCAACTTACAAACTAGTTTTAGAGCTAGGTATCCATACCACCAGTCACTGGCATCGCAAGGAAATAATCAGCATTTTACATTGACGATGAATTGAAAAACATTTATACTCTTAAACACATGTTGTCGTAAAAGAAACTTCTTACCTGCTGTCTGCACATAGAAACATTTAAAATGCCTTAGCTTTTGAAGCTAAGTAAACTCCAGGGTACCTCGTGGGACACCTTTGGACATCAAAAAAACAAACCATCAGTGTCTTGTTAAAAAGAAAACCTGTTCGCATCATATTTCCCACTTTTCAGTTATCTTGAGCATTATTATCATAAGCATGTTTTTCATAAGTAGGATGTGTCGATGTCATTAAAAAATGTTTTGACTCAGTAATTAAGTTATGTTTATTATTAATGACTTCTTTAATCATTGTCGTCTTATCAAGCATTTAATATTTTTGCAACTGTAATTATTACAATAAATGTTGATTTTAAAAGTTTTAAATTTTTATGAAAATTCGGGATGGTACACAGTAACTCTTTCTATATATTGAGTGATGTGTCAGACTGGGGACTCTTTTCCATGCACATGACATAATAAGGAAAAAGACCTGATCAGAAAAATATGCTCAGAAATACTCTTATAATAGCATGGTGAGGAGAATACATTTCAGTGATGATAGTGTTGGGTTTAGAATGCTACAAGCTGGTTGAAAACTACCACTCGTTATGTCCTCCATAAAATGCTGCAAACTTTCCGACAAAAAGGCCCTAAACAGACTGCAAATGTGCATCAAGATTAGATATGACTACAATATTTTACAAAGGATATCTAAATACTCAAAAGATCATAGTTCCTACTGAAAATGAACTGTATATTCTGGGAATTATCTATCAATGAAGGATATGAACTTTGATTGTACCACTATTCATGACTTGAAGTAGAAAATGGGTCTATCATGATGGAAGGATATTTTAGAGACTTTTTAATTGTTTCTGCTGAACCTATTTGTGGACTAGAATCTATAAGCATGAGTATAATTTGACACCTCATCCATTGTATGTTGTTGTCTCTGTTGTAGGAAGACCTTACCTAAGGATGTTGTAATTACTCGGTAAGGAATACATTCATCTAATGTTTTTTCATAATAGAATCCTAAATTAGGAAGCCAATTTGAAGGTAATATTGTTCTTAAGACGATTGAAATGTTCATCCTAGATTGTAATACCTAAGGGTGTACATTAAGAAGGAAAACCAAAATTAGAGACCTTATTTCTAATAAGAAGCAAACATGGTTTGGAGGGTTGATAAATGTTGCGTAAATCCTTAGAACTTTTTAATGCACCATTCTTATATTTGACCTTTGTGTTTCCAACAGGTTTTGAGACTAGTCTTCTCATAATTGAAGGAGTGCCCTAGCCATTGGATAAGACAAGTGGCATTCAAATCTAATACATGGTCAAAAGGTATGTCTTGGAGGGAGTTTCGAATTCATGAAGCATTTTAATGATTAAATTATGGCACATTTAAAAGGACGGATTCAATAATGATGAACTTGTTCTCCTTAGTGTGATTCCAAAGCACGTGAAAAGGTTCAAGGTCATTGTCATGGTCAAGATGACCATGGGAAGAAATTCCTAACTAAAGACGAACACATGCAAGCATATGCATCCTTCAAGTGAAGATAGTATCTTATTTTGAGAAGTGCCCTACATATTAAGGCATTCATTTCTATTTTTGGAAGAAGGAAGCTACTAGATCAACATGCTTCAAGAGCACTACAAGTTGGAAGAGGACATATGGCACACAAATCTCATTGAAAAAATCAATAGTGACAATTTAAGGGAAATGAGCTTCATGTTAGGATGACATGTGGCATCAAGAGGCATCTAGCACATGATACATGGCCATTAAAGACCCGGGAATGAGGAACACCCTCTCGAAGATAATTCTAAATCGTTTTGTATATTTTATATGTCTTCTTGGAGAAATAAGTGGATCTTGAATTCACATATAGTATTTTATTGTAATATAGGTTGAGCTCATTTCTATATAAAGAGAATCCCTCTAATTTGTGAAGGGATGGTTGGATTATTCGCAGATCCCATCTAATCCTAGTTGAAAATACATTGGGAGGAAGAAGTAAAGGGTTTCATTCTATACTATCATTTTTTTCTATTATTCATGGTTGGCTACTTTTGTTGAAGTAGCTTTTATAAAACTGTTGTAAATACCTTTGGTTATGGGTTAGTTTTTCCCAAGAAAGGCAAATCAAAGATTGAGGTTAAATCTTTCTTGTTCATGCGGTTGGTTATCGTTCACTATATTGTTTTGTTATTTTCATTTGTATATTTGAGAGGCTTCTAATTTCTTCATATGATGGTGATCACACATCTTTATTGCTGATTTGTAATGGTTTTCCAAGGTCCGCCTTTGGAAGAGACCTTACTTTATTTATGAACATTGATTGAAATACATTTGGTGTATTAGTGCATGTTTGTAATAGCTTAGTTACACCTCCATTCATTTAATCTGGACCCTTTTGAATATTACCTTGACTCCATCCCATTAGATAGGCAATAAATCAAAATTTTATCTTGCATTTTACTAAGGGATCCCCCTTTTATCTTAATCTAACTTCTTATGCTAGTTCAAGCCGCAACAAAACCAGTTAGGGGTGTCACCCATGAATTTTCTTCTTGAGACAAACCAATCATGATAAAGTTGGACTTTGTGTAGTTTTGTGATAGCCCTTTACTTCATTTATCCTATAGTTTACATCTCCTTTCAAGTTTCAAATCATTCCATAAGAATCTACCCAATCCAAAAGACTCATATAGGTGCTTCTTTTGTAACAAAATCGGATATATAGAGGGAAAACAATTATATATTAGTAATATTTGAGATCATCTTGGTTGTTTATTGGATGAACATTCCTATTTTTCAAGGTCAAATGGACATTTGTGTTTGTCTTGGTGTCCATGAAAATTTTCTCTCAACTCTTTATATCAGATGTCATATAAAAACTAAGGCTCAAATTAATAGGTCGATATTTTTGAAAAAAACCTTATATGCATCAAACCATCATGAAATCAAATTAAAAACCCAACATAGCTAGAGAGAAGATCCTCCATTCTCATAGGATGCTATCTGAAATTCATAGGTTCAATTATTATGTTTGTTCTTGTTTGTGAAAAAAAACATGATGACGGTTACAACCAAACCTGCTATAACGTTGGCTTCAAATCGAAGAATGATGCAGAAGCACAAATGATTCATGATGAGATACAAAACATGTAAACCAAAATAAAACTTTGAAAGCACCCAAATGTAATTTACTCATTCTAACCTTGAAAAATGTAGATATTTTCCACTCATCTACTGTTGAATTGCTTTCCACTCAGTTGCTGTCAAATTGTACCTGAAATTAAGCTTCATGCAAACTTCTGGTGATTCTTCATTTGGGTTTTTATGGGATGGATTGCTCACTCTTGCAACATTATATAGGAAAAAATTGTTCCCATTTTACTAGATCCTTGGACGAGTTTTCCTCAATATGGACCATTTTTCAATTTAAAAATTCTTCACTAACAAATTTAGGAGATAAAACCCCCGAAATTCCAATTTACTAAGAAATGTGGAGGTCAAAAATGCCATCAAAACCTCCAATAATGAAATTCCACAGAGGATTTAAAATTTGGCCCAAGAAAGTATAAAATATGGATAATTGGGTGCGAATTCAACCCACAACCTCGAATCTAGGGTAAGGTGATCGTTAGTTTCCCTATGGTCCATAAATCGGGGGATACCAAACTGGTAATCACCTCCATGAATGGAAAACAGGGCTGAACGAACTGCCCATGCCTTCAAGAATGAAAAATTAGGGAAAAAACAAATGACCTTGGCCTCCATTACTGGAATTTCTAGGGAAAACTGATCATTTTGGCCATCTTTCACGGGGTTAAGATTATTTTTACCAGTTTTTCCTTCTCTTGCGGCCTTGTCTATCCAATTTTTTACCGTTGTCCCATTAATAAATATTGGACGAATTTCTTTAAATTTTAAAAAACGCTTGCATATTAAAAATTCGCCCACACTTTTTGTTTGATCCCTATAAATTCTCCCATGGGCTATAAATATCCCTTAAAATCATCCCTGATATCCTAGCACAATGCATGACACAATGACCTCTAATTCAACACCATAGGTGAAGTGGATGTGTCCATTAATGAAGCCCACTCAAATTCCATCATCAAGTAAGCCTCCACCTAATAATCCTTCAATACGCAATGATGAAGTTCTTTAAGCCATTCAAATATTGGCAGGTGTTGAGTATGCATAACTAGATGTGTAAGGAGTTGTTGATTTGCAATCTCGTAAAGAAGACCACACACATGTCGAGCACACTCCGAGTCTGAGCCAATGTTTGTAGTTGAATCTTTCTCTATATTTGGATTTGCATTAGATCATTTCATTTTCATATTGAAGAAACATTTCTAAAAAATTGTAACTATTATTCTTTATTAAGGACATTTCATGCATCAGCTGATAGAAGAAAAAAATAAGTCATGCTTGTCAAAGCTGGTAGAGATTATCAATGTCTTCAAACAATTTCCGAATGTAGGATTAGAAAAACTAGCTAGCAATAACAATCAGTTTCTACCCAATATTGGATGTTGTTTCCACAATAAGCTATGAGTTATCACAAACACAATATGTTGAAAATGAAATAAATAATCCATGGGTACAAATGTTGTAGTTTAGACCAATGTAACTTGGTTGTAACCAGTCATGATCGCAAATAATTATGACTTTAAATCACTTAGGATTCCAACGCATAACCATCTATGCTTATTTTAAATCATTATTTAGAAAGTGAAAAGTGAAACCTTGACATTTTGAAAGAAGAGCATTTAGATTTTTGTATTGAATTTTAAAAACATGTATATTTGAAATTGATGAGAACTATAAATTCATAGATGATTGATGTTGGGATACAATTGCATCTGCATTTAAAGAAAATCAATTGGAACCTGTAAAAATTGAGACAATCATGAATGTATATCCAATTAGTCTTATCAAAATCATTGTTTGGTGAGGTAAACACCACCTCGTTCAAAGTTAATAAATATTCAAAGTATTTCGTTATCTTTCAAATGGAGATATTCGTTATCCTATCCTTGCTCTAACAATGAAGTAGTTTGATACATAACTAATTAGTAACGAATTAGTAGTTTTTCACCTCATTGATTTTTTTTAAATTTGCAATCATTTTCTTTAAAGTAAAATGAAATCATTTACTTATAAAATAATTTTTTTATTTCAATGGTTACTAGTAATGTTTATTTTTTATAATTATTTAAAGGTTGTTAGCTCAATGAAAGAGCACATGTCTTGCAATCATTTAATTTTAAAGTAAAATGCAATCATATAATCATAAAGCAGTATGTTTATTGAAATGGTTAACAGTAATATTTATGTTTTCCAATTCTTAAAAAATTGCTAGCTCAATGGAAGAGCACGCTTGCTTTGCTTAAAAGTAGGAGGTTAGTAGTTTGATTCCATTTTACCCTAATATTATAGTTTATTTTAAGAAAATAATATTTAAGATGATATAGCTTAATAATGATCAATTGTCTGTGTACATTGTTTTATATAATGTCTTCGTAGAGACAAAATTAATATAGTTTAAGGATTTTCATCATATATTGTCTTATAAATATATATATATATATATATTTGTCTCAACCTGAGACAATATGATCATTTATAGAGACAATATGGTCCATAATTTATGTATTCTATATTGTCTTTATAAAGACAATAGTTTAAGCCAATAATTTAATACACTCGCTTAAAGGCAATATTTAAGACTACACAACATTTTTTGTCTCTAGTTAAGACAATTTACATAAATATTGTGTCAAATATTTTATAAAACACCCCCTCTATGTAATAGTGAGCATATACAAGGACCTCCATCATATCAACTATCATTTCCTTACACCCCATGCAAGTGTGGATGTTGAAAATGTTATATGAAAGAAAAAAATGAATTATAAACAAATTTATTTTGATATTAACCATTTAACAGTCCTATTTTCCCTATCATGTTTCCAAGGTTTCTCTTTCAAATTCATCAACTAAAAAAATATGAAGAATCCAAATGCTACATCATAGAATGGCTGCAAAATTGCACCAACATGTTATTGGTTTAAAAGATTCAAATAGAGATTGACATGACATAATGTAGAGCAAATTGTGGTAATCTATTCACTTAAAGGGTTGAATATTAAAAACAAATCAACTAGAAAGAAAAATACTACATTAGAAACACATAACCTTGTAGATGTTATTATTCTCAACAAAATTGAGGTTCATCTCCATGAAAATGAAATAATTTCTTATTTCATTATTATTAAAAAAAAATACTGAAAACTAATTTTCTTATATAAGTTTCAAAGAACTTTTCTTTAAAAATTATCTTTAATACCAAATAATTAACAAATAATTTTAAATAATTTAATAATTCTATATGAAAATATATTAAAAAACACATTTTCTTTTCATTTTTTTTAACATTCCATCTATATTATATCTTTTACATTATATTATTTTTAATCAAGTTAAATTCTATCTTAAATAAAAAGAAATTATGTTATTTCTTAATATTGAATGATTATGATTAAAAAAATATTTTTAAAAATTAACTAAAAACTTTTTTGTTTTTACAATTTTATAAGTTTTAAGGATAAAAATATTTTTCTTTAAAAAATATGTAACATATAATAAATATGTAATATCCATAATTTCAAATAATTTTAACAATTAATTAATTTTATATGATAATATATATTAGAAAACATATTTTTTTTCAATTAGATCTTTTGCATTATATTATTTTTAATGAAATTAAATTATATCGTAAGAAAAATAAAATTATTTCTTAATTTTTAATAATTATAGTTTAAAAATAATTTTTAAAAAAACTAAAAACTAATTTTCTTCTACAATTTCATCATTTTGAAGGATGAAAGTACTTTCCTTATGTTTAAATTTAAATAATTAGCTAATTTAATATAAAAATATATATATATATTAAAAAACATTTTTTTTAAGAAAAATTAACCTTTTATAAATATTATATTTAACATTAAGTTTTTTATTATGTAATTATGAATTCTCAACGCAATAATAAAATAGTAATTTTAAAATATAGTAATAATTGACTAGTATTTTTTTATTATGTAATTACAAATTTTTAATTATCATAATAAAAATAAAAATTATAAAACAAGGTTAGTCTTGAATGGAAAATAATGCACTATTAAATTGGATTAATGAAGTTTACATTGTATATCTAAATTTAGAAAATTATTACAACTGAATTAATGATAATGCTATTAAATTGGATTAATGAAGTTTACATTGTATATCTAAATTTAGAAAATTATTACAACCTAAGTTGAAAATAGGTTTCACATGTTTTGTAAAATGGACCTACATTAATGAAATAAATGTCTTAGGATACATCCAAACAAACTACAAAAATTTTATAGTATGAAAATTTTCATATTTATTTAACATCATTTCCAAAATAAATACATCCAAACAAACTACAAAAATGTTATTGTATGAAAATTTTCATATTTATTTAACATCACTTCCAAAATAAATGACAAAAATGGTTGGGATTTGAGTTACACTCATGAAGGAATTTGAATTACAAGGATGTAGATTTGAATGAAAAAAATAGTGCACTTCAATTTAATTTATCCAAGTTGTCGAAGAGCATGTTAGCCTCATTGAATGCACTAGATGCACCATCTATATCAAAGAACATGGAGCTTCCATCATTAGGATCTCCATCATGTGTTGATTGCTATTTGCCACCCTCCATTGCATTGAATATGTTTATCACACCTTAATTTCCGAAAGCATCTACATTATGTGAGATCTTCTTCTTCACTTTAATCACCTGAAATTACAAATAAAAATGAACCCACAAAATGATTATATACCACGAATTATTTTTCCCATTAGTTTTCAAAAAATAAAAATCAATTTATGTATTCAGAAAGTTCATAGAATCTTCAAACCAAGCTTATCCTATTGAATCTCACTCACATATTTTCCACTTTGATTGTCTTTGTATACCATGATGAAATCTCCACATATAAGGCCGTGTAATTTAACAAATCCTCCTACAATTCATTAAGCGAGGGAAATCAAGTCATGCATATTGGGGATAGAAGAATTGATAAAAATGATCGTGATAGAAGAAGTGAATGCCATCATGAACATATTCCATTAATTTAACTTATAGAATACATCTTTAAACATTGTGGTAAGTTTTTAATTGGAGAAATTTTGAATACTAGTTCGAAAAGTATACTTGTATTTAAAGGTCCATGTTTGTGAGCTATCCATGTCCACCTTTGGCATCGACATTACTTTGTGGGATTCAACATCTTCCTACACAAAGTAATTTACAAGAACAACATGCATGTTTCATTCCCATGTTAATTCAAGTATCTGAATAGAAACCTTCCTTCTATTGTTTGATTAATGCTTGCATTATACTATGAAAATCAACCTTCATTTGACCCAAAATTTTATCATTTATAAAGCCACATTTAAAAAAAATTCATTGTTCAATGTTAAAGTACTCAAGCAATTGCATTGTTGAATGTTAAAATTATCATGGTTCTTATAAATTTCTAAGTATAATGACTAAGATTGATCATATTTTTTCAAACATAGCTAAAAAATACACTTAAAATAAGTTGTATTTCAAAAGAAAAAATCAACATAAAATTACTAAATCTGGAGGACAGACTTACCAGTATCACTATGCTCTTTCCAATTCTACCCATTCCCATGCATAAAGCGTTGTTGTAGGATGCAATTTTCGGACATATTTTCCACTTTGATTGTTTTTTGTATACCATGATGAAATCTCCACATATAAGGTCGTGTAATTTAACAAATTCTCCTACAATTCATTAAGCGAGGGAAATCAAGTCATGCATAATGGGGATAGAAGAATTGATAAAAGTGATTGTGATAGAAGAAGTGAATGCCATCATGAACATAATCCATTAATTTAACTTATAGAATACATCTTTAAACATTGTGGTAAGTTTTTAATTGGAGAAATTTTGAATACTAGTTTGAAAATTATACTTATATTTAAAGGTCCATGTTTGTAAGGTATCCATGTCCACCTTTGGCATCGACATTACTTTGTGGGATTCGACCTGCACAAAGTAATTTACAAGAACAACATGCATGTTTCATTCCCATGTTAATTCAAGTATCTGAATAGAAACCTTCCTTCCTTCTATTGTTTGATTAATGCTTGCATTATACTATGAAAATCAACCTTCGTTTGAGCCAAAATTTTATCATTTATAAAGCCACATTTAAAAAAACTTCACTAAGGAAACTTCATTGTTCAATGTTAATCCAGCAATTGCATTGTTGAATGTTAAAATTATCATGGTTCTTATAATTTTCTAAGTATAACGACTAGGATCGATCATATTTTTTCAAACATAGATAAAAAAATACACTTAAAATCAGTTGTATTTTAAAAGAAAAAATCAACATAAAATTACTAAATCTGGAGGACAGACATACCAGTATCACTACGCTCTTTCCAATTCTACCCATTCCTTCCCGGCATAAAGCGCTGTTGTAGGACGCAATTTTCGGACATCTTTGCCTCCACCAGCTGTATAGGAAAAATAAATCTCTGAGGAAAAAAAAAATTAAAAGGAACAAAATCCAATTTGTTTTGCAGATAGAAACCCAACTAAAAATTTCTGGGGCAATTTACCTGCATCCCCAAAGTCCCAGTCATAAAGCGAAATGGAGCCATGTACGGAAGCAAGAGAGATGCGAGCAGCGAAAGAGTTTGGGATATTGAAAATGCCGAATAAGAAAAGAGAATTACAGTTGAGTTTTATGGAGGTAATTTCGCTTGCATGAGTGCTTTTAAAGCTGTAGTTGTTTTGCATGCGATTATATTATTAGCTGCCCTTTCAACAAAAATTCACGAATAAACAAAAAATTTATTAAAGATGTCATTGGAGAAGCATGCATGCATTGCTGGACATTATTCACAAAATATTGCAAAATACTGAGTTATTTCAACTAAGATATTGATTGTAGGGTTTGTTCTCAACAGAAGAGCAATAGAGCATTGTTACTGAGATCAAACCCCGGCACAGGGAGCGACCGGCACTGTGTTATTTCAACTAAGATATTGATTGTGGGGTTTGTTCTCAACAGAAGAGCAGCAGAGCATTGTTACTGAGATCAAACTCCGGCACAGGGAGCGACCGGCACTGTGCAGTGCAGTGGGTAAAATCTTATTTTATAAAGTCAGAGGTGAGAGGCTCTCAACAAAGGTTTGTGAGGTAAAGAAAATAATATTTTGAGCTAAATAATTAACCTCGGGTGTTTTCTCCATTTCTCCAATAAGAGCACCAAATGAAATCTAATGTCGTCATCCAATAATAGTACATACTTCTTGTCTTTATATGAATTCTCTCCACACCTTCCTATAGATAGAAAATAATCCTAAGAAAATTATGTCACCGGTACATACATTTGAACTTCAATGAACTAATGTGGCAAGCCCAGAAAATATTCATTTTCTAACCTTTCTATCAAAATATATTAGCCATGCCCCTACTTACTAAACAAGACAAAATGTCATACAGAGAATCCCCATAAGGTAAATAAGAAAGGGCACAAAATGCTATATCAATTTGTCATCAGCTACTTTATGTGTCAAATCCCCTAAAGAAATGGAGAAAAATTGAGAGCGTCTCACCTCTGAGGCTCTATTTGTGTAAAGTCCCACCCGACAGTAAGACACCAACATAGGCCTGAAAGCTAAAACTAACCCAAAAATGGGTCAATTTTTTTTGTTTTAATACATGAACTATTTTTTTCTATCATCACTAGTGTTACTACTTAGTGACCGAGAAGATGCTATAGTGTTACTACTTGGTGACCGAGAAGATGCTAAAACCGAAGAGTCACCTGTCAACCGAGTTACTACTTGGTGACCGAGAAGATGCTAAAACCGAAGAGTCACTTGTCAACCGAGTTAGCTTAGTTGCTAACTATGGGTTTCTGGCACAATTTACTTCTTTCCCTTATGGACATCGGTTCTGTCAATCAATCCTGGAACCACTCCCACTATCCCTCTCTTTACGGTCTAAACCAATTCCTATTACACGTTATTCCCAGAAGTGAAGTTTCGATTCTTGGTTGCTTGTTCTCACGGGCGAAAAGCTAATGTAAGAAGAGCTCAAACGCTGCTTACGAGGGTGGTTCTGGGCATGGAGCCGGTGCTCTGAAGTTCAGGCCAACTGCGTTACCTCTGGCCCAACACGTTGCTTGTGGGTCTACGTGCCATGGGTCACCACCACCGTGGGTCTCAACCTTCAAAAAAAACGGTGAAGTCTCAGCCGTTACCACTGAGAGTTTCACTCTGCGCCTGCATCAGAGAAAACGCGAATTTCTTCCAGGTTTTGATTACAGAGTTAAGCCCCGAGGGCGTTCCAAGCTAATTCCTGCCCACGGTTGCTCCATCAAGGCATTTGCAGGTATAATGGTGGGAATCTGGGCCTAACTTTGTTTTCAAGAAACCCTAGCACAGTTATATACTCATAAGAAGACCTGAAAAGCAGATAAACAAAAAAAAAAACCTCTATGCGTACCAGTAATATGGTTACAATGAATTCAGGTAACGAAAAAATCTGTCCATCCATTCTCAAGTTATGCACACCCAAAAGAAGAATACCTGATATCCCCCTCTTCAATTTTTCGAATCCATTCTTTTATTAATTGACAGGCTGTTTCCGATTCCTGCTCTGCGAGTTACAGCTTGTTTCTCCCTTTTTCTTTCTTTTTACAGTTTTCTTCAGTTCCCCTCTCACCGGGAGTTACAAACTCTGTCTGCAACTGCCATTAGCAAGATCCTCTTAATAGACACTTGCCCAGATTTAAGAATTTCCTTCTAAATTTAGATGACTAATTCCTAAATCTTGTAACGGCTTACCTAAGTGGCTTAGTCTCCTCGCCAGGAGCTATAATTAACCAGTTATTTCCTATTAAAACTCTATAACTGGCAACATACCATTTTCTACATAATTAATCATTTAATAAAATATTCAAATAAATTTTTCCTTGATTTTCAGATTCCCATAGTTTAGCTTCGAGCCACAACACGATTGCTGGCTTGACTAAATGCCCCTGCATCACTACTTTTCTTCAATCAACAGAGTGAATCACAAAAGAGAAGTAAATATTTATTTGAGGATAGCTTGAATGAGATATACTAAGGTGAATTGGAAAATAGTTTAGCTTCGAGCCACAACACGATTGCTGGCTTGACTAAATGCCCCTGCATCACTACTTTTCGTCAATCAACAGAGTGAATCACAAAAGAGAAGTAAATATTTATTTGAGGATAGCTTGAATGAGATATACTAAGGTGAATTGGAAAATAAGAATGGTGGGAATTGATACTCAATGCACTTCTTTTCCTACAGTGCTAGTGTTGGACACTATGGTTTTCCCTAGAGTAAATTTTATCTCAAAAGACTCCAACTTAGCTAAAAAGTTTAAAATCTATTGAATTTTTGCTAATCAATCTTTGATGGCTGAAAAACTCTAATGAAATTGGAAATCATCAACGCTTTCAGTTTTTTTAAGTATGTTGCAAATGTTCTAGACAATGATTTTGTAGGGTTATGTGCAAATATTATAACTTACATAGAGCGTTGTTTTGACTTGATCACGTCTTTTATTTTATGATGTAGGTACAAATATGATCCATAGATTCTGGAAATGACCAATGTTTTAGCAGCGTACCAGCGGAACGAAATTCTGAAAGTATATATGATACAAAATATTGTTGGTAAAGGTATATAATAATATATGATACAAACCGTTGGACAATATAAGAGTAGTATCATTAATATTAAATTGTAAATCTCTTCATCGACATATATTAGGATTCCTTCGACTATATAGTAAGAAAATTATTTTGACTTTTCAAAAGGCGAGATCATATATAGTGACGGTGTCAAAAGAATGGCTGTAAGCGGATGCAGTAGGGGTGGGGTAAAATATGCAAGCCCTTTCAGCTGGGATGTCAGTTATTTTTTACGAATGTGTTGGTAACAACCACTGTGTGAGTGTCACTGTAGTGGGGAGTTACAATGTGGGTTTGTTTGTACGAGGAGGGGTATAATGTTTGGTGTTAGTGTAAGAAAAAAAAAGAATGTGTACAGCTAGTGTAAATAGAATTACTGGAAAAAAAATAACGGGCAAAGGGAGCAGCTTGTAGCTCAGTGGATAGAGCTCTCTCAAGGGGTGGAGGAAACTTATAAGAAGAGAATTTTACATAATATAAAAGAAACTATTGTAAGAAGAGACCAAATCCCTGGAAATATTGAGCATTATGTTTGTTTATGAAGATTGCAAATGTTTGTTGCACAAGGAGGAATGGGATCCTTTTCAAGTTTATAAAAACTTGTTAGAAAGAAAACTAAAAGGAGGAATGGGATCTTTTGCATCAACTTCCAAAGTGGGTTAATGGCTGGGATGCTCCATTATTGAGGACATAGGAGGTAGGGATGAGGACAAAGGAGATAGGGTAGTCTCTGATGTCTTGGGGATTCCAATCTATGTCCACTACCTAAGTTCTTGTATTACCAATAGTTATCATTTAAAGAAATATGCAAATACATTATTTCAAGCTCTTGACATACTTACTAGTAGATAACATTAAACTATAGTAAAATATGCAAATAAATTCTTTGGAAACTAGATGAGAATAAGCAAAAGCTAGCTCTATAAGGATTAGGTAGAACCATCTAAGATTATAAATTTATTTCTGAATACTTCTAAGATATTTTTTTTGGAATAATACAACCTTGTTAAATAGGTAATGAGGCAATCAATGTACACAATCTTTCTGTGTCACTAATGGGAAACCATATTTTCACAAACTTTTGGAATATGAAAATAGCAGAGCAATTACAAGAAGCCATACATAGTTGAAAAGGATTTACACTGGAATATCTAGGGTCTTCCTTAGGAACATGGTTTTCATGACATTGTATGCCTGCAGGAAAGGCTGAGTTACGACAGTTATAGAGTTCACAACCATGCCTCTTCTTCCAAGAAGAACAAGAAAAGGTTGAGAGCCTCTCACCTTTGACACTTATTGTGAGGTAAAGAGCAACAAAGGTTTAGAAGCCTCTCTTACCTGGTTAAGAGTGAGTGTTGTTCTTGGGAGCCGTCCACTGGAAATAGTGATACCCCGAAGCTTTCAAAGCTTTCAAAGTGCAGAGTATCGAGATCTAGCAAAAGAAGGGAGCTTCGTCCCAACTGGATATCTATACAGTGCTTTGATTAATTTTCCCAATGACATCCCTCAATCAAATAATTCTTTGCATGCCCAAATTACCCCAACGGCTCAAGTAGTACAAGTCGAAGAGTTAAGATCGACTGTGTGGTCAACTAAGTCGTCTAAAAAATGGATCCGGGGAGAGCCGAATACAATACGACGGACGTTTTAATCCCGCAAAGAGTTGTGATGAGAATGAAGGAGAGCACTCCAAGTGGGTCTCTATCTTGATTCTTGAATAATCCAGTCAAGTGGGACAAAGATTGAAAGTGGCAGATGAAGAATAAGTATTAGGGCCACCAGCCTACCCTTTCTGCACACCACAGCATGAGGTGGGAGGCAGCATCGTCATTATTTCACTGGCTATTTTGGCGATGGGGCAATCGGCCCATCTGCTTGGGGTTCTATGGAAAGCGATATTTCGTCGTGAGGCAGCAAACCTGCCATGGCCAATACGCTTAAAAGATTAGTGGTCCTCCTCGAAAACCTAGAGTACATCTAAACTCCAGCATCACCAACTTACATTAAAATCAAGGAAATCTTGAAATACAATCATTACAATAGGGCTCAACAAGAGCATCATGTTACTTAGAAGAATTGAACCTGGGTGGAGAAGGCAACAATCTTTCCTCCCAACCACCCACGCTACAACCAATGGACACCATACATAACAACCTACAATTGCTACAAAATTACCTACTATTTATTTAATTGCCATTTCTGACCATGTCCAATGAATGTTATGACTACTAACTGTAGTGGGTCCTTCTCAATATTACCGAGTGGGAACCATGCCATGCCAAGGCAGGACTTGGTGTAGAGTAATTACTATTTATAATTTAGTTTCATTGATTTACTTCATTTATGGTTGAGTAATTACATCATAAGTGTTAAGAATATTGAATAATATATGTTAGTGTAATTCTTTTCATTTTTTTATTGAGATGGTGCTAAATTTTCATTTATTTATCCAAATTGATTTTATAGTAGCCATAATTTCAAATAAATAATTATTATAAAAAAATATAAAAAATAACTTGTAGTTATATCGAGATAACACATAGTCAATAACTAGAAGAAGAAGAGATCCTATCCATATTCATCAACCACAAATTGAGGAGTGGCACTACGAGATAGAGGGGTGGAAGGAACAGATGGCAATGGCGATGGCATCCATCAGTGACAAGAAAGTAAAGTAGTTGATCCAAATTAGTTGGCCATATCACATATGTCTATTTGAATGAGCATACTATAGGACTAAAGAGGGTGGAAGGAACAGATTAAGAAAGTAAAGTAGTTGATCCAAATTAGTTGGCCATATCACATATGTCTATTTGAAGGAGCATACTATAGGACTAAAGAGGGTGGAAGGAACAGATGGCAATGGCGATGGCATCCATCAATGACAAGAAAGTAAAGTAGTTGATCCAAATTAGTTGGCCATATCACATATGTCTATTTGAAGGAGCATACTATAGGACTAAAGAGGGTGGAAGGAACAGATCAAGAAAGTAAAGTAGTTGATCCAAATTAGTTGGCCATATCACATATGTCTATTTGAAGGAGCATACTATAGGACTAAAGAGGGTGGAAGAAAGAGATGGCAATGGCGATGGCATCCTTAAGTGACAAGAAAATAAAGTAGTTGATCCAAATTAGTTGGCCATATCACATATGTCTATTTGAAGGAGCATACTATAGGACTAAAGAGGGTGGAAAGAACAGATGGCAATGGCAATAGCATCCATCAGTGACAAGAAAGTAAAGTAATTGATCCATAAGTAACAAGAAAGTAAAGTAGTCTAACCATGCGACAAAAGAAAGTAAATAAGGAATATAACCTAATACATTATTAATTATCTAAATACAACATTAATCATTTAAATAAGTAAAGATAAAAATCACAAAATATCATAAAATAACAATTATCCTATAAAATATTTTCATATCATTAAATAATTTTTATAATAATATAAACATGTAATCATTTTGTTGGAAATTGTAATCATTCCAAGTTGATTGATAAATAGATTATTAAATTCTAAAATAAAATTGATTAGAATCTTATAACTTTAAAATATATTATAGAGTAAAAAAAACAAAGTATTAGAAAAAACCTTAAAACATAAACACATACAAGATCATCCAAACATAGTATGTGTATGAATTGAATCATTCCCATGTTAGATTAAACAAATTAAAGCATCAATATAAATCTCGAATGTAAAAACAAAATAACAATGTCAATATAAAAACAAGGGAGGCGTTCATAACTAGCATTCATAAAAGAAGTCGCGATGATGACGACAGAACCAGCAGCCACAAGCGCGCCCACAACGCTTACTCCCACAACCTGTCCCTCCCGCCGGATAAGTAAATCGGAATTCATAGAGCCATGGAGAGAAGTCTCCCTCCACCAACAAATTTCAAATTTCAAATTTAGGATGGCATGGTGATATATACAGCCCATATCATGGCATGGGATATAGCACATTCAAGGCGTACCGTGGACGGCTGCAGCCAGCTGACTCGAGATTGCATCACATTGAATGGTACTGGCATTGTCAGTCATCGTCAACGGCGCCCAAGGGAGGGGGAGTCGGTTGCATGGATGCTTTTAAAGCTGTTTTGCACGCTTCATGTCAGTGATTATTATTATTATTAGTTGTCCTTTCAAGGCGATGTTCTGACAAGTTATATGCTATTATGTTTTGTAAAATATGTGTCACGTCCTACAGCAGAAATTCACGAATAAACAAAATTTTTATTAAAGATGTCATTGGAGAAGCATGCATGCATTCCTCGACATTATTCATAAAATTTGAAAACAAAATATTGCAAAATACTGAGTTATCTCAACTAAGATATTGATTGTGGGATTTGTTCTCAACAGAAGAGCAGCAGAGCAACAAAATATTGCAAAATACTGAGTTATCTCAACTAAGATATTGATTGTGGGGTTTGATCTCAAGAGCAACAAAATATTGCAAAATACTGAGTTATCTCAACTAAGATATTGATTGTGGGGTTTGTTCTCAACAAAAGAGCAAAAGAAGAGCAGCAGAGCATTGTTACTCAGATCAAATATTTTTGGGGGCAGAGGGACGGAACAGCTCAGCAGTGCACTGGGTAGAATCTCTAACAAACTGTTACACGTCACGGGTAGAGGGAGGGAACGGCACAGGGAGCGACCGGCACAGCAGTGCAGTGGGTGAAATCTTATTTTATAACCTCTAAAACAAAGGTTTAGAAGCCTCTCTTACCTGGTTAACCGTGAGCGCTGTTCCTGGGAACCGTCCACTGGAAATAGCGATACCCCGGAGCTTTCAAGTGCAGAGTATCCAGATCTGGCAAAAGAAGGGAGCTTCGTCCCAACTGGATATCTGTACGTCCCTCCAATCAAATAGTGATACCCCGGAGCTTCGTCCCAACTGGATATCTGTACAAGTCGAAGAGTGAAGATCGACTGTGTGGTCAACTAAGTCGTCTAAGAAAATGGTGTCATTACTATTTATAATTTAATTTCAGTGATTTACTTCATTTATGGTTGAGTAATTAGGCCAATAGGCGTTTACAATTACGTCGATAGGCACATTTTGGGGATGGACTTGGAAGAGCCGATCATCAAGATCGAGCAAAAGGTTATATCTGTGCGGCAGAGATAGAAGAGAGATTACTTCTATGGTCTTCGTATTGTGATTGTGATTGTTAGTGATTAATTAATAATTTAGCAGGCGTGAAGATTCGTTAAAGGATCCTCAGTCCGAGTTCCCGGTTAATTTATGCATTCTGTTTTCATTCCGCGTTCACATCAACAAACTGAATACTGTTTTCATTCCGCGTTCACATCAACAAACTGTATACTGTTGCTTCAGGTAACCTTGCACCTGATTTCAAAATAACGAACTTTTGCTTTCAGATTATAGATTAACCAGCTTTCGCATTAACCAACTTTTGTTGCATTATGGTTTCAGGTTTCGTGTTCTCACCGTTTTGGGTTGCTTGAGGTAGATACTCATAAACGATTTAACATATAAAATGGAGAAAACGTTTTTCTTTATTATTGCTTTAAACTCAAATAACAGAGTTGTCACGCGGCCTTACCCATTACATTATAAAGTAATTTTTAAACAGAGTCATCCCTACATTTATATTGAGCCCATAAGCACAGAGTATCACATTAAAACAGGGCAATGAGCAGAACTTTTACAGAATACAATCCTCACAGATCTATTTCTCCCCGTAGGGTCTTTCATAAAGATAAGAAGTAAACAACCTAGAGAAACCTGGAACCTACCAACCGAATGACCTAGGTTTAAGGTTTAAAGGGTAGAATGTCCTGAAGACTGTCTAGATTTGACGAACCGGAAGAAACACATTTGAAGTTCGTGAATGGAATAACGAACTTCCAGGTTCTGACCTGTTTCCGATTTTACCTCGTTTACTGTTGCATATTCAAAAGATAAGAGATTTAGGGAGGCATTAGAGGAAAAATACCAGGAACAACACGTTAGCTTTTCCAACAATTGCAGATCTAATTAACTATTGGATGATTCTCCTAACTTCCCTAACTAAAATATGATAATAAAATAGATCCACCGCAATAGTTAATTTTCCAGCTTTTCAAACAATTCTTATACTGTACATCTTGTGAACTCCGGTCTGCTTAAATTTTAGAAGTACCGAACCCGGTTACTATCCAGATAAGAAGGGCGGAAATTTCCCCGTCTGAACTTAGTTACTTTAATGAGTTTTCATTTAAAAAATTTCTTACTTTCCACTCTTGAAAAGGAAAACTTCCAGAGTTTCTGTGTTTATATTTAGTTTCGTATTTTAGGGTCTTTTACCCCTTTATTTAAATGAACTAGGGTTATAGATTTAAAAAGATATTATGTCTACAGGTAGTTAGCATCCCACGAATATCTAACCCTAGATAAGAGGTATGTAATAAATAAAATCCGTGGCGAACTTCCGGGTTGGACAGGATATCTATAACTCTGTTCATAAGTTCGACTTCAAGTTTTAAGAAAAATTGTACAAACGAGTTTTTATACATTCTTACTCCCAGATCTTTCCTTAAAAGGGATTCAAGGAATGCATTTTACACACAGATTACACAGAAACGTTTTTTTTTCCTCCTGAGAGAATTCGAATTTCAAATAAAGGCAAACACCAATAGGGGGAAACTTTAGGAAACCTGCTACAGGTAGTAAAACTTGATTAAGTCAAATAACACATTCATAAGGAGAAAATACACATAAATAAATGCGGTATATCCACAGTAGTGTATAGCTAAAAGTATGCCAACCATTAATAAAATATACATGACAAACCGAGGCAGTTTTGGTTCCTATTCTTTTAAAACTGTATATTTTTGCTCAAGTTGCATATGGCCCCGAGAGTGGTTCAAACAACCGATATGTTTCCAAAATAACCTGGAAATCGAAAATATAAGATTTGCAAGTCGGGTTACCACTTACTTCTTTCCACAGTCGTAGCGCTGGTGAATCCCGTCTAGAGTCCGGAAACCCGCACCTGTCAATAACAGAGACAAATTTTAGGGCCAAACTCTCACTTGCAAATGAACAAAGGAAGCGTTAATAAATTCTTGAAACCACGAAGTATTACCTGTACTCAGATCTTTGAGTCGTGGGGGGTGAATGCTCGCAACCATGAGCAGTACTCCTAGATTTCGAAGCTCCTCCTCTTCCAGAATCCTGAAATAGCAAAAATTTCTTCCATGGCACATAGGATGCAAACCCGGAGCAAGTCTCGACGGGAATGGGAATGAACAGGAAATGCTCTGAAATCCCTAATTCTTTCTTCCCTCAAACACATAAAACGAAAGAGGCCAGACTCTTCTCAGTGTGGAGAGGTTGCTGTCTTTTAAAGCCTTGTGCAATCACAGTGACAGTGACAGTCAACTGTGATTAATTGTTTTGATAAAAAAAGAACTGTTCCCGATTATTTGATAGGGTGGAGAAGCTAGCAGAAAATGACTGGTAACTGGTGTCCATGTGATACATGTAGCAGTTGGAAAGAGTGTGCATACGCGTCCTGGCATTGGCCGCTCGAGTCTGCAAGTGGCACCTCTTCAATGGAATCCTTCCGTTTCCTCCCATACAGTCCATTTCAGACAGAATATATGTACGTTGTTATTCGTACTCCTGCCATCTGAAACCAACAACGACGGCTTTCAATTTACAAAGCATTAATTGTGGGGTCACGGGGTCTGGATTTTGACGTTCCACAGAACGATTCTTTGGTTTTTGAAGGTATTTGACAGGTTTAAGATGGATAAACTGACTGAAAATAAAATGTAAATAGTTGAAGTTGTAAAGATAAACCCTGAAAATCACTAAGAGCTGTCGAAATTATAAATGGTCGTACTATAGAGGTCAGGTCTCAAATGATCCTAATCATCAATGTCTCAAATGATCCTAATCATCAATGGCATTGCAAATATTTATGATTGACATTGTAAAATCAGGTTATTATCAATAATTAATATTATAAAATAAAATTATTGAAAAGTAAAACTTTTATTTTTATTATTTTCTTTGTATATAAAATGCCCCTATTATCCTTTTCTTTGACATTGTATGATGGCATTTTTGTTTTCATTGCATTGCATATCTTGTCCTCAGAAGTAAAATTTGTGAGGACGACTAGAATTTGACCGTGATCTAAAGTTACATCAAGTCAAAATAGTTTTTTTTACATGATTAATGATAAATTATGATAATAATTATTTTTATTATTAATAATAATTAACTAATATCTAAAGCTACATCAATTCAAACAAGTTCTATTTTTTAGTTATTTCTCCATAAATTTGGTGACAATTATTTTGGTGCAATTGTGGTTTTCATTGTTTAAATTGCATTTTGGATTGTGCTCTCCAATATTATTAGGATCACCTTTATAAATTTGTTTGTTAAGTCTCAAAGATAATGCATCAGGCTCCTAACACGGATCCAATGATTATTCTCAAAAAACGTTACTGCCCCAGGCTTTGCAGTGATCAACAGGCTCATTGGATTGCTTGGCAATAACTATGGCAAAAAAAAGAAGAGACGCTCCGAGCAGGAGAAGAGAGTGAAGAAAGATGGAGAGAACATCATTTCATCGTTACTCAGCCTTGTGAACTTGCAAGATAGGAAAATGATGAAGTTGACTCTCTCCTTGATATTTATGCCTAAGCCATAAGGTGCCGAAAACTTGGTGGCTTATAAATAAAGAAGCCTAAACAAGAGACCATTTCACTTCCTAGCATGTTTTTAGTAGGAATTTGACGAATGTTTTTATCAAGAAATACAATTTTTTTTTTGTTCAAATCGTGATTTTGAATCCAAAATGGATTTAGCGCCCTCAAAAACCCTAGAGCATCCATAATCTGTGAATTTAAGCTTTATGCTTATGAATTTTAAGAATTTCTTCAAAATTTTGGTTGGATCATGTCGAAATTGTGCTTGAAAAACTCGTCAGAAATGGGTGAAATCGTCATGGGTTTAGACTAAGCGCTTCCGAAGAAGTCTAAACAGGCGACAATTTCACTTCCTGGCGGGTTTTTGATCAAAATTTGACAAATTTTTTTATCAAGAAATATGAATTTTATGTTGTTCAAATCGTGATTTTGAATCCAGAAATGGATTCAACGCCCTCAAAAACCCTAGAGCATCAATAATCTACGAATTTAAGCACAGTGCTTACGAATTTTAAGAATTTCTTCAAACTTTTGGTAGGATTCCGTTGAAATCGTGTCGAACAAACTTATCGGAAATGGGTGAAATCGTTGTGGGGTTTAGGCTATGCGCTTACGAAGAAGTCTAAAATTGCGACCATTTCACTTCCTGACGGGTTTTTTATCAAAATCCGATGAATTTTTTTATCAAGAAATACGAATTTTGTGCTATTCAAATCATGATTTTGAATCCAAACATGGATTCAATGCCCTGAAAAAACCAAAGCATCCATAATCTGTGGATTTATGCACTATGATTACGGATTTTAAGAATTTCTTCAAAATTTTGGCCAGATTCCATCGAAATCGTGCTAGCCCAATCACTGGAAATGGGTGAAATTGTCATGAGTTTAGGGTACGCACTTAGAAAGAAGTCTAAACAAACGACCATTTCACTTCCCGATAGGTTTTTGGTCAGAATCTCACGAATTTTTTTATCAAGAAATACGAATTTTGTGATGTTCAAATCGTGATTTTGAATCCAAAAATGGATTCTGTTAACATTGAAATTGCCTTTAGGTTTTGTGTGTTTTTCTTTAATGTTTTTATTTAATCTAGTTTTTTCATTTTATTTCATTTTGAATTTCAAATTATTTTTTATTGTTTTCTATTTTCTTTTATTTTATTAATTGATTTGACCTATCCTTAATGGCTTATTTTATATGATATTTCATTCCAAAGTCTTTAAAAATACTTTCCTAAGTATTTTCTAAGGATATATCCAAAGTCTAATCTATACCTTTGAGTTTATGTGTCAAATTGCACATTGAATATTTCCCGCATCACAGGGTCCAAATTCTATACTATGGTGCGCTGTAGGAATCCCAAATTATGAAGACTAGTGGATCTATGATGGCAGGACATAACCGATGTATTTGATAATGGAAGAGGAGCTTTTGGACACGTATTCACCTCATGATGACAGATGCATGAATTTATGATGATTACTACTCCGTAATATCAGGGTTTGAGAGGCCATGAACTCCGCTTTGGGGGTTTTAGTTTTCTCAGCTAAAGACACATACAGTTGGAGGAATTCTTCCTTAATTTAGTTGTTGGAGAATAGGGTTGTAAATTTGCAAAGTGTAACTAAAGATATGGGCAAGAGTGGCAGAAGTGGCATGCTAAGTCCGTTTGAACCGACCGATGCCTCCTGGGCAGCGGAATTTCCTGACTGTGTTGCGATTTTCAAGTCGGTGGGATGGTTTGTGTTCTCTAAAAGAGTTACAAGGTTTAACATTAAGGTGAATCATGAATTTGCTCGACATTTGATGGAAGATACTGTGCAGTTTGATACCCTAAAGTTCGATTTGTCCGAAGCCCTAGTTGCAGAAGCAGTGGGTGTGCCATCAGAGGGTGAGCTATGGTTTAAAAACTCTTCTTTCGATTTTGATCCTAGCATATTTCTAATAGTAGGAGTTGGAGAACTAGACTGGAGTAAAGGCGTCCATATAAAGAATTTTAAACCAGAATGGAAGGAAGTAATTGGGATTATTCAGAGTTATATCACCTATGAAGGCCGCTTTGCTTCAGTTTTCAAGTATCATATTCGTTTTTTGTAGCATTTAACTCAACAATCAAAGATGAGTCTACCTTTCTTCCTACTGAAGAGTCTCCAGAAAATGGCTAAGAAGGTTAAGTGTAAACTGATAGCAATAACCAGTCTGTCTTACATCATGGTTTAATTAAGTTAATAGTTTGCACAGTGTTACAAAAAGAGAGTCGTAGTTGGAAACAGTTTTTGTACTGGTCAGGCTTTGTGATTCAACGAGAAGAACAGGAAAAGAAGCATGTACCCAACAAACAATCCAGGTTTATAAAGAAGTTTAAAAGAAATGTTGAAGAGGATTCACAGAGTATTGATGTACATGATAATTTGCAAGGTGCTGATGTAGAAAAAGATTGTCAAAATCCTGAAAATGTAATGCAAGAAAGTGTTTTTGAAACACAGTCTCAGCATGTTCTGAAAGATAATAAGGAAAGAATATTGTTCCTATGAATGATGAGGAAGTTGTTAGTTCGAAACAGGACATGCACAGTTGTGTTATGGAGATAGAGAGTCCAGCTATAAGTCTTCCTGTTGTAGATACTGAGGAGAAGATATTTCACATTCCAAATTTTAATGCTGACATGAAAGCTCTGAACAAGCTTAGGGAGATCAAATGGCGTCCCAAAACAAGAGCAACTAATAAGTTAGGACTAAATATGAAAAGGATACTCAATCCAAAGTTGGAAAAAGAGAAGGTTACAATTATCCAGGATTGCTCAACTGATGAAGACAAAGAAGAGAAAAAGCAATCAGATTATCAGCAGGGTCGAATGAATGTCCAATAGGATCAGCTAATATCACCAAAGTTGGTTCAGGAGGACCATGAAGTTGCAGAAGAACAAGTTACTCTCATTCCAGAATAAGGTATGTCTTCAGGAGTTGCATCTGCAAAGAAGCTAGCAAAGGATAAGCAAGAAGATGATATGATTTTTGGAAATTTAGATGTTCCATGGACATAAGATCATGATTCAACATTACATGGAGAAATGCATATTGATTCTGAGCTGGAGAATCTAAAGAAAGTCATCCAACAGCAAAAGACTCAGATACAGTTTCTAAGTGGGTCGAATGAGAGATATGTATCTCTACAAATAACATACTAAGGAAGGATTTGAATGATATTAATGCACACTACCAAGAGTTGATTGCAGTGGCTAAAAAAGCTTTGAATAGAAAGAGGGAGACTGAAGATCAAGTAGAAGAATTGAGGAAACAAATTCAAGGTTTAAACAATAAGAACAAAGACTTATCAAACAGAATCAAAATCTTGGAGACACAACAGGCTCGAGATGAGAAGAAGTCCCATGCCTTAGAAGGCATAGTTATGCTTGTTGAGGCTGCCAAGCAGTTATGAACCACTTTATCTCCAGTAGTCTACAGCTGTCAAAGTATTTCATTTTTTATTAACATAAAGAATAGATGTTAATGAGTTGTTTAAAGATTCAAATAGTTAAGTTGTAACTTTTAATTGTAACTGTTTCGAAGATAGGTCTAGAGTTAGTTATCAAACTCATAGTTTGTAAAAAGATAAAAGCAAGAAACTTCTATGGGAGATGGTTCGAGTTTTGGGTCAAGATAGACTATACAGTGAAAAGCTTTTGGACAAATTTTCAGACTAATGCACATATCTCTTATGTAAGTTTTTAAAGACTGAGATTGGAATATATAATTATAAGCCATTATTATCTTATCTATTGTTTTTGTTTGTGATCAGTTTGATCATACAGCTAGTGATTTCATTCCTTGCTTAAATTCTTATTCATGGAGTGCTCATGTGTTGTAGATGAACCAGTATTGTATTTATAAATGTGTTGGCTTATATTTTATCTTTGAAGTATTAAATATCTCATTTCTTTGATGCCTTATATGATTTAGTTTCTATATCAGTTTGTATTTGTTAAATGAATGATTATTTTCTTGAAATGGAATCTTCAAACCAATAAACTACAAAAACAAAACCCTATTTCATGCTTGTATTGTTGAGATTGTGCTAGCTTGCTCCTCTATAGTCTAGGGACAATTTCTAGCACAAATAGATTCAATGCCCTCAAAAATCCCAGGGTGTCCATAATCTACGAATTTAACCACCATGCTTATGAAATTTTAGAATTTCTTCAAATTTTGGTTGGATTCCGTCGAAATCATGACGGAAAAACTCACCAAAAATGGCTGAAATCGTCTTAGGTTTAGGCCGCACCTACGAAGAAGTCCAAACAGGTGACCATTTCACTTCTCGACGGGGTTTTGGTCAGAATCCAATGAATTTTCATCAAGAAATAAGAATTTTGTGTTGTTTAAATTGTGATTTTGAATCTAGAAATGGATTCAATGCCCTCAAAAAACCTCGAGCATCCATAATCTATGGATTTATGCAATATTGTGCTTACAAATTTTAAGAATTTATTGAAAATTTTGGCCGAATTACATCGAAATTCTATAAGACAAACTCGTTGGAAATGGGTGAAATCGTTACGGGTTGAGGCTGTATGCTTACGAAGAAGTCTAAATAGCCGACCATTTCACTTCACAGCGGGTTATTGGTTGAAATCCACTAAATTTTGTTATCAAGAAATACAAATTTTGTGCTATTGAAATCATGATTTTGAATCCATAAATGGATTCAACGCCCTCAAAAACCCCAAAGCATCCATAATCTACGAATTTAAGCACCGTGCTTATGAATTTAAGAATTTATTCAAAATTTTGGTCAGATTCCTTTGAAATTGTGCTGTAAAAACTCATTGGAAATGGGTGAAATCATTGTGGGTTTTGGCTACGTGCTTATGAAGAAATCTAAACATGTGACTATTTCACTTCCTAGCTTCAAAATCCGATGAATGTTTCATCAAGAAATATGAATTTTGTGTTATTCAAATCATGATTTTGAATCCAGGAATGGAATCAATGCCCTCAAAAACCCCAGAGAATCCATAATATGCAAATTTAAGCACTATGCTTACAAATTTTAAGAATTTCTTCAAAATTTTGGCTAGTTTCCATCGAAATCATGCCGAGAAAACTCACAAGAAATGGGTGAAGTTGTCACGGGTTTAACCTACGTGCTTACGAAGAAGTCTAAATAGGATACCATTTCACTCCCCACCAGGTTTTTAGTTAGAGCCCGATGATTTTTTATCAAGAAATACAAATTTTGTGTTGTTCAAATCATCCTTTTGAATCCAAAAATGGATACAACACCCTAAATAACCTTAAAGATTCCATAATTTGCAAATTTAAGCTAGTTGTGCTTACAAATTTTAATAAATTCTTCAAAAATTTTGTTGGATTTCATCAAAATTGTGTTGGGAAAACTCACCAAAAATGGGTGAAATCATCATGTGTTCAAGCTACGGCTTACGAAAAAGTCACCTTCTGAGACTTCTTTGGCACATTTTTTTAAATCCGTGCGACATAAAACCACACCACATTCTACTTTCTAATTTGTCTCTCCCTATAGCACAAGAACATTGAATCTGGGGCAACAATAGAAAAATCACAAACACATTCAATTCAAACCCTTTGATCTTTATGTCCAATCAAAATCTTTCAATGGAAACTTTAAAAATATTAAACTATCAAATTCAAGCAAGTTGAACTCATGACTTCTAGGACCAAGATTCGCTCCAAGATCAATTAATCATTCAATTATAATTTTACAAACCTTTGAAACTCAAAGAAACATCTATGTCTACTCCCTTACTGGATACATAAGAGAGTTGTGTTAAACATCATTCCCGTCCCCACCAATTTTGGAATTTGGAAAGAATTTCACACTTCAAACAACTGATCTTCCAATTAATGGAAATATACTTGAGTCTTTCGGGAACAAATTAAAACAACATCAAATTCCATGTGAGAAAAGTGGCATTTTGAATTTAATAGACATGAAGTAGTGAGATTGGCATCATTTTAAAAATTTACGATCATATCTGAAGGAGAGGAGATTTGTAGGTTATGGTTTGAAAACTATAATTTTGAAATGGACAATTGGAATTTAATAAATTACTCTTTATAGACTAAAGGTGTTCATTTTTTCTGGTGTGAAGATTCGTGATCAACCTGGATCAACGATGATCCTCATGATTAGTAATAGATCAAAAACTCTATTAATCATAATGATAAAATACAAGAAAATTTATGAATTTATAGTACAATGAAGGAGGCCCAAAATATCTAGGTAGTTGTGAAGTCCCACATAAGCTTAAGAGTTACTTATTTATATCTAGAAAATGGATATAACAAATAACAAACTCTAACACCTCCCATCAGTGAAACGTATGGAGGAAACAAAATAAAACAAAGATAGGTCCCAACAACGAGGCCTAAGAAGGTATCCATTTACAAACTCTCATAACCAGAGAAAAAGAGAAAAACACGTAGGATAAAAATTCTTTCCAAAAGAGAGAAAAGAATCATTGTTGAGAAAGGCATCGGAGCTCAAACTGAAGAAGATCTCACAATGATGCAGTGAGTGGAAAGAGCAGTATACCCATGGAGGCTTAAAGCTCCAACCAAAACTTTGAAGAAGACTCAACCCAAATAACCTGAATGAAGATGGTTGAAATTTGAAGAAGTGGATAGGTTGCAAAGGCGCAAAAATGGAAAACATCGACACCATCACATTAATGCTCCAAAGAAATATGTGATGGCTAGGAACCAAAAAAAGGCTTCAAACATAAGCAAATGCCATCAACCATCAAACAAACAATGATTCATGTGGACATTAAAAGATCAGAAGAAGAAGAGTGGTTTAAACTTTAAAGAGCAACAAGAAACCCCACATTGTCAACGCCATCAAAGATACATGTAGAAATCCAAGTAGCAAATTTCGAACTCCTTAGGAAATGATATATGTTCCAAACTACTGAGGCAATGAGAGCTGAATGCACTCCCCCAAAATAAATTGATCCTCTAGACTGAATCCTGACACAAAAGGCCTAATGACGTACTCATTTACAATCAAGAAAAAATCATATGCTGAGTGTCCCTATGGATCCCAATCCATCTCACTAGGTTGCATGGGTCACTAGCCTCTACAACCGTTGATTCAAAGTAAGAATCGTTGTTGTGTATAAGGTTCACTCCAAATATGCTTGATCTTAATTGAATATGGTGAATAAAAAATCACCCAAGGAAGGATTGCATGCCATCCCTCCACAATGTTAAACTGAGTGGAAAAGATGGTGGCAATGATTGTCATAGACGATGGAAAAAATATCAAGTACAATCTAAAGGTGTAAAAGGTGCAAAACAACCTAAGTAAGAAACACTCCAAAGTGGCAAGCTCCAAAACACTGCGAAACAAGTCAGTATAAGGAGACAAATTCCTGGTGACACTCTGAAGACTATCTGCATGAGTGGCAAGGAATCCAGTACTCAAAGGTGCAAAACAAGAGGTACCATAAATAACCATCATGGAAAACAATCCTTGATATGGGTTTTGACAAATAAGGAAATTTTAGGTACCCATTTACAAGAGAGGAATCAACATTTGTTCATTGAACTCACAATGAGATAAACTATCCCAATTAAGCAAATCAATATGGTGTGCAACCACACACCAAAAAGAGAGCAAAAACCTCTTCACAAGGCCTCAAATGCTATGGATAACACATACAACAATACAAATTTACAGAAAAAATAATGTTTTCAATAACCTTTAACAATAAATTTGGCCAAAAAAACAACCACACCAAAAAGATCTCCAAGGGCCACGAAAATATGGTGCACTTATCCACAAAAGCACACCATATACCACCTCCACCACACAACAAGACATGGAAATAGTATGTTAAGATATGAATAAAGGTATCCACGTCGACCTTAAAAGTGAAATGACCACACAAATAGACCTGATGAGTTCAACACCCGAGTCATTGCAGTCAACATATATGACTCCATTTGTTGAAGTAGAGAGACGAGCAAGAAATGAAGAAAATAAGATCAAAACTTGAGGCTCTTCCTTAGTATCTCCATAGTGGAATCGAATTCATTACAAAAGGCCCTCCAGTATTGGTTTTAACATCATGTGTGTTAGTTCTATGTCATGCTATTTGAACCGTAATCAGTGCATATGCTTGCTGTATCATTCACACCTAGAGAATAAAAAATATGAGCACTGTCACCAAATAGAATTACAACTTGGTCACAGAAACTAGTAGTCAAAACGAGATTTGGATCTAGATCCGAGCCAAAATTCTAGATCTTATGCACAACATCCATGCCCTCAATTACTATTGTAGTAAAAACTATCCATCTCTGAGTGGAAAAGATTTGAAAGAGTTTGCAACATATCAGAATGATTTGAAAAACCTAACAAGAATCACGTATTTTATGAATGGCCAAACCCACCTTTGGAGAGACTAGCAGAACCCACGACCGATTGAACTTGTTGACAACTATGTGAGAGGAAATTGTTGGAAATATTAATTATGAGCTGATTGGGTATCTAGTTTGCGTCAGCTTTGTCAGTGACTTAGTCAGTTAATCTGTCAGTTTGAAATGACAGTTAATCTGTCAAGGTATGGAGTTCACACCTCATCTTATTTAAGAGAATGCATAGTAGTTCAAAAGTCAATTTTTTAGGTAGATGTCACTTAGAAATTTAATTACATCTTTAATGTTACTCGATAGCTTCCAAGAGAAGCCATTTCCTGGTCTTTGTATTTAAGATGAAAAACATAGTAATTTGTAATAGAATGCAATGCATGAAGTGCAAGAAGAAGAAGAAGGAAGTAGAAGTAAGCTTTGGAGTTCATAATCACTTCGTGAATTCTGAGAGCTCAAGCTCATGAAAATCAAGTTATTGAATCTTGGGAGCACAAGATCTGTGTAAAATCTCCATAGCGGCCGCAACTATTTTGGTCCAGTAAAATATATTTGCATTTGCCTTTTTTAACTCCGCAAAAGAGATCTTCATGTTGCACATATTTTCTAGAATGTGAATGTTTAAATATTCTTCTTTATAAAGAATAGACAAATAATTGTGTTGATTTTGTTGCGACGTGAAAAGTGAAAAGTAAAGATTGCAGAATAACTGTGCACAAATTTAGGATCTTGTCCTAAAATAATGTGCACAAAGTAAGTTATCAGTTTCTAGGTTCGTAAAAGTTTTCATGTGAAAAAATATTTACTTTATGTCCACAGTAAATATATTTTTGGTTGCAAGATGGGGAAATAAACTTTCGCAAATAAATCATTTGTGCGAAGTAAAAATTGAAAATTGCACACACGATAGAGAAAGTAAAGTCTGCGTAATAAGCAACATATCTGCGCTATAAATTCCAGTAAGTTGTAAATTGTAAGAATTGCACAGTGAAATCTCTATATGCGCAGTTTCTCCTTGATCTGGTACTAGAGCAGGTTATCAAGAAGACAAGCAGCTTTGTTTTATAAGAAGGTGATTTTAAAAAGTTAAAGATGGCCTCCACTTCTAGTGCAAGTCTGCATAATCCAAGTTTTGCAGGCAATCATTATGAATATTGGTCTCTCACCATGAAGGTGTTGTTCAGAGGTTAAGATGTATGGGAAATAGTTGAAAATGGCTATGTTGAACCATCAAATCAGGCAACATACAATGCTCTCCCACAAGCTATGAAGGATATCATGAGGCAACAAAGGAAGAATGATGGAAAAGCCCTATTTTACATACATCACGCAATACATGAAAGCATACTTCCAAGAATACAAACAACAAAGATAGCCAAGGAGGCACAAGATACATTTCAAACTTCCTATCAAGGTTTGGACAAAGTAAATACTGCTAAATTGCAGATTCTTAGAAGAGATTTCAAATCTCTTTCAATGAAAGATACATAATCAATAGAATCATTCTATACCCGAGTTATAGGACTAATAAATCAAATGAAATCTCATGGATAAGTTGTAGAGGATAGGAAAGTTGTTGAGAAGGTGCTTAGAAGTCTTCCCCTCAAATTTGAGTCTTTGGTTGTAACATTGGAATAAAACAAAGACTTGAGCAATTTCAGCATTGATGAATTGCAATCCTCTCTCATAAATCATGAACATCGAATAAATAGTTCAAATACTTCATTAGAAGGTGCATTTGCAGCATAGTCATCCATCAGTCATGGAAGAGGAAGGGGGGGATATAAATTCAGAGGAAGGGGGGGATATAAATTCAGAGGAAGAGGAAGAAGTTATTCTAGAGGAGGACACACCAATAGTCCTACAAATGTTGCTTGTAGAGGTCAAAACTAGAATTTTGGACAACCAAGTGGGCCACAAATTTAATAAATAAAAATTACAATGTCATTATTGTAAGAAATTTGGACATTATGCATATGAATGTAGGAATAAACATCATGATCAGAGCATGCAAGGTCAAATTCAATCAGGTAACACTACCACTTCCACCAACACAATGCTTTTGGCATGCGCATCCCAAGTTGAATGTAATATTGTGCAAGAAATCCCATGTGACATATGATATTTAGACTCAGGTTGCAACTACCATATGTCTGGAAATTTAGATTTGTTTTCCAGTATAGATAAATTGGTTCAAACTGATGTACACTTGGAAATAATATCCAAGTCACTATTTTGGGAAAAGGAACTATTGATATTATAACCAAACAGGGGAACTAGAAAACTATGCCGGATGTTTATTATGTCAAAGGTTTGAACATAACTTAATGAGTATGTGATAGCTGTTACAAAGAGGTTACAGAGTTTACATGGAAAGCACTCGTTGTGTGATTTTGGACAAGTATCCAAGCAAACAATTGATAGCCAAGGTGAAAATGACAAGCAATCACTTGTTTCCTTTGAGGATAAGGCCTGATATGAAGGGAACAACAACTCAAGTTGTTCATGAAGTAGAGAATGAGCATTATGGAGTAGCAATCAAGGCAAAAAGTAAGAAATAAGAAAAAGAAAATGGTGCAGAGATACAAGCAACATTTCAATAAGAGGTTCAAGATGAATCTTGGTTGTGGCATTTCAAATTTGGACATCTGAATTTTGGTGGGTTGAAGCTATTGCACATGAATAATATGGTGAAATTTTTTTCACTAATTGAAAAACCAAAAAGAATATGCGAAGGATATATTTTTGGCAAGCAACATAGAGAATACTTTCCAATGGGAAAGTCATACAGATTCCACACACCACTTGAAATTGTGCACTCTGATATTTCTGGACCAATGCAAACACCATCCATAGGTGGATGCAATTATTTTCTCACATTTATTGATCATTTTACAAGAAAAACATGGATTTATTTTCTTAAACACAAATCTAATGCATTTGGATGTTTTCAGCAGTTCAAGGCACTTGTGGAGAAGGAAAGTGGTCACTTCATCATAGTCTTAAGGACTGACAGAGGTGGTGAATATGTCTAAAATTATTTTCTATTTTTTGTAAATATCATGGAATACATAAGCAATTTACTGCACGGCACACATGTCAGCAAAACAATGTCGTTGAAAGGAAAACAAAACCATTACGGAGATGGCGTGCAGTATGATGGATGCTAAACATTTTCCAAATGAATATTGGGCTGAGGCAGTTGAAACTACTATATACATCATGAATAGGTTCCCAACAAAGAGTGTCAAGAAAAAAATCCCTCAAGAGGCATGGACATGTATGAAACATAGTGTTTCTCATTTAAAATGTTTTGGTTGTGTCGCATATGTGCACGTCCCAGATGAACTAAGGAATAAATTAGATAATAAAGGACAAAAATGCTAATTTATTGGTTATTCAGAAGATACAAAAGCATACAAACTGTATGACCCTGTCACAAGGAAGGTCATAATCAATTGTGATGTTCAATTTGTGGAAAATGAAGCATGGGATGGAAGTGTAGAAAAGACAGAAAAAATTGTGAATCATGTCGCACATGATGACATGACATAAGAAGTGGTTCGAACACCACAAGCAACTCATCTTGTCGCAGTACCATCCACTCTTAGGACTATTCAACATGTCACACCTCAAGCTACTACAACACCAGTCGCAACTCAATCTACACCAGCAAGTACACTAAGAGCGTAGTAGACTCCAGCAAGCAACCCAAGGAATTCTTCATCCCCAAATCCGACTTTAGCAAGTTTGTTGCCACGAAGAACAAGAAGTTTGCGTGAAATATATGATGTTGATACAACAAATTCATTTTCAATTTTTGCATTATTTTCTCAAATAGATGATCTGCTAACTTTTGAAGAAGTTGTCAAAGATGATGTATGGGAACAAGCCATGGATGAAGAAATTGAATGCATTGAAAAGAATCAGACATGGGAATTGGTAGATGTACCAAAAGATAAGGATGTAATAAGTGTCAAATGGATTTATAAAATCAAGCAAGATGCTAATGGTAATGTGCAAAAGCGCAAGGAAAGATTAGTTGCAAGAGGGTTCACACAACAGCGCGTCATATATTTTAATGAAAAATTTGTGTCTATTGCACGCATAAACACAGTCAGAACAGTTTTGGCCATAGTTGTGCACAAAAAATGGTTTGTCTATCAGATGGATGTTAAATCTACATTTTTAAATGGTTAGTTGGAAGAGGAAGTATATGTGGAACAACCACAAGGATATAAGGTTCCAGAACAAGAAGACAAATTATACAAGCTAAAAAATGCACTTTATGGATTGAAGCAAGCCCCTATAGCTTGGTACAGTCGCATTGATTACTATCTCATTCAAAACGAATTTCACGGAAGTGAATGTGAAGCAACGTTGTACACCAAGGTCAATAAACAAGGTAACATGTTAATTGTCTGCTTGCATGTTGATGATTTAATATTTAGTGGTGATTTTGGCATAGAAGATTTTAAATCAGTCATGGAGAATGAATTTGAAATGATCGATTTGGGGCTTGTGAGATATGTTCTAGGCATTGAAGTCCATCAATCCAAATTTGGCATATTTATCTCTCAATCCAAATATGCAAATGAAGTCTTTAAAAGTTTCAATATGGTAAATTGTAAATCTGCACCAACATCAGTAATAATAGGGTTGAAATTGAGCAAGGAGGATGATGTATCAAATGTTGATCCCACACTATATAAAAGGCTGGTTGGAAATCTTATGTATCTTACTAAGACAAGGACTGATATAATGTATGGAGTTAGTATGCTTTCAAGGTTCACGGAGTCCCCAAAAGACTCACACTAGCAGGAAGGTAAAATAATTATGAGGTATATAGGTGGTACAAAAGGCTTTGGCATTATGTATTCAACTTCAAAAGAGTTCAAACTTGTTGGATACACTTACAGTGATTACGCAGGCAGTATGGATGATAGAAAAAGAACATCGGGGTATGCATTTCATTTTGATATAGGAGTAGTGTCATGGGAATCAAATAAACAACCCATTGTAACTCTGTCATCAGTAGAAGTTAAGTATGTCGTAGCTACAAGTGCCGCATGCCAAGATGTTTGGATGTGCAGAATGTTAAAGGATGTGTTGTAGTGTCAGGAACAACCCACAACAATTTATTGTGACAACAATTCGGCCATTGCACTGTCAAAGAACCATGTGTATCACAAAAGAACTAAGCATATTGACACCAGGTATCATCTCATCAGATAATTGGTAAATAACAAAGAAATTTGCTTAAAGTTTTGCAGCTCTGAAGATCAGTTGGCAAACATATTTATAAAACCATTAGAAAGGGATAATTTCTAGTATTTGCGTAGTTGTTTACGATTTGTTAATTATGCAAATGATTTGTTAACAATGAGCCGATTGCGTATCTAGTTTGCATTGGCTCTGTCAGTCATTTAGACAGTTAATCTGTCCATCTGAAATGGCATTCAATCTCCCACGGTATGGATTTCACCCCTCATCTTATTTAAGCAACTCCATATTAGTTCAAAATTCAAGTTTTAAGGTAGATTTCACTACAAAAATTAATTACAGTCTTTAATGTTACTCGATAGCTTCCAAGAGAAGCCATTTTCTGGTCTTTGTATTTAAGATGAAAAACATAGTCATTTGTAATAGAATGCAATGCATGAAGTGCAAGAAGAAGAAAGCAAAAGTATAAATCTTGGGAGCACAAGCTCTATGTAAAATCTCTCCCGCAATATATTTTGGTCCTAAAATAACGCACAAAGTTATAAGTTTTTGGGTTCGTAAAATTTTTCACGTGAAAAAGTATTTACTTTTGGATGTACGCCGTAAATATCTTTTTGGTTGCAAGAAGGTGAAATAATCTTTCGCAAATAAATCATGTGTGCGAAGTAAAAATTGAAAATTGCACGTAGGAAACATATCTGCGTAGTAAATTCCAATAAGTTGTAAATTGTAAGAACTGCAGAGTGAAATCTTGATATGCGTAGTTTCTCCTTCAGAAATAAGAGCCACGATTTGGAGAGAAACAAAAACGTTTCTTATAAATAGAAGATACCACTGCAAATGAGGATGTATTCATTTCCCATAAATGATTAATCAAAAGATGAATGAGGACGTAGAGAGTAGCGACAAAATCCACGTGCTAACCTATGAGCCAAAAAATGCCTGAAATTGTGACCCAAATCAGTCAAGAATTCAGATTTCGTGCTAAGCAAAATGATTCGAACGAGCATACATAATATAGAGCTCGAGTGTTCTAGTACCACATGTTTCCCATCTACGATTCAGTCATTAGGCTTCATGTAGTCGGAGAGCATTGAGATGGTTTGGTCGATCGGAACCCCTGCCTTGGACTTGACGAGGATGACCACTTCCCGATATTAGAAGGCCACGATCTGGTTAAAAACGACACAGTTCAAAAGATCCATATGCAGGATTTACAAGGGCCTTTCCGCCACCGGATATCCTTGGCCATGATCTGCAAAAACAAGTTGGGGAAAGATCCACAAAGGCCAAAATATAGCAAAACCGCCGAGACCTAAGTGAATAAAAACCATGAAATTTTTAGGATGTGTTCTGTTGGATCAGAGTATCCCTCTTTCAATAAGAAATATATTTTGTGTTTCAGCTATAGATCAGCTAATTAACCCTAGCATAAAGGAGGCCAAGGCATCAATTATCACGTAGGTCGTAGAGGCTACCTTCTAAAAATGCAGGGATGCAGTCAATGAAGAAATTACCCTCCAAATAATGGGGCCGTCGTTTTCCACTACATAGAAAGGAACACCTTAGCTGAAGATGTCGTTGGTGGTGACTAATAACAAACCCTTCCCCACCAATTGCATTGAAAAAGTGTAGTCACTAGCATAGATCCATCTTAAAAGGGGAACTACCATAGTACCAAGTGTTTAGAGGCATCCAATCTCTCTCGGTGCAAACCCGTTTTTAGAGTGCAAATGTTGAGGAAGAGTTTTAATTTGTGTTGTTTTATATATATGCGGTTGTAAAATGTTTTAAATCTAATTTGAGTGGACATGTTATTTTTTTATAATATATATATATATTTTAAAGTACACCTGCCAGCTCGAGGATGAGCACAAAAGGAGTTACACATCCCCATACTGGGATGTAGAATGCGCCTCTTCGGCACAACTAGGAAAAACATTCTCCCATGGAAATAGGCCATGTTTTGGCCACGTAATGGAATAAAACAAATTAGTTTCCGCCAGTCTCTCCAGTTGAGGCTGTGATCTAAGATTACATGCAGAGGAGTAACATAGATCTAAATATCAACAAGAGATCAAACAAATGTAGAAAACCGACCCAAGGCCTCTTACATAGAGATAACTGGACTCCCAAAACAGAGTGGAAGATGTTGGATCAAAGCTCACAGTAAGGCTAAACAATGGATATTTTCACAGCCCCTTTTGTGAGAGAGTTAGGGCTATACCTTCTCTGATACCATATGAAGAAATGGGATCAACCTAGATCAAAGATGATCCTCATAGTAAAAGAAAAAAATCCTATTAATCATAATGATAAGATACAAGGGAATGCCTGAATTTATAGTACAATGGAGGAGGCCCATAATGGTTGGGTAGTTGTGAAGTCCCATGTAAGCTTAAGGGTTTGTTTCCTATATCTAGAAAACAATTCTAACAGCTAACATCCTCTAACAGTTGGATTGATGAAACAACGTTCAAAATTAATAAATAGTGGTAACTAGTATAGAAAACTAAATAATAAAGCGTAGTTACAAATTTAATGACTATTGCAATAACTCCACTCGTCAATCCCTTCTTCAAACGAATATGCTTATTAAAAAAACATAATGAAGTTTTGAAAAATAAACTAAACTTTAACAATATGTTTTTATCAAGTAACTTAGCATTTCACATAATGTGTACATGAAAATATCAGCTGTGAGAGTTTTAGAAGATCCGGAAAAACCCTAGCTAGGGTTTTTAGAAAATCTTAGCAAGCTTGGAGTCTAGCCAGCGCATACGTTGGCCAATACCAACCAAGCCTAAAAAAAGTGGGAATATTTACTTATGCTAATATTTTCTGAAAATTTCTAGTAAAGGTGTTTTTTTCTCAGGTTTTTTTACTTTCTCGCTCCAGTTTTTATGCCCACTATGTCCTTTTGATTTATTTGGCAATCTTATTGACTATGGTATGACTTCTTTGTTGTGTCAAGCATAATCCCGATAGCTGGAAGACATATCGTTGGTTTTTTTACTTTTTTTCTTATTGCATGTAGGACAAAGGTACACAAATTTTTACTTTGTCTGATTATATGATATGTCTTTAAGACATGTGTCCTACAAACCCTAAACCTATGTCAGCTAGTCCTGAGGACATTTGGCTTGGATATGCATCTGGCGTTTCTCTCATCCCAAATGCTAGGGTTTCCTTAGGGAGATTAGAGGGTTTGTAGATTTCCTTTCTTCCTCGAAACCTTTTTTCAAGCATAGAAAATATTTAACAGGGGAGAAGTCTCATTCCATACAGAAGGCCAAAGATTTCAAGGATCTCTTCGACATGCAACACTATGTTTTAGGAAAAGATATCAATATTCATTGAGTTGATATTTTTGCCTCTCGAGCGGTATTTGGAAGGCTCGAGTACACCAGAGATTGGAAGGCTGAATTGATCGAGTGGGTTGACAAGAACTGGTTTCCCCTGTTCAATTACAATCCTAGAACGACTATGTTGGTCAATGGATGGATCTGCTTTGGTTTCCCTAAACCTGAGGACGTTCCCAGAGTTCTCACTGGTATTTGTCTTATAAGGGAAGGATCCTTGGTTCTCAAGAGATGGCATGTTCATTTAAACCATGTGTCTAAGCGTATGACACAAAGACACTTATGGTGTTTGATGCTAGGTTTCCCCATTAAGCTATGGAAAGAAAATGTGTTTATTGGTCTTGCAAATAGACTAGGCCATTTCATAATATTGGACAAAAAGATGCTTTACGGGATGGACAAGCATGTTGCAGCTGTCACTGATAGAATTCAATATCTCCAAGGGTTTGCCTAACATTATTGATATCCACTTGGGAAGACTGGGTGATTAGCCAAAAATTGGATCACTATAAAATCCCATTCCGATGTAATTTCTACAAGGAAGCGGGACACTTAAAAGCTAAATTCCCTAAAATGATATTTGGTGACGATTCTGACTAATCTTGTGATTCACTGATCAGAGCTTCCAAAGAAGGGGTTTCTCCTAAAAAGTCGGGCGTGGAGTTGTTGGCTGAGAAAATTGGTCAAAATCATGAATATCCACCTATAAACAAACAAGAGGTGGCTCAGAAATATGATCAAGGTACGAATATCTCATCTCCCACTCCATATGAGGGTGTGACTAAAGAAGAGATAAATTTTGATCTAGTGTTGAAAAAATCTAGACATTAGGAGAGCCCCAGGGAATATAAATGATGGTATTAAAAGGAATTTATTTGTTGAAAATTATCTTCATGAACCCCTAGATTCAGGTTTATTTGCTGATGAATTTCCCCTAGTTAGTAACCAGGAAGATGTCCCCAAAATTCCTGAACCTAAATCTGATTCTACTGTTAAAAACCCTATAATTGTTAATTCAAAGGAAAATATTATGGGGTTCCCGACTTCTTCCTCTACTGATCCTATCCTGATACATCCTTTGCATAAATCTACCCTTAGACTTACTCGAAGAAACCCTCTTCGAATTTGGATGTTTTACCTACTTCAACTCTTAGAAATCAAAATGTAACTATTGGAAAGAAAAAAGCTCCAAAAATTCCTCCAGACTCTGCATACATCAAAAATATTTGCATTCCTCTCTCTGATAGGATAAATGAAGCTTGTCATAATTCAAATCGAAACTCTCCTCCCAATTCAGCACGAGCCCTTAGAGCAATCTTGCTTGAACAAATGGTGGATTAATGTCTATTATGCCTTTTAGAATCTGTGGTTTAGGGGGTGTGTGTAACATCCCAAGATTTCATAAAAATTTAAAACTTTTAAAAATGGCATTAAATAAGATCAATATAGCTGTGGAAAATAATAAATGTTTGATTACGACAACATCCATTAAAAAGTCGTTTCATACTAATCATAATTTAATTTCTGAGTTAGCAACATTTGATAACGACAACTTAACACACTTTTGACAACGTGATTATTGTAATAAATGTACTGACAGGTCATAAATATGATGCGGTGCTTTTATTTTGACAAGACACTGGCAGTTTGCTTTTTGATGTCTAAGGGTGTCCTACGAGGTACCCTGGAGTTTACTTAGCTGCAATGCTAAAGCATTTGAAATGTTTATATGTGCAGATGACAGGTAAGAAGTTTCATAATTGCATAAATTCAAAGTATGTGTATAGTTCAATTCAACGTCATAAATAAATAGAATGTTATGAAATCTGTTGCGACTCCCAACAAGCATGCAGATATGAATTACATGGTTATGTTTATTGGTTTCAAATGCTGTCTTACAACTCAACAATGTTTAAAAACAAAGTCGTCTATTAAAATCATCAAACTGTTAGGTTCGTTGTTGTGACCATCGTCATTGTTGTAGCTGGCTTTGTCGTCGTCTTAAGATAATTAAGACTCGCATAGTACTAACATAGTAATTGTATCGCTAAACCATTAAATGCTTGCATTAAGAAGTTTGGGTATGAAGTGTATAGTATTAACATGGTTTTTATGCTAATATTTAATCATTGAATTAGTTTGAAATACCAAAATGCAAACTCTATCTTTTTAATATTAGCAACATTGAGAACTATGAAGAAGTATAGACAATAATCAAAATTACAATGTTAACATTATAATTCTTATGAATTATTAACCTATGCAATAATTTGACAACGTTTAACTATTCACAATATATAAAAACCTTGTGCCTTATAATAAAATAATGTCCACAATGTTAAACTCTCCTATAGTTGGAACTTAATACTATGACTATGAACATCACTAGCAAATAACATATAAAACTTTAATATCAATATAACATATCATTGCAATCGAATTCTTGATCATAAACTTAGAACTATATCGTTTGATATATATGATACTGACATGTATTTAATAATGAATGGACAGGTTGACAAGTCTTAAAGCTCGGCATGTGCTTCGAGCTGGTGTGGAGATAGTGTATCGATCCTGCAATAATTGCTCGACCCATACTCCATGGTGACGAGGACTGTTAGCACTTCTATGTAATGCAAATAATGCAACGATGACTGCGAAAGCCACTGTGTAAGGTTTTTATGTTTGAAACTCCTCCGAGCTGGATGTAGAATGAGCCATCATGAGCCAAGGTGGCAAGGCTGTGCTTGTGAAATGATGGAGCAATAAATACAGTTGTTGTTTGGCCCAATGTAACCTTGCTGGCTCACCCGTTATCGTTGATTATGATGAATTTGGAACGTTGGATGTAACCCTAGCATTTCATCATTGTGTTGATTGATAGAGATTTAATGACTTTCATTGTTCACTATTGTTTCGGGCAGCGAGGCCGACAAGCTGTTGGATGTTAGGGTTAGAAGAAATGTGAGGGGATTCGACCTTGAGACCTGTAGGTTTAAGTTGATAGTTGCAGGTTTCATTCTGCTGTCATGGCGTTGTGATAAAATCTTGTGTCTTTTGTTTGTATTGCTGTCGAGTTTATAAATATAGTTTCGTTTCTAAGTTTGAGTGGAAACAAAACACTTCTGTGAAGAGAGAAGAGTATCCTGGTCTCGGTCCATTCATGGAGTTCATCGTTTGCTGGTGAAAAACATGGAGCTTGGTCACTGTTGCTAAAGGTGAGTTTATTTTTTTTAATAAGACTTAGAGATGTCTGAAAAGTTTAACTTACAGCTCGTTTTTAATCAATGTCTAACCCTTCGATAGTTTTATGATAGGTACAGGATTTGAATGTCGACTTGGGAAAGGGTTTGGAAAAGGTTGGAAACCCTCCATTCCTGGTAAGCTCCGGGTCTCAAACCCTCGTAGGTGCCCATTCGGACTTTGTTGATAAGGTTTTCACGTATTGTGTAACAAGGATTTCCACCATGTTTTCGGCGTTGTCTATTAGTCAGGTTTCTTTGAAGAACTTTTATGTTTGAAAAGAATATTGTACAGGGAAAACAACCCTCGTCTGTTTAAATGTTATATGGCTTAATAGATACTTAGTTCGTCAATGTTGTGAGTTTTGAAAACTCGTTTTAAGAGCTTAGAGGGTAGGGATAAACCCTATGTGATTTTTGTTGTAATTGTAATGTCAATCCGATACAATGATGATTCCTTTGTAACTCTGTAACTTGTGTTGGGTTCGAAACTTGAAGTCCGAAATGTTTTGGGTTAAGTTTTAATGAAATAGAATTTAGAGCCGAAGCTCGTTACACTCTGTATGCTACGTTTTAATCTCAGCAATGGGAAGTGTTGTTTTAAACTATTCGTTTGAGTTATGTGTAAAAGATAATGACTGTCGAACTATGCACAACTATATGCAATTTATTAGTTAATAAACTATGTGTATTAGAAAACGATGTAGTAGTTTGTTTTTTACTGTAAAAGAAAATGAAAAAGGGGCTATGCCCAGACTCTAGTTTTTCTTTGATTTGGTAAAGATGTTTTCGTATGAAAAACTCCAGAAAATATTCAAGCAAAAACTAGGGTTTTTGTACTGTTATTTAAACATGAATGTACATCATGTTTTGTTTGATTGTTGAAAATGATGATGAAAACTTAGAATTACTAATCTAGGGTTTTATATATGATACGAAACCAAGCTTTGAATAATAAACACAGTTTGTGATGTAGATGGAAAATACGAAGGTTGTAAACAAGATAGGGTTTACATTTCTTTTTTTTTCAATTTCTGATAATACTGAATAATTGATGAAACAAAGATTTTGTGAAGAAATAAAGTGTGTGTGTGAAACATGAATATTGTATATTTGTTATTACTTACAGCTTATAATAAACGGTAGCAATGCTATTTAATTGAAGATGTGATAAATGAAAGTCTTGAATTGAATTTATTTACTATGTAAATAATAGAGATAAGAAAACAAATATGTATTGTGTAGAAGTTAAACAATATTTGTTTTTCATGAAATAATAAAATATCATGTATCATTCAGATACTATACAGTAAATCTTTACTACATTTAGCTATAGGATAGAAAGTGAAAATCATTTCAATTACTATACTTATCTATCCAATCAATGGCAATCTGCCTATCTTTCATCTTTATTTAATTTGCTTCTCTATACTAGAGTACGATGCAAATAATAGCATGTGGAAAAATGTAGAGATAGATTTATCAATTCAGACTTAAACAAAATCAGAATCAATTCTTTTTCAAAACAGAGATTACTAATTTTTACTAAACATAACTATTAACTGAAATAAATTAGGAAACAGTAAAACCTGGATTAATTCTGTAGGGAAACAAACAGCCCAAGAAGACTGTTCCACCCAACCAATTACTGAAGATAGCCAAGTACTTGCCTTAGGACCCCCGAGCCTGTTCACTAAACCACTAGGAGGAAGAAACTTAGGAATTTAGGATCTCCACTTGCAGTAGCAATAATTGTCAAATCTTCAAGAACTAGCAGTACAAAGGACCTGCACCAGCTTCTCTGGCTCTCCTTATCAAAATAGTTTGCAGACTTATGATTGCACTCACAACTAGCCTCCCTATTCGAATCTCTCAGTGATCACTTGATGCACATGAGGAATATTTCTGCAGAAAATATTGTCTAAGGGCTTCCTACCCAATTCGAATTTGCCTTATGTAGGATGCCTAGGCCTTTTCAGTTGTTACTTGCTCATTAAATGAGCTGCCTACCCACTCCCACCACCTGATTAGGGATAGTTGTCCCATAACCAACAGCTAGTGGTGAAGTGCAATTGCTACCATCTATCCCATTCCTTCTAACAACTTCCATTTCTCCTAGTGGATCAGTGAACACTCATTTAACAGTTCCCTTGGGTGTTTGTCTCCTACTTAATTTATTTAAATAATAATAATCAATAATTACATTCATCCTTGACCAAACTTGGTCATAATTTCAAAACTTTGAAATTAAAATTTAACATAAAGTATTTTGCAAATAAAATAATATTTTCAGAATTTGGATAGGTGACAGTGTGGGAAGACTAGAGCACATTGTATACTTATAAAAGCTACTACTCCGGATGTCATCTATCTCTAGGAAACCATGTGTGCTGCGAATGATGCCAGTGAAATTATTTCAAACCTTTTTCCATCTTGGGAGGTATGTGCTATGGACTACAACAACCTCTCTAGGGGTATTTTATCATGTTGGAACCCTAGAGCTGTAAATATTAAACCCTACAAAACGAAGGGTGGTATTCTTATGGAAGGTATTTTTCTTGAAGGGAATTTGAGTATTTCAATCCTAAATTGCTACGACCCCTATAAACAAAGGGAGTATTTTTGGACTTCCCTTTATGAAATGGGGATTTTGCAAATTCCCAATCTTATTATTGCAAGGGATTTAAACTTCACACTTTATGTTGCATGGATATGGGGAGAAAATGCTAAACTAGATCCTCCGATGGACTTCTTCAATAATATTCTAAATGCTTCTAGCCTTATAGACATCTTACCTCCTATCATCGGTCCAACCTGGAGTAATGGTAGATGTGGTGGGGAAGCAGTTAGTAAGAGATTGGATCATTTAATGATGAATGAACATGTTATGAATGAACTTCAAAAATTCAGAACCTGGGAGGTTAAATCCTCCATATCGGACCATTTCCCAATTATGTTGCAATTGGATGGGGTAAAAATTGGGAGATTTTTTCCCTTTAAATTTAACAATTCTTGGCTCAAGGAGCCAAATTTATGCAAACTTGTTACAAAGTGTTGGAAAAATTTTCAAACTTCTGAGAACACTTCTCCAATGGATAACTTGGTTGCAAAACTTAGACAATTAAAGATCAAGGTCTCCTGTTGGGAAAAGGAGAAAAAAAGGAATAAGACAAAGAATTGAGAGATGTGGAACAGAAGCTGAACACAATATTTGATTCAAACCCAAGATATATTTTGCTGGAAGAGGAAATATTTGAAATTAAGGATCTTAACACCCGAAGGAATTATCTACTTCAACAAGAAGAAAGGGCATGGAGACTCAAGAGTCGGGCCATTTGGTTAAACTCAGGTTATAAAAACACTCGATTCTTTCACAATTATGCCACTTACAAGTGGAATACTAATACAATCTAGGATTTAAAAAATGAAGATGGTACTGCCCTGCATAGAGTTGAAGACTTAAAATCTAGTGCTATCTGTCACTTCGCCACTTTGTTCAAGGAACCAGAGAGATCCAGTATTGAATTACAAATGCATCTCATAAAACATTATCCATATTTTTTCACAAAAGAAGAAGGAATGAGGATCGGTGCTCCTGTCACAATGAAATAATTGGAGGAATTTCTTAAACCTTTTGCTCATGACAAAAGCCTGGGACGTGATAGATGGACGGTTGAACTGTTTATGGATTTCTTCGATTTAATGGGGGATGAACTACTTCAAATGGTTGAACACTTTAGAAGTGAAGGCTATGTTTCCATAACTTTAAATCAAACTTACATTTCTCTAATTCCCAAGAAAAACAAACCTGAAATTTTTGGTTATTTCAGACCAATTTCTCTTTGCAATCTGGCCTATAAAACCATCACTAAAATCGTTGCAAATAGAATAAATCCCAAACTTGATAACATGATAACAAAGGAGCAATTCAAATTTCTTTCCAGCAGACATATATTGGATGATGTTGGATTAACACATGAATGCATCCACTCTATCAAATTGAAGGATATTGATGCAACTATCTTAAAAATGGACTTGGTCAAAGCTCATGACCAGGTCAATTACGATTTCTTGATATTGATTTTATTGCAAATTGGTCTACCTCTTGCTGTGACAAATTGGATACTGGCTTTTGTTACCTATGCAAACTATTATTTCCTCATTAATGGCTCTCCTACCTCCTTTTTTCATGGATCTCGGGGCATAAGAAAAGGTTTCCCTTTATCCTCATTAATGTTTCTACTTGTTATAGAAGGGTTAAGCAATCTAATCCATCTAGCTCGAAAGGGAGGAAAACTCAAAGGTGTTAAAATAACTTATTCTATTATTATTTCACACATCTTGATTGTGGATGATGTTATATTGTTCGGTAGGGGATTTAAGGAGGAATGGGAACATTTTGCAAATATTATAAAAATCTTTTGTGATGCCAAAGGAATGAAAGTTAGTAGCACAAAGTCAAATGTCATATGCCACAACATGGATCCAATAGTGATGGATGATATTAAGGATGTGCTTCCCTTTCAGGATTCTAGATTAACAGATGGTTTTAAATGCTCGGGGTATTTCTTAAAACTAAACTGCTACAGGTCCAATGATTGGAGATGGTTGATCCAAAATTTTGAAAAGAGGATTTCAAATTGGTCATACAGAATGCTCTCCCTGGGGGGGATATTAACTCTACTAAAAGCAGTTTTGAAAGGCATTCATGTCTATTGATTCTCACTTGCTCACATCCCAAAAGCCATTATCAACACTTTTCACAAAAGAATGTTTAATTTTATGTGGAGTGGTACATTGGAGAAAACAAATACATGTTGTAAATTGGAAGCGATTGTTTCTTCCAAAAAAAAAGGTGGTTGGGGAATTAAAAATATTGAATGGTTCAATAATGCCTTAAGTTTAAAATGCCCATGGAGAGGAATTTGGGGAAATGGTTTATGGAACCAGATAACTAGAGAGAAATACCTGAAGAATTACATTTTTAAATGGATTAGATCCAACAAGAAAAATACCAAAAACTCTTCAAATTTTTGGTTGGTTGGATCTAGGGAAAATGTTTGGGTTGGCATTGATTCTATTGTTGGTCGTGAAGAGTATTTTCGCCTCTCCTCTTACATAGTGGAATACTTATAGGAAATTGGTTATACAACACTTCCCAGATTAAAACCTAATCGGAAGGTAGTAGAACGGTCTTATTGGTTTTCTGCTTCAGATCTGGGCATTGCAAGGGGCATGCAATTATAATGGGACACATATATTTCTAATCTATTAGCTATGGGTATCATCATTTCAGGATCAAAAGACAAGATTGTTTGGATTGGAAACAGTAAAGATGGACATGTGGCAACTAAAGAAGCATATAAATACATTGCAAATCATGATAATTACTCTGTTCCTAACTGGTGGTTTGATAAACTGTGGAAATGGAAAATTTCAGAAAAAAATAAAATGTTTTATTTGGATGATCTTTGAAGACACTATTCTCACTTGGGACAACCTCATGAAGCGGGTTTGGAAAGGACCAAGTAGATGTTCTCTTTGCAATTGTGAGGAACAAATAGTTAAACATATTTTTATAACTTGTTCTTTCACAAAAAACCTTTGGAATATTGTTTGCAATAATTTTAATATTTGCATGGGCTGGGATAAAACATCTTTGAAGAGGAATTCCTATATTTGGCACAAACTCATAGGAACATAAACTGCTTCCAACGATTATATGTTGTATTATTTGGAAATAAATAAATGTTTCTATCTTTGAAGACATATCTGTTTCTATTTTGATTGGACTGGAGAAAACACTGAGCTTGTACAAGGAAATGTGTCATGAAAGCATAAATCCCACAAAATCCAGGAACCTTGAACAAATTCCATGTATTATTAAAGCCCACAGATTTTTTGATGGTGTTGTTGGGGGAGTTCTATGTGATGCGGGTGCTTTTATTATCTTAAATCATTCTCACACTTTCAAATTGAAGTTGCATTGCGGGAAGGGCACCAACATAAAGGAAGAACTTATTTCTGTATGGTGACTTATTCGTTTCATAGATCTTCTTGATATTGATTCTCTCAAGATATTTGGAGACTCTCTAACAGTGGTTAATTGGGCAAACAAACGGCAGGTTTGCAATCTATTACTCCTTCTCATTGGTGTCACATAATCAATGAAATCTTCAGGGGGTTCCATTGCTGGTCCATTCAACATGCCTTTAGAGAGCTTAATGATGTTGCAGATTCTCTATCGAAGGATGTGATGCTTCAGGAAGAAGGTGTCTTATTTTGGGAGGAATATATTGAAGAAAACTTGGAAAATGATGGACATTTTCCTTTTTTGTGTGTTTAATTTCAAATTACTGTGTTGGATAGTCTTGATGGCTTGTTGTATTCTACTTTAGTCTTATGATCCTCGATATTTTGATTTTATTTGATTAGTCTTGTTGATTGGCCTATATATGTTTTTCTTGAATGGCCTTCTATGGACAGTGTTGGATATATTTGTATACTTTTTTATTCGAAAGAATAGCAAAAGTATGTTTTTTCTTCTTGAAAAAAAGTGAAGACAAAAATATCATCCAGGAAAAATGGTCCAAACATTTTTCCCATAAAATTCCAGTCCCCACCATCCCACAGACTTGGGATTGATCAATCTCGGTTTGTGGAAAATCCTTAGAGGACTCCTGCACAAGTGATGATGTCAACTATCCTTATTTTAACACATGACTCGTTTCTTTCTTTAGAAAAAATTCTCATTTCTTTAATTGTTTTATTGAGGTTATTTATTTAATTTCATGGTCCTAATTTACTTTGATATATTTTTATAGACTGATTTTTACAACAAATAGACATGTGTTATCATAGTTAAAATCGTCGGTATACTTTAATTATGCCACTTGGGGACCATACACTTGGATGAACTTGAGACTTTTCGGAGCCCCAACTCTAGGAGGGTAACTTTGAAATTCTACTTACATGTCTAATCCCAAGTAATGAGGTACTTTATGATAATATATTATATTCTAGTAAAACACATAATGCTTTTATTAAATTTTTTCAAGCACAAAAATAAATTTTTAAAGAAAATGATGTAATTTATTATCTTCTTTAAGGTTCTATAGACCAAAGTTGATCTTAGTGGACATTAATAACCATCACCATCACCATCATTATTATATATAAATATAAATAAAAAAAATATAACTTGTATAAATATAATATTTACATGAAAATAATTTTACCTTTATCATCTATGTATATAAGTAGTTTCATTTTAAATGATTAAAATATTTACACTAAGAGATCTTTCAAAACAATATACGTTAGAGGCTATACCTGAAGATGAGATATATTATCACCCCATTGGCTAAGTTCACCCACTATTACAATAGCTTTGGAGTTGATTTACGAATTGGCGGGGATTTGATTATACAATTTTTCATCTTTTACAATGTTTTATGCTAATTAAATTATTTTATTTTTATGAAATAAAAATTAATTTATCTATCACTTTATTGGTGAGGAAAATTTAACTCTAATTATCTAGATTCAATCACCATAAAAATTTTAAAATTTGACCCCATATGGGATGATAAGAGACTTCATAAACTAGCAGGCAATGATAATGACATTGGCTTTGTTTCTCCCCCTCCACGTGTTGACCCAAAACTTTGTGGAATGATTGCTAGCATGATGAATGTTGGGTGGGTGACAAACAAACATTTAATGGGTTATGAAAAAGCATGGTTAGAAGGGACTTGCGACAGTTCGCACCAGCTGCCATGAAGACTTGGCCATTGATGGTTTCCTTGGTAAGGTCATTTCCATGCATGAGTTACAATGCAGGAAAAAATGGCAATATCCTTCATAACTCTCCAATTTGGTTGCATCATCTTTCTGTCATGGTCTCTTAGCTTTCCCTAGTCTTTCTTGGCCTTTGATGTTTATGCTTCCTTTTTCCCTCTATGTGATGTCCCCTAGTCAGAAGTGGCACTATCCATTCCGCGGTTCCAACTGTTTAGTTTCGCTAAGTTCAAGTGGAGTTATCTACCCCTTTCTATGAGTTTGTTTGGGTGTGGGGATAGATCTTTCCTAAAAAAAAATTGTTGTTTTCTTTACTTTGGGGTATTTGTATATTCCTTTTAGTCTGATTTAACTGTTCCTACAACTTAATTTCCTATGGAGGGCCATGGTCTAGGTCAAAGGGAAAGGTAGTACCTCCTAGCCTTGCATTTAATAGGAGGCTTAAGATGCCGAGGATACCTACCTATGACACATACACCCTCCTATTCGACATGAAAGTTTGAGTCTGAGGCTTGGGTTAACGTTGAACAAGGGTTCACTCATGCTGTTGAGATTAATTCCGAAATGTGGCCACTAGCTTCCGATGGGGGAACTTCAAGATCTAGGGATATAAAGTATTTGAGAACTGTTGCATTATACTGGTAGATCAAATACCTTATTTGAAAAGCATTAATGGAAAACAAAGAGGAAAGGGATGATTTGCTTTTGCAAATGGACAAAAACCAAGACCAGTTATGAAAAATGGACTCCAAGTTGAATGTTTTAATTAAGGCAACCACAAGTCTGAACTTTGTTTTTGGGGAGATTGAGACCCCTCATATCATCAGGTGTAAATGGTATCTATCTTTGATGATCATATTGTTGCTTGATACCATTTATATCTAGTTTTATTTTTCAATTTCCTATTATCTTATATCAGCCCAGGATAATATAACTCTTTACATTGATTCTTTTTATACCAGAAAACTCATAGCTGAAGTTAGTATGACTATTTGGAACTCAAATGAAAGTTTGTTTTTTTGTGGTTGGTTTGGTTTCCCTAATGGCAGACCAACCAAAACTTCTATGTATATTTTTGCTAATTAATATAATTCCTATAACTTAAAAAACTATTAAAATTAAAACTTCTATCTAATGTTATAAAGATTCAACATTAATATGTTTATTTATTAAAATTTTGGTTTTTTCCACTAACACTACCCAACATCAACACCTACATCATTGTGATAATTTCATTAAAGTGTCTTACAACCCACCGATAGAACTCAATCAATTTTTTTATTAAAGATACTAACGAAACTTCACCATAACATTTACTATGATTTCATGATGCATTTCCTCAAGACATTTACGCACAAGCATAACACTCATATCATATAGTATTATAATACTATATATTATAACATATCATAGTATTATATTATAATTACAATGATAGATGTTTATATCTTAGAATTTGGGGTGGAATACCATCTATGTTTTTCCTAGATTGAAGGAGGAATGGACAAGTGTATTGTCCAGATTGATTTTATGGTCGTCATTCAAAATTCCAAATAAACATTTATAAAAAAAGAAATATTAAAAATAACTAGTAGTTGATGCATAGATAACTCGTAGCTCATGCATTGAACATGGCAGGATGATTTGGACAATTCACCTCCTACACAGGGGATGACAAATATTTGCTAGAGGGGGCTGGAAGGAGTTTTAGGGTTTGCTAAAGATGCCGAAGCCCTAGTTCTCTAATGGCCGCCAGTGGCCATCGCTGTCAGGCACTGTGGAGATACTGCTGCATTGACAGCTGACGTGCGATGTGGAGATTACCTATTCTCGTGATCGACGCCAATGGTGTTGGGTTTTGAGTCATGTTTCGAAGGTAGGTTTTTTCCCCTACTCCGGTTTTTACCATTATTCACTATCCCTGCTTTCCTCTGTTAGTTTTTACTGTGTTTTTTCGCTACCCTACGATGGAAACTCATGAAGAACAGCTGGACTATTCCTATGATCTGTCGGATGGGATGCCGATCTGGACTTAGACACCTGGCGTTGGGTGGCATGATGTGCTGAGCACTGCTGGTTGTGGGCAGGCCGGGTTTTCATCAGGAGAGACCCTTTTGGAGACTGGTTTTTCACCGTCAAATTTTTTGGCACTCTCCCCAGGTCTCTTGCCGTTAACCGATTCATCACCTCTCCTCTCATCGGCACCACCTCTGAAGGAGTTGGCGGCACCCCTTTGGTCCTCTGATCAGGTGATTCAGGCCATAGAATGCTCGGCGGCTGAGGGTAGAAGCCTTGGTTCTGCAAGTGATAAAATTATTGGACCGGGTAAACCAAACTTTTTCTCATCAGATACCCTCCCTGGTCTGCATGTTGAAGGACCTCAGGAAGAAACTGGTATAGGGATTCTAGGATCCACGAACAACGTGGTTTTTCCAGTCCATGTGTGGGCTCTGGTACCAGCTCTGAAGAGTGGGGAGGACGTTCCTCTGATGATTCAACCCATCCAGAGAAGCGTGTTAGGAAATGATGGTTGAAGTTGAGCGGACAAAATACAATTACGCCCTAGGTGAGGATATTGAGTGGCATCAACTTGTCAAGATGACCAGTATAACTCTGGTTGGTAAGGCATTGGGAAGGTCGTTCTCTCTGCGTACCATCAAGGCGTGGGTGGCAGAGCACTGGGTTGCTCAGCTGGGCTATACCCCTGAGGTAGTTGAATTAACTCGAAACTAGTTTGCTTTCAATTTTCAAAATGAAGAACAAGCTACATGGGTTCAAAATTCAAACTGGTGTTGGGATCATTATCCAGTTATGATAAAACCCTGACATCCGATGTTTGATGCTAGCCGTGAATGACTGGATTTGGTTCCTATCTGGGTTCGTCTACCAGGCTTACCTATTCATTACTGGTCGGCAAGGCACTTCAAAGGTATTAGGAACTTGATTGACACTTATCTGAATGGAGATTATAGTTTCCTTGAAACCCATCAGCGGAAGGTAGCAAGCATTCTGGTTAATTTAAATATTAGGGAAGGTCTGGCACTGGATGTCACACTCAGCTGGGGGCCCTATACATATGTTCATAAACTTGATTATGAAAATGTTCCTTTTAGGTGCCGTAGGTGCCATGCCTATGGACACCTGGTTGCAGATTGTAAGCTACCCTTAAGGCGGAGAAATGGTAGTGGCCACAAAAAATCCATAGACGAGGAGGCTCCTCCTCCTGTCGGCCAAACAACAACAATTTCCCACCAAAATGTGGATATTGAAGCTGGCTTCGAGCATGGACTGTCTCGATATGCGGAGGCTCCTACTCTTGTTGGTCAATCAACCACATAACTCATTCCTATTGCGGAGGTCGAAGTTGGCTCGGAGAAGGGCCCAATTAGGGCTATGTCACATGTGGAAGGAACTTCCCTGGATGCAGTCCCTGCTAGGATTTCACCTTCGGCCCCTTTCATGGCCTCGAGGACTACTGTTGCGGGTATTCCTCAATCTATAAACCCCCTTTCCTTTCATTTTTTTTTAAATAATTTTTCTTTGGACAATACAGACTGGTTGGAGGCTCTCAAAAATTTGTATATCTCTTCCCCTATTGACCCGGTGGAAACCTCCTGTATTGAAATCGACCCTGCTTGCACTTTGAAAAACCCATCGAATCCCGGTGTGATGATTATTGATTTACCCCCTGATCCTGATCCTTCCCCCGAAGAGGTTCGTTCTTCATCATCCCCTACCAACTCTTCGGATTCTGGATATTTCTTATGATCTCTTACCAAGATTTCCCTTGGGGGGCTGGGTGCTGGGGTGTGTAAACCGGGTAAAGGCCATGGAAGGAAATCTCATTTATCCAAGGCATAGTCCAAGGCCAAGATGGACCTGCTGGAAGGTAAACAGGTGACTATTGATCGGGCGCTTAGAGCGGTGCATGCCCAGAAGAGGGGATGCTAATGAAGGTTATGTCTTTTACCTACCGGAGTCTGGCTGGTCCCCTTAAAAGATCAGCATTGCGTAGAGTGGTATCTCTTGAACACCCGGATATCATTCTACTTCAAGAAACTTTGGGTGAGGGTTCGGTGATAAAGTCTTTGTTAGAGAGTTGGTTCAGTGGTTGGTCTTTTGCTACTCTGGATGCCCGTGGTCGGTCTGGTGGTCTGGCTATTGGCTGGAATACACGAACGATGAAGTTTCATAATATTTGGGGGATGGAATCCGTTCTGGGATTATCCTGCTCGACTCTTGATTTTGGTGATTTGTTCATTGTGGCCAATGTTTATGGTCCTTATTTGAACCGTATCCCCTTTTGGGATACTCTTCTCTCAAATCCGTTATTACAGGAAGGGAACCTCTTGTTAGGGGGGGATTTTAATTTCTCTCTTGGCCCGACAGAAGTTTGGGGCAGCAGAGCTCGTTCTGACCCTCTAACTAATTATTTCACACAAAAGATGGTTATTCATAATTTGATTGATATCGAGCCTACACTCCTTAAGCCTACATGGAAGAATAATAGAACTGGAGAAAACCGGGTCGAGAAGCGGTTGGATAGATTTTTGGTTTCTGATTCTTTTTTGGATAGGAACTTCCTCTTGAGGCAATGGGTGGGATCTGGGGGATCATCTGATCATTTCCCCATTTTTCTTGAACTCCATATGGGACCTATTAAACCTACGGGGCCTCTTAAGTTCAATAAAACTTGGTTAAAAGATGAGTCCTTCACTAACCTGGTAACTTCTCTCTGGGTACCTTACAGTCCTAGGGATGCTCTCTCGGCCTCACAACAGTTTTATGCTAATATCAAAAGGATTAAAGGACCGGTTAAGCTGTGGGATCACGATAAGAGAGGCAGAGATGATAGGGAATTGGAGCTGATTGAACTGGACTTGAGGTCTATTTATGATTCTAGGACTGGGGGTCTGGGGTCTGTGGAGGAAAAGGTTCACCTTGTATCGCTGGAAGGCAGGCGGAACTCGTTATTGTTGGAAAAAGAGGAAATGTGGAGATTGAAAAGTAAGGCGGTATGGCTTGTAGCCGGCGATGAGAATACAAAATTTTTTCATGCATATGCGAAAGGAAGAAAGGCAGCCAACACTATTTGGAGCCTTGAGGACTAAATGGGGGAAACACATAATTCCTTTGATGGAATGGCTGGGGTGGGGGTAAATCATTTCCAGACTCTTTCTAAAGCCCCTACACAAGTTACTGTTGCTGAAATTGTTAGGATGGCTCAAATTTTTCCACGGTTTGCTGAAGAGGAAGATAATAGTCCTTGTTGGAAATTGTCTCGGAAGAAGAACTGAAGGGGGTCCTTCAGAGCTTCCAGAAAGATAAAAGTCCGGGTCCAGATGGATGGACAGTTGAATTTCTTTTGGCACTATTTGAACTCATTGGGAACGACCTATTACAGATGGTCAAAGATACAAGAATCTATGGGCGAATTCCAGCTGCACTAAATTCTACCTTTATTGCCCTCATCCCTAAGACATATAATTCTTCTTCTCTTGGTGACTTCATACCAATCTCTCTATGCAACTATGTGTATAAGGTGGTATCCAAAATTATTGCTAGGCGACCGAAAGTAATTCTATCCAAACACATCTCTATGGAACAATTTGGGTTTCTGGAGGGTCAACAAATACATGAGGCTATTGGTGTGGCTCATGAGGGCATTCATAGTATGAAATCAAGGAAAATCAAAGTAGCCATTATCAAGATTGATTTGTCAAAAGCATACGACAAGGTGAGTTGGTTATACATTCATTTTCTTCTTACTCATTTGGGCTTTGCTGTGGATTTTATCAGGTGGATTATGAGTTGTATCTCTATGGTCTCATTTGCGGTACTCATAAATGGGGCAGACTCTCCTTTCTTTCATTCGGAAAGAGGTCTTCGTCAAGGATGTCCCTTGTCACCCTTGATTTTTCTGTTTCTAGCAGAAGGTTTAAGTAAGGCCGTGAAAAAAGCTTGCAGGGATGGCTTACTCCATGGTATTCAGGTGGCTTCGAACCTTTTCATCTCTCACCTGCTCTTTGTGGATGATATTCTCATTTTCTACTCAGGCTCACATGGTGATATAGAAACACTTCAAGGTATCTTTCAACTTTTCTCAACAACCACTGGTATGGAGATAAATGAAAAGAAATCTACCCTGTCGGTCCATTTGTTAAGAGATAATGAGATTGCGGCCATAAGAAGGATCTTTCCTTATACCTTAACGGTTATTGATGATGGCTTTAGCTACCTTGGGTTTCAATTAAAACCAAATTCATATACCAAACAAGACTAGAACTAGCTTATTGAGAAAATCCACAAAAGGTTGAAGGTGTGGAGCCACAAATGGCTTTCGAGAGCAGGAAGGTTGGTCCTGGTGAAATCTGTTCTTGAGGCAATTCCTGTATATTGGATGTCCCTTTCTTGGATCCCCAAAGGAATGCTGGAGAAAGCTCGGAAAATTTTCTTTCGCTTCCTTTGGAGCAGCAAAGGAGATTTTGTATCCCCATGGGTTCAATGGCAGAGAATTGCAATCCCCAAGGCTTTGGGAGGGTGGGGACTAAAACATATTCACCTTTTTTCCAAAGCTCTCACAGCCAAAGGAGTTTGGAGAATCTTAAAGACTGACAGTCTATGGACACGAGTTGCCATACAAAAATACATCGCTCCTGCATCAATCCTGGACTAGGTTCAGAACCCGTTTAAGTCACACCGAGGAGGATCAGTCATTTGGAAAGCTATTGTAGATTCTTTCTCTGTTCTTGGTGACCTTTTGGTCTAGAACATCGGGAATGGCCATTCTCTTCGAGTGGGGGAAGACCCCTAGTTTGGGAGCGAAGGAAGACATATTTTATCGGATGGACTGATTGCATCACTCTGGGACATGGGTATCATTTATCTTTCTCAGCTTGCTATTCAAGCATTGGAACATCCGTGGACTCAATCGTGGGTTGATGTTACCACTCTGGATTTAACGGTGGATGAACAGGATGAATTAAGGATTTATTACAGGGCACTTATTCAATCTCAAATACTCATCCGTGAAAGGGAAGATTGCTTGGTCTGGGAGGGGGCCCCGAATGGAATTTTCTCTTCGAATAATGAATATATCAGCTTAAGTCATTTTATCAACCCTCGTGATCTGGTTTGGTGGTGGAATCCAATCTGGAAATTAAATTTCCCGATGAAACAAAGATTATTTATGTGGAATGTTCTCGAAAATTCAATTCCTACCTGGGATTTTTTATAGAGAAAGAACCGGGTAGGATCGGGGTGGTGTATTTTATGCAAAGCGGCTGAGGAGACCTGTCAACACTTATTTCTACAATGTCCATATACATTGCAAGTATGGGAAGATTGCTCCTTGATTTCAAATGTTTAGTATAACTGGGTGGGTAACACGCTGTTACAGGCATGGACTCTGTGGTGCAATGATCCAATTGGCAAATATTTTAAAGCTCTACCTTTGATGGTTTCTTGGGGGATATGGCTAGCTCGGAACAACCTTATTTTCTCTGATAAACCGTGTACACCTGCTATCTCTGCCATACTCATCCGTGGGTTTCTAACCGCTTTCCCTCAACGTATTAGAGTTTCCAAACTGAGAGTAGTTATGGAATTGGACATTGATCGTTCTGTCCCTTGGGGATTCTATGATGGCTCAGCTCAGGAAAATGTTTGTGGGGAAGGGGCCATTTTACATCTCACCTTATCCCACTACTTTCACCTTTTCTGGGGCCTGGGGGGGTGGGAATAACTTTGCAGAACTCATGAGCTTCAAACTCGTCCTTATGTTCTCCATTGAGATTGGTTGTCAAAGCATCAATGCTTATGGAGACTCAATGAATGTTACTAATTGGTCACTTGGTATACAACAATGTAGAGATCTTAGACTGGCTAACATTCTACAGGACATTCGAGAGCTACAACACTCATTCTTACAGACATATTTACAGGGAGAATAACAAGGAGCCGGAAAAGGCTTCTAAAGCTGGCAGGGTCCTGGCAATGGGGGTGTGGAAGATAAAGGAACACCGTGAAGGGACACTCTATGAGTACTATCATCGGCCTTTTGTTGATGAATTGGCTTTACAAGAATAGTAGGACCGAGGACTTAAATTTTTGAGAAAACTACCAATCTTACTTTTGTGTTGACATTATGAGGACTTTCTATTTACAGTTATATAAGTTATACTTGATGTATTAGGAGGCTCAGGGAGCCCCCAGAAATATTACTTTGCTTCTTTTTTGGGTTTTTAAACATGGTGATGTTGAACACACTAGACTGATGTAAAGAAGACTCTACAGTTTACAGTACTGACACTTTTTTAAAAGTGGCTATCCGCATGCATACTTGCATATACAGAATCTAATTTTGTTCACCTCTGCTGAAATAAAATTACACTTTTTTTTCTTGGAAAAAAAAAAACTCGTAGCTCATGCATGGATAATAGATAGTGACAAACAACTCATTTAACTAAAGAAGGTAACAGGTAGTTGAGACATAGATAACAGGTGATTACAAATAAGCATGGAGAATAAGTAATAGATAACTCGTTCATGACACTTAACTTGTGACCTATTAGTGTTCACCGACCACATGTTAAGTGGTTGCACTAGCTATTTTTATGTTGGAAGATGTTTATCGCCAGAGACAAGTTTCTGGCCACTATAGAAAAAAAATTCATCCCTTCAAACAAGCATTGTTTGCCACGTTTCTACACGTTGCAGAGTATTTCTCATCGGCCATAGTTCTACTACTTGTTTGTCTTGTTCATCAGAATTTACTTACTTGTCCTCAGTGTGCTTTCTCGACCTAGTAAAAGGATTTCATCAAGAAATCCTTGAAAATATAGTGCTACGCCTTAGCATCTTGGAGCATTTCATTCGCATAGGGCTATTGAATTTTTGTGAGAAAATACCCCTCAAGATTGAAAGTGAGGGGATTGAATTCTTCATTCGGCACGAGAATGTGGGAACCCGAGGTGTCGTGCAGGAATATATCCCCACAAATACTAAATGCATCCCATTTCTTCAAACTTTTTTGTGAATCTAATTCCATAGCACGATGATGGCTAAAATATATTGGCTTATATTTATATGATATTCCAAAAGGCATGGAGAGATGGGCTTTAAGAGTTGAAACATGGCTTCTATATTCTCTCATCTGTAGAGAAGAAGAGTATAAAGGAGTAGAATATATGTATTGTGTGTCTAAAATAACCAAATCAATATGCGTATTACTGGTGTACCACTGGGTTTCGAACCCATGAATTCAACAATGGAGTTTTTAACTCCAAAAGTGGAAAATAGGTAGGAGAGACCCCCAATCAATGGGGTTTTCTAGAATTCGTGTAAATTGTTTGAAGGAATTGTTTGGTGGGCTTGTGATTTTGTTTGGTTGGTGGAAAAAAAAGTGTCCATTGAAGTCACCATGACTCAAACCCCCAATAGACCTAGATGCAAATGACCCACAAAGAAAACAATATATTTTTCTTTGGTACAATGCCTTGGCAATTAAATTGGGTTGTGGGATGTCAATGGAGACAAAGTATCACTATCCATGGAGGGTTTTTTCTCATGTATCCAATTGAACAAGGAATCAAGCTTCTCATATGTAAACCTGCCGAGTGAAGTCTATTGGATTGGGTTGTCCTAGGGGTTTTCAAGTAGCAAGTTTTGTTTATAGCAATAAGCTAGTGGAAGCGCTTCATGCCTCTATTATCCTTGAAGAGGAAACAAGTAAAAAGTCATGTGATTTTCCTAGCTTGCCTGTAAAGAAATATTCACTTGATGGAAGCATCAGGGAGGACAAGGCTACTCTGTGATAGTGATGGTATGGGAAATCAATGAATTTTATTTTATTTTACTTTCAAGTTGATGATTTTTTATGTATCTGGCACCTTATAGAACTTTCACCTTTATATATTTATATCCTCCTCTGCTTATTTCTTTTTAGAAGTAATTAATTCATCGTTTTCATTGCTATTTGAAATATTTTTTCCATGAATTCCAAGGATCGAAGGGTTCCCTGTTTCACTTTACAACATTAAAAACAAAATGATGTATGTTTTTTTAGTTCAATGAATTACATTTTTTGGTTCGGTTTATATTGCTTCCTCCATGGATTTATTTGTGTTTTTAAAGCTCTTTTGAGGGTTTATATCCATGAGTACCCATAATTAGTTTTAATTTTCCATTCTTTAATGTGACCTCAACATACCAGGATCCTGGTTCTCTCAACACATAGGTTTATCTTCCACAGTTTGAGAACATATCATCAAACTATGTTGTTTTTCTTTCTTTATTTGAAATAAAATCAATAAACTTGATATATTCTTGTATTGTGTATTGATTGAAAAAAGGGATCAAGGGTTCTACTAACAAGCATAATATGGCATGATTTGTTTTTCATCTTATGACAAATTCAAAGAGATTGGGTTTTTGGATAAATCCACAGATTCAACTTGAACCAACTGTTCAACTTTTGTTCCCTAGGGGTGTGTATAGAGTATCCAAGTACACATGTATCTTCTAAGATATATTTTGACCTATCAATCATGGAAAATTCCACTTTTATTCCCCAAATTCTAGCGTGTTAGAGGTGATTTCTCATTGGGATTTATGGGTTATTGCACTATCCTGGATAGTCTCTTTAATTTTAAGTATTGAGAGTGAGTGGAAAGGGTATCAATTTTTATTATTCAATAGGTCTTCAAACCAAAAAACCATATTAAGAAATAACATTTGACATTTGTGACTATTCAATAAACCTTTATTGGGGATGGGCACGTAAGAACCCATATGGGAAATGTTGATGTTTGAATGTTTGGGTCTCGTAAGGCCAATACAGTTGAACTCACTTGGATCGACGTCTTCAAGAAGTCTGTTGCCTCCTTCAAGTCGAGGGAAGCGTTGGGAAAACTTGAGAAGGGGAATCTTTGCATTAATTTTTTTTATTTGGGTGGAGTTTCTTCTACGAGGTGGTATTAGATGCTAATGATTTACTGTCCATGAACAATATTACATATTCTGAATTGGTGGAAATTATCTCAAAAGTGAAAGAGATCAAAGATGTGAAGGAATACATTTTGGGAGTAGATGCAAAGAACCTTCTTATTATAAATTCTTGAAGTGATTTTTTAGCTATCCATAATTTATGTGTATCACCTAAGCTTGCATATGTTTCAAATTTCCATATCTATTTGTTTTGGAAGGAAAGGGTCCTGTAATTGAAACCAAGCTTTATGCCCAACACAAATGCGATTCAACCGATATGTAGTTGTTTGTAAACTTGGGTGTATTTAGTAAGTGTTGAGCCACAATTTTGGTTGAACATCCCAGAGATTATTCCAGGGCCAAAGTTAAAGCGATACTGGTAGTGGCTTCTGATAGAGCCTGTGTTAAATGGAAATCAAGCAAATAAGCAACTAACAACAAAAATTAAATGCAAATAACAATAGAAACTCGACCAATGTGTTTCCTTTTGAAACTGCATGGAATTCCTTTCATCGATCTCGACATGCCTAGTCCTTGATCAAATAAAAAGATCCATGTAGAGAGTCCTCGTGTCTAGGCGTGTTCGTAGGTGAGGTGTTTAAATACATCGAATGGTGGAGTTATGTATGTTAGTTCAAGGAAAAGAAATAAATGATATCCAAGAAAAGAAATAAAGGATATCAGTGAGTTAAGGAAGGAAAGAGAAAGGAGGGATCCAAACTAAGAGTCTTGAGAACATTCCAACCAAAACACACGGTGCACCATTGAATCAAGAACATTATAGCCTGTGCACCTGCAACACTGAAGAAAATAAAGCAAAAATAATTTGAAAGAACCCATTAAATTATACCTCATGGCGACCGTTAATGCCAAAAAATGACCATGTATCAACATACATACCGTATTCCTATGTTTGGATCCTCAACATGAAAATTAACACCAAAATCCCAAAATATATGTTATCCTAAGTCCTAAGACCCACTTTGGACAAATTCCCCAAAAGTAGGAAAACCCCACCAAAATAGGGATTTCCACTAAAATAGGGAGGTCCACCAAAAGTGGAGCTTGTCATAAAAAACCACTCTGGACAAATTCCTCCAAAATAAGAAACCCCTCCCAAAATAGGGGTTTCACTAGAATAGTGAAGTCCACCAAAAGTCAAGGTTGTCCTAAAACCCACTTTGGACAAGTTCCCCAAAAATAGGAAACCCCCACCAAAATGGGGTTTCCCCTAAAATAGGTAGGGCCACCAAAAGTGGAGGTTGTCTGCACCCACATTTGAATTTTGCTGGTGGAAAATGCAAGGAACCTTTACATATATTCCATTGTCCCTCATGTTTACCATAAGAATAATTTTGTGAACCATATTCCATTTGTGAACCTCCAACCCTTCCAGGATACCCTTTGTAAGTTTCCTGTGTGAAGATCAAACACCCCTCAGTTCACTCTCCCTTGGTTCATACTTTGCTCCATTATTCCCTATGGTGGCTTGTTGGAGATGAGTTGTTTTGAGAACCAAATAGCTTCACTAGCTTCAAGCATCTATAAGGGCCCTATGCCCATTAAGGTAATCTAGAACCATTATAAAGCTCATCCAATCGAATAATGAAAAAAAAATCAATTCTTTTTATCTATTCCATTAATATATATGAGAGAATTGTCATGTGTGTTTTTACTTTCACCTCGATAAATGTCGTCTTAACTTAGATAGTTATTGTTTTATTGTCAAGTCTTGTTACGACACACACATACCTTCACTTAGGTTATATTTCCATGCATGCATAGTTTAGTTTAATTTTACTTTTTTTCACTCATTTTTACCATTTACCAATCATTGTTATTGTTTACTGGATGTTACTAGAGTTTACCATTCACATTCATGCTCAGGACTTTTACCATTCACTTGAGGTTTTTTACTATCTATATGCACATTTATATTTCTATTTTATTTTCATGCTATTTAGTTATGATACTTCTCTATTTTCCCAAACTCTATTTAGGTTTCCACTTTGAACACACTACATTTATATTTATATTTCCATTTTATTTAGATTTCTATTAAGATATCTAGTTCTAGTTTAGTTTTTACATAAATTCGTGAACAATTTTTTTACTTCATGTCATTTGATCTTTAGAATTAATATTTCCAAACTCTACTTTGGCTTCCTTCACTTTTGTTTTTCTATTTCATTAGTCTGTTTCTTTGTTTTTCCTATTAATCACATGGTGGATCTGCCCTTGTCTATCTATTACACATATTCCAACCAATATGGCCTCTGCTGACACAAATTTTTTTAATTTTTTTCTGTTTGACCAGTCTTTGGTGGTTTTGTCCCTGCCTGTCCATTACAGATATTCCGTCCAGTCTAGCCTCTGCCAACGCAGATTTTTTTAATTTGTTTTTATCTTTGTGTCTGCATGGGTCTGTGATGTGTGTAAACAACAGTGTATGCTCTCCCTTTGCATCTAGTGCGATCTTCTAGGATCAAAAGCTTGTTGCTTTGTGCTTTGGAATCTGTGGTCTATTTAGTGCTATCTTTTCTATTTGCAGACTGTTTTTGCGTAATGTCTTAAATCATAATTCTTTTTTGGAAAATTGAAATTTTAACCATTATTGGAAAATAAAGTTTTTTTTTAGTTCAATTATTTACTGTAGCATTATTATTCCAACATTTACTTTCGACTTACACACACCTAACTTGCACACAATGCACACCTTAATAATTACAATGCTTGGTTCATGACCCCAAACTACCCTTAAAATTTACCCTAACTAAACAAACACTAACCTCACATGAGGAATTAAAAGAACATTGTATTTAGGTAGGTAACTAGGGATAGGCATCCAAACAACTCCCGTTTTCCATTCACATTTGAAGCATAGTTGTTGACTTATAGGGTACCAAAATCCCCTAGTACTTTTAGGCATAATTGATTCCTATTTGTCAGAAGGGCCTCCCCTAGTAGGGAAAGTTGTAAGACTGGTTCCAGAAGGCTAGGTGTAATACCGCTCTCGACCTAGTACCGAAGGACACCTACTTGTGGTTCTCATTGAACATACTAGTGACTGTACTAAATGTCCAACGGCCAAATGATTGAAGTCACATATTTACCTTTCCAGACGTGCCTTGAATGGGGTATCCTAGTTTCCATTCTTCTAGGGATCTTTTACCCATGATCCCCCTCGGTAGGGAGATATCCCTTAGCCACTTTGGTCTTCTATGCTATATCGTCTGACTATGTATTTCATAACCCTACAAGGGATATAGTTTGTGAGGGATTTCAACTATTAGTTAGGTGGCTGCTTGCATCCATACCCCATAGGTTAGTGGGTCATTTTTATTTTGATAGGTAGTGGCTGCATGTTGGTTTTATGACCATTTTTTTCAACTCACTTGTTGTATCACTCGGTTGCACTAGGTTTTTGAGCTTGTTTTTGGCCTGAGTGCCCCTTTTAATGAGATCTCTCCTCTTGGACACTCAGTTGCATTAGGATTTTTTAGTCTGTTTTCAAACCATACTTATATCGCATTCACACACCTTCCACCATTGGTCCTCCAAGATACTCCCATAGACTTTAGGGGCAGTCACAACAACATAGTCCCCTAGATTCCACTCGTTGGAACCCTCTCTGGTGCACATCCTCGTCTCTGGAATGTTTTCCCAAGGAACCTTATTTCACTTCTGATTCTTCCCAGTCAGAGTCTCCCACACACTCACCCACACTTAGACCTATGGTCGACAACAATATCGACCCATTTTATGGAGGGATCGTTGGTGGTGGGAATGACAGTGGCCCTATGGCCACTACAACAACCACTCTAGTTGTTGGTCCTATCGGAACCATTATTCCCAGTAACACCGGACCCAATTCCACCACTACAGTCCATACAGTCAATGGGTCTATACCATTTGGTAGTGGGATCACCCCCATGACCATAGTCCATACTGTTACAAGCTCCATACCCTATAGTAGTGGGCCCACCCCCATGACCACAGTCCATACTGTTATAAGATCCATACCCTCTAGTAGTGGGATCACCTCCATGAATACAATCCATCCAGTAATTATATTTATTCCTAGGGGTAGTGGCCCTTCTTCCACGGTCACACTGACCCTCGTTTCCATTTCTACGATCCTCCTAATGACGACCATCATCCCTCTACCATTTAGAGGAGGTGTCCCCATGAGAACCTATATGGCCAACACAGATGTTATCTCTACCATGTCACATCCTCATGCTAGTTTTCCATTCATGGCCAGTCTAAATATTCATGACTTGGCTAGACTGACTAATGACCCTATTTGACATGATCCTAGGTGCACCCCTATGCCTACGAAGCTCCCTTCAGATATCCCTAAGTTTGAGGGGAAGGCTAGGGAGGACCCCCAGAACTATATTATGTCCTTCCACTTATGTTGTTCCTCCAACTCCATAGTCGATGACTCCATTCGATTATATCTCTTACAATGAACCTTCACCAGCATTGTATCCAAGTGGTATATCGATCAGCCCCATGGGGCACATACCACCTTTGCATTCATAGTCTCGACTTACTTATAGTTATTTCAGTTACCAGTGCGATATGGTGATGGATTCGAGATTCTCCTTTCTTTCCAACAGACTACGACCACCCATATCACGGACCACATCCATGACTGGCGTAGATGCCAAAGTCTATGCAAGATCAAATTGGACGACCTGATATTTTTAGATTGGTTCTTAAAGTCCCTTATCCTAGCCATTTGCAAGGATGTGGCATCAAAACGCCCTCAAACTAAAGAAGAGGCCACCTTTAAATCCCAATAGTTCGACCTCCTATATGCACAATCGAGCTACTTGTACACCATCTTGCTAGATGCACCTAGTGGAGACTGCTCCCAGTAGGATTTGTCGATGGCATTGCATGCCCGATGATGTTATTGGTACTGTCACATATATCAGTCAACCCTATGTGTATCTTCCCTCCGTGACAACTCTTGCATATGACAACACCTCTAATGTTATGCAACCTTCAATGGGATGCTTTCCCATTTCAAGTTGTGGTCTTGATTTGTCCTGGGAAACCTCACATTTTAGAGCGACACCCTCTTATGTGCCTCTGGTCCCGACTCCTCATGTTCATGGACCAACCTATCAAGGGCCCACCTATGTAAACACCCCTCAAGGGTATGCACCAGATCCGACTACTAACCCTTACTATCGTTATCCAAATCCTTAATTGGTTGCCACTGCACCGACACTTCCTCAAGCTCCTCCTGCTCTTTATGGATAGGTTTATGATCAGCAAAATCATCCACCTAACCAACCTGCCCCTAAAAACCATCAAGGATAACCAAATAGAAGACGAGGGAGGAACCATGGTAACAATCAATGCTAGGGAGGGGGTAACCCACCTCCTAGTCCCCCTGGAAACAACAAAGCCAACCCTTCCATCCAAGACCCTAACCAACCACCCAAGAAGGAAAAGAACCTACAGCTAAGAGCTAACCATCCCTATTCTTTATGCAATGTCTATGGACACTATACTCATCATTTCCCCCACTTAGCTAGAGCCCGTAAACTTTGGGATAAGGCTAACCACCATGATGCTACGAATTCCCCTCAGCCACAACCTAACCCACCTCAACTGACCCAGCCTACCATTTTGCTGCAAAACCCTTTTCCCACCCAAGGGGCAGTGACAACTCATCCCACGACACAATTCGCAGCCTCCTCAAGCTAGGCTCCTGATTTGGGGTTTCAACACCTCTTTATGATGTTAATTGAGGTTAGTCTCTAGACGCGTCACAACTAGTACAGTTTGGTCCCTCAGACCATTCTTATCAGTAAGCTTAGGGATTCTAGTCTGAACTCGTCTTTGTGGTTACCTTGACCCCCAACTGATGGGAATCCCAAAGTGTAGAAGATTCCATTGGATCTCTTCACGGACAATGCCAACATCCATGCTGCACCCAACTATAGCATTGTGGATGACTTGGCTCAATGTCTCGCTTCCATGTCTTCCTTGGAAGTCCTAAGGAACTCCCCAATGCAATGAAAAGACATACTATCAACCTAAGGAGAAATTGACCCCTCTGATTCATGTTTGATGGCATTCGACTTGGATCATTCTGAACCTTGCATACCTTCATCCATCTCCTTTTAGATCCCTGTCTTGTTCAGGAACCTATCAATACATTGACGCATTGTCGATGAGGTCACCTCTACATGCGTCATGCCCACCTTCATTTGGAAGAAACTGGGGTCCCCTCCATTGTATCCTTCCACGATGGCACTGCATGCTTATGATGGTCGTGCAACCCAAACACATGGCCTTCTCCTGAATGTCCTTGTAGAGTTATTTGAAAAAACCATCCTAATAGACATTGAATTCATTAACACCCAACTCAACTATAACCTTCTCCTAGGATTCAGTTACATGTATATGATGAAGGCTGTCGCCTCATCCTTCTTCTGGTTCATGACGTTCCCTCATAAAGGGAGGGTCGTCAAAATTGACCAATTGACCTACTATGACTCAAAAGGGTCATCTACTCCAAAAAAATGTCCTCCTTATGGTTGAAAACACTACCCCCGATGTTTCCATCCCATCGATTTCCACCGTTAGGACAGGTTGAATGGTGATGCTCCCATGAATACTACTTTTTAGGCCCTACCCACCACCCCCCACCCCGAACCGTAGATATATATGATCTATGTACCATCTCTTCGGAAAATCCAGTTTTGTAATCACAACCTGCGACTCAACCTGCACCTACACCACAACCCCAGTCTCAACCCCAATGATAATCCCACCCACAAACCGCATTAATGCCCAGCCACAGAGTTACCCCTATACACACAATCCCTTTCTTGTTTCCACCATCAAGAGTCATTAGGATGCCTGTGATGGAAACGTTGAACCTCCCCAGATTGACACTAGGCCTCCTCGTCTGGTACTTACCTATGCCAAATCCCACCGCGACCCCATAGGTTTTCTTAATACCAGTTCAGCCCATTTAAACTATCAACCAACCACATCCTAGTGTGCCCCCGTCAACACCTTCAATTATTGCATCACTGCGTATCGGGTTCAAGGTTTCCCCTTGCAATCCCTCACCTCCTCCGAAGAAGAAGGAAGGGGAAATATTAAAAACACCACCCCATCCACCAACCAGAGCAAAGTATCGAACACACTTCCACAACTTCTTCTCAAGCACCACCCCCTTGTTCTTTGTGCGATGTTATGGGTCATGCTACTCAAAATTTTATGTAGTTTCCTATCCTACGCACACATATTCAGACACTGGATGATGAAGAAAACACCTCTGTTGTTCAGGTACTTGACCCTACCCAACCAAAAAAGAAGTCCCTTCGAACAAACCATCAATGTGCGATCTGTGGAATGTACGACCACTACTATCATCATTGCACTGACCTACCCAAGTACCGCTATGTCATAACATAATTATGTAGAATTTGCTTGGAGTCGGAAGTCACAGTTGTCGAATAGATTCACCCCCCGGTGTCCTCCTCAAACGAGGTAAACACCATCTATGTTATCTCAACCCATGATCCACCATCCATGTCATCGCCCATTGTAGACCCTTCTGATCTCACCACCTGATGTTTCTGCAGTGACGAAGAGGTCCTCGAAGCTCTAACGAAGCCCAAATTCCCTTGGGATGATATACACCATTAGGCCTATTTTATTTCCAAGGATTCTAGCACACCCACATCTGATTGGTTCTCTCTAGAGTCCAAAGACTTCCTCCCGCACCGTAACATTGATTGGTTCAAGCACACAATCCTATCACTTGATTCCTTTGAGGAGGGAAACATGGCCAACATATCACCCTCTATCTTGGTATACATCTCTATCAAGCCATGTGTTGTCAAAAACATCACATTAGGTGCCTCTTGCACCCCTTAGTTCTCTCTCCCTATGTTCCATAAATCGGGGGATAACAAACTGGTAATCACCTCCATGAATGAAAAATAGGGGCGAACGAATTTCCCATGCCTCCAAGAATGAAAAATTAGGGTAAAACCAACTGACCCTGACCTCCATTACCGGAATTTCTGGGGCGAACTGACCATTTTGGCCATCTTTCACGAGGCTAAGATTATTTTTACCAATTTTTCCTTCTCTCGTAGCCTTGGCTATCTGATTTTTTACCATTGTCCCATGAATAAATATTGGACGAATTTCTGTAAATTTAAAAAAATGCTTGCATATTAAAAATTCACCCACACTTTTTGTTTGGCCCTTATAAATTCACCCATGGGCTATAAATCTCCCCTAAAATCATCCCTGATATCCTAGCACAATGCATGACACAGTGACCTCTAATTCAACACCATAGGTGAAGTGGATGTGTCCAACGGAGCCCACTCAAATTCCATCATCAAGTAATCCTCCACCTAATAATCCTTCAACACACAATGATGAAGTGGTTCAAGCCATTCAAATATTGGCAGATGTTGAGTATGCATAACTAGATGTGTAAGAAATTGTTCATTTGCAATCTCATAAAGAAGACCACACACATGTCGAGCACACTCCTAGTCTGAGCCAATGTTTCTAGTTGAATCTTTCTCTATATTTGGATTTGCATTATATCATTTCATTTTCATATTGAAGATAAATTTATAAAGATTTGTAACTACTATTCTTTATTAAGGACATTTCATGCATCGACTGATAGAAGAAAAAAGAAGTCACGCTTGTCAAAGCTCATAGAGATGATCATTGCCTTCAAACAATTTCCGAATGTAGGATTAGAAAAACTAGATAGCAATATAACATTTGGTTTCTACCCAATATTGGATGTTGTTGCCACAATAAGCTATGAGTTATCACAAACACAATATGTTGAAAATGAAATACCATGGGTACAGATGTTGCAGTTTAGACCCATGCAACTTGGTTGTAACCAGTCATGAACGCAAATAGTTATGACTTTAAATCACTTAGGATTCCAACACATAACCATCTATGCCGATTTTAAATCATTATTTAGAGAGTGAAAAGTGAAACCTTGACATTTTGAAAGAAGATCATTTAGATTTTTGTATTGAATTTTAAAAACCTTGACATGTATATTTGAAATTGATGAGAGCTATAAATTCATAGATGGTTGATGTTGGGATACAATTGCATCTGCATTTAAAGAAAATCAATTGGGACGTGTAAAAATTTAGACAATCATGAATGTATATCCAATTAGTCTTATCAAAATCATTCTTTGATGAGGTAAACACCACCTCGTTCAAAGTTAATATCCAAAGTATTTTGTTATCTTTCAAATGGAGATATACATTATCCTATCATTTCTCTAACAATGAAGTAGTTTGATGGGTAAAGAATTAGTAGTTTTTCACCTCAATGATTTTTTTTTTAAATTTGCAATCATTTTATTTAAAGTAAAATGAAATCAGTTACTTATAAAATATTTTTTTTATTTCAATGGTTACTAGTAATGTTTATTTTTTCTAATTCTTTAAAGGTTGTTAGCTCAATGAAAGAGCACATGGCTTGCAATCATTTTATTTTAAAGTAAAATGCAATCATATAGTCATAAAGTAATATTTTTATTGAAATGGTTAACAATAATGTTTATTTTTTCCAATTCTTAAAATATTGCTAGCTCAATGGAAGAGCGTATGCTTTGCTTAAAAGTAGGAGGTTAGTAGTTTTATTCCATTGTACCCTTATATATATATATATATATATATATATATGTCTCAACCTAAGATAATAGAATCATTTATATAGACAATATGGTCCATAATTTATGTATTCTATATTGTCTCTATAAAGACAATAGTTTAAGACAATAATTTAATACACTCGTTTAAAGGAAATATTTAAGACAATACACAACATTTTTTTGTCTCTAGTTAAAAAAATTTACATAAATATTGTCTAAAACACCCCCTCTATGTAATAGTGAGCATATACAAGGACCTCCATCATATCAACTATCACTTCCTTACACCCCATCCAAGTGTGCATGTTGAAAATGTTATATGAAAAAAAAAATGAATTATAAACAAATTTATTTTGATATTAACCATTTAACCGTACTATTTTCCCTATCATGTTTCCAAGGTTTCTCTTTCAAATTCATCAACTAAAAAAAAATGAAGAATCACAATGCTACATCATAGAATGGCAGCAAAATTGCACCAACATGTTATTGGTTTAAAAGATTCAAGTAGAGATAGACATGATATAATATAGAGCAAATTGTGGTAATCTATTCACTTAAAAGGTTAAAGATTAAAAACAAATCAACTAGAAAGAAAAAAAATGCATTAGAAATACAAAACCTTCTAGATGTTATTATTCTCAACAAAATTGAGGTCTATCTCCATGAAAATGAAAAAAAAAATTACTTGATTATTATTAAAAAACATTTTAAAATATAAAAACAAATTTTCTTGTATAAGTTTCATGGAACTTTTCTTTAAAAATGATCTTTAATTCCAAATAATTAACAAATAGTTTTAAATAATTTAATAATTCTATATGAGAATATATTAGAAAACATATTTTCTTTTTCATTTTTGTTTAACATTCCATATATATTATATCTTTTACATTATAATCCAGTTAAATTCTTTTTTAAATAAAAGAAAGTTATTTCTTAATATTGAATGATTATGGTTAAAAAAACATTTTTAAAAAGGAACTAAAAATTTATTTTTTTCTACAATTTCATAAGTTCTAAGGATGAAAGGACTTTTCTTTAAAAAATATGTAACTTAGTTTTAAATGATGTAAACTAAACTCTAGACCATTTGCACCTAGAATGTGGGAATAATTCTGGTCAAAATCCGATTCAAATGGTTGAAATAGCACTTTGGGGTTGTATGAATTGCATAATTTGGTTTCCCCAAAGGTAATTGAGGGTAATTGAGGGCGTTGAATCCATCTATGCAATCAAAATTGCAATTCTATCTAGACGACTCTGTTTTAAATATTTATTTAAATTTAATATGGAAAACAATATATTACAAAACATATTTTCTTTATAAAAAAAAAGATTAACATTTGATATATATTAAAAACTCAAATAGAGATTGAGATGAAATAATGTAGAGCAAATTGTGGTATTTGATTCTCTTAAAAAGATATGATTAAAAACAAATTAACTAGAAAGAAAAAATATGCATTGAAAATACATAAACTTCTAAATATTATTATTTTCAAGAAATTGAAATCTCGAATATGAAATAATTTCTCATTTAATTATTGTTAAAAAAACGTTTTTAATAAACTAAAAACTTATTTATTGTATATCTTCAAAAGATGAAAAACTTTTCTTTTAAAATTTTCCATGGTTACAAATAATTAATAAATAGTTTTAAATAATTAATTAATTTTATATGATAATAAATATTAGAAAAGATATTTTCTTTTTCAATTTCTTTAACATTTCATATATATTGAATCTTTTATATTATATTATTTTTAATCAAATTAAATTATATTTCAAGAAATATAAAGTTATTTTTTTAATTTTCAATAATTATAATTTTAAAATATTTTTTAAAAAGAACTAAAAACTTATTTTCATATACAATTTTACAATTTCATAAGTTCTAAGGATAAAAGGAATTTCCTTTAAAAAAACAAAGTATGTTTAATTTTAAATAATTAACTAATTTAATATAAAAAAAATATATTACAAAACATATTTTTTTTTTTAAATAAAAATTAACCTTTTACATATATTATATCTTTAGCATTAAATTCTAAACACGGTAATAAAATAGTAATATAAAAAAAATATATTACAAAACATATTTTTTTTTTTTAAATAAAAATTAACCTTTTACATATATTATATCTTTAGCATTAAATTCTAAACACGGTAATAAAATAGTAATAATTGAGTAATATTTTTTATTATATAATTACAAATTCTTAACACAATAATAAAAATAAAAAATTATAAAACAACAACAATTAAATTATAAACCTTTACATGGTGAACATCAAAATAAACTAACAAAGTATACTTAAAATTCAAATAATGTTAACAAAGAATTATTCAAGTGTATTAACAAGGTTAGTCTTGAATGGAAGATAATGTTATTAAATTGAATTAATAATAATGTTATTAAATTAGATTAATGACTTACATTGCATATTTAAATTTAGAAAATTATTACAACCGAAGTTGAAAATAAGTTTCACATGTTTTGTAAAAGGGATCTACATTAATGGAGTAAATGTCTGAGGATACATCCAAACAAACTACACAAATCTATTATAAACAAATTTATTTTGATATTAACCATTTAACCATCCTATTTTCCCTATCATGTTTCCAAAGCTTCTCTTTCAAATTCATCAACTAAAAGAATATGAAGAATCACAATGCTAAATCATAGAATGGCTACAAAATTGCACCAACATATTATTGGTTTAAAAGATGCAAATAAAGATTGACATGACATAATGTAGAGCAAATTGTGGTAATCTATTCACTTAAATGGTTGAAGATTAAAAACAAATCAACTAGAAAGAAAAAACATGCATTAGAAATACATAATCTTCTAGATGTTATTATTCTCAACAAAATTGAGTTCTATCTCCATGAAAATGAAATAATTTTTTATTTAATTATTATTAAAAAACATTTTAAAATACTAAAAACTAATTTTCTTATATAAGTTCCAAAGAACTTTTCTTTAAAAAGTATCTTTAATTCCAAATAATTAACATATAGTTTTAAATAATTTAATAATTCTATATAAGAATGTATTAGAAAACATATTTTATTTTTCATTTTTTTTAACATTCCATATATATTATATCTTTTACATTATATTATTTTCAATAGGTTAAATTCTATATTAAGGAAAAACAAAGTTATTTCTTAATATGGAATGATTATGGTTAAAAAATCATTTTTAAAAACAAATTAAAAATTTGTTTTTCTACAATTTCATAAGTTCAAAGGATGAAAGGACTTTTCTTTAAAAAATATGTAACTTAGTTTTAAATGATGTAAACTAAATTCTATATGATTTGCACCTAGAATTTGGGAATAATTCTGATCAAAATCAGGCTCAAATTGTTGAAATCCCACTTTAGGGTTGTTGGAATTGCATAATCTAGATTCCCCAAGGGTAATTGAGGGTACTTAATCCATCCATGCAATCAAAATTGCAATTTTAGCAACTTTAAGTGCAAATCATCTAGAGATTAGAATTTAATATGGAAGAATAATATATTACAAAGCATATTTTCTTTAAAAAAATAAAAATTAACATTTCATATATATTAAAAACTCAAATAAAGTTTGAGATGAAATAATGTAGAGCAAATTGTGGTAATTGATTCCCTTAAAAGGATATGATTAAAAACAAATTAAATTAGAAAGAAAAAATATGCATTGAAAATACATAACCTTTTACATATTATTATTTTCAAAAAATTGAAGTCTCTTTTCATGAAAATGAAATAATTTCTTATTTGATTATTGTTAAAAAAACATTTTTAATAAACTAAAAACTTATTTTTTGAAGAAGAAACTCAAAACCCTCTCTATTTATTTTTTGCAAAATAAACCAGATTTAATATATCTATATATCTCCCTAAAATTTAGTTATTAGATATTATTATTAAGATTATATCCCTAAGATTCAATTAAATTAGTTCAAACGAAGCAGACTAGGTAAGAGATTACACACATGATCAATCTCATGGCCATCAATGTGACCGTGATTGTCTCAATGTCATGGACTTTTGGGATTCGACTGCAACTTTGTCTTTGTCTTTCTCTTTTGTTTTGCCTCAGGGAATGTGTTTTCCACGTGAATGAAATCCTCAAACCGAATGACCTGCTGCGGTGTTATATATTTGGCTTCAGGGAACGTGTTGTGAATATAATCAACAATAAGGTCCATATGCTTCCATGTGACGTTGAAACAGGTGAACTGTTGCAACATCTCAAAGTTCAACATTGGCTATTATGTATCACGTCCTACAACAAAAATTCACGAATAAACAATTTTTTTTATTAAAGACGCCACTAGAGAACCATGCATTCCTAGACATTATTCACAAAATTTGAAAACAAAATATTGCAAAATACTGAGATATTGATTGTGGGGTTTGTTCTCAAGAGAATAGCAGCAGAGCATTGTTACTCAGATCAAATATTTGGGGGCAGAGGGACGGAACAACTCAGCAGTGCACTGTGTAGAATCTTTAACAAACAGTTACACGTCACGGGCAGAGGGAGGGAACGACACAGGTAGCAATCGACATAGAAGTGCAGTGCAGTGGGTAAAATCTTATTTTATAACCTCTAAAACAAAGGTTTAGAAGCCTCTCTTACCTGGTTAACCATAAGCGTTGTCCCTGGGAGCCATCCACTGGAAATAGTGATACCCCAGAGCTTTAAAAGTGCATAGTATCAAGATCTGGCAAAAGAAGGGAGCTTTGAATAGTTTTCCCAATGACGTCCCTCAGTCAAATAATACAAGTCGAATAAGTCTTTGCATGCGCAAATTGCCTCGACGACTCTCAATCAAATAGTAGAAGGCGAAGAGTGAAGATGGACTGTGTGGTCAACTAAGTCATCTAATAAAACAATGTAATTACTATTTATAATTTAGTTTCACTAATTTATCAACTAAGTCATCTAATAAAACAATGTAATTACTATTTATAATTTAGTTTCACTAATTTACTTCATTTATAGTTCAGTAATTACATCATAAATATTAACAATAATATATGTCAGTGTAATTTTTTTCATTTTTTAAGCTAAATTTTTATTTATTTATTTAGATTGATTTCATGGTAGACATAATTTCAAATAAACATATAAAAAAATATAGAATATAACTTGTAGTTATATTGGATAAGTATAGTCAATAAAAAGACAATATGTTTAACTAGAAGAAGAGATCCTATCTATGTTCATCAACCACAAATTGAGTAGCTATGTTAGAGGGGTGGAATGAACAATTATCCACAAATTATCTATCCTTAAAACTATTCCTACCATTGATCATAAAATATCAGCCAAATTCCCACCTTAGAAAAAACAGATTTTATTTTTGGAAGATGTAGATTCTCACATACAACCATTGGTTCGATAATGTAGTAAAAAGATGCAGATTCTCAGTGACTTCTCAGAAACCACCATTGGTCAGATAATGTAGTAAAAAAATGCACAACAGATGTCTATTTGAATTGTGTTTATGTAAAGTCACATTCACAAACTTTGGTCATGATGGCGGAGGTGCGGAAAGATATTGGTCTGAGTATGTCATTCCATTGTTAACTGGAGATATGGAATACTTACTTCACATTGTTAATTGGATATTGGTCTGAGTCCATCGTTCCATTGTTAACTGGAGAGGAGTACTTGTGTGCTGTGGTCCGAGTCTGTCATTCCATTGTTAACTGGAGATATGGAATATTTACTTTACATTAATATATCACCATTTTTATCTCTAATATTCCTTCCTCATCATTGCATCCGTGGGAGAGGAGTACTTGCATGATTTGGTCGTTACCATCGATTTTGATAATTAGTTATTATATATCTAATTATCAATGCTTATACAGAAAATTGTAACTTTTAATTTTTTTGATATTTTGATGTATCTTTGAAAAACATTATATTCGACTTTCTCGTTTATTTATTTGGTATGAGGATTAAGGTCTCGGGGTCAAATACTTGGGTGGCTATGCAGGGCCTCACTTGATGTCCCTACTTTCTACCATGTCACTACTCTAAAACTTATTGTTTATTGAAAATAATACATATGGATTAGTGTCTAAAACCATTTCCTACACTTCGTCTAAAATCAAAGAGGTCCTTGAATCTCAATATGAGTAAATTTGTGACTAAATGAAAACATAAGTAAAGGGGGGATATGCTATGAGTATTGTGGGTGACTAAATGAAAATGAAAATTTCATTACAAACCATTATGAAGAATCATGTTGTCATGAACAATGATTATATCATCTAGTTATCCATTTCCATCTACAGTCATTAACAACAAAGCCACATCACTTAATCATGATTTATGATACACACCATACATTTCAAAAATCATGATTGATGTCAAATAGAACGCTTGGATTTCAGTAAGCAAATTGTTATTAAAAGCATAAGACAATGGGTGAAATCTCATTTTTTACCCCCAAACTCATCTCTCCAAGTGCCCAAATATTAGTTACTAAGTGAAAGGAGAATCAATTTTTGATGTAGGGAAATAATATAAAAAGTTCAGAGGACTACAATCTACACCGCAACAGTAGCAACATCATCACCGGTGGGGTTTAAGGAAAGTAAAAACCCTCTTCATCAATTGTTGCAAGAATTGAAAGCATGTTTATTGAGCTTTGAAGGAAATCTAAGAATGAAAGTTTGTTCTTTGAGTAAAGAATAATTTTAAGCAAAAATAGTATAGTGTTTTCCTAATCGAAACATTAGGATAAAATTTTCCTGATCATAAGAAAGAATTGAGATAATTCAACAATAGGGGAAGAGCATATAAAACTATATATAAATATTATATTTAAGCACAATAGGGTTTTACAAAGATATACATAAAATTTTCTCCTTCAAAACATTGCATTAGACATTTGAAAACTCAAAATTTGAACATCTTAGAGCTTGCGAAGAGTTTGTGGCTACCTTCAAAGAGAGTTCAACTAAGATTACCATTATGATTGTTGGAATTTACAAAAAGGAACTAGAAAACACCTCCAACGTTATGAGAACACTAAATTAGTACAAATATTCTAGAATTTGGGATGGTTAGAATACTTCAACAAGTTAAATGGATATGATGATGAGGTAGCTTTGGAGTTTGCTAAAAAATTCAGCAACTAGTCATGCATGAATATAGAACTAGGGTCAAAGGAATGGAATCATTAATCAATGAAGAGGTGTTGGTAAGAGTCAACAAAACTCTCTAGAGGATAGCATTGGGACAAAGAGAAAAAATAACAAGTCAATGCAACCAAGGGTACTATTTTCAAGCATTATGAGGAAAAGGAAATAAAGGAGTAGAACAATGGGGTAAAAAGAGAAAGTCTTCCTAGCCCTTGGGATGAGGAAACATATCACATCCTCAAGTACATCATATGTGAAAGGAGACTATTTAAAATCTATGGCTGTCACTTCATAATCTTACATCATCTCGGAAACTCGTTCTATCAAAATCCTAAGCAAAACCTTATCATACCTTATCCTCCTACAATCACTAAAAGACATGAGTAGCAAATTGTAACAGGATAGGGAGGATGCTTTGACCCATCATGTGTTGATAAATTTGGTTGCTTGTTATGCCTTGGAGAGGAAAATCCCTAGGTCTAGTCTTGGGAGAAATCTATACACCTAAATGAGGAGACTAGATAGGTTGCATTAGTCAGACAAGAAAAAGCAAGAAGTCGGGAAAGGAGAGGATGTATAAAAAAAAGAACATAGAAAAAAGAGAAGGATGGGTAATTTAAAGAGAAAATAGAAACAACCTTCATGGAACCCAGTAGAACTTTTAACAAAGCATTAAAGATCAAGGAAAAAGACCAAACTCTAGAGACAAATGAACAACTAACATCAGGTGGTAGGAGAATGAAGAATAGACCACAATCTACCAAGAATCTAGAAATCACTCCACTCAAGGATACCACCATCAACATAGATGAGGATGTTCTCACTCCTCACAATACTAAACAAAGCATTAAGGAACAAAAGGATATAGGGCTTGATTAGGCCAAGGGTATTCAAATTAAAAATCTATTGATGGAGATAGAAAGGTCCAAGGTGGAGACATTACAGTGTTGAAGATAGCAATAGATTATAAAACAAGGACAGAGAGTAATGGTAGTATCACCTCACAACTTGATGATTGTTTACCTTGTAAGAAAAACTCTAGATTGTGAAAGAAACACCTTGAGGAAAGAAACAAATATTTGAGGAGTGAACTATGTGAGTATAAATGGGAATTATTCACAAAAAATAAGAATATAGATATCTTAGCTGCCATCGTTCCAAAATAATTATGTTATCCTAGGACATGCTGAGTTGTATACCACCTTTGAGGGTATATACCATCTTCCTGAAGGATTAGGAGAGGTGGCATAAGTTTCATCAGAACATGCTAGCAAAGTAGCTTCCCTATGCATTAGATACATCAAAATACTTTATAGAATTATTCATGTAGAGAATTGAGGAGGAGAAGGATTCAATGAGTGATTTATATATGTAGAGATACAACATCCATTTCCCCTTCAAATGGTCTCCCAATCCATATGTGGGATATTTTTAGCTAAGATCCTTGTGCACTTGGATGAGTCATGAGGAAGCAATGACCAAGGATATGTGGGAGTATAAAAGTAGAAAAAAAGATTGAACTATGGATTAGGGTAGAGGTAGCCAAACTAGAGTAGGTTATAAATAGTTATGAAACACTAGTGGTTGATGAAGAACTCGTCCCCATATTGGAGTAAAAATAAACAAAGGAAAACTATCCATTTTGAGAATAAGCTTAAGGAGAGAAAATAAAAAAAAATTGATGACCTATTAGTATGTGGGTGGAACTCTCCCTAATGCTCCGACACATGGAGCTACATTCCCCTCAAAATATACAAGCTACCACGTTCAAGGCGTAGTTATGCAAGGACACCCTAAGGAGAATTAAGTTGAATTGGATTTGACTTAAGTTTAATCCACCTTTTTTTCTTCACCTATCAGCGGGAAGTGTATTAGATGAGAAAAAGAAAATAATACAGTGGAAGGAATCCACTCTTATTATGCAGGATATGGTATTTTTGGGATCAGGTGGATTAGGAAAAGAATTCCAAGGCATCACTCTTCATTGAAATGCAGGCATTAATTTTCATCAAATCTGAAAGTACCTCTAGGATATAACAATGATTTTGCCAGGAACATAAGATATACAGTAACTCTTTCTATATATTGAGTGATGTGTCAGACTGGGGACTCTTTTCCATGCCAATGTCCATGCACATGACATAATAAGGAACAAGACCTGATCAGAAAAATATGCACAAAAATACTCTTAGAATAGCATGGTGAGGAGAATACATTTCGGTGATGATAGTGTTGGGTTTAGAATGCTACAAGCTGGTTGAAAACTACCAATTGTTATGTACTCCATAAAATGATGCAAACTTTCTGACAAAAAGGCCCTAAACAGACTACAAACATGCATCAAGATTAGATATCACTACCATATTATACAAAGGATATCTAAATACTCAAAAGATCATAGTTCCTACTGAAAATGAGCTGTAAATTTTGGGAATTATCTATCAATGAAGGATATGAACTTGATTGTACCACTATTCATGCCTTGAAGGAGAAAATGGGTCTATCATAATGGATGGATATTTTAGAGACTTTTTAATTGTTGTTGTTGAACCTATTTCTGGACTAGAATCTATAAGCATGAGTATAATTTGACACCTCACCCATTGTATGTTGTTGTCTCCGTGGTAGGAAGACCTTGCCTAAGGATGTTGTAATTACTTGGTAAGGAATACATTCATCTCATGTTTTTGCATAATATGTGCAATAGCATCCTAAATTAGGAATCCAATTTGAAGGTAATATTGTTCTTAATACGATTGAAATGTTCATCCTAGAGTGTACTACCTAAGGGTGTACATTAAGAAGGAAAACCAAAATTAGAGACCTTGCTTCTAACAAGAAGCAAACATGGTTCGGAGGACTTTGATAATTACTACATAAATCCTTAGCACCTTTTAATGCACCATTCTTATATTTGACCTTTGTGTTTCCAACAAGTTTTGAGACTAGTCTTGTCATAACTGAAGGAGCACCCTAGCCATTGGATAAGAAAAGTGGCATTCAAATCTAATACATGGTCAAAAGGTATGTCTTGGAGGGAGTTCCCAAGGCATGAATCATTTTAATGATTAAATTATGGCACATTTAAAAGGGCATATTGAATAAAGATGAAATCATTCTCCTTAGAGTGAATCCAAGGCACGTGAAAAGGTTCAAGGTCATGGTCATGGTCAAGATGACCATTGGAAGAAATTCCTAACTAAAGATGAACACATGGAAGCATATGCATCCTTCAAGTGAAGATAGTATCTTATTTTGAGAAGTGCCCTACATTTTAAGGCATCCATTTCTATTTTTGGAAGAATGAATCTACTAGATCAACATGCTTCAAGAGCACTACAAGTTGGAAGAGGAAATATGGCATACAAATCCCATTGACAAAATCAATAGTGATAATTTAAGGGAAATGACCTCCATGTCAGGATGACATGTGGCATCAAGGAGGAATCTAGCACATGATACAAGGCCATTAAAAACCTTGGAATGAGGAACACCCTCTCGAAGATAATTATAAATTTTTTTGTATATATTTATCTATCTTCTTGGAGAAATAAGTGGATCTAGAATTCACCTATAGTATTTTATTGTAATATAGGGTGAGCTCATTTCTAAATAGAGCGAATCCCTCTAATTTTTGAAGGGATGGTTGGATTATTTGCAGATCCCATCGAATCCTAGTTGAAAATATGTTGGGAGGAAGAAGTAAAGGGTTTCATTCTATGAGGTTTATCATTTTCTTCCATTATTCATGGTTGGATACTTTTGTTGAAGTAGCTTTTATAAACTTGTTGTAAAGACCTTTTGTTATGGTTTAGTTTTTCCCAAGAAAGGAAGATCAAAGATTGAGGTTAATCCTTCCTTGTTCTTGTGGTGGGTTATCGTTCACTATATTGTTTTGTTATTGTCATTTCTATATTTGAGAGGCTTCTAATTTCTTCATATGATGGTGATCACACATTTTTATTGTTGATTTGTAATGGTTCTCCAAGGTCCGCCTTTGGTAAAGACCTTACTTTATTTATGAACATTGATTGAAATCCATTTGGTTGATTAGTGCATGTTTTTAATATCCTAGTTACACCTCCATTCATTTAAACTGAACCCTCTTGAATATTACCTTGAATCCATCCCATTGGATAGGAACTAATCTTGGTCCACGTCCATCCCATCTAAATCAAAATTTTATCTTGCATTTTACTAAGGGATCCCCCTTTTATCTTAATCTAACTTCTTATGCTAGTTCAAGCCGCAACGAATGTAACATCCCAAAAATCGCTAAAATTTAAAAAATTTTAATATAGCAAATTCATAGAGATAATGCTAACTGCGGAATGAAAGACGTTTAAATATTCATCTAATAGCAGCTTCACAATTTTATTTCAAAACATAAAAGACAACAGATTTATAATTTAAATGCGATATAACAATATCTTTCCTTTCATGTTATAATAGTTCTAGTAATAAGTACTGATGACTTGTGTGCATATTTTTTTTGAAGGGGTTCCTACAGGGTGCCCTTGGGTTTACCTAGCTTTGATAGCTAAAGCACTGGATTCTTTTCTTTCGCAGATCTGCAGGTAAGGTAATAGAGTAATTCCAGTATTTCAAGACAAGTTATAAGCTTCAGTTAGTCGTCCCTGTTTTTAAGATAGATGTATATGCTACCATACATGAAGATGTCGATGGTATGTAAGTTTAGTTTATCTTTAACAATCTATACCATCTTTAACCTAATGCTTGCAAATGTAGCTAAACATACTTTGCACTATACTTCTACTGAAATCAATAATATTGTTAAATTCAAAAAATGCAACTGTATGATGATAATAGCATTGCTATGACTTGTAATGATGATGGCCTTCAAAAAGTCTTCATGACATAATTCATGTACTTTAAATCATATATACTCTTATAATGCTATTTGATTGTGTTACTGCATGAATTAAGATGATAGTTTGATTATGTATTAGTGACATCTATTAAAATGTCACAACACTCTATGGAATAGTTGTTAGAGTTACGATGTTTAACCATATGCAAACTTAGAACTTAGCACTATACTCTATTGAGTGCATAATATTCTTGTGAGTCTTAGCATTCGAATTTACATTATGTACATACTAAGTAATGCTAATTCTAACCTTTAATTTGAAGTGTGTGTGCCCTATGCAACTAGGGACTTAACCTAGGAAACATAGATATTATACGATATAATAGAGTTTGGATTTGATTTATATCGTGGTTATAAATACAACCTATGGTTTGGTTTTGCAATATATAATTTGCTATGCGAAATGTAATGGAAACATGATATGTATAAACCTATGGTTTGGTTTTGCAATATATAATTTGCTATGCGAAATGTAATGGAAACATGATATGCATAAACCTATGGTTTAACATGCAATGCACACAACCCTACGATTTATATCATGGTTGTAACTTTATAGTGTGACGATTTAAAACTATGATATGGTAATATCCTATAGTTTGAAACTGTACAGCTGTAATGCAATACCGTGGTAGTAATAGCCGAGATCGTGCTGTGTAATAACTTCGACGCTGATATGAAATTAATGTTGTTGCAGTCGAGGGTCTGGCAGATGATATGTGAAATCCAGCATTAAATGCAACTCTGTGTGATGGTAGTGGCTTACCTCGATGGCTCCTACATGTATTAGGTTCCACGTGAAGAAGTTGTAGAAATTGTTGGGACTTGCCGAGCTGTGAGCTCCTCCCTGGTGATATGGCAATCCTTCTGGACTTATTATTTAATGAAATATTTAATGGTAGGTGACTGTAGCTCTGTCTGGGTATTGGAGTGGCTTTGTTGGCCAAATCTCATCCATTGATCTAACTTGTATCGATCGTAGAGATCTTGAACCCTAAGGAATTCACTATACCTTGTTATTTGTTTGTTTTTCATTCATTTGGAGTTTTGGTTTCGGGGGAGAAGGTCGACAAGCCTCTAGATAATAGGGTTTGATCTCGGGTCGATTCTTTTGATGATTCTGTAACTAGGCACCTCCAGTTTTAATGGTGGAAACCTGTTATAAATTTGTATGGTTCAGCAGGAGGAATAGGTGACGAAGCCTGTGGCTTTCATCGTGTAGCAGGTTAGGGTTGTGAATTGGTGTTAAACTTGAGTATGAGCTATAGTAGCTAAATGTTGCTTTTTTTTGCATCAGCTGGAAGATTGGAAGTGTCGCCCATCCATCTTTCTACTCTTACAAAGGTAATCTTGAATGTTTTCATGAATGTTTTTGCTTATGGTCACAGTTGGTCTTTGTATAACATTCATATTGGAAATGTCATAACCACATTGTAGTTTATGTGGCAGGTGCTGCCACTGTCATGGAGTCTACAAAGTTAAAGCTTGTTGGTAGTTGTGGGTTCGCTCAACTGGTAAGACCTAGTGGCAAACCCTTCGTAGGTTATCTTGGAAGGATGGTCGTTGTTGATGTTGAACCATTATGTGGTCATTGGAATGAGTTTTCAGTATTGTTTTTAAGTTTTGAGTTAAACTGTATATGTTCTTCTGTCGTCGAGGGTTTCAAACTCTATTGAGTTTTCAATACAAAAGAATAATTGCCAATCTGCGTTGCTGTAGTTGTTTTTGTTTCATCGTTTTGGGGTTTGGCTCGTGAACAAAACCTGTGTCTCGTCAAGTTAAAATGTGGATATGAAACTTTGTGTTTGGTAGACCTTTTCTTTTGAATTTGATGTATTACGAAGATGTAGTTTGTGTAGCTAAGTTTTAATACACCTGCTGCTATTGTTTTCTTTAATGTCTATGAGGTTATGAAATGTAAACAATGGAGATTTGTAAACTGGGTTTCATTTTCTTTGTTGCTATTGTGTCTTTATGACCGGTGAAACTTGAAAATGTAAAATTGATGGAAATGGGTACTGGGTGATGTTTAAGAATAGTAAAGGGACTGTGATTTTACTAAACAATGAGTGAATGTTTGTAACTAAGGAAGACTTCGATCTGTATGTAGTTCAATGATTGTAAAAGGTGATGTGTTTTCATTTCAAGTACAAGTGTTTGTCCTTGTGTAGAAAAGTATGGCCCAAATCTACTCTTTGATATAACATCGGGGACCATACTTTTTGTCTATTACTACTGTTACAATCGTTCCTAAAATGTTTTGTTGCTATCATTCAAAAGTAAATTAAAAGTCTGAATGTTTTGAGTTTGGAAAAGAAAAGCATAAACCCTAGGTTTGAATAGAAACAAGCTTCTATTTTGTATAACAAGATAAAGAATGGAGACATGGAAAATCTCTATTAATGTTTTGTAAAAATAGATAAATAATTGTAATCTAGAAACTTTTAAAAGAAAATATAGTGAAATAAATGAGTTGTGATGTGAGTGGAGAAAAGATAAAGATGAAATATGATCGTCATCCTGAATCGTTAGGGTTTAGGGTTTTGTACAGTAAACTATGGCAAAGGCATAAATAAACATAGACTTTGATTACAACTGTTTGGTATGTTAATAAACATTTACGAATTGAATAAATAAACAAACAGTATTCTTTGATAAGAAATACATGGAAATCATAACATATAGAGCATAAATGATTTCTTTATTTAATACAAACACTGTTATTCTAAATGGAATAGATTTACTGTTTTGATGAAATAAGATCAATATTGTAATGAATACAGATATGGGGAAAACCTCAAAATATACCAACTCAATTTCACCACTTACAGTAGGAAATTTTTAAAGAAATAAAACAGTGATATTATTCTCATCAATCTTGGAAATTTTCCTATCATATCATTTTCTATTTAAATTATCTCTGTACTAGAGTACGATGCTGTTCCTTTTTGCATGGGGAAAAATACAGAGGCTATTTTATTCAATCAGATTGATTTTATACATAATTAATAAATCATTCAGGAAACTGAAATAAACTTATAAAATAAACAGTAAAAGCTAATAGATAACAGAACTTTAAAATATATATAAAAAAAATAGATAAGACAATGGAACCTATAGATGATGATAGGGCCGACAAACACCCAAGGAGGCCTGTTCCTCCCAACCTGTTTCAGAAGAAGCAGCTCAACTGCTGGCTTCTAGTGAATCCCCGAGCCTGATTGCTGATTCAATAAGTGGGTGGAATCTGTGTAGAAGCAAGGCACTCAAAAATGCCTTCTCCACTCAGCATCAACCTCCTGAAATAACATGCCTTCTCCACTCAACATCAACCTCCTGAACTCAATAAGACTTTGGCAGACTCACAACATGATCAACAACATAGCATATCCCCTCATCAAATCTCTTGGGTGCAAACACAGCAAAACCCCAAGGTAAATTTTCTCATTATGAAAAGTGATGAACCTCAGTTCACAATTTGATGGCTATTATATAGACTGACTAGGTCTTTAGTGGTCAGTTTGGAATAAATGAGCCTCAAGCTCCAGTCCCATCTATCAGGGAACTATGACCACATTTCAAGGGAGTTGTCCCATACCAACAACTAGTTAGTTGCATCATGATGCTGCCACTTGTCCATTGCCTTCTACCCTAGATTCCATTCCACCTAGTGGATCAGTAACCACTCTTTCAACAGTCCTCTTAGGTGTTTGTCTCCTATTTTATTTATTTAATAATAATATATTGTGCAAATTACAGTCATCCTTGGACAGCTGTCCAACATAAAACTTTACAATAAAAGTTATAATAATGTTTGCTAACACAAAATGTTTTCCAGCTAAAAGGGTATGTTACAAACACCCCCACTTAAGCTCAACATCGTCCTCAATGTTGCTTATTCATCATCAAGTTCCTCATGGAACAGAACTGGATATGCTGCCCGCATATTACTTTCCAGTTCCCAAGTAGCTTCATCAGGGCTAAGGTACTTCCATTGCACCTTTACCTGCCCTATGGTGCGATTCCAAAGCATAATTTCCCTTCGGTCGATAATACAGTCCGGTTCCACCTGAAAATCTCCTTCGGGTTCCACCGGTATGTCATTCCAATTCAGCACATGAGTAGCATCATGCACATACTTCTTTAAAACAGAAACGTGAAAAACATTGTGGATTTTTAAATTATATGGCAATGCCAATTGATATGCAACAACTCCAATCCTTGATAGGATTTCGAATGGTCCACAATTCCTTGGTGCTAACTTAGCACAGCTCCCAAGCTTCAAAGAACTTTTCTTGGGCTTTAACTTTATAAAAACATGGTCTCCTACCTAAAATTCTCTTTCAGTGCGTTTCAAATCAGCATAGCTTTTCTGCCAATCTTGGGAAACCTTTAAGTTACCTTGAACCTGTTTCACGGTTAGCTCCATTTCTTTCAATAAATATGGTCGTAACATCAATCTGTCTACAGGATTATCCCAAGAAATTGGAGTACAACATTTTCTTCCATACAAAATCTCAAATGGGCTCAACTTAGCAGATACTTGATAATAATTATTGTAGGCAAATTCTGCTAAGTGTAGAAAATCTTCCCACTTAGATGGGTGATCTTTAACAGACAATCTTAACATGTTTTCTAAAATCTGATTTACCCTTTTTGTTTAACCATCAGTTTGTGGGAGGAAAGAAGTGTTGAAATTTAGTTTAGTATTTAATCCTTTAAACAGTGATGTCCAAAAATTGCTGGTTAACTTAGAGTCCTGGTCTGAAATAATTACCTTTGGAATTCCATGCAAGTGAAAAATTTGCTTCACGAAAATATCTACAATGTTAGAAGCCTTGAAAGTAGTTTTAACAAGAATAAAATGAGCAACTTTACTAAGTTTATCAACAACAACCATAATTGAGTCATTCTGCTTCTGATTTTTTAGGCAAACCTGTAATAAAGTCAATGCTTATAATTTCCCATTTCCATTCTGGAATTGGTAAGGGCTGCAATAGCCCAGCTAGATGTTGGTGTTCAGCTTTGATAGTCTGACATTCAAAACATCTAGTTATATATTCAACAACTTCACTCTTCATGTTGGGCCAAAAACACTCCTTTCTTAAAATAGTTATCATTTTCTGATAACCAGGATGCCCTGAATAAGGACTCTTGTGAACTTCATCTAAAATTAGCAACTTAACCTTTGAAAAATTAGGTACATAAATTCTATTTTTATATGTTAAGAAGCCTTTTTCATTAATACTGTAATCTGTTATAAAAATTTTAGATGAATTTTCAGCCACTTTATCATGTAATTTTTGGTAATTTTCGTCTTGCTTAATTCCTTCTTCGATCTGATTTTCCAGATCAATTTTAAAAGTACTGATTGCTGCCACAAAACTCAATCTAGCATTTATGCTCAATGCATCAACAACCTTATTCTCCTTTCCATTAATGTGATGAATCTCAAAATCGTACTCACTAAGGAAAGCTAACCACCTAGGTTTCCTTGCGTTAAGATTTGTTTGATCTAATAAATACTTTAAGCCCTTGTTATCAGTCATTAAAATGAATTTTCTTCTGATCAAATGATGGCACCACATTTTTAATGCATGTATCATGGATGCCAACTCAAGATCATACGTTGCATAATTATTTTCATGTATTTTTAACTTCCTTGACTCAAAAGCAATTGCATGACCTTCCTAACTTAAGAACCCTCCAAGTCAATCGTTGCATGGATCTGTGCATATGAAGAAATCCTTATTGGGATCTGCAATTTTTAAGATGGGTGCTATAGTTAACAATTCTTTTAACTTATTAAAACTCTCTTGACACTTTTGATCCCATATGAATTTATTCCCTTTCTTCTGCAAAGAAGTGCTGGGGTTAGCAATTCTAGAGAACCCTTCAATAAACTTTCTATAATACCCCATTATTCCCATGAATGACTGTACATCAGTTACATCTTTAGGGGCAGGCCATTCATTTATTGCTTTTATTTTATCAGGATCAACCGAAATACCATCTTTAGAAATTATATGACCCAAATACTGAATTTTATCTTTATAAAAATCACACTTACTGAACTTAGCGTAAAGCTGATGTTCTCTAAGTACTTGTAAAATGATTTTTAAATGTTCGTCATGCTCTTCTTTATTTTTTGAGTAAACCAGAATATCATCAATGAATACCACTACGAACTTATCCAAATATTTATGCAGAACATTGTTCATTAAACACATGAACACTGCCGGTGCGTTGGTTAGCCCAAAAGGCATAACTACGAACTCGTAGTGTCCATAACGCGTTCTGAATGCATTTTTGAATATGTCCTCGTATTTTATCCAGACTTGATGATAACCCGACCTTATATCAATTTTAGTGAATATCTCTGCTCCGTGTACTTGATCAAATAGATCATCTATGCGGGGTAAGGGATATCGGTTCTTAATTGTCATTTTATTAAGCTGACGGTAATCAATGCACAAACGCATGGTACCATCCTTCTTTTTAACAAAAATTATTGGTGCTCCCCAAGGGGACACACTGGGCCTTATGTAGTTTTTATCTATTAATTCTTTCAGTTGAGATTTTAACTCATTTAACTCCAGAATATTCATCCTATAGGGGGCCTTCGAGTTTGGTACCGCACCGGGTACTAACTCAATGGTGAAATCAAGTTCTCTGTTCGGAGGTAATCCTGGAATTTCTTCCGGGAATGCATCAGAAAAGTCCCTAAGGATGGGAATATCCTCTACTTTTAACTTGTCTTCTTTAGATGTGCACTTGTCATTAATAACATTAACATCAAACATTTTACAGCCTTTTCTGGCAGCTCTCTTTACTTGTAAGGCAGAAATCTGCCTTACTGAAATCTGCCCATGAATTCCTTTTATTGTTTCTGAATTACCTTCAATTTTGACCATGGATGTTTGATGGTCCGCTTGACGATTCTCCAATGCTACATTTATCCTGGGCATTTCTCTTGCGATATCTCCAACTGTAGGTTCTGCTTGCATAGTATGAATATTGTTGGTTGTCCTCTTGTTGCGTGGGCAATCTGCTCTCTTATGTGGTCCACCAAATTCATAGCACTTTATGGGTCCTTTCTACTCAGCATACATGTTGTTATTGTTATTGTTATTGCTGTGATTATTATTATTAGGTACATTTCTTGCAGCAGTAGAGTTCTGAGATGCATTATTCCAGTAATTATTAGGAAAATTTCTGTTATTAAAATTTTTCTTAAAACCTCCAGCATTATGATTAAAATTCTTCTTTTCATAGTCATACTGATTAGTCTTACTATTCTTCCAGCCAGTTGTTCCTTCCCTTTTTCTGTTTTGGTCAAAACAAAAATTTTCCTTCCTCATGGCCTCTTCCAAAGTGGAAGGATTATCATACTCAATACGATCTTTTATATTAAAAGGTAAACAACTGAGAAACCTTTGTACTTTAGGCTTTTCCTCCACCATGTAGGGTACGTACCTCAGCAAGCTAAGGAACTTGCTGCACAGTTCTTTCATGTTCATTGCACCCAACTTTAAATCGTAAAACTCCTTTGACTTATCTTCAAAGTATTGTTCCGACAAAAACTTCTTTTTAAACAAACTTTTAAACATTGTCCAAGTTACTTCCTTTTCTTTTATACTCTCGATCCTTTTAAGATCCTGCCACCATATATCTGCCTTCCCGGTCAGATTGTAAATAGCCATCTTGGCTTTCAGTTGAGAAGAGTAGTCGTAAATATTAAAGTACTTTTTCATTCTAGACAGCCAAGCTTCTACTGTCTCACCTTTCTCACTTTCTCCATTAAAGGTGGGTGGTTTAATCTTTTTAAATTCCCCAGTAATCTGTTCATGATGTTTATGTTTTCTCTTTTTAGAGCAGCATTCACTGTTACTGCTGTCATAATTAATATCATCATTATTTGGATCAAATTTAGAAGATGAGTAACTGTCCCTTTTATCATTTCTTGTTTTCTTATGCTTATGTTGGTGGGACATTATTTCAGAATCAGCCTTCAATTCTGATTTGCTGCCTCTTTCATCACTATGACAGTTTCCTTTTAAATTATGTTGTAACTCTTCCTGTACCTTAAGGATCCATTCATTTTCTTCTTTAACAGCTTTTAACTCAGATTTTAAATCTTGTACGGTGCATAAAATTTCAGAAGACTGTTTATTTAATTCAACATAGATTCCTTCCGAATTATTATGATTAGTACGTTCATTACGAGGAGATCTGTCCTCTGCTGATTCTTCTGGTATTTCCATACCTGCAATTTAAAAGTCAATATGTTTTGTGCAAAAATAAAATAAAATTACAAAAGTTAGTAACATAAACTTTCTGATTTGTTTTCTGTTTGTACGCATGAGCCTCAATCAGGCCTAGAGTTTGAACTTGCGCTCTGATACCACATGTAACATCCCAAAAATCGCTAAAATTTAAAAAATTTTAATATAGCAAATTCATAGAGATAATGCTAACTGCAGAATGAAATATGTTTAAATATTCATCTAGTGGCAGCTTCACAATTTTATTTCAAAACACAAAAGGCAATAGATTTATAATTTAAATGCGATATAACAATATCTTTCCTTTCATGTTATAATAGTTCTAGTAATAAGTACTGATGACTTGTGTGCATAATTTTTTTGAAGGGGTTCCTACAGGGTGCCCTTGGGTTTACTTAGCTTTGATAGCTAAAGCATTGGATTCTTTTCTTTCGCATATATGCAAGTAAGGTAATAGAGTAATTCCAGTATTTCAAGACAAGTTATATGCTTCAGTTAGTCGTCCCTGTTTTTAAGATAGATGTATATGCTACCATACATGAAGATGTCGATGATATGTAAGTTTAGTTTATCTTTAACAATCTGTACCATCTTTAACCTAACGCTTGGAAATGTAGCTAAAGATACTTTGCACTATACTTCTACTGAAATCAATAATATTGTTAAATTCAAAAAATGCAACTGTAAGATGATAATAGCATTGCTATGACTTGTAACGACGATGGCCTTCAAAAAGTCTTCATGACATAATTCATGTACTTTAAATCATATATACTCTTATAACGCTATTTGATTGTGTTACTACATGAATTAAGATGATAGTTTGATTATGTATTAGTGACATCTATTAAAATGTCACAACACTCTATGGAATAGTTGTTAGAGTTACGATGTTTAACCATATGCAAACTTAGAACTTAGCACTATACTCTATTGAGTGCATAATATGCTTGTGAGTCTTAGCATTCGAATTTACATTATGTACATACTAAGTAATGCTAATTCTAACCTTTAAATTTGAAGTGTGTGTGCCCTATGCAACTAGGGACTTAACCTAGGAAACATAGATATTATACGATATAATAGAGTTTGGATTTGATTTATATCGTGGTTATAAATACAACCTATGGTTTGGTTTTGCAATATATAATTTGCTATGCAAAATGTAATGGAAACATGATATGCATAAACCTATGGTTTAACATGTAATGCACACAACCCTACGATTTATATCATGGTTGTAACTTTATAATGTGACGGTTTAAAACTATGATATGGTAATATCCTATAGTTTGAAACTGTACAGCTGTAATGCAATACCGTGGTAGTAATAGCCAAGATCGTGCTGTGTAATAAATTCGACGCTGATATGAAATTAATGTTGTTGCAGTCGAGGGTCTGGCAGATGATATGTGAAATCCAGCATTAAATGCAACTATGTGTGATGGTAGTGGCTTACCTCGATGGCTCCTACATGTATCAGGTTCCACGTGAAGAAGTTGTAGAAATTGTTGGGACTTGTCAAGCTGCGAGCTCCTCCCTGGTGATATGGCAATCCATCTGGACTTATTATTTAATGAAATATTTAATGGTAGGTGACCGTAGCTCTGTCCAGGTACTGGAGTGGCTTTGTTGTCCAAATCTCATCCGTTGATCTAACTTGTATCGATCATAGAGATCTTGAACCCTAAGGCATTCACTATACCTTGTTCGTTGTTTGTTTTTCATTCATTTGGAGTTTTGGTTTCAGGGAGAAGGCCGACAGGCCGCTAGATAACAGGGTTTGATCTCGGGTCGATTCTTTTGATGATTCTGTAACTAGGCACCTCCATTTTTAATGGTGGAAACCTGTTATAAATTTGTATGGTTCAGCAGCAGGAATAGGTGACGAAGCCTGTGGCTTTCATCGTGTAGAAGGTTAGGGTTGTGAATTGGTGTTAAACTTGAGTCTGAGCTGTAGTAGTTGAATGTTTCTTTTGTTGCATCGGATGGAAGATTGGAAGCATCGCCCATTGATCTTTCTACTCTTACAAAGGTAATCTTGAATGTTTTCATGAATGTTGTTGCTTATGGTTACAGTTGGTCTTTGTATAACATTCATATTGGAAATTTCATAACCGCATTGTAGTTTATGTGGCAGGTGCTTCCACTGTCGTGGAGTTTACAAAGTTAAAGCTTGTCAGCAGTTGTGGGTTCGCTCAACTGGTAAGCCCCGGTGGCAAATCGTTCGCAGGTTCTCCTGGCAGAATAGCCGTGATTGATGTTGAACCATTATGTGGTCATTGGAATGAGTTTTCAGTATTTTTTTAAGTTTTGAGTTAAACTGTATATGTTCTTCTGTCGTCAAGGGTTTCAAACTCTGTCGAGTTTTCAATACAAAAGAATAATTACCAATCTACGTTGCTGTAGTTCTTTTTGTTTCATCGTTTTGGGGCTTGACCTGTGAACAAAACCTATGTCTCGTCAATTTAAAATGTGGATATGAACTTTGTGTTTGGCAGACCTCTGCGATTGAATTTGATGTATTACAAAGATGTAGTTTGTGTAGCTAAGTTTTAATACACCTGCCGCTATCGTTTTCTTTGATGTCTGTGAGGTTATGAAATGTAAACAATGGAGATTTGTAAACTGGGTTTCATTTTCTCTGCTGTTATTGTCTCTTTATGACCGGTGAAACATGAAAATGTAAAATCGATGGAAATGGGTACTGGGTGATGTTTAAGAATAATAAAGGGACTGTGATTTTACTAAACAATGCGTGAATGTTTGTAACTAAGGAAGACTTCGATCTGTATGTAGTTCAATGATTGTAAAAGGTGATGTGTTTTCATTTCAAGTACATGGGTTTGTCCTTGTGTAGAAAAGTATGGCCCGAATCTGCTCTTTGATATAACATCGGCGACCATACTTTTTGTCTATTACTACTGTTACAATCATTCCTAAAATGTTTTGTTGCTATCGTTCAAAAGTAAATTAAAGGTCTGAATGTTTTGAGTTTGGAAAAGAAAAGCATAAACCCTAGGTTTGAATAGAAACAAGCTTATGTTTTGTATAACAAGATAAAGAATGGAGACATGGAAAATTTCTGTTAATGTTTTGTAAAAATAGATAAATAATTGTAATCTAGAAACTTTTAAAAGAAAATACAGTGAAATAAATGAGTTGTGACGTTTGTGGAGAAAAGATAAAGATGAAATATGATCGTCATCCTGAATCGTTAGGGTTTAGGGTTTTGTACAGTAAACTATGGCAAAGGCAGAAATAAACATAGACTTTGATTGCAACTGTTTGGTATGTTAATAAACATTTACGAATTGAATAAATAAACAAATGGTATTCTTTGATAAGAAATACATGGAAATCATAACATATAGAGCATAAATGATTTCTTTATTTAATACAAACACTGTTATTATAAATGGAATAGATTTACTATTTTGATGAAATAAGATCAATATTGTAATGAATACAGATATGGGGAAAAACTTAGAATATACCAACTCAATTTAACCACTTACAGTAGGAAATTTTTAAAGAAATAAAACAGTGATATTATTCTCATCAATCTTGGAAATTTGCCTATCATATGATTCTCTATTTAAATTATCTCTGTACTAGAGTACGATGCTATTCCTTTTTGCATGGGGAAAAATACAGAGACTATTTTATTTAATCAGATTGATTTTATACAGAATTAATAAATCATTCAGGAAACTAAAATAAACTTATAAAATAAACAGTAAAAGCCAATAGATAACAGAACTTTAAAATATATATAAAAAAAATAGATAAGACAATGGAACCTGTAGATGACGATAGGGCCGACAAACACCCAAGGAGGCCTGTTCCTCCCAACCTGTTTCAGAAGAAGAAGCTCAACTGCTGGCTTCTAGTGAACCCCCGATCCTGATTACTGATCCAATAAGTGGGTGGAATCTATGTAGAAGCAAGGCACTCAAAAATGCCTTCTCCACTCAGCATCAACCTCCTGAAATAACATGCCTTCTCCACTCAGTATCAATCACCTGAACTCAATAAGAGTTTGGCAGACTCACAACATGATCAACAACATAGCATATCCTCTCATCAAATCTCTTGGGTGCAAACACAGCAAAACCCCAAGGTAAATTTCCTCGTCAGGAAAAGTGATGAACCTCAGTTCACAATTTGATGGCTATTATATAGACTGCCTAGGTCTTTAGTGGTCAGTTTGGAATAAATGAGCCTCAAGCTCCAGTCCCATCTTTCAGGGAACTATGACCACATTTCAAGGGAGTTGTCCCATACCGACAGCTAGTTAGTTGCATCTTGATGCTGCCACTTGTCCATTGCCTTCTACCCCAGATTCCATTCCACCTAGTGGATCAGTAACCACTCTTTCAACTGTCCTCTTAGGTGTTTGTCTCCTATTTTATTTATTTAATAATCATATATTGTGCAAATTACAGTCATCCTTGGACACTTGTCCAACATAAAACTTTACAATAAAAGTTATAATAATGTTTGCTAACACAAAATGTTTTCCAGCTAAAAGGGTATGTTACAACGAAACCAGTTAGGAGTGTTACCCATGAATTTTCTTCTTGAGACCAACCAATCATGATGACGTTGGACTTTGTCTAGTTTTGTGATACCCCTTTACTTCATTTATCCTATAGTTTACATCTCCTTTCAAGTTTCAAATCATTCCATAACAATCTACCTAGCCAAAACACTCATATAGGTGATTATTTTGTAACAAAATTGGATATATAGAGGGAAAACTATATATTAGTAATATTTGAGATCATCTTGGTTGTTTATTGGATGAACATTCCTATTTTTCAAGGTCAAATGGACATTTGTGTTTGTCTTAGTGGCCATGAAAATTTTCTCTCAACCCTCTATATTATATTTCATATAAAAACCAAGGCTCAAATTAATAGGTCGAGATTTTTGAAAAAAACCTTATATGCATCAAACCATCATGAAATCAAATTAAAAACCCAACATAGCTAGAGAGAGGATCCTCCATTCTGATAGGATGCTATTTGAAATTCATAGGTTCAATGATGATGTTTGTTCTTGTTTGTGAAAGAAAACATGATGACGGTTACAACCCAACCTGCTATAACATTGGCTTCAAATTAAAGAACGATGCAGAAGCCCAAATGATTCATGATGAGATACAAAACATATAAACCAAAATAAAACTTTAAAAGCACCCAAATGTAATTTACTCATTCTAACCTTGAAAAATGAAAATATTTTCCACTCAGCTATTGTCGAATTGCTTTCCACTCAGTCGCTGTCAAATTGTACCCGAAATTAAGCTTCATGCAAACTTCTTGCGATTCTTCATTTGGGTTTTTGTGGGATGGATTTCTCACTATTGCAACATTATTTAGGAAAACATTGTCCCCATTTTACTAGATCCTTGCACAATTTTTCCTCAATATGGACTTTTTTTAATTTAAAAATTCTTCATTAACAAATTTGGGACATAAAACCCCCGAAATTCTCATTTATCAAGAAATATGGAGGTCAAAAATGCCATCGAAACCTCCAACAATGAAATTCCACAGACGATTTCAAATTTGGCCCAGGAAAGTATAAAATATGGATCATAATTGGGAGTGAATTCAACCCACGACCTCGAATCCAGGGTAAGGTGACCGTTAGTTTCCCTATGGCCCATAAATCGGGGGATAACAAACTGGTAATCACCTCCATGAATGAAAAACAGGGGCGAACGAACTTCCCATGCCTCCAAGAATGAAAAATTAGGGCAAAACGAACTGGCTTTGGCCTCCATTACCGGAATTTCCGGGGTGAACTGACCATTTTGGCCATATTTCCAGGGGCTAAGATTATTTTTACAAATTTTTCCTTCTCTCATGGCCTTGGCTATCCAATTTTTTACCATTGTCCCATTAATAAATATTGGACGAATTTCTTTAAATTAAAAAAAATGCTTGCATATTAAAACTTCGCCCACACTTTTTGTTTGACCCCTATAAATTCGCCCATGAGCTATAAATCTCCCCTAAAATCATCCCTGATATTCTAGCACAATGCATGACACAGTGACCTCTAGTTCAACACCATAGGTGAAGTGGATGTGTCCAACGAAGCCCACTCAAACTCCATCATCAATTAAGCCTCCACCTAATAATCCTTCAACACACAATGGTGGAGTGCTTTATGCATTAGATCATTTCATTTTCATATTGAAGATACATTTCTAAAAATTTGTAACTACTATTCTTAATTAAGTACATTTCATGCATTAGCTTATAGAAGAAAAAAATAAGTCATGCTTGTCAAAGCTAATAGAGATTATCAATGCCTTCAAACAATTTCCGAATGTAGGATTAGAAAAACTAGCTAGCAATATAAAAATCGGTTTCTACCCGATATTGGATGTTGTTGCCACAATAAGCTATGAGTTATCACAAACACAATATGTTGAAAATGAAATAAATAATCCATGGGTACAAATGTTGCAGCTTAGACCAATGTAACTTGGTTGTAACCAGTCATGAACGCAAACAGTTATGACTTTAAATCACTTAGGATTCCAACGCATAACCATCTATGCTTATTTTAAATCATTATTTAGAGAGTGAAAGGTGAAACCTTGACATTTTGAAAGAAGAGCATTTAGATTTTTGTATTGAGTTTTAAAAACATGTATATTTGAAATTGATGAGAGCTATAAATTCACAGATGGTTGATGTTGGGATACAATTGCATCTGCATTTAAAGGAAATCAATTGGGATGTGTAAAAATTGATACAATCATGAATGTATATCCAATTAGTCTTATCAAAATCATTGTTTGGTGAGTTAAACACCACCTCCTTCAAAGTTAATAACTAGCATTTGCCCCTTGAGGGGAAAAAGTGAACGCCGGTAGGAAAAGAGGAAAGTTAGAAGGAACAAAAACATAGGCATACGCAACGAAGGATGCTGGTGGGGAGGGCGCGAAAGGTTTTGTATAGGAGGAGCTCGCTCCAGCAGAATGAAACAAAGGAATCTGCAGTAAAGGGTGGAATGGTAGTGAAGTGAGGAAAGACACGAACAATTTTGGGAGGGTAGATTGGTTTCCATTGGGAGTGCTTTCTACAAGGAGAGAATGACCAAGAACATGTAGCTTCAAGAAGGGTAAGGTGCTCGAGTGCAGGGGGTCGCTGCATGTATGCAAAAATGAAGGTGGGTGTTGGAGGGGTGTCAGGAGAGTCATTGGAAACACGTCGAAAAACACTTTGGATAACATTCAAGGATACAAAAGAGTAACTATAAAGGGAAAGAGGGAGTTTTTGGAGCATGTGGCAAGTCTCTTATGCACCAATGTCACGATCTGCAACAGTTTATGACAGAAATTGTCTAATTGGTTGAAGGATGGGGCTATCATTTGGATTTGCATGTGCAAGATGAGAAAGAATTGCATGGTAGCTTTCTGATTTGGGCTCTGCCTTTGCTGCATATTTTGAAATGTATTTGAGGACAACATGTCTAGAGAGAACAAGTTGTCAATCAACATTAGCTCTCTAAATTGAGAGCATGGCAGGGTTGTGAATGTTTAGGAGGGCATCGTTCCTTGCAAGGTTATATGTTTTGTGTCCATTTGCATCAATGAACAAAGAAGAAGTAGGTTGTAGATCAAAGGGGAAGCTGTAGCGACATTGAAGAGATGATCCTTTTTTCTGGAGGCAAGAAGATTCTGAACATTTTGTGTGCCTTTGAACACAATAAACAAGGTCTTCATAATCATTCAAGTGGTTAGCTGCAAGTATGGAATGTGATCCAATGGTGCATGGATCATTTGTAGTAGAGGGTTGGAAGCATGGGGTTGTAGAATGGTTGAGTCAAGGATTCCATGCAGTAACATATTTGTCAAAGTATTTTTTTGCATCTTTGACCTTGGTAGCATCTGCCCAATCTAATGTGTCCATATTGGGTGCATTTTCAAGCCATAAGAATCCATGTATATGCGCAGAGCCCCTATGTTTCCATTCATACCTACATGGAAATTATAAATATTAGGAAGGTACATTTGAGGTTCTAAATATAGGCAACTTTGATGAGAATGTGATTTGTTACCAACCTGCACCAGTAGTCTTTCGTAGAAAGGCCTTTTTGAAGAACCTCTTTAAGGAATATTTTGAATCTATTGTGCATGTATTGAAATGCAACATGTGGATTGGAAATAAGGTTTTGAATCCTCCATTGGTGTGAATTCACATGTTCCATTCAGCTAATAACTTTCAATTAGAGCTTCAGTTTCTCTTTGAGCACCCTTTAAGATATGATTTATGCAGGAAAAAATGGTTGGGAACAGTCATGTTATGCTGATTCTCTGTGCATTTATAGGTTTTCAATCATTTGCAGCTATGATCCATGACAGAACAAAACTTTGAACGACAGTCCCTTGGTGTTTAGGGACTTTCATGAAGTCACCAGGACTGAAGCTGGCGAGATCAAATCGGTTCATGTGAGAATTCAAGGAGGGGACGAAGGATTTGAAAACCTGGGTCATATGGAGCTGCGTTTCATGACCTTGGACCCTCAGTCCATGCTTCTTCCTATGTTTCTTAATGGAGACTCTTTTCTAAGTTCATACAGGTAAAATAATTTGAATTCCAAGGACTTACAGTAGTAGTAGCAGCAGTACTATTAGGTCATTGCATTTGAATCTCAACAGTAAGTTGGATTTTGTATAACTGTTGTATTTTTCGAACTGAGCAGGAGAGGCAAGGCTAGGACGGGTGAAGGATAATCGTTTAGTTGAAAGAGATCTGAGAGTGGGAGATATGTATAGAATCCCTGTTGTTTCTGCATTCCATGTTTTCAATATAGGCAAGGAAACCAAAAGCAAAAATGACTACAACAAAGAGCTTTTTCTGTAACAAGTGGCTTAGAGTCGAATCGGTTCGAGATCAAAGGGAAACCAAAATCAAATATGAAAATAATGAAGAGATCTTTGGTAATTTTAAAATTTGAATAATATAAAAGTAAGAAAATAAATCCAGAAAAAAGTTTACTTAAAATGCATTTCCATGATTTTTTAGTTTTACTGTCTTATTGCATGGTATACGCGTGGCTATGGAAACCATGGCAAGAGGGGTTCTGATGGTAGCTCTCGCCCCTAACCTTTACTCCAACCAAAATGACAGCCAAGAAATTTAAATCAACAAACACATTTCATTTAGATTATATGCAAACAAACACGTCACACCAAACTATCAAACTCTTCGCATGCAAAGGCCATAGCCACTAAGTGTCATGTATCAAACATTGTAGATTGTATGTAAAACAATGTTATTGATGAGGCCAGTTAGGCGTTGCTAATCAGGTTTCCTCAGATTCATTGCAGTACCAGTAATGTTCCGTTGGCATCCTAATATTTGACAAATGCCCCCAAGTTCTCTATGAAGATGGGCATAGAGATTTGGATCAAAGGCAAGGATCTGCATCCTACTTTTTTCATTTTTAAGTTGTGTGGAGAATACAACACGATGGCCAATCTACCAATGGAGCAACTAGATATGGGAGTTACTTACTCATCTACCGAGAATCATGCACAAGGCATTGCATTGGTAGTGATAGCAATGCCTACTACTACCCCTAAAATCAAGAGGAAATCAATTAAGCAAGTTGGTGCAATTGTTGTGCTTGTTTGTGATCCATACAATATGCTAAGAAACGAAGTGAAGAGGAGCATCTGGATTTCATACCTCCTTCTAATCATTCGGATATCATTCCAGGCCAGGGAATCGTTGGAATGGAAATTATACGGCAACTTCAGTGCCCATAATTGCTCGCATTACAGTCCAACTTGAGGTCCGGATAATTGGTGTGGACATCTTATCAGACATGAAAGTTGCCCGAGGTCTTGAAATGCATGCATTTGCAGCAGTAGTTTATCAACATCACGATCAGAAAGATGTGATTTGGTGAATCACACATTGGATCTGGATCTTAAGCACCTAGACCTAGACTTGGAAGGCCGCTTACGTTTGCTACTGCTGGGTCAGAAGCAAGTTGATCATCGGTTCAGGTTGGTTGATAAACTACTACTGCTATATCGAAGAAAGTTGCTCGATCTTTTGTCTCTATCTCTAATATAGTCACGTGCCCATATACTGCATCTCCAATGTTTGGTGGTGTTTCTTCAATAGGACCCAGAATTGAATAACGAATGGACTCTGGTAGGTATGCTTATAGATATACTTGCAATCGATGTTTGTCTCTCTATCTTTGTCTAGTTGTTTTGCTTGCTTTCTTGCAGTGAAACCAAAAATAATTTACATGGAAAAAACAGCTCAATCGCCCACCTGTGCGGTTAGATCTGCTTCCTTTGGCTCCAATACTATCGCACCGTGAGTCGCCATGGGGTAAAACTTCACCCGGGACAGGTATATTGAAGCCCTATTCAGTTTTAATGGTGTTTTAACTTTGTGTTTTGGTTCTATTTGTGGATCCTGATGAATAATTGTGTGTGAAGATGGTGAGAGATCGTTCGAAGAATCGAAATCCACCATGCCAAGGCGAATCGATGTGAACAAATTTCCTGCTTCTTGTTACTATAATGAAGATGCCGACACTATTAATGTGTCTTCGCCTAATAGTGCGCTATCAATGTTTCATGTGGATTCTCGCGGTGCGATCAATGCTGAGAGCAGCTACTACGCCATGAGCTCAAGCGAGAGCAAGAATTGGGGCAATGGTGTCGAAGGGGTCCAGATGGTGCCTGTAGAGACAAGACGCGCGGGCATTAAATGGCATAACTTGGCATAAAATTTAAAATTAAACCTCACACAAAACATCCATGAGGCAACATTCCATTCATTCTATGAGTGAGGAATCTAGCCGACGTGGATGGTTATGCTTCTCCACAATGAAATGCCTACGGCATAAATATTCAAAGTATTTCATTATCTTTAAAATGGAGATATACGTTATCCTATCCTTGCTCTATCAATGAAGTAGAAGTAGTTTGATAGGTAACGAATTAGTAGTTTTTCACCTCATTGATTTTTTTAAATTCTGCAATCATTTTCTTTAAAGTAAAATGAAATCATTTACTTATAAAGTATTTTTTTAATTTTAATGGTTAGTAGTAATGTTTATTTTTTATAATTCTTTAAAGGTTGTTAGCTCAATGAAAGAGCACATGTCTTGCAATCATTTTATTTTAAAGTAAAATGCAATCATATAGTTATAAAGTAATAAGTTTATTGAAATGGTTAACAGTAATGTTTATTTTTTCCAATTCTTAAAATTTTGCTAGCTCAATGGAAGAGCACCTACTTTGCTAAAAAGTAGGAGGTTAGTAGTTTGATTCCATTGTACCCTAATATTATAGTTTATTTTAAGAAAATAATATGACCATTATCTAGATGTACATTTTTTTTTATATAATGTCTTTGTAGAGACAAAATTAATATCGTTTGGAGATACAAAAGGATTTTCATCATATATTGTCGCTATATAGAAATATATATATATTTTTGTCTCAACCTGAGAGAATATGATCATTTATAGAGACAATATGGTCCATAATTTGTATTCTATATTGTCTCTATAAAGACAATAGTTTAAGACAATAATTTAATACACTCTTTTAAAGGCAATATTTAAGACAATACACAGCATTGTTTGTCTCTAGTTAAGACAATTTACATAAATATTGACTAAAACACCCCCTCTATGTAATAGTGAGCATATACAAGGACCTCCATCATATCAACTATCACTTCCTTACACCCCATCCAAGTGTGGATGTTGAAAATGTTATATGAAAGAAAAAAATGAATTATAAACAAATTTATTTTGATATTAACCATTTAACCATCCTATTTTCCCTATCATGTTTCCAAGGTTTCTCTTTCAAATTCATCAACTAAAAAAATATGAAGAATCACAATGCTACATCATAAAATGGCTGCAAAATTGCACTAACATGTTATTGGTTTAAAAGATTCAAATAGAGATTGACATGACATAATGTAGAGCAAATTGTGGTAATCTATTCACTTAAAGAGGTGAAGATTAAAAACAAATCAACTAGAAAGAAAAAATTGCATTAGAAATACATAACCTTCTAGATGTTATTATTTGTAATATCCCAACTTTTTGACTAACTATGTTATGATGTTATATCGGGTCATGGCCCCAGTATATGTGATTTATTATGTTTGACATAGCATTAGTTGTTTTGATTTATTCCTTCGTGAGTTGATATATTGGGCATGGACCCTGATTTGTTTCATTATTGATATATGAAGGGCAGGAAAGCCCGAATGAATAAACTATGTTGTATTATGAGAATTGGTTACAAATTATGATATACTGAGATTATTCCTTTTGTTACATTATACTGTGCAGAGCATGATTTACATGGTTCATTATTTAGTGTGTTGACCGTGGACTCAGAAACAAACGAATGGCCTATATACTGGGCTTAAGCCCTGATGTATTTAGAGGATTCGATTTCGTACTGGGCCTAAGCCCCGATGTACGTTGAGTGTTGGGCATGAACCCTGGAGCACTCCAAGCTTGAAAGAAATGATTACCGGATCCGAGGCCACTTAATATCCTAGATGTACCTCACAACCACATTCTAGCTCTAGTGTTGAGCAGAGGCTCTGGAATTGCACTAGCGTAATTCCCATGTGAGAGTGTTGAGTTAAAAGGCTCTGAAGAGCACTCGGGGTTACTAAATCTCAATTGTTGAGCTGAGAGGACTCTGAATAGCACTTTCGTGTCTTATCACAACTATTTCAACTTGATTAAATAAATCTTACTATCATCATCTACTGCGGGAACTACCATGTTAAAATGAGGGAATCTGACATGCAAAGGGAGAGACTAGAGGTGCCTTACCAGCTTACCAAAACCGTCCAAAGAAGTGGACCTTTCCTTAAAAAGAATTAAAAAGAAGCATCATGTGAAATAAATGCTTAAGGACCACAAAGCTAAGTATTATTATTTAAGAGTTTCAAAATATAATATGGTTATTTATTATAGGTATACTTATACATAAGTGGGCTGCCACTTACTAATTATTATTTATTAATATTTAGATAGAATTGTAATCTTTATATTATTATTATTATACAAAGAATTCATATCAAAAACACTTTAATAAAACAAAGTGAGAAGTCCTAGTTCCTAATAAACTAGCAGTTAAGTAAACAAATACTATTTTTGTAATTAAATTGTTTTAAAGAAACTAGTAAATTCCAATAGTCCTATTTTCAAGATTTTCCTACTTAAGGAGGACAGACCCCAAAGTTTGGGGGACCCTTTATTTTGGTATTATTATGCCAAGAAGAACTCTCTACTCAAGGAAGTGAACTCTTCCCATAGATTTTTAAGATATGAACCAGCTACACACCTAGGGCCTCTACTTCTCAGTTTGCATGTAAGAACCAGCTCGAGGGGATTCATACTAAACCAGGAACAGTTGTAGAATCATGGTTGGGAAGAACGTGATAGTCCCAAAGTCATCCAATCCAAGATCAATTATCAGGTCAGCTAAGAGTCAGTAGTTTCCCTAACTAGTTGGATGAGTGTGCAGGTCAGTATCAGTAAGAACAAGTTACCAGGATCAGCAGGTCATCATCAGCAGGACAAGCTACAGGGATCAACAGGTATGAATTATTTATAAAACCCTCCTACATTTTATATCCCTGTTATAAATGCAATGTTAAAATAGCAATGTCCTTATTACCAGTTTTTAAATAAAGTTTTCCCAGAATCGAATGGCATTCCCAGCAGGACTAGCCAGCTAGTCTTTGCTAGTCATTTGTATTGCTTAGATTGTTAGAACAGGCGAATCGTTGATTTTAACATAGCAAAATATTTATAGTATTTTAGTTTCTCTTATCTAAACCCTTGTTTTAAATCATCAACAAAATTGCCTAGCTACTGAAATCAAACCTATAACAGAAATCGTTGAACAACATGTACACCATTCGAAAGCCCAGCTATACAAACTACAACAAAAGAAAACGCAGACATCATTGTTTTTATAAGTATTTCCCATATATTCCAATTCTATATACAAGACTGATTTATTGTCCATTCTCTACCCGATCTAATTTATTTTTCTTCTAAAACCATACATACCATATTTTAAACGAAGATACCAGATATGACAGAGATCATATACAGTGTGTTTTTCTATTTACATTTTCATACCCACTTTATCAATAACCCTACGCTAAACAAATAGACAGTCCTGAGACCTTTTCCATTTCTTTTCAACATACAAACCTACGATAGTCATTTACAGGAAACATTCAAGCTTCATTTCAATTCACAAAAAGACACAAAAAGAAGTCCTTTCCCATGGGTCAGAGTCTCACAAAACATCAAACGTAGAGATAAATCATAAATTGAGGCAAAACGCCTTTCGTATAATAACCACGAAGATGCCTATCGAAAGCTTAGGACCGGGGTCGAATCCCGTGGCCTTCTAAAAAGCCATATTATATAAGTTATTTCCTACAGGATACAAATCTCTACATAAAACAAACGATGAGTATAACCTTCAAACCCTTTCCACGTAAGTACCCATTCTACCCACGCAACCAGCAAGTTAACAAGATCTTCTTATTTACAAACTACCAACATTACAGAAACAGAGGCGTAGAAAACTTCATTTGATGTCTTATATCTTTCCACAGGCAATACATTGTTCATACATAAACACCATAGCAATATTAAACACAAATAGCAAGTGCAAATGAAATCAACACACGAACCACAACTATATTTACAAGCTGAAGGCGCCAACGACCCTTTATCATGTCTACATTTTCTGTACAGTAGTTTACAAAAATACCCAAGAACCCCATAATATTAGAACTCTTAAAGTTTCAGCTTGAATGCTTGAATGCTTGAATACACACAGGAAAAATAGAAATGTACCATTTGAAATCATTGTAATTGTACAGGAGTCATATCCAACGAAAGAGAATTTCTTTTGTTTACGAGATTTCACAGAGCCGAATAACAAGTAAGACCCAGCTGCTACATAATTCTTTTATATCACAGTCCCAGTACTCATTCAGCTATTTAAGTTACACTGAAACCCCATTCTGTCTAGTCTAGCTAGTAGGCGACTATTTAGACCTTCCCAAAGTGAATCAGTAAGCCAATGGCTTATGGGGGTCTCACTCTAAAAATCAGGCCAAACGCATACATACAACACCAGATCTGCAGGAGATAGGGCACGAATGGGTAAGCCAAACTTACCATTTACCCTAGCCACATCTACGGCAACTTGAATCTCCGCAGCTCCCATAATAAAGCAATTATCCCTATCATAAGCAACATACAACACCAGTTAAGTTCAACCCTGTGCTTTCAATCGCAGAAGAGAGAAAAATTTCAATTAAAATTAGAGATTTTCTTCCATACCTGTAAGAAGTAGGACCGCCTTACGCCATAGTCAAACTCAATAGTTATCAAGTGTGCTGATCATGAGAAGAGTTCGGGTCAGTACACCACACAATCACCATACAACGAAGTGCAAAGCCAAACAAACAAAGAACAAGTCGAATACAAGGATAACTGACAGAAAACCCCAAATCACTATCTAAACCCTCGTAGACAGGCTGTCCCCCACAATAATTAAAAGTGCATTAAAGAGTACACCAGTCTCTCTTTAGTGGAGATTCAATTCTTTTGTAAAGTCTATAGTGAAGTCGTAGATTCACCCATTCTTGCTTTTAATTACAAAAGGCTCGATTTGGTACAAGGACTATAGTTAAACTATGACCCTTTCCACACTTCGTTTTAATTACAATAATCTTATAGTAGTGCACATCACATAGGAAAGACATTTACGTGAGGACTACTATGGTGATGGGATAACCACTTCCCATTAACTCATCGTGCAAATCGGTGGATTAGGACCATTAGTAGAATAGGAATCAACCCTGTAGAGGTAGCACTTGCAAATTGAACATACCTGCAACCACGGGAGTACAGAAGGGCATTGTCATTATGCTAAGTAAGTCCGGCAACCTCTACAACTGCCCATATCTCCCGGCAACCCTGCCGAGGTATGTAATTACCTATCTGGGAGTATTATAGAATCCCCATGTGAAAAACATACCATCATCAAAGGAGCTCATCACCTGAAGGTGTCATTAGACATTCACAATTAAAATCACATGATTCTTCAAACAGTAAGTAGTGTTATATTCTACCTATTGAACTAGCATTTGCAACCGCAATAAAAACATGATCTAATTTTATTTCCACACCGCTTCCGCAAATTCTAAACTTACATTCAGAAGAGACCATGTAAAACAAAAAGGCTTAGATTTACATTGCATCATACAAGTATGGTTGTTTTTAACATTATTACATTTAATGTATGCCTTTTTCTATTATAAACTAACGACTATTGCAGGCAGGAAAAATTTTAAATTTTTGTTATTTTGGGGACATTACAAGTGGTATCAGAGCAAGTTACAAACACTAAGTGACCTATTGGGCTCACTACCAAACATAGCTGCAGATACAGGAAAGTGTTTAAAAAAAATTGTATTATGTTTTTACGAAAAGAATTAACTAACACATTGTTTTCCATCAACAGATACTTATATAAATTTCAAGTATGGGCAGTAGCAGAAAAATGAGTGCAGAACAAGGCAGCAGTATACGAGGCAACCTAAATTCCCCACCACTAGAGCAAGAAATTGTGGTGGAGCTCAACTTAGATTTAGATAAATCCATTCAGCAACTATAGGTAGAATTCCGGAGTTTCAGGGATGAAAATATGCAAGAGAGAAGAGAACAATGAGATATAAATGAGGCCTTACTCCAAAGCCTAACAGGGGAAAAACCCCATGAACAGCCTACTCTTTCCGTCAACACTCTTAATACAAGGAAAGTAGCCAACTGCAAGATAGGACAGCAAGAAGATCATAAATCAGAACCATTGGAAGAGGACTGTAAAAGCTCTTCCAATGACAATGGCTCCCCACCTCCTTGCAAGAGAAGGAGGAAGAGTGATGATAGCTTACAAGGAGTGTTCAGAAAGATAAGAGCCCCAACATATGATGGAGAAGTTAACTCGGTTGAAAAGGCTGAAGAATGGTTGTTAGGGATGAATAAATACTTTAAAGTTCATAATTATTCCAGTGAGATGCAAGCCCGACTAGCCATATACAACCTAAATGGAAAAGCTGCCAGATGGTGGCAGGACCTAAAGCACATTAAGGGACAAGAGCTGCGAGACATAAGCTGGGACACTTTCAGCAGAATCTTTCACAACAAATATATGTCTGAAAGATTCTTCGACAAGAAGATAAAAGACTTTCATGAGCTGAAAATGGGTTCCCTGACTATGGAAGCTTTCATAAATTAGTTTTTAGACTTGCTGCACTATGTGCCTTATATTAAGGGAGAGAAGGTGAAAATCCAGCAATTCTTGGGTGGGATGCCACCAAACTTTAGAGAGAATATAGAATTCGACATGCCCAAAACCCTTGACATAACCCTACATAAAGCCAGGCTGTGCTATGAGCACGGGCATCCAAGGAATGACAACATCAACAGAAATAAGGACAGATTCAGGACTTTCTCAGACAACCGCAGGCCGGGTTTTAGACACCCACCTTTTTGGAAAAATAACAACAGTTTCCCACCCAACAGAGGCTTCAGCCGGCCCCAAGCCCCACCAAATGCACCCCCACCACCAGCCAACAGGCCAGCCTTCAACAAAGGGGAAAAGGCAGTCCCACCAACTGTTTCTTGTTGGAAATGCCAAGGACCACATTACCACAGAGACTGCCCCAACAAAACAGATGGGACTTTACACAACATCCAAACGGAACCTACCATGGGGGACGTGGCAAAAACACCGAGGATTTATGCCACCCTTGATGGACGACAGGCAGATCATCAAGCTACCATGGTAGAAATCGAGGGTAAGATATCTAACACTGCCATTTCAGTTCTAATAGACCCCGGTGCTTGCCGAAGCTACATCTCCCCTAGGATAGTAGAAACTTGCAAACTAAACCAAGAAAGTCACAAGGTACCATGGATGGTACAACTAGCTACGGGTACCAAGCGAAAGGTTTCCGAACTAATTAAAGGCTGTGAGATTGATTTAAATGGATTCCCAACTAGAGTAGATTTAAATCTCCTACCATTAGGGTCTTATGACGTAATAATAGGCATGGATTGGTTAGAGGGACACCATGCCTTGCTAGATTGTTTAAACAAATCCATCTTATGCACAGATAGCCAAGGAAACCAAAGACGATTCAAGGTATACCTAAAGAAGTATCGGTACAACAGATATCTGCATTACAAGCAAAGAAATGCTTAAGAAAGGGTTGTAAACTATTTGCAATCCACCTTCAATCAGTAGAAGCCGATAGAGAACAAAAGATCGAGGATTTCCCGATACTAGTAGAATTCAGAGATGTATTTCCCAAGGAGATACCAGGGTTACCACCCAAACGGGACTTTGACTTTTCCATAGAACTAACCCCCGGATCCGTACCCATCTCTAGGACTCCGTACCGTATGAGTACACCAGAGCTGGTAGAGCTCAAGATACAGTTACAAGAACTAATAGACAAAGGATACATTCGACCGAGTGTGTCCCCCTAGGGAGCACGAATTCTCTTCGTTAAAAAGAAGGACGACACGATGCGTATGTGCATCGATTACCACCAACTCAACAACTTAACCATCAAGAACCGCTACCCACTCCCTAGAATCGACGACTTGTTTGACCAAGTCGAAGGAGCAAAGATCTTCTCGAAGATCGACCTGCGATTCGGATATCACCAGGTGAGAATCCGTGACGAGGACATTAGTAAGACCGCGTTTCGCACCCGATATGGCCACTACGAGTTTGTAGTAATGCCTTTCGGTCTGACGAATGCACCCGCCAACTTCATGTGCATGATGAACAACGTTTTCAGTAAGTACCTCGACAAGTTTGTTCTAGTCTTCATAGACGATATCTTGATCTATTCCAAGAATGAAGAAGAACATGAGGAACACCTCCAAATAGTCCTACAGATATTGTGAGAACATCAGCTATACGCAAAATTTAGCAAGTGTGATTTCTATAGACCTCAGATACAGTACTTAGGACATATCATTTCCGAGAAGGGAATAGCAGTTGATCCCGAAAAGATCAAGGCTATCGAAGAATGGCCCACACCTACTTGTGTTTTCGATATACGATCATTCCTAGGCTTAGCCGGATATTATCGAAAGTTCATTGAGAACTTCTCGTTGATCGCTTGTCCCATGACCGCGTTACAGAAGAAGACCAGTAAGTTCATCTGGACAGACAAGTGCAAGGAAATTTTTCAGAAGTTAAAACAACTTCTGATTAGCGCACCAATTTTATGAATTGCCGACCCCAATGGGGACTTCGTAGTTTGCACCGATGCAAGCAAGGAAGGACTTGGTGGAGTCCTTATGCAGGATGACTTTTCCATCTACTACGAGTCAAGGAAGTTAAAGGAACATGAGAAAAACTATCCTACTCATGACCTTGAATTAGCCGCCATTATCCACACTCTAAAGATGTGGAGGCATTACCTCATGGGTAAGAAATTTCTACTAAAGACAGACAACACGAGTCTAAAATATCTATTCGATCAACCACACCTAAATGCTTGACAAGCTAGGTGGTTAGCCTTCCTTAGTGAGTATCACTTTGAACTAAAACACATCAAGGGGAAAGAAAACAAGATCGCTGACGCCTTAAGTCGACGAGCTCATATGTTATATGAGGTAACTGAAAGTCGGACAGACTCCGACTTACACGACAGAATTATAACGGCATGACAAAATGACCGGTTCTATGTCGAGATCCTTAAAAAGATCCAGGAATATAGACTCTTCCAACAACAGAAAGAATACAAGATAGATGAATCAGGATTGTTGTGGTCGAAGGAAAGACTTTACGTCCTCGAGGGAGGAGACATTAGACCTAACATACTCACCGAATTCCATCGGAGCCCCTATTCAGGACACCCCAGATATCAAAAGATGATTTCAGCCGTAAAGAAACACTACTTTTGGCCTAAGCTGAAAGCCGACGTCACATTATTCATCGCGAAGTGTCAAGAATGTCAGTTCGTCAAAGCAGAACACCAACACCCCTCTGGACTACTTCAACCGTTACCCATTCCAGAATGGAAGTGGGAGGTAATAAGTATGGATTTCATTATAGGCCTACCCAAGAGTAAGAAACAAAACGACTCCATATTCGTAGTAGTAGACAAGTTGTCGAAAGCCACACATTTTATACCAGTAAAATCTACCTGCAAGGAAGTTCACATTGCGGAAATCTTCCTAAAGGAGATTTTCCGGTTACACGGGATACCCAAAGAAATTATCTCGGATCGCGACACAAAGTTCACTAATAACTTTTGGAGAGCACTATTCTCCGGGTTAGAAACGCAACTACAGTTTAGTACCGCATATCACTGCCAAACCGATGGATAGACGGAATGAGTAAACCAAATCCTGGAGGATATGCTGAGAATGTATGTCATGAACAATCCCACTAAGTGGGAAGACTACTTACACCTCGCAGAGTTTGCATACAACAATGGTTATCAAACCTCGGCCAAAATGAGTCCCTTCAAAGTACTCTACAGTCGAAAGTGTCGGACCCCCATCACCCAGGATAGCCCGGTGGACAGGCTTATGCTAGGGCCAGATTTACTAAAAGACTTGGAACAATTAGTCTCCAAGGTGCAACTGAATTTAAAAGAGGCACAAGACCACCAAAAGAGTTACGTAGACAAGAAAAGAAAGGACAAAGACTACCAAATCGGTGAACATGTTTTCCTAAGAATAAAAGCGAAACGAAGTTCGTTAAGCTTGGGACGTTGCAGTAAACTAGCCCCAAGGTTTTGTGGACCGTTTGAAATACTGGGAAAGAAGGGTCCAGTAGCATATGAGTTAGCCCTACCAGCACACATAAAAGTTCATAATGTTTTTCATGCTTCTTTATTAAAGAAATATGTATATGATACTAAACATGTTATTGATTGGTCCTTATTACAGGTGGAGCCCGAAGGGGAGTTCATCCCAGAATCACTCCACATTCTGGACAAGAGAGAGGTCCAGCTTAGGAGGAGGACCATTACTCAGCTGAAAGTGCAATGGAGGCACTTTGGACCAAATGAGGCCACTTGGGAGAATGAGGCTACCATGAGAGAGGCATACCCCGCCTTGTTTCATGATCTCATTCCTAGTCCCTAGAAACACTGGGACGGTGTTGTTCTAAGCGGAGAGGGATGTAATATCCCAACTTTTTTACTAACTATGTTATGATGTTATATCGGGTCATGGCCCCAGTATATCTAATTTATTATGTTTGACATAGCATTAGTTGTTTTGATTTATTCCTTCGTGAGTTGATATATTGGGCATGGACCCTGTTTTGTTTCATTATTGATATATGCGGGGCAGGAAAGCCCGAATGAATAAACTATGTTGTATTACGAGAATTGGTTACAAATTATGATATACTGAGATTATTCCTTTTGTTACATTATACTGTGCAGAGCATGATTTACATGGTTGATTATTTAGTGTGTTGAGCGTGGACTCAGAAACACATGAATGGCCTATATACTGGGCTTAAGCCCCGATGTACGTTGATTGTTGGGCATGAACCCTGGAGCACTCCAAGCTTGAAAGAAATGATTACCGGATCTGAGGCCACTTAATATCCTAGAAGTGCCTCACAACCACATTCTAGCTCTAGTGTTGAGCAGAGGCTCTGGAATTGCACTAGCATAACGCCCCATGTGAGAGTGTTGAGTTAAAAGGCTCTGAAGAGCACTCGGGGTTACTAAATCTCAAGTGTTGAGCTGAGAGGAATCTGAATAGCACTTCCGTGTCTTATCACAATGATTTCAACTTGATTAAATAAATCTTATTATCATCATCTACTGCGGGAACTACCATGTTAAAACGAGGGAATCTGACATGCAAAGGGAGAGACTAGAGGTGCCTTACCAGCTTACCGAAACCATCCAAAGAAGTGGACCTTTCCTTAAAAAGAATTAAAAAGAAGCATCATGTGAAACAAATTCTTAAGGACCACAAAGCTAAGTATTATTATTTAAGAGTTTCAAAATATAATATGGTTATTTATTATAGGTATACTTATACATAAGTGGGCTGCCACTTACTAATTATTATTTATTAATATTTAGATAGAATTGTAATCTTTATATTATTATTATTATACATAGAATTAATATCAAAAACATTTTAATAAAACAAAGTGAGAAGTCCTAGTTCCTAATAAACTACCAGTTAAGTAAACAAATACTATTTTTGTAATTAAATTGTTTTAAAGAAACCAGTAAATTCCAACAGTCTTATTTTCAAGATTTTCCTACTTAAGGAGGACAGACCCCAAAGTTTGGGGGACCTTTTCTTTTGGTATTATTATGCCAAGAAGAACTCTCTGCTCAAGGAAGTGAACTCTTCCCATAGATTTTTGAGATCTGAACCAGCTACACACCTAGGGCCTCTACTTCTCAGTTTGCATGTCAGAACCAGCTCGGGGGGATTCATACTGTACCAGGAACGGTTGTAGAATCATGGTTGGGAGGAACGCGGTAGTCCCAAAGTCATCCACTCCAAGATCAATTATCAAGTCAGCTAAGAGTCAGTATTTTCCCTAACTAGTTGGCTGAGTGTGCAGGTCAGTATCAGTAAGAACAAGTTACCAGGATCAGCAGGTCATCATCAGCAGGACAAGCTACAGGGATCAACAGGTATGAATTATATATAAAACCCTCCTACATTTTATATCCCTGTTATAAATGCAATGTTAAAATAGCAATGTCCTTATTATCAATTTTTAAATCAAGTTTTCCCATAATCGAATGGCATTCCCAGCAAGACTAGCCAGCTAGTCTTTGCTAGTCATTTGTATTGCTTAGATTGTTAGAACAGGCAAATCGTTGATTTTAACTCAGCAAAATATTTATAGTATTTTGTTTTCTCTTATCTAAACCCTTGTTTTAAATCATCAACAAAATCGCCTAGATACTGAATTCAAACCTATAACAGAAATCGTTGAACAACATGTACACCATTCGAAAGCCCAACTATACAAACTATAGCAAAAGAAAACACAGACATCATTGTTTTTATAAGTATTTCCCATATATTCCAATTCTGTATCCAAGACTGATTTATTGTCCATTCTCTGTCTGATCTATTTTAGTTTTCTTCTCAAACCATACATACCATATTTTAAACGAAGATACCAGATATGACAGAGATCGTATATAGTGTGTTTTTCTATTTACATTTTCATACCCACTTTATCAATAACCCTACGCTAATCAAATAGACAGCCCTGAGACCTTTTCCATTTCTTTTCAACATACAAACCTACGATAGTCATTTACAGGAAACATTCAAACTTCATTTCAATTCACAAAAAGACACAAAAAGAAGTCCTTTCCCATGGGTCAGAGTCGCATAAAACATCAAACGCAGAGATAAATCACCAATTGAGGCAAAACGCCTTTCGTATAATAACCACAAAGATGCCTATCGAAAGCTTAGGACCGGGGTCGAATCCCGTGGCCTTTTAAAAATCCATATTATATAAGTTATTTCCTACAGGATACAAATCTCTACATAAAACAAACGCTGAGTATAACCTTGAAACCCTCTCCACGTAAGTACCCATTCTACCCATGCAACCAGCAAGTTAACAAGATCTTCTTATTTACAAACTACCAACATTATAGAAACAGAGGCGTAGAAACCTTCGTTTGATGTCTTATATCTTTCCACAGGCAATACATTGTTCATACATAAACACCGTATAAATATTCAACACAAATAGCAAGTGCAAATGAAATCAACACACGAACCACAACTATATTTACAAGCTGAAGGCGCCAACAGCCCTTTATCATGTCTACATTTTATGTACAGTAGTTTACAAAAATACCCAGGAACCCCATAATATTAGAACTCTTAAAGTTTCAGCTTGAATGCTTGAATGCTTGAATACACACAGGAAAAATAGAAATGTACCATTTGAAATCATTGTAATTGTATAGGAGTCATATACAACGAAAGATCATTTCTTTTGTTTACAAGATTTCGCAGAGCCGAATAACAAGTAAGACCCAGCTGCTACATAGTTCTTTTATATCACAGTCCCAGTACTCATTCAGCTATTTAAGTTACATTGAAACCCCATTCTGTCTAGTCTAGCCAGTAGGAAACTATTTAGACCTCCCCAAAGTGAATCAGTAAGCCAATGGCTTATGGGGGTCTCACTCTAAAAATCAGGCCAAACGCATACATACAACACCAGAGCTGTAGGAGATAGGGCACGAATGGGTAAGCTAGACTTACCATTTACCCTAGCCACATCTACGACAACTTGAATCTTCGTAGCTCCCATACTAAAGCAATTATCCCTGTCATAAGCAACATACAACACCAATTAAGTTCAACCCTGTGCTTTCAATCGTAGAAGAGAGAAAAATGTCAATTAAAATTAGAGATTTTCTTCCATACCTGTAAGAAGCAGTACCGCCTTACGCCATAGTCGAACTCAATAGTTATCAAGTGTGCTGACCACAAGCAGAGCTCGGGTCACTACACCACACAGTCACCATACAACGAAGTGCAGAGCCAAAGAAATGAAGAACAAGTCGAATACAAGGATAACTGACAGAAAACCCCAAATCACTATCCAAACCCTCGTAGACAGGATGTCCCCCACAATCATTAAAAGCGCATTAAAGAGTACACCAGTCTCTCTTTAGTGGAGATTCAATTCTTTTGTAAAGTCTATAGTGAAGTCGTAGATTCACCCATTCTTGCTTTTAATTACAAAAGGCTCGATTTGGTACAAGGACTATAGTGAAACTATGACCCTTTCCACACTTCGTTTCAATTAAAATAATCTTATAGTAGTGCACATCACATTGGAAAGACATTTACGTGAGGACTACTATGGTGATGGGATAACCACTTCCCATTAACTCATCATGCTAATCGGTGGATTAGGACCATTAGTAGAATAGGAATCAACCCCGTAGAGGTAGCACTCGCAGATTGAACATACCTACAACCACAGGAGTACAGAAGGGCATTAACATTATGCTAAGTAAGTCCGGCAACCTCTACAACCGCCCATACCTCCCGACAACCCTGCCGAGGTATGTAATTACCTGTCTGTGAGTATTATAGAATCCCCATGTGAAAAACATACCATCATCAAAGGAGCTCATCACCTGAAGGTGTCATTAGACATTCACAATTAAAATCACATGATTCTTCAAACCGTAAGTAGTGTTATATTCTACCTATTGAACTAGCATTTGCAACCACAATAAAAACATGATCTCATTTTATTTCCACACCGCTTCTGCAAATTCTAAACTTACATTCATAAGAGACCATGTAAAACAAAAAGGCTTAGACTTACATTGCATCATACAAGTATGGTTGTTTTTAACATTATTACATTTAATGTATGCCTTTTTCTATTATAAACTAACGACTATTGCAGGCAGGAAAAATTTTAAATTTTTGTTATTTTTGGGACATTGCATTATTCTCAACAAAATTGAGGCCTATCTCCATGAAAATGAAATAATTTCTTATTTGATTATTATTAAAAAATATTTTAAAATACTAAAAACTAATTTTCTTCTATAAGTTCGAAGGAACTTTTCTTTAAAAATTATCTTTAATTCCAAATAATTAAAAAATAGTTTCAAATAATCTTATAATTCTATATGAGAATATATTAGAAAACATTTTTTTTAATATTTTTAACATTCCATATATAATATATTTTTTACATTATATTATTTTCAATCAAGTTAAATTCTATCTGAAATAAAAGAAAGTTATTTCTTAATATTGAATGATTATGTTTAAAAAAAAAAATTTAAAAATGAACTAAAAACTTTTTTTTCTATAATTTTATAAGTTCTAAGGATGAAAGGACTTTTCTTTAAAAAATATGCAACTTAGTTTTAAATAATGTAAGCTAAACTCTAGACGATTTTCACCTAGAATATGGGAATAATTTTGGTCAAAGTCTTGTTCAAATAGCTGAAATGACACTTTGGGGTTGTATGAATTGCATAATCTCGTTGCCCCAAGGGTAATTGAGGGTGTCAAATCCATCCATGCAACAAAAATTGCAATTCTATCTAGATGACTCTGTTTTATATGGAAAAAAAGATATATTACAAAACATATTTTCTTTATAAAAAAAAATAACATTTCATATATATCAAAAACTCAATAGATATTGAGATGAAATAATGTAGAGCAAATTGTGGTATTTGATTCCCTTAAAAGAATATGATTAAAAACAAATTAACTAGAAAGACAAAATATGCATTGAAAATACATAAGCTTCTAGATATTATTATTTTCAAGAAATTGAAGTCTCTTTTCATGAAAATGAAATAATTTCTCATTTAATTACTGTTTAAAAAACATTTTTAATAAACTAAAAACTTATTTTTTTGAATAAGTTGAAAAGATGAAAAAACTTTTCTTTAAAAATTATCCATAGTTCCAAATAGTTTTAAATAATTAATTAATTTTATATGACAATATATATTAGAAAACATATTTTATTTTTCAATTAGATCTTTTACATTATATTATTTTTAATCAAATTAAATTATATCTCAAAAAAAATAAAGTTATTTCTTAATTTTCAATAATTATAGTTTAAAAATATTTTTAAAAAAACTAAAAACTTATTTCCTTCTACAATGTCATTATTTCTAAGGATGAAAGTACTTTCCTTTAAAAAGTATGTTTAATTTTAAATAATTAGCTAATTTAATATAAAAAAGAAGATATATTACAAAACATATTTTCTTTTTAAAAAATAAAATTAACCTTTTATATATATTATATCTTTAACATTAAGTTTTTTTATTATGTAATTATGAATTCTCAACACAATAATAAAATATTAATTTTAAAAACTAATAATTGACTAATATTTTTTATTATGTAATTACAAATTCTTAACATAATAATAAAAATAAGAATTCTAAAACAACAATAATTAAATTATAAACCTTTGCATAGTGAAGATCAAAATAAACTAACAAAGTATACCTAAACTTCAAATAATGTCAACAAAGAATTATGCGTGTAATAACAAGGTTAGTCTTGAATGGAAGATAATGCACTATTAAATTGGATTAATGAAGTTTACATTGGAGAAAATTATTACAACCTAAGTTGAAAATAAGTTTCACGTATTTTGTAAAAAGGACCTACATTAATGGAATAAATGTCTTAGGATACATCCAAACAAACTACACAAATTTTATCGTATGGAAATTTTCATATTTATTTAACATCACTTCCAAAATAAATGACAAAAATGGTTGGGATTTGAGTTACACTCAGGAAGGGATTTGAATTACAAGGATGTAGATTTGAATGAAAAAAATAGTGCACTTCAATTTAATTTATCCAAGTTGTCGACGAGCATGTTAGCCTCATTGAATGCATGGGATGCACCATCTATATGAAAGAACATGGAGCTTCCATCATTAGGATCTCCAGCATGTGTTGATTGCTCATTGCCACCCTCCATTGCATTGAATATGTTTATCACACCTGAATTTCCGAAAGCATCTTGATTATGTGAGATCTTCTTCTTCCCTTTAATCACATGAAATTACAAATAAAAATGGACCCACAAAATGATTATATACCATGAATTATTTTTCCCATTAGTTTTCAAAAAATAAAAATCAATTTATGTAACCATAAAGTTCATAGAATCTTCAAACCAAGCTTATTTTATTGAATCCCACTCACATATTTTCCACTTTGATTGTCTTTGTATACCATGATGAAATCTCCACATATAAGGCCGTGTAATTTAACAAATTCTCCTACAATTCATTAAGCGAGGGAAATCAAGTCATGCATAATGGGGATAGAAGAATTGAGAAAAGTGATTGTGATAGAAGAAGTGAGTGTGTGAGTGTGTACACACTCCAATGAAATATATTAACATACGAGTATCCTATAAAATGTACATTGTACTTTTCGAGTTCGGCCAAAACTTGAAATTATGCCATCATGAACATATTGCATTAATTCAACTTATAGAATACATTTTTAAACATTGTGGTATGTTTTTAATTGGAGAAATTTTGAATACTCATTTGAAAAGTATACTTGTATTTAAAGGTCCATGTTTGTGAGTTACCCATGTCCACCATTGGTATCGACATTACTTTTTCAGGAATGGCAGGAAGGTGGGATTAGACATCTTTCTGCATAAAGTAATTTACAAGAACAAATTGCATGTTTCATTCCCATGTTAATTTAAGTATCTGATAAGTAGTATAAGCGTGTTGAATTTGCTTTACACCTCATATGGGTTTTTGGTTATAACTATCATTACATAAATAATGATAAGCATTAAGTACCAGTAATCACTCTTAACCCATATTACACTGTAACCTGTAATCTGTAATGGATATGGTATTAGTTATAAGTATCATGCTTGAATACCCGAGCTATTCTATTACATCAATTGTGACCTTTATCATTATACGATATTTGATCTCCTTGTTCAATTAAGCATATTCAATACACAGCCTAATTAAACCCATTTAATATGTATAATCAAGTATAGCCTTAAAACAAAGCAATAGTGATACATATGGAATAGAACCATAATACTCTAGTAATCAAACCTATGTAAGCTATCAATTAGGTCAAATCAATGTACATAACAAGTTAACTGATTACGATTAAATCAAGTATAGGTATGTACATTCTTCCTTCTATTGTTTGATTAATGCTTGCATTAAACTATGAAAATCAACCTTCATTTGACACAAAAATTTATCATTTATAAAGCCACATTTTAAAAAAATTCACTGAGGAATATTCATTGTTCAATGTTAAAGCACTCAAGAAATTTTATTGTTCAATGTTAAAACTATCATGGTTCTTACCTTGGCAATCACTATTCTTTTTGAGGAACTCACATCACTGTTTTGAAGCTTCTTTTGAAAAAGAAACTTGAAACCCTCTTTATTTATTTTATGCAAAAGAAACAATAAAAAAATAAGTATAACACATTTTCCCTAAGATTCAATTATCTATCCCTTTTGTAACAAACTATTAAATTATTTCAAACAAAGCAGACTAGGTTAGAGATACTCACACACATGATCAATCTCATGGCCATTATTAAATTACTTCAAACAAAGCAGACTAGGTAAGAGATTACTTACACACATGATCAATCTCATGGCCATCAATGTGACCATGATTGTCTCGATGTCATGGCCTTTTGGGATTGAACTGCATCTTTGTGCTGTGAACTATGTTTCCCATTTCATTTTCCATATTATTAGCATTACACAGTCCACAGTCCCTGAAATTGCACAATACGATTTTGCAATTTCGGCTGATTTGCAGTTGAAGAAATTATTGAAGAGTGTTTCTTTATAATTTTCTAAGTATAACAACTAGGATTGTTTTTTCAAACACAGCTAAAAATACACTTAAAATCAGTTGTATTTTGAAAGAAAAAATCAACATAAAATTACTAAATCTAGAGAAGGACAGACATACCAGTATCACTACCAGCGCTTTCCAATTCTACCCATTCCATGCGTATAGCGTTGTTGTAGGGAGCAATTTTCAGACATTTTCGCCTCCCCTGGCTATACATGAAAAATAAATCTCTGTGAGAAAAACAAATTTAAAAAGAACAAAATCCAATTTGTTTTGCAGATAGAAACAAATTGAACAACATATCACAACAACGTGACTACTAAACTCAATCAAGCAGACAGATCAAAATCGGGACTACTAAGCTCTAAAAGAGTTAGGAAATTGAAAATAGACGTCCCTTAAGCAAAAACTAAAATAATGTCACTAGGTTTGTTTGCATTTAACTTGCTTAAGAATATAGTAACAATTCCTAGTTTCGTCTTTGCTTAGAGATCATAATTCAAAAGGTTTAGTACCAAAAATATTGTCGATCAAAATTAAGCTAGTTATGATTAATAGTTCATTACTCCTTTTAAAGTTTTCTAATCCTACACTTGTAATTACTTTATAAGGATTCTTAATAACACCATAAATGAGCATGTCTTGGCAAAGTTAATTCATATGAGCCTACCTTATATATGTCAATATACTCTACACATCCACACACATACACGTGCTCACATATATATTAAAGACAATGACTATATCATAAATAAGAGATGACCCTATAAATTTAATTTCCTTCTCTCTTAAAATTGTATAGACAATTATTATAGCCAAGCAATGTATAAACTTTTGATGTGAGGATGACCAATTTCCTTTTATTTCTTCAAAACATATAGAACTTTATATACGACACCTATATATGTTTTCTTTTACATAAATAACAATACTTCATTACCATGTCTAAACCCCATTATTTATATTTTGACTTATTTTCAATATTGTAGTGCCCCTAGACTATTGTAGACCTTGAGGGCACCTGTTGAGTGACCCAACTGAATAAAACCTTGATAAAACGACTCTTTGATTTTATATTAAGCATGTGCATGCTGACAATTGATTCATGAATTAATGAAATGAATGATATATGTGGAATTGGATAGTTAATGTAAACGAATAATTACATGTTGCTTAATGATTAGCCTTGATTGTGAAAAATGTGATACATGTGTATGTAGATGATGCTAAACGACTAGCTGTATGATTGATTATGTGATGAGAACAAAATAAGTACATATTGATGAAATGCCTTGCTAATTAGAATAATGTGTGATGTTATGAGTAAAATATAAATGCTTCACGATTAACAGACTTATGAATTGAATTATGATAAATGAGGACATGACTATTAATATTTTTTTTTAGAAATGTGTGTAGCGACAGGTGAAACAGTTCACCGACAGACACATAAAGTAATTGAAGGGTCATAGAGTACGGATAAATAACACATGGGGAGAACGACGATGATTTCGACTTTTGACGGAATTCCACACATGAGTAAAGAAGCACTGATCCGCTTACTTAGGGGAAGCATGAGATCGTGCAATGTGGACCACGACGGAGTTTGTCATGTACGAGTTGGGGGGGCGCGTGGTAAGAACGAACTTACTCCTCACCATAATTAGTCTCCAATAGCATGTAGACGGAGGATTGAAGGTAACAAATTCTAAATCCCTACATGAAGTTCCCGCAAGTCAAACGAAAGGATATCGGCAGAAGGACCTAGTGATGTGGTACCTTGCCAAGAAACGGACATGACGGACGCAAGGGCTCGACGATGTGGTACCTTGCCGAGAAATGGAAATGACGGACGATTGGACCCGACGGAGTGGTACCATGTCAAAAGATAAGCATAAAGGACAAATGGGTCCAACGGTGTGGTACCTAAGTCCTAGAAGGGGTTAACTGTTAAACGTTATGCATAAAAACATATAAAATTGCATTTAGAACATTTGCTCATGAAAATACATTTTAATATTTAAAGTAATAGAAATTATTATTTTAGATATTTGCACATGAAAATACATTTTAGTATTTAAAATAATAGAAATCATTATTTTAGGAGCAAAATGGAATCCTAGGCTTGAGCATTTAGTTAACACCGCTTGCACCCACAAAAATAGAGTTTAGAAGGAACATTATGGAGACAAACTTGAGTAAACTTAGGAAAGTTGGTGCACTTTCTAGAAAAATTGACACATGGATAGGTGAGTTAAATTACTTATTAATAAAAATAAATTAAACATTTATGCATGAAGTGACATGTGTCGCAATGGATTTTCCTACTTAAGGAAGGATTTGGGAATGGGGAGGGGACCCAGTTTTTGGATGGTTATCGTAATTTTGAAAAAGAGAGTGACTTGATGCTATTGGAGTCTGGCCAGAAATTCTGGTGGGGGGGAAACCTATTTCTGAGTTTCTAGAATTGTGTGTGTGAGCCTTACCACCCAAATCGCTCAGGGGTTCGGGAAGAAGGAGATTACTCCCGATAATGTAGGGAGGCTAACTGATGTGTTTGTTGGTGACCGTGGTGATCAACAGCTAGATTGGAGAAACAATCTTTGGGGGATTACACATTCGACCGAAGCAGTTCTTCCTACAAGTTCTTATTTACTATATTAATTCATTTCTATTTCTGTTTTACTTAAAAATTATAGATCTGAGTTTTCTGTATGTTCGTTGTATATTAGAGGTTTTTACGTACAACTCTTATTATTGTATGATTTGAGAGAAAAAGTTAGAATTCAACTAAAAATTATTGATCTGAAAATTCTTGAAAAGTTTTCTGCATGTTCATTGTATATTAGAGGTTTTATGTACAACTTTTATTAGTATATGATTTGAGAGAAAAGTTAGAATTCAACAAAAAAATTATAGATCTGAGAATTCCTGAAAAGTTTTCTATATGTTCGGTGTATATTAGAGGTTTTATGTACAACTTTTATTATTATATGAATTGAGAGAAAAGTTAGATTTCAACAAAAAAAAATTGTAGATCTGAGAATTCCAGAAAAGTTTTCTGTATCATTAGAGAAATTTTGAGGTCAAAAAATGGCCTCAAAACAAAGAAAATGTACTATAAAAAACAACCAATCACATTCTAGTAGATGACATCAACCCCCTTGGTGAGGTGGTATTGCATGAGTTAAGAATGCTTATTTGTCAAATTTTCTATGGTGGATGAAAACACATAGTTAACCAAGGTAGTGGTGTAAGTACTTTTAAGTCATAAAGTAAAGTACTCATAATGATAGTATTTTCATAAAATAATATTATTGTCATTTTCAAGTAAAGTACTCATAATGAATGTCTTTTCACACTTTCTCATAAAATAATATTATTGTCATTTTCAAGTAAAGTACTCTTAATTCATAAAGAAAGTCCTTTCACATTTTTTTATAAAATAATATATTATCATTTTTATGTTTTTAATTTTAAATTATATATTCACTCCATTCTATTTAATAACATAATGTCAAAGTAATAAAGAATAATAATAGATTTAATAAATAATAATAATAATGCAATGTGGATTATAATAATATTATTAACATTTTACATGTAAATAAATTCTTAATTAAATTCATCAGAAAAGTACTAAATATAAAAAGTCAACATAAAATTAAAAAAATAGCTCTTAAAAATATTTTTTATTATTTAATTTCATTTGCAAGTTCAAGACAAAAAAATGCTAAAGGACAATAAATTTTTGGGAATTTACAATGAATCTTAGTCACATCAATGTAGACTTATTTTATTAATTTTATTTCTAGTGAATTTTGAAAAGCAACTCAACCATGGTTAGTTATATTGTGCATAGAAAATAGTGTGGGAGGTGACTTGTCATATATACCTACCCCATAAAACCCCCAATTCATAATATTTTAATATATCTCATATTTTTGTAGTACATCTCTTAGGAGGCCATTTTTTGACCTCAAAATCTCTCTAATGGTTCGCCATAATTGAGATTTCATATTCTTTCTATCTCTGTTGTATTCCAAAAAAAAAATAGGAGTTTACAGAAGGGTTTCAGATCTCTGCCTATCAAGCATTTTTTGAGAATTATTTATACCTTTGTTTTACACTCAGAACGCAGATATAAATTTAAATGTCAATCTATGTTTAACTTCAGCACACCAATTGTATTTTCTGATTGATCTATTGTTTACTTCCAAAAACGAAGATGTAAGTTTAAATATCAATCTATGTTTAACTTCAACACACCAATTATATTTTCTGATTGATCTATTGTTTACTTCCATAAACGCAGATGTAAATTTAATTATCAATCTCTATTTACCTTCAGCACACCAATTGTATTTTTTCGATTGATCAATTGCTTACTTCCATAAAAGCGGAACCATATATCTTGTAGATCTATGTTTGCTATCAGAATATAAAATTGTATTTCTTAATGGATCCCTGTCTTCTTTCGGAACGCTAGTGCATTCTTCTTGTTGATTCGTTTACTTCCAGAAATGCAAAACACATTTTCTTTCTGATCTTTGTGTAACTCTGGAAAAACGCAGGATCTATTGTTCAATGTATTCTTCTCTTTTGCTTGGCTTCAGGGAACATGTTGTCAAGATTAGCATTACCATTTTCCACGTGATCCACAATCCCTGAAATTGCACAATACGATTTTGCAATTTCGGCTGATTTGTTGTTCAAGAAATTATTGAAGAGTGTTTCTTTATAGTTTTCTAAGTATTGGTTTCTAAGAGTTTCTAAGAGTTTGTGTCAGGAAGAACACTAAAGCACTGCAGCAGGAAGCATGAAATAAAATCCCCGCCTAATAACACCTTCAATGCAGTGACCAAAAGAGAAAAGCAAGGATTGGTTTTAAAACAAGAACAGGTACATGATCAAATAATGAGATTTCAATTGATCTAGACCAGATAATTTTGGATGCATTTCAATATAAGGAAAGCTAAGAGTCTGTGATTACAATATAAGGAAAGCTAAGAGTTTGTGATTACACTAAAGGATAACGACCGACTTACAGAGATTGAGAATTGGAGTTTAGGTAGTGGAATTTGAAAAAGGGTCTCACCTATCATAAACACTTTGAAAATTATTGAATGTAACTACTTTAAATTTGATGAGTATTATATTAACTATTAAAATTTCACCCAGGAAGAGAATTACATATAAAATTTGAAAATAACTGAATCTCAAACAAAATACCATGTATAAATAACAACTAGCAAGGTATGAGAAATGACCCACCTGCTCAAGTATTCCAGAACTATGTGCAAATCTCCTTTCACCTTTGGAATTGGTCTGGGTAACTAGCTTCAGCTCCCACTCCCACCCTAGCTCTATCATTAGCACCATTGTAGTGTGAAAATGAGGAAGCCATATCAATGGCAGTCCCAGCTGTGAAGGACCAATGACGAGATAACGTTGGTGAATAGCAGTGAAGGACCAGTGATGAGATAACGCGTATTTCACCAAATTTATTGTTCATCAACCCCGAGATTGATTCCTACACGCAGACCTGGAGCTTATGAAAGAAACCAATTTTTTAATCTAAACCTATCATAACAACAACACAACAATAGTCATTTAGTTTAGAAAAATGATGGTTATCTTTCAAGTGTGGGTTCAAACATATAATACTGACAGATCAAAGAGATCAGACCCACCATGGCCAACACACTTAAACGATTACCTACACTACATCTAAACTCCACCATCATTGGGAGAACTTCTCCGATCTAGGCAACTGTTAACCCCTGGTGGGAGGAAGCAGAACAGGAAGTGGAAGTCTCGAAGGGAAGCATCGTCATGATTTCACTGGCTATTTTGGTGATGGAGTCATGGCGATGGGGGCAGTCGGCCCATCTGCAGTGGGGACCGACCGTCAGCTAGCTAAGACCACCGACGAGATGGGTTTGCATACAGGCGGCGCGTCACTCACCCGCCAAGAATAGGTGTACCGGGTTGTTGGCGTGTGTGGTTGTTATGTATCATACCATACATAACAACCTATTTCACGTGTAAAGGTCGTACCTCGCGGACCCGGCCCCCACTGGGCTATGGCTATTGTCGATTGCTAGAACTAGCTATCCCGCCCATCTTCACGTGGTTCTCTTCTCTTCATATTATTTATTATTTATTGTGTATTTAATTTGGGCAAAATTTCAGGTATTTATATCATCCAAGTTTTACGCTTGCTAGAATTTGCGATTATAACAAGATAAAGGGAAATTGCAATTGCTACAAAATTACCTACTATTTATTTAATTTCCATTTCTGACCATGTGGATACAATCAATGTTATGACTACTAAGTGTAGTGGGTCCTTCTCAATATCAATGAGTGGGAACCATGCCATGCCATGGCAAGGCACGACTGTTTGGTGAGAGAAATTACTATTTATAATATTTATAATTCACTATAATTCTTTTCATTTTTTTTATCTGACATGGTGTTAAATTTTCATTTATTTATCCAAATTGATTTTATAGTAACTATAATTTCAAATAAATAATTATTATAAAAAAATATAAAAAATAACTAGAAGAAAAAGAAGAGATCTTATCCATATTCATCAACCACAAATTGAGGAGTGGCAGTGCGAGATACACCACCAGATAGAGGGGGTGGAAGGAACATATGGCAATGGTGATGGCATCCATCAGTGACAAGAAAGTAGAGTAGTTGATCCAAATTAGTTGGCCATATCACATATGTCTATTTGAAGGAGCATAATATAGGACTAAAGAGCATATGAACCGTAGAAGAAAGGGGATGATCCTATATCATTAACTATATCCCCTACTAATTCCTCAAATTCAATACAGTCATCCATAGCCAGAGCTTCTTTTGCCAATTGATCATCCTCAAAGTTAAATTCTCGAAATATGCGAGAGAAGGAGATAACGAGGAAGAACTTAATCAACTCCTTAATCATGTTCATCCATTGAGATAGTTGAAGAACACAAAGGTTAGTTCTTCATTTTCCCATTGAATGACAGATTTTGAATCACCAACAATTTGGATATGTTGAACCCCCTTCTTTTAGCAAACCATAAAATTCCCCATAAAGCTAATAACTTTGCTTTTGTATTAATACCTAAACCAAATCTAAATTTTAGTCGGATAATGTGTGTAACACCTATTAACTTTATCCCATTAAATTTGTAAAATTACATAAGTAAAAAAAATGTTTGATGTATTAATCATCTTTACTACTATGAATTTGTTTCCATTTTAGTGGCCTAATGCTTGTATATTTGTGATCCTTTGTAGAGTGTGGTTGTTGTCTTTATCGTTATAGTACTCTTCTTTCTCCTTGATATGACGTAGTGGTAATGTTTGTCCATTAATTCTGTCTATTCAAGTTTTACTATATATGAAGCAAAGAGCCTTCTTTATCCTCCCATGTTCATATGATTATTATTTATGATTATTGTTAATGTGCCAAGAGTTGGACTAGCGTTAAAGCCAAGCTATCATTGTTATTACTTGCTTGAGAGATCGCATGATTATTCTTTTGAATATATTGTGAGCCTTGATTGTTCATAGAACCATTTTATCTTAGCTTGTCTTCCCTTTATGCACATATGTTATTGCACCGAGTGGAACTAGGTGCTCTACAACCCAGTATGGGGGAGATTTTGTAACGTTCCTACCTAACAAAATAATAATAATAATAAATTTAAAAATTCATGTAGGCTCATAAAATAAAAAAAATTATGGAAAGTATTTAAAAAAAATCCATGTTGACTCATAAAATAAAAAATTATGAAAAGTAATTAAAAAAATTGATGTTCATCTATAAAATAAAAACTTAAAACTTAAACCCGAATCTATCAACAAAGAGAGATCAAATTTCTTGAGTTTAAATAAATAAATAAAAATTACACCTCAAAAAATTGGATCCCTCTTGGTGCTTGATAGATCCCAGTTTAAGATGAATCTATGCTAGTGTATTTGCAATGTTGCATATATGTATGTCAAAACTCTCGTTGCTACCCTTGACGATCCACATAAACGTGGAGCCAACTTGGGTGGGGTGCTTACTTAGGATTTATATGCTTTTGTTTATATTATCATCGTTGTGTACATATATAACAATACTTGCCCATGTTATTTTCTTACGCACATGATTAAACCCTATGTCCTAAACCTTAGCGACTGACTTATTAGTGATGTCGAACCATGGAAGGGGTGCTTACTTAGGCTTATGCCTAACACATGGATTATTGTATACAGGTGTCATTTAATTCTTCCATTGTGTAGTTTAAAAATTCCAACGGTATCCCGGGCAATCAATACAACTCGACGTTAGAGGATATAATACGAAGTGGTCATTAAGGTTGAATTGAGGACATCACAACACATCCTGAGAGTTGTTGGATCATTAAATGAGACCAACTAATTGCTAGTGGTGAGTGTACATGCATTGCCCTTCCAACTGTATATGCTATAAATGAATATGTACCACTCTTTGAAAGGAGTGAAGTGAGGGTTTAATCCCTTCTCTTCACCGAGAAGCTTCGTTAATGTCATTTGGTTTCACTATATAGGAGAGTTCTTTGTTAGTCAGAGAGATCTGTAAGGCTCGATCTAAAACAGAGTTAAGATTTACTTGTTCTTTGCTCATATTGTTCTCGTAGTTTAAATTACTGAACTTCTCTTTCCCTGCTCGTGGTGTAATATTTAATGTGGTTCCTTTATTTTGTGAAGACCGGAGTTCAAACACTCATCCATATCCACTTCTGCAAGGTAATTTTGTGTTCACTCCTTTAGGTATCTTTCCTCATATTTTTGTTTAAAGATTGTGAATTCATCACTTGTTGCTCACAGATTATAACATTTATATTCTCTTTTTTGTAGGTGAACGCGAATGCTTAGAACCTAGTAGAAGAAAATTTTATCCGAGGATGAATAAATCAACCGTCTCGGGTAAACTCTCCTACTAGGTTTGGTTTCCCACTCCTTTGAGCCACAGGTTCGAGTCCTGTATATCGCGAGGACTGCCTATCTTTTCTCATGTTTTCCCAGGGATTATGCTCTATGGATGTATATCTCTACAAGCCCTATGATGGGTTTTGATGGCGCAGGGCCTTGTTAAGTTGTTATGGCTACGGCCTTTGATTATATGTTAATAAAATGATGGGGTCTCCCCCCTTTGGACTCATGCCAACATTCTTTGTTCAAATGAATTATATGTATTTTTTTGTGATTGTATATGTTATGAACAGTCTATGTGACTTCCATTCGAATTCCTACTTTTATCTAGCATTGTATGTCTGCTAAAGAAAAGCAGAGTCCTGAGTTTGGCATATTTAATCTAGCGTCTATGTTATTTTTTGCACCGTCTGTATATAAATGATAATAGCTCCGATGCCAACGATTAAGTATATCTCTGTGGCTATATGATTATGGGATACGATAAACTCCCCCTCCATCTAAATGTATCAACCTTGCATGAAGAAGAGTGACCCACTTCTCATGCAGTGCATTAACTCACTAAACTGAGTATTAGGATGAACTTGCCCCTTAATTGAAAGCTTCCCCACTTAGTTAGGTGACTAACTTAAGTGTTGTAATGAAAGTGTTGCAACTCAAGTGTCGTTTTTTAGTTTAACATAACTATCATATTTTAGCTTAACGTAAGTATACACTTAGTTAGGTATATCTTCTTTGTTATTACTTAGTTAAATCTCTTTAACTGATTCTTTCTTATTAACATCACCGTGGTGATCAACTCGAGTTATCCTTTGATTTACTGAAGTCTTCACTGAAGTTTAACCATTTGGATTATCTCTTCGTTAATTATTTTAGGTGCAATTCGAATTCTCTCATATATTATCACATCGTATCTTTATTTCTTGTCTTATTTGCATGGTCCACATGTTCCAGCTTAATTATCATATCAAATATACTAAGGATATTTTCCCAATGATGTGATCATATTGTCCTGCTATCATTCCAAGTGGTTATATGCTAAAGTAATTCACTCTAGAGGTGTCCGGTCTCTAGACGAGAGTTAATAGATCTACCATGGTTGGTATTACATCATACACCATGCATGCTTTTACATGCAAAGCATGACCTCAACACATGAGGAACCACCTCAACATACGAGGATCTATCTTGACACACAAGATATTAGCCTTGACTAACAAGACTGTACAACATCATCACTTTGACATACAAAGCACTTGTCTCAACACATGAACCTTAACCATTCTTGAGTCCAAGTCAATATTCTTCTCCAAGTTTCATGAGTCCAACTCAGGATCCTATAAGGAACTACCTCGACACATGAGGATTAATCTTGACACACAATATCGACATGGAGAATGACTCGTGATGGTGTAACTTTAACACTCCCTCTCAGCGAGGGAGTGATTCTCTTGGCACTTACTTTACATTAATATACCATATTGTTGACTATCACCATTTTTATGTAAAGTCGCATTTAGAAACTGGAGATTGGTTCGAGTTCCTCATTCCATTGTTAATTGGAGATATCGAATACTTACTTTACATTGTTAACTGGAGATTGGCCGAGTCCGTCATTCCATTGTTGGATATCACCATTTTTATGTATAATATTCCTTCCTCATCATTGCATCCGTGGGAGAGGAGTACTTGCGTGATGTGGTCGTTACGATCAATTTTCATAATGTATTTTATGTCCAAGTTCTAATATTATATATCTAATTATCAACGCTCATACAAAAAATTCCAACTTTTAATTTTTTGATATTTTGATGTATCTTTGAAAAACCCTATATTCGACTCTCTCGTTTATTTATTTGGTATGAATATTTCTCAATTCAATTCAAATTGGAATGGCTCCACAAATAAACTATAACCAAGTACCAAATGAATATATATTGATAAATGAGGATAAATTCATAATAATTAAATTTGTGAGAACTCCACCGATATGGATAAAAATTGTTTCGTTGCAAATATTTACGTTTTATGTTTCTCGTACTGTAAAAATAAATTTTTTTCAAGAAAAAAAAGTAACTTTTTATTAATATATAGAATCAAAGTTATATAGCTTGGTGGGTTAGCTCAAGTGGTTGAGTGTTGTAATCGCAAGCAGAAGGTCTCAGGGTCAAATTCCTGGGTGGCTATGGAGGGCCTCACTTGATGTCCCTACTTTGTGCTATGTCACTACTCTATATCTTATTGTTTATTGAAAATAATACATATGGATTAGTGTCTAAAAACATTTCCTACACTTTGTCTAAAATCAAGGAGGTCCTTGAATCTCAATATGAGTAAATTTGTGACTAAAAGAAAACATAAGTAAAGGGGGGATATGCTATGAGTATTGTGGGTGACTAAATGAAAATGAAAATTTCATTACAAACCATTATGAAGAATCACGTTGTCATGAACAATGATTATATCATCCATCTACAATCATTAACAACAATGCTACATCACTTAATCATGTTTTATGATACACACCATACATTTCAAAAATCATGATTCATGTCAAATAGCACGCTTGGATTTCAGTAAGCAAATTGTTATTAAAATCATAATACAATGGGTGAAATCTCATTTGTTTACCCCCAAACTCATCTCTCCAAGTGCCCAAATATTAGTTACTAAGTGAAAGGAGAATCAATTGTTCATGTAGGGAAATAATATCAAAAGTGCAGAGGACTACAATCTACACCACAATAGTAGAAACATCATCACCGGTAGGTTTAAGGAAAGTAAAAACCCTCTTCATCGATTGTTGCAAGAATTGAAAGCATGTTTATTGAGTTTTGAAAGAAATCTAAGAATGAAAGTTTGTTCTTTGAGTAAAGAATAATTTTGAGCAAAAACAGTATAGTGTTTGCCTAATCGAAACACTAGCTTAAAATTTTCCTGATCATAAGAAAGAATTGAGATAATTCAAGGATTGGGGAAGAACATATAAAACTGTATATAAATATTATATTTAAGCATAGTAGGATTTTACAAAGATATACATAAAATTTTCTCCTTCCAAACATTGCATTACACATTTGAAAACTCAAAATTTGAACATCTTAGAACTTACCTCTACCAATAGAGGAGCTTGTGAAGAGTTTGTGGCTACATTCAAAGAGAGTTCAACTAAGATTACCACTATGATTGTTGGAATTTACAAAAAGGAACTAGAAAACACCTCCAACGTTATGAGAACACTAAATAAGTACAAATATTCTAGCAGTTGGGATGGTTATAATACTTCAACAAGTTAAATGGATATGATGATGAGGTAGCTTTGGATTTTGCTCAAAAAAATTCAGCAACTAGTCATTCATGAATATAGAACTAGGGTCAAAGGATTGGAATAATTAATCAATGAAGAGGTGTTGGTAAGAGTCAACAAAACTCTCTAGAGGATAGCATCGGGACAAAGAGAACAAATAGAAATTCAATGCAACCAAGGGTAATTTATTTACAATCATTATGAGGAAAAGAAAATAAAGGAGTAGAACAATGGGGTAAAAAGAGAAAGTCTCCCGAGCCCTTGGGATGAGGCAGCATATCACATCCTCAAGTACATCACATGTGAAGGGAGACTATTTAAAATCTATGTCTATCACTTCATAATTTTACATCATCTCAAAAACTCATTCTATCAAAATCCTAAGCAAAACCTTATCATACCTTATCCTTCTACAATCACTAAAGGACATGAGTAGCAAATTGTAACAGGATAGGGAGGATGCTTTGACCCATCATGGGTTGATAAATTTCATTGCTTGTTATGCCTTGGAAAGGAAAATCCCCTAGGTCTAGTGTTGGGAGAAATCTATACACCTAAATGAGGTGACTAGATAGGTTGCATTAGTCAGACAAGAAGAAAGCAAGAAGTCGGGAAAGGAGAGGATTTATAAAAACAAAGAAAATAGGAAAAAGAGAAGGCTGGAGAATTTAAAAAGAAAATAGCAACAACTTTTATGGAACCCAATAGAAATTTTAACAAAGCATTAAAGATCAAGGAAAAAGACAAAACTCTAGAGACAAATGAACAACTAACATCAGGTGGTAGGAGAATGAAGACTATACCACAATCTACCAAGAAGCTAGAAATAACTCCACCCAAGGATACCACCATCAACATAGATGAAGATTTTCTCACTCCTCACAATACTAAACAAAGCATTAAGGAACAAAAGGATATAGAACTTGATTAGGCCAAGGGTATTCAATATCAAAATCTATTGATGGAGCTAGAAAGGTCCAAGGTGGAGACATTACAGTGTCAAAGAGAGCAATAGATTATAAAACAAGGACAGAGAGTAATGGTAGTAGCACCTCACAACTTGATGATTGTTTACCTTGTAAGAAAAAACCTAGATTGTGAAAGAAACACCTTGAGGAAATAAACAAATGTTTGAGAAGTGAACTATGTGAGTATAAATGGGAATAATTCACAAAAACTAAGAATATAGAGATCTTAGCTGCCATCATTCCAAAATAATTATGTTATCCTAGGACTTGTTGAGTTGTATACCACCTTTGAGGTTATATACCCTCTTCCTGAAGGATTAGGAGAGGTGGAATAAGTTTCATCTGAACATGCTAGCAAAATAGCTTCCCTATGCATTGGATACATCAAAATACTTTATAGAATTCTTCATGTGGAGAATTGAGGAGGAGAAGGATTCAATGAGTGAACTGTATATGTAGAGATACAACATCCATTTCCCCTTCAAATTGTCTCCCAATCCATATGTGGGATATTTTTAGCTAAGATCATTGTGCACTTGGATGAGTCATGAGGAAGCAAGGGCCAAGGATATGTGGGAGTATAAAAGTAGAAAACAAAGATTGAACTATGGATTAGAGTAGAGGTAGCCAAACTAGAGTAGGTTATAAATAGTTATGAAACACTAGTGGTTGATAAAGAACTCATCTCCATACTGGAGTAAAAATAAACAAAGGAAAACTATCCATTTGAGAATAAGCTTAAGGAGAGAAAAGAAAAAAAATTGATGGCCTACTAGTAAGTGGATGGAACTCTCCCTAAGGCTCCAACACATGGAGCTGCATTCCCCTCAAAATATACAGGCTACCATGTTCAAGGCATAGTTATGCAAGGACACCCTAAGGAGAATTAAGTTGAATTGGATTTTACTTAAGTTTAATCCACCTTTTTTACTGCACCTATCAGTGGGAAGTGAATTATATGAGAAAAAGAAAATAATACAGTGGAAGGAATCCACACTGATTAAGTAGGATATGGTAGTTTTGGGATAAGGTGGATTAGGAAAAGAATTCCAAGACATCACTCTTCATTGAAATGCATGCATTACTTTTTATCAAATCTGGGAGTAACTCTAGGATCTAACAATGATTTTGCTAGGAACATAAGATATACAGTAACTCTTTCTATATATTGAGTGATGTGTCATACTGGGGACTCTTTTCCATGCCAATGTCCATGCACATGACATAATAAGGAACAAGACCTGATCAGACAAATATACTCATAAATACTCTTAGAATAACATGGTGAGGAGAATAGAATTCAACGATGATAGTGTTGGGTTTATAATGCTACAAGTTGGTTGGAAACTATGTAGTGCCCCTAGACTTGTGTAGACATTGAGGGCACCTGCTGAGTGACCCGGCTGATTGAAACATTAAGTAAATAACCTTTTGACCTTATTTTTTTTAGTATGTGTATCTGAACTGTTGAGGTAAATGAATAATTGCATATGTTAAACGATTAGCTATGACTATGGAAAATTATGTTGATGGATAATGCTTAACGACTAGCTGTATGGTGATTATGTATTTGGCGATGAAATGTATATTTGATAAGATGAATGAGCAGTTTGAATAAATCATAAATGTTTAACAAATGCTAGAGTTAGAAACTAGATGATGATTGTTGAGAACAGTGCTACTAATAAATTGTGGTGAGAAGTGTGTGTAGAAACAAGTGAGACAGTTCACTAACGGACACACAAAGGAACATGGAGGGTCGTAGAGTACGGGTAAATCACACACAGGGGAAGTGACGACGATGTCGACTTTCGACAAGAATACCACGCATGAGCAGATAAGCATTGATCCGCTTGCTCAAGAGGAATGCGTGAGGGCGTACGAGGTGAGCCACGACGGAGCTGGTCACGTACGAGTTGAGGGGCGCGCAGTGAGAACGGACTCACTCCTCAGCGCCATTAGTCCCTAGATAGCATGTAGACGGAGGATGGAAGGTAACGGCTCCTGAAATCCCTACATGAAGTTCCCGCAAGTCAAAACGGAAGGATGACGGTAGAAGGGCCCGACGGTGCGGTACCCTGTCGAGAACGAAAAGAGTGAATGCAAGGACCCAACGATGTGGTGCCTTGCCGAGGAATGGAAACTATGGATGACTGGACTCGACGGAGTGGTGCCATGTCAGAGAAATTAAATTAAGGAACTAGGAGCCCAACGGCGCGGCACCGTGATCCTAGTGAGTTTGATTGTTAAATTTAACTGCATAAAAACTTATGAGAATAACTCTAGATTATTACTTAGCAAATGCATAAAAATAATTTAGGCATTTGCACATGAATAGTTATTTTTGTTGAGCATTTAAAATAATAGAAATCATTATTTAGGAGCAAAATAGAATCCTAAGATTAGACACCTAGTCAACTAAAAGCTAGGAGTTAATTAAAATATCTGGGGGACAAACTAGAGCAAACTTAGGGGTGTTGGTGCACTTCCCAGAGAAACTGACACTTGGATGGGTGAGTGTTTTAATTAAATAATTAATTAAAAATATGTAATTATGCATGAAGCGACATGTGTCGCATGAGATTTTCTTTTATAAGGAAGGCTTGGGGAATGGGTAAAGGGCCCATAATTTGGACGATTGTCGTAATTTTCAAATGCCTCAAAGACTTGCTGCTATCTAAGGGTTTGGCTTAGAAATCCTGGTGGGAAGGGAAGCCCAAGCTGAATTTCTGAACTACTTGTGTGAGCTCTACGACCCAAAGCTCGGGGGAGGCCATGCGACTGAAAGCATGAGCCTATGGTTGGGTGGCGAAGCTAACGGTTGCTTCGCCTACGGTTAAACGAGCTTTGCTGGAGGGATCCTACGGAAGACGAAGGCGACAATGGACCAGCCGGATCGGGTTGACAGGTTAAGGTTTTGCTTATTTTGTTAAGTTATTCATACTTTTTATTTTATTTTTCCAATAAATATGATGGCTAATTTGTTTGTATGAAGTTGTTAAAGTTACAGGTTCATTTCGAGGTGACCCTAAAGGAGGGATCCTACATTTGGTATCAGATCCGGTCGAGCCTTGAGGGCACCGGACTCATATTACAGGGGTTGTCGGTATCTTTGGTTGGATCCGGATAGTTGAATCAGCCACTGCTGCAACCATCTACTCGACCTCAAGCTCGACTTTCAAATCAGGTTTAATGTTATTTCAGTATTTTATTTAATGTTCAATGTTATTCTCCTTTTGATATATTATGTGGAATGACTCATAGAATATAGCCATTCTGGATATTTTATAGGATGTAAGTTTCTTTTTACAAGGCATCCGTAACTTAGTTACTCTTTGGAATTCGAAATTTATGGAAGTAAATTTGATTCTGAAATTTTTGTGAATTTGAAATATAGATCCTATTCAAAGCTGTGGTTGTAGTTATCGCTCACTGTTGTAAATTAAAAATTATAGATCTGGTTGTAACTTTTGACTGTAATTTCATTCGAATTACACCAAATCTTTCAGATCATATAAAAACGAATCCAACCCTCCACGATCGATCCGTTCAAACTCTGTTGTGTCCTTTTTGTGCATTCATAGAATTTGATTTTCTTTAAATTGATCTGAGATGCTTAGTTTAAAAGATTCGTTGGCGTCTCAATCGAGAACCCTTACTCCAAAATGGCGTGGACCAGCGAATTGGGACTCCACCTATGAACTTAAGTTATCAAATCTTGAATAATTATTACCGAATTTCTTGCGTTATCATTAAATTCAATACTCTGTGCATTGTCACATGGAACTCTGTCTTCGAATTATTGAACATCAGTCCAAAATGTCCAGATCTGTGTCGTCCAGGATTGGTGGGAGAATGCGGTGCTGCATTAACTTTATGTGTATACATCACTTGAAACTCTGTATTGATTCATATATTCAATTTCTCATGCCAAAACGTCCAGATCCGTTGAGATATTACCCTGTGTGTTTGAGTAGTTGTCATTAAAACGATCTGAAGTCGGATATAAAATTCTTGTGCCAAAATGCCCTGACTCTGCGCATTAATGGATCCTCACGATAAGAAGGAGATCTGATTGGAGTCTGGTGCTGTCAATTAAGATAAATTTCCAATCACCGAGCGCTGTCAGAAGATTGAGATCCATGTATTCATGTTACGGTGGACAGGTATCACGCCTTCAACCCGCACTTCGAACTGAAATGAAAAGATGGGAACTGAAATGCAATAATGTAACCGAACTCTGTAAATTTAATTCCTTTTATTAATTTGAGAAATTTCTATGAATACTTGATATAATTCGAATTCTGTATGATCAATTCTTTCTATTTCGAAGAATTTTTTATTTTTTTTCTTTCTTTTTCGTTGAACTTGTTTACTTAAACTCTCTGCGCTTTATCTTCGATTTGGAAGGGCGTTCTAGATTCTTAAGTTGCAGATCGAACTTCTTCCTTTTAAGACTCTGTAAAATCTTGGTCGAAAGACATCTGTGTTTCCAAATCTCGTAAGAAGGATTTCCTGTGTGTAATTAAAATCTATAGCGAACTCCCTGCGTAGATTTGATTTCTGGATCTGTTGTGTAGTCATCAAACTGTCTTTTCAATGCTTTTATAATTATAGACTTTTGCATCTTGGAATGGGGAATGTCTAACTCTTTAGATCGCTGCATTATTCTCTTTCCTTTCCTGTACAATTTATTACATTACCGATGCATGGAAATGCATAATTGAGATCAAATCTCTCGGTTCAGTAAATCCTTTATACTCTGCATCCCCTGAATTTTTTTTTACTTTACCTTACGACTGAAAAATTAGATCTCTGATCAGTTTTCTTTGTTGTTATGCCTCTAGCCCTGTGTGTAATTAGCTTATTCCTCAGATCTATTAAAATTCCGATTTCAAAGAAATATTCCATTGTATGCCGAACCGAGATTGCCTTATTGTTTTGCCTTTGAAATTCTTTTAATCAATTTGCATTATCTATGCTGTCGGTTTTTGGGGAGATCGACTATAGCGTGATCATATTGTTGCCATTGAAATTTTATACAAATTTGCAACCTTTCTTCAAAATCGTTGTTTGTCAGTTCTGGACATCTATTATGGCATGCTCGAGTCTTGTTTTACTCAGAGAATTTCAATTGATCCATGGTATCCCTTAACCTTGTTCTGTCATTGTTTGAGATCGTCTATGATGTGTTCAAAACTCTGTTCCAAAATTGTGAATCGGAAGGCCTGTGAGATCTTGGCGTGAGTTTTTAATTTGAGAATTGATTGATGGGATGCTATTTAAAAACAGACCCCGACTTTTTGTTGTCCTCTGCGGATTGTGCTTAATTTTAAAACTTTGAATCCATTCCTCAATTCATGACTCTGCGTAACTTTTTTCGAGAACGAATAGCTGGAAATCATCCATTAAATCCTCTACGTTCCGGCATCCATATGGATGGGATCGTAAACCTTCAATTGCTCCGTCAATCGCTTACAATGATTGAAGTATCGCCTACCGTATCTTTTCGAATAATTTCATATTGACTTGAGGGATAACCTGCACCTTATATGCTGGTATCACCTTATCTTTTTGGAAGGAAAGCCAATCATTTTTGGGGAAGGACTTGTCCCGCTCAACGAAATTACGCGTGGTAGACCTTTATTTGCTGACTGATTTATGAGGTTCAAAGCGTGTTTCTATCTCGGTTCAAAGTATGTTTTTCTTTTCCCTATAGTTTCCAGGTGGATTGCTACTAACCAGATTCCTTTAGTTTCCTGTTGCAGTTGAGAGGAGTCGGTCACCAATAAGGAGGTTTTGCCAATAGATATATCTCATTGACAGGAGGTAGCGGTGGTATATAGTACCCGTTAGTGCCAATAATTACCCATAGCAACCATATCTTAAACCTCTAATCGATGCAACTATAATGGCCCCAGAAATTCACTGACACGGAGATTCTATTCCGGCGTGAATCTACCTATCTGTAAGTCTATAAAAACATATATTTTTACATTGGTAAAATATTCCTAAGCTTCACTGAACCGGATCCGGGTTGTATCCGCTATATTAGTATGTATATATACCTACTTCTACTCCAGAAAATGAACACTAAACTTCATCTGTTTTCCTTCTCCATTTAGTGCCCTGTCCTTCCAGCTGCATGTGTAAACCTTCTTTCGAACCGACTGGAGTTGATTACGGTGGGTAGCTCCAGTTCACCACAAGATCAAAGTCCGATGGATCTGTACAACCCACCTTCTACTGCCGAATATGGTTCCTTAGATTGAGGCCAGCTCCACTTGAGACTCAATGCGCACCGGCGGTCATACCTTCGATAGCCCGAAATCATTGGTATGATCATCGCGAAATCATTGGTATAATTATTGACTATGACTTGGCAAGCAACGACTCTCGCCCACTCTCCCCTTTTATTAACGTAAGTGATTAATGATGGATTGATACACAATCCTGAGGAGTCGACAGAAGTGGTAGTTCGGTACCTCTCTTATGCTTAGAATTCTATTATTATAAATCACTGATTTAGAGAATTAGATTACCGCCGTTCTAAACCCTTTGGATGGACTACACCTCTAACTAATTTTTCGGATAGTGGTAGGGATTATAATTCTGTTTTGATCGGTTGTTTGTTAATTATATTCATACTCACTATCCTTTAGAATGAATGTTCGGAAATTTAACTATAAGTTGTTTAATTTTTTTTTTACGCACTGAAATTTAGAACAAATGTTCAGAAAATTAAGTATATTTGATAAATTGTTTAATTATTATATGTATTGAAATTTAGAAATGAATGTTCAGAAATTTAAGTACATTTAATAAGTTGTGTAATTATTATATGCACTGAAATTTAAAATGAATCTTCGGAATGCAATCATAAATGTGTAATGGATAGTTGTTTTATTCAATTATTATGCTCACTATAAAAGTTAATGAATGTTAGGAAACTTTATCTTCCCGTGAGCAGGTAGGACCGGCTAGGTCAAAAATTGATGTAATCGCCAATTCGAGCAGTAAGCTTATAGTCAACTCTTAGAGAAATTACGATTCTCACTCTCGGTGCACGCCTTATATTAATTGAATATTTAAATAGTTAAAATAATTTGAGTACTCATAATGAATACGATGAGATAAAATATATACATATGAATCATATATATGCATGAATATATATATTATATAAATATACTTTGAGAAAGTTTAAATTATTTTTGTATAATTAAATAATGGATAGAATATATATATATTAATTAGCTTTGCATACTCCTATTATTATGAATAGAATGTAGGTACATATATGTTTTTGTGAATTGAATTTAGCTTGAAAATTATGATAAAGGATATACATTAGAGATTATAGTAAAAGGAAGTTGAAGAAATATATTAGGTAATGTAGTATATATTCATAGTATAATGTATTTTTATTTATTGGTTATTATTATTGTTTCATTAGAACATGATAAAGGCTTGGTTTAGAGAGTAGGTATTAAAATATCCTTTGTTTAAAATGTATAAGTACATAGCATGTTCCTTGTCGTTCTTTAATAGGGTAGTAGACATATATATGATTATGATGTATATATTGGATTACATGGTGGAGAACTTATATTGATACCTATATTTATAGAAGGAAGAAGTCTATAACAGACGATACTCTACTTACTTGGCATATCATTGTACCTATTGAGAGATGGAACATATACAGTTTGAACATGTTGAAAAAAATATGGGATAGTTTGGTATTCAATAATTGATATTAATGTACAGTGTTTATGAAGTTGTATTATGGATGTTAAGAAAAATAAATTACCTCAATTAGTGGTCGAGGGTATCGGGTGTTTTACAAGTGAACTAAATTTGAAAGTACTAAGAAAGTAATTGATGAGATACATGAATCCAAAGTCCCTCGAGGAACCTGGATGGATGGTAATTATACTAGATTGACAATTTAGTCATCTTAAACGAGATAAGCATCCTTAGTAATCTAAATGGGTAGAGATGTTGGATTTATTTATTGCAAATGCATAAGGAGTTATAATTTTCAATTATTATGTCACTTAGGTTAAGAGTGTTTTAAAATTATTATTCGCTTACAAATGCTTATGGAAATAGGATTTCATTTATGATTGCAATTGGGTTAAGGAATTGGTTTAACGGATTATTTCTTTTAATTTTAATACAAGTATATTTCCATATATGACTCTTAATGGTTGGAAAGTATGGGAAAGAGCATAGTTGTATTATGTAGAGACATTTTGATGTGTATATCAAATTGATATAACTGGATTCTATGAGCTGCCCAAGATTGAAAAGGATTAAGTACAACTTGAGTCTTCGGTTCAGAAAATGATCAAGTTGTCTAAGGGGGGAGGGGATTTCTATTTCCAGGCTTAGTCATAGTGAGAGCAGTGTCAAATAGACGAATTTGGAGAATTGATTAGTCATAGTGAGAGCAGTGTCAAATAGACGAATTTGGAGAATATGTTAAAATAATCAATTTTAAATGACCAGACACTAAAGGCTCCTTTTGTTAGGACATCGATAGATTTCCAAGCAAGTGAAATGGATTCAGAATTTGGAAAACAACATATCGATATAACTAGCATGATGAGATGAACACAATGACATTGATTTTGCAATATGACGACATTGCTAATGGAAATGAAAAACTACAAACTTGACTTGACCATGATATGATAAATGGGAGCATAGAACTTGGAGATCCTGTCAAAGGGTCGATTGAAGATGATCTTGTCAAACAAAGTATGTAGACAATAAACACAATGAGCTAAACGCAATGATGCTAATCATTGGAGATGATGAAGTCTAAATGGAAATACGACTAATTACCATGATACGACTCGATGTGAATACGACAACCCATACATGACGAGATAGGGAAAATATGTCAAAGGAGTCATATGACAACAGGAATGAGGAAATGAGGTAAGGACGTGATGAGTTCCTTGACTTGGACATTAGGACACTAGCGAATCGACAAGGTAGTTAAATTTTATATGTTTGACTAAGTCACTAAATTTCGATGCTTGAAATCTTATCGAAATGAGAACCAACCTTATCAAAACATTTAAGGGTTTTGGAAGTAGTCTTATGGAATTTAGTTTTTCGACTATTTGAGGGCCTCTCCTGATTTGTTAAAACCGTAACTTGTCTTGAAGGAAGGATAGCCAAACAAACTTGAATTCTCGCTTGGATTTTGTTATACAAAAAGAAGACTGGGTAACTATTGTATGAACTACGAATGCAATATGGCTTGTAGTTAAAATTGATATTATGGATCTTCATGAATGAATAGGAGATAAAATAAATCTAGTTGGGACTGACAACCCGTGAATGTACCATCGGATTGATATTATGAGAAATTGCGATTAAATTCCTAAGGAGGTATTGGAACCATGTTGGACGAACAATTAATTAGAACCACTAGTGGCTATGGCTATGATTGTTGAGAAATATAGAAGAGAATGACAGGAAGATGAAAATGGGAAACTAAAAGAAAGCGTAACATCGAAATTACAAGAACAAAACTTAACTTCGAGACGAAGTTTTAATAAGAGGGGATGTATGTAATGCCCCTCAAACTTGCTACGACTATCGATGTTGATAACATTTATGGGTAACTGACCCAGCTAATGAAACCGGGATAAATGACTGTGTACATGATGATTAAGAATAAAATTGGCGACTGACTAGCGATGTATGTGATAAACTTATATGTTTCTAATGATGGATTTAATGATGATTTTGGATAATTGTGATTTGGCTAATTGATTAACACATGGGAAATCTTATGATGAATATCGTATTTAGGCTGAATTATGGAAATGAAATTATGAGGGTGATTATGATGTTTGCTTAACGATTAGAGAATGCGTAATGCCCTAGAATGACTGTGGACCTTAAGGGAACCTGTCAAGGAACCCGACTGAACAACTTCGATATAGTGGTCTCTTGAGCCTTGTTTTATAAGTGTGGAGTGGTATAATTGATTGATTACATCATGCTTAATGATTAGCCTTGATTGATCAAGTCAAAGTGCAGTAGGACAGTTACAGTCCTAGCTCTGCGACTTGGGAGGACGCAACTGAGATGCGTCGTAGTTTTCCATTTTTATTCTGAACTTCGGGACGAAGTTCTAAATAAGTAGGGGTGTATGTAGTGCCCCTAGACTTGTGTAGACATTGAGGGCACCTGCTGAGTGACCCGGCTGATTGAAACATTAATTAAATAACCTTTTGACCTTATTTTTTTTAGTATGTGTATCTGAACTGTTGAGGTAAATGAATAATTGCATATGTTAAACGATTAGCTATGACTATGGAAAATTATGTTGATGGATAATGCTTAACGACTAGCTGTATGGTGATTATGTATTTGGCGATGAAATGTATATTTGATAAGATGAATGAGCAGTTTGAATAAATCATAAATGTTTAACAAATGCTAGAGTTAGAAACTAGATGATGATTGTTGAGAACAGTGCTACTAATAAATTGTGGTGAGAAGTGTGTGTAGAAACAAGTGAGACGGTTCACTAACGGACACACAAAGGAACATGGAGGGTCGTAGAGTACGGGTAAATCACACACAGGGGAAGCGACGACGATGTCGACTTTCGACAAGAATACCACGCATGAGCAGATAAGCATTGATCCGCTTGCTCAAGAGGAATGCGTGAGGGCGTACGAGGTGAGCCACGACGGAGCTGGTCACGTACGAGTTGAGGGGCGCGCAGTGAGAACGGACTCACTCCTCAGCGCCATTAGTCCCTAGATAGCATGTAGACGGAGGATGGAAGGTAACGGCTCCTGAAATCCCTACATGAAGTTCCCGCAAGTCAAAACGGAAGGATGACGATAGAAGGGCCCGACGGTGCGGTACCCTGCCGAGAACGAAAAGAGTGAATGCAAGGACCCAACGATGTGGTGCCTTGCCGAGGAATGGAAACTATGGATGACTAGACTCGACGGAGTGGTGCCATGTCAGAGAAATTAAATTAAGGAACTAGGAGCCCAACGGCGCGGCACCGTGATCCTAGTGAGTTTGATTGTTAAATTTAACTGCATAAAAACTTATGAGAATAACTCTAGATTATTACTTAGCAAATGCATAAAAATAATTTAGGCATTTGCACATGAATAGTTATTTTTGTTGAGCATTTAAAATAATAGAAATCATTATTTAGGAGCAAAATAGAATCCTAATATTAGACACCTAGTCAACTAAAAGCTAGGAGTTAATTAAAATATCTGGGGGACAAACTAGAGCAAACTTAGGGGTGTTGGTGCACTTCCCAGAGAAACTGACACTTGGATGGGTGAGTGTTTTAATTAAATAATTAATTAAAAATATGTAATTATGCATGAAGCGACATGTGTCGCATGAGATTTTCTTTTATAAGGAAGGCTTGGGGAATGGGTAAAGGGCCCATAATTTGGACGATTGTCGTAATTTTCAAATGCCTCAAAGACTTGCTGTTATCTAAGGGTTTGGCTTAGAAATCCTGGTGGGAAGGGAAGCCCAAGCTGAATTTCTGAACTACTTGTGTGAGCTCTACGACCCAAAGCTCGGGGGAGGCCATGCGACTGAAAGCATGAGCCTATGGTTGGGTGGCGAAGCTAACGGTTGCTTCGCCTACGGTTAAACGAGCTTTGCTGGAGGGATCCTACGGAAGACGAAGGCGACAATGGACCAGCCGGATCGGGTTGACAGGTTAAGGTTTTGCTTATTTTGTTAAGTTATTCATACTTTTTATTTTATTTTTCCAATAAATATGATGGCTAATTTGTTTGTATGAAGTTGTTAAAGTTACAGGTTCATTTCGAGGTGACCCTAAAGGAGGGATCCTACAAACTACCACTCGTTATGTCCTCCATAAAATGTTTCAAACTTTCCAACAAAAATGCCCTAAACAAACTGCAAATGTGCATCAAGATTAGATATCACTACCATATTTTACAAAGGATATCTAAATACTCAAAAGATCATAGTTCCTACTGAAAATGAACTGTAAATTTTGGGAATTATCTATGGGTGAAAACATGAAGTTGGGAAACAATTTTGCCTTGTTTTTGACAAACAAAACTGCTAAATTTTATGTTTTTCAACTTCGACCTCTTCAAACCCATATCTCCCTTAGGAATTTCAACTTGAAGTAAACACAAAGGTTTTAGAGAATTGAATTAACTTTCTACTCGTGTTTTTTTTAACTTTTTTATGGACATATCGTGGGACAAATTTGTTGTCAACATATGGCATATACTTGAAAATTTTAGGTCTGGATAATGAGTGACCTGTGTTGACGACGGTTTTTTGATAGATGGTTATTCATTTTAGGGAAAAAAATTGTAGGCTCATAATCTACACACACTACAATGGATCCTGAACTATGTTTTGAGTTTTTTAAGACTTGGGAACTATTTTTTATTATTTATCGAAACAACGTATGTTCAGAAAATGGTGCATTATCGACACATGTTTTTGTCTTCACATTTTCTTTCAAATGTGACTCTTATTGGAAAAACTAAAAGTACCATTTTGAAGAGGACGATCCAATTATGATCTCTGTGAAATTTCAAATTTTTTGGAGTTGTCTTTGTTATGATATTGAATTTTCATTTCGGGTGATTTTCAGAGTAATAAAATTCTTAAGGGATAAGGTTTAGAAAAAAATTATTAATAAATAGTAATTCAAATCGAAATGAAAGAATTATTATATCATTGGAAACTAGATTAAGATATTAATCCATTGCTACCAAGTCTGACAAATAACACTTAAAATTTGCAGGGGTTCAGGCTTGCTGAAGTTGCAAGTTCCAGAAAGATGCCTGATATTTTCGTAGGTTTTGTTGACCATAAACTCTCGGTCGAAAAAATTTCTTCCAAACTCTCAACCGAGAGTTTAGTTCAAACTCTCATCCGAGATTTTTTTTTAAAATACAGCGCAGTGATTGGTTCAAACTCTCGACCTAGATTTTTTTTAAACTCTTGGGCGAGAGTTTGAAATCTCAAAATTATCGGCCTAGAGTTTGAGGTTGACTTATTTTCGCGTGATCATCCGCCCGCGATCCATTTTTTTCACTCCGTTTGTCACAAAAGTGTTTCCCAGGTTCGCGATTTCACCCCTATCAATGAAGGATATGAACTTGATTGTACCACTATTCATGCCTTGAAGGAGAAAATGGGTCTATCATGATGGATGGATATTTTAGAGACTTTTTAATTGTTGTTGTTGAACCTATTTGTGTACTAGAATCTATAAGCATGAGTATATTTTGACACCTCACCCATTGTATGTTGTTGTCTTCATCGTAGGAAGACCTTTCCTAAGGATGTTGTAATTACTCGGTAAGGAATACATTCATCTAATGTTTTTGCATAATAGAATCCTCGATTAGGAATCCAATTTGAAGGTAATATTGTTCTTAAGACGATTGAAATGTTCATCCTAGATTGAACTACCTAAGGGTGTACATTAAGAAGGAAAACCAAAATTAGAGACCTTACTTCTAACAAGAAGCAAACATGGTTTGGAGGTTTGATAATTGCTACATAAATTCTTAGCACCTTTTAATGCACCATTATTATATTTGACCTGTGTGTTTCGAACAGGTTTTGAGACTAGTCTTGTCATAACTGAAGGATCCCCCTAGCCATTGGATAAGACACGTGGCATTCAAATCTAAAACATGGTCAAAAGGTATGTATTGGAGGGAGTTCCCAAGTCATGAAGCATTTTAATGATTAAATTATGCCACATTTAAAAGGACGGATTCAATAAAGATGAAATCGTTCTCCTTAGAGTGAATCTAAGGCACGTGGAAAGGTTCAAGGTCATGGTCATGGTCAATATGACCATTGGAAGAAATTCCTAACTAAATACGAACATGTGGAAGCATATGCATCCTTCAAGTGAAGATAGTATCTTATTTTAAGAAGTGCCCTACATTTTAAGGCATTCATTTCTAATTTTGGAAGAAGGAAGCTACTAGATCAACATGCTTCAAGAGCACTACAAGTTGGAAGAGGACATATGGCATGCAAATCCCATTGACAAAATTAATAGTGATAATTCAAGGGAAATGACCTCCATTTCAGGATGACATGTGGCATCAAGGAGGAATTTAGCACATGATACAAGGCCATTAAAGACCCTGGAATGAGGAACACCCTCTCAAAGATAATTATAAATTGTTTTGTATATTTTATATGTCTTCTTGGAGAAATAAGTGGATCTAGAATTCACTTATAGTATTTTATTGTAATATAGGTTGAGCTCATCTCTATATAAAGAGAATCCCTCTAATTTGTGAAGGGATGGTTGGATTATTTGCATATCCCATCTAATCCTATTTGAAAATATGTTGGGAGGAATAAGTAAAGGGTTTCATTCTATTAGGTTTATCATTTTCTTCCATTATTCATGGTTGGCTACTTTTGTTGAAGTAGCTTTTATAAACCTGTTGTAAAGACCTTTTGTTACGGGTTAGTTTTTCCAAGAAAGGCAAATCAAAGATTGAGGTTAAACCTTCCTTGTTATTGTGGTTGGTTATCGTTCACTATATTGTTTTGTTATTGTCATTTCTATATTTGAGAGGCTTTTAATTTCTTCATATGATGGTGATCACACATCTTTATTTCTGATTTGTAATGGTTTTCCAAGGTCCCCCTTTGGGAGAAGCCTTACTATTTGGTTGATTCGTGCATTTTTTTAATAGCCTAGTTATACCTCCATTCATTTAAACTAAACACTCTTGAATCTTACCTTGAGTCCATCCCATTGGATAGGAACTAATCTTGGTCCACCATCCCATCTAAATCAAAATTTTATCTTTCATTTTACTAAGGGATCCCCCTTTTATCTTAATCTAACTTCGTTTGCTAGTTCAAGTCGCAACTAAACCAGTTAGGAGTGTTACCCGTGAATTTTCTTCTTGAGACCAACCAATCATGATGAAGTTGGACTTTGTCTAGTTTTGTGATAGCCTTTTACTTCATTTATACTATAGTTTACATCTCCTTTCAAGTTTCAAATCATTCCATAACAATCTACCTGAGCCAAAACACCCATATAGGTGATTCTTTTGTAACAAAATCAGATATATAGAGGGAAAACAATATATTAAAGTAATATTTGAGATCATCTTTGTTATTGGATGAACATTCCTATTTTTCAAGGTCAAATGGACATTTTTGTTTGCCTTTGTGGCCATGAAAAGTTTCTCTCAACCCTCTATATCAGATGTCATATAAAAACTAAGGCTCAAATTAATAGGTCGAGATTTTTGAAAAAAACCTTATATGCATCAAACCATCATGAAATCAAATTAAAAACCTAACATAGCTAGAGAGAGGATCCTCCATTCTGATAGGATGATATCTAAAATTCATGGGTTCAATGATTATGTTTGTCCTTGTTTGTAAAAGAAAACATGATGACGGTTACAACCCAACCTGTTATAATGTTGGCTTCAAATCAAAGAACGATGCAGAAGTCCAAATGATTCATGATGAGATACAAAACATGTAAACCAAAATAAAACTTTAAAAGCACCCAAATGTAATTTACTCATTCTAACCTTGAAAAATGCAGAGATTTTCCACTCAGCTATTATTGAATTGCTTTCCACTCAGTCGCTGTCAAATTGTACCCGAAATTAAGCTTCATGCAAACTTCTGGCGATTCTTCATTTCGGTTTTTATAGGATGGATTACTCACTCTTGCACCATTATATAGGAAACAATTGTCCCCATTTTACTAGATCCTTGCACAATTTTTCCTCAATATGGACCATTTTTTAATTTAAAAATTCTTCACTAACAAATTTGGGAGATAAAGCCCCCGAAATTCCCATTTACCAAGAAACGTGGAGGTCAAAAATGCCATTGAAACCTCCAACAATGAAATTCCATGGATGATTTCAAATTTGGCCCAGGAAAGTATAAAATATGGATAATTGGGGGCGAATTCAACCCACGACCTCGAATCCAGGGTAAGGTAACCATTAGTTTCCCTATGGTCCATAAATCGGGGGATAACAAACTGGTAATCACCTCCATGAATGAAAAACAGGGGCGAACGAACTTCCCATGCCTCCAAGAATGAAAAATTAGGGTAAAACCAACTGACTTTGGCCTCCATTACCGGAATTTCCGGGGCGAACTGGCCATGTTGACCATCTTTCACGGGGCTAAGATTATTTTACCAGTTTTTCCTTCTCTCGCGACCTTGGCTATCCAATTTTTTACCATTGTCCCATTAATAAATATTGGACGAATTTCTTTAAATTTAAAAAAAACACTTGCATAGAAAAATTTGGCCACACTTTTTGTTTCACCCCTATAAATTCGCCCATGAGCTATAAATATCCCCTAAAATCATCCCTGATATCCTAGCACAATGCATGACACAGTGACCTCTAATTCAACACCATAGGTGAAGTGGATGTGTCCAATGGAGCCCACTCAAATTCCATCATCAAGTAAGCCTGCACCTAATAATCCTTCAACATGCAATGATGAAGTGCTTTAAGCCATTCAAATGTTGTAAGATGTTGAGTATGCATAACTAGATGTGAAAGGAGTTGTTAATTTGTAATCTCGTAAAGAAGACCACACACATGTTGAGCACGCACATAGTATGAGCCAACATTTCTAGTTGAATCTTTCTTTATATTTGGATTTGCATTAGATCATTTCATTTTCATATTGAAGATACATTTCTAAAAATTTGTAACTACTCTTCTTTATTAAGGACATTTCATGCATCAACTGATAGAAGAAAAAAATAAGTCATGCTTGTCAAAGCTGGTAGAGATTATCAATGCCTTCAAACAATTTCCAAATGTAGGATTAGAAAAACTAGCTGGCAATATAACAATCGGTTTCTACCCAATATTGGATGTTGTTGCCACAATAAGCTATGAGTTATCACAAACACAATATGTTGAAAATGAAATAAATAATCCATGGGTACAAATGGTGCAGTTTAGACCAATGTAACTTGGTTGTAACCAATCATGAACGCAAATAGTTATGACTTTAAATCACTTAGGATTCCAACGCATAACCATCTACGCTTATTTTAAATCATTATTTAGAGAGTGAAAAGTGAAACCTTGACATTTTGAAAGAAGAGCATTTAGATTTTTGTATTGAATTTTAAAAACATGTATATTTGAAATTGATGAGAGCTATAAATTCATAGATGGTTGATGTTGTGAAACAATTGCATCTGCATTTAAAGAAAATCAATTGGGACATGTAAAAATTGAGGCAATCATGAATGTATATCTAATTAGTCTTATCAAAATCATTGTTTGGTGAGGTAAACACCACCTCGTTCAAAGTTAATAAATACTCAAAGTATTTCGTTATCTTTCAAATGGAGATATATGTTATCCTATCCTTGCTCTAACAATGAAGTAGTTTGATAGGTAATGAATTAGTAGTTTTTCACCTCATTGATTTTTTTAAAATTTGCAATCATTTTCTTTAAAGTAAAATGAAATCATTTTTTTATAAAATATTTTTTTTATTTCAATGGTTACTAGTAATATTTATTTTTTCTAATTTTTTAAAGGTTGTTAGCTCAATAAAAGAGCACATGCCTTGCAATCATATAGTCATAAAGTAATATGTTTATTGAAATGGTTAATAGTAATGTTTATTTTTTCCAATTCTTAAGAGATTCCTAGCTCAATGGAAGAGCGTTTGCTTTGCTTAAAATTAGGAGGTTAGTAGTTTGATTCCATTGTACCCTAATATTATAGTTTATTTTAAGAAAATAATATGATCATTATCTATGTAATGTCTTTGTAGAAACAAAATTAATATCGTTTGGAGATACAAAAGGATTTTCATCATATATTGTCGCTATATAGAAATATATATATATATATATTTGTGTCTCAACCTGAGACAATATGGTCCATAATTTATGTATTCTATATTGTCTCTATAAAGACAATAGCTTAATACAATAATTTAATACACTCGTTTAAAGGAAATATTTAAGACAATATACATTTTTTGTCTCTAGTTAAGACAATTTACATAAACATTGTGTCAAATATTGTCTAAAACACCCCCTCTATGTAATAGTGAGCATATACAAGGACCTCTATCATATCAACTATCACTTCCTTACACCACATCCAAGTGTGGATGTTGAAAATGTTATATGAAAGAAAAAATGAATTATAATCAAATTTATTTTGATATTAACCTTTTAGCCGTCATATTTTCCATATCATGTTTTCAAGGTTTCTCTTTCAAATTCATCAACTAAAAAAATATGAAGAAACACATTGCTACATCATAGAATAGGTGCAAAATTGCAGCAACATGTTATTGGTTTAAAAGATTCAAATAGAGATTTGACATGACATAATGTAGAGAAAATTGTGGTAATCTATTCACTTAAAGGGTTGAATATTAAAAACAAATCGACTTGAAAGAAAAAAAAACTGCATTAGAAATACATAACCTTCTAGATGTTATTATTCTCAACAAAATTGAGGTCCATCTCCATGAAAATGAAATAATTTCTTATTTGATTATTATTTAAAAACATTTTAAAATACTAAAAACTAATTTTCTTTTACAAGTTCCAAGGAACTTTTCTTTAAAAATTATCTTTAATTCCAAATAATTAAAAAATAGTTTTAAATAATTATATAATTCTATATGAGGATATATTAGAAAACATATTTTCTTTTTCATTTTTTTTAACATTCCATATATATTATATCTTTTACATTATATTATTTTTAATCAAGTTAAATTCTATTTTAAATAAAAGAAAGTTATTTCTTAATATTGAATGATTATGGTTAAAAAAACATTTTTAAAAATGAAATAAAAACTTATTTTTTATTACAATTTCATAAGTTTTAAGGATGAAAGGACTTTTCTTTAAAAAATATGTAACTTAGCTTTAAATAATGTAAGCTAAACTCTTATTATCCATTCATGCAATCAAAATTACAATTCTATCTAGAAGACTCCGTTTTATATAATTATTTAAATTTTATATGGAAAAAAATATATTACAAAACATATTTTCTTTATAAAAAAAACAAAATTAACATTTCATATATATTAAAAACTCAAATAGAGATTGTGATGAAATAATGTAGAGTAAATTGTGGTATTTGATTCCCTTAAAAGGATATGATTAAAAACAAATTAACTAGAAAGAAAAAATATGCATTGAAAATATATAAACTTCTAGATATTATTATTTTCAAGAAATTGAAGTCTCTTTTCATGAAAATGAAATAATTTCTTATTTGATTATTGTTAAAAAAACATTTTTAATAAACTAAAAACTTATTTATGGTATAAGTTGAAAAGATGTAAAAACTTTTCTTTAAATATTATCCATGATTCCAAATAGTTTTCAATTATTAATTAATTTTATATGACCATATATATTAGAAAACATATTTTATTTTTCAATTAGATACTTTACATTATCTTATTTTTAATCAAATTAAATTATATCTCAAGAAAAATAAGGTTATTTCTTAATTTTCAATAATTATAATTTAAAAATATTTTTTAAAAAGAACTAAAACCTTATTTTCTTCTACAATTTCATAATTTGTAAGGATGAAAGTACTTTCCTTTAAAAATGTATGTTTAATTTTAAATAATTAGCTAGTTTAATATCAAAAAGAAGATATATTATCCAACATATTTTAAAAAATAAAAATAAAAATGAATCTTTTATATATATTCTATCTTTAACATTAAGTTTTTTATTATGTAATTATGAATTCTCAACACAATAATAAAATAGTAATAATTGACTAATATTTGTTATTATGTAATTACAAATTCTTAACATAATAATAAAAATACGAATTCTAAAACAACAATAATTAAAATATAAACCTTTACATAGTGAAGATCAAAATAAACTAACAAAGTATACTTAAACTTCAAATAATTTCAACAAAGAATTATGCTAGTGTATTAACAAGGTTAGTCTTGAATGGAAAATAATGCACTAATAAATTGAATTAATGATAAGGCTATTAAATTTGATTAATCAAGTTTGCATTGCATATTTAAATTTAGAAAATTATTACAACCTAAGTTGAAAATAGGTTTTACATGTTTTGTAAAAGGGATCTACATTAATGGAATAAATGTCTTAGGATAAATCCAAACAAACTACACAAATTTTATGGTATGAAAATTTTCGTATTTATTTAACATCACTTCCAAAATAAATGACAAAAATAGTTGGGATTTGAGTTACACTCCGGAAGGGATTTGAGCTACACTCAAGAAGGGATTTGAGCTACACTCAGGAAGGGATTTGAATTACAAGGATGTAGATTTGAATGAAAAAAATAGTGCACTTCAATCTAATTTATCCAAGTTGTCGAAGAGCATGCTAGCCTCGTTGAATGCACGGGATGCACCATCTATATCAAAGAACATGGAACTTCCATCATTAGGAACTCCTTCATGTGTTGATTATTGGTTGCCACCCTCCATTGCATTGAATATGTTTATCACACCTTAATTTCCGAAAGCATCTTCATTATGTGAGATCTTCTTCTTCCCTTTAATCACCTGAAATTACAAATAAAAATGGACCCACAAAATGATTATATACCAGAATTATTTTTCCCATTAGTTTTCAAAAAATAAAAATCAATTTATTCAGCCATAAAGTTCATAGAATTTTCAAACCAAGCTTACCATATTTAATCTCACTCACATATTTTCCACTTTGATGGTCTTTGTATACCATGAAGAAATCTCCACAAATAAGGCCGTGTAATTTAACAAATCCTCCTACAATTCATTAAACGAGGGAAATCAAGTCATGCATAATGGGGATAAAAGAATTGAGAAAAGTGATTGTGATAGAAGAAGTGAGTGTGTGTGTGTATACACACTCCAATAAATATATTAACATACCAGGAATGAGATGAAGGTAAAATTCGACATCTTTCTGCACAAAGTAATTTACAAGAACAAATTACATGTTTCATTCCTATGTTAATTCAAGTATCTGATAGAAACCTTCCTTCTATTGTTTGATTAATGCTTGCATTAAACTATGAACATCAACCTTCATTTGACACAAAATTTTATCATTTATAGAGCCACAATTAAAAAAAATTCACTCCAGAAACTTCTATTATCTCCTCAATAAGCATAGACTAGTCATGGTGTCTAGGTGATAGGAAGTCTTTAATTTTTGTTTTTTGCGTGTGTTTAAGTTCCGGTCTGATAGGTTGAAGAAGGTAACGAAGTCTGAAATAACTGTTCAAAGCTAGCTCTCCTTCAAAAGGCAAATTTCAGGTTTCGGTAGCTTAGGCGGGCCTGGCAATGGTTCATTAGCTACCGAAAACCCTGTTTTCGGTGGTTTATTGTGTGAAAGAAAATACGCTCCAGCTACCGAAAGGGAAAAATTACAGCGTGAGTTGTGGAGCAGTTTTCGGTGGTTTGGGAAAACATGATGGTGTTCATTAGCCACCAAAAGGGTGGATACTTTTCGTAGCTTACCATCTAAAGGTTGGGTCGCTTACAGCCACCAAAAGCAAAGAGCACTGGTTGAGACCATTTTCCGGTGGCATACGGTGTCAACGGTGGATTATAAGCTACCAAAAGGAGAGGCATTTTCACCACTTTTTCGGTAGCGCTCGTGTTCGAATGCAAATTCATTCCAGTTACCGAAAGAGCAAAAGAACTTCACTTGTCATCAAGAAGCTGAGACAAAATACATTTTTTGCCATTTTGTAAGATTAGTTTCAAAACAGAGCTTTCAGTGGTTCAGGCAGGCTTTCACAGCTATTCTTAGCCACTGAAAGCAGAGCTTTCGATGGTTTACAGGTTCGAATTTTGGCTCTTTAGCCACCGAAAGTGCAAAACAGGGCAGAGAGGCATTATTTTTGCTCAGATCACGGTTTTTGCTTCCAAATGGAAAGAGGATGGTTTTTAAGTGAAGTTTTTAATTAATAGGAGTTGTTTCAATGGCTGTTCTAGTTTTGAAGGTACCAGCAAGATGGAAATAACGAAGAAGTGTGGCTTTTTTTACTGTCCCGAGTCATCATTTTCAACTGACGATTCTGAGTGTCTAGAGAATCTTTTTGCAAAACGCTCAGAGTTTTTTGTTCCTAACATGTCAAAGAACAATAACCTCTCCCCATTTTCCCACAGGTGTTGTAGGTTGAGAGACTCGAATCCGTCACTGAGCACAAATTTTCGGATTCCGGAACCTGCCTGTTTGACACACGTTTTTGAAATGCAAACCCCAGGAAAACCAAAATGATTTTCGAAGATATGAGAGAGGTTTTTGCTCACAACAGGTCAATGCACAATAACCTCTTTCAGTTTATACACAAAAATCACATAGCTGGAGAATTGAACCCATCTCTGAGCCTCTTTTTCAACAGTTTCAGCAGAAATGGCGTTTTTACTGTGCAGAGTCATCATTTTCAAATGATGATTCTGAGCGACTCGAGAGTCATTCTGAAAAACGCTCGGATTTTTTTCTTCCCAACATGTCAGACAACAAAAACCTCTCTCAGTTTTCATACAGGTGTCACATATTGGGAGAATCGAACCCATCTCTGAGCCCCATTTTTCAGCAGTTTCACCAGTTAAAAAAATGATTTTCCCGGTTTTTTTTTTAAATAGCTGGATCTTCTATCTAAGGATTTTGACCTAGCTTCGGGGGATCTGGGGGGAAGAGCTTTGTAATGGCTATAAATCCCAAAACTGATAGAAGAGAAAGGTTAGACTTTGGAGAGACTAATCGACTTTTGTATTCTCAAACTTCTGTGACCTTCTAGATAATACAAGCTTCTTTATTATTGGCCGTCAGATTTCTTCTTCTCATGTTTCTGCACTTATTGTGAATGATCTAATTCCTATATGGTCACTTTTATTGCTAGATAGTTGTTATCCTGTCACGGTTTTAAAGGATTGAACATATATGTTATTATTTTGTTGTGCTTAGCCATTGATATACATTCTTCTGTGTATGAATCTACTGAATGCAATAAGGATTCACCCTCTTCATTTTAAACCAACCCTCTGAACAGCCGTAGTCAAAGCCTTGTATGTCTGGGCATCCTCATGTATGTTGTGAGCGTGTAAATTTTGTTCCCTATCATCCAACTTGATCCAAAATAAATACTTTCCTTCAAGACAAGTTTAAGTTACCAGGCATCTCTGAAATACAACCTAGGAGAGCTTCCTGGAGTGATAACAAATTGGCGCCGCTGTCGGGGAGAGGAGATTGAAGCTCAGCTTCCCTGGGAGAACGACATAGATCCAGCTTTGATGGTAGACAAAGACTGGACATTTTCTTGGTTGTAATCATCTATCTAGCGACTCCATGAAGGATGAATCCAATGGCGACTCCATTGCTCAGAAATCTGTTGATGACTCCACTGGTATGACATGAATCGGATCTTGGTAAAGAGGTACGCGTTCTGTGATTTTTCAAAAATTGTTGGTTTCCCTAATCCAGTGCCCAATAGAGATGAATGGGAAAATAGCCTTCCTAGATTTCGAGGTGAAGAGTGGGAAGTGCCAGCTGAACATTTGCTTGACTTTCATGATTGCATTCATCGGTTACAAATTGTACACGAAGATGTTCAGATTAAACTGTTTTGGTATTCGTTAGAGGGGATTGCTCGCGATTGGTACCGGTCCCTTCCTGTTGCTAGCATCAGTTATTTGGCGGATTGTCATGCTACCTTTCATGTGTTTTGTAAAGACAAATTCCTAGTTGAATTTCTATATCCCGAGTACTGTCATGAATTCAATTTATTGAATAGAGAGCTAAACATTCACGAAGATTTTGTTGCAGTAGAAGATACTTCTCATTGTGATCAGGATATTGATGACCTTCAAGATGTTAACCATGATGTAGATGCTTTTGACATTATACTAAATACATCTACTATCTTAGATTGTCATGCAGATCAGATTGTTCCATTTGAAAAGTTAAAAGATATTGAGCAAATTGAAGAGACAGCATGTAACAGTTTTGAATATGCAGCAGGTAGTAAGGGCAGCCCTCAGCTTTTTGATTTGTAGACAAAGAGAAGCTGCAGCAGACATAAAGATGAGAGAGAGCATAAAATTTTATGTTAGTAGTTTATGATGCATATTTCTCTGTCAGATGTTGAGCAGACAACCTTCTATGAATTTCAAGATCCAATTGCTAATAATATTAGAATTTTATCATGATGTTCCTACATTTGACAAGCACGGTAATGAAGAAGAAGATTTTAAGTTTTGTGAAGATTTATCCCCTTCTTGAATTTCATTTAGTTCCACTTTTCAACAAAAGGGTGACCAGAAATGTTTCCATGATACATATGCTCAGACTCATCTTTCTTTTGATAATTACCAAGACAATGATGCAAAAAGTCCAGAACATACATTTTCTTTTTTCTCAAAAATTGTCAACTGTAATAGGCCAGCACATCAAAGTGATGAATCTAAGTCACCGAAACATGGCAGAGGAGAAGACATAAATGAGCTATCGAAGGTTTCAAGACATTATGATTGTGATCTTAATTTCAAAGATCCATTTGCAGCCTTACTAAAGTCTTATCCTTCAGGCTCTTTTCAGTTTCAGATTTTATCATGTCACTTACACTTGACAGAAAATGTGATTTCCTGAAAGAATTTTTATGGTCACTATTATTCTTTTATTATTATCTTATAATCGGTGGTAGAAAGGGAATTCTTTCATACAAGAAGTTACTTGAATGGTTGTTATGGAATTCTGCCTTTACTTGACCAAGTTTCAAATCTGGTTAGAGTAGAGTAGCATAGAAGAATAAGCTATTCATACGAGCACGTAGATTGTTTTCAGTTTTTTTCGAATAAGCAGGTTACAGGCAGATTACAGGTTTGCAGAGGCCATATGACTCCATGCCCAACGGAACACTAGATTCAGTTCTTGAAAGGTGTTCAGAAAAAAATTGCATTGTTGACTCCATGCCCAATGGAACACTAGATTAGGTCGTGTATTTTGTTTGTCTAGGAAAGGCATTAGATCTGTGGTTCTTAGAACCTCACAGGGAGGGTTCCATCCTCGAGTAGGAGCTAGATGTTATCTCCTCAATAAGCATATACTAGTCATTGTGTCTAGGTGATAGGAAGTCTTTAATTTTTGTTTTTTGCGTGTGTTTAAGTTCCGATCTGATAGGTTGAAGAAGGTAACGAAGTCTGAAATAATTGTTCAAAGCTAGCTCTCCATCAAAAGGAAAATTTCATGTTTCGGTAGCTTAGGCGGGCTTGGCAATGGTTCATTAGCTACCGAAAACCCTGCTTTCGGTGGTTTATTGTGTGAAAGAAAATACGCTCCAGCTACCGAAAGCGAAAAATTACAGCGTGAGTTGTGGGGCAGTTTTCGGTGGTTTGGGCGAACACGATGGTGTTCATTAGCCACCAAAAGTTGGATACTTTTCGTAGCTTACCATCTAAAGGTTGGGTCGCTTACAGCCACCAAAAGCAAAGAGCACCGGTTAAGACCGTTTTCCAGTGGCATACGGTGTCAACGGTGGATTATAAGCTACCAAAAGGAGAGGCATTTTCACCACTTTTTCGACAGCGCTCGTGTTCGAATGCAAATTCATTCCAGTTATTGAAAGAGCAAAAGAACTTCACTTGTCATCAAGAAGCTGAGACAAAATACATTTTTTGCCATTTTCTAAGATTAGTTTCAAAACAGAGCTTTCGGTGGTTCAGGCAGGCTTTCACAGCTGTTCTTAGCCACTGAAAGTAGAGCTTTCGATGGTTTACAGGTTCGAATTTTGGTTCTTTAGCCACCGAAAGTGCAAAACAGGGCAGAGAGGCATTATTTTTGCTCAGATCACGATTTTTGCTTACAAATGGAAAGAGGATGGTTTTTAAGTGAAGGTTTTAATTAATAAGATTTGTTTCAATGGTTGTTCCAGTTTCGAAGGTGCTAACAAGATGGAAATAATGAAGAAATGTGGCGTTTTTTTACTGTCCCGAGTCATCATTTTCAATTGACGATTTTGAGCGTCTGGAGAATCCTTTTGCAAAATGCTCAGAGGTTTTTGTTCCTAACATGTCAGAGAACAATAACCTCTCCCCATTTTCCGACAGGTGTTGCAGGTTGAGAGAATCAAATCCATCACTGAGCACAAATGTTCGGATTCCAGAACCTACCTGTTTGACACACGTTTTTGAAATGCAGACCTCAGGCAAACCAAAATGAGTTTCGAATATCTGAGAGAGGTTTTTTCTCAAAACAGGTCAATGAACAATAAATTCTTTCATTTTATACACAGGTGTCACATAGCTGGAGAAATCAACCCATCTCTAAGCATCTTTTTAAGCAATTTCAACAGAAATGGCGTTTTTACTTTGCAGAGTCATCATTTTCAAATGATGATTCTGAGTGACTCGAGAGTCATTCTGAAAAATTATCAGAGGTTTTTATTCCTAACATGTCAGAGAACAAAAGCCTCTCTCAGTTTTCCTATAGGTGTCACATATTGGGAGAATCGAACCCATCTCTGAGCCCCATTTTTTCAGCAGTTTCGCCAGTTAAAAAAATGATTTTCCCATTTTTTTTTTAAAACAGCTGGATCTTCTATCTAAGGATTTTGACCTAGCTTCGGGGGATCTAGAGGCAAGAGCTTTGTAATTGCTATAAATCCCAAAACTGATAGAAGAGAAAGGTTCGACTTTGGAGAGACTAATCGACTTTTGTATTCTCAAACTTCTGTGGCCTTCTAGATAATACAAGCTTCTTTTATTATTGGCTATCAGATTTCTTCTTCTCATGTTTCTGCACTTATTGTGAATGATCTATTTCCTGTATGTTCACTTTTATTTCTAGATAGTTGTTATCCTGTCACGGTTTTAAAGGATTGAACATATATGTTATTATTTTGTTGTGCTTAGCCATTGATATACATTCTTCTGTGTATGAATCTATTGAATGCAATAAGGATTCACCGTCTTTATTTTAAACCAACCCTCTGAACAGCCATAGTCAAAGCCTTGTATGTCTGGGCGTCCTCATGTATGTTGTGAGCGTATAAATTTCGTTCCCTGTCATCCAACTTGATCCAAAATAAACACTTTCTTTCAAGACAAGTTTAAGTTACCAGGCATCTCTGAAATACGACCTAGAAGAGCTTCCTGGAGTGATAACAAATTGGCGCCACTGCCGGGGAGAGGAGATTGAAGTTCAGCTTCCCTGGGAGAACGACATAGATCCAGCTTTGATGGTAGACAAAGACTGGACATTTTCTTGGTTGTAATCATCTATTTGGAGACTCCATGAAGGACGAATCCAGTGGCGACTCCATTGCTCATAAATATGTAGACGACTCCACTGGTATGACATGAACCGGATCTTGTCAAATAGGTATGCGTTCTGTGACTTTTCAAAAATTGTTGGTTTCCCTAATTCAGTGCCCAGTAGAGATGAATGGGAAAATAGCCTTCCTAGATTTCGAGGTGAAGAGTGGGAAGTGCCACCTGAACATTTGCTTGACTTTCATGATTGCATTCATTGGTTACAAATTGTACACGAAGATGTTCAGATTAAACTGTTTTGGTATTCATTAGAGGGGATTGCTCGCGATTGGTACCGGTCCCTTCCTGTTGCTAGCATTAGTTCTTTGGAGGATTGTCATGCTGCCTTTCATTTGTTTTGTAAAGACAAATTCCTAGTTGACTTTATCTATCCCGAGTGATGTCATGAATTCAATTTATTGAATAGAGAGCTAAACATTCATGAAGATTTTGTTGTAGTAGAAGATACTTCTCATTGTGATCAGGATATTGATGACCTTCAAGATGTTAACCACGATGTAGATGCTTTTGACATTATACTAAATACATCTACTGTCTTAGATTGTCATGGAGATCAGATTGTTCCAGTTGAAAAGTTAACAGATATTGAGCAGATTGAAGAGACAGCATGTAACAGTTTTGAATATGCAGCAGGTAGTAAGGGCAGCCCTCAGCTTTTTGATTTGCAGACAAAGAGAAGCTGCAGCAGACATAAAGATGAGGGAGAGCAGAAAGTTTTATGTCAGTAGTTTATGATGCATATTTCTCTGTCAGATGGTGAGCAAACAGCCTTGTATGAATTTCAAGATCCAATTGCTGATAATTTCATGCAAGAATCTTCATCCCTGTCATTCGAATTTTATCATGATGTTCCTACATTTGACAAACACAGTAATGAAGAAGAAGATTTTAAGTTTTGTGAAGATTTATCCCCTTCTGGAATTTAATTTAGTTCCACTTTTCAACAAAAGGGTGACCAAAAATGTTTCCATGATACATATGCTCAGACTCATCTTTCTTTTGATAATTACCAAGACAGTGATGCAAAAAGTCCAGAACATACATTTTCTTTTTTCTCAGAAATTGTCAACTGTAATAGGCCAGCACATCAGAGTGATGAATCTAAGTCACCGAAACATGGCAAAGGAGAAGACATAAATGAGTTGTCAAAGGTTTCGAGACATTATGATTGTGATCTTGATTTCAAAGATCCATTTGCAACCTTACTAAAGTCTTATCCTTCAGGCTCTTTTCAATTTTCAGATTTTATCATGTCACTTACACTTGATAGAAAATGTGATTTCCTGAAAGAATTTTTATGGTCAATGTTGTGCTTTTATTATTATCTTATAATCGGTGGCAGAAAGGGAATTCTTTCATACAAGAAGTTACTTGAATGGTTGTTATGGAAGTTTGCCTTTACTTGACCAAGTTTAAATCTAGTTAGAGTAGAGTAGCATAGAAGAATAAGCTATTCATACGAGCACGTAGATTGTTTTCAGTTTTTTTCGAATAAGCAGGTTATAGGCAGATTACAGGTTTGCAGAGGCCAGATGACTCCATTCCCAAAGGAACCCTAGATTTAGTTCTTGAAAGGTGTTCAGAAAAAAATAAAAATTAAAATAAAAAATTAAAATAAAAATTAAAAAAATTAAAAAAAAATTAAAAAAAAAAAATTAAAAAAAAAATTAAATTAAATTAAAAAATAAAAAATAAAAAAATGGTATTGTTGACTCCATGCCCAATGGAACACTAGATTAGGTCCTGTATTTTGTTTGTCCAAGAAAGGCATCAGATCTGTGGTTCTTGGAACCTCACAGGGAGGGTTCCATCCCCAAGTAGGAGCCAGATGTTATCTCCTCAATAAGCATAGACTATTCATGGTGTCTAGGTGATAGGAAGTCTTTAATTTTTGTTTTTTGCGTGTGTTTAAGTTCCGGTCTGATAGGTTGAAGAAGGTAACGAGTCTGAAATAACTATTCAAAGCTAGCTCTCCTTCAAAAAGAAAATTTCAGGTTTCGGTAGCTTAAGCGGGCCTGGAAATGGTTCATTAGCTACCGAAAACCCTGTTTTCGGTGGTTTATTGTGTGAAAAAAAATACGCTCCAACTACCGAAAGGAAAAAATTACGGCGTGAGTTGTGGGGCAGTTTTTAGTGGTTTGGGCGAACACGATGGTGTTCATTAGCCACCAAAAGGGTGGATACTTTCCGTAACTTACCATCTAAAGGTTGGGTCGCTTACAGCCACCAAAAGCAAAGAGCACTGGTTAAGACCGTTTTTCGGTGGCATACGGTGTCAACGGTGGATTATAAGCTACCAAAAGGAGAGGCATTTTCACCACTTTTTCGGCAGCGCTCGTGTTCGAATGCAAATATATTCCAACTACCGAAAGAGCAAGAGAACTTCACTTGTCATCAAGAAGCTGAGACAAAATACATTTTTTGCCATTTTGTAAGATTAGTTTCGAAACAGAGCTTTCAGTGGTTCAGGCAGGCTTTCACAGCTGTTCTTAGCCACTGAAAGTAGAACTTTCGGTGGTTTACAAGTTCGAATTTTGGCTCTTTAGCCACCGAAAGTGCAAAACAGGGCAGAGAGGCATTATTTTTGCTCAGATCATGGTTTTTGCTTCCAAATGGAAAGAGGATGGTTTTTAAGTGAAGGCTTTAATTACTAGGAGCTGTTTCAATGGCTGTTCCAGTTTCGAAGGTGCCAGCAAGATGGAAATAATGAAGAAATGTGGCATTTTTTTACTATCCTAAGTCATCATTTTCAACTGACGATTCTGAGCGTCTGGAGAATCTTTTTGCAAAACGCTCAGAATTTTTTGTTCCTAACATGTCAGAGAACAATAACCTCTCCCCGTTTTCCCACAGGTGTTGCAGGTTGAGAGAATCGAATCCGTCACTGAGCACAAATTTTCGGAATCCAGAACCTGCCTGTTTGACACACGTTTTTGAAATGCAAACCTCGGGCAAACCAAAATGAGTTTCGAATATCTGAGAGAGTTTTTATCTCAAAACAGGTCAATGCATAATAACCTCTTTCAGTTTATACACAGGTGTCACATAGCTGGAGAACTTAACCCATCTCTGAGCCTCTTTTTCAGCAGTTTCAGCAGAAATGGCATTTTTACTGTGCAGAGTCAACATTTTCAAATGATGATTCTGAGCAACTCGAGAGTCATTCTAAAAAACGCTCGTAGGTTTTTCTTCCTAACACGTCAGAGAACAAAAACCTCTCTCAGTTTTCCTACAGGTGTCACAGATTGGGAGAATCGAACCCATCTTTGAGCCCCATTTTTCAGCAGTTTCGCCAGTTAAAAAAATGATTTTCCCTGTATTTTTTTTTTTTAACGGCTGGATCTTCTATCTGAGGATTTTGACCCAGCTTCGGGGGATCTGGGGGGAAGAGCTTTGTAATGGCTATAAAGCCCAAAAATGATAGAAGAGAAAGGTTCGACTTTGGAGAGACTAGTCGACTTTTGTATTCTCAGATTTCTGTGACCTTCTAGATAATACAAGCTTCTTTTATTATTGGCTGTCAGATTTCTTCTTCTCATGTTTCTGCACTTATTGTGAATAATCTATTTCCTGTATGTTCACTTTTATTGCTAGATAGCTGTTATCCTGTCACGGTTTTAAAGGATTGAACATATATGTTATTATTTTGTTGTGCTTAACCATTGATATACATTCTTCTGTGTATGAATCTGCTGAATGCAATAAGGATTCACCCTCTTCATTTTAAACCAACCCTCTGAATAGCCGTAGTCAAAGCCTTGTATGTCTGGGCATCCTCATATATGTTGTGAGCGTGTAAATTTCGTTCCTTGTCATCCAACTTGATCCAAAATAAACACTTTCTTTCAAGACAAGTTTAAGTTACCAGGCATCTCTGAAATACAACCTAGGAGAGCTTCCTGGAGTGATAACAACTTCATTGTTCAAAGTTAAATTACTCAAAAAATTTCATTGTTCTTTGTTCATTGTTCTTTGTTCATTGTTCAATGTTAAAGTACTCAAAAAAATTTCATTGTTCAATGTTAAAATTATATTTAATCTTTTCTTGGCAATAACTATTCTTTTTTAGGAACTCACATCACTATTTTGAAGATTCTTTTGAAAAAGAAACTTGAAACTCTCTTTATTTATTTTTCGGAAAAAAAAAACAATAAAAAAATAAGTATAACACATTTTCCCTAGGATTCAATTATCTATCCCTTTTGTAAGAAACTATTAAATTACTTCAAACAAAGCACACAAGCAGGTCCTCCAATTTATCAAGATCACCCAATGAAAGTCTCTTCAACAAAGAAAATGCTCCAACTTCACCAAATTCTTTTAAAAACTTCTTTAATTTAAGGCATCTAAAAATATCTAATTGCCTTAAACTCTTAAGCTTTCCTAAATTGGGAAGCTCTTCCAACATAAAGCATTGCCACAATTTAAGATGAACCAAATTTTGAAAATCATAAAGTTACTCACCATCGTAACCACTTGATCGCATTGTAAAATTAACCTTCTCAACTTTTGACATTTGGGCTATGTCTTCAGGTAAACATTCCATCATTGTAAAATTAACCTTCTCAACTTTGACATTTGAACTATGTCTTCAGGTAAACATTCCATCATTGTAACTATCAAATTGAATGTCTCCATGTCACCCATTCTCCCAAATGTACCCTCACGGATTGCCTTTCCGTTGTAGATCTAACTGTTTTAAATGTATTAAACTACCCAAATCATCGAGAGAGGCCACGTTGGTCCACATAAGCTGGGACATACTACCAGGTAGACAGAGTAGATCTTTGCAACCATAAAGCTCTAAATACTTTAAAGTTCTCAACTTATGAATGTTGAATGGCAACTCAGTGATTTGGGTCAAACCAACATCCAGAACTTCTAGACTTACCAGATTTGTAAGCGAAGCAAGTAGCATTCGTATGGGCACATCTGTTCACCCCACACTCTCTGTCGATGATTTCAGCGCTGTCAAACACCTATCTACGCGGCAGTAGAAATTTTCTTCACGCCCAGCAATTTCCATGTCACGCGGGACGTCATGCACCCTGAAACGGACCACGCGTTTGATGGGCCTCATGGCCATCAATGTGACCGTGATTGTCTCGATGTCGTGGCCTTTTGAGATTGATCTGCATCTCCAGTGAACTGTTGCGATCTCAATTAGATAAATAAACAAATACTAGACATAGGTTAACTATGGTGCAAATCAAGACTTGAACTAAATATTTATCATCCTATAACTGACATATTCTAAGTCTTATGATTATAGTGGTGCAACAATATCGAGCCTTGGTTTTATATCAACATTATATATATATCGAAACTCATTGCAATAAAATGCAAACATTAGATTTATAACTAAACTATATGAATAGTTTGCAATTGTTACCCACATTGTATTATGTCGAAACGATAATAATATAGTGCAAGCAATATAATGAAATCTTTGTATAACGTTCTAATACTATGGCTAATTTAAAATGTTATATTAACATGAAAAAACAAGGATTAATGTCACGTTGAAAACGTTGACAGGCATTTAATTTGAAACTTGACAGGTTGCTGGTTCATTTAAATGGCGCCGGTCTCGAGCTGTAGTAGAGATCACGTATCCAACCTGCATTTAAAGCTTAGTACCAAACACTTACCACATGGGATTTTCCAACGGTCCACGTAGATGTGAATGTCACTATGCTCGTCAATGTGTAAGAGTAATGTGCCATGCATGGGTTGTGTTTGCTCCTCGGTGTGCCATGGTGGCATTGTCAACCTGTAATGTAGGATGGGCATTTAATGTTGACGTCGTTTGTACCAAAGCTAAGATAACTGGAAAAATAGAGACCGTCGATGGTGATGAATTTGGGCCATTGGATTTGTAACCCTACCATCGTCGCTGTTTTGGTTTTTGAACTCAAGGAAAGGTTCATTGTGTTATTGTTACGGCCTGTGTGGCCGACAGGTTGCTGAAAAATTTGACAAAGGTCTTGGGTGAGGTTCCACCTCAAGACCTTCTAAAAGGGTTGAAAACGCAGGGTTTGTTACTGTAATGTCTAATTAGTTTTAGGAGATTGGACCTCTGGTTCGAAGGGTTGTAGTTTTAAGCTTTATAATTCCTGAGAAATAGAGTGAAATAAAAACACAGAGTTTGGACGAGGATAATGGCTCCCTGGTGTTGTTCGTGACAACGTTCTCGTCAAGTTATGAAGGTAAGCATCCTTCTAAGGAATAGGTGTTTCTTGTTGTACTTTTATTTTCAATTTATAATGTAATAGGTATCTAACTTCAAACCTATCGTTTGTCAGTTGCAAGGTTCTAAGGAAACGATTGAGTAACATTTTGGCAAGGGTATCAGCGTGCCTCATCACCGGTAAGCCTCGGGTCTTCCATAACCCTCATAGTGCTCTTGGATGGTGGTTGAAGTAGTTCAAAGAATGAGTGACAAGCTTTTTCAAGACTCGTCGTTTCTCTATCGATGTTGATAGTTTGAAGAACTTTCGAAACATGCTTGTTATTCAATGACGCGACTCTCGTTTCGTTTTAATGGTTCTTGGTTTCTATATTTTGTAATTTCTTTATAATGTCAACTAGAGCTATGACTCGTCGATGTTTGAGAAGAAATGGGTTCTATCAAACTGTTGAGTAATGGTTTTAAACCCTATAATAATTTTTGTTTGTGAAAATGTGTTGAAAACCTCATTATGAGAATCCACGACTTCATAGGTTTTTAGTTTTGAGATAAGAAAATAGAGCCGAGGGCTCGTCTTCTGTGTATACAATGTTTATCCCTCTCGGAAATACAAGGATGTATGCTAATTGTTCTTTGTAAACGTCTATGTTAATCGATTTGATGTTGTAGGTTACTAAAGTGGTTTTTCAAACTTGAATAGGGTTTTAGCATTTCGTTGTAGGTGAGAAGTCTGTAGAATGTAATCGTAATGTTACGGGTTGGGGATTATGTACAATGTTGAAAGAAATAATTGTGAAAAGAATAACTGTGAAATGGTTGTCTCTTTGCTGGTAGAGATGACACAGATCAAAATCTCGTTATGTATCTATTTAAATAGAGATCAAACTTTTGATAAACGAAATGTAAAGGTTTTTTACTTAAATCGAAACCTGTGTAAAAAGCAATATTTCTATTTTGAAAATAAAACAATTCATATTGTTTATAATTTTATAATGTAGATGTATGAGATATGAGGCGTCGACATAGTATAAAAATGTTTTGCAGTACAGTTAGGAAATAATTTTGGAAAACCTAAATGAAAATCAGTTTATCTTTAAGCAAAAAGAGAACTGTATTATGACTATTATGTATGGTTATGTTTAGATAAATTCATCTACTTAATTGCAACTATGGTATTGAATTGCAAACATAATATGATGTATAGAGAGATGAGATCTATCTATATTTCTTTTGTACATAAGAATGATAAGAAATATGTGATGCATCTATACATGAATTATACACTATTGTTTTTCATAAAACTCTGATAAACATGTATAATATATATGCATACATAACATTCTGTTATATTCAACTATGATGTAGAAAACTTAAATAACCTATATATATACAGAGAAATAATAATGTTTATATTTTATGAAACACCATAGTAATTATGACATTCGAGATTTTATCATTCAATTCTATTACTATTTAGTATAGACCAGCATGTTGGAAACAAACTCAAACATTGTTCTATCTATTCGAATCATTGGCATTTGCCTATCCTCTAATCTATTTTAATTTGCATATCTCTACTAGAGTACGATGCTTCAAAACAGCATGTGGAAAAATGGGGATATTGGTTTATCAATTCAACTTTAACATTAGACTTAAAACAATTCTAGAATTAGAGTCTTTTTCGAAAAACAGTGTAATGTCCCTCCTAACCTACAAGGCTATGGAGAAGACACTAACAATAATACTGGACATCTAGTCCCATACTTAATCAAATAAGCATTCATATAAATTGTAGATGGAGATATGGAAATGCATAAATATTTGAAAACACAGCAGAATTTAATTCCATTACACATCCATCATACATTCCAGATTTTCATGTCATTCATCAATTAAGCAATATCAAATTAGCAAATGAGAATACTTATCTTAAACCAAATAGTCCCTAAGCAACCAGCTACGCTTCTGCAACGTTCCACCCAACTATAGGCCAGTGTACTCCTCAATCTCTCAGCACCACTGCCACCCCCGAGCTGGGCATGATCTCCACAAGGAAAAGGGGAAAGCAGGCTCTCACATAGCCAAAGATACACCAGAATCAGCCAAGCCAATCAGCAGTTGGGTTTCTCAGGCTGCTAAGAGATGGATAGAGGTGAATTACTAGGCTAGTGGCTCCACCATTGAGCTATGGATACTTCATTGGGCTCATCAAGCCAAATCTGTCCTCTTCCACTCCTGAATCTCCTACTCACAGGTTCAAACTAAACAGGGAGGGACATAACAGCCAGAAATGCAAGTGTTGGGCGTTTTTGCAGTAGGATGCCCAACAATGGGATTTCAACCAATTCAGAAAAATGTGGGAAAGCCCAAAATGAAAATTGGAAAATTGGAAAACAACCCCAGGAGCGTAATCGTTTTCAGAAAAACGTCCATGGGCATTTCATGGGCAGAAACGGCCTCTATAACCCCAGAAAATCGTGGTTCTCTTCTCCCAGCCACTATGCTAACCAAAAACGAGTTCCCAGGCATGGGAGAATGCAGAGAAATGGTGAAAATGTGAAGGAAAAACCCCAGTTCGCCCCAGGCTGCGTGAGAGAGGAAAGACCGTGGTTCAGAATGGATTGGGAAGGCAAAACGTGGGTGATTTCTTGCCTTGCAAGCAAAAATCGAATTCCCCAATTGATGGCTTGCCCATACCCGAAATTGGCTGCCATACCTCATCATTCCCAAGGCATTAACTGCCTCAACCAACTCTTGGAAGAATTTAATGATTGGGGCATAAGCCAAAATGGGTAGTTGGGATTTCATGGGTTTTCTCATTGACACATGGATTGACTCCATTGGCTCAAGGGTTTGGTTATTTTTTCTCCCTATTCCTTGTAATATCATGCCCCATCTCTTTGTTGCATTGCATAGCTAGTTGTGGGTTTTTTTCATTAAAATTGCATATTTACATGATGTCTGAATTTACATTGTGCACGGCTAGCACAAGAACCATATGCATCTATTCTAATTGCCGATACATAGAACAATAAATCAATGGTGGGGCCTTGGCCTTGAGCTCCTCACCATGACTAAATAACAATATTTACATCATTTACAATATTAATGCAATACTGTTAAGATGGGAACATTACATTCCCCTCCCCTTGGAATAACACCGTCCTCGGTGTTCCAACACATCGAAAATAAATACCCACTTTACATATGTCCAAAATTCACAAAATGTGGTAGGTCTGTCCTGCATTTCACCCTTTACTTGGGTTTTTTAGGACTAATTCCTTTGGTCTTTACAAACTGCTCTTGCTGGCTGGGACCTTCTAGCTCTGCATGAGGACATCGTTCCAAAACAATTCCTTCCTTTTCTTTTCCTTCCAACTGGTCCACGAACCTGGGGAATTTACGGTTTCTACCCTCTTGATATTCTCTTGTTGGGCAGTCAATGAGGCAATGATTTCCTCCACATCCCCAACATTTCATTGGCGGCTTTACCTTTTCCCGGTCCATTTCCTTTGAGTCTTCCCACCTGGGACATTTCTTAATCGGACGATTGGATGAATGCTTCTTCATTGATCCACTTTCATTTCCCTTGCTGATTGCTCCTAGAATTCTTTTTACCTCTTTTTGCAGACGAATAGAGTCCTGCAAAACCTCATGGTTTATCTCATTCTGTTGCCTCTGTAGCTTGAGCATCTCCCCAAGATTTTCTTGGGTCCTGGAAATTGTTTGAAGAATACTTTCAGCCAACTCTAATAGCCCTTGGTCTGCTACCATGGTCAATGGGCACAACTGAACACACTTTGCTTACTAGCAACACTTTCTTGTGTTGGCTGCAACCAATTGTTTCACTTTCTTACCTGTGAAATTCATCATGGGAATTCTTTGTTAGGACAAGCATAACATAAACATTAAGATTAGTCAATTATTTTCCTAATTGACATGGAACTTCCACACTTTTCATGCTTTCCCAACATACACATGAACTCATTCATGTTCATCCTTTCACATGAAATTTACTATTTCAGCATTCACAATTCATCTCAAGCAATTAAACACAATCTATTTTCAGCCATGATATGCACTCAACAATCTTTTGTTTTATAAATGCATCAATCAAAAGGAAAGGGAAGAGTAGGGGTTTCTCCCTCTTAGTCTTGTTCTATTATGGAGCTACACCATCACTGTGGTTTCATGCTCCTTAGTCTCTTTCACTTCAATGTGAATGCTTTGACTTTCCTTTCTTGTCTATGACACTTAGTGTCTAAGGTCTGTATATGGATTTTCAACTAGGGCACCCTTCCCATTATTGCCTATAGAACCTTTGGCTGCTAGGATCCACTCATATCCACTAGCACCATCTTTCATTATTGCTCATACTAAGCTATTTAGGACGGTCACATGTCTACATGCATCTCTAGGATGCCTTCATAATCCTTTCTTCCAGCAATACCTACACTCAAACATTGAATCAATTCACATGTTTAGTTCATTTTCATAGGGTTTATCTCTAAACAAGAGTTTAGGAAATCATAACCAAATCATATACACACGTATATTCATAAGCAAGAAGCTGCAAGGTAACTGAATACTTATCTGTATTGGATGTCTTCACTTTATTCCATGGGATCCTTCTTTCCTTTACGAGCCTTGGATTTCCCATGAACACAATAACGAATGTTGGGCCAGCACGTAGGATACTCCACAATCTTTCGAATAGGAAATTCCAGGCCAGTACCCCTACTGAGTTTATCAATCATTTCCTTTAGCAATATGCTAGGCCAGTGCTCCGACTGGTTTTATCAATTGTTTAAGGGGTGTTGGGCCAGCGTACACGCTGCTTTACCATATCAAGTAGTTAATGCCCAACTAGTCACTCTCTGGAATTATCAAGAACTTTATAGCGTTCAACCAGCTACTCCCTGGATTTCTTAATAATTTATATCGCCCACTCATTTACTCTCTGGATTTACCAGCAATTTATATCTCCCACTCATTTACTCTCTGGATTTACCAGCAATTTATAGTCTTTCAGGGTCTTGCCTTCCTGCAATGACCAAGGTTTCCAACAAAGAAACAATAGTGTATCAGCTTAGTTGTTAGAAGACTTATACCTGAAATATTCATTATTCCAAACAAGACATAAATGAAAACTAATACTTGTCTGTATTGTGCATTTCCCCTGGTCCACAGGATCCTGCTTCGCTTTGCAAGCCTTGGGATTGCCTATGGACTTGGATATAGTTAATGCTTAACCAGTACGCCTCCCCATCGGCTAGATTTACCAAGCATTTGGTGGTGCCCAACCAGTCCCATACCTGGTTGGCCCTCTCCAGTGCCGAGCCAGCACATTCGTCTGGGTCATCAACCAATTGAAGGAAACTACACCACCGACCATTATAGGTCAAGGCTCTACAATGGAGCCATAAGCATCTCATGGTTTTCAGTCAGTCCTTGGTGCCCGCCCTCCCACTGTTGTCCCAGTAGAGATTTTATGCCTTTACCAATGCCACCACACCTTCTTGTACCATCTGACCATTATAGGTCAAGGCTTTACTATGGAGCCATAGGTATCTCATGGTTTTCATTCAGTCCTCGGCACCCGCCCTCCCACTGCTATCCCAGTAGAGATTTTATGCCTTTACCAATGTCACCACATCAACTCTTCATTCATACAAGGACGCCACTCCTTCTCTTGTGCAAATCGGTGGTTCCTTTTAGGAACTTTATAGGTGACTTTCTTGACTGCAGGTTAACATGACCCCTACTCACACAAGGATGATACCTTCTCTTATTACACAGCTCTTCGGGCATGTCCATCCCTTCTGGTAATATTTCACGTGAGCATAGAAAGGTTTCCAATTCCCATACAGTCCCTTTGTGTACCCTTCTTCACTTTGCCTTTTAATGTGTAGTATCAATCTGCATCTGTGTAGGCTGACAACACAAGAAGGATAAGCAAGCTCATCAGTATTGCTATTCAATTCTTAACCACATTCCATATCATTCACTACCAAGTATTGAAACACCAGGAATGCATCCATTCCCTTAGTTTGTAGTCAATATTGAAAACCCTATCATGACCCAGCACCAGAAAAGGTGTGCACCCCCTTTTTGATGTGCGCCATGTAAGCCCTAATCATACTCAAGTAGTCTGCAGTGATATAAATAAGATAGAGCATGCTCTGCATATTAACCCTAATAATTTAGACATGCATGTTCTAGTCTAGGGTCACAGAATACTCATTCATTTTGCAGATGTGTCTCACATGCCTTCTGGGCATAGCTTTACCATCTCACTTTCATGGTTTGCTGACATTTGGTTTGGCTGAGACATTATCAATGGCATTTCACCCGAAACCCATTTCCAAAGCATGGAGTCTTTCCCATCTGGTTTGGCTTTGGCAGACCATCACTCCTGGTCTTCCTGCAATGTGTCTTAAGAAATTGATTCACTTAGCCATGAGCCTGTTCTTATATCGTTTGGCTCTTGTTCATGGTAGATTCCAATCTTCATCATGGACTTATCCATATTTTCCATGCCCAAAACAATCTACCTGAAATCTGAAACTTCAATCAGCCAAATGCTTTGTAAGTTTCTATGCATATAATATTTCATTGCTGCCACAGTCACTGAAGCATTTAAATATCACCAAAACCATCTACTTCCTGTGAATTATTACCATACTAGAGTTGCATGGTTCGATTTCATCATTTTATGCAATTATTCTCTTACTCTTAAGATTGATAATAGTTCACCATTCCATCTATTATCTAATTGCAATGAAACATACATCACAATCATGCATTCTCACAATGCATCTCATCATGTGCACCTATACCTATGCATGCACATTTACATCACTCCCATAATCTTTTAATGTGCATTCATTCAAAGCATAACCACAATATTGTGCATAATATCTTAATGCACATTTCCTCAATGCTACCTTGCATTAAGTTATGAGTACTATGCGTTCAACATAATTCAAACATAGTTGAAGGGATCTTACCAAATCCTCTTTCAACATTCATGCAATTTATGCACCAATAACCATTACCTGCATGGCTGTCATTTACATCACTTGATGTTACCTGATCAGTTGGCCTCTTACCAAGGCTACACAGTCCTTTTGCCAACCTCATGATCATAGATTTGTTGCACCATCCCTTCCTCATACGGTTGTTGGTCGTATGAAACAATCATCATCAACATCTTCAGCCATGCTTCGGTTCTATTTGATCCTACGACCAATGCGAACATAACTACTTATTAGCAGCCACAGTGACTATCTTAAGTGGCTCATTGCATATGTAAAACCTCACTATTTTACCAAGATGTAATATCATATACATGCACAAACATTTTCACATGCACCGTGCAATATTTATTTTTAATCTATTACTCTCTTGCATTTCCAGCATCCTTATGCCATAATTTTCCAATATATAAATACGATAGCGAGAGAGGAGTTAAGGAATTCTTCCCAATTCCTCATTCTGTCATGGAGTTCCTCATCCACATCATAGCTAATCCTTTCCTTGGCTTCCCTACCAAGCATACAAGCAATCATTAGCTATGATATTATCATGAATTAGCAATTCAACATATACATATGTGCAATCATTCATTCTTGTTGTTTTCCAATATGCAATTCTTATGTTATAAACAGAATTAGTTTTAAGGTGAGGAATTTCCCCTTTCATCTTCCATAATGGATATCACAACCAATTTCTTTTGCTGAGAATTCCACCAACCTTTATGAAATCCGTGCTCCTCATCCCAAGAGTGCATTTCACACTTTCAATGACTGTCTCCGGGGGACGATGAGGGTCAAGGGGACTTGCCCCCTTGTGGCCACTGTAAGGCGGGTCGAGGGCAGCGCCCTCGTTTTTTTTTTTTTTGTAAATCCTTTGATTTCGTGCAATCTGGCGCATAAGTTTCATGGTGATTTTCCCATTTTCGGCACTAGAAAATGTCACTGGAAAACTACAGAAATCCTCTGTTTCGGCGGACTTTGTCATTCTCTTCTAACCCATTGCAGACGAACTTGGCAAGTCTTTTTAACGTTGAGGATGAACTTGGCGAGTCTTTCCGACGTTGCGGACAAACTTGGCGAGTCTTTCCGACGTTGCGGACGAACTTGGCGAGTCTTTCCGATGTTGCGGCGAGAACTTCCAAGTTCTTCCCACCGTTGCGGCGAGAACTTCCAAGTTCTTCCCACCGTTGCGGCGAGAACTTCCAAGTTCTTCCCGCCATTGCGGCGAGAACTTCCAAGTTTCTTCCGAAACTTCCCCTTGGACGCCGCAAACTCTTAGAAAAATTTTCCGCTATTTCGGGTCAACTCGGCAAGTTCTTCCGCCGTTGCGGACCAACTCGCTGAGTCCTTCCGAAACTTTCCCTTGGACGCCGAACACTTAGAAAAATTTTCATTGTTTCGGGTCAACTCGGCAAGTTCTTCCGCCGTTGTGGACCAACTCGCTGAGTCCTTCCGAAACTTTCCCTTGGACGCCGAACACTTACAAAATTTTCCGTTGTTTCATTTCAACTCAGCAAGTTCTACCGCCGTTGCGGCGAGAACTTCCAAGTTCTTCCCGAAATAGATGTTAAATTTTCAGAATTTACTTTAATCTGATCTAGGATCTTAACTGAGAGAACAACATGTACAGCATATCTACAGCATATCAATCATGGAGACAATAATGCAAGCACACAAGAGACACAAAGATTTACTTGGGGAAAACCATAAAGGTGAAAAACCCCAATAACTTCCTCAGAGATAGATAGAGCAATGATACAACCAACCAAGAGAGATAGCCATAACCTAGCAGCAGATCCTCCTCCTCCATAAGTGCGCCACTCCTCCTTGAGTGCATGTGTGAGAAGTGAGTGAACAAATAGAGTGCCTCCCGCACTCTATTTATACTTGACTTGACTTGCCTTTTTACCTAACTCATGTAGGCTCGAACTTAACCACATAACATAATGCTGACTGGGCCGACCCCCAATAGGGTGGTCTAATAACCCTTCGACCCACATGGCCGACCCCCAATAGGGTGGTCTAATAACCCTTCGACCCACATGGGCGACCCCCAATAGGGTGGTCTAATAACCCTTTGACCCACATGACTTATACAGGGCCGTCCCCAAACAAGGTGGTCTAATAACCCATCAAGTATAAGTTACGACACTTACAATATAAATAACGACACTTCCGTATAGAGGAATAATAACATCTCTATAGGAATACAATATACATATATGTGAAATACATTCCGAAGTTACATATACATCAACACTCCCTCTTAACTAGGAAGGTATTTCTCAGCACAATTCTTCTAGCACAAGTCATCTTCTCTGGATCATCGTCACTGGATAATCGTCATCGAGTCATCATCATCGTCACTGCTGCTGCTATCTCAATCAATCTCTGAATCTACTCGTCATAGGAAGTTCTACAGAGCCAGTCCTTTTTCATACTGGATGTAGGCCCACCACCTGCAGGTCTTCGTCATCACTGGCCATACTATGGAATCCTCAGGACTTATTACGTGCGTCACAAAACCTCGAAAGAGCATCCCAGGATGTTACGGGTACACAACTCCGACCTGTAGGATCTCCCAGGGCGCTATTACATGTGACCCCACCACAAAACCTCGAAAGAGCATCTCAGGATGTTACGGGTACACAACTCCGACCTGAAATCTCCCAGGGCACAAATTACTTGTGGTCCACCACAAAACCTCGCAAGAGCATCTCAGGATGTCACGGGTACACAACTCCGACCTGAAATCTCCCAGGGCGCTATTACATGTGGTCATGGAAAAACCTCGAAAGAGCATCTCAGGATGTTACGGGTACACAACTCCGACCTGAAATCTCCCAGGGCGCTATTACATGCCATAGGACAAAACCTCGCAAGAGCATCTGCCAGATATCCCAGGGCGCTATTACATTCCATAGGCAAAACCTCGAAAGACTATCTGCAGATCTCCCAGGGCACCGAATTACATGTCCTCCCAGAGCAAAACCTCGAAAGAGCATTTGCCAGATGTCCCAGGGCACCGATATTACATGCCATAGGCAAAACCTCGAAACACCATCTGCAAATCTCCCAGGGCACCGGATTACATGCTCATCTGCACAACCTGATCCACGGCCACAGAGTATCAAACTGATACTCACCATACATCATCCTGATGTATCCATGATCATCCTGATCATCATCACTGCAACGTCCTGTTGCATGTCATCTGGAGCAACATCCTGAAGCTCATCATCTATGATCATCCTAATCATCATTGCAGCATCCTGCTGCATGTCATCTGGAGCAACATCCTGAAGCTCGTCATCTATGATCATCCTGATCATCACTGCAACATCCTGCTGCATACCAAGTATCTACCTGATACATATCATCATATATGATCCTCCTGATCATCAATGCATCTACCTGATGCATACCAAGTATCTACCTGATACATATCATCATACATGATCCTCCTGATCATCAATGTATCCACCTGATACAAATACAAATACATGATACATATCACCATACATGATCCACCTGATCATACAATGTATCCACCTGATACATATACAGATACATGATACATATCACCATACATGATCCACCTGATCATACAATGTATCCACCTGACACATATACAGATACATGGTCCAAGCATCCAACAGGATGCATATACAAAATACATACACATGATCCAACTGATCATATCCAGCATCTAACATGATGCATACATACATAAATAATCCAACTGATCATATCCAAGCAGAAACCAGTACATCATCCTGATGCACATTATCTAGTGCTTACATCCACAGCCATGTGAAGGATCCTCCTTCCAACATGCTTGGAATGGCTTCAGCAAATGTGTCCATCACTTCTTCCTCGAAGTGTCCTCGATCTGAAGAACGCCAAGCCTCTCTCTGAAGTACTCGAACTTCACTCTGGCTAGTGGCTTCGTCAGCACATCTGCAATCTGCTCATCCGTCGCAACATACAGAAGCTTCACAGCTCCTCTCTGCACCATATCCCTGATATAGTGATATTTGATCTCTATGTGTTTCGGCTTGTCATGAAACACTGGGTTCTCGGACAGCTTCACACAACTCTGGTTATCACAGAAGATACCAGTAGCCTCCAACGGGAGATCAAATAACTCAGACAGTAGCTTCCGTAGCCATACTGCCTCACAACTAGCTGAACAGGCTGCAACATACTCTGCCTCAGCTGTACTCAGTGCTACGCAGGACTGCTTCCTGCTAAACCAAGAGATCACACCTGATCCCATACTGAAGCAACACCCATATGTGATCTTCCTATCTGCAGCACTGCCAGCCCAATCTGAATCAACATAACCCTGCAGGTTAAACTTTTGATTCGCCTCATACCTGAGCCCATAATCCACTGTACCCTTCAGGTACCTTAGAACATGCTTTACAGCAACCAGGTGAACACTTCTCGGATCTGTCAGGAACTGGCTCAATGTGTTCATAGCAAAGCAAATGTCTGGTCTCATGTTCGTCAGGTACATCAAGGACCCAATCATCTGACGATACATAGAGACATCAATTGGCTCAGATGAAGCATCACATAGAAGCTTCAGATTCGATGCCATCGGTGTGTCCATGGCCTTGCAATCCATCATCCCGAACCTCTTTAGGATCTCTACTGCATACTTCCCTTGTCCAAGGAAGATTCCATCTGCACTCTGCCACACCTCCATGCCAGAAAAACAAATAGTGCATCATCCCCAAGTTCCTCAACTCGAACTTGGCAGCAAGCTTCCGCTGCATGTCGGCAATCAATCTATCCTCACCTGATACAAACAGGTCATCCAAATAGTAGTATCGCTGGATTACCTTCCTCAACCTTGTAGAAAAGGTTGGAATCTGCTTTACTCTTGGTAAAGCCCAAACTAGATAGAAAGCTGTCTATCCTACCATACCAAGTTCTGCACACATATATGACTGCACCATGCTGTCTTGAAATCCATCTGGTGCATCTTCTATTTCATCACTTTTATATTTCTTAATGCTGCCATCTGCAACGTGCTTGATCTGATAGTTCCATTTGGAAGTCATAACAAACTTCCCTTCACGTCTTGGGACTACATCCCAAACATCATTCTTCATGATCAACGGATCATGGCATTCTTCCCGTATCCTGGGAACTTCAATAACTTCAATAGATAATTTTGTTGTTGAACAAATGTTGTAGTTCTTCTTTTGTAGGAGATGGCATACGATCTTTCCTACACAACAAGTTAAATTGCATGATTAGAAAACATCTCATAGTTTTCAGAACAAATTCTTACACATAAAGAAATATGCCATACGGTCATGCAATTATCTTAGCCAATGCTTCAATACAACATTTATCCATATTCCGTAACTTTCTAGATGCCTTCCAATCTCTACCAGAACATTGTTAAGAGTGTGCACAACTCCCAACATGTCAGCAAAGAGGTTTCATTCTAGATAAGTAGCAATGGAATGTTGTACAGTGCCATAGGCCACTTACCCATGCATATTAGGAGTATACTGTTCATCAATGCAATTATTCTAATATGCATAATACACAACCTAATTCTAGGAACATCAGTATATACATTATTGAACAGTATTATTTAAGAAATGACAATTCAAATACTTATCTTTGTTTGTTCGTTGGGTGGACTCCCTCTGAGTCTTCGCTTCCTTGCAGGAGCTACTGGAGTCCTAATCTGAAGTAGCTTCTTCTACACCTTTCTGTTGTGGGATGTAGAGAGATGGTCAACTCCCTCTAAATATCTGCATCCTTGCATAAACCACTGGAGTGTACTCCCTCTTGATCTTTGCTTCCTGGATTACCTGTTCTTGAATCTCATATTCATCCTTGGTCCCTATGAATGTGTTATCCTTGTGATCTCATATAAAATCATACATTCATTAGTATACTATTAAAACACAATAATCTCAATCATGTATAGTCATGATCATTTCAAACAGAAATAATAAGCATTAGCATTCAAGGTTTATGTAGGATTCTTATGGTTAGTCAAATCATAAGAAACATAACATGTCTAAACCTGTAATTACTCAAACCTATGACTCTTCAGGTTAGTTAAATCATCAATCAAGATAAGAGATATAAAATGCATAAAACCTGTGATGATTCAAACCTATACCATCATGATTCTTCTGGTTAGTCATATCATCAATTATGGTAAGAAACATAATATGCATACAATCATGATTATTCAAACCTATGACTTCATGAATAATCATTATCAACAACAGTATAAGATCCTAACACAAGGTAGGATTCTATCTTGATATAGGAAAAACATACCTGGATTAGCATGCTAGATATTTATGTCTAACATACTCACATGATGTCTTCTTGTTCTTCTTCAATGACTTGTGCTAGTAACCTGTATATCTCATAGGTTAACTATTACAAAACCAAGTTATACATACCTCGTAAATGGATCTTCTATGAGATCCATGACAATGGATGAATCTTTGTCCTCATGTTATAATGATCATATGTTCTTGGACCAGAACATGATTTGTCTTTCTTGGTGTACCTTTCATGTTAGTAGACAACATAAACCTCATACAACACCATAATGCATTAGTACAATCATAAGTGTCAACACCCTAACCAATGAATATCTTCTATCATGCATTCATAATTTTGTTAAGGTGATACGACAAATCTAAAATCAAAATTGTACTAACCGTAATAACATGAAGACAAACATACCATAAAATTAATCATGGACAAATATCGAAACATACCTCGATGAGTCATACCTGTCGAGATCGCTTGTAATCTTCTTATGTAATGCCTTAGCCTCATCTCCCTCTGAAACAGGAACTTCTTCACTCATGCAGATGATCAATCCATCTTCTTCTAGGATTAACCCAATCCACTTGATTTGCAAGAACTGGACCTGGAGCTGGATATGGGTTTGTCAGAGAAACCCCAAAAATTCAAACTTTGAATTTCAAAACTTCCGAAAGGATAGAAATATGCGCCTTGATGAGCTGATCAAACTGGTATATTCAGAATTTGAAAACTGCAAAGTTTCACTCCTCAATTTTTCCTTTGAAACTTCCGGATTCACTGGACGTGACCCTGAACTGGGGTTTGATGAATCCAACTCTTTTGCCCCATCAAAAGGTTTGATCCAAAGCTCTAAGCTTCTATTTTTCTGAGGAGCTTCCAACCGTGGTCACAGATTTCAAAAATTCTCATTTTTACAGAAGCCCTAATTTTCCACTTTCCTGATCAAAGTCCTGAACTAGGGTCTGATCAAGCCCGGCCTTCTGTCCAACCAAAAATTCTGATCTTGGTCTCTAAATTTTTCTTTTGATGAGTAGCATTCATTCGTGGTCTCCGATTACAAAAATTCCAACTTTCTCCAAAGCCCTAATTTCCGGAAGCCATGAATGAAGGTACCAAAAAATAATTCTGTTTTGACAGAAATATGTACCTGATTGTTTCTGGTGTAACTCCGAAATTTTTGATCCACAGGGTCTGAAAAAGTTTCCTGAGATATCCTGACCTGTTAGCTTTCCAACCTAATAGGTCTGACCTCAATTGGATTCTCTGAGAGAGAGTTATGCCAATTGTCGCAACATGACCTGTTTATGGGATAATACAGGAGAGCGAACTTGTACGGAGTTCCACGTGTCACTGGTTCAACTTCGGCCTCTGAAAAAATTTTCTGAGATAGTACAGTCTGTGTACTACCTGTCACTTTTTACAAAATTTCATTTGGAGCTTCCTAGCCCAGGTTATGACCTTTTTCCCAAGGTCACCTGATTTTGACTCAGATCTGGAAGAGGCAGAAACCCTATATTGTACAGATCATAAATCACAAATTACAACGAATTAGAGGTTGTCCTTTGGACACAAGGTACCTGGAGATTTAATCTTCGTCCTGTAACAATTTCAGATCCGAAAACTTCACCAAAACGGATTTATAGCGAAAGTGCTACGATGACTGGTTTTTTCTATATCAAGCCCTAGCATCGTAAGTGCAACAAGTGTCATACATGCTATATCATGCCTTCTTTCAGGCTAGCTCTGATACCATGTTAAATTTTCAGAATTTACTTCAATCTGATCTAGGATCTTAACTGAGAGAACAACATGTACAGCATATCTACAGCATATCAATCATGGAGACAATAATGCAAGCACACAAGAGACACAAAGATTTACTTGGGGAAAACCATAAAGGTGAAAAACCCCAATAACTTCCTCAGAGATAGATAGAGCAATGATACAACCAACCAAGAGAGATAGCCATAACCTAGCAGCAGATCCTCCTCCTCCATAAGTGCGCCACTCCTCCTTGAGTTCATGTGTGAGAAGTGAGTGAACAAATAGAGTGCCTCCCGCACTCTATTTATACTTGACTTGACTTGCCTTTTTACCTAACTCATGTAGGCTCGAACTTAACCACATAACATAATGCTGACTGGGCCGACCCCCAATAGGGTGGTCTAATAACCCTTCGACCCACATGGCCGACCCCCAATAGGGTGGTCTAATAACCCTTTGACCCACATGACTTATACAGGGCCGACCCCAAACAAGGTGGTCTAATAACCCATCAAGTATAAGTTACGACACTTACAATATAAATAACGACACTTCCGTATAGAGGAATAATAACATCTCTATAGGAATACAATATAAATATATGTGAAATACATTCCGAAGTTACATATACATCAACAACAGACTTAAACAAAAATTTTCAAAAACACTTAAAACAATTTTTCAAAAATTTGAAAGTTTGAAATTCCTCCGAATGGTCTATAATGAGCAGGAAGCATACTTACCCCTACAAACTATGATAGGTAGCCCATGAAGGCCCAATGTTGCAACCACCAGCTCTGATACCAAAATGTAATGTCCCTCCTAACCTACAAGGCTATGGAGAGGACACTAACAATAATACTGGACATCTAGTCCCATACTTAATCAAATAAGCATTCATATAAATTGTAGATGGAGATATGGAAATGCATAAACATTTGAAAACATAGCAGAATTTAATTCCATTACACATCCATCATACATTCCATATTTTCATGTCATTCATCAATTAAGCAATATCAAATTAGAAAATGAGAATACTTATCTTAAACCAAGTAGTCCCTGAGAAACCAGCTACGCTTCTGCAAGGTTCCACCTAACTGTAGGCCAGTGTGCTCCTCAATCTCTCAGCACCACTGCCACCCCCCGAGCTAGGCATGATCTCCACAAGGAAAAGATGAAAGTAGGCTCTCACATAGCCAAAGATACACTAGAATCAGCCAAGCCAATCAGCAGTTGGGTTTCTTAGGATACTAAGAGATAAACAGAGGTTAATTACTAGGCTAGTGGCTCAACCATTGAGCTATGGATACTTCATTGGGCTCATCAAGCCAAATCTGTCCTCTTCCACTCCTGAATCTCCTGCTCACAGGTTCAAACTAAGCAAGGAGGGACATAACAGCCAGAAATGCAAGTGCTGGGCATTTTTGTAGTAGGATGCCCAACGATGGGATTTCAACCAGTTCAGAAAAACGTGGGAAATCCCAAAACGAAAATTGGAAAATGGGAAAACAACCCCAGGAGCGTAATCGTTTTTAGAAAAACATCCATGGGCATTCCATGGGCAGAAACGGCCTTTATAACCCCAGAAAATCGTGGTTCTCTTCTCCCAGCCACTGTGCTAACCAAAAATGAGTTCCCATGCATGGGAGAATGCAAAGAAATGGTGAAAACGTGAAGGAAAAACCCCAGTTCGCCCCAGGCTGCGTGAGAGAGGAAAGACCGTGGTTCAAAATGGCTTGGGAAGGCAAAAAGTGGGTGATTTCTTGCCTTGCAAGCAAAAATCGAATTCCCTAATTGATGGCTTGCCCATACCCGAAATTGGCTGCCATACCTCATCATTCCCAAGGCATTAACTGCCTCAACCAACTCTTGAAAGAATTTAATGATTGGGGCATAAGCCAAAATGGGTAGTTGGGATTTCATGGGTTTTCTCATTGACACATGGATTGACTCCATTGGCTCAAGGGTTTGGTTATTTTTCCTCCCTATTCCTTGTAAGATCATGCCCCATCTCTTTGTTGCATTGCATAGCTGGTTGTGGTTTTTTTTTCATTAAAATTGCATATTTACATGATGTCTGAATTTACATTGTGCACGGCTAGCACAAGAACCATATGTATCTATTCTAATTGCCTATACATAGAACAATAAATCAATGGCGGGGCATTGGCCTTGAGCTCCTCACCATGACTAAATAACAATATTTACATCATTTACAATATTAATGCAATAGGGTCAAGATGGGGACATTACAAACAGGAACACAGAAAATACGTTAAACAGAATAGAATTATTTATTGAGAATAAGTTAGAAATTCTGTAGAACCTGAGAAAATCTGTAGGGCAACAAACAGCCCAAGAAGACTGTTCCACCCAACCAATTCCTGAAAACAGTCAAGTACTGTCTTAGGACCCCCGAGCCTATTAATTAAACCACCAGGAGGAAGAAACTCAAGAATGAGGACTTCTTCTTGCTGTAGCAATTGACTTCTGAATATTCAATAGATAGCAATCCAATAGACTTGCACCAGCATTTCTAGTTCCTCTCAGCAATAATGCAGACTCAAGATTACAGTCACCACTAACCTCCCTATTTGAATCTCTCTTTTAATCACCTAATTCACAAGAGGAAAATATTCTGCAGAAATATTGATCAAGAGCTGCCTTCCCAATTCGAATTTGCCTTTCTAGGCTGCCTAGGCCGTTTTAGATGTTACTGGGTCATTAAATGAGCTTCCTGCTCACTCCCTCCACCTGGGGGATAATGCCCTATTTTAGGGGTAGTTGTCCCATAACCAATAGTTAGTGGTGTGATGCAACTACTGCCATGTGTCCCATACCTTCCAACAACTTCCATTCCTCCTAATGGGTCGGTGAACACTCATTCAACAGTCCTCTTGGGTGTTTGTCTCCTAATTAATTTATTTAAATAATAATATTCAGTAATTACATTCATCCATGATCAAAACTTATCATAATTACAAAACTTTGTAATTACATTTAACATAAAGTATTTTGCAAATAAAATAATAATTCTCATAAATTTGGGTAGGTGACAGAGTGAATCACAAAAGAGAAGTAAATATTTATTTGAGTATACAGTGCTAGTGTTGGACTCTATGGTTTTCCCTAGAGTAAATATTATCTCAAAAGACTCCAACTTAGCTAAAAAGTTTAAAATCTATAGAATTTTTGCTAATCAATCTTTGATGCCTAAAAAAACTCTGATGAAATTGGAAATCATCAACACTTTCAGTTTTTTAAATATGTTGCAAATGTTATAGACAATGATTTGGTAGGGTTATGTGCAAATATTATAACTTACACAGAGCGTTGTTTGGACTTGATCACGTCTTTTATTTTATGATGTAGGTACAAATATGATCCATAGATTCTGGAAATGACCAATGTTTTAGAAACGTACTAGCGGAACGAAATTCTGAAAGTATATATGATACAAAATATTGTTGGTGAAGGTATATAATAATATATGATACAAACCGTTGGACAATATAAGAGTAGTATCATTAATATTAGATTGTAAATCTCTTCCATCGACATATATTAGGATTCCTTCGGCTATATAGTAAGAAAACTATTTTGACTTTTCAAAAGGTGAGATCATATATAGTGACAGTGTCAAAAGAATGGTTGTAAGCGGATGCAGTAGGGGTGGGGTAAAATGTGCAAGCCCTTTCAGATGGGATGTCAGTTATTTTTTACAAATGTGTTGGTAAAAACCACTGTGTGAGTGTCACTGTAGTGGGGAGTTACAATGTGGGTTTGTTTGTACGAGGAGGGGTATAATGTTTGGTGTTAGTGTAAGAAAAAAAAAATGTGTACAGCTACTGTAAATAGAATTACTGGAAAAAAAATAACTGGCAAAGGGAGCAGCTTGTAGCTAAGTGGATAGATCTCTCTCAAGGGGTGGAGGAAACCTATAAGAAGAGAATTTTGCATAATATAAAAGAAACTATTGTAAGAAATAAGAGACCAAATACCTGAAAATATTGAGCATTATGTTTGTTTATGAAGATTGTAAATGTTTGTTGCACAAGGAGGAATGGGATCCTTTTCAAGTTTATAAAAACTTGTTGAAAGAAAACTAAAATGTGCTAAAAATAAATGGTTGCTATTGAATCTTGGCTAAGAGGTGGATATGGAAGAGATTAGATCCTCTTGCTTTCCTTGACTTCCTTGACTTACTACTGTCAGATGAATATTTTCCAATGGGATGATTCTTTCACCATGTGTAGAGGCCTACAATGTCACAAGTTTGTGATGGAACACTCAGCAAATTTATGGTTCAAGAGTCATCAATTCTCAACCTTTGGATGAGCTATTATGTTTGACAATCTTAGTATAGTTTGCCTTCTCTCGAGGATTCTAAAATCGCAGCAATAACCATTGTTTTTGCATCAACTTCCAAAGTGGGTTAATGGCTGGGACACTCCATTATTGAGAACATAGGAGGTAGGGATGAGGACAAAGGAGGTAGGGTAGTCTCTAATGTCTTGGGGATTCCAATCCATGTCCACTTCCTAAGTTCTTGTATTACCAGTATTTATCATCTAAAGAAATATACAAATACATTATTTCAAGCGCTTGACATATTTACTAGTAAATAACATTAAAACATAGCGAAATATGCAAATACATTCTTTGGAAACTAGATGAGAATAGGAAAAAGCAAGCTCTATAAGGATTAGGTAGAACCATCTAAAATTATAAAGATGTTTCTCGATACTTCTAAGATATTTTTTTTAATAATACAACCTTGTTAAATAAGTAATGAGGCAATCAATGTACACAACCTTTCTGTGTCACTAATAATATGGAGGAGCAATTACAAGAAGCCATACATAGTTGAAAAGGATTTACACTGGAATATCTGGGGTCTTTCTTAGGAACATGGTTTTCATGACATTATATACCTGCAGGAAAAGCTGAGTTACGACAGTTCTAGAGTTCACAATCATGCATCTTCTTCCAAGAACAACAAGAAAAATTGAGAGCCTCTCACCTCTGACACTTACTGTGAGGTAAAGAACAACAAAGGTTTAGAAGCCTCTCACCTCTGACACTTATTGTGAGTGCTGCTCCTGGGAGCCGTCCACTGGAAATAGTAATACCCTAGAGCTTTCAAAGTGCAGAGTATCGACATCAGGCAAAAGAAGGGAGCTTCGTCCCAACTGGATATCTATACAGTGCTTTGATTAATTTTCCCAATGACATCCCTCAATCAAATAAGTCTTTGCATGCGCAAATTGCCCCCAACGGCTCAAATAGTACGAGTCGAAGAGTGAAGATCGACTATGTGTTCGACTAAATCATCAAAAGCATGGATCCGAGTAGAGCCGAATACAATATGGTGGACGTTTTAATCCCGCAAAGAGTTGCGATGAGAATGAAGGAGAGTGCTCCAAGTGGGTCTTTATCTTGATTCTTGAATAATCCAGTCAAGTGGGACAAAGATAGTGGCAGATGAAGAATAAGTACTAGGGCCACCAAAACGGGAAGTGGAAGTCTAGAAGGGAAGCATCGTCATGTTTTCACTGGCTATTTTCATGATGGAGTCATGGTGATGGGGGTAGTCGGCCCATCTGCTTCAGGTTGTATGGAAAGCGATATTTCGTCGTGAGGCAACAAATTGAAATGAGGGACATGTGGGCGGTGGGGACCGACTGTCAGCCAACTAAGACCACGGGACGGCATACAGGCGGCAGTGCGTCAGTCACCCGCCAAGAATAGGTGTAACGGGTTGTTGGCGTGTGTGGCTGGGGGATGGCATTCATACCATTACCATACATAAAAACCTACAATTGCTACAAAATTACCTACTATTTATTTAATTGCCATTTCTGACCATGTGGATACAATGAATGTTATGAATACTAAGTGTAGTGGGTCCTTCTCAATATTAATGAGTGGGAACCGAACCATGCCATCGCAAGGCAGGACTAGTTGAGTAATTATATCATAACTGTTAAGAATAATATATGTGAGTGTAATTTTTTTTATTTGAGATGGTACTAAATTTTTATTTATTTATCTAAATTGATTTTATAGTAGTCATAATTTCAAATCAATAATTATTGTAAAAAAATATAAAAAATAACTTGTAGTTATATTTAGATAAGAGATAGTCAATAACTAGAAGAAGAAGAGATCCTATCCATATCCATCAACCACAAATTAAGGAGTGGCACTGGGAGATAGAGGGTTGGAAGGAACAGATGGAAATGGCGATAGCATCCATCATTAACAAGAAAGTAAAGTAGTTGATCCAAATTAGTTGGCCATATCGCATATGTCTATTTGAAGGAGCATACTATAGGACTAAAGAGGGTGGAAGGAACAGATGGCAATGGCGATGGCATCCATCAGTGACAAGAAAGTAAAGTAGTTGATCCAAATTAGTTGGTCATATCACATATGTCTATTTGAAGTAACATACTATAGAACTAAAGAGGGTGGAAGGAACAGATGGCAATGGCGATGGCATCAATCAGTGACAAGAAAGTAAAGTAGTTGATCCAAATTAGTTGGCCATATCACATATGTCTATTTGAAGGAGCATACTATAAGACTAAAGAGGGTGGAAGGAACAGATGGCGATGGCGATGGCATCCATCAATGACAAGAAAGTATAGTAGTTGATCCATCAGTGACAATAAAATAAAGTAGTCTAACCATGCGACGAAACAAAGTAAAGTAGTCTTAAGGAATATAACCTAATACATTATTAATTATCTAATTACAACATTAATCAGTGAAAGAAAAAGTAGTCTTAAGGAATATAACTTAATACATTATTAATTATCTAAATACAACATTAATAATTTAAATAAGTAAAGATAAAAATCACAAAATACCATAAAATAACAATTATCTTATAAAAATATTTTCATATCATTAAATGATTTTTATAATAATATAAACATGTAATCATTTAATTGGAAATTATAATCTTTCCAAGTTGATTGATAAATAGATTATTAAATTCTAAAATAAAATTTGTTAAAATCTTATACCTTTAAAATATATTATAAAATTAAAAAAATATATATATATTAGAAAAAACCCTAAAACATAAACACATACAAGACCATCCAAACATTGTAAAAAATAAAGCATCAAAACAATAACTAAAACATAAACAAAAGAATATGGATATTCAAACAACTTATATAAAATTAATAATTATTCACATGGTGGAAGAACCAAAAACAAAGCGGATAAACATGCTGAACAAACAAAATATAATAATTAATTATTCATATGTTGTAAGAAACCAAACAAAGCATCAATACAATATAAACAAAAAGCAAGGAAATCCAAACAAATCATCTACTTAAATTTAATCATTCATATGCTAGAATAAAGAAAACAAAGCTTGATACAATAATAAAAACGTAAGCAGCTAGAAATCAATACTACACAATATTTTACTTAAATTTAATTATTCATATGCGAGAATAAACAAAACAAAGCTTCAATACAATAATAAAAACGTAAAACGTAAGCGGTTAGAAATCAATCCTTCAAAATATTTTACTGAAGCAATAATATATACTAGTTGAAATATTCATATACATCACAGATGCAGTTCGATGTAGATTTCTTATCTATTGAGAATCAAAACAGTTTAAAGTCTTTTTATGCCAACCAGCTAGAATCCAAGTTTAAATTAGTTTAACTCAGAAACTCGAGAATAAAAGTCATTCCATAATATTCCAAAGGGAGTAGTCTGAGCATTCGACGTTTTTGCCCAAACACTTGATTACTCCGTCCCTCAGTCGTTAACGACGTCGGGACCCGTCCATTCTCCAGTGGTCTAACCTTTCCCCACCACCGCCGCGGTTCCACACAAGATTCCCGAGGATCCCGTGCTGCCAATCCGCCGTCCCGTGTCCGGATGGCCTCCTCCCCTCGACGTCTCGTTTAGCATTCTGTGAAAATACTCACAACAGATCTAAGAGATGATGTATACCTCACAAGAGAATGATTATGATTAAGCAGGAAAATAGAAGAAGAGTGGTCAATACAGTATAATGAGCAACAGAATAATATGGTACAGTAGAACTCGAATAGAAGCAATAATGCTTCACACACACTAGTTAATTAATCACAATATGGACAAATAAATAGTACAATGGTAGAGAGGATTCGAATGCCTAAGGTGGAAATTTGAATTAGCCTCTCTGAGTGATCATAAGATAAATAGAGTGTCATTGAAGCACAACTAGGTGTCCTCATGATCATCGGAGCACAACTGGAAGTCTTCATCATCATCAGTGGAGTCATCAATGCTCAAGTAATTTTCAACCATCAGTCAAACTAACTCTGGTAGGTGTAACTGAGTGTAACTCAGTGTAACTAACTGAGCGTAACTCAGTGTAACTGAGTGTAACTAAATGTAACTGAGTGTAACTAAGTGTAACTGAGTGTAAACTGAAGACAACTGGACTAGTAGGTGAAGAAGGGCGAGTTGCTCCCTAAAATCAAGGAAGAAGGGCGCATTAAGAAACTGGAGAGCTAAAACTGAATAGTGAGAAGCTTCTGGGGGCTGGCTAACTGAGGGATAGGTGCTAGACTGATGACTGGGATGCATGCAAAATGCATGCAAACCCTAGAATGTATGCAAACCCTAAAAGTGCATGCATGACTGAAAATGTAAATGATCTAAATACTGGTGGGACTAGGGTGGAGTATAGGAATATCCTAACACCCCCCCTTAATCCATCCTGGGCCCTGGTAACTAACACCAAAGGTCACCCAATACAATGAATAGTAACAATCAATAAACCAAGGAAGTGGGAAAATTTCATGGAAAACATACCCCCTCCTCAAAAAAACAAACTGTAAGGCACACACAAAAATAAATGCTCCAAACTCAAGCATGTGTGATGCTTGGTCATATGTCTGGAGGTATCTTCTTCTTGGGAAGAAGTGGATCATGCTCAAAAAGCATGTGTTTGTACTTGCTCTTCAATTCAAATGTGATGAGAACAAATCCAACAGTATGAGAATGATCCTTGAACTTGTGATTCGAATCAACTGAGGTAGGATCAAATCTGTGAAAGTGCATATAGTCTTTTGTCTTCTCCTTCGAACCACCATGGGTGAGATTATGCCAAAAAGAACTATTACATGTTTGCTTGAAATCAAAATCAGATTTAAGACTTAAAAAACAGTTTCTTGAGATCTCCTTTGAACCAGCAGGGGTGAGATCAAAACTATCATATTCATGGGAAATTATCCGAACCAATAATTGCTTAGAACCCAATTTAAATACAAGACTTGAATCATGGTTTCTTGAGATCTCCTTTGAACCATGAGAGGTGAGATCAAAACCAGTAGATGCATGAGAAATTATCCCAAGCGAATGGCAATGGCCATATTCTTCAATGACCTTCTGAAAGCATGGAATTATGATCATATAGTAGTATAAAAGAGGAGATAGTTGAAGAGGAGCGAATGCATTGCCTTCAATAGTTGTTTTGACCTCTGAAATAATCATGTGATCATGATGCAAACCAACAGACTCTGGTGCAAGAGAGGATTTAGGACCTTCTGCAATATCTAGAGTGTGAGCTGGCACAGAAAGAGAAGAAGGTTTGAGCATGAGTGGAGAATCTACAAGTTCTTTTTCAACAACTTCAATATGAGATGATACTGGTTCATGATCTGAGAGACCATCAAGAGGAGCAAATGCATCACTTTGCTTGCTTTTGAATGGGTTCGGACCAAGTCCTTCATTCTCTCTGCCAAATATTTCATCCAGGTGAGCCCATAGCTCTTTTGGTGATGAAAAATCAGGGAGGTCATATAACATCCAATCAAACATAGCATCCAACATTGATCCAAAGGCTTCATCAACTTTATTTAACCAAACAATCTTCTCTTCAGAAGATTCGAACTCTCTTTCAAAACAACAGTCAAAGAGATCATGGCTCTTCAAGTATGCTATCATTTTTGGTTTCCAATCATCATAGTTGAGAGGAGAGAAAGGAGAAAGAGGAGTGATTTCTTCTGAATTCATTGAAGTTGTAGAAGACCTGCAAAATCAATTAGAATATACTACAACTGCTACTGCTGCAAAAATGCAGAAACTGTTGCACTCGAAATCTTGGTAATAACCTGCAAAAAAATCTCAAGAATAGAGATAAACAATACTCTCAACATGCTCTGATACCATGTGAAAATCCTCACAGTATATCTAAGAGATGATGTATACCTCACAAGAGAATGATTATGATTAAGCAGGAAAATAGAAGAAGAGTGGTCAATACAGTATAATGAGCAACAAAATAATATGGTACAGTAGAACTCGGATAGAAGCAATAATACTTCACACACACTAGTTAATTAATCACAATATGGACAAATAAATAGTACAATGGTAGAGAGAATTCGAATGCCTAAGGTGGCAATTTGAATTAGCCTCTCAGAATGATCATAAAATCAATAGAGTGTCATCGGAGCACAACTAGGTGTCCTCATGATCATCGGAGCACAACTGGAAGTCTTCATCATCATCAGTGGAGTCATCAATGCTCAAGTGCTACAAATATGTCAATGGAGGAAGCTTCTCAATAATGTGGTTGACACCTTTCTCAGTTGGGAAGTTCTATAGCAGTATTGCTACAATGCGGAAGAAACCCTCCTGCAAATTACGATAGACAAATACTCTTACATTGTCTATGTATACGCTTTCTTCTACGATAAGCTTTCACAAAAATCTTCTGAGATTTTCTTAAATCACTTGTATAGACTTAAACTTCTAAAATTAGCATGATAGAAGTTCACTTTCCTCTCTCATTCTAGGATTCAACAACCTCTTCAATTTTTGGAGGATTGATTCAAGAAATTTCTAACGGGTTTTGGTGAGGAATCTTGCTATATCCTATGAAAGAGATTATTTCTTTATGCATAGTTTTTTTTGTAGTTCTCAAGTTTTATTTTCCAACATTGTTTTATCTGTCAAGTACCATTTATGTTCCTTCCAAAGAAATTTCAAACGAAATTAAAAATCCTTATAAGCATGATGTTGGAACAGCAGGAAGTAGAAGGGAGAAATTATATTAATTTGCCCAAATGCCCTCATTAGGTCAAATGGGACTCAACAGCACATCAAGGGACAATACTCAACCTGTGCAAACAACTGCCCTGCAGCCAGAAATGATTAAGTGATAAAAAAAAATTATGAATTGGTTCCAGGTCGTATTCAAGAATAGTCTAGCACAATTACTAGAGACATGTTGCCAGAAGTTGCATCAGCCAGACCTAAGATCAGTTCTATAAAATTAACAACTTCATCATTTGAGATAGGTGATTGGACCAACAAAAAATCTTCATTGTTAAAATGGCATCTGTTATGACAATTTGTAAGCCAATAGATCTTATTCAAGACACGGGTGGGCATAGTAAATTAAGTCTTTCAACTACTAACATACTGAGGGGAACAGCTGGGGAACCAACTACCCAGCTCTAGCAAGGACTTCGCTACGGGCATAAAATAGAAAATGAAGCTGAAAACAAAGAGGTTGGAAAAGGTTGTGTTTGGAAATCGGGAAAAAAGGGTTATAGGTCCAAAGCTTCCTGTTTTAGGATACGAAAAAATAAAGAGGTTGGAAAAGTTTGTGTTTGGAAGCCGGGAAAAAAAGGTTGTAGGTCCAGTGCTTCCTGTTTTAGGAGACGAAAACAAAAATAGAATAATGGAAACAGTCCCCCTTGACTTCAACAAATACAGATATAATGTTACTTTACATTAGCATAGATTTTTCTTAAACTTGGATCTATGTAAATTTATTTGTCATTTAATTCCCTGTTATGTATTAATTTCTTCTTATTAAATGATAAAAGAAATTACACTTGAAAAATTTGATCCCTTTTGGTGCTTTGCCAAATCTAGGTTTAAGATGAATCTATGCTTATTTAATTTTTATAGCTTTTGTATAAAATTTAAAGTTGGGTCTACATGTGTTATCTAATCCCCATACTGAACTATAGAACACCTAGCTACTCTTATTGTAAATATTTGAACTAGATCAATTACATTTATAGGAAAAAGGAGCAAAAGAAAAACATATATACATGGATGAAAACCAAAATATGGACTGTTGCACCAGGATATTCTTGGTGCTTTATTGTCAACAAAAACCCTGATTCATCAGAGTATAAACATTAAATTTATTGGCACCATCTATAGTTTGCACAAATTTTACATTATTGAGCTACTTTGTGTATAGCAATCATTGCATCAAGCATGTAATTATCCATTTGTGGAAATTTGCCTATTTTGTATTCTGAAAAGGCTACAACAGTGTATTAGCAATAGAGAGAATGAAAAAGAGAGAACGAGCCAGCTCTGTTTTTTCTTTAAGTTGTCTCCATCCCAAGAAGCCAGTATGGGGATATTCCCCAAGAATCCTCACTGCAAAGTGAAATAACATAGGCAACTTGCAAATTTCCCTTTCTACCGATTATTATCTTTGAACTAAGATGCCTTGCATTATGGTAGCTAATACCTCCAATTCATCCCATTCACAAGTCTTCCCATCCTTCCATAAATCATGAAAATAGTAAACCTTGATTGAATTCCCTTAATACAGTCAATCACTTGGAATGGAATGGAATAGTAACCTTCGAGCTTCAAATACGGTTAAAAGTGAAACTGCATATCTCTAAGTGCAATAATTAAACCCACATGTTACAACCTGTGGCAGAGTACTATTACCTTGACCATTAGAACCCTTTGCAGAATGGAAATGCCTGTTGCTTTATATGGAAAAATGTTGCCACCAGATTGCAAATACAAAGAGAGTCAACAATAACTGGCATTCTTTGAAGTAAGAGACAATTTTTAGAAAAGTAGCATCCCTGGACTAGAAATTCAGGGACTTCAAATCAAAACTCTGAAGTCATTGATGCTCGAGTATCAATTCTAGAATCCCAGGTCATGCACTAGTCATATATAGATGTATACATACACAAAAATATAGATATTTAAAGTCAACCCAGATGAAAAAGAGCAGCAATAACTTGCCTCTGTTTTAATCCACCATAACAACATCGCAATTGTAGTAGAACTCAAATTATGGATCATGCTGGAACATCCTAATTCGGAGTCTGGATCTGGCTCTGATTCTTATTAGGACATGTAACACCCATGACCCTCACATAATCATCATCAGGAGATCTGCGATGTGACAACGAAGTCAATGCCAAATTGCACACGATCTGATTCCGATACTGCCTCTCGCTTGTAATTGAAAGTCCAATAACCCTCACACCATCATCATCAAGAGGTCTGCAAGATGGCAATGGAATCGAAATAGAATGGCATGAATTTTGATTCTAGCTCTGGCTCTGGCTAGGGCTTGAAACACCAGTATCCCTCATGTCATCATCATCATTAGCCTCAGGTCTGCAATATGTCATTGGATTTGATACCAAATTGCACGAATATTGATTATGATATTGGCTCTGGCTCTGACTCTGACTCTGACTAGGGCTGAAAACATCAATATCCCTCACAACACCACAACTGTTGCCGCCATCATCATGAGGTCTGTGCTGCAACAACGATGGCAACGATGTATTTGAAATCAAATTGAACACAAATTCGTCAACTGGAGGAGACCTAGGTGAAGGTTGGTGGATTGGATGGCAGAGTTTTGTCAGGTGGGTCAAGCACAGATGTAATTTTTGGGCGATTTTGGTGGACACCACCTTTAATCAAAAACTTCTGGAATATATTTTTGTTTCTTGAGTATTTTAAACCAACTATTTTAGAGTACGAAAAGGTCATGCTTGAAAACACTACCCTATTGCCTAAACCATGATTCTTTCGCACTCCCAGTCTAGTTGTATTTTTGAGAAAATTAGGTAAACAATTATGCAAAAGCAGATCTAGAGGCAATTTAAAAAGTACAGAAAATTGTTGTTTTGAACTCATCAACATTTTATACAAAATTATGTTGGCTGCGGAAGATAATAGATTTGGCCCCAATGGCAATCAAAGACATGACTTACAAAATCCATGGAAGCCTAAAATTTCTGAAGCTTAATATTATGTTTGTGAGTACTTATAGATAATTCTTCTAATATTTTAGTGTTTATGTTTGTGAGTACTTATAGATGTGTTGTTGCAGCAACATCAATCCCCAAAATTTTCTACATGTTGGGGCCCCTCCTGTATTTTTTGTAGAAAGTTTTCTTGAAAAAGCCATCCCAGCCGCCCGCTCTGTTTTCAGCATAAAATTTTGCTTCCTTGCTGAGCAGCTTGCCGTCAATCCTACCATGTTCTCCCCAGTGAGCCAAAAGATAACTTAGTTTTTGCCCAAACGTTTTGGAGTGATCCGGACATAGTCCCGAAGCCGCGGAAGTCAAGCGTCCAACCTTCCCAAAAGGAAGACTTAGGTTTTCTTTGCCGAAAATAGCGGAAGCCATTAGGTGAGACCACCCGAAACGGCGGGAGCTTTCGCCCAAACCTTCCGCAACCACGGAGAAATTCAAGTAGTTCTCCCGAAACGGCGGAACAATTCAGCTCTGCCTTCCGAAACGGCGGAAGCCCTTCGGATAAACTCGCCGAAATAACACCAAGGAATTCATCATTTTCTTCCGAAGTAAAAGACTTATAAAGTTTTCAATCGTTGCTTCTGCGGAACGGTTCCAGCTCCGAAACGACTTAGCTCCCGAAACGGCGGAGCCTTTCGTTGAATCCTTCCGCAACCGCGGAAAGGTTCCGGCTTTCCTCCCGAAACAGCGGGACTCATTCGCCTCAGTCTCCCGAAAAGGACTAAGATTTCCTTCTGATTACAAGGTGCGGGAACAAAGGACTTAAAGAATTTTTAGCTTCAACCTTCCGCAACGGCGGAGAGATTGGAGCATCTCTTCCGAAACGGCGGGAGTTTTCGTTGAACCCTTCCGAAACGGCGGAAGCTTTCATAAAATCCTCCCGCAACGGCGGGGAATTCATGAAACCTTTCCGAAGCGGCGGAAGCCATCTCCATAAGACCCGCGGGGAGGATCCACGATCGCCTTCCGAAACCTTGAAAAGACTTAGAAGTTTCTCAAGAAGCTGTCACGGAAGCCTTCAGCTTTTGCTTCCGAAACAGCGGAAGCCTTCGGGCTACCCTTCCGAAACAGCGGAAGCCAATTGCTTACCCCGACCGGCAAAAGGACTCCGAAACGATCCCGGGTGAATTTGCGGAAAATATAAGTTTTGCTTCCGAAACGGCGGAAGCCATTCGCAAAAGTCTTCCGAAAATACCGGGAGCATTCGCTATACCGTTCCGAAAGGGCGGAAGCTTTGGCGTTACCCGTCCGCTACGCGACAGACTCTCGCGGAAGGCTTCGCGTTTCCTTTCCGCTTTAAGCCCCGAAACGTCGGAAGCTTTCATCGAATCCTTCCGCAACGGCGGATGCAATTCACGAACTGGCCCCGCAAGTGGCGGTCGCACGGAAACCGAGGTGCTTTGACGTGACCGCTACGCGCGGCGAATTTAAACCCCGTTTTAACCACGCCACCTACCCAATTAAATGCTCACACGTGCCATTCCTTATAAAATACCGTGGGGGGGCTCGACCAATACACCATTGTTTTGAACCGGCCAGCGACGTGTGATACCGTGCAAATCGCTCCAGCTCACCTCGCGCCTCCGTGCTCGCAGCCACCTTGCTCAAGCAATCCCCACGGTGCCAGGTAGGATCTTCACCTTGTTTTTCACTACTGAGCTGTCCTTTTGGGGAAATTATTGGGTTTTAGTGGGATTGTGACGGGCAAAACACCCGTCAAGGGCTATGTTTTGCCCGTCAGGTACAGTGAACGGAGTTTTCGTTTCACATAATCGTCGTGGGCCTTCGTAAAACGTATATCTTATGTTGATGGGTGCGGGCAGTTAACCATGCCTTATGTTGAATTTAAACCCCGGGCCGCGCCCCTCGTCGTGGGTTAAGTTATCGAAACCCTGTGGGCTTTCCATATCCCTGACCGTGAACCCTGGGCCCTTTTCCATAAACCCCAGTCCCTACACGCGAAGCCGAAACCCGTAAGCGGTTAAGCCACGAGAGCCAAAACTTGAAGCCGCCCTAGCTCTCCCCGTCAGTTTGTCCCCGGCGCCGTTACCTTCGCTCAGACCAAAGCCTCCCATAGTGACTCGGCAAGTGGCCGCGCGTGACGATAGCATCCATAGCCCTCACCGAGTCAACCCGCCTCTTCCCCGCCTTCGACCTCTCCAACCGCAGCCATAGCGAAGGACTTCTCCTTCCGCGAAGCGGAACCGGAGGCCGATTGCTTCCGCGAATCACCTATCGGTCCAATAAAACCAATAGCGTCCGCAACATAGCTTATCCCACACTCATCTTTTACGAGCTTCAAATGTTTCAATGTGTGTCTTATAATTGAAATAATGTTTTACTTCCTAAATACATGCTTCATTGATTTATCTCATTAAAACAATTGTTGCTCTCTGCTGAAACCATACAACCTGTGGCTCAAACTCATGATGAATTGTATATGGATGTTATCAGGGATAATTCAAGATGCCAAAACCCAGTAAGAAGAAGGCGAAGATGACAGAAAAGAAACCTGTCCCTCCTAAGATTGAAACCTCGCTCCAGGACACTAGGTGCACCACAGGTGTCCCTCCGGAAATCAGATGGGGAGACATCCACAGAATGATCCGGGACCAAGAAATCCCAGATATGCTGCTAGAGGAAGCACCAATCTATCGAAATATTAGAACCTCAGGCATAACTAAGGCCGCTACCCGCCCTGAGCTGTTCCCCTGCGCTGAAGTCATCGGATGGATACTCCAACATGCCGATGCTGAAGGAAGAGTGATAAATGATAGCGGGAACATGGCTATCGCCTCATTTCAACCCGCATATCTGACGGCAGCCTACAGGTTTCCCCGTGTCCAGCAAGCTCTGACTGATGAGTGGTTAAGCCAGATGAACAATGTCGAGATGGCCAAGAAGCTACTAGTGCAAGGGAAACATTTGAGGAAGAAAGGGAGTGAGGAGTATGACGTACAGAATCTAAGAGCTCCTTATAGATTAATCGCCCTGATGCTGTGTAGAATCTTCGGCATGCCCGATGGCACAGTATACAAGATTCAGTGGGTCCCTATCATTCACTATGTGGCATTTCAGGGGACAGTTTTTGACTGGGCCACTATCTTGTCAGATAGTCTGGCCTCAATGATAAGTGCTGCTAAGCCCGGGCTGGCCTCGAAGAAGGCTGAATTCTTCATGTCTTCGTACCTGATAGACTGTATCTTGGCCAAGATAGAGTTCCCCGGATTGGGGTGTACATGGGATAGGACCACAGCCCCGGTTTACATCGCATTCAAGATGTTGTGGGCTCAGAATTACAAGCCCAGCTACAAACTCATCTGTGAGGGTTTCATCATGCCCCTATACGAGAAAATATTCAAGGAAGAACCAAGTTGCCTGTCACAAAACGCTTTGGAAGTCCTCGAGGATTATGGGGACTTCTACTTTTCAGAACAAGGCACCTACTTGAGAATGTTTGGAGGGACTAAGCCCCCATACATATTGCCGCAGTATGCCACAGACTATGTGGTACTCAAGGAAGCAGTGAGACAACTCTTCTTGGATGGGATTGGAGCATTCCTCCACAAGCTACACAAGGCTTCCTTTCCCCCCTTACCTTTCTGCATAGGTACTTACAAGTTTTCAGGGGTGGCCTCTGCCGACGAATTTGTTCAAGAATTGAAGGCCTTCCATTTCGGTGAAGTCATCTTCCACAGGAACGACAGAAAGGGTAAAGTGGCCGAGCATTGCAAGGGGAACTATGCTAACTTCGAATACTCCCACTACCCCAATGCCGAGGAGGAAGCATTCAGAGGCATCAGCAATATGACTGAGCTACGGATCTGTCACCAAAGTACTGGAGCGAGCTCTAGCTCAACCAAAGCCCAGAAGACTATCCAGCAAAAGGAGAGAGAAGCCAAGGATGCCCGAGCTCAGGAAGAGCTCAGGTTAAGAGAAGAGGCAAGGTTACAAAAGGAAGTCGAGGAAGCAAGGAAGCAGCAGGACGCTGAAAATGAGAGACTGCGGAAGGAGGCTGAAGAAGCCCAAAAGCAGAAAGAAGCAGAAATTGAGCAAGCTGAAGCAAGGAAGAAAGCGGAGGAAGAATTGAAGGCAAGAGAAGATGCCCAGGTAGGTGGGTCCGGTGCGCAGGACATGGAGATAGACACCTCTCAGGCAGGTGGCTCTAGTACCCAAAGGGAAGGGACAGACCCCACTCAGGAAGTCCGGACCCCACCTATGGAAGAAGACATAGACATCATAAACCGACCAATTGTACCGTACACTCCATCTGGGAAGCGTACGGTGTCCAAATGGAATGAGTTTGTCTATGACAAGAAAAGAAAAACAATGGTCCTCCAATCAGAAGAAAGGATTAAAAGTCCTTTCCATGACGACATAGTTACCCACCGAGAGGTCGCTGTCATGCAGAACACAGATGCGGATCCCATTGCCATGGCCTCCGCAGTTATAGCGACAGCACAAGCATCATTTGCCAATGTAGGGGTGATAGTCAAAGAAAATATATTGACAAAGAAAAGAGCACGTACCCTGCAGCGAAACGTGGCTAATGAGCAAGCTCAAAGAGACCTGGCAGTGAACAAGTATAATTGCTTGTACGCTGAGCACAAGGAGTTGGCAAACAAGTACAGCTACCTGGAGGAGGAAAAGGACCAGCTAGCACTCCAAATAATGATTGCAGAAGCAGAGAAGAGTGGAGCAGAAGAAAAGGCTTCCCAGCTAGAAACAGACAAGCAGGCATTAGCTGAGCGTTTAGAGCAAGCGGAAAGCAGAACCTTGGACATGTCCCCCTTCCACGAGCTGTCGTGCAATATACTACAGCAAGTGCATGGCTCTCAAGAGCTAATCACTGATGAGGTGTGCAAACTCAAGGCCATGACGGTTAGGCTAAAGGAGGTGAATGCGGAAGCCCACAGGCTCAAGGCTAAGAATACCCGTGTCAAAGCAAATGTCATAAGTCAGATGGCATGGAGGGAAGGGAAAGGAGGTTTCCCCCCGCATCTTCCTTTCAAGACCGTGGAAGATTTTAATGAAGATATAGCCTTGTTGGAGTTTGGCCGGAACTGTGCCAATAAGCTGATGGCCAGTGTGCAGAAGACCACAGATAGAATCAACAACCTGTACCAAAAGCTCAAAGGAGTCCATGATAACTGCTCATTAAGTTTCCCTCAGACCCTAGAAGACTTCCCGGGAAGAGAGCAGCGGTTATCTCAACTGAAAGAAGAGCTAGGCGTCCAGATGGAGTATGTGAAAAGCATTGATGTCCTTGCCATAGATGATCTCCAACATTACATCGGTTCATCAACACTTCACAACCATCTGCTGAAGGAAACATATCAAGTTGCTGAAGCAGAAGTACAAAGCATTAAAATAGAGCTCGGGAAGAATATAACTTCTCAGAAAATCCTGTTTCCTGCTGCAGCAAACATAATCATAAGGGATACAGGTGTGTGGCACAGTTACATAGAAGAGGAGGTCAGGAAAGCTACAACAGCAGCAGAAGCATCAGTAGACCCGGCAGCCCCTCTCCCAGCAGTCTCTCCCCCAACAATGGCAGAAATTCTGGCCAGTCCCATTCCCCCTTCCCAATTAGGAGCAGCATCAGCAGGGGAGTCGAGGACCTCTTCCCAGGCAGCATCAGTGACCATCAACTTGGGCGACCCTTTGCCAGGAGAAGCTCACGCACAGGAATGAAGAAGCTGAATTCAGTGAGCCACTCTTTTCAGCCAGACACGTGCCCAGCAGGGAACGCTTTGAGTTTAGCAAATTTTCTGTTATATGTAAGGCGTAAGCTGTGGGACAGCTGTCCCTATTCTTTTTGTCAAAATATTTTGTAAATGAAGTGACCATTTTTTGGTGATCGATTATATTAGAAATCCCTGTAAATGACAGGTGGGGGATGCTAGGTGTCAGCCCAGAGGGCAAATTTGTAACTATAAATAGAAGCTAGGAAAGATTAGGGAAGGACTTTTTGCGGGGAATGAAAATTTTGGGCAAATGATATAAGCTATCTTGTATCGGCTCTGTAAATTGAAATTTTCTAATAGAAGCCACAGGAGATGGACGTTTTGCTTGGAATGTTGGGTTGCTTTATGTTGGACTATTCTAATGACTGCAATTCTGCAATGTGAGATCATTCTTAACTTCTGAATTATTTCTTTGTATTAATGATTTTGCTCTTATCTATGCATGCGTTCTCTCTATTTCATGGACAATGAATGCGTTCCATATTAAATCAGGAGCTACCTGCTGATACTTTTACCATTGCTGTAGATTTTTTTTTTTTTTTTTCTAGAACGAATGGCTAACTGTTCTTTCTTCAGGATAATTCGTATGGCTCATTGTTCATGCTTTTAATTGCTCCTTGCAGGGATCTTTTAGTTTAATTCCAGATCTGTTTCTTTATCCTTGTTACTTAGATCAAACCATTTGATTTCTTCGGTTCATAAGCAATAGATGCGTTCTGTGAATTTCATTGTAGATTTGTTTCCTTATCCTGTAGTTTCCCTCTGTCTTTTTCTGAGCAATAGATGCGTTCCATTTTGAATGAGAAGCTATCTTCTCAAGATCCTCATCTCGCTGTAGCTTTGACCGTGAGAAATAATAGCTATCTGTTCGTTGCTTATGATATCTGTTACAGCTGATTGCTCTCCCCTTAAGCGTGTTCCCCTGCAGGGATAGATAGAAGTGTTTCTGTTTCTAGATTTAGATCTGTTTCAATGGCATCTAGATTAAGTATAATTTAGGCACATGCATCTCATATAAAACACATAAAAAAAAAACAAAAGAAAGGTGGATCGGGCCATAACCGGTAAAATCGGATTTAAAGTCCAAAACCACGGTTGCCGGAACCGCTAACCGGACGGATTCCCTACACCAAACGGGAGACAGTCTAATTGGGACCGTCTCTCGGGGAGAATCCCTTTCTGATTGATGCTACGATATCCGAGGCATCAACAGTTTTTGGCGCTAGAAGGAGGGCTTGAAGTGCATGGCTGATAGAGGAAAATCTTCCACGGTCATAGATAACACTGAAAACCCGCTTGAAGAAAACCTGTCACACAGCCCAGATCTTGGATTAACAGACCAAGAACGCCTCATTTCTGACCCTGAGCCTCAGGAAGCTTTGTACGCTGTTCCTTTTGCAGAAATAGAGGACTTGAGAAGACATACTAGATCTTACGTTAGACAGCTAGGTGGGTTAAACGCTGTCAACTTCCTCCCTAAGAAAACTACACCCAGAAAGGAGCCGCAATATACCCGTGATTCGATCCTCGTTCAGAGTTTTGAAGAACTGGTAAATCTAACATTGGAAGAAATCTCCGGCACTCTTAACAAGTCAGACCAAGAAAATCTCGAAGAAATTACCACTCCCAAAAGTACTCCACCGAATTCACCTTACAATTCTCCACCAGGGTCTCCACGTCCAAACCCAAACATGGCTGTACCTGCCTGGAGAGCAAGGGGAGCGTTGAACCTGGCTGGACCATTCCATAATCTCCCTAAAAATCCAGAAAAGGTCTTGCCTAAGTACGATCCAGGGAAGGCCATTTCGGCGGAGGATCACCTCAAGAGTTTTTACTTAGCTCTGAACCTTTTAAATGTACAACATGAAGACGTAGTCTGCAGGTTGTTTCCGTATACATTCGAGCCTAAGGTATCATCTTGGTACTTTAGCCTTCAACCCAGCTCAATCTCTAGTTGGGATGATTTCGAAAAGTGTTTTCTCAAGAAATACGGGAACCAAAAAACTGTAGCCACGCTTATGAAAGAGCTCTTATCCATGAGAATGGAGAAGAAGGAGAAGGTTCAAGACTTTAATCAAAGATTCACAACGCTGTTAAATAACTTTAGTGAAACTAACAAACCCACAGAAGAGTCTTTGATTGAATACTACACAACAGCTCTTGAAGGTCCAATCGCAATGTTTGTAAAACGATCCAAGAAAACGACCCTAATAGAGAATTTTGAGGAAGCTCGAAAGGTAGAGGAAGAGGCTGATAGCATAGCTAAACATGCCTTAGATGTGGAAACAAAACCAGCAGCTAGCAAGAAACCTTTGCTCCTCACGAGAGGCAAAGAAGAGCCATCCACGGATATGGAAAACGTAGTTAAGATGATGCAGAAGTTATCTAACAAAATCGTAGATCTTGAGAAAGACAAGGCTGCTAATACATCTAGGAAACCTTTCAAGCCATTCTATAAGAGAAGGGAAGACGGGGAACAGTCTCACCCACCAATGAACACTGCCCCTGTTCTAAATTTGAATGAGATTGGGATGGAGAATTTCTGCACCTTTCACCAAGAACCACACTCGGAGAAGAGCTGCCCTCAATGGATCAATTCCATGAGCTTGGTCATGAACCAAATATTAGACTCTCAGATCCCAGACCCGGATGATCCTCCAGAAGAGTCAGGCCCTGAGTTAGAGGAACCAACCCCGGACACTACTATGGTATTGTGGGATTGGGTACCTATGACTGAATTAGTAGAAGAAGATTACGCAGACAGCTCTCCCTCTACCATAAATGTTGCTACTCGCAGCAAGGGCCCAATTGCGGATCCTGTCCCATCCACCTCTTCCCATAAGCCTAAGATTACGAAGGGTCCGCCCAGGAGGCATATACCAATCATCCCACCACAGCCCAAAGTAAACCAGACAGCGGCCAAACAGCCAAGTGCTGATAACACAGTTCAGCCGCCTAAGGAGACCTTGAACAAAACAGATCAGTCCACTCGAATTGGGAATGAATCCGAAATAGGGTATGATATTATCGAAGATATCAAGAAAGTTAAAGCGAACGTATCAATATTTGACATGTGTAGCTTGCCCCATCAACGAGACAAACTACTTCATGTTTTACAACCAAAACCCAGCGCTACATTAACAGATTCTCAAGACAATCCTGAAATTAACGAAGCTAGCATCGGTGGGAAATCCAAATCCCAAACATTGCCATTTCTGCTGACATTCGAAATTTTTAATCACAATGTTCATAACTGTCTGGTAGACTCTGGAGCTTCTTCAAACGTTATGCCACTTTCAATTTGTAAGAAAATTAATGGGCAGCCCGTACCATCTCCAGCCCAAATCATACAATTAGACAGGACTGCTGTCAAGGTTATAGGGGAGATGAAAGATGTTTTAATTAGACTGTCAGCCGACCCTAGAGTTTGCCAATTCATTGACATAATGGTGGTCGATATTCCTGAAGCTTATGGGCTGATTCTAAGTAGGGATTGGTCTACCAAGTTGAGCGGCTACTTTGCTACCGATTGGTCTCATCTATGGCTGCCTTATCAGAACAGGCAGAATCAGATTAAAATTCTTAGGGAACCTCATATGAAACAAAACGTAACCCAGCTAGAAGAAAAGAATGAGGCTGTAGCTTTCTCTTCCTCGGTCCTGGGAAATTACTTCTTGGAAATAGATCCGGGTAACTATCAATCTGAAACCTTTTGCCATGAATCAGACAAACAGTCCGATCTCCTTCATTTTTCTCGGACTGATGAGGTTGATTGTAACATAGTCAATTTAGTTGCTGACGTAGACCACAAAGAAACTAACTTAGTTGAACCTAAAGATACCTTTTGGACATTATACTTTGATGGTTCTAAAACTCTGGAAGGATCCGGAGCCGGTTGTGTTCTAATGGATCCAAAGAAGAACAAGTATTTTTTGTCTTGTAGATTAGAATTCGATTGTACTAATAATACCGCTGAATATGAAGCTTTGGTGCATGGTTTAAAGAAGGCCATTGGCTTAAGTGTTAAGTACCTGAAGGTTTTTGGTGACTCCGAGATAGTAGTCAGACAGGTAAGAAACACCATTCATTGCCTCTCACCGCACTTGAAAGGTTACCAGGCTGAGGTATGGGATTTAATCATGTATTTTGACGCTTTCAATATAAAATCAATTCCTAGGTTGCAAAATTCTGCTGCTGATTTGCTAGCAACATCTGCTTCTAGATTGGTGCCGACAAATAATAAATGCTCGATTGAATTGATTTTCAGGCCTTCCATTCCCGATAACATCACAAACTTCAGAATCTTCGATGATGATGAGCAGATTATCAGCTTCCTGACAAATGAAGACAGTTTTCAAGGAGCTGCAATAGACGAGGAAGAACATGATGATGATTTGATGAAGAAGGAAGAGGAGAAGGGAAATTTCATGCCAAAAGGGGTAAGGTCCCTCGAGATGCTTTTCGATCTTCAAAATAAATTCAAAAGACCAGCTAATACCAAAACTAACAGCTCATCAATGCAACATGAGTTAGTTAATTTGGGTACCGAGACAGAACCAAAATTTGTCAACCTTGGCAAATGTTGTTCACCAGGAGAAAGAGACAAGTTCATTAAATTGTTTAAACAGTACAAGGATGTGTTTGCATGGACCTATGAAGATCTGAAGACATATGACGTCCACATCATTCAGCATGTTATACCAATGAAAGCGGGTGTCAAACCATTTCAGCAGCAGTTAAGAAGGATGCATCCCACTCTTGAACCGCTGATCCAAAAAGAATTAAAGAAACTCCTGGACGCGAAGATAATCTTCAAAGTTAGGCATTCCGAATGGGTTGCAAACTTGGTTCCCGTGAGGAAGAAATCAGGAGAGATTAGGCTATGTGTAGATTTCAGAAATTTAAACAAAGCCTCGGATAAAGACAACTACCCCGTACCTTCAATGGAGCAAATCCTACAAATGGTGTCTGGATCTGAATTGTTTTCTCTCCTCGATGGTTTCTCTGGCTATAATCAAGTGTTAGTAGCCGAAGAAGATCGTCTCAAGACTACCTTCAGGACTAAATGGGGAACTTTCGCTTACAGGAGGATGCCATTTGGTCTAATAAATGCAGGAGCCACATTCCAAAGGGCGATGGACATTGCCTTCCGAGGATTAGGTGGGCAATGCGTTGTTGTATACTTGGACGATGTGACAGTTTTTTCAAAGAAGAGGGAAGACCATGTTGTTCATCTGAGGCACATCTTCGACCGTTGCCGGAAGTATGGTATTTCCTTGAATCCCAAGAAGAGCGTGTTTGCTGTACCCGAAGGTAAGCTCTTGGGTCATGTCATCTCCAAGGGGGGAGTGTCAATCGACCAAGAAAGGGTCCAAGCTATTAATAAAATCCCAATGCCCCACAACAAAAAATCTATGCAGTCTTTTATGGGCACCATCAATTTTGTCCGCAGATTTGTTCCGGATTTTGCACAAATCGTTAAGCCATTGCAGCAGATGGTTAAACAAAGCACACAATTCAAGTGGACAGATTTGGAAAAGGACGCATTTAGAGACATCAAGGCGGCTGTAGCTAAAGCTCCTTCCTTAAGAAGCCCAGATTTTGATAAAGATTTCATCTTGTATACCTTCGCTTCGGATGATTCTCTCGCAGCTGTACTCACGCAAAAGGTGGAGTTGGGGGACGAATACCCAATTTCGTTTATGAGCACTGGTCTGCAAGGGGCTGAGCTGAATTACCCCGTAGTTGACAAGCATGCCTACGCAGTCTTCAAAGCAGTCAAGCAGTTTAGGCCATACATTTTGAAGAACAGAACTAAAGTCATAGTCCCCCATCCAGCTGTTAGATCCCTTTTCGTTCAAAAGGAATTGGGAGAGAGGAGAGGGAACTGGGTCACAGCTCTGCAGGAGTATGATTTGGAATTTAAACCTGCTACAATCATCAAAGGACAAGGTCTGTGCAAGTTACTGGCGGGAAACTCGACTGATGAAGAACAACATTGGAAAAACGAAGCCGAACTCAATTCGGTTGAGGTATGCCATATCTTCACAGCTCCCCAGTCGTGGTATAGAGATCTAGTGCACTATTTACAGCAGGGATATCTACCCGAGCACTGGAATTCTAAACAAAGAAGGGCACTCCGCTTGAAATCAGCACCCTATCAGATCATTGATGGGATTCTCTTCAGAAAGAATTATGATGGAGTCCTTCTTAGATGTTTGGAAAAGGAGGATGCAAACAAAGTTGTCAAAGAATTGCATGATGGCCCCGCAGGTGGCCATTATTCAGGAGAGACGACAGCACACAAGATACTGAGAGCTGGTTATTACTGGCCCACTCTGTTTCGAGATGCCCACACGTACGCACGAAACTGTGATGTATGTCAAAGAAGCACTGGGAAGTTACCTAAGGCCGCAGGCCCATTGCAGCCTGTCATCATCTCTGAACCTTTTGAGCAATGGGGCATAGATGTTATCGGAGAAATAAATCCAAATTCTTCCTTGCAACACCGATACATTCTGACAGCTACCGACTACTTCACCAGATGGACGGAAGCCATCCCGCTGCGCAAGATCAATGAAGATGCAGTTATCAGCTTCTTGAAAGAGAACATCATAACCAGGTTTGGGGTTCCAATTTCCCTTGTTTTAGATAATGCTACTTATTTTTCATCTTGCAAGATAAATGAATTTGTTTATGAATGGGGAATTAAGTTGCATTATTCAGCCAATTACTACCCTCAGGGAAACGGGTTAGCTGAATCCTCAAACAAGAATCTGATTCGAATCCTTAAGAAAACGGTGATAGAAAACCAGAGAAGTTGGCATGTGGCTCTCCCAAATGCCTTATGGGCAGATAGGGTAACCCCGAAGAATGCTTTAGGTGTCTCCCCGTTCACTCTTGTCTATGGCAAGGAATCCATACTTCCCCCAAACATCTTGCTGCCATCCTTGCAATTGTCCCAAGCCTCTCGGGGTTCTGGTAGCCAAGCCTTACAATCCAGGATAAACACCCTGCTTCGACTGGAAGAAGCCCGACACAAAGCTAAAGACCGATTTCATCAACACCAGGACATAGTTAAGAGATGGTTCGACAAGAGGAAATCCGGCAAGAGGAACTTTGAAGTTGGGGATTTAGTCCTGAAATGGGACCATAATCACGAGGGCAAAGGAATGCACACGAAATTTCAACATCTATGGGTAGGCCCGTACCAAATTTCTGCAAAATTGGGCCCATCCACTTATAAATTGACAAATCTCGAGGGAGAGGAAGTAGCCCTTCCACTCAATGGCCTCGCCCTGAAACAGTACTTCGCGTGAGTCTCCGTGAGACTTCCTGTACATAAATAAAGTTGTCTGTTCGCTTTCGCTGTTAGCTGTTTTATTTTTCGGCCATGATGTTTCTTGTTTTGTTATTTGATCTTTTCAAAAGGTTTTTGTTTTCTGAAGCACCCTTTTTTTGTTGGGTCTCCCGTTGAAGGCAGCTCTCTCAAAGAAAACTTGCAACCCATGAGTCTGGGACCCTGCTCAGTAAACCCGGTCTGCTGTGCTCTCGCTGAAATATTCAAGAGGGGGGAAGCCTACCCTGCTAGTCACATTAACCCTGTTCAATAGCAGAGACCCATGGCCATCTTCATTACTATCGTTGGGTTCCACCCACTCTCACACTTCATAGGCATCTCAAGAAAGGTTACCTAAGTTGGACCCATGGAAAGTGACACCTCTCGAGGGCATGGGTTATTGAAATGACTCCATGCTGCTGATTTAAAAGCCAAAATGGCCTACATCCAAGAGTCTGTTTTCCAGGGATTCTCGCCTCAATTAAAGCATGGCTGAGATAAAAGCAAAAGGGACATGTAAAATCAAGGAGGCTGTCCAAAAGGCCCATCTCAAATTAGGCTCCTCTCCGTCCGTGAAGTTTGATCAAATCAATAAAACCTCTAACTCACACAAAAGGACATTATGGATTGAGGATGCCAAATCAAAGATCTGTCCGGAAGAAAATATCCCTGGAAGGCTCAAAACAGCTAAGCTGTCCAAAGTACAAGCATCCCAAAGGTGCCAGCAGCATGGGAATGAGGAACAAGAACAATAATGTCCATGAGAAAGTGTTGCAGATCCTGTGGAGTCTGGCAGTAGTGACCATTTGAGGGATGACCCTCCTAAAATGAATCTCATATGCTGGCCCTCTGAGAGTGGTGAAGATGCCTCGGTCAAAGCTCCCCTTTCCCCAAAGGCTAGCAGGAAAAAAGTGCTCGTTTCCCCGCATGGGTCTAAAATGCTCAGCTGAATAATGCACCCGAGACGGAGGTTTTAATGGGGTTCCGGACTATGTAGAGTATTCTTTTTTTTCAGAGATCTGTGTTCGCCAGCGACTCGCCATTGTTGTTGCAGCAACATCAATCCCCAAAATTTTCTACATGTTGGGGCCCCTCCTGTATTTTTTGTAGAAAGTTTTCTTGAAAAAGCCATCCCAGCCGCCCGCTCTGTTTTCAGCATAAAATTTTGCTTCCTTGCTGAGCAGCTTGCCGTCAATCCTACCATGTTCTCCCCAGTGAGCCAAAAGATAACTTAGTTTTTGCCCAAACGTTTTGGAGTGATCCGGACATAGTCCCGAAGCCGCGGAAGTCAAGCGTCCAACCTTCCCAAAAGGAAGACTTAGGTTTTCTTTGCCGAAAATAGCGGAAGCCATTAGGTGAGACCACCCGAAACGGCGGGAGCTTTCGCCCAAACCTTCCGCAACCACGGAGAAATTCAAGTAGTTCTCCCGAAACGGCGGAACAATTCAGCTCTGCCTTCCGAAACGGCGGAAGCCCTTCGGATAAACTCGCCGAAATAACACCAAGGAATTCATCATTTTCTTCCGAAGTAAAAGACTTATAAAGTTTTCAATCGTTGCTTCTGCGGAACGGTTCCAGCTCCGAAACGACTTAGCTCCCGAAACGGCGGAGCCTTTCGTTGAATCCTTCCGCAACCGCGGAAAGGTTCCGGCTTTCCTCCCGAAACAGCGGGACTCATTCGCCTCAGTCTCCCGAAAAGGACTAAGATTTCCTTCTGATTACAAGGTGCGGGAACAAAGGACTTAAAGAATTTTTAGCTTCAACCTTCCGCAACGGCGGAGAGATTGGAGCATCTCTTCCGAAACGGCGGGAGTTTTCGTTGAACCCTTCTGAAACGGCGGAAGCTTTCATAAAATCCTCCCGCAACGGCGGGGAATTCATGAAACCTTTCCGAAGCGGCGGAAGCCATCTCCATAAGACCCGCGGGGAGGATCCACGATCGCCTTCCGAAACCTTGAAAAGACTTAGAAGTTTCTCAAGAAGCTGTCACGGAAGCCTTCAGCTTTTGCTTCCGAAACAGCGGAAGCCTTCGGGCTACCCTTCCGAAACAGTGGAAGCCAATTGCTTACCCCGACCGGCAAAAGGACTCCGAAACGATCCCGGGTGAATTTGCGGAAAATATAAGTTTTGCTTCCGAAACGGCGGAAGCCATTCGCAAAAGTCTTCCGAAAATACCGGGAGCATTCGCTATACCGTTCCGAAAGGGCGGAAGCTTTGGCGTTACCCGTCCGCTACGCGACAGACTCTCGCGGAAGGCTTCGCGTTTCCTTTCCGCTTTAAGCCCCGAAACGTCGGAAGCTTTCATCGAATCCTTCCGCAACGGCGGATGCAATTCACGAACTGGCCCCGCAAGTGGCGGTCGCACGGAAACCGAGGTGCTTTGACGTGACCGCTACGCGCGGCGAATTTAAACCCCGTTTTAACCACGCCACCTACCCAATTAAATGCTCACACGTGCCATTCCTTATAAAATACCGTGGGGGGGCTCGACCAATACACCATTGTTTTGAACCGGCCAGCGACGTGTGATACCGTGCAAATCGCTCCAGCTCACCTCGCGCCTCCGTGCTCGCAGCCACCTTGCTCAAGCAATCCCCACGGTGCCAGGTAGGATCTTCACCTTGTTTTTCACTACTGAGCTGTCCTTTTGGGGAAATTATTGGGTTTTAGTGGGATTGTGACGGGCAAAACACCCGTCAAGGGCTATGTTTTGCCCGTCAGGTACAGTGAACGGAGTTTTCGTTTCACATAATCGTCGTGGGCCTTCGTAAAACGTATATCTTATGTTGATGGGTGCGGGCAGTTAACCATGCCTTATGTTGAATTTAAACCCCGGGCCGCGCCCCTCGTCGTGGGTTAAGTTATCGAAACCCTGTGGGCTTTCCATATCCCTGACCGTGAACCCTGGGCCCTTTTCCATAAACCCCAGTCCCTACACGCGAAGCCGAAACCCGTAAGCGGTTAAGCCACGAGAGCCAAAACTTGAAGCCGCCCTAGCTCTCCCCGTCAGTTTGTCCCCGGCGCCGTTACCTTCGCTCAGACCAAAGCCTCCCATAGTGACTCGGCAAGTGGCCGCGCGTGACGATAGCATCCATAGCCCTCACCGAGTCAACCCGCCTCTTCCCCGCCTTCGACCTCTCCAACCGCAGCCATAGCGAAGGACTTCTCCTTCCGCGAAGCGGAACCGGAGGCCGATTGCTTCCGCGAATCACCTATCGGTCCAATAAAACCAATAGCGTCCGCAACATAGCTTATCCCACACTCATCTTTTACGAGCTTCAAATGTTTCAATGTGTGTCTTATAATTGAAATAATGTTTTACTTCCTAAATACATGCTTCATTGATTTATCTCATTAAAACAATTGTTGCTCTCTGCTGAAACCATACAACCTGTGGCTCAAACTCATGATGAATTGTATATGGATGTTATCAGGGATAATTCAAGATGCCAAAACCCAGTAAGAAGAAGGCGAAGATGACAGAAAAGAAACCTGTCCCTCCTAAGATTGAAACCTCGCTCCAGGACACTAGGTGCACCACAGGTGTCCCTCCGGAAATCAGATGGGGAGACATCCACAGAATGATCCGGGACCAAGAAATCCCAGATATGCTGCTAGAGGAAGCACCAATCTATCGAAATATTAGAACCTCAGGCATAACTAAGGCCGCTACCCGCCCTGAGCTGTTCCCCTGCGCTGAAGTCATCGGATGGATACTCCAACATGCCGATGCTGAAGGAAGAGTGATAAATGATAGCGGGAACATGGCTATCGCCTCATTTCAACCCGCATATCTGACGGCAGCCTACAGGTTTCCCCGTGTCCAGCAAGCTCTGACTGATGAGTGGTTAAGCCAGATGAACAATGTCGAGATGGCCAAGAAGCTACTAGTGCAAGGGAAACATTTGAGGAAGAAAGGGAGTGAGGAGTATGACGTACAGAATCTAAGAGCTCCTTATAGATTAATCGCCCTGATGCTGTGTAGAATCTTCGGCATGCCCGATGGCACAGTATACAAGATTCAGTGGGTCCCTATCATTCACTATGTGGCATTTCAGGGGACAGTTTTTGACTGGGCCACTATCTTGTCAGATAGTCTGGCCTCAATGATAAGTGCTGCTAAGCCCGGGCTGGCCTCGAAGAAGGCTGAATTCTTCATGTCTTCGTACCTGATAGACTGTATCTTGGCCAAGATAGAGTTCCCCGGATTGGGGTGTACATGGGATAGGACCACAGCCCCGGTTTACATCGCATTCAAGATGTTGTGGGCTCAGAATTACAAGCCCAGCTACAAACTCATCTGTGAGGGTTTCATCATGCCCCTATACGAGAAAATATTCAAGGAAGAACCAAGTTGCCTGTCACAAAACGCTTTGGAAGTCCTCGAGGATTATGGGGACTTCTACTTTTCAGAACAAGGCACCTACTTGAGAATGTTTGGAGGGACTAAGCCCCCATACATATTGCCGCAGTATGCCACAGACTATGTGGTACTCAAGGAAGCAGTGAGACAACTCTTCTTGGATGGGATTGGAGCATTCCTCCACAAGCTACACAAGGCTTCCTTTCCCCCCTTACCTTTCTGCATAGGTACTTACAAGTTTTCAGGGGTGGCCTCTGCCGACGAATTTGTTCAAGAATTGAAGGCCTTCCATTTCGGTGAAGTCATCTTCCACAGGAACGACAGAAAGGGTAAAGTGGCCGAGCATTGCAAGGGGAACTATGCTAACTTCGAATACTCCCACTACCCCAATGCCGAGGAGGAAGCATTCAGAGGCATCAGCAATATGACTGAGCTACGGATCTGTCACCAAAGTACTGGAGCGAGCTCTAGCTCAACCAAAGCCCAGAAGACTATCCAGCAAAAGGAGAGAGAAGCCAAGGATGCCCGAGCTCAGGAAGAGCTCAGGTTAAGAGAAGAGGCAAGGTTACAAAAGGAAGTCGAGGAAGCAAGGAAGCAGCAGGACGCTGAAAATGAGAGACTGCGGAAGGAGGCTGAAGAAGCCCAAAAGCAGAAAGAAGCAGAAATTGAGCAAGCTGAAGCAAGGAAGAAAGCGGAGGAAGAATTGAAGGCAAGAGAAGATGCCCAGGTAGGTGGGTCCGGTGCGCAGGACATGGAGATAGACACCTCTCAGGCAGGTGGCTCTAGTACCCAAAGGGAAGGGACAGACCCCACTCAGGAAGTCCGGACCCCACCTATGGAAGAAGACATAGACATCATAAACCGACCAATTGTACCGTACACTCCATCTGGGAAGCGTACGGTGTCCAAATGGAATGAGTTTGTCTATGACAAGAAAAGAAAAACAATGGTCCTCCAATCAGAAGAAAGGATTAAAAGTCCTTTCCATGACGACATAGTTACCCACCGAGAGGTCGCTGTCATGCAGAACACAGATGCGGATCCCATTGCCATGGCCTCCGCAGTTATAGCGACAGCACAAGCATCATTTGCCAATGTAGGGGTGATAGTCAAAGAAAATATATTGACAAAGAAAAGAGCACGTACCCTGCAGCGAAACGTGGCTAATGAGCAAGCTCAAAGAGACCTGGCAGTGAACAAGTATAATTGCTTGTACGCTGAGCACAAGGAGTTGGCAAACAAGTACAGCTACCTGGAGGAGGAAAAGGACCAGCTAGCACTCCAAATAATGATTGCAGAAGCAGAGAAGAGTGGAGCAGAAGAAAAGGCTTCCCAGCTAGAAACAGACAAGCAGGCATTAGCTGAGCGTTTAGAGCAAGCGGAAAGCAGAACCTTGGACATGTCCCCCTTCCACGAGCTGTCGTGCAATATACTACAGCAAGTGCATGGCTCTCAAGAGCTAATCACTGATGAGGTGTGCAAACTCAAGGCCATGACGGTTAGGCTAAAGGAGGTGAATGCGGAAGCCCACAGGCTCAAGGCTAAGAATACCCGTGTCAAAGCAAATGTCATAAGTCAGATGGCATGGAGGGAAGGGAAAGGAGGTTTCCCCCCGCATCTTCCTTTCAAGACCGTGGAAGATTTTAATGAAGATATAGCCTTGTTGGAGTTTGGCCGGAACTGTGCCAATAAGCTGATGGCCAGTGTGCAGAAGACCACAGATAGAATCAACAACCTGTACCAAAAGCTCAAAGGAGTCCATGATAACTGCTCATTAAGTTTCCCTCAGACCCTAGAAGACTTCCCGGGAAGAGAGCAGCGGTTATCTCAACTGAAAGAAGAGCTAGGCGTCCAGATGGAGTATGTGAAAAGCATTGATGTCCTTGCCATAGATGATCTCCAACATTACATCGGTTCATCAACACTTCACAACCATCTGCTGAAGGAAACATATCAAGTTGCTGAAGCAGAAGTACAAAGCATTAAAATAGAGCTCGGGAAGAATATAACTTCTCAGAAAATCCTGTTTCCTGCTGCAGCAAACATAATCATAAGGGATACAGGTGTGTGGCACAGTTACATAGAAGAGGAGGTCAGGAAAGCTGCAACAGCAGCAGAAGCATCAGTAGACCCGGCAGCCCCTCTCCCAGCAGTCTCTCCCCCAACAATGGCAGAAATTCTGGCCAGTCCCATTCCCCCTTCCCAATTAGGAGCAGCATCAGCAGGGGAGTCGAGGACCTCTTCCCAGGCAGCATCAGTGACCATCAACTTGGGCGACCCTTTGCCAGGAGAAGCTCACGCACAGGAATGAAGAAGCTGAATTCAGTGAGCCACTCTTTTCAGCCAGACACGTGCCCAGCAGGGAACGCTTTGAGTTTAGCAAATTTTCTGTTATATGTAAGGCGTAAGCTGTGGGACAGCTGTCCCTATTCTTTTTGTCAAAATATTTTGTAAATGAAGTGACCATTTTTTGGTGATCGATTATATTAGAAATCCCTGTAAATGACAGGTGGGGGATGCTAGGTGTCAGCCCAGAGGGCAAATTTGTAACTATAAATAGAAGCTAGGAAAGATTAGGGAAGGACTTTTTGCGGGGAATGAAAATTTTGGGCAAATGATATAAGCTATCTTGTATCGGCTCTGTAAATTGAAATTTTCTAATAGAAGCCACAGGAGATGGACGTTTTGCTTGGAATGTTGGGTTGCTTTATGTTGGACTATTCTAATGACTGCAATTCTGCAATGTGAGATCATTCTTAACTTCTGAATTATTTCTTTGTATTAATGATTTTGCTCTTATCTATGCATGCGTTCTCTCTATTTCATGGACAATGAATGCGTTCCATATTAAATCAGGAGCTACCTGCTGATACTTTTACCATTGCTGTAGATTTTTTTATTTTTTTTTCTAGAACGAATGGCTAACTGTTCTTTCTTCAGGATAATTCGTATGGCTCATTGTTCATGCTTTTAATTGCTCCTTGCAGGGATCTTTTAGTTTAATTCCAGATCTGTTTCTTTATCCTTGTTACTTAGATCAAACCATTTGATTTCTTCGGTTCATAAGCAATAGATGCGTTCTGTGAATTTCATTGTAGATTTGTTTCCTTATCCTGTAGTTTCCCTCTGTCTTTTTCTGAGCAATAGATGCGTTCCATTTTGAATGAGAAGCTATCTTCTCAAGATCCTCATCTCGCTGTAGCTTTGACCGTGAGAAATAATAGCTATCTGTTCGTTGCTTATGATATCTGTTACAGCTGATTGCTCTCCCCTTAAGCGTGTTCCCCTGCAGGGATAGATAGAAGTGTTTCTGTTTCTAGATTTAGATCTGTTTCAATGGCATCTAGATTAAGTATAATTTAGGCACATGCATCTCATATAAAACACATAAAAAAAAAACAAAAGAAAGGTGGATCGGGCCATAACCGGTAAAATCGGATTTAAAGTCCAAAACCACGGTTGCCGGAACCGCTAACCGGACGGATTCCCTACACCAAACGGGAGACAGTCTAATTGGGACCGTCTCTCGGGGAGAATCCCTTTCTGATTGATGCTACGATATCCGAGGCATCAACAAGATGATTCTTCTAATATTTTAGTGTTTATGTTTGGTTTTTTCAGGTCATTGAAATCATACTCGATGGTGCAAAAATGGACGTTGTGCATCGACATTTCATGCTATCCCAACCCAGGACACGTAATAATTGCGTGTATCCTATACAACAATGTTTCGCATGAGGTTTTACAAAAAAGGAGGGATATATGTGGGAGAACCACAAACAACGAGGCCTATTACTTTGCCCTTATTGAAGGGCTAAAAGCAGCGAAAAACTGTGATGCAAAAGACATTTCAATCTTCACCAACTCCGAGCTCTTATGCAACCAAATGAAAGAGGTGTATCAAGTTCGAAAAGAGAATTTAAAAGTTCTCCATAGAGAAGCGAGAACCGTTGCGGGTGAATTTAATTGTTTTACCATAAATCACCACTCGGCTATTAAGAGAATGTCCAGTGATCTGCTGTCCGGGGTGTTGACTACTACTCTAGGGGAGGGTGTCAAATATGAATTGGTGTCAACATCTATTCCATTGAAACTTGTTGGTGGGCACTATTACACCTCTCTGAGATGGATATGCTCTTTTGTTATAATTTTTTGGTGTTTGTCATGGTGTGGCTATTCCAATGAGGAAGAAGGCATGTGCCCCACCGTGTAATGACAATATATTGTACAAAATTTTTAGTTTTTGATTATGGAGGAAAATTTAATGATTTATAAATGCTTTTATAATTCTGACATCTCTTCAGTTGCAATTGTCCAAAGTATGTTAATACATTTATTATATTTTTTATGACTCAAGATTCAGGACACGATTCATTTTTTATGTGTGAATTCATTTTTGATGTGTGATATATCACTAAGCATCTTATACCCCATCTTATATATCTTATATGTCAGTTTTCTTTCCATATTCATGTATCAGCCAAGTTTGTACTCAATGATTCACAAGATTCACATAATTGATTTACATCTAAAACTCCATTTCCACATAAATCCTCCAGTGTTGTTGTCTGGACATGATGATGGGATCTAAACAAAACAAAAGGTGGAACAGTCTGGTAGGTTGGGTTATGGTTCTGTACAATGGAACATTGATTTAGTGCTTTAGATTATAAATTTATAGGCTATCAAAATTTTCAAATCCATTTTAGCTTTATTAAACTTAATTGTAACTAATTTCAATTTGCAATAAGGTCCAAGTGTTAAGTTTAAACCAAATATACTAGCAAGATCACTGAAAGAAACATAATCACAAGATAGACACAGAAATTACCCTGGGAAACCCTCATGGGGTAGAAAACCCAGGAAAGATTTCCTCAATAAGATGATCATCCAAAATACAAGATGTGTTCCAAGACTTGTCCTTCTTCTCTACCTTACATGCAGATCTCCCAGACACAAGTGCGCCACTTTCTGAGTTGTGGAGGTGTGTCAAATGAGGAGCTCTCCTCCTCTATTTATATTAGTTCCCAACTGACCAAAATCCCTAATGGGGCCGACCTCTCCTGGAGAAGTCTAATAACCCCTACAATATAAAATCAGGGCCGACCCCCACATGGTGGGTCTAATAACCCTAGTTACCACAAACCATCGAAGGAATAAACATCTCCGGATACATAATAGAGTCACCTCGGAGGGACAAAACATCTCCGGAATAATAATGTACAAATATAATATTCTTAGAAGTTACAATATTCAATACTCCCCCTTAACGATAAGGATATTATAACAACATCTGCAGGAGCAAGGAGTCATCGACTACATCACACATGATACATCTGTATATCATCAAAAGATTTCTTTAATACATCATCTTCAGTGACTTGACCAATTACTGGAACATCAACATCATCGTTGTCATACAATCATCAGCATCATCATCACACGATCATCAGCATCGTCATCACACGATCTTCAGCATCTTCATCACACGATCATCTTCATCACACGATCATCAGCATCGTCATCACACAATCATCAGCATCGTCATCAAACGATCATCAACATCGTCATCACACGATCTTCAGCATCGTCATCATACGATCAACAGCATCGTCATCACAAGATCATCAGCATCGTCATCAAACGATCATCAGCATCGTCATCACACGATCTTCAGCATCATCATCACATGATCAACAGCATCATCATCACATGATCATCAGCATCATCATCACACGATCATCAGCATCGTCATGAAACGATCTTCAACATCGTCATCACACGATCATCCGCATCATCATCTCACGATCATCAGCATCGTCATTACACAATCATTAGCATTGTCATTGTTGACACTCCATAAAATTTTGTGCTTAAATGTCTTCTGACGGCGTTAATCATCTTCCGGCAACACTTTTCATGGCGGGAGGTTTCAAACTTGGCCAAGAAAAACGTCTTTGTCCTCAGGCGTACAAAAGGAGAAAAAAAAAACTTTATGTTTTCATGAAAAACCTAAGGCCAAAAATCACGAAGAAAGAGGTTTGATATTCTAAAGATAAAAGCTAAGTATGGAGATAGGCTTTTTATAATTTGGCCATAATTGGAGGTTTTATGAAGAGGAAAAGCTTCGGTTTTCTATTTGCCGAAAGTTAAGCTTTTTGATATTTGAATTTTTAGCCCAAAAATCAAGTTTTTTTTAAGGAAGGAGACTAAGGCTTTATAAAAATGATATGGCTAAAGAAGTTTTAATTAAAGTTTCCTATAACCAAAGATTTGTTGTATTTTTATATTAAGCTAAAGTTTCAAATTAAAAAGGAGCAAAAAGAATATTAAACGCCCAACACCGAGGGCTCACCACAGGACCAATCGCCAAGCCAAGAAGACCACATGTATCCTCCATCACTCTAGCGCCGAGGCTTAAAGCCTCCTATTCCTTTGTTGCTTGGCATAAATTGAAGGCATTGGGGTATGTAAAGAGTGAAAATAAATGATCTGCTGTGCATGTGGGATAAAGACTCCAAAGTTAAAGATGAAAATCGCAGAGCTTTGCAATTGAGGAAGTTCTCGTCGCGAGTAGATCCATCGACTTGTAGAGTGTTTTTTTTGGAAGATGCCAACAGCGTCCAAAAGACCGTCTCTCAGAAATAAATGTGTGCCCAGGTGTCTTTTAAATATCAAAATTCCAGGAAGGCGAGGTTAGGGAATCAATCGACGGACAATGAGTGTCTCAAAGAAGATCAGTTAAATCATTGACAGTCCTGAAAGCAGAAAGAATTACAATATCCAAACATTTGTCTTGATGTCCCGATTGGGGTTTTGTTGATGTTCTTGGTAATATTGTTGAAGGTAGAACTTCTTTGGTCTCAACAATACTTGGAGAGAACCCTAAAAATGCCAAAGCCGAAGACATTAGAGTCTATGAAGAGACGCTATCAAAAGATAAACCCTTATATTCAGATCACAACACTTGTGTTGAGGAAGCATCGATTGTCACAAATAATAGTTGCAGTGGTAGTTATGAAAATAGAGAATGTAAGCTCGAAAGTCAGAGTTTATCTATTATTGGCGTGAACAGGATTATAGAGGAAGAAAGGCCATGTTGCCAACAGTAACGATAGTGGAGCGTTACAAGATAAGCCTTCAGTCATCTGAGATTTTGATGTTTGGATATTCCCCTGACAGCAACAATACTAGCAGTGATGATGATGAGAATGGCAGCAACATTGAGAATCCAGGAGATCAAGATGTGACCATCGTTCTTGCATACTCAGGGCGAGGTCGTGGAAAATTTATATATGCAGGTTTGAGATTTTTCATGCGCTAGGTGTAATGGAGTTCTGATGGGCCATCGAAGAATATTGTTGATACCTTTGTATCTCAATTAAAGGAGAAGAAATTTGTAGAGTTACCCCAGAGCTTTGTTGTATTAAGCTGAGGGTTCTGAGGTCGCTATGAGCAAGGTTCCGGGAGCAACAACTACAACAAATGCATGGAGGGATTTTCTTTTGAAAGAAATAATACAGTGGCAGATGCAAATTCTATGAGTGTACAGTGTACTGATGAAGACAAAGTTAAAGCGATTTGGAGATGAATACACTACAAGTTCAATGGTAACGCAGATTCTGAAAAAGTGGTTCAAGAAGCTCTTGATAGAATTATGATAAATAGAACAACAGTTATTGTTGCACATCGTCTGGCTACTGTCAGAAATGCTGATATGATTGCTTTGATCCAGCGTGGTTTTATTGTTGAAAAGGGTGCACACTCCCAGCTCATCGTGAACCCTTCTGGGCATACTCCCAGCTTATACGTCTGTAGGAAGTGCGTCAATCAAAAGAACAATATACAAATGAGCCTGATCAAATGGAAATACATTTGCATGATTCCAAGTCAATTAGCAGGTTTAGTAGTCGAAATTCATCTCTTAGACGGTCTATAAGCAATGGATCGTCCACAGGAACAAGATGCAGAAGATGAAGAAGAAAGAGATGGTAAAAATCTTTGATCCGAAAGGAGAATAGTAGAAATATTAAAAAAGGAGTAGATTCTTGGTTGACCGACCATTAAAAGAAGATCAACGGTCTTCTATTTATCCCGCATTGTCTACATGCACGCGAGATAACGACGGGTTGGGGGATGCGGTAAAAAACCACTATCTAACGTGTCCATTTCTGATGCATCCGCATACGTGAAAAGTTGTATTGCAAACCACTCAACGCCCGTGCGATACCATCCATTGGAAATGTTATAAAAGGGAGGTGGTCCCATTTCAGCATTTGTTTTTTTTTTCTTTTTTCAGAAAGTCAAAGCTTTCTAAACCCTAATGCCATTTCGCCCAAAAGAAAAAGACCGAAGATGTATAAGAAATATGGATGGACTGCTAATATATGCAAGCATGCGCGACAGAAAGAAATGGAGAGGCACTACAAATGGCAGATAAACTATGAGTTTTGGTCGCCAGATTACATGGTTCCGGTCAATGTGCAGGATGAAGAAAGTAAATAAACTGAAACAAGATGCCATACGGTAACCCCAAACGTGTGAAGGATTGAATTGTGAATGGTTCATTCGCAAACCAAGGGTTAAAAGCTTCAATGGAGCTCCCAAAATATCGCTCAGACTAAGACCGATCGTCCACATTCTGAAAACTCATTTCACAAACTTCTACGATCATCTATTGTCAATGTGCAACAATCTCAAGGTTTTCTATGCAGCTTGATAAGATAAAGAAGGTTTCAAAAAGGTCCCAGAGGTCGTGGAGGTGATGGAATATATGTGCACCATATGTATGGTTCAACGCATATGTGGAATACAATCCACTATACAATGTTTTTAATTTTAATTACGGAATAATTCCTAAACCAAATCGGGTGACAACAAAATGTGGTATTCATGATATGAGAAGGCATTGAAACATCTTTGCAGCAATATTATTTTCTGAAATGAACTGCGAGATCCATGGAGTAGTGGTGATGAAATGGAGTGCCTCTGAAAGCCCAAAATTCCAGGCAGAATATCAACAAGTGGCAGAATATTAAATATCGGTGGAAGAAGTGAACAAATAGAGATAGCTGGCAGCCATCTTTTAGTTTCCAAGGATATGACAGAACAACATTCCAGATTTTCCGTCATTTACTGTTTAAAAACTAATTCTTGTAAAGTAACGATTAGTTATTTTATTGTTATTTTAGTATCGGTGGTTTATTTTTAGAAAAAATACAGTTAGGGTTTGCTCATAGGGAAAAAAATTTGTATAAATTTTGCATTTTTGCAATGTAAAAGGATTGGATTTTCGGGTGTTTTGAAGGGCTTTCAGAAATTAATAAATATCTCAGAACTGAGCAGATTTTTCATAAAAGATTCATGTGTTGTTTAAAAATTGCAGTCTGTACCCTTTCCCTTTCTCTACATGTGCAAGTTTGCTTTCTGCGTTATGCCTTTCATTATGTCATTTTCTTCTATGCTTAGATGAACGTTCATATAGATTGAGATTCATGTTTCTATGCCTCGATTTATCTGCATCTGAGTATCCATTTATTTCTCCAAAATTAACAGTGGATTGGAAAATAAGGATGGTGGGAATTGATACTCAATGCACTTCTTTTCCCACAGTGCTAGTGTTGGACACTACGGTTTTCCCTAGAGTAAATTTGATCTCAAAAGACTCCAACTTAGCTAAAAAGTTTAAAATCTATAGAATTTTTGCTAATCAATCTTTGATGCCTGAAAAACTCTAATGAAATTGGAAATCATCAACGCTTTCAGTTTTTTAAATATGTTGCAAATGTTCTAGACAATGATTTTGTAGGGTTATGTGCAAATATTATAACTTACACAGAGCGTTGTTTTGACTTGATAACGTCTTTTATTTTATGATGTAGGTACAAATATGATCCATAGATTCTGGAAATTACCAATGTTTTAGCAGCGTACCGGTGGAACGAAATTCTGAAAGTATATATGATACAAAATATTGTTGGTAAAGGTATATAATAATATATGATACAAACCGTTGGACAATATAAGAGTAGTATCATTAATATTAGATTGTAAATCTTTTCATCGACATATATTAGGATTCGTTCGGCTATATAGTAAGAAAACTATTTTGACTTTTCAAAAGGCGAGATCATATATAGTGACAGTGTCAAAAGAATGGCTGTAAGCGCATGCAGTAGGGGTGGGGTAAAATATGCAAGCCCTTTCAGCTGGGATGTCAGTTATTTTTTACGAATGTGTTGGTAACAACCACTGTGTGAGTGTGGAGTTACAATGTGGGTTTGTTTGTACGAGGAGGGGTATAATGTTTGGTGTTAGTGTAAGAAAAAAAACAGAATGTGTACAGCTAGTGTAAATAGAATTACTGGAAAAAAAATAACGGGCAAAGGGAGCAGCTTGTAGCTAAGTGGATAGAGCTCGCTCAAGGGGTGGAGGAAACCAATAAGATGAGAATTTTGCATAATATAAAAGAAACTATTGTAAGAAGAGAGCAAATACCTGGAAGAGCATTATGTTTGTTTATGAAGATTGCAAATGTTTGTTGCACAAGGAGGAATGGCATCCTTTTCAAGTTTATAAAAACTTGTTGAAAGAAAACTAAAAGGAGGAATGGGATCCTTTTGCATCAACTTCCAAAGTGGGTTAATGGTTGGGATGCTCCATTATTGAGGACATAGGAGGTAGGGATGAGGACAAAGGAGGTAGGGTAGTCTCTGATGTCTTGGGGATTCCAATCCATGTCCACTACTTAAGTTCTTGTATTACCAGTTATCATCTAAAGAAATATGCAAATACATTATTTCAAGTTCTTGACATACTTATTAGTAGATAACATTAAACCATAGCGAAATATGCAAAAACATTCTTTGGAAACTAGATGAGAATAGGCAAAAGCTAACTCTATAAGGATTAGGTAGAAGTAGAACCATCTAAGATTATAAATTTGTTTCTGGATACTTCTAAGATTTTTATTTTTGTTTTAATAATACAACCTTGTTAAATAGGTAATGAGGCAATCAATGTACACAATCTTTCTGTGTTACTAATAATATGGAGGACTAAGTGAAAACTAATGGGAAACCATACTTTCACACACTTTTGGAATATGAAAATAGCAGAGCAATTACAAGAAGCCATACATAGTCCATACATAGTTGAAAAGGATTTACACTGGAATATCTAGGGTCTTCCTTAGGAACATGGTTTTCATGACATTGTATGCCTGTAGGAAAAGCTGAGTTACGACAGTTCTAGAGTTCACAACCATGCCTCTTCTTCCAAGAAGAACAAGAAAAATTGAGATCCTCTCACCTCTGACACTTATTGTGAGGTAAAGAACAACAAAGGTTTAGAAGCCTCTCTTACCTAGTTAAGAGTGAGCGCTGTTCCTGGGAGTCGTCCAGTGGAAATAGTGATACCCCGAAGCTTTCAAACCTTTCAAAGTGCAGAGTATCGAGATCTAGCAAAAGAAGGGAGCTTCGTCCCAACTGGATATCACTACAGTGCTTTGAATAATTTTCCAATGACATCCCTCAATCAAATAAGTCTTTGCATGCCCAAATTACCCCAATGGCTCAAGTAGTACAAGTCGAAGAGTGAAGATCGATTGTGTGGTCAACTAAGTCGTCTAAAAAATGGATCCGAGGAGAGCCGAATACAATACGACGGACGTTTTAATCCCGCAAAGAGTTGCGATGAGAATGAAGGAGAGTGATCCAAGTGGGTCTCTATCTTGATTCTTGAATAATCTAGTCAAGTGGGACAAAGATTGAAAGTGGCAGATGAAGAATAAGTACTAGGGCCACAGCACGAGGTGGGAGGCAACAGAAGGGGAAGTGGAAGTCTGGAAGGGGAGCATCGTCATGATTTCACTGCCTATTTTGGTGATGGAGTCATGGCAATGGGGGCAGTCGGCCCATCTGCTTGGGCTTATAGCGATATTTCGTCGTGAGGCAGCAAACCCGCCATGGCCAACACACTTAAAAGATTAGTGGTCCTCCTTGAAAACCTAGAGTACATCTAAACTCCACCATCACCAACTTACATTAAAAGCACACTCAAAACTTCTTCGATTTAACCCCTGGAAGGGAAGCATCGTCATGATTTCACTTTCTATTTTGGTGATGGAGTCATGGCGATGGGGGCAGTTGGCCCATCTGCAGTGGGGACCAATCGTCAGCCAGCTAAGACCACCAACGGGACGGGTTTGCATACAGGCGGCCGTGCGTCAGTCACCCGCCAAGAATAGGTGTACCGTGCTATTGGCGTGTGTGGCTGGATGGCATTCATACCATACATAACAACCTACAATTGCTACAAAATTACCAACAATTTATTTAATTGCCATTTCTAACCATGTGGATACAATGAATGTTATGACTACTAACTCTAGTGAGTGGGAACCATGCCATGCCAAGGCAGGACTTGGTGCAGAGTAATTACTATTTATAATTTAGTTTCAGTGATTTACTTCATTTAGGGTTGAGTAATTACATCATAAGTGTTAAGAATAATATAGGTTAGTGCTAAATTTTCATTTATTTATCCAAATTGATTTTATAGTAGCCATAATTTTAAATAAATAATGATTATAAAAAAATATAAAAAATAACTTGTGGTTATATTTGGATAACAGATAGTCGATAACTAGAAGAAGAAGAAGAGATCCTATCCATATTCATCAACCACAAATTGAGGAGTGGCACTTCGAGATGTACTGCGAGATAGAGGGGTGGAAGGAACAAATGGCAATGGCGATGGCATCCATCAGTGACAAGAAAGTAAAGTAGTTGATCCAAATTAGTTGGCCATATCACATATGTCTATTTGAAGGAGCATACTATAGGACTAAAGAGGGTGGAAGGAATAGATGGCAATGGCCATGGCATCCATCAGTGACAAGAAAGTAAAGTAGTTGATCCAAATTAGTTGGTCATATCACATATGTCTATTTGAAGGAGCATACTATAGGACTAAAGAGGGTGGAAGTAACAAATGGAAATGGCAATGGCATCCATCAGTGACAAGAAAGTAAAGTAGTTGATCCAAATTAGTTGGCCATATCACATATGTCTATTTGAAGGAGCATACTATAGGACTAAAGAGGGTGGAAGGAACAGATGGCAATGGCGATGGCATCCATCAGTGACAAGATAGTAAAGTAGTTGATCCAAATTAGTTGGCCATATCACATATGTCTATTTGAAGGAGTATACTATAGGACTAAAGAGGGTGGAAGGAACAGATGGCAATGGCAATGGCGATGGCATCCATCAGTGACAAGAAAGTAAAGTAGTTGATCCAAATTAGTTGGCCATATCACATATGTCTATTTGAAGGAGCATACTATAGGACTAAAGAGGGTGGAAGGAACAGATGGCAATTGCGATGGCATCCATCAGTGACAAGAAAGTAAAGTAGTTGATCCAAATTAGTTGGCCATATCACATATGTCTATTTGAAGGAGCATACTATAGGACTAAAGAGGGTGGAAGGAATAGATGGCAATGGCGATGGAATCCATCAATGACAAGAAAGTAAAGTAGTTGATCCAAATTAGTTAGCCATATCACATATGTCTATTTGAAGGAGCATAATATAGGACTAAAGAGCATATGAACGCTAGAAGAAAGGGATGATCCTATATCATTGACTGTATCCCCTACTAATTCCTCAAAATCAATACAGTCATCCATAGCCCTCAGAGCTTCTTTTGACAATTGATCATCCTCAAAGTTATATTCTCGAAATATGCAAGAGTAGGAGATAACGAGGAAAAACTTAATCAACTCCTTAATCATGTTCATCCATTGAGATAGTTGAAGAACACGATGGCTAGTTCTTCATTTTCCCATTGAATGATTGATTTTGAATCACCAACAATTTGGATATGTTGAACCCCTTCTTTTAGCAAACCATAAAATTCCCCATAAAGCTAATAACTCTGCTTTTGTATTAAAACCAAAACCAAATCCAAATTTTAGTCAGATAATGTGTGTAACGCCTATTAACTTTATCCTATTAAATTTGGAAAATTACATAAGTAAAAAAAATTGTTTGATTGTTTGATGTATTAATCATCTTTACTACTATGAATTTATTTCCATTTGACTAGCCTAATGCTTGTATATTTGTGATCCTTTGTAGAATGTGGTTGTTTTCTTTATCCTTATAGTACTCTTCTTTCTCCTTGATATGACATAGTGGTAATGTTTGTCTATTAATTCTGTCTATTCAAGTTTTACTATATATATGTAGCAAAGAGCCTTTGTTATCCTCCCATGTTCATATGATTATTATTTATGATTATTGTTAATGTGCCAAGTTATCCTTGTTATTACTTGTTTGAGAGATCACATGATTATTCTTTTGAATATATTGTGATTCTTGATTCTTCATAGAACCATTTTATCTTAGCTCGTCTTCCCTTTATGCACATATGTTATTGCACCGAGTGGAGCTAGGTGCTCTACATCCCAGTATGGGGGAGATGTTGTAACGTTCCTACCTAACAAAATAATAATAAAAAAATTAAAAAAATTCATGGAGGCTCATAAAATAAAAAAAATTATGGAAAGTACTTAAAAAAAATCCATGTTACTGTTAGAGAGATATCAGCTTTACAAATGAAAATATCTATACGTAAAGGATGTAAAGTATATGATGTTCATTTAACTGAAGACAGGGATAAAAATGATGAAATTAAAATAGATGATATTCCATTATTAAAAGAATATAAAGATGTATTTCCGGAAGAGATTCCTGGATTGCCTCCAAAAAGAGAAATAGACTTCACAAGCTTCAAAATCTCCTTACCGAATGAACATACTGGAACTTAATGAATTAAAATCCCAAATACAGGAATTAATAGATAAGAAATACATTCGACCAAGTGTTTCCCTGTGGGGAGCACCGGTTTTATTTGTAAAGAAAAAGGATGGAACCCTAAGGTTGTGTACAGAAAATTAAAAACAGATATCCCCTACCTCGAATCGACAACTTGTTTGAACAATTTCGAGGAGCGACGATATTTTCAAAAATAGACTTGAGATCTGGATATCATCAAGTTCGGGTTAAATATGAAGATAAATTTAAGACACCTTTTAGGACCAAATATGATAACCACCGGTAACCCAAATGCACAAACACACAATAAAAAAAAATGTTATTTCGGTATTCATTTGCTATGCTTTACTACAACAGGTGATTGCACTCTAAACATTTATTATCAAATCTCTTGAAAATTTTCCTTTTAATTTCAATATACATTTCAAACCCTTCAAGTGTCCCTAACCTTTGAGAAGATTTCAGGATGGGTATCCTTACTTAGCATTCAATGCTAACAACTACTAAAATGTGTATTTTGCAGGTTCCAAAGGAGTTTTAATCCTAGCCTCTTATTTTTTTTAAAAATAGGTAAGTTTCAAACCATACTCATGTAATTATTCTTAGAAACACTAAGTGTACAAGAATAGAATTCTAACTAATATAATTACTTTGTGCAGGTAACACCTTTCCAAGATAGAGTGTTTCACCCAAAACAAACCCCTATCCCCTAGTGGGGAGATATTATAAAGTTTAAAGGACGCTACCTAGGCTCCAAAATCAACATAAGAAATAACCCTAATACCAACCTAAACCCCACCAATGTATTGAAAAAGGTATTAACCAGTCCTAAAGTTTAACACCATACTAAGGGAAAGTCCACACCTGACTTTTATGCATAGTTTTAACCACTCAAAAATATTCAACCCAACCAGGTTTGAACCTACCGTCAAAAGACACAGGTGGAAGAATACTCACCTGCTTTTCGACAATCTTCACATGCCCTACTGGTACGTGTGTTGCCCCATCTCTTGCCAGATGGCGGAACCTTGTCCCTTACACATCCCAAAGGTCATTTGTAATAATTTATTCAGCCACCTGTCCTCCCTCCAATGCGTTTGTATTGAAGTTGACGTGACTCAAGTTTCTCGGACCGTGTTATGCTTTGTTGTATGTCTGGTTCATTCGCCCTTCCTGCTCACTCTTATCGTTCCCGTCAAGCCCTGCTCTAGGCTTCCAAACTGTGCACATGTGGAGAAACATTCCTTTAGACCAAAATTTGGTCCTCAAAATAATATACAAAGGTCCAGGCTTGAACTCTCACCCTTCCTGGTTGCAAGCATACTGAGGAATTGGCTGAGCACCTCGGGTAAGACAACACTTCAGTTTTCTTCTAAAATCGTTTTACCCTTTTTTCTTTTAAATATTTGCAGAAGTTACATCCTAAAGTTTAACCCTGTTTGCTCTCAAGTACTATTTCAAACTTCCATAAATGGTTGATCTCCAGCGCAACACTGTGTGGATAGGTAAGAGAAAATCCATCCTTGAATCCTGACATTGGTTAAGGGTCACTAGGAGGGCTCTGTTTTGAAACCCTGATGTAAAATTCCTTTTCTTCTTCGGGTTCTTTCCAATATTACTCCTTCGATCAGTGACAGGTTATCAAGAATATACAACTTGTTTTCTCCAAGTCGATCCTTACTTGTCTTTATGAGAAACCCTACGGGGAGAATTCTGTATTAAAGTATAATCTCTAGAACTCTGCGCATTGCCACGATTTACGGTGGTTACTCTGTTGTTTATGGAAACATTAAAAGATTTGGGGCAAACTTTATTAAAGTACTTCTTAATGTATTTTCTTAAGGCCGCATAGTAACTTGTATTCTGCGTTTAAAGCAATAAAAACATTTTCCCTTTTTGTTAATTAGTGTTCTATACTGGTCTAACATGCGACCAGCTTCCGGCCATACATTTAACCCGTATACAAAAATACTTCATCCCATTTAAGATATTAGCGTTATACTTATCTTTTAAACTAAGAAGGATTTCTCTGTATTTTCGTTTTTATAGATTGCCTGAAATGCGGATTACTGATAGATGCGTTATGCATTATCTCTATACTTTTCGTTTTAATAAATTTCTTGAAACGCCGATTGCTGATAGATTCGTTATGCATTATCTCTATATTTTTGTTTTAAATTTGTCTGTCTTGCAAATCTGTTTTTTCACGTGTTGGTATAATAATTTATGCAAAACGTAGACTTATTCTTTTGTATTTCACCTGTATGAACCACGAACCAATACCTGTCTCGGATATATATATATATATAACAGGTGAAGAATCATTCCTAACAGTGAGGGTTATAACTATTATTTTTCTTTTAAAGCAAACTTGCATAGGGATATATTTTCATTGATCCAGATTCGAACTATTCGTTGAAAGGAAATAAATCGGGTGTTAACCCTAGAGTTTCACTTTTCCTGAATTCTTTGTCGAGTATAGCCATACTTAGGCAAATCTTTCTTGGAAAATATTTGATTAGAAATGATGTTGAAAAATAGAGTTTTCTTCCATCATTATGTTCTTGATAACAACTGGGTTTAGCGTTCTCATTTTATGCAGGCAAAAAATTATTCATGGATATAATGATAAGAATTTTAAAGGACTAAGATTTTTTCGTATAATTCCTTCTATGTATTTCTTTACAACCTGCGGCTATTCTTTGTAATAAGCATTGAGAACAGATCTAGTTATTATCCTAATCGAAATAGTAGAAGAGATAATAAGACGTATTAACCGTCTATAAATTAACACATATTTTTGGAAGATTTAATCTAAGTATCCTAAACTTCCATGATAACATAACAAGTGGATCTGTCAATGTTCCAGGTACCATTCTTTAACAAAAATCTTAATCCAAAATAGCGAACATACTAGAATTTTCAACAAAGATTTCGAACGGAAATGGATTCATAAAACCTTATTCATTATTCTAAGTCTGAAGATTCAAAAGACTATTTAATGTTTCATACTTCGATTCGTATTCACCCTCATACATAGATAAAATAAAGAAAACCATAGATAATAATAACTTTTATAATCACAGTCAATCCATAGAACCTTTTCATAATTTCTATTCTATCAAATAAGGAAGACGCAACCACGCTCCTCCCAACCTTAGATTCAGAGCTGCCTCTGGCACACTCTAATCACCACCGATCCAAATCCTGCAATCTTAAGAGTGGTAGCCATTTAACCTTGTCAAAATCCTTTTCATCCAACACTCACGTGTTATTTCATAACCAGAAGATATCCTCCTCAACATAGCAGGCAGCGTCCTTCCTCTTGGATATGTCTTTATACTCTTTTGCCTAGGTCTTGGGCAATAGCCGATTCCCCAAGGAATCGTGTTGTTGTTCAAATCCCTATTTTCTAAGGAGTGTGTCCAATGCCATCAATGCACTCCTTGACACTTGTTTGACAAATTTCTCAGGTTAACTTCAGTTTTGGCCTACCACCCTTAGGATGTCGATTTCCTCATTTAGCATGGCTGCTCGTACCATTATTCATTTATTTATCTTTATTAAAAAAAAAGTGTCTCTTACAATGGTCCATATATGGACACTTGGCATCTTTCAGTTCTGCCAAAAATATAGTCATCCTCTTAATTAACTACTAACTTAACAACTAGAAATTTAAATAATTAATAAAACTCGGAAGTCGTTTTAATTTGGGGATATTACACAGTCACTATGAGTTTGTCGTACTGCCCTTTGGGTTGAAAAATGCTCCAACATATTTCATGTGTCTAATTAATAGTATATTGAGTAAATACTTGGACAAGTTTGTAGTCGTCTTTATCGACGACATATTAATCTATTCTAAAAATCAGCAAGAACATTGAGAGCATTTAAAAATAGTCCAACAAGTATTAAGAGAACAAGAACTATATGCTAAATTCAGTAAATGTGATTTCTTTAAAGATAAAATCCAATACTTAGGACATGTGGTGTCTAAAGATGGTATATCGGTGGATCCCGATAAAGTTAAAGCTATAATGGAATGGCTAGTCCCTAAAAACGTAGCTGAGAAAAGATATTTTATGGGAATTACTGGCTATTACCGTAAATTAATTGAAGGATTTTAAAAAATTGCATATCCTATAACTTCATTACAAAAGAAGGGTAAGGAATTTGAATGGAATGAGAAATGTGAAACCAGCTTTAATAAACTGAAGTATTTATTAACAACAGCTCGTATCCTAAAGATAGCATAGCCCTATAAATATTTTTCTATATGCACATAGAAGTTGAATCAGAAGAAGAAGAAGAAGAAGAACCTCATACCCCAATTTTGAGGAGATCATCTCGAGAAAGAAGGAAACCAGAAAGGTATTCCCCTCCTGACTTTCGGTCTAATTTTGCTTTGTCTATTACTGATGATGATCCTAGAAATGTGAAGGAAGTCGTTGATTCAAATGATAGTGATCTCTAAAAGAAGGTCGTGGTTGAAGAAATGGATGCCTTGGACAAAAATGAATCTTGGGATCTAGTTGAGTTACCAGCTAGAAGAAAAGTCGTTGGCAACAAATGGTTGTTTAAAAGAAGTTCAATGTAGAAGGTAAAGTTGAGAAATACAAAGCACGCTTGGTAGCAAAGGTATATTCTCAAGTAGAGGAAATTGATTTTTGTAAAATATTTTCTCTTGATGAAAAATCAACTTCTATTAGATTCCTTCTTGCAATTGATGTTAATTTTGATCTTGAAGTAGAGTAGATGGATGTGAAGACAACGTTCCTACATGGAGACCTAGAAGAAGAAATTTACATGAAGCAACCTGAATGATTTACTGTAAAGGGTAAGAAGGATTTGGTTTGCAAGTTGAAGAAGTCCCTTTATGGTCTAGAACAGTCTCCAAGGATGTGGTACCAAAATTTTGACACATACATATTGGGATTGGGATTTGTGAGAAGCAAAGTTGATCACTATGTCTACTGCAAATAGGTTGGAGAACATTTTTTTAATGTAATTTTGTATGTCGATGACATGTTGTTGGTTGGAAATAGCATGAAGGTTATTAAGGAGGTGAAAACGCAAATATCCTCCAAGTTCTACATGAAGGATCCTGATGCTGCTAATTTCAGCTTGGGGATGGAGATCAAGAGAAACCGTGAAGAAAGGAAACTTTGGATGAACCAGAGAAAATATGTGGAAACAATACTACACAGTTTTAATATGCATGAATGTAAATCAGTAAAATTTCTTATTCTTGTAGGTGTAAGATTATCTGCAGAACAATGTCCCGATACATATGAAGAAAAAGAAGACATGTCCCATGTTCCTTAGGCAAGTGCAGTTGGAAGTTTGATGTATGTCATGGTATGCACTAGACAGACATTGCCTATACAATGGGAGTTTTGAGCAGGTATATGTCAAAATTGGGAAAGGAACATTGGACAATTGTGAAGAGGGTGTTCAGTTATTTGCGTGGAACAACAAATAGTGCAATCTGTTACCAAGGAAGAACTGAACAAGACAAGGTGTTGAATGTACATGACTTTGTTGATTTTGACTGGTTTGGAGATCTGGATCACAAAAGATCTACAAGTGGGTATGTATTTAACCTATTTGGAGGTGATATCAGTTGGATTAGTAAGAGACATGTTGTATTGGCACTATCAACTACAGAAGTTGAATACATGGCAGCCACTCATGAAAGTAAAGAGGTTGTATGGTTGCAAACATTGTGTTCGGACATTGGGTTTGACCAGCAAGTTGTAAGGTTAGATTGTGACAATCGTAGTGCAATATTCCTGGCAAAGAACCTTGCTTATCACTCAAGAACGAAGCATATTGATGTGCAATTTCACTTTGTAAGAGACATGGTTGAAACCAAAAAGGTGTTACTCAAGAAAGTCGACACTTTGAATAATGTTGTAGATTCATTGACAAAATCTGTGAGCACTGAGAAGTTCTCTTGGTGTAAAGGAGCAATGGCCATTCGTGCCCTGGATTGTTGATCCAATAAAATATTGTACCCCCAATAAGCAAAGATAACAAGTGGGAGAATGTTGAGTATATGTTATATTCTTTGCACATTTCTGTGTGGGGGGAGGGGGGGGGGTTTGACCATGCAATGGTCTGTGAAATTCTAATTCACAGCAGATCTAAAGTGTTGAGGATACCTCACAAAGAAAGAATGAGCAAAAAGAGTGAAAACTGCAGAAGAAGAATAATGCAGCAGAACTCAGATAGGAGCAGAATAATATCACATGTTCCAATAATCAGTATAATAAACAATGATGTTACAATGGAGAGACTTTGCATCATGCATGAGAATTAGAACCTCAGTTGGTCTAGCATAGGGATTATCACCACTGGAGTGCTTCGAAAGACTCAAAGTCAACTGAACTGAACCTAAACTCAGCTAAATGAAGTCACAATCAATTAACTGACTAAAGAGGGCGCAAGAGTGAGTTTGTCATGCATGCCAGTCAGAAAAGGGTGCATGAGGCCACAATCAATGGCATCCAAATCTCTAACCCCCCACAAGAGTTAGCTAAATCAGGTGGACTAGACTAGAACACTCAGTAAGTTCCTATGAAATAGGGAACTGACTTAAGTGGTCCTAAAATGATGCATGTAGGGCTTAGAAGGTGGTAGATGGATCCTGGATGACATTTGCACACCACGAGGGGGAAAATGACATCATCAACAACTAGGAAAAATAAATAATGTTAGGTAGGACAAGGATGGAGTATTGAAATATCCTAACATGGTCAATCCCCTCCATCTAGTGCTATGTCATATGCGCAAGGAATTGGATCGAGGGGGGCGTTCCAACACCATCCCCCTTTCGTGAAGCAGACGGTCGTTTCTGTCCTCGCGAGCACAACAAGCACCAAATTTTTTTTATGATGTTTTTGACTATTTTGGGGAATTTTCTAAAAGTATGTAATTTAATCCTAGTCAAGGGATTGGGGTCTATTTTCTAATCTAGATTAACGGATTAGGGTATTGAATGTTGTGGAATACCTACATTGTGTTGTGAGTGATTCATAATGATAATGAGAAAATTAGGAGCGATGGCTCCAAGGTTTGTTGGTTTTTCCCGGTCAAGGGTTTACAAGGTAGATCTATGTGTATTATGTGAATGTTGTGGTGTAATCTTTGTTTTTCTTAAAAGAATCTGTATGCTTTGCTTCTCTGCACAAGATTAAAACTTACAAAAACACAAACCATAAATAATAGTAGTGATGATCCTTCAAAGGGAGGCCTCCTCCTCAGGCAGTACACCATGAGATAACTTCAGAAACTAAGTAATCGGCACACCATACGCAGCAAACTGATAATTTCATTGATGTCTTCCAAAATAGAGCTTTACAACACTTTCAAAAATATTATTCTTCCCCTCCTCTCTTCCTCTAATAATGACTTTTGCTATGAATGTATAGATATATGTGCTTTAGATGGGTTACAACATATCGCCCAATCTCAATCTAACAGATCTAATCAAATTTAATCAAATCTAGCTTTTACAATTCTAGAAAATTAAAAAATAGTTCAAAACATCAAATATAGGTTTTACATGTAATTTGTGCAGATTTGCATTAAAGAACCCTTGATATTTCGTAAATTGTAACCAATTTTGGAAATGGATCACATTTACTCAAGTTATCATGCTTGAAACAAAACCCATGTCTCAGATTTTTCAAATTCAGCTTCATCTGCACGAAAATCGAGCAAAAGTTGGATGTTTCAAAATCACTACTAATTTGGGTTGAAGCATTAATCACGTGCTAAAGACCAACACATGCAATCTGGCTATGAACCAACTCACCCATATCCATATTAGGCGCCTTAGGAAGAAAAATCATGTGCCGAAATTTTCACGCAGGTGCTCCAACCATGAAAACTAACTCGGTTTACAAGTTTTTGGACAACTTGTAAATATATGTTGTTTAACCCTTTAATGATTTAAAAACTTGTTTATTCGTCAAGTAATAGGAACATATATGTAAAAACATCATTAAGTACCTAGAGGCTCTTTTGACATGGATTATGAGGACTTCAAAGATTAAAAAGATAAGATTTGATCACAAAAGGAGTAGTCTAGATAACACAAAAAGACAAAACTACAAGTCAAAATAGGCACAATTTGTGCATCCTACATCTTCCCCACACTTGATGGTTTGCATGCCCTCATGCAAAGCACTGATGACCTTAGGATTTGATCTTCTCACTATATTTGATTTTTCTACCCAAATTCTCGTAATCGACTTCTTGTAGCAATATTGTCTAGCCATAATATATCAAATTATAAATCGGTTATGTATGAAGCTTGGTGAGGTTGTTAATATCACCCTTATGCTTTTGTCCACCAAGTTTCATGGCCAATGGATGTATGAATCTCAAGAAAACGAACAAAATGGTTGAAGAAAACGGTGCACATTTTCTTGAAAAATATAATATGAAATTGATTGAAACTTGGTGTGTTTAGTCTTCATACCTTGATGCATTTATGGTCCAAGTTTCGAGGAAAACAACTCACGAATCAAAATTTATCAACAAATCAATTTATATCGTGTTTATGGAAAAAAAGGGTTGATTGTAGCTACCAGGGGCTGGAGGTACACTCAACCTGGATGTGATCTAAACAACATTAGAGACATTGCATGTCCCTATGCAACTCAATCATTATGCTCTCTAGTATCCTCAAAATCTTGCAGTTCCAACCTTTGATTTACTCTATAGTGTTTCAGTTGCCTAGAAACAATCAATAGGTTTCTATGATTTGTAAAAATAATCTCAAGCATTGGATGTTCTCCCCTCGCCTAGATCTTAGAATGGAATTCACACTTATAAAAGAACCTCATATATAATTCCCACTTGATTTGATTTTTCAAAAATGAAGAGAATGCCTTCAACTGGACATCTCCTACAACTAGGTTAGGATTCCATTCAATTTCATTGCCCCAAAAGAATTTGAACTGATAAAGTTCAGACAACAGATCATTTTCTCTTGGAGGAGATTCATTATAGATTTCAATAAAGTCCAAAATACTATGTATTTCAAATTTCTTACTTGCACTTAGTCTGGTCATTCTGAAATTTGTCCACTGCTCACGTAAATACATAGAATAAAATTTTCCTAGATACCTACAGGAAATTGCTTGTAAATCCAACTGATGCATTCTTCATGTATCTTCTTCCTTAACTACTAATTGCTTTTGTAATACCTGTATCTTCAATTTCCATTTTTCTCTTCAACTAAATATTAGGAAAACCATGCTTCCTGCATTCGTTGAATTTCAAACTTGTATTGTTGCTTGTAAATGAGACCCAAGTCATATAGCTCGTCCTTTCCTTTTCGTTTAACAATATTAAGTTGGGTTGATGCAATAGCCAGAGTATTTGTCCAAATGTCATCAAGAATCTAATTTATAATATCATAAGCATATTCTATTGTTTTGGATTCACCCTTAATTGATGTAGAAGGAGAAGAAAATATGGTTTTTTTAGTTGTAGAGGCCAATAAACAGCTTAATCTTCAAAATCATGTTTTGTTTCTTTATCCTCTTGTTTTGATGATACCATTATCTAGTATGTCTTTTGAGTGTTTTCAATTTTCTGTTTAGGCTATCATTTTCTTCTTGTAATTTTTCCCCTTTTTGTTTTAACCTTTTCATTTTCATATGTAACTTATGAACATGAATTCTTTCTACCTTTTATGTAATGCAGAAAAATAATAATAATAATAATCAAGCTTAGATTTTTAAAAATATGTTGTCGGTGACTCAAAATTCTCTAAATCATACTTGTGTTGATCCTGTGATTCAACATGGTCTTATTGAGTTGCTAATACTAGAAATTCCTACTGAAAATGTTTGGTTCATGGGCTTCCGAGGTGATTTCACAAAAATATCATGTGGGTTATAGTTTCCTCTACAATCAATTAGCCATTTTCCTTATATATGATGCCTTACTCTTTGTTCCCCTATCACTTATTATTCTAACAAAAATTGTTCCCAAGACATTAAATTTTTGTAATTCTGTGATGATAAACAGCTTAACTAAACAATGGCGATGCATACTGTTGGTAGATTTTTAAAAATATGTTGTTGGTGGCTCGAAATTCTCTTAATCAAACTTATGCTCATCCTCTGACTCAACATGGTCTTTTTGAGTTGCTACTTCTGGAAATTCCTATTGAAAATGTCTGGTTCATGTGATGCCTAGGTTATTTTGCAAAATTATCATGTGGGTTGTAGTTTCCTCTACAATCAACTTAGCCATCTTCCTTATTTATGATGCCTTACTCTTTGTTCCCCTATCACTTATTACTTCTAACAAAAAGTGCTCCCAAGACAAATTAAATTTCTACAATTCTGTGATTATAAATAGCTTAACTAAACAACGGTGATGCATACTATTAGTAGCATTTTCAAGGTGCTTTGAATTGCCATGGACATTTTTCCAAACTTTTCCAAGTAGGGTGGGTACATTGATCAATTATTCACCTTTTCACATAATAATCGAATGTGGTAAATAAAGATATCAAGGTGCTTTGAATTGCCATGGACATTTTTCCAAACTTTTCCAAGTAGGGTGGGTACATTGATCAATTATTCACCTTTTCACATAATAATCGAATGTGGTAAAGATATGCTAGGTTGTAACGACCCTCACACGTTAAATATATTAACCCACTAAGCTTTAAACCAGATACGTTGTGCTCCTTTTATCCAATATGGTCAAGGGCTTCCTCTTTTCATGAATTGCTTCCACGAACTAGGGTTCATCAACCTCTGCGTTTTGACCCATTTTTCTTATGTTTGTGGTAATCATGTAGCAACAGCAATGGTTATCTCTGAAACTAGAATTAGGAACCCTATGATATTTGTGCAGGCCCCATCGAAACTAAGGGTGAATTCCTGAGTCATTTCCTCGTGATATCCCCTCAATCTCTCAAAGAAAGAATACCACCCAATCCTCTGAAAATTTTGTTTTCTCTGTGTATCTTTTTCAAAACATTCAACAAATTCAAGTTCATGTCGCTTAGCAATGATCACGACATGCTTTCCCATTAGATCACAGAGATATGAATACCCAAAATTGCTCTACTTGATTGCAATGTGAACTCTTTGTGTTAGTGACACCAAGAATAAGGGAAATGGAAATGCAGATAAGGATTATGGGATACCAGTTAGGAAACAAGGGCAATATTTTAGAGATTGTCTGGTTCAAAACAAGATTATTGGCAGTGATCATACGTAAAATCATATCATATCATACCAAAATATTTGGTGGTCGTGATGTACCATGATGATTTTTATTTGGATTTCGATTTGACAAGGTGATGACATGAGGAAAATAATGGAAAGACAAGGAAAATGAATAACTCATGAAGTTTCAGAATACATAAGGTTATATAGATGATTGTTCCACATTATTTAGATGCATAAATAAGTAAAATCATACCTCTTATTTTCTACATATCCTAGCATTTGATCTTAATGTAGTCACTTGAGTTTTGTTGGGAAAAATTCTGGAAATGTTGAACCATTTATAATGATGTTGTAGTTTTGTTTTATTCTGATCTTGGCTTGATTTTTTTTATTTGAAATCGGATCTTGTTGTAAAGAACTCTGTCGCAATACTTAGTCGATGAATACTTTGCTTTTGCTGAAACAATAATTTTACTATTGAAACATGAATTATGGACCAGCCTTTGTAATAGAGAAATTAACTCAAAAATTGCAATAGAAGCATGTTACAATTTCAAAAGACTTCCCTTTTTGAACCAAGAACCATGCCTCATCAAAGAACCTCATGGGGATGAAACATGTTCAAAAATTGTTGTAAATGTTGAAACTATCTTATTAAAAATTTCCCAAATTCTTATAACTTGTCAATGGGGTGCAAGGTCTTCATCTTGAACCATCCTTGTGCAAGCCATTCCATGTGAATAAATGTTTTGTAGTCAAATATGGAATGATCCATTGGATTACTAACCCTTAAGGACGGCATAGGTGATCAAGGGTTTATATGTCCCCAACTTTATCAGCATACACCTATCAAGGAAAAGGGCCACTAGAAGCCAACACCCAAGTTCTATGGCCTCTACCAAATCCTTCTAGTGCATTGTACAAGTTTCCCATTGAGTCTCTCTCTACCTAGTATCCACCCAATATTTCATGTGGGCTATTTGAAGAAAGTGGTAGGGTCAAATTGTCATATTCAGGCCATCCTCCCTAAACTTGATGCAAAGGATTCCATTTGGTTACAATCATAGGTTGTTAGACAAATGAGAGCATCCACTCTACCAATACCTTATCCACAAAGTATTGATACAATGGAAGGACATACAACCCAAAGATGTCAATTAGGAACCAGTCGAGATTTTACAATAATGTCCCACCTCCAACCTTGAGAACAATTATGCCTTTCAAGGGGGGGCATGCTAGGGTCATACCCTAACCTCCCTACTTAGGAGGGGTGCTTAGGAGAAGCTAATTAATGTACAAGGTAATCTTCTTTGAATAAGGCCACTAAGCAATTGATATGTGATTAATTAATGTAACAAGATTGTCATTATAGAAAAAGGCCTACTATGTAGTTGGTACTTATTAATGTGGGACCACCAATCACTAGGGTTTGGGTAGTGAGAAACTATTTATAGTGGTAGGAAGCTACGTAATGTTTTGTCTAGTGATTGTTATTGTATTGGATCTCTATTCTTTAGAGGTTTCCCCCTCAAAGAGGCCCATGAACATTCTCTCTTTCTAGATTATCAATGAAAGTTAATATTCAACAAATTCGATACTTTTGTTCTTCCTCTTTTACTTTCTGTAGATCATTTTTCTTTTGGTAATTTGCTCCTACTTGTATTTGTCTACCATATATTTCCATAATAGAGACTCTTATGATCATATTCCTTTGAATGTGATAGAATATTTTGTAGTTGATTCCAATAGTTGATGGAGAACCAAGTGACATGTTACTTTTAAGTTCATGTATGTCATTGTGGAAACTAGAGGCCTCTCTAGGAAGATCTGAATTATTGTTGGTCGTTTTTTCATCAATGGGCTCTCATCTACCGTCACTAATTTTATTTGTTCTTAGTATTTATGATTTACGAACCATCTTGAGAACATAGTGAAAATTGTGTGAAAGTTCCTAGTCATCTTTTTTAAATCTATAAATTCCAAACATGAAAATTTGAAGTACATGGAAATATGCAATTAAACAATTAAATGCCCATGTCAATGATTGCATGTCACAATATCCATATACACTATTCCAAGCTTATTATGGAGGAGAAGAAAAAGGTCATCCAAGTTAATTGTTTTCTGTCACAATATCCATACCCATCAAGCCATGCTTATGGAGGAGAAACATGTGAATTATACATATTTCTACAAATATACTATTGATGATTTATTATAAAATGACAATGACCAAATGATTGAAAAGTATGACATACAACAGAGGTAACAAGATGAGCAAATCAATCTGAGATCCACCATGATGGTGGCATAGGACAACTCATCATGGTGGCTGAAGGTACACTACATTTATTATGGTGAAGTTTCTTTGATGCAAACTAAAAGGAGATTTACAAAATTGGGTTACAAAATTGGGTCTAGACCAATGGATCATTCTCTCAGGAGTAACATGCGCTTTAGATCTCACAATTCAATTACATATTTCATCGACATATCCAAAAGGAAGACTTGGTCTAAGTGTGGATAATGATTTCTCGAGCATCAATAAGATCAATGAATTGGGACTAATGTAAACCACTTCTTTTAAAATCCCTGCAATGTGGTTTTGTAAATTCTCGGAGCAATGAAGTTTTTTGTATTTACATAGAAGGTGGGAGTTTTCAAGGTCCCATTTGAGTGCTTGAGCTTAATCATTGAATCTTGGGACTACATCCCAAGCACCTAAACTCAACCCCTATATCCCTCAAAAAGGAACCTTGACAGTTTTCAAGGGATTGTGATTTTGCCTATATGGTTTCATGGAAATTATTTATGGAGAATACATAGTTGAGGAAGGACATTGAATAGGACACAGAGGGGAGTGAATCCTCTCATTGGACTCCTTTAATGACAAGACAATCCAAAGGGCAAGGTGAAGAATTAACAATGAAGATTTTTTGCTTGCCTTGATTAGTAAAAATAGGAAAGTATAATGTAAATGTGTTATAGGTTGTTAACATGTGTTCTTCATATTTTTGGAATCACTAAAGCAACTCAAAATGTATCTCACGGCATATTGTCCATAGGAAATAGCCAAAGTGGCCAATATAAACAAATATTGAAAACAAGGTGATAGTAAATGAAAGTCACCAAAACTAAAATGTGGAAAATTTTAAAATAGCAAAATGTTTTTAATTTCAGAATAATGTGAAAATACCATAAAACTAATAAAAATATTGTTATATAAAAATCTTAAAATGGCACAATATTTTCATTTCAATGTATAAGTTATAAATAGCATATCCATAGTGTTCAAGCATATTATTCAAATTGCCTTTTACGTGCTTCAAGGCCCATGCTCATTCCTAAATACCCTAAACTTCTTCAAATATCATGATGCATCAAGCAACTAGGTCAATTATGTAACTATACATACCATTGTCATGGAGCAAGTAAATAAAAAATTAAAAAGAAATAATTAAAGAAACACCCCACTTCAAAATCCTACAAAGTTAGAAGAAACATTACTGTTATACCAAAATGATTATTTGCAATAGGCAATAGATCTCTTAAAACAGACTTGTGTTTTCTAAAAATAGAAAGAAAAAAAATAACAGACTCGTATTTAAAAAAAAAAAAAATAACACTCATGTTTTCTAAAAATAGAAAGAAAAAATAAAAAAATATTTTGATGATAAAAAAAATTCTAAAAACTCAAATAAAAGTAATTAAATTGACTTTGTCACAATAACTATAATTACCGGACATCCTTATTAAGAAGTGAAAGCAACTTTAACTTCTAGCTTTCGACAAACCTCGTCACAATAGATATATTATCCCGTCATGCTTATTAAGTGGAACTGAAAGAAACTTCTAACTTTTGATACTTACTAAGATATTATACCATGGATGATTTTATTACCAAGTGACAGAGGACAATCGGGTTAACTATATAAAAGGCCTGAGCAAATACATAATTGACACAACTCCCAATACAAACTGTTAGGGAGAATTAAATCAAATTCACCAAGACCCTAAGATATGAAATCATTAAAATGGCAAAATGTTTTCCACTCAATTTTGATGTGAAAATACTTTGAAATTGATGAAAATTGGGATAAGTAAAAGTAGTAAAAACCGCAAATTATTTTCATTCAGGAATTTAAAGTTCAAGAAAAAAAATGCATAGTACTCAGACAAGCTATTCAAATGGCTTACCACTGGTTTTAAGTTCCGTTGTTGCGGCCTTAAGATAAGATAAAATAAATTTATTAATGTCCAAGAAATGACCACAAAACGTAAGTAATAAGAATGTGTGGTACCATGATGTCAAGGTGAAAGTGTTAAGACAGCTATTAAAAGCCAGGAAAAAGTTAAAAAACAAAAAGAGGTAACTCCAAAGAAAGTCAATCCAGAAGAAAAACATACATTGTGCCTGTAGGATAAAAGACAACCAAAACGCCCTGTCTTTCTGGCGATTTTGGAATAAAGACTGGTTAAAATTTTTGCTGAAAATTGTTATTTTCCCATTTTTTGGATTTCAGTAATTATTATTATCTGTTTCAAAGTAATTGTTCAATTTTAAAACTACCCGGATCACCCAAATTGTGATCTGAGCACTCCAAGTTGCGATTTGGGCAAATTTGCTCTGCCGGATTCTGGCAAGTCAGGGGCGTTTTAGTTAGCATTTTAGTTAGCCCTTAGCCGGTACAGAATAAAAATGTATTAATGTCTCCTGCAAGGCCAGAGAAAGCAAAAGATGTTCAACTGCAAAATGTGCTCCTACCTTAAACTTTCACCATATAGAAATAGGAGACTATGCTGGAATTTCAGTTGTGCATGTGAACAGCTTTCCAATCATGCAAATTATATTGACACTTTCTGAAACAAATCTAAATGCGTTGCTCTTTCATTACTTACTCTCGAAAGTTTTGTTCAGTAAGAAAATGCATAGTCATAGAGACAATTTATTGAGACAGCTTTACTGATATTTCTTAAAACTTAACTCTATAATCAATCAAATCAGCATTTTGGTTGCCCTGCAATCTGATGCATTATGCCCAGCTTCCAAAACTAATTTCAAAGAGCCTTACAAATAGAACACAACCTTTTCTCGGAAAACAATATATCCAAGGCTACTGCAGACAACTCATGAATAAATCGCCAAATCCGTAACGCTAGTTTGGCAAAAGAAACGTGACTTACATAAGCTAGAGCTTCTGAATTATAACCGAGTTCATAAGCCCTGCTTCTTCTATTGTCTGTGTGGGATCATCCAATGGCTTTGGCGGAAAGCCCATCACCTGTAGTTTATATGATGGAGCAACTCCAGGACTTGTAGCACTAACGAAGGCCCGTATATCAGCCAACCGTGTGATGATGATTTAAACGAACTACCATGCCGGTCCCATCAGACAATCGAAACTGGACAGAGGTGAAAGGCTTCGAATAATCCACTGCAAGGCCTTTAGAAGGCTGAAAGTTAGCAATAGACTCATTTGTAGTACTTGGCTCATGAACTGAAGAAGATAGATTTCATGTGGTGCTTGGCTCAGAAACAGAGCTGAAGCTTCCCATAGTTCTACCTACATCTTGAAATTGGGGAGTTTTTTGCACTCACCTGCATTACCATCATTGTTTGATTGTAATATTAAACAGACATTAAAATGATTATGTGAATGTGAAATTTGACAATAAAATGAAAAAGGTTTTGATGATGTCATGCAAATATTGGAAAAAGAAAAGTAAATAGTTCTTTGAATTATGATGTGGATTCACGCTGACAAGAAAATGCATAGGCATAGAGACAATTTATTGAGACAGCTTTACTGATATTTCTTAAAACTTAGCTCTATAATAGTCATGCAAATATTGGAAAATGAAACCAAATAGTTCTTTGAATTATGATGTGGATTCATGCTGACAAGAAAATGCATATGCATAGAGACAATTTATGTGAAATTGGGGAGTTTTTTGCACTTTCACCTGCATTATCATCATGGTTTGATTGTAATATTAAACGGACATTAAAATGATTATGTGAATTTGAAATTTGACAATAAAACGAAAAAGGTTTTGATAATGTCATGCAAATATTGGAAGAAAAAAAAGTAAACTGAGACATCATCAAGTGAGAGATTGAAGAAAACATACTCAATAGTACTCATTTCTCCGCATGTGACCGACTTGAACCGTAGAGTTTCTATTTGAAGGCTCTAATTCTTTTGGGCTTTCGGATTTCTTTAAGCTGTGCAATAAAAGAAAAACATAAAAGGCTAATCTTGACGTTAAGTGAAAAAGGAACTAATAGCAAAACTAAGGTCATTTAGGCTTGCAGAATATAACAAGCTAATAGCTCACATCTGTGCTACCAGCAATAAGTCCATCTATCGTCCAGCCTGTTTTCAGCAATTATTCAGTCTGAGGCTCTCAGTAAACTTATAAAGTAGATTGTTCTGGCATATAAAATATTGCATAATATGACAACTGCTGATAGACATCTCAGTGTTGCGGAATATTACTCTGTAGACAAAAAAACATTGTGGAAAAAGAACAAAATGTAACCAACTTTATCTCCCCAACCATTGCAGAATAAATGACCTCACTTAGTTGACAAAAACTGCCAAGCAGTCCAGTACATACAAGTCACATACCTCACAGCACAGTTTGAAACAGAGACAAGCCATCACTCTATATTGCATTAACACTTAATGAGCTATAACAGCGATCAAGACTATCATTGGTATGTTGCAGCCCTGGGCATAGTTGCCCCTGAAAATGTGCTTGACAGTATAACCGCACTTCAAAGGTAAAATATATCTTAATTATTTATATAAAGAACTATCATAAATAGAGAAATTAGAATCCCCTCGATTTATTATGCACTACTGGTCTAGGGCCTAGGTTACTATTTTCTACCCTCGTTTTAATGATTTTAATATTTGTATTCCCGTCTTTTCCAGAAAAATACTACTCTCATTTGTATCCATGTGCAAGGAGAGGAAAACCATTTTTTCATCAAAACTAGTGCATAACATTCAACCCTACCCAAATTTCATGAGCATACACATATGACACATGGAGCAGCAGACCAATATATAACATAAATGATGGAATTCAAGGTGCAATTATAAGCCCCGTCACTCAAATTATTCTATGCAAATAAATTACCAAAATAAACATTTCAACAAGAATCCAAATATATTCTGGACTCATATAAAACAATTGTGTTTCCCTCCCACTAACATATTAATCTCGACTTTCTAGTGACTGTCTTGTATTCTGAGAAACAAATTTCCATAACACTGATAACTTAATGGAAAACTTTTCTTTCGCAGGTAGAGATGTGTATATGTTGTATAATCTAAGAGGGGACACACCTGTCATCATAAATTTCCCTTTTCATGCTTTATGACTCTATATATCATTTCTTAGTGTCACATGGTTGTAGACATACTTTTAACTTTGCATGCTTATGACTCTAAATATCACTTCCATAAATCTATCATAACCCTGGATCTATTAAGCACCTAGTGGGATCAAAGAAAACCCCAAGTGCAAACTTTTTGCTGCTTAGAAGATCCCAGGTTAACATGGATCTATGCTAGTTTTATTTGTGATGGTAATGTAAAAATGACTGACTCTTTCTTTTTCTTCTCTTTTTGAGATTTGACAAGGGACATCATTTTTTTTGTTTTAGTTTACTACTGTTACCCACAGACATCACATCTTCAACCCCGATCTGAATAAATTGCACTTTCACTTCTCTTGGTGCAATTACTCAGTTGCTTTTGTTGGGCATTTCTGGCATATGAATGTTGGAAGGATGCCTAGGACAAAAAGTTTAGTTTACTGTCTTCAACTTGTATTAGATTTTATTATGCAGTGGTATTTTCCCGACTTTTTTTCTACTTTTGAAAACCTCAAGCTTCAAACACCTATGGTAAACAATAAATTATAAACCCTATACCATGTCTGACACAATGACATTTTACAAATCTTTCTTCAGTATAAAGTCTTTCTAAGAGAATCAACTCTCCTATTTTATAAAAACCAATGCCTGGGGAAAATAACAAGGATATCCATTTCTCATATTTGAGGGTTCAACACATGCCACAACCAATGCCGATTAATGCTCACATGCACTTAATCTTCATTCATCCACTAGTGATAAGGTCAGACCAATTTTGGGGGTTATTTCACTATCCTGTTGCGGATACATGATAAATTGCTTAGTAATATCTTCCTGAAGTCTTCACAGGCGTGAATATCCAAATCATTTCAATTCTTACTTTTGAACATTCACATTTGGTGTAGATTAGTCAGCCTTCAAATGCTTCGTAACAAAAAGCAATCTTCCTTTACCTCTTGCTTAAGGTTTAGAAAAATCTTGGAATGAAAATGGGATTAATGTAGTATCCTCCTTGTTTTAAAACATTTCAAGGTTGCCCTTTTAATGTGGTTCTCTCATTACATAAATAGGAAACGACAAATTGGCCGATATACAAGCGTTAAAACAAAATTGATAATGTTTCTAACCAATACGGTTCCCATAAAGTGTTGATAATCCATTGATTTGTTCCTGCAATAGCTGAATATTGAAAAAACAGAGTTCAAAGTTTACCACATTTCCAGTAATAGAAAGGTCCTGTCCAACATAATGAACACCTTGTAAGAGAATTCTTCAAGAATAGTTGATTCAGTGTGCATCTGAAAATTCAAAATTTTAGAAAGTAGTCTAAAAATTCAAAATTTTAGTAGGAAGTATTGTTATCACACAACTCTGCACCAAGAAGAAAGAACAGATCCGAGTGCTAATTATAGGCGATCTAGCCGTGTGATAGTTGTAGGCTAGATGCCTCTCCATTCAGACTGGTGTTTTTTCAATCTCAAGGGGGTGTCTCTATGTTTGTGTGTGTTATTTTATAATGACTAATTATAAAACCAATTTAGATCCACACACTTAAGCTGCCCTCTAAGCACCCAAAAGCACGCAGGGACAGGGTAAAAACTGTAAATATAATTGCATAAACTGTGATTAGTTTTGTTCATTAAGTTTTCAGCAGCAAATGAAAATGAATAGATGAGATTATGAGTGAAAGAAAGATTCAAAATAAATGCACGAGAAGAAGAATATTTGCCTTACGTGAAAGAACAATCAAAACCAATGCATAAAAGTAGCAACACAATCCTTGCCACACGATTGCTCTCAGGAAACAACCAAAAAATTCAAAGAGAGAAAGAACCATCGAAGAACTTGTCTGATATATTAGCATAGAGGTAAGAATCAACCATAGATAAAAACAAACCAGGGGCTGCCCTGTCAATCTCTGGCCTGCAGTTGCAGAAGTGTTGTCATGTCTGGAAGGATGGAAGAAGGTGGTTAGAAGTGGTCCAGAAATCCGCCAAAAAGAATCCCCTCTCCCTCTGCAACCCTCCCCAACTTACTAAGTTACTAGTGCACCCTAGAACATAGAGAAAAGGAAAGGGATACAACTATGAGTTAAGAATATTTGTATGGCATCTCTCTCCACAAACCTGGCCTAACTCCAAAAGTACTACTGTTTCTGGAAATACCAAATCCACTCATCACCATAGGGTGTAACAGCATGATTAGTGTGCACCAGTACTGCTGTTAGTTGTCTTCAGCATGCACACGTTGAAGATATAAACAGCAGATCAAAGCAAAGGTCATCAAGGTGCATGAAACTTCTGTTTGGCTTGGTATAACTGTCATGTATGCTGGAAACAGCCTTGAAAGAGATCACCCTTTCTCACATTCAATGGGTGCTTCTAAAAATAAGGCTCAGATCTGCTCTCATTTACCATGGGCTCTCATCTACCATCAATGGGCTCTCATCTACCATCATCACTTTTATTTGTTCATTTTTTTAAATCTATAAATTTCAAACATGAAAATTTGATGTACATGGAAATATACAACTAAAAAATTAGATGCTCATGTCAATTATTGCATGTCATAATATCCGTATTCACTAGGCCAAGCTTATTATGGTGGAGAAGCAACAGGTCATCCAAGTTAATTGTTTCATGTCACAATATCCATACTGTAATGTCCCCATTCAAATAAATTTCAAAAAAGAAAATTCCACCAATCTACTAGTTTCCTAGGTTGGGGTGGAAGCATTGGGATTTTGAATAAGGGAGATAATAAACCCCAAATGGACATTAGATTGCCATAAATATATTAAAAGGGCTTAAATAAATATTTATGATAGGAAAATAAGGTGGCACTTGGTCATGGAGACACATTGGTGGTGTGCGACCCACACAAAGCTAGATTCCTCATGCCACATGGCATTCTATTCTCACCCATTCGAATCCAAGGTGGATTCTAATGATCTTGGGGAGTTGGAAGGTCAATATACTTGGCATGACTCAATGAAGGTCGAATTGGAGTGGAAGAGTAACTCCCATGGAAGAGGAAGAAGCATTTTGGAGCTAGCGGAACACTTGGACTAGATTCCCTAGCTCTATGACAACAATAATGAAGATGCTATGACACCTATGACACAAATCAGACCCGAATGCTGACATCTGACATATATGACATGTCAAGGCTACAAATAACCTCCAAGAAGGCGCACAAGGGAGTTAGAGCACCCAAAGAGACACCCATTCGAAATGAGGGAAGATGGAGACTAAGAATTGTTGGACAAGTGGCACACATTGGAATCTCTTCCCAACTTGAGTTGGCATGAATCTTTTGGAAGGAATTCGACCCAAGGAAGTCTTTGGAAGTTTATAAAAATCAAGAACAAAGAAGGAGAGTAGCTTTTGATCATTTATCATTTTGCATATTGGAGAGCATAGCTTGTCCATGCTTGTGGAGTGTTTACTCTACTTGCCTTAGTACCAATTTCGAGGGTGAAAGATTCCCATCCTAATTGGCAATTGGAGAGGCCATTCAGACCTTTCATTTGGATCTACAATGGAGTCATTTGTTGCAGGTTGAATCTACAAGGCAGCTCGTGACATTCTCATCCTCAACTTGCTTCCACCCCTTTCTCACTTTTCTCTTCATATTTTGGCTCTTGGAGGAAGGGCACACTTGGTAAGATGTTGTTCTCTTTGGGGGAGCTCTTGTGGCCCCATTTATTTGTATTCTGATATATATACTCTGTATTTAATACTCAAAAGACTCTCAGGTCGAAATACCAAGTGGAACTATGTAAACTTTTCAAACAATGCATACATGGTGCCATTTTCCCTACATCTTGTTATGAAAGCTTGAAGTTGCTTTATTTCGACTTGTATCAATTTATCTCTGTGATTTTTATGATGTATGGAAAGTCATTAATGTCTGGAAGAAGTTTCATATACATAACTTTGGAACATAAATATCGAATTTCATAGCAAGTGGTGGAGTTTACTAGCATTTCCCCCTATGTGAAGACATGTCCACAAACCTCTGATTTATGGGAGTTGCAGAAGCCTTTAGAAACTGATTGATGATGTATTTTGGAGCCCATTGAAGTCCTTTAACAGTAACATGTCTCTGTTCTGAAATTTGGGAAGTTCGTACAACATTTGGAGATCCATCTTTGACCACTACCCTTGGGGGATTTGAACCTCAATTTGACTAGTAAATTGCCCTACATTTCCCTGATTGTAATTGAATGTTGCAGAAGTATTTTGAGAGTGTCCAAGCATCCATCAGCCTCATTTTTATGTCTTAATACCTTCAAACCCTATTTGGAAGTATTTGGAGCCATTTGAAGCATTGGAGTCATAACTAGTCTAAGGGTCAAATTGGCCAAAATTTGTCATTTTTCCAATTTATCCAAATTTATTAAAAAGGGACACTACACATACTCGTCAGGCGAAGCTTAATGTGGAGAAACACATGAAGTATACATATTTCTACAACTATCCTATTGATGATTTATTACAAACTAACAAAGACCAAATTATTGAAAAGAATGACAAATAGAGGTGACAAGACAAACCATTTCAATCAAAGATCCACCATGATGATGACATAGGACAACTCATCACGGTGGCTAAAGGTACACTACATTTATTATGGTGAAGTTTCTTTGATGCAAACTAAAGGGAGTACAAAAATCAGGTCTAGACCAATGGATCATCTTCTCAAGAGTAACACCCACTTTAGATCTCACAATTCAATTACATATTTCATCAGCATGTCTAAAATGGAGCCTTGGTGTATATTTTCCAATAGGGTTTGGTCTAGGTGTGAATAACAATTTCTCAAGCATCACTAACATAAATGAATTGGGACTAATGTAAACCACTTCTTTTTCAATCTCTGCAATCTGGTTTGTCAAGGGAGTAAACTAAACTCTAGATAATTTGCACCCAAAATCCAGCTGAAATTGATGAAATAGCATTTTTGGATTGTTGAAATTGCAGAATTGGGGTGCCCCAGGGGTAATTGAGGATGCTGAATCCATTTCTGCAATCAAAATTGCAAATTGAACAATCAAAATCACAATTTCAGCAACAAATCACATTACCGGATTCCGACAAAAATCGCCAAAAAGGTGCAAATTGTCTAGAGTTTAGCTTACTCCTTTGTCAAGTCTTAGAGCAGAGAAGTTTTTTGTATTTAAATAGAAGGTGAAAGTTTTCAAGGCCCCATTTATCCCTCAAAAAGAAACCTTGAGGGTCTTCAAGGGATTATGCTTTTTCCTATATGGTTTCATGCAAATTATTCGTGGAGAAAATGTAGTTGAGGAAGGACATTGAATAGGACATATAGGAGAGTGAATCCTCTCATTAGACTCCTTTAAATCACAGGACAATCCAAAGGTGAAGAATTAACAACGAAGATTTTTTGCTTGTCTTGATTAGTAAAAATAGGAAAGTATAATGTAAATGTGTGATAGGTTGTTAACCTTTATCTGTTATTCATATTCTTGGAATCACTAGAGCAACTCAAAATGTATCTCATGGCATAAGTAAAAGACCTATTGTCCATATGGAAAAGCCAAAGTGCCCAATATAAACAAAAAAATAGGTGAGTGAATGAAACTGACCAAAACTGAAACATGGAAATTTTTAAAATAGCAAAATGTTTTCAATTTCAGGCTAATGTGAAAATACCATAAAACTAATAAAAAGGTTATATGAAAATCTTAAAAATGGCAAAATATTTTCGTTTCAATGTATAAGTTATAAATAGCATATAAATAGCATATACTTGGTGTTCAAGCATGTTGTTCAAATTGCCCTTTGCATGCTTCAAGGCCCATGCCAATTCCTGAAAGCCCTAAACTTCTTCAAACGTCATGGTGCATCAAGCACTTTGGCACAAGGCCAAAGATGTAACTACACATACCATTCTCATGGACCAAGCAAATAAAAATTAAAAAGAAATAAATAAATAAGCACCCCACTTCAGTGAATCCTACAAAGTCACAAAAGGCATTACTGTTATACCAAAATGATAATTTGCAATAGACAATAGGTATGACCTCACAGATCCCGTTAAAACAGACTTGTGTTTTCTAAAAATTGAAAGAAAAAGATAAAAATATTGTGATTGTTAAAAAAAACTAAAAACTCAGATAAGAAGTCACTCGATTCACCTTGTCACAATAGCTATACTCACCGGCCATGCTTATTAAGAAGTGAAAGCAAGTTTAATTTCTAGCTTTTGACACGCCTTGTCACAATAGCTATATTATCCAGCCATGCTTATTAAGTGGAAGCAAATGAAATTTCTAACTTTTGACACCCAACTAAGATATTTCTACAAATATAGCATGGATGATATTATTACCAAATGGCAGAGGACAATCAGGTTAACCATATAAAAGGCCTGAGCAAAGCCTCCACTAATGAAAATACATAATTGACACAATTCCCAATACAAACTATTAGGGAGAATTAAATCAAATTCACAAAAACCCTAAGATATGAAATCGTTAAAATGTAAAAATGTTTTCCACTCAATTCTGACTTGAAAATACTTTGAAATTAATGAAAATTGGGGTAAGTAGTAAGAACCGCAAATTATTTTCATTCTGGCATTTGAGAAAGTTCAAGAAAAAATTGCATATTACTCAAACAAGTTATTCAAATTGCCTACCGCAGGATTCAAGGTTCGTTCGTGCTGCCCTAAGAGATAACATAACATCAAATAAATTTATTAATTTCCAATAAATGACCACAAAAGTAGGTCAATGGGACTGTGGTACCATGATGTCAATACAAGGTGGGAGCACTAAGGCAGCTCCTATAAAAAGCAAGTAAGACTCTAACCTAAATACAAAAAAGAGCTAACTCCAAAGATGGAGAGCCGATCCAGAAGAAAAATGTACAAAGAAAGCCAGTTCAGAAGAAAAATGTATTAAGGTTTCCTAAAAGGTCAGAGAAAGGAAAAGATTTTAAACTGCAAACACAATGTGGGACAACCTAAAACGTTCACACCATAGAGCAATAGGAGACTGATTTTCAATCATGCACATTACATACTACAGCTTTTCAATCATGCAGTTGTGCATGAGAACACTTTCTGAAACAAATCTAAATACGTTGCTCTTTCATTAAATACTTTCGAAAGTTTTGTTAAGTAAGAAATATCTAATCTAGAAAATAGTTCTTTGAAATATGATATGGATTCATGCTGGCAAGAAAATGCATAGGCATAGAGACATAATTTATTGAGACAGCTTTACTGATATTTCTTAAAACTTAGCTCTATAATCAATCAAATGAGCGTTTTGGCTGCACTGCAGTCTGATGCATTATGCCCAGCTTCCAAAACCAATTTCAAAGAACCTAACAAATAGAGCACAACCTTTTCTCTGAAAACAATATATCCAAGGCTTCTGCAGACAACTCATGCATCAATTGCCTAGTTTGACAAAGAACCGTGATTTACAGAAGCTAGAGCTTCTGAATTATAACTGAGTTCATAAGACCTGCTTCTTCTATTGTTTGTGTGGGATCATCCAATGGCTTTGGCGGAAAGTCCATCGCCTGCAGTTTATATGATGGAGCAACTCCACGACTTGTAGCACTAATGAAGGCCCGTATATCAGCAACCGTGTGATGATGATTTAAACGAACTACCATGCGGGTCCCATCAGACAATCGAAGCTGGACAGAGGTGAAAGGCTTCGAATAATCCACTGCAAGGCCTTTAGAAGGCTGAAAGTTAGCAATAGACTGATCTGTAGTACTTGGCTCATGAACTGAAGGATATGAATTTGATGTGGTGCTTGGCTCAGGAACTGACGGAGATGGATTTGATGTGGTGCTTGGCTCAGAAACAGGGGAGCTGGAGCTTCCCAAAGTTCTACCCACACCTTGAAATTGGGGAGTTTTTTGTACTTTCACCTGCATTATCATCATTGTTTGATTGTAATGTTAAACAGACATTAAAATGATTACGTGAATGTTAAATTTCACAGTAAAATGAAAAAGATTTTGATAATGTTGTGCAAATATTGGAAAAAGAAAAGTAAATTGAGACATCATCAAGTGAGAGATTGAAGAAAACATACTTGATAGTTCTCATTTCTCCGCACGAGACTGACTTGAACTGTAGAGTTTCTATTTGATGGCTCTAATTCTTTTGGACACTCAGATTTCTTTAAGCTCTGCAATAAAAGAAAAATATAAGAGGCTAATGTTGATGTTAAGTCAAAAAGGAACCAATAACAATAGTAAGGTTATTTGCGCCTGCAGAATCTAACAAGCTAATAGCTCACATCTGTGCTACTAGCAAATAAGTCCATCTATCATCCAGCCTGTTTTCAACAATTATTCAGTCTGAGGCTCTCAGTTAACTTACAAAGTAGATTGTTTTGGCCTATAAAATATTGCATACTATGAAAACTGCTGATAGACATCTCAGTGTTGCAGAATATTTGTCACTGTAGATAAAAATCCTTCTCTGGAAAAAGAGCAAAATGTAACCAACTTTATCTCCTTAACCATTGCAGAATAAATGACCGCATTTAGTTGAGAATAACTGCCAAGCAGTCCAGTACATACATGACAGCACAGTTTGAAACAGCAATCGAGAATGCAAATCACATCTAATCCACCATCTATAACAGCGATCAAGACTCTCATTGGTATGTTGCAGCCCTGGGCATAGTTGCCCCTGAAATTGTGCTTGATAGTATAACCACACTTCAAAGGTAAAAAACACCTTAATTTATTTATATAAAGAAATATCATAAATAGAGAAATTAGAATCCCCTCGATTTGTTATGCACTACTAGTCTAGAATACTATTCTTTTCCCTCATTTTAATGATTTTAATATTTGTATTTCCATCTCTTCCAGAAAATACTACCCTCATTTGTATCCATGTGGAAGGAAAGGAAAGCAAAATTTTCATCAAAAACTCATGCATAACAATCAACCTTACCCAAATTTCATGAGCATACATATATGATACATAGAGCAGCATACCAATATAAAATAAAAGATGGAATTCAAGGCGCAATTATAAGCCACATCACTCAAATTATTCTATGCATACAAATCACCAAAATAAACATTTCAACAAGAATCCAACGATATCCTGGACTGGTATAAAAGAATTGCATTTCCCTCACACACTAACATATTAATTTCTTGACTTTCTAGCGACTGTCTTGTACTTTGAGAAACAAATTTCCATAACATTGATAACTTAATGGAAACTTTTCAATAAGATATTTTTGTTGAGTCAGATTTTCTTAAATGACTTAGTGTTTACTGTCAAAAAATTTGAAATGGCCCCCTCATACTATATTTCTTTCCTGGGTAGAGATGTGGATATGTTTTATAATCTAAGAGGATCCTACTTCATAAAGTTTTATTCCTCCCAGTAGGGACACACCTGTCATCATAAATTTCCCTTTTCATGCTTTACGACTCTAAATATCATTACTTAGTGGCACACGCTTGTAGACATACCTTTAACAGTTTAGCTTTCCATGCTTATGACTCTAAATATCACTTCAATAGATCTATCTTAATTCTTAACCCTGGATCTATCAAGCACCTAATGGGATGAAACAAAAAAGCACCTAGTGGGATCAACAAAAACCCCAGGTGCAAATCTTTTGCTACTTAGAAGATCTCATGTTATCATGGATCTCTGCTAGTTTTAACTTTTATTTGTGATGGTAATGTAAAAATGGCTAACTCTTCCTTTTTCTTCTCTTTTTCAAGATTAGACATGGGACATCATTTTTTTTTCATTTTAGTTTATTGGTGTTACCCACAGACATCACATCTTCCACCCTGAGCTGAATAAAGTGCACCTCACTTCTCTTGGTGCAATTACCCTGTCTCTTTTGTTAGACATTTCTGATTTCTGGCATGAATGTTAAAAGGGAAGCCTAGGAGGCTAGAACAAAAAATTTAGTTGATTGTCTTTAACTTGTATTAGATTTTATTATGCAGTGATATTTTCCTAATAATACACTAGGATAATCATGAAATGTCACATTCTCTTTTTTTTTTCCAAAGAAAAAATCGTAATTTTATTCAAATATATTGAACAAATTACATTCTGCACATGTATTAGAATCACAGGGATTCCTACATTATCGCATATCAACAATTCAAGAATCTGTCTATTCTAATGTCTCTTACAAATTCAAACACATTGCTGTCCATACAGCCCTCATATCTCCATTTACATATATCCAGATTTGATCCATATGAAATAACTTCTTTCAGAAGTTTGTCCACACAGAGCACCAATCAGAAAATAATAAAAAAAACAACAGGAGCCATTGCTCCATCCCGATCCACCAAAGCCGCTATAACAGTCCAAAATTTTAAACCATAAAATTCTTATGTAATCAGATCTGTCCGAATCCAATTGCTTCCACCCAGTCTTTCATATCCGTATACTGATCTGTGTGGTTACCAAAAACAAAATATACAAGTCCAATTCGAGCAGTTTAGACCAGATCTGTCAGGAGCCGTAAGCTTCCTCCCTATCCTCCACCGCCTCATTGAATGGTCTGTGATAGTAACTGTATGCTCCAGCAGGAGAGTATGATGTGATCCTCCATGTACCGAAGTTCAGACTTTGTTGTGATGCTTCTTTGGAAAGAAAGTCGGCCATGCCGTTTCTCTCCCTGTATACATGAGTGAAATTTATAAGATTAAAATGCCTTTTTAACCGTAAAACATCTTCCAGTATAGGTGAGAGAACCATCATATTACATTGAGTTTGCTCATTGGCCCAATCAATAACAATCAGTGAGTCTCCAAAAATCTGTAGTGAAAAACATCTCTGTTCTATTGCAAATAACAGCAATAGTCTAAGTGACAGAATTTCTGCGTAGTTGTTTGTACCACTGCCCAATCCAGCCGAGATGTGGAAATAATGAGAATCAGATTTGTGTAGAACGATCCCTCCACCGCACACCGCTTGTTGGTCAAGTGAAGAACCATCGAAGAAAGCCCAAGGTATTGATTTATCAATGGTTTCAACGATCACAGGACGGATTCTAGTCACTTTGGGTGGAGGCTTGTAGTGTAATATGATAGCCACAGCTTGTGCCACCACTTGCTCCATCGGGACTCTACAGTCCTGAAAGATGGTCCTGTTACGAGTGATCCATATTCCCCATGCAAAAATACATGGGGCCGCACGTATGTCTGATTCCTGTTGATTATTCCACCAATCATGGAATGCGTCATTAACACTCTCTCCCCACCAGCGCGCATTAAGCTTCAAGGAAATGCATATATTAGTCCAAACCGCCTGAGTGAACCGGCAGTGTACAAAAAGATGTGTGATGGTTTCGTCTGCCTCCCTACATAGTGGACAGAGACCCGGGCCCTGCAAAAATCGTCTCTTCAGAATGTCCCAAGTGGGTGCCTTCTGTTCCAAAATCGCCCAGAAAAAGTATTTTTGCTTTACCCGGGCATTTCAACTTCCACAATGTTTTCCACCACCACACCAATGCCCTGTTATGCATCTCCACATTAAGCTGAATATATCCAAGTTTGGGCGTGTATTTCCCGGAGGGATGGTGATCCCATAGTAGTTCATCAGGCCTATCAGTCAATCGTATATTAGTGTATCTTAATAATCGGATATAATCCTCCCAATCGCCGATCAGTTCCTCCGGTACCTCAAGACGCTGGGCAGAGAGCCATCCTTGGTGCCAGAGAGTGGATAAACCTGGTTGTGCAATATCAGCCAGGAAAAGACAGCCTCTATCTGCCAGAAAGGTCCTTAATGCCACCGGCATAGTATGTCCTCCTCTACACCCTACCCAAGGATCCAGGCCAATACGAAGTAAATGCCCATTTCCAATTCTCCAGACTAATCCAGATCCCACCAAATGAAAATGCTGGACCACCGCTTTCCAAACCACAGAGCAATTTGCCCTCGCCTTATTGCCCTGCCTAATCCAATCAAGTAGTGTTAAGGGAGCAATGTATTTGTGATATACCACACTGGTCCAGAGGCTCCGTGTATGTATAATTCTCCATGCAACCTTTGCTCCCAGCGCTTTGGCAAATAGAAAAATATTCTTTAAACCCCACCCTCCCAATGCTTTGGGGATTGCGATCAATTCCCATCTTACCCACACCAATGCACGTTTTCCTCCCTTACCCTTCCAGAGGAAGGCAAAAACCAAACGACGAAGCTGCTCCAAGACTCCTTTGGGAATCCAGGCAAGTGACATCCAATAAACAGGTATTGCTTCCAATACTAATTTGACCAGCACTAGTCTCCCAGCCCGCGAGAGCCATTTATGGCTCCAGCCATGTAGTCGCTGCTCCAGTTTAGCAGTTAACCAATGCCAATCTGTCTTCAAATATGCGTTGGGTTTTAAGTGAAAGCCAAGGTATTTTAAGCCATCATCTAAATCCAGAGTCCGGTAGGGAAGTCTGCGTACAATACTGTGAATCTCCTGCTCATTTAAATGCGAGCATGTGATTGTTGATTTATCAAAATTTACCAGCATACCCGCGGCTTCATGCAATAATTTGAGACCTTCGACCACCTTATCAATATCCTGTCTCGAGCCATCACAAAATACGAGGATATCGTCAACAAATAGGAGATGGGTAATATATAATACCTGAGAGATGGAGATGCCACGAAATGAGCCATCATCTTTTGATTTCAGGATAAATCGACTGAGGCCTTCAGCAACGAGGAGGAATAAAAGCGGTGAAAGTGGGCAACCTTGTCTTAGCCCTCGGCCTGCATGGAAGAAAGGGCTAGCCGAGCCATTAATCAGGACAGCAAAGCTCACTGTGGTGATGCATGCCATAACCCATCGAATAAATTCATAGCAGAAGCCCAGGTGTGTGAGAAGCATCCGGATATAGAGCCAGCTGACCCTGTCAAATGCTTTAGAGAGGTCAATCTTAATAATTGCACCCTTCTGTTTCTGCACCTTCAGAGTGTGTATACCTTCTTGTGCAACTCCAATGGCCTCATGAATTTGACGACCTTCCAAGAATCCAAACTGTTCGCCTGAAATGTGCTGAGACAGGATATTCTTCAGTCTCCTCGCCATCACCTTTGAGATGATCTTATAAATGCAATTGCAGAGTGAAATCGGTCTGAATTCATCAAAACTCTCAGCTTTGTCCGTTTTGGGTATGAGAGCGATAAAGGTCGAGTTGAAAGGACCATGAACAAAACCAGCCTTTCTAGATTCTTCCACCACAGCCAGCAATTCCTCCCCAATAATATCAGAGAAGCCCAAGAAAAATTCAATAGGCCAGCCATCCGGCCCCGGGCTTTTGTCTTTCTGGAAGGATTGCATTACCTGCGAGAGCTCAAGTGGCAGCACCTCCTCCATCAAAAGTTTGTTCTCTTCCTCCCCCACAAAACGTGGAAATAGCTGAGCCATCCTGATAACCTCAGCTATAGATGCCCCAGGTTGTGCAGTGAATAAGTCTTTGAAGTGTCGAACACCCATCTCAGCCAAGCCATCAAAGCTGGAGACCCTTTCCCCTTCAGATGAAGAAAGTTCCCAGATGGAGTTTGTGCATTTTCTCCCCTTTGCATATGCTTGAAAAAATTTAGTGTTCTCATCCCCACAATGTAACCAGATTGCCCTGCTTTTCATTCTCCACATCTCTTCTCGCTCACACAGTAACACATTCCTGCTACTTTCCCAATCCTGCAACTCCCCTTTCTGCAGTTCGTCCAGATATCCCATACCCTGACAATGCAGAAGTCTATCAATGTTCATCTCAGCAGCTCTCAGATTCTGGTCATCTTTGACTCGTTTCTCTCTGGCCCAGAGTATTGTGGCCTCTTTTATACGCTTGAGATTGTGTTGAAAGTGTGTGCCCGCATGCTCCATTGACTCCACAGGTCGATGGACCCACAGATTCTGTACTAATTTGATATAATCCTCCTCCTTCAACCAGCTGGGGTTGAACTTGAATGGGCTAGGGGGTTTGTTTCTACTGCCTCTTATCTCCAGTAGTATGGGACAGTGATCGGATACCCCCCCAGACCCCACCCATTGCTTGACTACATCAACCCCCAGTACCAACACATCAGCTACCAGGAACCGATCCAGTCTTTTGGCCACCCTTTGAACCCCTGTTCGCTTATTTCTCCAGGTAGGGGTTAACTTGTTTGGCATAATGTCAAGTAGATCCTTCCCAGCGAAAGCTTGAATAAAAAAGTTTGCTAATGGATCCGGCGCAGCCCTAGGCCCCCAAACTTCAGAAGATCCCAGAGAGAGGTTGAGATCCCCCCCCAAGATCACATCCCTTCCGTCAAAGAGATCCATGCTTAGCAGGGAGTCCCAGAATCCCGCCCTATTTAAATAGGGGCCATAGACATTGAGAATCGTGATCATCCTACCAATCTCTGCATCCCATACTTCCAGTCCGATACCAGAAGTGATCCCCCAAGAGCTATCAGCTCTGCAGCTATTCACCTTCCACCCAGTAGCCAGCCCTCCAGAGCGTCCGCGAGCATCCACACCCACGAATTTCCAGCCAGTTAGCAAAGTTTCCAAAACCCTTACAACCTCCACACTGCCGCCCAGTGTTTCTTGTAATAGTAAGATATCAGGTTGATTTAGATCCACCAACCTCCGAAGTGACGATTTTTTAATGGGACTCGCCAACCCACGACAGTTGAAAGACATAATTTTCATAAGCAACCCCCTTCCAGGGCTTTCGCTGCTCTAAGTGCCCATTCAATAGAGGATTGTGTGCCCATTACCAGATCTACTTTTGCCCGGTCTTGTGCTTTTGACAGATGAGATTTTCGTCCCCGACCTTTCCCCACAGTACAAGCATTCAATTCAGGAAGTCCCCTACCCCCCGGTCCATTAGAGATCATCCTATTTCTAAGGGCATAACGAATACTACCCACAGAACTGGGAGAGGGTAAAGTAGCTACAATCGATGGCGTGTAATCACAATTAGTTTCAGGTATTGGGCAAGGAGCAGGGCTTAGTGAAACAGGGCTGACGGGAGAGTGAGACTCAAAACAAACCCCCCCCAATGCGTTAGAGACAGCAAATAAAGAATTAACAGATGAGATCTTGTGAGACAAACCCAGGGGGTTGGAGGATGAACCCCGACGAATTTTTGCCTGCTCTTGTATCTTTCTGGTAGCTGCCCGCGTCAAAGGTGTTGTGTTACCTACTGAAGTCCCCTCTACAATCACCTCCTTTCGCCCAATGATATCCAGGTTCTCGTTCACCATAGTTTCCATAGATCTCCCTGTTCCCTGCTTCCCGCATGGGTCTACTGGTAGCACCGAATCCAGGCCCGCCCCAGTGTTTAAATCAGGTGCTAATCCATCAACCTCCACCCCCATTGGGTTCCCCATCTGCACAGGATCAGTGCAAACATCAGGTGCAGGCATATCCATCGGTCTACTGCCCCGAAATGGTAACATGCAATCCGCGACCAGGTGTCCATGAGCGTGGCAGCGATGGCAGCAGAAAGGCACCCCCACATAGTCCAAGATTTGTGTGAAGTCCCCATCCTTCGTCTGAACCGTGATCTCAGCCGATAACCCTTGCCGAAGGTCGATCCTGACCAAAATCTTGGCCACAGAGTAAAGACCAGTTACCGTATGAGAATAATCCGCACATATATACTCGCCAAGGAAATTCCCAATTGCTGCAAAGCGTGATTCATTCCAGAGGTGCATGGGGAGCCCTGGTAGCTTCACCCATACAGGTTCTTTGTCTATTTTTTCTGTTTTTGAATCAAAGAGAGGTGACCATCTTTTCAGCACAATGGGGACGCCCATCATCGTCCAGTGACGGCCTAAAACAGATGCTACCTCTCCAGGGCTCGACAGGATAAAGGAGAACCAGCCTTTCGTCAAGATCCTGATCTCTGGTGCTGAAGCTATCATATCCTTCCAGTGCTCTGCCGCCCAACGCTGGAGAAAAATCCGCCCAATCCTCCTACCACGGGCATGGCCAACCACCGCGATATGAGAAAAGTCCACCGCCTCCTCCATAGAGACATCCACCCCCAACACCAGTTTGTCCTTCCGACGCCGTTCCTTCACCTTTCTTGCATATTTTTTATGGTTAACATCCTGGGCAGGATCCCCCGCTCTTGTGTCAGCAGTAGGTATATCCCCAACCCCAGGAGCCAACGCTGCCTGTCCACCATTAGAGTAGCCCTGTCCACCACAGGTCTGTCCCTGGTCCTTGATATCACGACACTCCACCTTCTTGAGCAAAACAGATGATGATGCCAGTCCATCTCCCGACAGCTCGTTGTCACAACCAACCAGAGATTCGATCCTATCCTCCCGAGCAACTGCCGAAGGCAATGGAAAATTTGTGTAAGACCCCAAATGGGGCTGCAGTGTTCTCCCCAGAAGACCGGCCAAGTCTGTTCTATCTCTGTTGCCGGCAGATGACCGGAAGCTAGCAAATTCCTCCTTTAAGCCCTCCAACCCCAGTGAGATGACCGGTAAGGTAACTCTGGCAGATGTCGGTGGGATAAAAAGGTGTCCAGCCAAATCCATCCCTCCCACGGGCCCAGATACTTCCCCAAGCCCCCTGTCAGACAAGAAATGGACATTCGTCCCAAACTCAGCCAAATTGTTCCCTCCAAGATTGAAAATCCCCTGATCTCCAACCCCATCCGAGGTGTAGTCCACCTCCTGCACATATCCGCTCTCCATACTCAGTGTATCTATCACAGCAGTCAAAACGATCTCCGATCAATCTGCCTGTATCCCCAGAAAGGGCCCAGACCCCAAACCACCGGTCAAGGAGACCCCACACAATACGCAGAATCGCTCAGGCAATAATCTCTGCACACATCCTCCAGATCTAGGACCACCTGCACACACCTCCCGTATCCACAGCGTTTAAGTAATAATCTCAACCAAAACCCGTTAATCAAGACTCAAGCGGTCCCCTGGTATGGAGCCCCCTAAATCTCAGATCGAGCAGTGTTCGAAGTCCAAACAGTCTGCTCCTCGAACGCTCAAACCAATCCGACAATGTCCACCCGCTGCTGTCTGCGCCTGGTCCAGTCACGGAACTGTTCAGATCCAGTCCTCCAGAGACTCATTCCGTCGTCCAAGCTCATCCTTAAATCGCCAATTTCAGGTTTCTTGGAGCTCCAAGAACTCGATTCACTTCATGGGCTACGCTATTTCGGTTACATAGAGTTTGAAATGTCACATTCTCATAACAAGGGTTGGTTTCTTTTTTTCTACTTCTGAAAACCTCAGGCTTCAAACACCTATGGTACACAATGAATCATAACCTTAAACCATGTCTGACACAATGAGATTTTACAAATGTTTCTTCAGTATAAAATCTTTCTCGGAGAATATAGATATCAACTATCCTATTTTTTAAAAACCAATGCCTGCGGAAAATAATAAGGATATCCATTTCTCATATTTGAGGGTTTAAAACTTTAACACCTGCCATATCCAGTGCCAATTAATGCTCACATACACTTTAATCTTCACTCATCCATTCATGCTGAAGTCAAACCAATTTTTTGGGTCACTTCATTATCCTGTTGCGGATACATTGTAAATTGCTTAGTGATATCTTACTGAAGTTTCACATGCGTGAATGCCCAAATCATTTCAATTCTTACTTTGGAACATTCACATTGAGAAATGTAGATTAGTCAGCCTTGAAATGTTTCATAACAAAAAGCAATCTTCCTTCAACTCTTGCTTAAGATTTAGAAGTTTTGGAATGAAAACCATTCCACATAACCACCACATTCAAATGGGATTAATGTAGTATCCTCCTTATTTCAAAACATTTCAAGGTTGCCCTTGTAATGTGGTTCTCTCATTTCATAAATACGAAACGACAAATTGACTTATTTACTAGTGTTAAACAAAATTGATAATGTTTCTGACCAATAAAGTTCCCACAAAGTGTGGATAATCCATTGATTTGTTTCCTGTGATACCTGAATATTGAGAAAACAGAGTTCAAAGTTACCACATTTGCAGTATTAGAAAGGTCATGTCCAACATAATGAAGAGAATTCTTCAAGAATGTTGATTCACATGTGCATCTAAAAATTCAATATTTTATTATTTTAATAGGAAGTAGTGTTATCACACAAATCTGCACCAAGAAGAAAGAACAGATCTGAGTGATAATTATAGGCAATCTATCCCTGTGATAATTATAGGCTAGCTGCCTCTCCATTCGGACTGGTGTTTTTTCCATCCGAAGTGGGTGTCTCTATGTTTGTGTATGCTAGTTTCTAATGACTAATTATAAAACCACTTTAGATCTGCAAACTTAAGCTTCCCTCTAAGCACCCAAAAGCACACAAGGACAGGGTAAAAAGTTAAAACTGTAAGGATAATTGAATAAGGTGGGATTAGTTTCATTCATTAAGTTTTCAGCAGCAAATGGAAATGAATAGATGAGATTATGCACTTTGAGTGAAAGAATGATTCAACATAAATGCACAAGAAGGAGAATATGTGCCATACATGAAAGAACAATTCAAAACAAATGCATAAAAGTGCCAACACAATCCCTACCACACGATTGCTCTCAAGAAACAACCACAAAATTCAAGGAGAGAAAGAAGCATAGAATAACTTGTCTGATATATTAGCATAGAGGTAGGAATCAACCATAGATAAAAACAAACCAGGGGCTGCCCTGTCAGTCTGTCGCCTGCAGTTGCAGAAGTGTTGTCAAGTCTGGAAGGATGGAAGAAGGTGGTTAGAAGTGGTCCTGAAATCTGCCAAAAAGAATCCCCTCTCCCACTGCAACCCTCCCCAACTTACTAAGTTACCAGTGCACCCTAGAACATAGAGAAAAGGAAAGGGATAGAAGTAGAACTATGAGTTAAGAATATTTGTATGTCATCTCTCTCCACAAACCTGGCCTAACTCCAAAAGTACTACTGTTTCTGGAAATACCAAATCCACTCATCACCATAGGCTGTAACAGCATGATTAGGGTGCACCAGTACTGCTGTTAGTTGTCTTCAGCATGCACACGTTGAAGATATAAACAGCAGATCAAAGCAAAGGTCATCAAGGTGCATGAAACTTCTGTTTGGCTTGGTATAACTGTCATGTATGCTGGAAACAGCCCTGAAACAGAGCACCCTTTCTCACAATCAATGGTCCTTCTGAAAATAAGGCTCAGATCTGCTTAAAAGAACACATTACAGCAGTGTCCCTTCAAGGTACTTTGATGGAAATACTGCTGTTTGCTAAAGACAAATGCCCTAGTCTGCTGTAGACTATCACTTTGGTGCGCTGTACTCTATGTATGTGGCTCAATAATAGGAAAATCCTGCTAGCTATACTTATCACAGCACTCCTTGTCAAGTTTCACTTCTGTTTACTCACTGTGCTTACAGTACTTCACTGCCAGCCAGACAAACAGTACTCTAATCCACTGTAAATAGCTCACTACAGCACTGTCCTTTCAAGAATACACTACTACATGCTGATTATAGATCACAAAACTGCTGGAGCTATCCTCAAACAAAGCACTCCTCCTCTGATTGATGCACTGTTTACTAATTTTGACCACAGGATATGCTGTAACAACTCACTGCAGTGCAACCTTGCCTACTATTCTCTTGTCCTTAGCTTCTGTCTCTAGCATGTAAACTCACATGCAACTTGCATGTGTTCACCACAACATGCATCAAATCTATCAATAATAGCACACTGGAATTAATGTCATAGAGCACTCATCTAAGAAATTCGTGGCTATTCTTTCTTGTTTAACTCACAGGTTGAGATTACCCTCCATCAATTCATACTGTCACTAAGATACTGCTGTTTTACCACCAATACTCGGCATGCATGCTCATGTGAAAATCCAAGTCAACTTTCTAGAGTTAAGAAAGCTGTGTGAATGGGTCTACCAATAGACAACTGGGCTGATAGGTGTAAATTATAGCACTGGTCCTTCAACTATACTTCAGATTTCCAATCAAACAAATCAGCCCATTGAATTCCTTGACAAAGAAAGCTTGCAGGCAAGGTGATTTAAGCCAAGGAGGAGGATGCACTTCTCAAGATAAACCCCTCCAATTACTCATATGCAAAGCTTTTTAAGTAAGATATCTAACACACACACACACACCAGCTAGAATAGGAAGGTGAACTAGAGCTAAAAATATCACAAATTTGAATGTCTGAAATTAGAATTGTGCTCACTCAAAATGGAGCACTCCACCCCTAGGCTAAGAAAAGCAACATTAGGCTCACGCATGTGCAAGGAAGCTCCTTAAGAGATGAACCCTAGTCCCCTTTAAGAAATCTTCCCTGAAACCTAAGTTACCAAGACACAGATCCACCAGATTTTTGAAAAGCCAAGATCCAGATACGGCGGGGAAATCGTAAGTACACAAAAATATTGTAGAGTGGAGAATCAACACTATTCATGAAACACATGAGTAGAATTATTGCCAAAAAATAGAGTTTTCATGCATACTACTATCAGCCATTCATGTACCGTAACTGATAATTTGAAGACCATTTCCGCATAAACATAAAGCAGGTCATAACAGTGTCTTTGTGAGCCACATTCACAAGTCCACATCAGTAGTGAATAAAGTGGTTTTCTTGAAGGCTATAGCAGGACTAAATAACAGTGTGGGTGAAGTGAGAAACAGCATAGCACATAAGGATAGATCAGCCCTTGACAACAGACCTTGACCATAAAGATAGGTCAAACAAAAACCCTGAGAGCAGACCTTGATAGATCAGAGTTCAAGAGCAGATCTTGACATACGAATAGATCAGACCTTGAGCAGGAATGGAGTTTATGATTTTAGACTTAAGTGTTTAGGGTTTTGGAAGTTTTTTCATCATAAAATCAATTTTTGGGGAGATTGGTGGGTCACAAAAGCACTAAAGTTTCAGGATCCGTCTGAAAATTTCAGAATTTGTTTGATTTTCCATAGGATCTGTTTCATGGGATCAGGATCCATTTCCTCCTACAGGGCATCCATTTCCATGACAGATCCTAGGCAGATCCTGGTGGATCCGGATCTGGATTGGATCCACAGATATGCAGATTCTACACAATGGGGTGGCGGATTGGTAACACAGCCTGAAACAAGGAATTGCACATGTTAACATGAGATGCAAACTCTATCTGCTCAGATCCAAGCTCGAACCACACATCTACCTTCCAAACCAGAACCTGGAAACAACTCCACCACTGCACACTGGACCCTTGACACTGCACACTGTACCTGCTAAATACAGACATGCCAAAATTAGCAACCTGACTCCTAATAAATAGGAAACTCGGAACATGAAGAAGACTGCTATGAGAGACTTGCTAAATACAACACATCTAAAAACAGACACTACTAAAAATACCCGCATCTCACATGTCACTGAAAATAGTGTCATCAAACTCATCTTTCTGCCAGGAACCCAAACATGTGCTTTGAATCAACATCCAAACTCTGAAAGCCTAACTTCTCAAAATAGCACTGTCATGAAAATACTTGCATGTGAGACTGTGACCTCACAAAGGCTAACTTTGACATGCAGCCCTCAGAACTCTAGCTCCTGTAAAATAGGAGAACTACTAGAAATAACAAGTTCTTGGAATCTAATGAAACTAACTGTGTAGCAAACTCCAACCACTATGAAACCCACGATGTACCTGTAATCAAATAGATAAGCTTCAAGGAGCACAATGGTATTTTTGGCAAAGAGTATGCCACTTGTTATCCTCTGAAAGAAAGCAAAGTTGAGTAACACAAACCAAGGCAACAACAAAATGGACTATGATGGCACTGGCATGTGCCAGTAGATTCTTCACTTACCTTTTGAAATGAAAAGGATTAGAAGATAACAGCTAAGTCAATTAGATCATGATTGACTCAGAACAGAACTATCTATTGTAATTCTTAAATTTCAAGCATAAAGCTATACAATCAAATGAAAATAATTAATGATAGAATGTACACTACATGAATCCACATACCTCTAAAAAAAGTGCATTTTCAGGGTCCTCATATCCCCGCAAAGGTCCACCACCCACAGTAAAACCATTTTTCCAAAATACGAGGTCATGTACAATATTTTCTGGCTGCTGGGGAGGATTTGATACACTTTCTCCTGAAATCCGCTTACCAGTCCCTGGGAAGTTTTTAGAAGATGATGCTTGTGGTGGCTCATTCAGTTCTTCCAGAGAACTCAACTCTCTGACTCGTTCAAAAAGAGCATCAATGACTGGTTTGCCTTTGAATGGATCTTCAACCAGCATACCGCTGTACAAGAAAAATTGTGGATCAAATGAATACACATGCTTATAATCATACCAAAGAACCAACTATATTACATTAAAATATAATCTGCAAAGCTGAGCAAACAACCTCCTACACTTTTCAAGCCATGCAATAAAGAAGAAAGAGTAACCATGGTGGTTCAGCTTAATGACTCCTTCAAAGCATATAAATCAAGATCAAGAAACCACTTAAAACTGATTGAAGTTCTATTCATAAGAGAGACATCTTGGTGACAGATCAACAATTCAACTCTAGATGAGAGGGATTAACTGGAAGAAAGTTCTATTCATAAGAGAGACATCTTGGTGACAGATCAACAATTCAACTCTAGATGAGAGGGATTAACTGGAAGAAACTAAATTCATGATAGGTTATCTTTGGAAACCAATATCAATAAGTAATATGGAAATACCATTGAACACATCAATTTGTTATCATATGTTATCCAGTTTTAACCCCTGAATTATAAAATGTTAACTCATGTATTATTTAAATGATGTGGTTTATGTGACAGGAGTCAAGCCATGTGTCAATTGGATCTAGTTCAAGTGGTAGAGAGAAGTTGTTCTCCCCACCCAAGTTCAAAGGAAGGATTCTCATATCAAGTTCCCCAATGGCCAAAAAAAGGCTTCCTGGTACATGACATTTCATTTGAGAGATACAATTTGAAAACACGGACTGAGGAACTCATCTGGGAGAAAATATTTGATAGTAGGCTGCCATTGATAACTGCATCAGATGTTTCATACATATTAATTATCAACTGCCATTGAACACAGAAGAAGACAAGCGTATTCCTTCTTATTAAAATACAACAACAAGAGAAGCAAGAAATACTTTGACAAAAGGCAGCCATTGAAATTAATATCTATGCCAAATAACCTCTGCCTTCAATCCATGTCAAATTTCAGAATTATTAGGAATGTCCTTTAGCAAGATAGGCAAGGTTGGTAAATTTGCTAGAGGAACGGTGACCTAAAAATTGGGCACAACTAAACGAGTAACAGATCTCACAACAGAGAGATTAAATATTCAAAACAACACACAGAATCCCTCCTGATGACAAATGGACAAACATTAGAGTTACTAAGAACACCATAGTGCCCTGAGATTCATTTTTGCTTAGCCTTTCTCTGGTCTGTTCCATAACCTTGGAAGTTGGAACTCATGGAAATGGTAATAGACACATACTTGTATTCCAGCATTTTTTATAATAATGAATCATGATGCATGTCTTGCTTTTCAAGTAAGCGTTGAAAACGATGCTATATTTAAGATGCCCTGTAATGGATTGTGTTCCATTCGTACGTGACTATGCTGCTTATAAGAAATTTAAGTTATTGGCATAGGACATGAATTAGAAAGTCAGATAATGTATACATGATCGATTAATTTGCCCTACCTTCCACTTAATGTACCTACATAATAACAAAAGACCCAATGGACTCGATCATTTTACAAAAGGAACCCAATTGTCATATTGAGAGAGTGACGACAAAATATATGAAACTTTAAGTCCTAACCAAGTTGTCTTGCATTTTAGGACTAATGGTAAGAAGATAAAAGCATAAGCGAAATGCCAATAAAATCAGTTAGTGGCAATAAAATCAGTTCGCACCTAAGTTTAACAGCAGAAAGTCTGAAACACAAACACAAACACAAAGCACAAAGAGAGAGTACAGCTGTCAGTGTGCAATGTATACATACTCAATTAACTACTGGAGTCTGATGCTTGAGTCATGCAGTGTGTGTATAGTGGATGGTCAGGCATCTTTAGGGAAAGTTGTATCACCAAATCCCAAGCTTCCCAATACAGAACCTTATCAAAGGTTAGTGCCGTCAACCATGCCTTCATCACTACTTTGTTTCCATACTTTTTGCAAGATGGACTTAAAACGCAATCTTTAACTTGGGGACTCATGCAGCATTGAGATTCTCTCTAGGGACATCTCTGGCTATGACACACGGAGCCAATTGGTGACATGTTTTTGGTCGAGTTTATCTTGAAAATTGATGGCATGCATTCAATCCTAAGAATTGCTACTACTGCTAATGGAAGCTAGTTGTCAATGAAACAGATAAGAGTATCACAGCAAATGGTTATACTTGTAAGCACTCTGTTCATGTGAGTTTTGGGGCACTGAAATATCCTTTTGGTATGTAGTGATTTTGACCTTGAGCTGGGATGCTCAAGGCTCCAAATCAACTCCATACTTCTTGGGCACCTGCATCCTCAACACGCCTTGAGAGGTGTGCACTAGCTAGTTACAGATTTTTTTATCATCACAGTTTAAACTCTTACAAATGTGGCATGTAGTATCTATCTGTTTGGGTTACAGGAATTAAAATCAAGAGACTTGCAAATGCAAGCATAACATGATTGTTTTGACATGGGAAGTCTTAGGATTGTTAGGTTCCCAAGTTCTAGCCCTGTCAAGTACCCCAGATCACCAGGTCCTCTATTAGAGAAATCACAACGGAACAAAATGATCAAAAATTTGTAAGCATCTGGTGCAGACCTCCCAAGCCACGGTTGTGAGTTCCTAATAAAGACATATTTACGATTGAGCCCTGAGATTCGACACCTCAAAAACAACACCAAGTTCTAGCATAGCTTGGAGGGATATACACCGGCAATCAAAGCCCCATCAGTGTTACTTTGCTGGTCCTTATGACCCACGAAATTCTCCAAATCAATTCCAGACAATACATATCACAGAGACAACACACATAACCTCACAGATACAGCGGTTGACATTAAAAAATTTCGTCAATTGATAATAGTTGATTTCAAGGTACTTTCAATTAATACAAACAACAGACAATTTTCAATTTAAATTTTAGTAGTGTTTCCATCAAAGAACTGAATTGCTTACTGGCATTCATATACAACCATGACTAGTCATCAAGCCGAGGCCGTGGGTTCGGATGCCACAGAATCTCATTTCGTTCACCCAAAACAGAGGAGAAAGGCATAATCAAAAATCCAATACCAGCCAGAAAATTGGAAAGTTCCTCTCAGGCATTTAAATGGTGAGGGCATAATGGATATGTGTGTACCTTTCCTGTCCGCCCGTGTAATATTCCTGTGCATCCTCGGAATCACTGTCAGAGTCTGATCGCTCGTTAAGGTCGGAAAGAGTCTTGATTTTGCAACTGTTGTTGTTGTTGGGCTTTGCCCTCTTACTGTCCTTTCCAGACATGGTTAAAACCCTTAAGCAGATTCAGATTCAAACAGAAAAATTCAGATTAGCGCCAAATATCCAGAGAAACCTGCGATGGTTAGACGGCAGAAAAGGACCGTCCAGACTCCGGAATCTATTGTGCTTTTTCTTTCACATTCCTGACCTATATAGAGAGAGTGGGGCACAGCAGTGTGGGTCCACATATCGTGGGTTATTTTATCTAGAAGGATGAAAAGGAAAAGGAAATGAAGTCAAATTTTTTTATATTTTATTGAACTCATAGTAACTTATTTTTTTTATTTTACCGTATGTGTTTTTTAAGGTTGTGAGTTTAAGTTAAATTTTTGGGTAGAAAGGTTTCTTGTCCCACAATTAAAGTGGTCTTATATACAAATTTAATTTAAAATGGTTGGAATGATGGTATGTGGGGATTGACTAAATAATTAACACGTGGATATGTTGTTATTGTGGAGATACAAGTAAGATGCATACTTAACATTGACTTTGTAATATCATCATCTTGAGGGGTAGTGTGATTATGTAGCAATCTTTTCTTCCTTTACCAAAATCAAGCAATGGAAGAAGTCAAAGTTATGATTGATTTAGAATTCTAATCGATTTTTCAAAGATTTAGATCTAATTTTGCATAAAAAATTGACAAATTTTAATTTAAATTTATGCCTGAAATGAAGTCCCTTTGCTACAGGTTTAGCTTACTCCAAAGGGGAGCACCATTATACTTAATTATAAAAACCATTATAAAGAAGTTCTTCCGGAGTCGAAATTTATCATTCTAATTACTTACTATACATGCGATGTATAATACAAGGTTAGACATGTTGATATGGTTGATAGGTTGAATATTGGTTATCTTAAGTGATTGAGCGTTGTGAATTGCACGTAGGAAGTTGTGGGGCAGGGATAATTTTAAGAACCCCCCCTAAATTTATATGTATAAAAAATAGGCGAATCCCCATGATACACAGAAAAGTGTGAAGGCTATTTTTATCAATAATATAATATGTATATATAATTTTTTGGCGAATCTTTCATGGAATTATAAAATCTTGTAAATTTTGGGCGAATATTTCACAAAATGATAAAAATTTGTAAAAATTTTGGCGAATCTTTCACGGAATTAGAAAATCTTGTGAAATATTGGCGAATCATACACTAAACCATAAAAACTTGTAAAGTCTTGAAAAATTGGTTCAAGCTTAAACAATTTTGTAGCCATTAAAGAAGATGCCAATGCACATTTTGAATCCCTTTACATGGAAGAAGAAGAGCCCGATCTTGAATCAACACAAATCATGTTGAAAAATATACCCCATTTGGTCTCCGATGGTAAAAATGAGGAACTAACATACCCCATTTGGTCTCTGATGGAAAATATACCCCATTTGATATCCCTTGCAATTATATAGTTCTTTGGTTCTACACCTATGGTTGAGTGCGCATTTTTGTTTGCAACAAGGATACTTGGGTTCTCCCTTTTTGCATCTAGCATTGCAAAAATCTTGATCTTAATAGTCATAATCTTAATGTTGCCTCACAACATTTCATTCATTTGGTTAAAGTGTAGCTTGTCGTATGCTTGCAAAATTCCATTCATTTTACATAAAGAATACTTGGCAATGACCTGCAAAATTCATTTTCACACATTTATCCTTAGGTCTTGCCTTCTCAATGGAATTTATGTTATGCATTTTGATCTCAATTCTATAGACCCAGTACATTAGTTGCAAGCACTTACCACTGACAAGTGTTTTATTGTCCCTTTCTATTGTAAGCAAAAAAATCATGCAGGACTTCCCTTTCCAACTCTAAATCATTTTAAAGAAGTCTTTGAATCTATCCCAACATAATTCAGAATGAGAGTAGCTTGGTTTGTAATTATCCAATATATTCATTATATATCTTATCAATTATTGGTTGTGTTTCTTAGTATGGTAGATTCATTAATAGGAACTTGTATAAAGAGATAATTGCAAAGAATAGCCAAGGGATAAGCATAGCCAAGGGGGTTAGAGGAATAAACTATTCATAGTTTATTGATGCAATGATGCTAGTTGGGGGTGCTTCCACCATTATTGTTGAGAGATTTCAAACAATCCTGAAAAAATACTTATGTGCGGCAGGAGGCAAAGTCAACAACAAGAAGAGTCAAATATATGCTTGGAAATTAAAACCTTAGCTCTTTCACTCTATAGCTGGATTTCTAAAATTTCCAAGCATTGATGATTATACTTCTTTTAAATACCTTGGCATGCCCCTATCGCTTGGAAAACCAACAACATCAATGTGGAAAAATATTATAAGCATGATGAAAAAAATTCCATTAGTGGGGCACCCACTAGCTCAATCTAGTAGGTAGAATTCTTCTCATCAAAACAATTTTCTCCTCCCTTTCATTCTATCGGTGCTCAATGATGCTAGCTTCAATTCGGGGTTATGAAGAAAATTGCATGTGAAAATAGTAGGCTTCTTTTGAAAGGAGGGAAGACCAATGAATTAACTAGGACATGATCAAATCTCTAATAGAGCATGGGAGATTTCACTTGTATGAGTATTCTTCACAGCTTCACAAAACACTGCATTGAAATTTGGTTGATGCATCAGATATTTAACTACAATAGAAATGAGTTCCAACTTCAATTGCATGTTTTGCACATCTCCTTCGCACAAATTCACCTGATCCAAGTAGCTCTGGACAAACATAATGCTACTATCCAATCCATATCTTGTAAGATGCTAAAGAGAACATAAATGGCATTAACAAACTCATTTCATTTGATTACAATGTGTACATTCAGATGTCCAGTTCAAAATTTAAATATGCAAACTAAAGGCAAACATATATCGAAACCATTTGTTTAAAATGAATGAGATCTAGCATTAACATTGGGCAGATAAGAGGGAAGCACCTCTCCTCCACAAAGATTCTCATCCCCTGCCCTCTGAACTAGAATTCACCCTATCCATCACAAAGCAGATAAGATAAGATAAGATAATTATATTAATATCCAGCAAATGACCACAAAAGTGAAACGCAGGCCAACTGTGAAGTATAAACAATTAGTAACTAATAAATTGAATGAATTGTGAGATTTATTATGGGTTATCCTTTTTGAATAAGTTCAATTCAAAGCATGAATAAAGATGGATTTTAATGTTGAATGGTGAGTTTTCAAATTTCTAACTCATTAAGTAAAGATGGATTTTAATGGTGAATGGTGAGTTCTTGACTTTGTAACTCATTAAGGGAATTGCATGAAATCAAACCAATTTGGTAATGGTCAATGGTGAGTTCTCAACTTTGTAACTCGTGAAGAGAATTGCATGAAATCAAATCAATTTGTTAATGGTGAATGGTGAATTCTCAACTTTGTAACTCATTAAGGGAATTGCATGAAATCAAATCAATTTTTCCCATTAAGAAGAGAACGAGAAGCGAAGGCACATTGGGGTCATAACATCACATACTTCCACATATTATGATGAATTTGAACATATTGATGGCATAGATGTGTTTGACTTTAGTTTTCTCTCCATGGATCCTTTGGATCTATATAATTGCAAATACGTGTCCCACATTAACTAAGGGAACATATATTAGTTTGTTTATATGCACAAACATTTTACCATTTAGTTGAAACGTTGTGAACAATATAAATCCCTTGGTTCATGAGGCAGGTACAATCAACACTTGATTATTAGTTGGATAATGGCTTAAACATTCGTCTTTGTATTTGGCTTAGTACATTGAATTGGAAAATCAAGATGGCAGTTTGGCTTGATTGGAACCCAAATATTTTTAGCAAGAGAAACCTTGTGACACCCATTTTTCACTTTCACATTGCAACACACATTAGATCATACTATTGGTGAGGTGAATTGAACCATATATAAAAAATTTCAGCTATTGGCATTAGATGTGCCCATACAAATAAGAGATAATCCATGCAAAATATGAATGCATGTGTCTATTGACCATTGAATATCCAACTACAAAGCTAGAATAGGACCATTGAATAATCTATTCATCCTATTTGACGCCTATAATTGGACATTAACCATAATGCATCTTAAATATAGAACTAATGAATAAACATTTTGCACCCTTAATTAAGAGCATTGACTATGAGGTTATTGTAGTCATCCTCTTCTAAAAGTATTTCCATGGCAAGAGGGTTGACTACATCAGCAACTAGGGTAAATGAAAGTGAAAGGCATTTGTGTCTACAGTAAACTCTCAGAGGCAATACAAAGGAAAGTCTTAATTTTGGAGCTAAGGATATTTGAAAAGACAATCCATCCATGGTTGCTACAAATGACTCTAGCCCAAATTGAAAGCTCTTTGACAAGCAAATCCAACCATGGTTGATACAGATGACTCCAATACAAAGTGAAAGCCCTTAAATAAGATGCACTACCACAATGATGAAATTAAAATGAACAATAATATGCAACAAATAAATAAAGAAGGTAGCCCGTGGGGGGAAACTCAAGTGGTAAAGATGAGAAGTTGTAATTGGTTGTAAATGGAAGGTCATGTGTTCGAATCCCCCCAAACTTACCCGTGCACCATGGTTCGGGCGAAGTGGATGCACTTAGGGGTATAGTGGTAGCGAGATTGGATCCCTAGACCCCGTGTCATGCGAGTACCAACCCAACTCTAGTTGTCGATTCCCCTAGTCAAAAAATAAAAAAACAAAAACAAATAAATAAAGAAGGTAGCATCGTCTCCGAACAATAGAAGACCTCCACTCGCTCAATCTAGTAGCTTTGTTGAAGCCTAAAGCTTACCCAACATGTCACTAACAGAAGGCGAATCGTCACTTTAGGCTTCCTGGGTTCATTAGTGAATGAACCTAGACTATCCAAGGGGAAGCCCCTGGCCAAGATTTTGCTCAAGATTATCTAAGGACAATCCTAAGTATACACCTAGCACTAATTTTTCCAATGGATAGAGGAATATGATGACTATACACTCTCTAAGTTAAGGTGATTATAATGTATTTAATAAATGTAAAGCATTCACCATAAATCATTCAAAATTTGTAAGGATAAACAAAGCATCTAACATTTGAACCATGGAGATGACATGAACATCAAAGCATATAAAACATTATCATTCCATGAACACAAAAGATATAGCAAGATTATTATTGTTTATCCCCCAACCCAGGCTAGATAAGACAAGTTTCAAGATTCTAGGGGGATCCCTGATATACTCGATGGTACGTGGGGCCTGATTCTGTGTTCAAAGTCTACCCAACGTAATACTACTTGTGTGGGGTACTAAAGCAAGTAATAGTCGTAGCCAACACAACATCCAACTAACCAAAAACAACCATTTGCACTTTCAACACTAAGGCTATCAAACCAACTATTTTTAAACATGTATGCTCCACAACCGCAGGTTTAAATGCCGACAATATATATTTGTAAAGTTCTTTAGAGACATCGAAACACGTCTTCTACCCAAATAGTGATGATTCCAACTATATATCCAAAGATTAAAGCACCATGTCATTCAATAAAAGTACTATAATGTGATAACATCCAAATTGATGTAAATGAAATAAGTGATATAAGATCAATCCTGGAGCTTAAAAATAACATCATCCAACCATTAATCACAATCAATTTCCACATAAGAAATAATACTTGTAACATTAACTTTAAAATTCCATTGTGTGGAAAATAATTTAATTGTATTTGTGTTATGTGTTTATATAATTATTTATCTTAAACTAAGCACTCACATCATAACACAAATAACAATGTACCGATAGAATGACCAAATCACTCTAAAGCCACCCAAGACAAGAGACAACTAGTCCCAGAAGTGCACAAGGGGAGCTAGGCAAAGCAAAGATAAGCTAACCCAAGAACACAATGACCAATGAGTAAAATCACTCTAGCTCACTGGTTTTTGGATGATACAATAGATAATGTCTTGATAGTTTGTTACTATAAGTAATGCCAAGTCTCGAAAGAGACTTGAATCGATGATACTCTTTTAGCTTTAATGATCTCTTATACTTAAATTGCAAATCTTTGTAAATCTAAAGCCACAGACACCTTGATACAAAGATCAAGAAGAAACAAACCTTAATAAGTTGTCAATCTCCTTCACTCAAATAGGGACCAGTAGTGATAGCCTCAAATCAATACAATAAAATGTCAAGCATTATATAATTCACCCATAACATAAAGTATTCACCATAAAAACAAATATGAGACGGAGATAATCTAAATGATTTAAATTTGCTTTAAATAATCCAAACGTCAACCATCTCATAAAGTATTTCCAAAAGATCAAATTTTAAAACCAATATTAAAATCTAAATGATTTAAATTTGCTTTAAATAATCCAAACGTCAACCATCTCATAAAATATTTCCAAAAGATCAAATTTTAAATATATAATGTATTTGGATCTCAAAATATTGGCATAATGGAACTTAAGATAACCCCATGCTATTATTTATTTCCCTATAATAAATCAAAACGTTAACCATTTAGAAAATTATCATAACTTTTTTTAACAAAATTATGATAAGCATGATAAAGTAAGGACCCCTTTTAATTTTGAGAATGCTCTTAACCAAGTCGTGAAAGGGAGGATAGCTTCCTTAGGATAATAATGAATCGATTTGGGCTCAGATTATGTTATTGAGTTTTATTTAAAATTGTAAACCTTTGAAATAATAATTATGACAAAGAAATCCAGTTGGTTGGGCGACAATCCAAGAAATGTTTAAATATGAAGCCTTCAAATAATAATCTTCACAAATTGTATGCCACGAAATCAATAGAAACAAATCAAATCGGCCAGCGGCCCAGCTTGAAAAGGAGTTCGGAATTGAGACACGAAACATTCCAATCGAAACGTTATAACATATTTTTAATCATATCAAAGTAGGGATCTCCATGAGTGCCGATTTCAGCAAATCATTGGGTTTAGATGAAAATCGGTTTTGGTTAAAATTTGAATTTTCAAAGCTATTGAAATATTCTTATAAAATATTCAGATTTAAGGGAGACACCTGGTATTCTTCAGGATGACTTATCATTCAAAAAATGTTTAAATTTTATTTCTGCAGCAAGTTAAAACAGAAATTTCAGAGGGAGCCAATTTCAACTTGTGGAGGGCATCTGCATCCACAGTGACCATAATCGAATACCATTCTAGACAGATTTCTCAAAGCTGTGTTTGAAATTAGTTATCATGAATTTTCAAAGCATTTGAGAATTGCAGTACAATGGGAAAGACACAAACACTGACATCTTCAGTGAAAAGAAAGCAAAGGAAAAGGGATGGTATTATCAGTAGGAATGCAGTCCCTTCATGTCACTCCCAATCAAAGGATCTGCTCCCAATATCACTTTTTGTCCTTCACCTATCAGCCAAGCTCAGTGGTCTTCACTTCTCTGTACTGTCTATATCTATGTATTTTATGCCTTATGATTCTTTTCATCAGGCTGGCGTAGAATGCAGGGGAATTTGTTGTTACTTTCCCAAGAGCATATCATTTAGGGTTCAATTATCTTTACTTGTTAATATAATATATAAATTTTTAGTGTAAAAATGGCAGAATTACAACAAGGATGTCATGTTGTATTTTGCTTGCTTGTGTAATTTTTCTGCATGCCTGTTTTACCATCAAAACAGTCACACCTCAATTGTAGAGTTCCAGTTCAAATGAGAGCATATTTATTCTACCAAATATCCAAAGTTAATTCCCAGTCAATCTGAATCATCTCAGCCTGTTTGAGGGTGAATTCTAAAGGATGTGTCACCACCAATTCTTGGAAGCAATTTGATTCTTAACATGTTAAACATTGAGGATCACCATGCCATACATTATCTGGCACTTTAAAGCAAGGGTTTATAAATCTTGGACAATAACAATTTGTAATTCTTGTTGTTTTGCTTTTATGGTTTGTCATGGAAGGACAATAACAAAAATTAAAATTTGATGGTATTTACAAGTGGAGGGGCTGGACAGACTAACATGCTAAAAGCCAATGCTTTCGTTAAGTAATGGAATCTAGGAGTATTTGTATGCTGAGGAATTGGTTATCTATGTCCATAAAATATTAATGTTCATTCTTTTCGTTTGCAGCTACAACTGCTTTGTATAAAAAATGGAGGGAGATGTCAATTACCATGTTTTAGTTTACATTTGGTATTCTTTCTCTTATATACATCCAAAGAGAAATTAAATAATTCAAACTATAGCCAGCCTTTTTCTGTTGTTTCACTAGTCCTTTTTCTGTTGTTTCACTAGTATTTCAATTACTTAGGTAAGAAAGCATTTTTGTTTTCCCTTACTTTTTGCATTTTTATTTTGTACACGTAACATCTCATCCCACCCTCACGGCCCTAAGCAAGGGTGAGATATTTCTCATTGGCTCAAGAAGAGTTAAGAGGACATAAGTGGGATTTGCACCTGGGGGTATCAATTTTGCCTCTCAACCACCCAAGCTAGGCACAACTGACAACTTTCTGTAGTTATGCTATCCGTCGATCTTTAAATTTCCAACATTTTTTTAAGGATGGTTCTCTTTACTACTAGAAAAGTTTTAGCAGTGTCTAATAATGTTTCTCATTAAACTAAAGTTGCATGAGATTTCCATTACTAGTTTGGTTACTTAGATCAGAATGAATCTGTATAGTTTTGTGACCACTCTGTTATTGTTCCCCTTCTGCCATATTTCATTTATCATTATGTTTACAAAAAATTTCAAATCAAGGTAACTTAGAATCAATCAACCCTACAACTCAAGGAAAAATTGTGCATGCGTGGACATTCCAAATCTGTACAAAGATCAAAATTCACAAATTTGACTGGTTGCACTAATAATTGAATTCAACAAAATCTCCCAATAGATTTCACTGGTGGCCATTCCAAAACCAAAAGTTCTCGGAGTGATTTGTGCAATTAAACCTATTTTGAAAACATAGTGATGGTTCCTTAACTACAATTTTTAAATATTTTCTATTTGTTTCAACCATTTAATATGATATTCCTATGTTATGCAGAAAGTTTTAGTTTTGGATGTTGAGAGTAGAACACTCCAATATAATGTTTAATATAATAAATTCATGTTGAAATAGAGACCTAGTCTATTAGGAATCCTAGTAATAAATTTGTAATGTTAGGTATATGGTAGTTATAGACGTAACTTGCTATATTGCATATAAAAGAAAGGAAAATCAATGTATTCCATGACTCCTGAACCTTCATTAATACAATATTTATTATAAATTACATGTTCAAAATTTCTCAAATTTGGAGGCATTCCTAGGATCGTCCTAGGCTTGAAGTTGACAGTGGACTAAGTGAGGTCTTTAGGGGGCATTTTAAACATGGGATGTCAACCTCCATAGTGTAGTAAGCCTTTTCCTTCCTTGACCCTTCCATACCCTTTGTGCATTTTCAATACACAGCGCAGATTATCACACCACACATGAGCATAGTAGTGTGGATTTCAAGTTTGAAGGAACATACATTTTGGAGTTTTTGAATCATGAAGATACAGGTTGAAGTTCAAGGACATTTGAATAGTTGGGTCATCACATATGTCAGAGTTAGCGTATTCAAAACAGCTCAAAGGGGCTTTAAAGTTAGTGAAACCTGGATTTTTTGGATACATCCTTAAAGTATGGGCATCTAATGATGACCTGGTTTAATAAGCTCTATTTTCTCACTTTTAAGGGGATAAGTAAGGGTTTTTCTTCAATGCTACAGCCATGGTATAGATATCATCTGACTATCAAAGGACTATATTTTATGGATAATTTTTTTTCAAGCAATAATGGGATAGATGATTGAAGCCATGTTTTAAGGAATGATAAGGTGACTTCTTTGATGCAGGGATTGAGTTAGTCATAAGAGGTGATTTCCCATTCTTAAACTTACATTCTGGGGCAGTTTAATGGGCCTTTTACAAGAGCTCTCATATGAATATGGAGGGTGCCCCTCCCAAGCCACGGGAAAATAACATGCACCCCGCAGCAGTATCATAAATGTTGTATAGGCTGGGATATACACCGTTGGATCTGACATGTTTCAAATCCCCCTAGTACTTTTGACATGAATGCTTTCTGGGTTGCACTATTGCCATTAGCCTCTGCCTTACCTTTATTTACGTGTTACCTTATCTTACCACCTGCAAGACATAGACTCCCCTTTTCTAACTATACTAGCCAGGGCTACTCACTATACTTGCATAACTTGCATATTACCAGAATAGAGAGACTGGATTATACCGGTAAACCTTCTCTTTATACCGGAAACCTAGGATGATGGTGTCAGGACCCGAAATTTCTGAAAAAATTTAAAATTTTTTATTTTAACAATAAATGTTAGTTAATAGCATTTCTGGTCCTGTTTAATTTCAGTAACTAAACAAAATCTTGTTTTAAAAGATTCTGTCCTACTACAATTATGATTTTTGTGATTTTAATATTGACTGTTTTGTTTCAAACTGCAAAGGGAGAGCTAGCCATAGCTGACTGGCTTACTTAGCTTACGAGCTAATGCATAAATTGTCTTCTGTTCACAGGTACACCGGTGAAGTAAGGATCACTGTAATTTAATCTTGGTAAGCATCAAGCTCCTTTCCATGTACTGTAAAACTTAAAGAAGATCTATTTACTATTGCTGGTTGTAGTGCAAGACAGTAAAGTTATTCTCATGAAATTATACTTGAAATAAGATTGATAGTCTGCCTCTACATGATAATTCTTATTCGGGATAGTATCATCAGGTTTTGCGATGAACTACATTGTTTCAGTTATAACTATTGTGTTATGAATATGACTCTATGTTAATGCTGTAACTATCATTGGAACAATTGTTTGTATCATATTTATTGTCTGCATAAAGCGACGTTAGCGTCAAGTGATATATATATTGTTAACTAATACCAGTGATTACTGTTGTGTTCACGTATTATTAGCGTGAGTTGGAAATGTGACGCCTCTAGCGTTGTTCCAATATATTCATCTATCCTTCAAGGTCCAATGTCTACTTAATGTTTAACTTATGTCACCTGACTGTGCCTTGTTTTTAAACTACATTCATGGTGTGAACCTGTAGATGAGTTTATATTTCAACATCATAATAATAGAGATTATTATTCTAATTGTTTACTGTTTAACAATAGTATCGGAAGAAATATGATGATAGGACATAATGGCAAATGTGTATCCCATCATATAGTTATGGTAACATTTCCAGGTATTAAGTGATATGGTGTTTTCATTTGAAAGTTGACTACATCATTGTTTAAATGATTGTAGGTAGAAATATAATGTGCTCTTGGCATATCGATGACTTGGTTTTTAATATATAAACATTACAACGATCGTGCCACAATCATAGTGTTCCCATAAGTTGGGCAACCTTTATATCCATTGCAAATGATTATTAAATCGATGAACAATGATTCGAAATGCAACCAAACTATATGAACTCGACCCATGCTACGTTGATAAATTTCATTGCTACGTGTTTGGCTCTCCTCCATGCATTTGGCGATATATAAGCTAATAATGAAACCCTACCTGGTCATTGTCTTTGCCTTCGGGCTCGGGTTCTAAGGGAGAAACCCTCCATGTCTGAATTTTGTGGTTGGGCACTGTAAAATGCAAAATGCTTGGGTTCTGGTCTCGTTGTCTCATTCCATGGTAGGATAGAAGTCCTCGGCTCTTCTATTGGTGTCTGCTACTGTTCCACTGTTTCTTGGTCTCGTTGTCATTCTATGTTTGGGTCCCAGCTACTTATAGTCTTTCACTGTCGCTGGTGTAAGTATGAGGCAGGGTTTCGTTACTTGTTTTTATCCAAGCAGGGGTTGTGTATTGGGTTTTGAAGAGTGCTTCTCGACTGGTTCAATCCCAGCTTAAGGGTTTCGTTTGGAATGTTGCATGTCGCGGCTGTCAATAGAATAGTTCTGGAAACTTCCCTTGCTCATCTAACTGTCAATGAAATGGGATTTCGCTACGTGTTTCCACTGGTGGCTACCAGGTTGTCCACAGGTTGCTCTGGTAAGATAATGGGTTCACCGTTTTGGTTTTATACAGATTGTTTAGATTTACACTTGTATTAACTACTCTCGGCATTCAATAATGTGTTTAACATCTCGTGGCATTCGTTAATGTGCAGGTCACGCGACTCTGAGGGTGTACAGGGCTTCATCTCCAGCGCTGGCTCCTCCGGTAAGCCTGGTTATCCACGGCTGTCTCTTCCTTTGTTGGTTTTGTTGTGTTAGGGTTGAGTCTTGGAGGAAAACTCCTGTATAATGAGGTCGTTAATGTTCTTGTGACATGGGTGCAGTCACCTGTATAGATTGTTTTGTTTGTAATGGAAAGGGGTTTGATACCTGGCATGTCTATGGAGAGCCATTCACGGCTCAGACTGTATGAGGCCAGGGTTTTTGTTAATGTAATTGTATTTGCCATGCGTAGGGTTTATCCACGCTGTATAAATTAATATTTAATGTAATATTGGGCCTGTCATGGCCGTGTGTCATTCTGTGTTTTGATAAATGAATAGAGTGTTTTAAAAAAAATATAAATAAGGACTGTTTTGCGTTCCCCGATACCTGCACAAGATGATAACTCTATTGTAGGGAATCTATGTATCTGTATCTCTGCGTTTTTCTCGGTTTCTTTTGAATGTTTAAAAAAAAACGAATGTTCATATTACTATTATTACTGTAATGGTTGAATAATATAGGGTTAACCCTGACAAGTTGGGGTTCTGTTCCTGGTTCAAAACATTTATATGTGGAAATGTTTGAGTTCGATGGTGACTGGGACGAGTTGTGAAATTTTGTTTTGGTTCTTGTATAAATATAGAATAAATCTGAGGATACATTGTATACATAAACTATGTATAAAACTCCAGTAGGTTCGGTCGGTCATATGAGGCATTTCTTTTCTCTTGTTTTCACCCTCTCGATTTAATAAAGTCTGGCTACGGCCGTGAATAAGTTTGTTATCCACTCCCAAAGAGTAATACTGATAATGGAATATGTCTTAATACAATAAAGTAGCTATGAGGGTTTGTAACAGCCATAAATGGCTAAGCTCGTTGATGGTTTCCCTGCGTTTAAAGTGTGTGTCTATAGATAAGACAACCTACGACAGAGCTGTGTATTTCATATAATACAAACTTGATAATGAACAGGGATTCTATGCTTATGATTTGGATAGTGAACAATAAACTCTCTAAGTACTAAGACTTGGCTTCGAGCCAGTCAAGATATTTGTCTTGTTATATAATGACTCTGTTAATTCTGTTGTGTCAATCATGGCTATTAAATTATAGTATTAGGTTTAGAAGAAAATAACCATCTACAGTTTATGTGTTTGTATTTGACTACTATGTTATTGAATGAGATTGTATGGAAAGTTTTTAAACCATGAAACATTGTTACAGTCACATCTTTTGGATATTCGATAACTGTCAATGATATTCTGGGGATACATAAATATAATATTATGTGGTTTGTTTAGCTCGATACAAAGAATGACCTGTATCTATAGTTGACTGAAATCTGAAACAGGTATATATATACAAGTATATTGCTCAAATAGAAACTATTCCTGTACATTCTTTATTGGGAAATATTTCACAGTAATTCTAAGATTTATCTATGTCTGTTCTTATGATATTTTTAATAAATATAATTCTGGAATGACTACTGTTTAATATTCTGTCTATTATTTAACTATTAATAAAGATTCTAGAAATACATAAACATGATATTTGATTACTGTAACAGTAACAAATATATATTCTGCATAGGATAATTACTTTATTTGAGTGATAATAGGGAAAATTCTAAAACATCTGAGTTCTGAAATTTATACCAAAAGACAATACAGAAAGACTGATCTACTGAAAATGAATACAGTCAAACCACAATTGAAATAGTCTATTCCATATGAAAATTAATTAAACAAACAGCAGGAAGAGTGACAGAACCTGTAGCTATGGTAGACAATAACAGCGATGGGAGGCTGTTCCTCCCTACCAATTCCTGGAGAGTGCCCAGACAGCACTTCTCAGGACCCCCGAGCTTGCTCTGGTCTAACTGGCTGGAATTAGGTACAGCCAACAATTCCCTCAGCCAAAACAGCTATACTGGAACCAAGTTACTGTGCAACTTCCTGATTCAAAACACTTCCTTACTGTTTTACCACTTCCTCAATGGGACTCCTGAATAGCATTCACCTGAATGTATTCTCCCTCTAGAAAAATTGCTGAACCCCCAGCTCAGTTCATTGAGTAGTATTTAAAAGATTGCCTAGGTCTTAATTGGGCTAACTGTCATTAATGAGCCATCTGCTCAGATTCCACTTTCTTGGGGAATCATGACCCCAAAATATAGGGAAGTTGCCACCTGCAACTCAGGAAGTGTTTGAGGATGCTGCCACTTGTCTTTTGTCCTTCCACCTAATTCCATCCACCAGTTAGACCAGTAACCTCTTTTAACAGCTCTCCCATGCTGTTGTCTCCATAATTTATTTATTAATAATAATTATTCAGAATTTACATTCCATTTCTGGAGACTCTGTTGAGTCATCCATTCCTACTTAGCATTAAATTTAACATAATGTCTCAGGAATATTAAAAATAATTACATTATTTTAATAAAATTGGGGTATGTGACAGATGGGAAGATGGATAGATTGATGGATCAATGGATGGTGTATATCCCAGCCTATACAATATTTATTACTCTGTTGTGGGATGCATATTGTTTTCCCAAGCCGAGAAACTTAGAAGGAAAGGGCATGGATACTAAGAATATATTGTACCCTGCGGGTTGGATAAATAAAAAAAGAGATATATTTATGAGAGGGCACTTGAGGAAACTAGGTCAAGGTGAAGGTGGATCCAGCACTAATTCCTAAATGGCAAGGCAGTTACACATAATAATTAAATTCTAAGGTGGAGACCATTGTAGACCTAGTCACCAATGAGGGTTAAAGAATTATTTTTAGAATCTCTCTCTGCTAGAGACTCAAGTGCTTCTGCACCAAAACAATCGCCTTCTATACTGTCTTCATCTTCTTGTGTTGTGGAAATATGCTAGAGCATTGGAGTGTCAGACTTTGCCTTTCCTTGATGTTGTTCCTTACTCCTCCATTAGGGTTTCATGAGGAAACCCTATGAAGGATGTGGTGAGAAGAGTGTTTTGATCTATCTTGGGTTTTCTTCTTTATACATATCTCTTTTCTCTTGGAGGCACTACGGTTTCTTGGAGCACTTAGAGAATCTTGAATACTAGGGTTAGGGTTTCCACTTGTGGAGACTTTGGGACTTGGGTTTTGCCACTAAACCCTATATAGCACTTGTAGAAGAGGATAGAGGAGACATCTTGCTTGAAGGCAAGGAGTCTTGAGTGTGTGATATTAGTTTGTTGAGGATATTTGTTGGAGCTAGGATTTTTCACGGTTTTTTCTAAGCTAGAGTTTTGGAGAGCTAGAGGATTATATTAGCCTTGGGATGAGGCTATGGTATGTACATGTACTTCATATTTTTACATATATATGAATTTTCCAGCTATCCAAAATTGTCTCAGTTGAAGCTTTGATTTTTGTGTTCATTGTCTTCTTGGTTTGATAATTTCCAGAACTAATCTGTCATGCTAATTTGACATAAGTGAAGGTTAAAATTGTCAAGTGATTTAACATTAATAAAGAAGATAATAGGGCATATTTACTGCTATAAATCTACATGAATTGGAGTGAATCCAGATCTGATTTTATGCTTGGAAAGTGTGCCCCACAGGCTGAAAATTGTTGGCATATGTTTGGTATCCATACCTTTGAATTGCTTGGTGGATTGGGGTTAAAATGAGTTGAAATATTGTTTGTTGTTTGTTGTTTGCTGCTGTAATTATATGTCAGATCAGCCCTAACCGTGAATATCTATAGGGTTTGGATCCAGAAAACCTCTAGTGTGAGGTGAAATTTCAAAATTGCATTAGAAGTCAGAAATCATAAATTTCTACACACCCCTCATGGGACACCTCAGCCATGTAAATGCACCATTTCATGCAATTTGCAAAAGGTGTGAGTCTTGGGAAAATTTGGTGGAATATAATCAATATTTACACCCCACCCTCCTCTTCGCAGCTAAAGGGATCTTTCAAGAGTGTTATAATGTGACTATATTCCATTGTAATACTTTGAGATTGGGGAAGGGCATGTTCGTCACATAGTGATAATCAGAAGCATCCAGTCAACAAACAAAGAATAGAGCCTGTTAAAGCCATAAATCAACTTAAATCAATACCCCTATAGCTCAAAATGAGTCCTTCAACCATCAATGCCATATACATATGCAATAGCTTACATTACCGTATATTATCCTAAACTAATAATACAGTATGTGACTGTGTTGCTGACTATAGTTTGTAATGATTATAATTTGTAAATAATTTTAAAGAGTTGTTTTTCTGAAATTAAATTAAATAAGAGGATAAAAGGATGGCCCAGAGTGAGAAAAAGTGACGATACCATCTCAACAAACAGTTGAATAAAGTAGCATTATGCACAATAGCATTTGTAAATCAATATTCAATAGGTCGATAATGCAACATATGGAAACAATATCAACAAACAACCACTGATCAATTAATATCCTTAGAATCAGGCCCCCTCAGTACATGGAATAGTTTGCCACTACCAGTGAGATCCAAGTAGAGTGATTGTGTAATGACTACACTGTGGTTGAACATGTGATCAAGAGATGACAAAGGTGCTTATTAAGTAGTGTACCAAACCTTATTAGCGTTATCCTGGATAGAAGTATTTTGATTAAGATTGATACATCGATAATTTTTTCATATATGTATAGATATGGTAAACTCCAACATTAATTTATAGCCATCATAAAAGCCACAAAAACCTAGGTATCCAGAAAATACAATTGAGTTTCTAGATTTGCTCATAGATATTATTGACCCCTTATCATATCAATTCTAACACAAACTTTGTGTTATTATTTAGCATCTGTCCAATTGAAAATTGACAACAGATCAAAAGCATATCATCATTTTTTAACTACTTCATCCCATAGGAAGAGATTTATGTAACTCCATAACAACAAGCCAACCTGCAAACATCCAAATGGAGAACCAACTCCCAGCATCTAATGCCATATTCTCATAAAAAACCATCAAATAAGTAACTAAACATAACCTCATATCACCATATAATCCTCCGCACAAGACAACTAACTTTAGTGTGCTGAAGCATATTACCACAATTATAATAATAAAAGTAGGGTTGTGGTAAAAGCAAGGTGTCTAGTCTGATTTGTTGGCTCTTCTAGCTTGCATTGGAAGACGAAGCAAATCCATATATAGTATTGATGCATTTTTTGTAACTTTAACATAAGACTCAATTTTTCGCAACAAGAAATGGTAGGGTGGTTCCCAACAACACAACATCCCCCTCAACCTACCCATAATTTCACGTTACACCTTCTGTGGCAAGCCCATGTAATAAAATAAGAAACCATAGGCACACTAAACGTCGAGCTGATACAATCATATCAGGAAATAGATACATGTGACCATAAAGATAATCAAACCCTTCCGGGGACAACCATTTTGAACTATCTAATAGTACATTATTCATCCCATTCATAAGTCCCAGGACAACCATGATCCAAATAATTACAAGACTATTATGATTGGGCTCACTTTTTCCAAACATGTTCTCAATATGTCTTTATCTTAGATGCTGGAACGAGAATATACTGACATAGATCCATGTTAACCCCACATTTATTAAGCACGAAGAAAGATAAAAAAGACAACCTAGGTTCAAATCATGGCAGACTTTCCCTCACCCTGCGTAGTTGAAGGCCAGGTGCAGCCTTATTACGACTTTGCCACAACAAAGTATATCCATTTTCAATAATGAACCTTCATCCCAACATAACATGATTGGGTTTTCATTTCAACATGTGTACATACTACATATGCATACATACATATAGCCCCAAGGGTTAGCTCAACTAGTTGAGCCATTTTCCCAAGGCATGTTTCCGATGGAAAGGCCATAGGTCACAGATTCAAATCCAGTTGAGTCCCTCGGAGTTACCAGCCACTATTGTGGCTAGAAGTTGAGCCACCCTCGATCTAGATATTTTGAGAAAGAGGGGAGGACCCTGAAAGGTTTTAAAAGAAGAGTCAAGTGGGTTAGCTCAATCGGTTTGAACAAACCAGTTTCAAGGTGAATATCAATGAGAGGTCACGGGTTCAAGTGTGGTAGACTCCCTATGGGTTAGAAGTACATGTTGTACTCCGATCGTACCCCAGATCCATTCATGAAATGTGAGGAAGCAAATGAAGGGTTTCCCCAAGCACAATATCCATGGAATATATATATATATATATATATATATATATATATATATATATATATATATATATATATATATTAACACAGATAGAGAAACATGACAATCTTATTCACCTACAATGTAGAATGAACCTTGCTTCTCTAAGTGCAATTACAGTATGCAGATTTTAACTCAGATGCTTTCTAAAGTTTGAAAGTTGAGAATTAAATAGGTAAAAAATTATAACTAGTCTTTGACTCTTTAGTACCCAATGCTCATTTATTAAGGAAAATAAAGAATCACTTGACAATGATAGTACAATCCATGTTGCATAATAATAGCATGATTATGCAGTCTCTTCAATTATATCTTCTACTTGAAAAAAGGGGCTGCAATTATGACAATCCACACACTCAAGCAATTCCCTAAAGTGATAAAGATAATAATAGCACAAAATATTCATAAAAAAAGGTGTGATGCTCAACATACAGGTGATGTCCACAGTTAGATCCCTTGTTGATTCTACTGATTACCTGCTCATATAGTAACATCGAAACTCAATTTTTTATGATCCTTGTTCCCATTGCTCAACATTTTAACATAGTGAAAAAGGAAGGTAATGGCTTAGACGTGAAAATATTTCTTTGTATAACCAACTACTTCACACCAAGAAGAACTAACACTAAAGTTGGGATGAAGAAATTACCATTGCAGGCTTTACCCTGGGGAAAAGCACTCTAGGCAAACCCAATGAAACACAATCAGATGGAGTCTTTGCACGAGTACCAAGTACACATTAACTAGGAGCATAACACAAACTTATGGAGGCAAGTGGAAAAGGAAAAACAACTTGACAATATGATAAATACAGAAATTATTAGCATTGATAAAGGAAATTAACCAGGTGCCTTTGATCATGTCGCATAATAGAAAAAGTAGTTTTAGCATTGATTAAAGATATTAACCTACAAAATTAGGACAAAGAGAGACATAGCATGCTAAAGTGCAACACAATTGGTCTACCGTGAAAATAGATAAACTCCCCAAAGCCACATGTTTTCGCTCATGATAACTCATAGAACTTTAGTGCTACATTGGAAAAACCAATACCATTTTAGGATGATATTAAGCTTAAGGACGATTCTATGAAAAAAACTCATAATATTTGTAACAAAGAATGTTTAGATTCAGTCACGATAAGCATGAACCTATTTAGAAACTCCATTGTTATTGTAACACAATCATAAAACAACTTACCAGAAACTTCATAAGCGGTAGCTCCCTTGATGTCAACAGTAGTTACAACAAGATTCTCACGAAATGTAGCCAAATGGCTTACGCCATATTTGTCCCTGACAATGAGATCAATGCATCAAATAAAAAATCTTATGATAAAAAGGAGATAACATATTATCCCATTTTGAAACAACTTACAAGAAAATCCCAAGGATTGATGCTTGCAAAAAAATCCATAATGCATTGTAAGAGACATTCAATTATCAGAGAACTCTCTACAAGGAGGTTATAAACAATACAATAGATTCTATATTTGTCAAGAACACCAACCCAAACAGGAGGAAAAATGGCACATTTGTGAAGTACTATTATCTAACTCACAAGTCATCAAATATGCAAAACTCAATCCCAAAAACAAAATTATTTCTACATTATAAGCCATTTGTAATAGGGCAGACCTGGGTGAATCGCTGAGGCATCATATAGGGATGATTGACAAAATCATTTCCCATTATCCTCAATTCCATGAATTATGAACCGTTTTTGTATAAAAATTGTTTAGATAACAAATTGGGGCCAAATTCCTCAATTTGAAACCTCCGTTACTGAAAATATGGGGCAAAGGAAGGTTTCAAATGCGAATTTGACTGGAAATCGGGGGGAATGCAAGAATATCCTCAATTTAAATGAAATATGGATGGCGAAATAACTGCGAGAAGCCTCCATTACCGAAAATCGGGGGCGAAGGAAAGATTAAACATGAATTTTACTGGAAATCTGGGGCGAACTGCGGATTTGAGGTAAATTTGGGAGGGCGAAATCATTTTTTTTCTCGCTGTGGGGAAGGGCTATTTATCTTCTAATAATAATTTGTTTAATAATATTGGACTAATTTATTAAATTTTAAAAAAATATTTTTCTATTAAAATTCGCCCATTAAATATTTCTAACCTCTTTAATTTCGCCCATGGGCTAAATTTCGCCCTTAAAATTTTCCATGTTGTGGGGTCAAGTCCCCGAACTTGTTACCTCTATGGATATTGTGGCCCCCAGTCGATGTCTTTGTTGGATTAGGTTCGTAAAAATGCAATCAAATGATTTACCCTAGTTATCCTCCTTGAAATGAGAGGAAGTGCTCAAAGGGTTTCCTATGATATGCATTTCATTGAAAAGAGAAAAAAAAACTTAAGTCTTCATTTTGGGCTCTAGAGCTTATCATTCTTGAGAACTTTTATAAAGGAATCCTAAGTAGTTTAGCAAAAAGTAAATATACATTGAAATAATACAATAATGTAATCTAATTTAAGAGTATGGCCTTGTCAGACACTACAAGTGGTTGTTATTGTAACCCCACGTGCAGCTATACATTGTGATGTTGGTTGTTATTGCAACCCCATGTGTTATACATTGTGAAGCAATGAAAACTATTACCTGAAAGGCATAGTTGTATAATTATAATTTTATTGTACATGTAGTTTTATAGTGTGCAGGAGTTGGTTTTTATGTGTATCTTTGTGTGCATTGTTTTTTATAGTGAATTCTACATCATTGCAATTATTAATTTTTTAATTTTATATGAAATTATCTTTATCAATATATGAAACACATGTTAGCATAGTTGTGGTGTTCTTGTGAACATTTGTGAGGTGTTGTTCATATTGAACTAGTGTGTTGATGCGCTCTACTTCCTCTACAAAATTCCTATAGAATGTTGTACTTAACACATTCATAAGTACATTCATTCTCTCTTGAATAATTTGTGTGTCCTAAAAATACACTTATATTAGAGTTGATAAATTATCAAGGATTGGGTGTATTTAGCAAAGTGTGTCACACATGGTAAAACTTTGTGCACGAGTCATATTTAGCCTCCTATTTTGCAAAATGACATAAAAGCAAAGGTTGTTTCAATCCTAGGCTTGTAGATAGTCTCCATTGAGGATTCATAAAGAGTGGTCAAATGGGTCTCCAAAAAATTCTCACATATAGCCAAGGGTTTCTAGAATGAACATCAAGGATGCTTACAAAGAGTGGAGGCATCATCAAAACTCATCACATATGGTTTTCAATGGTGGTAAGAGAGGGTCAAGAGGGCTTAGTGGGTTTAATGTTTAAGAACATGTGTTTCCTCCTTGGAGGTCACATGTTCAAAACTAGAGGGGGTTAAGGTATGCACACCTTCACAAATAAACTAGTTAAATTGCTACATGGAGGAAATCCATTATCCTACAAACAAGGGAGCGTCATATATTAGTTCGGTGCATAGATAGGCCATGCCCTTAAAATTAGATTATAATTATTATTGTTATTAATGAAAATAGTTAAGTATACTTGTTCAACTAACACAGGATATTTCCAAAAGATCGAACACCTTAAGCAACCGCTCACACAAACAAATCACAGATCAACAAACCAATGTTTTTACATGGTTAAAACCTTTGAAGAGGGAAACAGTCAACAGCCCCATCCAAATAGCTACTTGAGGCAATATTACTATGCAAAATAAAAGAAATGTTATAATAAGTTTATCACAATCAATCATCAAGCAAATGACCCACCATGCTCTTTAAGATTTAGTGATCGATCAAATACCTTAATCAATTTTAGGCTTGTTTTATGATGCGTGGGGGAGGTTGTCCAACTGAAGGAGGTGGTTGGATAGACGAAAGGAATTTGTCCACAGTGAATCGAAAGCCTAGTGAATATACCAAATGAGAGTCAAGAGACCAACCAGGTAAATAATGCCAATGGGGGTGATCGACTCAAAGGAGGTATGGAAGCATTGATACAATAACTGGAGGATAGTCTAAGATATTTGGAATCAAGGCCTCAAAATGAGCATCCAAGATCATGGACCAATCAGGTGTCAAGCCATGGATCAATGGTTGTTAAGATCAAGGTGAGAATGAATCATCAGATCACTCTATGTCTAGAACATATCGTGACCGTATGATTTCATATGTATAAATGCATAAAGCATACTAAAGAAACACACTTTACTTAAAGATACATTACAACAAGTTGATCTTAACTAACTCCTAAGTGTCTAAATATCCTAACATCCCCCCCTTAACAACTTGGGATAGGATTGAAGGATTTACAAAAGTGACATTATAGGAGAAGGAAGGAGGCATTAAAGCATATCCCCCCTTATTGACAAATTCCTGAACTCCTGACATAGATCAAAGTTTAGAAAAATTTGCTTCCGTGAGAGACTTTGTGAAGATGTCTACAACTTTATCATCTGTAGGGTAGAAGAACACTTTGAGAACGTAATCATGAACAAGCTTTATGATGAAGTGCATATGGAGCTCAATGTGTTTGTGGCACTGATGTTGAATTGGAACTTTGGTGAGCTTGATGATACTATGATTGTCACACTAAAGAGTAGTTGGATGATGTTGCTCGAATCCAAACTCTGAAAGGATTTGACGAAGCCATGAAGCTTCCCAACTTTCATTAATTGTGGCTCGATACTCTACTTCTTCTAAAGAAAGAGCAAGAGCTTGTTGTTTCTTACAAGCCCAAGCGACAAGTTTGGAATCAAGACTGAAAACATAACATGTAGTAGACTTTCAATCGTCAAGGTCATCGGCCCAATCTAAATCAACGAAACCAACCAACAAAGGAATCACCCTTGAACTGTAATGAATCTCAAATTGAATTGTACCCTAGATATATTGAAGTATCATTTTTGTTGCTTTCCAATGGATTTCATGGTGTGTTTGCATATGCCAGGCAACAAGACCAACAACAAAGGAAATACCAAGACATGTATGACTCAAGTATAAGAGACTACCAACTAGCTGACGATACAAAGTGGCATCTACTTCATGTGAAGTGTAAGTGGTAGAAAGTTTGACTCCAAATTGGAAGGGAGATGGGGTTGGCTTATAATCATCCATGTGAAAGCAATGAAGAAGGTCACATGTATACTTAGACTGAGAAAGAAAAATTTCTTCTTTGGTTTGTAGGACTTGGAGGCCAAGAAAATAATGAAAATTTCCTAAGTCTGTCATTTCAAAGTTCTTCTTAAGCCTGGATTTTCACATGGGTTAAAAGGTTATGGTCACTACTAGTAAGAATAAGGTCATCAACATAAGGAACAAGGATGATGAGATGGTTTCCCGCTTTCTTGGTCCAGACATTGGGGTGAGAATGGCGTCTAGAAAAACCAATGTCCAAGAGAAAGCTATCCATTTTGGCACACCAAGATCTAGGAGCTTGTTTTAGGCCATACAAAGATATATTAAGGCGACAAACAAGGATAGATTCATTATCGACATAGCCAGGAGGTTGTTTCATCTAAATTTATTCATGCAAATCTCCATGCAAGAAGGCGGGCTTGACATCCATTTGATGGACCTCCCATTTATGCGAGGTGGCAAGGGCAAGAACAAGGTAGATGGAGTTCATTTTGGCGATAAGGGAAAAGGTTTCATTGTAGTCAATTACTTAAACTTAGGAAAATCCTTTGGAAACTTACCTTTCCTTAAGTCTTTCAATACTTCCATATGATGCATACTTAGTTCTGTAAACCAATTTACATCTGACAAGTTTTCTTCCTTTTGGAAGAGGTACAAGTTCCCAAGTATCATTTACCATTAAGGAACGTATTCTTCATCCATAGTTGTGTAATAATCTGGATGGCCTAAAGATTCTAAAAATGTCTCTAGATCTTGATTCTTTGAAACTTGAGCCAAAATAGAAGTGGCTCATTGGAACTGAGAACATGTTCGGCGGTGATCTTTGTGGTCACCAACAAGATCACTGACTGCTTTGCATGTTGTATGGCCCCATTGAGGAAGTGGTTGTGTTGGTGCAACTGGAAGAAAATGAACAAATACAGGTAGATTTTTACCCTCATTGTTATCATCATAAGAAGAAGCTGAAGTAGGAACACTATCAAGGAAGTTGGGAGTAGAAGATGGCATAAGCATCGAAGATGGCTCACAAGCCATAAATGGCACAGGCGTCGAATTAGGCTCACGGGTGGAGATATTTTCATCAAATTTAACATATCTTCTAATAATTATATCATTTGAATTTAGTTGTAGAAGCCTATGACCTTTTACCTCTTCAGAATATCCAACAAATATGCACTTTTCAGTCTTAGGTTGTAACGCTTTCTGTTTTTCATCAGGAATATGAACCCATGCTTCACTACCAAACACACGAAAATGGCTGACATCTGGTTTAATGTTACTGCATGCTTCTTCCGGTGTTATATCTTTTAAAGCTTTAGTGGGAGTGTGATTAAATATATAATTGGCACAATTAACGGATTAAACCCAAAATTGAAGACTTAATCCCTTAGCTTGGAGCATACAATTAACCATTTCTTTTAATGTATGATTCTTTCTCTCAGCAACACCATTTTGTTGTGGTGTATATGGAACAATATGTTGCATTTGAATTCCCCATGTAGTGCAGTAAATAGTAAATTCGTTGTTTACATATTGGCCTCCATTATTTGTTCTTAACTTGTGTATTTAATGTCTAAATTGTTTCTCTACAAGGGCCTTGTAGGCCAAAAACTCGTCAAAGACTTCACTCTTAAGTTTTAAGATGTAAACCTAAGTGTGTTTGGAGAAGTCATCGTTAAGAAATACTTGAATTCGGAGAAAGAAGCAAAAGGAAGTGGACCACACAAATCACTGTGAACAAACTACAACGGGGCTAAGGTGTGCCAAGAGGCACGTTTTTCAAAACTATCCTGATGGTGTTTGTCGAGAACACACTCGGGACAAATACCATCTCTGGAAGATATGAGAAGAAGACTAAACACCATTTTTTGATTACATAGTTGCTACAATGAGCAATAGTTTAAATGACCAAATCACTCAAGTCATCGCTATGCGCAATAAAAACTAAGGGAAAAGGCGATGACCCAAAGTTGTTGAATATGTACAACTTGGTAATATCATCAACAATTCCAGTAGCTAAGGCATGCTAAGGATCTTGAAATTCTTGATTACAACTTGGTGAGGTGTAAACATTATAGACTTACCTTCACCAAAATGAGTATTTTGATAGACAAACAAAAAATTGTAGGAAATTCTCGGAACACATAATACATCATTGAATTGACCATCATCTACCTGAACTGTTCCAGATCCTACAACATTGAGAGATCTATCATCACCGACAAATATTTGTTTGCTGTTGCATTCATTTAGAGCCAGTGAAAATGGCTTTATCCTTAGCCATATGATAAAATTCTCCAGAACCAATGACCCATTCATTATAAGAAGAGGAAGAAGATGCATTGAAAGAAAAACCAGAAGCACAAAGTGCATGTCCATGAGTTGTAGAGTCAAAAGACGAATCAAGGTTGATGGTGTACTTCTTCCAAGGCTGTCATCTTCTTGGAACACTTGGATTCCACATGACCATCTTTCCTGCAAAAATTGCAATGACGCCCAGTCTCCTTATCTTTCTATTTGGTTCCCTTGTCACCATTAGAAGGATGAGTTGGTTGAGTGGGTTTGGGACCCTTGTTTTGCCTATTATTGCGAGGATTTCATTTCTTGGAATTCTTGTTTTTTTTCTCTTGTTGTGCCACTAAGGCTTTGCTAGATGTATCGGTATTGTTGATAACTCCAAGATGTATGAGCTTATCTTGATCTCTAATCAAGGAATCATGAAAATATTCAAGAGTGGGTTTTGTATAGTGAGCCCCCATAGATTCTTTCATGAAGTAAAAGGTAGATACAAAAAAAATAGGTAGGACCAAGCTTGGAAAGAATATGAAAAATACATCACTTGTCTTCCCTTTCTATGTTGCACTCTTCAACTAAGAGTCTAAGGGTTTTGTACTTAGATACATTGTCTTGAATGCAAGAGAAATCGCTTGGATTTAAGGTAATCGATTCATTTTCAAGTTGGTGGCCTCGAATCTCATTGTGCTTACTAAACACAGTTTCCAATTTTTCCCAAGCCATATATGGTTCATCAAGTCCTCGAAGGTGGAAGCGTAAATTAATAGAAATTGACATCCCGATTAATCCACAGGCTTCATCACATTTATTAGCCCATTTTATTTTCTTATCATTATAAGTGCATTCATTTCCTTTTCCCAATGTAATTCGATAAAATATCCTACTTTGTAGGACATCCTCCATATGGGATTTCCTTGAGAAGTAGATGGTACTAGTAAGTAGAATATCACATGGAGTGACCATATTGTAATACATAGGTAATATGGCTAAAAAACAGAAACTAATGGTCTAGATGCAAAGATCTCGAAAAAATAGACAACTAAAAAAATGGCATTGAAAATGAACTTCGAATGCCAAAGTTATGCCCTTTTGAAGAAAGGCATAAAAAGAGCCAAGGAGCCACGTCCAGGCAAAGTTGATCCACGTGGTGATGGGAGCAAAAAATAAAATAAAGAATTCTCTCCCTTACTAAATTTTCCTATAAGCTCACTTTTACAAATAAGTTGCTTCAAAATAAGTGACCCATTTTTATAAAACAAGTGGGAAACACTTTTACAATATAGTTACTTTATAACTTAAAGTTACATGAATGTTTACAAAAATTAATAAAAATATGGACTTGAAACCAATACCTCTTACTTTTTAAATTAAATTTCAACCAAGGGATTGTTGTTGTTGTTGTTGGAAAAAGAACGTGCCTACCCAAAAACCTTGTTTTTTGGTCTGCAAGACACTTTACACAACCACACAAAAACAAAGACAAAATTTTGAAACTAAAATGTCTTAGATTTGGGGTTAGCCCTTGGTTAGATTTTCCGGAAAATGCAAGTTTTCTCACTGTTTTTAGTTTACCAAGTTCGCACAAAGCACACAACAAAGAGCATGCTCGGTAAAGAAAACCATTTCCACTCTATTTATAATTTGTCTAGTTCGCACAGAGAACATGACAAAGAGCATACACAGATTGAAAAGGTAACAAGCTGGAAATAAAACAAAAACCAGGCTAAAATATGAAAGAAAATAAGAATTTTTTTTAAAATGCATAACTGTAAACAATATACCTTCGGATCTAGTAAAGTGGTCATATCTTGGGAAAAAATAAACTTTTTTAGTGAAATGGAAAGCATTTCCAACTGAAAGTAGTGCTTTGGATGCAATAGAACACCTCTCTCAACTATAAATGCATAGAAATATAAGAACCATAAACCCTTATATGTATATGGAAACTTCGATTCAAGATCTCGATCACCAACGAAAGCAGAACTACATAAGAGCTTTGATACCATGTTTGACTAACACAAGATATTTCCAAAAGATTGAACACCTTGAGTAGTCGCTCACGCAAACAGATCACATATCAACACACCGATGTTTTATGTGGTTAAAACCCTTGAAGAGGAAAACAGTCCACAACATCAGCCAAATAGCTACTTGAGGCAACATTATTATGCAAAAGAAAATAAACGTTTCAAAAGCTTCTCACAATTGATCATTGAGCAAATGACCCTCCATGCTCTTTAAATAGAGATCATGGACCAATTGGGTGTTAAGCCACAAATCAATGGTTGTTAAGATCAAGGTGAGAATGAATCGTCAGATCACTGTATATCTAGAACATATTGTAACCATTGGATTACATATGTACAAATGCATACTAAAGAAACACACTTTACCTAAAAATACATTAAAACAAGTTAATCTTAACTAACTCTTAAATGTCTAAATATCCTAATAATAATTCCCCTAGTAATATATTTACTTATATGATGAACCACAATTTTCTTAAAATGCACAATCTTCACAAAAATTATAATTATATTTTATTTTAAAAGCATTCACTACCCCATTAATCTTTATAATGTATTAATCTTTCGAAACCAAAGTGATCTTAGTAATATTATTTCAAAATATTTGAATGTAAAAGCAACATAGTAAAACATATTAATTAGCATTTACTTGTATAGCTTTGATAGACCAAAGGTTGGTCTTAGTGGATGATAACCCCATCGTCATCATCACATTGGAATATGTAAGACATTTGTTGTGTATAGGCATATGTGTCATAAAAAAGTTTCGTATTTTAATGATTGTTTTTTTGAAATATTTTTCACAACGTGATTATCAACTATTATAACATGGATTTTTATGTAGAGGTGTGGTGATTGCATGAAAGAAATGTTTACTTTTTAAAACCAATCTAGATTCATCTTAAATTCCAATTTATCAAGAGTTAAGAAAGATGAAATATCTACAAGTGCAATCTTTTTTTACAGTGCAAAATAAATTGATGAAAATTTTGATCACTCTAACCACTTATTAGATTTGGAGTTAAGATGGATTTATGCTGGTTATCCCACTTTTGATTCACAATGCTCTTTTATGTATTTATTTATTTGTTTATTATCAATATATTCATTGATCTGAAATGATGATTTGTTTTTAATTCCGAGTCAATATGAACCATGCCAAACATTATGCAAAACATTTCCCTCATATTGAGTTGTAAAGTATGCTTCTTAACACAATATAAAGATAGAAATAGTAATTATAAATGAATAAATAAATGTTCTTATAATAAGAATTCCACAATGCATTATAAGATAGTGGAGTACTTGAAAACAAATTTACTATTGAGTACCCCTCTACAATAAAAAAATATTTTCCTTGGGTTAAAACATTGTTGTAGAATCCTAGTTCTAAATGATCTATCATATATATCATGTTGGAGATTCTAAAACTTGTTGTAGAATCCTTGTTGTTTCATGATATTGTCATAGTCATCATACTAGTGATTCTATCTTAATTTATGACAACTTTATAGAATGTTGAAGAGTCTTCATTGTTAATGATGATGTACAATACCTTCAACATTGTTTGCTTGACAGAAGAGCATTTATAGATTGCTCAAGAAGGATTGTTTCAGCCTACTCATAAGGAAATTTTCAATCAGCTCAATAATTATACTCAAGCATGCTCAACAATGATTATTTCAACCTGCTACAGAATGCACACTCCCATTTAATCAGGTTTCCTAGTGTATAACTATTTACTCTCAACTTGGGTACATCTACCATTTATCTCAATAATTAAGTGAAATATTTTATTTTTCAATCTTATATTGGATCAAATATATTATGGCTAATTTTGATATTATCCCCAATATTACATTCCTTTTGATAATACCATCAACCAATTCTACTCTCTCTAAAGCTCGTGCCCTACTTCATCAGTCAATGACTCTCTCAACTTCATTTTGGGGAAGATACCATCTCACAACATGTGTTCCATACTTATGATTCTAAGTCTATATAATATCAAGAATCAACAAAGTCTCCAAAAGATGAGGACGTGGAATCACCGAAAAGAAAATATCACAAAGAAATATCTTCAAAGGAAAAGGTTGAAAATAGAGGTTGAGGAAGAGGCCGAAACTAATATTGTAGAGTTTTGGAGTGCTATATACATGGAAGTGAAATCTAAATCACAGTAGGATCTACTAGCTAAAGATATCCTCACAATTAAGAAATTTGACTAAGTATGCAAGAAAACAATGTAAAAGAGGCACAATGAACACACAAATGATCAAATTGCACGTTTATTCTAACTGTCCAACCTAGAAATAAGTTGTGAACACCTTTATATTACATTTGGGAAAAATTTTGAGCCTTTGGAGGCATCATAATGAGCTACAAGTGGCTAGCTTACATTGGACCTCAATCCCCCCTAGGTTGACCAATAGTCTCCCAAATCACCTCAAACTGTCACAAATTCCCAATCTGAACATTGGGATGGCATGGGAGGTCATTAATGATGATAGCACATGAGTGGGTGAGTATTTAGTGAAGAGTAGGTGGCCAAGGATAGGCCAAAAATGCCAAGGGTGGGGGGGGGGGAAATGACCACATTCCATGCATGGGCGCCTGAGGTCAAAGCCAGATCCACAAAACAAGGGATAAGGGAGCGCCTCACTCAGGTAGTGGCAATAAATGAGGGAGGTGGCCATAGATGAGGGCGCCTAACTAACAGTTTGACCAAAATTGGGCCCTTAAGTGGTGGAATGTGTCATAAATGCCCAACAACCTTCTAACAACCTTGGATTATCATCATTAACCATGTTTTGGACCATTAACGATCAAAATAATTTATGAGACTATGGTCCTAGGTGTAATAATGTTCTAACATCCCCCCTTAAGCTAGAATCATGTAGTAAAAACAAAAATGAGGTCTTGGCAACTAAGGCACAAGTCACCTCTTACAATTTTTATTAGTCCATGTAACCAAGGTAAGGAGGAAAAACCACATGGGAAATAAAACCTCCCCTCTAAAATGGACACGAAACAAAATTCTGGAAGAGATACCAGTCTTCACCATGCATTGCTCACCCCAAGGAATGATCTAAGGTAAGTGAAGGTCTTCTCAGTAAAACTCTTGGTGAAGATATCAACAGTTTGCTCAGCAGATGGGCAATACTGCAAGGCAATAATTTGGTCATGCACCAAGCCTTTGATGTAGTGCATGTGTATCTCTATGTGCTTGGTCCTCTGTCTATGTACTGGATCAGTAGATATATTGATTGCACTTTGATTATCACATCAAATGAATGTGGGTGAATCAAATGCAAAGCCAAACTCTCCAAGAATACCTTGCAACCACACACATTGTGTAGTTGCATTCACTGTTCCCCTGTATTCAGCCTCAACCGATGCTAAGAAAATAGTGTGATGCTTCTTTCTAGACCAACAAATGGGACCATGTGAAAGAATAAAGACATAACCAGAAGTGGACTTCTGGTCAACGCTATCTCCAGCCCAATCTGAATCAGTAAAACCAACTAGTTCAAGTGATGAACCAACTGCACAGTGTATCCCAAACTGCTTGGTTCCTTGCACATAATGAAAGATCCTTATGGCATCCTTCCAATGGATCTCATGAGGCTCTTACATGTATCTTGCAAAAGCACCTACTACATAAGCCAAATCTGGTCGAGAGTGAGTGAGATACATCAAGCTCCCAACTAGTTGTCTATACAGTGAACTGTCCACCAATGGTGAGGAACCCCAATCATGAAGCTTTACCCCTGAAAGGAATGGAAACTTAACAACCTTACATTCAGCCATTTTGAACTTCTGTATCAGATCTGAAGCATACTTTTACCGTGAAAATATGATCCCTTCATCAGATTGATCAATCTCCAAACCAATAAATTGTTTCAACAATCCTAGATCTGACATGGAGAATGCACTATGTAATGCAGCTTTAACTGAGCCTAGTTCTTAAATGAAAATACCAGTGATCAAAATATCATCAACATACAGTACAATAAGAAAAATAGAGTCACTAACATGCTGCATGTAAAAATTTGGATTAGATTTGCATCTCTCAAAACCTTGTGATAGCAGAAAATTGTCCATCTTGGCATACCAAGCTCTAGGAGATTGCTTGAGACCATAAAGGGACTTCTTCAACCTGCAAAAAAGTGAAGGATCTTGAATGAAGCCTTCAGGTTGCTTCATATATATCTCCTCGTGAAGATCACCATGAAGAAAATCACTCTTCACATCCATGTGATGAACCTCCCATCGCTTGGAAGCTGCAATGGACAAAACTGGCCTGATTGAGTCCATCTTTGCCACAGGTGTGAATGTCTTTGTGTAGTCCACTCCATGGACTTGAGAGAAGCCTTTAGTTACCACTATTTCCTTATACTCAGATCATAACCATCAACAGCTATCTTGGTCTTATACACCCACTTGCATTGCACTAGCTTCATCTTGGAAGGAAGAGGGACCAACTCCCAAGTTTCATTGTCATGGAGAGACTTCATCTCTTCTTTCATGGTTACTTGCCATATTGGATCATTTGATGCTTCTTCATATGACCATGGATAAGATCCAACCATGAGAAAAACCTCCCATGAATATTTGAATCACAAGTAGATAATGCATTGTTAAATTGTGATATAGTATTCCTAGGTTCTTGTGGATCACCTGCAAGTTCACTGGCTGCTTGTATGGTTTTCTCAGCCCACTTGGGTCTTGTAGGAGGTTCATGATCTGCATGCATGCCATAATCTGCATCCTCGACATCAGAATCAAAAATATCAGAAGCATCACTTATATCCTCTTCATGTAGGGGGTTTGAGCATTCCCCTTCTTCTTGGTCATTTGCATGCATGGGGCTCTTCTTTGAAGTGAACACTTTGCTCAATGAAAGTATTTTGATATGAAGGGTCAAAGAGATTGTATCCCTTTTCATCTTCTGCATATCCAACCATTATGGAATCCTTGCTTTGGGCATGCAAGTACTTTCTTTTCTCTGGAGGTATTCTAGCCCATGCTCTTGAGCTAAACACCCTATGGTGAGACACATCAGGCTTGTGTCCCATCCAAGCCTCGAATGGAGTCTTTCCTTCCAAGTATTTGTGTGGTACTTTGTTATGAACATATGTTGCATAGTTACTGGCTTCATCCCATAGTTTAGGAGACAAGGACTTAGCCTCCATGATACAGGTAGCCATCTCCTTTAATGCTCTATTCTTGCGCTTTGCTACACCATTCTGCTGGGGTGTGTAAGGAACATAATGTTGCATTTGAATGCCATCTTCTTCACATAGATGCTCTAGGTCCTTATTGACATATTCCCTTCCATTATCAGTCCTCAAGACCTTTATCTTCCTCCCACTGAAGTTCTCCATTGAAGCTTTGAAAAGTTTGAATGAATGGAAGACTTCAAATTTTAGCTTGAGAAAGAATACCCAACAAAATATTGAAAAATCATCAATGAATGTTAGGACATACTTTGAGTTTACATAGGAAGGTGTAGGAAGAGGTCTTATCACATCTGAATGGACCAAACAAAGAGGATGAGCAACTCTCCCTGCCTTCCCCTTCTCATACTTGCGCTCCGCATGCTTCCCAACAAGCACCCCTTGCCGGTACCTTTGGAAAATCTGATGTTTGGAAGTCCTTCAACCATGTTTTATTTACTCAAGGATTTAAGATATCTGTAGTTGAGGTGTCCAAACCTCTCATGCCAAAGTCTACTAACTTCATTATCATGTGACAGAAGAGAACTAGGAGAGGAGTAAGAAAGAAAGTGTGAGAACTTGTACATTATTGACTCATGATCTGCAACACCAACTGCTACCACTTTGCCTGTAGAAACTTTAGAAATTTCCACATCTTCTTGAGTGAAAATCACTCTCTTGGCCGAACCAGCGCGGGTCATTTGGTAAACAGAGAGGAGATTTTCTGCAAGATCAAGCACATACAACACATTGTTGAAGTACCCATTGTCTAGACCGATCTTCCCAATGCCTCCCGCTGGGATCTCTGAATCATCACCCACGAGAATGGGAGGACCACTGTAAGGTGAAATAGTAGAGAAAGTTTCTCTTGCAAAAGCCATGTGCCTTGAGGCTCCTGAATCTATGTTGAAAGAAGAATATTTTGAGGTATTATCCATTAATGCATGGCATCTCTCCTTGTATTCAGAAACACCCTCCTTCTTCTTTGAACTTTCTGGAAGATGAATGTTGTTATTATGGAGGATATGGGTCATCATGTCAATGGTCTTCTTCATGCATGCACTTTCAGGGTGCCAACCCTTTTGACAGTAAGTGCATTTGGTCTTCTCTTTCTTCTTTCCTTTCTCCTTGACAGGGTTTGAACCCCCATCACAATATCTGGGCTTCTCCTTGTATTTATTCTTCTATTATTGCTTCGAACCTTTGGGATTTGGCTTCCCATTTGCTTTCTTCAAATCACCAGCTACAAGAACTTGGTCCTTTTGCTTGATGGTACCCATTAGAAGCAATTTATCTTGTTCTTGTGTAAGCATCTCCATGAAATATGCCAAAGATGGCATCTTCCAGTTTCGAACAATGATCTTGTTGGAATGGAATGTTGAAACAAAAACATATTACTCAGGACCCAACTTTGAAAGTATGGACAACACCATTCGTTCGTCCTTCTTCTCAATGCCACATTGCTTGAGATGCCAGACCAAGGATTTGAACTTGGTGAAGAAGTCTTGGATGGTATCGAAACTGCTTGGGGTCAGAGAGATCAAATCATTCTCAAGTTGGTGGCCCCTCATCTCATTAGTCTTCCCAAAAAATGACTCAAGCTTGAGCCACACTTCATTTGGAGTAGCAAGACCGTCAATGTGAAACAAGAGGTCTCTTGAAATGTTGAGACAAAGCATGCCAAAAGCTTCATCCATTCTGTTGAAGAACTTCGACTTCTCTACTGCTGAATTTGGCTTAGTTTCAGTCCCCATGGTAACGCTGAAGAGACCCTTGGATCTCAGCTGGATTATCATTTCGGACTTCCACTCAAAGTAGTTGAATGGAGTGAGCAAGATGACATGAGACTGCTCCATTCTATAGCTTGCGCACTAGGCGACAAAGAACATTGTAAACCTGCAATACAAACACTCAATCACTCATGAGGGGATCCTAAATAGCTAATTCGAACCCTTCATTGACATAAGGCACATTCGGGAGCACATCACACCATGGGTAGACTCCAAAGGATTGCTCCAATGGCTTTGTCGAGCACCCTATATGCAGATAAATTATCATCAACACACAGAGTATGTGATATTAATTGTCAACCCGAGAAAGTCTTTTTATTTCAAAGGATAAGTGCACAATCTATGCTTAAACACCAAACCATTAGAATTGAATACTTTTATCTTCTATCACCCATGTTCATCCCAAATATCTATTCAATCCCAGTTGCCTTCTAACTTCTAAACTTCAATTCCTCTCTATCATGCATCAATAAAAGATGGTATCAGATCTAAACAACAATTGCAGAAAGAAATCTCATTCGTAATCTAGAACAATCACCTGTCTATTTTAATCACTCTGGAAAATCATAAGACATAAACTGAACATTAATCTAGAAATCCAATTGCAAAAGATTTGAGTCAACTGTTCTAAGAAATTGAATTGCAGAATGGAAATCAACAATCATAACAGGAAAATAAATTGCAAGGGCTCATGGGATCACAACTTAACTGCAAGATGAACAAGGCTGTGTATAATTATCACACAAATTGAATAAAGTCTCTACTCAGTCGATTGACACTCTGTATTACTTTGCCAAATTCAAGGGACTCTAATATTAATTGTACTGAAAATCCACACCATAAATGTCACTGTTGCGCACAAAGGAATTATTATAAACAAAGCATCACACAACAAATGAATCTGAAATCCTATTTTAACTCAGCAATCTCTGTGGAAGACGGGCCCAGCCTTCACACAGAGACGCTAGCTGAACAACGCAAATTCTTTTAGCTCAAAAGCAACCCCTTATATTAACAGAAGAATGAGTACACAGTTTTGCTCAGTTGCTAATACAATAAATTAATTGTCTGTTGTTCAACCCCTGGGTCGAGGTAGCTTCCCATATTTATACATATAAATCATAACATTAGATCCTATAATCGGGCAGCCGTGAAGATCTCTGATCTTCAGGCGCCCTATCTAACTAGCTGTTACAATACGTGGCAGAACAGAGACATCAAAATATGAGGAAGTTATCAATTGACCCAAGAATGACGATCCTTCCAGATCATAACTAGACTTCGAGCAGCAACATACTTAAGATAGCGCATTCTGTTACAGCTGCCTTGTCACAGCTGTGCCTTAATTGATGATTCGAGCCCCAAAGATCCCTTAACGAACATCCCTTCTTTCATGACTGGTTCAGCCCCATCTTCCTGCAGTCCATTTATCTCAACTACCTTCATAATATCATAACATGTTAGCACAATTGAGAGATACACAACTTTAATTATCACAATAATAAGCATTAATAAAATAAAACAATGATTAGTCATACCTTGGTAATTTGGGGAATTAGGTAAGGACAATAGGTCTGATTGCCATGATAAGTGGTGTAAGACAGGGGCAGAAAGGATGATAAAAGATGATTAAAAAGGGACAATTCTGGGCTCAACATCTCCCCCCAACTACCCTGTTGCATGTCCTGATGCAACAACCTGCATCCTTCAGAATCTGAGTCCAGTACTGAGCTCTGTTTTAGGGGAGAGGAAGAATTATAGGAAACTCAGGTACCCCATTTGTCCTTCCCATGCTACCTGCTGATGTTCTGAAAATGTAACTGATACAAGTGAAGATCACTTCTTCCTGCAGTCTCTTGTATGCTGTATCTGGGGAAGACTTGAAAAGAAATCCTTAATCTGAATCCAACTCAATGACATCTCTAGGAGGTGGAAGCACTGGTACTTGTGGAGCAGTGTCTTCCAGCACATCCAAGTTTAATAGGAGAGTTGATGGTTCTTGTGTAGCAGCAACACCCTTTAAATTCTCTTCAGCAGCTACCCTTATTGATTTTAGAGACACTGGTTCTTGTGTAACAGTGTCTTCCTTGTCCTTCTGCTGCTGAGATTGAATCTCTTTCTCATTGTGCAGCTCTTCCTCCAAGATTTCAGTGTCACCTGAGCATGGTGTTTGTACCTGTTCGTCTTCACTCCACTGTGTATCAGGAATGATATCCACTCCAGGGTTATCTTTTAAATGAAATTCAGGAGTTCCTACTGCAGTTTCCAAGGATGTTGGTTCTTGTGTAGCAACATCCTGGCCTGCCTCTTCAGCCTCCTGTTGTTGCAACTCTTCTTCTATAAGCTCAGTGTCATGGGAACCTTCTGGGGTTACAACCCAAAGTTCATCATTAAACTCCAAAGTGCCCTCTGTCCCAGGTTCTTCTCTCATCTGTTCGGCCGATTGGACAAGTATATTCAGGTTTGCTGGTTCTTGTGTTACAGCATCCTGTTCCAATTTATCACTGTCCTGCCTTTGTGTCTCTACTTCTAAAATTATTGTGTCCTGGGAGCGTTCTGGGGTTACAGCATAAAATTCTTCATTAGCCTCCAGAGTATCCTTCAGCTCTATGATCTCCGTATCGTGGGAACACTCTGGGGTTTCACTATATTCCTTTATAAGCTCCAGAGCGTCCCCCATCCCATGTTCTTCTTCTACCTGTTCCATAATTTCTGCATCGTGGGAAGTGGCAGCTTCAGCAAGGATATTTAAAAGTGCTGGTTCTTGTGTGACAGCACCTTCTTTTTCCACTGCTTCCCCCACTGTGGCCACAGGCTGTTGTGTTGAATAAGTGTTAAGTCAAATTTTATGGCTTGCTTCCTTAAATATTTCTCCACAGGTGGGGCAGAGTATTCATTCATCCTCCTCCCCAGCTCCGGCAGAATCTGATCCCTCCACTTGATCTGCAGCCTCTATCAATGTGTACATTTTTCTTTCACCCTGCTTTCTGCAGGTTTCCTTCCAGATTTCCAACTCCCTTCTAAGTACTTGGAGGTCCTCTTTCATCATTGCGTTCTCAGCCAGAAGTCCTTCATTTCCAGGTTCTTCCTCCACTGGCCTTTGTGGAGCATCCATCGGTCTTGGTACAAGGATTGGGGGCTCAACATGTGCCTCTAGGGTTGCCCATCTTTTCCTGGCTGTCTCTGCTGCTGTGGCTGATCTGGTTCTTTTCTTCCTGATAGGTGGGGTTATGTTAAATTCACTAATTGCTCTCTTTCTTTTATTTTGTGGTGTTTTCTTTTGTGGAGCTGGTACATAGGGAGCCAAAACTGAGGTCAAAGGAATGTTTCCTTGCTCCTCATGCTGTTCTTCCTCAATTACAGCTCCTCCTCCTACCCACTCAGGTGAAGACTCAATTGTTACCAGCTCAATGTCTTCTTTCATTGCCCTGGCTCTATCATCTTCAGGTTCCATTGTCGCAGCATTTGATGCTACTCCAATTTCACCTTCTACTGTCGGAACTGCCCTGTTATCTGGGTTTTCCACAAAGGTTTCCTCTACACCATCGCCTAATGGCTCTGTTTGTGCCTCCAATTGTTCTCCTTCAAATACAGTTTCATCCCCTAATGGTTCTACTTGTGCTGGAGGTTCATCCCCCCGAATGGCTTTGACTGTGCCCCTGGTTGTTCTTCCTCTAATGTAGTTTCATCCCCCCCAGATGGCCCAGCCTGTGCCCCCGGTTGCTATTCTTCTACTGTGGTTTCATCCACCCCGGATGGTCCTGCTTGTGCCCTCGGTTGGTCTTCTACTGTAGTTTCACCCACCCCGGATGGTCCTGCTTGTGCCCCCGATTGATGTTCTTCTTCAATTTCATCCCTCCCCCCAACTTCAATGGAGGAACTCCGGTCCTCCTGTTGTGGTGGAACATGTATTTGCTGTAATGGGACGACCCGCAAGGGAACGGGTTGCTGTGGTCGATTTATAAACTGTTCCCAAGTTATATGGTGTTGGGCAAGGGTCCGTGTAATAATTAATTTGATAAGGCCATGGTGGGTGAGAGAGGAAAGTGGGTGCTTAGCAGACTGAACAAATGTGGCCATATGACGCAAGTCGTGCAATAAATAGTATGGAATGTTCAATAAAATGCCATGGCGGAGATGAGAAAGCAAAGGAAGTTCAGAGTTATACACAGTTGGATATCTACCTTCACAAATAATGTACTTCTTGAGAAAGACAACAACCTGGTCCCATGGCCGCGGCAGTGAGTTCAGTGCAATCCCTCTTCTGGACGCTTCAACTTGCTCCCCTGCGAGTAAAAATTCTTCGCGTGCAACCGTTGCAGGGACTCGTCGGTTAAACCATGGTTTTCCCACCACGGGATGGCTGTAACCTCGGATATAATGAGCTGAGAGACTTCTATGCGCAGCCCCCACACTGTGGAATGAGTTTTGGTAAGATTCAAAGCAAATTGCAGGGCTGCGTCCCGATCGAATCCGTCCAATCGCTCAAAGAATTCGAGCCAGCCAGCAGCTTGAAAAATGGCAAGAACTTGAATATTCCGCCTGAGTTCTCGTGTATTGAAAGGTTCATGGCGAACTGGAATCCCCATGGTCCTGGCTGCAAGCTGAAGTTGCTATTCCACTGATTATAGGATCCCAGAATGGAAGTTGCAGCACAGAGGATGCACGAATCGCTGAGCGGAGACGTTGAGAGAATGGGCAAATTTGGAAAGTTGAGCATAGAAAAGCGTTTGAAATTTCCATGCCGAATTGGGGAAGGTGGCAGTTATTAGCGTTTACGTCGTACGAGGGAAAGGTTTAATCAAGTATAATGGTGGTACGAGTGAAGGTACGACCAATATCGTTTAAATGATATCAATGCTAAATCACGTGATAAATGAAAGCCATACCTCATAAAACTGTGCGTCGGAATGCTGCGGAAAATGGTGGAGCATGCAGTCGATGACGTTGCGGAGCCGAACTTGTGCACAGTCGGACATGTGATCATGATGACTCGGATAAGGCATAATTTCCTTCCGCCGGTGAAACACAAACCATCGCGTCCTCGGGGTCGGAATGATGGGTTTGCCGGAACGACTAGTGTGAATCAACACCATGATTTAGCAAGTTTGAAAGAATTCTTCTGTTAACACAGGAGTTACCACTGCAAGTTGCAAAAAAAAATGATAGCACGGCTGACGAAAAAGATGTTTGCAATCGCCAGAAAGTATGTTGCAGCCGCCGGGAAGAAGTTACAACCATCAAAAAAGAATTCACCGCAGCCGGGAAAAGAATTTACGGCATCGGGGAGAATTACGGGTGTGACGGAAAAGTTTCACAGCGGCGGGAAAATTACGGCTATGAGAAATATATTGCAGCCTGTCGGAAAAGTTGTTGTTGCAGCTACGGGAAAATGGTTGCGGCTGCCGGAAAATAGTTCACGTTCATCGGAAAAAGTTCACAACTGCCGGGAAAAGGATTTTATCGGTTGACGGGAAACGATAACACAGCTGCTGGGAAATGATGTTGCAGCCGTTGTGACATGATATTGCAGCTGCGGGTAAATGGTTGCGGCTGCCGGAAAATAGCTCAAGTCCGTCGGGAAAAGTTCACAGCTGCAGGGAAAAGGATTTTACCGGTCAACGGGAAACGATAACACAACCGCTGGAAAATTATGTTGCAGCCGCTGTGACATGATGTTGCATCCATTGAAAAGAAGTTGCAGTTGCCGAGAATGAGGATTTGCGGCCGCAGGGAAATGAAGTGGCGGCCCGCTGGAACACAGGGTGGCAGCCGCTGGAACATGAAGTGGCAGCCCGAAAAAGATGTTGCAGTTGCCAGGAAAGATTGATGGCAGGCAGGAAAAAAAAGATATTACGGCCGCTGGGAAATGAAGTGGCAGCCGCTGGAACATGAGGTGGCAGCCCGAAAAAGATGTTGCAGCTACCAGGAAAAAGGATTGCGGCTGCGGGGAAAACGAATTTACGGTTGACGGGCAATGATGTCACGGTTGCCGAAAAAAATGTCACGGTTGCCAGAAAAGATAATGCAACTGCCGGAAAAGATGTTGCAGCTGCCGGAAAAGATGTTGCAGCTGTCGTAAAATATGTTGCAGCTGCCGGAAAATATGTTGCAGCTGCCGAATTTTTATTTATTTATTTTTTATTTATTTATTTTATTTATTTATTTTTTTTAAGCAAAAGGAAAATGCAAGGCAAGACGGCATAGGGAGAATTTCGCTTGACGGGCCCAAACTGATCGTTCTCCTGGCGCTTCCCTGAAATTTTTTGAAAAATGACAGCAAACGAAAAGATCAAATGCAAAAAGAAAAAAAAAACAACAATTATGCGCTACAGCAGGAAATTATTTATGTACAACAAATACGATTTTCAGTTTAAGGATTGGCAAAGGCAGAGAAAAATTCCTGCTCTGGTGCCAACTGATAATCTGGATCGGCATCGATTTGTGAAATGAATGCATCTTTCGAAATGGGCTTACGATACAGTCGCAGTCTGTGGCCATTAGCAAGTAATGGTATACGGTTTTCATCAATGGTCACCAGGCGAACAGTATCATTGTCAAATACCCTGTCGACCAAATATGGACCCAGCCATCTTGTATGTAATTTTCCTTTAAAGTCCTTCTTAAATCTGGAGTCGTATAATAGCGCCCAGTCTCCTTCACGGAAGATTTTCTTTTTGATGAATCGGTCATGCCAGTTGGATCTCTGTTGCTGAAGCAGCACAGTCTGGTCTACTGCAGCTAACCGTTTCTCATCCAGTTCATTTAATTGATTCAATCTTCTCTTCTGGGCTTCTGTTACATCCAGATTCATTTCGGTGGCTGTTTTCAGGGTCTTGATCTCAAATTCAATTGGAAAGATGGCACTCTTTCCATACACCAGATCATAAGGAGAAAATCCTGTTGTGTTGCGCCAAGTTGTGCGATATGCCCACAGTGCTTCTGGAAGCTTGTCAGCCCAATCCTTTCGATGGCTTTTAACTGTTTTAGTAAGGATTGCTTAATAACTTTATTCGTACTTTCCACCTGACCATTGGCCTGGGGGTGGTAAGGTGAAGCTATCCTATGCTGCACATGATACTTCCAGAGCAAGAATTCAAATTGGTGTGAGATGAATTGCGGTCCCCCATCAGTAACTACTTCCTTTGGTACCCCGAAGCGGGTAAATATTTCACTGTACAAAAAATCAATCACCGCCTGGTCATTAGCCTTAGCCAAAGCTACAGCTTCTACCCACTTGGTCATGTAATCTGTACACACCAGGATGTAAACCTTCTGTCTAGAAGGAGGGCTAATAGGGATAACAAAATCCAATGCCCATCTATCAAACGGTTCAAGTACCACTTGCGGCTGTAAAGGCATCTGATCTGTTTTATTAGGTTGACCCATCCTTTGGCAGCTGTCACAAGACTGAACATATCTTTTAGCATCTCTGAACAGTGTCGGCCAATAGTAGCCCATCCGCAGCGCTTTATGCCATGTTCTTCTGTCTGCAAAGTGTCCTCCACAAGGTTCATCATGACAGGCCTTCAGTATATGAAAGATCTCATCTTCCCTTACACATCTCCTAATCTCAAGATCGGGTCCTGTGTAAAAGAGATGACCATTGAGCCAACAATACCTGGCACTTTGCTGAATAATTTTTCTTTTCTCTCGTTTAGACATGTGTGGCGGGAGCTTCCCTGCAACCAAATAATTAGCAACGTCTGCATACCAGGGTGAATGAGCTGAAAGTGCAAATAGATGTTCATCTGGAAAAGAATCCTCAACAGGCGAACTGTCATCACTGTTAGTAAAGCGTGATAAAAAGTCAGCAACAACATTTTCTTTTCCAGGTTTATCTATAATGGTAATATCAAATTCTTGTAATAATAAAAGCCACCTGGTTACTCTGGCATTGGTGACAGGTTTGTTCATCAGATACTTAATGGCAGAGTGGTCAGTGTGCACAAATATAGGATACCAGTAATGTAATGCCGAAACTTATTAATGGAATAAACAATAGCAAGGAATTCTTTTTCAGTAACAGTATAATTAAGTTCAGCAGGGGCTAAGTTTTTGCTAACATAATAAATGGCATAAGGTATTTGACCGTCCTGCTGTCCTAATACTGCTCCAATGGCGGTATCAGAAGCATGTGAAGAGATGTGGAAAGGTATGGTCCAATTAGGTCCCCTTAGGATAGGGGCTGTGGACAACTTCTCTTTAAGCTTTTCAAACGCTGTCTGGCATGCTTTACTCCACACAAACTGTGCGTCCTTCATTAACAATGAAAACAAAGGAGAAGCAAGTTTGGAGAAGTTTTCTATAAATCTCCTGTAATATCCAGCATGTCCCATAAAAATTCACACCTCTTTCTGAGTTGAAGGAGTTGGTATATTTTTTATCACCTTAATTTTTGAAGGATCCACCTGAATGCCGTCGGCAGAGATGAAGTGTCCTAATACCACCCCCTCACTCATCATCATATGACATTTTTCAGTACTTAATGAGAGGCGAGCTTGTTCACAGCGAATTAAAACATTCTCTAAATTTTCCAGTGCTTCCTCAAAATCCTTGCCATAGGGCGTAAAATCATCCATAAAGACTTCCATACTATCATTAACCAATTCAGAGAATATGCCAATTACAGCTCTTTGGAACGTTGCTGGTGCATTACATAAACCAAAGGGAAGCACCCTGTAGGCAAACGTTCCCTAGGGGCAAGTGAAGGTGGTTTTATCCTGATCTTCAGGAGCAATCTGAATTTGGTTGTACCCACTGAACCCATCTAAGAAGGAGAAGAATTTTTTTCCTGATAGGGTATCAAGTACTTGGTCGATAAAGGGCAGAGGGAAATGATCTTTTTGCGTGGCTTTGTTCAGCTCCCGATAATCAACACAGACTCTCCATTTACCATTTTTCTTGGGCACAATTACAAGTGGGGAAACCCACTCACTATCTGAAATAGGATAGATAAATCCTGCTTCCAAAATTTTCTGGATTTCCTCCTTCACTATATCCCTCAGATTGGGGTTCATGCGTCGCTGAGGTTGACACACAGGTCGGGAGTCGTTTTTGATATAAATATGGTGGGTGCACAGATTAGAGGGAATACCTCGCATATCTGTATACTCCCAGGCGAATGCCCCCTTTCGTTCCCTTAAGAGACTAATTAGGCGCCTCTGTTCCTCTGAGGAGAGACCAGGGTTGATATTCAAAGTTCTTCCAGGCTCTACCTCAATAGGACTGCTTTTTGAATTCTCCAAAACTGGGATTATGTTTGTATCACCAACTAAGGTTTCCTCCGTGAGATTTTCTTGTTCTTCCCTACCAAGGGTAATGTCCAGGATTTGATAAACCTCCTTATCCACTGAAGCAGGTTCGCTAATAAAATTACTGATAGCATCATCTTCTGTTTCGTTTTTAAAGGTTAAGGCCTTCCCTATTGTCAATAATGGTTGAACATCCTCCTCCTCCTCCTGCTCTACCCAAAGGGAAGTTTCAGCTTCTAGACTGGGCCGTGCTGGAGGATACAGGGTGAGGTTTTTGGTTTCCATACCATCAGATATAGTCATGGACCCCGATCGACAGCTAATGCAAGCATCAGCTGTGGCCAACCAAGGCCTCCCTAGGATCAATGGGTGTCCCCCCAACTGTGATTTTGGTTGTAATACCAAAAAGTCAACAGGGTACTCCCATGAATCTACTGAGATGACAAGATCGTCCAGAATCCCTTCAGGTCTGATGGTGGATCTTTCTGCCAATTCTAGAATGGTAGGGGTCGGTCTAATATTAGTGAGCCCAAGCTTCTTTACAGTCTCAATGGTTATGACATTGATCGTTGCTCCTAAATCTACTAGCACGTTGGGTATCTACGTCTGTCCTATATGTACAGTGACAGTAGGATTGCCAGGATCGTCATACTTGGTCACAGGGATTTTTCCTGTCATCAAAGCAGATAGATTCCCTATGACGTGAACAGTGGGAGGATCTCTGGGTTTTCTTCCTAGCCTTTTAGTGCACAGGTCCTGAACAATTCTAGCATAAATAGGTACGTCTTGAAGAGCTTGCAGAAGAGGGATTTTAACGTAAAGATTCCTTAACTCTCCTAGGAGGTTAAACTGAGGTTTCCCCCCTATTTTTGGTAGCATTAGTCTCTCAGGGTATGGTGGTTGCCTTACCAGCTGGGTAGGCTATGTATTATCTGATTTCTCGTTTAATGTTTCAGCCGTCCCATCTAAGGGATGGTTAGCACCTTCAGTGATAGGAACCGGATCAAATGAATGCTGGGAACTCTCTCCTTTCTCATGAACAGAAGGTGGAGCATCTTCTGTAATTATAGGTTCTATTATCTTCCCAGATCGTAGACGAATATCATTACAAGGTACAGGGGAGAGAGAGTAGGCCGGCATATTGACAGTTTCCATTTGATGGACTGTTTTATTATTCGGGTTAGGATTAGGTTGGGCAGGCAGCTGAGGTCGTATTGGTATATTAGGAACAGGATTATTCTGCAGCTCCAGCTGCGACTGCTGAGGTGGGTATTGAGGATATTGAGGAAATTGAGGATATGGAGGAGAATATGGTAACTGCTGAGGTGGAGGTGGTTGAGGAAACTAGTTCCCGAGACGAAAGTTCCTCCATCCAGGAGACCACGACGTAGGTTGATGTGGTGGCTGTGTCCAAGGACCCCATGAATTAAAATTTTGCATTGCAGGTTGGGGAGGATTCCACTGAGCATAATTTGAAGGGAATTGTGTATTCACATTTTGCATATGATTATTCCAATTGCTCATATTATTCAGAAATGGAAATGAATCTGGAGACATACCTTGATTTCGAGGCTGCCAAGGTTTCTTCTGTGCAATGAAATAAGCTGATTCCACTTCTGGAGTTGATGCCTGTAGAACAGCCTTTACTTGGGGAAGTGTGGGACATTCCTTCATGTCATGGTTCAGCTTGCACAGTTGACATACTTGTACTTTGTCAAGAGGGAATTCTTTCAGTGGATGATTCTTTCTACATCGTGGACAAAACACACCTAGCGTGAGATCTTCTACTGCCTGTCTTTGTTTGGCCTTTAGGACATCAATTTCCGAAGAGATGGAGCTCATCATTTCTGTTTTAAAATTTTCAAGGAGATTTCCTATCTCTGCACGTGTAGCTCCTCCATTGGATGACTTCTGAGTTCTTTCGAAGACATCACGTTCCAGCTTATCTCGTTTATCCCGCTTATTATTCCTGGAAGATCCCTTGGAGTATCTCTTACATAATTCCACAATCGTCTCAAAAGATTCTTTGGAGATATCCCCGTTTCCTAGCAGATTTAACATGTCTAAACAATCATCTCTGATCCCTCGAAGAAAAATGATCTTGAGCACGTCCAGCCCCATGTTTGTCTGCCCGGCTCTTTGCACATTGTACAGCACCCTTTCTACAAAATCCTCCAGACTTTCATCCTCCTTCTGCACCATCTTGAATAGTTCCTCTCTTTTGTCCCTGGTGTTGCAATATTCTTGATATTTCTCCAGGAATACTTGCTTCATCTTATTCCAATTAGCAACAGTTCCTCCCCCAAGGCTCATGAACTATCGTAATGCATTGTCCTTTAGGGTGGCGGGAAAAGGTTTCAGCTTTTGGGCATCTGTGACATAATCATAGCTGCGACAGAGGATATCAAATTCAAAAAGGAATTCGTCTGGATCTTCTGCCGCCCTGCCATGGAAGCGAGGCAACACCGATGGTGAGATGTTCTTCATAGGGGCTGTCCCCTCTAGCTGCTGTATTGGAAACTGTAATGTAGCCGTAGTTCCTTCTGGCAGGGAGTAATTTTCATGATGGTTTTCTACCACTGCCTCTTCCTCTTCGTTCTCATGTCTGTTATTCATTTTTTCTTCTATATCCTCTTCTGCGTTCTTTTCTTCAGTTGTAACAGCTGCGTATTCTTCAGTTGTAACAGCTGCGTATTCTTCAGTTGTAGCAGCTGCGTATTCTTCAGTTGTAACAGCTGTGTCAGCTGTATCTTCCTTAGCAGGGGTATATGAGGGAGTCACAGCTGCTCCTGTATCTTCCACCGTGGATGTTGGCGTTCCAAAATCGGCAGGGTTTCGTCTAATAGGAGTTTCTTGATGACGAGCCCTGGTGGATGAATCAGTTCTGTCAACAAGATCGTCGATGAATGTTCTCCTGCCCAATGGTTGTCCTCGACCACGACCCGAACCACCTGCGCTGTTAGTAATTTGTGGGGTTTTGGGAGTTGGGAGGTGATCGCGTTTTACCCTCCTTGTATTCATACGAACCAAATCATTTCAGCAAAGAAAAGACTGACTAGAAACAATTATTAGATGCAACTTCTTAATGATCAATGTTTAATGTTTATCCTTCCCCGGCAACGGCGCCAAAATGTCGAGCACCCTATATGCAGATAAATTATCATCAACACACAGAGTATGCGATATTAATTGTCAACCCGAGAAAGTCTTTTTATTTCAAAGGATAAGTGCACAATCTATGCTTAAACACCAAACCATTAGAATTGAATACTTTTATCTTCTATCACCCATGTTCATCCCAAAGATCTATTCAATCCCAGTTTCCTTCTAACTGCTAAACTTCAATTCCTCTCTATCATGCATCAATAAAAGATGGTATCAGATCTAAACAACAATTGCAGAAAGAAATCTCATTCGTAATCTAGAACAATCACCTGTCTATTTTAATCACTTTGGAAAATCATAAGACATAAACTGAACATTAATCTAGAAATCCAATTGCAAAAGATTTGAGTCAACTGTTCTAAGAAATTGAATTGCAGAATGGAAATCAACAATCATAACAGGAAAATAAATTGCAAGGGCTCATGGGATCACAACTTAACTGCAAGATGAACAAGGTTGTGTATAATTATCACACAAATTGAATAAAGTCTCTACTCAGTCGACTGACACTCTGTATTACTTTGCCAAATTCAAGGGACTCTAATATTAATTGTACTGAAAATCCACACCATAAATGTCACTGCTGCGCACAAAGGAATTATTATAAACAAAGCATCACACAACAAATGAATCTGAAATCCTATTTTAACTCAGCAATCTCTGTGGAAGACGGGCCCAGCCTTCACACAGAGACGCTGGCTGAACAACGCAAATTCTTTTAGCTCAGAAGCAACCCCTTATATTAACAGAAGAATGAGTACACAATTTTGCTTAGTTGCTAATACAATGAATTAATTGTCTGTTGTTCAACCCCTGGGTCGAGGCAGCTTCCCATATTTATACATATAAATCATAACATTAGATCCTATAATCGGGCAGCCGTGAAGATCTCTGATCTTCAGGCACCCTATCTAACTAGCTGTTACAATACGTGGCAGAACAGAGACATCAAAATATGGGGAAGTTATCAATTGACCCAAGAATGACGATCTTTCCAGATCACAGCTAGACTTCGAGCAACAACATACTTAAGATAGCGCATTCTGTTACAGCTGCCTTGTCACAGCTGTGCCTTAATTGATGATTCGAGCCCCAAAGATCCCTTAACGAACATCCCTTCTTTCATGACTTGTTCAGCCCCATCTTCCTGCAGTCCATTTATCTCAACTACCTTCATAATATCATAACATGTTAGCACAATTGAGAGATACACAGCTTTAATTATCATAATAATAAGCATTAATAAAATAAAACAATGATTAGTCATACCTTGGTAATTTGGGGAATAAGGTAAGGACAATAGGTATGATTGCCATGATAAGTGGTGTAAGACAGGGGCAGAAAGGATGATAAAAGATGATTAAAAAGGGACAATTCTGGGCTCAACAGGCTTCAAGGCAATGGCCCCAGGGATTTTTGTGGTTGCTCCACTGCTTTTGGTGCACTTCTGAAGCAGAATGGTTCAACTAGAAGCTCCAATAGCTATGATACCATGTTAAATCTAACTCACACTAGGATCTACTAGCTAAATATATCCTCACAATTAAGAAATTTGACTAAGTATGCAAGAAAACAATGTAAAAGAGGCACAATGAACACACAAATGATCAAATTGTAGGTTTATTATAATTGTCCAACCCAGAAATAAGTTGTGAACACCCTTATATTACATTTGGGAAAAATCATGAGCCTTTGGAGGCATCAGAATGAACTACAAGTGGCTAGTTTACAATGTACCTCAATCCCCCCTAAGTTGACCAATAGTCTCCCAAATCACCTCAAACTGTCATGAATTCCCAATATGAACATTGGTATGGCATGGGAGGTCATTGATGATGATGGCACATGAGTGGGTGAGGATTTGGTGGAGTGTATGTGGCCAAGGATAGGCCAAAACTGCAAAGGAGGGGGCAAAATGGCCACATTCAATGCATGGGCACCTCAGGTCAAAGCCAGATCCACAAAACAGGGGATAAGGCCGTGCCTCACTCAATTAGTGGCAATAAATGAGGGAGATGGCCATAAATGAGGGCGTCTAACTGCTATTTTGACCAAAATTGGGCCCTTAAGTGGTGGAATGTGTCATAAATGCCCAACAACCTTCTAACAACCTTGGATTACCATCATTAACCATGTTTTGGACTATTAACCATCAACATAATTTATGAGACTATGGTCCTAAGTGTAATAATGTTCTAACAAAGGTAATGCTAATATTGTTGAGATGATGAAAACTATGCTATAATAATGTTGTAAAGTAATGGAAATGATGAAAACAATGGTGGAACAATGAATGTTGGAACAATGATACAAATTGCTAGAAGCAATAAATATAGTGTTGCAAAATCAATATAATAATGCAGTAGAATGATGAGAATAGTGTTACAGTGTTCCAAATACAATGTTTTAGAGTGCCGAAGAGTTCTATACCAATGTTGGGGAGTCGTAGAAGTAATAAAAGCAATGTTGCAAAGCAATGGGAGTGATGAAAATGATGTTGTAGAATGTTGTAAGTGACAAAGACAAAGTTGTTGAGTGTTGAAAACATTAATGTTGCAAAGTGTTGGAAACATTAAAAATAATGTTGTAAAGTGTTGGAAACACTAAACATAATGTTGGAAAGCATTGGAAAAAATGAAAATAGTGCTACATAGTACTACAAATGTCAAACATAATGCTACAAAGGGCTGAAAACAATGAAAATTGTGTTGTAGAATGTTGAAAAAGCTGAAAATAATGCTTCAAAATGATGACATCGATGTTGTAAAGTATCACAATAGGCGTTGCATCAAATAAAGAGATGGGAGGATTGCTTGAAGCTTATTGTGCCAAATAGAAAACCATTGCATGAGCAAATAAAGGAGATGTAGTTTTGAGAGAGCATCATAACCAGTCTATTTCAATTGCAATCCAAGGAAATATAAGTTATATTGAAGAAAGCAAATTTATTGAGTTAGAAAGGTATAATGCAAAGGAAATGGAAACTATTTTATGGGTAAGAGCAGGGAGTAATAGACCATGTGCATTTGGAAATATAACAATTCTTCAAAACCACACCATAAAGTTATTCATAAATATTTGAATGCCTTGCATATTGAGAAAACACTAAGAGTGGAAAGTAGTGTTGTTGGAAAGATAATTGGTAGGAGAATAATTTTGGCAGTGGTGGATAGGATTATTGTAATTGATGTTGAAATAAAATACATGAAGACTCAAGCAAAGTCCACACATTTGCTATGGAAATAAAATATCATCAAGAAAATGAAGGTCCAATTGCCAAATTCTATTAATATTTAGAGTTTGTGAGAGATTGCGCATATTATGGAAGTGTTAATGAAATTGACTTTAAATAATCCAAAAGCTTATGTCTATCATGACAGTTTCTTGCCTTAGGTTTATGATGCACTCATGCATTCATTAAAATAAACTATGGTCGTTCGGTGCTTGCATGACTTGTCTCATCATAATGGAGATTGGAAGGTTATGGATCTAGGAGTGCATAAGTTCTTCTATTCAACATGTTATATTGTCATGTACATTCCTTGTTTCCATTTCCAAATGTTACAAATCTACTATATATTTTTCATTCTATAGGATGGTTATAGAATTGTGATCCTACAAGATTGTTGGAGAGTTAGTGTGTTGGAGAACTGTTACAAAGTTTTATCAATTTGACCCCTACTTGCTAAAATGATCAGATGGGATTTATACCAATGTGTCAGATTCCTGTTAATAAGGATGAATTTGGAACATCAAAAAACATATGAATAAGGAAGACTACAAGTTGTTCATAGTTATGATTCATTTATGTCTTTTAACAAAGAGGGTTGCTAAGATGGATATGGAACCCTTTCTAATCAACGTGTCTTTTAACACAGAGGGTTACTTTCTAATCAATGTGTCAGATTCCAATTAATAAGGACGAATTTGGAACAACCAAAAACATGTGAATAAGGAAGACTACATGTTGTTCATAGTTTTTATTCATTTATGTATTTTAACACAGAGGGTTGTTGAGATGGATATGAAATGATAATGGTGATTATAATTCCTCTACAACTTTATTTATATTCATATTCAAATGCAGAATGGAAAAAAGAAACAAAGGCAGAGGGCAGGATAGAGATAGAGGAAAAACAAGTAGAAGGGAAAGATAAAGATAAAGGTAAACATACAAAATACAATCACGATTGATGAACTACAATCAATAGTTGATGAAGACAACATTCCATAGAAAGAGAACAACTAGAATAATCCATCTAGTAGTCCTATCCTTTCATTTCTTTATTTTTATTGTGGAAGGAACATGCAACCTTTTAAGTTGGGGGGTATGATGAGCCCTTTAATTACCTACTTGTGCTTATATTTTCTTGACTATTTGTTAGGAACCCATGTCAACCCTTCTATTTACTTTGTTAGTATATTGTTGTTGGACGCATATGCTTTGTAAGTCGTCCCGTAGTATTTGGTGATCCATAGTTTGTATTATTTTTGTTGGATGCATATGCTTTGTAAGTCGTCCCGTAGTAATTGTTGATCCATATTTTGTATTGGCCCATGGTTTGTATTGACACATGGTATTAGTGCCTAGAATTAGTATATAAGTTTGTGTTGAGACCAATGAAGGTACCGTGAAGTTATTTGTATTGAGCTTGCTCAAAGGAGGTTGCCCCCTTGAAGTGGTCTGCAATCAATATAAAAGTGATTATGAGTTCTGTTATTCATGTTATTTTGTGTGTTTTCATTAATTAATTATTGTAGGTTCTTCACATCTGGTATTAGAGCACTTTCTTGGGCTCGTTGGGTGAAATTTTTGCCAATTTTTTTTTTCATATCTGTCGCAGCTTCGGATCTCGGAATAATCCCTATTTGCTTAACTGTGGGAAGTACTTGGGCATAAGCCGTAAAAATCATTGTGAGGAGTACCACAGGAACCTCGAAGTAGCTGGCCCATTGAGAGGACCTGGCAGCGAAAAGGGCAACGACCTCTACCTGATTGACTAGTTCCCACTCGTGAGGTAAGCCAAGAGCTGTCGTTTGTGGCAAAGCGGTTATCAGTTTTACCTGAGCCATGGAGTGAGGGGTACTACCCAAATATGCAATCCATCAGACAACATTGGTGGTTGAGTGAATCCCCTGAACCGATAGGAAGCCGCACATACCTGGGGTCCATATCTATTTTCAGCTGAACTGTTGCCGATCACTTCTGCACCATTTCAGATCCATTCCGAGCCATTTCAGATCTAGTCATTTCAGATCTAGCCATTTCAGATCTAGTCGTTTCAGATCCATTCCGAGCTGTTTCCATTTTTTCGCCATATCTCCCTTGTTTTAACTCCGTTTCCCTTGATACTTCCCGGACACCCCTGCAATCCCATTCTGCATATTTCATTCCTGAGGACCCTATCCCAAATTCTACTTTCCAAAGCCAGAAATATCACATTTGTCTATTTTTAGGGTTTTCCATAACTTCTTCAATTTTCACCCACTCGCCTCTAAATTTTTCCACCGTGTTCATTCCCTATTTCTGCTTCTTTGTCCCTCTTTGACAAATTTTCTCATTCTTTCACCCCGCTTCTGAAATCCCCATTTTTTGCTTCCCTGTCCATCAGAAAGTGTCCAAAACCTATTCAAACCCCAATTACCCATCCGAGTTTTTCCCAAATCCAAATTTCTCTTTACTAAATAAGCTTTTGTTTATGTTTTTCTATCCATTCCCCCCCCCCCCCACCCAAAAAAAAAAAACTCCTGGTTATGGTTGTCACCCGTGCAGGAGCTGTAACAAACCCTTTTTGCTAGGAAACATTTTGTGTTAGAAAACATTATGATAACTTTTATTGTAAAGTTTTATGTTGGACAGGTGTCCAAGGATGACTGTAATTTGCACAATATATTATTATTAAATAAATAAAATAGGAGACAAACACCTAAGAGGACTGTTGAAAGAGTGGTTACTGATCCACTAGGTGGAATGGAATCTGGGGTAGAAGGCAATGGACAAGTGGCAACATCATGATGCAACTAACTAGTTGTTGGTATGGGACAACTCCCTTGAAATGTGGTCATAGTGCCCTGAAAGATGGGACTGGATCTTGAGGCTCATTTATTCCAAACTGACCACTAAAAGACCTAGGCAGTCTATATAATAACCATCAAATTATGAACTGAGGTTCATCACTTTTCCTGATGAGGAAATTTACCTTGGGGTTTTGCTGTGTTTGCACCCAAGAGATTTGATGAGGGGATATGCTATGTTGTTGATCATGTTGTGAGTCTACCAAACTCTTATTGAGTTCAGGAGGTTGATGTTGAGTGCTGAAGGCATTTTATTTCAGGAGGTTGATGCTGAGTGCTGAAGGCATTTTTGAGTGCCTTGCTTCTACACAGATTTCATCTACTTAGTGGTTTAGTAATCAGGCTCGGGGGTTCGCAAGAAGCCAGCAGTTGAGCTGCTTCTTCTGGAATAGGTTGGGAGGAACATGCCTCCTTGGGTGTTTGTCGGCCCTATCTTCAAATTACAGGTTCCATTATTTTATCTGTTTTCATACATTTTTAAATTCTGCTACCTAATAACTTCTATTGTTTTTATTTTATAAGTTTATTTCAGTTGCCTGAGTAAGTTATGATTCCGTGTAAAATTGATTTTGATTGAATATAATAGTCTCTGCATTTTTCCCCATGCAATGGATCCGCATCGTACTCCAGTACAGAGATAAAAATTAAGATAGATAGATATGATAGGCAATTTGCCAAGATGATGGAAGTACCATTCTGTATATTCTGTTAATTTTCCTACTGTTAGTAATTAGTATTATTTATTGTACTTTCCTTACAGTACTGTTCTTTATTTTATTTTAATCAAATAGTAAGTTTACTGTCTTAAGATTATTACTGTGATTTGTATTCATTATTGAAATCATTTCTGATACATAAATTAAAGAAAAATGCATAACCTCATTGTACAGAACTAATCTGTCATTTTCAAGCTTTAAGACAAGGTTTATAGTTTCCATATTTTTCTCCTCAAAAGTTTACTATATAGTCTACTATTATTTTCACCACTGAATATACAGTATAGACAAGTAAACGAAGTCTATTTTAAGTTCTGTAAATTTTTCCAAACATACAGTAGAAAAACCTTAAACCCTAATAGTCCATTTACAACTCTCATAACACAGAACTAGCATATCATGTCCTTATTCTAGTAACATAATCATCATTCTGGTCATTGAACAAGGGTAATACCCTTCCAATCAAACATTCTACAACATTCTAGAATTGTTCCAAATTTGTCAACTGTTGCACATTTCATCAAACATTTATAAATTCATTTTATAACCATAAACAGTGTTACTAACTCTCGGCACACAACTAACTTTTTAACAAATCATAAGCATGAAATCAAACCATTAGTTTATTTCCATATAAACCAAACATTTAAACCATAATCGTTTCTTTATGTCGAATAGTTAAATTCTTAGTATCATCTCCAGGATTCAGTTATTATAATATCTGTAGGACAACTCTAAACAGAATTATCAAATACCAATTTGATGCCGAGCTCTTGTCGAAGAGCAACATCAAAACTATGCATTCTAAACAAAGTCAAACCCTAACCCTTGTATTTCTTATAGAGTGAAAACGCAACAACATTTTATAAAATTGACGAACTACACATAGGCCAAAAACCTTCCATGGATTTCAAACAATTGTCATTACTTATTGAAAACATAGGATTTACATTATTTAAGTCTGAGAATAAGAACTCTTCTCCACGACAGATGCTTTTCACAATCAACACGACTTTGCCTTGTGGGTCGAGGTATTATTCTCCCCATTTCTTTTTACAGTTTACAAACCCTATCTCGACAAGTTACAAACTCTTTGAGTTAAAAACAAATACATAGAACAACACACATGTTGGCCATCATCCTCATCTATTCAAAGTTACAAGGCAAACTTCGAGGCTTACCGGTTGGTGTAGCCGATGCCAACCTTCTTCACCCAAACTGGAAAACCCACGAACCTCTGCACCTGCAACAACAGTAATGATGTGGTAAAAAAGACAGTCCTCTTTTAAAAGAAATGAATGCAACTTAGAACAAATAATCATTACTGTGTCAATGAGTGATTTTTGAAAGCTACAAGAGAAGGGTTTGAAACGAATTACCTTTAAAAGTTGGCATATAGCCGAAAACGCCAAACAACAACATCTGCAAACTATAACTGTAACTCACACTGTCGAATGCTGAGATAGAAGGAAACCACACGGAGCTATCAACTTTTGAACAGTTAAACAATGCCAATACCTGTATCAACCATGGCGAGGACTTGGCTTCTCACTTGAACCCAATTTTAAAAGAAAAACCCTCAACAGGTCTGAGTATTGAACCACATTAAGAAAACAAACTTTAAGCTGCCAACCGTGACAATTACCACTGTAAAAACCTGGAGAGTTCGGCTCTTAAACATTCTACAGGTCACGGGTTCAAAACACAGGCATAATGCCTATGGAATGCAAAACAAGAACCCTAAAAACTCTCATCCTGTCGGCTAGACACAGAGTCACTACTACCAAATTCCAAGAATTACAATAAACACTTTGAACATAGTGGAGGTAGGGTTAACCCTCATCCATCAAAACCCTGCCAGATCAACGGTGGAGATCACCGGTTAGTTTCATGAAACACCAAGCAACCTACCACATTAAATGAGCTATCATTGCCACAGCCATGAAGGAGCCAGCTCGGCAACACTTGAATCATTGTTAAATTACAACTCTTCACAGAATTGTTACACCATGAAACTATCACGTGCCCAAAGCTCACTATGCCATCCACGGTGGAATTCCACTGTCTCGACAGTTGTATGCATTCAATGCATAGGCATCGATTATATCTGCCAACCTGTGACATATTAACATTCACATCATAATATTAAATACAATGTGGATATTGTATATGGTAAAGTCGTGATGCACCACCCTGTCACAATATGTTAAGGGTTTGGTTAGAATGTCGCTAGGGTTTGCATAGTATCGCATAGGGTCACTTAAGTGCACACAACACATATTATATAAAGTTTATTTTTATAATAGTTTGTTAATATTTTAATAAACATTGCAAATAGATTATATAGATAATCCAATAAATTACAATACACATGCATTTCAATGTATAGTGTAATGGAATTTATAATCGATAAATCGAATTATCACCATCATCATAGAGTATAGTCCCTAGGCAAATTATTAAATCATTCATACATAGAACTTCCACAATTTGCCATGGAGGAAAAAGATAGACATTCATGTATGGCTCAACACGAAAGTTAAATGAAAATCATATATAATTCTGAGTATAAAACTAAATCATGATCGATACAGACCTTCTCTTGAATCCAATACAAGCTTATAAATTACATTAGTTAAGATGCACTGTTTGTTTCAACAATCATTTTCAGATATCTTTATCTTGAACATTTTTTAGTCTCAAACCAAGTTTCTCACCCAGTAGAGTGCCCAAAGCTTATCTCTTCAATTACACAAATAAGATTACTGAAAAACTGTTCGGTCACGTGTTGCAACCTTAAATCCTTACCTGTAAACTGCCACAAGCATGAAATCACATTGCTTTAGCACGAATGCTAAGTAATCCTCGGGGCGTCCGTAGGACCCGTTCATCAATCAACAAAAGCACATTAGTCAAAAATAGTTGAATCATAAATCATAACAACAACAATAGAAGTTTGCAATAGTACAACTGAGTATGAATAACATCAAGACATAAACGTGAATCAACTAGTTGCAAATCTTTACTATAAACCGACATGGTATTTAGTACAGCAATATAACCTTTTGTGCATTGTTCTATTCCGCACACATAAAATAGGCATTAAATGTCATGTCGAAAAATTTTAAATTTTTGTGATTTTTTTTGGGATGTTACAGGAGCAAAAACAATGGAGGAAGCACTTGCAGCCATCCAAACCAAACTCCAAGATCTGGATGAAAAATTTCTCAGCCTCCATCTTCAGCATTCAACCATGAGCAATAACCGACATCAAGAATCTTCTGCAGCCAATGGGTTCTCTTCTTCCAGCTCTTTCCGTGGTCCGAAGCTTGAATTTTCTCGCTTTAATGGTACTGATCCGACTGGATGGATCTATCGTGCAAAACGGTATTTCAGTCTACATAATACTTTTGATGTCCAAAACTTTCCACTTGCATCCTTTCATTTGGAATAGGAATCTCTTCAATGGTACCGTTGGTACACCAAGGCTCATGATGAGCCAAAATGGGCAGATTTTTACCAACTCCTTTTGCAACGATTTGGTCCTAGTGCTTTTGATGACTTCACCGGAGCACTCACTAAACTTCGTCAAATTGGCACTATGAGAGAGTATCAGACAGAATTTGAGAAACTAGCCAACCACACAGAAGGATTGTTTGATGACTTCTACAGGAGTTGTTTTATCAGTGGTATTAAGGATGAAATCCGCCCAGATGTCAAAATGTTCTGTCCCAACACAATGATGGAAGCCCTGGGGTTGGCTAAGTTGGCAGAAGACAAGATTGCTGCCCAACAGTGCTCCAAACCCATTTTTTTTCCCTTCCGAAATATGGGTTCTCAACGACCTCCCATCTCGCCAGCTCCTCAACCAACTCCTATCAAGTCTTTGTCCAAAACAGAGATGCAGGCATGCAGAGAAAAAAGGATTTGTTATAATTGTGATGAAAAATTCACTTGGGGACATACATGTGTTCAACAAAAGCTCTATCTCTTGGATGTGGATTCTCCGTCCGCCTCTAAAATTGGTGAAGAAGCTCTAGATACACCGGATGATCAGGTCGACATTCAGGAGCTGCCTATTGCCCTTCCATCTCAGGAAGACCACCTAGAGATATCTCTCCATGCTTTATCCGACGTCACCACCCCCCAAACAATGCGGGTCAGGGGTTACTTCAATAAGCTTCCTCTTACAATACTCATTGATTCTGGTATTACTCATAACTTCATTGACCCTTGGATCGCCAAACATGCTAATTGTTTTGTCCATCCTTGCTCCAACTTTGAAGTCATGGTTGCCAATGGGGGCACCTTACCTTGCAAGGGAAAGCGTAACAATGTGCGTATCTCTCTGGAAGATTATAACCCACACTCTGACATGTTTGCCTTGTCCTTAGGTGAATGTGATGTGGTTTTGGGCGTTCAATGGTTACGCACACTTGGCCCCATCTTATGGGATTTTGCTGAACTTTGGATGTAGTTTTTAGTCAATGGGACACAACACAAATTTATGGGCTTACAACCAGGGTCTCTCCGTATCATCATTTCACATTGCCTGGAAAAGCTCCTTAAGAAGAATTCACATGGTGTCATTGCTCATCTCCATTCCATTCAGATGCACCACCAACGGTCTCCACTACTTCCTTGGATAGATATGCAGGTGTCTTTGTTGCACCAGTGGGCTTGCCGCCTTCAAGAGACCTTTCCGGTAAGCATTTAGCCACATCTACATCTCAGCAGGAAATGATGGCTATTTTGCATGCAGTACAGAAGTGGCAGCCATCCCTATTAGGAAATTATTTCTGCATCAAGACTGATCTCCAGAGTCTGGAACATTTTCTGGAACAACGGGTCTACTCACCAGCACACCGGAAATGGGTTATCCAACTCATGGGTTATGACTATGCGATCACTTACAAGAAGGGTAAGGATAATATGATGGCAGATGCTCCTTCTCGCCAATTTGATGACCTAGTTTCTCTTACATCTATTTCTCTACTTGTTCCAAATTGGTTGCAATCTGTTCAACAGGGCTATCTCTTCTATGAACTCCATGCTTCTTCATTGGCAGGGTACTCTGGGTTCCTCAAAACCTATGACCAGGAACAATGTAACTTATTTTGGCAGGGACTAAAAATGAAAATTCACCATATGGTGGTTGAGTGTGATACTTTCTAGGTCAACAAGGGTGAAACGACACTCCTTTTGGGACTGCTTGAACCCTTGCCCATCCCTACACAGATGTGGATAGTTATTTCTATGGATTTCCTAGAAGCGTTCCAGTGGTACAATACCACATCTAAAAGGACACCATATGAAGCAGTTTATGGACACGCACCGCCAGTTCTTCTTCCATACACGCTCAACAGCTCCCCAATTCAGGCAATTGACTCGGTTCTTCGAAATTGCGATCAGATTCTTCTCATTCTGTAGGACAAACTTCACATGGCAAGAATTCGACTGGAACAACAAGCTGATCAGCACCGTTTTGAGCGCACTTTTCACACAGCTGATATGGTCCTTCTTCGTCTACAGCCTTCCAAGCAATCCTCCCTGAAACTCAAAAGGCGCCAGTGGGTCGGAATGCAACCCGAGGATGCTACAGGGGAACCACTCCTTCAAATTCTGCATCAATTTCCACATCTAAAGCTTTGAGGACAAAGATTTTTCTAAGGGAGAGGGGATGTTAGGAACCCATGTCAACCCTTCTATTTACTTTGTTAGTATATTTTTGTTGGACGCATATGCTTTGTAATTCGTCCTGTAGTATTTGGTGATCCATAGTTTGTATTATTGTTGTTGGACGCATATGCTTTGTAAGTCGTCCCGTAGTAATTGTTGATCCATATTTTGTATTGGCCCATGGTTTGTATTAACACATGGTATTGACCCATGGTATTGGCTCCTAGACTTAGTATATAAGTTTGTGGTGAGACCAATGAAGGTACCGTGAATTTATTTGTATTGAGCTTGCTCAAAGGAGGTTTCCCCCTCGAAGTGGCCTGCGATCAATATAAAAGTGATTCTGAGTTTTGTTATTTCTGTTATTTCGTGTGCTTTCATTAATTAATTATTGCAGGTTCTTCACACTATTTTACCTTCCACAAGCCTCCCAAATACTCATTTCCATACTTGAATTATTGTCATAATTATCAATCACCAACCATTTTAATTTATCTAGTATTTGCTTGCGAATTGATGAGTGTGGCGTAATTATGAGATCACAAAGACAAGGTATTTTGGTTTCATGATTAACTTAATCAAAGGTGTCATTTCCATATGTTGCATAATACTATGCTTCCAGGACATGTTCTACGGAATGCTACCAGGTTTGATCCCACATCTCCTCCTTCCAAATACTGCTTACAAATTCAATCATGTAACCTCCTATCAAATTTTGCAAACTAATTTGACTTTGTAGCCTCTTGTCGAATGCTACTAGTGAATTTGTGCTAACAAATTCTCTATGCGTATGCTATAGTGATGCTATAGAATTTACAATTATATCAAATAATGGATTTATGTAATAGAATACATTATTAAGTTAAAGAGTGTGTTGTAGAATTTGCAGTTATGTCAAAGAATGGATTAGTGCTACATAATGTATCACAAAAGAAAGAGTTATTATAGAATCTTGTTGTCCAAAATTATAGGGGTTTGGAATGTGCCTCTCACCATGTGTCATAGTAAGCTCGATAGGAAATATCTCAAGGCAACCACACAACAAATCAAGCAATTAGAAAAATCAAATTAGTTGGCTACTTCTCAGATGATTCATAATGGAAAGAAACAAATTGTTGATTTATAGGAATTATGTTGGAGAGACCAAAAATTCCATGAGGTGTGTTGCAGGGGATCTCTGGGCTCATCTTTATATTTAAATCAATTATTATAGACTGGGATGGGTTAGCAATCAAACCAACAAGAGATGGGATCGATTTTCTTTCACTTTGACATTGCAATTTTGTATTTCTGAGCTAATATGAGATCATATTTATTGTGTTAACGTTTTGTTGTAAATAGTTTCATTTTGAGGGATTCAATACCTTGCTTATTTTAGTGTAAGGGTTCACTCTGAAGCAATAAAATGATTTTTGAATCCCCTCTACCCATAGATTAGATTGCTTGTTACTGATTTTCTTAATGGATGTAGCTTTCTTTCATTATTTTGTAGTATGTTCCTTATTATTTTTATTTTCTTCTACAATTAATTGCAAGTTTTTATGAATTCATGGATTCTCTAGTTGGAAGTTCCATGGTTGAAGAAATCATTGTTCATTGATTTCTTAGCTACAACTACTTGTGGATTCCTATTTCAACATGCCACGACCATGTGGTTATCTAAAGAATCAATGTGTTGTAGAGTACATTTCATGCTCTAGTGATGCTTGACTCCTCTTCCAACATGCCATGATCACCTGGTTGGATGAGCAATCAATTTACTTGTTTTCATTAGATTATGCTTAATTTCTAGCAATTGTATTTCAATTCTTAAAAGGAAAATCCATTCAGAAGTAGTGAGCCAAAGTACTAATGGGCATGATCTACCCAGGACAATTCATTTTACATAATGCCCACCCTTAGTATGTGTGTAAGCAACACCATTTAATTGATCAACACATAGGACCAACATTGATACAGAGTTCATTCAATATCACTTGATGTATTGAAGGTTGCATTGCCTATGCACAACATTTCACAATCTCACACTCCTTGGTTGATCATTTAAATGCAACTTAGAAATTCCATAACCCATATATTGTTGCAATTCTTTAGCTCACCACCTTCCACCACTAATTCATGGTATTATAATCTAGAACATTATTTACAGTATGCATAATGTCCTAGTTACTTAGATTCAATGAAGAAAAGAGCATTGCGACTCAAAATATAAAGTCATCAATGGTATCCTTTTTCAAAATAATTATGACAAGTTATAACTCATATGTTTGGTAAAGGACAATGTTGAATGAGTTTTGAAAGCTATGCAGAATGGATCAATTAATGGACTTTTATAGGAGATAATATAGCCAATAAGCTACTCAGAGATGATTATTATTGGCCCACACTGTTGAAAAATGTACTCTCATATGTTAGAAGATGCAATACTTGTCAAATGTGTGCTGGAAGAGAAAAGAAGGGCATGATACCTTTGTAGCCTATCATCATTGAAGAACCTTTTCAACAATGGGGATTATATATTATTGTAGAGATAAACCCAACTCTTCCAAACAACATAAGTATATCCTTACTTTTGTGGATTTCTTCACCAAGTGGATTGATGTTGTACCAATTACTCAGGTAAATGAAAATGTTATAATTTAGTTCATCGAAAAAAAATTCTAATTACTAGGTTTGGTTTCCCTTCCCTTCTAGTTTTCAATAATACTACATATATTTATTCGTTGAAATTGACTAAATTTGTTTTAGAGAAGGGAATCATTTTATGATACTCTACTAATTACTATCCCTAGGGAAATGGTGTAGTTGAATCCATGAATAAGAATTCAATCCAAATTCTCAAGAAAATTATTTTTAATCATCACAAAAAGTAACACCCAAGGCTACCTTAGGAATTTGTCATTTCTTTCATGTTTATGGTAATGTTATATAAAAGAATCTATATATATAACATTAAGAAAGCAATAAAATAAATAAATTAAAATAATAAAAATGATCAAATAAATAAATTATCTAAGCCTTTTTGTAAAGGTGCTAAGACAACTCAATGAAATGTATATATACTGGCATTTTTATAATTGTAAATCATTCACAATGGTTTTATAAAATCACACGTGGTTTTTCCAAAGTGTTATATATATATATATATATATATATTACTAATTGTGAGATAAAAGGGATATAAAGTAACCCTTTAATAATATATATATATATATATATATATATATATATTACTAATCGTGAGCTAAAAGGGATATAAAGTAACCTTTTAATAAAATCAAAATAGAGAAAGATTCAAAAGTTAGAAATTATTGGTTTTATTGGAATATATTCTTTATCAAATTTTATTATTTGGTTTACAAATTCCGGTGTATTCCATATTGGTATAATATCATTATTACTTTTAATAATAGTAATAATAATAATAATTATTATTGGAAAAAAGAGATATTGTCGAAAATTTAAAAAAAATCAAGAATATGGATTTTAATGTTGAAAAAAGGAAAAGTTTCCTAGCACATCAAAAAGAAATGTTTCAATTCTATTTAGAATTATTTCTATTACCCATACTGAAAGCAATAATTATATTAGTGCAGAATTTGTTAACCAATTAGTGATTCCCGAGTCAGATATAAGTGAAGGGATAGAATTTTGGGGCATGAAACAATTTGAAATAAGTGGCTTACAATTGGATGTTGGAGATTATATGGTCATATCGCAATTCATTGTTAGTTCCTTATGGAGCTTTGACGATGAGATAATTTTGGGGTTACCTTGGATAAAAACATTGGGGACTTTCATCTTAAATGCCGAAAAGAAGTTTCTGACATTTTCCTACAAGAAGAAGAAAATCACATTGCAGGACGTTACAATGAAGTCAACTCCAACCTATGAAGACTTCAAGGATATATCAAAGGTAATGATGAAGAAATTACCCATTTGAAGAATCATAGTCAAGACTTGATCACACAAATCAAGAAATTAAAAAAAGAAAAAAAAAACACAAGAAGAAGTAAAAGAGAAATTTCACAAAAAGGAAGTAGATCTCCAAAAAGAATTCAATAAGAATCTATCAGAAAAAAAAGGAAGAAAATAATCACTTAAAAAATCAGAATCAAGGGTTGATTGAACAAATAAAAAACTTAAAAGATGAGCAGCTAGAAAAATTCTCATAGTTATTATCAACTAGTAAATCGCATGAAGCACAAACAATTGAAGTTTATGCAAGGGTTCCACAAACAACTCGAATGCCTTATCGTCACCCAAATCACAAAAGTTGTTATGACCTACATCAAAGTCAAGAGGAAAATAAACAGTGTTCTTCTTACAGACAAACCAACTACAACATTGAAAAAGAACAAAGACAATATCGACAACCTTTATGGAATCCTAAAATGAGAAGTTCTATACGAGCAATTGATCATCAAACAGTTCCAATGAAAGTAGATTTGGGGTGGATCACTTCCCAGAAAATGCAACACATTATTTTAGGAATCCGAAAATTATACCACCTGGTTTCATAAAGTATCACAATTCCAAACTCACAACATCATGAAAAGTTGTTATGAGCAAGAGGACAAAGTCTTACAATAAACTATACTTTGAGGACAAAGCATGTTTAAGGGGAAGGCAATGTTATATATATATATATATATATATATATATATATATATATATATATATAATAAAAATATATATAAATATAAAATAACATTAAGAAAGTAATAAAATAAATAAATTAAAATAATAAAAGTGATCAAATAAATAAATTATCTGAAACTGAAAAATCATGCTTTTTTGTAAAGGCCAAGGCAACCGAATGAAATGTATATTTACAATCCTTTTTATAATTGTAAATTATTTACATTTTTACTCATTTACATTTACTCTATTATACATTTTACTTATTTAATCTATTATTTAGATGTGTAAATTAATTTAGCTCATAACAAGTAAGGAAACTATTTTCCCTTCAAATATTTTCTTACATTCCTTACAACTTTATTAGTCTCCTCGAGGACATAATTATCCAACTCTAAATATCAAATTGATACCCTTTTGAAATTATAAGAAGACAGAGAGAAATCCAAATAGAACACCAATAAATTGTTAAACGATGGTTTGACAAACATTCGTTTCGGTATAAATATTTCCATGTAATAGATCTAGTGTTGAAATGAGATAAGATGAATGAACGTAAAGGAAAATATACAAAGTTTCAACAACTTTGGAAGGAAAATATACAAAGTTTCAACAACTTTGGATGAGACCATTTCAAATTGTAGAAACAAATCGGCCTTGGCACATATAAATTGTAAAAAATGGAGGGTGAAACTCTCCCAGCCAATGGCCATATTTTGAAATGGTTTTTAGTTAGTTGTCCTTAGGCAAGTCTATACATAGTAGGTTACTTTCCTTAATTTTTTTTTTTTTAGTAAATTTCATTTTCATATTTTCTTATTATTTTTTCTTTTATCGCTTTTACATTAGTTTCGAGTTTTAATTTTTTTGTAATAAAATTTCAAATTGTTATCATGGATATATATTTGAGTCTTATGAATTTTAATAATGCTTTGGTGAGCTTAATAAATTCACTATAACTATTATTAAACAAGTGTTACGAGGTGGTAATGTCCTTGCATTTGCTAATAGCAATAACAACTATTTCTATAAGACAGAAGCTATAGAAATATGATACTCTTGCCACAAAATTGTAATAGGAAAAAGAATTCTTTTGCCACAAAATTACTTAGCCATGGAACCTCAAGTTTCCTGCAATGAATAAGATAATAAAACTTAAAATTTTATCATAATTTGATCTATTATGTAAATTTTGCTTCTTTTAAATTAATAAGATGATATAACTTATTTGTCTTTATTTTTATAGTCTCCATAATTAATGTTGTTTCACAATAATGACCTATTTTCTCAAACTTGACATGGTTGCTCGTTTGAAAACAAAGACTGGGATTATTAACTCTAGAAGCATAGCATAAAACGAAGCCAACCAAACCAGCTTGATCATTTGGAGCGGGAAAGGGTACTTGTGTACTCTATAAAATGAAAAGCAAAAAGCTTTCTAAGCACTAGTAATGTTTAAGATTTTCATAATAAATTAAAATACTTACCATTGGCTTAATAATAATTGGAATACGTACCATTGGTTTAATAATAATTGGTGTCCACAAATTTGATTATAATTTAGTAGTCGGCTAAACTAAAATCTAGTCGGCTGAGGAACCCATCATGCTTTAGTGTTTCTATTTAACATATTAAATAGAATAGAGTATTAATAGTTGCGTAATAGAGTTGTTAACATTAAGACAACACTATCATGAGGACAACGTATGAAGACTAAAGGGAACTGAAAAGAACAGAAGAATTGATAAATGGAAGATCATGACGCTAAGACAAAGATGGATGCAAAGAGTCAAGAAAACAATTATATATTGGTGCCTCAAGGTATTAAGAATGTATTTGGTACGTGCTATTTAAGTGTAGGACTCCAGAACATCTTAACCATGGACGCCACATGAAGAGCTTTCATGAGGCTCCCAACTCCAAGCTCTCCTGAGAACCCTAAAATTTCAAATCTTTACACAGGTTTCTAAATTGCTTAAACCCTAATTTATTTCTTATTCTTAGAAAGATATCATGATGCCTACGCAAAAAGATTTACTCCTTATTCTAATGGCAACGTAGCAGCTGCAATAATAGAGTGGATACTTCAAAGATTTCCTGATACGATTCCCCGATTGGAAACTAGAGGGGTCACAGCAAATACTTTGAACAATATTATGTTGATATTAATACATGAAGAAGGCTATGTAACATGGTTAAAAGAAGACCTCTACGGCCTATTAAACATAAATATTATTAAACAACAAACATAAATATTATTAAACAACTATATTAAACCTTGTGTCAACCCCGAAGCCATGTCAATAAAAAGCTATTAATCATAAATATTATTAAACAATGAACATAAATATTAAAGCATGGATGAAACCCTTACTTGGTAAATCCAAGGAGAGAAGTGGCTCCAATAAACCCTGTGTTGAGCATTGGTTGTCATTGATGTCAACTAAAGATGATGTCAAGTGTCTGAATGTCAACTAATGTCAAAGAGGATGTCATTTGATTCATTCTAAGTCATTGATATCAACTGGTGTCAAAGTGGATACAGTATTCTTGCAGAAGTATGCAGAAGTATATGGAAGCCACTTTGAAGTAGTATATGCACAAGATGTAGAATAACATGACCATGCAGGTGCATAATCAAAATCTGAATCAGCTAGCATTTTATGTTGCTTGGTATGCCACTTATGCAATGGATGGGGGCACGTTCAATTCTGGTTGAGTTGGAATAATCCATGGATCAGTCGTTCGACTAATCATAAAAAATCCCCGAGATGATGTATCGCTAGAACTCATAGAACCAATATGATGTACAGGAGCAGGTAGGTCAAATGTGCCCATCAACGATGAATACATACCTACTCCTAGGCTCTCACTGGGCGATCGAGCTTGATAAATCAGAGGGATATTAGAATCCGTTGAAGTTGTGTTGTTCTTCTGAGTGAAGGATAATTGATCAACTGTGATGATATTACCTTCGTGGGGGAACATGAGTACTCAGAAAATGGGCGATGGGATAGCTTGCATCGCATACATCCAACTTCTTCCCAACAACAAGTTGCAGTCGAGAGAATCATCGACAACTTCTACCTCCACCACCACTACCTTATGGGAAAGTTGAATCTCGAATGTTGGTAAGACTCCATGCGGATGGCAAGACTTTCCGCCAAGCACGGTAAGTAGTGTAATTGAAGGGGCTAACTCCGGAGAACCCAAGGATTTCGAACAGGATATAGACATTATGCATGTCGATGCGCCTTCATCTACAACTGTTCGTCCAATAGTCATCGAACCATGGACTACTTCAATTTGGAAAGCAACGTGATATGGAAAAGGAGGTTTGATATTGGACATATCAAATCTAGCTAGCATACTTGATGAGTCCATACTACCTATTGCTGCTAGAAGTGCATTCCGTTGCGAAGGGCAACTTTGCAAGACTTCCAGTGTAGACATGGCACATGGCGTTTGGGCTATGTCTTCCACAACATAGTAGTTGGGAGTAGCCCGCGCATTAGGGTTTTGCACAAACCGTTTGTAGACACCCTTTGGTATCTTCAGCAAAGGCTCTATAGGCCTCTCGATGTGGAGAGGAACATATGTTTCAGGAACCTCCTTATCTTTCTGTTGCATTTCCAGATTATAATTACTGGCTCTCGTTTGAAACAGGGTGTTGGAGTTGACCATGTTTATATATGATTGATCAGCTGATGTGTAACGATGAGTGCCCCCAGTATTAGATTTTCTAGAAGCCGAGCCTTGTCCTTTGGGAAATGGATCCTTCAGGACGACAAGTTTCTTCTCTTTCAACAACTTATGGGCTTCTTCGATAAGAGGGCATTGGTGAGTAAGGTGACCGTCCTTATAAAGCTTGCAAGGAAACTTGACCTTCTTTTTGTCTCTCTTTCCCTCCTCGACATTCTCAGTGTTTTTGGGCTTTTGATTTCCCTCCCCTTTCTTACCCATCTTTTTGGGTTGTTGATGACCCTTTTGGTTTGTCTGCACACTTTGTATAGATCCAAATTGTGAAGGAGAGGTCGCAACTGTAGTTGCTTCCGCTGCTGATTGCTTCATAGAAAGTGCATGCACTTCTTTCATTAATTCCTCCAGCGCGGATGAGTCGATTGAACCAACAATGCCATCGGCATGAGGTCCGGGTTTGGGATTACCAAGATATATATTAGATCGCGGTCCGTCATGTATGATCTCATAAAGGATCCTAGATTGTGCATAGACTAGGTCAAGTTGCTGGGTCCTTAGGCTTGCTTCCTCTTCAGATGTTACCCCAGAAGTTGAGACATCTTTAGAGACGTAAGGGAGCAGTGATTTCAAATACCACTCCAAAAGAAAATCTGAGGGAATCTTAGCCTTGATGAGTCTCTACTGCCTTCGCCACTCCTGAATGTGATTAGAAAGGTGAGTGGCTTTGTTTTGTCTAAATGTAGACAGAAGGTCCGTGCCAACATCATACCGAACAGGAAGCTAGAAGTGGTTCAAAAAGGTTGTCGCTAAATCCAAAAAGTTATCGTATGCTGCAGCCAACAATTCAATGTACCATTTAGCTGCTACACTAGTTAAGGTTCTTTGAAAGACCCTCAATCGAATTGAGTCGTCATTCAACAAATTCGAGGAGCACTAGAGATGAAAAGTTGTAACATGATCTCAGGGATCTTTACCAGTCTTACCCTCGAACTTTGGAATGTACGAAGGAAGCTTGGTTGGGACCGAAGGCCAAGTGGGGTTATGACGTACCGGATCATTCATGAGTTTCGAAAGGTCTGGCAAGTTCAAAGTTGCCAGAAACGGCCAGCGAGGTCGTGCCAATGGCATATGATGTGGAGGAGTTTGGTAAGGGGAACCCCCTGAAACTTGGTTCCTAAAAGGTTGATTGGAGTTGCCCCAAACCACCAGTTGTGAAGAAGAAATTTTATGAAAGTTGCTCCATCCAAAGGATAATGGATTACTTCCTTGTGGTGCCTTCCACTACGACTGAGTATAAGTGCCTCCAAATGGAGGATTGATATAACTATTACTGCCCATTCCACCAAATAATGAAAAGGGAGTACTCCCTACAGGTATATTATAAGTATGTACATTGGACAAATGTGCATTGAAACCTGTGGAGGGGTTATAACCTAGTGTGGATGCAGTAGACGAAGTAGGAATTAAGACTAAAAAAGGTGTCGAAGGAGCAATATGTCCTCCGAACCAGGGAAATTTTTGATTAAATGGAGCAAAGGTAGGGTTAACTTGGAATTTCTGGACAAAGAGAGAGGATGTGAAAGACACCAAGGGTATCCCTGAGAAAGGAATATTGTTTAGGCCAATTGAAGATCCAAAAGGCATAAGTGTCGTCGTACTTTGAGTGTTGGACAAACCTGAAGGACCAACATTGAATCTAAATGAAGTGCTCGGAGCAGAAGTGAACTGCGGCGAGCTCGATGTGGATGTGTTTATATGAGGAGGAGACACACCTCCTGGTATAATAGCTAAAGTGGGAGTGCGGGGCACTCCCAATCCATCCCCTGAGTTATCCATGACAAAACCAGGTGTGAACCTATATACACACAGTTCAAGTATCCCTAAATAGACAACTCTTTCTAGTAAAGGTGTGTTGGATTCAGTTAATGGAGGGTTGAAAGGTGTTACAAACTCTTCAGTAGTCAAGTCTTCAACCTCAATAGTTTCCTGAACTAGTTTAGAAATGAGATGTGGCTCTCTTGGGGGTTCAGTTGTCCTCGTGAGTTGGTATGAACCACGTGAGTCAGTTCGGCTCCGCTGAGGTGGCGGTGGAGGCTCCACTGTGAGTGGAGGAAGGTTTTGCAACCTTCGTGACCTGCGAAGAGGGTAGTCCTCCACACTTGTAAAAATATGAACTAAGTATTAAACCTAGTGGCCACTACAACAGTGAGGAACAAACAACGTACCACTAAATTTTTTCCTAAAGTAGTCAAGACCAGGAAAACAAATGTGATACTCTCAAAGGAGATTCTAGGATGATTAAGGCCCAGAACTAACTAGTAGAGTAGCGAAGAACAGTTACCCGGGGTCCACAATACAATATCTTTGGGTGCAAGCGTTTGAATCAACAACCACCCTCCCGAACACCTTTAAGGGATTTCCTCCCACGTCTGTCCTAGGTACAATGGAAATATACTTCCACCGTCACTTGTGTAGAGCCATATAGGTCAAAAGATACTAAAGGCTACCAAAATTGCAGAAAGAGACCCGAGGGACAGTCACAGGTTCAACCAAGATGCATGGGTAGGGTAACTAAGCCCGAAATCCAAGAGTACACAAGGTACTAATGGATCCCCGTACGCAAAAAGGGCTCTGGTGTATGCTCGAAAGAAAAGTGGGGGGGTATCCCCAACAATCCAATCTCACACGACCTCATGCTTAACTCTGGTTTGAGTAGAGCTTCCTGGACACCTCCACAACAATGGATTTACCTAAACGATAGTCTCACTATGATTTGAAGTTTGAATGTTTTGGAAAGTTTAAAGTGATGCATTCCAAAACTCTAGCCCGGACTAGTTGGTTTTGTGTAACCTAAAAAAGAAAAAGTTACTAATAAATTTTATTAATGATTCCTTTTAAAAGGTTGTATTACTCAAAAGGTAGTGCTATGTGTGCGTGATGGTTGCAACTGGAATTAAAGTGTACACATGGAAATGTAAAAACTTCACAATTTTTTTAACTTGTCTTTCGAAACATAAGATACAAAGAAAACCTAAAAGCCAACTATAATTTTTATTTTTATTTTTCAAAGATGAAGAGCATAAACAACTTCTAACTACTTTGAAAAAGAAAGAGACAATCCTTGTTATAAAGTAAAAGTGTTCTTTTTTATTTGTTTTTTCCTTTATAAAAAGAAAATGCAAATAACTTATGAACAAACAAGACTTATCAAACAGTGCAAGTAAAGAGAAAATGACCCAAAACTAAAGCAATCAAACCTTTTACAAGATTGAAAAATACCAATCCAACAAGTTGCTTCTGAAAGTAACTAGGTTTTGGAAGAAAATGCAAACAAAGACAATTGATATGTGAGGCGGAAAGCAAAGACTCTTATATAGAGATCAGTCTACTCCTGAATACCAGTGACTCACAAGGATTAAATCCAAGCACTTGCCAAACACAGTATGGGTTAGAGTGTAAAGGGTAACTTCACAAGCACAAATGAACCAAAGGAGAAACTCTTAAAGAGATTGCAAACAGACTCAGAATACACTGAACAATGTCCAGAGGGTATTAGATCAGCAAAAGACTTCCAAAACCACAAACCAAAATCACTAAGCCCAAACCCTAATATAAAAAACAAAAGTCTCAGGAAACGTTTGCGACTGTAACATGCAGAAGAACGCGGGTGCAACTAGATAACCACGAGTACTGATATAAGCAACTCACGAGTGCAACTAAATAACCGCGCCTGTAAGCACAGGAAACTCACGGGTGGGCTCTGAATTTTATTTTTTTTAAAGAATAAATTTGCAGATGAGAACAAAACTGAGTCAGGCACAAGGGTCAAGGATACCCTAGACACTTCTACAGAGATCAAACAAGTTATAAAAGACTGAAAGAAACTCAACAAGAGTCCCCAAAGCATAAAATAGATGGTGTTCCCAGTGGACTCGCCAATTATGTTGTTAGGAAAATGACTCTTATAGCAGGGGAAAGACTACCAACGTACTGGGGTTATCAGATAGACATATAAAGCTTTGCAAACGTTGTTATTAAGCAAATAGGATTGGGGTTAGGAGAGTATGTACCTTATTTCTAAGGTCGATCCAAACTTTTCTCCCTTTGTTCTCCTATGCAACAACCTGCAAAACAAACATAAAACCTTCCTCAAACTAGTTTGACCACAAATAAAAGATTGATATTAATAAGACAACACAACATCAACTTGTAATCAGATTGCAATAGACATAAGCGAATCTATTGGAAAAGGAAGAATGTCCAAATATTTATTGACAAATGCAGAAAGTACATAAAGCTATACCTGTCCTGCACCGGCACCATCGTAACTAGACCCTGGGCTCCTGCTCTTCTCTCTTAGCTATGAATTTCTCCAGCATAACTTTATCCAATGATAATAAGGTCCCTTTCTCAAGCACCTCCCCTTGTATTTATAGCAAGGCAAGGAGGACAAGTTCGAAAGGTGGTTGAGTTGGGAAGTTGGGGTAGTTTGGGTACCTGCCTCAAGTAATCCTAATTCGTGTTTTTAATTATTTTTTCAAATTTTTCTTAAGACACCCACGACTATGATATAGGACAACTAGTGAGTGACTTGCGAGTGTCCTAACTTGCATCTAGCGGGTGCATCTTTTTAATTGACACCCGTGGGTTGTCAGTAGAGATACCCACGGATGACCCGCTGGTTGGAAAGCATGAGGGTCGCGGTTATGTATTAAAATAGGCAGAGAAATATGCTTATGAGGAAAGGATTTCAAGGTTCATCTCTATGTCATCTAGGGTCAAGGTAAGCTCTTCCATCCATAATGTCCTTTTGTGTGACCGACAAGGCAATGTGGTCACAAACGAAGAAGTGCTAATTTGACCGATAACATACCTTCTTGAATATTGATCTAAAAGATGATTAGTTCATGAATGTTGTTAGTCCAAACCAATATGACTTCATAAGGTTTAAGAAGAGAACTTTGAACTCTTTACATAAGTACCAACATAAGACCTTAGCACTAAAAGAGCTACTCACGAAACTTAAGCACAAGGAAGCTGTGTTGCAGGATCAGTTAGAAGACAAAAAGGATGAAGTTGAAACACTAAAGACCGAATTAGAAAAATAACAAGAAGGCACTAGTGAAGACCTGGAAGAGACAAGAACGACTAATATCGATTTGAAGACTCAGTTGGAGGAAGCCAAAAGAATAGAAGAAATCTTGAAGAATCAGCTGGAAGAAAAAGAGAAGACAAACCAGAATCTTGAGATGGAAGTTGTTGATCTCAGAAAGAAGGTTGAAAATTCAAATGCTCATGTGAATTTCAACAACAGTTCAATCATCTTGGATGAGATCTTGGATTGTCAAATATCTCCATTTGACAAATCTGGGCTTGGCTACAACAAGGAAGCAGAAAAACCTGAAGTTTGCACATGGAATCCTAAGACTTCTGAAGCAATCCATTCATTCTCAAAAGGTGAAAGTAAAGCTGCTCCTCATGTACCTGCACAAGACAACAGAGACTTTATAATATCAGGAAGACATCAAGAAGTTGGTCCCACTCCTCAAAGCAAACTCAGAAGAGAGACAACTCCAAGATGGAACCAAAAACCCAAGTATGAAAACAGTTTCAATGGTTATTGTTACTCATGTAATGATTTTGGTCAGAGGGCATTGGATTGCATATTCTATGCAAGAAGAAGTGTTGTGAATCCCAAAAATACAGTTAGATATTGTTGGACTTGAAACCATGTGGGTCATATTGTTGCATATTGTCGTACAATGAGATGCTACAACTGTAGTGGTTTTGGCCACAAAGCTCAAGATTGTTGTAATACAAGGAGATGATCCATGAGAAGTGTATTATTTAGTTCATCAAGGAAAGCTAATGGACCAAGGAAGACAAATAATGATGAAGGAGAAAATGCTAAGACAAGTTCCAAGAAACAGTTATGGGTGAAGAAGATTGAACAGTTGCACCTAGGAGAGATTGAACAATGCAAAGGAGATGGCAGCCATATGGCAAGCCCACATTGAGGTCTATCAAAGACCTTGGATTACCTTGAGTTCATGGGAGTTGTAGGAGGCACTCAAGGGTGAGAAAGAGCAACTGATGGCTCTTTCAAGAAGTAGTACAGGTCCATGGATCGTGGTTACATCTAGACAATTATGTATGTTGTTAGGGGGAGCTGCTAGTAGTGACTACATTGTGAGAAATGCAGATTTGTGGTGATCCTTTTCCATTGATGCCAAAGGGGGATAGATGAAGATGAAAGGAGGAGCATGCTCTTAGGGGGAGCATGAGTTGTTTTCATCAATGACAAAGGGGGATATTGTTGATTGAGTTGTCATTGATACCAAAAAGGGTCTTGTAGTGGCCTTTTAGTTGTCATTGATGCCACCAAGCCCCTTTGTAGTGTACATGCTTGATCATGGACACTTGCACATGCTCATGGCATCTTTTGTGGGGTATCTTACACAGGATGAGGTCCTCTACCCATACATAGTGGTCAGCTGGATGGTTCCACTCACAATGGTCAGATGGATGGTATGGATGATGCTAGTATCCTATGGGTCATTTGCATCTGATGATATGGTCCTTAAACCCACAAGCTTGGAACTTGGAATCCACACATTATGGTATGATTGATGATCATGGTTTTCTTGCATGAAAAGGCTTGGCACCCACATATATGGTGGTATGATAGCCAGTGGAGATCATATGATATACTTGGAGTACATGGTGGATCCCATTTGATGAAGCTTTTCTTGAAGCATACAAAATATTGGTGGCTTAGTACTTGAAGCATGTGCATCATAAATATATGGATCCCATGGTCATGGTATGATGATGTTAGTTATGATGATGGCCCTTACTTGATTTCATAGCTTGATGGTGAAGCCCATGTCCCTGTCAAGTAGAAATGACCCATTCTGTGGTCATTTAAAATGTTATACTTGTTGGAGTTTGAAGTTCTTGTTGCACCATTAATTTCCTTGAACCTTATTGGTGTTGATAGCCTTCTTATTCTTGGTCTTGATGTAGTCTCCATGTTAGTTGGAGTTTTGGGGCTTGGAACCCACATATGATGGCTTAATGGCTTTTGAACATTGAAGTTGCATTTAACTATCATAAAGAAGCCCTCTTGCCTTGTCGATAATCATGAAGTCCTTCTTAATGAATTTTTTGAAGCCCTTGAAGTCCTTGGACCCACACACTTGGTGGTTTGATGGTCCAAGCTACCACTTATAACAATGAGAAGATGTGCATGAAGACCGTACTTGAATACTATGATGAAGCCCTTGGATGCCTTAATGAAGCTCATGCAACCCTTGGTTTTGGTACATAGACCAACCATTGAAGAAGCCCACATACAATGTAATGAATCCCTAAGCTTGTTTTTCTCTTATGACATGGCAAGAAAAAGATTTAAATAAATCTTCAAGGTCGGCCTAGCTTTGGACAAGTTTTTTAATGGTTAAACAAATAATTTTTAAATTGTTAAAAGGGTGTAAGTCGGCCCAGTTTGAAGGCAATTTTTTTTAATTAACAAATATATATATTTATAGCAAGTTGGAGCTTAAATTACTCCACGTTGACCTATATATACACCTTTATTCCATTCATTTTACACACTATTTTTGAAGCATCTTTCGATGATTTTTGGGTTAGCTGAGAGATCTGAAATTCGTCCACTGTAGTAGCCGCAGTAGGGTAAGGAGTCCACTGTGGAAAATGCAGGAGCAGGTCTGATATTTTTCCCTTTTGGCAGTAGTAGTTAAGGTGAATGTTTTAAGGTTTTTACGAGCTCTGAAATTCGGGTTGGCAGAGGTCATTGTGGTAGCCGCAACATGAATATAGTGTCTGACATGTGATGCAAACATCTCTGAAATTTGGGTATCTTCTCGAGGAAACCGTAAATCCCCTCTTGCTCTGATTTCAAGTCTCCTTCACTGAGGAAGCCACAGCAAATTGAAGTTTTATCAATCTCTGAATTCAGGTGCACTGAGACAGTCACAAGCCTATATAAAACCCTTGTGAAGTGTTTGTTTTTCTCTGAAATTTGGCTACAACAGAAAGCTTTATATTTAGACATGATGGCAAGGAGATAATCAACATTCTATACAGTGTCTTAGGAAACATGAAGATTTATTTGTGGAAATTCAAAAGTAACTTGACTAAAGGCATCCTTCTGCATTAGTACAAGTAGCCATTGAGGCTCACGTAAGTATGTTCCTTATGCATTAAGTGAGCGATACAAATATGTTAAGAAGTCTATCTTTGAAGCAGCAATTAAATTGGGTTCATGACACCTTTTTAGAACAACATGTAAGCATGTTATTGGATGAGTCATATAGCCTATATGAATTGCGTCCAAAAGGGATATTTAGGGTTGGCTCACTCACATTTTTGTGCATCCTTTCAAAAAATTCCCTTGTAGACCTAATTGTGACAGCAAAGACAGATTTGATTGTGACATAAGAAGAGATGGATGATGAACATCATTGACATAATAAATTTCTTGCGATGGATAAACAATGCACTCAAATAGACCTTGTATACTTGGTATGAGCAACATTGGCATAGGTATGATGTATGTGAGCAAATGATGTATGTGAGCAGATTCTACTGCTAACTTGATGTGTATGAGCAGACTCCTTTGGTGATTTGGCATGAGCTTGAAGTCCCGTGTATTGGAAGAACTTGGCATGAGCATAAGTAGACCTATGTTGAGTAGATTGATGGTAGTGGCAGATCTTTTGACATAATAGCAGACTTCCTTGATGAGCAGGCTTATGGTGAGGATACCTTTGGCATGATAGCATACTTCAGATGACATGTGCAGAGGACCACTTGATGATTGGCTAGCAACAATACCTTTAATGACTTATGTGTAGTCCTCTTGATTACTTAGAGATTCTTGTGCAATAAAGCAGGTTGATGATGAGTAGCAGTTGATTGAGTTAGGACAGTGGACATAGTGGTTTCAGATTGATATCATATTTACAAGCAATGTCTTGTACACTTGGGGATTGGATTCCTCAACCCTTTCTCAGTTGGAGCTAAGAAGACTAGGCTGGGTCCTGGATTCATAGTTGGTGCTCTTTGTATCAATTGGTGTTGATTTAATCACAAAGATTGTAGTCTTCCATTGTACATCACATAAAACATAAATAAAGATGACCATACATATCTTGCTGTGTCATTTGATGATGTGATTTTATGTTGATGTTATACTTATGATCCATTGTTGATTTAGATGATAAATAATAATGATGTAATGATGATGCACTCAATAACATAATACTTTGATAGACTCTGCTTAACTTGTAGAAGGGAAAAATGGATCAATTTCTTACACACTGATTCACCCCCCTCTCACTGTGACCATTGTGTCCAATAGTTTCATAGTATTTACTACCATACAAACATTGCTAACCTCCTAACTTGCCAAAACTATAGTGAGCTTGGAAAGCTTCTTACCAAGCTTTTTGAGCATAGGAACAAAAGTTTAGAGCAAACCAAGTAATAACCTTCTTAAGGTCCGATAGACCAAATTTGGTCTCAGTGGACGTTCATCATCATCACCACCACCACCACCACCACCACCACCACCATCACCAATGGACGTTAGGACAGTGGATAGAGTGGTTTCAGATTGATATCATATTTACAAGCAATGTCTTGTACACTTGGGGATTGGATTCCTCAACCCTTTCTCAGTTGGAGCTAAGAAGACTAGGCTGGGTCCTGGATTCATAGTTGGTGCTCTTTGTATCAATTGGTGTTGATTTAATCGCAAAGATTGTAGTCTTCCATTGTACATCACATAAAACATAAATAAAGCTGACCATACATATCTTGCTGTGTCATTTGATGATGTGATTTTATGTTGATGTTATACTTATGATCCATTGTTGATTTAGATGATAAATAATAATGATGTAATGATGATGCACTCAATAACATAATACTTTGATAGACTCTGCTTAACTTGTAGAAGGGAAAAATGGATCAATTTCTTACACACTGATTCACCCCCCTCTCACTGTGACCATTGTGTCCAATAGTTTCATAGTATCTACTACCATACAAACAATGCTAACCTCCTAACTTGCCAAAACTATAGTGAGCTTGGAAAGCTTCTTACCAAGCTTTTTGAGCATAGGAACAAAAGTTTAAAGCAAACCAAGTAATAACCTTCTTAAGGTCCGATAGACCAAATTTGGTCTCAGTGGACGTTCATCATCATCATCATCATCATCATCACCACCACCACCACCACCACCACCACATAAATAAATAGATTTGAATTCACTTTAAATAAACCAATGAGGTTTTGTGGAGACAAGGAACAAAAGAAAAAAATACAAACCCTCAAGCGACTTATATGAGCTTTCTCAATATTTTTTTAATAAATAGCAAGATCCTTTACATATATATAAATTTCTATAATTAATATTTCTTTTGCTTTCATCAAATATGTCTTAAAAGCTCTTTTGCTTTCATCAAATATGTCTTAAAAGCTCGCATCAAGAAACTTTACAAACATCAATTAGTAAGATTGAATCAATCTTCACTCCTAACATACATAGTGAATCTTGAAAATTATGGCAACCAAATTTGTTCAATAAATTTTTAAAATAATTATTAGTAAAATGTATTTAAATATTTCATAATTTGGTCTTTGGTGAATAGATAAGAGGGGTGAGCATTAAACTTAAAATCATTTATAATAAATATATATGACTACTTTTGTGTCAAACAACCTTTTTATCAAAGAACTAAAGTTTATGGAACAACAAAATATGTTTTTTTATATTGTCACTAGTGCTTCCACTAGAAAAGGAACATTTTTTTCACTTGGAATTGCAAATTCATCTTGAGGGATTGGAAATCCACAACACCTATTATAGCATCCTCAACATCACACACCCTGCCCCATCCTCGCATTCATATTCAACTTGTCGAAGAACTAAATATGCAAAGTAAGGGCCTTTAGATAGTGGGAATAAAATCTCGATATGTTGGATATTTTCACTCTTTACAACAACTTGCTTGTATGCCACCAATGATAGTGTAGTGTACATACTTCCCTCTAAATACACAATGTAAAAAAGATTGAACACAAGGATGCATATTCTCTCTTTGAGATTTAGGTGAAGGATTTAAATGTATTTGTACTAAACTATTTATATCCAATTTTCATTTTATACCAAAGCATCTCCTAATGTTTTTAAGGAATTTGATGAGGACGTCAAGCAAAAAATTGTTAATTAAACAATACCTATATGGTTTTGGAGAGTTTATCATAAGAAATTGGTCCAAAGTCTAAGATATGAATGTGCTTTGACCTTTCTATGTAAATTCATATATTCATGTATAAAGCCCTTCCCATACTCATTCCCATTGGGCTCCAATTTGGAATGCTCACCATAGTTATTACAAGAGTGTAATGTCTCTCTTTTCACTAATTTTTTTTAATTTATTTATTATTGTTGTTGCTTGAAAATTCATTTCTAATTTTTTTTATGAATAGGTTAAGATCGAACTTTTTATCCAACTTTAACTTTAATATATGTTATGGGACTTAGTCTAACTTTCTCATATGTGCAATAAGCAAATGGATAGTCTTTGCCTCCATTATTAAATACTCGGTTATAGTAAGCATTTTTAAGACTCATTACACTAGAAGAATTATTTAGATTTGATAGATGTATCTTAATGTTTTTATTTATTTATTATAGAGACGTGTATTCATTGTTTACATAATGTAATTTCACTATTGATATTTAATTGAATTATTCTTAGCTTGCATTTTTGTTTTTGGATCATAAATATAACATACAGAGATAAAAATTTGGGTTTGTTTTTCTAACTGTCAAATTTATTGAGTCGATAGTGATGTATTATGCTTTTGTATATTTACTACGTTCTCATAGAGAAGTTATAGGCTTAGGTTATAATTAAGCATGTTCATTTCTTTAAAAATTACTCTATAAAATAATGTTTGCAATTATAATATTCTTCTTTTCCTTTCCCTTAGTAAACTCTATTTATTTAATAGGGACCTCTCCCTATACCAGGGTTTTTTCCTTATATGTATATGTATACACATTATTATTATTAATATTATCCAGTTTGAATTCTAGGTTGTTTAATAGTCAACTTGCAAGTAGGTCATAACCTACTCAACATGTTTTATCTTTTTATACTTGAACTGTGCATTACTGTTTGCTCCTTATTATTAAAGTAAAATACCTTAATATAAGATTTCATGTACAATAAATCAAAATTTAAACTAAGGGATTCTCACACACAATCCTTTAATGAGAACCTTACATAATTTCTAATCATATGAATGATCATTTAGGCACTGATTTAACATTTACTGCTCGCAAATAATTAACTTTATATACTTGAATAAAAAATCTAACCTATAAGTAAATCAATACATTCTTGTTGTATTTAGATAAACTATAAACAACAATATTCTGTTATATAAAAACAATATAACAAGTTAAGTCAAATACTAAATTAAATCTCATAAACTTCATAAACAAATGATGAAGAAGTACAAATATATATAGTTATATGTTCTTCTTGCAATCTTCCAACATGTCAAGTGAGGAATCTCGAACCACCCATCCATAGACCAGCAAGATCACTTGAACTTTTTGCCCTCCTAATCACCCTCGAGACAAGCTATAGTCTTACTAGGGGTCAAGGTATCTAGGTAAATCTTGTACTGGTTAGGGTTTCCAATTCGTAGTTCTGAAGAGGACTAACTCAACCCTCAATAATCAAAAGACACACATTTAGCTATTCACCTAACACATTTTTTAGTGCTCGCAGCAGTGAAATCCTGAAAGGGTCATGGTCTCTGTTACTAACTCGGTCCAAGGAAATGTTTACCAGTCGTGATTAGGTTCCAAACAGGAAAACCTTGGCACCTCGCCAACCAACACTATTAGTGCTTCACTCTATGGCCATAGAGATGTTTTCCTTTTGAACCTGACTGAAATTGGAACTAAAACCAAGTCATATGCTCCTACAAATACCCACCTGATGGCTCCTCCATTCCTTCTCTTAAGTTATTCGATTTCTCCTTTTGGTTAAGGTTGTTAGTAGGCTTGTGATTTTGCTCAAGGTGTTTTCTCTTAGGGAAAAATTGTCTTTTCTCAACTTAGCTCTTCTTTTATATTGAGAGGATTCTAATTTTAGTAATTTTCTTTAAGTTAAATGAGTGAGACACCTCACATCAACATTTAGGGTTTGAGAGGAATTAGCCTTTTAATTTATATAATTACAAATTATTTTGAGATTTGTTTCCTAAGTTAGCTTTCCCATCCTAGCAAGACTATAGCTTCTCTTTACCTTCGGTTCTACTCATTTGACAATGTAGAAGATAATTTAAAAGTAAACAATTCATATTTACATGCACACCATTATTTTCCATGGTGTCTAATTATGTTTTCAATGCTTCATACAAAAATCAAAATAATATACTTGTTCAAAAAATTGTCAAATGAACTTAGGGAGTAACATTCGATATTAGAGAGAGATGGCTCATGCCATTTGCTAAGATATGGTATTTAATTTCCTTATGTAAATGAGATCTTCTTAATCATTCACAATTCTAATGATGAATGTGCAATGTGAACCACTGGATTCATTTTCAACCATTGAGGAGATTGAGCATCAAGGGAGAAATGGATAGATAGATGAAGTATGTGGATTAGTGTAGTACAATTTCCTTTTTATATGTTGTTGTGGGCTTATTAATTAATAATGCATCTTAAGATCTATTCATTATGTATAAAAACTTGATCATGCCATAAGGGGTTTTCATTATGGAATTTGTGGCCTTGGATGGGAAAGTTTGTGCATGTGAGCCATCAATTTGCCAAGATGACCCTTGGGGTTGTTTTGACCATTGATGTATTGTTCTCTACCTCTACTTTGCCAACAACACCAAGAAAACCATCAAGAAATTTGTTTTCCTTCCCATCGTTGAATGCATAGATGCACTTTTTAGATACTAAACCACTGATTAGGATTTTGTAGTCTCTGCTTGGATAGATGTTATGTCAGTCGACAAGGGGTTATACGTCCAATCCCTAGGTGCAAATATTTTGGGGTGAGTGTCTAATTTTCTTTGTGTTTTTGACGTCACCATTTTTATATGTTAAACTTTCTCTCTCTCTCTCTCTGAGAGAGAGAGAGAGAGAGAGAGAGAGAGAGGGAGAACTTAACATATACAAATGTTAAGTACTAGAGAGAGAGAGAGAGAGAGAGAACTTAACATATAGTACTTAACATTTGTATATGTTAAGTTCTCTCTCTCTCTCTCTCTCTCTCTCTCTCTCTCTCTCTATCTCTCTCTCTCTCTCTCTCTATATATATATATATATAACATGCTTTAGGGAAGTCCTACATTACTCATGTCTATTTCCCTAGCCTCTATTTATACAATCTCAAGCCCCATTGTACAACAATGTCATTCTTTGTAGACCACTTGAAATAATCTGTTGATGGTCCATAAAGAGCAATCACGAAACAAATAGAGACGTGTGTTCTTTGGAAGGAAATTCCACGTTATTTTTTGCATTTTGTTCCTAGCACGTCTTAAAATCTTCAAAGGGGGAGACAATGCTCCTTAGAACCAACGCCATCACGAGCATGCATATAAAATGATATTTGCATTGTTATATGCCTACAACTTCAGGCAGCCTTTAGGGAAATCAGATGAGGGAAAATCACTCGATGCCACATCACTATGATTCGATCTATTTGTTGACTAAGAATTCATGCATGAAAGTCTCTCTAGTCTTAACATACCCTTATGTCTTATTGTCAAACCCTCAATATTGTTATTCCTCTATCCTACAAATGCCATGCTTTCTTGTCGTTCTGAAAAATATTACATACATAAATTATATTCAAATCCATATCATATATATTACATTCTAACCTATTGTATTTTTTACAAATTTCTTTACACCCATTAAAACAATTACTAATTATTATTACACCATATATATATATATATATAAGCATTACTTTAATTTAAATTGTCTCAACAATTACAATTTACAAAGGATGAATAAATACAATTTACAAAGGATGAATAAATACAATTTACAAAGGATGAGAATATTCATTTTCTTTATTTAAAAGGAAGGACGAGAGTTAATGTACTTGAAAATAGTAAGACATATAGACATTGAGATTTTTTAAGCTTGCCACAGGATGATTTCTATTTTTTTATAATTTTAAGATGAAAATATTTAAATTATGAAAGCATGTGAATTAAACCATACATTCACGGACTGAATCATGAAAAAATTATGGAAGCATGTGAATTTAATTTTAATATAATAAATTTATAAATAATTATCAAAGCATGTGAATTAAACCATCGATTCATGGAGTCTATCATGAAAGAAAATACATGCTTTGGCAGAGTTTTTATTTTATAATTCAACAAAATACATAGAAATGCCAATACTGCCCATGTCTTTCACTCAGAAGGTAAAACTACTTGTAGTTTAAGCAACTCAATCTTTGAGCCATAATTCTGTCCGTTTTTTGGAACATCTAAGAAGTTTTCTCTACTTCTGAAAGCTTTAATTGCTCGAGAATGTAATATGTAAAAAATATTCAGAGCTTGCTTGCACCCAACTCGTTGATTTCCTGATACTGATGATGAGAATTGGTATTAAAGTTTTTTTTTTGAAGCATGATGCTCATGTAACAGCAAATTAATGTATGTTAAATAACATAACAATAATTTGGGTATGTTATCAGAGCTTACGTTTGTAATTGTGATCCATGGATTAGAGATCGCACGATCTGTTGTCTGCCTCTCGGTGATTAATGAATCTAAGCTGGAGTTGAAGCAATTCCACTATGAAGATTGGTGAATAATATAACTCTCTTTTAAGCCCATTTGTTAATAAAGTTTGTAGTGCAGAGATTTGGAAAGTTTTTAGTACAGAGATCAGTTAATGCAGTGAAGAAAGCTGAGCTGGGAAGGGAAGGTAGTGACCCACATATATATGGTCGGTCACCTGCTGAACAATGTGGTGGAGGATGCATGATCATACAAGTGGAGGAGGTAGGTATGATGATTAATCTGATGGCAGCAAGTGCACTGTGCAGTTGCAGAAGCGTCAAGTAAGGTTTTGGGTAACTTTTCACCCAAAACAAAATAGTAGGATTCAATTCAATCCACCCTTTTCTTGCTTTTTTGAGTTAGTTTATCCTTTTCTCTCTCTCAAGGCAAGTGACCACAATCCCCTCCGTATTTTATTAGCTTCCTGGGTATGGATGTTTGCCTTTTCTTGTGTGCTGCCTAGGGCTAGGACTCACTGTTACATGAATGGTGTTTCTTTGTCCTTTTTAGTTGAATGAATGGTGATTGTTATCAACCATTCCGATGGGTTGAGTGGAGTACGGTATGAAGAAAGCACAGCCGCAAGAAACAGATACCTGAGGTGGGTCTAATGTTGCCTTTTGTGGGATCTGTGTGGGTAATATCTCTGACGACGGGGAATGAAAAATTTAGAAAAGGAGGGGCCACTCCAAGTTCCAACTACCAACCCATATGCTCTGTAGATAAAAAGTTCACGAGGCCTAGACTTTGATGGAAGTCTGCCACTCACTTGACATTTAACATTCATTTTAGGTTTAATTCAAGGCTGGCTGGTCTACATGCCAAAATCTGTTGATTAGTTCAGGGATCTGCACAAAAGTATCAGGTTTTGGTGAGTTCAGTCCTCGTATATATATATTTTTTATGATTTTGCTTCCTTTCGATTTATGTTTGACTGCAAAATGTTATCTTTGGCCCTGGCTATAGGTGCCCCCTCCTATACCTTGTATGACATAAATTTTGTTGGTAAGCCTATCTTTGAAGTGTATGATCATGTAGAATTGGTTGATGGATTGTCATAGCCTTCTGGTAAAAAGGTAATACCTGTTTTTAGTTGAGGATAGACTGATCTATAAATCTATAGATTGTAAATAGATGGGTAAAGTTATTTGGAGGCTAGTTTGATTGTGCTATGGTTAAGGGGTAAATTGGTGAGAATCTATCTCAGCTAGCCCAAGTTGCAACCTCTTTCAGCTACCTAGGAATCCTCTTGAGAATAAGCCCACTCCAGCAAAGAAATGGGAGTTTCTGTGAAAAAATAAGTCTAGAAGCTAAATAAATAAATTTATTTATTTTTACATGGATGTTTTGAAGCATTTTGTATAATTAGTATGATAGATGAGTAAAGCTGTTAACAAAATTTTGAAAGGAATCCATTGTTTTGATGCAATGTTATTGGAGATCAGTTATTTCATTATTGTCCATCAAAGGCCTTCCTGTTATTTTGCATTGCAGAGGATATGAAACATAGCATATAGGAGACATACCCTTCATCATGCCGATTGTAGTTGTCACAACGAGAAGCTACAAATTTGTCACACCATTAATAATCGATGTGGGAATGAGAAGTTCTCGTCTGGCCTGTGGTAGAATTTTCATTATTTTAAACTCTTGGGTTTTATTTATGATATTCCTGGATTTTGTTGAGTGGATGTGAATTGGGTCGTCCATGTTCACTTGGGCATGTGTTTATATGACAGTTCTCGTACTTCTCAGAGCACAGATAACCGTTTTCAATGCCATCATAAATGTGTGCTTATTTTATTTCCCTGTGCAGAATTTGAAGGCACAATATTTCTTTGTGAGGCATCCACATTGTGCTGCCATGAATATTGCATGTCTGACCTGTCAAAACATAGAAAGAAGTGACTCTGATCAGAGGTCGGATGAGGAACGGCAGCGATGGGGATCTTCAGTGGGTTGTTGGTATAATAAGAAGAACCCACAACCTGCCCCTGCAGAAAATACACTGAGGACAAAAATAGCTCCAGTGCCACCTTCTCTGGAGGCTAGCAGCAATACTATTACTGTCAGCAGTCCAAGATTAACAAGGTGTCATGCTGTTCGCAGAGACATCTTCAGAGATTGGCATTTTGAGGACTTTCCAGAGGGAAACAGCAGGCTATGCTCAACTTAATTTAGATTTAGACTAGTCGAAATCCATTTTAATTCAGGATTTATTAAAGGCCAAGAAGAATCAAATTTTGCTAGAGTTTATATCCTGATTTGGCCAACGTCAATGACAAATCTACCTCAATTGGCCTCTAGGACAATAATGTGTTATCATCTTTTAAGTATAGTCCAATATTGTATATGGTTAATACCAATCAGCTAATCCTTATTTGTTTATGGTTTTGGTTTTACATTATACACTTATATGTCCAGACTTGCTAAACTACCAGCATCTGTTCAATGTAGCTCTGCTTTAAGTATTCAATCTCCAGACTTGTTAATAGTAACAAATCAAATACATGATCAATGTAGTGATGAGAGGTATTAAAACCCCCCAGGTCATCATATTTCCAAATTGATTGGGGAATGAGGATTCCTTTCTATAGGTCTCTTGTTCTACAGATTACAGTCCTTAAAATTTGCAGAACTAATAGCCTTTGCTTTTAATATAGAATCTCTTGCATGTTTATATGGACAACATTGTTTTTTTCTTCCAAAGAAAACCTTGTAGATAAATTGAAGGAATATTTTCAGAAATTTATGAATAGAATCCATAGTAAATCCATTATGGTGCCCCCAATATGAAACTAGCCAAATGACTAGTCAAACTAAATTGTGGATGAAAGTATAAATCTCTTTGCAATAAAGAATTAAGATCTTCTTTCAGCAACCTTTCTTTGTTAATTATTCACTTCAAAGGTTCTCAACTCTCCAGAGAGTTACAAATTCTAGCAGCATAATTCTTAGAAGCAACCATGTTCCATGAAAGGAAAGGCTTTTGCAATTTTCACTTATCATACTTTGATTTTCGATAACGGAGGAGACCGAAGGTAGAAAGAAAGAAAACCAAAATCTGCACACCTTATTCTTTCAAGTTTCTATTATCAAGCATCCGACGTTTGATTTAATTATAACTCCCATTAAGGTTACGGCTCCTTTGGTTCTCATTCATCATATTTTCTTCTTTGATAGACTTAAAAAGTATGTTTTATGATTGTTCAGAGGTAAATGACAAGGAAGAAAAGGAATCCATCTCGGACCCTAACACTTGGTACACTCATAAGATTCTTATTTTTCTCTATACCATCGGTATTAGAATGTTTCACCACCCCCACCGGACCTGGAAGCCCCAAAAGGAGGTCAGAAAATTGCGATGCAAAAATATAAGGGTTCGCTACCCCGTGAGACAGTGCCCAATTCTGTAACAAACATATTGTTCATCGATGAGATCACGTACCAAACATCTCTACATGGATTTATAATGACTTTCTCAAAGAAAGAAAAGCAGAAAACTTGTCCAGCATTTCCTATCAAAATTTACCAAATTGAATTGATAGATTTTGCACATGCTGAAGAAAAAGCTCATGAGATAGATAATTATCACTTTTGTGATTTGTCACTAGTATCACTTTAATTGGGAGTGAGCTAAACTCTATAAGATTTGTATTCAGAATTGGCAATAATTTTGGCAAGAATCCGGCTCAAATGGTTGAAATCGCAATTTAGGGTTGTTGGAATTGCATAATCTGAATGCCCTACGGGTAATCGAGGGTGCTGAATCCATTCTGGCAATCAAAATTACAATTCTAGCAACGGAAATTGCTGATCAGCAATTTCAGTGTCGCCAGATTGAGGCTAAAACTGCCAAAGATTACACGACTCCCTTTAATTGAGTGTGTTATTTGGCTAGGTCTAAGAGTTATTTACATTTTCACAACATTTTTCTCAATTGTAATTTTTTTTAGTAATTATTATTTTATTTTATGAGAGTTTGTTTTACATTTCACAAATTTTTTCCATTTTAATTTGTTCAGTAATTATTATTTTATAATATTAATGAAATTAATTATTAATATAAATCTATTTTAACATTTAACAATTTCACAATACAAGATGAAGGAATCATTTATACATAAATTTAATTATAAAATTTTACCATATTAAATAAATGATTTTAGAGTAAGAAAGCAAAAACCATTATGTACAAGTAAAATGATAAAATTTTAAAATTAAATCATAAGATAACTATGTATACTGCTACTTTAAGTAAATGTCAAGTTTGTATACAACACAGCATGGATAAATTCTAAAAAAATGAAATGAATTTAACATAAGAAATTCATTGAACCAATATCAATGCCTCTTTATCCTCACTTTGTAAAAACATTAATTTACACATCATGTACCTAAAAATTACCATAAAAAAGTAAAGTAGTATATTGGATTAAATATACTCTAAATTTCGCAGAAAATATATGATAATTAATCCTACCATGCTCAGATTTGATATGTTAAGAGTATGTTTTCAATCACCTTTTTGTCATATTCTTTAGGAATGCTTTATTTCTTTTATTAAGTTTGTTTAGTATAAAAAAATATATATAAATAACAATTAGAATTATAAATGAAGCTCTCCATAAAATAATACATGTTTTAAATATTATATAATAATTATTAAGTGTGTAATTACAACACATTTTGAGTTTTGTGTTGTTGTCATCATTTTCTGTATTTTTTTCTTTATATTATGCTATGACCTTTTTCATCTCTTTCTCTATGCCTAGCATCATCATCTTATGCCCCTCTCCACTAGAACTATATGATTATAAATTTATTACAATAATTAAAAAATGAGGCAATTAAATAAAATTCATAGAATAAAATATAAGCATAATTTGATATGAATATTGAAAGGTAATGGAAGTCATCAAAGTCAACTAGAGTCAACTAGCATTTGGTGTAAATATTCGAGTTGATGCTATTGCATCCTTCTTCAGTCTCAAAATAAAATTGTTTATGGTTTTGATATCATAGTCTTGTCTACCCACTCTAGTTAGCCATGGTTTTTGCCTATGAGTTATTACACACTTATTCTAGCCCCATATACCTATGTGGGGATTTGTTCCACATTAATAAATATTGGGTAGAAAATAATAAGTTGAGTTATTATTGGATCAATTGTAGTGATTTTCCACGTCGACAACCATTGGATTATTATACCTATGATGGAATTCATTAAAACGTATATAATGGATTCAAATTTCAAGACTAACCTATGAAATCATTTTTATCCCATCATTAATGGAAAGTACTTAAAAAGTACAAAAAGAGGTTCGTCAAAAGACACACATATAATATATAATATGTTGCACATACATAAAGTGATGCTATAGAGCCTAAATAGAGTGATTCAAGGAGGAGAATGTGTGGTCAATACATGTGTCCTTCTAAAGGATATCTCAAGTCATTAAAGAGAAAGGAACCCAACATTAGGAAATTCCCGCCAACTTGGATTAACTCAACCACAAACTAGAACAACTTGATCATACGTATGAGAATTTGATAAATGTCATCTATGGGTTGGAGGCTAGAATTAATGGCCAAGAAGATATAGTTGTTAGGCTATACTTTTCATTTTTTTTCTTAAGATCCACCCAAGAGTGGGACAAACATGTTTTTGAACAACTCTAATATCTATTTTTTTATCACTATGGTCAAATCTCCTTTGGAAGCCAAACAAAATAAGGATTGATTGTACATTTACTGTAAATTATTGATACTTAGGATTATTGAATTACATTTAAGAAAACCTATAATGTTTTAAACCATGAATTATACATAATATACAATAATGAATCATATGAAAATAAGGTATTATATAATATATCTATAAAAATTATATATTATTTTTTTCGACAAAAACAATTATCTTTTATTAATAAAAGGAGGTTGCAACTAAGGTTTAAAACAACCAAATAGAGAATTACAATAGGCCTAAAGTCCTAGAACTTAACATGGTTGTCCAAAAAGACCCAACAAGCATAATATATGATTCTAAACAATTCGAAAACCTAGAAGAAATTCATGTTTTACGGCAATTGGGGCATGAGGTCTCCCCAAAGGAGCCTTATGAGGCTATCTCAGGAGTGGATTTCTACATTGGTGCTTGGAAAAATTATGCATGGGTCGTTAATTTTTCGATCACCATCTCTCCTTTTGCTAATAATACCACCTTCTTTGTGTGAGAGTCAATCCAATTGAGTTGACACAATATGTGTTTGTGAGTGACTTCAAAGGAAGACTTACAGAGTGGTATAGATATTTGGAGATGGTTATTGAGCGCATTATTTCCGACCTTTTTGTCATTGGCTAATAGTTCAATGATAACTCTTGAGTTTCTTATTATGATGATAGTGCTAGTTTTCCGGGATGAGATTATTTGAAGGCTTAGATTGAGAGTGATGGTTTTTTCCTCATTGTTAGATTTGGTTCCTAATCCCTGAGAGTATTTGATTCTGATGTTTCCACTAGGGTCCCAAATGACCCCTCCCACTTCTACCACCCCGGGTTGCCACTTGAGGCTCCGTCAAAGAAGATACATTATGACTTATGCTTTTTGATCCAATGCTCCAATTCGTCTTTGTCTATTCTGAGATGCCAACTCAGGATTGCTAGAATTATTGGGGGTGGAAAACTGCTATGAGGGGGTCTAATAAATATTTCCAACCATTATGATTCCAGAGGTTCTAGTGCTAAGGGGCCCTGTCGGATTGGAGTGGAGGAGCATAAGGTTTCTTGCGATAGCCATCTTGCTCATGCCACTACTTTTGCTAGTGATGACGATTCTTGATTAAAACAATTTCCATTTTTGGCCAACCATAGCTTCCAGCATATATATTGTCGTAAAGCTTAACAAATATTTTTTAGGAAGGGTTTGTTCTTTAGATTGCAAGGATATCTCTGTTCTCGATTGGAAAAGATGCTCTTGATACTTGACGGTGTTGGATGATCTTCATTTATCATGCCAAATGCTAAAGAACAAGTGCTACTGGAAAACTCACAATGAAGAAAGAAGTGTTGCATCATTTCTTCATGTTTCATGCAAAGCAGGCAGATTGAAGGACCCTGAAATCCTTTCTTTTTCATATTTTCTCCCATGAGCTAATAACCAACAAAATAAATTACTTTAGGAAGATATCCTTTCAACCATAGTAGCATAATTTGAGTACGAATATGGATACAAATACGATTCGATACGGAAAATAATATGTAATGGAAAAATCCAATACGAATAAAATACCGGAGTAGACTTCTTATATATAATACTTTTAATCAAATATAAAAGAATATGTTATTTACAACCAAAATTACTATTTAAAAAACAAAAATATTGTGAGAAACAACATTTAGTTATTAATAATTATTTTAATAAGAAAGTAAAGACTTATTTACTAGAGAAGGATTAATGGTTAGGAAGTATGAAATTGAATGTTATTTATATTTTATAGTGTTTAACCCGTGAGATGTAGAACAGTTAGCAGAGGGTGATGGTTAAGACACCCCTAAGCGGAAAGGTCGTCGGTTCGAAACCTCGCGGATACTGAAATCCAACCATGCTAAGGGTTGGTGCGGTCCAAGACGTGTGCGATCCCTGGGTGATTTTGATTGCTTAGATGCCCCTGGTTCGTGGTCTCTCAGCCAATGGCGAACCTTGCTAGTCAGGGGGTACTACCACTTGCCAACATTTTTTTTTTTATAGTGTTTAAATAATTAAACTTTGATTTTTTAAATTGATTTTCAAAATTTAATTTCCCACTAGTAGGAATCTGTATTCGTATTACACCTATACCAAATATTTGACAAATTCTAAATTGTTCTGAATTTTTGTACAAGAAAGTCCAATACGGCCAAATTATGCTACTATGTTTTCAACCATACTTATTTCCATAAATTTGAAGCTTGGGGAAGAGCTATCTACTTGATTAGATGTTTGTATCCCTGTTGGACAGTATACGTTCCTTTCCGTCCCCAGCCCCGAGTATAAAGAGTTTTTTCTGTTGATGGACACTTTGTGTTGGAGTAGTTTCCGAACTTGATGTTTATACTTGGGCTCCAGTTTCAGAAGGAAATCTATTCTCTTCCAATTGGACCATCTCTACTCTATGGCATTACTCCAATCACAAATATCTCAGAGTTTTGTGATTCCTCTATCTTTCATATGTTGGTGGAGGATTTCCATTCCCGACAATTCTTTTGGTTGTGGTAGACTAAAAATTTGGTCTTCCCATAATCGTATTTTGGTGCCATTCCCAAGTATCCAATACAACTATTGATGAAGGGGACTTGTTGCTTGTGAACATGACTTCCATATTGTTGAGCCCTTTTTGGATTTGAATGATTTATCTAGACTTATTATATGATATTTTCCAAATTAATTCCAGTGAAATATTGCTTTCCACCATTCTTTTTTTCCTTCAATCATTTGCCACAATATTTTCACTCCTAGGGCCATATTCATGAGCTTTGGCTCAAACCCCCATTGGCAATTGGGGATTTAAGTTTTTTCTAGTTTACTAGATGGGGCAAGTGTGAATTATTTTTACCCCCCTACTAGAGAAGCTTTCTGATCAAATGCTCTAACTGATGAATAATTTTGGATGGCGCTAGAAGAGCGAAGAATTGGTGAATTGGAAGCGTTGATAGGACTGAATGAATGAGAACTATTTTTCCTGCTGGGTTGAGCCATATTGTTCCCCAAAATCGTAGCTTAGATTCCATTATTTGGAGGATATTTTTCCAATCCTTTTCCTTTACTACTTTGATCACAAGCGACATGCCCAAATAATTAAAGGATGTCAATTTATGTATTGGATTGAACCCCAGTTTGTGTGCAATTTTGCCTGTTTCTGCAGCTAAGATATTCCAGTTGTAAATGTTGCTTCCTTAGGCTTGAAAAAAGGATTCTAATGTCTTTTTAAATCTTTGAGCTATGATTACTGAGGCTCCACCAATAAGTAAGGTGTCATCTCCAAATTGGGCATGGTTGATTTCCTTGATTCCCCAAACTATAGATACAACTAAGATGTTACCTTGGGTTCTTTATACTTCGAGTCGTCGGTTGAGGGAATATTCCATGATTGCATAAAGAAGAATAGATAAAGGGAGCCATGTCTTAATCCTTTGGTGAGAGGGAATAAGTCTCTAGGTCTTGCATTTACCATGGGCGCTATCGAGGGATTTCCTATACAGGCTTTAATCCACTTTATAAATTTTGAAGAGAAACCGAATTTAGAAAGGACCTGGAATAGGAAAGAGTGCTTAATTCTATCAAATGCACTAGCCATATCGATTTTGATAACCATTCCTTTGTCTTTTCTTTCTCCGCTTGAGTGGATGACCTCTTAAACTAGGATGATATTATCCATAATCTATCTACTTTGAATAAATATCCCCTAATTTTCAGAGGCAATCTTGTTCATGAGACCCTTCATTCTATTCGCAATGAAGGCTTGGTTAGGATTTTGTAGGAGGTGTTATAGAGAGATATTGGTATGAATCTTGCAAATTAAAAAGGATTGGTTTCCTTAGGGATTAGGGCTAAAAAGGAAGAATTTTTTACTCCTCTGATTTTTACTTTGCATCTTGAGTGATTTATCGTTGTCCAAAGATCTTCCTTTATTATGTTCCAACATTTCCAATATAAATGGGATGTGAATCCATCCATGCCAGGATATTTTTTTGGCTCCATTTCCATAATGGTGGCTAGCATTTCTTGTTCTTTGATTTCCCTTATCAAATGTTGGTTATCTTTGTCAGTAATAAGCCACAAAATCCCTTCTAGCATCACATGGGTTGCCTCCTCTTTCCGATCCCTTGGTTTTGAGTACAAGCATCTAAAATGCAAGTTTGCTTCTGCCTTCAATTCCTCTTGGCTGGATTTCGATAGCCCATCTATGCCTTGGATCTCTCGAACCGTGTTATGCATCTGCCTTTCCTTGTATTGATTGTGAAAAAGTAGGTATTTTGTCACTTACTTTTCTTCTATTCTCCCTTAAATAACTTGCAATTCCTATAGTACTTTTTGTCGCTCCACTTGTCGATCAGGGATATAATTGTTTGTGGCCCACCCTTTGGTATCTTTGGTGTTTCTTAGATTTTCCTCCCACACATAAAAGGGGGATCTCTAAACTGGAATACTCCATGCATTAGCTACTATGGTCATGCAATATTCTTTCTTGCACCAGAGTGGATTAAACTTGAATGGAATTGGACCATCCCCGAGAATGCATGTTATTAAAGAGGGATATGGGTTTGTCATCGAAGGAAAAGAAAGGTAGTATGCTTGAAATTTACCTCCCACTCAGAAAGGAATAACAAACTTAGGACTAGGAACTTGTCCAATCTTGTTGTTCTATGGTTTGGATCGATCCTCTAGTTCGACCAAGTGAATGCCCCATTTTTTGGTTTGATATATTTTAGGTTTTGACACTCATCAACTCTTCCAAATAGGATCTTAATGGGTCTCCGATGTGCTGGCATCCATTTTTATCTCATGGAGACAGGGTTATGTTAAGGTCCCCTTCGATAATGTTGTTGGGGCAATCGTCAGCTTCCTATTTGGCTAATAGAGTTTCCTAGCACTCCCTTTTCTCAGCTAAGGAGATAGGGACATACACATGGAACTGAGAGATAGTTAGATCAAGATATTTAAGATGCATGATTGTGAGGATCCAATGTTGAGTGGTATTGGAGATGACTAAGTCTACTCTATTTGGATCCCATAAGGTCATGATTCCTTTTGATGATCTGTTGGCGTTGTTGGATATACCCTTGCTTATATTCCAGTTTTTGGTTCCCACCTCCAATGCTTCAACGGTGTTTAGATTTTTCTCTTGAATTAACAGCGGATGGGGTTGCTGCAATTCAAATTAAGTCTCTCGTGGTTGCTTCCTTCTTGTTTCTTCCTAATCCTCTGATGTTCCAAGAGACTATATTCATTGTCTTCTTGTGTTGTATTTGGGTTCCCCCTTAACTTGTTCTTATTGACAAGTTTTTTGGGGGACTCTAGTTTTCACCACGTGCATTCTATCTAGAGTTGTAATATCCCAATTTTGACCCCATTTCATTTAACATGTAATTGATGTAATATTGTTATGAAATCATGGTGAGGAGCTCAAGGCCAAGGCCCCACCATCAATTTATTGTTCTCGTAGCGGCAATTGAAAATTAATGCATGCGGATCGTGTGCTAGCTTGGCACGATGGAAATCATAAATATGATGTAAACATGTAATTTAAATAAAAATGCCCACAACTAGCTATGGAATTCAATGCAAAAAGAGTACGGGGGCATGATTTTTACAAGGAATTGAGAGCGAAATATTCAAACCCTTGAACCAATCAAGTCAAGCCAAGTGTCAATGAGAGAACCCATGAACCTTCAACTACCCATGTTGAATTTTGCACCCAATCATTCATTTCTCCCAAGAATTGGTTGAAGTAATTATTATTGGGGGAAATGAAGAGGTATGGCTGTCCCATTTCGTGTATGGGAAAGCCACCATTTTGGAAAAACGTGTTTGGCTTCTTGGGCAATAAAAGAGCCATGAAATTTCTCTCCAAGCCATTATTCATGCATGAGTTTTTCTCTCCCACGAGTTCTGAGCTACCTCGGCGTTTCCCTCACATTTTTCCTAAGTTTACCCTCATTTTCCACAGCTAGGAGGTTGTTTTTGTGCTGCAGAATGTCTAGGAAGAAGAGGAATTCGATTTGGGGTTCCATAGAGGCCATTTTTAGACATTGGAATGCTCATATACCTAGGAGAGAAATCATTTTTGCTCCCTATGGTCATTTTCCCCTCTTAAAATCCATCTTTGTCTGGCCACGATTTGGGGAAAACCCATGGACATCTTGTTTGTGAATCCCATAGTTGAAAACGTTTTGCTATGCCCAACATATGTGCTTACTGTGTGTGGAAGAGAATGTTCGGGTTTGATTTTTGGCTTGAGCTTGATTTTCCCATTTCTTGTAGAAATCATGCCCAGCTCGGGGGTGGCAGTTGTGTTGAGAGTTTGATGAACACAACTAGCCTATGTTGGGTGGAACGTTGCAGTTGCGTAGATAGTTGCTCCGGACAACTTCGCCATCAAGATAAGTATCCTCTATTTTTTTTACTTCTGCATTGTTTTTATTTGAAGACTCTTATGATTATGTTGTTGAAAATGCAAGTGAAATGTGTGTGGATAGTTTAATTCCGTTGTGAATGATTATTTGATTATGAATCTGTACACATATGCATTTTACTTGATTTATGAGTTGTCAATGATGAATGGGGATGAGTTTTGTAAAATCCCAAGATTTCTAGGCATGTTCCCTTCCTTGCGTTGGATCCATGGGAGGGGATGTAACAGTGTGGTATCAGAGCATAGGTTTCAACATTGGGCCTGTATGGGATACATCTAACAGTTTGTAAAGGTAAGATCACTTCCTGTTGAGCATTGATCACCATAAACGAAAGATTTTTTTAAAATTTTTCTAAGTTTTTGAGTTTTATGCCTAAGTATGTGCCGACATTGTTATCGGTCAAATTAGCACTTCTCCTTCTATGACCACATTGCTTTGTCGGTCACACAAAATGAAACTATGGATGGAAGATCTTACTTGACCCTAGATGACTTGGAGCTTAAACCTTATTTCTTCAGCTTAAAAACTTATTTATTCTGACAATTTCAATATAAAACCGCAACCTTTATACTTGACATAGCGCGGGTCACCCGCGGGTCTCTATATTGACAATCTGCGGGTGTAAACAAAAATTTGCACCCACGAGCTGCTAAGCTGATAAATCGCGATTCACTCACATATTGATAGATGTCATAGTCGCGGGTATCTTAAGAAAGGTTGAAAAAATATATTAAGAACACAAATTGGGATTAGTTGAGTCAGGTATTCCAACTTCCCCAACTTCCCAATTCAACTAACTTTCGAACCAATCCTCCTTGCTTTGCCATAAATACAAGGGGAAACCATGAGAAAGGGATCAATTTTGGAGAGAGCTATTGTTATGCTGAAGAAATCCTAAGTCAAGAGAGAGGAGCAGGGACCCCTGGTTGCGAAGGTGCTTGATGCAGAGTCAGGTATAACATTTGTACTTTCTGCATTCTTTGACAATAAAAGATTGAGACACTCTTCCTTTCCCAACAAAAGTGTTAATATCTATTGTGTGTTGATTATAATTTGATGTTATGTCATTCATTAATATTAATATTTATTTATAGTCAAACTGGTTTGAGGAAGATCTGTGTGTGTTTTGCAGGTTTGTTGCAGTGGAGATCAATAGAGAAAAGCTTGGACCGACCATCATAAATAAGGTACATTTTCTCTAAACATTGATCCTATTTGTTTATAGCTATGTATGCAAGACTCTATGTATCTATATGTCAACCCCTATTATGCTGGTAGTCTTCCCCTACTATAAGGATTTTTCCCTAACAATAGAACTGGCGACTCCGCTAAGGAACCTTTTTGTTTTTCTGCTTTGGGGATCCTTGTTAGATTTCTTTAGTTTCATAACTTCTTTAGTCTCTTTAGAGGTCTTTAGGTTCTTGTTTTAGATCCTTTGTGATTGACTCAGGCTGGTCTAATCTACATAGTTTTTTTTTCTTTTTTCTTCTATCAGAACCCACCTACGCGTTTCCTGTAGTTACAGGCGCATACTTTCTATTACACTCGCGAGTTGCACATAGGGATACCCATGGTTTTTCAGTTACACCCGCGAGCTGTATGTTTATACAATTGCGAGTTTCCTTGAAGATCTGAACTTCTACTTTAGGGTTTGATCTTGGGGTTTTTTGTTCTAATTTTGGATTTGCTTTGTTTTTCTGGCACATGTTAAGCACTTATGTGTTCACCTGAGTTCATTTCACAGCCTTTTTAAAGACCTTTTAGTGTCTTGGTTTGATTCAGTAGCTCTTAGGTTTTCATTTCTTTATTTTTTAAGGTTTTTAAGGCCCACCCGCGACTTGTCTGTGTATATAGTCGCGAACTATTTTCCCTAACCGCGAGTTGATGGTATATGTACCCGCGGACCCACCGCGAGTTGTCGCCTATCACAGTCACAATTTTTTCTTGAGTTTTTCCTTTTTATTTAGGGTTTGATTTCAGGGGGGTTTTTTTGTGGCTTTGGAAGTCCTTGTTTGATTTGATACCCTGTGGACATTGTTCAGGGTGCTCTGAATCTGTTTTTGAACCCTTTTTGAAGTTTTTCTCTCTGAGTTTTTGTGTTCGTAAAGTTTCCCTAACTTGCTGGCCCATTTTTGTTTGGTGGGTGCTTGTTTCTTCTTAGATTACTGATGCTTAGGAGCAAGCTAATCTCTGTGTAGGAGTCTCTGTTTTTCCGTTTTACACGTCAATCTTCTTTGTTGGCATCTTGTTCCAAAAGGTCTAGTTACTTCTTGAAAGCAACTAGTGGGTTAGTCTTTGTCGATCTTTCTTTGGGTCTGATTGTTTTAAGTCTTGGGTCATTTTTCTTTACTCACAAAACTTGATAGGTCTTGCTTGTTCATATTTTATTTGTACTTCTTTCGTAGCTAAAGAAAAATAAAATATAAAAGAACTTTATTTTTGTAGCAAGAGTTGTCATTCATTGTTCAAAGTAGTTGTAGTTGTTAGTTCTATCATCTTTGAAAATAATAATATAAAAAAAGAACTGTTATGCTTAGGTTGCTTTATGATTTTCAGTTTTGAAAGAGAAACGAAAAAGTACAATTGTGAAGTTTACAATTTATACACACTTTATTTCCAGTTGTAACCACATCAAACATTGCACTATCCTTTGAGTAAGTAACAACCTATAAAAAGAACCATTAATAAAATATATTAGTAACATTTTTTTTTAGGGTTACACAACATCAACTAGCTTAGGCTAGGGTTCGGAATCAGAGTATTTTAAGGGTTATAAAAGTATACTTAACTATAGTATTCTAGGCAATTATTTTGGATTGAAAAAAAACATATATATAGATTGGTAGGCGAATATTAAATATGAAACATACAATTTACTACCAAAACTTGTAAATTTTGGTGAATATCAAGATAAAAAAACATATTATGTAAATATAGGCGATATTAGAGACTAAAAATGACCAAATAGCGAATTTAGTTTTTGAAAAAATGTCCAAAAAATAGCCAATTGGCGAAATTTAGCCCCTAAAAATTTCCCTGTTTGGAATACATCACTTTAAACCTTCCAAACCATTTAAAACTCAAATCGTAGTACAAACTAACGTTTAGGTAAATCCACTGTTGTAGAGGTATCCGGGAAGCTCTACTCAAACCAGAGTTAAGCACGAGGTCATGTGAGATCGAATTGTTGGGGATACCCCCCCACCTTTCTTTCGAGCATACACCAGAGCCTTTTCGCGTAAGGGGGTCCATTAGTGTCTTGTACACTCTTGGATTTCGGGCTTAGTTACCCTGCCCATGCGTCTTGAATGGACCTGTGACTGTCCCCCCGGGTTCTTTCTGCAATTTTGGTAGCCTTTAGTATCTTTTGACCTCTAGGGCTCTACACAGGTGACGACAGAAGGCTATTTCTGCTGTACCTAGGACAGACGTGGGAGGAAACCCTCTGCAGTAATTTGGGAAGGTGGTTTGTTGATTCATTTTTTGCACCCAGGAAACCTGTATGTGGACCCCAGGTAACTTTTCTTCGATATTCTACTAGTTTTTTCTAGGCCCTCATCATCCTAGACTTACTTTTGAGAATATTTACCTTTGTTTACCTGGTCTGGATTACTTTAGGATATTTTTAGTGGTGTGTTGTTTACTCCAAGTTGTTTAGTGGCCCCTAGGTTTAGTACTTAGTATATTTTTCACACAATAGTGGAGGACCAACCTCTCCGAAGGTCACGAAGGTTGAAAAACCTTCCTCCATTTACAGTGGAGCCTCTGCCGCCACCACAGCGATGGAGAACAAACTCTCGTGGTTCTTACGAACTTACGGGAACAAGTGAACCACCCAAAGAACCTCACCTGATTACTCAGGGTCAACCGGTTCAAGACTTGACTTCTGAAGAGTTTAATACACCTTTCAACCCTCCTTTAACTAGACCCAATGATCCCTTGTTGGAAAGGGTAGTTTCTCTAGGTCTTACATAGTTAAGTGTGTATTGGTTTACACCTGGTTCCTTTATGGATAACATAGGGGATGTGTCAGTAGTTCCTCATACTCCTACGACATCTATCATATCAGGAGGTTTTTCCCCTCCATATGCACACACATCGATACCAAGCTTGTTGCAAGCTACTTCTGCTCCGAGCACTTCATTTAATTTCAATGCTAGATTTGTAGGACCATCTAGCTCTCAAGCTACCAATACATATAGTCCTTTTGGTTCTACCATTGGTCTATCAAGTGTCCCCTTTTCAGGGGTACCTTCGGTATCATTCACATCATCCCCCTTTGTACAACAATTCCAGGCTAACCCTCAGTCTACTCCTTTTAGTCACAGATTTCCTTGGTTCAGAGGACACATAGCTCTATCGACGCCTTTTGTAGGATCGATGCCTACTTCTTCCATTGCATCTACATCAGGGTTCAACCCCTTCACAGGTTTTAATGTGCATCCATCCAATGTACAAACTTCTAACATACCTGTAGGGAGTACTCCCTTTTCACTGTTTGATGGAGGGGGAAGCAACAACTTTGTTAACACACATTTTGGGGGTGCTTATACCCAACCGCAATGGAAAAATCCACAAGGAAGCAATCCCTTATCCTATGTCTGGAGCAGCTTTAATAATGCATTTACTTCACAACCGATGGATGGAGGCAACCCCAACCAATGGTATAGGAGCCAGGTTTTGGGTGGTTCCCCCTACCAAAATCCTTTTAATCAAATACCATTGGAGAGACCTCATTTTTCCTTTCTAGCAACCATGAACTTGCCAGATCTTTCGAAACTAACTAACGATCTGGTGCGACATAGCCCTACATGGCCACCTGTCCCAACCAAGATTCCCTTGGACATACCGAAGTTCGAAGGTAAGATTGGGGAATACCCTGGCGACCATGTTACGACCTTTCACTTATGGTTCTCTTCCAACTCGCTTAACGACGATTCCATATGGTTGAGTCTCTTCCAAAGGACCTTAACTAGTGTCGCATCCAAGTGGTACATTGAACTTCCTGTTGCTGCATACGACAATTTTTGGGACCTAGAGATAATATTTTTAAACCACTTCCAACTTCCTGTCCGGTATGATACTGGTACAAACCTTCTGTCCACTTTCAGGAAAAACAAATCCACTCACTTATCTGAGCATATTCAAGAGTGGAGAAGACAGAAGAGACTCATTAAGGATGAGATTCCTCCAGAGTTCCTTTTAGAGTGGTACTTGAAATCACTCCTTCCTTATATTTCTAAGGATGTTGCAACTTCTGGGGTAAGTTCTGAGGAAGAAGCAATCCTGAGGACCCAGCAGCTTGACCTAGTTTACGCTCAATATGGGATTCTCTATGAGATCATTCCGGACGCACCGAGATCTAATATAGATTTGGGAAAACCTAATCCTAGACCGCATGCCGATGGCATTGTAGGTTCAACAAATTCAACAGCACTTGAAGCTTTAACAAAACAAGTACACGCACTTTCCGTGAAGCAGTCTGTTGCTGAAGCAACTTCGGTTGCAACCTCCCCCTCTAAAACAAAATCTGTACAACAGGTGAAGACAAACCAAAAGGGTTCTCGGCAACCCAACAACAACAAAAAGAACGGAAAGAAAGGGGAGGGGAACCATTAGAAGCCCAAAAACACCGAGGATGCCGAGGAGGGCAAGAAAGAGAAAAAGAAGGTAAAGTTTCTCGGCAAGATTTACAAGGACGATCACCTTACTTGTCACTGCCCTTTAATGGACGAAGCCCATAAGTTACTTCGAGAAAAGAAACCAGTCTTCTTGAAGGATCCATTTCCTCATGGACAAGGCCTAACTTATCGCAACTCTAGTGCTGGGGGAAACTGTGCCTCATCAGCTGATCAATCATTCATTAACATGGTTAACTCACATACGCTTCTGCAAACCAGAGCCATGAATTATAACCCGGACTCGCAGCAGAAAGATAAATAAGTTCCCGAGTCATTTTATCCTCTTCACATTGAGAGACCAGCAAATTGTATGTCGAAGATACCTAAGGGTGTCTACAAACGAGCCATGCACAACCCTAACACGCGAGCCGCCCCTAACTACTCTATGGTAGAGGACCTGGCCCAAACGCCTTGTGCATTGTCTACATTAGAAGTCTTGCAAAGTTGTCCTTTGTAGTAGAATGCACTTCTATCGACCATCGGGAGCATGGATTCCTCAAGTATGCTTGCACGGATTGATATGTCAAATATCAAGCCCTGGTTACCATATCACGTGGCCTTCCAAATTGAAGTAGTCCATGGTCCTAAGACCATTGGACGAACAGTTGTATATGAAGGCGTGTCTACGTGTGTAATGTCAATATCCTGCTGGAAATCCCTTGGTTCCAACACACTACTTAAGGCTTTTGACAGAAGATCTTTTCGCCTACATGGAGTCTTTCCTGCATTCGAATTTGAACTTGCCGGTAAGTTAGTTTCTATGGAGGTCAAAGTTTTGGATGCTCCTCTTGACTACAACTTGTTGCTAGGAAGGAGCTGGGCGTATTCCATGCAATCTATTCCATCGTTCGTCTTCCAAGTACTCATGTTCCCACACGAAGGGAAGATCATCACCATTGATCAAATTTCCTTCACTCAGAAGAATAACGCTACTTCATCGGATTCTAATATCCCCTTGATTGATTAGACTCACCCACCTAGTGAGATTTTGAGAGTAGGCATGTATTCATCATTGATGGGCACATTCGACCTACCTGCTCCCATAAGCTACATTGGTTCCACGAGTACCACTGACATTTTTTCTCATGTGTTGGCCATTCCTTGGTGTCATTTTGCTTCATCATGTACTCAGTCCTACTCTAGATCAACTAATTTTTTTGATTGTTCCTTGTGTTGGATGATGGAGGATGCCTTAAGGCCTCCCGCCCAACAGAATTCTTCCCATCGACTTCAACTCATTTTGCTATTGGAATGAAGTCTATAGTTTCATATAGTACCTTGGGGATCGCAGTCATTAGTGGCAATTTCCCTCGCCATTGGATAGTGGGAATACATCAATGTCTCCTATTTGATGGATTTTTCAAGTGTTCAACTTCAGGACCCCTTATTCACACTTGTTAGAATGTACTAGGTACCTTGGGCCCCATTTTCATTATCGGTGGGTTCCCTCACATTTGTTAATGGTATACATCAATGACCGGTAATCAAACGGTATCCCCCATGTTCGACTTCAACTCATTTATTTGCCTGGTTAGGATTCGTACCTTGTGATGTTTTGGATGAAGACCTTGGGCCTATGATAGCATCATCATATTTTTGTTATTTCCCAAGTTGCGCAAGACTGAGCCACACTCATTTTTTGGTTCTTGATGAGACCTAGATCTAGCTTGTTGTTATGGCTATGATATCCTGTTTGACATGGATCCACGCTTGTATTTTAGTGGCCATTCTATATACATCTTTCAGTTATGTATTGGAGATTATGTTCTATCACCCTGAACATCTCCTGATGTCAAGATTGTAAATGCTCGCTGACCTGGTTTTTGTTTCAGGTACTTTTGTGTCTTCGTCCTATGGTTTCCTCGCTTCTCCTCTGACTTGGATTGTAATGTATTTTGGCCATCGTTTCCCTCTAACCTCACACATTAGGGGGCATCTGTTATGAGTCAAATTAGCACTTCTCCGTCCGTGGCCACATTGCTTTGTCGGTCACACAAAAGGAAACTATGAATGGAAGAGTTTACTTGACCCTAGATGAATTGGAGATGAAACCTTATTTCTTCAGCTTAAAAATTTATTTTTTCTGACAATTTCAGTATAAAACCATGACCTTTATACTTGACATAGCGCGGGTCATCTGGGAGTCTCTATATTGACAATCTGCGGGTGTCAACTAAAAGTTGCACCCGCGAGCTGCTAAGCTGATAAATCACGAGTCACTCACATATTTCTAGATGTCATAGTCACGGGTGTCTTAAGAAAAGTTGAAAAAATATATTAAGAACATGGATTGGGATTAGATGAGTCAGGTATTCCAACTTCCCCAACTTCCCAATTCAACTACCTTTCGAACCAATCCTCCTTGCTTTGCCATAAATACAAGGGTAAGCCATGAGAAAGGGATCAATTTTCGAGAGAGCTATTGTTATGCTGAAGAAATCCTAAGTCAAGAGAGAGGAGCAGGGACCTAGGGCCTGGTTGCGAAGGTGCTTGATACAGAGTCAGGTATAACATTTGTACTTTCTGCATTCTTTGACGATAAAAGATTGAGACACTCTTCATTTCCCAATAGAAGTGTTAATATCTATTGTGTGTTGATTATAATTTGATGTTATGTCATTCATTAATATCAATATTTATTTATAGTCAAACTAGTTTTAGGAAGGTATGTGTGTGTTTTTCAGGTTTTTTGCAGTGGAGATCAAGAGAGAAATCTTGGACCGACCGTCATAAATAAGGTACATTTTCTCTTGACTTTGATCCTATTTGTTTATAGCTATGTATGCAAGACTCTATGTGTCTATCTATCAACCCCTAGTACATTGGTAGTCTTCCCCTACTATAAGTATTTTTCCCTAACTATTAGCGAGAAATTGGAGTGCCGAAACTATCAGCGAGAAATTGGAAAATCTCCCGGTACGTTTCAGCTTGAAATCAAAAAAATTGCCAAAAAGGCGTTTCGGCGCAAAAGTCAAAAGTCTGTCGATTGGCGGGAAATTGGAAAAATTTCCGAAACTGGTCGGCGACAAAGTGGAAATTGCGCCGATCGGCGAAAAATTCAAAAGGTCAGCGGAAAATTGGAATTCGCACTGATCGGCAAGAAAGTGAAAAGTGTGTCAAAACTGATCGGCGAGAAATGAAAATTGCGCTGATCAGAGGAAAATTGAATTTTGCGCCGAAACAAATCGACGACAAAATGGAAAATGCTCTGATTGGAAGAAAAATAAATATTGTGCCAAAATAGGTCGGCGGCAAAACATAAAATGTGCATATCGGCGACAAAAGGATAAGTTCGCCGAAACAGGTCGGGGAAAAATGGAAAGTCCGTCGAAATAGAGAATTTCAACAGTTTTTCCAGGGAGACTTTCAAGTGTCGAAAATTGAGAAATGGCATTGAAATTATGCACCAGATTGACCCCCGTCCTCCCCATGAGACGATCGTTGATTGTGAGAAGATTTTGTGATTTGACAAAATTATCAATATGGATTGTCCCCATAATGCATGTAAATTATTTTGGTATTTTTAAGAATGTAATGAGGCTAGAATGCAGAAGAATCAATAGAAGGTTCTTATTTTGGAACAAGTTTCCAGTTGTTTCAAACAACAGGTATAGAAAATCCTCTAGGCTTGATTGAGCAAGAAATTCTCATTATGGTGACCTTCAAAGCAGACAAAATTTTGGAAAGGCCTTATATAATCGTGCAAGAGTACTAGATATGGAAGTAACTCAAAGTGAGTAAATTTTATGATATCAATATCATGGTAATGGTGCTATAAAAATAAAAGTGGAAGCACATTTGGGATCATGATCATGGTAAAATATTTGGTTAACTAGCAATGTGAAGAATTGAAGCAAGCCTGGTAGGATGCTTAGTGACAAGGTAGTTCCACTAATGAGCAAGGATATTCAATTGAGATTATTATGGTAATTCACGTTAACATGTGGAAAAACATGTTGAATGGATAAGAATACACTCTTGTAGATTGTACTTTATAAGCACAGGATGGAATAAGGGAACTAAAAGGAAGTGATGTTCCTTATCCAGAATGTATGAAATGCATTCTCTATGCTCAGGATGTGCAATATGAATTGCATAGAGGGGTTGTGGAAGCCTTAGTAAGAGTAATTGGTTGTAATATGCATTATGGAGGAGTGATAGCCATGTCTAATCATTAGAGGATGAAAGGGATCAATAATGAACATTGGTGCCTTGGATAAGAACACATCCAATGTACTATTTTTAGTAATATATACAATTTGAATTGCAAGCAAGAGACATGGGAGATCTTGATTATTGGAGATGGATATTGTATCCCATAAGAGAAGTTACAATATATGAGTCAATAACTTATGAGTAAGTAATGGGAATGGGTAAGGCAATTCCATTATCCCAAAAGTTGTCACTCATAGGAATAAGACATCCCAATATGTGGAATTGGCATGTGTCTCAGAATAGTGACATCGTGGCCATGCAAAGGCTACTAATTGGGGAATGAGGCATTCCCATGAGTGAATCAAGTATGTGCTTCAGAATTGTGGAAAATATTTCCATGTGAAATGAAAGGAAGTATCATAGTTGAATGAGGTGCAAGGGCATATAATGGACCTTGAAAAGACTCCTTATGGAGTTGGAATTGAATCAACTGCAGCACTGATAAGTGCTAGGATGTCCAAGAAAGGTCAAGTTGGACTTGTCCATAATTCCTTAAAATAATCTGAGCAGCAAGTCATTATGATCAAAGTGAAATGAGAGCTATTGCAATGATCAAGGAAAGATACATAGGGCTATTAATATGGTTGCAACATAAATTGGAGAATAATATCCAAAGGGCCAATATTGATAAAGAGGGAAATCTCTCACCTTGAACTATTTATGTTTATAACATAAGAATTGCATGCTTGGAAAGTAGCAAGTAGGAATGTTATACATGAGTATATGTATTGAATTGATGCTTGGTGAGAAATTCATAGCTAATGACCCCCAGTGTGTTTGGCAGAGAGGCCATGAAATTGGATCAGCTATGATGTGGACGAGAAATTCCATGTTATGATGATAAATTGGAAAGGGGGAATTCCTTGACTCTTATCTTTCTATTGTATTTATATTTTATGAGTTTTATATACAGAAGGATGAGACATTTAAATTTTAATAATCTTGTCAAGGTAAGTTTTATATTTATGGAACATAAGGATGGGACATTTAAATTTTGATAATCTTGTCAGGGTAAGTAATAAGGAAGCTATGAGAGATTTTCCAAAAATTGTGAAACCTCGGAATGCAGTTTGTAAACATTGTCAGCATGGGAAACAAACTAAAGCTAGCTTCAAATCAAAGGAACATGTGACCTCACATCCCTTGGAAATAGTTCACACTGATCTTTGTGGACCAACAAGGACTAAAAGCTTGCAGGGATAGTATTATTTTATATTACTCATTGATGATTACACAAGGATGACTTGGGTAACATTTCTCAAAGACAAATTAGAAGCCTTTGAAAAGTTCAAAATTTTCAAAGCTATGGTGGAAAATGAGACAAACCAAAAAATCAAATGTATTAGGTCAGATAATGGAGGTGAATTCACTTCAAATGAATTCAATGAATTTTGTGAAACCCATGGAATTAAAAGACAATTTTTAGCCCCAAGGACACCTCAGCAAAATGGTGTGGTGGAAAAAAAAAATAGGACAGTTCAAGAAGCTGCCAGAACCATGCTAAATGAAGCAAAACTTCCTGACATATATTGGAAAGAAGCAGTATACACAGTTGTCTACATACTTAATAGAGGACAAATCAGATTGAATAATGAAAAGACTCCCTATGAACTATGGTATGGAAGGACTGCATCAGTCAAGTACTTCAGAGTGTTTGGCAGCAAGTGCTACATAAATAGGAATGAAGATGATCTTTGCAAGTTTGATTTTAGAACTGATGAAGGAATATTCTTGGGATATTCCTCCACCAAAAAGGCTTACAGATGTTACAACCAAAGATTACACAAAATCATAGAGAGTGCAGATGTAAGAGTGGATGACATGAAGCCAAGAAGGATAAGAAACAAAGATGAAGATGCAAGAACGAACAATGAAGAAGAATTTTTGCAAAAGAATGAAGATATGGTTGGGAAAGAAGAAGAAGAAGAGGAAGAAGAAAGAGAAGAATCACAAGAAAATGAAGATGAAGATTCTCCAAGAGCTGATATAAAGGCACCATCAAGAAGAATACAAAAGAGCCATTCTGAAACACAAATTATAGGTGACAAAGATGCAGGAGTGAGTACAAGAAAGAGATTATTTACTGAACAAGTTATACTTTCAGTAGTGGAACCTACGAAATTTACAGAGGCAAGCAAAAATGATGATTGGATCAAAGCCATGAATGAAGAACTAGATCAGATTAAGAAGAACGAAACTTGCGAACTTGTTCTAAGATCTACAAACAAAAATGTTATAGGAACCAAATGGGTTTTCAAGAATAAGTTCAATGAAGATGGTAAAGTGATAAAAAACAAAGCAAGGCTAGTGTGTAAGGGATATGATCAAGTAGATGGAATTGACTTTGAAGAGACTTTTGCACTTGTAGCAAGACTTGAAGCAATCAGAATGTTCTTGGCATTCTCATGTTATTGAATTTCAAAGTATATCAAATGGACGTCAAGTCTGCATTTCTAAATGGGAAACTAGAAGAGGAAGTATACATTGAACAACCTAAAGGCTTTCTCCTGTCAGAGAATAAAGATTATGTTTGCAAACTAAAAAAGGAACTCTATGGTCTCAAGAAATCCCAAAGAGCGTGGTTTTCAAGGGTAGATAACTACTTGAAACAACAAGGATATAAGAGAGGAGCCACCGATAGTAATCTCTACATAAAGATCGAAGATAAGGATATGATCATTGTTGTTGTTTATGTAGATGATATCATTTTTGGAAGCAATTTACAAAACTTGAGTGTAAACTTTGCTTCTGGAATGAAAAAAGAATTTGAGATGTCAATGTTGGGTGAATTAACATTCTTCTTGGGACTACAAGTTTATCAATCAGATAAAGGCATTTCCATTTCTCAAAACAAGTACATCAAAGATATGCTGAAGAAGTTCAAGATGGAAGACTCCAAGCCTGTTAGCACTCCCATGATCACTGGTTGTAAGCTAAGCTAAGATGATTAGTCATTGGAAGTGGATCATACCATGTATAGATCCATGATTGGAAGTCTACTGTATGTGACAACTACAAGACCAGATGTGATGCAAGCTGTAGGGTTGGTTGCTAGATTTCAATCAGCTCCCAAGGAAACACATGTGGCAGCAGTAAAAATAATTTTCAGATATTTAAAAGGCACTATGGAGTATGGTTTATGATACCCAAAATGCCAAGATTTCACCTTAAAAGCATTTACTGATGCAGATTGGGAAGGAAGTGTTGATGATCGAAAATGTACCAGTGGAGCAACATCCTTTTTAGAAAATTGTATGGTATCATGGTTTAGCAAGAAACAATCATCCATATCACTATCTACAGAAGAGGCTAAATACATTGTTGCATGTTGTACCCAAGTCATTTGGATGAAGCAGACTTTGGAAGACATGCTTGTGAAGTATGGGAATCCAATAATAATCAATTTTGACAACACTAGTGCTATAAACATGTTAAAAAATCCTATTATGCACTCTAAAACAAAGCACATTCCAATAAAATATCATTTTCTAAGAGATCAAATGTCACAAAAGGTTGTCAAATTGGAATATGTAGACACAAAAGAATAGATAGTTGACATTTTCACTAAGCCACTACCCAAAGAAGCATTTGAGCATCTTAGACAAGAGATGGGAGTAATTTCTTTGCAATGAATAAAAAGGAGAAAAAGGCATCATGTCAGGGGGAGATATGTTGACAGGGGATCTGTCAAAAGGAAGCCTTTGTCATTAATGTCAAAGGGGGAGTAAATCAAGGAGTGGTTGCCATCAATGCCAAAGGGGGAGAATGTTGGATATGGTTGTCATTGATGTCAAAGGAGTTCAGTAATGACAAAGGAATAACCAAAGACATGATGGCAACGTGAACTTAGTGAAAGACAAAAGCAGTGATGACATTGCATGGCATCATTATGGAGAGTATGGCAAGGGGTGGGAAAATCAATGTAAACCATGCCAGATGAAGCGACCATGTTTGTATCAGGTTCCTGTGTGAATAAAGAAAGCTAATTAAGTTGTCTCTGTGTGTACGCATGAATCTATGTCTGAAGTGTTAACAGTTGAATATTTTTGTATCTCTGTATCAATGAATCAATTGATAGTTTGGGATATCTGTCTAAATGCTTGATTAATCATTGTGTGTATGTGTAGCCTGAAGTAAGGGATTTTGAGGATTGATTGTTGCAACGGATGTATGAATGATCCCTGTGTGTGTAAAACCACGGAGTCGATGTACAGATCCAGCAAGGGAATCAAGTCCGGTGATGATTGATTGAGTGATTGATTGATTCTCTGATCAATCAATGTAGAATCATAGAGTTGCAAAGATTGAAGTTTGTAGAGATTTTGGTCGATCCAGATTAAAGGAGAAAAGATGGATCAACGATGGGAAAGAGATCACGGGGTGAATGTGAATGGAAGATAACGGATCCTCAAGGATAAGGTGAGATCTGCATCTGATCTCAGATCGACGGTTAGGAAAGAACTCGCAAGAAATCGATGGTTGTAAAGAGTTTCAGAAAAGGAATTGCGGGAGGAAAATTGCGGAAGCCCATTCCGGGAAAAGTTGAAGGCACGTTCGCAATCCGCAATCCGCAACCCACTGCGGAAATAACCTTGCGGAAAGAGACTTGTAGAAGAAGTCTTGCGGAAGCTAGTTTGTAAAAAGTCAAAATACAGTTCCACAATCCACAATCAACAAGCTGCGGAAACATAATCCACCGTTGATAAAGATCAGACGGTCAACGATCACTGCGGAAAGGATTTTGCGTAAAAGTCATTGCGGAATGATTCATGTTGCGCCACGGGAATATCATTGTGGAAAAAGGAAAATTCGGAAGGATGTTTGGTGCAGAATTATCATTGTGGAGAGGCAATTTTGGAAAGATTTTGTTGCGGAAAGTCATGACTGATAAACCTAAATAGAGTTAAAGAATTATGAAAATGAAGAATTGTGTTTTCATGAAAAGGCACGATTTAAGAATGAAAAGGTGCAACTGTGAGAAGATGCATTAGTAGAAAACGTGTTATAAGGTATTTATAGACAGAGTGTTGAGTGAAAGAAGTTGTCTCTGTGATCCAGATCTATGTAGCAACAACTGTAGACAGAGACCAAAGAAGGAAAACCCGTGATAGGTTTGAAAACATAAAGAAGATCCGGAAGTCTGATGAATTCAAATTAGGGTGGCAGGGTGGTGCTAGGGCAGGCAGGAAGCCTGTGAGGGTTTGTAGCCTCCTTCCAGTAGAAGTTGGATAACAAGGTGTCGTTGCATCCTTGCTTGTAGCAACAAGCAGAAGATCTGGGGTGTTGTAGAATCCTCGTCTGTAGCAGTAGGAAAAATCTGGGATGTGGTTGCATCCTTTCTATAGAAGCAAATAATTTTTTTTGTAAAATTCATCTTACTAATGAGTATGAGTTTGTGGTTTTATCTTTGAGGTTTCCACGATAAAATCTTGTGTCCTAACTTGTTTGATTAATTGTGTGTCTTGTACCAATTGTTTTAATAAAAGGAAAAATAAGACAATATTGATTCACCCCCCCTCTCAGTATTGTTGAATATGTTAGTTTTTTCAGAATTTAATTCATTATGATCTAGGATCTTAACTGAAAGAACAACATGTACAGCATATCAAGCATAAGAGACAGGAGACAAGAGACACAAAACATTTCACCGGGGAAAACCAAGAAGGTGAAAACCCCCCAACTTTCTCAGAGATAGAATAAAAATCAATACAAGGATCACCATGATCAAACCCAAGAGATAGATATCTTCAGCAGCATGCTCCTCCTCCACTTGTGCGCACTCCTCCTCTCTCTCACTAATGCTAAGTGAGTGAATAATAGAATGTATAAAATGAGAGAGACACACTCTCTATTTATACGCTAACTTGACTTGACCTTTACTCAACTAGGTCAGCCTCAACTTAATCAATTTAACATAATGCTGAATGGGCCGACCCATACTAGGGTGGTCTAATAACCCTTTGACCCACATGACTCATACAGGGCCGACCCCATCAAGGTGGTCTAATAACCCATCAAGTATAAGTTACAACATTTACAATATAACTTGCGACACATGCAAGTACACATGACAACACTTCCAATCGAAGGAATAATACATCTCCGTTGGGGATATAATAAAGTACAAATGTAATACATAGAAGAATATATTTCGAAGTTACAAATACATCAACACTCCCTCTTAACTAGGAAGGTATTCTATAGACACAAGTCATCAATACATATAGGCACAAGTCTTCAATTCTGGAGTTGGATCATCATCACTGGATCACAGAGCATCATCGTCACTGCTGTTGCTATCTCAATCAATCTCTAATCTACTCGTCATAGGAAGTTCTACAGAGCCAGCCCTTTTTCATGCTGGATGTAGGCCTAGCCTCCATGTAGGTCTTCATCATATCTGCGAGCAAGCCATCAAGTAGGTACACCTCATTACTGATTATATTTCCTCTGCAAAACCTGCAAGATCTACCAGGACTGATTACACTGCCTCTGCAAAACCTGCAAGAGCATCTAAGGACTGATTATATGCCTCTCCAAATACTGTGTACCCTACTGTCACATCATCGTCTTCAGATCACCTCATAGTCCACAGAGCACAACCCAGATGCACATCACATAGCACTTACATTCATCGGCATGGGAAGACACACTTCAACCATCCATGAAAGGCTCAACACTTATATCTACGCCATGGGAAGACACACTTCAAACATGCGAGAATTGCATAGCACTTATATCGCAGCCATGGGAAGACACACTTCAACCATGCTCGAATGGCACAACACTTATATCCCAGCCATGGGAAGACACACTTCAACCATGCTCGAATGGCACAAATCTTACATCAACGACCATGGGAAGACACACTTCAACCATGTTGGAATGGCCCCAGCCATTATATCTGCACCATGGTAGGACACACCTACCACCATGTGAGAATGGCTCATGTGCATCTGTGTCTCCGGACTCATCACTTCCCCTTAGAGGGAATCTTGATTTGAAGTACACCAAGCCTCTCTCTGAAGTACTCAAACTTCACTCTGGCCAGCAGCTTGGTCAATACATCGACTATCTGCTCGTCTGTCACAACATATAGGAGCTTCACTGCTCCTCTCTACACCATATCCATGATATAGTGATATTTGATCTCAATGTGCTTCGACCTGTCATGGAACACCGGGTTCTCAGACAGCTTCACACAACTCTGGTTGTCACAAAAGATACCAATAGCACCCAACGGGAGATCAAATAACTCAGACAATAGCTTCCTAAGCCATATTGCCTCAAAATTAGCCGAATAAGCTGCAACATACTTTGCTTCGGCTGTACTCAGTGCCACATAGGACTGCTTCCTGCTAAACCAAGAGATCATATCGGATCCCATACTGAAGCAGCACCCTGAAGTGCTCTTCCGATCAATGGAACTGCCTGCCCAATTTGAATCAACATAACCCTTTAGGTTAAACTTTTGATTCGCATCATACTTGAGCCCACAATCAACCGTGCCCTTCAGGTACCTTAGAATATGCTTTACAACAACCATGTGAACACTTCTTGGATCCATCAGAACTGGCTCAATATGTTCACAGCAAAGCAAATATCTGGTCTCGTGTTCGCTAGGTACATCAAGGACCCAATCATCTGACGATACACCGTGACATCAACCGGCTCAGATGAAGCATCGCACAGAAGCTTCAGGTTCGATGCCATAGGTGTGGCCATGGCCTTGCAGTCCATCATCCTGAACCGCTTCAGGATCTCTATTGCATACTTCCCTTTTCCAAGGAAGATCCCATATGCACTCTGCCACATCTCCATACCTAGAAAGTAATGCATCATCCCCAAGTTCTTCATCTCGAACTTGGCAGCAAGCTTCCTCTTAGTGTTGGCAATCAACCCATCCTCACTTGTAACAAACAGGTCATCCACATATAGTAGTAGTATCACTAGATTGCCTTCCTCAACCTTGTAGTAAATGTTGGAATCCGCTTTACTCTTGGTAAAGCCCATACTAGATATAAAGCTGTCTATCCTACCATACCAAGTCCTAGGAGCTTGCTTCAAGCCATACAAGGCTTTCTTCAACCTGCACACAGATGACTCCCTGTCACGTGTCTCAAAACCGAGTGGCTGCTCCACATACACTTCCTCTTTGAATAAAACATTCAAGAAAGCTATCTTGACATCTATCCAGTGTATCTTCCACTTCATCACTGTAGCCAGAGCAAGTACTGATCTGATGGAAGTGTATCTGGATACAGGTGCAAAAGTCTCTTCATAATCTATCCCTCTTTCTAGGAGAAGCCATGAGCCACAAACCTCGCCTTGTATTTCTCTATGCTACCATCTGCAACATGCTTGATCTTATAGATCCACTTGGAAGTCACAATAGACATCCCTTTAGGTCTTGGGACCACATCCCAAACATCATCCCTCATGATCGACTGGTATTCCTCGATCATGGCATTATTCCATTACTGCATCCCAGATCCTGGGAACTTTAGATTCTTCAATATCTTCAATAGATAGTTTTCTTTGAACTTCGTTTGTTGGAACAAATGTTGTAGTGCTTCTTTTGTAGGTGATTGTACACGATCTTTCCTACAAGTCAAATTCAATTGCATGATTAGAAACTTCTCATAGTTTTCAGAACAAAATCTTACACATAAGAATATATGTCATACGGTCATGCAATTATCTTAGCCACTGCTCTAATACAACATTTATCCATATCCCGTAACTTTCTAGATGCCTTCCATCTCTACCAGAACATTGTTAAGAGTGTGCACAACTCCCAACATGTCAGCAAAGAGGTTTCATTCTAGATAAGTAGCAATGGAATGTTGTATAGTACCATAGGCCACTTACTCATTACTTGCATATTAGTAGTATCTTGTTCATTAATGCAACTTTTCTAATATGCATAATATACATCCTAAATATAGGAACATAAGTATGTACATGACTGAACAACATCATTTAAGTAATCATAAAGGACAATTCAAATACTTATCTTTGTTTAGTTGTAGGGTGGACTCCCTCTCAATCTTTGATTCCTTGCAGGAACTACTGGAGTGTTCTCCCTCTTGATCTTTACTTCCTGTATTACTTGTCCTTGAAGTTATATTCATCCTGGACCACTATGCATGCTTAAGTGTGCACTAGTGTCATCCTCAAGATCTCATACATGATCATACATCCATTAACTATATAATCTCAATACTATCAAAACATTATGATCCTAATTAAACTTAACATGTATGGTCATGATCATTTCATACATAGGTAATAAGCGTTAGCATTTTCAGCGAAAACTTCTTTTACTCATGCATAATATTATTTGACCATAGGACTCTTCTGGTAAGAAACATAATATGCATAAACCCTTGATTACTTAAACTTCTAACTTCAAGAATAAACATTCTCATTCATACAACAGTATAATATCCTAAGACAAGGTAGGATTCTAACTTGATATAGGAAAAACATACCTGGTTATCATGTTTGCTAGTTATGGCTAACATACCCAAACAATGTCTTCTTGTTATCTTCAATGACTTGTGCTCAGTAACCTACATAACTCATAAGTTAACCATTATAGAACCAAAATTTACATACCTAGTACGTAGGGCTTCTATAATGGCTATGGATGAGTCTTTGTATTCATGTCATCATGGTCATATGTTCTTGATCTAGAACTTGATTTGTCTTTCTTGATGTACCTTTCATGTTAGCGGACAACATCAACCTCATACAACACCAGAGTGCATTAGTACAATCATATAACCCTAATCAATGAATGTCTTCTATCATTCACATGCATTCATACTTTTACTAGGGTGATAAGACAATTCTAAAAATAATCAAGATTGTACTAACCTCAATAATATGAAGACAAACATATCATAAAATTAATCATGAAATATTTCAACACATACCTGTATCTCCTCAAGTCATACCTGTCGAGATTGCTTGTAGCATTCTTATGTAAGGCCTTAGCCTCATCTCCCTTTGGAACTGGAACTTCTTCACTTATGCAGGTGTCCAATTCATTCTCTTCTAGGATTAACCCAATCCACTTTGATTTGCTGAAACTGGATTTGGAGCTGGATTAGGGTTTGTCAGAGAAACCCTGAAAATTCAAATTTTGAATTTCAAACTTCTGAATGGATGGAAAGATGTGCCTTGTTGAGCTGATCAAGCTGGTATACTTCAATTTTGAAAACTGCAAGATTTGACCCCTCAAAATTGCCTTTGAAGCTTTCGGATCTTCTAGATAGGATCCCAAACTAGGGTTTGATAAAGCCCGGTCTTCTGCCAATCCAAAAGGTTCGATCTTTTGTTCTAAACTTTGATTTTTCTGAGGAGCTTCCAGTCGTGGTCACAGATTTCAAAAATTCCAACTTTTGCAAAAGCCCTAATTTTCCATCTTTTCGATTAAAATCCTGAACTAGGGTTTGATCAAGCCCAGCCTTCTGCCCAACCAAAAAATTCGATCTTGGTCTCTAAATTTTGATTTTGATGAGGAGCATCCATCCGTGGTCTCTGATTCCAAGAATTTCAACTTTCTTCGAAACCCTAATTTCCCACAACAGTGATGATCCAAAAATGAAGGTGCTCAGAATCCAATTCTGTTTGGATAGAAATATGCACCTAATTGTTTATGGTGCAACTTTGAAATTACAAATCCATAGGGTCTAAAACTTATTCTTGTGGTATCCTGACCTGTCATCTTTCCAACCCCATAGGTTTGACCTCAATTGGATTCTTTGAGAGAGAGTTATGCCAAGTGTCACAACGTGACCTGTTTATGGGATAAAATAGGAGAGCAAACTTGTACGACATGCCACGTGTCACTGGTTCAGTTTCAGCCTCTAAACAACTTACCTGCGAAAGTGCAGTCCGTTACCTACCTGTTACTTTTTATGAAATTTCATTTGGAGTTTCCTAGCCCAAGTTGTGACCTTTTTTCCTGGGTCACTTGTTTATGACTGAGATCTGGAAGAGGCAGAAACCCTAGATTGTACTGATCATAAATCACAAAGTATAGTGAATTAGAAGTTTTGCTTTGGATAAAAGGTACATGGGGATGTTATCTACGACCTGTAGAAGTTTCAGAACCTAAACCTTCTCCAAAATGGATTTATAGCGAAAGTTCCACGATGACTGGTTTTTGCTATATCAAGCCCTAGCTTCCGATTTGTCGCAAGTGCAACAAGTCTCATAAATTCCATAGCATGCCTTCCTTCAGGCTAGCTCTGATACCATGTTAGTTTTTAAGAATTTAATTCATTCTGATCTAGGATCTTAACTAAAAGAACAACATGTACAACATATCAAGCATAAGAGACAAGAGACAAGAGACACAAAACATTTCATTGGGGAAAACCAAGAAGGTGAAAAACCCTGCAACTTCCTCAGAGATAGAATAAGCATCAATACAAGGATCACCATGATCAAACCCAAGAGATAGATATCTTCAGCAGCATGCTCCTCCTCCACTTGTGTGCACTCCTCCTCTCTCTCACTAATGCTAAGTGAGTGAATAATAGAATGTATAAAATGAGAGAGACACACTCTCTATTTATACACTAACTTGACTTGACCTTTACTCAACTAGGTCGGCCTCAACTTAATCACTTTAACATAATGCTGACTGGGCCGACCCCTACTAGGGTGGTCTAATGACCCTTTGACCCACATGACTGATACAGGGCCGACCCCATCAAGGTGGTCTAATAACCCATCAAGTATAAGTTATAGCACTTACAATATAACCTGCGACACATGCAAGTACACATGATGACACTTCCAATCGGAGGAATAATACATCTCCGTTGGGGATACAATAAAGTACAAATGTAATACATAGAAGAATATCTTCCGAAGTTACAAATACAACAACAGAATATTCCAAAAATTGGTATCAGAGAAAGTTTCTTCACTACAGTCTAATCACTGGAAGGAAGGTCCTAATTAAGACCACATTGGATCAGCACGAAGGATTAGCTACCAACAGAAATCCACTGTTCACAAGAATTAATTATGCATATTGGAGCGCAATAATGAAGTGTCATTTAATGTCTCTTGGATGGAATGTTTGGAGAGGAGTTGAAAATAAGTATAAAATATAAGGAGACAACCTACCTATAGAGAAAGAAGAACTTGACCAATATGAGGCCAATGCAAAATCCCTGAATGCAATTTTGAGTGGGTTAACAAATTCAGTGTTTGTGAAAGTCGTGCAATGCAAGATAGCCAAGGAGGCTTGGGATAAATTAAAAGTTGTCTATGAAGGAGCATCAAAGGTCAAACAATTATAACTTAAGACATACAAGGGACAGTTTGAAAGCCTAAAAATGAAAGAGGAAGAAAATATTGTAGAGTATCTTCATAGATGAAATTGTCAATGCTATTAGAAGTCTTGGAGGAGAATTAACTGAGAAAGAAGTAGTTAACAAAGTACTAAGAACCTTGCCAATGAGGTATGACTCAAAGGTATCTGATCTAGAAGAACGAGATGATCTTGAAGACATAAAAGTAGATGAACTACATGGGATCCTCACTGCCTACGAGATGAGAAAAGGAGAAGATGGGAAATCAAAGAAAGAAGCAGCCTTTAAAGCCTTATCCAAGAACCAATCAGAAAATTCAGATGATGAAGAAGCTCTTTTCATCAAGAAGCTTGAGAGAGGTACTGGCAAGTACAAAGGAAAGCTACCTCTAAAGTGCTTTAATTGTGGAAGAATTGGACACTTTCCTTCAAAATGTCCTTATCCTAAGCAAAATGGAAGTGATGAGAAAGAAGCATCAAAGAAGTTCAAAAAGGAAAAAACAGGAAACAAAAAGAAGTTCAATGAAAATAAGAAGATATTTTACACCATGGAAGGTAGTGAAGATGGAGACACAAGTGAAGATGAAGAAACTGAGATTCTATTCATGGGAATAGAAGCCCAAGCTCAAAATGACGAATCAATGGAAGAATGAGAAGTAGATCTAAGATATAAATTAATCAATGCTCTTGAAGAACTTGAAAAATGCAGGAAAAATAATAAACAATCAAACCAAATCATTAGTGATTTGAAAACCCAGCTTGAAAAGGCCAAGAAGATTGAAAGAGACCTAGATTTACAGCTCAAAGAGAGAATACAAGAATCAGAAAAGCTTGAAGAATAAATTATGCAGCTTAGAAATAAGCTCAATGAAGAATCTATTAAGTCAAAATATGAGAATAGTTCAAAGACTTTAGATAACATCTTGAGTAGACAAAGACCATCAACAGATAAGTCTGGTTTAAGATATGACAATAAAAGGAATCCAGAATGTTCCTCCTTCACAAACCAAGGAAGAAATAAAAGAAGTTATGCTGCTGCACTAAAGAGTCCATTTAAAATGGAAGAAATCAAGAAATCTGTTCCATCCTCTCTTGACAAAACCAAAACTAATGTAATGCCTAGAAGACCAAAGACAAATAGATATCACCAGATCTTCTTTGGACATTGTTACTCTTGTAATAATTTTGGACACAAAGCCCTAAATTGCAGAGCATATGGAAAGTTTCGTGACTACAAGAAGAGGGCATCTAGTAACAAACCAAAAGCAAGGAATCATAACATTTTTGCACCTTTTCAAAAGTATGACATAGAATGTTACAAATGCAAAAACCATGGACATATAGCAAGAGATTATAAACTAATGACTCCTACAAGAAGGATTGCTGCAAAACAACTCCAAGACAAAAGCAGAGAAAGGATTGGATAAAAAAGAATGAGGAGGAGAAATCCATCATTGATCTATGTGTGATAGAAAAGAAGAATCTATCACATATTGACAGTGGGTGTTCAAAACATATGACATGAGACCCAAGTAAATTCATAAGCCTAAGAAAATACAATAAGGGTAGAGTCACGTTTGGAGATAACATGTCTTCCAAAATAATTGGCAAAGGTACAACCACTATCAATAGCAAGATCAAAGCAGAAAATGTGTTGCTAGTAGAAGACCTAAAGCCTAATCTTATCAGTGTAAGTCAAACTTGTGACCAAGGGAACATATGCACTTTTGACTCTGAGAAATGTGAAATAAGAAAAAAGGACTCAGGGAGACTTGTTGGGACTGCTATAAGAAATTCGAGTAATGTGTACATCCTAGAAAATGAAGATCAATGCTACATTAGTATGATTGATGAAAGTTGGTTATGGCACATAAGGATGGGACATTTAAATTTTGATAATCTTGTCAAGGTAAGTAATAAGGAAGCCGTGAGAGATTTGCCAAAAATTGTGAAACCTCGGAATGCAGTTTGTAAACATTGTCAGCATGGGAAACAAACTAAAGCTAGCTTCAAATCAAATGAACATGTGACCTCACATCCCTTGGAAATAGTTCACACTGATCTTTGTGGACCAAAAAGGACTAAAAGCTTGCAGGGAGAGTATTATTTTATGTAACTCATTGATGATTACACAAGGATGACTTGGGTAACATTTCTCAATGAAAAATTACAAGCCTTTGAAAAATTCAAACTTTTCAAAGTTATGGTGGAAAATGAGACAAACCAAAAAATCAAATTTCTTAGGTCAGATAATGGAGGTGAATTCACTTCAAATGAATTAAATGAATTTTGTGCAACCTATGGAATTAAAACACAATTTCCAGCCCCAAGGACACCTTAGCAAAATGGCATGGTGGAAAGAAAAAATAGGACAGTTCAAGAAGCTGCCAGAACCATGCTAAATGAAGCAAAACTTCCTGATATATATTGGAAAGAATCAGAATTCCACAGCTGCCTACATCCTTAATAGAGGACAACTCAAAGTGAATAATGACAAGACTCCCTATGAACTATGGTATGGAAGTCCTGCATCATTCAAGTACTTTAGACTGTTTGGCAGCAAGTGCTACATAAAGAGGAATGAAGATGATCTTGGCAAGTTTGATTCTAGAACTGATGAAGGAATATTCTTGGGATATTCCTCCACCAAAAAGGCTTACATATGTTACAATTAAAGATTACACAAAATCATGGAGAGTGCAGATGTAAGAGTGGATGACATGAAGCCAAGAAGGATAAGAAACAAAGATGAAGATTCAAGAACAAACAATGAAGAAGAATTTTTGCAAAAGAATGAAGATATGGTTGGGAAAGAAGAAGAAGAAGAGGAATAAGAAAGAAAAGAATCACAAGAAAATGAAGATGAAGATTCTCCAAGATCTGACACAAAGGCGCCATCAAGAAGAATACAAAAGAACCATCCCGAAATAAAAATTATAGGTGACAAAGATATAGGAGTTAGTACAAGAAAGAGATTATTTACTGAACAAGCTCTAATTTCAATAGTGGAACCTAAGAACTTTACAGAGGCAAGCAAAAATGATGATTGGATCAAAGCCATGAATGAAGAACTAGATCAAATTAAGAAGAACGAAACTTGGGAACTTGTTCCAAAACCTACAAACAAAAATGTTATAGGAACAAAATGGGTTTTCAAGAATAAGTTCAATGAAGATGGTAATGTGATTAGAAATAAAGCAAGGCTAGTGTGTAAGGGATATTCTCAAGTAGAAGGAATTGACTTTGAAGAGACTTTTGCACCTGTAGCAAGACTTGAAGCAATCAGAATGTTCTTGGCATTCTCATGTTATAGAAATTTCAAAGTATATCAAATGGACGTCAAGTCTGCATTTATTAATGGGAAACTAGAAGAGGAAGTATACATTGAACATCCTGAAGGTTTTATCCTGTTAGAGAATAAAGACTATGTTTGCAAACCAGGGTAATTTTTAGGGGCGAAATTTCGCCAATTGGCTATTTTTGGGGTTTTTTTCCAAAAAATAAATTCACTATTTGGTCATTTTTAGTCTCTAATATCGCCTATATTTACATAAAATATGTTTTTTATCATAATATTCGCCAAAATTTACACGTTTCAGTATTAAATTGTAGGTTTTGTATTTAATATTCGCCTACCTATCTATATCTATTTTGTTTCCAATCCAAAATAATCGCCTAGAATACTACACTTAAGTGTAATATTAGAATCCTTAAAAATTTCCCTGTTGCAAACTAAAAAAGGCACTCTATGGTCTCAAGCAAGCCCCAAGAGCATGGTTTTCAAGGATAGATAACTACTTGAAACAACAAGGATATAAGAGAGGAGCCATCGATAGTAATCTCTACATAAAGATCGGAGATAAGGATATGATCATTGTTGTTGTTTATGTAGATATCATTTTTGGAAGAAATTTGCAAATATTGAGTGTAAACTTTGCTTCTGAAATGAAAAAAAGAATTTGAGATCTCAATGTTGGGTGAATTAACATTCTTCTTGGGACTACAAGTTTATCAATCAGATAAAGGAATTTTCATTTATGAAAACAAGTACATCAAAGATACGTTGAAGAAGTTCAAAATGGAATACTCCAAACCTATTATCACTCCCATGATCACTAGTTGTAAGCTAAGAAAAGATGATGAGTCATTGGAAGTGGATCATACCATGTATAAATCCATGATTAGCAGTCTACTATATGTGACAGCTACAAGACCAGATGTGATGCAAGCTGTAGGGTTGGTTGCTAGATTTCAATAAGCTCCCAAGGAAACACATGTGGCAGCAGTAAAAGTAATTTTTAGATATTTAAAAGGCACTATGGAGTATGGTTTATGGTACCCAAAATGCCAAGATTTCACCTTAAAAGCATTTACTGATGCAGATTGGGAAGGAAGTGTTGATGATCGAAAAAGTACCAGTGGAGCAACATTCTTTCTAGGAAATTGTTTGGTATCATGGTTTAGCAAGAAACAATCATCCATATCACTATCTACAATAGCGGTTGAATAAATTGATGCTGCATCATGTTGTACCCAAGTCATTTGGATGAAGCAGACTTTGGAATACTTACTTGGGAAGTATGAGAATCCAATAATAATCAATTGTGACACACTAGTGCTATAAACATGTCAAAAAATCCTATTATACACTCTAAAACAAAGCACATTCCAATAAAATATCATTTTCTAAGAGATCAAGTGTCACAAAAGGTTGTCAAATTGGAATATGTAGACACAAAAGAACATGTCGCTGGCATTTTCACTAAGCCACTACCCAAAGAAGCATTTGAGCATCTTAGACAAGAGATGGGAGAAATTTCTTTGCAATGAATAAATAGGAGAAAAGGCATCATGTCAGGGGGAGATATGTTGACAGGGGAGCTGTCAAAAGGAAGCCTTTGTCATTAATGTCAAAGGGGGAGTAAATCAAGGATTGGTTGCCATCAATGCCAAAGGGGGAGAATGTTGGATATGGTTGTCATTGATGTCAAAGGAGTTCAGTAATGACAAAGGAATAACCAAAGACATGATTGCAAGGTGAACTCAGTGAAAGACATAAGCAGTGATGACATGGCATGACATCATTATGAAGAGTATGGCTAGGGGTGGCCAAATCAATGTAAACCAGGCTAGAGGAAGCAACCTTATTTGTATTAGGTTCCTGTGTGAATAACGAAAGCTAATTAAGTTGTCTTTGTGTGTACGCATGAATCTATGTGTGAAGTGTTAACATTTGAATATTTGTGTATCTCTGTATCAATGAATCAATTGACATTTAGGGATATCTGTGCAAATGCTTGATTAATCACTATGTGTATGCGTAGCCTGAAGTAAGGGATTTTGAGGATTGAATGTTGCAGTAGATGTATGAATGATCCCTGTGTGTGTAAAACCACGGAGTCGAAGTGCAGATCTAGCAAGGGAATCAAGTCCAATGATGATCGATTGAGTGATTGATTGATTCTCTGATAAATCAATGTAGAATCGTAGAATTTCAAAGATTTAAGTTTGAAGAGATTTTGGACCATCCAGATTAAAGGAGAAAAGATGGATCGATGATGGGAAAGATATCACGAGATGAACATGAACGGAATATAACAGATTCACAAAGATAAGGTGAGATCTGCATCTGATCTCATATCGACGATCAGGAAAAAACCTGTAGGAAATCGACGGTTGTAAAGAGTTGCGGAAAAGGAATTGCGGGAGGAAAATTGCGGAAGGCCATTCCGGGAAAAGTTGAAGGCACGTCCGCAATCCGAAATCTGCAACCCACTGCGGAAAGAACCTTGCAGAAAGAGACTTGCGGAAGACAAATTGCGGAAGCTAGTTTGTAAAAAGTCAAAATATAGTTCCACAATCCGCAATCCGCAAGCTGCGGAAAGACAATCCACTGTTGATCAAGATCAGATGGTCCACAATCACTGCGGAAAGGAGATTGTGGAAAAGTCATTGCGGAATGATTTGTGTTGCGGAAATATCATTGCAGAAAAAGGAAAATTCGGAAGGAATTCTGGTGCAGAATTATCATGGCAGAGAGGCAATTTTGGAAAGATTTTGTTGCGGAAAGTCATGACTGATAAACCTAAATAGAGTTAAAGAATTATGAAAATGAAGAATTTTGTTTTCATGAAGAGGCACGATTTAAGAATGAAAAGGCGCAACTGTGAGAAGATGCATTTGTAGAAAACGCGTTAGAAGGTATTTATAGACAGTGTGCTGAGTGAAAGAAGTTGTCTCTGTTATCGAGATCTATGTAGCAGCAACTGTAGAGAAATACCAAAGAAGGAAAACCCATGACAGGTTTGAAAACACAAAGAAGATCTGGAAGTCTGATGAATTCAAATTAGGGTGGCAGGGTGGTGCCAGGGCAAGCAGGAAGCCTGCTGGGGGTCGTAGCCTTCATCTAGTAGAATATGGATAGCAGGGTGTCGTTGCATCCTTGCCTGTAGCAGCAGGCAGAAGATATGGGGTGTTGTAGAATCCTCATCTGTAGCAGCAGGAGAAAGCTGGGGTGTAGTTGCATCCTTTCTGTAGAAGCAGATAAGTTTTTTTGTAAAATTCATCCTACTAATGAGTATGAGTTTGTGGTTTGCTCTTTGAGGTTTCCACGATAAAATCTTGTGTCCTAACTTGTTTGATTATTTGGGTGTCTTGTACTAATTGTTTAAATAAAAGGAAAAAGAAGACAATACTGATTCACCCCCCCCCTTCAGTATTGTTGAATATTCCAACAATTGGTATCAGAGCAGGTTTCTTCACTACAGTCTAATCACTGGAAGGAAGATCCTAATTAAGAGCACATTCGATCAGCAGGAAGGATTAGCTACCAAGAGACCTCCACTGTTCATAGGAATTAATTATGCATACTAGAGTGCAAGAATGAAGTGTCATTTAATGTCTCTTGGATGGAAGGTTTGGAGAGTAGTTGAAAAGAAGTATAAAATAGGAGACAACCTACCTAAAGAAAAAGAAGAACTTGACCAATATGAGGCCAATGCAAAAGCCTTGAATGCAATTTTGAGTGGGTTAACAAATTCAGTGTTTGTGAAAGTCGGGCAATGCAAGACAGCCAAGGAGGCTTGGGATAAATTAAACGTTGTCTATGAAGGAGCATCAAAGGTCAAACAATCAAAACTTCAGACATACAAGGGATAGTTTGAAAGTCTAAAAATGAAATAAGAAGAAAATATTGCAGAGTATCTTCTAAGGATAGATGAAATTGTCAATGCTATTAGAGGTCTTGGAGGAGAATTAACTAAGAAAGAAGTAGTTAATAAAGTACTAAGAACCCTTCCAATGAGGTATGACTGAAAGGTATCTGCTCTAGAAGAATGAGATGATATTGAAGACATAAGAGTAGATGAACTACATGGGATCTTCACTGCCTACGAGATGAGAAAAGGAGAAGATGGGCAATCAAAGAAAGAAGCATCCTTTAAAGCCTTATCCAAGGACCAATCAGAAAATTCAGATGATGAAGAAGCTCTTTTCATCAAGAAGCTGCAGAGAGGTACTGGCAACTACAAAGGAAAGCTACCTCTAAAGTGCTTTAACTATGGAAGAATTGGACACTTTGCTTCAAAATGTCCTTATCCTAAGCAAAATGGAAGTGATGAGAAAGAAGCATAAAAGAAGTTCAAAAAGGACAAAACATGAAACAAAAAGAAGTTCAATGAAAATAAGAAGACTTTTTACACCATGGAAGGTAGTGAAGATGAAGACACAAGTGAAGATGAGGAAACCGAGATTCTATTCATGGGAATAGAAGCCCAAGCTCAAGATGATGAATCAATGGAAGAAGGAGAAGTAGATCTAAGATCTGAATTAATCAGTGCTCTTGAAGAACTTGAAAAATGCAGGAAAAATAATAAACAGTCAAACCAAATCATTAATGATTTGAAAAGCCAGATTGAAGAGGCCAAGAAGATTGAAAGAGACCTAGATTTATAGCTCAAAGAGAGAATACAAGATTCAGAAAAGCTTGAAGAATAAATTATGCATCTTAGGAAGAAGCTCAATGAAGAATCTCTTAAGTCAAAATATGAAAACAATTCAACGACTTTAGATGACATCTTGAGTAGCCAAAGACCATCAACATATACATCTGGTTTAGGATATGACAATAAAAGGAAGCCAGAATGTTCCTCCTTCACAAACCAAGGAAGAAATAAAAGAAGTTATGCTGCTGCACAAAAGAGTCCATTTAAAATGGAAGAAAGCAAGAAATCTGCTCCATCCTCTCTTGACAAAAACAGAACTAATGTAATGCGTAGAAGACCAAAGACAAATAGATATCAGCAGATCTTCTTTGGAAATTGTTGTACTCTTGTAATAATTTTGGACATAAATCCCTAAATTGCAAAGTATATGGAAAGTTTTGTGACTACAAGAAGAGGGCATCTAGTAACAAACCAAAAGCAAAGAATCATAACCTTTTTGCACCTCTTCAAGAGTATGACATATAATGTTACAAATGTAATAACCATGGGCATATAGCAAGATATTGTAAACTAATGACTCCTACAAGAAAGACTACTGCAAAACAACTCCAAGACAAAAACCAGAGAAAGGATTGGAAGAAAAAGAACGAGGAGGAGGAATCCATGGTTGCTCTATGTGTGACAGAAAAGCAGAATCTATGGCATATTGATAGTGGGTTTTCAAAACATATGACAGGAGACCCAAGTAAATTCATAAGCCTAAGAAAAGATAATAAGGGTAGAGTCACGTTTGGAGATAATATGTCTTCCAAAATAATTGGCAAAGGTACAACCACTATCAATAGAAAGATCAAAGCTGAAAATGTGTTGTTAGTAGAAGACCTAAAGCCTAATCTTATCAGTGTAAGTTAAACTTGTGATCATGGGCACATATGCACTTTTGACTCCGAGAAATGTGAAATCAGAAAAAAGGACTCAGGGAGACTTGTTGGGATAGCTGTAAGAAATTCGAGTAATGTGTACATCCTAGAAAATGAAGATCAATTCTACATGAGTATGATTGATGAAAGTTGGTTATGGCTAGAAGGATGGGACATTTAAATTTTGATAATCTTGTCAAGGTAAGTAATAAGGAAGCTGTGAGAGATTTGCCAAAAATTGTGAAACCTCGGAATGCAGTTTGTAAACATTGTTGGCATGGGAAACAAACTAAAGATAGCTTCAAATCAAAGGAACATGTGACCTCACATCCCTTGGAAATAGTTCACACTAATCTTTGCGGACCAACAAGGACTAAAAGCTTGCAGGGAGAGTATTATTTTATGTTACTCATTGATGATTAGACAAGGATGACTTGGGTAACATTTCTCAAAGAAAAATTAGAAGCCTTTGAAAAGTTCAAAATTTTCAAAGCTATGGTGGAAAATGAGACAAACCAAAAAATCAAATGTCTTAGGTTAGATAATGGAGGTGCATTCACTTCAAACGAATTTAATGAATTTTGTGAAACCCATGGAATTAAAAGGCAATTTCAGCCCCAAGGACACCTCAGCAAAATGGCATGGTGGAAAGAAAAAATAGGACAGTTCAAGAAGCTACTAGAACCATGCTAAATGAAGCAAAAGTTCCCTATATATATTGGAAAGAAGCAGCATACACAGCTGTCTGGATACTTAATAGAGGACAACTCAGAGTGATTAATGACAAAACTCCCTATGAACTATGGTATGGAAGTCTTGCATCAGTCAAGTACTTCAGAGTGTTTGGCAGCAAGTGCTACATAAAGAGGAATGAAGATGATCTTCGCAAGTTTGATTCTAGAACTGATGAAGGAATATTATTGGGATATTCCTCCACTAAAACAGCTTACAGATGTTACAATCAAAGATTACACAAAATTATAGAGAGTGCAGATGTAAGAGTGGATGACATGAAGCCAAGAAGGATACAAAACAAACATGAAGATGCAAGAACAAACAATGAAGAAGAAGTTTTGCAAAAGAATGAATTTATGGTTGGGAAAGAAGAAGAAGAAGAGGAAGAAGAAATAGAAGAATCAAAAGAAAATGAAGATGAAGATTCTCCAAGAGCTGATACAAAGGCACCATCAAGAAGAATACAAAAGAACCATCCTGAAACACAAATTATAGGTGACAAAGATGCATGAGTTAGTACAAGAAAGATATTATTTACTGAACAAGCTCTACTTTCAGTAGTGGAACCTAAGAACTTTACAAAGGCAAGCAAAAATGATGATCAGATCAAAGCCATGAATGAAGAACTAGATCAGATTAAGAAGAACGAAACTTGGGAACTTGTTCCAAGACCTACAAACAAAAATGTTATAGGAACCAAGTGGGTTTTCAAGAATAAGTTCAATGAAGATGGTAAAGTGATCAGAAATAAAGCAAGGCTAGTGTGTAAGGGATATGCTCAAGTAGAAGGAATTGACTTTGAAGAGACTTTTTCACCTGTAGCAAGAATTGAAGCAATCAGAATGTTCTTGGCATTCTCATGTTATAGAAATTTCAAAGTATATCAAATGGACGTCAAGTGTGCATTTCTAAATGGGAAACTAGAAGAGGAAGTATACATTGAACAACCTGAAGGTTTTCTTCTGTTAGAGAATAAAGACTATGTTTGCAAACTAAAAAAAGCACTCTATGGTCTCACACAAGCCCCACGAGAGTGGTTTTCAAGGCTAGATAACTACTTCAAACGACAAGGATATAAGAGAGGAGCCATCGATAGTAATCTCTACATAAAGATCGAATATAAGGATATGATCATTGTTGTTCTTTATGTAGATGATATCATTTTTTTAAGCAATTTACAAATATTGAGTGTAAACTTTGCTTCTGAAATGAAAAAAGAATTTGAGATGTCAATGTTGGGTGAATTAACATTCTTCTTGGGACTACAAGTTTATCAATCAGATAAAGGAATTTTCATTTCTGAAAACAAGTACATCAAAGATATGTTGAAGAAGTTCAAGATGGAAGACTCCAAACCTGTTAGAACTCCTATGATCACTGGTTGTAAGCTAAGCAAAGATGATGCTTCATTGGAAGTGGATCATAACATGTATAGATCCATGATTGGCAGTCTACTGTATGTGACAGCTACAAGACCAGATGTGATGCAAGCTGTAGGGTTGGTTGTTAGATTTCAATCAACTCCCAAGGAAACACATGTGGCAGCAGTAAAAAGAATTTTCAGATATTTAAAAGGCACTATGGAGTATGGTTTATGGTACCCAAAACGCCAAGATTTCATCTTAAAAGCATTTACTGATGTAGATTTGGAAGGAAGTGTTGATGATCGAAAAAGTACCAGTGGAGCAACATTCTTTTTAGGAAATTGTTTGGTATCATGGTTTAGCAAGAAACAATCATCCATATCACTATCTACATCAGAGGCTGAATACATTGTTGCTGCATCATGTTGTACCCAAGTCATTTGGATGAAGCAGACTTTGGAAGACTTGCTTGTGAAGTATGAGAATCTAATAATAATCAATTGTGACAACACTAGTTCTATAAACATGTCAAAAAATCCTATTATGCACTCTAAAACAAAGCACATTCCAATAAAATATCATTTTCTAAGAGATCAAGTGTCACAAAAGGTTGTCAAATTGGAATATGTAGACACAAAAGAACAGATAGATGACATTTTCACTAAGCCACTACCCAAAGAAGCATTTGAGCATCTTAGACAATAGATGGGAGTAATTTATTTTCAATGAATAAAAGGTAGAAAAAGGCATCATGTTAGGGGGAGATATGTTGACAGAGGGAGTTGTCAAAAGGAAGCCTTTGTCATTAATGTCAAAGGGGGAGTAATTCAAGGAGTGGTTGCCATCAATGCCAAAGGGGGAGAATATTGGATATGGTTGTCATTGATGTCAAAGGAGTTCAGTAATGACAAAGGAATAACCAAAGACATGATGGAAAGGTGAATTCAGTGAAAGACAGAAGCAGTGATGACATGGCATGGCATGATTATGAAGAGTATGGCTAGGGGTGGTCAAATCAATATAAACCAGGCTAGAGGAAGTGACCTTGTTTGTATCTGGTTCCTGTGTGAATAAAGAAAGCTAATTAAGCTGTCTCTGTGTGTGCGCATGAATCTATGTCTGAAGTGTTAAGAGTTGAATATTTGTGTATCTATGTAAATGAATCAATTGACAGTTTGGGATATCTGTGTAAATGCTTGATTAATCACTGTGTGTATGCGTAGCATGAAGTAAGGGATTTTGAGGATTGAAGGTTGCAGAGGATGTATGGATGATCCCTATGTGTGTAAAACCACAGACTCAATGTGAAGATCCAACAAGGGAATCAAGTCAGGTGATGATCGATTGACTGATTGATTAATTCTCTGATCAATCAATGTAGAATCGTAGAGTTGCAAAGATTGAAGTTTGCAGAGATTTTGGACGATCCAGATTAAAGGAGAAAAGATGGATCAACGATGGGAAAGAGATCACGAGGTGAACGTGAAGAGAAGATAACGGATCCACAAAGATAAGGTGAGATCCGCATCTGATCTCAGATCGACGGTCAGGAAAGAACCCGCCAGAAATCGAAGGTTGTAAAGAGTTGTGGAAAAGGAATTGCGGGAGGAAAATTGCGGAAACCCATTCCAGGAAAATTTGAAGGCACTTCCGCAATCAGTAATCCGCAACCCACTACGGAAAGAACCTTGCGAAAAGAGACTTGCAGAAGACAAATTGTGGAATCTAGTTTGTAAAAAGTCGAAATAAAGTTCCGCAATCCGCAATCCACAAGCTGCGGAAATAGAATCCACCGTTGATCAAGATCAAACTGTCCATGACCACTGTGAAAAGGAGATTACAGAAAAGTCGTTGCGTAAAGGCAATTGCGGAATGAATCGGGTTGCGGAAATATCATTGTGGAAAAAGGAAAATTCGGAAGGAATTCTAGTGCAGAATTATCATTGCGGAGAGAGATTTTGTTGCGGAAATTCATGACTGATAAACCTAAATAGAGTTAAAGAATTATGAAAATGAAGAATTGTGTTTTCATGAAGAGGCACGATTTAAGAATGAAAAGGCGCAACTGTGAGAATATGCATTCGTAGAAAACGTGTTAGAAGGTAATTATAGACAGAGTGTTGAGTGAAAGAAGTTGTCTCTGTGATCAAGATCTATGTAGCAGCAATTGTAGACAGAGACCAAAGAAGGAAAAACTGTGACAGGTTTGAAAACATAAAGAAGATCCGGAAGTCTGATGATTTCAAATTACGGTGGCAGGGTGGTGCTAGGGCAGGAAGGAATCCTGCTGGGGGTCGTAGCCTCCATCCAGTAGAAGTTGGAGAATAGGGTGTCGTTGCATCCTTTCTTGTAGCAGCAGGCATAAGATCCGGGGTGTTGTAGAATCCTCGTCTGTAGCAGCAGGCAAAACCTGGGGTGTAGTTGCATCCTTTTTGCAGAAGCAGATAATTTTTTTTGTAAAATTCATCTTACTAATGAGTATGATCTTGTGGTTTTCTCTTTGAGGTTTACACAATAAAATCTTGTGTCCTAACTTGTTTGATTATTTATGTGTCTTGTACTAATTGTTTTAATAAAAGGAAAAATAAGACAATACTGATTCACCCCCCCTCTCAGTATTGTTGAATATTCCAACAATTGGTATCAGAGCAGGTTTCTTCACTACATTCTAATCACTGGAAGGAAGATCCTAATTAAGACCACATTGGATCAGGATGAAGGATTAGCTACCAACAGACCTCCACTATTCACAGGAATTAATTATGCATACTGGAGTGCAAGAATGAAGTGTCATTTAATGTCTCTTGGATGGAAGTTTTGGAGAGCAGTTGAAAAGAAGTATAAAATAGGAGACAACCTACCTACAGACAAAGAAGAACTTGACCAATATGAGGCCAATGCAAAAGCACTGAATGCAATTTTGAGTGGGTTAACAAATTCAACGTTTGTGAAAGTCATGCAATGCAATACAGCCAAGGAGGCTTGGGATAAATTAAAAGTTGTCTATGAAGGAGCATCAAAGGTCAAACAATCAAAACTTCAGACATACAAGGGATAGTTTTAAAGCCTAAAATGAAAGAGGAAGAAAATATTGCAGAGTATCTTCTAAGGATAGATGAAATTGTCAATGCTATTAGAGGTCTTGGAGGAGAATTAACTGAGAAAGAATTAGTTAACAAAGTACTAAGAACCCTGCCAATGAGGTATGACTCAAAGGTATCTACTCTAGAAGAACAAGATGATCTTGAATACATAACAGTAGATGAACTACATGGGATCTTCACTGCCTACGAGATGAGAAAAGGAGAAGATGGGCAATCAAAGAAAGAAGCAGCCTTTAAAGCCTTATCCAAGAACCAATTAGAAAATTCAGATGATGAAGAAGCTCTTTTCACCAAGAAGATTGAGAGAGGTACTGGAAAGTACGAAAGAATTGGACACTTTGCTTCAAAATGTCCTTATCCTAAACAAAATGGAAGTGATGAGAAATAGGCATCAAAGAAGTTCAAAAAGGAAAAAACAGGAAACAAAAAGAAGTACAATGAAAATAAGAAGATTTTCTACACCATGGAAGGTAGTGAAGATGAAGACACAAGTGAAGATGAGGAAACCGAGATTCTATTCATGGGAATAAAATCCCAAGCTCAAGATGATGAATCAATGGAAGAAGGATAAGTAGATCTAAGATCTGAATTAATCAGTCCTCTTGAAGAACTTGAAAAATGCAGGAAAAAGAATAAACAGTCAAACCAAATCATTAGTGATTTGAAAACCCAGCTTGAAGAGGCCAAGAAGATTGAAAGAGACTTAGATTTATAGCTCAAAGAGAGAATACAAGAATAAAAAAATCTTGAAGAAGAAATTATGCAGCTTAGAAAGAAGCTCAATGAAGAATATATTAAGTTAAAATATGAAAACAGTTCAAAGACTTTAGGTGACATCTTGAGTATCCAACAACCATCAACAGATAAATCTGGTTTAGGATATGACAATAAAAGGAAGCCAGAATGTTCCTCCTTCACAAACCAAGGAAGAAATAAAAGAAGTTATGCTGCTGCACTAAAGAGTCCATTTAAAATGGAAGAAAGCAAGAAATCTGCTCCATCCTCTCTTGAAAAAAACATAACTAATGTAATTCCTAGAAGACCAAAGACAAATAGATATCAGCAGATCTTCTTTGGACATTGTTACTCTTGTAATAATTTTGGACATAAAGCCCTAAATTGCAGAGCATATGGAAAGTTTTGTGACTACAAGAAGAGGGCATCTAGTAACAACCAAAAGCAAGGAATCATATCCTTTTTGCACCTCTTCAAAAGTATGACATAGAATGTTACAAATGCAATAACCATGGACACATAGCAAGAGATTGTAAACTAATGACTCCTACAAGAAGGACTGCTGCAAAACAACTCCAAGACAAAAACCAGAGAAAGGATTGGAAGAAAAAGAATGAGGAGGAGAAATCCATGATTGCTCTATGTGTGACAGAAAAGCAGAATCTATGGCATATTGACAGTGGGTGTTCAAAACATATGACAGGAGACCCAAGTAAATTCATAAGCCTAAGAAAAGATAATAAGGGTAGAGTCACGTTTGGAGATAATATGTCTTCCAAAATAATTGGCAAAGGTACATCCACTATCAATAGCAAGATCAAAGCTGAAAATGTGTTGCTAATAGAATACCTAAATCCTAATCTTATCAATGTAAGTCAAACTTGTGACCAAGGGAACATCTTCACTTTTGACTCTGAGAAATGTGAAATAAAAAAAAAAGTACTCAAGGAGACTTGTTGGGATTGCTGTAAGACATTCGAGTAATGTGTACACCCTAGAAAATGAAGATCAATTCTACATGAGTATGATTGATGAAAGTTGGTTATGGCACAGAAGGATGGGACATGTAAATTTTGATAATCTTGTCAAGGTAAGTAATAAGGAAGCTGTGAGAGATTTGCCAAAAATTGTGAAATCTTAGAATGCAGTTTGTAAACATTGTCAGCATGGGAAACAAACTAAAGCTAGCTTCAAATCAAAGGAACATGTGACCTCACATCCCTTGGAAATAGTTCACACTGATCTTTGTGGACCAACAAGGACTAAAATCTTGCATGGGGAGTATTATTTTATGTTACGCATTGATGATTACACAAGGATGACTTGGGTAACATTTCTTAAAGAAAAATTAGAAGCCTTTGAAAAGTTCAAAATTTTCAAAGCTATGGTGGAAAATGAGACAAACCAAAAAATCAAATGTCTTAGTTCAGATAATGGAGGTGAATTCACTTCAAATGAATTCAATGAACTTTGAAAAAGAGAGAAAAAAAATTACAGTTGTAGCTGAAAAGGAAGGACATGGAACCTTGCTAAAAATAAAGAGAACACTGAGGACGGTGTTATTCCAAGGGGGAGGGGATTATAATATCTCGATTTTGACCCCATTTCATTTAACATGTAAATGACGTAAAATCGTTATGAAATCATGGTGAGGATCTCAAGGCCAAGACCACACCATCGATTTATTGTTCTCGTAGTGGAAATTTAAAATTAATGCATGCGGATCGTGTGCTAGCCTGGCACGATGGAATCGTAAATATGATGTAAACGTGTAATTTAAATAAAAATTCCCACAAATAGATATCCAATGCAATGCAACAAGTGTATGCGGGCATGATTTTTACAAGGAATTGGGAGGGAAATATTCAAACCCTTGAACCAATCAATTCAAGCCAAGTGTCAATGAGAGAACCCATGAACCTTCAACTACTCATGTTGACTTTTGCACCCAATCATTCATTTCTCCCAAGAATTGGTTGAAGTAATTATTATTTGGGGAAATGAAGAGGTATTGTTGTTCCTTTTTCATGTATGGGAAAGCCACCATTTTGGAAAAATGTGTTTGGCTTCTTGAGCAAGAAAAGAGCCATGAAATTCCCCCCCGAGCCATTATTCATGCATGATTTTTTATCTCCCACAAAATCTGAGCTACCTGGGCATTTTCATTCACGTTTTTCCTGAGTTTACCCTCATTTTCCACAGCTGGGAGGTCATTTTTGTGCTGCAGAATGTCTAGGAAGAAGAGGAATCCGATTTGGGGGTCCATAGAGGTCGTTTTTAGCCATTGGAATGCTCATATACCTAGGAGAGAAATCGTTTTTTCTCCTTGTGGTCATTTTCCCCTCTTAAAATCCATCTTTGACTGGCCACGATTTGGGGAAAACCCATGGAAATCTTGTTTGTGAATCCCATAGTTGATTTTTTTTTGTTATGCCCAACATATGTGCTTATTGTGTGTGGAAGAGAATGTCCAGGTTTGAGTTTTGGCTTGAGCTTGAGTTTCCCATTCCTTGTATAAAGCATGCCCATCTCGGGGGTGGTAGTTGTGTTGAGAGATTGATGAACACAACTAGCCTATGGCTGGGTGGAATGTTGTAGTTGTGTAGCTAGTTGCTCGGGACAACTTTGCCATCAAGATAAGTATTCTCTATGTGTTTTACTTCTGCACTGTTTTTATTTGAAGACTGTTATGATTATGCTATTGAAAATACAAATGAAATGTGTGTGGATAGTTTAATTCCGTTGTGCGTGTTTATTTGATTATGCATCTGCACACATATGCATTTTGCTTGATTTATGAATTGTCAATGATGAATGGGGCTGAGTTTTGTAAAAGCCAAATATTTTTCAGTCATGTTCCCTTCCTTGCGTTGGATCCATGGGAGGGGACGTGACAAGAGCACTTTCAATTGTGAGTCTGGATTCCTATATATTTTTATTTTTGAGCTTCTACCTCTCTTACTTCTTTTAAGGTTTTTTAGCCTCTCCTGTTGGCACTTTCTGGATTCGATGCAAATGTGTCACATGATTCTGTTATCGCTACTTATTTATCCTAGATATTTTTTGGTGCTTGTCTTGGATTTGCCTCTTCTTCAGTTGTCATAGGATCCCTGGGTGGTTGTGCGTTTGTATCCAAGATTTCCTCCTGTGTTGTTGACAAAAACTCTATATATGGATGTTCAGATTCTTTTGGTATAGATAAGACTTTAAATTTTTTGGTTTGAGTGGCCTCTAGAGGCTTCGCCTTAGGTTTTTTAAGGTTTGGACCAAGATTTTTTTCATGTTCCTCGCTTCACTTGAGTCCATTAATCCTATACTAACTATTCTTGTTGTGTCAACTCCTTCGCCTTGCAATTTATGACAAAATGGCTATACCCATGGAAATGTCTGCATTTCGAAGGTAATTGGTCATACTCCAGGGGTTGTGCATGCTTCCATCCATTCAGATTTAGTTTGATTTATGATGTCAATCCTTGTTCCAAATCCTCTTCGGCAAATATGTGTGCGTAGGAGAAATTTTTCTCTATATTAGCATTGTCTAGGTACCTAGGGAATTTCCTATTGATATAAAGGCATCTTGATTTTAGAAATGCATTGGGAGGTATGGGAGGTATGGGAGTTTTACCCATAGAGGAAATACTATAGGAAAGTCTAGATCCGGGTCAAAATATAGGATCCATTTGTTTAGATACAAACCTCTTGGGCCCATAAAATAAAGACCATTTCTGAAAGTCAAGTCCTTATCTTCTTTAAGATCAAATGGGAAAAAAATTCCTTTGTCGCAAAAGAAAGTATCCACCTTTCCATTGGTGAGCGGGATCCAGTTTTGTTGTACCTAGGCTTATGTGATTCTGGGTTGAGGCCATAGCCCCATAAATTTCCCAATTAATCCTCTTCCATCAACGCGAGTGATTTCATCGTGAGGTAGTTGGTGGAATTGTTATATTCGGGATATCATTGATATTTTTTACAAACTTTGTTGGGGAAGCTTTAGGGTTTTTCTTGTTTAGGTCATGCTCAATCAACCCATGAAAAATTTTGACCACTGATTTAGGATCAAACACGTTTTCATATTGACAAGAGCACAAGGGATTCCCTACCTATAGAGGATCAAAACAGTCGAACCCTGAAAATACCTTAGATGCCAAAAACCTTATATGCCTATGAAATAGAACCCTTGATTCATGATTGGAAAGCTTATTGATAAGAATGATGTATTATTATTATTTATTTTTAGTGCTATTATAATTATATTATTTAATTATAATTATGTCATAAGGCATTTTTCACTATGGACTTTATCTCTTTGGATGGACGTAATTACCTTATATGTCATTGATGGGAATTAGACAACCCTATGAATGATTTCACCATTCATTTCAAATCAGCATCCTCACCACTAATGATATTCTTCACTCCCATTCCATCAATAAGAGATATTTTATGTATTTTTATTCACCATTCTGGTAACCTAAAGCCTTCCAACTTCTCCTTGAAATGGGTCTTTTGAATCTTGAACTTGTCTTGGACATTATCAAACCAATTTATTTTTTTCTCTAATTTCAATTTCCACAATTCTAGGTCTTTTTCCTTGGCTATATTGATCAATTCCTTTGATTCTTTGAGGGAAAATACTATTTTTTCATCAGTGAAATGGAAGACAATGTCATCATGGATGAGTATCTGCCTAGAAAACATTGCATAACTTGTGCAAAATCTCTTCGACGGAATCTCCAGTGAGATATCTCACTATTTTCCTCTCAACATTGACCTAAATATTGCAAGATTAACACAAGAATTATAATAACTATAATGGCATAAACCTCACTTGGAAATAGAATAAGGAGCAATCCATAACTTAAGAATTTGATAAACATCTACAAGATTATCAAGGAAGTTGATATTCTTGTACCAACACTTTGAAGCTCCCATTCATCTCAATATATCAATAATTCTAGCAGCAATTGAATCAATCTCATCACATGCTCCTCTAAAAATGCCCTTGCATTTTCCATCCTCATTAAAAAAATTGAATTCAACATTGTTGCCTCTGTTGCAAAGAGGAGTTATTTTTGTCGTTGATTGTAAATACAAATGAAATTGAAGTTGGGTAGAGATGAATTTTGGACAAGAAGCAACTCATAAACCACATTGTGTTAGGTGGATAAATATTAACTTTTCCCAGCGATACCTTCAGTGGGTAGGCATTGATCATTTTGTGCGGCGTTGAACATTTTATGGGGGAAGACGATAGTTGTTTAGAGAGTGGTAGTGATAATTATGATAATTACGTTTTTTTCACTTAATGATAATAATTTTATTTGTCGTTTCCTATAAGACGATTCCAAGCAATACACAACAAAGGGATTTTTCAAAGTCAATTGTTCAAGATATGTCCACAAATCTAAATATTTAACAAAATAAAGTTGTTTCCTTTCCTTCGCGGAGGAATACAAAAATTACCGACTGATTTATATTCTAATAAACAAGCCTAAAATCAAAATAACTTAACTTTGCAAATCATATGAAAAACATGGAGTTAATGAAAAATATGTTCATTGTGAGATTGTTCAAATCCTTTGGAATTGTCTTGAGTTCTTGTTACATGCATTCCATTTCCACATCTCCAGGGACTTGTTGAATTATTTCTTTTACTTTTGCTTCATTTGTAATTAATCCTATAGACATCCTTTGAAAAATAATATCGATTGTGAGCTCCTTGCTAAACTAGAGACCATATGATTCATCTTGTAGCACTCTGCCTCCAAATTTTCTATTTGTATTTTTTTTGTCACTATTTCTAGAATTTCTACATACCCATTGTTTTGAATTTCTTCTTGAGATAGCACTCAATTTGAAACATTGAATATGGAAGATTGGTTATCATCTAAGAGGCTCTCACGCCTTTAGAAGTCTTGATGGTTGTCCATCACCTCACAGAAAGGGAAGTACCCTAGGTGATTATGATGCTCCATTATGTCGAGTTTCCAAAGTGTCTCTGATAATTGGTTCAATTCCCCACACTACAAGCCCTTAAGGATGATTTCTTCTTGAACTCAAAGGGGAAGTGAGATATGTTCCACATAAATTCAATTTATCATACCAACCTTGTAACCCACCTTGATTCGTTGTGACAAAACTTAAATTCCAAATAAAGGGATCTACTTCAAGTCTTAGTAAATATCTCCATGTGGCGAGGAAGGTCACCAAAATAGCCTCTGAATTTTTCCCACCTTCATCCATTGCATTAACACCATGCAACATAAGAATTTGCACCACCATTGAACTCCAAATGTGTGTGCATACCTTGATTCTCCAAAAAAATAAGACTTTTCCTCTCGAGTTAAATTTTGTGTGTCATTTGTCATGGCTTGTGGAATGTCCAATAAACTTTGGAATATGCATCATGTGAAATCATAGGGAATGGGTGAAAACACAATCCCACCTTTTTCTCTTAACTTCTCCACCTCCAAATACGTGGTCTCATTTGCTAATTGGTCTACTTGATAATTTTGAGCTCTTAGAATGTGATAATACTCAATGGAATCATACATTTTTGCCTCAATATGAGCCTCCAAAACTACTATTTGATAGGGTGGTGAGATTCTGCATGCATTTGTTATAATTGTTGAGTCTCCATTGACTATTAAATTCCTCATTCACCTTGGATCAAGGATTTTAATCCCTTGATAAAATGTTACACGAAAATTTTGTACTCATCATGATTACGAACCATGTAGACTTTATCCTTGCCTAAATCCCTGAAGTACTTGACCAAAATCCTTGGAAGATGAGTCGTGAGGGTTTTTCCTTGAAAAAACCCTATTTAGAGAGGTCGACGCACCTTGCCTTATAGCAAAGCGCATCTTTCCTGATAGACGCACCTTGCTCCATTACAAAGTGCGTCATTGACGCATGTTACTAGTGTCTAGGGTGCGTCGATTCCTGTACAGAGGGAAAAGAGAGAAGTTTTGAGAAGTATCTCGAAGGAGACCCTCGTGGAGGCTTAACCCTTCCATATAGGGTGTATCTTACTCACCTCCCATCTTAGTAGGATCCCACCTCCTCCTTCTCCCTAATCCTCTCCTCTCCTCCTCATCTCTTTTGGCCTATAAATGAAGCTCCTCTTCATGGGATAGTGGGGTTCAAATGGGAGCAGCTAAATGCTGGAGAAATTAAGCCAGGAATCCAATCTTCCATGATTGACAAATTGAGGCAAGGTTACATTGAGAAGGATCTTCAACACCAAGGATTCATTGGTTGTAATTCTTTCCTCTAATTTAATTAATACATCAATGTCTTTATTTCCCATAAATGATGTGTAATTTCATTTATAGTAGTTCTCCTTGGTCAATTGCTTAGATATATCATATTATATTTTAGTTTCTTGTCTTTGTCCTTTTGAATCTTTTGCAGGTAATATCTTCATCAACAAGCTAAATTGCGAAAGATTCAAGCCATGTGGACAACCTTCATAAACAAGGTATGGACTTGACTCTTTGTATTCAAGTAATTTGATAGATCTAGGGAAATGTTTTCATTCTTGTTTTGGTTTGTTCTAGATCCCAACCATTCAGACTAGGGAGATCGGTTGGTGTCTGCATTGACGGATTTATCCGTTAACAAAATTGGCAACCATACTGGGAAACAAATTATTTAAGTTGTAGACTTGCTTGCTTGCCTTATTTTTTATTAGATCTGGCTTAATTTTCACTTGGTAGATCACATCCAATTGATTGATTTGACTGTCTATATGCCACTGTATAATTCCCTTTAGGTATCACACCCTGAAGTCTGTTGATTTGGCTTGAAAATATTTCTTTTTTCAAATTTCTAGGTCGCCCGACGCACTTTACCTAATTTACAGTGTGTCACTGTCATCTTGACGCACTTTTCCTTCAGAAAGAGTGCGTCGTTGTCGTGCTTTGCTCCTTAGCATACCACGTTGATACCCCATCGATGCTCTGGTGTATACCTGCAACCCACGTCGACCTGTTGATTTTTGGCTTGATTTCCTGCCTAGACCTTTCAGTGCCCTGTTGCTTGGTTTGTGACTGCATTGGTACAGTGTTTTCGGCTTTCTACAGTTGAAGAGAAGAAAATATTTTATTTCCATCTTAGTTTAAAGAAATAACTTTATTTTCGATTTCTTTCTTAGATTCGAAATATTTATGAAAATTCTAAAAAGAGTTCTTCTTTTAACTAGTCTTGTTTTGGTTCAAATTTGAGTTTTATAAAAAGAAAAGAAAGGTACATTTAGCTTTTGCATAGTTAGGGGTTAGAAAATGTTCTTTCTTGTTTGGAAATAGTGATTAGATCCTTTCTTCTTTTCATTAAAGATCTACTTTCTCATTATTTTTTAAAGCAAAAAAATTGCCTTTTTGGGTCTTCTTGAGATTTGGAGCCATGTTTGGTCCCTTTAGTCAAAACTAGTATTTTGCATGCATTTTTAAGCAAAATGGATTGGCTTGTTTCCTACAGTCTCTTTGACCCATATTAAGGTTTCCAAATAATTTTTGCTTTGGTGTGTATTGGCTTGTTTCTACCATGTTTGAAAAAGTTAAAATGGCATTTGCATAGGGTTGTTTACTTGGGAAAAAGAACCTCTTACTCTCTCTTTAAGTAGGACTTCATCGAAAAATGAAAGATTTGCATTTCATTTAGATTAGTGGTGCATCTTGCTTACTTTACAAGTCTACATTTCATGAATCAACTTAACCGCATAAGATAAAATCAAACGCTAGTTAAGTTAAAATATGTAGCAACTTCAATGATAGGTTAGAGACGTGTTATGGCATCTTAAAGCACAGGAGCTGTCATTATTTTCCTGCACTGCATTCTGGGTTCAGTGCGGTTCCTCCAAGTAATCGTTGGTATATCAAACGGCCTTTCACGTACCTTCTGGTATATAGAAAGGTATTCATGTACTTGACGATATATAGGAAGGCCCCTTTCGTACAGTTGTGCATTAGACATCACTATTATAGATTTGAGCTCCCACGTGTTAACACCCAAAAAGTGCTCACTAGCTCATTTTCCTATTCACATGACCCATTTGTCCACTTTTCCACCATCTGAGCCTCTGGAACCAACAAAAGGTCACCAAAAGACCTTAGTACACCCCTTTTTCCATTAAAAAAGATTATTTTTCCAAGAAAATCATAAAAAACCCTCAAAAAGGGTCCAAATTCCCAAAAATATTAAAAAGGGAATTAAAATATTATTTTTATTCAAAAAAGGAAAAAGGAGGGAAAAGTACCTAAACCATGTTGGTCAATACCATTTGGTTTCCACAAAACCACAAATGGTATTCCCCACCACCAAAACCTATAAAAAGGTGGTAGGGGCTCCTCATTTCACATCCTTCCATTATCTCATCCTTATGCTGCTGAAATCTCCCCTGAGCACTTTTAGCCATTGAAGCAACCTTGGAGAAAGAGACCTATTGGAGTTTGGAGCTACTCATCTTGGGAGTTGCTCAACATCAACCTTCACCATTGAAGGTAATATCGCAAGCACTTGCTTGCCCCCCACTTTTCAATACAAAAAATTATTTATTATGTTTCTTGTTCTTGATTTTGAAATGTTTACATTATTTGCTTAGATTCTTGTTTAGATCCATGAAAAGTATTGTTTAATTAGTTTATTGTTATTTGCTTTCATTGAAACTGCTGCTACTAGTTAGCAGGTGCCCATAGCACTAAGCCTGGTTGCAAAACCGGGCCAACAGTTTTTGGCGACTCCGCTTTGGTTTGAACTTTAGATCTCTAGTTTTGCCCTTAAATTTTAGTTTTTATGAGTTTTTAACCGTTAGATCCATAGATCTACCATCTTAGACAGCAGATCCATTGCTGTTCTAAGATTTGGCCCCATAAACAGCCCGAAATTTTCAATTTTCGGGTTCATTTCTCGGTTTCCGTGCACAGCTTCCGCCTCGCGGCTTTTTGCCAGACAGTCGCGCGGTCCATCGTGACTTTTCTGCGTTTTTCCGCGCGGTCCATCGCGGCCTTTTTCCAGACAGTCGCGCGGTCCTTCGCGACTTTTCTGTGTTTTTCCGCGCTGCACACCGCGGCTTCGCAGCCTATTTCCGCGCTGTCCATCGCGACTGTGCGCCCAAAACCCGCGCGGTCCATCGCGACTGTGCGTCCAAAACCCGCGCGGTCCATCGCGACTGTGCGGCCAAAACCCGCGCGGTCCATCGCGACTGTTCGTCCAAAACCCGCGCGGCTGAATTTTTCATTCGGCCATCCCGATTTTTAAAAATATTTTTTACTGTACTTTCTGCCCATAGCACATTTTTTACAGTATTAAATTCTGCATATTTTACAGCTTTGAAATTTTTTTTTACTATTTAAAAGTGCATACCTAGAAATCTTTTTAAAAATTTTCAAGAAAGTGAAAGAAAGACTCATTTTGCATTTTCATCTAGATTCAAATTTTTTTTCTTGTTTACTTCTTTAGAATCTTGCCCTTAGCAATTTTTCTTGAAACGAAGAAATCCATTTATTTCTTTTAAAAAGGAGTTTATTATTTGCTTTCATAAATCCAAGAAATCCTTTATTTTTTGAGTTATTTTTTGAAAAGCATATTAATTCCTTTTAGTGAAAAAAGTCTTAAATATTTGCTTTGTATTTTCGAAAAGTCCTTTATTTTTTGAAAATTTTCCTTAAAGCATTTAATTTTTTCAAGTTCAGTTTACAACACCTCACGTGCACTCACACGATCACTTAATTGAACTAAGACTTAAAACGTACCCTAAATTGAACACACTCTTAACCCCACTTGGGGAACACTAAAAGAATTCTTGTAGCTAGGTAGTATTGGGGGGATAGGTGTTCCAATAACACCCCTCAGTTCATACATCTGAGACATAGAAGTTGTCCAATTAGGGAGCTAAAATCTCTTAGTACTTTTTGGCGCGGTCACAACCGGTTTGTGGGAAGGCCTCTCCCTTAGGAGGGTTGAAGTCGCGAGGATGGTTCCGGAAGCCTGAGTGGGATACCGAAACCCATTCAGTAACCGAAGGGCTACCATTCGCAGTTCTCGGGATATCCCTGTATTGGGATATTGCGATCAAAGGACCAAACGGAAGATTTACCTTTTCTCGACGCGTCATGAACGGAGTATCCTAGTAGCCTGTCTTTTTAGGATTGATTACCCGGTGTCCCTCCCGGTAGGGGGATATCTAGCCGTTGTCTCAACATTCATATTGTCTGACTTGGATTTCATCACCTTGCAGAGGATATCGTCTGTTTGAGTCACAATACTTTTAGATTAGGTGTTTGCATGATCTTTACCACCTTTTGAGTCTAGTTACACCTATTTTTTCTAGGAGCCGCTTGCATGTTGGTATTCTGACCAGTTGTTGCATTCCTCCACTTATTGTAGCACAGCTGCTAGAATAAGTGCATTTTTTGAGGATTGATTTTTTGGCCTGTGAGCCTTCTTTTTTCACTCCCCTTCTTGCACCCTTGGTTGCATTAGGGTTTTGAGTCTTTTACATACATATCACCACCTGATACTTAAAACAAATTTTTACATAAAAAACATATTCTCACCATTGAGAACTCTAGACGTTCTCGTCGTCTACAGGGCGAACTCCCAGAGTTTAGTCCACTTGGCTCTCCACGTCACGGACGCAGAGCATTATCCCTTGATTCGACACATCGTCAATCAATTAGACGGTCATCCGATTCTGACATACCCCACTTCACCTTTGATTTGGAGGTAGAATCCGAAAACCCCACCGAGTTACCACCAACCACAATTATGTCTGGAACACCAGTTGATCCACTTTATACATTAACCATAGGTCAGACATCCGCAGACCCTTCTGCGGGAGTACCATCAACGGCAACAGCCACCCCCTTGGGTATGCCCAATATGGGTAACACTCCACATTTAGGAATGCCTAGCACAGGACCACCACCTGTCATGGGCATGCCCAACATGGGGGTCATACCCCCTTCGGGTTCCACAAACCCTATCCCAGGAATCCCTAGTGCGATTCCTAACCCAAGTGTAACACATGTTGCACTTGGGAGTGCTATCCCAGGAATCCCTAGTGCGATTCCTAACCCAAGTGTAACTCATGTTGCACTTGGCAGTGCTATACCAGGAATCCCTAGTGCGATTCCTAAGCCAAGTGTAACCCAAGTTGCACTTGGGAGCGCTAACCCATATCAGGCCACACCTTTTGGAGGGCACATACCCTCCATACCTAGCATACCTATAGGCGCTACTGGACCCCTACACCATACCACAATGGCTAGGCAGGTCCCGGTTCCGGTCACCACATCCGCTAGTCTACCATACATGGCAAGTCTCAACCTGCCAGATTTAGCTAGGCTCACAAATGACCCCATCAGGCATGATCCTGCTTGGCCCCATATGCCCACTAAGCTTCCCTCTGACATCCCTAAATTTGAGGGTAAAGCCGGAGAAGACCCCCAAAATCACATCATGTCATTCCATTTATGGTGTTCCTCCAACTCCATAGTGGATGACTCAATCCGCCTCCGGCTTTTACAACGCACCTTCACTGGCTCCGCAGCCAAATGGTACATCGAGCAACCCCATGGGACGCATTCCACATTTACCTCCCTTGCCTCGACCTTTCTACAATTCTTCCAGCTACCTGTCCGCTACGATGCGGGCGTCGAGATCCTACTGTCTTGCAGACAGAACACGGCCACGCATATCACTGACCATATTCATGATTGGCGTCGGCGTCGAAGCCTATGCAAGATCAAATTAGACGACCGAATCTTTTTAGACTGGTTCCTCAAATCCCTCCTTCCTCTCATTGCGAAGGATGTAGCGTCTGAAAGACCCCAGTCGGAGGAGGAGGCCATCCTTAAGGCCCAACAGTTTGATCTTATCTATGCCCAGTCAGGTTACCTATACACGATCATACCTGACGCCCCACGAGGTGACTCTGCACGCGGTGACACACCGGGGGCATCACATGCCGCTGATGGCATTATTGGCCAAATTACACCGCAAGCAAAACCTTTCAGTATGGTGAGTACCATGCCCGCCCCAGACCTTTCTAGGGCTACATCTAGTTCCGGGGCAACAACTTCTTATGCTCCAACAAACCAGACCCATCACGTTCATGGACCCTCTTGTCCACAACATTGTTATGGCCAAGCGCCATCAGCATATGTACCCCCTACATACTATGCTCAACCTACGGTACAAAACCCCATGCAGTTCCAACAACAGCCCATGCATTACCCACAACCGATCGCACCGGCTAACCTCACACCTCCACCAGCTCAGGGGTACCAACAACCCCAGCAGGCAACTGGACCACCTCCAGCTCCACCTGCGTACTATCCACCGCAACCTGCTCCCGCACCTGCGGCTCCTCAGAATCCCCCCAATGCTCAAGGGCATGTGTACGCACAACAACATCAGCCCCAATACCAAAATAACCAACGCAACCAGGGTGGGCAACCAAACCGCGGAAGAGGACGCAACCGTGGAAACAATCAAAACCGTAACCAAGCTCCACAACCTACCCATCCTCCGCAAGAAAATAACGCGGCGCCCGCTCATCAGAACCCTGATCGGCCACCTAAGCAACCCAAAAATGCTAATTTACGAACAAACCATCCTTGTTCCATTTGCGGTGTCTATGGCCACTATACCCACGCTTGTCCACATCTCGAGCGAGCTCGACAACTATGGACAAATGACGCCCATCGTCAAGGGCAGGCGGCTCCTCAGCCACCACCCAACCCCCCACCACCTCCACAACAACCTTTGGTACTCCAAAACCCTTTTCCAACACAAGGAGTGGTGAACACTCAACCGTTAGCCCCCCAACAGGGCAACGTGCAACCGCAACAAATTACTTACGCAGCTCCTGATCAGCCCATGTTTGATTCAGGCACCCACCACTTATTGATGATGTCCAACGCCGACGTCAATATCCAAACCCGTCGAAATCAATACGGACCGACTTCTGAAGCCCCCCCCGCCGAAAAGGATACTAATGCTAATCCCACCGATCAGACATTGCGTATACCTCAGGTTCCACTCGATGGCGCTTCTAAAGCACCTCGCTTCCCCCTTCGCCGAATCAACAACAACCCCAATGCACGGGCTGCGTCCAATTACAACATTGTAGATGACTTATCTCAATCTCCCGCAGCCATGTCTGCGTTAGAAGTCTTAAAAACCTGTCCTACTCAGCGCAAGACTTTACTTTCCGCCATTGGGGCGATTGACCCAAATGATTCGAAATTGATGACCTTTGATTTAGACCAATCTGAACCACGGCTTCCATCTACCATAGCAGTCCAAGTTTCCGTTTCTATTCGGAATCTTGTCATCCATCGATGTATCATCGACGAGGGTGCCTCCACATGCGTCATGTCCACTTTTGTTTGGCAAAAGTTGGGATCCCCTGCTCTCCATCAATCCACCACTGCATTGCGGGCCTACGACGGCAGGTCAGCTCAACCTCAAGGTTTATTACCCAAAGTACCCGTCCAATTAGGTGGGAAAACTGTGCTCATCGACATAGAGGTCATTAACGCCCAGCTCGACTATAACCTTTTACTTGGCCGCAGTTACATGTACGCCATGAAAGCGGTCGCCTCCTCCGTCTTCCGCACCATGATGTTCCCCCACGAGGGACGCGTGGTCAAAATTGACCAACTCACCTACTATGATCCCAACGCCCCTGCAGCACCCGAGAATGTTCTCCCCATGATTGAACAACCCGCTTCTAGTGCAGTTACATCTTTTGTGTCTTCTGTGGCACCCGGACTTTATTCGGATACACCAATGACCTCTACATTCCAGGCCATTCCACCACCGTCACCGGAAACCCAAGTCGCAAACCTCTGTACTCTTTCGCAGAATACGCAAACGTCCGGTGGTCAACCACCATTGATCCCCAGTCACATTGGTGTTACACCCATCCACACCATCCCCTTCCTATTTCCTCCTTCGGGTGTAGTAAGCACCCCGGTTATGGCTACCCTTAACCTACCCGGGCTAACATTGGGATTGCCCGTGTGGTATATTCCGCCTCCCGTTCGACCACCGACACCAGACGTCATCCTCCAACCGGTACAACCTATTGTTACCACAAATCAGCCTCCTCCTGGTGTCGCAATCCCTTCGTCGTCAACGACACCTCCTCCTAACCTCAATATCCCTTCGTCATCAATGAAACCTCCTCCTGGTCTCACGATTGCTTCGACGTCAAAGGATCCCCCTCTTCTTGCTAAGCCCACTGGGGGCAGAGGTCCACAACCATACACTGCTATACCACCTCCTAAGGCATTCAAACCCCCACCGGTGTTTCGAGCCCCCCCCAAATGTTCATTATGCGATGAAATTGGCCATCCAACTCATCAATGCCCACATTTACCGGCACTCCAAGAGCATATGAATATGTTGGACGATGACATCGGCATCCCAGTAGTCAGATTAGAGCCACCTCTACAGCCTCGCGACAAATCACTGCGCACTAACCATCCTTGTGCGATATGCAGTGTTTACGGCCACTACTCTCACCATTGCCCTGATCTACCTGACTATAGAGCAGCGTTGTACGAGTTAAACAATGCTGACTTAGAGATATCTCCTCCCCTCATCGAGGAGATCCACCCCCCACCATCATCCTCGTCAGAAGAAGTCAATACGATATATATGATTTCAACAACCTTCAAACCAGAACCCCTTGATTTATGGTCTGACTACTTCAATACTGATGAGCAGATTTTGGAGACACTCACTGCACCCGATTACCCTTGGGATGATATGCATCATCGCTCGTACTTTCTCCCGGAAACATCTACCTCCACCGCATCCAACCAGCTATCAGTCGATTCGAAAGACTTCATACCCGCTAAGGTCGATTGGTTAAAGGACCCTATCCCAGCACCGGATGCCTTTGAAGAAGGCAACATGTCAAACATTTCCCCCACTATACAGATAGACATTTCCACAACACCAGGGAAACCTGAGCTCATCTCGCTGGGCGCATTTTGCACTCAAGCAGAAACTCAGGCATACAAAAAACTCTTTCAAGAGTTCCGAGACGTCTTTGCCTGGTCTTATACCGAGATGCCTGGTCTCGACCCCGCCATTATTGAACACCACATCGATACATGGCCGGAAGTACCCCCTGTTCGTCAGAAACAGCGACCTATTCACCCTGCCAAGCTCCCCGCTGTTAAGGCTGAAGTCGAGAAACTTCGAAAAGCAGGTTTTATCTACCCTATTCCGTACACCACCTGGGTGTCGAACCCCGTTCCAGTCAACAAAAAGCAAGGCACCCTTAGAGTGTGCACTGACTTTCGCGACCTAAACCACGCTTGTCCAAAAGACAATTTCCCCACGCCATTCATTGACCAACTCATTGATGAGTGTGCGGGCCATGAGGTCCTATCCTTCATGGACGGGTTTTCCGGATATAACCAGATTCACATCCGCAAGGAGGATCAGTACAAGACTGCCTTTACCACCCCATGGGGCACCTTTGCCTATCGCGTCATGCCATTTGGCCTTAAAAATGCTGGTGCCACTTTCCAGCGAGCCATGACCTATTGCTTTCACGACTTGGTCCATATCTTGCGAGTCTATCTCGACGACCTCACAGCTCGTTCCCGAAAACGATCAGACCACCTTAACGACCTCCGGCAAGTTTTCCTGCGTTGTCGCAAATATAAAATCCGCTTGAACCCACACAAGTGTGTCTTTTGCGTCCCGGCGGGCCGGTTGTTGGGTTTCATTGTTTCCCAAGATGGAATCACTGTCGATCCCCTGAAAGTCAAAGCCATCTTAGAACTTCCCCCTCCTCGCACGCTTCGACAGCTTCAGAGCTTGCAAGGGCGGTCCAATTTTCTTAGGCGCTTTGTCCCTGATTATGCCACCAAAGTCCACGGGTTCTTACGCTTACTTCGAACCCACATACCCTTTGTTTGGGACGAGCAAGCAGACACGGCATTCGAAGCCCTCAAGAAAGCTCTCACACAAGCCCCCTTGATATCCCCACCGGATTTCTCCCAAGACTTCACCCTTTACGTCTCGGCATCTGAACATGCCGTGTCCGGAGTTTTGGTACAAGAAGATGCTTCCCACAAAGAGCATGTGATTTATTACGTCAGCCAGACCTTATCTGGCCCACCTCTACGTTACCCATACGAGGAAAGATTATCACTAGCTGTAGTCTTTTCCGTACAAAAACTGCGACACTATATTATGCTTAGTCATACCACGGTTGTCGCCGACTCCAACCCCATGGTCTACCTCCTCACCCGGCGGCTCCTCCAGGGTCGTGTCGCTAAATGGGTCATTATCCTCCAGGAATATGACCTTACTTTCAAGACTCCCAAAAGCACCAAAGCCCTCGCGCTTGCTCACCTCATTACAGATCTCCCATCCTCTTCAACATCACCCGTTATCCAAACGGACCTGATTGACGAGCAGATATTCATCATTTCCTCTGATGACCCTTGGTATGGAGACATATTGACTTACCTTCGTATGCAAAAATTCCGACCACACATCGATCGTGATGGACGCCGTCGCATACGACACCACGCCCCCCGATACCTACTTATTGGGGATGTACTTTATCGACGCGGCGTTGATACTATCTTACGCCGCTGCCTATCCCATAGTGAGGCAGAACAAGTCCTCAATGATTGTCATAGCGGTGCCTGTGGAGGCCATTTCTCCGGCATGGCTACCGCCCAGAAAATCATTCGGGCCGGTTATTTTTGGCCATCATTGTTTACTGATTGCATCACCGCAGTCAAGCATTGCCAGAACTGCCAGCTATTTGCCCCCAAAGCAAGAACCCCCCCTGCCCCCCTTCATCCAGTCATCACTGTTGGACCATTCTGCAAATGGGCCATAGACTTCCTCGACTGCAATCCCCCGTCAGCCGGCGGTCACAAACACATCATTGTGGCCGTAGATTATTTCACCAAATGGGCAAAAGCCATGCCAACCTATAATTGCAAAGCCGACACTGCGGCACGGTTTTTCTTCAACCATGTTATCGCTCGTTTCGGAGTACCACAACAGCTAGTTTCTGACCACGGCTCTCACTTCGAAGATGCCGTCTGGAAGGAATTATCAACCATGTTGAAATTTGAACACCATTTCTCTTCCGCTTACTACCCCCAAGGAAACGGCCAAGTCGAAGCGATCAATAAAATCTTGAAGACCATTCTCCAACGCACTGTAGACAAGCACAAATCCAATTGGCATCACATGCTTTTCCCGGCACTCTGGGCCTACCGCACATCAACCAAAACCGCCACCGGTTTTACCCCGTTCCATTTAGTTCACGGTGTCGAATCGGTCCTCCCTATTGAGTGCCAGATCCCTGCTCTAACCATCGCCATTGAGCTCCTACCGGATACTTCCCCGATAGAGCAACGTTTACTGCTCCTAGAGCAGGCCGATGAAGATCGGCGCACCGCCATTAAAAACATGGAAGCTGCTAAACAACGATCGAAACTAAGTTACGACAAACGCGTCCACCCAAGAACCTTTTCAGAGGGAGACCTTGTCCTCGCTTACGATCAAGCTCATGATAAAACCGGAAAGGGAAAGTTCGTGTCTATGTGGCAAGGCCCCTACATCATACACACCTGCCTCGGGCAGGGGGCATACATTCTGACCGATTCAGAAGGCAACACCCTGCGCAACCCACGCAACGGGTTATACCTTAAAAGATTTTACCCATAGAAAATCTCATGGACACCATCGTCCATTTTAATATAGGCATACATTTTTTCACAAAAATTTTTCAAAAAACCTAAATATTTGTTTTCTCTGCATGACCACAGATGGAGCCTCTTCCACTCTGCCATGTCGGTTTCGCTGATGGTGCAAGCCGTTGGTCTCCCAATCTCGCCTCCGCAGCTTGGGTAATATACTCCCCTTCACATGAGTTAATTCACATTGATGGAGTATGTTTAGGTGCCGCCACCAATAATCAAGCTGAATACGATGCCGTGACCGGTCTCCTGGCCGCTGCTCTCCAGATGAGCATACGTCACCTCAACGTTTTCTTGGACTCACAGCTCCTAGTTTCCCAGCTCAACAATGATTACCAGGTACGCGATCCCTGTCTGTTCAGAAAATTCCTGCGCACTAAACAAATGGTTAGACAGTTTGAATCCATTACATTCACACATGTCCCAAGACACCTCAATAGTGTAGCAGATAATATGGCCAACAGTGTCCTCGACTGGCACACCAATCACATCATGTCATATCCATAAACAAAAAATGCATCCATGTGCAAAACATGTGCCTCCATGGGCATATACAAAAACCAAAAATGCATCCATGTGCATAACATGTGCCTCCACGGGCATAAAAACAACCAAAATAATGCATCCATGTGCATAACATGTGCCTCCACAGGCATATATAAATCAACAAACAGACTGCATCCACGTGCATAACATGTGCCTCCACGGGCATATACAAAAGACAAATGTGCATCCACGTGCATACACGACAATATATCCACAATATATATCCACATATATATACAAATCAAATAGTCCACATGTCATAAGTGCCCCCAGCACTCAATATACAAGAAATACATCTGTCATACAAAAAATGCTTCCCCATATGCTCATGAGCATTTGGGGGCAAATACAATGTCGTCTACTCATCTGGATCCTCAGGATCCTCGGGCTCCTCCTCCGGCTCGTCCTTCGACTCCACCTCCGCCGGCCCAGCCGGGTCAGGACGACCCCGAACTCGCCGCTCTGCTGGCCCTGCTGGATCATCCCTCAAACGGATCCTCCCCTGAGCCGGCCCTGCCGGAGCATCTCCTCCACCACCCCCGTGCCTCGCCGCAAGCACCGCTGTCCTCAACAGGAGCGACTGCCACTCAGGTGGCGCACCAAGACATCCCTGCAAAACATCCCGATCCAGATCCCTCCAACCATCCTCAGGGAACCTAGCTAGGATCCGGGCAAAGGTACGCCGGACACCATCTATGGCGTCACCATTAGGGCCAACCCCTCGCCCACGATCTGCATATCCTCCACCACGCAGAGGACGTACAGGTACTGGGGGACGAGCGACCACCATCGCCCGCCCCTGCCGAGCCACATAGTCAGGTGGTGGCACTGGACCCACATCTGCACAAAGCAAGTAAACCATTAGACACTATATAACAAAATCATCATAAACCAAACAACATATGATACATCATCAAATAAAACACAAAACATACCGTCCAAGCCCCAGGCCTGTCCTGGGGCACGAGGCATCTCCGCGTCACCTCTGTAATCCATGCCGGCGTAGGGATAGTCCTCGATCACCAGAGGCATCTGCTCCCACTGCTGAAAAAAGTCCTCTGTGAAGTAGCCACGGATACCACCGCCAGCACGGGGCATCATCTGCCCCACCTCATCATACGAGGCTCGCTCGGCAGACCAGCACGAACGGGTACATGTGGCCGCAAGGTCGGCACCCGCTCGAAGAAAAAACAGCATAAAAAAGAGGCGTAACAAAACTCGCCCCCCTCTCTCACGGCCTTGTCCAGATCTCTCCGGACACCGGCCAAGAACATCTGCGCCCAAGCGTAGTAAGTACCCCCGTAGAACGGAGTCCACCATCATCGTCTGCCCCCCAGACATACGATGTGGGGCAGCAGCACCCAATACCCTCAGAACATAGGCACCAACAGCCCGCATATCCCACTCACGTAGGAACCTCAGACTAATAGAGCTGTTTACCAAAACAGCGTCATCCACACAGAAGGTCTGTAAGAGGTCCTCCATATCCACACCCGGAGGCAACCTCGGAGAAATATCACCCACCTCACCCAAGCGAGGCAAACCGGTCAAAAAGTATACATCAGTGAGAGTAATCTCCAACCTCTCACCACCAATAATGAAGGCACCCTCTGCCGGCACCCACCACTGCACGAGCTTGTTCAGGAGTCTCCTCACTGAACGGATAGGAGGTATCTGAGCGAACTTCAAGAGTCCGCTCATGGCTAGGGTCTGTCTCACCCCTCCATCATTCTCAATCCTCAGCATCAGCTCACCATCAATCTCTCTCTCCCGCCACACAGACTGAGGTCTCCGCAACATCCTGCCCAAAAACAGAAGAAATTTTTAGCCCCAGCATAAAAATTTTAGAAAAATCCCATCGCGGCTTTTACACAAAAAGCCGCGATGCCCATCGCGGCTTTTCCACAAAAAGCCGCGATGACCATCGCGGGATTCATGCAAAAACCCGCGATGAACATCGCGAGTTTTGTCCAAACAGTCGCGATGAACATCGCGACTATCACCCATGAAAACGCGATGAACATCGCGGGTTCCGACCTCACAGTCGCGATGAACATCGCGACTGTGATTCTAAAACCCGCGCGGTTCATCGCGGGTTCAGCCCCGAAACCCGCGCGGTTCCACGTTGGAGAGTCAACGTGGAGTTTCGCGGCCTTCGGGGGCCCACCACCAACCAAAAAAGACATAATTGACAAGGTTAAGGCAAATAGAGTTACCTGCAACTCGCTAAATCGAAAACCAACGGTGAAATCTCCCGGAAATCAAGAAAGAGCTCTGACAGCTCTATCAAACTCGCATGTAACAATGACAAGTCATATTGGGCCCCACGTCTTATTTATAGAAATTCCACAAATTTCAAACAACCATTGCGGGGTCATACGAAGTCCATTTCTCAAACCGTTGATACCGTTGGGATCAGCACAGCGAGAACTTCATAGAGATTCCTTCCGTTTCCCGTTTTCACGGGGTCCATTTTTTGACCATTTTTTAGCCTCCCTCGTCACCTCGGTTTGCGTGCCACATCGGTCGTTCTCCGTTTTCGACGTGCCTTATATCGCCGGATTCAGTTTTCCGCGCTCGTGACGATGCTCGAGATCATTTCTCGCTCTCACCTTTAGATTTTCCGGGCATTTTTTCCACGCCCCCTCGTCACCTCGGTTTGCGTGCCACATCGGCCGTTCTCCGTTTTCGATGTGTCATATATCGCCGGATTCAGTTTTCCGCGCTCGTGACGATGCTCGAGATCATTTCTCGCTCTCACCTTTAGATTTTCCGGGCGTTTTTTCCACGCCCCCTCGTCACCTCGGTTTGCGTGCCACATCGGCCGTTCTCCGTTTTCGACGTGCCTTATATCGCCGGATTCAGTTTTCCGCGCTCGTGACGACGCTCGAGATCATTTCTCGCGCTCACCTCTAGATTTTTCGGGCATTATTGCCTTGTGACCCCTTCGTCACCTCGGTTTGCGCGCCACATCGGCCGTTCTCCGTTTTCAACAATCCTTAGGTCATCGGATTCAGTTTTCCGCACAGATGACGATGCTTGAAACCTTTTCTCGCCCTCATCAATCCATTTTTGTTCGGTATAATTTTATCCCTTTTTCGGGCCGAGCAACCCCTTTTTACGAAAAAGGCACTTAGGGAGTTTCTGTTAAGCTCTTTTCTGACTCCTAAAACAATGAAAAGATCGCCGAGCAATCTTGCTTCCTTTCATGCTCGCTAAACGTATCTGAAAGGGCGTCTACCTGGTATAAGTTTACCCCTTTTCCGGACCTCGTAGACTAATTACGAAAAAGGTATACTCTAGTCACATCGGCTAGAAGAGTACTCCATCCGCATCATTTTATGCTTTTTCGGGCCTTGGAGACTAAACTTACGAAAAAGAAACACCACCAGAGTCCACTTACCGTTTTCAGACTCTCTAAACATGAAAACAACCATGAGCATGAGCCGTCCTGGGCTCGCAAAATCCACAAGACCGTACCATTTTAGAGCACACTTTTATCCCTTCTTGGAACTCATTAAAACTACGAAGAAGGAATTAATGGTGCCTCTTGGCGCCACGACAGATCACATCTACTCATATGGCAGCTTCCCCATTTTGGTCACCTTTGTTCAGAGTATTCTGCAGCATGTCACCCTGATAATCCCTCGACAGCACCTATCAGCTCGTCCCCCCCCCCCGGAGTCAATATATACCATTCAGTCAAAGCAATGATCCCCACACCTACAAGTCAGTTCCCTACGCTGCCAGGTCAACCATGTCATCATGCTCTGAACAAAGGAAGTTTGAGTCTACCCATTTTTTGACCCAGTTATTTTCCTTCCCCACAAGTATGTCAGTCCTACCATCAGTACTAGATCACTTCAGTTATACACCTCCTGCTCCTATCAAGGAAACATCATTGCCTTGTTAGTTGCTGGTCTCCCTCTGTCGACGACAACTACATTGATTCCAGAGGATAGACCTAGAGGTCCCTGTGTCTTGGACTCATTACCATTTATGATGAGTGCCTACGAATCATTTCGAGAGGAATCCTCACTGCCTCTCCGAATGGTTGTTTCTCACATGCTCGACTTCAACACCTTGATCGCATCGTTGAGACTCGCACAGGGTATTGGGCCGTTCAGTTATTAGTCCAAGACCCCGGATACCTCCTGACTCCTCCACATTTGAGAGTCTTCCTATGGATAACACCAGTTACACTTTTTCTATAGAGATCCGGGTTGCGCATGGCGACAATATTCAGAATTACCCCAGTTTCATACTCCCTTGAGTATACAGTTACATTATTTCTCAGAGATGACTCATAGTCATTGACTATATACAGATGTTGGACACCTTCAGTTTCAGCAGTTCAACAGTTATTCCAGTGTATCAGTTATTGAGATCAGTCATGATCATGAGTATATCCCACAATAATGTCCCCTCTGGACCATTATGATGTACAAGTATATTTCTTTACGTATTAGATCCCCCTTCTTGGGACTAATTGTTTTGTATATGTCTTGATACGAGCATGGGAATGCCCGCCTCGTCCTTTATCAGAGATTATACCTCATCCATATTGAGGTCATGTAATATTTTTTGTTTTTGCAGCCTCCAAGGGCCGTGGCTCCAGTCTCCAAACGGTCTCTTCTCTCCCCTAAAACCCCAGAAAAAGACAAATGAACTATGATGTCTATCGGCCATACGATGAGCTCCTGCCCTCACACATCAGGGGGCAATCTGTTAACACCCAAAAAGTGCTCACTAGCTCATTTTCCTATTCACATGACCCATTTGTCCACTTTTCCACCATCTGAGCCTCTGGAACCAACAAAAGGTCACCAAAAGACCTTAGTACACCCCTTTTTCCATTAAAAAAGATTATTTTTCCAAGAAAATCATAAAAAACCCTCAAAAAGGGTCCAAATTCCCAAAAATATTAAAAAGGGAATTAAAATATTATTTTTATTCAAAAAAGGAAAAAGGAGGGAAAAGTACCTAAACCATGTTGGTCAATACCATTTGGTTTCCACAAAACCACAAATGGTATTCCCCACCACCAAAACCTATAAAAAGGTGGTAGGGGCTCCTCATTTCACATCCTTCCATTATCTCATCCTTATGCTGCTGAAATCTCCCCTGAGCACTTTTAGCCATTGAAGCAACCTTGGAGAAAGAGACCTATTGGAGTTTGGAGCTACTCATCTTGGGAGTTGCTCAACATCAACCTTCACCATTGAAGGTAATATCGCAAGCACTTGCTTGCCCCCCACTTTTCAATACAAAAAATTATTTATTATGTTTCTTGTTCTTGATTTTGAAATGTTTACATTATTTGCTTAGATTCTTGTTTAGATCCATGAAAAGTATTGTTTAATTAGTTTATTGTTATTTGCTTTCATTGAAACTGCTGCTACTAGTTAGCAGGTGCCCATAGCACTAAGCCTGGTTGCAAAACCGGGCCAACACCACGTACCTTACGTATATCGGGATACCCCTTTAGCATCCTGGAACTATCTGAGTAAACCTACTAGCCTTCTTATTGTTTCAATACACTGAGAACAACACTTGGGGAGATTACTACGCACGTGCTACTAGGTAGTCAAGTTATACGGTCAAGGGTACGGTACAAATCCTCCCTGGTTAGTGCTATGAAATATTGGGATGAGTATAACTGTTGGACCCTATGGTATATCACGAGTTGCGACAATTTGATAATCCTGTGAGAATTCAGCTTATTTATCCATCCCTTCCACAGATTGCTTGTTTCTTTTAGATTTGAGTAGAGTTTGATTTGTGTGGTAATTTAGAAGTTATTAGAGATTTTAGATATGGAAAAGTCTTCTGGGGCTACCAACCAAGAGACCCATTTTCAAGGTATGTATTTTGTTTCTCCCCCATGTGGAATTGTTGGTCCTCCCTTCATGGCCACGTTGAGCCTTCCTGGATTGACTATAGAATTACCAGTATGGTTTTTCTCCAATATGGTTATCCCAACTGCACCGACTATTTCGGATCACAGTCCTCCCCCACAAGAACATCAACCTCGTGTTGATCCCTCGCTTTCTTCGTCAAATGTTGAGTATGCTTCCCTTTCTTCCTCTTCGCCTGCTAAAAACTGTGAAGTTAGTAAGCATGTGGATAAGAAGAAGAAGAAAAGGAAGGCTATGAAGAAGAACACTAAGCAGTAGGTCAAAGCTCCAACCTCTAACCATAATGTTGGAAACCTACCAACCATTGATCATCATGCTAGGAGTATTGATGTACCTATTTCGAATCTTCGTAAACCTAAGTTACCTTGCAGGATTTGTGAGGGGCCCCATTTTCTTAAGGATTACCTTGGTATTCCCATCGTCTTAGAAGTATGGTCACAAGATTTAGAAAGACCCGGACATCATACAGATGATACCTCATGAACCAATGACTCTTTGGTTAAGAGTCAAAAAAGTAAAGTCAAGAATCCTTGCTTATTATGTAGGGACATGCATCGCACTTACCTTTGTCCCCGCATGGACGAAGCTTCACGATTATTGAAAAGTGTTTCTATGTCTCGATCACAGCCTCCAACAAGTTGTAGTACATTACCTCTTGAATTTCCATCGGTTGATCAAGAGGTCTATCTAGTTTCATCCTCGATCAATCCCGCTCCTCCCTTGAAGAGTGAAACCCAAGTGGTTGATTTAGTTCCATCCTTGGTCAATCCCACTCCTCCCTTGAAAAGTGAAACTCAAGCGATCGATCTAGTTTCATCCTCGATCGATCCCACTCCTCCCTTGAAGAGTGAAACCCAAGTGGTTGATCTAGTTTCATCCTCGGTCGATCCTGCTCTCCTGTTAGAGAGTGAATCTCATACCGCTCAGGTTATTCTTGTTAATACATATTCTACCATGCAAGGGGGAATTACACCTTCTATTACAGGACCTCCCCCAAGTAATGAAACTTACAGTATTCCACCTTTGGTTTGGAATCAGCCGATTTTAATCGATTGGAATGGACTCTATGCATTGCGCCTTCATTCCTATTTTCCTATCGAAATCTTTGTGCAGGTTGGTTGTATAGATGTACCTCATACTATAGTTTATGAAGGTGCCGCAGTTAGCATTTTTTCCTCAAATGCTTGGAAATCTATGGGATCCCCGTATCTTTTTCCCATTAGTTAGAATCTGTTAGCTTTTAACAGAGAAATCAATCAACCTCCGGGGGTTGTTCCTCAGTTGCCTATTTCATTAGGTGGAAAAATGGTCTTTATTGATGTTTTGGTAGTTCCAAGTCCTTTGGATTTTAATCTGCTCCTCAGATGAGATTATGTCTATGCGATGAAAGCTCTCATGTACACACTCTTCCAAGTGTTTTCTTTCCCTCATGACGGACACATTGTGACTATCAACCAACTTTCGTTTGTTAACTCTCATCCGACTACCGATCAATTTACTTAAGTCCATGCGGTATCTTTCCCGCCGCAGGTAAATCATGTGGCGTTATATCTCATGCTTCCAACTTCCGTTGAACACGGGAGTCTCTTTGATTGCTCATCTTCTCTTTGATTCCTTCCAATGAGGACCTCTTAGAAGCCATGATCGAGGTTTATCCTTCGACATGTACTCCTTCTAGAGCGTCGTCCTCTTGGAAGACATGAAGAGGCATGAGCATAGTTCCTTTTCTGTGTCAAGCTTGTTAAAAAATGAAACAGGCCATTATGAGCATAGTTTTCGCTCAATTTTAAGATCATTACAAAATGAAATAGGACCCGTACAAGCACAGTTTATCTTTGGTTTCGAACTTGTGTAAAAATGAAACCATTTCCAAGCATAGTTTACTTTCAGTTTCAAGCTTGTGTAAAAATGAAACCATTCCCAAATAGTTTACCTTTGATTTCAATCTTGCATAAAAATGAAACCAACTTCACGAACATAGTTCTATTCCTGTGTCAAGCTCGTTAAAAAATGAAACAACACCCCACGAGCATGGTTCTTTTCCTGTGTCAAGATCGTTTAAAAATGAAATAGATCCCCTCCGTTTGAATTGAATCTTTCACCAGATTTAATATATGAACCTTCATTTCATTCACCTATGCTATTTAATCCTCTTTTTTCTTCCTCCGCTGGTGAAGGTATTCCTACTAGTAACCACACGTTTGATTGGATGATGAAAAGAGTAAGCGAACGAAATGAAGCTTGGATGGCATGTCTCCAACCTCTGAACATCATACTGGAGGTAAGCCGTCAACTTCTTATGCTGGGGGGGGATTCCAACCTCTAGATATCATGTTGGGAAGAAACCTGCCAATGGGTATTATACCGAGCATTGTTTATTTTTTGTTACAAGCTCATTAAAAAATGAAACAGACATCATGAGCATTCTTTTCACCTATCTTCGAGCTCATTAAAAACAGTAAGATGGTATTGAGCTTACTTTTCACTCTTTTTTTTGTGCTCTGGTTGAAACATGAAAAGTGGTTTGAGCTTACTTTTTACTTTTCCGTGCTCTGGTTCAAACATGAAAAATATTTCAAGTGATTTTGATACCATTGTCGTGCTCGTTAAAAAATTGAGTAAAAATGTGTATCTAACGAGTATAGGTTTATCACTTTATCCGGCCTCGCTAGACTACTTATGGAAAATGAATTGTACCGAGTTTACTTTTTCCTTTGCCGTACTTGGTCATCAACCATGACAAAGTTGTACGTGGAGTCTTCTTTAATCTCTTTTTAGACTCCTTAAATATGAAAATATTGCTGAGCGAACTTGTTTCTTTCACGGTCGTAAAAGGATTTGAAAGGGCGTGTGATAGTTTATCCCTTTTTCAAACCTTTTAGACTATTTACGAAAAATGAATACTCTAGTCATTCATGATTAGAAGAGTTCTCTCTCACATTGTTTTATCCTTTTTTGGGTGAGGAGACTAACTTTTACGAAAAGAACCATTAGGAGTCTTCTTTTTACCGTTTCAGACTCTCTAAATGTGAAATGTTGTCGAGTTTGCCTTCTTTGAACTCGTAAAATTATATAGAGAAGGACCGTTTTTGGGAGCGAGCCCCTCCTTTCTCAGGTTCATAAAACATGTGAGATTGGACTCATCATATGATGAGCTACATCGAGCGTTTGTTACCCTCTTCCAGCTCATTAAAAAGAAAAGAGGCACTCATCCATCATGATGGGGAAATTAAGGGAATGGGAATATGTAGTTGAGTATGTATTAATGGAAGCTTAAATTAACCTTTGAACATGGCACATGTCTGCATTCTAGTCAAACAGTCGGTTAATTTTCTTGCCTCTGAGTCATACCAAATTCATGAGTCGTCCCGCTCCTTCCAATTCATCTGAAGAATGCCTCAGTCATTGTTGCGTTATATTTTGGTCTCTTCCTCATTGAGTCAATGCTTCCAAGTCCTTTGTCATGCCATTAAATGTTCAAAGGAAGTCTTTGGTCAGAATCAACCTTCGCAGCCATTAAACCTTCCATCGTGTCGGTAATCCTTGTTTACCATTACACCTTTGAGTCAGTTCACACTCATTTGATCTACCATTATTATATCACTTCATGTGTTAGTTTTGTGTCGATGATGTGGGATACATCATGGCCCTCCTTCGACATCATCTCATCATCTAGGACTTAGACTTAGAAACTAGTCGATACCTTGGAGCCTACATGCCTTAATGACGGGTTTCCTCGCTTTCGACAATAGGTTTACATCATTGACCTCTGATCAAATGATTCCAAGAATGTTCGACTCCAACTCATTTATTGGCATTCGTTGGGATGTACTAGTGATCCCTTGGGTATCATCGTCATCATTGGTGATTTCCCTCACACTTGTTAACGGTTCACATCATTGACCGATAATCAAGTGGTTTCTACCATGTTCGAATTCAACACATTGTAATCACATGGTTAGATTCGTATCATTCTGAGAATAAGTAGAAGACCCTGGGTTGTTCTAGTGTCTTACTATTACACTCAGGTTGCGATGGAGATTTTTTAGCAGGTCCCCACATAGATGTTATGATGGATACCTCATTGATGTACTGTCACACAGAACCACTCTTGTATTGGTCGTGGTTGTGTTATTATCTCATCATGGATCTATGCTTGAATTTTAGTAGCCATGATTGTGTTCAATCATTCATATATGGATCCACGATGTATTTTGGTGGCCATATCATCGATCAGTATCAACATGGATCTGCAATGTATTGGTCGGCAGTTATGTTGTGAGTCGTTGGGATGATAAAATTATTGTACTACAAAATATCCTTGGTTATTGTTGACATATTTCCAACCAACGGTTCCTTGCCTCGATCCTTTATACTTCATCCATCAAAGTATTTCACCTATCCTGTTACTCTAGCTTCATACTTTAGGGGGAATTCCGTTACACGAAAATTTTGTACTCATCATGATTACGGACCATGTACACTTTATACTTTCCTAAATCCATGAAGTACTTGACCAAAATCCTTGGAAGATGAGTCATGAGGTTTTTTCCCTGAAAAAACCCTGTTTAGAGAGGTCGACATGGTTGGTCAGGAAAGACCTTATAGACGCACCTTGCTCCATTACAAAGTGCGTCACTGATGCATGTTACTAGTGTCTAGGGTGCGTCGATGCTTGTACGGAGGGAAAAAAAAGAAGTTTCAAGAAGTATATCAAAGGAGACCCTCGTGGAAGCTTATCCCTTCCATATAGGGTGGATATTACTCGTCTCCCAGCTTAGTAGGATCCCACCTCCTCCTTCTCCCTAATCCTCTCCTCTCCTCCTCATCTCTTTTGGCCTATAAATGAAGATCCTCTTCATGGGATAGGGGGTTCAAATGGGAGCAGCTAAATGCTGGAGAAATTAAGCCAAGAATCCATTCTTCCATGATTGGAAAATTGAGGCAAAGTTCCATTGGGAAGAATCTTCAACACCAAGGCTTCATTGGTTGTAATTCTTTCCTCTATTTTAATTAATACATCAATGTCTTCCTTTCCCATAAATGATGTGTAATTTCATTTATAATAGTTCTCCTTGGTCAATTGCTTAGATAGATCATATTACCTTGTAGTTTCTTGTCTTTGTCCTTTTGAATCTTTTGCAAGTAATATCTTCATCAACAAGCTAGATTGCGAGAGCTTCAAGCCACGTGGACGATCTTCATAAACAAGGTACGGACTTGACTCTTTGTATTCAAATAATTTGATAGATCTTGGGAAATGATTTCATTCTTGTTTTGCTTTGTTCTAGATCTGAACCATTTGGACTAGGGAGATCGGTTGATGTCCGCACCGACGAATTTATCCGTTAACATAAAGGGTCAATGCTTCTACTTGGTTGCTTCTACTTAGTTATTTCTACTAATCCCCATTTATAACTTATTTCTTGTTATCCACCAAGACCATCAACGATCCCCTTCACTCCGACCACCCCTTGCCAACATTATTTTTAAAGCATAATTTTATGTCTATTTAACATTGATATGTGACAAATTAATGTCACGGCAACATCGAAAAGTGATATTTTTGTGAAAATTGCATTACGTTTTCTTAAAAAAAATCATTAAACAAGCCTTTTGTGTCGAATTAACTTCAAAGATGTACCGATTTAATGTCAAATTTGCGACATAATTATAATTAATAATTTTATCAATTTAAATAATTAAATCTATTTTTATTTAATTAATAATTTAATAATTATTATTATAATTCATTTAATTGTTAATATTAATTTAATTAATTATCAATTATTAATATTTATAATATTTAAATATGAAAGAGATTGATAACTAATATAATTCTATCTACAACGGACTAATACTGAGAGCAAAAATTATGTATATATAAATTATGCAATATCCCATTAACATTCAACAATTCACAACACAAGAGGAAGAAACCATTTATCCATAAATTCAATTATAAAAATTTATCACACTAACCGTTATTTGATTTCAAATCATGGAAGCAAGAAAACCATGTATATAAAAGTACAATGATAAAAATTTAAAATTAAATCATAAAATAGTTATGTAATTTTTTATTTGTAAATAAGTGGTGCATTACCATCCCCAATAAATGTCAACTCTGTATGCAACATAGCTTTGTATGCAACATAGTATGAGAAAAATTCTACACAAAGTAATAAAATGAATTTGACATTTCATAAATTGATTGAACTGCATATAAAAAAGTGGTACACTACCACTCCAAGTAAATGTCAAGTTTGTATATAACATAAAACAAATAAATTCCTGCATATATGAAGAAATGAAATGAATTTCACATTAAACGTTCATTGAACAAAGTTGATTGAACTATTCTCAATGCCCTTTTCATCTTCACTGTGTAAAAACATAATAAAAAACATGGATTTAATAAATTAAAAAATTGATCAGTGTAAAATAAAAGTAAAAAAACATATAGATTAAAAAAGTACCAATACCTTTTAATTCTCATAAATTACTCTTAACATTTATGTTCATCATCATTTCTATACCCTGTCCTCAAACATTACTATACCCTGTCCTCAAACATTAATTTACACATTATATATTGATTAATTACCATTAAATGCTCATCATCATTTCTATGCCCTGTCCTCAAACATTAATTTACACATTATATATTGATTAATTACCATAAAAATGTAGTATATTAAATTCAATTATACTATAAATTTCACTTGAAAAATACATGATAATTAATCCTCCCATGAGTACCAAATTGATTTTGAATCATTTTTTTACATATTCTTAAAACTAATCTAATTCTTTTACTATGATTTTTTGCAACATAAATTAGAATATATAAGGAAGGAACTATTAGAATTATAAATAAAGTTATTTATAAAATAAATATATGTTTTACAATATTATATAAGAATTATAAAGTATTTAATTACAACATAGTTTGGGTTTTGTTTTTTTGTGATAAACATTTTAATATATTTTCATTTTATTATGTGACCTTCTTCAATTTTTTTTTTCTTTTTTCTTTTTTTCTCAGCATCATCATTTGATGGTTTTGGGATTCACTAAAATTTATATGATTGTAAATCTACCACAACAATTTAAAAAAGAGATAAGTACATAAAATTTATCAAATAAAATATATGTATAATTTGACATGAATATGGAATATACACAAATATAACATTAGAGACATTTTATTCAATGAATAGTTATGGAAGTCATCAAAGTCAATCAGATTCAACTAGAATTTGGTGTATAGATTCAAGCTGATGTAATTATATCCTCCCTTAATTTGATAATAACATTACTTATGTTTATGGTATCATGGTCTTGTTTGCCCCCTCCAGCTATCCATATTTTACCTATGTGAGTTATCACACACTTATTATAGTGACATATCCCTTTGTGAGAATCCATTCCACATTAATTAATATTGCCTAAAGAATAATAGGCCAAATGGATCAGTTGTTGTGATTATCTAACTAACAACCATTGGATTATTGTGCCTTTGATGGAACATAAAGCCACAAGGATATTGTTGTTAGAATTTCTTTGGCTTTTTCTTTTTCATTAAGATCAACCCCACATATCTTTGAATAGCTCCATTATCTATTTTTTGTTCACTATAGACAAACCTCCTCTATAACCTAGGCACAATAAAGATTAATTATACATTTTATTGTATATTATTAATACACATGATTACTAAACCATAGAACAATAAGTTATCATATCTTATAACTACAAATTATATATAATGTACAATAATGAATTATATGAAAATTATGTATTTTATAATATATATATATGTGTGTGTGTGAATTATATTATTATTATAAGAATTATATAGGTTGGTGTAAGCTAATGATGATATTTTTTGAAGCATTAGATGCAACAAAAACCTGGATTAAAAAAAACCAGACATCCCTCAACTTACATGGATATTTTGAGATACATACACAATGAATCTTGGTTTGAGTAAAAAATATGAAATGTAGAAAATTGAATCACGTTTCCTAATATATAAATTTTATCTATTGAAAATGTTTATAACTATCTCAAGCTTGATATATTCTAACATGTACTTTTTTGGAGGCAAATGATAAGGTGTATGTCTTTGTGGGTGTAGCATTTGAGTGCATAAATGATGGAATCAACCTACAAAAACCGGTAGACATATAGAGAACAAATAGTACTAGTGCGACACTATTTTTCCAAAATTAATTTAATAATTTATAATAAAAAATTAATTATCTAAATAATCAAGCCTTGAAAATAGTACGGCAAGTGTGGGTGCAATTTTTGAAGGTCTTAATGCAATGATCATGAAATGGTTTTTTTATAGCATGTAGAGGTCAGTGTCTAGTAGTGCAACATACAATTTTTTTTAAATGCTTGATAAACGAAAAGTTATGGAAGAAACACTAACAATGTGTTTTTTAAGTTAAGAAGTAATGACACAAGAAAATATAAAAAAATAATATTTTTAAAAACAAAATACATATTTGGAATCTACAAAAACAATGCTATCTAGGTCTAAAATTTCATAAAAAATGATTGTGTAGCATACTGTAATGAGTGGTAAAACACAAGCATATTGAGAAAATGGATGAAATGCCCAATTAACTATGGTTTACCATATTCCATAGCACAAGTTTGGTTAACCCAAAGCTAACTCCGAAACATACACATAGGAATACAAATGACACCTGAACACATGACGAGAATTAATTTAGGTGGTGAGGAACGTGAGCATGTTTCGTTTAAATTCAAATTTCCCTTTCCCGCCTATCTAGGCTCCATGAAAACCAAAACATGTGCGCTTTTTAGCTCTACAAAATGTGTGTGTGTTTTGTCTCTACAAAACGCACACGTGTTTCATAGAGCTAAAACGCACACACGTTTTGTAGAGCTAAAACCCATGCATGATGTTATATACATCAAATTTACCATAGGTGTTAGGGGGAGGAGGGGGGTAAGGGTTTAGGGAGGATTAGGGTAGTTAGAGGGAAGAAAGGGTATAGGGTGGGGGCAGAGAGAGAGATGGGGGGGTTGGTAAGTGGTAGGGGGAGGGCGATTAGGAGAGATAGAGAGAGAGGTGGGGTTAGGGGGAGTAGGAGAGAGAGAGGGGGGGGGTAGGGGTAGGGTAAGTAGGAGAGGCAAAGAGAGAGGGGGGGGTAGGGTTAGGGGGGAGTATCAGAGAGAGAGATGGGTGAAGGGGGTGGCTATGGGTAGGGAGAGTGGGAGGGGGTTTAGGGAGAGAGAGGGGGGTTTAGGGGTTGTGTGTGTGTGTGTGTTTGTTTGTTTGAGAGAGAGAGAGAGATGGGTGTTAGGGGTTTGGGAGAGAGAGAGAGAGAGAGAGAGAGAGAGAGGAGGGGGGTGGGGGTAAGGGGTAGGTGGAGGAGTAGGGGAGAGAAAGAGTGAGAGATGGGGTTAGCAAGGGTTAGGGAGAAGAGGGGGAAGAGAGACAGAGAGGAGGAGGGGGATTTAAAGGTAGGGGGAGGAGTTGGGGGGTTAGTTATAGGGGGAGGAGTACGAGAGAGAGGGGGGGGGGGGTTAGGAAGTTAGGGGAGAGAGAGATGGGTGGGGATAGGGTTAGGTGGAGAAGTAGAGGGGTGTGTGTGTGTGTGTGTGTGTGTGTGTGTGTGTGTGAGAGAGAGAGAGAGAGAGAGAGAGAGAGGGAGAGAGAGCCCTGGGGGTGAGGGGGGGGAGGGTGTGGGTGATTAGGGGTAGGGGGGTTGGGAGAGAGAAAGAGATGGAGATCATGGTAGGGGGAGAGGTATAGGGAAGAAGGGGGGTTGGGGGAGAGAAATATATATAGATTGGTGTGGGGGGGGTAGGGGTTTAGGGAGGATTAGAGAGAAGGGGGGGTATATGTTGGGGGAAGAGAGAGAGAGAGGGGGGGGTGGTAAGTGGTAAGGGAAGGGGGATTAAAAGAGACAAAGAGAGAGAGGGTTTTAGGGATAGAGAGAGAGAGAGGTGGTTATGGGTAGGGAGAGTAGGAGGGAATTTAGGGAGAGAGAAGGGGGGTTAGGGGTACTGAGAGTGTCTGAGAGAGGGGGGGGTGTTAGCGGGTTGGGGGGGGAGAGAGAGGTGGGGGTTAGGCACAGGTGAAGGAGTAGGGGAGAGAGAGAGAGAGTGAGAGAGAGGTGGTTATGGGTAGGGAGAGTAGGAGGTAATTTAGGGAGAGAGAGGGGGGGTTAGGGGTACTGAGAGTGTCTGAGAGAGGGGGGGTGTTAGCGGGTTGGGGGGGGGGGGAGAGAGGTGGGGGTTAGGCATAGGTGAAGGAGTAGGGGGGAGAGAGAGAGAGAGAGAGAGAGAGAGATAGAGAGAGAGAGAGAGAGGTGGTTATGGGTAGGGAGAGTAGGAGGGAATTTAGGGAGAGAGAGGGGGGGTTAGGGGTACTGAGAGTGTCTGAGAGAGGGGGGGGTGTTAGCGGGTTGGGGGGGGGGGAGAGAGAGAGGTGGGGGTTAGGCATAGGTGAAGGAGTAGGGGAGAGAGAGAGAGAGTGAGAGAGAGGGGGTTAGTAAGTGTTAGGGGGAAGAAGGAAGAGAGAGATAGAGAGGGCGAGGAAAGGGTTAGAGGTAAGGGGAGGAGTAGGGGGGAGAGAGAGTGAGAGAGGGGGTTAGTAAGGGTTAGAGAGAGAGAGAGGAGGGGGGTTATTGGTAGGGGAAGGAATAAGGTTCTGTGTGTCTGTGTGTGTCAGAGAGAGAGAGAGAGAGAGAGAGAGAGAGAGAGAGAGAGAGAGGAGTGGGGTTAAGGGTAGGTGGAGGAGTAGAGAGAGAGAGAGAGAGAGCGCTAGGGGGTAAGTGGGGGGAAGGTGTGGGTGATTAGGTATAGGTTGCAGAGGGGGGTTGGGGGAGAGAAAGAGATAGAAATCAGGGTGGGGAAGGGGGTAGGGGTTTATGGATGATTAGGGAAGTTAGAGAGAAGGGGGCTATAGAGAGGGGGGGTAGTAAGTGGTAAGGGGAGGGGGATTATGAGAGACAAAGAGGGGGGTTAGGGGGAGGGGGAGTAGGGGGGAGAGAGAAAGGGGGGGTGGTAATGGGAAAGGAGAGTAGGAGGGAGATTAGGGAGAGAGAGGTGGGGTAGGGGTACTGAGAGTGTATGTGAGAGAGAGGGGAGTGTTAGGGGGTTGGGGGGGAGAGAGAGAGGTGAGGGTTAGGCATAGGTGGAGGAGTAGGGGAGAGATTATGAGTGAGAGACGTGATTAGTAAGGGTTAGGGGGAAGAGGGGAGAGAGGAAAAGGAGGAGGATGGGTGGTTAGAGGTAAGGGGAGGAGTAGGGGGAGAGAGTGAGAGAGGGGGTTAGTAAGAGAGAGGGAGAGAGAGGAGGGGGGTTAGTGGTAGGGGGAGGAGTAGGGGTCTGTGTGTGTGTGTGTGTGTGTGTGTGTGAGAGAGAGAGAGAGAGAGAGAGAGAGAATGGGGGGACGTGGGGTGTTAGGGGGAGAGTGGGGGGGTGGAGTTAGGGATAGGTGGAGGAGTAGGAGAGAGAGAGAGAGAGAGCTAGGAGATGAGTGAGGGGAGGTTTTGGGTGATTAGGTGTAGGGGAGGAGGGAGGTTGGGGGAGAGAAAGAGATAGAAATTAAGGGGGGGGGTAGTGGGTAGGGGTTTAGGGATGATTAGGTAAGTTAGAGAAAAGGGGGGAATAGGATGGGGAGAGAGAGAGAGGGGGGGGTAAGTGGTAGGGGGAGGGGGATTAGGATATACAGAGAGAGGGGGTGTTTAGAGGGAGGGGGAGTAGGACACAAAGGGGAGGGGCTTAGGGGGTGTTTATAGGTAGGGAGAATATGAGTGGGTTTAGAGAGAGAGGGGGGGATAGGGTCAGTGAGAGTGTGTGTGAGAGAGAGAGGATGGTGTTAGGGGGTTGGGGGAGAGAGAGAGGGGGGGGGTGGGGGTTAGGTAAAGGTGGAGGAGTAGGGTAGAGAGAGATTCAACAATTTTGTAACACAAGAGGAAGAAACTATTTATTCATAAATTCAATTATAAATTTTTACCATGATAACATTTAATTGATTTCAAAGCATGGGAACATAAAACTATGTATATATAAGCACAATAATAAAATTTTAAAATTAAAACATAAAATAACTATGTAATTTTTTCTACCTGTAAACAAGTGGTACACTACCACCCCCAGAAAATGCCAACTTTGTATACAACATAGCATGAAAACAATTCTAAACATAAAATAATAAAATGAATTTGACATTTCAAAGATTGATTGAAATACATATAAATAAGTGGTACATTGCCACCCCATTTAAATGTCAAGTTTGCATATAACATAGCACCAATAAATTTCTATACATATGAGGAAATGAAATGAATTTCACATCAAATATTATCAAATGTTAATTAAATGAAGTTGACTAAACCATTTTCAATGCCCCTTTCATTGTCACTATGTGAAAACATAATAAAAAAACATGAGTTCAATAAATTAAAAATATGTTATCTATTAATGATATAATAAAAAACATATAAGTTAAAAAGTTCGCAATAACCTTTATTTTTCTCGAATCACTATCATCATATATGTTCGTTGTTATTTCTATGCGATGTGTTTAAACATTAATTTACATGTTATATATTGAATACTTACCATGAAAAATGCAGTATATTGGATTCAATTATGGTATAAATTTCACTTAAAATGCATGATAATTAATCCGACCATGATTTCCATGCTCAAATTTATTATGTTTAAGAATCAGTTTTGAATCACCTTTTTGTCATATTCTTTAGAAATACTTTAATTATTTTTATTAAGTTTTTCTCTAACATAAAAGAGAATATATAATTAATAATTAGAATTATTAATGAAGCTCTTCATTAAATAAATACATGATTTTCAACAATATATAACAATTATAAAGTATGTAATTACAACACACTTTATGACAATTACAAAGTATGTAATTACAACGGATTTTGAGTTTTTTTTGTTGTTGTCATGGTTTTCTATATATTTTCATTTTATTATATAACCTTGTTCATCTCTTTCTTTGTGCCAAACATCATTATTTGAAAGTCCTTCTCCACTAGAATCCATATGATAATCCATATGATTGTAAATCTATTACCCACTCAAAAAATGAGAAAGTATATAAAATCCATGGAATAAAATATACACTTAATTTGACATGAATATTGAAAATACACACATATAATATCAACATGTATATACAAGGACGTTTTATGCAATGAATGGTAATGGGAGTCACCAAATTCAACCATACTCAACCAGAGTAAACAATAATTTGATATATAGATTTGAGTTGGTGTGATCGCATTATCCTTCAATATTATAGTAACATTGTTTATGGTTCTGGTATCATGGTCTTCTCTACCCACTCTAACTCACCTCCAACTACCTATGGTTTTTACCTATGTGAGTTATCACAGACTTATTATAGTGGCATATTCCTATGTGGGAATTTGTTCCACATTAATTAATATTGCATAGAAAATAATAAGCCAAGTGAGCTATTATTATCTAAGATAATGACCATTGGATTATTGGGCATATGATGGAATTCATTAAGATGTCTATAATAGATTCATTTTTGAGGACTAACCTATAAGATATTTTTATATTCATTAAGAGCTTCTTATCACACCATTAATGGAAAATAATGTACTAATTGAAAAGACAAAAAGAGGTTCATCAAAATGCATACACATAATATTGAAATATTTTGTGGCACATACATAGAGTGATGCTATAGAATTTATAGAGTGATTTATGAAGGATAATGTGTTATTAAAACATATTTCCTTCTAAATGATAGCTTAGGTTATTGAAGAGAAATGTACCCAACATTAGGAAATTCTTAGTAACTTGGACCATATGAAACACAAACTACGACAACTTGACCATAAATATAAGAGTATGATAAATGTCGTTTGTGGGTTGGAGGCAGGAACTGAGTGCGATGAGGGTATAGTTGTTAGGTTTTTTTTTTTCATTTTTTTTCATTAAGATCAACTTCAAGAGTGGGACAAGCATGTCTTTGAATAGCTCCAATATCTATTTTTTGTTCTTTATGGTCAAATATCCTCTAGAAGCTAGGCACAATAAGAATTGATTGTGTTTTGCTATATATTATTAATACATAGGATTAACCCTCTAAATGTTATTCACCATCCATTTCAAATTAACATCCTCGCCACTCTTGATATTCTTCACCCTCACACCATCAACAGAAGATATTTTATGTATTTTTCTTTATCATTATGGTAGGATAAACCTTCTAGTTTCTCCTAAAATGCGTCTTCTAGATCTTAAACATGAGGCTAGACATTATCAAGCTAGTAACCTTTTTTCTCCTTTACTTTCAATTTCCGCAATACTAAGTCTTCTTCCTTGGCTTCAATGATCCATTCCTCTAATTCTTTGAGATAAAATACCAATTTTTCATTATCGAAATGGAAGAGATGTATATCATCATGGATGAGTAGCTCTTTGGGCATAATGTAGAACATGTGCAAAAGCTCTTTGACATGATCTCTGAAGAGGTCTCTTGCTCTTTTCCTCTCAACATTAACTAAAATATTACGAGATTAACATAAGAATAGAGTAACCATAATGACATAAACCTCACCTAGAAATAGACTAAGGGGTTGTCCAAAACTTGAGAATTTGATTAACATCCATAAGATGACTAATGAGGTTGCCATGCTTGTGCTAACTCTTTGAAGCTCACATTTGTAATTCGGACATCAATGGATCAACCTCATCATAAGCTCCTCTAAAAAATTCCCTTGCACTTTCCAACCTCAATAAAAAGGTCTAAATCCCATTGTTGCTTCTATGAAAAGAAGAATTGTTTTTTCAATCGATTGTAACTACAAATGAAATGAAGTTGGGTAAAGATGAATTGTGAACAACAAGGACATGCATTATTGTGTCATGTTTTTAGTTTTTCAATTTGGAAGGCAATTCACCTACCATAACAATTTGACATTTTGAATTATAGATTGAGATAGAATGTTTGGCAATTGTTTAGGCTTTTTTTTTGTTTCAAGGTTGCAAGGAGTTTTTAAATTTGGTATTACATCACTAACTAGTTCAGACACAACACCCTATAATACAAAATATAACAATTATTATTAATTAGAACCAATTTATTTAGTTTTAGAAATTAAAACTCAAAAATACCATGGAGCTACTAGGGGAGAGTTGTCTATTCTTGAACAGGGACCAGTAGTTGTCATAGTACTGGTACCACACAACCACCATATACTGACACAAAGAAACCCATAAATTAAACATACATATTCCATATTAAGTGCAGAAAATATTTAAATCATGTCCAAAAATTGCCCATTAACTGACTGGGCCAATAGGTGTCAATAAATAGTCTTTATATGAAAAACAATACAAAACATCTTGTCCCAACTAAGTACAGATCTGCTCAGGGATCCAAAAGTACATGAACAACTAAATAACCCAACTCGTCTTTGCCACCTACTGCAAGGTACCCATCAAAGGAGGGCCCACGAATATCTATTGGAGCCTAAATATCCCAACATTCATTAAAACCTATTCAAACATTCATTGAAACCTGTTCAAACAACAGAAAGGATAGTGTCAGCCATAACTGCAAGATTGTTCAACATTCCAATCCACTGTATTCAATAAATGACACCTACCCATTAAATGCACCCATTAAACAGATGGAAGCACAAGGATCATGAAACAAATGAAGGCACATGGATCCACAATGACAAGCTCCCAACCATTGGATCACTTTCAAATCAATCCACAACACACATTGAAATTTGAGAGATTGCAATCCATGTGCAACCTTCTTACCAACCCAATTCAATAGCAAACAATTATAAATGAACCACAACCCTTATGAAGATGCATTTCATAAATTCGACCTGCAGAGTGTGTGCACAGTTGCATTTCAGAAATTCGAACAACAGAGTGTGTGCATAGTGGAGGCATACCATCAGAAGTGTGTGCACAGTGGAGGCATACCAGCAGAAGTGTGTGCACAGTAGATTCAGGTTACTGTTTATGTTATTTATATTTCTGTTTATGTTATTTCCAGTTATGTTATTCATGTTTATGTTATAATCAGCTTCCAGTTTCCTTCTATATAACCAGCTTCCCTTGCAATGTTATTTCCATTTCTGTTATAATCAACTTCCAGTTTCTTCTACATAATCAGCCTCCCTTCTAAATGTGCAGGTTGTTGCAGGCATGGCAAGAGTCAACAATGCAAGGAGAACAAGTCGTCGACTGAGCAGGGGTGCCCAGCTACGCTCCACCTCATCGGATGAGGAGAGGGTCGATCATTCAAATTCCAACAATGCTCCCAGCAATGTTGTTGGGAATGACAATGTGGTGGAAGAGGACATTCTTGTCCCACCACCAACCACACAGTCACTTCCAACCACAGTTCAAGGAACAAGTTCAGTCACCAAAATCAGTGCAATAAGAGGCTGGACAAAAGAAGACATGCTAGCTGCTGTTGATGATATAGAGTTCAATGGATATTCCATTCGTGCTGCTGCTAAAAAACATGGAGTTGCTACCTCTTCAGTACATTATTGGATAAATGGGCTCACACATACAAAGCGCAGAGGGCTTGTTACAGTTATGAGTGAAGAGGAGGAGGCCGAGGTGGTTCAGTGGTGTAAGGAGACGGCTGAAATGGGACATGGGCTAGAGCTGATACAGCTAAAATCCACAGTAGCTCAAATCTGTCAAGGGAGGCCAAACCCCTTCAAAGATGGGTTTCCTGGTAAGTTATGGTGGTTTGGGTTTAAAAAAAGGCATCCAGACCTTGTGTTGCGTACAACTGAGGACCTAGATAGAGACAGGGCTCTAAATCTACGGCCTGCAATTCTGACTAAGTTCTATGCCACCCTTTCTAGTGCATATGAGAACCATGGGTATGCTCCAGACCATATATGGAACTGTGATGAAACAGGTTTACAGTCAGGAAGGAACTGTGGCATGCGTGTAATTGCCAAGAGAGGGAGTCGTAATGTGCCAAAGATTTTTCCTAGGAGCAGGGAGTGGATCACTATTCTATGTTGTGTCAATGCAATTGGTGCTTCAATCACTGTATTTTATCTATTTAAAGGTAAAATTCAACTCAAAAACTATATACAGAATTTTGAACCAGGTGCATGCATGGCTGCACATCCCCATGCTTGGATGACCAAAGAACTCTTTTTGAATTGGCTTACTCACTTTGCTGCATCTATACTAGGCGGTGTCTCACCTGTAAATAGACACCTGTTGTTTTTAGATGGTCATGGAAGCCACATTGTTGTGCAAACAATTGAGGAGGCTAACAATTTGGGCATCGACCTGTTGACACTGCCTGCTCATACCACTCACCGATTGCAACCCCTAGATGTCAGTGTGTTCGGTCCTTTCAAGAACTATTTCAGAGGTGAGCGAGCTTCGTGGATGGAAAAGAATCCAAGGGTGGAGGTAAAAAGGTTTGAGCTAGCCGAGCTTGCAAGTAAAGCCTTTAAAAGGGCTCTCACACCTTCGAATATCAAGGCTGGGTTTAGGAGGACTGGAATATGGCCACTGAATTTTGAGGCTCTCATGCATGATACTAGTTGTAGCCAGGCATTTGATCTGAATGGTCAAGAAGAAGGGGATGTCCAAGCACATGTTGCTGGCCAAGAAGATGTGGAGGTAGAGGAAGACGTTGTTGCTGCTAATCATATGATATCCCTCTCTAAGGAAGGACCATATTGTGGTGATGAAGAAGAACAGCCGTAAGTGAAACACAATATAACAATGAACCAATTGACATTAACATGGAGGTTTTTACACCAACTGAGATAGCTGCAACTTTTGCTTCTAATCTTCTTAATGTCTCCATGCAAGAAATAGTTGTAACTTCTGCTTCTGTTCATGTCAATGAAAACGTTGACCATGCACCATGAAGCAGCAATTGAGAATTGACTTTGCCAAGCTAGGTTACCCCACCATCATGGCTGGCAGAAGCCATGATGAATTTGAACAAAATTATTGTCTCAAGGACAAATGAAGAAAGAATGAACATGCCTTCACAGCCAAGAGAATTGGAAGAAGAAATTGTTCATTATTTTGTGGACAATGAAAACCTAGAAGAAGATAATGTCCACAACGAGGTTCGAGCTGAAGAGGACAATATGGTTCAGATAGAGCAGGAGAACATTGACCCAAATATTGAAAGGCAAGTGTCAAGCAAGGAGCAGCAAGTGTCAAAGAAGGGCCAGTTGGTTGGTCGGTTCCTAAAGCTACTAGTAGAGAGAGTGTCATCAAAAAGAAGGCAAGCAACAACAGACAATCTTCGTCTATGCCGAAGTTCACAGTTACTCACCTCAGAGGACTATATAAAACTATTGGTTGAGTCTGAGCATAGGAAACTTGAAATCCAGGATTTAAAGCAGAAAAAGAGAGACTTAGCTAAAGAAAAGAAGGCTGCAAGGATTGCTGCAGCAGAAGTTCGAGCATCGGAAAGGCTTGAAAGAGAGAAAGAAAGACAAGAAAAGGCTCATCAAAAAAAAATGGCAAGGCAGGAAAAGGAATTGAGAAAGGCTCAACAATTGCTTCAAAAAGAACAAGGGGTGGTAGAAATTTTTGCCATTGATGCAAACATAGTGGAGGGGAGTAGGATGATGCCAAACACATTGGAACATCTTGCAGATAATACTCCATGTTTTCAAGACCTCCTAAACATCCAAGTCCCCCGCTATCAACAAGTGCGCATGCCCACTTTATTCCCTCCTACCAGTTCAGGTGTCAAACATATGTATGATTATCGGGGGGCTCAACCTAATGCAGGGGTTAGTAGCACAAGTGTGCACTGTGGCTACTCAATTCCTCCATGGATACAAGAAGCAAATTGGATATCATATGGAGGCAACCAACCACAACCTAATCAGCCATTGTTAGGTATGCCAACCAACCTGGCTCAAGCAAGAAACTCAACAATATTGGGCAGTGAAGATCTTGGACGACATCAAGCATAGGAGTGTCATATAGGGGTGACAAATTTTTTGTTGTGACCACATTGCATTGTGGATTTTGTAATCATTGGGTCTAACTACTGCAACATGGCCATTCTGTATACAATCCTAGACCATTTTGGGTACAATCCTAGGTCATATCGTTCCCTGATGTTTGCGGCATTGTAATCAGGGGTTTATCATAAGGTTTAATATACAATTTCATCATTTTCAACAGCAAGTTGTAATGTTCTCCGATTAAACATTTCATTAACATTTTTAAGGGATTATGAATTTAGTTTGTTGTTGGTTTATGTTGCAATCATAGTTTGGGCTGAATTATTGAAGGTTCTAGGGTTTATGTTGCAGTAGGGTCTATGGCTTATGTTGCAATAGTATGGGATGAATTATTAAAGGTTCTATGGTTTATACTGCAGTAGGGTCTATGGTTTATGTTGCAGGAGTTTGGGCTGAATTATTGAAGGTTCTATGGTTTATGCTGCAGTAGGGTCTATGGTTTATGTTGCAGTCGTTTGGGATGAATTACAACCATATGGGATTACAACCATATGCCCAAAACTCAAAGGGAGATAGAAGAATCCCAAGACCACTATAATAGCTTCATCCTTGATGATATCGTGGGCTATGGTTTATGTTGCAGCGGGGTCTATGGTTTATTGAAGTTTCATAGTTTGGGCTGAATTATTGAAGGTTCTATGGTTTATGTTGCAGTTGGTTCTATGGTTTACAACTCTTGACCCCTATATTCCTTAAAGTAGCAGTTAGGAATGGGGTTGAACCATGACATGGGTGTGATACCCATCCATGCGATGCTAACTGATTGGGAACATGCCCATATTTCTCTCCTATTATTAATAATGCTTCTATAAGGAATGTTCCATGGAGGGCTCTCATGCATGACTTATTATACCTTAATATAGTATCATACTAATCAACATAACAGGCCTAAATTAGATCCAGTGTATGTACATTCCTATAAACAAATTCAATATCCTTTTGAAGGCTAGAACAACAGACAACAGTAATCAAGCCAACAAACTGTTTAATAAAACTATGTCTATATAAATGCCCATAATGCAACAACTAATTTACCTTCTTCTATTTTGCCCATAATGCAACAACTAATTTAACTTCTTCTATTTTGCCCATAATGCAAGCAATGGATTGATAAGATGTAGCAGATCACTTCATGTTAGTAGTTAAAAGTAAAAACTGCATCATACACTTGTAATTAACAATAGCAGACAACTTGTAAACTGCATCAACAATAGCAGATCATAAGATGGAGCAGATCACTTGTAAACTGCATTAACAATAGCCAATTTGGAAAACTTGTTGATATCAACAACTGAATTATGGGTATTCTTCCAATAAGATGAGACAATGGAAAAGTCACTGTTGTCAACTGGCATCCATCCCCTGTATGATGCAGTTTTTCCTTTTAACTATTACCATCCTATTGCGACAAAAACCAACAACAAACTAAATTCATAAACCAGATAAAATTTAGGGACACTGCTGCAACATAAACCATAGAACCTTCAATAATTCATCCCAAACTATGGTTGCAACGTAAACCAACAACAAACTAAAATCATAAACCCCAAAAAATTTACAAACCCTGCTGCAACATAAAGCAGCATAAACCATAGAACCTTCAATAATTCAGCCCAAACTATAATTGCAACATAAACCAACAACAAACGAAATTCATAAACCCCAATAAAATTATAAACACTGCTGCAACATTAACCATAGAGCCTTCAATAATTCGGCCGAAACTATGATTGCAACATTAACCAACAACAAACTAAATTCATAAACCCTAAAAAAATTACAAACCCGGCTGCAACATAAACCATAGAACCCTCAATAATTCAGCCCAAACTATGATTGCAACATAACAAACAACAAACTAAATTCATAAACCCTAAAAAATTTACAAACCCTGCTGCAACATAAAGCATAGAACCTTCAATAATTCAGGCCAAACGATTATTGCAACATAAACCATTTAACAGACCAAATTCATAAACCCCAACAAATTTATAAACCCTGCTGCAACCTAAACCATAGAACCTTCAATAATTCGACCCAAACGCTGATTGCAACATATAAACAAACGAAAAACTAAATACATAAACCCTAAAAAATTTACAAACCCTACTGCAACACAAACCATAGAACCTGCAATAATTCTTCCCAAACTATGATTGCAACATAAACCCTAAAAAAAATTTAAAGGCTGCTGCAACACAACCTTAATTCATACACCCTAAAAAAAATTTAAACGCAGCTTCAACATTAACCACAGAACCTTCAATAATTCACCTGAAACTATGATTGCAACGTAAACCATAGAACCTTCACTAATTCAGCTGAAACCGAAACACTAGAACATTCATAAACCCTATTGCATTCGTAAACCATTCATAAACAAATTAACAGGAGCACAATAAACCATTCATAAACCCTACTGCATCATAAACCATTCCTAAACCCTCCTGCAGCATAAACAAATTAAACCCCTAATGCCACATAAAAACCCAAATGGTCCACAAAATCACTAGAAGGTTGACAGTGTTGAAAAACATTGATGCAGGAGTGGCTGGTAGGAAACCTACCAGCGCCACCGAAGAAGTGCGAGCAGGAACAACCTTCGCCAATGCCGCGAGCAAGAAGGGACCAACCACCGTCGTGAAGAGGAAGGGACCAGCGAAACCACTCAAGCAGGAACCCAACAACACCACCACCGAACCGACGAAACCTACCAGCGCCACCGAAGAAGTGCGAGCAGGAACAGCCTTCGCCAACGCCGCAAGCAGGAAGGGACCAGCCACCACCGTGAAGAGGAAGGGACCAACGAAACCAGCCGAATAGGAACCCAACAACACCACCACCGAACCGACGAAACTCTCCAACGGGGTCCGCTGCAAATGAGTCCATGGGCATATTGTGCGCCGCAGGCATCATAACCTCGTCAATGTCGAGAGAACCAGCGGACAGTTCAAACCACAGCAACAAACGCCATCGGTCGGGGAGAAATGCACCACCCATCCGCCACATCACAGCAGCACAGTAGCAAAACCAGAGACAAAGTGTTCAAGAACCGGAGCAGGAGCGAACATGGACGGGGGTGGCGAAGCGGCCACGGACAGGGCTCGAGCAAGAATAGACGGGACGAAAGACCAAGTGCAGGAAAAGCGCCGACGAAAGGGCAAAAATCCCACCATAAAGGCTGCTTTAAAGACACCAACAACCACGACGCGTGGCGCTGCTAGCTGGGCCCAGTCACGCCACGTGCCGAGGTGCCAGCGTGGCGTGGGGGAGGGAGCCACGTGGGGTGTCCAATGACTGTCATCCCTCCCCTAAATATGTGAAATAATAATCTAATAAAATTGTAAACTTACAATTCAATCGTCAACAAAGAGTTAAAAAACCATTCTCACTTCAAGTCTAAAGTGCAAAATGTAGATTATGTTTCTAACACCTATCATTATGTGCTAATTAAGAATTATGTATGGTTGGTCTCTCATTGTATGTCATATCAATTAAATTCAATGCATCTTAAGCTCTAACTTTAAGTGTTTAGCAAACTTGGAGTTTGAAATCATTTTTCCATAATAACTCAATTTAACCATATTTTACAAGTATACTTTTACTTAAGGAAGAAGGTTAAACATTCTACATTTTCGATCTTTTCCAATTTATCAATAATGGAATTTGGCCAAGTAACTTTTGCCAAAATCGCAAATTTGGATTGATAAAATTGTTATTTTCAATGCATAAATGGATTTAATGTTGTCGAATAGCCCTACTGCATTTGGATTATGCAATGTTAATATATGATATCTACTATTCCATCAAATAAAAAATAATTCATGCCGCATTTCAAGCCAAAAACATTTATTTCCCTTCCCATTATTTTGAGTTGTTGAAAAAGGTCAATTTGTAACACATTTAGACTACAACATTTTTAACGCGTTGATGAACTATTCTTTTTAACTAGGTTATAAGTAGCATACTCTCATTGGTTTGCATGCTTGTTAACCAATGTAAATTTCCCAAAAATTTGGTCAGCCTTTGAGATTCGGATAGCTTTAATAGAGAGCAAATAATTGTTCAACATAATTTTAGTTATAAACCAAAAGATCAAATCCTTCTCCATTGTTGATTTCTTCTATCATTCTCCCACCTTTTATTATTGCTTTCCTTTCCCTTGTACAGTTACACTTAAATAGATAATGCAATGTAGTTAGGAAGATACCTGGAGAGGATAAATAATGCAATATTAAGTACCTGTTAACCCCTAGATTTTCCCATATGCAAATTGGAAGGTAAAGGGCCAACCTATTTCATCGAGTTGGTTCTCATACTTGTGTTCCAAAGGGACGACTTTCATAGGTTAGAGGTTGATTACCATAGGGTTAATATGCATGTTTGTTTAGTGATATGATCCAGGTTCATAGTCAGAGACATTACACAGGTTTTTCGTCAATCTTGGACAAGATTTCTGTTTTTAACAGTTTTACTATTTTTTAAGACAGTTTAGAGGTCCGCACAACATAGTTGATCACATTTTTGGCATGCTTGTGAGCTTGGGATTCCAATGAGCCTTTTTTGGATGACATGCATGCTACTTCTATTTTTGGCAGTTAGGGTTTGACTTGCATGGCATTGCATTGAACTTTCAGGGGCATGCATGGACTTGCATGTTTTTGCATGCCAAATCTTCAAACATGCAAGCATTTTTATTTTATTTTTAGTAGTGGACTATGCATGTGTGACATGTGGCATCCATGCGTGTGTGACATGTGAATCCATGCATGTGTGACACGTGGTAGAAAGCATTGGCACATGCTTATAACTAAAGTGAACTACACTTTAACAGGACACATGGATGAGACCTCCTCCACTTAAGCCAACCTTGAAGAAGGAACCCTCAATTGACTCAGGCTCACCTCCACTTAACTTAGGCACCTCCACTTGACTCAAATTGTAAGAGGGCGCCTCCACTCAACTCGACATTAAAGCTCAATTAAGACTCATGTCAAGGGTGAATTTCACAAGGTGAAAGTTCAATTCACTGAGCACTTTACTCGCGCATGAATGATAGATGAACTACATCAAAGAGGGTGCATCGGTTCATGCATGAGGACCACAACAATTGCAGGAGGGGCGCACTCTCTCATGCTCAATGAGTTAAAGGATGCACACTCATATGTGCATGCCTGCTCATTTAGTTAAGAGGGTGCATTAGGCCTCTTGGAGATCTATTTAATGAGGCCTGGGCAAAGGAAGAGGGCTAGAATTTATTCTCAGCAGCAACAATGCATTGCTCTTCTATTCTCCTTCCATTCTCTCTTAGATTTTCATTTCTATGCAAGGATAATCACTAGATCAACTTTGTAACTGTCTCTATGGTGAAATCAACCACGAATCAACATTTTGGCTAAGACAAAGCAAAGTTTGACTATGATATTTCTCTAGTTTTTGAATTTGTTGATGCATTGATAGATATGTGTGTAGATTGTAGAAGTTATTGTGGCCTATATTTTGATGTTTTCATTCTTGTAAAGTGTTTTGCTTCCATCCATTTACCATTTAAAACGGTTGCATGTGGGAAATTTCCACCATTAAAACCAAAAAACTATTTTACTCTTTGGCCAGGAAATTTCCACATATTTTTACTATTGTTATATGAGTTTCCATTGCATATTTATAGGTTGGACAACAACATATAAAGTTTAGCAACACCCCCTTGAAGTTGGCATGCACCAGCACAAACAAAGAGGAGGTTCACTGGTGACATATTTGATGAATTTCCCTACAAGTTGTTTTGATTTTCATTGTTGATTTCAAGAAGCTTGGATCATATTTATAGTGTGAAAATCAGTGCTAATAGTACTTGGGAAGGTACTGTTTATGCATAACCTAGCGACCAATTAATTGGCAATGAATCAACCACTAATCCAACACGACTATGGACCTTTCCCCCGATGTGTCACTAACAAAGAAAGTTCCTCTTTTAGGTATCATAGACTTAACAGTGAACAAGCCTAGACTAACCAAGGGAGAGAACCTAACCAAACTTTATCTTAGGCAACTACAAGGATGTAACTAACCTATGATACTAATCTAGCTCTTATGTTTTAAAGGAGAGGTGCCTAGCTAAAAGTATGAGATCAAGTTCAAGACACACTCTACGAATGATTCAAAACATAAAATAGTAACCATGTAAGTAAGTAAAGCATGATATAAAAAGCAAGATGGAAGCAAACTATGATGAATGTATCATGTCAAGATATTTATGATTTGAACAAGTTATGAAAATGAACAAGAGATTAACCATCAACAACCATCCACACGTAAAATGAAGCAACTTGATGTCATTAGGAGAAATGGGAATTGCTTAGTGAGCAAATATGACAAGTGTTGTGCATATGGATTTAAGACAAGCAATCATATCATTCATAACTTGAACATGAGATAAATCAAGACATTGTTATCCATGAACCATTAAGATCATCCACGTGATATGAAAGATAACAACTTGTGACAATTACGAAAAGTGTGAATTGCTTAGTGAGCTTATATTGTTTAAAATCTGTTGTAGATGGAATAAACCAAGCATTCACATATGAAAACAACTCATTATCATTAGGTGATTGACAAGTGTGAATTGATTAGTGAGCTGAATTATCACAAGAAGTAATTTAAGATTTATTACAATCTGGATTAGATTAAGCCATTCACATGTGATGATAGCTCATAACATTAAGAAGTGTGAATTGCTACCAAGTATTTATGTAAATTAAATGAAACACTCACAAGTAGAATCAAATTTCTAAGGTAGTGAATTGTCTTAGGTTTATTAGGAGTTGTATCAATGAAATAAACACATATGATGTGCTTACAACATAGCATACTTAGCATTTACCATGAAGGTTGTTCAATATAGCGAATAGGCAATAAGAATCAAATATGATTATGAAAGAGATAAAGAAGGAAGATTTACTTGTTTAGTGTTGAGCATTAGATCACATTTGCAATCTATAATAAGCATGCATCTAAGTTACTAGAAACAACAATGCAAATACACAATGTTAGCTAGCCTTCTTATGAATACTCAACACTAAAATTTGTTGTAGATTGCAGATACGAAAATAAAATATATAACATCAAAGAAAACTAGAAAGAACTTGAAATTTGGGAGAACTAGAACATCCTACTAGTTGGATACTTTTTAAGCTTAGCGACTTAAATACATCACAAATTGATTGTTAGACGTGATGGGTTTTAATTAGTTATTATGGTGTATGAGCTTATGCTCCTTAGTGTAAGATGTTTTTTAATGTATTTAGTTAATAAGGGGGAGTGAATCCCCTAGGAGTCTCTTGAGAAGATTTAATCCAAGTGCTTGTAAGAATAAAAAAATTGATTAGTAGAAATAAAGATGGAGGAAAAATGGAAATGATAATCAATTTAAAACTATTAAAACCCTAAATCTAGTGCCTTGAGGGAAGCATTTGTTGGGCCATGGAATCAATTAGCAAATTGATTTCGTAAATAAGCAATCTTCAAGGGAGAATGGAAAACAAATCAATCTCTCTCCTTTTCTACCCCGGGAAACAAGTGGATCTCCTGCTCCAAGCTATGATGGGGTACCTATAATCATCAATAGACGAAGCAACCTATCCAAAAACAAAAGCCACCACAAGATTAGCTAAGTATTTAGTGAATGAAGTCAAAATAGATAACAAGAGGTTGCAAGAATCTAATTAATAAAACAACTCCAATTCATAAAAGACAATGTTGCAACAATTATCTTCTATTTTACTAAACACAAAGTAAAATTACCACAAATTTACCTCAAACCCTTTTAAAGATTTTGCTTCCACCAAGCCAAGAACTAAGTAACATGCACCAACAAGAATAGCCTAAGGATACTAGAGAAAAAGATTCAACAAAGTATTATTATTTCATTCCAATATTTTTCGACCCTTTACAATGAGTTCATGGCTCCCTTTTATAGCCTAACGAGGTGAATTGCTCAAGAGAAGTGGTCAAAAAATTGCTACAAAGTGGTCATGATCTCAAGGATAGGAAATACAAGATCAATGGTCTAGATCATTCATTTACATCAAGAAGTATTGCCATTAAGCCAAATCGTTGAGCCTTAGTGGGGCGAATTCAACACTTGACTTGTAAATAATAATAAATAATGCTAATACCATGGCTCTTCTCCAATCCCTTGAGCAAAAACCAAGGGATAAGCTGAAGCAAGGTACCAAAAACCATGGGTGGTTTCCTCAATCCAAGCGTTGGTCAAATAAGCCATCAATGAGCAAGTCATGGAGCCCAACAATCCATGCCAAGAGAGATCGATCCATGCGTGAAAGAGAAAATGAGTGGCCAAGATCTAATTTGGAGGTGAGATATGTGCTAGAAGATCCCAATATGCCTCAACATGTGTGCCAATGAGCCACATCATCCAAAATGCCTCCACATGTGCATCACTATGCCACCTAAGCAAATAGACCTTAGGTAAAAATAAAAAATGTAGTAATTTCCGCAAATAAATGATAAAGTGCAATCTCAACTGAGAATAGAAGATAAAGCACACTTTTAACATCTCAATGGAAAATTAGACTTGACTTAGGCTCTTTCAAATAAAAACTTTACTATTGCCAAGTATTAATCTGCCATATGCATGAAATAATCCTATAGAAACCCCATGTTCCTGGGAAACCCTCCAGATGGTCAACGCTTTGGCAAATAATGGTTGATCTACATAGAAGGGCCAAATGAGTGTCCAAAAATGCCCAGGTTTTGTAGAGAAAGTGGCTGGATTGTTCCCATGCATGATCATGAAGTTTTTAGGTTGCTCGTTGACACTGCACTGAATTACCCTTGTAGATTTGACCAATATGAGAGAACACTCTTACATGTGAGCATGAGGGTTGAAAGTAGAGCCAAATGGGTATCAAAATCCATTAGTAGATCTAAAATACATTGAATATATCAATCCCATGCATGTCAATGAAAATCAACAAGGTAGACACTAGGGAAAGGCCCACCACCTTTCTAGAAGAGACTAATCTGAGGTAGTATTGATCAATTTGATGCAATATACTTGAGTAAGTGGTCAAATGGGCATCTAGATATGTGCTCAGAATGATTGAATCACAAGTACAACTAAAGATATGAAATAATCTCATCATGGCCACTATACAACATTGATACACTAGCACTGAATACTTTGTAACTCTGAAGAAGACTTGATGAAACCTTTGTAGCATTGGAATGAAGATGTACTATGATCGTGTCCCTAGTGGACCAACATCAAAGGATTTCCACATGCACAGGAACATAATAAATGCAAGTGATCATCAAATTGAATCATCATATAGCTAGTCATGATAATATATCAACACTACAGCCCACAGGGGTGTAGCTCGACTGGCGATTCACTTGAAAATGAGATGTTATGTTGTAATAGAGGTCACAAGTTCAAAACACCCTTACTTACATGTGCCCCATGCTTCTGAGCTATGTGGGTGCACTTAGGGGTATAGTGGTAACAGACAAGATTGGAACCCTGGACCCCGTGTCACACAAGTACCGGCCCCATCCCAATTGTCGATTCCCCTAGTACAATATATATATATTCATACAAGTTTCTACAAAAAATTATTTACTAACTAGTACCGTGATAATATCTAAGTGTTTGCAAGGACAATTTTCTTCTCAAGGGTGGATTATAGATGAAGTAGACCAGCTTTGGACAAGTGAGGTTTTTAGTCAAAGGTGACTGGTTGAATTAAGATGTAGGACAAAGGAAAGCTCAATGATCTTCACCAATAGGGCAAACAATAGAGAAGCGTATCACAAATGGGTTTGTGTAATGAGGTATTACCCCCTTAACCTTGACAATTGGATTGCACCCCCCTTTACTTCTTGTTTTATTAGCTCCTTTTGGGACTTGTCTTCTTTTCTTTAGTGGACTCTTTTATTCTTATACTTCTTTATTTTTGGAGACCTTGGCCTTTATTTTCTTTGGAGGTCCATGGCAAGTAAGACTTGTTTCTTTCTTCTTTTGCTTGATTTTTGCTTTGAATTGATATTCTTTTCTTTTCATTTTGCAAGTACAAGCAGCCTTGGATTGGGAGCTTTCTTTACATGCCCTTTTTGAGGTGAGGCAAGATAAGAGGAAGAGCCTTCATGTTTTAGGTCTAGGAAGGAGCATTGCTCCATGGCAACTCTCTCTCCTTGATGAAAGTCATCCCCAGGGTTTTACAAGTGAGCCTTGTATATTGAATTGTTGCAACACAAGGGGTCACAAAGGGGAGGTCAAGAGTCAATTCATCAATCTTTAACCAAATGATGCTGACCAAAATATGAAGTGCAATGGATGTTGGATGAATGACAATAAGGTGAACCCGAAGAAGGGGGTAAAAGTCCTTGCAAGTACTAAGAATCACTTTAGCTCAATGGTACATAAGTAAATCAAGAATCTACTACCCTCGTCAACCAACTGTGTGATACTACTAATTATACTCATCAAATGATTAATACATCACTTATGACAACATCAACATATAGTACATCATCACAAAATATATTGTGGCATGGCATAGTACTAAAAATATAGCATATATCACATGAACATAACATCACATCATCAAAATGAGACCCGAGAGCAACAAAAATGGGCCTCAATACTCTGGAATGCAAAATGCTCTGAAGGAAAAACAAGTCTAAAAAATAGTATGCCTGTAAAATGTGGCATAACAAGTACCTAAGGGGAATAATTAATGTAATGTAGTCATAATCATGAAATAAGACCCACCTAATAGTTGGTGAATAATAATCCACGAGGGTGTAGCTCAATCGATGATTTGCTTGATATGAAGGACATGTTGTAAATGGATGTTACATGTTCAAATCACCCTGGCTTGCCCGTGCCCCATGCTTACGCGTTGTGTGGGTGCACCTAGGAGTATATTGGTAGTGGACGAGATGGGACCCTTGGACCCCGTGTGGCGTGAGTACCAGCCCCATCCCAGTTGTCAATTCCACCAGTTACAAAAAAAAATGGTAAATAATAAATAGGCCCACTTAGTAGTTTGATGGAATAATATAATAATATTAAGGGTAGTTGGCCTAGACCCAAAGAATACTCATAAGAAAATATAATAGACATTAATATCATTGTATTGGACATGTTGAGAAATGTATTATAACATTGAACAACTTCTTCCATAAGAAGTAATTGATGGTGTTACCCAACCTTGAGAGTTTTATCTATATTCGTGTATTTATACTTGTGTGGATGCATTTTACTATTCTAAAGCTTAAAGGTTTTTATCTATTATCTACCCAGGTTCACTACAAATGGTATTAGAATTCTTTCTGGGGCAAAAAAGTAGAAAAAAGGTTCTCCTCTTCGCAAGTTTTTCAAGAGAAAAAAGAGGGTCACAACCCTCAAAGCCATTCATGTAGCTTTTTTTTGTAGAATCTAATGGAACAAATTACCCAATTTCGAAAAAAAATGTTTAAAATGGATTCCGAAAAATGATGATATTGCTTAATTAAAATAAACTATATTAAGGTTATTTTGTTATAGCCATGATATTTTTTTAGTATTGCAAAGCAAATAACTTTTAAGAAGTTATTCAAATTGAAGTTGGACTTTATTGAGTATTGCAAAGCAAATAACTTTTAACAAGTTGCTCAAATTGAAGTTAGACTTTATTGAGTATTGCAGAGCAAATAACTTTTAACAAGTTGCTCAAATTGAAGTCAAACTGCAGTGGGGTGACAAAGCACTTCAATGGCTTCAATTTGACATATTATATGATATACTTATGACTCATATTGAGTAAGTTAAGGCCCTTTCAAATCGCTGCCTCCAAATTCTAGCTGCACAAGGTAGCTTCATTGAAAAATAAGCCATTTCTAAATAACCCTAGTTATATTTTTTGGGTTTTCACAAGCAAGAAGCATTTCACAAAAAATATGATGGTATTAGTATCGAAGAACACATACATAAGTTGAAGCCATTATGGACAAAGAATTGGAGAACTTGGCTAAAGCCCAATTTAAAAGACGATGCTGCCATATGATAGAAGTTGTTTAATTATTGAGAAGATGATGAGACTTTTAGATGAAGCATGTGAATAAGTATTTTTAGAAAAGTGGTCCCATGTCAAAATGCAAGATAGAAAAAACACCAAGGATATAAATTCAAGTGAAAACTTTATATTACAAGAATATAGAGAAAGCTATTAAAATACGGTAACACCATCAATTACTTTTTATGGAAGATATCATTCCACCAACCATGCTTGTTAAAATACAATCCTCAACATGTTCAATACAACGATACTCATGAATATATATACTTTGTTATGATCAATGATACTTGTGTATATATATTTTCTTATGAGTATCCTTGAAGTAAATGCCAACTACCCTTAATTATTACATTATTCCCTCCAACTATCTGGTGAACCTATTTATCACCAACTACCAAGTAGACCTTATAGGTACCTCCCTAGGTAATTAATATTACATTATTTATTCTCTCTAGATCCCTCCCTAGGTACATTGGGGATAAACAACCAATTGGATGAATATGACTGCAATCATTGGTAAAAATTCTAACATCGAGCAAAAGGTATGCAGCAAAAATTATAACATCCAGCAAAAGGTATGCAACTTTAGATAGTGGATGTAAACCAATCCTTTCCCCAAGGTATGAATCGATCGTGGCTTAATGCCTTTGCTCTTTGAATTTTACTTGATGTTTAATGTTGTATATTACCTTACAATACTCTTGCTTCACTATTAGCAAGCTTATTAGAATTACTAATTTTACTCTGGTATATTGATTCCACAACTATTTGAGCATTTACCCGGAACAAATCAAGATCAGCACAGATTCGGTATGGCAGGCAACTGACAATCGCATCTTCCCCAAAGAATACCACACAGTTATACCACTAAGCTTCAAGAGTAGTAGCTCGGACTTGCACTACCACCTAGGCACATATAGACTGCAAAACCTCAGCCCTCCATTAAACTATCCTTACTACAATGTAAACCTAAGTTGCACTGAAGCGGATACGAAAACGGATACGGATACGGGGGGAGACACGGATACGACAAATTTTCAAAAAAGCCAGATACGATACGGCAGGGAAACGGCATATATATATATATATATATATATATATATGTATATATATATATATATATATATATATCGTCATCATCATAAATATTATCATTGTCATCATAATCATCATAATCATCATAATATTATCATTGTACATCATCATCATCACCTAACACTACTATCAAATATCATTAATCATACATGTAACATGATACTATGAATTTTTTTAACTAATATCATTTGAATCCTCATGCTCAGAGTCAGAGTCATCATCTATGTCCTCAACAAAAGTAGACCGAAAATAGGGATCCTGAGCCTGGCTTGATTCCCCTGGGCTTGGAGGCACTCGTCCAACACCAATGTTCATATTCTCTAGCTATGGAAGTGGGTCGAAGTCCATTTTAAGACAGAGGAGTTCAACAATCAACACCACCAACATCAAGGTACACAGAGGGGTTGATGTGCTTGATTGAATCCAGTGGCAACATTGCAATCCTGAAATCCTAAAAACTGTTAAGTCTGTTGAATTCTGAATGGGACTAAAAAGTCTACTTTTTGCATATGAAGGCCGATGAGGTTGGAACCACTCTCAAACATCCTGAAACAATTAATGGTAATGTTAAAAATTTAAGTAAAAGGATGGAAAATGAAATATAAGGAGAATGTCACTAAAAGGATGGAAAATGAAATACAAGGAGAATGTCACTTTTACTTTAAGAATTTAATATTACCATTTAATATTCTTTATAGCTTCCATGGAGAGGTTGTGGGTCCTTCAGGGTTTCAATGTAGACCAAGGAAACAATTAAAAAGTCGACTTCAGGAATAAAAACGGTTAGAAACGTGGCCCTCTCTCTCTTATACGTTTCACAATTCCCCTGAAACGTATCCAAAACCCTTGAAATGTATCTATACCACTCTGATACGTTTCAATGACGTTTCAGGGCCGTATCCCCTCTGTTTCAGGATCCGAAACGGGGAACAGCGTTTCAGCAAGGCTACTGTGACGTTTCCGGTAACTTAGATGTAAACACAAAATGAAAAATCACCTTGCCGATTGGAACAATTTTGCAGGATGTCAATGAAGTGCAAGATTTAAACTTTAACCATATATTAACTGTCAAATTCCAGGCCTGGTGTGTAATAAATCAAACCGAATATTTACCATAATTATTACTGCAACGAACTTTTCGTGGCAAACTTGATGTTCTCCCCATGTATGATCTACTACAATAACCCCAGTAACCCAGTTTTATTACGTAGCACATGGGAAGATTAAAGCCCACCACCATTGTCTGCAATATTTCACAAACACTGGAGAATAACATGATGCAAACTCTCTCTAGCACTACAACACAACGAAGATTAGCATAGATCCACCTCAACCCAGATTTATTAAGCACCAAGTGGGGTCAAAAGAATAATCAGGAATAAACCTCTTGGTGCTTTGAAGATATAGGGTAAGCTATTTTTTTATACATTATGGTGATTAATAGTTAGCATTTTTTCCATGAAGATATGGGGAAGCTATTTTTTTATACATTATGGTGATTAATAGTTACCATTTTTTCCATGTTTACACCCCGGACACATTATGGTAGTTAATGGTAATCTTTTTTGCCCTTCTCTACACAACAGCCCTATAGCCCGGAAGTCTTTTTCCTCGTTTACACTACGGATTTTTTTTTTTAATTTTGGTTTATTAGTGTTACAGCCACAGGTTACCCACGGACCCACACTCTTCCACCCCAGATGGAGAGGGCACTGAGAGAGAGAACACATCAAAATATCAAATTGGAAAATAAACACATTCAAGCTTTTAAATATTAATCATACAATCAAAATTGGAACAATACTAAATAAGCTCCTCTTGCATTAAATTTACAAAATTTACAATAATCTGAAAATCCAAACCATTCCAAGGCACATACTCATCTATAGATAGATTTGTGTATCACTCCATGTCCATGCCTTGGAAAACTGCCTCTTCATCACTTATCATCTCATCAGGAGATGAGTCATAAATGGCGAGCTTGCTGCAAACAGAAAAAAAAATGCCCTGTTAAGTACTACTCCCTTAATCAAATTTTGTAATAATATCATACTTGATATAGTACGATTTACCTCATATAGCGACAACTGAAGCAGAGAATTCGCTTCAACTTCTTGTTATAGAAAAAGAAGTTGAAAAACCATCTGCAGTGAACAAAAATGAGGTTATATATTCTTGGTCTTAATGGTTGCATGATTGAAGTACCAGTTTTCATGGTTGCCTTTAAATAACTTCTTTCATTCAAGCAAGACATATCTTCAAAGGCAGGTCATCCTGCATAAAGCAGGACGAGGTTCCACTAATGGATCCCCCCCTGATTATAGAGTTGACCACAGGAAAGATTTATGTCTAACATGTATAACTTCCTGGAATCCCACAGTTATTTAATCTTGACAATTTATGTATACTTTGGCATCACAGTGCAACTAGATCAAAGACTTTTAAAAGAGAACACAACATCTGGGCATGGGATTCTAACAGCGGCCAGCCTGATTTCAGCTACCACACCCCAACAAGCTTAGGGGATTCTACAGACTGAATGTGCAACAAGTAGTCATAAATTTGGACAATATGCTTTTTACCCACATATTGTGTCCATACTGAACACAAATGTAATTGATGCATGTTATCTCTAAAACTAGTGTAAACAGTACTGAGTACACATATGGAAGTCAGTGCCTTCGCCAGTGATATCTGCTTTAAAAATATGGTTTGATTTTATCCAGGGTCTGTTATTTTGTAATGAATACTAACATCATTCCTGTTTCAAAGAAAGGATCCCCTTCTACGACTGGCATGTAACTGTACATCTCGCACTCTGCCAGGTCAATCACCTGCCCATCATACAATTGTTAGTAAAATTACAAAGTTGCACATTCTCTTAGAAAACATCCAGCAATACTACAACATTGACAGAAAACAGGTAATAGCCATTGCCAGAAGAACTGCTTTGACTGAACAGTGAATGTAGATTATAGATGAGAAATGGTGTGGAAGGAATGCAGTTTCCAGACCTCATCAATTGCTTTCCAAATATTCTCTAGAAGAGGTGTGTCCTCCCCATTATCCTCAATCCACACCTACAATTGATAAAACAAAATAGAATATAACTGATATCTCATTATAATACCACTTTAAATTAAAACTTAGCTAATAGAAACTATAACCCCAACAGGATTAGATTTGCAACTACCTTTTCTGCTTCAAGCAAGTAATTTTCAATCTTTTGCTTCACAGTGTTCAATCCACATTCCTTGGAGAAATGGTGAGCTTGTATCATGCTTATTTATGGAGTCCAAGTTGAAAAAATGAAATTTTTTAGAAATCATAACAATTAATGAGCACAGAAAACCAGCTACTATCTTTCAATATAAGAGAGCTGTGATATTGAATCAAGTATGCCACTGTCATGCACTGCGTTCAAATCTTTACTTGATTTCAAAGTTACTGATCAATGGAATAGACATCAAAAGAATCCTCTATGTCATAGGAAATGGAGAGAATTGAACTCTCAGCTCCTTCTAGAGCAACGGTCCACCAAACCGCTTGTCAACCTTTGACACCACTTCCTATCTTCACAAGGGAAAGGATATATGGCGGGTTGCAATGTCACCCGCAGGTCTGACATTGGCATTACCCAAATATTCTTCCCTCTATTTGTTATTATCAATATAAGAATGATGATTGAACAACAAAGATTTCCATACAAAAAATTCTTTACCTGAAGTCATAGTCTGGATACATGTGGTTCAGAGTCAATATAAGATGAATCAACGTCCTACGACTGGCATGAAAATAAGTGATTGTAAGCTGTCAATGTATGATCAACTTTAAATAAAACAATTACATTCTTGCTAAAATGGTGTTAAACTATTAGAAGATTAAGAAGTCATTGCCTGATCTTCTAGAAAAAGCAGACCTTTTGCCGAAAACGAATTTTGAGAGTAGTACCTTGTTGAGCTACAAAGAGGGCCCATTGGAGACGAGGAATGGTTTTCAGGAGACTTTGTAAGATAGTCCAAGACCTGGCAGACCAAAGGTACACATTCCTTTACAAATTAGGTCAAAAATGTTTCACAAAGACTCGATAGAGAAGGCTATACATAATGCTAAGATATGAAAATGAACTTCTATATAGGAAAGATAACAAGACTTCTGCCACAGGTAATCGTATCCTCGCACACAAATTGAACACCACAAGTTCAAATAACTAATTAAAGGTTGTGCCAGTGTCAAAATTAATGAATGCATTGATCCCAGACTTGAAAACTAATAATAGGAATTTTCTTCATTAGAAAATAAAAGCCTCTATTTTTCCATCCAAATGAAAATAAGGTCAATTATAAAAGCCTTGAAGCCTGAACGAGAGCTGAATATGAAGAAACCTTTCTCACTGAATGTGGCATTGCCCTACTGTTTCAATCTCTGATTGGCATCTTCTTTGCACCTAAAGATGCAGATTGATTAGGGGGTAATTATAGATAACAGTGTGATTAGGAGCTTACAATGGTTTGAAACTTGATGAATGTAATCAATGGTTAGCTTTTCAGGAAAACACAGACAGATTTCAATCGATGGATAATTGAAGCTACCATGCAGGGTAAAAGATATAGAAAATTGAATGTTCCCTCCTTTTGACCTTTAAGTTTCTTAAAGCTTCCATTCAGTTTCACAGCTCCATGCACGACACTTCTCTACATAGGTCCCAGTCTCATGGGCAATTGTACTTAGTTAGAAAAACGAAATAATATTAATGACCATCACTGGACAAATGTGATACAAGGTACTGATAAGTACATGCATATCTTTTCTACTACAAAGGACTCAAATCACCTAGGCAGCTAAGCTTACCATAATCCCCATTTGTACTAATAGGCAATAGACTTGCAAGAATCTAACCATACGTGGGATCAAATCGAATAGAAGACAGTGGAGAGTTATATGGAGAACTTAGATAACACACCAATTTATAAGATGCAAGGCTACCATCAAACTTAAAACCAATTTCTTGCCTCCTGATCCAAGCTACTATCAAAATGGCAACTGTACTTAATTTGGGAAAAGGAAAAATTATCGTGCTAGATGTAATTAATGAGACTGAAAGTACATGCACAATCATATATAGTTGATACATTAGAGGCACATATTCCCTCTTGCTCCAAGCTACTATCAAAAGGGAAACTGTACTATCTGGAAAATGCAAGTTGTAATGCCCAAATGTGATTAATCATTAATGAGACAGTAAGCATAGCAGCAAGATTTGGCCGCATTGAACTTTGGTGTATGCAAATTTGCATGGAATTCAAAATTCAATGGATATTCGACATATTATGGATTCAAAAGTTAACTAAATGCTTAAAAATATTTACAATTTTAAACTTCTAAAGATTGACAAAATGCTATTATGTGTATTGAAATTATTTAAATGGTTAAACTTCATGCTATAGTTTGACACTGTTCGTTAGAATTTAATTCCTGAGATAAAAGTGGAACTTCAACTAAACTAGCTAATGCTCAAGCTGTAGTTTAACTTCTAAGTTCTAACAATTCAACTATGCATTAATTTTTAATATAAAAGTGGAACTAGAATAGCAGCATAGCCACTGATAGCACATACTATTTGTAACTTTACAATCCAGAAGACAATGGCCACATTCGTGAAATTTCAGCCCATATGCATTTCCATATAAATGAATATAAACTCAAATGGCATAAGCAAGAATGATTTTGCAGAGCAAGACAAAGTAAAGAATGGATACACAAGTGACAAAACCACAGGAATCATTTCAAACAAATGTGTGACTATTATTCCACGCGATTTTTAAATGAGCATTGAAGTCACACATTACTTAATCAACTTAAAAAACTACACACATTGAGGCCATAAGCCCGGACTTTTAACTTGATTTAAAATTTATCTATATCATGTTGTTTCATTTTTAATTTTGTGTTAAACACTTATTTGTTAGACTCTATTTTTTGAAAGTAGTAATTTTCATGGGACTGGTGAGGGAATGAGGATGATCAGTGTATATATATACATGTCACATTGTTATATCATATGTTTCAAATTTGAGATATGTTTCAAGTTTCTTAGAATGAAGGAAGGATGCTCCTTCAAAATTTTGAACGGGTTTATGTATATTTTTAAATTTTCTAAAATTTGAAAAATGCATTTTATACATACGATGTCTACTTCCATATTCTAGTCGTACTAGATTTTCTCCTTACGTATTTTCTATGTACCGAGTCATATTCATATCCAAATCTTGCTACTATGACTGCAAGTATATGCACAATCATTGATACATTAGAGGCTCAAATCACCTACATGACTTAGATTACCATCAACCCTAGCTGTTCTAATGAATGCTAAACTTAGAATTAGAATTCAGGAGGTCAAAAGGAGGAAAAGGCACGTAACAAAACCAGATGGCTTAGAAGAAAAGGCACCAACTTGTAAGATGCAAATCTACTATCAAATTTAAAATAATTCTAATGAATGCTAAACTTAGAATTAGAATTCAGGAGGTCAAACGGAGGAAAAGGCAGGTAACAAATTCAGATGGCTTAGGAGAAAAGGCACCAATTTGTAAGATGCAAATCTACTATCAAATTTAAAATAAACGTCTTGCCTCTTGCTCCAAGCTTCGTGACAACTTCTTATCTATACCTGCAAGCTTACCTGAAAGAGAAATAGGATGGCCGCATTAGTGTGATTGACACAAATTACCAGCACTTCTAGATGCAATGTTAACATTTATACTTTCTTACTTGCATGTCACAACAGCTTGACTCTACTGAGAGATGCCAAAGGCACAGAAAGTTGTTTGAAACTTTGAATCACTTTGTTTGCACTGTAAAGTTTAAATCTACTGATTGTAAGAGTTAAGTTGCTAACTCACTTAAGTGCCTCGTAGTTCTTTGATTTAATGCAAGATTTGGTTTTGGTAATTAGAATAAGCATCTGGATTTCTTAAAAACATGACTACTTTTGGCTGCAAAAGTTAATTCTACTAGTTGAAAAATTAATCACAGCCAAGAAAAAAAATATAGAATATATTTTGAAAAGCTGCAAGGAACAGGAGAGAAAATGATTACAGGAATAAGCTTCCAGGACACCCTTGAGAACACATTCTCCAAGATTAACATGGTTCAAGAAGGTGTTTAGCCTGAAGAACAAATAATTGAATGAGTCTTTTGAATTATCCATTGATTCTAATTGTTATGTTCAAAACAAATGCAATAATAGAATAAACTCAACATATTTTGCTGAGTTCTTATTCCACTGCTGTGCAGTATTAGTGAAAACTATGTACAAGAGAGAAAACACTATGTACCTGGCAAGAGGAGTGTATTCGAGGAACTTCATGATACAAATTTTAAACTGTTCTGCTGCATAAAATAAACCACGATTGCTCTGAAAGCAATAAATCTTAGAATATGGTGACAGTACTTCTTAATCAATGATCATTTCTTCAACAACTTAAGGTAAACGCCTTGAATGCTCAACTGTATCAGGTTCCAAGGTTCCAATATGGAAGCAATCATGTCCCATACTGCACCCAATTGTTTGATTCAGAACAGAATAGCCAGAATATATATAATTTTGCACCATCAAGATGAGAAATAGTGTAATGCGTGTGACATGAATGTAATTCATTTTATGAAGAAGGTGACAGTCCACTTTATTTCAGGGAAAAACTAACAATAAAAAGTGGATACAAATCTGCTCCCATTTGCTATACCAAAATTTGTGGAATAATACCAAGGCAAAAGGCCACAAAACTGAGAGAATAATTCAGTTCTTTCTTTAAGAGGAGTTAGTATACAAGCATGCATGCACACACATATATATATGATCTAGGTGGCCATCCAAATCTGCCCATCTCAGAATCTGTGCCAGTTTTACAGGTCAGCAGGTCGTTAACTACCGACAAAATTTTCAGTTCCTTCCTTTGTGTTTTTGATGATTTCACTGGCCATGACCCCTCCGAAGGACCCAACCTGCCAGCCAAACTTATAGAGCTTGGAATAAGCTTTGTAATGGTCCAAAGAACAAACACCTAGTGGAATTGGTATGCAAAAGTTATGCCCCTAGGAAGTTAACATTCCAACCAAGCTCATCAGGACCTGCCCTCCTTTCACCATTTCAGTTCCTAGGCTAAGGCGTTTGGGATCTTAGGAATTTTGCCTCCTATGGTTTTGGGCATTATGCTAAAATGCAGTTTCAGCCTATTGTAATTTGTTTTTGGAAAATGAGCGTAACCATCATATCTCTTCTTAGAGGTACACTACCTCGATTCTAGACACTATGTTTTGTTGTGTACATTGTAGTGTTTTTAACCAGTGATTCATTAATAGAATTTGGTTTTCACTGTATAAGGTGTTTCACCATGCTCTATTTTCTGCAATAGCATGTTTTTATTAATTTCATTCTCGATACAGATAGATCAATATATATTTGGTAAATAAATAGGCAAATTTAGATTACTAAGTTACTAACTATATACAGGCTACAGCAGATTACAGAATATCAGCAAAATATAAGGGATCGTTTAACTTGGTTCTTGGATCTAAAATTTCGGTCTGAGATACTGATGCTATCCATATTTGAAACCATGAACTAATCAGAAAATACCCTCTGCTTCTACATAGTGTCCACGTTCATAAGGTATAAGAAGCTGCTGGTCATATGAATAGCCAACTGTTTTAACAGAATTTTCGAAGAAAAGAACAATTACTATTGGGGCTAGCCAACTGTTTTAAGTTTTTAACAGAGGTTTTAAAAAGAAATAACAATTACTATTGAAGCTACTGTACAAAATATAAGCTACAAGACAAAATATAGAGCCTCTTATGTGTCTACTGGTATTAATCAGCAAAAACTAGACACTGAAGTTGGTGAACCTTTGAGGCAATGTCTAACTGTTAACTAAACGCTCCATGTTTAAAATCGCCATATGCAGGAGTATAAATGTGAATCTGGGAACTGCATTTTGTTTAATGAACTCGACGTTTCGATCCCTACTCTGGGATCATCTTCAGGATCCTGAAGATGATCCCAGAGTAGGGATCGAAACGTCGAATTCCATTAAACAAAAACACAGCTCCCGGATTCACAATTAAATGTCCCATTCCCAATAACCTTCACTGGAATCCAGCAAACCAAAAATTCTTGAATTTGATCCATCTGTTGTTCAGATGGCAATTTTATCAATCTGGGTCAGTTCAGAGACCCCAGAAAACCCTTGCATCGCAGTTTAAAATAGGTAAGATTGCAGTTTTGAATTGCTGAAGTTGCAACTCCTGTATTCAGGACAAAATCGTGCCGGCAAAAACTTCAAAAAGAAGGGCTCTTAAGTTTTTGCTTAGGCCACACCAACTTGCAACACCCTGACATCTGCTACTAGTGTGAATCTCCCAGCTGAGCTTCCCCTGTCAAAGATCCTGCCCGATCAGTCTTGAAATGTTGGGATTGGCCTTAAAGCTTCATGGTTTTCCTCTCCTGTCTGACTTGATGGACTTCCCCGAGGCATGCTCCTACCATCTTGGTCAAGACTCAAGATATCTATTTTCCTGTCAAGTCTCTTCCTTCTGCTTTTGGCAACCTAAACATCTGACCACTATATCCCGTATCTGCCAACTTGCATTCAAAGTCCTTGCGAACAAGTTGCACCTGCCTTTGGTATGTCCCAGGTCTTGCAGAGGGAAGCTAGTGCCCATGTTACTAGATAAGAGAAACATGAAATGAAAGTTGAAACACACAACATATAGTGCAAGAGGGAAGCTAGTGCCCATGTTACTAGAAAAGAGAAACATGAAATGAAAGTTGAAACACACAACATATAGTACAAGAAACACAATTTCTCAGTGTCTCACTAGTAACATTTATTAGGGCTTTTCTAGGTGCCAGAAACAGCATTTCTAACATGTTTCCCATTTCTAATGGATTACAGCCAGAAACAGGCCTGGACCATCACATTCCTGGTAACAAGGTAACAGGTTACAGAGTATGGTTGTGAACAGTGACTGATCTAAATTGGAAAGTCCAAGGGAAACGAGGGAAAGAAGGTGAAGCTTCAACTGTAGAATGATAATTGGTGGGAAAAGTACAAAAGGTGTCATTCATAGCCCCTATAGCAAAAGTCATTAGACATGCAGATTCACATTCTTAGTCCTGGTGATATTTATGAGAACCTTGATATCATGCCAAGCCAAGTGAGAACTGTCATTCATGCGAAGGAGCCCACATTCGAGTTCTACACATTGGAGACTAGACCCATTATTCAGCATATATGGGAATTCATGAACACACTATTGCACATGGTAGCATATGCACTTAATCCACAATAGTATGTGGAAAGGCCTGGGAAAGTTCCTCTTAATATGATCAAAATGCTTAGAGGTGTTTCAAACAGCCATTTCAAAGATGTTTTTTCTAGATGAGAGCAAGATAATTCAGGGACAGTTTCTTCAAATGGTAAAACTTAGTGGCTCATTTCAAACACCAAATGTGAAGGGTGATTTACAAGAGGTAGCCAAGGAACCCAAGATGAGGTGGAACTAGAAGACCAAGAATAGGCTATTTAAGCAAGGCTAATGGCTTGCTCAATGCTTTTTAACATTTACAACTGTGTTATTTGCAAAAGTAATAATGCTTTTATAATTTTTATTTAATTTTATTTTGAAAAATACTTTTTATATTCACATAAACGTATCTACAAACAAAAGTGCAGCACAAGGAAGGGTATATACAATGCCCATCATACCCTCTTTCTCAAGCTAAGTAAAGCATAAATAAAGTCAAAATACACATCAGGAGCCAGATTTCTGGCATCATTGATCAATAAGACTCCCTTAACCAAAAGTTGGTGATGTATCTCATCTTTCCATAAATCAATAAAGGTCGACACAATACTTATCTCTTGATCAACACATACTTGCACCTGAGTTTCCAAATCACAAACAGTGTGGAAATCCTTAAACAATGCCATAGACCAAGGAAGGAATCCTGCACAAGAGCTCACCCATCCCCCAAAACAACACTCCAATACAACTTAGCTTGTTTTGGAAAAAGCCAAAATGTTGATCCTCAATGTAACTCCAACACTGCCTGCTAAACCAACAACCCCAACAAATATGCTTCACTATTTCCGATCGCTGTCATACTAGGCACAAACCATCTGAAAGGGCAATCATAGCCAACCTGGATTTAGATGGAAATTGGAATCCCCTAATATATAACCAACCAAGAAAAAATACACAGCTTATATGAAAGGCACACCGACCGCACACTATGAAGACGACAAACCCACCGAACCTCATCTATCAAAGCCCACCCCGCATTAAGCAATGACGATAATGGTTGTCTTTGATGAAAAGCAGAGTAGAGATACCGAAAATCATATTGAATCAATGGTGAAGAAGCCCCTTGATGCTATTCTACACTCCAAGACCTTTCCAACGGTCCAAGAATCGCCTCAATCAGAGTCCGTATGAGGAAGATATGCCTCTGGCAAGTTGACCTATCCAATTGACCACCATGGTACCAAGTGCATTCCACGTTAGCGATCATTTCTCACACATGTGGAGCTAGTCACATGTGGAATTTCAAAAACATTCTAGAATGTCCAAAAACCTAACCCTAATTGGGAATTGAGGCATGCAAAAACCCTAAAATTCACCCTAGACGGCTATCAAGCTATGATAAATATTAGGCCATTAGGAGAAGAAAGGGTTCCATTCTTATGGTGTTATTGTGTTGTTCCATAATTGAGCAACATCACGAGTGGATATTAGAGCATAACAAAGAAAGTAGGAGATCTTGTAGTAGTCATTCTAGCCACAGAGTCATAGGTAACTCCATAGAGAGCACCATTTCCTTTGTATTTTCATCTTATATGAAGAGCAAGGCATAGTCCTCATTTCGGGCTAGGTTTTTTCCCAATAGTGGGTTTTCTCAAGCTAAATCTTGTGTTATTTTTGTGGATTGTGTATTTCTTTGCTCTAGTTATTTTTCTTACAGTTCCAGTTATTTAGAATTCAGTGGAAATAAGCTAATAAAAAGAACTAACTGTAAGATTCATTGTGATGAATTCTTCCAGAAGAAATATCCACGGCAGTTTACGGATCATATTAGTATCAGAGCAGCTTTCTTTGGGGTTTTATGGGAAATTGCAGGATCTAGTGGCGAAATAAAGAAAAAGTCTATTAGCAATATTGTCATTGATATTTGTTACACAGTACCAATACTTGTTTACATTCAGATGTCTTCCCAAGGAGAGGGGTCGCCTTTTTTTCAGGGCCATGATGGGGGGTATTATCACGCTTTCTGAGAGGTGGTTATGGTTGGACCCTTTGATCCTTCCTTTAGGAGTACTAATGGGGGGGTATTATCACTTTCTGAGAGGTGGTTATAGTCGGACCCTTTGATCCTTCCTTTAGGAGTACTAATGGGGGGTATTATCAGCACTTTCTGAGAGGTGGTTATGGCCGGACCCTTTGATCCTTCCTTTAGGAGTACTATGGCTTAGTGGCATTGTTGATTGCCTCATTTTGGGACTTGTAGCCCTGAGGTTGGTGTCCAGGGCTCCTAGGGGCAGGTCATTGGGTCATGTTATCGAGCAAACTAGCAGGGCTAGTTCCCGATAAGCAAAAATAAGAATAGTGACCCAATGTCACCTCAGTCACGATCCTAACTTCTTCGGAAGTCAATAACCTCCAAGGAGAAGTATCCTTATGGAACCCTGTAGGACACTAGTACAACCAAAAAGACTATATTCTATACGCAAATACTAGTTAGACCAGTGCCTAAATGGAATCAATAAGTAATTAATCAATCAATATTAGTAAATGTAAATTAGGCAAAATAATATGATCAATGGAATCACCAAGTAACTAGTAAGAAATATCAACATGTAGCATAGCGATGTATAACCATGTAGTTTGAGAGATCACTTGATCACATATATCAGTAATGTATTACAGTTCCAAATATTAGTGGTTAACAATCAATATGAAAGGAAAATAACCTGGTATTCAACCAACTTCACCATGCATCAAACCTCACCAAGTACTGGTTACTTATGACAGTCAAAGTAGATTACATTCCAGTTACACAACCAACTAATTATCAATAGTATGCGTGTGATAGGTTTCAAAGTGTCAATCTCAGGGAAATATCATATAAGATCAAATTTGTACTTATTCAAAACATTCAATTTATCAAATCTGTGTATGAAGGTTAGTGCAAATCTGTAGCATAGGTAACCACTTACTTATGACATGAAATAAGTATGAATTAGTTCAATGTCTAGCATTGATAGAAAGTGTTCAATATCAAACACATATTAATCCAGAGACACCTTTTATACTTAACCAGCATATGTCATCGGATGTTTCAAGCCTTATCATGTAAGTAATAGTATGCATTCAATCACCAAGCCTAAATTAAGGTCAATTCAATCAATAACTTTCAGATCTGTAAGTGACAGTAGTTGTATAATATTCAGTGTGCAAACACTTGCATTCAATTATTAGTTTCACCTCTGTTTTCCTTGTATCAAGTTGTAAGCTAACAATTAGTCGCAGCAGTATTAGTGTATGAAATATGCTAACAATAATAACTCAGATTTTAATTACATTTGAAGAATAACATAGTATACTGTATTAGAATGATTTTCAGACCTGCTATATAATCTCAGAATTTTCCAATCAGCTTGTGACATAATCTTGCAAAAATCACTAATTAATATCAAATTTCTAATCTATCTTTTTATTCATTTCTGTTTTACTGTGTGCAGATGCTAGGGAAGCAGAGGGAGGAACACAGGGTCTGCAGTATTGCAGACCTATGTGAAGGTGTGAGAGGGTTCGGATAGGGCAGCAAAAGGGGAAGGAAAGGATAGCGAGGAAGAGGGAGAAGTGAAAGGAAAGAGAGGCAGAAAGGGAAGGCTGTGAGTGGAGGATAAGGAGCAGCGAAAGGGTGGAGCAGAGGAGCAGATCTGAAATGAAAAAGGGGGCAGCGAATAGGAGAATGAGGAGGCCGAGGGTGTGAAAAGGGAGAAGGGGTAAGGCCGAGTGGCTAGGGGAGTAGGGCGAAGGTAGGAGAGGTGAGAGGTAGGTTGTTTAGGGTTCTTTTAGGTCTGAAATTCAGGGTTTTAGGTTTTTGATTTATGATAGCTATAAGATAAAAAAAATCAGACCTAGATTACACAAAAAGAAGTAAATTTAACCACCACCACCACAAGAGAAGCAGTGAAGGTTGAAAAAATTATTGATAAGATCAGGCATATATAGGTTTTCAAGTACATAAGAAAATTCAAGAATCAAACAAAAGTACAAGGACGGACATGATCAACAATGAACAAAGAAGAACTTCAAGGTAGGAGAACCAAGTCTAGTTGCACCTAAAAAATAAAAGTTTATACAGGCCTGGAAAGATAATCAAGTCCCTAACAAATGGACCTTTTGAAGTATTGGAAGAGGTAGTAACAATGGCTACAAGCCTAGTCTACCTCCAGATGTGCTTAATAGAACCATCCATGCTTGATGAGAAAAACAAGGTGTAAGTCTTACCTTCCATAGAAGACTTAGCAAGAGAGCAAGCAAAGCTAGCATAATATATGCTTCTACAAAAAAGACCAAAGCAATCATATGGGAACGACAATAACTCTAGCAAGTTGGGGCAAAGGCAAAGTGGTACTCCGATGAGAAAGCTAGGGAACTTTTTGCCCATCTCTTTCAATGAAAATATTTTGGAGACCAAGAGCCTCCGAAAATGGGGAGGTATACTCTAAAATGGTTCAATATAATATTTGTCCTCTTTCTTGGTGCTTTATGGAGTGGAAAATTAGAGCTTTGTCCTTTGTTGATACCATTTTTAAAGACCGATCCTGAATCCTATTGAGCAAGATCAAAACTAAAAATTCTCTATTTCAAGCCTTCAACAATGTTTTGGGTGAAAATCTTAGAGAAATGGGTGTAGCTAATTTTGTCACTATCGATCTCATGGAGATCTTTCCAATGAGCTGAAGAATTTTGAAACCAAATTCCATATGAAAAACTTTTCCCCCAACAAGTTGATTGTTACTTTGACCACCACAATATAAAGTGAAAACCATGAAAGCCACATCAGACACTGATAGTCATACATGTGGAGCTAGCCACATATGGTCTTTCAAGAAAGTTATAGATAGTACAAAACCCTAACCTAAATGGATTAATACAATATTTGTTCTCTTCCTTGGAGCTTTATGGAGTGGAAAATCAAAGCTATGGCCTTGTTGCGACCATTTTTCAGGGCCAATCTTAAATTCCACTTAGCAGAGTCAAAACTAAAAAATTTACAAAACATGCAAAGAGCATTTCCTACTTGGTGGGCTCATCAAGAGCATTCCAATGAACTAAAGAAGTTTTGAGACAAAGTTGATATGAGAAATTTATGCCCTTGACAAGTCGATCATTACTTTGACCACCACATTACCAAGTGGAAACCAAATTAGCCCCTATTACTCACGCAAGTGGAACCAACCACATGCAGCCTTCCAAGAAGAATCTAGAGCATCCAAAACCTTAGCCTTAATCAAAAGTTAGGGAATGTAAAAACCCTAGCCCTAACAACTATCATGAACTTCACGTTTCATTGTTAATGTTGTCATGTTTTGTTCCATACACTGAGCAATGCAAAGAAGTGGGGTAATAAAGCAAAGAAAAGAAGAAGGCAACCCTATCATTGCCTATATCAAGACACAATGTCTATTTGCACCATATTGAGTTAATTTTTCTTTTGTGTTTGACACTATAAACCTAAGAATAATAAGAGCAAGACACAATCCTATTTATGGCTAGAGCTTTTGCCTCTCGAGTTTTCTCCAAGGTAAATCTTGTTCCGGTGGTGTTCTATGGTGAGTATAGATCAAATCTTATTTCTCAACTTAATTTTATTGATGAAAGCAATATGATTCTAATATTATGTCCTAATCATAAATAACCATTGCAAGGTAGAGTAGAGTCTCACTCCAGCTGAGATGACATATTAAAGATTTGTTGCGATGCACTATCCATTGGAATATCCTAGGCAAATTATAGATCAACTCAAGTGCTGATCCTTCAAAGAATAAGTCATGAAATGACAAACCAACTTTGTCCAGCAAAAGTGAAAGTGAATTCCTTAAAAAAAAACTTCTAAAAGTTAAGATTAGTTATAAAAAAAACTCCTTAGCTATAAATGTCATCAACTTTAATAATCCTCTGGACCTCTACTATGTCAAGAAAATGTGAAGTTGTCTTCGAGTATGGTTCAAACACGACCAAAGATTCTTCATTTTGGATGGCTCAATGCCCACTTTGTCTTTGTGCACATGTTTGTCAAGAACCATTTGATTTTGCCTTGATCTGATCCAATAACATCTATGGAATTTCTAATTCCACCAAAGTTCACCTTCTTGACAACCATGAAAAGTATTCAGTTTAATTTATCTGTTCAAATAGGAATTTGGACAAAGTTTAAAGATGGCACAAGTATTCCCTTCACGTCCCTCATCTATGGTGATAGCGGTCTGATCGGTGTCTGCATTTTGGGAGGTGGCCGGTCCTGGCTTTCGGATGGCTCCAGTGGTTCATTTTCTGTCCCCTCTGTGGGTCTCGGCTCAGGCGTCTTTGGCCCTCGTGTTGTTAGACTAGTAATCCTGGTTATATGCTGTTTTTGTTGCCTATGTAATTTCTGGATGCCCCGATGTCCCTTTTTGTCCCTCTTTTGGTCTTTTTGAGAAGTCGGCCACGCCAAGTCTCTTCGGTGTGGCAATTTTTGTATCATATTTTGCCCCTTTAATAGAAGGTTTCATGCTTACATAAAAAAAGAAAAAGAAAAAAAGATGGCACAAGTAGACAGATTCAAAATTTTATTTATTATTTACTAAAGTAATATAGGCTATGACTTCTCTTAAGGGTCCCCACCCCATATGGCTTCAGAGTAGAGAGTTGAAGCATGGATAACTAGGCCTCAGCCAGCATGGGGTACGCATATGCCTAGTTAACCAAAGCAGCGTAATCGAATGAATTTATTCTAAACGTGGTGAAGATGAACAACTCACTGTCATTGTCCTATTACAAAGATTTTTAATGTTGAAATTTATTCATGAAAAATGATTCAAAATTTCAAACCTATGATTGGATGAAATGTACACCCTTCTTCACAACTTCTGCTGGGCATATCGCATTTGGCTTTATGATCTATCTGATTTATATCAAGTTCATTAGGAGATTTTGAGCCATTGAAGTTTTCTTAGAATGGATTAGAATCTCAGGATTTTTAATATTCGGATTTAAACTTCAGATTTGTGATCGGAACAAATTTTTCATATTTCCATTTATCAATTTTTTCATATTTCCATTTATCTTTGTATTCATAAAAAAAAAAGATTTTGTGGTGAACAGATTTTGGGCTATTGAAGTTTTTTTATACTGTATTAAAATCTAGGATTATTTTCCTATTCATATTTAAACTTCAGATTTGTGATATATGGATTAATTTATTATAATCCCATTTATCTTTGTGGTCACTAAAAATAGAAATAAGATTTTGTGTTGAACAATGAATATTAATGAATCTCATACATTTTTTAATTCAAATTATAATGGCAGAAAAGCCCAAATCAATCAGAAGCCTCTGAAAACATGAGGCCCCCTGTCCCCAAGAGGCATGTTTCATTTTGTTGGTAAATTTCTGCTTGTTGGTTTATCATATATGTATTCCGTTCGCATATCTCTCCTCTGTTTACTAACATAGACAAAAACTACCCAAAAACAAAAGACTCACGAGTCACGAACTCGCGGCGCGTATGCGATTCAGTTCATCCTGTGCCACAAATTTCAAAACACTATGTATTGTGACAAAAATTAAACAATATTCTTTTTTAATAACCCAACATCTGTTTACAAGTATGTTCGTTGCTTAAACAAAATTAAAGAGAGCAACAATACCTTGACACAGCTAACGCAAATTTCGAAGAACTTGCGGGCAACTTCATTTTCCAAAAATCAAAAGTAAATATGTTTCTTTATTAACCAAAATCTTGCCTGCATTCTACAGGCACAGTCACGGCCAAAAACCAAAGTGGAAAATAAATAACATTAATATTTCAACAAAGAAAGATGCACCCAAACCCTGAAAATTTGGAATGCACATCGTTCTGCAGAAAAGCCTTAAAAACATAAAATCCCTACAACGCGGAAAACAAAACAAAATCTAAATATTTCAATTATGCTCATCAAAAATTTCGCTGTGCATATTTCATGCAACATTATTTATAATTATTTAAAGCAAAAGAAACCCTAATATGTATGAAATTTGGTGGATAATGGAGAAAGAATTTACCAGCGCCCTTTTATTTGATTGTCGGTTCGCGGTACCTTTGACACTCAAGACTTTGAGGAATCCGACAAAGAAGAGTATGCGTAAAGTCTGCCCGAGATTGAAAATAAATGCTTTTATGTCGGATGACTCTGGAAGGCCAGCTGGCTATCACAGTTCTTAATTTCGCCGATATTATTACTTTTTTTTTTTCTTTGGAAATGATGTTCATTTTCGATATTTTGGACAGTTAAGATCAGTTGGAAAGACCGGTATAACGGAGTATAATGAAACAAGAAAAGTTGAGTTGTAACATATCCCTGCCAAAGGGATGTCAAAACCGCGGAAGTTATGAAACTAATTCGAATTTGAACTATGTGAAAGGTTATTAATAATGATAAATTAAATAATTATTTGCAAACTACATCTCCAAGACCATAACTACCTAATTGTATATGAATTTTTACTTTTTCAATAATACAGTTTGAATCTTTTGAAAATAACGTGGAAGTATGTGTAATCATTGAACCAAAAAGACTTAATTATGGGAAAGCATTGTCCTAAATGTGACCTTGTTTTTCAATGAAAAATGCATTTGCATGCAAACTGGGGTTCTAATTGAAATGTTTTTTGATCTTTGAAGAGGGATGGATGTAGGTTTTTGGGGCCTATGGAGCCAACACAATTGACAATCATATTTTGAGTTTTGTAGGCACAAATATGTGTAGTTAAATTTCCCATCAATGAAGCATTTTGATCGTTATTGATTATGAATATTGTGAAAATAACATTAGAGATGAATGTCTAATCATTCATTTGAATTCCCTACTTATCGAAACAATTTATCACAATTAGAGGGATGCAACTTAGTGCAAAAATAGTTTATTTTCACAAACAAATTCATAAAAAAAATGTTTTGTTCTCATACGTCTTACAAGATCTACCTCATGGGATGCCACTAGACAACAACACAACATTGAGTTGGAACAAAGGTCCAATCTTGTCAATGTTTATCCATGTATCCAAAGTTATTTAAGGACATGAGAAAAATAATAATGCAATAAATAATGGATATAAGCCATATAGTTCCTAATAAAATCCCATTTTCATCTCATATATGTTGTTTGTAAGGAAGACCAATAGTTATTTTCTTATGTGAGATGACTACAAGGAATTAAACAACACAACTAATAAAAATAGATTTCACATCCCGTGTATAAATGAATTACTAGAAAAATTACATGGGAATATAGTGTTTACAAGATTGGATTGAGATTTGGATATCACTAGATAAGGGTGAGATAAGGGTGCAGGATTGTGACCAATTCAAGGCAACCTTTGGAACTCACCATGTTTGTTCTAATTTTTGCATGATATATTTGGTCTAACCAATACATTAACCAATTCTACAATACAATGAACTAAATCTTCAAGCCATATTTGGAACTTTTCATTTTGGTCCTTTTTAACGATATATTCTCATTCTAGCAAGAATATGGAGAAGCACAACATTATTTTGAAATTGCTTTAGAACTCTTGTGTCTCAATTGTTTATTTGAAAAAAATCAAATTGCGAGTTTGCAAAGAGTGAACTTGTTGTACTTGGGTATTCAAGGAATTATTTGTTGGCACACTCCAAAGAATGTGACATGGTTAGTAGGGTTTAATGGGCTATAAAATTACTACAAGAAACTTATTAAGGGATTTGGAAGTCTCTTGGATCTTAAAAGAGACTAGTTCAAATGGATGCATATGAAATAGATAATTCCTTTCAACATAACAGAAATGTGATGGTGTTCAACCTTGCACTAGTACTCATAGATTTCACATCGCTTTATAGTTGAATGTGAAGTGTTCAACACCAAGATTGGGGTTGTTCTCATGCAAAATTAATGGCCACATTTCTTTGAAAGCTTGAAGTTAACTAATACAGACAATCTACTATCAATCTATGATGAGGAGATGTTGGCTTTTAAGCATGCTTAATAAAAGTTTAAAAAGTGTTTTGCTCGGACAACGTTTCATTATTAGGATAGACCTCCAAAGTTTGAATTATATATTATCACAAAAGAAACTTGAATAAGCATCAATCCAAGTAGCCAAGTAAATTATAAGGTTTTTCCTTTGAAATTTAGTGTAAGGAGTAAACAATGTGGTTTCAAATTATTTATCTAGCCTTCCAAAACTAAAAACAATATCTATAGTGAAATTAATGTGGAAAGAAGAAATAATAGTTGAAAATGCAAAAGATGAGAGGTTGCTACTATGATACAAGGCCCCACAACAACAAAAAAGTGTGGACATATACAATTTCTCAACTGATTTCATTTTTTTATAAGGTTCACACTTATAAATTTTAGGGAGGGGGTTTGTAATATCATTACTAGCGTATTGTTGGTCATGTTGGCTTGTTTAAGACCTATTATAATCTAAGGAGTAAATTCTTTTAGAAGGGGCTAAAGAAGATGTCAAATTTTTTTGTTGTCGCATGTGAAACACTTGCCAAATCCAAGTCAAACATAGGAATCCATTAGCATGGACTTCATTACATGGTTGCCTTCAGTTCGATGAAAAAGTAGCACGTTTATGGTGGTTGATCAATTGACGAAGTACAATAATTTTATTATATGGATATTGTTACTAAAGCCTTAGATTTGTTGATATGCAACTTATCTATAGGTAACATGAGCTTCCTAATAATATTTTTAGTGATCATGACACAAAATTCATCAACAAATTTATAATGAGTTGTTTAGACATGTTGGTGCCACCTTATTTCCAGGTATTAGCTATCATCCTCAAACATATGGGCATGCAGAGATCGTGAAGTGTTTGAAAGGGTCCCCAAGAAACTATTTTGTAGTGCAGAGCCCTCGTTTTGGAACGCCAGAGACACGCCGATCGAACTTCAAAGGTTGCGTCTCCCTTGCATTCCTTCCCGACTGCTTGTCTCTTGAGCTAATCTATCTCCTTCGGCCCAAAAAAAATGAATTGAGTTTCAAATCCTTTGTCACGTCCCCATTTTGACCCCATTCGCATTAAATCGTAAATGATGTAAATATTGTTACTTAATCATGGTGAGGAGCTCAAGGCCAAGGCCCCACCATTGATTTAGCGTTTTATGTATCGGCAATTAAAGAAATAGATGCCTATGGTTCTTGTGCTAGATGGGCACGATGTAAATAAGACATCATGTAAATACGAATTTTAATGAAAAATACCCACAACTAGCTATGCAATGCAACAAAGAGATGGGGCATGATTCTACAAGGAATAGGGGGGGGGATTATTCAAACCCTTGAGCCAATGGTGTTAATCCATGTGTCAATGGGGAAACCCATAAACCACCAACTACCCATTTTTGTCTCATGCACCCAATCATTTAAGTCTTCCAAAGATTGGTTGGGGCAGTTATTGTCTTGGGATTGGAGAAGTATGGCAGCCAGATTTTCGTGCATGGGCAAGCCATCAACCTGAAAATCGTATTTTTGGCTTGCTGGGCAAGAAAACCCCCACGAAATGCTTCCTAAGGCCATTCCTCATGCATTACGTCCTTCCTCTCTCGCAGACTAAGCTCACTGGAAGTTATCCTCACGTTTTTCACCATAACCCTGCATTTTTCCATGCCCGGGAACTCGTTTTTGGTATTTTGTAGCAGCTGGGGAAGGAGGGACGCGATTTTGGACTGAGGGAGAGGTCGTTTTTGCCCTTGGGGCATTTTTCTGAAATGGGTTGCTCTCCTAGTCGAATTTTCCTAGTTGCCAATTCGTTTTGAGTCTACCCACATTTTTCTGAAGCTCAGGAAACCCCACCTCATGCATTCCATTGTTGAAACGTTTTTCTCATGCTCAGCAAGTGTAGTTTTGCTGTTATGAGCATCCTTGTTTGATTTGAACCTGTAAGCAAGAAACTGGAGTGGTAGTGGACAGAATTAGCTTGATAAACCTAGTGTAGGGAGTAACCTCTCAAGAAGATCAAGAGGGCTGGCTACTTTTCTATGCACACCCTGAGAGCACTAGAAAGGAAGGTATGGCTTGAGGGACTGTGTGGCAGTGAAGAGAATACTTCCTGGTGTTGGGTGTGTAGGCATTGTGAGTGCCAAGCTGAATAGATCTGGGAGGGGTACCCATAGCTCTGTGGTTGAGCTCACTAGCTTAACAATTCTTCCTTTCCATCTCCTAGCAGCCTGATAAACCCAATTGTAGATTGGCTTGGCTCACCTTGGTGTATGCTTGGCTATGTGGGAGTCTGTTGTTCCCTGGTTCCTTGTAGAGATCATGCCCAGCTCGGGGGGTGGCAGTGGTGCTGAGAGATTGAGGAGCACACTGGCCTACGGTTGGGTGGAACATTGCAGTTGCATAGCCAGTTGCGTGGGACTACTTTCGCATAAGATAAGTGTTCTCCTGTATTAACTTGCAATTACTTATTTAATGAACATCTTAAATGTATGGCGGAGGTGCAATTCTTAATATTCCGCTGTGTTTTTCTTAAAAATCATACATTTCCATATGTCTCTGTTATATTATGTGAATGCTATATTTAAAAGTTTCATGGGGCTAGATGCCCAGTTTAGCACCACGTCCGTTATGCACATGTATATGTATGTTTTCATTTTCAATTTGAATGTTTGTCTACCATGTATGGGACTAGATGTCCGGTTTAACATCACGATCCTCTCCATCTAGCTGGTATGATGGGAGGGGACGTGACATCCTTCTCGGGTAGGGTTTTTCCCATGATGTCGGTTTGAATCAGTTGCTGACCAATGAATATAAGACAGGCATCAGTGCATGTAGTTGTCACATGTTGTGTAGTGTAGTATGTATATGCCGCAAATGTTGGGAATCAACTACCCAATATGGCTCCGCATAAACTTAACTTACAAATGTCAAATCAAGGGCCGGATGGGCTCTACGTGTCCTAAACCAAAGTCTCTTAGTTGGCCTAGGAATTACCGTGTACCATCATGGACATGTGGTTATTTTAGGAATTTTATATTTATAAATTAATTTTATTTAAATTTATATTATGATAATTAAAATTTCTCTTGCAGGAATTTATGTCCCATCAGAGATGTCCTAAGCTAATAAAAAAATTGAAATAATATATTTTCAAAAATATTTAAATTATTTTTATTTTCCGCAATATTCAGTTTAATATGAAAAATATGTAAACATTTAAAAAACTTTGTAAATTTTTAAGATTAAAAACAAATTAATACAAGTCAAACAATTTTGACTTGTGAACAAAAAGTATATCCTACCTTGGCAGGGATAATAAAGAAAATACGATATTGTTTATGAAAGTGTAATAAAATGAAGAGGTCAATATATTTTATTTTTATGTTTTTTGGAAACGGAAAGAAAGAAAGAAGAAAGAAATTATTTTAACGTTCACAAGGCTAACTTGACCTCTATATCACACCTAAAACTTTCAGAGATGCCAGCTGAGGTTTTGATTTTGACTTTAACCTCCTCATATAGTCTATGGACAGCTGCTCTAAGATGCATAGGGACCCCAAGTTCCTCCATTCTATGCCAAAGCTTATCCCTAGGGACCGTGTCAAAAGCTTTTTTGAAATCGACAAAGCAACAAAAGGCTTCCTCTTTTTTTTGCCCACACTTTTTCAATGATGTGTCTTAAAGTTATACCGTGATCAATCGTGGAGTGATTAGGTCTGAAGCCTACTTTCCCTTTAGCACGCTTATCACCCTCTTCCGCCCACTTACTAATTTTGTTTTCCAGCCTACTTCTGAACAAATTTTCAAACAAGGGGTTTATCATTATGGTCCTATAGTTGGAGGGATTACTCTTGAAAAGAGGTATTGCTAGATTGGCTGTCCAATCTGTAGGGAACCCCTGTTGAATTATGTTGTTGAAAATTTTCATAATGTGAAATGTAAATGCTTAAAATTTAGTGATTTATTTAAAATATTTTAGAGGTGATATTCTTTTTTGCTAAGCTTTTGCAAAATAAAAACATTTTAAAATAAGTCACTCAAAGCAAAATCTACATGAAATGGTAAAAATAACAAATCAAGTTTTAACTAGAAGTATATTACATAAGTGAAATTAGCAGCAAATGCTTATACATGCCTCTTAAAAATGTTTTATTGTAATTGTTAAAGCAAAAAATAGTCATAAAAAATTAGAAGTTGTAACAATTTTATTATTTATATATCTTGTATGCTAATTAAAACAAATAAATACTAGATAAGTGGTGGGTAAGAATAACATTATTGTTATAAAGTATTAAAATTGTCTAAACGACCAAATATTTTAAGAAAATTGAATTACACTATAAACGCTAACAACTCATAAATGTTAATGGAATTTTATATATAAAGTAAGTTAATGATGTAAAAAATATAGTTTTTTACTCTTTGATATAAGGGGCCCTTAAGATGTAGACATTCCTCGGGCAGTATAAGTGGCTTAAGGGGCCCTTATACCTGCCTAAGTTATTTTAAATACTTTATAATTTTAGAGCATATGCATCAGGTGAATTGTTCTCAGGGATTTGTTGTAGCTCCATGGCTAAGGCAAGCACTTTGTTATGAATCGTGTTCCCGGGTCATGAGGTAGAGTTAACATGGTATAACAAAACCTTATCGAAAAGTGAAAGAACAACAAAAGCGTGTCTGGAAAAAGTTATGCATCATTGCAAAAAGCATTGAAATCTTAAGACGGCCGCTCTTCAATGTCCTGCATTGTGGTTTCAACGTAGAACTAGCCCGTGGTGGTGGGATAAGAAAAGTAACCAACTAATTAAAAACAAAGATACACCAAAAACATTTGATTTCCTCCATTATAAACAAATGTGCAAAAAATTGATTTCCTTTCATTTAGACACGTGAAAAACATAAGGGAATGTTGATTAGATAGGTTCCACATAGAAGAAAGAACAACCCACTAACGCGTGTTCAACACCATGCAATGAACTGTTTTAAGCATCCGCCACGTATTACCAGCTGTCGTGATGGTTGTATTAGTGTTTCTTCACTTAGGTTTTTGGTTTCTAACGCAAGGTTTTGAAATCTCTTTCAGTGAAAACCGATGGATTCAATAACTAAAGCTATCAGCGAAGGACAACCTCATTGGTCTGGAAGGATATCAATTTTCAATTCTCAAATCGTCATTTTAAGGTATATCATGGCATTTCTAAAAATCTTGCCAACTTTGTGAAAGTAAATCTAAATATGCATTGTGCTCTACGGTCGATTTTGTTTCCTTTCGCAACTACCATAAGCGTGGCAATCAATATTGTCGATCGTGCTGCTATTCTCATATTCATGTCGCTGCCAATCTTGCTGCTATTCTCATATTTTGTTTGTTTAGTATAAATTTGTTTTTTTATTAGTTTTGTAATGGCGTTGTTTGTCCCTAGCACAAGTCCTCACAGGTACCCTTCTTCATCTGAGTAAATTCAACAATAGGAATCCCTTTTTCACTAATATTTGTATCCTGGAGGCTGGCATGAACAATCCCACAATCTCTGCCATTTTAGATTTCGGTTGTAATTGATTTTTGAGTGTGCGTGTGTCAGTTCTTGAAAATTTTATTGACAAATTACAACTTGTGTTGTTTTTTCTAGGTTGAGAAGTACAATACTTGTGGAGTTGTGGGGGTTGTTTGAGCAAAATTTTGGATTAGTTATATAGGCAGACAATGTTGATTCTCAAAAGGGAATAACGAATTTTGGCATATAGGGCAGTGTAGGTGATAAAGACAAACCCATTCTATGGTGTCAATTTCATTTTATTGCAGAATATTGTATGCTGACAATCAATAGTTGTTCCTGCTGAGATTTCAGGTCTACATCAAGCCTGGCTGAAGTATGGTAGACTTTAGTGGAAGAGACTTGTGCAGCTTTCTATCCATCTTGCAGAACGCTTTACCATCTCTCCATTACTTGGACTAGTAAGTTTGAAACAAGTAAATACTCTGCATTTCTTAGGAGCAGGATACAAATTTTAGGAAATGAGAAGAGCTATTAAGCTGGGAAACTTACCAAAAACACTCATATGTATTGTCTTTTTGGCTTGAAGCTTGCCTTTCCAGTGGTCTTGATCCTTTCTCATGGGGGCAAGTAGCAGCGATCATGCAAGAGTTGACTGTAGGAACGCCATGGTATTCTGTATCAGCAAGGGTCAGCACAAATAGAATATAGAGTGGCTATTTTTCTGTTTTTATTTATTATTTATTATTTATTTTATATAAATTATTTATCTATAGGTGATTCCACTGAGACAAAAACTGACACTAATGAATGAAGTGGGTTATTCCGCTACGCTACGCCGCTTGAGACCGGGATTAAACCTGATGTGGAGACATGGGCCTTACCTTCCTGGACCTGATGGATAAAGAGATAGAAAGAGATCTGCCTCGGTGAATCAACTACATCTGGGTATGCTTTGTGATGTTCAACTGAATCGAAGCTTGCAATTGGATTGTTTTCAATTGCTCCAATTTGGCTATTAGTATCTGCAATTTTGAGTTTTTGGTGTTTAACCTCCACCTACCATGCAATATTTTCGAAAATTTGAGTATAAGGGCCCACCACCTCGATGAATTCACCGTCTTTGTACATGAAATTAAAACTACCTAGTCAAAATTATGGCGGCTGGTGTGTAAAAAATGCAAAAATAGTTGCAGGTGCCATATAAGGCGTTGTTAGCAGAGATTTATCTTTGGTGGCTTTTGGAGATTGAGTCATACCCAAAGAAACGTATTACATATACCAAGGACGATTATTATATATACCACGTGGCCCTGCTTTTATCTATTTGTTTAATAATTCGTGATCAAATTTTAATTGAATTTAATCATTATAATATTACGAGGAAGCCTTTTCCAATATTACGGCTAAAAAGTGGAGCAATGTCGGGTAAGTAATGTCCATGTGGAGTAACGCTATTCGATGTGGCAGTGCATAGGATAAGATTCTGACGCAGACAATTATTACATATACCAAAGATTATTATTACATATACTACGTGTCAATTTTAAAAAATTTAAATTTTATTTTATTATTATTTTTAAAAAAATGACACGTCTCACCAGGGGTATTTAGTTAAATCAAACTCGTCCACCAATCATAAAAAAGTAATATGAAATTTTAAAAATTTAGAAAAAAATTATTCATTTAAAAAAAATCAAATTAATAAACAAAATAATGTAAACTTTGGAAAACTAGTGAAAAATTTAGTTTAAAATTATAAAGTCAAAAGCATTGGCGACCAAATGATCGCTATATAACCTACTGGAGGCAGGTATAATAATGGTCATACTAACAATTGCCTTCAAAAATACAAAGATACGCCAATAAAATGGATAAACTCAAATTCAAAATCAAATAAAATATATAAAAAGAAAGTAAATATAGATATAATCGAGATAAAAAAAATTACTTTGCAAATATTACTAACATGTTTTATGAATACAACACTTTGTATAAATATCACACAAACAAACATAAATATAAACATAGTTCATTTTGTATTCAAAACCAATTTGAAAAAAAAAGCACACCACACAAACATGGACCATTTTGTATTCAAAACCACTTTTTAATCTCAATTCTTCACCCATGATAGATAAGGGAAAGAAACCAATGCAATTAAGCCATAAGAACACGATACATACATAGATATATATACATAAACATATGATTGATAACTATACTTTTGAAAATCCTATCAAAATTTGTTATAATGAATATATGGAAAAATTGAAACATTCTTATATGTCATGATTTTGATTTTGATTTTTATATCATAAATATATTTTTATACAAAATTCATTTTAAATTTGAATAGTATTTTAAATTTGAATAGTGAAAAATATATTATGATTGCAAATATATATTTGGATGGAAACAAATTTATATATTTATGTAACATTTAAATAACTTTATGTTTTTTTTTTTAAGTTTTGATCTTATATTAAATTAGAATAAAAAGAAAAATTGTATAAGTGCAAAATAGAGCAATCAGTTTCACAGTGAGTCCATATGGCATAAATGAGATGGTTGTCCCTAAATTGATGATGCTTGTGGAGGACATCTAGCATCCTAATAACTACTAGTCTGAATATGTCTAACAAAAAAGTCTACCACAGGTCGAGGGTTATAACCAGACTCTTCAAAAAAAGAGAATTACAAATTAACCAGTCTATAGAATTCCAACTAAAAACAAATCCTAATCCCAAACTGTGTGCAACAGTGAAAAATTTATTCATCATCGGAAACAATAATGAGAGGAGGACCAAAACCCGAGATTTCTTTCTTGACAGGATTGTGAACAACATGAGAGTTAACCTGTGGGTGACGACCACGAACCATTTGATGAGCCAAGGAGAAGGTAGGGGTAGCTCGATAAAAGGCTTTCCCTGTGAGTTCCTTGGCTAAAGTGTCGAACTTAGCATTGATGTTTTCGTCAGCAGTCACCTGGTTGTGGGAAAGGTTGTGCACATCGTCTTCCAAATGCCTCATTCTAGACGCTAGCAAGACCCCACCATGGTTTTCATGTACTCTGCCCACAACACTATCGTCCAAGGCCAAGCTAACCAGATCCTTCATGCTCCACAACATACCCAAAATACACATGTAGCAGGTCTCTCCAGTCCTGGTGGAGCCAAGGTTCTCCACCATCCCCCCAAGCTCATCCGCAAGTTGCTTCGCAATAAGGCATGCTCTCCCATTTCACACATGTCTTTCCAAATGCTCAAGGCGCTCATGCGCTTGTCTCTTGACCTGGTTCTCAAAGAAACCCTTAGCATTCTCCATTTCCTTAATGGCGTGCGGCATATGGGTTCGATAAGGGCCATTGACAACTTTTCTCTGAGTTACTTTGCATCAGACCATCATGGAGTAGGGCATGCTAGAATGTCAAGCCAAGATGTGCTAGTCGCTAAGGGAGTGGAAATTCAACATAAGAGTGAAGGAAAACTCAAATCAAGGCGACCACCCAGCAAAGAGATCATTCACTGCAAACCAGGGAAGACACTAATGTTGGCATCTCCATAATAGAAACCAAGGCAATGTGTAATCATCTACCTCAAAGTGGCCATGACATACATGAGGAGCCATGAAAGCTCGCACAAAGGAGAGAACAAGGTTGTAGACTCTCAATTGATGAGCTTCTTTAGAGTTGTACCAAGCTCGTAAATGAGCTATAATGCCAAAATATGAGCTTTGATTTCGAATAGGCTAGGATCAGACACGTGTTGATGTGCATGGTTTGTCCCGCCATTGCCCATGATGTGGACACCTTATCATTCTGCATGGCCTGGAGAAGGAAAAATGAGGGTGCTCCACTCCTTAGTCAGTTAATTTATTAGCTAGTGTGTTATCCTCCCTTCTGACATGATGTGGGATGAGAACATGATCATTGTGGAGGTTTGCCACAAGAGATTCCAATTTGGTTGCCAATCTCCAGCTGGGACTGATTTTGCTAATGCTAGAGCCATTGAGCAGCCTGGTGAGAGTATGGATCATGAGTTTCGAATCTCCTTCCACGATGAGTTTGTAGTATCCCTCCTTGTTGGAAATTTTTGTTAAAGTTACAACATCATGAGTCATTCTCCAAGTCAATCTTGTGTGCCAAGATCGAGCCTCGTGTGTCAAGGTAGTTCCTTATAGGAGCCTGAGTTGGACTTAGGAAACTTGGAGTAGAATCTTGAGTTGGACTCAAGAATGACTAATCCTTATGTGTAAAGGTTAAAGCTTCATGTGTTGAGGTAAGTGTGTTGCATGTCAAAGTGATGGTGTTGTACAGTCTTGTTTGTTAAGACTAAGGTATTGTGTCTCAAGATAGATCCTCATGTGTTGAGGTGTTGCCTCATGTGTTGAGGTAATGCTTTGATTGATGAAGCATGAATGATATGTGACGTACTACTAACCATGGTCTTAGAGATGGATAAGCTATTAAGTTTCCTCTAGAGACTGGCCATCTCTAGAGTGAATTACTTTAGCAGATGACCCCTTGGAAAGAGAGTAGAATCAGATGATCACATCATTGGAAAAATATCCTTAGTATATTTGATATAATAAATAATTAAGTTGGCACAAGTGGACCATGCAGATAAGATAAGAGATAAAGATAAGATGAGTTAAAATAATAAATAACTCGAATTTGTAGACTTCAATGATCAATGTGCTAAAAGAGTTAGCTATGTGTTAACAATAAATACTTGAATGGTCAGTGTGCTAAAAGAGCTAGCTATGTGTTAATAAGAAATACCTCAGTGATCAGTGTGATAAAAGAGCTAGGTAAGTGTTAACAAAAAAGACTTCAGTAAAAAGAGTTAACTAAAGTGTTAACAAAGAAGATTTAGCCAACTAAGTGTTATGCATGACAACACTTGAGTTAAACTAAAAGACGACACTTGAGTTAAACTAAAAGACGACACTTGCATGTCAACACTTGAGTTAAACTAAAAGATGACACTTGAGTTACGACACTTGCATGACGACTCTTGAGTTAAAATAAAAGATGACACTTGAGTTACGACACTTGCATGATGACACTTGAGTTCACCACCTAACTAAGTGATTTAGCATCCAGTTGAAGGATGAGTTCATCCTGAAGTCAGAAGAAAGATAAAAGTGAAAGCATGAGAAGTATGGAACACTTGTTATGCAAGATTAATGAAACCAATGTCAGAGCAAATTCTCTCTTGAAGGAAATTCACATCTTTTGTGCATGTGACCAAAATCAACAAATTGGTTTAGTGCATTCTATTATTCCGAGTTCTCTTATTGCATCTATCTCTCTTGCCTTGTAATTGCACTAGGGGTGCTTGGTATTTCTCTCTGATATTGCACCAGGGGTGCTTGATGTAATATGCTCATTGTAAAGGAAGCATTCTTTGCTATCTATCAATATACTAAGGAAGATTTTGTTGGGGTTTTCTCCCTCAACTTATAGACGGTTTCCCCAGGGCAAATTTTTGTGGCCATTGTGGATGCTTATGCTTATGATTATTCATTGTTTTCAAGTACTATTGTAATTTTGGAATTAAGATTAAAAAACAACAATTTTGATGCATGTGAGCATGGCATATAGTTCCCCTGCATCGTTGCTTTCGATACCAAGGTAACCTGCAAAAATTTGAAGGATATGGCCTTTATTGTTCCAGAAGATGCCACCAAAATTGACAGGACCCGGATTATCCCTGTTGGCCCCGTCAAAGTTGAGTTTCACAAAACCTTCCTCTAGTGAGGACCAAACAATAGGAGTCTCAGTGTGATGATGGAGACAAACGGTTTTTGCCTATTGCAAATATTGTATAAGACCCCAAGCTTGAAGGATTAAGCAGTCTTGGGGATGGCCACTCCAGTCCTTCGAGAACTAAGGAGAGACTAGGATAGTCTCATGAATGTCAGATTGTATCTTTTTTCCATATCTATCTTGTCGAAAGGTTTACGTTGCTGAATATTCTTATGTTCCGCTCTTTCCAAATCTCCCGGAGGAGGAAGCCCAGGAAAAAATACCACATCTTGTTGACAACATGATTATCTAAAATTTGCTTGCGTTAATTGGCAATGGTTTCCTGAATGCTGGCCTAATTTCGATTATTTTGTTTGAATATGCTAGCCCCTTGGTCCCATAGGGGATGATAAGAAATGCATTGATTGAGGAGATGTTCCATGTCTTCTTCTACAATGTGGCAAAGCACACAAATTGATGGACCTTCAAATCCCCTCTTGACAATGCAATCCCACATGAGAACTTTTTTCCAGGAAATCAACCAGAGAAAAGTAGACACTTTCAACCATAACTTTTGCTTCCAAATATCTTCTTTCTAGTCTAAGCTATGGTTTACAAGTATAGAATATGCTTCTTTGATGTTGAAGGTTCCTTTGCTTTCGTGGCCCCATCGAAGGATGTCTTCTCCCTCATTGTGAGATATATTTATGGAGCTTAACTGACCCTAGAGATTCTCCCAAAGGTTATCATGAAGAGGTGTAAGCTAGTTAGGTCGACCATGCCATGATTCCATTGTTGGTCATCATCCTCTGAATCCCAAAAGTGTGAGACGAGGAACTTGTTGGAAGCCATGGTTGCTTGGTGCACCAGACTAAGGGAGGCTAAGGAGTTTAGCTTGGCCCGTTGTTGCCAGACATCATCCCAAAAAAGCGTAGTTTGACCATTTCGAATTTCCCAAAAGACAGGGTCTTGAAGTAAAGTTGTATTATGCCAGGCTGCATTCCAAATCAAGGAGCCTAAAGTGGAATCCTGCATGCAGATAAGGTCCTGTTGAGCAATGTTACCAACATACTTATTTTTCCAAATTTTTTTACCAAAGAGTAGAGGGGGTGGTGAGCCATCTCCACCATAGCTTAACAGACATAAATTTGTTTCCAATTTCTGGATCTATAATACTGAGACCCCCATCATCTTGGGTCTACATAATTTGTCCTAGGAAACCAAGGCCCATTTGTTTCCCTTTTCTTTAGAGCCTCTCGAAAGGAAAGACCGTTGGAGGGAGCATATTTTATTAAGAATTTTTTTGGGAGAAGAGATAAGAGCACATGATTCACAATACAAAGTTGAGGAGAACAATGCGGCCAACTATGTTGAGAGATCAGAAGGCCCAGTTTGACAGTCGTTGCTCCACTTTAGATATGAGATTTGTCCAAGCATGATTTCCTATAGCTAAGGATATGAGCGGAGCCCCCAAGTATGAGGAGGGGATAGAGCTTCTTCTGAAGAGAAGGAACCCATAAATCCTAAGATGGAGGCTAATAGGGGTATTGAAGAAAAATAGTTTTGACTTTTCGTTGTTTAAAGATAGACCAGAGGCCTCCAAAAAAGTGTTAAGCAGAAATTTTAGATGTCTTGCCTCTCACATGGTAGTCACAACCAAAAGCAGTGTGTCGTCAACAAAATGGAGGTGGGAATCCTTGTTGTCCTCATTAGCAGGATGTAGGCCTGTGAGAAAGTTGTCTTTGATTGCAGCTTTCAAAGTTCTCCTAAATATTCTACCACGAGAATAAAGAGGAATGGGGATATGGTATCCCCCTGGAGAATGCCTCGAGAGGGGGAGAAGGTTGGGGAAGGAGAACCATTAACTAGATTGGAGAAGAAAGTAGAGGAGGAGAGAGCCATGATCCAATGCACACATTGCAAGGAGAATCCAAAAGCCAAGAGGGTACGTTCCATATACCTCCAAGAAATCTTATCAAAGGCTTTGGAAAGATCTAATTTAATGAGCATGCCAACCTTTTTGGTGGATTTGAGAGTATGGACAGTTTCATGTGATGTTAGAGTTCCATCTAGAATTTGGAGTCCTTTTACATAGCCCGATTGTTCCTCCGAGATTAGATGAGGTAGAATGGGGTTTAATTTGTTGGCAATCACTTTAGTAATAATTTTGTAGATAACATTGCATAAAGATATAGGGTTGAACTTTCCTGGATGTACCAGATTGTCTTCCTTGGGAATGAGGGTGATAAAGGTGGCACTGAGGGCTAGGAGGACATCCAGGCATGAGCAAGATTCCTCAACTGCATCCCAAACATCGTGTTGCACAATTTTCCAGCAGTGATGCTAGAAGTTGGTGGTGAAGCCATCCGACCCCTGAGCTTTTCCAAGGGGCATGTTCTTGACTACTTCTTCCACTTCCTCTAAGGAGAATTTCCTCAAGAGACTTTTATTTTTCTCTATAGACACTAATGAAGGTATGTTCCTAAGGATCTTATACATGGATTCTTCCCGATCAACATTGTCTTTAGTTAAGAAATTACGATAGAAGTTGACTATTTCCCCTGCTATCTCATCATGTTTCAAAACCTTTTTTCCTTGAGTGGTATGGAGGAGGGATATATGGTTTAGAGCCCTATGTTGAAGCATAGAATCGTGGAAGAATTTTGAGTTTTTTCCCCCTTCCTTGAGCCATTTAATTATGGATTTTTGTCTCCATAAAATCTCCTCTTGATCCATCCTTTAATTGATGGCATATTGGAGTTGCATTTCCTTCAGAAGTAGGATTTTTATGTAACCTCTTGAAATGGATTCTTGTTTCACGTTGGTCATTTCCTCCTCCAATTGCTTACTGGCTTCAAATATATTGCCAAACACCTCCTTGTTCCAGGATTTTAGTCTTCCCTTAACATATTTGTGTTTTTGCTGAAGCTTATACATCTTTGATCCCTGAGAGAAGGGAGCATCCTCCCACCATTGAGTAAGGTTTTCCATGAATTTTAGGTCATCCAACTAGAATTTTTCAAATCCGAATGACCAATTCTGAGGATTAGTGGCATCATCAAATTCAAGTCCTATGGGTCGGTGGTCCGACCCAGCACCAGGGAGGATGAAAGAGTCCATGGTGGTGCCTGATCTGATCATGTTAGCCAAGACCAAGAATTTGTTAAGTCTAGAGGCGATCTAATGCAACCCCCCCTTTTGTTGTTCTAGGTGTGGACACCATTTTTGGGCTTAATGTCCACAAGGTCCAAGGAGGTAATGAGAGGGCTAAAGGCTTGAATTGCAGAATCAAGGCGATTAATTCCACCTTTTTTTTCTAGGGGAGAGGAGATCATGTTGAAGTCGTCTTCGAGAATCCAATATTGATTGTTAGCAAGATATTTAGTGTGAGGGATTGAGGCTAAAAAGCTAGTCTTGGCAACAGGGGTGGAGGGGCCATAGACATTGGTTACAGTCCCTGAGAGATCTAGACCTAGGATAAAAAAAGAAGCTGACAAAGAACAGAGGGTAGAGAATAAATTGGAGAGTTGTATGAGAGCAGGATTCAAGAGGATGGAAATTCATCCCACAGATCCATCCATCGAGTTACAATATTTCCAACAAATGTTGGCGAAGGAACTCAATAGGTCATTTAAACAGTTGGTTTCTTTCAATTAAACACTTGATGGTTATTCCCAAAATATCTTGGATCGAAGAGTGCGTCTCTTACTCTTCCCACACAAACCTCTAATATTCCAAGATAGAATTTTCATTGAGTAATTATTGATGTAAAGGGAGTGTTTGAAGCCAATCAGATAGAGATCTGTGATTATCTGAAGCTATAAAATGCTCACCCAGTTCCACAAGCTTTTGCTGGTTAGTTCTCCTATCTCTCTTTACTTCTTTTTCGCTTCCCATTGGATTGGGGTCGGGGTCGGTGTGAAGTTTGTATTCCTAGTTGCTTCACTTGTTGACCTTTGGCTTCTGTTAGCTGAGCTGATTTGGTAACTACCTCTCAGAGAGCCTTCTTGATGAGCATTATGTGGGAGGAGGAAATAATAGTTAGATCCCCTTTGTTGTTCGCTTCAATGATCTTTTGGATATCTTGGTCATCAATTTCAAGCTTGCTTTCTTCTTCGGTGGTCTCTGGAACTTCATTATACTCCATGGTTTTATCTTTTGATGGGTCCAGTTTCCTTCACTTGACTTGATCTGTATCTGAGATTGCCCACTCTAGAGTCATCGAACCTTGATCTGGACCCCTGGGATCATCCTGCTTTGTTTCCATGTTTTCAAGGGCTGCCAATTGGTTAGAAACTTTAGTGGGCTAGATTTGGTCCACGACTGCAAATTTGACAGGGCCTTTCGATTTTCTACTGACAATAGTGAAGCCATCCTGGGGAGTTTGGGATTACTGCATTATGGGTTTTGTGGTAGGGATCAATGGGAAATCCCTATAGAGATGACTGTATTCATGGCATTTTCGACATCTGAAAGGGATGTGCTCATAATTGATGGCTTGGATCCATTCCTCATCTTAAAAGCTTAAGCAGATGGCCTCCAGGAGTGGCTTGGAGAGGTTCATATTAACATAGAGTCTAGCAAAGGAGGTGTAGTGCAAAACGAGCGGTACCATCAATAAATTCCATCATGGACAACAATCCTCGTTATGGGTTCCAGCAAACAAAGCCATTTTAGATACCCATTTACAAGAGAGGAATCAATACAGTTAGTTTATTGAGCTTTGATGAGAAAAAAAATCTCAAAGAGCCAAAACAATATGGTGTGAAACCACTCACTAGAAAGAGAGGGTAGATCTCATCGCAATGCTGCAAACAAAGGAAATGAAATGAAGACTCCAAGAGTAGTGATGGGAAACATATGGCCAATAACCCATGAACACAATAAAATTGGCAAAAGAAAGTGATGCCAAAGAAACTCCAAATCTCCAATTATCCCCCCAATTAAACACAACTGAGGGATAAATACATCACCAATAGAAAAATGGAGCAATATATATCAATCGAATCTCAATCGACCAAACAAACTAGTCAAACTTCATTTGACTGTTATCAGTGGTCGAACATCAATGGACCACTCAAAGGAAATCATCGATAAGAGGAACACTGTACGATTGTACAATCAAAGATGCACATTGATATGAAGTCCTCAAACATCTATGTAAATGATTCCACGACCATTCATCGATCCAACAAAAAACTAGAGTTGACACCGATCCACGGTTCTGTCTTTGGCATCTTTTCTGGAAATTTCGAAAAGTAGAGTTTCCATCCTTCTAAGAATTTTGTTTCCTGGGCACATTTCTTTGATTCTTTGAAGGATGTATATATGGAAAATATTTCTATTTTGGTTGAACAGAAGAGGCGGGCTTAGGTTCAGGTTCACTGACAGAAGCATAACAACACTGTGCATCAATAGTAATGTTGTTTGCAACAACATTCTCAATTTTTGGCTTGTTAGGGGAAACCAAATCATTAACACATTCATCAACATGTTACTTTTCACTCTGAATTCCACCAGTAACAAATACAACTTTCCTGGACTCAACAAGGGTAGGTGAAGACAAAGAGGAAATTGCAACATCATATCCAAGACCTACTCTTGATGTCTACAAATCGAGGGCAATAGGATCAACAATACCCTGTCAGTTCTTCCCAAGTCCTCCTCCGATATAGCCCATTTTGCTCAACAACTGAGACCCAATACCTGTAGTGTGTTTTTAAAATCTAGGAGAAACACAATCATTAGTAGACCATAAAGCATGTGATGAAACATAGACATCAACATTCTTACAAATAGTTGGGCTACAATCAATATCATCAATAGGTGAGCTTGGCAGCTCAACAGTCTTCATCTCAGCATTTTGCAATCGACAACCTTTTTCCTCAAGGTTATGTATGCAAACCATTAATCTTTGAATTGTCGCATCCTTCTCAGTGAGCTGCAACAAGAAGGAGTCATGATCTTCCTTCAAAGCCTGATACTCATCAAACATCCTGTCATTGTTTTCTTGAAGAGGAGCAGTTGTTGCATGAAGCTCATCAATAGAGGCCTATAAGTGACCAACCTCATTAGTTAGCTGGGCATTAGTCTCTTCCAGCCCGCAAATATGCTGCTTTAAGGCATCATTTTTTATTGTTGAGAGAGATTTTACTTCATCTTCCAGATTATTGACAAGAGCGACCTTTTCCGCAAATTCGTCTGCAAGGTCCCCAAAGAAAGTTTCCATGGTGCTTTGCAGGATATCAACCTTTTTGGATTTATCAGTCTAGGAAGTCTAGAATAGGACAAATTCAGTCCGCAGTTGATTCTTTAGTCCATCATTCTCGGTGTGCAACAAGGCAACAATAGACTACAATGAAGCGAGTTCTTTACGAAGCTGATCAACAACCTTCTTCTCACGTAGTTCTTGCAATCTCTTACCCATCTTCAAGCAATCCAGACAAAGAAGTAAACTGCTGCAAGAGATGAAACCCTGTAACCGCCGAGTAACTAGTTGTTGCAACCGCCGAGTCAAAATAGGAACTAGCACTATGTACTATCCTACTAGGCTCACTCTGATGATGTGTGATCTCGATCGAAGTTGGTGAATAAAAAATATCACTCGAGGAAGCATTGCATACCACCCTCCCATAATGTTGAACATAGTGGAAGAGATGATGGCAATGGATTTCAACAACTGATAGCGAAAGTATGGAGTACAAGCTAAAGGAAACAAAGATGCAAAACAACCTAAGCAATAAACACTCCAAAGTTGCGAGCTCCAAGACACTACCAACAAGGCAATATAAGGAGACAAATGCCTCATAACACTCCATTGAACTATCTTCACAAGTGGCCTGAAATCCACTACTCAGAAGTGCAGAACGAGAGGTACCATCAATAAATGCCATCATGGACAACAATCCTCGATATGGATTCTGGCAAACAAAGCCATTTTAGATACCCATTTACAATAGAGGAATCAACATTTGAGCTCATAGAAAGATGTGGTGTGCAACCACTTGATTGAAAGAGTGCAAAATGCTCCTCACAACACTGCAAACAAAGGCAATAAAATGAAGCAACTTAGCCACCAAGAGGTTAACAGTGGCAAGGCCCAATTCCAAGGCCCAATTCCTTCCCAGGGCAGACTCAACGACCAACACCGAAAGGGGAAAGCCTCAAATCATTCCCCCTTACATCTATGTTTTCTCTGCCCTCTGATAGGATAAACCTCTCGGGATGGAACTCATGAGGAGAATCCTAGATTTGGAAGTCGTGAGTAATCAACCACATGTTGACCATGGAGGTGGTACCCACTGGAACACACATTCCATTTGTTACATCAACATCCTCAGTGGACAGATGGGCCCAGGATAGGAGGGGACTAAGCAGATGCATTCTCAACGTCTCCTTCACCACCTCTTGGAGATACGAGAGCTTTGGAATAACCTCATCTCTCACTCTTTGACCGCGCCCTACTAGTTCATCCAACTCTGCGTGAGCTCTCTTCTGAGCTTCAGGATTCAACACCAGTTCCGCTATGGTCCACTCCTTGAGGAAATTCGTTGTGTCAGTACCACGAAAAATCATCTCCCGAAGAACATTGATCATATCCTCCTCATCCAGTTTATCCTCTCCTTGCAACGAGAGAAGAACGTCAACAAAATCATTATCATATTTGACACTTTCCTTATGTGGGATCCGTCAGTGCTCTTCGATGATCTCTCTCACGAAATTTGTCGCACGCAGCACCGGCCGAGCGCAACGAGCATGGATTCGAAGAGGGTCGAACAACTGCAGCCATGGGATATGATCGACCCAGTTGATACCCAAAGTTTTCAAGCACCATCAACTTCACCCTCTTATTGTTGGTACCAGGAGCGGACATTCAATTAGATGACATGCATTAACTGTATCATATGACATCTATTCATTTTCCCCCATCCTACAAGTGACACCGCCTTCTCATCACCGCCATGGTTTGCACCGCCTTCTCATCTACAGATTCTGGCAGTGATCTAGTGCCTTCTAAGCCACGACAATGAACCCTATTGGGTTGTTGATTCTGCTCCAAATTTTTGTTTGTGACATTGAATGCATTGTGCATAGAGATCAAGTGAAAGAGTTGTCTTGAAACTGACTGCACACAACATGGCAGCTTCATCTATAAGTCCATTAAGTCCATTCATTGTAAATTTTCACTCTCTTTGACTGTTCCTTTCCAGGGTGCTCCTTTTCATTTCCAAGACTTATAATTTATGTTGTTATATATTGATGAGGTACAAGACGCTTACCATAATTGCAAGAATAACATATACAGAACCTACAGTACTTGAGCTATTGTATCCACGCATTTTGAAGGCACCGGGCTTTGGCCTTAAATACAAGGGGCACAAGAGTAGCCTCAGGAACATTGAGGTAATGTGTATCGTTCATTGCACCCAATCAATTGGTCTAAGTATTAAAACCAGATTTCATTGCAACTTGTGATCCTCTTACCGAATATGCTTCGCTTTATTTGTTCTTAGCAGCCCGAGCTTGGTTGTCAAGATGTGTGACATGACTTTGCATGTATAATTTATTCAACCATTATTGCTTTCCCGATTCAATCATTGACTATAATTATGGAGAAGTAACTCAAACATTCTACATTCCCAACAGTCTATTAGCACAAAGATATTGAATGGTGATCTGACATTGTACTTGTTCAAAAATAAATCACAGCGATCAGAGCACAAATTCCTCCATGGTTCTTGATCTATTACTCCACATATAATACAAATCCACTCATAATGTTTACATTATGATTTTGTTATATGCTGATGAAACTAGCCTATAGACTTTCTCTCTCTTTATAGTTTACTGCCAACAATCCTGCTACCACAGAAATTGTCATAGATTCAAATCCATAATTGATATATATATATATATATATATATAACAGATATGACTTACAATACAATTTGAGACCGTTTAAATACCTCCTTTAGTGCCTTTACATGGAAGAGGTGTGCCCTTTGATTTTTAAAATATTACATTATATTTATTAAACTTTTAATTTTTATTATGGTTATATATTTGTATACATAACATTGCCCTTTCTTTAAACTTTGTTTTTCCCTCATAGCACAAAGAATGTAACTGTCAAAAATGCTTTGACTCCCAAGCTGCATCTTCTTCAGGAATATTTTTCCATTTAATAAGATACTCTTGGATTACTTGAGAATGCAATCTCTTCCTCTTGGTAGCAATAACAGCTTCTGGCTCCAAGATAATTTGTCCTTCATCTTCCAACATAGGAAGCATTGTTTGCACTTTCTAGTGTTGTCCTAACACCTTTTTAAGACATGATACGTGAAAAACGTCATGGTTACCACTCTTGTTCGGTAACTCCAATTCATATGCCACGTGGCTAATATTTCTGTTGATTTGATATGGTCCATAAAACTTTAGAGCTAATTTTTTTGTTCCTTGTTGTTTAAGTGATAACTGTTTATAGGGCTAGACTCTCACAAATATCCAATCTTCAATTTTGAACTCTCTTTTTGTTTGATGTTGGTTGGCTTGTTGTTTCAATTAATTCCTGGTGACTGTTAGGTTTTCCTCCAGTAATTGAGCAATGTTTTTATTCTCTTCTAAATGATCCTTTACTGATGCAACTTTTGCTTGATTTGTGGCTATCTCTTTCCATTTCTTATGTTGGCTCTTATAGTTCATGGTAGAAGACAAGTGAAGAATATGGATGTCTACCTCCAACCATTGATCGACGAATTCAAGCAATTATGGGAAGAGATTCAGGTATACAATTGTATCAAGACCCATCTTAGCCAAGAGGTATTTTAAGCTATATGACATATGTGCATACATCATGCATGATTATCTAGGACTAGGAGTTTGTTCTCGTAAGCATGTTGATTGATTTGCTTATATTTGCAATATTTCTTGACAAAATTAATTTGGTGCAACCGCCTTCTTTGTCTCTAATACATTCTGTATACAATAACATCATAGTTATTGTAACAAAAGGATATCATGGATGTAAATGTTGTGGACCTTCAATACATGCTAGGTGGTCCAACTGCCTATGAAAACTGGTGTACGATTGCTCGAGGGTGTTCCTCTCAAAATACCAACCTTATAGAAGAGCAACATCTTCTTTCAATGATAAAACCAAGAGAACCTAGAGACTTGAAATAATGACACAGACACACTGGCTTAGGGCATATGACACAGAGAAGGGGAATAAAATTGTAGAATTGTTTGATTCAAATGCAGAACCTTTATTCAATGATCCTTAATTTTTCGACACTTATGTAGAGAAAACACCCATTGGGATGAAAGGAAAATATGTGTTTTATGAGCTTCCATACTGGGAGCATCTTAAGATTTCCTACTTACTAGATCCTATGCATATATTAAAAAATGTTTCATCTTCTTTATGGAGGCACTTATCATCGAAAAAAACTGACATGCTTGTTGTTATGGTAGATCTTATTTCTTCAAATACTCGAAAGAAACATTGGTCTAGAAAATAATGAAGACTGAGAGGTTGAAACCTCCCGGTATTTTAAAGAATGTGATGTCCCATGGATTTTGAATAAATATGATCATTCTTTGCCAATGATGTTATATTGAGTCTAAAGGCACCTTCATCATATGGGTCGACTCTACAATGATGCTTCACACTAGAAGAAAAATTGTTAGGGTTTAAATCGCATGATCATTTGAACCTTCTAAGGGTATGTATGTCAACTACAAGCTTCTTCTTCTTAAATGTAGGTTATAATATGCTATGCATTTACAATTTTATGCCAATTAATTTCTTACGTGTTTATTTTGTAGTGTCATTATCCTTTGCTTGTGCATGGTTGTGTGAACCATGACTTCCCCCATGATATACGATGATCCATATCTAAATTATCTGCATTTGTTGTTGGATTACTTCAAAGGAGATTCACATGGCTAGCATTCCATGATGGCGTTGAGAGATTGCTGAGATTTTTTGTATGTTTGAGAAGGTATTTCCCACAAGTTTCACATACTTACAAGTCCATCTTCTGATTCACCTAGTTGATGAGATTGAATTAGCTAGGGTGGTCTCATGTCATTAGATGTTCTTATTGGAGAGGTACATGAAAAAGTTGAAGATGTTTGTTAGAAAAAAGGAAAAAACCGAGGGGTCTATGGTGGAGGGGTACATCATATATGAGTCATGAATTCTATTACGCTAGTGAATACATCAAGCAAATCGACGACACCCCAGATGGAGTGGTTTGGGATGACCAACGGGATGAAGACAAAAGGGAAGCGAATCTACTCCAAATGAACATAAAATAATGCATGATAAAGAGTAAGTCGCTAAAATTTTGTCAATTTTCTATAGAGTAACTATTTACACTAAACCCGATAGTATAGATTTGATCTCATACTAATTGCTTTCATTTCATGAATACATCAACGAATGCAGAAATTGATGCCCTCAATAAATTTGTTCTTTACAAGCAACGCAACCATGTGTCGTGTTATATGAAGAGAAGAGAAGGAAATGAGATAGTGACATGAAATAATTTATATGGCTGGATGGTAGAAGCATCCTTTATCCTTATCATTTAAAAGAACATATGCAAATGATCTGTCCTAATAGTTGGGTGGTTGACCAAATCAGAGAGAAATATGGCGCATTCGGTAGTTACCCACGTAGTGAAGAGGATGCACTAAACATAGGGATTGGGTGCAACAACTCTGTAATAATATCTCCATGTACATTGTTCATTTTATAATGCATATTTGAATTATAACATGCATTATGTTTGAAACATATGATAATGTCCATTATTTGCATTTTTTAGGTGCATTTGTTTCCATCTATGTGGGCATATGGACATCATTTTTCCACTGTGGATACCAATGATAGACGTGTCACATTTGAATGTGGAGCAGAGTTTGAGTTCAACCAATCTAGTCATGCTAGGCATCATGATAAGAACATAATATAGGAGAAGCTAGGTTATGTTGGAAAGATACATGAGACCTTCTCATCTTGCCAATGCATTATTTTTAGGTGCAAGTGGTGGATAGTTTCGATTATAATAATGTAAAGGAATACCGTGATAGGGGGTTAATATGTATCAACTCTAAAAATATGTGTGATGAAAAGAAGTAGCCTCATGTTTACCCAAAACACCACAACCAAGTTTTCTTTTATCAGATGTGTTGGATAGGGATTGGTGGTTTGTACTAAGACATGATCTGAGATCAAAACATTTTTTTGAGAACAACAATGTTATCATGTCAAGCGAGGAAGATAATCAGGGTGATGGAAATGAATAATGATATGTACATGTTTTATTTGGACATTTATTTTATGGCCGTGACATTTTATTATAGGTATCTACAATTAATGAATGATGTTTTTTTCTTCATTTTATGATGTTGGATATGAAACATTAACTACCATTTACAACCATCATGTTGAAGAAAAATTAAAATAATTTGGACCTTCAAGGTCTTTGATGAATTATGAAACCTTTGCAATTGTAATAATTGTATGTTGTCTGTTTTTATAAAATTATTACGATGTTGGATATGAAAACTCAACAACCATTTACAACCACGATGTCGAATATAAATTTTGTGTGGAACTAACTTCAAGATTTTTTGTAATTAATTTTATGTTAATAATTTTTATTTTTAAGATCTGCATGTTCTCTCTTTTTATAAGATTAGCATTGACAACTATTATCGTGAAGGTCATTTAATAATCAAGTTTGTAAACAATTTTAATCAACCTAGCATATCAACATAATGTATATATTGACATTAAATGATAATAAGTTATTACAATCACAATCCAAGTGAAATGATTTCATATAACTAGAGTTAAACATTATATGAACATCTTCAAACTCAAGAGGTCAGAAGCATACTAAGTCATCATATCTTATTTAACATCCCACTCTAGATTGGTTTCATACATTCAACCATCATTCAACTTTACTTTTAAGTGAACAAATGTCCATCAACAAAATTAACTTATTGATGTTCATGGGATTTCATAAACATCAATTCTTCAATGCATGTATAAGAAGAATTACCTTAATCATAAATCGTTTATTTATATGCATTCTAAAACATACATCAATGCAATTAACATTAAGCTTTCATTTATAATTTTAAGACAAACATTAAGATAAAGACATCATAACCCCAATTCCATATTACTTCTAAAGTAGATACATCATCCACTTGAACTCACTATCAAGTCATCAAGTTATAATATGATAATATATTCCAACTAAACATCGAAATGTTCACTTAGAAATATTTCCCTCAAAAGCTACAATTTGCATCCACAAATTCATGCCAACGCTATATTCCTTACAGAAAGTTATTTGAATAATTTTGCATACCTTGAGAAATTACACTATTAATAGAGTAAAAATGGGCATTAAAAATATATTGTTTTCAATAGTGCTTTAATAGGTATATTAAAAATATATTGCTTTTAATAGTGCTTTAATAGACATATTAAAAATATGTCACTTTAATAGTGCATTAACTTTGGTATATGTAGGTACATATGTATTTATTTATAGTTGGTTATATAATTGAACGTATATGTCTATTTATAATATAGCAAAGAGAATAGTTGGATTTGTTTAAATATGGTTGACTTTGGTCATGCATGAATCATTTAGATTTCCTAGTTTACATTATTATTTTGTTTACATCAGTTTTGATATGACTTTAATTTTAACAACAATATTGCACAATTTTTAAATTTTTTTTATAGATTTTCTGTTATTATTTAGAGTTTGACAATTTCAAACTGTAAAAAATATTTGCTATCTAGAATCCACACCATTAACCGTGGGACAATTTAATGCTTCACCTTCATTGTTTGTTAAAATTTTAATAAACATGTTTGCATTTATTTGTCCATTTATTATTATAAATTTCATTTTAGGGATAAGAGTCAACCTTATTAAAGCACTATTAAAAAAAATTTAGAGTGTTGTTCTCCATAACCTTTTTTTCCTCTGAAAAAAATGTGCAACTATTTATATTATAAAAAGTCGCGTTGTTTATAGGGCCGCTGGACTTACATCCACCAATACAAAAAACCTCTACTGTAAAAGATAGCAATAGTGCATTAGGAGTGTCAGAAATACATTATCCACTTTCCCTTATAACATGTAGCATCATTTGAGATAGAAAAAAAAAAGAAAACTATAAATGTATCTTATGAATCTTTGTTGTGTCTACAAATAGTTTGGCCATTGTTACCTCGGGAGGGGTCTTGGATCAAGCTTTGTCATGGTCTCATTCTCCATTTCCCAGCACTTCCTAGTGCCCAAACCAATATGTAAACCATCCTTGGACAGTTGATTTTCCAAGTGGTTCCTTTCTATGTATAAGTGCTCGAATTTTAAATCCTTGATCTGTCTAGAATGCATGTCAATGTCCTCATTTATGGTTCTTAAAAATATGTTCCTAGGGGGTCTTCTCTATCGTAGCCGATCTATGAAAATTTTAGAGTCCCCAAAGACCTATAATTTCCAAACTCCCTTCATGATAGCCAACTGCAAAATGATCTTTAGAGCTATCAACTCAGCTCTATTGTTTGAACATTCCCCCAATCCAACAACAAACTTTATCCAATGATAGTCTGTGAGATATAGAATACCTATTGACCCCCCCAAGTTTGGTTTCACTTGTGATGATCCATCAAAATAAGCCTAGTTACTAGTCCTGTCAATGGTCTCCTCCACCACTCTTCTAGTCTTCATAGTCTCATCCCCTTGTTGAAATTGTCTTAAGATAGCAAGATGTTTTGTAGCATAAACAGATGGAGCCATATGTATGTCATTAAATATTGCATTATCCCTAGATAACTATACCCCCCATGTGAGTATTACAGGGAGTGCCTTATATTCTTTAAAATCCTTATTGTTTACCCAAGTAGCCAATGTTGCATCTAGGTTTTGTCTAACCCAAATAAACTGTGTGTTGCACACTTGTGTACAAGAAAATCCCACATCTCCCTGACATATGTGGACTGTAAAACAAGATCAATGATGTTTTCCCCACTTACCTTGCATAAAGGGCATCTTCCAGGTCCATATGCATACTTTTTAATCAAATTATCCCAGAATGGGACCTTGTTGGATAGTTCCGACCATAGAAATAATTTTGATTTGAGAGGGAACTTAAAGTTCCAGATATCCTTATACCACCAATGAGGCTTTGGTACATCTTCTTCTTCCCTAATAACCTTATAGCCCAATCTTGGAGAGTACTGGCCACCTGTATCATTCCTCGACCATATTAGAAAGTCTTCACCATCCCCCAGTCTAATATGATAGTTTTATAAATCCTTTGTATACCTTTCCTGCGGGTCTATTTCCCCAATTTCTATAAAACCCAGATCTTAATCCTTTAGCCACATTTGTCTCATGAAGGTATTGTTAACCAAATCAACAATCTAGTCCAAGTGAAATTAACATTGATCCCTCAAAGATTCAATCATCACTTCAAGAAAAATGTGAGTACCTTCACTGCCAATTCATGGGTCTTATACCAATCTAAGCTTCCTGCCATTCCCCGTGCTAAACCAACCAATCACCAACAACATCATAAGCCATGATCAAAGCTTTCCACATTGTGGAAACATTCCCGATGTTTTTATCTCTAACTCTAAACCACTCCTCAATAGATAAAGGGTGGATGTATTTGTGGTAAACCACCTTCACCTAGAGACCCTCTCCTTTCAATATTCTCCAAACTCCTTTTGCTGCCAAATCTTTTGCAAAACATCTAGGAGTTTTTAATCCCCATCCCCATAGCTCCTTTGGCCAAGCTATCTTATTCCAAGCTACCCAATGGAAATTTTTGTCCTCCAGACTTCCTTTCCAAATAAAATTATAACACAACCTCCAAGTTGTTCCAAGATGCCAATGGGGACATAAGCCAGTGAAACCCAATAGACTAGGATGGCTTCTAAAACTAATTTAACTAGTATCAGTCTACCTCCCCTAGAAAGCCACTTATTGGACCATAACATTAATCTTTTTTCCACCTTACATATTAACCAAGTCCAGTCCCTTCTATGAGATGCATTTGGCTTCAAAACACATCCTAAATATTTTAGCCCAAGTTGTAAATCCACCTTTGTAAAATCAAACTAAGTGCAAATCCAATCTGTCTCATCCTATTCCAAATTTAGAAAAGAAAGAGTTGATTTTCTCTATAAATTATAATCCTATTTCATTAATAATTACCATATACTTAATGGTTAAGTTAACACATTCTAACTATAATTTCCTATAAGTTTAGGTGTTTTTGGAGATCTTAAAGACACTTTTCAAGAATATGTTGTAATTTACATTATGAGTAATTTGTAACTCTTCGTTAAAAAATAAAAAAATGCTTACCATTACTAAATATTGTTATATTTAATATAAATCTAGACAATATGTTTTAAAAAAAATTGTTTATATTTGTAACATATGATGCACTATTAAGAAGAAGTTCTTATTGATGTTTTTTAATAAACACCTCTCACAATTTTTCATAATAAATATTCATGACATTTTTCATGATTTAATATGCATGATGTTACACAATATAAAATTGGATGAATAATTATTTTGTTAAATTTAACCATAGTAATTTTTTTCTTTCGAAATTAATACAAAATTTAGTATATATATATATATATATATAATAACATTTTAATCTGAAAAATAGATTTAAAATATTAATCAAATTGGGCAATCCTTGATTGAATCATTTAATATTTAAGTTTGTAAAAATGTTTGATCAACATATTAGATCTTCTACAAGTACAACAAAAAATGTTAAATGATTTTAACTAGAGCCAAACATTATATTGCATTTCTAATTTAGATCACTAACACACAATACATTTATAAATCAAACAAGAGCCATGAGGTGGCGATGTCCCCAACATTGCTAATGGGGGGGGCAATGCAAGCACATATGAAATTGCATTAAATTGATGAAGTGAAATGTTGAGAATAGCAATGGAAAGTTCAGGTATGCAATTGCAATATTGAGGTTTTTTTTTTTTCTTTTTTTTCTCTGAGCTTTAAGAAAATGTAGTTAAGTAAGCTCAAGGAAAATTTGTAGTTTAAATGACCATGTAAATTGCAATATACAATGAAAGAATGCATTTTTTTGTGTGATTCAAAAAGAGAAGAATTTTCAGAAATCGCATATCTATTCTATAATTGCATTTAGAAGAGGTTGAGTTTATTGCATTGAACAACTAATTTGTTTTTGACAACATAGTTAGATAGTACTACACAACATGGAAGTAATATTCTTATTATTATTCCCGCGGAGCGAGGAATATAGTGATCGGTCGGAGCAATTAGTATCGTCCGTACGCTAACTCAATATTTACAAATTATAAAGTTCTACATAGTTTGAAAATTATTTTATTAAACTAAAATTTTAAACGATTATTATTTAACATTTGATTGGCAGTTAAACCATGACGTTTTCCTTGGAGTCTGGTGCCCAGGAGGTGGTGGCCCTCTGAGGTCATCTTTGTACAGGTTGCATTGAAATCCTGGTACAATAACATTAAAACTTTAGGTACGTCTTACTTCCACAAGTCGCCTGTTGAGTCCTCCTGGCATACGGTAAGCTCTATTAGTATTTACTTGCCCCTTAAGCAAAATCTGAGAGACATGGCATTAATAAAAACTAAGTCAACAATTCTTGTGATGGTATATTCAATCAATATTAAATCAGCTATATTAAATTTACTTTAGTGTTTTGTTGTGGTAGTAGAATAGTTATGTTAAATTTCAAAGCAATCTTTTAGCACAGCTATGTTAAATTTCAAAACCATCACAATCATTTAACAGCGATGCGGGAAATTACCATTACACTGCTCTTGTTTAACCGGAAGTATTAATAACATTTCATTTAAAAAAATGACATAAATTTAAACAATGTTTCAATGCGCTAACCATCATTAAACATATTTTGTAAAAAATAAAAAATAAAAATTTGAGGGGGCAGGGTCGAATGCGCTAACCATCATTAAACATATTTTGTAAAAAATAAAAAATAAAAATTTGAAGGGGCAGGGTCGAATTTGTTTTTACTTTTTTTTCAAAAAAAAAACATATATATTTATAATTCAAAGAAGGTTTTAAACCATAGCATGTCTTAACGTGCATCAACAACATTTTTTCAATTAGTTATATTCTATTAGTATTTGTTTGAGATATTGTAAAGGAACATGAATTTTTTTCTATATGATTTTTTATTAATTTATTTTATCATATTAAATTGTTTTACATATGTCAAATCCTTATAGCTTTATATTCTATTTACAATTTCTTGAAAAAATGAAATAATTAAAATTGAAAAAAAATAATTTATTTTAAATTTTCAAAAAATTTAATTTTATAATTTGTTCTGTTAAAACATTTGAAAAGTTTATAAAAACTTTAAGCATGAAACTAAATCAATACAAAATCTTATTTGCAAATGAGAATATATATACCTAAAACTAAAAAAAGTTAACATCTATGGAATCAAAAACATTGTTTTGGATGGTTATTTCAATTATCCGATTACACTCACATTAAATTTTCGAAAATTAGTACTCGAATACTTTAGAGAAGCATTATGAAGATTTCCTTCATCATGGAATAATGTTTATTTGCATATAATTGCCAAACCCTAAAGAGGGAGTGTATTGATATAGAGTGGTTATGCCATGGGGTAGTCTTAATGCAACATAAAAAAAACCAATATGCTATCACTCCGAAACCTTCTCTAAACTAGTAATTAACTATCCTACCCATGATAAAGAATTGTGTGCATTAGTACAAAGTGTGAAGAAATAGAAACATTTTTTTTTTAACAGTAACAAAGTAATAGATTATATTTATAAAAGCTGTGCACAGCTATTCATTACAAACTTCTAAAAGATTTCAGACAGAGCAGGAAATGTCTGGATAGACTATAACTATGATTTCTAACAGCGATACATTGCAAGCTCTGAGTTTTGTTTTTCTGTAACTATCCAAAATGGAGCTAGAATAAACCTTTATAAATTGTCTGTTGAGGATTATGCAGAAATGCATTGACAAAAAGATTCAAAAATATGGAACCTGAGCTATTCTGAAAACTAGCCATAATTCTTTAACCGGGCAGAGGTTGCGTCCACCATTTCTTGGTTGATTTCCTGGTTGACCGTGGGGGTTTCGTGCACCCAGCTACCCTGAGTTTTCCCTGTGAGAATGGCCATGTCTTCCTGTAGCATGTCCACTTTCCCCATTAACTCGAACAAGTTCCTTTCCAGGTCGTCTATCCTGGAATCCTGACAAGAAAGCTGTGAGACCGCGTGAGTAATATCCGAGGCCATCTCTACATTTTGTTTGACGTTGGAGAAAACTGCATCATAGGTGTTCCGAACAACAAATTTTATGTCCACCAGTGTTCTGCTCAGGGCGGCTATGGCCGCCAACACAGTCTGCATTGTATCAGGATTACACGTCGACAAGAGCAGAAGACGGGGGGGAGGAGAATCAAGCTCGTTGAGGGAGAGGCGACTCAGGGCATCGGGTAAGTGGGGAGGACGAGCCATCGCGGAGGAAGGAAAAGAAGGAGCCGGTGGAGGAGTAAATGCAGGCTCGTGGGAGCTGACAACGCAGGTGGGAGCGAGAAGACAGGTGGAAGGACGGCCGGGGTGGCGTGTGGCTGAAGCTACGGAGGGGGAGGTCAATACAAAACCTAAGTTTGAGCACGGTAAAGGGTGGACCCTCGAGACCATGGACCCAACCTTAAAAACAACCATGAAATTGTTAATTCTTGTCATTAAGACTTAGGGAATGTAGTGATACCCCAAAACTCCATTGAGATCCTTGACTTGTCCAACTTCGAGCAAAATTCCTTTATTGGCTGCTACGTTAGCAAGCCTATTATTCTCTCGGCGGATGTGGAAAAAAGAGGCCTTAGAGAGGAGAGCGTTGGTTTTTATTCTTTGCATGTATCTGTGGGCTTTGGAGCCTGGCGAGGCAGACCCTCTTCGCATGATTTGAATGACATGCCTGGAGTCTCCGTAGATTCTAAGATTGTCAATGCTATGGCTAGAGGCCATATCTAAGGAGAGAATGAGAGCTAACCATTCAGCCTCGTTATTAGTTTTGCTACCTAGTCCCCAAGAGAAGGCTGCAATTTTATTTCCTCCGGGATCAAAGAGTATCCCACCCGCACCTGCCGCCCCAGGATTGCCTTTCGAAGCCCCATCAAAGAAGATGCTGTGACTTTTTTGCTCCTTCCACCACCTGGAGAAAGATTCAGGGTCTTTCCTGATTTCCCAGACAGCGAGAGAATGGGTCTTTTTGGACTGAAGAAAGTTGCCCTTCACGAACACACTACACCATTGGAGTTCAGTCAGGGAGAGTGGCTCCTGAGCTGGAATAACAACTTTTTTTGAGGATAAGGACTCCGAAATCAATGAGATAGCTTTGGAGGCAGCTCTAAAGCTATTCGCATTCTTTCCCTCAAAGATACTCTTGTTTCTATTTAACCATATCTGCCAACAGATGTTCATTGGAACTAGATTCCAAATTCTCAACATAGTCTTCTTGGATTTGCCAGGGAAGGAGCGTCCCCAATGGTCAGTAAGTTCTTCGATAGTTTTGGGGAGAATAGATGGTCTCCATTGGTTTCCCAGAACCTGAGCCCATACTTTCTCTGCAAAGGGGAACTCCAGGAAAATGTGGTGGGAGTTTTCTTCAGCAAGTTTACACAAAGTGCATCTTGAAGGACCAGCAATTCCTCTAGATTTGAGGTTTTCTGCAGTTAACAGTTTGCCGTGGGCTAAAAGCCAGAAGAAGGCAGTATTTTTGGGGATGTCGTCCGGGTTCCATATTTTCCTCCATTTTCTGTGTGCCAGGGAGATTGGAGGGGAGAGTTTTTCATAACCTGCCTTGACTGAATACGAGCCAGCTTTCCCCATCCTCGTAGGTCTTTTTCATAAATACTGATCGGAGCTTTCCCATGCAGAGAATTGAGAAATATAGTATAATCACTTCTGAGATTAGCAGGGGGACTCAATTGTTTCCAGCTCTTCCATTCTCCATTGTCCTTCCATGTCACCAAATCTTTTAGTTTAATGATGCCCAAATTTTCCATCCAGTCTCGAATAGCATCAATACCCTGTATTTTACCAAGCGGCTTGTCTCCATTTATGCTGTCTGTCCATAGGTTTATTCTTTTCCCATTACCTAGGATCCAATAGAGGTTTTCAGTGATTAAAGCCGTTGATGAGGCGATAAGTCCCCATATAGCTGTTCCTTTTTTGGAAATAGGTTTATCTAGACATCTTTGTCTGGAGCTGCTAGTGTATTTCCTCCTTATTACTTCCTTACACCATTCCTTCTTTCCAGAAACAATCCTTCAGGCTAACTTGGCCCCCAAAGCTTTGCTTACTAAAACTGGCTCACGAATTCCTAGCCCTCCCCGCTTTTTCTTTTCTTTGACTGTCTTCCAATTTACCAAGTGAAATTTTTATTCTGAATCTTTCCCCCTTGCCACAGGAACTTTCTGATCTCTTTGCTAAAAGCAGTTTGGATTGAGACAGGGGCTAACATTATGGCGGCAGTGAATACAGGTAGAGAGGACAAGACAGATTTAATCAGGGTGACTTTCCCAGCTAAGTTCAACCAGCGGGTTCCCCATGAGTTAATTCTTGCTTTGAATTTATCAAGGATAGGAGTCCACACGGAGGAAGGGGGAGTTTTGAGGGAGATGGGGGTGCTGAGGTATTTAAAGGAGGACCACTCCATGCAGGGCTTGAAAGCAAGAATGGCTGAGATGAGTCTAATCGTGGCTGGACGACAGTTCCAGGTGTAAAAGTTACACTTGTGTTCATTGGTTTTGCCACCAAAGGTCTTGAGGTAGAGGTCTAGAGTAGTTTTGAATCTAGCATCTATCTGTGGAGAAGCATTGCCTAAAAGGATGGTATCATCCGCAAACTGGGCATGGTTTATTGCTTGAACATTGCGGGCATAAGCTATGCCAGGGAGAGAGTCTGAAGCTAGGAGGAAGTTGAGTTTTCTGCTTAAAGAATCTGCCATTATGACAAAAAGGAAGGGAGAAAGAGGGCAACCTTGCCTTAATCCACGAGAGAGGCGGAAAAAGGAGGTGGGTCTGCCATTAAGAAGAGGGGAGATCCAAGGTGCTCCAATGCAAGCTTTCACCCAGCTGATAAATTTTTCATCAAAACCAAATTTTCTCAAGACAACATAGATAAAGATGTGTCTTACTCTATCAAAAGCATTGGCCATGTCTAATTTTATAGCCATACCCGCATCCTTGCTTCGCCTGCTTGAATGGATGGCCTCTTGCACTAGAAGAATATTGTCATATATTTGCCTGCCTAGAACAAAGCCGCCCTGATTTGGTGAGATTATTTTAGGAAGTAGCTTCTTGATTCTATTAGCTAAGACTTTGGTAAGAATTTTGTAAGAAGAGTTGCAAAGCGAGATGGGTCGAAACCTTCCTATTGAATTGGCTTTTTTCTCCCTCGGAATTAATGCTATGAAGGAGGAATTGGTGCCTCCTCCTATCTTCTCACGATTTCTGGTCCAATTTATCATTCTGAGAAGATCTCTTTTCAGCAGGTGCCAGCACTTACTGTAGAAGTGGATGGAGAATCCGTCAGGGCCCGGAGATTTTTCCAGGTGGAGAGACCAAACCGCTTTCCTGACTTCTTCTTCAGTAACTTTCTCAGTGAGCATATTGTTCTCTTCAGTTGTGACGAGACTGGGGATTTCTTGACACATTCTATCCAAATCTGCAGCTGGCAGATCCTCTTCTTCCTTGTAGAGAGACTCAAAGTGGTTTTTGACTTCAATCTTTATAGCTGAGGGGTCTTCTATCTTTGCTCCATCTTCTTTGATTAAGCTTAGAATGTTGTTTTTCCTGTATCTTTCCTTGCACTGGGCGTGGTAGAACTTAGTATTCCTGTCCCTAGATTTAAGCCATAAGCACCTTGATCAGAGTCTCCATTCCTCCTCATCTTTCCTATTCGCCTGTCGGATTTGGGCTACCAACTCTTTTTCTTGCGTCAACATTGCTTCGGTTATCTGATCATTTTCAATTTGTTCTTGCAGGGTTTTCAATTTCTCTTGCAAGATGATGACTTCTTCCCCAAGTCTCTTAATGTTTTGCTTTTCCCATCTTTTCAGCAAGGTCTTGGTGTTTTTGAGTTTGGTTTCCCAAATGTATCCGGGAGAGCCATGAATGAATTGCTCCCATATTGCTTTGACTTCATCATAGCAGGCTTGATGCTCCAGCCACTCTGGATTGTATCTAAAGGGAAGAGGACCGAGATTTTCAGGGAGAGAGAAATAGAGAGCTATAGGGCGGTGGTCAGAGGCAGCAGAGGCCAAGATTTTAGAATCAGGCAGAAGGGGTTTATTAAGAAGGGATGAACTAAGAAGAAATCTGTCAAGCCTGGCAGCAATATGGCCGGGTCCAATTCTTTTGTTGTTCCACGTGAAATTCCCTTGCAGAGGCTTTATATCCACAAGATTCCATGAAGTCTGTAAATCTTCCAATCTTTCTCCGAACTGGTCTCGGAATGTCGACCCTCCTCTTCTTTCATTGGCACGTGAAGAAATGGAAACATTACCTAATGGGTAAGGAAACAATTATACATGCTGATCATCAACCACTACAATATATTCAATCACAAACTAAGCTACAATAATCAAGGCATTTTAGGTGGATGGGTTTTTTACAACAATTTCATCTGGTCATTAAATACAAGAAAGGGATCCAAAACAAAGTTGCAGGTATGTTATCAAGACCCCTAACAAAGTCCTTTGGTTCATTTAAGCTATGTTGAACAATATACTAGGGATGAAGACTTTAAAGAAGTATATGAATCACTAATGCATGGCTCTCAAAATGAAGAATTGAATTATCAGGTTCATGATAAGTTGTTGCACCATCTTGGAAAAATATGTATTCCACAAAGTGAAAGAGTGCATGTGATAAGAGAAGCTCATACTTCTCTCATTTCAGGACATTTTGGTGTAGGAAAAACTGTAGCACAATTACAAAAGTTTTGTTATTGGCCTCAGATGAATGATATTGTGTCCAAGTATGTAAAATGATGTGTTGTGTGTGCAACAAGTAAGCCAAGTAATAGAAAGTTGGACTTGTACACTCCACTTCCTATTCCTTCTCGTCCATGGGAAAGTGTGCCAATGGACTTTGTAGGAGGGTTACCAATGTCTAGAAAGGGACATGATTATTTATATGTTGTTGTGGATAGGTTCAGTAAAATGTGCATTCTAATGCCTTTTAAGAAGCAGATCACAACTGAGTTGATTGCTCATCCGTTCTTCCAACATGTATGGGTTGGATTACCTACTTCTATTGTATCCGATTGAGATTCCCGCTTCCTTGGGATATTTTGGTCATGTCTATGCGAACTTATGGACACAAAGTTGAAGAAGAGCACATCATTCCATCCACAAACCGATAGACAAAATGAAGTGGTCAAATGAACCATGGTACATCTTCTCTGAGGATATTGTGCCAAGCATCCTAAGATTTGGGATGAGCAGTTGCAGTGCAGGAGCAGTTGGAATCACGCCAGACCAAGTATAAAGAAAGACATGACAAGCATCGAGTGGATCATCACTTCCAAGTTGGTGATCAATTTTGGCTTCATATCAGCAAATACCAACTCCAAGGTGAAGGTAGAAAGTTGAAACCAATTAGGTATGGACCTTTCACAATTTTGGATCAAGTTGGTAATAGTGCTTTCCGGTTAGATTTCCCTCCTTATATGCAAATGTATTCTGTTGTTAATGTGGAAAAATTAAAATTGTATGAGGCTCCTATGATTATGGACCAAGATGTAAAGGTTCGAGTACCTTCTGTTGATGAGTTTGCTCTTTAATACCTCAATGAACTTCAAGAAGATGTTATACTTGATAAGAAGGTCATATATTCATGAAGAGGTGATGTGGAATATCTTCGTGTGGGGATTAAAGGAATTCATCCAAGCAAGGAATGGTGGCTAGAGACTGGAAGAGTGAGGGAGTTGTACCCTCACCTATTTTCTGAACGATTCCATGCTTTTGGTGGCCCAAAAGCTTCCCAGTGGGAAGGTTTGATCCAAGAGGATCTCCAAGATATATCAAAATTAAAGTCTTCAAAATGAGAGCATAAGATTGCAGCTGTGTAGGGATCGACGAGAGCTTTCTGGTGACATTCGTTTCGCACGAAACGGCCTCCGGATGAGAAAGTTACTGAGTTCTGAAGTTTTGGCATGACATGTAAAAATACAAAAAAGGGGGTGCACATGGCACACCCACAGGGTGCCACGTGGCATGTATGTTCAACATGAATGGTGATGTGGCATAGTCTAGGACTGCCACGTAGCAGGTATGTGGCATCCAGTTGACAGGTGGCATCCAGGTGGACTAATCGGAGGTCACCACATGGCGATCCGATTGGCCACAATATGGTTTTGTTTACCAAAAAATTTGGCAGTCAGGGGGGATCGAACCGATGACCTCTACCTCCTCCAAAGTCTCCACACACATGTATGGTCAACATGAATGGTGATGTGGCACAGTCTGGGACTGCCATGTAGCAGGTATGTGGCATCCAATTGACAGGTGGCATCTAGGTGGACTAATCGGAGGTCACCACATGGTGATCTGATTGGCCACAATATGGTTTTGTTTACCAAAACAATTGGCGGTCAGGGGGGATCGAACCGCTGACCTCTACCTCCTCCAAAGTCCCCACACTATCCACCTGTCCAGGATTCACCGCCGGTGTTTCTTAACCTCTATGGTTGCCGCTTCTATTTAAACTTGATACATGCTCTAGTTTGAAAAAGGGGCAGGGCCAAGGGCTTAACCCTCGACCCCATGTGTAATGTTTGAACTATTATGCACAGATCATGGAACCAACAACCAACACCGAGGGGAACACCGCATATCACCCCATTTCTCCGTGACCCCATTTCACTATTTAAATCCACTTCGAAGGCACCGTTGCCATGGGATTTCGGGAAAGATTTTACATAGTTCTTGAGGCGGGATGAAGGTATAGTACGTACGATCCATACATGCACAGAAGGGGTTTTTCTTGAAGTGCATGATAGAGGAGGTCTCAGGCAAAGGGGGTCGAGTTTATACTCATTTTACTCAGAATTTCGAGAGGAACACAGTGGTGCAATCTGTTTATGTGTTTGACTGACAGAACTCAGAAGTATTTCCAGAACTCTTGTATGTAAAATTTTGAAGACTTAATAAGATCATCCTTCTCATTGGAAGTGGCCCGAAGACGTATCCCAAGAGGGGTGAACTCCGTTATCACCTATTGTCTGCAATTTTATGGTTTGCATACTGATTTATGTGCTTATGTGTTTCAATTAAGAATTTAAAATTACCTCTTTAAAGTCTTTTTAAGAAGTTAAGCATTCAAGTCCTTTACATTCAATTAATGGTTTAAAAGATCCTTTAAAATTCAGATCATATAGGTTGCTTAATGAAAAAAAATACGAAACATGGGTAGGAATATATATATATATATATATTGAGGAACTACTTCAAGTCTTAAATAATGTATAAGATTAGGAATATCCTTTATTATTAGGAAGAAAGAGCAAGACCCAATGGATAGAAAGTTGAGTCAAACTTTAAAAGGGATATTTGTTATGAATATGGTAACATCATGATGTATAGGTAGAGACTGCACCTATGGCATGGCAGGTTGGAAAGGTTTCCTAAGAATTCTTCCGTGGATCAGTAGCTATATGGCATGGCAGGTTGGAGATGGAAAAGAGGTGAGGATTGGTATTGATCCCATGGTGGGATTTGAAATCGATTACACTCTACCATGGGAGCTTCGAGATCTTCTTTCTGAGTATGGTCTCGAGACACTAAACCAGTTCAAAAGATTGAGTAGATTAGTTCTAGATCCCTCCTATTGGATTACTAACTCAGATCTTGGTCTAGTGGGTAGCTGGGCTAATGAGTGGAATAGATATCTTCAGCATCTTAATTTTGCAGGTATTCGACTGTCTTTGGAAAAATATCATCTTGTGTGGACAAAGAATCCCTCTTCTGTTCATGTCACTGCCAATACTGTCTACCAGGTTATTGTGGAAAGTCTTGTTGTTGGCCACATAAAATGGTGGCATATTTCTCTTTGGAAATGGAAGCTTCCTCTCAAAGTTAAATGTTTCCTATGGTTGGTATTCAACAATAAAATTCTAACTTGGGAAAATTTAAGGCACCGTGGAAGACAGGGTCCAAGCATCTATATATTGTGCAAGCATTTTAGCGAGATAGTTGATCATCTTTTCTTTCAATGTAGTTTCTCCAAAAGGGTGTGGTCAAAGATCCGTGAGGCTCTACACATCGAGGACAACTGGCCTTCTATGGGATTTGAGGAGGCATACCATCAGTGGTTACAAAAGTATCACAACTTTAAAAATTCCCCTGGCTTATTGGCATGGTCTTTATGGATAACACGCAATCAGGCTATCTTTCAAAACATTTTTCCTTCTGAGCATATGGTTATTAGTAGATTCTGTAAATTGTCTCATTCATACAAGAATGCCCCTCAGGTTGGCAGGAATCCTAAACGAGATATCAAACTTAACCAGGTCTCTCATAATAAAGCTTTTGGTTTCTTTGATGGGGCATCAGATGAGATGATTTATGGAGCTGGCTTTCTTATACACTGTGGAGATGAACTCGTCTACAAATTCAGACTCCCTTGTGGTCAAGGAACGGACACAAAAGCTGAATTGCTTGGTCTTTGGGGCATTCTTAAGGTGGCAATTTGATGTGGGTTAGGTTCACTTGAAATTTTTGGCGATTCTATGGTTGTAGTGAACTAGGCCAAGAAGTTATACCAGCTTAACAATATCCAACTTAGTCACTGGTGTGATAGGATTACTTTCATGATGTCTTGGTTTTATGATCTTACCATCGACCACATCTATAGGGATAATAATGATGTTGCGGATGCATTGTCAAAAGAAGCACTTGATGGGGACGTGTTGAGGCCTCGGGGGTGAAGGTTGCTGGAATGTTGTCCAAGGTTCACAACAGAGGGTGAAAACCCAGACTGAAAGGCTTCAAAATGTTCTATGCAAGAACAGTTCTATCCCCATCCTATTTGGAATAATAATCTCCCACGGATACAAAGGCCTCCGCTGGCACTTATGGGTTTTGATCAAAAGGATCTGTCTCCCTGTGAGGGAAGAACGAAGTGTTCTAACTCTAGATGAGGATCTACCTAGAAAAAGATCTAAGCTAACTAGGAGGAAATCTAAGCTAAGTCAGATCTAATATAAAGAAAAGTGTCTTGTTTGTGTGCAGGATGACTTGTTTTGAATGTTTAATAAGCCTTAACACCAGTTTGACAGAAATGTGAAAATGGATCAACACTTATTAACTCAAAGCATGATTTGGTAATGAAAATTAACTGATAACAATCTGAGGATTAAGCACAAACAAATTTACCTTGTAGCTTAAATGTCAATTGAAAAATTAACATATATTGATTAATTTATGTTAATCATTTGCAAAAATAGATAAATGTTTTAATTAAATAAATTCATTTAAAACATATACTACATAGACCGTAAGTTAAGAGAAATCTGAACTAGTGATCAATGTATAAATAATAATTGCAAAATCAAATAGTATCAGTCCAATGATCAATGTGGGAAAATCGAATATCATCAAAGAAATTTAACAACATGGACAAAGAAGATACCAAAAGAAACTAACTTTGATTCATCAAGTCTGCAAGAAATTACAAGATCTTATGTGAAACAATGTTTCTCCAGTCCTTCTCTGGCGATTTTCTCCCCCAAAACACATCCTCCTACCTACGAGACATCTACCCCTTTAAATAATAATTACAACATTGTTACAAAGGGTAAATTCCCCATAAAAGGGATTACAAAATCGAATTGGACTAAGAATGACCAAGAAAATCTTGCCACTTGGACCATATCTCTAACACTTCATCTAAATCTGGATAGTTTGCTAATTCAAGCCCAAGCTGGGCATCACACGTGAAACCTTCCATTTCATTCTTTGCCAACTTATACCAGATCCGCATGAAAATGTGGATCTTCCCTTCCATAGAGACAGGTTTCCTGATGAACTGATCCACATGTGCAATTTGGATATGCTCAAGTTGCTATATCTTTTCTTTGACCTCCTCGTATCGGATTTCAACCTGTTCGATCATGAATTTCGGTGGAAAGTCATCTTCAATGAGGTCCATGGTAGGGAACTGCAATGTTTCCATAATGATGTCCACAGCATACCATCTCCTCCCACAAATAGCCTGTGCCTTTTGGATGGTTTCTTCAACCATATCAATGAGATCACGCCAAGCATGCAAAACAGTTCTGATTTTCCCGAGTTTGAAACTGCTTAAAACAGGGATGTCCTCTGGTTTATCTTTAATATACCTCTTCCATTCAACAATGTCATCATAGACCTTAGAGGCTTGCTATCTTTTATCCATCTTCCCATTAAGAATGACAGACATCTTTCCAAAGGCAATGTTAGTCTCCTGAATTTCATTCAGAGTACTAAACAGTTCAATAAGCAGCTTGTGATGTTCCTCATTGACCTGAATAGCCAAGTCTTTAAACTCCTGCTGAGAGAATTTAGAAAAGGAAGAAGAGGCCGCACTTGTAGTTGCATCCTCCAACTTCTTTTCTAGGACAACTATCTTTTCTTCATTGGTAGTGTTCAAGGCCTCAGCATCTTGCAATTGGATCTACATAGTAGCATTCTGTTCTTGAAGGTCTTCAACCTTATCTCCAAATGCTCTTTTGAGTTCACGAATGTCAGCTTTATGGTCTTCATTGGCCTTAACCAACTGCTCTTCAAGTTTCTTCACCTCATCCTTCTTCAGATCAATTTCTTTGTTCAGTGTTGTCGCTGAATCAAAGTTTTCCCCTACAAAAGAACCCATGGCAGCAGCAGTCTCTAGTTCTTCTTGTTGTATGTCATCTGATTGCTTAGCCCAAATTATTTGATTAGGAACAGGTGCCTGCAAGACACCTTCATTTCCGGCTCTCTTTTTACCTTTCTTCACCACTGCTTTTGATGGCCTACTATAAAAGTAATCTCCAAGGGGGACTACAATGTCCTCTTCAAAATCAGCTACCAGCTCAGTAAATGATGTGGTCACATTTGGTGTTGAAACGAATGGAGCAGTCTGGGTGACAATGGAGCTAGGAATTGGCATAGTGATTTGAGAAGTGGTTGGTGAAGAAGGGATACCTTCTGGGACTGATGGTACAGAGGTTGGAGTAGGAATTGAATTAAAAACTTCGGGAAGTGGAATGGATGTATCAACAGCTGATGGTGAGGAAGGAACAACTGGGACTTGGACATCATTGGATGGTGGCGATGAAGGAAATGATGGTGATGGCAAAGAGACGGTTGAAGACTGGATCTTTGCCACTATTGATGGTGGAATGTGAACTGGGACTGACAGGGTAGGAAGTGGAGCAATGATGGTGTTTAGTGCATGAAATAGATGGGATATGGTGGATGGTGGTGTTACCCCAGGGGATAAAGTTGAAAGAGCTTGAATGGATGAGAGTAGGAGTGCTGAAGTTGGAGTATCAGCAGCAGTGGTGGTTTCAAGAAACTGTTGATCTGGAACAGGATCATCCATTGTTATGGCATCCAACAAATCTGCCATTGACTGAGAACTTTTAGTTACTTATTCTATCACAAGAACAAAAGGAAGTATCTCATCTTCCACATCACTATATTCAATGTTTAGTGTAGGAATTTGAGAGGCAGGAATTTGAATCTTTTGTCTTTTAGCTGGTTTGCTCACATCCATCACTTGAACATTAGAAATTAAGTTGGATGCAACAACCACTTGAACATCAGTAGTGGGTTTGGCTATTGCAACTACTTGGGTGTCCAGCACCGAAGTCATATGTGCTAATATCTGCTTTAATTGTTGAGATGTTTGCATTAATACTTTTAATTCTACAGTAGTCTTTAACTTCGGATGTTCTTCCCTAAGGCCTTTGCCTTTGTCTCCTTCCGGATAAGTGAGCATCAGTGGAGTGTTTTCTTTTTGAGCTTCTTTTTTCTTCCCTGTCTTTTCTTGTTTGCTCATCCAGCTTGAGTTGCATTCTTCTGTAACTCAGAACTTTGGTTTTTAGCTCCCGTTGGTACTGAATTATAAGATTATGATCATCTCTGCTTTTGGACCTTGCCAAGACTTCAGAGAAAGTATTGATCCCTTGGTAAATAGAATCATCAGGAAGGTCTTGATGAACATAACCAATCTTTGTATGATTCTACTTAAAGTGAGCATCAAGGAATCCTTTAGGGTCATGCATCCTTTTGGGAGCATACCCCAATTTCAAAGAAACAATCTTGTCTCCCAGGACTGTAGCCCAGGTTGAAGTTGGAAAAACCAAAGGTCCTAGATTTAAAGGAAACTTAGACCACCCCTTCCTTTTGGGACCAGTGAGCTTGAGGTAAACCCCATCAGTGACAGTTTGATAAGAAACTTCCTCAATCACCAAATTGTCTGGAACTATTCTGGGTAGTAGGTGAACTGTGCTGCTTCCCCACACTCTGACATATGAGAAAGACTCTCCCACATACCAATCACCAATTGTAGCAATCAAATTTCTGGCATCAGCTGAGAAAGAAGGTGCTTCTTCTTTGAATATCTGAAAGTAGACAGCTCCAAAGAAGTGGTCACAAATATCATATAACAAGGGCACATAATTATTTTCCCAGAGTGCTGAACAATAAATATGAACAAGAGGGGCTGATAGAGTCCAATTCCATCCCATGTTGGGATATTGGAATTCTGTTCAAAATACATTGATCACATAAGCCGAGAAAAAGAAGTGTGTCTTCCTTGAAGTTGTTGATTTCTGGTACTTTTCAATGGTCGTCTTCAGTTCGGATGACAAAATTGAAGCCCAGGGAAATGACTCCCCAGTTGTTAAGATATGATGGGCCACAGGTGCCCATTCAGCCTTAAACATTGAGCAATTTGGAAGGCTGTAAAGCCTTCTAAGCATGGCTTCTAGAAGGGAGTAAGGTTCCTTAAACCATGAAACATGATATGAATTATCAGCCCTAGGCATGAAAATAACCGGTTGTGCATCGAGGACTTCAACATTTCATTGAAATTATACCTAGTTGTTGCCGAATTTAGGAATGCAGGATTAAGGGGTTGAACAACTGGTTTCAGGGCGTATGCTCTTATAAAAACCCTTAAGGCAAAATGTGGTCAATTGAGACACTGCGCTATCATTAAAAGATTGATCCTTAGGGTTGGCATGGTTGATAATCCATTTGACTGCGTCAGTATAGGGAAGTATGGTAGGTCTAGCTACTATAACATGGAGTTGGGAATCCCTAACTTTTTCATAGGTGAGCCGGTCATTCTCAATATCGGATAGGTCATCATTTTAAAAAATAGAGTAAATCTTCGACCAATCGAGCTGATAAGTTTTTGAAACCTTGTCACTGGTGTCGGCAAGGATGCCGAATTTTGGGTCCTTATTCAAAGAGTCTTTCTGTGCACTTTTGGATTGAGTGTTGTGAGACATGTTTGGAAAACTGGTAAATTCTGATAAACGAATAAACACAAATCAACAACAATTCAAAATAACAAAAAATATAAGCAATTGAATAACAGAGTGACACGAAACCAACCTGTGCAAACTGCAAACGGCGAAAATGACCCTGGTAAAAACTCACGGTAAAATCCAAGCAGCAGGTAATTTTGGAATTTAGAAAAATGATGAAAGAAAACAGGAAAAATGGACATATTTATTAATTTCGTCAGGCAAAATCTAAGCCATAAGATTCAGACAGACCAATGAATAATATGCGATCTTGCGGGATGCGGAAGGATGAGTTGTGGGGTTTTATTTTGGCAATATATACATTCATCCCGCAATCCGCAATCCGCAATGGAGGGTTGCGGGATGTGGGATCGCGACTCATAGTGACAAATAAACCAAAATTTCCGCAATCCGCATTGCGGGTTGTGGAAACAAAAATGACTCAACTTAATAAAATGAAATTTCCGCAATCCGTATTTGTGGGTTGCGGGTTGCAGAAACGCAAAGCGCAAAATCATTTGTGAACTCTTCCCGCAATCCGCAATTGCGGGTTGCCGGCATCAATGACCGCGATTATTGAAAAAATATTTCCGCATCTGCAGTCCGCATTGCGGGTTGCAGGTTGCTGAAAGAAAAAATTCCAAAAACAAAAACAAGCTTCTGCAATCCACAATTGCGGGTTTGCGGAATTGCGGGTTGCGGAAAGACTTGATTTTGTGGGAAAAATCAGTGCTTTTCGTAACTCATAAAAATACTTAGAAAAAAGCAAGAAATTCTCAAAGAAAAATTATTACTAATTATATCAAACCATGACAAAAGGATAGAAACATGATAAGCATGGTAAACAACCCCAAAAATGACTAATGAATTCGAGCATTACCTTGGCATATAAACAATTGGGGCTCCCATGTTTTGATAAAGCATGGGATCTGTTGTACCCACAACAGGACGCTAGCTATTTATTTGGGATGAATGGGTGGAGGGTACTCTCACTCATTCATGTTCTATGATGTTCTTTGCTTATGTGATCTATATCATCCATATTAGTATCAGTTTTTGTTTTGTTGAGACAATGGTCTCTTCTTATTTTGTATAAGTTATGTGTGTATGACACGATCTGTGCTTGCAGTAGAGATCTAGTGACACAAACTGATCCGAACTTTCAAATGTGTTATTGTACGTTTTTTATTTCCCTATGAAATAACATTAGTATTGCTTTTTTCTTTCTAAAAAAAGGTAAAGTTTAGCAGATTGAAACTAATACAACTTAGATAGGACATGGGTATAGTAAACATAGAATGTTGTTGATCATGTTCATATTTGTAATACATGCGTTTTTGTGCAAAATTCCTCTCATTTTCAAAAGGTAATTAAGAGGAATTTCAATTGTTTACATATGATATAATGTTAAAAAGAGGTTACTAAGAGCAAATAACATTTTTATATCTATTGTGAGATTCAATGCTATCTTTAAGGTATTTAATATTAAATAACATTTTTATCTTATTGTGAGATTCAATGTTATCTTTAAGGTATTTAATCTGGTGTATATAAATTACATTGTAAATACATTAGATTCCTATATTAGGAATAGTTTAAATTTTGGAGAAATGCACTTATATATATATATATATATATATATGTAGATATATTAGATTCCTATATTAGGAGTAGTTTAAATTTTGGAGAAATACACTTATATATATATATATATATATATATATATATATATATATATAGATATAGATATAGATATAGATATAGATATAGATATAGATATTAAGAAAGAAAGAGAGAGATAGGAAATATGACCTTGTTTGCTAAGTAATTTATGAAGGTTAATAAAATTATGCAGAATAATAGTTCTCTTATCGTTTGAGATTTTTTTTCCAAATTCCGCATTTTGACGCTTTTTATGGATGTTTTAGATGATATGTTATCTCTATTGGATTATTTAGACGATTGGTTTTATGGTCATCATCAATTGGTTATTCAGTTATAATCATTCACTACCAACCCCAATGTTTAAATATAATGTGACCTTCAGTTGGGAATATGTTGTTTAATGCTCCTATAGGTTGAGCTCATTGTTCAACCCTATATGGAGTATGTTTCTCTTAGGTCCTTGTAAGTGACTTAATGGTTGTTTGTTGTTTTAGGGGCAACTATTGATTTATTGTAATCCTTTGTACTAATTAAAGAATATTTAAAAGGTGAAATAACCCCAAATATACTCAAAATTTAGAATAAAAAAAAATAAAAAATTATTTTCTTCCTATATTCAATAAAAGTTAAAAGTTAGGGATATGTATGATTTCTTGGTTAATAATAAAATGCTCATGGTGCTAATAGAGTGTATATCTTTTCCTTCTATGGTCAATTTTCCTCTATTTGATCTTAGCAATTTATTTCTTTTAACTTTTGTACCACTCTACAACTACTCACTTTTGAAATTATCAACTATTAAAACGAATTGATATTATGTGATAATCTATGTAAAACATATTTACATTCTATTACTAATATGTTCCTATCTTGGGATTCCCTTAAAAATCAAATATTGATCTCGACTTTATATTCTTTTCTATTTTACTAAAAGGTATCCAATTTTTTTTTTATAATTATTCTTTAAAAGACAATTACTTCTCTATTTTCTGCACACATAACTAGCCTTCATACACATGAATAATTATCATAAACACTTATATATATATATATTAGCTGAAAAAGCTATGCATGTAATTTTGTATAAATACTATGTAATGCAAGTCCTTAAAAGACAGTTGACGATCACTCTTTATTTAGAGTAATAGATATTTTCCATTTTATATATATATATATATATATATATATATATATACCTTTTCCTTTTCATAATACTTATATATATAAGCACCACTATATAACCTCACATAACATATAAAATCAATGCATCTATCCATAACTCAATTTTTTTTTTACATAAACATATACAACATATACAAAAGCTTAAAAAAAATGCATTTTTATAAACAATATCTCTTTCCCCATATAATTCTTTTCCACACATCCACACATATAGTAAGAGCACTATTTAAATTAATCGATCATGGATTTTTTTTATAAATAATATCTCTTTCACCATATAATTCTTTTCCACACATATACATAGTAGAAGCACTATTTAAATTAATCGATCCACATCATCATTATTAAAAACACTACATAAAGGCATTAACCTGGAAGGTTGTAGTATAAATTTTAGATCGGAATTAATGTAACCCAATCTCGTTACCCAATCTCTATGTTTAATTTCTACAGGGATATTCGGCAACAGGTATCAATTTGCTTAAGCTCAAAACAATAGCGGTAGAGACAACTCTTCACAGAGATATCATAACAGAAAACGTATGTACAGGGTTTGATTTTGTTAACGGCTCTTCGATTTTTTTTTCTTATATTATATTTTAAAACAGAGTTCTTCTTTTCGAGGTTCAATCTCACATTATATTTATATATATATATATATATATATTATACAGAGAGTTCAACGATTCTTAAAAGCATTTTGATCTGTCATACCTTCGTTTAAATTATAAACAAGAACAGAGTTTTAAGCATTTGTCATATTATTAAACGTTTTCTGGTTTATGCACAGAGAACAAGAACAGAATGCGAAGATTTTTAAAGGGATTATATCCATTTCTATATTTACTATAATATATTTACTATAATGCCAAGCAAAGAGAGAAAATAATCAACCAGTTTCTTTATGTACAACATGGCGTCTCATGTTATCTCAGTGCACTATTATATATAGTTTTATCCAGGTCTTGTGCCATCTCAATAAAATCTTCAATCAATCCATCAATCCTTATGATTCAGGATATTTATCTAATAGTTGAGTTTTAGATTGGATTTCACTGGTAAAGATCTCTCTTGCTTGCTTACACTTGTTCTCTATGTCATGGTGGTGTTCCCTCATTTAGCTGAACTCTCTAAGTGCCTTTTTCTTTTTATTTAATAATAAAATATAGTTGTTGTGCAAAATGTCACTTTGAGTTTTAAATAACTCTTACATAAAAATAATTGTCACAAATATTAAATAAAAATAAATAATAATGTTTTGGGGTATTACAAAAAGATATATTCTTATACTTATAAGTCTTTAAGTCTTACTTGAGAAAGATGGACCATCAAAATCTATACGTGCAACAAAATCTTCAACTTAAGCTCCCTTATAATTCTAGCCACTTAAAAAATTAAATATCATAATAATTAACAACTCCTTAATTTAAATGATAACAATAAACGACAACTACTCCATCATTTTCATTAGTACCCATCAACCATAAATTTGTGATTTCATAATTAGTACCCTTTTGAAACATGATTTTTTTAAAAATATGATTTCTTCCTCTATGAATGACTACTCCATCATTTCCATTAGTGCCCATCAACCATAAATTTGTGATTTCATAATTAGTACCTTTTGAAATATGATTTCTTCCTCCATGAATGTGTTTGGGTCATTGAAGCCACTTTGCTAACTTGTGGATGCAAATCCAATAAACCTAATAGTAACCACATATCTACAATGTTTATAGAATTTCCCTTACGTAAACAAGTGCTATTTCCTTAGTTTTTATGTGGAAGGATTTCCATTTTTGTGAATTTTTTGGCATCATCTTACAAATTCTACTTCTTTGGATTCTTTTTATATATATATATATATATATTTTATTGGTTTGTGGAGCTCTCCATTTTATCTTTTGTTACTCATTCTATTCTTTGTAATCCACTTTGTTTTTTAATTATGTATCAAACATTTCAAACTCCTTAATTATGTGAAGAAGCCACTATTGTATGGCTAACAGTGAATTGATTACACACCTTACTATACATTTTGACAAATTGTTTTAACAAATTTTTTGTTAAAAATATTGGTAAACATTTTTAATCCCATATATAATAATATTTCTTCTTGATCGTCATCTTTTATTCTCTCCATTTTTCAATGGGTCTACTCATCATATAAGGGAATTGCATATCAATTATACTCAGATGGAGTAATATATCTCTACCTTTAATTGCCAATCTAGATTCTTTTATGATATACACAACATCATTTTTTTGATTGTGACCTGTGGGCTTATTTCTTTCCAAATAAATTATTATTAAAATGCTTTTATAAAATCAATTTGGGCTTATGTCTTTTCAAATAAATTAATATTAATTTTATTTTTTTTAAACTCAAATGATCATTTAACTGCTCTTTGATTGGATTAAAAAAAGGTGATTTATGTATTTTTCATTGCTAAATCATAAAAAAAATTATTTTTTTCATAGAAAAAAATTCAAAAAATACAATATACAATTTTTACATTTTTTTCAAGTACAATTTATTAGATTTTTAATATATGATTTGACAATTTGAAAATAAAATACATGTCATAGAATTTAACTTTTAAAACACTTAATCACAATTAAATATTATAAATTGAGGTGATTAAAATAATCAATAACAATATTTCAATATTAACAATTTCTTTTAATATATAAATTTCTATATTCAAGATAATAAAGTTTTCAAATTTAAAATAACATATTTTTAAAATTTACTAATAACTCATTTTAATTTTAAATTTCAAAACTTATTTAATATATTTTTATAACATCATAAAATAGTTATTAAAATAATTAAGTTTATGATTCAATACATTGTGACTGAAAACGCTCCAAGAAACCTTGATAAACCCTTCAATTAATTTTTAACCTGCGTGCTGCCTCCTGAGTAGTGGGATCTTGCTGCTCCTTTTCGTCATGGCTCCTCGAGGGGGACCCAAGGCCTTCCCTCCCCTTCCCGAGCAAGCTGCATTAAAAAATTGGTGGCTACAAGTGGTAAACGCCTAACGGACGAGCAACAACAAAACTTTGTCAAATGTTTGGATAGCATTCCCACAGTCGCCCTACCGACTGAAGATCCGTGCAGATCATCGTTGAACCTTGCTGAATGAGGGCTCATAGGGCAGTTCACCGGCCTCTGGCCTTCACCCAAAGTTGTTGACAACTGGGTGCAACGGAACTGGAGATCTTTGGTTCAAGATGGCATCATAAGCTATTTAGTTGGTAAGGGCTTCTTTGTCTTTGTCTTTGACAATGTAGAGGACATGAATCTTATCTTTAGGAATGGCCCTTATTTTATGGGCCCTCAGGGGTTGTATTTGAATAAATGGACATCGGACTTTGATCCGACGCAAGATGTGCCCTCGGCAGTCCCAGTCTGGGTTCGCCTGCCTCACTTACCTCTGCACTGCTGGAATCCCAAATCATTAGAAGCCATAGGAAACAAACTCGGAAAATACATAGATCATGCAGAGAGGAAGGACCAGTACACCTGCACTAGAATATGTGTAAAGGTGGATTTGGAGGTAGGACTTCCTGAAGCAATAAAACTCACGATGGATGACTGGTCATACATCCAAGAGTTAGACTACGAGCAACTTCGATTTAAATGCCTATATTGCCATGGTTATGGGCATTTCGCTAGGTACTGCAAAAAGAAGGGAGAGGAGGAGGTTGAGAAAACAAAGGGAAATCAATGGACCCCGGCTCAGAAACCAATCACAACAAAACAAAATAACCGATCAAAAGGTAAGGGAATTCCCACGGGGAGTGAAGTCCCTTCCTATGGACAACTTCAAGGTGAAGGGAGTTCAGTCCCTTCAAGAGTAGAGACAAATCCTTTTGAAAATCTCAGTATTCCAAAAGAACCTTCAGTTTCAGTTGTTGAAGAGGTTGAACAGCAACCCACTACAACCATTGAAGACAAAATCCTGGAAGAAACTGCCCCTCTACAGGACGAATCCCCAATAGGATCCTCTAGCCCCTTCTCCTATGCTGAAATGACAAGAAAGAAGTCTCCGGAGATTTCAGGATCCTCAGAAGATGAGACCTTCGAGAGGCCATCAAAAAGAGTTGGGAGAAAATCTCATAGGGAGACAAGGGCAGAAGAAGCGGAGAGGCAAAAAATGAAATTTAGCCAACCAACGATTGAGATGTCCATAGGAAGAAATACTCAAAACATGACTCCCAAGGGAGGAGCTGCCCCCTCACTTGCCAGCAAATAATGTGTCTAGTCTCTAGGAATTGCAGAGGCTTGGAGAATCCCTTAAAAGCCAAAGCTGTACAAAATCTGCTGAAATCAGAATCTCCAGAGATCCTCATGCTCCAAGAGACTAAAATCGAAGGGGAAGCCCTTCTTGTGATCAGTAATTCGAATTGGAAAAGAAATGTTGGGAGAGCAGTAAGTGCAAGGGGCTCCTCTGGAGGGCTTGCTACGCTGTGGGAGGATGGCGAATTTCATCTCGAAAGCTCCTATGAAACGCAACATTGGATCTACACTAAACTCAGACACACTTTAAGCAAGATGACCTTCGCTCTTGTCAACCTTTATGTCCCTGTCCTTTATGATGAAAAGAAAGAGTGCTGGCAAACTTTGTCAACATTTCTAGAGATACGCTCTCCTAAGAATTTAATTCTTGCTGGAGACTTCAACCTTGTTTTTGAACCTAAGGACAAGCGAGGAGGAAACATCAACATAGACCAATTTCTTCCTTATGTTGAAGATCTTATTCATCAGTGGGATTTAATGGACTTCAAACCAAAAAAAGGGCTTTACACTTGGACTAATAACCATGTTGGGGGGCATCATATTTCAGCCTGTATGGACAGATTTTTACTTCATAGTACCTTTCTGACAAAAAATAAGATTACCTCTACAAAAATTCTACCAAAATTGACTTCTGACCACAAACCTATTTATTACAGTTCGAGGAAGAAGAAAGATTAGGGCCCATCCCCTTCCGGTTTAACACCCTATGGGATGAAAGAGAAGGGTTTGTGGACACTATTATGAATGCCTGGTGCACTCCTGTCACTGGGTCGCCCAGATTTGTATGGGAACAGAAAGTTAAGGCAACCAAAATGGATTTGAAAAATTGGATAAAAAAGCCCCCAACCTCTCCCTCTAGCTGCAGAAAGCAGTCCACCAATCAGTTGTTAGATTTGCAATTTGATATGGAGTTTAAAGACATTACTTACTCAGAAATTCAGAAGGAACAACCTGCCCAACTCACTACATTTCGATCTTACAGGCAAGAGGAAGAGCACTGAAGGCTTAAATCAAGAAGCCTTTGGCTGAAGTCTAGCGACAGAAATACTACCTTCTTTCATAATCAATTTAAAGCTCGCCTCTCTCGAAATCATTTAGACGAAATCACTTCTTCTGATGGGACTGTCCACAAAGAAATTGCCCAATTAAAAGAAGCTGCAACTTCCCATTTTCAACAACTCTTCACTGAAGAAGGAATGGATTATGAGGAGGAATTTTTAGATTTTCTCACTCACATTCCGAGACTGGTAGGTGAGGCAGATAATTCAAGTCTTTTGAAGCCCTTCTCTGAAACTGAAATAAGCAATGTCATCTAGGCGATGGAGCTGGACAAAGCCCTAGGGCCCGATGGCTTTTCCATTCATTTTTACAGAATATGCTGGGACATAATCAAGGTGGACTTATTTCGAATGATCAAGGGCTTCCTCCCAAAATCCAATGTTGGAGGTAGGATAAATTGTACATTCCTAGCTTTAATTCCCAAGGAATCAAACCCTGGGACCTTCAATCGTTTTAGGCCTATTTCATTGTGCAATGATTCTTATAAAATTCTGTCCAAAATCCTAGCTAATAGAATCAAGCCATTGCTTGGTAATCTCATCTCTCCCAGTGAAGGCGAGTTTGTTAAAGGGAGGCATATCATCGATAATGTGATTCTTGTGCAGGAAATCATCCATTCTAGTCACCAATGCAATGAACAAGGGATGCTTATAAAGATTGATATGGCTAATGCCTTCGACCAGGTAAGACATTCTTTTTTGTTTCAAGTTCTCTTTTCATTTGGCTTTAGCACTGACTTTGTAAGGCTGATCAAAGCTTGTATAGGAAAGCCTTGGATTGCTCCTCTAGTAAATGGCAGGTCGACCAATTACTTCCAAGGCACTAGGGGTATAAGGCAGGGTTGCCCCTTGTCCCCATTCCTGTATATTCTGATGGTAGATTCTCTTAGTTGAAAGTTGACTGCAAATAAAGTAGCAGGGACAACTCCAGGCATTTGAGTGATGAAAGATCTAGAACCATCAAACCATGCCTTATTCGCAGATGATTCTCTCCTTTTGGGAGGCGCCTCCGTTAAAATTGCAAGGGCTTTCAACGAAGTCATTCAAAGCTTTTGTAGAGTCTCTGGAGCTCTAGTCAATAAGAGAAAAAGTGTTGTGTATGGTTGGAAGGTAGATCAAACTACCATCCATCGAATTTCACACTCCTTAGGCTTCACGGGTTTCGCAGCATGGGAAACAATCAAGTATCTAGGCCTTCCTTTAACTCTGGGAATCACTAAGGCTTCTCACTGGTTCGAAGTCATCAGCAAAATCAAGGCAAAAATGGAAGCCTGGGGTGGACAGTGGCTCATCACCGCTGGAAAGCTAACTCTTATTAAATCGGTTATCTCCTCTCTTCCTATTTTTCAGGCATCGTTTCTTTTGGCTCCAAAGATGATCACCGAGTAGGTTTCAAAGCTAATTCGAAACTTTCTGTTGCAAGGAGGTAAGGGGAATAAAAAAAAAATCATTTTGGTTAGCTGGGATATTGTGAAAAGGTCATTCTCAGAAGGTGGTCTGCAGGTCAGAGATCCTGGGTTGGCTAATTTGGCCCTGGGAGGAAAGATTATGTGGAATATTTTCTCAAATCAAAGCCATTCAGTTAGCCAAGTGCTCATTAAAAAATATTTGAATGGGCTCTCAATGAACAACATGGATGAAGGAATCTCCAGCAAAGGCACCACGCTCTGGAAGCTGTGTAGACGAGGGTGGGATTTCTTCAAAGATCATCTCTATCGTATTCCTGGAAATGGGAAAAACATTTGGTTGTGGAAAGATAAAATTATGGGTCAACAACCGCTTAGGCACTCAGTAGAATTCTTTGAATTACGTGACTGGCTCTCTCAGCGTGGAATTTTTAAATTGGCAGAGATTTCTACTTGGGACGAGGCCGGATATTAGCATGCATGGAATATACCTCGACCGCTAGATTGGATGCAAGCTCAACTGAGCACTCTGCTCATTGCGCTTGCTGGTTTAGTACCGGTGCATACCCGATCTAGGGATAAATGCGGTTGGGGATCGACAGGAGTCTACACTGCAGCCTAGGGATTTGTTGCTTTTCAATCGCGATAGCCCCAGACTCAGCTAACCGCTCCGTGGAAGCACGTATGGGACTCCTTCGACATCCCAAAGATTAATTTTTTCAGTTGGGTCCTCATGCACATAAGACTTTTGACCGGTGAGAATTTAGCAAAGCGTGGAATTATTGGGCCGCATAGATGTCCACTCTGTTGTTCGGCTCAGGAAACAATAGATCATTGTTCATCGATTGCCCATTCATGCAGGAGGTGTGGAAGCAGGCTTTGTAGGGTCTCCATGCTCAAATCTCAGTGCAGAGCACTATTGTCATCTTATTCTCCACATGGAAAGAGCGCTATCCTCATGCGATTAAGAGCAAATCTTTATGGTCAAAAATATGGTATGCAATCCCAAATTACATTTGCTAGGAAGTGTGGTTAGCCAGGAATGATGGCATCTTACAAAACAACTTGTGTACCCCCTTAGTTGTGGTTGCTAAAGCCAAAGCACTGCTGTTGGAAATAGTGGAAAATCGTCCCCTTAAACAAGACAATTTGCTTTTTCCTGAAGAGATTAGTTGGATTGGAGCCCCAATGCCGCGAACAAGGAATAAGAATTCTTCCCGTCCTATCAGCGATCCTGAGTGGCGGCTTCAGAGCACTGAATCAGAATTCCAACTGTGGTGGAAGAATCAAGGTAAAGTCACAATTTTTTTCGATAGAGCAGCTAAAGGAAATCCAGGGACAACAGGAGCTGGAGGGGTAATCTACACCCAAGACATACACAATAAAGACAGCTTCAGCTGGGGACTAGGGCAAAGTACTAATAATCAAGCTGAAATATTAAGATTGCTCAAAGCTTGTCAGCTAGCACATGGGAATGGTGATCAAGGCATTCAAATTTTTGGGGATTCGGAAATCTTAATAAAAATCTTAAACACGGAAGATCAGTTTAATAATTCGGCGCTCAACAATACTTTGCATAGGGTCCGTAAATTGCTGCAACACCTCAACTCCACCTCCTACTTCCACATTCTCCGAAGTCTAAACAAAGAAGCTGATGCTAGGGCCAATTTGGGCTGCCTCTTAGCACAAGCAGAATTGATCAAGAATGATGATGCTTCTCTTTGGTCTCCTATCCCATAAGATGGCAGCTACTTGTCATCCTTGTAAGAGTAGGATAAAGGGCAATTCAGACATTTGAATTTAAAAGATATTGTAAGAGGGGTTGATTTAGCTTTGGCCCAACCAAGTTATTATCAAATAAAATCTAACCGTTTTTGTTAAAAAAAAATAATTAAGTTTGTTTTGTATTTGATAATATTTCACAATGAATTTACTTGTACTTATTAATTTTATACAAAAATTCTTCTATACATATTTTATATAAATTTTAGATACAATTATTATAAAGTGAAATTTATATTATATTTTATTGTTTAGATTTTTTTTATAAATACACATTTAAATAATAAATTCGAAATTATTTAATTTACACAATAAATGTATTGTACTTAACATATAAATTTTATGAATAAATATACTTGTAGTGGGTGTCATATGGGTTTAGAGGGTTGTTGTGAGAAATAATTATTATATTCATTTTTTTGTGATATGTTTTTTTTTAATGAATTTATTATTAATTGAAAATCTTCATAAATCATGATAAATATCTAGTTTTAACAATTGAAAAAATGAGTATTTGATGTAAATATATTTAATTTAAATATTTAAAATAATTTTATTTATATATATATAATATTCTAAATATTCTAATTAATTTATTAATTTTTTATTTATAATTGATTTATTAAACTTTTATTTTTTAAATAAATATATTTTATGTTGTTTATTTATATTGTTATGAAAACAATTATGCATTCACAATCAATCCCTTCTTGTTCAAAAAAGTTCAAAGTTAGAAAACAAAACCTTGGTAAGTGCATTTTAAAATTATCCCTGTACCAACATGGCACAAGGAAAAGGAAAAAGAAAGTGGAAAGATAAAATGGGCCTCACAATGCTTTATCTGTGTCAATATGAATAGTATCATATGATATTATTCTGTTAAATTAGTTCCACTAACTTAAAGGTTATATCAGACCCAGAGCCTAGCTTCTTTTATCATGGATATAACCAATGGAAATCATAAATTCTCTGTACTGTGCACAGATTTCTAATGAGGCTTTGAAAGGCCTTTGAATAATCAAACTGAATCATTATAGATAAATAACATTCTTGAAAGGTTAATAAAATTAGAAAAATAAACTAATGAATTTAGAAAAATAGAAATATTCACTGTAATCATGTCAACACTTCAGATCCCATTTATACTTCAGATCCCAAGAGATATATTGTTTAATGCAACACTGCTTACGAGTTACGACATATTAGCATATTGTTTAATGCAACACTGCTTACGACATATTAGCATAGTGCTTGCAGTAACCATACTTTCAACATAATTAAAAAAGTTAACCAAAAAAATTGGACAATTACCTAACAAATAACAATCTCAGATTTATGAAATGTAAAAATGTTTTGATTAATATTGACTAATACCTAAACAATTGAGTTAAAATAGCATTCAATGAAACATTCTCACAGCTATGAAAGTAGTTAAATTGTTGTTTATTTGCATGTAGGAGATCCAAGTTTGAAGGCAGATACTGGTAATTCTGCACAACTTATGGTTATAGTCAGTATGAAGAACTCCCATACAAACAGAACCAGAAATACATAGAAATTAGCTGATTGGTATTAACCATGTTCAGTATTGGAATATATATATATATAATTGACAACTGATCGACTAAGTTAAGCATAGACTCCTGTTTCCTTCTGGAAAGTCCTCAAAATGCCAATCTCTGAAGATGTCTCTGCGAACAGCATGGCACCTCATTAATCTTGGGTTGCTATCAGGAGCTTGGTTACTGCTGTGGTCAATAATATTATTGCTGCTGCTCCCCATAGGAGATGGAACTGGAGCTACTCTTGTCCTCAATGTATTCTCTGCAGGTGGAGGTTGTGGGTTCTTCTTATTAGACCAACAACCCACTGAAGATCCCGTTTGTTGCTGTTCCTCATCCGATCTAAAAGAGTAACTCCGGCAAGAATCAGTTCTTAGTACGTTCTGACAGGACAGACATGCGAGACTCATGGCAGCAAAGTGTGTGCGTCCCTTCAAATTCTGCACAGAGAAATAAGCACACAGACATTTCTGATGGAGTTAGGTCTCTAGAGCATTTATCTGCGGTCTTAGAAGTGCAAGAACTGTGATATAAACATGCCCAAAAGAACATGGACAAGCCAAATTCACATCCACACAATCAGATCCAGGGAGATCCCAAGTAAAACCCAAGAGTTTGAAATCATGGGAATTCTACCACAGGCCTGAAGAAAAGCCATCATTTCCAATCAACCCAATAAATAGTCATGGTATTTTCAGCGTCCTGTATGCTATATTTCCTGACTTATGCTACGCAAAGTAATGGGATAGACCTTTGATGGACATTAATGAAGGATTAATCTCCAAGAGCAATGCATTAAAACAAAGGATTCCTTTCCAGAATACTTTTAAGAACTTTACTCATCTATAATACCCACATAATTCATCTATCAAAATGCTTCAGACATCCATGATAAAAAAAATCAGCTTCCAAAAAACTGCATACAACTTTACATATCTATGTACAATTTGTAGATATACATATCTTCAGTATATCTTCAACTCATCTATCAAGATGCTTCAAAGTTCAAGCATTCATGATATAAAATTCAGCTTCTAAAAAACTGCATACAACTGTACTTTACATATCTATGTACAATTTCTAGAAATACATATCTTCAGTATATCTTCAATCAAACACAGGCTTCATTTTTACAAGAAAACTGTGACAAGTTATGAACCAATTCTACATATCATATAACTTAAAAACCTCCTTATCAACAAATTTTATACCATACAAGGTACAGTAGGAGGCACATATATGAGGGCCAGAGGAAACTTTTTGCAGTCAACCCTAGATCAAAAGGAAGCAATATCATTATAGATTTTGATATACTAGGACTGAACTCACCAGAACCTGATATCTTTCTGCATAACCATGAACTAATCAACTGATTTTGGCATGTAGACCAACCAGCCTGGAATAAACTCTAGCTGAATGTTAAATGTCAATTGGAAGACTTCTATCAAGTCTACGCCTCATAGACTCTTATCTTACTGTACAAATGGAAGTTGGAGTGACTCTTCCTTTTCTAGATTCTTCATTCATCTTTGTCATGTCATGTACCAGAGATATTGCCCACACAAATGCCCCTAAAAGACAACAGTAGACCCACCTCAGGCATCCATTTCTTATTCAGCTGTGCTTGCCTCTTACGCCACTCCACTCTACCCCACCAGATAAAAAGGATAACAGTCACCGTTCATTAAAAATTAAAAAAGTAAACATCCATATACCCAAGAAGATAATGGGATATGGAGAGGACAAAGGAAAACTGATTGAGATGTGGTGAGTTGTTTGGACGGAAAGAAAATGATAAAGTAACAAAAAAACAAATGAAGGAATGGTGGTTGAATTGGATTCGACCCTTTTTTGAAAAAGGTGCCATGACCTCACTTGATGCTATTGCCACCATCAGATCGGACCTACCTCCTCCACTTGCTTAATACTGGTGCATTCTCCACCTCTTCATTGTTTAGTATGTGACAGCCCAAATAAATATATATCCTTGTGGGTCACCACCTCCCCCTCCCATCTCAGTGTTCTCCCTTGCATTAACTATTCTCCATGCTGCAAACTTTGCAAATCTAATAGCCTAGGGCGGTGAAGATGTCCACGTATGTCTGTGTAATGCTGATGAATAAAAAAAAGGTGGGGATCCACAAAGTGCAGTTTGCTTTTTGGCTATGTCATGAAGTTGAAACCGATAGGGTGGTTACATCCTTACAAGGGATTTTCTAGATTTGGTGTACTGCCCTAAAGTTAGGATCTAAATAAATTATTTATATTTTTTAATCATTGTACAGAAGGGATTTTGATAGATTTGATGGACTACTTTAAAGTTTAGATCCAGAAACAATAAATTTAATTTTTAATTATTGTAATATATTGATCAGTTAACAGATTCTTTGGTTCAACTACCTAATACAAGTTGGGTTTCATAGTCATTCAGAAGTTGACATTCGGTTCAAGCTTTCCATATTATGAGAGTGAATTCTCTGCATACTCAGCCGTGTTGGTATACTTCATGTCGTTTACTTACAAGACAATGTCAAACTGCATTACATAAAACTGAAAGGGATTGAGAAAACTGTGGACAGAGCTAAACACTTTAATGGAGAGATTGCACTGCATGGACATCTAACCATTAATTTGATTAATGCATGGATTGGGAAACACATTCTTGGTTTTAAGAATTAACCTTTCATATTCAATTACTGCAATAACCTTGTCTCATATTTGGCATTGATATTGACAAATAGGGATTTTTTAACAAATAGCTTAACATTATTAACATAAAACTGAAAGGGATTGAGAAAACTGTGGACAGAGCTAAACCATTTAATGGAGAGATTGCACTGCATGGACTTCTAACCATTAATTTGATTATTGCATGGATTGGGAAACACATTCTTCATTTTAAGAATTAACCTTTGATATTCAATTACTGCATTAACCTTGTTTCATATTTGGCATTGATCTTGACAAATCGGGCTTTTCTAACAAAGAGCTTAACATTTTTTTAACCAGGTAGGACATTCAGTAAGGTCCTTTATATCCATAGCCACCTCTTGGGATTTGACCCTGAGATCTTCTGCTTGCTTTTCACAACACTCAACTACTTAAGCTAACCCACCAAGTGAACAAATAACTTAACTTATAAACAGAGTCACTAATTTGTTGTTGCAAAGAATATCAAGCTTCTAAAAAACAACCCCAACATACATTCTCAGCATCAATCTCAACGACTTAGTTACAAGCAACCCCTGGATAATTCTCACAGAATGGATTCCCAGCACCCAAAGCTCTTACATGTCCCAGAATATATATTCGGGTTTAACGTCTAAGCATGATCACTAATTTGCTCTTGCACGAATATCAGCTTCTAGAAAAACAACTCCAATACACATTCTCATCATCAATGTGAGTGATTAAACGAGTTAGGTCCAAGCAACCCCTGGATAATTTTCAAAGAATGGATTCCCAGCACCCAAAGCTCTTAGATGTCCCAAAATATAAATTGGAGCCTAATGTATAAACAGGGTCACCAATTTACTGTTGCATGAATATCAAGCTTTTAGAAAACAACCCCAAAACACAATCTCAGCATCAATCTCAGTGATCCAACGAGTTGGGATACAAGTAACCCCAGCATAATTCTCACCTGAGGGATTCCCGGCACACTAAGCTCTTGGATGTCCCAAATAACTCACAAAATTTGGCACTCCATGAAGCAATGACCTAATTTGTAATTTGTTTAAGGAACTGATTAACTATGCACAGTATTTCTAATGCATGATTTGGGTCAACCATGAATGTTATTTTATGATTGAGCACATGAATTACTTGTTTACTACAGGGATTTTCAAGATTATTTTATAGGTCAAGCACCATTAAAACTTGGCAACATAAACATCCTTACTTACTTACCTGATGAAATTTAGACAGATCTTCCGGTGAAATCAAGATGTGAATGGACTGTTACCTGCATAGAAAATAACAACTGGACAAAATCGCAATCAGTAAATATTTGAATAGTTTGATCTCGTTGTCCATTTATATAAAAACAACGACTAAATATAGAAAGTTATAGAAAGTTAATTCAGAAGCGTGGATCAAAGTCCTGCTAAAGTTGAGTCTATCTTCTCTTTATTAAAAAATAATAATAGTAATAAATTCTTTATGTATATTCCTGCTCGAGTTTACTTTCTCTTCCCTTTATTAAATAATTAATTTTTTTTATTGATTTTTTTATTATATTTATTATAATTTTTAAAATTTATTTGTGTTTTTATTTTAGAATTTGGGGTGGACTATGTTTTTTTAGGATTGTACGAGGATGAGACAAGTGTACTGTCCAAATTGATTCTATGATATTGTTCAAAATTCGAAATAAACAATTATAAAAAAAAAGAAAAAAAAAAGAAAAAAAAAAATGGTAGGTGATGAATGGATAATTGGTAGTGGATGCATAGATAAGTAATAGCCGATGACTAAATAACCAACAGTTCATGGCAATAACTAGAAAAATGTGAGAGATAAAAAAAGAATATAAAAAATAAATGATGGTTGTTGCATGAATGCATGGATAACTCCTAATAGATAGCTTATGGTGGCACTTAACTTGTGGCCTATGGGTGTTCACCAACCACAAATTAAGTGGTTGTGCTAGTTTAAGGAGTAGTCTAAATATTCTACATTTTAGACTTTTTTTGGGTATATTTTCGGGTTTGCTTTGTTCGGACTTTAGTTGGAAATCTTTAAATAATTTTAACTCACATATTTTAGTTGTAGAAATTGCATAATATGAGTGCCATAGAGATATTTGAGGGTGACAAAAATCCAACATGTAGATAAAATAGATTACCCTATTTTCTAATAATGAGTAAAATGTTTTAAACTCTAACCTAATTTATTTCAAAATACTTACTATAACGATAACAATCACCAACAAAATATACTATACATATCATTAAATAATGTGATAAACAATGTTTTTTGACATCACCAGTTGATGTATTTTCTAACAATCACCAACAAAATATACTGTTGATGTATATGTAACTTCGGAATGTATTTCATATATGTATGTTGTATGTACTCCTATAGAGATGGTATTATTCCTCTATACGGAAGTGTCGTCATTTATATTGTAAATGTCGTAACTTATACTTGATGGGTTATTAGACCACCTTGTTGGGGTCGGCCCTGTATAAGTCATGTGGGTCAAAGGGTTATTAGACCACCCTATTGGGGGTCGGCCATGTGGGTCGAAGGGTTATTAGACCACCCTATTGGGGGTCGACCCAGTCAGCATTATGTTATGTGGTTAAGTTCGAGCCTACATGATTTATGTAAAAGGCAAGTCAAATCAAGTATAAATAGAGTGCGGGAGGCACTCTATTTGATCACTCAGTTCTCACTTATGCACTCAAGGAGGAGTGGCACACTTATGGAGGAGGAGGATCTGCTGCTCGGTTATGTCTATCTCTCATGTTTGGGTTGTATCATTGCTCTATCTATCTCTGAGGAAGTTATTGGGGTTTTTCACCTTTATGGTTTTCCCCAAGTAAATCTTTGTGTCTCTTGTGTGCTTGCATTATTGTCTCCATGATTGATATGCTGTAGATATGTTGTACATGTTGTTCTCTCAGTTAAGATCTTAGATCAGATTGAAGTAAATTCTGAAAATTTAACATATACTATACATATCACTAAATAATGTGATAAACAATGTTTTTTGACATCACCAGTTGATGTATTTTCTAGGTATGACATACCTAATGTTGATAGATACTAGATATGTCAATAGTATGTCTATAAGAAGATTATAGAGGATGAACTATTTCTATAGTTTATTTTGGGAAAGAGAATCTTATGCAATGTATTGGCTTCTTTGATTTTCAAGAAGTATTTTTTTTCAATATGAAAAAAAATATTATACATATTATATATTTATTTCATATGAATTGTATATATCTTTCTAAATATAGTAAGTATTTAAAGGAAGTGCAAATTAACATTTTTAACATAAATTTCACAAGAATACATTTAGATCCATAATTTTTTTTTTTAAGCAAGAAAACTATATATTATATATAAACAAGAAAATTACAATAACTAAAAATCTTCATACTACCTAGACTACTCATTCAGACCATCCTCATATTCAACCTTGAAGCCCCATACTACAAAACTGCCTCTCTCCCGGAGGAGAAAACAAGGCTTTCTGACTTATAGTTTCAAAATTTATTATATCAGACCTTCTGCTAACTATTACTAGCATATCCCTATCAACCAAACAATTCACTATTGTAGTCCTACTACTACGCATCAATAAAACAACCATTGACATTATATAGACAAAAACACAGACTGATACCCGAATTAAGGGGCCTAGTGGTTGAACGACATACCCAGGATCCCAGCATTCGTCATCTCGGCAGTAGTCTAGGCTTTGTTTGTCCGCGGTAGGAAGGTTAAACCCTAGATTCTTGACAATAATATCAATATTCATATCATATGCATTAATTTGGCATCAGCGTAATGAATGATGACAAAGTAAAAATATTAAATATGATGATGACAAAGTAAAAAAAATCAAAATCCTAAAATGTTTAGCCTTAAATAAAAAATAATATGTATTATATATTTTTTTAAAATCCATTCCTTTAACACATACAACTACCATAGATTCATTATTAAATAAAAATGATTAACCATGAGAATTAATCAATGCAAGGAGCTAGAGCAACAATGAAACCTATGAAAATTTTAAATTCCTCTTATAAAAAAAGTTTTATAGTATGCACTCATTGGAGAATCCATTGGTATTTACAAAGAAATGCATAAACTCGAACTTCCATATACAATAGACACAAAAAAATCCTTGGAAGAAATTAGCACTGTGAGTAATTACTAGCACAACCACTTAACTTGTGGCTGGTGAACATTGATAGGTTACAAGTTAAGTGCCACGAACAAGTTACTTGCTCTCCATGTGTAATTGTATGAACCGCTCGTTATCCATGCATCAAATACCAGTTATTCATGCATCAACTATCAGTTATACATGCATAGCAGTTATTTTTGATATTCTTTTTTTGATATATATATATATATTTTTAAATTTGGAACGATTGCCATAAAATCAATCTGGATAGTACACTTGTCTCATCCTTGTACAAGTACAAGTGTATTGTCCATATTGATTCTATGGCAGTCGTTCAGAATTCGAAATAAACAATTATAAGATTTCTTTTTTAAATAAGTGGTAGCTGATGAATGGATAACTGGTAGCGGATGCATGGATAACTCATAGCTGAAGAATGGATAACCGACCATTCATGGCAGATAACTAGAAGAATGTGATAGATTGAAAAAATAATATAAAAAATAACTGATGGTTGATGCATGAATGCATGGATAACTCGTAACATATACCTTATGGTGGTACTTAACTTATGGCCTATCGGTGTTCACCGACCACAAATTAAGTGGCTCTGCTAGTATATTGATTTTTAATTATTAAAAATTTCATTTGTTTATTTATTTTTTAAATATTTATCTTCATTTTTAATGCATCATAGACATTAGCACCGCCACTTAATTTGTGGTCGGTGAATATTGATAGGCCACAAGTTAAGTGCCATGAACAAGTTATCTCTTACTTGTTAACCACACATAGTTGTAATAACCTACATTCTTCTAGTTAAACGGGTTGTGTGCCATTTCCTATTATCCATGCATTAGTTGAGTTATCCATGAATCTGCTACGCATCAACTACCAGTTATTTTTTATTATATATATATATAATAATAATAATTATTATTTTTATAATGGATGCCCATAAAATCAATTTGGATAGTACACTCTCATCTTCCAACAATTTAGGAAAAGCATACTTGCTACCCACTTAATTTTTAAAATATAAACACCTATTGATGTAATAACCAATTTGAGGAGTTATTTCGAAATTATCTACAAAGCTAATCGCAAAGCCTCCTACTAACAATTGACATCATTCAACCATTAAAATTATACAACTAATTTATATTAACTTATAAAATACATCTGACTCTTAATATAATAATTTGAATTAAAAAATACTGAAAAACATTTTATAATAAACAAATAAAAAAAATTGTTATTTTACTGAAATTCATTTTTTCTCAAATGACTCACGCTTGCAAAGTTTTTCATTAATCATTAATCAAACAAAAAATGTGTAATAACCATATCTTATATGCCCTCCTCATTAAAGCATGCCTATCCCCCATTTAGAGCATATCTATGACTAGGTACCTAATATATAAACACAAGGTAATTAACATGGATGACAAGAGGATTCCTAAGATTTCTCTAAATTCTAGTCTAAATCATATGTGGCTCAAGCAGGGCTAGCACAAAGATGTCAACTCTTGGCTAAATCATTGCGGTATCAAGGAAGATGTCACTTTGTAGAATATTGATAACATAAAAATATTATTCATCTAATTTTAAGAAGAAATTGTGGTGCGATAAAGAATTAGAGACTAAGGGAAATTTAAGATACTTTAATGTGGTAATTAACCCCAAACTCTCATGAGCTCCATAATGAAGTTAAGCATTAGACAATTCCTAAAACTCCATGGGTAGATATAATTTGTCATCTTTGTGAAATTAAGAAAATTGAGGATGAAAAACATTCCTTCTTAGATTGCCCTGCATACACCCACATTAGATATCAATTTTAAAATATTTGTTACAATAATGATCTTCATAACCTTATAACTCTGCAAAAATTTAGTGACTTAGGAATGCTTCTCTTCAAGCTTTTCGAGCACATAAATAAAATTTAAAGCAATTCAAGTAATTTCTTAAGATCCAATAGATCAAAGCTGGTCTAGTAGACATTCTTCGGCATCATCGTCATCGTCGAACTCTCTTACTTTTAAGTTAATTTAATTAAAATATTGAGTTGTATTTATTCTTAATAACATCTCAACATCATGGAAATTTAGTCAATAATTTTGCTTCATGTCTTTTATGGTATAATATTATAATTGAGTTTCTTGTCTTTTATGGTATAATATTATAATTGAGTTTCCTGCATTTTATGACATAATTTTACAATGCTAATTCTCATGGAGAGTTATTTTAGAATTAAATTTTCTTTTCTTTTTTTCCAAAGTTAAAATTTTGAAATAATTCCAAATTCACCTTGAGAAAATTTGCATTGACAAGTGGTACATAAATACAAAAATAATAGAGCTAGATGTTCAGTTATGAGAAGTTATCTACACCTTTTTTGGAGTGCATGTAGCTTAAAACCTATTTGCTATCTGTTTTTTAAGTTGAGTTTTTATGATGCATAAATAACTATCTAACTTGAGATTCTTAGTGCCTTTTTTTTGTTGGGTAAACCAAAACATAAAACTAAATATCTTAGCTCGAAAGTAATATGATTGAATTTGAAGAGTCTAGAGATGCAATACTTAGATATGATGTGATAAAGGGGCATTTAACAAAAGAGACTGTTTCTGACACTTTTATACCTAAAGTGTGAGTGTGGTTTTATCCTTGCAAGTGTTAATCTATCTTCTCATAGTATCTCGGGGATATCCATTATCTTTATAGCTCTCTTGTGCTTATTGTGGCAATAGGGTTTAACAATGACTACCACTTGCTATGTGAGATATTGAAAGCCCTAGATTTATTGCATTGATTGAATTACACTTTGGGATTAAGCCTTGCTCGCAGTTTATACTAAGAGACCTATTATTAACTTTTCTATGGCGATCTTATTGCTATAACTTGGGATACAGTTTGATATGGGTCAAATTGTCTTGTTTTTTGGATATATAATTATAGGTATTGTAATAGTAATGCATTATATTAATGTACATAAATCACAAAAATAATTCAATGGGTTTGGAAAAGTAGAACTCGCTTAAACATAGGAAAGATGGAGACCCTCGTGCCTCTCGTTTGAAATTCAATAAAATAAGATAAAATAAAGTACAAACCAAAATTCACTAAAAGCAGAGGAAAACATTATAGGATATCTAAAATGCTATAGGCCAAATGGGATTCAATGTAGACAACTATGTGTAGTTGTTCTTGTTCCCCATCACCAAGTAGTATCTTTATTCATAAGCATTCCTTGAACTATCAATCAATAGGAAGTCCTAGGGGCTAAGTCTAAAATTGTCATATGGAGAATGGTTCAAGCCAAGTGGAGCTAGTAGCATTATCCTTGGGGGGAACAAATCATTGTGTCCTCTCGTATGTGCTCTCCAAATAGTCGGGGATGCTGAACGACTGGTGGAACTAAGGAATATCGTAAGAAAATCTATTTGCTTAAAGACTTAATTGTTGAAATTTGGTTTTCATTGATGTCAACTAATGTCAAAGAGGATCCAAGATTCTCGTGGTAATTTGAAGAAGTATATGAAATCCAATTTGAAGAAGTATATGCAAGCAAGTTTGACGAAATACATGGAATCCAGTCTAAAGAAATATATCCAGAGGCACATCAAGCATATCTAGTTTGAAGAAGTACATAAGGAATACATCTAGTACATGTGGTACATGTGCAGGTCTCAAGTTCACCCAGTCATAGTCCTTCAAGGTAAAAACCCAAAGAATTGGTTGGATAAAAGTTCGGGAATATAGAAGCAAGCCAAATAGTTGATTGGACAAGGTTTGGGAGTGTGTAAGCAAGCCAAAGAGTTGATTGGATAAGGATTGGAAATGCGCAAGCAGCTTGGAACAAGAAATGGTCGCTTAGTTATGAAAATACCGAAAGCACGCAAGACTCACCAATCGAAAGAAGCTTTTAGTTGTTGAAGCACGTACAAGTACCAAGAAGTATGTAGTGGTTGAAGATGTCAAGTGCGCAAGTCACACAAGAAATGGTAAATCAAGGGCGCAAGACCACACCACAAGGGTGAAAGTCCAACTAAGGCGAGGACCATGTATGTGCAAGACCCACAAGAGACAACATCTCAACGGTGTAGAACATGACAAGTGGTGGAAGCATGAATCGTGAAGAAAAGAAGAAGGAAAGCCACAACCAACTTGTGGACATATAATCCACGCATGACAAGTATAAATAAGAAGCAAGTTGGAGATTTGAAGTAATATTGAGAGAAAGGATGACGAGCTTGTAGTGGAAAGCTGGAAGATACGGATTTATTAAGCTTTTTATACTTGGGGCATCAAGGGATCGTGGAACCAGAACAAGATGACCTAGCAAAGAGAGGAGTGCGCACAAGCAGAGAAATGGAATAGCTGATGGTGCACATAATGATGTTGTGAATTTGTGACATTTGCGGGGAGACAAAAAATACATAATTACAGAAGATGCGCAAGTGCGTGAGGATTGAATGATAGTATCGCAGACAACATGCAGACAGTCACAGATGTTCTAAGATAGAAGCACTCAGAAAGATGTGAAGTATATCTTGTGATGAAGAAGTTTATTTGATGCACTAAGGCTGAGCTGATGTGTGCAAAGTAAGGCAGTCCATCAGATGTGCTAAGATAGAATTTTTGCACAGTGAAGGAAGTGCATTATGATGAGGATGATCAGATACAAGTGCATTAAACAAAAAGGACAAATCATATGATGCACAGAAGATCATAGATTATCTGAAGACTATTGCACTAAGACATAACATACATATCTCAGAAGGTGCACAGTTCCATCTGATACTGACATGCGAAGTCAAAACAACGGTTTATTAGTAGATGCATAGTATCAGTTGAGTTTGTAGATGCATAGTAGAAGAAGGGAATATTGAACTTTGGTGCAGATTGCAGAATTTGATGAAGCAGTACACAATATATGAAGTGCGATGTCAGTTGAAGTGAAGTGTTGAGTGTGAAGTCAAGTGATGTATGTAGTACAGTGACAACAATATTTCATCATACAGAAGGTGTGCACAACATAGAGAACAACAAATTATCAGAAGTGTGCACGGATTAGAAGTTTAGCAGAGCAATATCTTTTTCTTATATATCAGGGTGGAAGGACGGGGCAAGGAGTAGGGGGTCGGTGTTGGATAACTTAGGAAGTTAGTGCTGGAGAACTTAGGAAGTTAGTGCTTCCTCGAATGTAATGTTTTTATTATAAAAGAGAATTATGTGTTTTTATCCCGTTTGGGTTTGCACATAAAAAAATTGTGTTCTATGTTATTGGGCGTATGTGGATGGATGTTTTATTTATGGTGGATGCATAGTTAAAGTTCAGATTAATCCGTTAAGAAGTTAAAAATTATTCATAACTTCGCTAATACTGATTCATCCCCCCCTCAGTATTAAATAGTTTCCAACAATTGGTATCAGAGTAGGTGTCTTCAGTAATAGTTTAACATATGGAAGATAGATCCCTGCGCAGGATTGAACATGCATGAAAAACTATTCCTGGCTAAAGAGGATCCAACAAACATGGATACAGAATATGAAGAGATGGATGAAGTAGACTTTGAAGGTGAACTGATCAGTGCTCTAGATGAACTAAAGAAGTCAAGGAAGAGAAGCAAGCACTCTCAGGAATCACTTTTGAGATTAGAAGCAAATACCACCTAGAAATTGCAATTAAGAGAAGAAAGGTGTGAGAAACTAGAAGCTGAAATCACTTCTCTAAGAGAAGAACTACAAAAAGTGAGCAGTCAATTGGAACATGGAAAAAAATTCAGAAACAACACCAATGAAGATTCAAGCTTCATAAAGAGCTATGTAGATGCACTCAGAGCTTCGTTCTCAAAGAACAATCAAAAGTTTAAAGAAGAGCACAAGGAGCAAATTCATATGAAAACCGAACTTGCGCAATTTAGGAGAGTTCATCCAATCAGGTATCAAAATATATTTTTTGGCAACTGTTACTATTGCCATAACTTCAGTCATAAAGCAATAAATTGCAAAGCACATCCACTTGCGTATGCTATGAGGTGTGGCATTTGTAATCAGATGAACCCCAAACAGAACAACCTTAGGAAAATAGCTGAGACCCCAAAAGAATATCTCAATCCCTTAAGTATATTGAACTTTGATAATGAGTGATGTAAATGTCACAATCATGGTCATGATAGTTAGAGCTGTAAAAATCAGTTTCCATCTACGTAGTCAATGGACCCAGCTAGAGATCAGAAGGATAAGGATTACCAGGAAGGATGCAGCCTAGATTTACATGCACAAAATAAAAAGGGGCAATGGTACATATACTACGGTTGTTCTAAGAATATGGCATGAGAAAAAAATACTTTTCTAAAGTATAGGGAATTAGAAAGGGGAGGTAGTGTCTACTTTGGGGATAATGGCTCTGCTAAAATCTTAGGAAAAAGCTGATCAAGTTTGGGAAATAAAAGGACCAAAGTAGCAAATGTCTTACTAATAAAAAAACATGAAACACAATCTTCTAAGTGTCATCTAGATGTGTGATCAAGTGCACACACTCACTTTTGACTCAAAAAGATGCAAAATAAAAAAACAAGAATACATGCAGAGTAGTATCAACAACCTCTAGAATCCCTAACAATGTATATATTTTGGATGATGAAAAGGAAGAGGAGTGCTACATGGGACAATCAGATGAAAGTTGGCTCTGGCATAGAAGACTAGGACACATCAACTTTGACAATCTGGTTGGAATTAGCAGGAGACAAGTTGTAAGGGACATTCCAAGGATTACTAAACCATCAAACTCATTATGCAAATACTATGTGCACGGAAAGAAAACAAGGGTTACATTCAAGAAAAAAGAGTATACTACATTGAAACCTTTGGAAATGTACATTCATATCTTTGCGGTCCAATGAGAACCACATGGTTAAATGGAGAGTCTTATTTTATTCTTTTCATTGATGATTACACTAGAATGACGTGGGTATTCTTTCTTAGAGAAAAATCAGAAACGTTTGAATGTTTCAAGGATTTTAAAGAAGTGGTTGAAAATAAAACTGAATTATGATTAAAGTGTTTGAGATTTGACAATGGAGGAGAATACACTTCGAAAAAATTTGACAACTTTTGTGAAAAACTTGGAATCAAAAGACAATTCTCAGTAGCCAGAACTGCACAGCAAAATTGAGTGGCAGAAAGGAAAAACAGAACCGTGCAAGAAATGGGAAAAACAGTGTTGAATGAATCAAAGTTATCAGATATGTTTTGGACTCAGGCCATTCATACATCTGTCCACATCCTCAACACATGTCAGATTAGAACAAACAATTGTTCAACACCTTATGAACTCTAGAAAGGAAGACCAAATATAGTTAATTATTTCAGGATACTTGGAAGCAAGTGCTACATCAAAAGAAACGATGAAAACCTTGGAAAGTTTGATTCCAGATCAAATGAGGGAATTTTACTTGGTTATGCCACTAGAAACAAATCTTACAAGTGTTATAATCTACAAATCAGAAAGACAGTTGAAATCCCAGACGTGAAAGTTGATGAAGTATTTAATCACAGGAGAGTAGAACATGATGATGATTCACCTATGCTGGAACAGTCATATGAGGAACTGCCATAAAATAAAGAAGTAGCAGAGCCACATGAGGTGATATATCAACATGAATTAGAAGATGGAAGACATGATACAAAGGCTCCTTCTAGGCACGTCCAAAAGAATCATTCAGAAGATTTGATTATCGGAGCTAAAAGTGTTGGGTTAGGAACCAGAAGAAGCCTAAGAGATTCAATCGAAGAAGTTCATTTTTCTTTGTTATCTCAAATAGAACCAGAAGGATTTGAAGAGGCCATAACAGATGAACATTGGGTGAAAGCCATGAATGAATAATTGGATCAAATTGAAAAGAATGAGACCTGGGAATTTGTTCCAAGACCCAAAAATAAGAATGTGATTGGCACAAAATGGGTATTAAAAAAAAACTAAACAAGAAGGACAAGTTGTCAGAAACAAGGCAAGAATGGTGTGCAAAGGTTATGCATATATTTAGGGAATAGAATTTGAAGAAACCTTTGCTCCTGTAGCATGAATGGAAGCAATCAGACTATTCATGGCCTATGCCTTTGTTTTTTTTGTTTTGTTGGCAAAGTGGTGGAACCTCCTTGACTAGCAAGTTTTCCTTTGGCTAAGTTACCACGAACCAGGGGCATCTAAGCCGCCAAAATCACCCGGGGATCACGCCCGGCCTGGACCGCACCAACCCTTAACATGGTTGGATTTTTTGGTTTCCGCGGGATTAGAACCAGCGACCTTTCCGCTTAGGGGGCATCTTAACCATACCCCGCTACCAACTGTTCTGCATCCCACGGCTCATGGCCTATGCCTGTGTTGAAAATGTCAAAGTATATGCTATGAATATTATATGTATGTTAATTAAAGTTATTAGTTATTAAGTGAAAGGGTGTAACCCTTCACTATACACGCTCAAGCCTATAAAAGCGAGCCTCATTGTAATTATTAATCATCCATTATCATCGGTTATATATTATTATTTATCAAATGGAGTTATTTTCCATTGGAGGATTATTCGCTTGAATAATCACTAAGTATATCCGGACACGGATATAGCATTGGTATCAGAGCCCCTTCTTGGGCATCTCTACTTCGACTTTTGGCTAAATTACAGACCTTGTCTGAACAATCAGAGTTTCTCTGGTATTTTTGGTCTTTGACCAAGAAAACGGCCATTGGCCATTGAATTCTTCATTTTTGAGGAAGATAAAAGATTAGAAAAAGAAAGAAGGAAGCCTTCTTCTCCACTCCGCCGCTGCCCTCTTCTCCCGACATTGCGCTGCCATATCACTCCACTCACCATCCATTCCCCTCCTACATCACATTCTCCAATCCGCATTCACTCCATTCCTTCCCTCGCTCTCCACCCACGCTGTCCATTTACCCTCGCCTGCTCCCACACGCTCTCACCATCCTGCCCACGCCTTCCCCTCCCTCCTGTGCTCGCCCTCCCTACTACTCACACCTCTCCCCTCACTACGCCCCCCCTCTAATCCTCCCTACCACTGCTCTTTCCCTAATCTCTTCCGCCTCCACACACGCCGTCCTCCCCCACACTCTACAAACCTGCGTCCTATGTGCCACCCCCTCCTCCGTCTAGCTCCCCGCCACCTCTGCCATCACACCCTCTACCCCACTGCTCACCTTCCCGTTGATCATCCTGTTGCGCCACCCTCCTCCGTCCAGCCCCCATCACGCCTCTGCTCCCTCCACGATGCCTCACTCACTCATATCCTCCACCACCTACACCTCTCACACTCCCTCCAACGCCTCCCCCCAGCGGTCACCTTCCGCTCCATCTCCAACGCCTCCCGCCATCCTCCTCCACCCTCTCGCCCTGCCTGCCTCCTCCCCCCATTTTCTTTCCCTCCCGCGCTCCTCCCTGCGTCCTCCTCTTCCCTCACTCACCTCCCACGCCACCACAACACACTTCATCCAGCTCTGCTCCTTAGCCACGCTCCATCACTCTCCCAACTGCATGTCCTCATTGCTCACTACGTGCCACGTTCCTCTCTTTAAGAAGAAGACAAAAAAAACCTAATTCAAGTCCAAAACAAAAATTATAATATTATTATTATAATTTTTAAGTTCTTTTTTCATACCATTCGAAAAGAAAACCCTATCGCCATATGAACTCCAAATTATAATAATTATTATAATTTAAAAGCCTTCCAAAATAATTTATAATAATATTATTATTATTATCAAAGTCCTTAAGCCTATCTGTATAAGGAAAAACATTTATAATTATTTCCTTTACAAAAAATTACAATTATTTTATAGAGAAATAATATTATTATTTTATTAAAATAATAATTATTTGTGGAAAGAAGAATAAGAAAAATCAAAGAAGACAATTGTCATTGAAAAAGTCAAAGGAAAGAAGGCTTATCAAGAAGTCGAGACGCGTTAACGACAAGGACGACCAAGTTTAAAGACTCATCAAAGAAATCAAAGAAGATCATTCCACCGTCGAAGAAGACAGAAACCATGGAAGCTGATTTGCGAGAGAAATTAGAAGCCAAGTTAAAACGCTATCAAAAAGACAATGAAGATTTACGAGACATTAATAGACAATCAGAAATAAAGATTGAACTACATAAAATACAAGAACGGTTCAATGAACACACAATGTCCAACCAGAAAAAACACATAGAAAAATTATGTGCGCAAATCAAGGAATTAAAAGATGAAAATGATTTCAATCAAAGATTGAAAAATCAAGATATAAAGAAGGAAATAAATAATTACGAAGCAGAAATAATACGCTTGAACAAAATCGTTAGCGACAAAGATGAAGAACTAATGCAGTTACGACATAAATTAGAAAGTCAAGAATCAGAGGTCGGCCAGTGTCGACAACAGATAAAAGTTCTTCAACAACAAAATGACGACTCTAAAAAGACACATAAGTCAGAGATCGCGAAGAGTAATAAAGCATTATCTAACAATGCTGAAGAAATTTTTAGACTAAGAAATCATAACAAGATATTAGTCACAAAAATTAAGAAGTTGAAAAATAGCCGGAAGATAGAACAATCTATGGACGACGTTGAAGGGAAAATTCTATACAAGCAGGAAGAAAATAGTTGTATCAGAAGTCATAATGAAGATCTTAATGAACAACTTAAGACATCTGAAGATGACAGAAAATCGCAAGTCGAATTGAGTAAGAAGTTTCAAAATGATAATAGGAAGTTAGAAAACAAGTTGGAAAAGATACAGAACAAAAACTAAATCCTCAAGAGACGAAAATACAACTTCCAACTCAGATCAATGCTCTAAAGGCGACATTCGTAAATGAAAATGACATCGTGAAAGTCCCTTATCGACACCCCAACCATAAAAACCGATATTTGAAAAAGTGGGAAAAGTCGAAAGATAATGGTACTAATGTGATCAAATCTCCTGACGACACATCAGTACGAAATCCCATCAGTCCCCAACAAGTCAATTTGGGATGGATTGATCCGTCGATGTATCGGAAGTTATGCTCTACACTTAGCAGTTCATATCGACATGTTTCATCAGCCATGGCATCGCAAAGAACAGTACAACAAAATTATAAGGCTTTGAGGACAAAGCCTTTCTAAGAGAGTGGCAATGCTATGAATATTATATGTATGTTAATTAAAGTTATTAGTTATTAAGTGAAAGGGTGTAACCCTTCACTATACACGCTCAAGCCTATAAAAGCGAGCCTCATTGTAATTATTAATCATCCATTATCATCGGTTATATATTATTATTTATCAAATGGAGTTATTTTCCATTGGAGGATTATTCGCTTGAATAATCACTAAGTATATCCGGACACGGATATAGTAGTATATCAAATGGATGTGAAATCAACATTTCTAAATGGAGATATTGAAGAAGAGGTATACATTAAAATATCAGATGGATTCTCATTTTAAGATAATAGAGATTACGTCAGCAAATTAAGTAAAGCTTTGTATGGACTCAAGTAGGCTCTCGCGGACTAGTACTCAAGATTGGACAAATATTTGCAACAACAAGGTTTCAAAAGGGGTAGTGTGGACAATAATATTTATATAAAAATTGAGAATGAAAAAATGATAGTTGTTGAAGTATATGTTGATGACATTATTTTGGAAGCAATGATGAAAAAATGAGTCAGCAATTTGCTAAGGATATGCATAAGGGATTCAAAATTTCTATGCTTGGTGAATTATCATTTTTCCTCAGATTGAAAATATCTCAATTGGATAATGGCATCTTCATCTCTCAATCTAAATATGTGAAAGAGATGCTGAAGAAATTTAACATGGAATACTACAAATTAGTTTGTACACCCATGGTCGCTGGGTGCACGTTAAGTAAAGAGGATGAAGTTGAGGAAGTAGATAAAATACTATACAGATCAATGATTAGAAACCTGTGATATGTAACTTCCTCAAGACCAGATATCATGCAAGCTCTTGGACTTGTTGCAAGATTTCAAGTAGCACCCAAAGAAACACATGTTCAAGCAGTTAAGAGAATTTTCAGGTATTTGAAAGGGACCATAAACTTTGGTTTGTGGTATCCACAAAGAAAATATCTAAACTTAGTGGCATACACTAATGCAGACTAGGTAGGTAGTGTAGATATAGAGGAATTACTAGTGGAGCTGCATTTTTCCTAGGAAATACCTTGTATCTTGGATCCTAAAAAAATAGCCATCGATGGCACTATCTACGGCAGAAGCAGAATATATTGCAGCGGTTTCCTATTGCACACAGGTACTATGGATGAAACAAACTCTAAAGGATCTGCAAGTAAATATTGACCAGCCAATACAAATTTTATGTGACAATACAAGTGCATTGAGTATCTCTAAGAATCCTGTTATGCACTGTAAAACCAAACATATTCCCATCAAGTATCACTTTGTGAGAGAGTAGGTTACCGAAAATATTGTCAAGTTAGAATATGTTGATACTAAAGAACAAATTGTGGATATATTTACAAACCTTTCCCACGAAACACGTTTGAATATCTCAGGGAAAAACTAGGTGTGATCCTCAATTTGCAACATAATGAGAACCTCAACAAGAAGGCATAAATACAGATGGGATTCAGGACTGCGTAGTTGGAACAAAAGGAAGATTGCATGAATATTTACGCAAGGAATAATGAAGTATTGTTAACTGTTATGACAAGAAAATAAGATAAAGATAAGAAGGAAGATACCAATTGTATAGGGGAAGCGTATCTGAGATGGCTATGAAAACAATGTAGAGATTGCAAAGCATTAGTGCATAAACCCCATCAAAACAAGGAAGCATGAATACAGGGGGAGTTATCAAAGCAAGCACATGAATGAAGGTCAGTGCAAAACAAAAGAAAGGAGAACTAATAATTGCGCAAAAATGGCACATCTTTTCCATTGATGTCAAAGGGGGAGAAATAGAATGAAGATGATCATGAAGAGCATGAAGTTGACCATCAAGCACACAACATCGCAATAATAATAATCATAAAGCATGTGATCCATGCAAAAGTAATAGAAAGAAGAAAAAGCATTAACAATAGAATGCGTAGATGTCAAAGGTTCAAACTGGCAAAGAACACAGGGGGAGTACTACGATAAGCACAGATGAAGCATACAATATTCAAGAGATCATTATGCACAACTTCATAAGGTGTTGACATCAATGCCAAAGGGGGATATTGTTGAAATTTGGTTGTCATTGATGTCAACTAATGTCTTCAGTATTCCTGTGCCAGTTTGAAGAAGTATATGAAAGCCACTTTGAAGAAGTATATGCAAACAAGTTTGAAGAAATACATAGAATCCAGTCTAAAGAAGTATATCCAAAGGTATATCAAGCATATCCAGTTTGAATAAGTACATAAGGAATACATCCAGTACATGTGGTACATGCGTAGGTCTCAAGTCCACCCAATCATAGTCCTTCAAGGTAAAAAACCAAATAATTGGTTGGAAAAAAGTTTAGGAATACGCAAGCAAGCCAAAGAGTTGACTGGACAAGGTTTGGGAGCACGCAAGCAAGCCAAAGAGTTGATTGGACAAGGTTCAGGAGTGCGCAAGCAACTTGGAACAAGAAGTGGTAGATCAATTATGCAAATCCCGAAAGTGCGCAAGACTCACCAATCGGAAGAAGCTTTCAGTTGTTGAAGCGCACACAAGTACCAAGAAGTATATAACGGTTGAAGATGTCAAGTGCGCAAGTCACACAAGCAGTGGTAAATAGAGGGTGCAAGAACACACCACAAGAGTGAAATTCCCACTAAGGCGAGGAACATGTATGTGCAAGACCCACAAGAGATGACACCTCAGGGGCCCAAAACATGACAAGTGGCGGGAGCATGAATCATGAAGCAAAGAAGAAGGAAAGCCACAACCAACTTGTGGACATATAATCCATGCAGGACAAGTATAAATAAGAAGAAAGTTGGATATTTGAAGTAAGCTTGAGAGCAAGGATGAAAAGATTGTAGTGGAAAGCTAGAACATACAGATTTATCAAGCTTCTTATACTCGGGCCATCAAGGGCTCGTGGAACTACAAAAAGATGAATTAGCAGAGAGCCGAGTGCGCACAAGCATAGAAATGGAATAGCTGACGGTGCACAGAATGATGTGAATCTATGACAGTTGCGCAAAGACATAAAATGAATAATTACAGAAGATGTGGAAGTGTGTGAGGACTGAATGACAATATCACAAACAACACGCAGACAGTCATAGATGTTCTAAGACAGAAGCACTCAGATAAATATGAAGTATATCTTGTGATGTGCGAAGTGAAGAAATTTATCTGATGCACGAAGCCTCTGAGCAGATGTTTGCAAAGTAAGGCAGTCCATCAGATGCGCTAAGACAAAATTGCTACACAGTGAACAAAATGCATTATGATGAGGATGATCCGAGACAAGTACATTAAATAGAAAGGATGAATCATATGATGCACAGAAGATCACAGATTATCTGAATAATGTTTCACCAAGACAGAATGGACATATCTCAGAAGCTGCGCAGTTCCATCTGATATTGATGCACACAGTCAGAACAACAATTTATCAGTAGATGCACAGTATCAGTTGATATTGTAGATGCACATTAGTAGAAGGGAATATTGAACTTTGGCGTAGACTGCAGAATTTGATGAAGCAACACACAATAAATGAAGTGTGATGTCAGTTGAAGTGAAGTGTTGAGTATGAATTCAAGTGATGTATGCAGTGTAGTGACAACAATATTGCAACATATAGAAGGTGCACACAACATAAAGAACAACAAATTATTAGAAGTGTGTGTGAATCAAAATTTCAGAAGAGCAATATCTTTTTCTTATATATCAAGGTGGCAGGACGGGGAAAACAGGAGGAGGGGTTCAATGCCTCCTTCCAATTGAAGATGGTAAATCAGGGAGTGCTGCTTCCTTTAGGTCGGTGCCTGTAAAACCAGGGGGTCAATGCCTCCTTCCAGTTGTCGCTGGAGAACTTAGGAAGTTGGTGCTTCCTCGAATGTAATCTTTTTATTATAAAAGAGCCTTCCGTGGTTTCTACATAAAAATTCGGTGTGTTCTGTGTTATTGCGCGTATGTGGATGAATATTTTATTTATGGTGGATGCATAATTAAAGTTCAAATTAATCAATTAAGAAGTTAAAAATTGTTCATAACTGTGCTAAAACTTATTCACCCCCCCTCTTAGTATTAAATAGATTCTAACAATTTCTACCATAGTTGATATGATCATATTGAATCTTGATATTTAATCATATTGAATCTTGATATTTAATCTCAAATTGTCATATTTCTCATTGATTTTCTTACTGAGATTATTTCAATATATCTTCCCCTTTTATCCTTAAATGTGCCTTTCCCTTTATTTTGGCATACTTTTGATACCTCTTTAGGATGTTGGACACAAACATGATCTTTGAACATGCTTTTTAGATGTGATTATATTGTCATTTTGAAGAAGGTGAACAATTTTTTTCTCTACTCATTTCCCCTGTTGCATTGAGAGTAGTGAGGTGTAGGGTAATTTTTAGGGGCGAAATTTCGCCAATCGGCTATTTTTTGGGCATTTAAAAAAATCGCTATTTGGTCATTTTTACTCTATAATATCGCCAATATTTACATAAAATATGTTTTTTTTTTATTGTAATATTCACCAAAATTTACAAATTTTATTAGTAAATTGTATGTTTCATATTTAACATTCGCCTACTTATCTATATCTATGATTTTTTCAACCCAAAATAATTGCCTATAATACTATACTTTGGTATACTATTACAATCCTTAAAAACTACCCTGGTGAGGTGCTTACAACCTAGTATGGGGGAGATGTTATCATGTTTGTCACGTTATGTATCATAATGTTCCCTTGTCTGTTCATAACTTATATAAAAAAAAATTAATTAAAAAATTCATGTCTGCTCTTAAAATAAAAATAAAATTAAAACCAACATAGATCCATCTTAAATCCAGATCTATTAAGCACCGAGAGGGATCCAATTTCTTGAGGTGTAAACATTTTATTAATGTGTAAAATAAATAAGATAAAAAAATTTACACCTCAAGAAATTAGATCCCTCTAAGTGCTTAATAGATCCAAGTTTGAGATGGATATATGCTGCCACTTCTCAATTTTAACCTTATGAAACCACATAGGAGTAGCTTGCGTTCCATAGTAAGTGGAAATGTATGTAACCTTGCTAATGCAAACATATTTTTTTTCATATAAGAGGTTCGACCTCCACAATTTATTTGCTTTAAATTACTTGGGTATTCATAAATTACCCGTTGGATGCCACTTGGGGGGTGTACTGTGCCAAACAATACACGGTCTTCCAGCACTTGGACTTGAACTTGAGACCTCCTAGAGTTCCAAATGACCAGAGGAAGGTGGCTTTCCCAATTCACCTATAGGCCTGAGCCCCTTTCCAATGTACACATGCTTGCACTGATAAACTTAAATTACCATAATCCCTTTTATATGATTATAGTGGGATTATGGTTGTAAATGATCAATATTGGTTAATTTGTGTGTTTATGGAATTCATGGGATTGGTTTTCAAGGCACTTGATCTTTCCTCCATAAACAAATTCTTGTAGAACTTGTGACTCAAGTACTTTCTACCTTTTGCAAGTACCACTACAAGGAAAACTCCTTTTGGTGGAACCTATGCAAAAAAATTCCCCCTCTGTGTTAATACTCGAGGTTTGAACAAAGTTTTTGGGTCAATGCTCTTAAATTGTATTAAGTGCACTAGTGTGCTCACATATATGGCGCATCAATGTGTTCTAGCTATATCCAACCGAATTTGTTATTACTATCATGTAATAAAAGATTGGTTTAAGTCAATTTTAAACAAACTCTATTCAATGTGTCTTAGAATATAAAGCACACAAATGCATCACTCTATAAACCACAATGAATAAGGTTTATAAATTTTATTTAACAATATTAGTTTTTATTTAAAAAACAACACAAACTTACCATTGTTTTCCTTCTATAGGTGCACTGGAGTTCATTTTCATTATTTCATTATCAAACTCTAGTTGATGTATACTTAAACCATAAGTGTAATGGTGTGTTTGTATAAAAGATACATAGGATAAGGTTTAGCCATTTTGTTAAACAATATAGTTTTTATTTTTTTAAAATAATTTTTTTTATTAGTGCACTCTCATATAGGTTGCTCGGTTGCATTCTATTATTGGCATACCAGACAAACCTAACTACTGTGTTTGTAAATAATAAGTGCACTTGTGCATCTCTATGTAAGAAGCATTGGATAAGGTTTGAACATTTTATTATTATAAAATATCTATTTTTAGTTAAATAAATTAGAAAAACTTATTGGTGCACTTGATAATTATCTCACACACCAGTGCATACTAACAAATGGTGCAAAGATTAATATATCTAAAAAACCTTGGTGGTGCACTTGGAACATCAAAATGCATTGGTGCATCTTATTATTGGGTGCACTAAGGTAGGGTAACAAAAAATACCAAACCATAATTTCATTTTCACATTCCCTAGTTCCTCAAATTATATAAGCACTGATGCTCACCATCCCTGTATGAATGCCCTGTTTTATGTTCTACCGTGTTACCAAATTCCTTGATTCATTCACTTCCTCGATGGATTTGGTTTATTTTGGAAATTTTCAAAATGTTACCAATTTTCCATATTTTCTCTATGCAGCAATCATGCATCCTTGATAGGGGAGACCAAATAAATTGACTTCTATTGCCTCATTTACATTTTTATATGTGCACTTTGAAATGTAAGGAGGCACCATAACCGTTTCTTTATGACATCATGAGCACATCAATAATCAAATTTAATAAATTATTACTTTTGTATTTTTTAGTGCACTTCAAAATGTATGGACGTATTATTATTGGCACGCTTATTCATATAAGGCACATTGAATCAGTGTCGGTGCCCCTCTACAAATGGCACACTGCTTATTGATAATATTAAAATTAAAATTATATCTTTACTAATGCATTAAAATCTAATAAAGAACATCAATGACAATGTGATGGAAATAAATCCACACTGTTAATATTGCATCTAGATAAATAAGGCGTATTGGAGAGTCTTACATAGTTTAATTTGGAAAAAATCCAATTTCAATATTTAATGAATATTAGAAATGGTAATTTAATATAGATTGTTTATGTTGTGTGTGTGTGTGCATGTGCATACCTAATGAAATTTGTATATCAATCAAAGACAATGATGATGATAGCAACAACACCAACTGGTTGATTTCTATAATTGTTTATGTAACTCAACCAATATTGAACAAAACAATAACTTCTCTAGTTTTCCTTTATAATCTCAATAGCAACAATCAAAATTCATGTTAAAGAACTGATTTGCAATATTTGATTGACCCAAACAACATTGCATAGTACAACCAAGGCTATAAAACAAACATTGATGCATTGGACACCAAACAACACTATATAGAAAATTAGACAAGAATGTGTCATGACAATAAGAATAACCAAATCACTCAGAATAGACATCGATAAAACATAAACATTTTCATTTGATAAAATGAAGAAGAACATAAATATAATGATGCTCAAGGTAGGCAAATGGAATTCCACTATTGTACTGGGCAGTAGTATGACAAGAAGATGTTAAAACACCTAATAATAATAACTCATATGAGCTTAAAAAATTAAATATTACCCAATCAATAAAATAAAATCATAAGAGAAGTAACTTGAAGGTATAAAATTGTCATCCCTATATGAAGTATAACGTCATTCCTATAAGCACTATCACTCCTTCCTTGTATCTATAGATTACCTAAAATCCACATAAAGCACTATTACTCATATATATGGATTACGTAAAATCCACATAGAGCACTATTACTCATATATATGGATTACCTAAAATCCACATAGAGCACTATCACTCGTATCTATGGATTACCTAAAATCCACATGGAGAACATTACTTTAATACTAAGGATGAACCCCATTGGATCAATGACATAGCCTTGATTTATAAAAAGTAATTAATAGGTATACATGATTTCAATGTTTTAAATAATTAAAAATTAAAGTTGAATTTGATGAAGCTTCACTCATAAACATGATAAGGACATGTATGATGCAAAACTAACACTTGTTGAATAGCACCACATTAATCACATGTTTAATGTTCAAGTGAGATATATAGATTGGGTCATGAATGATCAAATTTAAATTTTTGTTTATCAGTATTTGTATTTATAAAGTTAAGGGAGTAGAATTAAGTAAGCACTAATGTGGAATAAAGTTCTATCATATAGATATGCCAGTGAAGTATTAACTTTTACTACATTACATGGATAATAACCATAAGCTAGAAAAAGGCTTAGAAAATGTGACACTCATGTTATATGAAATGTAAAATTGTGACACTCATGTTATATGAAATGTAAAATTGTTCTTTTAAAATAACATTTAAATTGTATTGATAAAATAATTTGGCTTTACCCATATGCCAGGGATATAAACAACCTCCATTATACAATAAAGTCAATATCAAAATTCAAGATTGCATATGAATCTAAGCTTTTTCGACATCCCATAGGTTCATGAGATGAAGTAGGGCTCACTTTTTATTCAATATTACAAGATTCACTACTCTTCTTGGTTTATAGGAGAATTACCTTGCATATATATTTCAATATAAACTTAAAACTTTTTACTCAATCTTAACCTTGTTTCTTTATGATTCATCCATCCATTTGATCCTTCTTAGAGTTTGTATAGAGATTCCTTCTTATTGTTGTGTGTTTCTACATGAAATCAAAATCCTTCACTCTAAATTTGAATGAAGCTAGGGAGGCAAAAGGTTCTGCTGTCTTAGGATTGGGGAAAGAGACCATTTTTTCTTTGCTCTTATTTATATCTATCTATCCACCTTGTAAGCCAACCTTGGGGAAAGGGTTTCCACCATGGGACATGCATACGAGACTCTTGTACAACATTTAGGGAGGAATTCATTGGTTCAATTTCTTTCTTATCTTAGATGTTATTTCTACTTTCTAAATTTGGTTGATCTTAAGGCTTGATCCAATGCAACACTTGGTTTTTGTTGGGAGCCTCTCCAACCAATATGTATTTTCCTTCTTCTTTTGACTATTTGAAATCTGTCTTATGTCTTCTGTACTACCTTCGGATTCCCAAGCCTTCCTTCCTCCACGATATTATTCTAAGATTTGATTAGTTCATCATTCTCAATTCTCCTTGGATATGCTACTTCTAAATTACTTTTGCTTGAAATAACTTACATTGAAAGACAATGTTGTCATAGTCCAAGTCTTAATGCTATTGTGATCCTTCCTCATTTCTCAAATATATCTTTGCACAAATTCATGCAAAGGAGAATAAACCTTCCTTCTCTTTAGTATCATCATAGATTATGAAATTACACAAGCAATTGCCTTTTTTTTAAAATGACCTCCTCCCAAAAATGCATAATTTTTTTGGAAGTCTCACCCAAATAGGGTCTAAGGATATTACCATAGTTCTAGAGTAAAAGTTCGAGATATAGGGAGTTAAGGAGAGACCTACTCCTCCCCCAAACCATAAACCCCCTTGTAATTCCTTTGTTTCTCCTCTTCTTCTAAAAACAAAACTATGAAAAAACATTTCTCACAAAATCTTACTATGAAGTTATTTTCTCACTTCAAAATTTTAATCCAAATCACGAGTGCATTTGCAAACAACCTTAGGCCATTAAAATGATAGATCAATGCCTTCTTCATCCATGATTCAACATATATTTATACTAGGTTCAAATGGATATGCTGAAATTAGGGTTATTGCTGCTTTTTTCATAATAAAAGTCTGGGATAATGTCTTAGTAAGAGCTTGTCCACCCCTAAAACCAGCTCCACTTCCTAGTGTTTCCTATGAGGAAGAAGATCACAATTTTAGGGCTTCTTTGAGGGATCATCCATCTAGAGAGAAACACATGATAGCTGAACCACAACCCTCCCTATCCATGCTAGCACATATAAGGTGGACACAAAATTCCAAGTTATAGTTATAGGGAACTCTCTTCACTTGGGTTTCCAAAATATCGTATGATTTTCTATAAACACAAAGATTCACTATTAAACAACATATTTGATCTCTAACACTCTACTTAATTACACTGATTCTATTCAATCCAAAAATATAAGAAATAATTTTGATATGAAATGAAAAATTTATAATTTACCCATATTACAAAAAAAAATATTTTAACCTATTATATTAAACTAATTATACTAAACTAAAGTCACGAATTAATGTTTGGTAAGAAGGGAGTCAAGTTGTCAACAACAATCCACCCATTCCTCTAGGTAACACATGGTCTATTTAAAATAAGCTATGGAGCATGATTGAGTGTCATAGCATATTTTACTATAACCACTACGGCGGGGAAATTAACATAGCTTTTTGTCTCCCGTGTTTCAAGGACCATTGTAAAAAACCTTAGAAAATATGGTATGTATCAAACATTTTGGGATTTGTCCTACAAATATGTTTACACGTATACTGATAATTAGGTGTTGAATTCAAAAGTAGCATGATTGTGTTGATAATAGAAATAAAGTCAAATTCAATGTCCATTTCAATCTCCATTATGCACACATAAATATATTTTCCTTTATTAATAAATTTTATATTAAAATATTTTTCAATAATAAATATATCTTGGGTGGTAAATTGTACCTTGTTTGATCACTATTCTATTATGCTTCAATTGGATGGGTCTTTTACGGGCAAAAACTGTCTGTTCAAATTCAATAGTTCTTGGTTATTAAATGAGAAATTTTACTGTATGATTAGGGAAAGATGGAGGGCCTTACAGACCCCTTAAGGATTTATTCCTATGGATAGTTTGGTATGGAAGCTTAAATGCTTTAAAAAAGATGTGATTATGTGAATTAAGATTTTAAAAAAAAAATCTTAGAAAAGAAAGATATAGGAGAATTATTTAGGATAGAAGTTCAAATGAGTTACATTTTATCTAAGCATGGTGACTATATTTTGGATGAGAAAGATAAAGCTTATATGAAGGATTTAGAGAATAAAAAAGCCCTTCTGCTTAAACATGAGGAGATGGAGTGGAGGCTGAAAAGTTGTGCTTTGTGGGTAAAACTGGGTGACGATAATACTCGATTTTTTCATAATTATGCTTCACACAGAAGAAATTTTAATGCTATATGGGAGATGGTTGATGAGAGGGGTCAAGTGGTAAAAGATCAATCGGATTTAAAGAATTTGGCAAAGGCTTATTTTAATCAGGCATTTAAAGATCCTGGTTCTTGTCAGATTGATGCCCAGTTAAAAGTAATCAGGAATCTACCAACCTTCTTTGATCCTAAGGAAGGTGAAGACATTGGTAAGCCTGTCACTTAGATGAAATTGAGGGGGTTCTGAAGCAGTTTACGGAAGACAAAAGTCCTGGTCCAGATGGATGGACTGTGGAACTCTTTCTTGCCTTGTTTGATGAGATGGGGGAGGATATTCTTTCTATGGTGGATCAGTCTAGAATGGAAGGTTTTGTCTCCGGTGCATTAAATTCCATATTCCTTACACTTATTCCCAAGTGCAATAAACCAATGTCCTTTAGTGACTTTAGACCTATTGCCTTATGTAACATAGCTTATAAAATCATTACAAAAATGATTGCAAATCGCATCAAGCCTTTCCTTTCTAGAAGGATGTCTTCAGAACAGTTTTCCTTTTTGACTGACAAGCAGATTCTGGATGCAATTAACATTTCTCAGGAGGTCATGCATTCTACCAATCAAAAAAATATCAAAGCTCTTATGTTGAAAATGGATTTGGTGAAGGCATATGACCAGGTTAATTGGGCGTACCTTAGATTCCTCCTCCTCCATATTGGTCTTCCCATCCTTGTCACAAATTGGATTATGTCTTGTATTACATTTGCTAAGTTATCTGTACTTATTAATGGCTCTCCGTCTACTTTATTTAATAGTTCCATAGGTATTAGACAAGGATTCCCATTATCTCCTATGTTATTTCTTCTTGTGATTGAAGGTTTGATTCGAATGATTATAAAGGCTAGGCATGAGGAGAAGCTAAAAGGTGTTAGAATTTTTGCTTTTGTTTATGTTACCCACTTACTATTTGTGGATGATGTTATGTTGTTTGGAATGGGATCAGTGGACGAGTGGAAGTGTTATAATGAAATTGTCAATTTATTCTGTACATTTTCGGGGATGGAGATTAGCATGAAAAAATCTAGTTTTTATAGACATAATTTGAATGTGGACTCTTTATAGGAGATCTTTTCTACCATGCCTTTCAAATTTTTTGAGCTGGGTGATGGGATCAAATATTTGGGCTATTTCTTAAAACCTGCTGGATATAAAATAAAAGACCGGTACTGGTTAGTGGAGAGGTTTGAAAAAAGGATCAACCATTAGTCATTCAGGCTCTTGTCAATTGGTGGAAGATTGACCTTACTAAAAGCCGTATTAACTGGCTTACCTATTTATTGGATTTCATTAGCATGTGTGCCAAAGTCTATACTGAACTGGGTTATAAGTCTCATGTTTTGTTTTCTGTGGTCTGGGGATGCTACAAATAAGAAGATTCAGATGGAAAAAAGGGAAAGATTGTCCAAACCAAAGAGTTGGGTTGGATGGTATATTAAAAATATATTTTGCTTTAGCATTGCATTGTGTTTTAAGAGTTTTTGGAGAGGCATCTTTGGAAGTGGTTTATGGACGTATGTCTACATTGTAAATACATTAAAATGAATCTGTTGACTTGGATGAGAAATCTCGAAAAGTCACACAGGAATTCTTCAAATTTTTGGACTGGATTCATTAAGCCATACTCGTGGCTTGGCAGGGGTTTAACTTGGAAGGTCAGTTCTATTACTAATGTCCTGGTTGGTATTGACCCTGTCATAGGGATGGAAGAAAATTTTCAATTATCCACCTATCTTCTTGAGTACTTGGAAGAATTGGGTTTCATCACTTTAGCCCACATAAAAAAACCTTTATGGCTTCATCCTACAGATTCATATTGGTTGAATGCCTTTGACCCTGGAATGGGAAGTAGATGGGAAGTTGAATGGAACAACTATATTTCTATCTTGAATTCTACAGGTCCCAGACTTACTTCAGAAAATGACTCCATTATCTAGTACCCGAATGCTGCTACTAGACATATTTTGGCTAAGGCTGTTTATCATATTATTGCTCACGATCAGGTTGTTACTATTCCAAGATGGTGGTTTCAAAAATTGTGGCGTTGGAATATGCCATTGAAAATAAAATGCTTCTTATGGTTTAATTTTGAAAACTATTTGAAGACTTGGGATAATCTTGCTCATAGAGGGTGGATTGGTCCTAGTTGGTGTGTTATTTGTAAGATGCAGGTGGAAACAATTGAACATTTATTTGTATCTTGCTAGTTATCTATTTAGGTGTGGTTGAATGTTTGCTCACCACTTAATATTACTCAGACCTGGGGATCCCTATTCTTTGAACATAATTTCTACACTTGGTACAAGAGATTCCCTGAACACAATATTTTACATGGCTTCATTTCTTGGGGCATTTGGAAGGCAAGAAATGCCATTATTTTTTAGGACAAAAAACTGAATTTGGATGGGGTGTGTAGGGGTATATTATGTCTTTACAATGAATATCATTCTAAAAAATTTTGTTGTTTGAAGATTCATCAGTTGATAAACATAACTATGGATGGTGATGATACATGATTTTTTGATGGTGCAACCTAGGGATGTGTTTGTGTGGTTGGAGCAATTATCTTTTTGAATTCTGGTCATTTTTTTAAGTTCAGAATTGTGGCATTGGTACAAATACAAAAGCAGAGTTACTTTCCCTTTGGTGTTTATGTAAAACTGCCTAAATATTCGAAATTGCCTCATTAAATATTTTTGGGGATTCTATGGTTATTATAAACTGGGAAAAATGTGGTGCCCAACCTTGGCACTGGGTCTCTATTTCGTTTTCATGTAAATACCAAGTTTTTTTGTTTTCTGTAAAAAAAATCAACTGTCTATGTTTCTGTTTTCTATATGTTTATATGTCTGTTTTCTATATGTTTATATGTCTCTGCAAATAAATAAACATAATGTTTTCTATATGTTTATATGTCTCTGCAAATAAATAAGCATAAACTTAAGACTTTTCATTTTAACTCTATTCATTTAACATACATAATTTGAAAATAAAAGAAAATACATTTTATTTAAGCTAACTCAGTAAAATACTCGGATCCGTAGATTGTAGTAAGATAAGAAGATTTATGTAGTGGATTCTGTAGGTTCCCTTAGCAATTCAAAATGATGTGTCCACCCTGCCGATCAGCTATTATCTTGCTAACCCTAGGAAATCAACGGATTTCCTAGCCCCCGAGCCCACAGACCGATAATCTCCATAGCAGCCTTGTCCTTAGTTCAATAACCATACTGTTCAGTGAGTTTTCCCCCTCATCATTGGAGTTTTCTCCCTCCTCCATTCCTCGAGTTGTCCCCATCCTCGGAATATTTCACTTCTCCATACAAATCCTCACAGTTCTCCCACAATAACCTCCCTTACTACTTTGTTAAATCTTCCCTTAAATAAAAATTTCCTCCTCCATAACTTCCTTGTCACTCCACTGCCCTAGCCTACATGGTTTTGGAAATATCAATTATTAATGCAACACCATTTTCAAGATAAAGTGATGATTATATATATATATATAAATTAAACTCCCGAGACAATTTTAAATAATATATATATTGTGGGACCTTTCAAGATATGAAAGGACATAAATCTTAAATGTTTATCCGCATCTCGACACTAAAGAGTCTAACTTGTATAAAATAAAATATTATTTAAAGATTATTCCCTCATATATCCCTTTATTTAATTTATCAATTTAATGTACCTCCTTCCATTAATATGAAAATAATCCAAATTATTTGATAATTTATTTATTTATTTATTTTTAAATCTTTCAACTTACTTGGAATGATTCGGTCAATTAGTTAACTCAATAATCCATTTAATAAATTATTGGATTCACTATGGTTTATAAAATGGTTTATATAAAAACGACAATTATCATTTTGTTTTTATTATTAATTAAATAATAATAGTAATAAAAATAATAATCAATAATAATAGTAATTAAGTTAATGGTGACTAATGAATAACAATATTCATTTGTTTAATCGATAAATGATCCAACATCAACATAGTACCTTTGTGTATTAATAAACGAAATACTCTTAATGGTTTAATTAATCATGATCAATAATTAAATAGTACACTCTTCAAGTGTTAATGTTTAACTGTTATACTTCATATTGACTTCATACTGACGTTATACTTCATATTGACTTCATATATTGGCTTCATACTGACGACACCTTCACTTGAGTATACTTACAATTGAAGAAACTTATTTTAATTGTCCATTACATTGTTTACATACAAAGACTAATTAACTTATTTCACACATTAGTATCTTGATCATATATTACTTAAGTCGTTTACTAACTCCTTAACTCGATTATCTATGACAACTTATAGCATTATTAAATCCTTATAAGTATGTTGTAAACAGATACTATCGCACATGTACAAAATGTGCATGCGTGGCCAGCGTATGCACAGGTCTGACAAGTACTATAAACATACATCATATTTCCTATGCTTAACAACTAACTAATACTAATAATACTTCATGCAAACAAAACAAGTATATATTTATCATAACATTACTAAAACATCATCGGTCATTTTATCAGTGAACCTTTAATATTTCATTTCATTATCTTTATGATTACATTTGTTCAATCAATCAAGTACAAGGAAAGCTACCTACTACCACTAACTCAAGATCAAGGAATACCCAACCCTCAACAGTACTAACTAACATATCCTCGCATCCTAACCTATGTCCACATCCTCCCTATCCTTCCTCTGCTAGTACAAAAAGTGGGTGCCAACTATACTGACCTGACCACATAGAACCTGAGAGCGGTAGCGTCGGCTAACTAGTGGACCTAGCCTCTCCTAGCAGGCATCCGACCATTGTCATCACAACAACTTAGGGAGTGTGTCTTAGCACGGCCCTCCCACGACCCCGGGTATCATAGAAACATAGGGTGGAAAATACATCCATCCCTCTCAACATACTAGGTCTACACCCTTATCAAATCATACTTTGCTGCTATCAAGATTATCGGTCCATGTCATCGTATCATCAATTTCGGTTGCTAAGGTTTACTGCATGGATAGGTTCTTATCCATATATCAGATCAAGTATCCGACTATCCCATAGCCCTTGTGTCCTGTAGGTTAGTATTCCGCAAAATACACATTTTATAACAAGCATTTCCATTCGATCACCAATTGATCCATATCATCAACATCATTTTATTTCACATCACAATTTTATCTCATCACAGGTATGCATGGAATATAACAATTCTATCAATTTCATCATAGGATGGAATCCACGTACAACATCATATATTTCACATTTCATCAAGGATGGCAATTAAACATACATTGTCAGTGTGAAAGAAAGGAATCTCATGATAACTACAACATCATAACCACATAATATAATAACATTATCAAAATAATAACATCCTAATCATCCTAATCCTGGTATCATCATAAGCATCGTAACATCATAAACATAGTGAAATCATAAAACACAATAACATCATATACTTGGGTCCATCATGTCGTAATAAAGTGCACTCAGTCGAGCTGATTTCAACAGATAATAAGCAAATAAAGTATAGTGTGTCTAACTGATAAATATGCCTAATCAAAATATGGGGCATTACATACACCCACCCTTCGGGAAACTTCGTCCTGAAGTTATGGTCAAAATGGCGAGGGAAAGTCTCGATGCATGGTTTCGGTGACTTTGGAGGTAGCAGACCTTGGTTTATACTTGTCCCATTGGGCTTTACTTGACGAGACATGTCGATGCTATATTATAGTTTTACTTCTTTATCTCATTAAAGAACATTTAGATTTAATCCTCCTGTCGAATCTCATATTATATCTAGAATTATTAAAGGTTTTAATCAAGTGCTATCCACCTTAACAACATACTTTTAACCTATAACCATATCCCTTAAGTTACCTCACCCATATCAGTTTATTCGTCACACAACCAAGTCTTCATCATAAGCATATATTGATCCAACTTAGCATAAAATAATCAATGATTAAAATGGAGGTCTTTAGAACTCATAATTTGTATTCACTCAACACGCAACTACCAAGGACCCTTAAGGTTGGCATACCTCTCTCAGGGAAGAAGGTTCATTTCCTTTAAATCCTAAGGTCATAGATTATTATTTCCTTATCGGTAATAAGCAATAGCAAAACTATTGTAACATTTATTAAAGTAGGAGGAATTTTATTGTTTACAAGGTTTTTATGACTATCATTCTCAACAATACATAAATTCATCATCTTTCAACTCTGGCAATGCACTATTGCTCATTAGACATAATCGTTATTTACAAATTTCAGAGTACTTGATGTGTTATTTCTGTTTTAGACTGTGGGTTAGACATTATTGACTCTTAGTTGTCTTAAAAAGGTTATTATTAGGGGCGACTACTCCGCAATTTGCAGACACCCTACCATGTCCTTTCTACATTTATTATCTATTTAAACTCATGTCATTTCATTAATTACTTACCTTTCTTATCTTATTTATTCCAAAGCCATGTTTCCCTTAAATTAGTAGTCTTTTAATAAGCTCTATATGCAATCTCCTCGTTAAGTACATTGTGTTTTCTATAATGTGATTCAAAAGGGATACCTTGTCCCTTTAGTAAGCAATTTGATTTCCATCCATTATCTTGTCTTTAAAGAATATATAACGCATTTTCTAAGTTTTAGCTTTCTTTGAGTTCATTAGGCTCGACCATATCTCCTTGTAGTAGAATTTCAACATGATATGCTCTCTTTCTCTCTCTTAATCCAAAAATTTAGTTTTTAGCAAAATAATTCACACTTAGATTATCATAATAAATAGGCACAATCCCCAATATCTAATGATCTAAAAATAACTTATAATTAACATATTTTATACAACTACAAATTTTTACCCTCTTACCCAACAGTAAGAATAGTGATTAATGGAATTACTAAAAGTTTCTCCTTCAATCATTGTGGTTCCTACCTAATCATATGAGTAATAACATAACTTCCCACAAGTTAATGCATGGCATTCTAACTTTAGCCGGTGAAAAGATTATTTTTTTCTCTTCACCAATTTTATGCACATTAAAATTAACTTCTAGTTGTAATTATTGTTTCAACTTAAGGGCATCATTATCACTTGCATAGGGATTGATGGTGCTCATTATCCTTATCACTTTATAATCTTGAATAGATTTAGGATCGTTGGCACTTCTTTTGTCCAACTTGGCTTTTTATCTTGTTTGGATGCTTCTTCTGAGATAGAACTTAAATTTTGATGCAAAGGACATCTTACACCCAATTTTCTTCTTAGGCCTCATTATTGCGATTTAGTAGACAACACTCTTAACCACATTTAATGAATATAATTTAATATTTAAACATTTCCAAATTTAAATATTTCACACTTAATATATATATATATAAAATCAAATTTCAACTTTTAATTATTTACACTATAATGTATATATATAATCAAATTTCAACTTTTAATTATTTACACTATAATATGTATATATAATCAAATTTCAACTTTTAATTATTTACACTATAATGTCAAAGTGCATATTTTGTTTTGGTGCCTCTTATAAAAAATAAAATAAAATAAATTATTTTATGGTCCCTTTTATTAAAATGAAAGTTTTTTAATGATAAGAAATATTTGAATCCAAAACCCAACCTCACTAATTTTATTAAAAATTCTAATGCATAATAATAAAGATATAATATAGATCTTGTTTACATGGGTGATGTATTTCCTTGTCAATTTAATTTGAAAATTTCATACTATAAGAAGTTTATTTTGGGAATAAGCGTATTTTATTAAAATAAATAGATATTTTATACAAATCATTCAATTTCTTTGTTAAATATTTATTATAGAAAATTTTAAATAATGTTTTTAATAAACTATAATAAATTATTCTATATTAATCCCTAGTACATGCATGGAAACTCAAACATAGTTTCCCTTTTGAAATTCTTCATATAAGAAATGAACGAGTTAATCCCAAAATCTAAGCATGGTAAAATAATAAACATTTAACCTAAAGGTCCTTTAAATTTTTGGCTATTTAAATTACTTTTTTTTTTAACCTGCTTCCTCTATGTGTCAAGTGCAGTCGCGTTCCAGCTCACACTACTCTACCTACCTCCTCCATGTCCACCCTTCTACCTACCATTCCTCCCACCACCTTCCTCACCTATCAGCTCCAACCTACACACCTTCCTACCTTATCCTTCCACGTTTCCCCTAGCTCCCACACGGCTCCTCCCAACGTCCACTCTTCCTGGCCACCATCCACTGGAGCCGTTCCACGACCATGCTCCCTCTCCACGCGCTGGTATCCACCGGCTCCACCTACTAATAACTATGTTCACCTCGCTGGAAAGGAATCACGAGGGCTCCTAGGCTGCATGCAAGCCACGTGGGCTACATGCAGGCCCTCTCCCCACCGTCCATTTGCAGGGAGCCCCCTACAAGGGCCGTTCATCCCTCCTCGCGCGCGTGAAGGCCCTTCGGGCTCGAACCAGGGTGACTGTGGATAGAGGCGCTGATATCCCTCAGTAGATAGGAGCTTCCAAGTATGGAAACATTGGCATCTGAGATGTGTGGAAGCGTTGGCAGGAAGAGCTGGGTCTGCGCCAGCGTGGGAAGGTGGAAGTATTGAGGTGTTGGAGTGCTCATGGTGAACACATTCTTTACATTGCTCACTGCATCATCTGTTTCGGGTGAATCTTGTTCTCTGCATCATAAAAATATTGAGTTGCAATCTACGCTCACCTTTGTTGGTCAAGGTATGGGATGAAAGTCTGCATTAGAAAGCCAGGGATTACTTCGGTTCTGCACTTTGATTGCGGTTTGCAAGGTTACGGGAACTACGCTATAATCAATCTCGTCTCCTACCATCAATAGACTCAGTCTCTGCATCCTTCAAAGTACTGGTGTCTGCCATTCAGGTATACATTCTTTCCTTGGTCGAAATGGTTGATTGGGATTGCTACGTGTGAAACATTCCTGCGTTGTCAAGCATATCATCCTTCTATGGAGAATGATTGGGACCTGCAGCCTCTACCTGTTGTTGCCAAACCAACTCGAAGATTGTTTCCTAGGTTCTCCCTTGTTTCTTATGCTTTCCAAGTTCTGCAATTATTTTAGTGTTTAGAACATCCGTCTTTAAGTGTATCAAATATGTCATTATTTTAAATTTGCGGAATCATAATCAACATATTGAATTTTGGTTTCTGTCATTTTATTGATCTACATATTTTAGAAGCGCAAAAGATCTGAACATTGCCCATCCACCTCTTGATGCGCTTGTGTTGAGCCCTGAGTTGCATTTCTGGTTTTGTGATGCTTGTTGGTTTGTTTTTGTTTTTTTGTTTTTAAAGATATGGTATTCGATGTCCAATTTAGGCATTTACGCTAGTTGCATGTTTTACCAGTAATTATCTTTGCTATTAGCCTAGAGTTTAACTAAGTTTGTCAAATTATGACTACGCCTATAGAAAGCATAATTACATAAATAATGAACAGTTGTAATCATATTATCTTAGTGCTGAGCTGCTCAATTTGAAATTTACGCTGGAAATAAAATGAAAACTTGATCAAATATGATATAGGGTAGAACCATGACGACTTTACCCACTTTCTGTGCAATTCTGTGTTCAACGAAAGATTTTATTTTTATTGTAATTTCTGTTTTAATTTGAGAGATACCCTTGGATCATCTAGTTATACTTTTACTGACAGATTCGTTATAGTGAGACGAGGGGCTGAGATAGTTATCGGTGTGGAGCTGAATTGGGAGAGTGAAGCCGTAGATTGTTATGGCTATCGTAGGATTTAACAACTCCAACTAGGACTGCTACTAAATGAGATTAATCTGGGACTGGGTAAGCTACATGATCAATTGGTTCAAGTCTCGTTAACTTGTTTCCAGCACTTATTACTTTGGATCAACAGGATCCTTACATGGTTCACCTTTAGTGGGGCATAGCTATGATTGATATAGCTTCCATTTCAGTTTTTGACACAGGGCATAAAAATATTTATGTTGCGGCTCGACTCCTAGCTTGTACTGTCTCAATTAAATAAAGTAAACTGTCGTGCCTGAGACTCTACAATTATCCATAAGTTATTACGGGTGATACTCCTGGAGTGACACTTTTAAATAATAACTTATTTGTTACGAGGGCGTTAACGAGTTTTCTGTTTCATTAGCTAAATGTGTTTTAGATTTGCATTTTTTTATTTTATTTATTTTTTTTTTTAAATTTTTTTTTTACATTGATTAAAACATAAAAATTTCAGCCAGATTGCTCTTTTTATTTTAATTTTAAATTGGATTTGTCTTCATGTTTACATCTTACTGGTATTTATTTTCTAGATTTTGCATTAGAATTTTTGACTTGCCTGTGGCATTTATGTGAGCTAACCTAAACTAAATGGCCCTATAGTTCAACTAAGCGATAATTCGTGAAATAGCCGTACTTAGAGATGCATCAGTCTGATGTCTTACTTAGCATGTTGCATCGTGAAATAGGGATGAGATAGAAATGCGTTTGCTCGAAAATCGCCAAACCTTTAGGACTGGGCCCTGAAGAGGTCGTTGGTTCGAAACTAACCCTACACTGGGGTAAAAGATATTTTACAACCCAAATATTCGTCTGGGTCCCTATAAGCTATTATTCAAAAGTTCCACAGCTCTGTGTGGTCGATTATCATGTGTAGTGCTCTTCTGAATTACTCTGGATAAAAAAAATAAAAATAAAAAAAAATAGAAAACAACAACAAAAAGAAAAATATCATTCATGTAGCTTTCTCAACATTCAAAACAACCATTACGACATTCTGTAATTTCGATTCTGCCCATTTACTTAGGCATTTTTCAGCATAGGTTTGTATTGAGTTGCATTCCCAAAATATTAATTCTCTGCATATTTTTCAGCATTGAGGTCATTTTTAGCTTGTTATTTTAATTTAATTGCAGAATGAACATAAAACAACCATCTTTTATTTAATTTAAGATACTATTAATTATTATTTTTTTTTATTTCACGTTTTGACCCTAAGTTAGCAAGCACTAGCTTCCAACTGAAAGAAATCAAGCAAAGGCTTGGCTTCACCTGATTATTTTATTTATTTTCTAAGCTTATCTTTTCTCTTATAGGAAGCAAGAGTTGTGTGCATGGTGGAATCGAGAGTGTAATGATCTATTCTATCTTTTGCATGAGGCTGTTTCTATTCAATTTTCTAGGTTGAGGTTGATGATGCTATGTTTACACATAATTTCATAGTTTTCTGTTGAAGTTGTCTATGTTGTAAGTAGGCCCTAAGGTCCTAGTTTTCGAGCCTATAGCTCTGATACCATCTGTGGTGCCCGACCATGGCACTGGGTCTCTATTTCGTTTTCATGTAAATACCAAGTTTTTTTGTTTTCTGTAAAAAAATCAACTGTCTATGTTTCTGTTTTCTATATGTTTATATGTCTATTTTCTATATGTTTATATGTCTCTGCAAATAAATAAACATAATGTTTTCTATATGTTTATATGTCTCTGCAAATAAATAAGCATAAACTTAAGACTTTTCATTTTAACTCTGTTCATTTAACATACATAATTTGAAAATAAAAGAAAATACATTTTATTTAAGCTAACTCAGTAAAATACCCAGATCCGTAGATTGCAGTAAGATAAGAAGATTTATATAGTGGATTCTGTAGGTTCCCTTAGCAATCCGAAATGATGTGTCCACCCTGCCGATCAACTATTATCTTGCTGACCCTAGGAAATCAACGGATTTCCTAGCCCCCGAGCCCATAGACCGATAATCTCCATAGCAGCCTTGTCCTTAGTTCAATAACCATACTGTTCAGTGAGTTTTCCCCCTCCTCATTGGAGTTTTCTCCCTCCTCCATTCCTCGATTTGTCCCCATCCTCGAAATATTTCACTTCTCCATACAAATCCTCACAGTTCTCCCACAATAACCTCCCTTACTACTTTGTTAAATCTTCCCTTAAATAGAAATTTCCTCCTCCATAACTTCCTTGTCACTCCACCACCCTAGCCTACATGGTTTTGGAAATATCAATTATTAATGCAACACCATTTTCAAGATAAAGTGATGATTATATATATATTTAAATTAAACTCCCGAGACAATTTTAAATAATATATATATTGTGGGACCTTTCAAGATATGAAAGGACGTAAATCTTAAATGTTTATCTGCATCTCGACACTAAATGGTCTAACTTGTATAAAATAAAATATTATTTAAAGATTATTCCCTCATATATCCCTTTATTTAATTTATCAATTTAATGTACCTCCTTCCATTAATATGAAAATAATCCAAATTATTTGATAATTTATTTATTTTTAAATCTTTCAACTTACTTGGAATGATTCGGTCAATTAGTTAACTCAATAATCCATTTAATAAATTATTGGATTCACTATAGTTTATAAAATGGTTTATATAAAAACGACAATTATCTTTTGTTTTTATTATTAATTAAATAATAATAGTAATAACAATAATAATCAATAATAATAGTAATTAAGTTAATGGTGAATAATGAATAACAATATTCATTTGTTTAATCGATAAATGATCCAACATCAACATAGTACCTTTGTGTATTAATAAACGAAATACTCTTAATGGTTTAATTAATCATGATCAATAATTAAATAGTACACTCTTCGAGTGTTAATGTTTAATTGTTATACTTCATATTGACTTCATACTGACGTTATACTTCATATTGACTTCATATATTGGCTTCATACTGACGACACCTTCACTTGAGTATACTTACAATTGAAGAAACTTATTTTAATTGTTCATTACATTGTTTACATACAAAGACTAATTAACTTATTTCACACATTAGTATCTTGATCATATATTACTTAAGTCGTATACTAACTCCTTAACTCGATTATCTATGACAACTTATAGCATTGTTAAATCCTTATAAGTATGTTGTAAACAGATACTATCGCACATGTACAAAATGTGCATGCATGGCCAGCGTATGCACAGGTCTGACAAGTACTATAAACATACATCATATTTCCTATGCTTAACAACTAACTAATACTAATAATACTTCATGCAAACAGAACAAGTATATATTTATCATAACATTACTAAAACATCATCGGTCATTTTATCAGTTAACCTTTAATATTTCATTTCATTATCTTTATGATTACATTTGTTCAATCAATCAAGTACAAGGAAAGCTACCTACTACCACTAACTCAAGATCAAGGAATACCCAACCCTCAACAGTACTAACTAACATATCCTCCCATCCTAACCTACGTCCACATCCTCCCTATCCTTCCTCTGCTAGTACAAAAAGTGGGTGCCAACTATACTGACCTGACCACATAGAACCTGAAAGCGGTAGCGTCGGCTAACTAGCGGACCTAGCCTCTCCTAGCAGGCATCCGACCATCGTCATCACAACAACTTGGGGAGCATGTCTCAGCACGACCCTCCCACAACCCCGGGTATCATAGAAACATAGGGTGGGAAATACATCCATCCCTCTCAACATATTGGGTCTACACCCTTATCAAATCATACTTTGCTGCTATCAAGATTATCGGTCCATGTCATCGTATCATCAATTTCGGTTGCTAAGGTTTACTGCATGGATAGGTTCTTATCCATATATCAGATCAAGTATCGTGCTATCCCATAGCCCTTGTGTCCTGTAGGTTAGTATTCCGCAAAATACACATTTTATAACAAGCATTTCCATTCGATCACCAATTGATCCATATCATCAACATCATTTTATTTCACGTCACAATTTTATCTCATCACAAGTATGCATGGAATATAACAGTTCTATCAATTTCATCATAGGATGGAATCCACGTACAACATCATATATTTCACATTTCATCAAGGATGGCAATTAAACATACATTGTCAGTGTGAAAGAAAGGAATCTCATGATAACTACAACATCATAACCGCATAATATAATAACATTATTAGAATAATAGCATCCTAATCATCATAATCCTGGTATGATCATAAGCATCATAACATCATAAACATAGTGAAATCATAAAACACAATAACATCATATACTTGGGTCCATCATGTCACAATAAAGTGCACTCAGTTGAGCTGAGTTCAACAGATAATAAGCAAATAAAGTGCAGTGTGTCTAACTGATAAATATGCCTAATCAAAATATGGGGCATTACAAAAAAGGTCTATTCAATATCAAAGTTTTGGCTCTCTCTAACTGGTGCAGGCGTACAAGGACTCTCCTTTCATCTTTTGATTCTGTTGACGTAACACATATTTATAGGGAACATAATATGGAAGTGGATCTTTTATCTAACACATCTCTTGTTGGGGAAGAAGGTTTCTTAGAATGGATGGAGTTTGATGATTCCATATTGATCAACATGGGATCATTGAATATTTTCTTGATGTAAACTGTAATACCTGCCTGAAGACTTAATTCATGTTTCAGTATGTAGTACTGTATGAGTAGTTATTTTTGGTTGTGATGCTTGTCAATCTAGTATATGTATAAGCCCATATATATCAGGCCTATTTTGATGGGGCATTGTACCTTTTGATTCATAAATGAATATCAAGAGTACTATTTGTTTTCTTGCTGAAAAATATTTATTAATTCTATAATGTAATAAAAAAATTATTTGTTTTTTAAAGTGTAACTTAGACGAGTTAAAGTTTTGTTTTGATCTAATTTTTTTTTTAAATTTTGATATTTTAGAAATATATTAAATGGGCATGGGATAAGGGGTACTCATATCGTCTCTTATTTGCGGAAAAGTTTATCCCTAAATTTAACAGGAGTTATGACAGAAGCATCGTTCCACCTCATTGTTGGGAACTTTGCTTATGGAACTTTCTCCCTGGAGGTTTTGGCCAAATTTAAGATGACCTAAATGGTTAGCTTTTTGAAAAAAATATACAGAAGGGATGGAATTATGCCTTGTTAGAAAATTTACCATAGCAAAAGGCGATTTGAGTGGCCCATATCATACACCTTTAAATGGGCTAAAAAATCTTAAAAGAAAATTTCATGGTCAAAGTTCCCATCAATAAAGTAGAATTAAAACTTTTTAGAAAATTCCTATTAGATTTGGAAATTAATTTTGACAAAAAATAGTTGACTTTGTCCACTTGTTAATTTACTTTGTCATTCGATTGGGGAGAAAATTGAAGTTTCATTATCTATTATCTAATTATAGATGGTGGAAATTGAATATTAATATATTTTCATAAATTACACTTATGTTTCTTCACCACTGCCAACATCAAACACTTGTATCATTTTGACAATATTATTGAAGTCCCTTACAAGTTATTGACATAATACTTTACTGCTGGCATAAATGAAACTATCAAATATCATTGACAAGTAACAACCAACAAAACTTTTAGACTGCTAGCATAAATACAACTATCTATCTTTATATGGAAAGGTTGATAAACTAACCAAAGTTTAGAAATTTCGTGAATTCATTTAATCTCATACACTCATATTCCAAATTTTTTACCATAAATTTTACACTCTCATTTTTGAAGTTCTTTACCATAAAATATATGTTAGTTTATCTAACAACTGCCTAACCCATTACTTTTGTGGTAACCACTGCCTTGTCCTGCCTATGATTACTTTTTACTATGACCATCACCTTGTCATGTTTATGATTTCTTTTTACTATGACAACCACCTTGTACCATTTATTTTCTTGAGGTGACACATATTGTTACTTCAAATCGTTATTTCAACTTCCAATACGTTGGATGGTTTGAGAAAGTAAATCGATACAAAATTTCCTAGTTGTATTTGTTTGCTCTTGGTTTAAATGTTGATCACCAACAACCTCACCTCACTTGAAAATGAATAAATCATGGTATTAGCTCGTGAGTTTTTCTAGGTTTTTATTTCTTATATGTGATAAGATACAAGTACTATTTGAATCAGAAAATATCATTTTTGCAAATGATTGAATGATGCTTATCTCTTTTCTCTAAATATTTTAAATCATTTGAACTTTTACTACTTGTTACCAATAATGATATAGGGACTATAAATGGTGTTAATTTATTCTTCTTAGAACCCTTAGTGCTTTAAATTAGGATTTAAGTAGTCCAATTGTCTAAGTCTATAGCCTTTTTCCACACCTTTTTAAACTTGTGTTCAAGTCATTTGACCTTTTACTACTTGTTACCAATAATGATATAGGGACTATAAATGGTGTTAATTTCTTCTTCGTTTGTAGAACCCTTAGTGCTTTAAATTAGGATTTAAGTAGTCCAACTGTTTAAGTCTAAATCCTTTTTCCACACCTATTTAAACTTGTGTTCCGAGAGTAAGGACTAGTACAAAACCACTACAAAACACTCATGTTTAACATATTGTTTGGGATATTGTAATATACATCTCTAGTGTGGGTCCAACTATAATCAAAACATGTCATTCATGTATTAAGCTCTTGATATGCTTAATGTTTATACATATTAGAAAACACGTATTGAAAGATTGTTTCAAATGGTCAAAGAGCACACATATGAAGTATATTCAAATTGTCCAAATTCAACTTTGAAGTAAAAATGTGAAACCTAATTTACATTGTGGTTGGCTCATCCTTGGTTTTTGACTCAACCAATACTTGGCCAAGCATTCGAATGGTTTAAGTCTATATTGTATATTTAACATAATAGTTGACTATAAACACAATACCTTGACCCGAGAACTGATTCAAAAGAATCATTAAAGAATGGAATCTCTCATGAAAAATGATCAATCCAGTAAGAGCTATGCACCAAATGCTCATACAATATCTATAAAACTAAGTTAAAATCTAAAAACCTAAGTATAATTAACATGGCCATCACCACAACACATGCATACTACTCATAGATATACAAAACTTCTCTGAAATTTATTAGATAATGATGGACACAAAATATTCTTTTATAGTTTTTGGAATATAAAATCTTATTGTTATAAAGATAAAAAAATCTCATCTATTTGATTTATGGATGAATTTGGTTGATTATGAAACATATCTATATGCATTACCTACTATCCTTACCTAGCCAACAACATTAATAGGAACATCTAGCCAACAACATTAATAGGAACATTTGAGCTATCTATATAAGTGAGTCATTGTAATTGATTATGGATCTTGATCTCATAAAAAATACTACAAATGAAGTGGCGGCAATCAAAATCTAGGTTACTTAAAAAAATATCATTGATACAAATGAACAATCAACTTGATAAAAGAAGGAAGAACAAATATATTATATGCCCAAGGAAGACAAAGGAATTCCATGATTGTGATGATCACTATGGTATGACAACAAGATGTTAGGACAACTAACGATTAATAGGAGCTACAAAAAGCTAAATGTTGATCCACGCAATATGCATATGTTGGTGGAGTATTAATGTGCATTGGAGTTTCTACAATATACATATGTTGGTGGAGTATTAGCTTATAATATACTAGCAATTGCACCTTGGGGTGCAATAAAAGAGCGTCGTATTAAAGGGAAATGTGGGAGATGAAGATGTCAGAGGAAAAATAAACTATTGGAAGGAGAACCACAAACTAAACCCAAATCAGGTTTGGAATTAATACTTGGTAAGCAAACTATAGTTTTATATTGAAAAGTTTTGGGATCAATACTTGGTAAGCAAACTATGTTTTTTTATTTAAAACTCCTCATAAACATCAATCCAAATTTTCATATCTTATATATGTGTTTTGGTCATTATTTATTTGTATTATGTATTGTATAGTATCATAAAATCCCAAACTTCCATTCATATATTGTATTGTATCATAAGAGGACAACATCCATTCATAAACAAGTGTTAAATGAAAAATAGCATTGAATATAGTGACTTTATACCATATTTTTTACAACTAAATTTGTTGTTATTTCCCTTTATATATGATTTTATAATTTGCATTGGAAACCATAAATTGTGTATAGCTCCATGACTAGGAGGACATAATGAATATTGGAGCATTTAAAACTGAGAGTATTTGAATTTTTTCCAGTTTAAGTAGTGTTAAATTAAGATCCCAAGGTTTTGAAATCACTAAGGATTGCACGCATGTTATTTGAGTTTGGTGATATCATAGCCTAGGTTGCTATAACTTTGATTTATGTTGAGCTTATGGCAATCTCCTTCACCAAATTCATGGTGGGTCTTTTGCCTTCCATGCTTGTTTGAGTTCCGGTGAATACAACACTTTTCTTAACCATTTATTGGAAGCTACTCTGTATAGATAAAAACGTAGAAGAAACTTTTGACAATGAGATGAACGAAGAAGATGCCAAATCTTACAGTTCTTCCCCTATCACACTTTCTCATTGATTTGATAGCTGACGGTGGAGGCCCTTCAGAAAATTATGTGCCTGCTTCCATTTAGCTGCTATGTGTCTTATCAAAAGAAGATTGGCAGCCCTGGTGGACGTGGTTGTTTCCAAGCCTACCTGGGCTGTGTTAAATTAATTATGTTGGAAATTTTTTAATGACACATGTTTTGTAAAAGAACTTACAAAATAAAAAAAAACACTCAGCCAGTAACAAAATTTGTTTAAATTTTATCATCACTGCCGTTGATTAAGAAAAACCTAAATGATAAATGAAGAATACAAATGCATAACATTCACTTCATCCATAGGAATTTAAATTAAATGAAAATGAAAAATGTAACTAATTCATGCAAACCAAGTTGAGGATGAAATATAAAACTCTGTTAAGCGCATGAAAATGGATATTTTAGTCTATGAGATCTCAAGAGATTGGTCAATGTTATGAAAATTTAGCCCTTGGTCAAATATCATTTAAATACAGACATAATATATTTCAAGGAAGGTAAATATATACTTAGTTAATATTTTGATTAACTAAGTCAACTCCAAACCAAACTTAAAAACACAATATTATTGATTATAAAGTGAGGTCGGCCTTGGCTTCAAGTAAAGATTATGCCATCATCTCAACAAGGCATGCTAAGTCATATGGTTTCCATGAAACTTCATATGGTCGCTAGGAAGCCAAGGATCCCTCATTCCATCAGTTCAAAAGATACAAAGAACAAAAGAGTTGAATCCTTGAGCAATCACAGAGGGAGGAGACAGAAGAGACGCGGAGAACAAAAGAGTTGAATCCTTGAGCAATTGCAGAGGGAGGAGGTAGAAGAGACCAACCATTACTTTGGAGCAGTTGAAAGAGGATAACTACGTACAACCACAAATGAAGCAACATAGAAACTATAAGGTGAATGCAAGGATGCCATTGATGACAGGTTTTGAATGAATCAAGAAAAAATACCAAGTCATGCTAGGCCTGGAGAATTTGGCCCTGAAAATGGAGCTACTGTGGGACATTGTGAAGATGAATGCAGAGCAAATAAATAAGAAAATTGCTGAGATGTAGAACATTAAAACAAAGAACTTGATTATAAAAAGCAGGTTACTTTGGATAGTTGTTGGCTAGGGGATAGATGGTTCCAACATTCGACAGATTCAAATTTCAAGGTGATGCAGCCAATTGAAGACCTAGATTCCAACAGAGAATGAATCTTCCTCTGCAGCATTCACAAACACCCTCTCTTAGAAACAAGAGCATATGGACTTGTAGGCAAGTGATCTAACAATCTGAACCCACCATGATAGTGTTTTTATTGAATTGTAGAAACAAGTTTCATCCATGGAGATGAGAAGAGGATGAGTATAAATGAAGATATAGACAAGGAATCCGAGTCGAGGAAATTACAGAAACATTACAGGGGAGTCAATCAGAGGCCTTAGGGTAAATGGGAGGTAGAAATTCTTGATACAAAGAGGAATGCCTGGGTCTAGCTCGACAACTTTGATACTGCAGAGGAGGCTTCTCATGCTTACGATGAGGCTGCTTCCAAGTTTAGAGGCTTGTGAAACAAAACTGAATTTCCCACACCAAATTATGTTTCCCACACCAAATTATGCAGAGGGATGGTCCTGCTGATCACTATCCTTGACCTACTCGTACAAGGGAATCACAACATTTTAGTGCAGCTGGGAATTCGATTTGACAATAGGTCCACACGAGAAAGCACTAGACAATCTACATCCAAAATGACTTCAATCGTCAGAAAAAAAAATCCAATGGTAACACGTAAAAAAAAACTTCCGGGAGCATCTCTCACTTATAAAAACGCCTTACGGTGTAATTATATGAATAATAACCACAAGTTAGATAGTGACTTTTTTTTTCAACGAAAAAAATACTATTGATATTCAAAAAACTGAATCAAATAGTACAAAATAGTTCAGCAGACAGTCACAAAAAATATCATATATGCTAGCATATATTCTCCATATCCATACTTCTCCAAAATGAAACTATTTAAAGCTACTAAGAAACAGATGTTTGCATCATCAAGTTGTCAGGTATGATATCTACATATATCAAATGCCTCCATAAAAACAAAATTAATTATCAAAAAAATCAAAAGATCCATGATCAATTAGGTGTGAGCCCTGAAACTCCTCCCAAATTATGTATCCTTTGACACCTTCTAGAGCTTGCTTGGAAAATCTTTCTGTAAACGAGTTATGTTGTCTATAAATATGTTTGAAATTGATATTTTTGAACTGTCTGATCTCAGCTTTGATCCTAGAACACCAGTGAATAAGTGAGGTAACCTTTAGTTGATATTCATCTTTGGCCCATTTAATCACCACCCGTGAATCCCCAAAGACTTTGAGTTCATCAATGCCAAATTGATTTTCCACTTTTAGAATACACCAGAGAGCAAGTAATTCTGCCTTCATGTTTGTACCAACACCCCAATTAAGTTTGGAAGTAAATTTATGGTAATTGTTCAAATAGATAACTCCTCCTACATCACATAATCCATTAACAGTTGCTCCATCAAAATAGGCATAAGCACCTTTGATTTGGATATTACAAATACTCACCTTTTGAACTTTTGTGTCATCATCAACGATACACTAGTCTTTCAACATATTTAATATCTGAATACAAATGTTATGAATGATTGGTGGTTGATCTTCAAATACAGATTTGTTTCTTGCTTTCCAAATTGTCCAAGATATAATAGCTGGAAGACAATGATAATATCTATATCTTCTATACCAATGTAGACAACATATATCAAAATTTGAATTACCACATTCCTGTTCAATATTTAGTGAAGACAGAGTCAAATTCCACACCCTTTTAGTAACCTCACAACTTACTAGCAAACGATTTGTAGATTCAGAGTCTGTTCTGGACAAGAGGCATATATTGGGCCCATTCCATCCTCTTCTGACGAGGTTGTCCCAAGTCTTTAATCCATCTTGCAAAGAAAACCACATAAAATATTTTATTTTTAGTGGTACTTGCCACTTCCATAGACTTTTAAACCGCCAATTCTGAACCATATGACATTTGTTTTTTTATAGTAGTTTGATATGCAGTTTTGGCCATGATGATACATGTGGCAGGATTAGATTTCCTGATTAGCATATCATTATTATGATTAAGTCTGGATCCTACTGAGTTTAATTTTTTTACAAATAGGTTCCATTCAGTAGCAACAAAACCATAAATACCCAAATATTTAGCAGAGAACCAGTATGATGAATTCTCTGTCAAAGCTACAAGTTTCTTAAACTATTTCAAGTTTGAATTAACCATAGTCTCTCAGGTAGTTCAGAATATCATAAATCAGTTTATAATTTTCCTCCATGCCCAGAATGGGATCAATACCAATTTGTATATCCTGTCCATTCCCGACACACCAAGTAAGATCCTTTGTAATCCAATTATAAACTTTTATGAAATCAACCATACATAGGAATTTCCTTTTGTTACTTTTTTGGGATTCCTAATCCATGATATGATACTCCCGTTAATATATTTCTCAATTAAAACCTTAGACCATAATTTGGTACCAAATAATCCGCGCCAGAAGCTTTTTAATCTGAGAGCATAACTGAAACAATATAAATTTTTGATGCCCCAACCACCCCAGTCTTAAGGAAGTGCAAGTCTTTCCCAGCTAGACATAACAATTTTGCTCCTTTACAATCCCCCAGTCCAAAGAAAATTGAAAATATATTTCCTTAAAGTATTAATAATATAAATTGGAACTTGAGAAAGGGAAAACCAATAAAATGGAATGCCAGTTAGTACAAATTTGATGAGAGTGAGCCTCCCTCCCACAAAGAGCAACCTGTAAGTCCATTGATGAATTTTCTTTTCAAACTTTGTGACAAGACAAGACCAATCATGGATTTTATATCCATTTGGATTCAAGAAATAGCCCAAATACTTAAAACCTTCATCTAGTTGACAGACTTTGTAAGGTAGTAAAGCAATAATATTAGCCAATTTCTTATCCTCAATTCTGTAGTGATAGAAACTGGAAATTTTTATACTCACCTTCATTCCTGAAGCATCACATAAAACCTTGATAATTTCCTTATAACATAACCATTCTTAAATAGAATCAATACCAAAAAGTAAGACATCATCTACAAGAAGTAGATGTGTGATATATAAATTAGTAGATAATTTTATACCCTTTAATTTACCTTCTGATTTAGCATTTTGGATCAGTTTGCTTAAACCTTCAATAATTAAAAGAAATAAAAGAGGTTACATAGGGCATCCATGTCTAATGCCCCTATAACTCTTGAAAAAACCTGTAGGTACTCCATTTACCAAGACAACAAAGTTTTTTGTGAACACACATGCCATGATCTAGTTTATAACCAGAAGGGGAAGTCCAATTTGTATAAGAATTAATCTTAAGTAAACCTAATCCACTCTGTCAAAGGCTTTCTCTAGATCCATCTTGAGCAGTAGTTCCTTAAGCTCATGCTTTTTAATAGAATGGATTAATTCTTGTGATATACCAATTGCATCTAAAATTTGTCTATCATGGAGAAAGCCAAATTGTTCTAAAGACATGTGTTTAGATAGAGCAGGCTTTAAACAGTTGGATATGATCTTGGATATAATTTTGTAAACAAGATTACAAAGTGCAATGGGTTTAAAGTCTGAGAAAGTATTAGGCTTGTTACCCTTTGGAATTAGAATAATGAAGGTTGAATTCAAAGCACTAGATACAAAGTCTTCCGTTCTAGAAAATTCCACCATATTAAGAATGTCATCCCCCATAATATCAAAGAAATGGAGAAAAATTTAAACCGTCCATCCATCTTAACCTGGAATTTTTTCCTTAGCGGATTGTTTCAAAGTATCTTCAACTTCCCTCAATGTAACCTATTTACCAATGTCTCTCCCTTCAAAGTCATCAAAAAACTTTGGGAATAATTTTATGGTCTTCAACTGTGCTTCCAACACACCAGAACCTGGATCTGTAAAAACTTTACCAAATAAATTTTTGGCCAAGATTTGTAATTCTTTCTGACCTTTGATACTATTTCCCGACTCATCTGTTAACTTCCACATAGAGTTAATGTTTCTTCTATGTGATGCATATGAGTGAAAAAATTTAGTGTTATTATCCCCCAAGCCTATCCACAAGGCTCTACATTTAAGTCTCCAGTCCATCTCTTCCTGCTTTAGAATATGTTCCTTCTTTTGTTCAAAATATTTGATTTTTGATAAATCTTCCTCCCTCAAAGTCTAATCTATATTCTTTGAATGTAGAATTTTGATCTGTTCTTCCATAAATTATAATATTGCAGATCCTTCAGATTTTTTCTTTTAATCCATTTTGTAACAACATCTTTAAGCTTTTTGATTTTGAAAACTAATTTATCCATTGGATTCAGATCTTCTTCCATCTCAAAACTGAGCTAGAAATTTCTAATGTGTGAATAGTCCTTGTTCAATAGCCAAGAACTATTGAATTTAAAGGGAAACTTCAAAGGAGGTTTAGCATCATCCAGTTGTAAGTAAATAGGCCAATGATCTGAGAATTTAAAATCACCCACCCAAGATCTGTGACGGTGAAAGGTCTGAATAAATGAAGATTTAACTAAAAATCTGTCAAGTCTTTTATGTATACCATCAATACCACCCCTAGCATTCGTCCAGGTAGGAACTAGATAGTTTGGGAGAACATCCACCAGATCATAACTACACATTAAATCTGAAAAGTAATCAGCCATTTAATCTGCCCTAGCTGGTTTTCCCCAGATATTAGATCTTGAAATAGTGAAATTTAAGTCACCTGCAATGATTAAATTTTCAATGTTCAGAATACCGGATTGTTTCAAAGTCTCCCAGAAGCTATCCCTATCCTTATAAGGCCCATAACAATTGAGGATGGAAATTTTTTGATCTAAATTTCTGATCAATCCTTTAATTAGAAAACCCCATCTAGTTCTGAAGTATTTAAAATCAAAGAAGCAAGGATTCCATCCAGTCAATAAACCACTTGATAAACCATTAGAGCCTATAGCCGATAATTCCCATCCGAGAAGACAATTTGCAATTTTTTCAATAGCGATTGTATCCTGACACATGGTTTCTTGAAGTAATATAATATCAGGGTTAGTTTAACTTGAATAATTTTGGTAAAGGCCCTACCCCTTGTAGCCTTACCCAAACCCACAACATTAATGGATAGTATTGTCATTAATCAACAATATCATCAGGCCTTTGTGCTCTAAGCACCTTGCTTGAAACCTGAATACCACAACCACTATATCCCTTTATAGATTCTTCAATTCTGAGGGATACAGGTTTTAATTTAAGTCATCTTCATCAGTAAGGGGAGTCTTAGATTTATTTTTATTTTTTCTAATAGTTACATTTTTCTCAAGTCTGGGATCGAATTAAATTCAGGGTTAGATGAAGGTTTTTTAGAATAGACCTTCAAAGGTGTGATACTATCAATAGGGTTATGGAAACTATAACCATTATCAAGAAGTATATTTTGTTCAGTGGGAGAGAAAGATTCGACACCTTGAGCTTCTAAGGAAACTAAAACTCTAGTGTCATCCAAGTTAGGGGTTTTAACTATGGCAATCTTTGGCTCAAAAGCTATAGTAAGATTCTGAATTGATAAATTTTCCGAAGTATTCACTCAAATAAAATCCATTTTTTTAGCAATGTCTTTGGAATATTGAGGGCCCACCATATTTATTTCACAGGAAGCATTTTTTTGACCTAAATTCAAAACTAATTCACCAGTAGATAGAAACCTATCTAAATCTCTTTCCACAGATAGGTAAAAATCTAATTCTGCTTTTGTAACATCTTTATAATGGGTGGGGGAATTTGTAATATGCTTACCCGAATCCGCTGCATTGAATGCAAATTTTTTAATGATTGGAATGTTGGAATGTCCGCAATCCCCCATAGCCTGGACCTATGAATCCTTATCAGTAATGTTGATATAGGCACCTTGAAAAATATTTGGGCATTTAGCTTGGATGTGTCCAGTTTGTCTACATTTGTAACATCTGAACGAGATTTTATAGTAATCCAACCTTTGTCTAAAAGAATGGTCCCCCTAAGTCACCTCTAGTTCTGCCGATAATCCATGAGACATCTCAAATTCAACCATAACTCTTTCCACATGCCTATCCATACCGAAAAGGAAATTTTTATCCACTCTGATATATTTCCCAACCGTGTTTTCCAATCCCACTAATATATTTTATGTCCATAATTCAATAAGGAGGCCTAGTAGAAACATCCATAGATGTCTTCTCGATTGTCTCTCCCTCAAGGGGTCAAATGAAATATTCCATCTTTTCAAAATAAGTGAGCCCTCTTTAAAGAGCCAAATACCTGTCAGTATTTCTTTTAGACATTCAGGGTCTGGGAAAATGAACAAAATTCATCTATTGACTAACATATTAACTTGTGGTGCATACCCAACAATCGGAACCCAGAATTTATTCACCCATTCTAGGATTTCCACTTTGTTCATTGATGTAAACTCAATACGACTGGAAAGATAGTTGTTACCTAACATTTCCACTTTGTCAATATTCGCATCCTCACCTATTACATATCAGTCCAAACCCTCCTTTTCTTTTATTACCTTCAATTTCCTTCGGCACTGATCTTTCTCCCCATAAATACCTTTCTTCACCTCTTTGAGATGTGCCTAATCATCCAAATTCGTTGCTAGCCCGACATACAAATTATTCCCCCCAGCTGAGCCAGATGGTCGAGATCCTCGGTCACTCAGAAGATTAGGGCTTGGCCACCTCGACAAGTTGTTTTTGGGAGTGACCAGAATCATCCCTGGATCCGGTGAGTGGTCGAGGCCACGTGTCCGTTAAAAAGTGAAAATCGCACTTTCCATAATACAAAGAAACTCCCCAAAAAAACTGATTAATTATCTCAGTAACCAAAAAATACAAATCCATGACAATAGTATATATGGTGTGAGAAACTCAGACAAGAAAAAAAAATTTGTCCAATATTCAGTAAAGTAATAATTCAAACGTGAAAAAAATCAATGTTAAACCCCAATGATCATGAAAATTAAACATAGAGAACAAAGCCTGTGCCATAAAAGTGAAACAATGAGAATAAATCATGTATATAAGATCACCAAAAACCACCAAATCCGCACCTTACGATATATTTGAGAAAAACCTGAAAAAACCCTAGATCCAAGACAAATAAAAGAAAAGTAGTAGCAGGAAGGCACATATTCCCACTTTTTTTCTCTTGGTTGGTATTGGGATGATCCGAAGGATCATCTTGACTCCAAGTCCTGCTGCGTACAATCTCTTATAATCCTGCCATAGTTTTCAGAAATTCCCCAAACCCTATCCCTCTTCCTACCATCCTACAAAGTCTTCGATTCTCCTATAGGTTAGAAAGTGACTTTATCCCTATACCAAGGTACAAACAAATTTTGGACCACCATTAAATTTCAAGATTACATATGAAGCCAATATTTTCCCACATTTTCTCTTCCAACTTTATAGGAGAATTGCCTTGTATATATATTTCAAATTAAACTTAAAACTTTTTACCCAATCTTAACTCTCTTTATTCATGGTTCATCCATTTGCCTAATCCTTCCTAGAGATAGTAATTACATATGCCTTCCTAGAGATATTAATTACATACGCCTTCTTATTGATGTAAAGTTTTTACAAGAAACCAAAATACTCAAGTCCAAAGTTGAATAACACTTGGGAGGGAAAATACTTGCTTGTCTTATAAAATGGGGAAAGAGGTCATTTTTTGTTTACATTTATTTATATATATCCATTCGCCTTTAGGGAAACATTGGGGGAAATGGTTTCCAAGCTAATAGAGGAAGAGGAGACTCTTGAACAAAATCTAGAAAGGAATTCATTGGTTCAACTTCTTCCTTATCTTAGGTGTTATTTCTAATTTCTAAAATCTATTTATCTTAACCTTGATCTAATGCGACAATGTGACAATTAGTTTTTGTTAGGAGCTTCCCTAACTAATACATTTTTTCCTTTTACTTTTAAGTATTTGAAAGCTATCTCGTGTCTTCTATATTTCCTTTAAATTCTCAAGCCTTCCTTCCTTTGCAAGATTATTCTAAGATTTGATCGGTCCACATTCTTGATTCTCCTTGGATACATTACTTTTAAATGCCCATTATCTTGAAATAACTTACAATGAAATCAATGTTCTCATAGTCAAAGTCTTGATACCGTTGTGTTACTTCTCATTCTAGAATGATCTTATCTAGAAACTCTTTGCTCAAAATTATAGTTGCATAGATTCATGCAAAGTAGAAGAGAACTTCCTTATCTTTATTGCCATCCTAGGTTACGAAATTACTCAAGAAATTTCCTATTTTGAAATATGGTCTCCTTCCAAAAATGCATCAGTTGATTTCTAAGTTTGACACCCAAATAGGGTCTAGGGAGATTTCCATATTTCTTGGTTAAATTTTTAGGTTAAGGGAGTTAAGGAGAGACTTGCTCCTCCCTAAAACCACAAGCCACCTTTTACTACCTTATTTATCCTCTTCTTCTGAAAAAAAAATTGTGAAAAAACCTTTCTTATAGAATCTTACTATGAAGTCACTTTTCTACTTCAATATTTTTAGCGAAGTCACGAGTGCATTTGCAAACGACCATAGATCATTGGAATGATAAATCAATGCCTTCTTCATCTAAGATTCAACATTTATTTTTACTAGATTCAAGTGGATATTCTGAACTATGGTTTTTGTTTCCTTTTTCATGATACAAGTCTAGGATGATTTCTTAGTAAGAGATTTTCCACCCCTAAAACCATATCCACCTCATGGCGCTTCCTATGAGGAAGATGATGACAATGTTAGGGCTTCTTTGAAGGATCATCCATCTAGAAATAAACACACCATAATCGAGCCACAACCCCCTCAATAGTAACACGTATGTGGTGAACACAAGATTCCCAATTGCAGTTGTAAAGAAATTTTTTGCCTTGGACTTCAGAAAGATCATATGATTTTCCATAACAGCTAAGGTAAACTTTAATTACAATAAATAGAGTTAATATTGAATAACATATATCATCGTTTTTCTTTTTTTGAGAAAACATATATATTCTTAAAAACTCTATTTTTTTGTACTAGGGAATATGCAACTGGAGCAGGGCTCGTACTCACGTGACACAGGGCCTATTCCCGTCTGCTACCACTATACCGCTAGGTTCACCCACACATCCCACAAACATAGGATAAAGGCTAATCGAGGTTTGAAATTGTGACCTCTTTATAACATGTCATATCATTCTACTCTTTTTCTAGTTGATCTACACCCATGCACACATCTTAAAAACTCTACTTAACTACACTAAATTTATTAAAAAAATTAAAATTTACTAAAAAAATTTAAACATAATTTACCCATTAAAAACTTATGTAAATAAATAATAAATTGTATTTTTTTAAGCAATTAGATTATAAACTAAATTAAAGTAATGTTTGAGTGAACATGCATGACTTAAGAGTCTGGAAACAAGGGAGTCAACAACAATCATCTCAATACTCTAGGTAGCACATGAACAATAATCTCAGTACTATAGGTAGCACATGGTATGAGAGTTTATTTTAAAAGAAATAAATACTTATTTAAAATCATGTTTCTATGGAATATTATTAAGTCTCTTCGCATATTTTTTAATATAATCACTAGGTTATTTTTTAATATAATCACTAGGTTGGAAAAATACATTGTCTCTCATGTTGCAAGGAACATTATCAAGCAAACTTAGAAAATCAAACTATTTGGGATTTGCCTTTTTTAATATTTATGTACTAGGCATGTACAATGATAATTAGGTGTTGAATTTAAAAAATAACATGATTATGTTCATAATAGAATGATAATTAGGTGTTGAATTTTTATTTTTTTAAACATGATTATGATTATGTTCATAATAGAAACAAAGTCACATCCATTGTCCAATTCAATAATACATCCAATGTCCAATTCAATTTTGTTATATTTGTACATATTTTTTATGCATGATAATTAGGTGTGGAATTTTTATTTTTTTAAACAAGATTATGATTATGTTCATAATAGAAACAAAGTCACATCCATTGTCCAATTCAATAATACATCTAATGTCCAATTCAATTTTGTTATATTTGTACAGATTTTTTATGCTTGAGAATTTGTAAGAATAAACTAATTTTTATTAAAAATAAATGCATTTTTAATTCAATCATATAACATAAAATAATTTTATCTATTATTTCAATATATTTTTTAGAAATTTCAAATTTTCTTTAAATAGATTAAATTTTTAAAAATAAAATTTTATGATAAAAAATTTCATTATTCAAATAAAATTATATCTTCTAATTTTTTAAATCGAATTTGAAATATTTTAACTAAACAAAAGTTAATTTTATCTACTTATCTTCATATTTTACAAATTAACATTATATTAAACAAAAATCTTATCATTTAATAAATTTTTGATCAATTAAAAATTAAATTTATCTCCTCATTAACTTATTCCATATGTTATAAACTAACATCATATTAAAACCTTCCACATCACACATCAATACTATACATAATTAACAATATTATTTACTTAACAACAATGTAAAGTGTATAATTAATTCCCCTTTTATCAAAACAAAAAAAAAAAATTTGTGACTTTGTATTTAGTCACTTTCTTCAATATGGATTACAATCATAATGCATATTTCGCACTTCTCCGTTTATTGATAATTAATTCCCATTACAATACATATTTATATATATAACATATAATTCACATAGTTTGACATTTAATTAATCAATGACCCAATCTATAATTTGCTTAATTAATTAGAAAAAACATTTCTAACATATGCTTGGAAAGAGGTTTAAATTTCATTTTTATGGTAATTATAAGCATATAGAGCTAATGATGAGAAGGGTTTTGGTAGGTGGATTGCCATGTAGTGTTGTTTAGTTAGCAATAGAGGTATGGAGTCTAAGATCTAGCTGGTGGACTACTCAGATGACTCCTTGTGTGAGGCATACATCTTTGTGAATGATTTGGAAGTCCATTCGTGGCTCTGCACTTTGGTTGACAGTGTGGTAGATTTGGTAGGGCCTAGCCGCCCTCCACTGCTTGCATAGGTGATGCTGAAAGGCGAGGCATTGGGGTTTAAGATTGCTAGAAAATGACTTGTAGGATTTCAATGCAAAGGCCTTGGATTTGACCCTATTCCAGTTAAAAAACATGTGGAGCAGGTGATCGAGGTTTTTCCATTGCAGCTAGAGGGATTTAATGATGAGGAAAATTGACATTCGAAGCCACAAAGGAAAACTACTTCTGGTAGATTGGTTATAGAGCAGAGTGAGGGTTTTTTTTAGGCTGAAGGGTTTATTAACAATCGTTTGGATTTGGCGGATTGGTACTCTTGTAGAGCTTCGACATCATTTCCCTCCCCTCTAAAAAAGAAGAAGGTCATTAAATATCGTGGTGGGGGGGATTTCTCTTGTCGTGGGTAAGGACATACCTATTATGGGTATTCCTAATATTTCAGATTGAACCCTTATTGGAAAATTCTACGACCAAAGGATAGGTTTGTAGAAGCCTGGATTTTGGACAGTTGGAAACCCTTAGTGGGTTATGTGTCGGAAATCAATTCGCTTGCACGTGGGTGGGTAGGGTTTGGTTTTCGTGATTTGGAGAATGCATAGAGGATTATACATAGGTGTTGGATGTTTGGTAAAGATATGCTTGTTTGAAGCAATGGCATCTGTTATATCGGATCCTTGAACGGAATTCTCGGAAGCCATGCTTGTTTGGATAAAATTGCCATGTTTACCCTTGGAGTTTTGGATGCCAAAATGTTTTAAGGATATAGGAGATTTGGTAGGAAAGTTTGTGGCAATCAATAAGAGTATTTTCCTTTCCCTGTCACAAACGTTTGCTCAAATTCTGGTGGAGGTTGATCCATGGTTAGGTTTGAATGGATCAGTATACGTATTGTTGGTGATAGATATTTTACTCAAATGTTAGACTATCTTAACATTCCCTTTCACCGTGCAAAATGTCATCTATATGGTCATGTGATAGCTAATTGTTCCAATAAATTTAAGAGGCAGGTTTGGAAAAGAAAGGAGCAACTGGAGCATGGGTTTGTTGACTAGGAGCATTTGATAAGGGACAAACTCATTTCATTGGGATTGTCGAGGGAGAAACCTCCTAGATTGATTTCAGGGGTCCTTTAGGAGTCCTTGAAGTATGTGGTGGTGAGGGATATCAAAATTCCTATTGAGTATGAGAAAAAGGGTGGATTGGAAGGGCATGATCTCGTGAAGTATTTTTTTGAGGAGTTAGAATTTTCCTTAAGTTAATTCGAAAAATTAGATCAAATGTGGAAGAAACGATCCTAGGTCCTTCCCTCTCCTAGTAAGTTGTTGGACTTTATTCCTAAAATTCCATTTATTTAAGAGGCAAATCCCGATCTTTTAGTAGTCACTAAGTCAGGAGAAGTTTCTAGTTCCTCTATGTTGGGTGAAAGATGGCAAGGATCCAAGCCCTTTGAGATGGGTTTATATGAGGAGGAGTATTTCATCTCTTGACCTGTGAGATCCATGTGGGGCTTTGTGGCGAGACAGTCCTCTTTAAGGAGAGGGGATGGAACCTACCTTTTGAGATCTCAGTCCAAAGGCGCATTAATACAGCCCAGGGGTTAAGGGTTTGATGAGTCAAAGGAGGGAAATGGTACTAAAGTTCAGAGAAAATTGGCATTGTAGCTATTAGGAACCCGTGTTAACCCTTCTCTTTACTTTGTTAGTATATTTTTGTTGGACGCATATGCTTTGTAAGTCATCCCGTGAGTATATTGTGTTATCCCACATTGCTAGTATATTTTTGTTGGATGCATATGCTTTGTAAGTCGTCCCGTGAGTATATTGTGTTATCCCACATTCATGGGGAGTAATATTTGTTTAGCTTAGACTTAGTATATAAATACGTGTTGAGGCCAGTGAAGGAATCCACGAGTTATTTTGTATTGAGCCTCATCAAAGGAGGTTTCCCCCTCGAAGTGGCCTGCAATCAATAAATATCTTATGTGTTCTGCTATATTGTGCATTTTCATCATTTATTTGCTGCAGGTTCATCACATCTGTTATCAGAGCACTTTCTTGGGCTCGTTGGGTGGAATTTATGCCAATTTTTTTTCGCATCTGTATTTGTTCCTATCAATTGCAGGTTTGGATCTGGGAATAATCCCTATCCATTTAACTGTGGGAAGTACTTGGGCATAATCCCTAAAAATCATTGTGAGGAGTACCACATGAACCCCAAAGTAGTTGGCCCATTGAGAGGACCTACTAGTGAAAAGGGAAACGACCCCTACCTTATTGACTAGTTCCCACCCGTGAGGTAAACCAAGAGTTGTCGTTTGTGGAAAAGCGGTTATCAGTTTTACCTGCGCCGTGGAGTGAGGAGTACTTCCCCAATATGCAAGTCATCAGACAACATTAGTGGCTGAGTGAATCCCCTGAACCATTAGGAAGCCGAGCATACCTGGGGTCCATATCTATTGCCAGTTGATAATCCACAAATCACATCTGTCCAGAGCTATTTCAGATCCATTCTTAAATTCGTTTCATATCTAGCGGCTCTGAGCCATTTCAGATCCAGTCGTTTCAGATCTAGCTGTTTTAGATCCATTCCAAGCCATTTTAGATCCATTATGAAATCCGTTTTAGTATAAAATTATGTTTTTTCACCATATCTTCCTTGTTTTAACTCCGTTTCGCTTGAAACTTCAATGACACCTATGTAATCCCATTCTGCATATTTCATTCCTAAGGACCCTATCCCAAATTCCACTTCCCGAAGCCCGAAATCCAACATTTGTCTATTTTTAGGGTTTTCCATAACTTCTTCAATTTTCACCTAATCGCCTTCAAATTTTGCCACTACTAATTTCTCTTTCTGCTTCTTTGTCCCTCTCTGAAAAATTTCCCCATTCTTTCACCCCTCTTTTGAAATCCTCATTTTTTGCTTCCTTGTCCATTCGAAAGTGTCCAAAACCTAGTCAAACCCCCATTACCCCTTAGAGTTTTTCCCAAATCCAAATTTTCCTTTACTAAAATTGTTTCTATTTTTGTTTTTCTACCCATTAAAAAAAAAAAAACTCCTGGTTATGGTTGTCACTCGCGCAGGAGAAAAAACCATGGAGGAATAACTTGCAGCCCTCAAAACCAAACTCCAGGATCTGGATGAAAAATTTCTCGGTCTCCATCTTGAGCATTCAACCATGAGGAATAAATGACAGTCAGAGTCTTATGCCGACACTGGGTTCTCTTCTTTCAACAATTTTCGTGGACCGAAGCTTGATTTTCCTCTCTTCAAAGGTAATGATCCGACTAGATGGATATACCAGGCAGAACAATATTTCAGTCTGCATAATACTTTTGATGTCAACAAAGTTCCATTAGCATCCTTTCATTTGGAACAGGAAGCCCTTCAATGGTACCGTTGGTACATCAAGGCTCATGAAGAGCCAAAACGGACATATTTTTTGCAGCTCCTTTTGCAACGATTTGGTCCTAGTGCTTTTGATGACTTCACAAGAGCACTCACTAAACTTCGCCAAATTGGAACTGTGAGAGAGTATCAGACATAATTGAGAAACTAGCCAATCACACAGAAGGATTGCCTGATGAATTCTATAGGAGTTGTTTTATCAGTGGTCTAAAGGATGCAATTCGATATGAGGTAAAAATGTTTAGTCCAAACACAATGATGGAAGCCCTGGGGTTGGCTAAGTTGGAAGAGGACAAGATTGCTGCCCAACAACACTCCAAACCCACTTTTATTCCCTTCAGAAATGTGGGTTCCCAATGACCTCCCGTCACACTAGCTCCTCGACCAACTCCTATCAAGCATTTGTCTGAAGCCGAGATGCGGGCACGTAGAGAAAAATGGCTTTGTTATAATTGTGATGAGAAATTTACTCGAGGACATAGATGTGTTGAGAAAAATCTCTATCTCTTGGATGTGGATTCTTCGCTTGCCTCTGAAATTGGTGAAGAAGCTCCAAATACAATAGATGATTAGGTCGACATTCAGCAGCCTCCTGTTGACCCTCCGTCTCAGGATGACCACCCAGATATATCTCTCCATGCTTTAGCCAGACTCACCAGCCCCCAAACAATGCGGGTCAGGGGTTACTTCAAGAAGCTCCCTCTTACAATACTCATTGATTATGGTAGCACTCATAACTTCATTGACCCTCAGATCGCCAAACAGGCTGATTTTTTTGTCCATCCTTGCTCCAAATTTGAATTCATGATTGCCAATGGGGGCACCTTACCTTGCAAGGGGAAGTGTCACAATGTGCAAATCTCTATGGGAGATTATAACCTACGATCCAAAATGTTTTCTTTTCCCTTAGGCAGATGTGATGTGGTTTTGGGTGCTTAATGGTTACGCACACTTGGCCCCATCTTATGGGATTTTTCCAGACTTTGGATACAGTTTTCAGTCAATGGGAAAAAACACACATTGACGGGCTTACAACCAGGGTCTCTCAGCATCATCAGTTCACATCACATGGAAAATATCCTTAAGAAGAGTTCACATCACATGGAAAATATCCTTAAGAAGAGTTCACATGGTGTCATTGCTCAATTCCATTCCATTCATATGCACCCATCCGCGGTCTCCACTACTCCTTTGTATCTACAACAAATTTTGGATATATATGCAGGTGTCTTTGATGAACCAGTTGGATTTCCACCTTCAAGACCAGAGGACCATTGTATTCAGCTCCTTCTTGGAAGTGTTCCTCCCAACATCAGGCCCTATCGCTACCCATTTCACCAAAAAACAGAGATTGAGATGCTTGTTCGGCACTTACTGAAGCAAGGTATTATTCGCCCTAGTACGAGTTCCTTTTCCTCACCAGTTATTCTTGTCTGCAAAAAATATGGGTCATGGTGCCTCTGCATTGAATTCCGAGAACTTAATCACCTCACAGTCAAGGATGAGTTTCCAATTCCTGTTGTTGATGAGCTTCTTGATGAGCTTCATGGTGCTCAATGTTTCTCCAAGTTGGATCTTCGTTCTGGGTATCAACAAATCCGGGTTCATGAGGATTATATCCCTAAAACAGCTTTCCGCACACATGATGGGTACTATGAGTTTTTTGTCATGCCCTTTGGCCTCACTAATGTTCCTTCCACATTCTAGGCATTGATGAATAAAATATTCCTGCCCTACTTGCAAAAATTCATTTTGGTCTTCTTTGATGATATCCTCATCTATAGTAAAACACAGGATGAGCATCTCCAACATCTGGATCTTGTACTGCAACTTTTATCTGATCATCATCTCCACGCCAAACAGTCTAAATGTGTTTTTGAACAGGATGAAGTCGAGTACCTTGGGCATATTATTTCCGCACAAGGGGTTTGTGTGGATCCTGCCAAAATAGATGCCATGAAAAATTGGCCACATCCTCAAACACTCAAGAGCCTTCGTGGTTTTTTGGTCTTGACTGGCTACTACCGCGAGTTTGTCAAGGATTATGGGAATATTGTAGCTCCATTAACTGCTCTATTGAAGAAGGATGTTTTTACATGGACACATGCTACTGATTGTGCATTTGAAAAACTGAAACAAGCTATGTGTACTACCCCTGTTCTAGCTATGCCTGATTTTTCCAAGCCCTTCACTATTGAGAGTGATGCTTGCGACAATGGACTTGGTGCTATTCTCCTTCAAGATGAAAATCCCATTGCATTCACCAGCAAATCCCTTTCTAGTAAGAATTTATCCGCCTATACATATGAGAAGGAAATGATGGCTATTTTGCATGCAGTACAGAAGTGGAGGCCATACCTATTAGGGAATAATTTCTGCATCAAGACTGATCACCAGAGTCTGAAATATTTCATGGAACAACAGGTCTCCTCCTCAGCACAACAGAAATGGGTTAGCAAACTCATGGGTTATGATTATGAGATCAAAAATTAATGTTTGGTAAGAAGGGAGTCAAGTTGTCAACAACAATCCACCCATTACTCTAGGTAACACATGGTCTATTTAAAATCAGCTATGGAGCATGATTGATGATTGAGTGTCATAGCATATTTTAATATAATCACTAGGATGGGGAAATTAACATAGATTTGTGTCTCCCGTGTTTCAAGGACCATTGTAAAAAAAACTTAGAAAATATGGTATGTATCAAACATTTTGGGATTTGTCCTACAAATATGTTTACACGTATACTAATAATTAGGTGTTGAGTTCAAAAGTAACATGATTGTGTTGATAATAGAAATAAAGTCAAATTCAATGTCCATTTCAATTCCCATTATTCATACTTAAATAATTTTTCCTTTATTAATAAATTTCATATTAAAATATTTTTTAATAATAAATATATCTTGGGTGGTAAATTGTACCTTATCTGATCACTATCCTATTATGCTTCAATTGGATAGGTTTTTTACGGGAAAAAACTACCTGTTCAAATTCAATAGTTCTTGGTTATTAAATAAGGAATTTTATTGTATGATTAGGGAAATATGGTGGGACTTACAGACCCCAGAAGGATTTAGTCTTATGGATAGTCTAGTATGCAAGCTTAAATTCCTTAAAAAAGATGTGATTGTGTGGACTAAGATTCAAAAAAAGAAATCTTAAAAAAAGAAAGACATAGAAGAATTATTTAGGATAGAAGACCAAATGAGTTACATTTTATCTAAGCATGGTGACTATATTTTGGATGAGGAAGATAAAGCTTATCTAAAGGATATAGAGAATAAAAAATCCCTTCTCCTTAAATAGGAGGATATGGAGTGGAGGCTGAAAATTCATGTTTTGTGGGTAAAACTGGGTGACAATAATACTCAAATTTTTCATAATTATACTTCACATAGAATAAATTTTAATGCTATATCAGAGATGATTGATGAGAGGGTCAAGTGGTAAAATCTCAATCGGATTTAAATAATTTGGCAAAGGATTATTTTACTCAGGCATTTAAAGATCCCGGTTCTTGTCAGATTGATGCACAATTAAAAGTAATTAGGCATCTACCAACCTTCTTTGATCTTGAGGAAGGTGAAGACATTGGTAATACTGTCACTTTAGATGAAATTGAGGGGGTTCTGAAGCAGTTTACGAAATCCAAAAGTCCTGGTCCAGATGGATGGACTGTTGAAATATTTCTTTCCTTATTTGATGAGATGGGGGAGGATATTCTTTCTATGGTGGAGCAGTCTAGAATGGAAGGTTTTGTCTCTAGTGCATTAAATTCCATCTTCCTTACACTTATTCCCAAGTGCAATAAACCGGTGTCCTTTAGTGACTTTAGACCTATTTCCTTATGTAACCTAACTTATAAAATCATTACAAAAATTATTGCAAATCACATCAAGCCTCTCCTTTCAAGAAGGATGTCTTCAAAACAATTTGGATTTTTGATTGACATGCAGATTCTGGATGCAATTAGCATTTCTCAAGAAGTCATGCATTCTACCAATAAAAAATATATTGAGGCTCTTATCTTGAAAATGGATTTGGTGAAGGCATATGACTGGGTTAATTGGGTGTACCTTAGATTCCCCCTCCTCCATATTGGTCTTCCCATCCTTGTCACAAACTGGATTATGTCTTGTATTACATTTGCTAAGTTCTTTGTACATATTAATGGATCTCCATATACTTTGTTTAAGAGTTCCAGAGGTATTAGACAAGGATGCCCATTATCTCCTCTGTTATTTCTTCTTGTGATTGAAGGTTTGATACGAATGATTATAAAGGCTAGGCATGAGGGGAAGCTAAAATGTGTTAGAATTTCTTCTTCTGTTTATATTACCCACTTATTGTCTGTGGATGATGTTATGTTGTTTCTAGAATGGGATCGGTGGATGAGTGGAAGTGTTATAATGAAATTATCAATTTATTCTGTGCAGTTTCGGGGATGGAGATTAGCATGACAAAATCTAGTTTTTATAAACATAATTTGAATGCAGACTCTTTATATGGGATCTTTTCTATCATGCCTTTCAAATTTTGTAAGTTGGGTGATGGGATCAAATATTTGGGCTATTTCTTAAAACCTCCTGGATATAAAATAAAAGACTAGTACTAGTTAGTGAATAGATTTGAAAAAAGGATCAACCATTAGTCATTCAGGCTCCTATCAATTGGTGGCAGATTGACCTTACTAAAAGCTGTATTGACTGGCTTACCTGTTTATTGGATTTCATTAGCACTTGTGCCAAATTCTATACGGAACTGGATTAGAAGTCTCATGTTTCGTTTTATGTGGTTTGGGGATGCTACAAATAAGAAGATTCAAATGGAAAAATGGGAAAGTTTGTTCAAACCAAAGAGTTGGGGTGGATGGTATATTAAAAATAGATTTTGGTTTAGCACTGCATTGTGTTTTAAGATTTTTTGGCAAGGCCTCTTTGGCAGTGGTTTATGGACGAATGTTCTACATGATAAATACATCAAAGGGAATTTGTTGACTTGGATGAGAAATCTTGAAAAGTCACATGAGAATTCTTCAAATTTTTGGATTGGATTCATTAAGGCGTACCATGGCTTGGCAGGGGTTTAACTTGGAAAGTCGGTTCTAGTACTAACGTCCTGGTTGGTATTGACCCTATCATAGGGATGGAAGAGAATTTTCAATTATCTACCTATCTGCTTGAGTACTTGGCAGAATTGGGTTTCATCACTTTATCCCACATAAAAAATATTTATGGCTTCATCCTACATATTCATATTGGTTGACTGCCTCTGAACTTGGAATGGGAAGTAGATGGGAAGTTGAATGGAATGACTATATTTCTAGCTTGAATTCTACAGGTCTTAGAATTACTTCAGAAAATGACTCCCTTATCTGGTACCCGAATGCTGCTATTGGACATATTTCGGCTAAGGCCACTTATCATATTATTGCTCGGGATCAGGTTGTTACTATTCCAAGATGGTGGTTTCAAAAACTGTGGCGTTGGAATATGCCATTGAAAATAAAATGCTTCTTATGGTTTAATTTTGAAAACTATTTGAAGACTTGGGATAATCTTGCTCATAGAGGGTGGATTGGTCCTAGTTGGTGTGTTCTTTGTAAGATGCAGTTGGAAACAATTGAACATTTATTTGTATCTTGCCAGTTCTCTATTCAGGTGTGGTTGAATGTTTGCTCAACACTTAATATTACTCAAACCTGGGGATCCCTCTTCTTTGAACACAATTTCTACACTTGGTACAAGAGAGTCCTTGAACACAATATTTTACATGGATTCATTTCTTGGGGCATTTGGAAGGCAATAAATGCCATTATTTTTTAGGACAAAAAACTAAATTTGGATGGGGTGTGTAGGGGTATATTATGTATTTACAATGAATATCATTCTCAAAAAGTTTGTTGTTCGAAGATTCATCAATTTATAAACATAACTATGGATGGTGATGCTACATGATTTTTCGATGGTGCAACCCAGGGTGGTGTTTGCGCGGTTGGAGCAATTATCTTTTTGAATTCTGGTCACTATTTTAAGTTCAAAAGGAATTGTGGCACTGGTACAAATACAAAAGCAGAGTTACTTTCCATTTGGTGTTTATGTAAAACTGCCTCAATATTTGAAATTGCCTCATTAAATATTTTTGGGGACTCTATGGTTATTGTAAACTGGGAAAAAGGTCTGTTCAATATCAATTTTTTGGCTCTCTCTAATTGGTGCAAGTGTACAAGGACTCTCCTTTTATATTTTGATTCTATTGACATAACACATATTTATAGGGAACATAATATGGAAGTGGATCTTTTATCTAACGAAGCTCTTGCTGGGGAAGAAGGTTTCTTAGAATGGATGGAATTTGATGATTCCATATTGATCAATAGTGGATCATTGAATATTTTCTTGATGTAAATTGTAATACCTGCTTGAAGACTTAATTCATGTTTCAGTATGTAATACTGTATGAGCAGTTATTTTTGGTTGTGATGCTTTTCGATCTAGTATATGTATAAGCCCATAGATATCATGCTTGTTTTGATGGGGCATTGTACTTTTTGATTCATAAATGAATATCAAGAGTACTGTTTTTTTTCTTGCTGAAAAATATTTATTAATTCGATAATGTAATAAAAAAATTATTTGTTTTTTAAAGTGTAAGTTAGACGAGTTACATTTTTGTTTTGATCTATTTTTTTTTAGATTTTGATATTTTAGAAATATTTTAAATGGGCATGGGATAAGGGGTACTCATATCGTCTCTTATTTTCGAAAAAATTTATCCCTAAATTTAACAAGATTTATGACAGAAGCATCGTTCCACCTCATTGTTGGGAACTTTGCTTATGGAACTTTCTCCCTAGAGGTTTTGGCCAAATTTAAGATGACCTAAATTGTCAGTTTTTTGAAAAAAATATACAGAAGGGATGGAATTATGCTTTGTTAGAAAATTTACCATAGAAAAAAAAGGCAATTTGAGTGGCCCATATCATACAGATTTAAATGGGCTAAAAATCTTAAAAGAAAAAATTCATGGTCAAAGTTCCAATCAATAAAGTAGAGTTATAACTTTTTACAAAATTCCTATTGGATTTGGAAAATAATTTTGACCAAAAAATAGTTGCGTTTGTCCACTTGTTAATTTACTTTGTCATTCTATTGGGGGAGAAAATTGGAGTTCCATTATCTATTATCTAACTCTAGATGGTGGGAATTGAATATTAATATATTTTCATAAACTACACTTATGTTTCTTCAGCACTACCAACATCAAACACTTGTATCATTTTGACAATATTATTGAAGTCCCTTACAAGTTATTGACATAATACTTTACTGCTGGCATAAATTCAACTATCAAATATCATTGAATTCCTTGACAAGTAACAACCAACAAAACTCTTAGATTGCTAGCATAAACACAACTATCTATCTTTATATGGCAAATTTTGTAAACTAACCAAAGTTTAGAAATTTCTTGAATTCATTTAATCTCATACACTCATATTCTAAATTTTTTACCATAAATTTTACACTCTTATTTGTGAAGTTCTTTACCATAAAATATATGCTAGTTTATCTAACAACTGCCTACCCATTGCTTTTGTGGTAGGCATTGCCTTGTCCTTCCTATGATTACTTTTGACTATGACCATCACCTTGTCATGTTTATGATTTATTTTTATTATGACAACCACCTTGTACCATTTATTTTCTTGAGGTCACACATATTGTTACTTCAAATCATTATTTCAACTTCCAATATGTTGGATGGCTTGAGAAAATAAATCAATAAAAAATTTCCTAGTTGTATTTGTTTGCTCTTGGTTTAAATGTTGATCACCAACAACCTCACCTCACGTGCAAATGAATAAATCATGGTATTAGCTCGTGGGTTTCTCTAAGTTTTTATTTCTTATTTCTTATATGTGATAAGATACAAGTACTATTTGAATCGGAAAATATCATTTTTACAAATGATTGAATGATGCTTATCTCTTTTCTATAAATATTTTAAGTCATTTGACCTTTTACTACTTGTTACCAATAATGATATAGGGACGATAAATGGTGTTAATTTCTTCTTCTTAGAACCCTTAGTGCTTTAAATTAGGAGTTAAGTAGTCCAATTGTCTAAGTCTAAATCCTTTTTCCACACATTTTTAAACTTGTGTTATGAGAGTAAGGACTAGTACAAAACCACTACAAAACACTCATGTTTAACATATTGTAATATACATCTCTAGTGTGGGTCCAACTATAATCAGAACATGTCATTCATGTATTAAGATCTTGATACGCTTAATGTTTATACATATTAAAAAAAACGTATTGAAAGATTGTCTCAAATGGTCAAAGAGCACACATATGAAGTATATTCAAATTGTCCAGATTCAACTTTGAAGTTAAAATGTGGAACCTAATTTGCATTGTGGTTGGCTCATCCTTAGTTTTTGACTCAACCAATAAGGTCAAGGATTCTAATGGTTTAAGTCTATATTGTATATTTAACATAATAGTCGACTATAAACACAATACCTTGACCCGAGAACCGATTCAAAATAATCATTAAAGAATGCAATCTCTCATGAAAAATGATCAATCCTGTAAGAGCTATGCACCAAATGCTCATACAATATCTATAAAACTAAGTTAAAAATCTAAAAACCTAAGTATAGTTAACATGATCATCACTACAACACATGCATACTACTCATAGATATACAAAACTTCTTTGAAATTTATTAGATAATGATGGAAAAAAAATTCTTTTATAGTTTTTGGAATATAAAATCTTATTGTTATAAAGATAAAAAATATCATCTATTTGATTTATGGATGAATTTGGTTGATATATGAAACATCTCTATATGCATTACCTACATCCTTACCTAGCCAACAACATTAATAGGAACATTTGAGCTATCTATATAAGTAAGTTGTTGTTATTGATTATGGCTCTTGATCTCCTAAACAATACTACAAATGAAGTGATGGCATTCAAAATCTAGGTTACTTAAAAACAAAACATTGATAAAAATGAACAATCAACTTGATAAAAGAAGGAAGAACAAATATATTATATTCCCAAGGAAGACAAAGGAATTCCATGATTGTGATGAGAACTATGGTATGACAACAGGATGTTAGGACACCTAACGATTAATAAGAGCCACAAAAATCTAAATGTTGATCCACGCAATATGCATATGTTGGTGGAGTATTAATGTGCATTGAAGTTTCTACAATATACATATATTGGTGGAGTATTAACTTATAATATACTAGAAATTGCACCTTGGGGTGCAATAGAAGAGCGTTGTATTGAAGGGGAATGTGGGAGATGAAGAATGTGATAATCTACAGGTGTAGATCACTCAGCTTGAACAAACCTCACTAATTCACTCATAGAATTGCAGAGAAGAGGAAGAAGAATTGAATCAATATTCACACATGAAACTCAAAGAATGTGGAAAACTGTTGTAATCATGTTCATCAGCTGTAAGCTGGAAAAAATGTGAGAGTACAATGGAATGAATTCAAATTGACCAAAGGTGATTCGAATTCTCCTCAAGTTGTGGCATGGATAGCATTGGAGACATCACCCAATTAGTGGTAGTAGTCACAAATAGTCAAATGTCAGTCAATATGAGTCTAACCGAGTCTAACTGAACCATGTGAGCACAAATGTAGGGAAGGAGACTCCAAGGAGGGCGCATGAGGACTGTCAGTAGTCAAGTGGCACTCTGATATAGACAACTAGAAGCTACATGCAGTTAAACTGAGTAATAAACGCATGAATTGAGAAATCAATGCAAGAATTGACTGTTGGAATCCAAGAGTGTGTAGTATGGTGCATTTGTAATCGAGATGATGAAAATAAGGTGCACTAGGTAGGTAGGAGGGCTACTGATGGCTAAAAACAGGCTCCAGGGGGCTGAAAATAAGCTTTAGGTGCTGGGGAGACTACCATACTGATGACTAGATGCATGCAAATAAAAATGATGATGGTTAGAATATTCCAACACCCCCCTGCAAGCCAAAATATGAGGAAGTAACTAAAAAGGTAGGGCCTTGGTAACTGAGACCAAAGGTCACCTTGTACAACAATCTAAATAAAAATGTGAGGAAAGAGGGAAAACCCAGTGGGAAGAAAGACCCCCCCAAAAAATAGACTATAAGATGCTAATGTAACATGGAATCACTCACCCCAAGAGGAGGCAAGTGACCTGCTTTACCGAGGAAGGATCTATCGGCAAGGAATGGATCATTGTGTGAATGATCAATGTGAGAAGGATGAAACCTTCCATTCTAAAAATCAGATCTGGTTCTCCTTGCATCAAGTGGGTCACCAACAAGATCACAGGGAGATATAAGAGTTGTGGCTGCCCATCTCGGAAGAGGAGGATCATCAGGTTGTAGATCTAGATGAACCATTCGCTCATATTCATTTTTAGGTGCTAGATCCTCAGGTTCTTGTGGATCTAGATCTAACATTTTCTCATCTTCACTATCTGTTTCTAGATCTTCAGGTTCTTGTGGATTTGGATCTAGCATTCACACTTCATCACTGTCACTTTCAAAATCTGAATCTAAACTATCGTAAGATGAAGCTTCACTCTTTTGCTCATCAAGCAATGGTGGTGTGGTAGGCAAACTACTTTGCTCAATAGGATGAGCATCATGTAGAGGCCATTCCTCAAACTGAACACTCCATTCAAGGAATGTTTGCATAGTAAAAGGATCAAGAATTTTGTAGGCATTTTCACTTAGTGCATAACCCACCAGTATACACTCTCTGCTTTGAGAATCTAGGGCTCTCCTTTTATCTGTTGGAATCCGAGCCCAAGATCTAGAACCAAACACTCTAAGATGAGATACATCAGGTTTGTAACCCATCCATGCTTCGAAAGGAGTCATCCCTTTTAGTCCTTTGTGAGGGAATCTATTCTAAAGGTAAGTAACACAGTTTATGGCCTCTACCCAAAGACTAGGATGCAATCCTTTAGACTCTAGCATACAGGTTTCCATATCCTTTAAGGTTCTTTTCTTTCTATCTGCAACACCATTTTGTTATGGTGTGTAGGGAACAATATACTGCATCTCTATACCTTCATCTTCACAAAAGGTTTGGAAATCACCCTTCACATACTCTCCTCCATTATCAGTGCGAAGGGCCTGGATATTTTTGTCAGAAAACCTTTCAACAGAAGCTTTAAATAAATTGAAATATCCAAAAACTTCAAATTTTAATTTTAGAAAGTACACCCAACTGAATCTAGAATAGTCATCAATGAAAGTTAAGATATACCTCGCTTTGTTCAAAGACAGATCTGGAAGTGGCCGTGAAACATCACTATGAATCAACTCAAGAGGTTGAGAGGCTCTCCTCGCCTTCCCTTTCTCAAACTTATGCTCTTGATGCTTTCCCATCAAACAACCTTTACAAGTGCCTTTGGAAAACTTGATCTTGGGTAGACCTTCAACCATTTCCTGATTGTGCATGTATTGTAAGTACTTGTAGTTAAGGTGCCCAAATATTTCATTCCATAGTCTACTTTCTTCATTTGCATGTGTGAGCAATGCATTCGACTTTGAGTAAGGTAGGAAGTGAGAAAAATCATAGAGTTTCGAATTGTGATCAACAATACCTTTTTCTATGATGTTTCCAGTGGAGATCTCTTGGATCTCAACCTCATTAGGAGTGAAGATGACCTTCTTGGGTACTCCTGTATGAGTCATTTGGTAGACAGAAAGTAGATTTGCTGCAAGCGTAGGAACATAGAGTACATCACTAAAATACCCATGCTCAATGTTGATCCTTCCAATCCCCTCAGAGGAGACCTCATAATCATTTCCCATCCAGATTGAAGGGCCAACTGTGGATTCGAAATTAGAGAAGAGATTCTTGTGAGAAGACATGTGTCTTGATGCTCCAAAATCAATGATGAAGGAGGAATCATTGGAAGTACCAGCCATGAGAGCATGGCACCTTTCCTTTTACTCATCTTTTGGATCAACGTTTCTTCTAGCATTCACTGGTACTGGAAGGTTGTTCTTTTCCACTAGTTGTGCCATCAGATCTATTGTTTTCTTCATACACGCACTCTCAGGATGGAATCCCCTATTGCAATAGGGGCATTTTCTCTTCTCCTTTAGAGATTGATTTCCTCTCTTAGAATTCAAAGCCCCTTCTGACTGATAGGGAGCCTCTCTTGGCTTATGATCATTCGACTTTATATCTTTAACTTTTTGCTTCCCTTTGGCATTCACACTCTTCCCTTCTGCTGCTTGAAGAGATGAATCCATCGTTGGTTTGATCACTCCCATATGCACTAGTTTGTCTTGCTCTTTTGAGAGAGACTGTATGAAGGCTTCAAGAGTGGGCATCTTCCAATTTGGAATGGATAGCTTCGCTGACTAGAAGGTGGAGACAAATACTAAGTAATCATCCCCCAATTTTGATAGAATGGAAAGGATAAGCTGCTTCTCTTCTTTCTCTATTCCATATGCCTTCAACCGTGAAATCAGTTTTTGAACTTGGTGAAGAACTCATTGATTGAGTCGAAACTACTGGGGCTCGGGGAGATAAGCTCATTTTCCAATTGGTGACCCTTCAAGTCATATTTCTTCCCAAACAATGATTTGAGCTTGTCCCAAAATTATTTAGGAGTCTCGAGATCAATGAAATGAAAATGTAGATCATCGGAAATACTGAGGAGTAGCAGTCCAACTGCTTCATCAAGTTTATCAAGATACTTTGATTTCTGAACTGCTCCAATGGGATCAACTGCAGAACCATTTAACACTCTAGAAAGGATTTTATAATTCATGAAGATGTTCATATTTTCCTTCCATTCAAAATAGTTGAAGGAGGTGAGCCTTGGATCCATAGTAGCTGTTGAATTCGAAACTGCTGAAGATGGAATAACTTGCAATAAAACAAGCAAATTTTGATGGAGATTTGCTGCAGAGTCTAAATACCACGGCTTTAGGACAATGAGCACATGTGACTGGATCCTTCACACATGGCTAGACCTCACTAGATTTTTCTAGTGAATTCAATGCAATGGCACCAGGATTTGATGTGGAAATCCAGAGGCTTTTGGTGCTCTATTGAAAAACAGTTATTTAATAAACTACTGCAATAGCCGCAATTAGAATAGTTGTATCAAGCTCTGATACCATGTGATAATATACAGGTGTAGATCAATCAGCTTGAAAAAACCTCACTAATTCACTCATAGAATTGCAGAGAAGAAGAAGAAGAATTGAATAAATATTCACACATGAAACTCAAATAATGTGGAAAATTGATGTAATCATGTTCATTAGCTGTAAGTTGGAAAAAATGTGAGAGTATAATGGAATGAATTCGAATTGACCAAAGGTGATTCGAATTCTCCTCAAGTTGTGGCTTGTATAACATTGGAGACATCACCCAACCAATGGTAGTAGTCACATATAGTTAAATGTCCTTCAATATGAGTCTAACTGAGTCTAATTGAACCATGTGAGAACAAATGTAGGGAAGGAGACTCCAAGGAGGGTGCATGAGGACTGTGAGTAGTCAAGTGGCACTCCTATATAGACAACTGGAAGCTAGAGGCAGTTAAACTGAGCAATAAATGCATGAACTGAGCAATCAATGAAAGAATTGACTGTTGGAATCCAAGAGTGTGTAGTAGGGCGCATTTGTAATCCAGATGATGAAAACAAGGCACACTAGGTAAGTAGGAGGGATACTGATGGCTAAAAACAAGCTCCAGGGGGATAAAAATAAGCTCTAGGTACTGGGGAGACTACCATTTTGATGACTGGATGCATGCAAACACAAATGATGATGGTGAGAATATTCCAAAAAAGAAGTCAGAGGAAAAATAGACTATTGGAAGGAGAACCATAAACTAAACCCAAATTAGGTTTGGAATTAATACTTGGTAAGCAAACTATAGTTTTATATTTAAAATTTTTGGGATCAATACTTGGTAAGCAAACTATGTTCTTTTATTTAAAAGTCCTCATAAACATCAATCCAAATTTTCATATCGTATATGTGTTTTTGTCATTACTTATTTGTCTTATGTATTGTATTGTATAATAAAAGCCCAAACTTCCATTCATATATTGTATTGTATCATAAGAGGACAACATCCATTCATAAACAATTTTAAATGAAAAATACCATTGAATATAGTGACTTTATACCATATTTTTTACAACTTTGTTGTTTGTTCCCTTTAAATATGATTTTATAATTTGCGTTGGCAAGCATAAATTGTGTATAGCTCCATGACTAGGAGGACATAATGAATATTGGAGCATTTCAAACTGAGAGTATTTGAATTTTTGCCAGTTTAAGTAGTGTTAAATTAAGATCCCAAGATTTTGAAATCACTGAGGATTGCACGCATGTTATTTGAGTTTTGTGATATCATAGCCTAGGTTGCTATAACTTTGATTTATGTTGAGCTTATGGAAATATCCTTCGCCAAATTCATGGGGGGTCTTTTTCCTTCCATGCTTGTTTGAGTTCCAGTGAATACAACACTACTCTTAGCCCTTTATTGGAAGCTACTCTCTATAGATAAAATCACAGAAGAAAGTTTTGACATTGAGATGGACGAAGAAGATGCCAAATATTATAGTTCTTCCCCTATCACACTTTCTCATTGATTTGATAGCTGACGGTGGAGGCCCTTTAGAAAATTGTGTGCTTGCTTCCATTTAGCTGCTATGTGTCTTATCAAAAGAATATTGGAAGCCTTGGTGGCTATGGTTGTTTCCAAGCCTACCTAGGCTGTGTTAAATTTACTTATGTTGGAAAATTTTAATGCCACGTGTTTTGTAAAAGAACTTAAAAAATAAAAAATACTTTGCAAGTAAAAACAATTGTTTAAATTTGATCATCAATGTCGTTGATTAAGAAAAACCTAAATGATAAATGAAGAATACAAATGCATAAAATTCACTGCATCCATAGGAATTTAAATTAAATGAAAATGCAAAATGTAACTAATTCATGCAAACCAAGATGAGGATGAAATATAAAACTTTGTTAAGAGCATGAAAGTGGATAGTTTAGTCTATGAGATCTCAAGAGATTGGTCAATGTTATGAAAATTTATCCCTCGTTCAAATATCATTTAAATACAGACATAATATATTTCAAGGAAGGTAAATATATACTTAGTTAATAGTTTGATAAACTAAGTAAGCTCCAAACCAAACTTAAAAACAAAATAATATTGATTATAAAGTGAGGTCAGCCTTGGATTCAAGTAAATCTTACACCATCATCCCAACAAGACATGATAAGTCATATGGTTTCCATGCAACTTCATATGGTCGCCAGGCATCCAAGGATCCCTCATTCTGTCAATTCAAATAGCTACAAAGAACAAAAGATTTGAATGCTTGAGCAATTGCAGAGGGAGGAGACACAAGAGACACAAAGAACAAAAGAGTTGAATCCTTGAGCAATTGCAGAGGGAGGAGACAAAAGAGACCAACCATTACTTTGGAGCAGTTGAAAGAGGAGAACTACGTACAAACACAACTGAAGAAATAAACAAACAGAAGGTGAATGCAATGATGCCATTGATTACAAGTTTTGAATGAATTAGGAAAACATACCAGGCCATGATAGGCCTGGAAAATGGAGCTACTGTGGGACATGGTGAAGATGAATGAAGAGGAAATAAATAAGAAAATTGCTAAGATGTAGAACATTAAAACAAAGAACTTGAATATAAAAAGTAGCCTCACTTCAGATAGCTGTTGGATAGGGGATAGATGGTCCCAACATTCGACAAATTCAAATTTCAAGGTGATGCAGCCAATTGAAGACCAAGATTCCAACAAAGAATGAATCTTCCTCTGCAGCATTCACAGGCACCATCTCTCGGAAACAAGAGCATATGGACTTGCAGGCAAGTGATATAACAATATGAACCCACCATGACAGTGGTTTTATTGAATAGCAGAAGTGAGTGCCAGCCATGGAGATGAGCAGAGGATGAGTATAAACAAAGCTATAGACGAGGAAGCCGAGTCGACGAAATTACAGAAAATTTATAGAGGAGTCAATCAGAGGCCTTAGGGTAAATGGGAAATAGAAATTCTCGATCCAAACAAAGATTCCCGGGTCTGGATCGAAAAATTTGATACTGCAGAGGAGGTTGCTTCCAGGTTCAGAGGATTGTGAATCCAAACTGAATTTCCCACACCAAATTATGCAGAGGAATGGTCAGGCTGATCGCTATCCTCAACCTACTTGTACAAGGGAATCACACCATTTTAGTGTAGTTGGGAATTCGATTTGACAGCAGGTCCACACGGGAAAGCACCAGAAAATCTACGTCCAAAATGACTTCAATCGTCAGAAACAAAATCCAAGGGCAACACGTAAAAAAAAACTTCAGGGAGTATCTCTCACTTACAGAAATGCCTTACGGTGTAATTATATCGGTAATAGATACAAGTTAGAAAGTGATTTTTTTTTTCAGTGAAAAAAGGCATACTATTGATATTTAAAAAACTAAATCAAATAGTACAAATAGTTCAGTAGACAGTCACAAAAAAATGTCATATATGCTAGCATATATTCTCCAGATCCATACTTCTCCAAAATGAAACTATTTAGAGCTACTGAGAAACATATGTCTGCATCATCAAGTTGTAAGGTTTGATATCTATAGATATCAAATGCCTCCATAAAAACAAAATTAATTATCAAAAAAATCAAAAGATCCATGATCAGTTAGGCGTGAGCCCTGAAACTCCTCTCAAATTATGTATCCTTCAACATCTTCCAGAGCTTGCTTCGACAACTTGTCTGCAAACGAGTTATGTTGTCTATAAATATGTTCGAAATTGATATTTTTGAAATGTATGATATCAGCCTTGATCCTAGAACACCAGTGAATAAGTGAGGTAACCTTCAATTGATATTCATCTTTGGCCCATTTAATCACCACCAGTGAATCCCCAAAGACTTTGAGTTCATCAATGCCAAATTGATTTTCCACTTTTAGAATACACCATAGAGCAAGTAATTCTGCCTTCATGTTTGTACCAACACCACAATTTAGTTTGAAAGTAAATTTATGGTCATTGTTCAAATAGAGAATTCCTCCTGTAGCACATAATCCATTAACAACTGCTCCATCAAAATAGGCATAAGCACCTTCAATTTGGAGATTAAAAATAATCACCTTCTGAACTTTTGTCTCATCATCAACGATGCAATAGTATTTCACCATATTTAATATCTGAATACAAATGTTATGAATGATTGGTGGTTGATCTTCAAATACATATTTTTTTCTTGCTTTCCAAATTGTCCAAGATATAATAACTGGAAGAAAATGATAATATCTACATCTTCTATACCACTGTAGACAACATATATCAAAATTTGAATTACCCCATTCCTGTTCAATATTTAGTGAAGATAGAGTCAAATTCCACACCCTTTTAGTAACCTCACAAATTACTAGCAAATGATTTGTAGATTCAGAGTCTGTTCTGCACAAGAGACATATATTGGGCCTATTCCATCCTCTTCTGACGAGGTTGTCCCAAGTATTTAATCCATATTGCAAAGCAAACTAGATAATTTTTATTTTTATTTTTAGTGGTACTTGCCACTTCCACGGACTTTTAAACCACCAATTCTGAACCATATGACATATGTTTTTGACAATAGTTTGATATGCAGTTTTGGCCATGATGATACATGTCGCATGATTAGATTTCCATATAAGCATATCATTGTTATCATTAAGTCTGCATCCTATTGAGTTTAAATTTTTTACAAATAGGTTCCATTCAGTAGCAGAAAAACCAGAAATCCCCAAATCATTAGCAGAGAACCAGTATGACGAATTCTCTGTCAAAGATGCAAGTTTCTTAAACTGTTTCAAGTTTGAAGTAACCAGAGTCTCTCAGGTAGTTCAGAATATCATCAGACATTTTATAATTTTCCTCCATGCCCAGAATGGGATCAATACCAATTTGTATATCCTATCCATTCCCCACACACCAATTAAGATCCTTCGTAAGCCAATTATAAACATTTATGAAACCATCCCATACAGAGGAAGTTCCTTTTGTTACTTTTTTGGGATTCCTAATACATGATATGATACTCCCCTTAATTTATTTCTCAAGTAAAACCTTAGACCATAAGTTGGTACCAAATAATCCGTGCCAGAAGCTTTTCAATCTGACAGCATAACTGGAACAATATAAATTTTTGATGCCCCAACCACCCCAGTCTTTAGGAAGTACAAGTCTTTCCCAGCTTGACATAACAATTTTGCTCCTTTCCAATCCTCCAGCCCAAAGAAAATTGAAAATATATTTCCTTAAAGTATTAATAATATAAATTAGAACCTAAGAAAGGGAAAACCAATAAACTGGAATCCAAGTTTGTACAACTTTGATGAGAGTGAGCCTCCCTCCCACGGAGAGCAACCTGTAAGTCCACTAATGAATTTTCTTTTCAAACTTTGTGACAAGCCAAGACCAATCATGGATCTTAATCCTTTTGGCTTCAAGAAATAGCCCAAACACTTAAAACCTTCATCTAGTTGGCAGAGTTTGTAAGGTAGTAAAGTAGTAATATTAGCCAATTTCTTATCCTCAATTCCGTAGTGATAGAAACTGGACTTTTTTATACTCACCTTCATTCCTGAAGCATCACAGAAAACCTTGATAATTTCCTTATAACATAACCATTCTTAAATAGAATCAATACCAAAAGTTTAGACTTCATCTACAAAAAGCAGACGTGTGATATATAAAGCAGTAGATAATTTTATACCCTTTAATTTACCTTCCGATTTAGCATTTTGGTTCAATTTGCTTAAAACTTCAATAATTAAAAGAAATAAAAGAGGTTACAGAGGGAATCCATGTCTAATGCCCCTAGAACTCTTGAAAAAACATGTACGTAATCCATTTACCAAGACAAAAAAGGTTGTTGTGGACACACATGCCATGATCCAATTTATAACCAGAAGGGGAAGTCCAATATGTATAAGAATTAATCTTAAGTAAACCCAATCTACTCTATCATAGGCTTTCTTCACATCCATCTTGAGCAATAGTGACTTAAGCTTCCGCTTTTTAATAGAATGGATTACTTCTTGTGATATAGAGTAGGCTTTAAACGGTTGGATATGATCTTGGTAATAATTTTGTAAACAATATTACACATTGCAATGGGTCTAAATTTTGAGAAAGTATTAGGTTTGTTACTCTTTGGAATCAGAGTGATGAAGGTTGAATTCAAAGCACTAGATACAAAGTCTTTTGTTCTAGAAAATTCCACCATATTAAGAATATCATCCCCCATAGTATTAAAGAAATGGAGAACAATTTCAATAGTCCATCCATCTGAACCTGGACTTTTTTCCTTAGCAAATTGTTTCAAAGTATCTTCAAGTTCTTTCAATGTAACCTGCTTAACAATGTCTCCCCCTTCAAAGACATAAAAAAACTTTGGGAATAGTTTTATGGTCTTCAACTGTGCTTCCAACACACTAGAACCTGGATCTGTAAAAACTTTACCAAAGAAATTTGTGGCTAATTTTTGTAATTACTTTTGACCTTTGATAGTATTTCTTGACTCATCTGTTAACTCCCATATAGAGATAATGTTTCTTCTATGTGATGTATATGAGTGCAATTTTTTAGTGTTATTATTCCCCAAGCCTATCCACAAGGACCTACTTTTAAGTCTCCAGTCCATCTCTTCCTGCTTCATAATATGTTCCTTGTTTTGTTCAAAATATTTGATTTTTGATAAAGATTTATCCCTCAAAGTTTGATCTATATTCTTTGAATGTAAAATTTTGATATTTTCTTCCAGAAAATTATAATCTTGCAAATCCTTCAGATTTTTTCTTTTAATCCATTTTGTAACAACATCTTTCATCTTTTTGAGTTTGAAAACTAATTTATCCATTGGATTGAGATCTTCTTCCATCTCAAAATTGAGCCAGAAATTTCTAATGTGTGAACAATCCTCGTTTAATAGCTAAGAACTATTGAATTTAAAGAGAAAATTCAAAGAAGGTTTAGCATCATCTAGTTGTAAGTAAATAGGCCAATGATCTAAGAATTTAAAATCACCCACCCAAGATCTGTGACGGTGAAAGGTATGAAAAATGAATATTTAACTAAAAATATGTCAAGCCTTTTATGTATACCATCAATACCACCCCTAGAATTCGTCCAGGTAGGAACTAGATAGTTTGGGAGAACATCCACTAGATCATAACTGTACATTAAATCTGAAAAGTAATCAACCATTTCATATTCCCTAGCTGATTGTCCCCAGATATTAGATCTTGAAATAGTGAAATTTAAGTCACCTACAATGATTAAATTTTCAATGTTCAGAATACCAGATCATTTCAAAGTCTCCCAGAAGCTATCCCTATCCTTATAAGGCCCATAGCAATTGAGGATGGAAAATTTCCTATCTAAATTTATGATCAATCATTCAAATAACAAACCCCATATAGTTCTTAAGGATTGAAAATGAAATAAGCGAGGATTCTATCCAGTCAATAAACCACCTGATAAACCATTAGATCTTATAGCCAATAATTCCCATCCGGGAAGACAGTTTGCAATTTTTTCAATTGCAATTGTATCCTGACACATGGTTTCTTAAAGTAATATAATATCAGGGTTAGTAACTTGAATAAGTTTGGTAAAGGCCCTATCCCTTGTAGCCTTACCCAAACCCCTAACATTAATTGATAGTATTGCCATTAATCAACAATATCATCGAGCCTCTGTGCTCTAAGTGCCCTGCTTGAAACTTGAATACCACAACCACTATCTCCCTTTATATATTCTTCAATTCTGAGGGATACAAGTTTATAATTTAAGTCATCTTCATCAGTAAGGGGAGTCTTATATTTCTTTTTATTTTTTCTAATAGTTACATTTTGGAATCTCAAATCCTGGATCAAATTAACTTCATTGTTAGATGAAGGTTTCTTAGAATAGACCTTCAAAGGTGTGATACTATCAATAGGATTATGGAAACCATAACCACTATCAAGAAGTATATTTTGTTCAGTGGGAGAGAAATCTTCAGCACCCTGAGCTTATGAGGAAACTAAAACCCTAGTGTCATCCAAGTTAGGGTTTTTATCTATGGCAATCTTTGGCTTAGAAGCTATAGTGAGATTCTGAATTGATAAATTTTCTGAAGTATTCACTCCAATAAAATCCTGTTTTTTAGCAATGTCTTTGGAATACTGAGGGCCCTCCATATTTAATTCATAGGAAGAATTGTTTTGACCCAAATTCAAAACTAATTCACCAGCAGATAGACTCCTATCTAAATCTCTTTCCACATATATGTAAAAATCTAATTATGCTTTTGTAACATCTTTATAAGGGGTGGGAGAATTTGTAATATGCTTACTTGAATCCACTCCACTGAATGCAAAATTTTTAATGATTGGAATGTTGGAATGCCCGTAGTCCCCCATATTCTGCACCTATGAATCCTTATCAGTAATGTTGATATAGGTTCCTTGAAAAATATTTGGGCATTTAGCTTGGACATGTCCATTTTTTCTACATTTGTAACATCTGAACGAGATTTTATAGTAATCCAACCTTTGTTTGAAAGAACAGTCCCCCCAAGTCACCTCTACCTTTGTCGGTAATCCCTGAGACATCTCAATTTAAACCATAACTCTTTCCACACACCTATCCATACCGAAAAAGGAATCTTTATCCACTCTGATATATTTCCCAACCGTGTTTTCCAATCCCACTAATATATTTTTTGTCCACAATTCGATAGGGAAGCCCGGTAGAAGCATCCATAGATGGCTTATGGATTGTCTCTCCCTCAAGGGATCAAATGAGATATGACATATTTTCAAAATAAATGATCCCTCTTTAAATATCCAAATACCCTTCATTATTTATTCTAGACGTTCAGGGTCTGGGAAAATGAACAAAATCCATCTATTGACTAGCATATTAACTCACGACGCATACCCAACAATCAGAACCCAAAATTTATTCACCCATTCTAGAATTTCCACTCTATTCACTGATGAAAACTCAATACAAGCGACAAGATATTTGTTAGCTAACATTTCCACTCTGTCAATATTCACATCCTCACCTATCACATATTGGTCTAAACCCTCCTTTTCTTTTATTGCCTTCAATTTCCTCCATCACTGAGCTTTCTCCCCATAAAGCCCTCTCTTTTCCTCTTTGATATGTTCCCGATCATCCAAATTCATTGCTATCCCGACATACAAACTATTCCCCCCAGTTGATCCATAATGTCGATATCCCAGTTCACTCAGAAGCTTAGGGCTTGGTGACCCCGATAGGTTGTTTTTGGGAGTGACCAGAATCATCCCTGGATCTGGTGAGTGGTCGAAGCCACGCGTCCATCGAAAAGTGAAAATCACATCTTCCAGAATAAAAATAAACTCGCAAAAAAAACTGATTATTTATCTCAGTAACCAAAAAATCCAAATCCGTGATAGTAGTATATATGGTGTGAGATACTCGGACAAGAAAAACAAAAGTTATCCAATATCCAAAAAAGTAATAATTCAAACATGACAAAATTCAATGTTAAACCCAAATGATTATAAAAATTAAACATAGAGAAAAAATTATGTGTCATAAAAGTGAAACAATGAGAATAAAGCCCATATATAAGATCACCAAAAACCACCAAACCCGCACCTTACAACATATTTGAGAAAAAACTGAAAAACCCTAGATCTAAGACAAATAAAAGAAAAGTAGCAGTAGGAAGGCATATATTCCCACTATTTTCTCTTGGTTGGTACTGGGATGATCTGAAGGATCAACTTGACTCCAATTTCTGCTGCGTACAATCTCTTATCATCCTTCCATAGTTTTTAGAAAGTCCCCAAACCCTATCCCTCTTCCTACCATCCTACAAAGTCTCTGATTCTCCTATAGCTTAGAAAGTGACTTTATCCTTATACCAAGGTACAAACAAATTTTGGACCACCATTAAATTTCAAGATTGAATATGAAGCAAGATTTTCCCACATTTTCTCTTCCACCTTTATAGGAGAATTGCCTTGTATATATATTTTGAATTAAACTTAAAATTTTTTACCCAATATTAACTCTCTTTCTTCATGGTTCATCCATTTTCCTAATCCTTCCTAGATATAGTAATTACATATGCCTTCCTAGAGATAGTAATTACATACGCCTTCTTATTGTTGTAAAGTTTTTACAAGAAACCAAAATCCTCAAGTCCAAAGTTGAATAACACTAGGGAGGGAAAATGCTTGTTCGTCTCATAAAATGGGGAAATAGGTCATTTTTTCTTTACATTTATTTATATATATCCATTCTCGTTTAGGGAAACATTGGGGGAAATGGCTTCCAAGATGGAAGAGGAAGAGGAGACTCTTGAACGAAATCTAGAAATGATTTCATTGGTTCAACTTCTTCCTTATCTTAGGTGTTATTTCTAATTTCTAAAATCTATTTATCTTAACCTTGATCTAATGTGACAATGCGACAATTAGTTTTTGTTAGGATCCTCCCTAATACATTTTTCCCTTTTATTTTCAATATTTGAAAGCTATCTCGTGTCTTCTATATCGCCTCTAAATTATCAAGCCTTCCTTGCTTTGCAAGATTATTCTAAGATTTGATCGGTCCATTGTTCTTGATTCTTCTTGGATACATTAATTATAAATGCCCATTTTCTTGAAATAACTTACAATGAAATCAATGTTCTCATAGTCAAAGTCTTGATACCATTGTGTTACTTCTCATTATAGAATGATCTTATCTAGAAACGCTTTGCTCAAAATCTATAGTTGCACCGATTCATGCAAAGTAGAAGATAACTTCCTTATCTTTACTGCCATCCTAGGTTATGAAATTAATCAAGCAATTGCATTTTTTGAAAGATGGTCTTGTTAGGATATTCCTATACTCCATCCTAGTCCCACCAGTATTTTGATCATTTACATTTTCAGTCATGCATGCACTTTTAGGGTTTGCATGCATCATTTAGGGTTTGCATGCATTCTAGTCATTAGTCCTAGCACCTAGCCCTCAGTTAGCTAGCCCCCGGAGCTTCGTTCCACTCAGTTTCAGCCCTCCTAGCCTGTCATGCGCCCTCCTTTCACCTACTGCATGAGAAGGGTGCCTTTCTCACCTACCAGTCCAGTTTACTTCAGTTATCCACCAGTCTTTCCTTGATTTGAGGCCAGACTGACTCCTCACTGCTGTTATCACTCCGATTGACCTCCGATGAGACATGACTACCTTTTCTGACTCCAGTTAGATCCTCATGTTCCCTCCACTGAGCCTCCTTTATTCAGTTACTGTCTCCATGTGCTAGTTACATTCAGTTACACCTACCACACTCAGTTAGACTTACGGTTGACAGTTACTTGTGTATTGATGACTCCGTCGATCATGAGATAGACTACTAGTTGTGCTCCGATGACACTCCAGTGATCTTTTGATCACTCCATGAAGGCTAATTCAAATTGCCACATTGGCATTCGAATCCTCATGCATTGTACTACTTATTGTACATATTGTGATTAATTAATTAGTGTGTGTGAAGTATTTTTGCTTCTATCCGAGTTCTACTGTATTATTATTCTGTTGCTCATTATACTGCATTGACCACTCTTCTTCTATTTTCTTGCTTAATCAATTACTTTCTTGTGAGGTATACATCATCTCTTAGATCTGTTGTGAGGATTTTCACAGGTCTTTTTCCAAAAATGCATCAGTTGATTTCTAAGTTTGACAGGCAAATAGGGTCTAGGGATATTGCCATAGTTCTTGGTCAAATTTTTAGATCTAGGGAGTTAAGGAGATACTTTCTCCTCCCTAAAACCACAAGCCACCTTTTACTACATTACTATATCCTCTTCTTTTGAAAACAAAATTGTGAAAAAAACTTTCTTATAGAATCTTACTATAAATCACGAGTGCATTTGCAAACAACCATATATCATCTAAATGATAAATCAATGCCTTCTTCATATAGGATTCAACATTTATTTTTACTAGATTCAAGTGGATATTCTGAATGTAATATCCCTGTTTTTCCCTTAGGGTTTCTGCAACAAAAAGTACAACTGTGTACCCGCCAACGACAAGGAGCTCATGGAAAGAGCTCCGCAGGTAAAAATTTGTAAGTATGATTATGTTTTCTTAAGTGCAAGTGAATTTGTAGACTTAGGAGATTGAAGGATTGGTGCAACAAAACAGATGGGGCATGGACTCCACTAGGGGGAGAGGATCAATGGCTTGGTCACCATAAGTTTTTGATGACACTAGTCATACTAGTGCCATGAGCACTTGGAGTGGACTGTGATGTTCATGAAGAAAACACTTAAGTTTAAAAGTATGTTAATAATTAGTCCTATATAAGGAAGTCGAAGAAACTTCTAATCGCCGGAAGGGAGTAAAAACCTACCTTGACCTAACTATTAGCATGGAGTTAACCCATATTGAGTACCAGTTAATGCATGGGTATGCATGGATAACTAGTAACTAATGTACGAGTATGCATGGATAACTCTCAACTATTAATATTCAGTTAACTAATTAAATAAAGATTGACTATGTAAGTCAATCGGTTAAGGTTAGCTGACTAAGTTAATGTTATCTAAGTTAAATATCAGTTAACTAATTACATAAAGATTGACCATGTAAATCAATCATTTAAGAATAGCTAACTAAGTTAAGGTTAGCTAAGTTAAATATCAGTTAACTAATTAAATAAAGATTGATTATGAAAGTCAATCAGTTAAGATTAACTAACTAAGTTAAGGTTGGATAAAGTTAAAAGATAAGTTAAGTAAATCAATTAGTTAAAAATTAACTAAGTTAATAAGTTCAGTTCAAAAATAACTTATCTTGGTAGTCCAAACCTAAATTTGGCTATAAAGAGGACACTATGGTGTCCGCAAAGGGGGGATTTGCAACGGAAGCGAAGAACTCATGGGAAGGCAAAGAAGATTAATTAGAGAAATAAAGTAGAGCATTACTCTTACTCCCTAGTGGATTCGTGCCCAGCTTGGGGGTGTTCTCTTGGCGAGAAAACCTACGTCAAACAGAGGTCAGTTGGAAGGGAGGAATGTTGCAGTCAAGTTTTCAGTCGCCCTATTCTAATTACGAAAGATAAGTGTAACTCCACATTATATTTTTTTGTAAATTTAGTTTTTTGTATGTTTATATTTGTTTTATTATAATGATAAAATTGCTGATGTCTTCTTTGTTTTCTTAGTGTGTATAGAATGAGTCATATGGAAATAAGACACGGTGTGAACTAATGTATCTTGTATAAAGTTTAAATAACATGTATAGTTCTTGGCTTAGAAGAGAACGGGGCTAAATTATGATCGTTTCCTTTATTTTATATATGCCCATGTCTCATGGTTATTGTTATAGTTTATAACCCTATTAAGAGAATATATATATATATATATATGTAGTTAAATCATCTTCTCATATTGCTACAATATATCTTGAGATTGGCAAATTCAAATTTATACTTTAGTGGTATTGCTTTTACCAAGATTATGCTGAATGTATATCTTATTTTTAGTATAGAGATCGAAACCCTGTAGGATGTATAGCATCATTATTATGTGTGTGATTTATATATTGCGTGGACTTTATGGAGTCTTGCAGCATATGATGTCCAAACAACCCGTTGCGATGTATATGGCCAGGGTAAAGGCTACACAGAATGCGTCATGATGATTTACGATGGCTTGCATTATGATGCTTTAGCTGTGTCACCTTTTGAAGGTGCTTCCAATGAAGTTGACCAAACATTTTTTCCTATTAGAGATGGTAGAATTTGTCTAGCTGAAGCACTTGCTGAGAGTTTGGTTCAAGAAGACCAAAGGAAGAACAGTCATACAAGTACGGAAAATTTCACTTTGCATTGTGTGGTCTTCAGCATGATGAATTAAAAGCCTAAGACTTTGACTGCTGATTTTGTTTAAATATCCTGAGAATACTCAACCGATGGAAAACAAAGCATTCGTTGAACCTGTTCAAATATTTACATACTCACCACTAGCTAACACCATGGCTCCACATTTATTTGATTAGTTGACTTTGTAAATATTCGTTTTACCTTGCTTGCCCCTTAATTGGTCTCTGTGTGTTATTATTTTCCTTCCTGATCTACATGTAAAATCCTTTGTGCTTTGCGTGTAAACTCCTCCGTGATCTGCAAGTAAAATCATCTGTTCTCTACGTGTAAAACTCTCCATGATCTGCGTGTAAAATCCTCTATGCTTTGCATGTAAACTCCTCTATGCTCTGCGTGTAAAACTCTTTGTGGTATGTGTGTTAAATTACTTGTAAAATGTGAACTGCGTATAAAATTTAGTGTGGTCTACGCATAACTCTCGTGGTCTACACTGGCATGTACAATCTGTGTGGATTACACGATCTGGCCTGGATGGCGCCACCTATCTCTTCGCCTATCAATTCCTTTCTTAAGGTACCGATCTACCTATCAAACTAGCTGTGGGCACAAGAAGTGTAGCGCTTCGTTTAAACTACGAGTTATTCCAGCAAAATTCTTTCTGATGTGTAATTGACGTCTTTCTAAATTTTTCAAGCCATAGGTAATATATATATTAATATTTATTATTTACGTTTCAATACTAAGGGCGTCTAAAGTTTCAAGCCAACGTAATTGGTATCTCATTAATAAGTAAATGGATTTTTATTTTGGGCTCGACCTCAAACTGGTTTGATGATGACCTTAGTTTTGAGTCTCAATAAAATGTGTATAAGTGGCCTATGATCTCTCTCTCTCTCTCTCTCTCTCTCTCTCTCTCTCTATATATATATATATATATATATAAAATAGGGGTGACAATTGAGAAGGTATGAAATAGATTATGCATGAATGATCGTAATCTAAAGGAAAGGTCTATGTTGTAATGTAGTTTGAATTTGAATTTGGTAAATAAATATATATTTTATGCATGTATAAATTAGAATTTTATACCTATATTATGTACTTACTATATATATATAGCAAGTTAAATGCAAACAAACCTATTAACATAGTTTGTTGTCGAAGGGGCTATGTGAGAATTAAAGTAAGAAACCCTATTTAAGGATTTAAAGGAAGCTTTGGATGTAAACATAAATAACACCAACAAATTCTCATTGTTGAAGTTAATTTAAATAGATATGAAGAGAACATCAACGAAGTTATTAGTGATTGAAGTTGATTTATGTCCACACATGAGTTACAACATTTTAGAGAACCTTAAGAAAAAAAAATTGGGTGTATTTTGAGGGAAATTACAAGTGGTATCAGAGTCCAGTAACAACACTATGACCTATGGACTCACAAACGTGCAAGTACATTACATACTCTTTACAATATTTCAAATGTAAAGATGTTTTCTAGTAGATATTTACCCTATATGTAGTTGTTTATATTATTAACATGTGTGACGCAACAAGTATCGGTTAAACTAGTGTATCATTAAAATTTGTTTTATATGCTATAGTCAAGGATTATTTAGGAAGCAAGATTGCTATGTCCTATGATGGAATTCGGTTCCAAGTAAAATGATAGGATTTAAAAGCCTTTAGTAGAATAATCCTAAGAATAAAGATTGATATGTTTACCTTATATATGACCAAAGACTAATGAGACATATATGCATAAAAGTGATAGTTATTGTTCTGCATAGAAATTTAGAGACACACTTCAAGAAACCATAACGAGAGTATCACAAAACCATGTAAAAAAGGATAGAGTGCATCTACAAAACTAGTATGGCATGAAAAGATATATTTAGAAGACATGACATCAGTTGATTATGAGGAATATTTTAAAATTCATGAATATTAATGGCATGAGAAGGTTTCCAAAATTTAGCATGACTAGTTAAATTAGTCGTTAGTATTTAAAAATGTTTGAGATAATTAAACATTGCATGTGTGGTCGCATGTGATGCATTGTAAATCATAAATACTAAAGAAGTATGGAAATAAACTTCAAATATTCAAATATATGATATTTATGCTTTCAAAAATGTTCTCCTAGGAAAATAAATGTTTAAACTGTTTGAGCTTTTAGTGTTGGAAGTGTAAAGGGAATTGGTATATTAGAGTATAAAGTTATCAAAGATACAAAAAAGCGATACCTAGGTTTGTTGGAAAATAAGTGATTATTTGGGTACAAAAAATATATTTATATACTTAATATACTTTATGTTTTTCTTTAAAGATATTTTTTATGTAAATAAAATTTTGGCAAGAGATTGTAAATGAAGCATGCAGGTTCCTGTGGGTGCAACATAATTCACCAAGCCTTGCGAATGAAAGGTAGTACATAAGATACAAGAGGTAACATGTTTGATTTAAGATAATGTTTAGTATATTGTATGCATAGAGTTCTAATCAAATCCTGAAGGGATTAGTATTATGGTTTGATATTGAGTCGAAGGACTCTGGAACATCAAGATTACTAGATTTATTATGTGTTTGGATTGATGTGAGCTAATAGGCTCTGGAACATAAAAGCATGACTAAAAAAATGTGAGGATTATGATATCTCCATTTACTTTGAGTTTTGATTATATGTCATGATGACTAACAATACTTTGAGGTTATTGTAGGTAAGGGGTTAAGGCAACTTCAATAAGACCTTGAATTAAGGAAACCCTTGAATTTATGAAACTTGCAATAAAGAGCAATGAACTTAAATAAGAAAAGAGTTATAAATCCTTTTGAGCTAATCACGGGGGACGCCTTGGATTATAAATCTCTTGGAAATTTTAAGGAATTTCCCTACACTAAACCAAAATATTTACTGCAGAACATGGACTACTTCATTATGTGTTCGGCATAAGCCTTGGAGCACATGGATGACTCTTTTTATGTGTTGGGAATAAGACCTGATGTACATGGATGAATTTTCCTATGTGCTGGGCATAAGCCCTGATGTACATGGATGACTTTTCCTATGTGCTAGGCATAAGCCTTGATGTACATGTATGAATTTTCCTATGTGTTGGGCATAATCCCTGATGTACATAGACAACTTTTCCTATGTGTTGGTCATAAGCCCTGATGTACATGGACGAATTTTCCTATGTGATGGGCATAATCCCTGATGTACATGGACGACTTGTCCTATGTGTTGGGAATAAGCCCAGATGCACATGGATGAATTTTCCTATGTGCTGGGCATAAGACCTGATGTACATAGACGACTTTTCCTATGTGTTGGGAATAAGCCCTGATGTACATGGATGACTTTTCCTATCTACTGGGCATAAGCCTTGATGTACATGGCCAAATTTTCCTATGTGTTTGGCATAAGCCTTAATGGACATGGATTACTTTTGTTATGTGTTGGGAATATGTCCTGATGTACATGGATGACTATTATTATGTGTTGGGAATAATCCCTGGAGCACATGGGTTACTGTATTATGTGTTGAGTGTATGCTCTAGAGCACATAGATAACCCCATAAGATAAATAATAAGTGTTGGGAATAATCCCTGGAGCACACCAACCATATAGATGTTGAGCATAAGATCTGGAGCATCGTGTGAAGAACCTGCAATAATTAATTAATGCAAATACACAAGATATCAGAAATAATAGAACTCATAATCACTTTTATATTGATCACGGGCCACTTCGAGGGGGAAACCTCCTTTGAGCAAGCTCAATACAATTAACTTCACCCTCCTTCATAGGCCTCAACACACACTTATATACTAAGTCTAGGCACCAATACCATGGGTCAATACTATGTGTCAATATAAACCATGGGCTAAGTCTAGGCGCCAATACTATGAGTCAAAACCATGGGACATATAATACTATGGGACGACTTACAAAGCATATGCGTCCAATACTATGGGTCAATACTATGGGCTAATATAATCTATGGATCAACAAATACTATGGGACGACTTACAAAGCATATGCGTCCAACAACAATATACTAACAAAGTAAAGACATGGGTTCCTAACATCCCCTATCCCTTAGAAAAAGCTTTGTCCTCAAAGCTTTAGATGTGGAAATTGATGCAGAATCTGAAGGAGTGGGTCCCCTGTAGCATCCTCGGGTTGCATTTCGAGCCACTGGCACCTTTTGAGTTTCAGGGAGGATTGCATGGAAGGCTGTAGATGAAGAAGAACCATATCAACAATGTGAAAAGTGCGCTTAGAACGATGCTGATCGGTTTGTTGTTTCATTCGAATTCTTGCCATGTGAAAATTGTCTTGCAGAATGAGAAGAAGCTGATCACGGTTTCGAAGAATTGAGTCAATTGCCTGAATTGGGGAGCTGCTGAAGGTGTATGGAAGAAGAACTGGTGGTGCATGTACAAAGACTGCTTCATATGGTGTCCTTTGAGATGTGTTACTATACCACTGGAGTGATTCTAGGAAATCCATAGAAATAGTTGTCCAAATCTGTGGAGGGATGAGTAAGGGTTCGAGCAGTCCTAAAAGGAGGGTCGTTTCACCCTTGTTGACCTGGAAAGTATCACAGTCAACCACCATCCGTTGAATTGTCCTTTTGAGTCCCTGCCAAAAGAAGTTACATTGTTCCTGGTCATACGTTTTGAGGAACCCATAGTGCCCTACTGATGAAGAAGCATGGAGTTCATAGAAGAGATAGCCCCGTTGAACAGATTGCAACCAATTTGGAACAAGTAGAGAAATAGCTGTAAGAGAAACTGGGTCATCAAATGTGTGAGGAGGAGCATCTTCCACCATATTATCCTTACCCTTTTGGTAAGTGGTCGCATAGTCATAATCCATGAATTGGATAACCCATTTCAGGTGTGTTGGGGAGGAGACCCGTTGTTCCAGGAAAGTTTCTAGACTCTGGAGATCAGTCTTGATGCAGAAATAATTCCCCAATAGGGATGGCTGCCACTTCTGGACTATATGCAAAATAGTCATCATTTCCTGCTGAGAGGTAGATGCGGCTAAATTCTTACCAGAAAGGTCTCTTGAAGGAAACAAGCTCATTGGTTAAACAAAGACACCTGCATATCTATCCAAGGAAGTAGTGGAGACTGTTGATGGGTGCATCTGAATGGAATGGAGCTGAGTGATGACACCATGTGAATTCTTCTTAAGTATTTTTTCCAGGCGATGTGAACTGATGATGCAGAGAGACCCTGGTTGTAAGCCCATAAATTTGTGTTGTGCCCCATTGACTGAAAACTGCATCCAAAGTTCAGCAAAATCCCATAAGATGGGACCAAGTGTGCATAACCATTGAACGCCCAAAACCACGTCACATCTGCCTAAGGACAAGGCAAACATGTGAGAGCGCAGGTTATAATCTTCCATAGAGATACGCACATTGTGACACTTCCCCTTGCAAGGTAAGGTGCCCCCATTGGCAACCATGACTTCAAAGTTGGAGCAATGATGGACAAAACAATCAACCTGTTTGGCAATCCGAGGATCAATGCAGTTATGAGTGCTACCAGAATCAATGAGTATGGTAAGAGGGAGCTTCTTGAAGTATCCCCTGACTCGCATTGTTTGTGAGGTGGTGATGTCGGTTACAGCATGGAGAGAGATCTCGGGTGGGTCGTCCTGAGATGGGGTGTCAACAGGCGGGTGTTGAATGTCTACCTGGTCATCTACTGTATCTGGAGCTTCTTCATCAAGTTTTGAGGCAGGCGGAGAATCCACATCCAAGAGATAGAGCTTTTGTTGAACACATCTGTCCCCGAGTGAATTTATCATCACAATTATAACAAAGTCCTTTTTCTCGGCGTGCCTGCATCTCTATTTCAGACAATTGCTTGATAGGAGTTGGTTGAGGAGCAGGCGTGATGGGAGGTTGTTGGGAACCCATATTTCTGAAGGGAACAAAGGTGGGTTTGGAGCGTTGTTGAGCTGCAATCTTGTCCTCAGCCAGCTTATCCAACCCTAGGACTTCCATCATTGTGTTGAGACAAAACATTTTGACCTCTGAGTGGATTTCATCCTTGAGACCACTGATAAAACAACTCCTGTAGAATTCATCGGACAATCCTTCTGTGTGATTGGCTAGTTTCTCAAATTCCATCTGATACTCTCTCACTGTGCCAGTTTGGTGAAGTTTAGTGAGTGCTCCTGTGAAGTTGTCAAAAAAACTAGGACCAAATCGTGATAAAAGGAGTTGGCAAAAATCTGTCCAATTTGGCTCGAGATGAGCTTTGATGTACCAATGGTACCATTGAAGGGCTTCCTGTTCCAAATGAAAGGATGCAAGTGGAACTTTCTGAACATCAAAAGTATTATGCAGACTGAAATATTGTTCTGCTCGGTATATCCATCCAGTCGAATCAGTACCATTGAAGCGAGGAAAATCAAGCTTCGGCCCACGAAAATTGCTGGAAGAAGAGAACCCGGTGGCTACAAAAGATTCTGGTTGTCGGTTATTGTTCATGGCTGAATGCTGAAGATGGAGGCTGAGAAATTTTTCATCCAGATCTTGGAGTTTGGTTTGGATGGCTGCAAGTGCTTCCTCCATGGTGTTTGCTCCTGTGCGAGTGACAACCATAACCAATATATATATATTTTTTTTGTGGGGGGGGGAATGGATAGAAAAACACAAACACAAGCTTATTTAGTAAGGGGAAATTTGGATTTGGGAAAAACTCGGAGGGGTAATTGGGGTTTGACTAGGTTTTCGACACTTTCTGAGGGACAGGGAAGCAAAAAATGGGGATTTCAGAAGCAGGAACTCTATGGTAAAATTTGAAGGCAATTGGGTGAAAATTGAAGAAGTTATGGCAAACCCGAAAAATAGACAAATGTGGGATTTCTGGTCTTGGAAAGTGGAATTTGGGATAGGGTCTTCAGGAATGAAATATGTAGAATGGGATTGCAGGGATGTCAGTGAAGTTTTAGGGAAAACAAAGTTGAAATAAGGGAGATATGGCCGAAAAATGGAATTTTATACCTTTTTTTTTTGTTCAGAAATGGATCAGCAACAACGGTGTGGAAGGGATCCACAATAGATGGATCTGCAATGACGGGAAAGGGATCGAAAATGGCTGGATCTGAAACGACGACTGGATCTGGAATGACTTTCAGAATAGATCTGAAATAGATGGATCTGGAGCGGAAGTGATCGGCAACAGTTCAACTGAAAATAGATATGGACCCCAGGTATGTACGGCTTCCTAATAGTTCAGGTGTTTCACTCGGCCACCAATGCTGTCTGACGGCTTGCGTATTGGGGCAGTACCCCTCACTCCACGGCTCAGGTAAAACTGATAACCGCTTTGCCATAAACGACAGCTCTTGGTTTACCTCATGGGTGGGAACTAGTCAATCAGGTAGGGGTCGTTGCCCTTTTCGCTGGTAGGTCATCTCAATGGGCTAGCTACTTTGGGGTTCCTGTGGTACTCCTCACAATGAGTTTTAGGGCTTATGCCCAAGTAATTCCCATAGTTAAGCGGATAGGTATTATTCCCAAATCCGAAGCTACAACAGATGTGAAAAAAATTTGGCAGAAATTCCACCCAACAAGCCCAAGAAAGTGCTCTGATACCAGATGTGAAGAACCTGCAATAATTAATTAATGCAAATACACAAGATATCAGAAATAATAGAACTCATAATCACTTTTATATTGATCACGGGCCACTTCGAGGGGGCAACCTCCTTTGAGCAAGCTCAATACAATTAACTTCACCCTCCTTCATAGGCCTCAACACACACTTATATTCTAAGTCTAGGCACCAATACCATGGGTCAATACTATGTGTCAATATAAACCATGGGCTAAGTCTGGGAACCAATACTATGAGTCAAAACCATGGGACATATAATACTATGGGACGACTTACAAAGCATATGCGCCCAATACTATGGGCTAATATAAACTATGGATCAACAAATACTACGGGACGACTTACAAAGCATATGCGTCCAACAACAATATACTAACAAAGTAAAGACATGGGTTTCTAACACATCGGATTCTTGATCATTGTATCCCTAGGTGTATCTTGTATACATCCTAGTACTAGTGTTGAGCACAATATCTAGAATTGCATCTGAGGACGATGTGATTCTTAAGGGGGGTGGATGTAATATTCCTCTTTCTCCCTTAGGGTTTCTGCAACAAAAAGTACAACTATGTACCTGCCAACGACAAGGAGATCATGGCAAGAGCTCCACAGGTAAAACTTTGTAAGTATGATTATGTTTTCCTAAGTGTTAAGGGAATTTGTAGACTTATGAGACTGAAGGCTTGACGCAACGAAACAGATGGGCATGGAATCCATTAGGGGGAGAGGGTCAATTGCTTGGTAGCCATAAGTTTTTGATGACATTAGTCATCCTAGTGCCATGAGCACTTGGAGTGGACTGTGATGTTCACTAAGAAAACACTAAGTTTAAAAGTATGTTAATAATTAGTCCTATATAAGGACGTCGAAGAAAATTCTAATCATCGGAAGGCAGTAAAAACCTACCTTGACCTAACTATTAGCATGGAGATAACCCATATTGTGTACCATTAAGTAAAAATAAGAAGTTAACCTAAACAACATTAGTGCCTTGGCCTCGACAAAAGAGTTTGTTAAATTTCCTAAGTAGAAAAGGATTAATATTTTCCTAATTATAAATTAGGAATAAAAGATAAAATGATTTATTATTACTAAGAAAACATATTGGTATTTATAAATAAATATTTAAATTTTATTGCAAATAAGATTAAATAAAGTGAGTAATATTAAAGAAGGACTGGTTATCCTTGATTAAAAGTAAAAGCTTTAAAGCTATAAAAGCTTATCTACAAAAGAAGAAAAGATTAACTAGCAGTTAATGCATGGGTATGCATGGATAACTAGTAACTAATGCATGAGTATGCATGGATAACTCTCAGCTATTAATATTCAATTAATTAATTAAATAAAGATTGACCATATAAGTCAATCAGTTAATATTAGCTGACTAAGTTAATGTCAGCTAAGTTAAATATCAGTTAAATAATTAAATAAAGATTGACTATGTAAATCAATAAGTTAATATTATCTAACTAAGTTAATGTTAGCTAAGTTAAATATCAATTAACTAATTAAATAAAGATTGACTATGAAAGTCAATCAATTAATATTAGCTAACTAAGTTAAGGTTGGATAAAGTTAAAAGATAAGTTAAGTAAATTAATTAGAGATTTATAAGTTAAGTAATTAAATCAATTACTTCAAAATTAACTAAGTTAATAAGTTAAGTTCGAAAAGAACTTATCTTGGTAGTCCAAACCTAAATTTGGCTATAAAGAGGACACTATGGTGTCCGTAAAGGTGGAATCTTCGGCAGAAGCGAAGGACTCATGGGAAGGCAAAGAAGATTAATTAGAGAAAGAAAATAGAGCATTACTCTTACGACCTAGTGGATTCGTGCCCAGCTTGGGGGTGATCTCTTGGCGGGAAAACCTACGCCGAACAGAGGTCGGCTGGAAGGGAGGAACGTTGCAGTCAAGTTTTTAGTTGCCCTATTCTGATTACGAAAGATAAGTGTAACTCCGCATTATATTTTTTTGTAGATTCATTTTTTTGTATGTTTATATTTGTTTTATTATAATGACAAAATTGTTGATGTCTTCCTTGTTTTCTTAGTGTGTATAGAATGAGTCATATGGAAATAAGACACAGTGTGAACTAATGTATCTTGTATAAAGTTTAAATAACATGTATAGTTCATGGCTTAGAAGAGATCGGGGCTAAATTATGATCGTTTCATTTATTTTATATATGTCCATGTCTCATGGTTATTGTTATAATTTATAACCCTATTAAGAGAATATATATATATATATATATATCATCTTCTCATATTGCTGCAATATATCTTGAGATTGGCAAATTCAAATTTATACTTTAGTGGTATTGCTTTTACCAAGATTATGCTTAATGTATATCTTTTGTTTAGTATAGAGATCGAAACCCTATAGGATGTATAGCGTCATTATTATGCATGTGATTTATATATTGCGTGGAACCTATGGAGTCTTGCATCATATGATGTCCTAACAACTCGTTGTGATGTGTATGGCTAGGGTAAAGGCTACAAAGAACACATCATGTTGATTTACGATGGCTTTCATTATGATTCTTTAGCTATGTCACCTTTTGATGGTGCTTCCGATGAAGTTGACCAAACAATTTTTCCTATTAGAGATGGTAGAATTTGTCTAGTTGAAGCACTTGCTGAGAGTCTGGTTCAAGAAGACCAAAGGAAGAAGAGTGATACATATACTCCAAATTTCACTTTGCGTTGTGTGGTATTCAGCATGATGGATTAAAAGCGTAAGACTTTGACTGCTAATTTTGTTTAAATATGCTGAGAATACTCAACTAGTGGAAAACATAGCATGCGCTGAACCTGTTCAAATATTTCCATACTCGCCACTGACCAGTGCCATGGCTCCACATTTATTTGATTGGTTGACTCTGTAAATCTACGTTTTACCTTGCTTGCCGCTTAATTGGTATCTATGTGTTATTAGTTTCCTTCCTGATCTGCGTGTAAACTCTTATGTGCTCTGCATGTAAATTCCCCTGTAATCTGTGTGTAAACTCCTCTATGATATGGGTGTAAAACTCTCTGTGATCTGCGTGTAAACTCCTCTATTCTCTGGGTGTAAAATCCTCTATGCTCTACATGTAAAACTCTATGTGGTCTACATGTTAACTTACCTGTAAACTGCGATCTGTGTGTACAATTCAGTGTGGTCTGCGCATAACTCTCGTGGTATTCACTGGAATGTACAATATGCGTGGATTACACGATCTAGCCTACATGGCGCCACCTATCTCTTCGCCTGTAAATTCCCTTCTTGAGATACCGATCTACCTATCAAACTGGTTGTGGGCACCATAAGTGTAGCACTTCGTTTAAACTATGATTTATGTCAGCGAAATTCTTTCTGACGTGTAATTGATGTCTTTTTGAATTTTTCAAGCCGTAGGTAATCTATATATTAATATTTATTATTTATGTTTCAATACTAAGTGCATCTAAAATTTCAAGCCAACGTAATTGATATCTCATGAAGAAGTAAAAGGATTTTTATTTTCGGCTTGACCTCAACCTAGTTTGATGATGACCTTAGTTTTTAGTCTCAATAAAATGTGTATAAGTGGCCTATGATATATATATATATATATATAAAATAGGGGTGACAATTGAGAAGGTATGAAATATATTATGTATGAATGATCGTAATCTAAAGGAAAGGTCTATGTTGTAATGTGGTTTGAATTGAATTGGGTAAATAAATAGATATTTTATGCATGTATAAATTAGCATTTTATACCTATATTATGTACTTACAATATATATATATATATATATATATATATATATATATATATATATATATATATATATATCACTCCCAAATTGTGTTAATAGGAGAATCTCATACATATATATAAATATATTACAAGAAGTTTCATTTTGTTTTACATGGTTATTATAAGCGTAAACAAAAAGGGGGGATTAAATGGTATTTGCATACATATAGGAATTCTAACTCTTTTGTCTTGATCATATTGAAAAGAAGTCAAAATATAAATTATGGGGTTAGACATGGTAATGAAGTAGAGTTATTTATGTAAAGGAAAACATATATAGGTGTCGTATATAAAGTTCTATATGCTTTGAAGAAATAAAAGGAAACCAATCATCCTCACATCAAAAGTTTATACATTGCTTGGCTATAATATTTGTCTATACCATTTTAAGAGAGAAGGAAATTGAATTTAGAGGGTCGTCTCTTATTTATGATATAGTTATTGCTTTTAATATATATGTGAGTGTGTGTATGTGTGTGGATGTGTAGAGTATATTGATTTATGTGAGCGCGTGTATGTGGGTGGATGTGTAGAGTATATTGGCATATATAAGGTAGGCTTATATGAAGGAACTTTGCCAATACATGCTCATTTATGGTGTTAATAAAAATTCTTATAAAGTAATTACAAGTGTAGGATTAGAAAACTTTAAAAGGAGTAACTAACTCTTAATCATAACTAGCTTAATTTTGATCAACAATATTTGTGGTACTAAACCTTTTGAATTATGATCTCCAAGTAAAGACGGAACTAGGAATTTTTACACTATGCTTAAGCAAGTTAAATGCAAACAAACCTAGTAACATAGTTTGCTGTCGAAGGGGCTGTGTGAGAATTAAAGTAAGAAACCCTATTTAAGGATTTAAAGGAAGCCTTAGCATGGGGAGCTAATAGAACTCCTTTGGATGTAAACATAAAGAACATCAACAACTTCTCAGTGCTGAAGTTAATTTAAATAGATATGAAGAGAAAATCAACGAAGTTATTTGTGATTGAAGTTAATTTATGTCCACATGTAAGTTACAAAATTTCAGAGACCCTTAAGAAAAAAAAATTGGGTGTATTTTGAGGGACATTGCAAGTTGAACTATGGTTTTTGTTTCCTTTTTCGCGAATACAAGTCTAGGATGATTTGTTAGTAAGAGATTTTCCACCCCTAAAACCATATCCACCTCATGGCGCTTCCTATGAGGAATATGATGACAATGTTAGGGCTTCTATGAAGGATCACCCATATAGAAATAAACACACCATAGTCGAGCCACAACCCCCTCGATAGTAATACGTATGGGGTGAACACAACATTCCAAATTGCAGTTGTAAAGAACTTGTTGATGCCTCGAAAATCGCAGCATCAATCAGCAAGGGATTCTCCCCAGTAGCGATCCCTATTAGATCAACCACCATTTCGTGTAGGGAATCCATCCGATTAATGGTCCAGCTACCGTGTGGTTTTTTAAAGATTTGTTTATTTATTGGTTGCGGCTCGACCCAACGTGTATGTATTTTATATTAGAGAATGATGTGCAAGTGCCTTAAATTAAATGCATGCTATTAAACAAATCTATTCTAACTACCTTAACCTAAATTAACCTATCCTTGCAAGGAGCAGAATTTAAAATATGAGTAAAATGACTGAAAGAAACATCTGGAGAATTTAAACAGATAGCCATTAATCATCAAGATGTATTTTCAGTAGAATGTGGGTAATATCAAAGATAGCTCTGATTTTATAAAAAAAATGCATTCCATTTACTCATGAGATACATAGATTTGCAAAGAAATAAGATCATTCACATCATAGAATTAGTTCATAAGAGCTAGGAAAGATCTCACAGAATGTGTATGAAACATGCAGAAATAGTTCGGCTATCATTCATCACATCCCAAAGCAAACAATGCACCAGCTTCCACAGGCCAAAATCTTTTCTCTATACATGTAGCTGAAATAATTCATGTACATCAGAAGAAAATCCTTCACCTGCCCTCCCTCCTTCTCCCCTCTCTAAACTAGCTATATATAGTTTTACAAAACGCTCCATGAGCTGCCACACATGCCCTAACCGTTCACATTCTCTTAATTTGTCTTGTATTGCCGATTTTTATAAAAGGACAAATATCCCAATTAAATTACAAAAAGGAACGAAAGTTAAAGTCCAAATGTCATTTCAATATCTCAAAGGTATGCACATAAAACAAAAACAAAAAAACCAAAGAGGCGCGCTGGCCTTAATCAAACAGATATGAGCAAAGGCGAGTTATCCTGGGGCTAGCTCCTATGTTAACTCGGGTGTTTCTGAGGCTACCCGCATTTCTACTGAGACTTGAGTTACTGTAGCCACTAGAACATTCACTGAAGTCGAAGCTCGATTGATTGCTAATGCCCTATCTGCCTCCTCTATGTGGCTTGCCCAAGCACTAGTCTCCTTTATAACATTGTTTGCAGAGAGAGGAAGCATGGTCTTTAGTGAGACTTCATGCTTGGTGAGTTCCTCTTCCATGTTCAAAATTTCTACTTTAGCAACCCAGAGAATTTCTTCTAAAATGTATTTGTGAATAGTGGCCTGACCAATTCACTGGTGGAGGTCAATGAATCCACCTTTTTGACGTACTCTATTTCTGCATTTAACCCGTCTTTCAGCTCAGCCAAGCGTTGGGATTTCTCCGGAAATCCTTCGAAAGTTTGATGCATCTTCATCTGGCATCTTGACGGGCTGTGTTTATGACCCTTTTGTTCCCTTATTTTACCTTGTTCTATGACTCTTTTGATACAATCTTGTATTATCATTGGCTTTCTTGCTTACATTTTGCACGTTTTGGCCTGGGTAAGGATTGATCTTGTCCTCTTTGCCACTTGTCAATTGCTTATGATTGGATAGAGTTATGCTGTCATTATTGCCTACTAAAGAAGTGTTGTTTTTAGGTTGAGTAACAGTCTTCCTACAGGTTACAGAATGAAGAATTATGAGAGCTGGAGGATAGGCATTTCAGTCTCGAGCTATCACACTAAGGCATCAAGATCGATGTACTTCTTACATTGTTTTGGTTACCTATCTAGCGTCCAGATGCTGATGCAGTTGATCCAAGAATTGGAGGTTTTGTATTTAATTTGGTATTTTGAGCACATGATGACTCATAGTTTACCACTCCGATATCCCTAGGGATCAGCTCCACTTTCCACGATGTATATCCCTGAAATATCTCTTGGAAGATCTAAAGATAGGCTTTCTTTGGAAATCTGTTGTAACTATGCTATTTCTCCTATTTTCTCATAAGTGCCGATGTATAAAAGACATGGGGACTCTTCAGAAGGGTTAGTGTCATGTCCCAAATTTGGCATTGGGTCACAATGGCCTAATCACATTGGCCCTATTCATTAGAGTTTGTCAAATTGATGCTAAAGGTCAAATAATTGCTAAGGAGGAAAATTACTAGTTTCCTAGGTTTGGGGTGGAAGCTTTGGGATTTGGAATAATGGGGATAATAAATGATGTTTGAACATTAGAATGGCATAAATATTTAATAAAGGAGCTAAATAAATATATACAAGTGAAAATCAAAGTGGCATTTGATTATGAAGACACATGGAGGAAGTGGGACCCACAGATGGCTAGATTTCCCCACTACACTTGGCATCATTCTCTCACCAATTCGAATTCAAGGTGAATGGTAACATACTTGGGGGAGTCCAAAAGGTATTATTCATTGCATGACTCATCCAAGGTCGAAATATAGAGGAAGAGTAACTCCCATGGAAGAGGAAGAGGCAATTTGGATCTAGTGAGACACTTGGGCTAGATTCCCTAGCTCTATGACAACAACGATGAAGATGCTATGACACCTATGACACAAATAAGACCTGAAGGATGACATATGACATATATGACATGTTAGGGCTAAAAATATACTCCAAGAGGGCGCTCAAGGGTGTTAGGGCAGCTAAGATGCTTCCACATGTGATTTGGTGGAAGTGGGAGACGAGGAATTGTTGTACAAGTGGCGTTCTTTGGAATCTCTTCCCAACTTGAGTTGGCATGAGTCTCTTGGAAGGAATTCGACCCATGGAGGAAATTAGAAGTTTATAAATGTCAATAACAAAGAATGAAACCAGCTTTTGATCATTTCTAGAATTTGCAATTGCATTTGTGTAGAGGGAGAGCTAGTGGATGACTAGTTTCTTGCCTTAGCCAATTTCAAGGGTGAAAGATTCCCATCCAAGTTGGTAATTGGAAAGGCCATTCAGAACTTTCATTTGGAGCTTTAATGGAGTCTTTATTTTCAGGTGTAAGCTACAGGGAAGCTCATGTTTTTTTCTATTGCAGCACATTCTCTCAACCATTTCCAGTTTTGATGGTATATTCTTGATCCTTGAGGGAGGGCGTTTTTGGTGAGCTATTGTACTCTTTGGGGGAGCTTCTAATGCCCCATTTATTTTGGAATATGAATTAAATACTATTTTATTCATCTCCAGAAAGTTTCAGGTCGAAATTCCAAGTAGAAATGTATAAATCTCATTTTTAATGAAAGAACAATGCCATTTCCCCACTACCTTGTTGTGAACCAATGTATTGATGATTATTTCAAATAAATGGATCGTTACATGATATATTTGTGATAAATATAATGCCATGGATGTCTTATACAAGTTTCATGTACTGTACTTGAGCATTTGAATCATTTTTACTCAGTTTAGTTGTATTGGGAGGTGAAATAGTGCCATTTCCCCAAGGGTCGAATTGGGGATTTTTGCAGTTGAATGGGAGAGGGTGAGAATAGTTGTAATAATCCATTAATGGTGAATATGAGACTTTAATAACATAATTAACACATTACATACCTCTTTTCATAAATTTGAGTGGGTTTGGAGGCATTTGGGAAGCCATTTTCAGTACTGACCCCAGGGAGATTTGAACCCCAAATTACTAGTAAAATTGCATAATTGGTCCAGAATCTTAAGAGAGTTTGCAGAGGTCTTTTGGTGGCCATATGTCATCCATAAACATCATATTCAAGTTCTAATATCATTCATACACCTTCCTTGAAGATTTGAAGGCATTTGGAGTCAATTTGAGACCTAGAGACCAATACTAGTCAAAGGGAAATTACTAGTAAAGTTCCCTACATTGGCCAGAATTGAAAGAGGATTTGAAGAAGTATTTTAAAGGTCCAAAAGCATACCTGAAATACATATTTATGTTCTAACATCATCCATAAACCTTCTTAGAATATTTGGGAGAAATTGGAGCAATTTGGGGACCTAGAGCTCAAAACTAGTCAAAGGTCAAACTAGGGAAAAAAGTGAAAAATTGCCATTTTAATAAAATTTGTAACAAGGGACATTACAGTTAGCCTCAATTACATAAGAACTATTGAACACTCTATTAGGTTTTCATATATAAGAGATTCTTGGTTTATCTGATTGCATGTGTTGATCAATTTCGTGTGATTGAGAGGGTGTTCAGCTCCTGTTGCCAAAGGCAGGGCCCCCTTCTGTAACAAGTGCTATTATAAGTAGGATTCTTTTCCTTTATGAATGTTGATAGATTAATGATTGATGCAATGTTGATTGTTTCCATTAAGTGATAAGCGGAATTGGTGTGTTGATCATAGTTGAAGTGTGAATCATTTAATGAGTGGTGCGATTAGATTACAGAGTTATTTTTATTATCATTGACAGAGGAGTATATGAATGATGAATGCCAATTTAGTATTAATTCTGCAGTGAATGGATGCATTTAGGTTCTTTTAGAATTCTGTTGTGAGTGCTTAAGGGTAGAAGCAGATTGTGGAATTTGATTAGTTATTGAACCTTTTCATTACAGTATGGTTCAGTGAATTATTTTCATTAGGAATTTCTCAGTTTGTTAATTAGAATTGGAAATTTAATTGCTTTCTGTAATTTGACAGATTGTTGCTGGTAGTAATTTCTTTCTGTAGTCTAGCCGAATGTTATTGATAGTTAGATGTTTTCATTAGATTGCAAGATTCTTTCGGTAGTCAGCAATTTCCTAGGAGTCCATTCACCAAAAGATTACATCCTAATTTTGATTCAATAATTGATTAATCTTCTCTGTGTTAAGATCTTCCAAGTTGCAGTGTCTGGCATATATTTTGCTTGGTATCTCATAAGCCTTTGTAGCCCTGGGTTGATCATTTATGAACAAGATTTTCATTTCAATTTAATTAAAAAGGGAATAAAAGAGCTCGTCATTTTGGCGTCGTTGCTGAGGAGTCGCCAAGGACATTGTAGTTTGATTGATTATTTTGGTTCTAGTTGTGATTTTTCTTCTTCTTTTCCTTTGAGTGGATTGTGTGTGTGACAATTTTGGAAATAGTTTGGTATGATTTCATAGGAGGGTCAAGTAAGATGCACCGACATATTCATTCAGAATATTGCCTGCCGTAAGTCCCTGTGATCCTGGAACATGCAAAGTATTCATGCATAGATTAAGAGATAGTATAGGTAGACTGGTATATGCATATGATACCCCTCCCCTAGGTACTAATCGTGCAAGAATTTCAATAAGAGGAGGATGTGTTCAAGGAAAGTCACCTTCTCTCGGCAGTCCAAAGGCAGAATTCGTTCCAGAAAAAGAGTTGGTTCAAGAAGAAGGGTTTCTTGAACAACTCAGTGCTCATAATCAAGGAGGAGAGGAACAATTGGTTGCTGAACCATCGTGGTCCACCGGGTCAACTACTTTATAATATCTAATGGCAGGTATGGATGGCGAGGGAGAACACATTCCCCATGGGGAAGAGACAAATCGAGGAAATACAAATGGAGAATCTAGTACAGGAACAGTTACCTTCGAATTCCCAATCCGAAATTCCGGATCTACACTTACAAACCAGATGAAGAACATTCCACATTCGGCATTGCCCAACTTTCATGGTATGGCAAGTGAAGACCCGGATACGTTCCTATTTGAATTTGATGTCCCGTGCAGGAGTTATGACTATGTTACAGATCACCAGAAACTCAAACCTTTTCCAGCCACTTTGAAAAGCCAGGCTCTGAGATGGTTTATGGGCCTGGGAGGGGATAGTATAACGACTTGGGCTCAAATGAAGAAAGATTTCCTTGATAAATATCAAGAATACTGCAAGGACAAGGACCGGAAGGAAGCCATTTTTAAGATGACCCAGCAGGAGGATGAGAATTTAGAAGACTATGTGGAGAGATTTCAATATAATTTGCAAAGATCAAGGCAGAATGGGTTGAATGATGATACATTGAAGATTCTACTCTTACGAGGGATTAGAGATGATTGCATTGATCCGCTAAATTTGATGGGTGTAGAGGATGTATCCCTACTAAAATATGTAGAAATATGTGACCTCTACAGAATATATTCGAGGAATGCCTCCAGATCAGGAAGAGGAATTTGGGATACAGTAAACAAAACCACAAAGACCTTAAAAAAGGAGTTTCAAGGGTGGATATCGAGAACCTCTTGGAGGATTTCAAGACTGACATACTTAGTTCCCCGAGGTCTCAGTTAGATGCACTTCAAGCAAAGAAAAGGCAAGAGGAGGAGGATCGAGCTTTGGCTATCTTCTGTCGTAAATGCGGAAAGAGACATCCCCTCAAAAGTTGTCCATTGGAAAAAGTGGAGATCTTCCTTCTATGTGATTTGGAGCACCCTACAAAAGAATGTCCTTCGTTGCCAGGGCTCAAAGCTATATATGAAGAAGCAGGGACAGATGTAGAACCGGTCTATTTTATATCTCAAAAACATCCGTGGCAACCTCGACCTTTAGGTACAGTACTAGACCCCATGCAATCATTTAATCCTTACTGAAACAATGCTCAATTACATTAGTCGTAAGTTCCACAAGCTCCACAAGTCCAACTAAACTCTCAGCCTTGGTACCCACCTTTGCCTCAACAAACTTGGGCACCTTCATATCCCCAAAGTAACCCTTGGCAATCAAATTGGAGGAATTCAAATTTTGGGAATAATCAATAGATTCAACATTTAGCCCCGCAATTACAGAATCCTCAATTCCCATTTGCACCAGTACAACCATTAATGCAACCCCTTCTACAACCTCAGTTAACCTTTCCAGTGAACAATCCACCTCCAAAACCACTCCTTCTTGCACAACCCGCTCCTAACCCTAATAATAAGGTTGGACAACCTGTAATGGCTGCTGAAATACCCAATTATCTAGCCTACTCCATCTCCATTGTGGACTGCCATGATATTCAATTACACTCTGGTAGGCGAATTAATAAAACCACCTCTCCTATAATTTCAGAGGAGGAAGAGGAAGAAACACCAGAAAATTTACTAGTCCAATCCAAAGAAATACCAATATGATCCAAAGACAATTTCCCACCCATCCCACCCAGGGAATCACCTTCAATATAGAAAAAACAACTACCACCATATCCCGAAAGCTTGGCTATAGAGATGTCGATGCCACAGTCAGAATTTGATCTCCTTGGAGAATTACGAAATGTCTGCGTAAAAATTCCACTATTTCAAGCTATCAAAGACATTCCCATTTAATCCAAAGTTGTTAGGGAATTATGTTTAAAAAAACCAGGCAAGAAACGAAAGACCTCCAACAGTCCACGTCATAGGCGATTTGGCCGAATTGATGATGGGTAACACTCTTAATGCCAAGTATTCTAACCCTGGTAGCTCTGTTGTTAAAGTGCAAATCAATGACATTTCTCTCTCTAATACACTGATAGATTTGGGAGCAGCCATTAATGTCATGGCTAAAAGAACAATGGACAGATTGGGCATTACAAACCTCAGGCAAACTTCTACTATTTTACAGTTGGCTAACAAGTCTCCTGTAAAACCAAAGGGCATTATAGAAGATCTTGTTATTTCAGTTGACTCGTGGGAGTACTTGGTGGACTTCATGGTTTTACAAACGAAATCAAATTTGGGAGGCTATCCCTTAATTTTGGGGCGACCATGGTTGGCCATGAGAGACGCTTATATTGGTGTCCGGTCAGGAAACATGTGCATATATCATGGCCATGCTGTTAAGGAACTCACTTTATATCCTCCTGCGAAGCCAATAATACAACCTGAACCCCTTGTTTGGAAAGATGAAGAGGAAATTGAGCAAGCAGATGAAACCCTACAACTGTACATGATCGAACAAATGCTGGCAGCAAAACACTTAACGGAGGATGATTTGCTCAGTCAATTCATTTCCTCTAATCCCTCGGGAGACTTGGTAGAGTTGTTTAGTATAGTTTGCGCTACTCAACAAATTGATAGTACTCCGAGTTCATCTAATATTTCTACTATGCCTGATAGGGAGTCTGAAATTATGGAAGTGGAAATTGAACTTGGCAAGCTCCTGAAGATTAGTTCTACATTGTCGAAGCAGGAAACAGAACAGCTGATTGCAGTATTAAAGAAACATAAATCTGCATATGCCTGGGATTATAGTGATATGAAGGGTTTACATCCTGACCTGTGCACACACCATATATATACTAAGGAGGATTCTAGACCCATCAGGCAACCCCAGCGCAGGATGAATCCGACACTCAGAGAGGTGGTCAAAGAGGAACTACAGAAGTTGCTGGCTGCAAACTTTATTTATCCCATTTCTGATAGCAAGTGGGTGTCTCCACTGGTCATGGTGCCTAAGAAGAACGGGAAGTGGCGTATTTGCGTGGATTACAGGGAATTAAACAAAGCCACGCATAAGGACCATTTTTCGTTACCCTTCATCGATCAGGTGTTAGACACACTAGCAGGCAGAAAATATTTTTCCTTTCTAGACGGTTTTAGTGGGTATAACCAGATCAGGATAGCACCGGAGGACCAAAAAAAAACGACATTCACATGCCCATGGGGTACCTTTGCATACCGAGTGTTACCTTTCGGATTATGCAATGCCCCTACCACTTTTCAACGGGTTGTTCTCAACATCTTTTCTAATCTTATTCATGACACTATGGAAGTTTTTATGGACGATTTTACCTCCCATGGTGAAGATTTTGCAGCAGCTTTGAATAATTTAGATAGGGTGCTTACAAGATGTAAAGAGGTGAACCTCTGTCTTAGTAGTGAGAAATGCAGAATGATGCTTACTCAAGGCGTTGTTTTAGGTCATCTTATATCTCCCGATGGCATTAGAGTAGACCTAGCAAAAATCCAGGTAATCAGTAATTTATTAGTTCCATCCACACAAAAAGAGGTACACAATTTTATTGGATATGCAGGTTACTATATAAGATTTGTTCAAAAGTTTTCAAATCTTGCTAGTCCTTTATTTCCGCCTATGTCTAAAAATAAACAATTCGAATGGAAAAAGGATTGCCAATTAGCCTAGGAAACTTTAAAATAGAAAGTCTCTACCGCACCTATCCTACGAGGACCAAATTGGTCTTTACCTTTCTTAATTTCTACAGATGCCTCTGATACTACTATAGGAGGAGTCCTGGGCCAACAGGAAGATCAGAAACCTTATGCCATATATTTTATTAGTAAAAATTTGACTACTGCCGAACTTAATTATACCGTGACTGAGAAAGAGTTCCTGGCTGTCATTTATGCCATAAATAAATTTCTCCATTACATTATAGGATACCCAGTAATTGTCCACACCGACCACTCTGCTATTAAATATCTCATGAATAAATCTATCACAAATGGCAGAGTCACTAGGTGGCTTCTGCTGCTACAAGAATTTGACATTTCATTAATGGACAGACCTGGTAAAACTAATGTGGTTGTTGATTTTCTTTCGAGAATAACTACTGGTGAAGAATCTCAACCGGTGGATGATGCTTTTCTAGACGAACATTTGTTTGCTATTTCTACTAATATTCCTTAGTTTGCAGATGTAGCAAATTATTTGATTGCAGGAAGACTTCCGAGGCATATGACATCAAAAGAAAAGAAAAGGATTGTACAACATAGCAGCAGATTTTCATGGATTGATGGCTATTTGTTTTATACAGGACCAGACTTGGTGATCCATCAATGTGTTCGTGAAGATGAAATCTATCCAATCCTGAGAACCTGTCATGATGGTCCATGTGGAGGACACTTTTCTGATAAATGAACAGCCCATAAGATTTTACAACTGGAATATTACTGGCCCACAATATTCAAAGATACCCAGGAATATGTCCAGAGTTGTGATAGTTGCCAAAGGATGGGGCAAACACTTCAGTCCGATGAAATGCCACTTCAAACTCAGCTTGTGGTGGAACCATTTGAGAAGTGGGCATTAGATTTTGTTGGCCCTATTAAACCTCCATCTGGGCAGAACTCATACATTTTAGTATGCATAGATTATGTAACTAAATGGGTGGAGACAAAGGCACTTCCAAGGGAAACAGAGTAGGCAGTCTCAAACTTTCTATATGCAGATATTTTCACAAGGTTTGGAGTTCTGAGGGATATTGTTACTGATGGAGGCCCTCAATTCAGATCTAAACTTATCAAATCTCTCACAACCAAATACCATATCAAGCATAGGGTAACTTCACCGTATCACCCTCAGGCCAACGGGAAAGTAGAAGGCATAAACAGAATTCTGGAATCTGTGCTCACAAAGACTGTCCAACTTCATCAAAGGGACTGGGTTGATAGGCTGCTTGAAGCCTTATGGGCCAAAGAACAACATGGAGAAGCACGACAGGTTTGAGTCCTTATCAATTAGTTTATGGCAAGCAAGTCACTCTACCAATAGAAGTTGAGATTAAGACATTAAGAACTACATTTCAATTAGGCATGGATTTATCGCAGGCCCAACATACTCGCCTACAACAGCTTAATGAACTTGATGAATTGCAACTGGCTGCCATAGAATGTACAACCATTGTGCAACAACAAAGAACTAAGTGGCATGATGAATTCATCAAGACTAAGTACTTTCAAGAGGGTGACTGGGCTCTTCTCTATGACTCCATATTCAAAAAGTTCAAAGGGAAACTTCACACTCGCTGGCTGGGACCATATGAGATTGAAACAGTTTTTGATAATGGTACAGTACGACTCAGAACCATTGATGGTGAAGGTACGTTTCTTATGGCCAATGGTCATAGACTAAGACCATATAAGAAACCATTGTCCAAAGAGGCGTTCATCCACAATATTGCTGCCTGTTGGTGCACCAATGATTTCCATATCACTAGCTCAATCTCTAAAAAAAAAAAAAAAAAAAAAGGACTGTGAAAATCCTTCTGGGACGCAGCCTTTAAAAAAAAAAAATGTACTGTGAAAATCCTACTTGGACGCAGCCTAAAAAATGAAATAACATAAATTTTTGGATTCTAATAAGTCTATCTGTTTATCTGTTGCAGGGACATTCTATCCTAGTTCCCCTTCTTTATTCCATCCCTCTCCTGCTCACTTTTGGATGACCCTGCTTTCTGGGATAAAACCATTGATTACAGAACCTTTTCTGCGTTATTACGGAACCTGTTCCGCTGCATTGCAGAACCTTTCCGCTGCCTTGCAAAACCTTTCCACTCCATCAAAAAACCTTTTTGATTTATTACGGAACCTATTCCGTTTCATTACAGAACCTTTTCCGCTTCATTACGGAACCTGTTCTGCCGCATTACAGAACCCTTCAGCTGCATTACAGAACCTTTCCGCTTCATCACAGAACCTTTCTGCTTCATCACGAAACCTGTTCCGTTCCATTGCAGAACCTTTCTGCTCCATTACTGAACCCTTATCCATTCTGCAACATCACGAATCATTTCATAACAAGGTGCCGGCTCCTTTTTCTATGTTCCCAGCACTTCAACGGTCACATTTTCGGCCACCTTCCACATCAGACCCACAGGTAGGCATCTCGCTTACCTGTACGGCCCATCATTATTTGACATCACCAGCAAATGAATGAGGATCACTCAGCACTTGGTCTGCAGCATTACAGATCCCACTCAGCAGCTAACTCAGTCATATCAAGTTCCATTTGACAGGACTTGTTACCAGGAATATCATCGTAGCTCGTCCGTCTTAAGGAGGAATGATTGCAGCTCCTTACAATCATTAGCACAGGAAGTGGAGAACCTTCTATCCTTCTTGTTACTTAATATAATTATCGCAACTAGCCAGAGATTCAACTCCACTCATCCCTTCTCTGGTAAGGCAGGTATGTAACCCTCCTTCATTTGCTTTTGATAAGTACAATAGGATGGATCATGAATTATCATGCTAGTTGTTCCACACAAGGTCATGTGTCGATTTAGTTGGGGGGGGGGGGAATTGGGTTTCCTTAAAAAATCCCATCAAACCAATTATTGTCCGATAATCCCAATACCTACAAGTTCTCAGCCAGACCAGTATTGATAACCAACCTTCGTATGATTTAAGTCCGTTTTTTTTCTCCTCGGGGAAAACAGATAGGAACTTGAAACATTGCAAGCAATTGGGGAGGAACAAGAATCAAAAATACAATGAAGGGGGCGATCTGGAGTGAACCTAAAAGAATAGAGAAGGTCTATGGAAACAAAGAGGTCAAAACAGTGTTTCAGCAGGCAGGTTGGTTGGAGTATTTCGACAAAATGAAGAAAGGAAATGCTGGGATTGCAATGGAATTTGCGCTCAGTTATGACGGGGAAATTGCAGAAGTACGAGGATTGAAAATCCCAGCGGATGAGCTCACAATCGCAAGGATATCCGGATTACCTCAGATAGGTGAAAAATGGTTTGAAAGGCGTGTGTCAATAAAGCCTCTTATCGACACATTCTTGAAGCCTGGAGAATTGCTACAAGGAACAGAAAAAGGGATGAAGCGAGCTTCATTACTAGTCCCATGGGGTGAGGTGGCACTGTGCATAATCAAATTCATCACATGTGAAGGTCAGTTCAGTCTGATTTTTGCTTATCATTTTAAAATTCTGAACCATTTAAGACACCAGAAATACATCAATATGCCATATTTTCTGTGGAAGTCCCTGGAATTGATGAGCAAAATGGTTAGGGGCAGTAATAATCCAGAGACAAGTCTAGCATATCATGGGTTGATTAGATTATTGGTGGAGGATGCCCTACGGAAACAAAACCAGACATGGGAATCATTCGTGGGCATACCCTCGAGCACTGGGCTTACAGGAAAGAAGAAGAGGAAAGCATTGGAAATTACCCCAGGAATCCAACGGGAGAAACCAGTTCATGCGGTCCCAATGAGAAGCCTTCAAGCTAAAACCCCAACTTGTTCGATAGAAGGACCCCATACCCGGACAAGATCAAAGGCTAAGGGAGAGCAACAAGACCGAAAGAAATTGACTGGCCAGATCAAGGAATTGGAGGAAGAACGGGAGGTATTTATCATTTCCGAAAATACTAGTACACACCCGGAGAATCAATGGGGATTGCAGGATACAGAAGAACCGCAGAAGAAAGAAAAATGATGGACGACTTTGTTCAGAAGGACGCGAGGTAATGGGATAAAAATATGCCAGTATTTCCTGTTATGCAAATATTGTAGGGCATATGCTAAGTTAAAGAAAGATTATGGGGATTTGAAGGGTTCCTATCAGCAGCAATTAGAAGAAGTGGCAGTCCTACAGGAACAAGTCGAGAGAATGGAGAGACACAAAATGGATTCCCTATTGGAGGCCGTAGCATGGGAAGAGGAACAGAAGGAAGGTTACAAAGAGACATTCGGTGAAGAAGGAACAGAGGATAGTAGGCGAGCAGAAAGTGTGGAGTTTATGGAGGGGTCCGAAACAGAAGTACCAGAAGGGTTTGAAGAAAAAGGACCAAAGGACCAAAGGACCAAGAGTTTCATGAAGAAAACCCTTCAGATGAATTCCGAATCAAATACATGGAAGAAAGGATAGCCCAGCTACAGGCGATAGTAGAGGACCTAGAGAGGCAATTAAAATTGGCCAATAATCAGAAAAAAGGGAAAGAACAGGAGACAACTACAGAGCATTTGCAGATACAAGATTACGCCATGGCCATGAGGAGGCTGGGCCAAGAAGTGGAAAAACTAAAATTTGAAAAAGAATACATGAACTACTTGGCCCATTCCATGCGAAATTTGAGGCCTCCTTCAAATTTATATTCTGTATTTTTAAAAGAACAACTGATATCTTTCAGGCTGTCAATGGTAGCTATGGGGTATAATGACCATATTGAGACAGTAGATCAGTTTGTTGCTGCTTTTTCCAGGGGTAACGATGAAGAGCAGGATTTCCTGTGTGAATTATACATGCACAACTTGGTCATGACATATTATGAAGATTGGGACCCAAACCCTCATGTAGGGGAAGTACAACTGAGGGAATTTATGTCCTTCATGAGAAATCATTTAAGATGGAACAATGCTGCCACTGCTGTAGAAAATATTGAATGGGAAGACGCTCTCCCTCAATTAAGAAGTTGTTTTTGGCCAGGAACCAAGTAATGCAAGATCAATCATTTGTTACTCTCCTAGAGACTGCTCAATCTAAGGTTTTTCATGAATGCAGGAGTTGGATTCCCTTTCATAGGTTGGAGGTTATGTTTTGTTTATGAAGGAGGGTTATTTCCCTGAGCTTGGATTTGAAAAGAAAAGACCCCTTCATTGTCATAATGTTTGAGCGAGCTCTAGACAGAATACGTGTGTATTTTTAATGCTTGAGCACACAGAGGGCCAACTGGATTGGACTCCAGTTTCACTTCCCTATACTGTGGTGCCCTGTGGTGGATGGGGAAGACAGTGAATTTTTCAAGATTGTTGGCAAACATAAAGGTTTCTTCAACATAACAGAAAGTGGCCACTCTTCTTATAAGTGGAGTGATGAATGCCTAAGCAGCTCTCCAAGCACCCCTGTTAGTGGATCACAGTCATAGTTTGCATAGGGACATGTAAACCCTTTGGTTGGGGGGAGATGACGGGCTGTGTTTATGACCCTTTTTGTTCCCTTATTTTACCTTGTTCTATGACTCTTGATACAATCCTGTATTATCATTGGCTCTCTTGCTTACATTTTGCACGTTTTGGCCTGGGTAAGGATTGATCTTGTCCTCTTTGCTACTTGTCAATTGCTTATGATTGGATAGAGTTATGCTGCCATTATTTCCTACTAAAGAAGTGATGTTTTCAGGTTCAGTAACAGTCTTCCTACAGGTTACAGAATGAAGAATTATGAGAGCTAGAGGATAGGCATTTCAGTCTCGAGCTACCACACTAAGGCATCAAGATCGATGTACTTATTACATTGTTTTGGTTACCTATCTAGCGTCCAGAAGCTGATGCAGTCGATCCAGGAATTGGAGGTTTTGTATTTAATTTGGTATTTTGAGCACATGATGACTCATAGTTGACCACTCCGATATCCCTAGGGATCAACTCCACTTTCCACGATGTATATCCCTAAAATATCTCTTGGAAGACCTGAATATAGGCTTTCTTTGGAAATCTATTGTAACTATTTTCTCCTATTTTCTCATAAGCGGTGATGTATAAAAGACATGGGGACTCTTCAGAAAGGTTAGCCTCAATTACATAAGAACTATTGAACACTGTATCAAGTTTTCATATATAAGAGATTCCTGGTTTATCTGATTGCATGTGTTGATCAATTTCGTGTGATTGAGAGGCTGTTCAGCTCCTGTTGCCGAAGGCAGGGCCCCCTTTTGTAACAGGTGCTATTATAAGTAGGATTCTTTTCCTTTATGAATGTTGATAGATTAATGATTGATGCAGTGTTGATTGTTTCCATTAATTGATAAGCGGAATTGGTGTGTTGATCATAGTTGAAGTGTGAATCCTTTAATGAGTGGTGTGATTAGATTACAGAGTTATTTTTATTATCATTGACAGAGGAGTATATGAATGATGAATGCCAATTTAGTATTAATTATGCAGTGAATGGATGCATTTAGGTTCTTTTAGAATTCTGCTGTGAGTGCTTAAGGGTAGAAGCAGATTGTGGAATTTGATTAGTTATTCAACCTTTTCATTACAGTATGGTTCAGTGAATTATTTTCATTGGGAATTTCTCAGTTTGTTAATTAGAATTGGAAATTTAATTGCTTCCTGTAATTTGACAGATTGTTGCTGGTAGTAATTTCTTTCTGTAGTTTAGCCGAATGTTATTGGAAGGTAGATGCTTTCATTAGATTGAAAGATTCTTTCAGTAGTTAGCAATTTCCTAGGATTCCATTCACCAAAAGATTACATCCTAATTTTGATTCAGTAATTCATTAATCTTCTCTGTGTTAAGATCTTCCAAGTTGCAGTGTATGGCATATATTTTGCTTGGTAGCTCATAAGCCTTTGTAGCCCTGGGTTGATAATTTATGAACAAGCTTTTCATTTCAATTTAATTAAAAATCCCATCACATCTTTCTTGGGTAGTTCGTATCTGAAGATATAAACCATTGCATTGTTCAAGGGTAGCCATGGACACTTTGCTCAACTTTACTCCATAATCTTTGCAAAATCCTAAAAGATGCACATTTGCTCTGAAACCAGAGACGGATTTAAAAGGAAGAGTTGCAGGGAAGCCAGACTTCCCTTCTCTCCAATCCATATGCTTCCGGATATCTTCAATAATATGCACATACTTTCTCTTGCGCCTGGTGGCTTCCCTACCGATCTCTCCAACTCTAGCCACAATTGTCTTTAGATTGCAAATCTCCTCCGTTATAAGTTCTTGTACCTCGTAGATCCTTCTTATTATCTCATAGGCTTTCTCATAAAAGGGATCCATATCGTCTATTTTACTAGTTGCTTGTTCCAATTGTTGCTCCAGCAGTCCTCTTCCTTCTTCCAGATTTTCAATGTTTTCTTTTAGGTCTTCAATTTGCTAGGCGGCATCAAATTTTTTGGATTCAAGCTTCAAGTTTTTATTCTCAAGTTCTCTTTTCATTACCTCTAGTGTTCTTGCTTGCATTGCCAGGGCTCTCCTATCAGCTTCCAGTTGCTGAAGTTTTATATTTAATCCTTCCTTCTGAGACGCGGAGAGCATCATTCTTCTTGATCATAAAATTTGTATAATTCTTTTCTTTAACCAAAGCCTCCTGTAACTGGCATGATTTCTCCTTTTCCTGCTTCAATTCATCTCCCAATATATTGACATTGTCTGCTGTTGCCATAACAGATGCTATAGAGATTGATGCCATGAGCCCAGGATCGTTTGGAAGACCTTGCATGATGGTGGTTTCATGCCTGGTGACGGTATCAGGTTGAAAAGGCCTTTTGACACTAGTAATTGTTTCTTTGATGATAGATTTCCTTTTTCTGTTAAAGGCAAACCTACCCCATGTAGATACCGTGCTGCCCCTAGATGGTGTGAAGGCTACAAGTGGAAGCTCCTCGATAGGGATATTGACATCAAGGTCTTGAATATTTGGGCTTTGAGGACTAGCATCCTCTTCTTGTTTCTTTTCTTCTTATGCTTTCTTCAGTCTTTCATCCTTTTCTTGCTTAGTAGCTTCCTCCAGCTTGCTTCTCTCCTCCTGCTGAGCCCGCCTAGCTTCATCTTCGACTGCTTGGATTCTCTGGGTTTCTTCTTCTTGGGATTTTATTTCCCTTTCCTCGAATTTTTTTTCTGGATCTCCTTAGCTTGTTGCAGGAGTCTTTGTTCTTCTCTAGAGAGGGCTTCAGCAGCTTCTGAGGTTTCCTTTTCTCGATGCTATTCTGGTTCTTTGAGAATCGCAGAACTGGAGCTGGCTCCATCTTTACTGTGTTGGAAAATTTGGAGCTTGGTCATATTGTTGACTCCCCTGTATGTTTCCTCCTCTGAATCATAAAAATGGGCATATTCAAAGGGAGAATGTATTGTTTTTCAATGTTGGGCGACCTTAACTTGTCTATCATTGTTTTGAAAGATCTTTTCCCCGAAATGAAAACCCCTTAGCTTTACTATGAAATCTTCTACTGATGCAATCTTGGAGAACTTATAAGCCCCCAAATAGAAGGGCAAAGGTGGAAAAGTAGCCTTCTTCCTGATGTACAATGTACCACCAATTCCATCGATGAAGACTTGTCGTACCGCCTCTTTATGAACTATGTAGTCAGTGGCATACTTAGGCAAGATGTATGGGGGTTTCGAGCCTCGATACATTCTGATGTAGGTGCCATCCTTTGAAAAATAAAAGTCACCGTAGTTTTCTAAAACCGCCATGGCATTTTTCGATAGGTAATTAGGCTCTTCGTTAAACATTAGCTCATAGAGGGGCATGATGAATTCCTCACAAATGGCCTTGTAATGCCACCTGTAGTTCTGCACCCAAAATATTTTATATGCGGTATATACCCGGCCTTCGGCCTGGTTCCAGATGCATCCTAGTTTTGGAAATGAATGCTTTGACACAATACATTCCACCAAATAAGATGGCATATAGAATTCTGACCTATTTGTTTCTAGCCCTTCCACTGCAACAGTTATGGCCGATGCTAGACTTTCTGAGATCATGTCAACCCAATTGAAAATAGTTCCTTGGAAGGCTACATAATGGATAATGGGTACCTATTGAAGCATAAACATAGTTCCATCAGGTTTGCCAAAGATTTTTCTCAACATAAGAGCAATCAATCTGAAAGGAGGTCTCAAGTTTTGAACCTCATACTCTTCATTGTCCTTCCTGAACTGCTTGCCTGCGACGAGCAGCTTCCGTGCCATTTCCAGGTTGTCCATTTCGACCTTTGCCAACCATTCGTTGCTTAGGCACTGAGTTGGGTGGGGTAACTTATAAGCTGTTGAGACATAAGCAGGGGTGAAAGACGCAAAGCCATCCCTTTTGCTATCTGAAAAAATTTGTGATGGGGCGTCTGTGTGCTATAAAATCCATCCGATTACCTCCGCACAAGGAAAAAGCTCGGGGTGGGTGGCTGCTTTTGATATGCATGATGTCCTGATGTTCCGGTACAGGTATTCTTCGTCTAACAAGGCGTCCGGGATTTCTTGATCCCTTATCATCCGATATAAGTCACCCCATTGGACCTCCGGTAGTACACCTGTAATGCATTTAGTATCCTGATAAGTGATCTCAACCCTTGCATCTTTAGTGGATTCTGCGATGGCTAATTTAGATTTTCTTTTGCCACCTTTGACCATTTTGATAATCCTAATCAATGAAAATACATAGGTAGACATAGGAAAGTATGACATGGTGTCAGTAACTTACTAGGATGCATTCCAATCAATCTTTCTAGTTTGGTGCGTCTACCATAAACTGAATGCATATTTCATATGTAATGACTACACCATGTTTAAGTAAATATTTATGTCAATGCAAATTCCTATGTTCTTATAAAACTATCTATTTATGGGTCCGCTATAATGCAAACATGAAAATAAAAGTATTCTAAGTGTGCATGAGACTGATGTCCTTTGCATAATGGTGAACGAACTATTTTCAATCCTATAATGCTAATGGCTCTAAAACGGGTTAGGGGCGGGTTGCGTTTCTTTTGATGTTTTCTTAACCGGTGAGCAAGGTACCGAAACCTACATGCCTAGAAGAAAACGAGTTGGGTTCTTTCTGTAGGGTATGGGTATGTGTCTTCCCAGGCCATGGTCAGATTAGAAAAAACACAGTGTGTGGGTTCAAACAATAAAAAATGGGACCATAGAACCTAAATCGACAAGGGAAAACGACTATACATGAGCCTTAGCAAGGTACTAACCTGTTAGAAGCTGAACGTTGATGCTGTGGCTGAACCAGTGAACTTGGAGTAGGTGCGTGCAATCTTGAATGGAACAGGGTGAGCCTTCCAACCAATGGAGATTATGAAAAACTTAACGGGATTAATGCCCTATATAAACCCCTTGACGCGTGCGAGCCATTAATAAGGTAGGTGTGCAATAAAACGGGGTTAATTAAGGCGTACGGGAAAAGGTCAAATCCAGACTTTTTGTATTAAAAGCAACTGTAGAAAACAGGAGGAGATGGCTAAGTGCTTCGTTGTTGTGGAAAGAATATCTGAGCTTGCCCGCCATCGCGGAGAAGTTGCTTGAGTTTTCCTGCCAAGAGAAACTACGGAGTTGCGAGACAGAAAGTTTTAGGCAAGTCTATCCGCTTTTGCGGAAAAGATAGGCAAGTTATTTCAGGGTTGCGGGTGAGTTGCAATATCTCAAATGAAATAGTTTATCGGTAAGGAGAAGGATTGATTCCTCCGCATTTGTGGAAGGATTTTCGCAAGTTCTTCCGCTATTTCGGAAAAGATGTCTCAACTCTTCTGTCGTGTTGGACTCATTTGTTTAACTCCGCCGTTGCGACAGACTTGCGCGAGTTTCCTCGCCGTTGCGGCAGACTTGCACGAGTTTCCCCGCCGTTGCGGCATACTTTAATGAACTTTTACCTTCGTTTCAGGAAGAGTTGTCCGCAATTGTGACAACAATAACTCAAAAATCTCTGCCGTCGCGACTCATAACTTTGAGACTTACTTAGGAAAAAGAGGTTGAAGAAAAACTCAAAAGTGAAGCAAGCAAAAGGCGAAGTAAGAAAACTCTAATGGCCTTAAACTCTTAGATAAACTTCTTCCCAAAAGAATAGGAGGGGCCACACTATTTTTTCAAAAAAAAATTTGGGGGGGGGGGGTTGCAGTTAGCAACAAAACTCTTTTCACTTGGACTTCGGAAAGATCATATGATTTTCCATAACAAATAAGGCAAACTTTAATTACAATAAGTAGAGTTAATATTGAATAACATATATCCTATTTTTTCTTTTTTTGAGAAAACATATATAATCTTAAAAACTCTACTTTTTTTTGTACTAGGGAATCCGCAACTAGAGTGGGGCTCGTACTCACGTGACACAGGGTTTATTCCCGTCTTCTACCACTATACTGCTAGATTCACTAACACATCCCACAAACATAGGGCGGAGGCTAATCGAGATTTGAAATTGTGACCTCTTTGTAACGTGTCATATCATTCTACTCTTTTTCCAGTTGATCTGCACCCATGCAGACATCTTAAAAACTCTACTTAATTACACTAAATTTATTAAAAAAATTAAAATTTACTAAAAAAATTTAAACATAATTTACCCAAAAAATTATGTAAATAAATAATAAATTGTAATTTTTTAAACAATTAGATTATAAACTGAATTAAAGTAATGTTTGAGTGAACATGCATGAATTAAGAGTTTGGAAACAAGGGAGTCAACAATAATCATCTCAATACTGTAGGTAGCACATGAGCAATAATCTCATTACTATAGGTAGCACATGGTATGAGAGTTTATTTTAAAAGAAATAAATACTTATTTAAAATCATGTTTTTATGGAATATTATTCAGTCTCTTCGCATATTTTTTAAAGGTAGTACATAAACAATAATCTTAGTACTATAGGTAGCACATGGTATGAGAGTTTATTTTAAAAGAAATAAATACTTATTTAAAATCATGTTTTTATGGAATATTATTCAGTCTCTTCGCATATTTTTTAATATAATCATTAGGTTGGAAAAATACATTGTCTCTCATGTTTCAACGAACATTATCAAGCAAACTTAGAAAATCAAACTATTTGGGATTTGCCCTTTTTAATATTTATGTACAAGGCAGGTACAATGATAATTAGGTGTTGAATTTAAAAAATAACATGATTAGGTTCATAATATAATGATAATATTTATGTACAAGACATGTACAATGATAATTAGGTGTTGAATTTAAAAAATAACATGATTAGGTTCAGAATATAATGATAATTAGGTGTTAACCGATTATTTTTTAAATATGATTATGATTATGTTCATAATAAAAAACAAAGTCACATCCATTACCCAATTCAATAATGCATCCAATGTCCAATTGAATTTTGTTATATTTATAAATATTTTTGATGCTTGAGAATTTGTAAGAATAAAATAATTTTATTAAAAATAAATGTATTTTTAATTCAATTATATAACATAAAATAACTTTATTTATTGTTTAAAAATTTGTTTGTGAAATTTCAAATTTCAATTTTTTTTTTAAATAAATTAAAATTTTAAAAATAAAATTTTATGGTCAAAATTTTCATTATTCAAACAAAATTATATCTTTTAATTTTTTACATTAAATTTTGAAATATTTTAAATAAATACAAATTAATTTTATCTACTTATCAACTTCATATTTTACAAATTAACATTATATTATACAAAAATCTTATCATTTAATAAATTTTTAAACAATTAAAAATTAAATTTATCTCCTCATTAACTTATTTCATATGTTATAAACTGATATCATATTAAAACTTTCCATATCACACCTCAATACTAAACATAATTAACAATATTATTTACTTAACAACAATGTAAAGTGTATAATTAATTCCCTTTTAAAAAAAAAATGTAACTTTGTATTTAGTCACTTTCTTCACTGTGGATTACAATCATAATGCATATTTCAGCAATTCGTTGTTCATTGATAATTAATTCCCCTTAAACTACATATTTATATATATAACCTATAATTCACATAGTTTGACATTTAATTAATCAATGACACAATCTATAATTTGTTTAATTAATTAGAAAACAACATTTCTAACCTATGTTTGGAAAGGGGTTTAAATTCCATTTTTATGTTAATTCTAAGCATATAGAGCCAATAATAAGAAGGGTTTTTGTAGGTGTACTACCATGTAGTGTTTTCTAGTTAGCAATAGAAGTATGGAGCCTAAGATCTAGCTGGTGGACTACTCAGATGATTCTTTGTGTGAGGCAGACATTTTTGTGAATGATTTGGAAGTCCGTTCGCGGATCCACACTTTGGTTGACAGTGTGGTGGATTTGGTAGGGCCTAGCCTCCCTCCATTGCTTGCATAGGTGATGTTGAAAGGAGAGGCATTGGGGCTTAATATTGCTAGAAAATGACTTGTAGGATTTCAAAAACATGTGGAGCAGGTGATCGAGGGTTTTCCATTGCAGCTAGAGGGATTTAATGATGAGGACACTTGAGATTCGAATCCATAAAGGAAGACTACTTCTGGTAGATTAGTTGCAGAGCAGAGTGAGGGTTTTGTTTAGGTTGAGGTATTTATTAGCAATTGTTTGGATCTGGTGGATTGATACTCTTGTAGAGCTTCGACATCGTTTCCCTCCCCTCAGTAAAAGAAGGTCATTCAATCTAGAGGTGGGGAGAATTTCTCTCGTCGTGGGTAAGGACATACCTATTATGGATATTACTAATATTTTAGATTGAACCCTTATTGGAAAATTCTGCGACCAAAGGGTAGGTTTGTAGAATCCTGGATTTTAGATAGTTGGAAACCCTTAGTGGGTTATGTGTCAGAAATCAATTCGCTTGCATGTGGGTGGGTAGGGTTTGGTTTTCGTGATTTGGAGGACGCATAGAGAATTATACATAGGTGTTGGATGTTTGGTAAACATATGCTTGTTTGAAGCAGTGGCATCCGTCATATGATCCTTGAACGGAATTCTCGGAAACCATGCTTGTTTGGATAAAATTGCTCTCTTTACCCTTGAAGTTTTGGATGCCAAAATATTTTAAGGCTATAGGGGATTTGGTGGGAAATTTTGTGGCTATCAATAAGAGTATTTTCCTTTCCCTGTCACAAACGTTTGCTCGCATTCTGGTGGAGGTTGATCCGTGGTTAGGTTTGAATGGATCAATATATGTATCGTTGGTGATAGCTCTTTAACTCAAATTTTAGACTATCTTAACATTCCCTTTCACCATGCAAAATGCATCTATATGGTCATGTGATAGCTAATTTTTTCAATCAATTTAAGAGGCAGGTTTGGAAAAGAAAGGAGCAACTGGAGCATGGGTTTGCTAACTAGGAGCATTTGATAAGGGACAAACTCATTTAATTGGGATCGTCGAGGGAGAAACCTCCTTGATCAATTTCAGGGGTCCTTTAGGAGTCTCCAAAGTACATGGTGGTGGGGGATATCAAAATTCCTATTGAGTATGAGAAAAAGGATGGATTGGAAGGGCATGATCCCGTGAAGTATTTGTTTGAGGAGTTAGAATTTTCCTTAAGTCAATTCGAAAATTTAGATCGGATGTGGAAGAAAGGATCCTAGGTCCTTCCCTCTCCTAGTAAGTTGTTGGACTGTATTCCTAAAATTCCATTTCTTTTAGAGGAAAATCCTGATCTTTTAGTAGTCACTAAGTCAAGAGAAGTTTCTAGTTTCTCTCTATTGGGTGAAAGATGGAAAGGATCCAAGCCCTTTGAGTTGTCTTTATCTGAGGAGGAGTATTTCATCTCCCGACCTGTGAGATCCATGTGGAGCTTTGTGGCCAGACACTCCTCTTCAAGGAGAGGGGATGGAATCTACCTTTTGAGATCTTAGTCCAAAGGTACATTAATACAGCCCAGGGGTTAAGGGTTTGATTAGTCAAAGGAGGGAAATGGTACTAAAGTTCACAAAAAATTGGCATTGTAACATGCTCAGGAAAAGGATAATAATGAGGTTAGTCAAGGTAGGCAGATGAGTATTAATGGGCTCCTTAGAGTGGAGAATACCCCTTTGGGTTGGATCAAATGAAGAATATTTCCTTAAATGTGAGAGGCCTGGGAGGGAAGGCCAAAATATTTTCTGTGAAATAGTTGATGGACTTGAAAATTTGGACGTTATATTATTGCAAGAGTTGATGTGTTAGTCTCGATGCTTCAAAATATTTTGGTTAGTGGAATTTTTTGGCGATTGATTCAGAGAGTAACTAGGGTGGGCTGGTGTTTGGGTTTAATAATAATTGTGTGGTGAAAGTCTCTTTTAACTATTCATTTAGGTATTGGGGTGGATATTTTCTCAAAATATCTAGAATTTCATCTTTCGATCTTAAATATTTAATATCCTTATGAGAATCGACAGGTGCTTTGGGAAAATCTTTGTCGAATGAGGTGTATTCAAGTCCAGAAATTTTTTTTTGGGGGGGGTGGGGGATTTCAATCCGATATTATCAGGTAAGGAGGTTTGGGTATAGTCTACTAGAGAGGACCTATTAGCTCCTTTTTTTCTAGATAAATTTGAGGTGGATGGTTGGGTGGATGGGGAACCTTCTTAGATTCCCCTGACTTGGTGTAATAAGTGAGTAGGTGTAAAGGGGGTTTCCAAGCGGTTGGAATGATTTCTAATCCATGAACATCTTATGGATATTGCGAGGTTTGTCTGTTCTTGGGTTGGTCATAATTTTTTCGGACCATTTTTTGATTTTCTTAGAAATAGGTAGTTGAGAGTCCAAGCCAAGCCCCCCCTTTAAATTTAACTCTAGTTGGTCATCTGATCTTGAAATTCAAAACATACTAAAAGAGACATGCGTTCATGTTAGGGAAGTAGACAAGATGAGTTTAGGGGAGCAATTTGCAAATTCCTTGAGAAGACTCAAAGAGAAAATTGCAGGATGGGGGAGAGGACATCATCTAAAGAGGGATGAAAATATAGTAGTAGTAGAAGGTTAGCTAGATCATTTATTTTTTGCTCATCCTGATGGCCTGTTCTCAAAGGAGGAAAAAAAATACCGTGGAATCATAACAAAAAAAGAGGCTTTATTGAGGGATAAATAAATTGAGTGGTTTCTCAAGAGTCGAGCCTTATGGTTGGCGACATGAGATCATAATTCTTTTTTTTTCCATAAATTTTCAAAACATCGAAAGAATTAGAATTCAATTTGGGAATTGTAGGATGAGATAAGACATTTGATCCATGATTTCCACAATTTTTCTAGATTGGCTATTGGCTATTGGAAATTTCAAATCCTTGTTTACATACCTCAGGTGTGCAAATATTTGAGAAACCTTGCAACTGATAGGAAAATATCCTCGCATGGTGGAGGAAGAAGAGAACCAATAACTTTTTAAGCTGGTTCGAAGGAGGATTTGTTAGCGGATCTTGGGTTATTTCAAAGAGATAAAAGTACTATCCTAGATGGTTGGCTGATTGAATTCTTTGATGCTGTTGAAAAGGATCTACTTAAAGTGGTGGAGTAGGTTAGGTTTTTAGAGAAAATGTCAGACAGTCTTAATACAACCTTCTTGGCACTTATTATGAAATTGGATCACCCCATGTCTTTCGAGGAGTTCCAACCAATATCATTATGCAATAGTATCTACAAATTAATAGCTAAGTTCATTGCAATGAGGATCAAGTCAATTTTGTCTAGGGCAATTTCATAGGAGCAATTTTCTGAAAGGGAGATCGATCCATGAAGCAATTGGTTCAACTTAGGAAGGCCTCCACGCTATGAATATTGAGAAACAATCGGTGGCTATTCTTAAGATTGATCTATCTAAGGCATCAGATAAATTCGTATGGTTCTTTTGGAGGCTTCTGTTGCTCCATATCAGGAAGTTCAATTTTGAAATGCTAAGTTGGATTATGGGATGTGTGGTTTCTTCTTCCTTTGTTGTTCTGATAAATAACTTTGGATTTGCTTTTTTTAAGCCTACTCGAGGGTTGAGACAAAGTTGCATGTTGTCTCTCTATCTGTTTCTTTTGATTATGGAAGGTTGAGTAGGTTATTTTTGAGGAAATGCACATAAGAAGGATAAATGGTATCCCTTTTTCAGGGAAGGAAAATTTGACTCATTTATTATTTGTGGATGATATTCTTCTATTATGTATGTAGTTTGTCCTTGAATGTCAATGATATCAATAAGTGATAGCCTTATTCTGCAAGGCTACGAGCATGCAAATTAATGAAATGAAATAAGATTTATATAGTTTGCACGAGCTTGAGTCTCAATGGGCCTTCTGGACACAGTATTTTCCTTTTGACCAACATAATTTGGAAGAGTGAACGAGTTTCTGGGATTCAATCTAAAACTTGACAAGTATGGAAAGGTGGACTAGTTGCAGTTAGTTGCATGGATTGAATCAAGGATTAATTGTTGGTGCAACCAGTGGATCTCCTAAGGGGAGATTGGTCGTGATAAAATTAGTTATAGAGGCTATGCCAATTTATTGGCATCTGTTGGCTCACATCCCTAGAGCCATCTTGGATAAGATAAGACAATTTTGTTTTAATTTCCTATGGAAGGGTTGTAGTGAATATTTGGGAAGCCATATTGATAATTGGAATATTATAGCTTCCTCTGAAGATTGTATAGGGCGGGGTCTGGAGAATATATTCTCATTCAATTAGGTCCTCACTACAAAATCTCAGTGGAATTTTATATCCAGAGATAGCTTATGGAAGACAATATCATTGGAAAAATAGTTAGCTTTGGTCTCCATCATCGATTGTATCAATACGTGCGTAAAATATATTCATCATCTATCCAATCATTGGAAATAAATGAAGTAGGCCTTCCCTATCATTGGTCACCATCTGGTGTGGAGAGTTGGTGCTAGTAAGGAAGTTTTGGTTGGTTTTGATGCCATAATGAGATGTAGGGTGCAAATGAGACTCCCTCTAAATTTGATTAGATATTTCCAAGTTCAAGGACATTGTACACTTGATAGATTTACAAGATCCCTTTCTAATGACTTACGGTATCAAAGTTGGCTGAAGGTAGATGAATTGGGATTGGATGAATGGAAAGCTCAGTGGGAGCATTACTGTCAAGAATTATTGCAAGGACACATTTAGATCAAATTTGAGCCTGATTCTTTGTCCTGGAGTTTTAAATTGGTAAGAGGTGCTTATTTGGATCAATTGCGGTACTTATATTTGATAGTGAGAGAAGATCGCAAATCAAAGTGGTGGTGGGGGAGGCTATGGAAAGTGGCGGCACCCCCAAAAAGCATTCTCCACCTGTGGTTGTTATCATGTGTTAACTTGAGATTGAATGCAAAAGCGTAATAAGTATGGGCCATGAATTTGTATGCTTTATAGAGAATTCGAGGAATTGAATGTACATATTTTCATTAGATGCAAATTTGTTTAGCAGTTATGGAAGGACGTTGAAGTCCAACATAAATTAAAAGGTCCTTGGTCAAGTCATTCAATGGAGGATCGCTTTAGGAAGTTCTTCATAAAAAGTGAACTAAAGTCCTTTAGATCTCTTACTTATTTAGTGACTTGGGGGTATGGTTAGCTCATAGCCAAATAGCCTTTGAGGTTTGGGTTCCTCCAACTCTACAATTTTATTCTCAGGTAAACTCGTTGTTTCAAGATTATCGTCTTCTTGTTCATCCATCAAGAGAGAGAGTTTTTAAGTAGCTTGTTATTGATTAAGGCATATCCTTGGTCCTTTTTTGATGGTGCCTGTCAAGGCGAGGCCCATTTATGTGGCTTTGGTTTTGAAATTTAATGTTCGAACGACGACTATTTTTATGGAAAAGGGTCAATTGGTCAAGGTTCGAATAACTCGGAAGAACTTCAAGCACTTTTGCATATGTTTCAAAAGTCTATAGAGATGGAATTGAGGGAGTTACAAGTTTATGGGAGATTCATTTTTTGTCATAAACTGGATGAATGAATTAACAAATGTTCAGGATATTGATTTTATTCATTTAACAAGCAGGCTAAATATGGTCAATGGAACTTTCCTAAAAATTAGCTTTCAACATGATTACCGAGAACACAATGAAATAGATGATTGACTCTCAAAACATGCAATGGAAATGCATTTGGGTTCAATTTGCATTGAGGAGTTTAGAGGGGGGGACATTGAACTCCTCCTAAACAAACCTTCCTTGATATATTACAAACTCAAAATTGAAAGATGTGTAATTTTGTCAATTTTGTGTAGGAAAAGTGATATTCATAATGTAACTTTGATTGCTGGTAAGACGTAGAGCTAAATAACTCTATGTTTTTTTGGTTGTGCCTATTGGCACCCCAAGGTTGTATTTTCTACCGTAATGAATAGAAAGTAAATTTTTTTATTGGAAAAAAACATATGCTTGGAAAATACAAACGTTTAAGAATTAAAAAGAAAAAATCTAATCATAGGTATGATTTTTTTTTGTTTGCTAGTTTGTCTGTGACTTGTAGGACTAACCTGTGGTCTAAGAAACTATGAACCAAGGGCATCTAAGCTGTCAAAATCATCTGAGGATCGCACCTGGCGTAGACCACACTAACCCTTAACATGGTTGGATTTAAGTGTCTCCTCTTGACTACATTGTAGGGTTTGAACTTGAATCACCATACATATGAGGCTCGTCAAAACCAACTATGCTTGTGGGATTTGTTTACTCATAAGTATGAATTCATTTTAACCCATAAAATTATTAAAATTACAAGATACAAACCTCTTTGCAATTAAGATGTATAATATTAGAGTTGTGTAAAATGTTTTAGACTTTCTGAATTATTATCAATGAATGGGTAGTTTAATCTTTAATTAAATCTTACTTTTTATTGTTAAAATTTTCTTTTTATTGAATACTTGTGTTACATTGGAATCCTACATTCTTAACAACTTATATCTATAATTCTATATAGATTTCGACAAAAATAAGAAAAAATGACCAGAAAAGTGGTTGAAATCTTTATCGTGAAATTGTTAAAATGGTTATATTTATATTGAAAGAGAAGATAATTTGATATAGATAGATTTACAATATTTAATATTTTAAAGTTAATTTTTATAGAAATATATTTTTTAATGTTTTATAAATAAATTTTAATATTTATTTATTTATTATTATTTTTTCATGTGGTTTACACTTAAAAGTTTTAATGTTTTATAAATAAATTTTAATATTTATTTATTTATTATTATTATTTTATGTGTTACACTTAAAACTTTTAATGTTTTATAAATAATTTTAAATTTATTGATTTATTATTATTATTTTTATGTGGTTCATATTTTGGAGCTCTGGGATGTTACATCCATTGTATTTTTGTGCTACTTTTTGAGGATTATGGGAAGTATGAACATTGTCTAAACAAGGGTGGTTTAATTAAGAATTCAACATGTCACTTACAAGGAATTGAACTTAGGTGAGGAGGTTATCAATTAGTGTTCCCAACCACCTAAGCTACATCCAATGGAAAAATAAATCTTAATATTTATATGTAAATATTTAAAATATAAATATAATCTTTTTTTTTTGCAACTCTGCAACAATATATATTAAAAAAGAGGACCAAAAGTTACATGATTGCGTACAAGTCTAGGCGGTTTGAGGTGGTGAAACCAACACCCCAGATGATCAAAAATACTTAGAAGTCTAGTATCATTACAAAAAAGACCTGTACAAGGATACCAGGTCAGATGGGAGTCCTTTCTTAACAGACAGTGAAACAAACCATACCAAAAAATAGATTGTAGAGCCTATATAAACAAAAACACTGGAAATCGCAGCAAGAGCTTGGGACAGCCAAAGCTAACCTATGTGCTTGCATTTGCATTCCGATGAATCAGGTTCTCTTCCAAAATTAGGCAGCTGCTGAAGAAATATTCATCCCATCCTTGGGGAGGGAGCTTAGGCAACGAAGGTTTCATTTTTTGGCAGGGGGAGGCCCCCCTCTCTGTCTTCTGGACGCGCTTGAAGTGCAAAGGAGTGATGGTATTCAGAACATGAAAGGTGGCCAAGAGGGGAGGATCCTTCGGAATGGTCTTAGGCGGAAATCCTGCGGAGAGCTCCTATCTTTGGAAGTCAGCTCAGCTCCAGAGGTGGTTGAGACCGCTCTAGACTATGCGACCCCTTCAGCAACGAAGACCTCTCTATTCTTACCAGGCAAAACTTTCCCTAAACCTTCACGTAAGATGGTGCAACGCTGCATGGAGTATTTTCCTCCAGCGAAGCTGTAGTCCAAGCTCACTAAATTTTCATCCAGGTGCACCAGGTTGGCCCTTATGTCAAGTATATAGGCTTTTGCAATGTTCCAGTTGGAAATCATCTCCTCAACTAGAGTTCCCATCATATTTTTTACTAGCCAGTAGTAATTGATTTGGTTCCTGTGGCTACCAGAGGCAAGCATTTCTGCAACCCTGCTAGATTCCCAGATGTCTATCAAGCAAAGGATAGGACCAAAGACATTATCAACATATCCACTAATAGAGGTTTTTTCCTTTCTCGGTTGATCAGCTCCACGCCCGACGCCATTCCCTGCACCTCTTTTGGAGGTTCCACGTGGTCTAGGAATTCTAAAAATGTCGACCACCCATACTGTAAACTGCTGAGCCGAGCACCCGACTTCACTGTTTTGGATGCGAATGCAAATGAGGGTGGTGAAGATCCCGTTCATCATAACAAGAGTCTTGGAGAAGGGGCCCAAAGGAGTCACACAAGGGAGCTCCATGAGCCAGCCTACAGATTTAATGAGAGTGGACATTCCTATCCGAATTCAGGTGCTCCCACACTGGAGCAATAATTGCGGCCTCTTCTGCAATCCCATAGATCCAATCCCTATTAAATACCTCATGTGTACTCGTGCCAACAAGCTCAAGTTAGAACATGTGCTGCATGCTTGAGCCATGAATCCACAGCCCGCAACCACCTGTAGGCTGGTCAAGGGTGACATCCACATTCGGAGAAAATATAAATATAATCTTAATGTAAATATAATTTAAAAATTATATATATATATATATAATTTAAAACATATGAAATTTAACTAATGTTTAATTAAAAATAATTAAAAAACGTAAAATCTCAATTTATATTAAAATGAGAGAGAATATTATCACACTTGAAACTTTCAAACTTATAAAAGTTTTAATTGAAAATAACGAATTCTTCCAAATAATTGCAAATAACACCTTCTACCAAATAATAAATATAACATAATGACGATTATTATTATTATTATTATTTATTTATAAATTAGTTTTCATTTAACAAAGACGTTCATCATGGTTGAGTATTTATGTTTATTTTTAAAAATTAAATAAATATTAATTTAAAACATATTCACTCCATATACATATATTAGTATTATAAAAAGATAGAAATTGGTTTATTTGTCATTTTATTAGGGGAGATAATTTTATTATTATTATTAAATATTGAAATTGATTTATTTATCATTTTATTAAGGGAGATAATTGAAATCTTATTCTCTAACTAGTGGTGATGAGCTTGTTCGGATTCACAAAACTCTTTAATGATTTGGGAATTGGAAACAATATATTTCATAAAGTGCACTTTCTTTTTCCTCAAAACTGCTAACACTCGTATAATTTTGATAATATCATTAAAATCCTCAAAAAAGGTATATGTTGAACATTGGTTGTCATTGATGTTAATTTATTCAGTTAATCGTCGTTGATGTCAAAGAGGATTCAATATTCAAGAGCTAGTTTGAAGAAATATTTGAAAGTCACTTTGAAGAAGAATATTTTTGTGCCAGTTTAAAGAAGTACCTGCAAGATTATATGGATGCCAGTTTGGAGAAGTATAACCAAAAGTGCATCCAGTATGAAGAAACATAGTTAGAGGTACATCAAGCATCTCCAGCTTGAAGAAGTACATAAGGAATACATTTAGTAGATATGGTACATGTGCAGGTCTCAAGTCCAGCCAATCATAGTCCTTCAAGGTAAAATCCAAAGGATTGGTTGGACAAATGTTCGAAAGTGCACAAGCAAGCCAAAGGATTGGACAGACAAGGTTGGGGAGTGCACAGGAAAGTCAAAGTGTTGATTGGACAACTGTTCGAGAGCACTAGTAAGCCAAAGAGTTGATTGGACAAAGTTCAGGAGTGCGCAAGCAGATTGGAATGAGCAATGGTCGAACAATTATGCAAATCCCGAAAGCATGCAAGAATCACCAATTGGAAGATGCTTTCAGTTGTTGAAGCACGCACAAGTGCCAAGAAGGGTGTGGTGGTTGAAGATATCATATGCACAAATTACATAGGAAATGATACATCAAGGGTGCAAGAGCACAACGTGAGGGTAAAAGTCCCACTAAGTCAAGGACCATGTATGCACAAGACCCACAAGAGATGACACCTTAGCGGTGCAGAACATGACAAGTGGAAAAAGCAAGAATCTTGAAGCAAAGAAGAAGGAAAGCCACAACCAATTTCCAAACATACAACCCATGCATGACAAGTATAAATAAGAAGCAAGTTGGAGATTTGAAGTAATCTTGATATCAAGGATGAAGGGGTTGTAAGTGGAATGCTGGAAGATATACATTTATAATACTTGGTGCATCAAGGGCTCGTGGAACTAGAACAACATGATCTAGCAGAGAGCTGAGTGTGCACAAGCAGAGGAATGGAATAGATGATGGTGCGCATAATGATGGTGTAGATTTGTGACGGTTGCACATAGATAGAAAGGAATAATTACAGAATATGCACAAGTGAGTTAGGACTAAATGACAATATCGCATACAACATGCAGACAGTCACAGATGTTCTAAGACAGAAGCATAGAGACATATATGAAGTATATCTTGTGATGCACAAAGTATTTTTTCTGACGCACTATGACTAAGTTGATGTGTGCAAAGTAAGGTAGTCCATCAGATGCAAAAACACATAGTTGCAACACAGTGATAGATGCATGTAATGATGAGGATGATATGAGACAAGTGCATTAAATAGAAAGGACGAATCATATGATGCACAGAAGGTTGCAGATTGTCTAAATACTGTTGCACCCAAATAAAATGAACACATCTTAGAAGGTGCACAGTGCCATCTGATACTGATGCGCAGAATCAGAACAACATGTTATCAGTTGAGAGAGAAGATTCACATTAATAGAAGGGAACATTGAACCTTGGTGCAAACCGCAGAAGTTGATGAAGCAGCACATAGTATATGAAGTGCGATGTCAGTTGAAGTGAAGTGTTAAGTGGGAAGTCAAGTGATGTATGCATCACAGTGACAACAATATTACAACATACAAAAGGTGCACACATCATAAGGAAGAATAAAATATTTGAAGTTTGCGCGTATTAGAAGTTCAGCTATGCAATACCTTATTCTTATATATCTGGGCGACATGATGGGGCAAGGAGTAGGAGGTCAGTGCTTCCTTCCAGTTGGCATTGGAGAAATCAGGGAGTTGTAGCTTCCTTAAGGTCGGTGCCTGTAAAACTAGGGGGTTGGTGCCTCCTTCTAGTTGGTGCTAGAGAAATTAGGAAGTCAGTGCTTCCTCGAATTTAATCTTTTCATTATAAAAGAGCATTCAATGGTTTTCTCCCGTTTGGGTTTCCATGTAAAAATTCTGTGTGTTCTGTATTTTTTGTTTTTGGTGCATATGTGGATGAATGTTATTTTTATGGTGGATGCATAATTAAAGTTTATATTAATCAGTTAAGAAGTTAAAAACTACTCATAACTGGGATAATATTTATTCACCCCCCCTCTTAGTATTAAATAGTTTCCAACAATTGGTATTAGAGCGGGTGTCTTCAGTAAAAACTTAACATATGGAAGATTGACCCATGCAAAGTTATGGACAAGCAGGAAGCTCTCTCCACCAACATAGCACCAAGGTGTGATGGCACCAACTACACCTTCTGGAAGGTCAGGATGGAAATGTATTTGCAATCTCTCGGAGTTGATGTCTGGTAGTCCATTTTGGATGGTTACAATGTTCCAGTAATTGCACCAGTTGATCTAGCCGAGAAGAGACTCTACGAATGCAATGCTAGATACAAAAACACATTGCTATGTGGGTTAATGGACATTGAATTTATTAGTGTCATGCATTGCGCCTCAACCAAGGAGGTATGGGATAAGCTCAGAGGTATCCATGAAGGTGATGAGAAAATAAAGAAGGCGAAGCTGCAGAACTACTTTGGGTTATATGAATCCTTGAAAATGAAAGATGAAAGAACATTGATTCTTACTTCTTGAGAGTTGAGGAGATAATTAATTCTATCAAAAGTCTTGGAGTGACTCTAGAATACAAATCAGTAGTACAGAATATATTGAGAACCCTTCCTTCAATATTTAATGCAAAGGTATCTGTGTTAGAATATAGATCCAATCTTGTAGACATGAAGAAGGATGAGCTTCATGGGACCTTGATTGCATATGAGATAAGAACCAAGAAATAAAATCCCATCAGAAAAGAAGTGGCCTTTAAAGCCACTGGAAAGGCTAAGCATGACCATGACAAGGAATCTTGCAATGAATCAGATGAAGAGGAGTCAAAATTCGTAAGGAAGATGAAAAGCGGACATGGTAAGTATAAAAACAAATTACCTTTCAAATTATTTAAATGTGGAGGAATAAGCCACTTTGCTTCTAAGTGTCCATACAAGGAATATGGATATAGTAACAGTGAGGAAGAAGGCAATCCCCATGAACGAAGAACAACGTGCACTCAGAACAGACCAAAGACTAAAAAGAAAGTTCCAAAGCAGAGGAAGAGTCTGTATACTGAGGAAGAAAACAATGTGTCCGAAGAAAGTGAGTGCGACGAGAAGCCAAAAGAAGTACTATTCATGGCCTTTTTGGAAGAAGAAATCAATGATGAAAATAAGAAGAGTTGTCCATCAATCAAGAAGAGCACACCAGTTGTGCAAAAGCAAACCAGGATCACTAGAAAAGTATTTCTTTAGTGGATCCTTCAATACACCTTCAAATCATGTCGCATATATTAAAACTGATAGTCAATAAGAGGAAGAAGAAGCTGCAGAAGTTGATTGGGAAGGTGAGTTGGTTAGTGCATTAGATGAATTGAAGAAGTCAAGAAATAAGGATAGGCTCTTGCAGGACCAAATATCAAGGTATGAAGAACATGATAAGATAGCTAAAGAGTTTCAAGAGTCTTTTGATAAATAAGTTTTTGAAAATGTGATGTGCTATGAAAAAGAATTGAATTGTGTAGTCGACAAGGTCAAAGTGCTTGAAGAAGAGAAACTTACATTTAATGCTTCTTTGGAAGAAATAACACAGAAAAATAAGATGCTGGCAAGTCAGATTGAACTAAAGGATAGAGATATATCTTGCTTAGAAGGAAAGTTGATTGAGATAAAGGGAAAGAAACAAGTTCAAGATCCAATCATAGATAACATTCCAAATTGCGCACATCCAAGAAGTAACAAGACTGATTTTGAAGATGAAGTGAAGAACAAGTTAAAAGGCAACACATCAATTCTGAACAAAATTTTGAATGATCATAGATCACCCGAAGACAAGTTAGGTATTGGTTATGAAAGAACATTTAGGAAGGCCTGCGATAGTGAACATCATTCAAATCAAGTGAAGTATTTTAGGTATGGCAATTCCTTCAATGATTACAACTCTCTTCATTATACTAACCGAAGTAGGATCATGAAGTGTGCAAGGTGCAATCATGCTGGTCATATTACAAAGTATTGCTAAACTATGATATGTTATGCATGTGATGGATTTGGACATAGTAAATTGTCCTGATGAAAACATGTTGCGCAAAGAAAATCACAATACAAGGTTCAATAGGGAAGACAGTCAAGCGCAGAATCATAATAGAAGTGCACACTTGAAAACTTGGGTAAGGAAATATCCTAAAAATGCACAAACGAAAGTTGACAATCCAAGTACATCTAAAGCAACAAGCAATTGCTGCCCCTCTTGGTGATATCCAAGAGATTGAGTGCGATCCTTGAATTCGACACGATGCATCTTAGGAATTCAAGGAGTATGTTAGTAAAGATTATGGTTTGAAAATGTCTATCGCATAGATTATTAAAGTTGCAAAAGGTTATATGTGTTAAGTTGGATTGTAGCAGAAAATATCTTCAGTATTACAGACGAGCAAATATGTATGCATATTTAGTTAGTTGCTAAGTTATGTTGAAGACAAGATAGTGCACAAAAGGAACATACATGTGATGGAATGAAAGGAAAAGTACAACCAAAGAGTATTGTGATGTAAAACATGTGTATTCACAAAAATATAGATACATAAATGTGTATTGTATTATATTCAAAATCGGTGTTTTTACAAAATGCATGAGTCGTGTTCAAAATCGAACATCAAAAGAGACTTCATGCTGAGAACAATAGGACGAGCTGTATTAGGAAAAATTGTGAATCACAGAGTAATTCAAAACTTCAAATCAAGATCCATCTCTGTGTCTTGTTGTTGTGAGAGTCAAAGATCCAGATCCATCAGAACCAACTCGTTACACTTAGACATTGACTAAAAAGTAAGAAGTTGCAGAGTTGTAGACGATGATTGTCCATAAGGATTCTAATTTCGAATTGAATTCATCTCATCAAGAATTCGTTGTTGTTGTCGCTCTAGGATGTCGGCCTAGTTGCTCAGATTAGTCAATATTTCCATGTGGATCTGTTTCACCCACGACTGAGCATATAGGTGATTAAATTCAGACTCCTCCATTTGGCCCTGCCAAATTCCCATGTCGACTCTTAAATGAGTGAACTCTTAATGATGCGACTGTACAACAAGGTGCACATTGTCAAGAGAATCGTTCATTTTCTTGTATAAGGAATCCATGGCGCTAGAAAAGATGAAATACCAGGAAGCAGTGCGATGTAGAGCAATACGACAGAGGAACAAAGGTGATGAAACAGACATTTGAATGACAATTTTCATGCATGTGGAATTAAGGTGAAGAGATGTGTAGTAAATCGCATTCAAGTCCGCACAATCTGAAGCGTATTATGGATTTGCCAAAATTAAATGCTAGAGTTAGTGAATCTAGGAAGAAGTACAAAAAGCGGAAATATATTTCATTGCTCTGTGCGACGAATGATGTTTCCCTAAAAGTTCAAGTACAGATGCAACATGTTGTAGTTTCCACACGAATTGGTTGTCATATCCTTTTATTGCCAAGCTGGATGATAGGTGAAAAACGTGCCATATATTTGGTCATCATGGCAAGGGATGCAAAGTCATTAAAGGAAATGAGGCTTGGCGACAATGCAGTAAATGCAATGTATGGAACAATCAGACGCATAAGGAAATCAACAGGAAAAATAGTATGGAGAATTGTGCAGTTGGTACATCAGGAAGAATGCATGAAGATCTGCACAAATAATGATGAAGGATTGTGACAGGAACATGAGATCAAGAAACCAACAATACAGGGAGAGTGTATCTAATATGACTATGAAAACAATGTACAGATTGCAAGGTATCAGCACAAAAATTTAAGCAAAAGAATGAATCATAAAGACAGGGGGAGTTATCCCAGCTAGTAGATCAATGAAGGCTAGTGCAAAACATAAGAAAGAGGTAGAACCAATAATTGCGCACATATGGAACCTATTTGCCATTGATATCAAAGGGGGAGTAAGAGAATGAAGCTGATCATGATCATGAAGCATGTGAAAGTCCAGCGGAGAAATAACATGAAGTTGATCATGATCACGAAGCATGCAACATCATAGCAAGAAAGAGCATGAAGCTGATCATGAATCATGCAACAACGTAGGGAGAAAGTGCATGAAGTTGATCACGAATCATGCAGTAGTGCAACAAAGAAAGAACATGAATTTGATCATTAAAGAGAATGAAGCTGATCATGAAGCATGAAACAGAGAAATGAGAATGATCATAAAGCATGCAATCTGTACAAAAGTAATAGAAAGCAGAAGAAGCATTGAAAACCTAATGCGCAGATGTCAAAGGTTCAAACCGACAAAGAACACAAGGGGAGTACTAGACAAGTATAAGTGAAGCATACAAACTTCAGAAGATGATTATGCATAGGAGATGATTATGCACAAATTCATAAGGTGTTGACATCAATGTCAAATGGGGAGATTGTTGAACTTTGATTGTCATTGATGTCAACTAATTTAGTTAATAGTCATTGATGTCAAAGAGGATTCAGTATTCCTGAGTTAGTTTGAAGAAATATATGAAATCCACTTTGAAGAAGAATATTTCATGCCAGTTTAAAGAAGTATCTGAAAGAGTATATGGATGCCAGTTTCAAGAAGTATATCCAGAAGTGCATCCAGTTTGAAGAAGTATATCCAGAGGTACATCAAGCATATCCAGTTTGAATAAGTACATAAGGAATACATTCAGTACATATGGTACATGTGCAGGTCTCAAGTCCAACCAGTCATAGTCCTTCAAGGTAAAATCCAAAGGATTGGTTGGACAAATGTTTGGAAGTGCGCAAGCAAGCCAAAGGACTGGTTGGACCGAGGTTGGGGAGTGCGTAGGCAAGTCAAAGTGTTGATTGGAAAACTATTCGAGAGAGCCAGTAAGCCAAAGAGTCGATTGGAAAAAGTTTGGGAGTGAACAAGTAACTTGGAACAAGCAATGGTCAAACAGTTATGCAAATCCCCAAACCCGCAACAATCGAAAGATGATTTCAGTTGTTGAAGCGCCCAAAAGTACCAAGAAGGGTGTGGCACTTGAAGATATCATATGCGCAAATTCCACAAGCAATGATACATCAAGGGCGCAAGACCACAATGTGAGGGTAAAAGTTCCACTAAGTCAAGGACCATGTATGCAAAAGACCCATAAGAGATGACACCTTAGGGGCGCAGAATATTACAAGTGGCAGAAGCAAGAACCGTGAACCAAAGAATAAGGAAAGCCACAACCAACTTGTGGACATACAATCCGTGCAGGACAAGTATAAATAAGAAGCAAGTTGGATATTTGAAGTAAGCTTGATAGCAAGGATGAAGGGGTTGTAAGTGGAAAGCTGGAAGATATAGATTTATAATACTCAAGACATCGAGGGCTCGTGGAACTAGAACATCATGATCTAGTAGAGATCCGAGTGTGCACAAGCAGAGGAATGGAATAGTTGATGGTGTGCAAAATGATACTGTAGATCTGTAATGGTTGCACTAAGACAGAAAGGAAGAATTACAGAAGATGCACAAGTGCATGAGGAATGAATGATAGTATCATAGACAACACGCAGACAATCACAGATGTTCTAAGACAAAAGCACAGATACAGATCTGAAGTATATCTTGTGATGCGAAAAGTAGTTTTTTCTGGCATGTTATAACTAAGTTGATGTGTGCAAATTAAGACAGTCCATCAAATGTGAAAACACAGAGGTGCAACACAGTGATTTATGAGCATCATGATGAGGATGATCTGAGACAAGTGCATTAAATAGAAAGGACGAATCATATAATGCACAAAAGGTCATAGATTGTCTAAAGACTATTGTACCCAACTATAAATAACACATCTTAGAAGGTGCACAGTTCCATCTGATACTGATGCGTAGAATCAAAACAATGGGTTATCCTTTGATGCGCAATATCAATTGAGAGAGCAGATTCGTAGTAATAGAAGTGAACATTGAACCTTGGAGCATACTGCAGAAGTTGATGAAGCAACACACAATATATGAAGTGCGACATTAGTTGAATTGAAGTGTTAAGTGAGAATTCAAATGATGTATGCATCATATTGACAACAATATTACAACATACAAAAGGTGCGCAAAGCAGAAGGAACATTAAAAGATATTAAGCGTGCACGTATCAAAATTTCAGCAATGCAATACCTTATTCTTATATATCTGGGTGGCGGGACTAGGCAAGGAGCAGGGGGTCGGTGCCTCCTTCCAGTCGGTGCTAGAGAACTCATGGATTTGTAGCTTCCTTCAGGTTGGTGCCTGTAAAACCATGGGGTTGGTGCTAAAGAACTTAGGAAATCGATGCTTCCTAAAATGTAATCTTTTCATTATAAAAGAGAATTCCGTGATTTTCTCCCATTTGGATTTCCACGTAAAAATTATGTATGTTCTATGTTCTATGTTTTTAGTGCATATATGGATGAATGCTATATTTATGATGGATGCAAACTATCTAACTTTTTTGAACTCATTTAATCTCATAAAAATACAAAACAAGGGATACTCTCATAGTAAGATTTCTTTGCAATAAATTATATATTAATTTATCCAACAACCTCACAAAAATACAATACAAAGGTATACTCTCATATTCAATGTTCTTTACCATAAATTATATATTGATTTATTCAACCACTACCTCACCCATTGCTTTTGTCGTAACCATTGTATTGTTACAATTGCATTTATTATGACAACTACATTGTACTGTTTCTTTTCTTGAGATCATTCATACTCTTGCTTCAAGTCATTATTTCAACTTCCAATGTGTTGGATGGTTTGATGCAAAGTAGAGTGATAGAAGTTTTCCTAGTTCTAATGGTTTTCTCTTGATTTCAATGTTGATCACCAACAACCTCACCTCACTTGCATATGTTTAATGTGGATTTTTTTTTAGTTTTTATTTCTTATGCATGATAAGATACGAGTACTATTTGAATAGGAAAATCTCATTTTTAAAGATGAATGAGTGGTTGTTTATATTTTATCTTTGAATCCTTTTCGCTCTCTAATTTTCTACTACCCGCTATAAATATTGATATAGATGCTATAAAGGACACTATTTTTTTCTTATAAGATCCCTCGGTTCTTTAGATTAGTAGTTAAGTATTTCAAACAGCTAAGTATCCATCTTTTTCCATGCTTTTCAAACCCGTGTTCATAGAGTAATTCATAAAGTAAGGATCAATACAAAACCACTATAAAACAATCATTCTTAACAAATTGTCATAGGTATTGAAATATATTGTATCTCTAGTTTAGGTCCAACTATAATTTGAACATGGTATTTAAGTATTAAGCTCTTGATATGCTTAGCAAGTCTTATAAATATCAACAATGACCTATTGAGAGTTTGTCTCGAAGGGGTAAAGAGCACTTGTATAAAGTATATTCAAATGGTCTAGATTCAACTCTAAACTAAATATGGGAACTTTATTTGCATTATGGCTAATTCAACACTAGTATTTGATTCTAACACTAAGGCCATGCATTATAGTAACCTAATATTGCATAATTATCTACCAAAATAGCCAATTACAAACACCATATATTAGCTTGAGAACTGGAGAACTCGTTCAAACCATTTCTTTACAAAATTGGGACCTCTCATGAAAAAATATTAATTCAGTAAGAGCCAAATTCCAAACATTGATATGATATCTATACAACTATGTAAATAAACTAAAAACCTAAGAATAGTTAACAAGATCATCACCATGACACATGCATAATTGATTTAGATAGTTATATAAAGCTTTTATGAGTTTTTCCAACAAGATAATCACCACAACACATGCATGAATGATTTAGATGATATATAAAGCTTCTATGAGTTTTTCCAGATGAAAGTGGTCTAAAATAATTCGTTATGGCTTTTGGAATATAAAAATGTACTGTTATAAAGCAAAAAAATGATCTATTTTATTTATGATTGAATTCATTGATATATGAAGCATTGCTATATACATTACCTACTACTACTACCACTACCTAGCTGACAACATTAGTAGCAACATTTGAATTATCTATATAAGTAGTTGTTCTAGTGTAATATCACGGTTTTAACTTTTGGAATAATATGAACCTGAGTTTGTATACATACTTAGATACTTTTCATAGACATTTTTGTTATTATTCTTTAATATACCATGAAATAGAGATACCATGGTCACGGTAAATAATTATGGACTTAGATATTTTGCAATTAATAAAAGAACCAATAGCGATTGACCATGCCTAGCATCTAAAGGGGATATGTGTAATGTACCCAGGGAGGTTCCCAAGGGGATAATGTTATGTTTTGAGGTCATCTCTATTAAATAAGGCTCATGAAGTAGATGTAGTGTGAAAAAAAAAAACTTATAAGAATGAGCCTTCATACAATTATTGCTTTTCACACTACATCTATTTCATGGGCCTTATTTAATAGACATGGCCTCAATACATAGCATTATACCCTTGGGTACCTCCCTAGGTACTCCATATTACCCTCCCTAGCCACATTACACTATGATACCACAAGAGAGGAATGGTAAGGGGGTCTAAGGGAACACTAGTGTGCCTTATCCACCTTGCCATCACCCAAGCCCTTCACTCCTTTATGATGTTGAACTTAGCCTGTAGTTTAAATTGAGTGGACTTAGCCACCTCATTAATCTAGGAAATTGTCTCCTTCACCCTAGGAATTATCTTCCCTGCAATATTAGAACCAAGAAGAGTTGGATCAGGAGTGTCCTTGCCATTTTTCATGCATACAAAGACGGGAATTTCGAATCGGTAAGAGAAGGCTATTTTTGGATAGGTGTAGAGGAGAGAAGAGGGGAGTTTAACCCTGGAAAAAGGGGTTTCCATACTAAGGAACCTAATAGTCATCAAATGAAGCAATTAGAACCTTAGAAGAGCCAAGAATCAAGAAAAAAATGGAGTTAATGGACAATAGTATTGACCTTTCTATGCTCATAGTGAAAAGAATAAAAGGAAGAATTTGTAGCTATGTTGTGTGGGGTGGGTATTGTGCATGCCAAATAATTGGTCCAATTTAAGAACTTAGTAGTGGGATGCTTGGTAAATTTTTTCCTTTCTATTGAGATGGATAAATCAACTTGAGAATTTTGCATCATCCTCTTTTCCCCTGTAAGGACGTATCCAGGTCCCTAAATTCTTAATAAATTCTAAGTTGTTATAAATAATTTTTTGTCTTCATTTATCTGTTCATGTTTTGTTCTATGTTTTTCAAGGGTCATGTTCACTATACATCGGTGTAGGTAGGTATAAATAGATAAAAAACAATCTCTATTCTTCTTACAGTCATAAAATTAAGGAATGATACTTAGGAAAATACCTATAGGAGCTCTTTGCTTTGTCTTTGCAAGTTTAGATTCAAATTTGTCCATCTTCAGGAAACCAGAAAACTCAACTTCCCAAAAAAAATTGATACCCTTCCAACTAGGAGAGCCTCAGTGACTTCCTAGCTCCAAGAGACCATGTTTCTTGGATCCCTGAGCCCAAAACTTGAGTACAACCAACCCAACCAATTCAAATTCCCCCCTTAACAGAAATTCAGGCCTCCTATGCTGAATTTCTCATGTGATAGAATCCCCCTCCAAAGTCACTCTCCTCCTATCTATCCCCTTACCCCTTCACCGATTCCATCTCCCTTTCATTTAATATCGTACCCCCTTTCTTAATGTTTGAACTCCCTTGTCAAAGTTATTTAGACTCGAATATGGTTGCATTTATTACCAACAACAAAATATTTATTTTATTATTTAATAACCATGGTACCAATCACATGTGGCTTATCAACATTAATAACATTAATTTAATTCCTTGTTATTTGGGTCACCTACCATATTAATCACTTCATTGGAGAATAAGGTTCACCAACTTATTCGACATAAATTTCAACTTGATTTTTTTTTTTATATAAAACATAAATTATAATTAAGTTGTTAAATCCTTAATTAATACAAATACATAATTCAAAAACTTAAATTATAATGAATTACAAACAACACAATTACAATTATGATTCAATATAAATTACAATTACATTATTAAATACAAATATATAATCAACATATTATCAACTAATAATATGATTCAACCTAAGTTTTCACATCACAATTGTTTATTAACCAGCATAGATCCATCTTACACCCATATCTATCAAGCACCGAGAGGGATCCAATTTCTTGAGGTGTATTTCTTTTTTTTTAAATTTAAACTCAAGAAATTTGATATCTCTTGATTGATAGACCCTGGTTTAAGTTTTAAGTTTTTATTTTATAAACGAACATTGATTTTTCAAATACTTTTCATAATATTTTATTTTATGAGACAACATGGTTTTTTTTTAAATACTTTCATTAATTTTTTATTTTATGAGCCAACATGAATTTATTAATGGCTGACATAATAAAATTTATTACTTTTTGCTATTAGATGTAATGCTACATCACACATGTAATGGGACATGTAACGAGACACATACACGTTACAACATCTCCCCCATACTGGGCTGTAGAGCACCTCGTTTCACTCGGTGCAATAATAATATTACTTGATCATACTCAAATAAAACATTCGACGACATAGTTCAAATCATTATTTAACAAGCAATTATTAAATAACATAATTCTGACATTATCATTTAATTTAAAATTAAAACCTTAATTAAAAATTAAAAATTAATCAACCCTTACCATTTCAAGCTTTAGTTTATCATTTATTTAATTATGACCACTAATCAATAATCTACTTTAATCATAATTAATTAACCATTTATTAATAATTTAACATGATTGTATCAATTCACCATCAATTAAGTGATAAGTAATATTTAACTATTTATAATGCAATTATTCACAACCATCATGCATCAATACCCAATCGTAATAGTATAATAGGTAATTAATACAAGCATATATCGACGAGTTATGTAAGCATAGCTAATGCTTACGTTCATTGTGTAGGTACACCAACAGTACTCAACCACACATCACACAAGTTACTATGTGGTGATGCATACTTAAACATGAATCTGCAATGTCTAGCCATTTTCACTAACCCATATCATAACAATCTATGAAACAAGCATAACATAATGAGTTATGACACAAGAATCAAGCAAAGGTTTTTAACACACACACATAATTAATTAAGTATTCTCCCTACGAATTCAATGACATTCCTATCTGCCTACTTCATTTTATCTAATTTACAACTAACTTCCACATCCTATCCTTCTTGTGTTGGACTACCCTGGAGGGACAACTACATGACCTAACTTATAGTTAGAACCCATAAGAGGAAGTGTCGATTACATCAACCAAGCTTCCCCAGCATGTACCCACTAGTCATCATCACACACCTTGGGGAGCGCACCGTAGCACAACCCTCCCATGACTCTGGGTTTTGGAGGATAAACGGTGGGTAATGTCTCCACCCCTCCTATGGAACAAGGGTCTATCTCTACATCGACATAGTGACTGCATTGCGATGGTTGTACTCAGGTTTTGTCATCGAATAACCAATTTGGGAGGTTGAGTTTCCTAAAACCCTACACCTTCCCATGCATCATGATAATAAACTAATACTTATGCTAACAATAATGCATCACTTGCATACCATTTATATTTTGCAATTCATGTCTTTGAGGTACTTCCACCTTGTAGGACCCAACTACCATTTGGCTCTTTTAACTTGTAGGTTAGTTTCCAAACACAAGATCGAGAATATCGTGCAATCATTGACATGTATACATATTTCATTACTAATGAACAATAATGCAAATCATTTTTCTATGTAACATGCACCTGGTATCATATCCATACATTCAACATATAACTTTAACTTCATATCCACGCACCCATCATTTATTAAATTTGCATGTTAGATATGTGATCAAAACATGAACATAATTCATAATATTAACATCACACACATATATATAAATTCCACAAAATAATAAATCCATATGTCCACAGTGTCATTAAACTGATGAAGTTCCACAATAATAAGCAAATACAAACAGGTAATGATAATTTAGGTGATAAAGTCAAAACGGGGTATTACATACACCTACCCTTCGGGAAACTTCGTGCTGAAGTTATAATCAAAATAGTCTGGGAAAATCATGACACATGGTATTTGTGTCCTCCTAGGTAGCAGAAGCTAGGCTATACCTATCCCACTGGACCTTAACCTGGTCCACCAAACAGTGTTTGAGCGGTCTAACCTACAGTCTAATATATGTAATGGTTCAACCTTGATGGTCCCAGGCTCATCTAAAACCTGCAGTTCCTTCCAATTTATTTTATGAGACTCATCGGCTATATAATGTCATAAAACATATACATTAAAAACATTATAATTTTTATGCAAATGGGGTGGCAGTGCAAGATGATACATGACGGGTCCAAATTCCTCCAAAATTTCAAAGGGTCCTATAAATCGTGGTGGCAACTTTGTCCCTTTCCCAAATCAAATGCTACTTTTATTAGGTTTGATTCGTATGAAAACTGCATCCCCCAACTGATCTAGGATGATCTCAGAGTTTGATCAAAATGAAATTCTTCAAAAGTTGTAAATAATATTACAGACGTGTAGAGCTCGTCAACAACTTCCGGAAATGCTCATTTCGCGTGAAATAACTTTCAGACATAAAAGTTATTGAGTTTCAAAGATTGGGAAAACATGTAAAATTTGATGTAAAAAAGGGGAAAAAAGGGGGCCATGTGGCACACCCACAAGGTGCCACATGGCATGGACAAATCAACAGTATTGACACGTGGCATCCCCACAGGGTTCCATGTGGACATGTTACAATGACATGGATTACACATGGACCAATCAAGGACTGCCATGTGGCATCCCTGTTGGCCACTAAATTGTATGGTTTATCAAAAATTAAGGGAGACCATGGGAATCGAACCCATGACCTCCTAGGCCTCCAAAGTCCCCACCAAGCCCTCCTAGCCAAGGATCCATGCATTGGTTCTTAACACTATATGGTCACATAATTTATATAAAGTTGAAGGCATTCTCGTTTGGGGAAAAGGAAGGGATCGAGGGCTAGGCCCTCAACCTCGTGGCCAACACTGAGATCGTTAAAAGAGCCAACGCAGAGGCCAAGTCACAACACAGAGTTAAAGTGGCGAGTCAATACACAATGCAGGGTCCAAGTCATGGTTCAAATGCCACCGCACAGTCCAAACCTCCATTCCAACGGTTCAACAAAACAATGAAGGATGAGGAGAGGCTCGTTGGTTTGACCCCAGGACCTTTGCGCCCATAACACACCTCCTTTACCATTGGGCCAATGCCCATACGTTGGGTGGTAATTGGTGGATCCACCTTTTAAGTTGCAGGAGGATTTTGGGGCAAAAAAACATGCGCGTGGCCCTCCAAACCGCGTGCCCAAAAAATGCTATAAAAACCACGGTTTGGGCACAGATTTCGAGACAGAGAATAGAGCGATTTGCACAGAGTTCGAGGAACGATATAGGCATAGTTCCCAAGGTGTTTTTGACACAGATCCCAAGATGATTTTGGCATAGTTCCCATGGTGGTTTCGACACATTTCTCAAGGCTGTTTTGGCACAGTTCCCGAGGTATGTACAACCATTAATGGGCATACTTCCCGAGGTGGGAATCCATACAGTCCGTATAGTTCTAGGCAGAGGTTGTCTCAATTTTCATGCCAGCGGATACCTTAGGAAAACATAGTTGAATTTATACTCATTTTTCTCAGAATTTTGAGAGGAACGCAGTGGTGTAGTTTGTTTTTGAGTTTGACTGACATAACTCAGAAGTTTTTCCAAAAACTCATATTTGTAAGCTTTGAAGACTTAATAAGATCGACCTTCTTATTAGAAGTGGCCCAGAGACGTAGCCCAATAAGGATGAACTCCGTTATCAATTCTTGCCTACAAATTTCATGGTTTTCATATCTTTTATGTGTTTTATGTGCTTCAATTATGCTCTCTAATTTTGTCATTTAAAATCCTTTTTAATGGATTTAAGCATTCAAACTTTCACATGCAAATAATGGTTATAAAGATCCTGTCATTTTCAGATCAATTTTGGTATCAGAGCAGTTAACCATTGCATTGTGATTTTGTGAATGTTAACAATATCAAGGCTTAAAGATAGTGAAGGAGAACTTGAAGAGTTTGATCCATAAATTGGTTCAAGAAGAAGAAATAAAATGGCAGATGAAGACTATCGAGAAGAAGATGAGAAGGATTTTTGTAAGGCTTTCTATCAGATGGCAGATAGAGTAGAAAATTTGTTTGTAGATTATCAAGAGATATTGGAAAAGAAGAAAAGAAGAATGAGAAAGAAGAGAATGATACTTCAGGAAAAGGAGGAGGCCCTTCTGAACCTTCTTCCCCATCTTCTTCTTCCTCTTCTGAAAGCTCCAATACTGCTTCTTCAAATCCAAAGAAACAATCTGAGAAGACTAAATCTGATTTACCTTATTTGAAACTTGATATGAAGTTTGATTTTCCTACATATAATGGTGAACTTAATGCAGAAAAGCTAGATGATTGATCAGACATATTGAAGTGTATTGCAAGATCCAAAAGCGTACAGATGATAGTGCAAAGATTCAGTTGGCTACTTTCCGCCTTGGAGGCACTGCACTCATTTGGTGGGAGAGTAAGAAACGGGAAGGCATCCTTAAGAAAGGTAAAATTATTTCTTCCTGGTATGAATTTACTATTGTGTTAAAGAAGCAATTTTATCCATTAGGATACATACAACAAGCCATGATGGATTGGAAAAACTTAAGGCAAGTTAAAGGTCAGAATGTACAAGAATAAACTCAGGAATTCAGAAAGAGAGCTTTGATTTTGGGTATATCTCTCTATACACAATAAACTCTTCTCAAGTTTATTGGAGGATTACATATTTATTTGCATCATACAATACTTATGTTTAATCCTACTAACTTGGATGAAGTGCGTGTTCAAGCCACACATATTGAATCTAAAGGGAAGAATGTGTTATCCCTAAAGTTGAACCTAGACTACGGGGGTTCAAGCTTAAGGAAATATTAGATGGTAGATATAAGACATCTACTCAGTAATTCTTATGAAGTTCTGATGGAAAATGAATCTATGGTTCAGGTTGGATATTCAAAATCAGATGACAGGGATAATATGAAGTTTCAATACTTTAAACAGAAACATAAAATGACTGTGATAATAAATATACAAATGTAAGAGCTCAAGTTTCATTTCATAATAGGGGCATAGTTATATACTGGTCAAGAGAATCACAACATGAAATTGAGACCATGCATAGACATAATAATGATAGTATATACTTCATAAATTGAAATAAGACAAGATCAAAGATCATAATTTACTTCAAAAACAGTCATTTCTGCAAAAGATAACATAAGAAACAACATACATGCCTGTACATAGCTTTCAAAACCGAACTTCTATCATATTATTCAAGTTCCAACACCCTCTAATTCATTTCTATCTCATATATATACAAAAAGTTGTTCAAAATAAAACAGTTAACATATCCTATTCTATTGGATCTAATCCCTTCAAAAATGGAACAGAGTTTTGAACTTAAGTCTTTTGAACCATTAACATAGGTAAAGTTAAAAACAACCAAGTGCCACCTATGAATCCCTATCACCTAACATAGCAAATAAACTAGATGCTTCTAGATGACTCAGCTAGAACAGCCATGTCATCAAGAACTTGTGATCTTCTTTGTAACCTGGTATATTCAGCATCTGCATTGTGCTCTCGCCCTTGCACCTCGTCCAGCTGGGTCTTCATTTGTCTCCACTCCTTGTGCATGTCTCTCTTCTTTTGTAATGTTTCTTTAGCTATGGCTGCCAACTTTTGATAATCTGCATCCTTTTGCCCCAAGTCTTCTCGAATCCTCTTATTGGCCAACATTAAATTTTCATTGATATTTTGCAGGTACTGGAATTGTTCTTTGTAAGATTGAAGTGCTTTCTTAACCTTGTCCAATTCAGGGGCTATCTCCATGTCTTTTGTACCCATTGCAACATCCTCTTTCTGCACACCCTTAAAGCTTGATGCCTAATTTCTGGCATAAACCTACTTATTTTCAAAAAATACCTCGGGTATATGCCCTATATCTGCCTGCATATCTATAAAATCTTCATTTTCATAAATGAAAACATCAATTTCTTGAGTATCTATCTCATTATCAGAATCATCGATTGGAATAATTTCATTTCCCTTCATAGGCTCCTTCAACAATCTAGTTTCTGCAATTATCTTGGTTCTAGATCTTGTCCTCGGCCCTAAATCCACATTTTCTATACTTATGGTTTTTATTGGCTCGTCTTCATCGGCAATTGGGTTTTTAATAATTAAAGTCAACATATCAGGATTTTGTATACTGGACTGGTCAGGGGTGGTCTTACCTTCAGCAACATTTGATGTGGTTTTCCTACCTCATCTTTTCTTTCAAAATCTTCATCCTGCACCTATTTATCTGGCAACTTTGTTTCATTCCCTTTCTCCTTAGATGGCTTCTTTTTTTTCTTGACTTCATAACCCTGTTCGAGGAGAAATTGATCCCAACTTTGCCCAATTTGATTCAAATGATGAAGGACTAAAAGTTTGATAAGCTCTTGATGAAAAATGGAGCGGTCTGTATGCTTCGGGTGACCCTGAACCCATAGGACCATTTTATGTAAACTTCTCCACAAATAGTATGGCAAATTTAATTTCTTGCTCCCATGCAAATGCATCAACAGTTGAATATGGCATCTTAGGACTTTGTCAAAACGACCATCACAAGTAATGTAGTTTTGAATCATTTCAAGAGGGATTTTCCAATTGGGATTCACCTTGCTAACATGTACCCCATTCCGCCAATTTAAATCCTCAAACCCAGGCAGCAAAAACTCATTGTAATCTCCCTTGAATTATTTTTGCTTAAACCAGTTCTCACCTTCAGCTAGGACGCCGATGACCTCTGATATGGACTGTTCATTAACCATTACCTTGAAGCTTTTGAAATCAACAACCCCATTTTTGTAATTTTTTATAAAATCCTTAGTCACCTGGAGGTTGTAACCCTGTATTTTTTCACAGTAGACCAGCCATCCTACATCTCTCATGAGTTTTGTTGATCTCGGAAACTGCATAAGCCACTAGATATTATTTGGTTTGGCTTTGCAAATGAGGCCACCTGGTTTCCTCTTTTCTTGAACCTGCGAGGTTTCTTCCATATTTTACCCTGATCAAAGAAAAATGTATCGGCGTTGTGGTAACCCTACCCTGCAGGGTTATTCCCGAAGCCACATTCCTCTGTCCATCAACCTGCTAATATTGATGCCTGGAGAATTGTACCCATCGACCATCACTGTGTACTTATTCAATTGCTATGTGTCAAATGTAATGGGCTGCCACACCTTACGGGGGTACAAGATACATGCATATTCATAATTCATTTTGAATTATGATAAATGCAAACTATAATTACAAACTTTAAACCCTTGTTTAATCATAATTTCACATTTTTGCGAAACTGACAACATTTTTCACAGTATTGATACACTTTCATATTTGAAATTTTAGCACATGCTGTCAGTTTAACATTTTAATCAAATTGGTTAAATTGTAAAGTTTCCAAACATTTGAAATGCCCTTTGAACCAAGAAATTAAACCTTATTTTGAAAATAAATATGAACAAGATCCTTATCCTATTTAATTATGAAAATATAACAAAAAGTAACTAGGGTAATATAAAACTTAAGAAAAATGAAAGGAATACATGAACTAGGAAAATGGAAAAATGATTGAAAATTGGGTAAGGGCTGTATAACTCTAAGGAACAACCCTAGAGATAACATATGGCTCCGCCTGGGGATAAGGTCCTCCCTATGAGACCTTAAGAACTTTGTGACCTGTGCCTTCTGAAATCTATCTTATTGGGATGGAGTCTGCTAAAACCTGCTTGGAATGATATATACAATGAATATGTACAAGGCATCTGCCCTTTTAATATGTATGAAACAGTTTTAAGAATCGTCCATTGACTGGACCTTGAATCTCATTACCACTCAAGGTCTGTAGAACAAAAGTGTTGTTTCCCAAGATTTTCCTCACCATGAGTGGTCCCAACCACAGAGAGTCAAACTTACCATGCTTTCCTTTATCGTCATTTCTAGCATCCCATCTTAACACTTTATCACCCACTTAAAACACATTCTTTTTACTTTTTTATCAAAGCTTTCTTTCATCCTATTTCTGTGTATTTCAGCTTTTTCCATGATAGATTCCCTTTCTTGCTGCAGCTGAATTATCTGAAATGTCCTTCTTTTCTTCTCTTCTGGTTCTTCCTCAAATTCCTGCACAAATTTAATCACTCGAGACATTAACTGAATAGGGAACACTACTTCAGTTCCATATACTATTTGAAATGGGGTAGTTCCAATTGACTTCTTTATGGTAACTTTGTCTGCCCACAAAGCAAATCTTAACTTAGTATCCCAATTCTTCTTATTTTCTAATAACATTTTCTTGATGCTAATCACAATGCTTTTATTGCTGGATTCTGCTAATCCATTGCCTTGGGGGTAATATGGTGTACACTGTCTCAAGGAAATATTATTTTCTTCAGCAAATTTTATCATTTTTTTGGATTTAAATGCAGGAGCATTATCAGTAATCAGTTTTCTAGGGCATCCAAATCGACTAAGAATATTTTCTTGCAGGAAATTAATGATAACCTGATCTGTTTCTTTTCTAGTTGGGATTGCTTCTACCCATTTGGTGAAAAAATTTGTTGCGGTTAAGATCCACTTATGTTGGCCACTAGATGGAGGATGAATTTCACCTATAAAGTCTAAACTCCACTATTGGAATGGAGCCTCTACTGATATAGGTTTCAAGGGTAAGGACTATAGCTGATGTTTGCCTGCAAAATTTTTGACATTTTTCATAGGCCCTAATCTGCTGATACACATCTGTGAAAAGAGTAGGCCAGTAATACCTAGCTCTTAATATTTTGAAGGTTGTTGCCTTCCAGTATTTATGTCCACCACAGACACCAACATGCAATTCCTCAGTGACAGTATTGGCTTCTGTTCTATCCAAACACCTCAGAAGTATTCCTCCAGGGTCCTTCCAATACAAGACTTGATCAATCAACACATACTTGAGAGCTTTCAACTTTACATATCTGCATTCATTTTTACTCAACTCCGGGGGACACTGTAAATGAAACAAAAAATATACAATTTCAGCATACCAAGGATAGTCATAATAACTGCTGTGAACTTGTTCTTCACCCTGTTCTGAATTTTCTGCCATCATATGCAGATCCAATATCTGACAATTTGACTCAGAGAGAAGCTTAGCTAAGCCTTGCCCTTTTACCAACTTAGTGGGCTTAATTTCCACGTCATACTCCATTACTTTTGCAATCGATCTGCCCCTTTTTCCTTCACTGTCAGGCTGTACTAAAATTTCTTTAACAGCTGAATTAGGCACATAAGCTAAAAATTTAGAATGGAGTACATATATTCTGAAAAATTTAAGTGCCTTTACCAAGGCATAGGCATGTTTCTCCATACTAGTGTGTTTGAACTCTGAATCCCTTAATGTTTTACTAAAGAATGAGATGGGATGCTCTAATCCATTAGAGTTTTTCTGCAACAACACAACAACAATTGTTTCTTCTAATGCAAATGAAAAGATTGCAAAATCTTTAGTGTAATCTGGGGATGTCAACACAGGTGCTTCTACAAGTTCCTGCTTAATTTTTTCAAATGATTGTTTAGCTTGCTCAGACCATCTTACCTCCCTATCCTTCTTGAGCATATCAGTGATATACTTAATAGTTTCTACAAAGTTAGGGATAAACCATCTCAAAAAGTTGATTTTTCCTATGAAAGATTGAATTTCTTTTTTTATTTCTAGGAATAGCAATCTTTAAAATAGCTTTCACTCTCTCTGGATCTATTTTAATCCCATCTACAGAAACTATATGACCCAATAGCTTACCTTCTGTCATAGCAAAGTGAGACTTCTTTGGGTTCAATGACAACCCAAACTTTCTGCATTTCAAGAAAGTTTGTTTCAGATGTTTTAATTGCTCTTCATCAGATTTGGAAAAGACTGTGATATCATCTTGATAAATGACCACAAATTTTTCATTTTCACCTATGAAGGCTATATCCATTGCCATTTGAAATGTCGCACCTGCATTCATCAGCCCAAAAGGCATTTTGCCATACATGAATGTACCCTAGGGGGTTGTAAAAGCTGTCTTCTTTTTATCCTCCGGCTGAACTGCAATCTAGTTATAACCAGAAAAACCATCAATCATTGAAATTCTTTCTGCACCTACCACTCTTTGCAAGATCTGATCTATCTTAGGTAGTGAATAATTATCCTTAAGGCATGATCTGTTTAAGTTGTGAAAATACACACATAACCTTATTTCTCCATTTTTCTTGCGTACTGGCACAAGGTTAGCTACCCAAGATGAATACCTGAGAGGAACAATAATCTTGGCATCCAGTAATTTTTTCACCTCTTTTTCAATGACTGGTAAAAGTGTTGGATTAAGCCTTCGCAGTTTTTGTTTAAAAGGCTTAGTATTGGACTCCAATGGGATCTTATGTTGGATAACATTAGTGTCATAGGTTTTAAGATCCTCGTATGACCATGCAAAAATATCTATGAATGTCTTCAACAAACAGATGTATTTGTTTCTCTCCTTTTCTGACAATTTCTTAGATATTTTGACCATCCTAAGTTCTGCTTCAGACCCAATATTATAGCTTATGACATTTTCTTCAGTGGTCTGCAGATTATTTTTTAACAATGTGTCATTCTTAGAGAACAACCTCTCCAATGGAACAAGTCCCTTAGGGATGAAATTGCTTTTTAAATCAAGAATTTGTTTATCAACAATTGAATGTTTTGCATGGGTAGAAAATTCAGCCAGATCTACATCTTCATCTAAATCAACTTGGTCATCGGCAAATTCTTCTGTTAACTCTAAAAATTGTTTTATTTCCTGCTCATCCTGGAAGATCCTCCAATGTTTAATATCATCTGGGACTTCTAGTCTATACGTCACATCAATGGGATACTTCAAATGTGTCAATTTTGGAATTCTGAAATAAGCTGCTGCTAATGCCAATGAATCTACAGTCTGATTACAATCCCTTGGAACATATGTTATGTTGAAAGCACATAAAAAATTATCTATCATATCCCATACTTCATTTCTGTAAACTTTCAATAATGAATGCTTTACCTGATAAACATTCTTCACTTGCTGAATTACCAATTCGGAGTCGCCAAACACTACAAGACTTTGAATATTCATGTTTTTTGCAGCTCTCAATCCAAGGATTAGTGCCTCATACTCAGCAGTATTATTTGTGGTTTGGAATTCCAATTTATACATTAATGAAATCATCTCACCTCCAGGAGAAATTAACAACACACCAGCCCCTGCTCCATCCTTATTTGATGACCCATCAAAATACATCTGCCAAATGCCCTCCTGTTCTTCTTTGTCACACTGAACTGAAATGTCTTTCTTAACTTGCAAAACCTCTGCAGCATCATCATTTACCTGTAACATGCAAGAACCCATATCCTCTTGTATTGTATAAATAGGATGATTGGTAGGATTTCTATCATCACTTACCAAAAATGCCAATTGTACCTCTCTGTACAGCCTTCTATATTCACCTTCGAATATAGGAATTAAAGCATATGATAGATCCATTTGCAGAGTGCCACCTATCTTTTTAGACCATGATCTTGACAAAAGCATGCCAAACTTAGGAGAAACATCAGCTACTACTACATCCATGAGAACACTTTTCATAGCCAGCTGGGCAAGGTTGACTACAAGTTCTTTTATGACTCCTAAACATTTGACAGCTTGAGACTCAAAAGCATATAGGTCATGGTAAGGTTTTGTAACAGATAGTCCTAGGGCCTCCATAACCTCTTTTGGCATAAGATTGTGTGAAGCACTTGAATCCAGGAGGCAATTATGCAACATCTGGTCATGTATGGTAAGTGTGATATAGAATGGTGGGGGATAACAGGATTTCATGTCTGACTGGTCAGAAGCTTTTGAACCAGTGATAATAGTGGGATCCTTCTCCTGCAACTTTATCACATCTGCTAAGGCATGAACATGTGATGAGTTCAAGATTTTCATGGTAGGTTCTCTATGAGATCTGCTCCTTATCAATTAAGTTAAATGGATGGGGACCTTGATTTTATTTATCTCATGCTCCAAATCAAAACCAGGAATATTTCCTACTTCTGCTGATTTAAAAATGTTGTTTTTATTTTTTTGTGGTTCTTGTTGTTCTCTAGAAGGCAATACCTCTTTGGTAGGCACAAATTTAACCTTCTTTTTGAATGGTGCAGCCTGTTTTACTCCTGACCTAAGTCCATATGATTTTTGCTGCTCTTGCTGACAAATTTCAGATTGCTGCTCATTAAGATCTACTTCTTCATAGTTGAAATTTGTTGCACCATAATAATCCTCTTTAGTCACAAATTAGAAGAAGAGACATCATCCAACTGATTAATATCATGCTCTGAATCTTCAATCTCTTCTAATGCTGTTTCATAAGGATCATCATCTCTTATTAAATTGTCCTGAAAAGGTGGTTTTATCTTCTGATCTTCATTTTCTCTCCTCTCCCTTTGAATATCATTGTTCCTTCTTTCTCTAGGAATGAATCTAGGAGGGTAAGGGCGCCTAAACTGATTTTGGTTTCTATTATCATTATCATGGGCAGGATTGTTTTGATTTTTCTTTTCCATTTCCAATCTATCAAGTTTTGCAGACAAATCTTTTATGGTTTTATGCATTTCATCATATTTTCTATCTGAAACCTTTGTAAAAGAAGAAGAAGGCATCATTTCCTTTTTACCCTTTCGATCCATCTTTTGACATTCATCTTCTTCCTTCAGTTTATTTGATGCCAAAATGCTGGATTCAACCTCTAGGGATGCATCCTGCATGTTCATCAGAGAGACTGCTTTTCTCTCCCTCAACCATAAGGAAAATTGATAATCAAAAGCATTGGCATAAGTTAACTTTGCTGTAGGTTCAGTAGGTTTAATCTCTAGGGGAATATTGTTATACATTTTATTAAACCTCTTAGAAAAGTATGCAACTGCTTCATCTGGTTTTCTTTTCAATGTTGTGAATTCTATATAATAGTAGAGATAGTCTTTTGTATCTCCCCATTGTCTGATAAAAACATGGTGTAACTCCTCCAAGCCATCTATAGAATTCTCTGGTAACTCCCTGAACCATTTTCTGACCTCTCCATCTAGATTCTGAACAAACATTCTTATCCAAACATCTCTAGCTTCAATGTTGTAGTTATCAGCATAACTACAAAACTTATCCCAATGTTCTTCAGCAGTTCTTCCACCCTGGCCATCAAACCTAGGCAAGTATTTTTGGTAGTCACCACCAGGCAAAGGATTTAAGGGTCTAGGCATAACCAATGGAGCATATCTAGCTGCTACCATATGGTCCATCATATGGGGGGGTTGTCCAGCCATGTTTGATGAATGAGATATCTATGAAACAAATGGTTGATTCTGTGGAGATGGTGGTTTAGTATGTGGAGGGGAAGGTACTTCAATTTTCAATTGGCCAATGAAAATCCTACTTGTAAGAGGTATCTCAGGTGCTGTTAAAGACTTCAAGGTAAAAAATTCCTCTGGAATATGTTTATGCTCTACAGATAGAGGATTTGAATATACTTCAAAATCACCAACCTGTGTTGGATTTAAATCATCACTTTCAGGAATGCACACAGATAAATCCAATTTGTTTTCTTCTTGGCTGTTCACAAAATCTAAAGAGGAAAATCCTAGATCTGTATCAATAGTGGAAAGCTGAGGGTTATTGGATGATGGATTATTCAACTTTCTTCTAGCCTCCCTTATAATATTTTCTGGATCAAAAACTCCTGTATGTAGAGGAGATGAACGATTTCCTCTTGTACCAATCGGCTTTGAAGCCACTGTAACTTTCAAAACTGTCAGGTGAATGTAGTCTGTAAACAAATGTACTGATATTGTCACCTTTCAAAACTAGCTATAAAGATATCAAAAACCCAGGGAAGATATACTTTCGTTTCTCTGTCCCCGGCAACGGCGCCAAAAGATGTTATCCCTAAAGTTGAACCTAGACTACGGGGGTTCAAGCTTAAGGAAATCTTAGATGGTAGATATAAGACATCTACTCAGTAATTCTTATGAAGTTCTCATGGCAAATGAATCTATGGTTCAAGTTGGATATTCAAAATCAGATGACAGGGATAATATGAAGTTTCAATACTTTAAACGGAAACAGAAAAATGACTGTGATAATAAATATACAAATGTAAGAGCTCAAGTTTCATTTCATAGTAGGGGCATAGTTATATACTAGTCAAGAGAATCACAACATGAAATTGAGACCATGCATAGACAGAATAATGATAGTATATACTTCATAAATTGAAATAAGATAGGCTCAAAGATCATAATTTACTTCAAAAACAGTCATTTCTGCAAAAGATAACATAAGAAACAACATACATGCCTGTACATAGCTTTTAAAACCGAACTTCCATCATATTATTCAAGTTCCAACACCCTTTAATTCATTTCTATCTCATATATATACAAAAAGTTGTTCAAAATAAAACAGTTAACAAATCCTATTCTATTGGATCTAATCCCTTCAAAAATGGAACAGAGTTTTGAACTTAAGTCTTTTGAACCATTAACATAGGTAAAGTTAAAAACAACCAACTGCCACCTATGAATCCCTACCACCTAACATAGCAAATAAAATAGATGCTTCTAGATGACTCAGCTAGAATAGGCAAGTCATCAAGAACTTGTGATCTTCTTTGTAACCTGGTATATTCAGCATCTGCATTGTGCTCTCGTCCTTGCACCTTGTCCAACTGGGTCTTCATTTATCTCCACTCCTTGTGCATGGCTCTCTTCTTTTGTAATGTTTCTTTTGCTATGGTTGCCAACTTTTGATAATCTGCATCCTTTTTCCCTAAGTCTTCTCGAAGCCTCTTATTGGCCAACATTAAATTTTCATTGATATTTTGCAGGTACTGGCATTGTTCTTTGTAAGATTGCAGGTTTTTCTTAACCTGGTCCAATTCAGGGGCCATCTCCATGTCTTCTGTACCCATTGCAACATCCTCTTTCTGCACACACTTAAAACTTGATGCCTGATTTCTGGCATAAGCCTGCTTATTTTCAAAAAATGCCTCGGGTATATGCCCTATATCTGCCTGCATATCTATAAAATATTCATTTTCAGAAATGAAAACATCAATTTCTTGAGTATCTATCTCATTATCAGAATCATTGATTGGAATAATTTCATTTCCCTTCATAGGATCCTTCAACAATCTAGTTTCTGCAATTATCTTGGTTCTAGATCTTGTCCTCGGCCCTAAATCCACATTTTATGTACTTATAGTTTTTATTGGCTCGTCTTCATAAGCAATTGGTTTTTTAATAATTAAAGTCAACATATCAGGCTTTTGTATACTGGACTGATCAGGGGTGGTCTTACCTTCAGCAACATTTGATGTGGTTTTCCCTGCCTCATCTTTTCTTTCAGAATCTTCAGCCTGCACTTGTTTATATGGCAACTTTGTTTCATTCCCTTTCTCCTTAGATGGATTCTTCTTTTTCTTGACTTCATAACCCTGTTCGAGGAGAAATTGATCCAAACTTTGCCCAATTTGATTCAAATCATGAAGGACTAAAAGTTTGATAAGCCCTTGATTAAAAATGGAGTGGTCTGTATGCTTCGGGTGACCTTGAACCCATAGGACCATTTTCTGTAAACTTCTCCACAAATAGTATGGCAAATTTAATTTCTTGCTCCCATGCAAATGCATCAACAGTTGAATATGGAATCTCAGGACTTTGTCAAAATGGTCATCACAAGTAATGTAGTTTTGAATCGTTTCAAGAGGGATTTTCCAATTGGGCTTCACCTTGCTAACATGTATCCCATTCTGCCAATTTAAATCCTCAAACCCAGGCAACAAAAACTCACTGTAATCTCCCTCGAATTCTTTTTGCTTAAACTAGTTCTCACCTTCAGCTGGGACAACAATGACCTCTGATATGGACTGTTCATTAACCATTACCTTGAAGCTTTTGAAATCAACAACCCCATTTTTGTATTTTTTTATAAAAGACTTAGTCACCTGGAGGTTGTAACCCTGTATTTTTTCACAGTAGACCAGCCATCCTGCATCTCTCATGAGTTTTGTTGATCTCAGAAATTGCATAAGCCACTGGATATTATTTGGTTCGGCTCTGCAAATGAGGCCACCTAGTTTCCTGTTTTCCTGAACCTGCGAGGTTTCTTCCATATTTTACCCTGATCAAAGCAAAATGTATCGGTGCTGTGATAACCCTACCCTGCAGGGTTATTCTCGAAGCCACATTCCTCTGTCCATCAACCTGCTAGTATCGATGCCTGGAGAATTGTACCCATCGGCCATCATTGTTTAGTTATTCAATTGCTATGTGTCAAATGTAATGGGATGTCATGCCTTATGGGGGTACAAGATACATGCATATTCATAATTCATTTCGAATTATGATAAATGCAAGCTATAATTACAAATTTTAAACCCTTGTTTAAGCATAATTTCACATTTCTGCGAAACTGACAACATTTTTCACAGTACTGACAGCACTTTCATATTTGAAATTTTAGCACATGCTGTCAGTTTAACATTTTAATCAAATTGGTTAAATTATAAAGTTTCCAAACATTTGAAATGCCTTTTGAACCAAGAAATTAAACCTTATTTTGAAAATAAATATGAACAAGAGCCTTATCCTATTTAATTATGAAAATATAACAAAAGGTAACTAGGGTAATATAAAACTTAAGAAAAATGAAAGGAATGCATGAACTAGGCAAATGGAAAAATGAGTGAAAATTGGGTAAGGGCTGTATAAGTCTAAGGAACAACCCTAGAGATAACATAATGTTCATGATGAATCTTGCTCAGCTGAATCCAGTCATTTGAAAGAAGGTAAGGACAAAGGGAAGAGCAAGCATACAACTACCATGAAGAAAGGGGATACAAAACTTTCATGTTCTCATTGTCAGAGAGATGGACATGATGTAGAACACTGTTGGAAGCTACATCTAGAATTGAAACCAAAGTGGTTTAAGGATCGGAAAGTGAAGCAAAAATCCGTGGTTATCGTTGAGGACCTTGGATCAGATTCTGAGGAACAAACAAAGATATCAATCGTAGGTGTGAAAGGTCAAGCTATTGTTGGTAATGATTCTAACATTAGTTCTTCATGTGCTTCTACTTCTAAAGATCATGATAGTTCTAAGGATAGAAAAAGGAATGCATTGTTTCATATAAGGGTAATTACAAAACAAACTAAGATCGACACACTCATAGATAGTGGATCTCAAGTTAATCTTATTTCAGAAGAAGTAGTTAAGCAATTGGGATTAACAACAAAACCACACAGGAAACCTTATCCATTATTTGGGTATTCAAAGATAAAAGATTACAAGTAACAAAGCAATGTGATCTAAAGTTTGCAATTACATCCAAGTTTGTAGATGAAGTTGAATTTGATGTGGTTCCATTCGATATCTGTGGAATTGTGTTGGGTAGTGTAACATCCCGAAAATCACAAAAATTTAATTTTTTTTAGAGTAGCATTAATTGCTATCATTATTGTGCGGAAGTATAATAAATGTTTGTTTGTTTAGCTAGATGTCACCATGTGCTTAGACATGTTACGTCGATTATGTTTATATAATGTATTACAAAATATGCGTGATGTTTTTATAGCTAAAGTCTCAATTTATGCATCCTAGATCAGTTATGCTTTCATATGTAGCTGTCGATACTTTAGAGATTTGATGCTAAATTCATTATATGTGCTAACTATTTCCTTTTCTTGTTGATGATGAAGGGGTCCTATGGGCACTCCGAGGCTTACTTAGCTAGTTAGCTAAAGCATTGAACTCATGTTGTAGATTGCAAGTAATAGAAATACTGTTTCGAAAAGTATAAGAGGTCCTATGTAACTTCAGTTAGCCTTTAATGTTATAAAAGGAATTAGAGTCGTTCAAGTATTCCTGGGTGAGATCTAATCTAATTTATTCTTCAGTTATGTTCTGCAATACTATACTGGTTATCTAGTTCTTAATGTGTTCGAAAACTCATATTGGTGTATTTAATGCTAATCCATTTGTCTTGTATCAATTCATTGTAAAGAGTATTAAATCTTTGTTTTCAAGATGTTAGGTATTTTAATCCTACACCAAGGAATTATACCATGCATTTGTTTTCATGTTAATATGTACATATCCTAAGCCTAGGTGCTAATAATATCATTTTAAACCCATCCTTTGATCTTATGCACTAGATGTATAAACCTATATAATAGTACTATTATGGTGGCTTGACAAAAGTCTATAGTTTGTAACTATATACTTCAAGCACTTCCCTCTATCAATTTATATGATGAATATTATATTACTATAGTATTGTAATAACAATTATACAATAGTATTGTTATGGCCTTTATAGTTTTTATACCATGTACAAGGGTTTTGATTGAATAAGTGGTCTACGTAATATTTTATTTGCAAGGTTGGAAACAATGCTATGTTTTAAAGGACTTAGGGATAAAATATAACCATGTTACCTTATAGTTATAAGTCTCCCATATTGGTGGTCGAAACCTTAACCTTGGTCATCGTGCAAAGGTATAATACTTGGATAAATTACATAATGGTATAATGACCTTGATATTTTGTAACCCAACTATAATACAAACGTAGTGATTATCCAACGTAGGAAAGAATGATAACCTCTTTGCATAGTTTGCTGGTAGGTCTACGTACTGGTGGTAGATATGGTTATTAAAGTGCATTAAAAGTGGCATTGGTGGAATGCCTGTTGGAATCCAACGTGGCGGTCTTCACGTGGTAAATATTGATAGTGGTGTAACCCTAACAATCTTTTGGCTTACCTCGATGAAGGCGTGAACTTGGGCATTCATTTTGCTAAGAGTGGAGTGTTGGAGAGGCCGATAGGCCTGCAGGTTCTTAGGGTTTTCAGAAGTAAGTTGTAGGCACCTTACTAAGGTTCGATACCTTGACCTGAGATTGTTATCCTTTCCACAATGTGCTCTAAGAGACGAGTTTACTAGCATGTATTTGGCTCGGGTTCTCCTTGGTTACAGAAGCTTTTGGTTCAGAGATGAAGTCTAAAAATTTGCAATGTAAGTGGTAGTTTGCTTTTCTATTCTTCCACGAGAGTGGATAATGTATAATTAGGTTTTGTACTTCGTATTCTATATAATTTAACCCAGTTATGTGTTTGTATGGCAGGACTCCTTGGCTTGGGCTTCTTATGGTTGAACCCGATGGAAGATGGGCTTGAATACTTGTAAGCCTCGATGGTTTTCCTGTGAGGTGTAGCTTGGCAAATGCCGGTACTTGTTTTAGCCGAAACATTGATCTCGTGGTCTGGCTGTGGATGTTTACCGTCGTTGTAAAGTTTGAAAGCCGTATGGAATCCCTTCTTTTCTTTAAATTTAGGGAGGATTTAATCCTCGACCTACCTCTGCATTTACTGTACAGTGTTTTACTGTGTATCGAATTGTTCGATAAGTGTATCAGCTATTTGGAGGGTCTAATCCTCTGTAAATTTGATGAATGAGAAAAGATCCTGTTATGATGTTTGGAAACTTAATGTTGTTTATAAGAGCCGTAACAGCCTACGCTATTTTGAAAAGATGTTAATGGAATAATGTTAAGGGCAATAGCCCGTTTCCTGAATGTTTATAAGACGTAGCATTTTGGTAAAAAGGCTGAGAGCCGAAATGGGTAAATTCCTAGTTTTCGTTTTAAACCCTGAACTTGTTTTGGTGAAAAGATAAAATTGAAAAGACTGTGTAATTGATTTGTAAATGCCGATACCTAGTCTCGTATGCTTCTTTTCATTTCGACGAAGAATGGTTGTTGACTAGGGTGTATTTTGAAATTGTTTAACTATCTTGTTGTCCATTGGCCTTGAGCCCTTGGTTGAAAGTGGTTTTGTGCTTAGATCTGGCCTGTACAGGGTTTTGAGATAGTGACTGTAATAATACTATTTGATATAATAGGTAGAGACGCTTTGATTGGAAACCCCGTTGAAAATTTTTCTGTGTAAATAAAAAGTGTGGGGATAACAACCGTAAGGTTGTTTGTGAAACCCTACTCAACACTAAATACTATTTTGATTTAACTTATCCATGTAAACGATACAGGTTTTGGATGTAACCTGTAGGGTGTAGACTGTATTTGAGTTTGAAATTTCAATTTGATAAAAGATGAAAGGTTAACTTATGAATTGGATAAATAGCTAGGGTTTGAGACTTAGGACATTCGTCCAAAATAAAAGTTGTGCTGAGTTTGATTGGTTGATAATATCAATAATAAAGTAAATAGCATAGTAGTACTGTATACTTGATGCGTTTAGTTTTGATCTCCTTTACGATCGATTAAATTCATAAGTGATGAAGAAAATCTACAGCATATGTTTCGATATTGCAAGTATTTATAAGACATAATTCTAATGTGTATTAATAGAAAATTTGAATGAAAAGAAATTAGTAATAGGATATATATATATTAATTATTTGTTTCCTGCACTGAATAGTAACGTAAAACTCAACCTTAGGCTTTGTACAGAAATATGGAAATGATTATATATTTTTACTTCTGTTACTGCGAATGTAAAATATTGCAATGCTTGAATAGTATAAATGTTGCTATGATTTTCTATGACTGAAAACATGAGATATGTAAATTGCAAATTGTAAATAGATAAGGAAAATACAGGAAAATATAACAGAGTTTTGTCAATTCAATCATTCTATCTATTTCTAGACCCCTTTCCTTGCACTAGAGTACGACACAAAAACAGTGTGTGGAAAAATGCAGGGAAGTAATTTTTAATCTATTATTAACATATTACTTCTTCATACAGTTCAGAAAATCTTTCATTCAATCTGGACAGTAATAACTAACAATATTAGAAACAATGAATTATAGCTACTAGAAAATGAAATAACAAGTAGAACCTGATAATATAGATAGGGTGGAAAAACACCCAAAGAGGTCTGTTCCTCCCAACCTTCTCCATAAGAAGCAACCAAAATCTCTTGCTCCTTTGGGCTCCCGAGCCTGTTTACTGAACCACTAGGTAGAAGACTCTATGTAGAAGCAAGGAACTCAGGTTGTACTTCCAACAATCAATGGAGAGTTACAATACACCTCAAAATAAACCTCTGCACTCAGCAGGAAAACTCTGCACTCAACAGAAGTGAAACAGACTTACACTACGACTCAAAACATAGCTTCCCCTCATCGAATCTCTTGTGTGCATACAGCAGAACCACAAGGTAAATTTTCTCGTTAGAAAAAGTGTCAGCCTTTGCTCAAATTCGATGGCTTATAAAGATGCCTAGGTCTTTTAGTGGTTAGTTTCCAAATAAATGAGCCTCAAGCTCCAGTCCCATCTTTCAGGGAACTTTGACCACAATTCAAGGGAGTTTTCCCATAACAACAACTAGTTACTGAGTTCCTGATGCTGCCACTTGTCCATTGCCTTCTACCCCAGATTCCATTCCACCTAGTGGGTCAGTAAACACTCTTTCAACAGTCTCTTTAGGTGAGTGTCTCCTATTTTATTTTATTAAATAATAATATTGTGCCATTACAATCATCCTTGGCCACTTGGCCAAATATAAAACTTTACAATAAAAGTTAAGATAATGTTTTTCTCAAACATGAAATATTTCAAATAATGGGTATGTTGCAGGTAGCTCGTACTTATATGATCAAAATACAATATTCTATAGAGAACATAATCAATATAATTTGTTTAAGGAAGGAATTGAGTACATAGTACATTCACATTCATTTAAAAATGATAGATCATTGAGAACTACACAACAATTGAAAAGGGTTGTTAATGCAAATCGGAATTTGTCACGTATGTCTCTCAAGTTAAGGAAGAAAATAATCCTAAGCATGAAAAGGAAGTGTTGTTGCATCACAATACAACTATTATGATTAATAGTCTTCCTATGATAAAACATAAGCATGATATGAGTACAATATCTTTCACATGTTCAATTTTGATATTCAGCTTACTACTGATCAACAATATATGGTTTGTTCCAACAATATTGTATGAATATTTTGTTGAAAAAGGGATTAATGTACTTAAAAATTTCAATGCAGTGTTGATTGTTATTACGATGAGTCAAATGTACAGGTTTCAAGAAGAATGGACAAGTGATACGGGACAAGTGAGACGAACATGTCCTCACTTATTTTCTAAATGATTTAGGATTTTGGTGGTCTAAAAGCTTCTCAGTGGGATGGTTTGATCCAGAAGGATCTCATAGTTCGATCAAAATGAAAGTCTTCAAAAGTTGTAAATAATATTACAGACGCATAGAGCTCATTAGCAGCTTTCCCACAATGCTCGTTTCACGTGAACCGACTTTAGGACGCAAAATTTATTGAGTTTCAAAGTTTATGAAAAAAAAGGTAAAATTTGATGTAAAAAAAGGCAAAAAAGTGGGCCACGTGGCACACCCTTAGGGTTCCATGTGGCATGGAAAACTCATCTGTATTGACACGTGGCATCCCCATAGGGTTCCATGTGGATAGGTTATGATGTCATGGCTTATATGTGGACCAATCAGGGACTTCCATGTGGAAGCCCTGTTGGCCACTAAATTGTACGGTTTATCAAAAAATAAGGGAGACCATGGGAATCGAACCCATGATCTCCTAGGCCTCTAGAGTCTCCATTGAGCCTGCCTATCCAAGGCTCCACATATTGGTTCTTAACACTATATGGTCACATCTTTTATTTGAAGTTGAAGGCATTCTCGTTTGGGGAAAAGGACGGGATCGAGGGCTAGGCCCTCGACCCTGTGGCCAACACCAAGGCCGTTGAAAGAGCCAACACAGAGTCCAAGTCACAATGCAGATTCCAAGTGGCGAGTCAAGACACAATGCAGGGTCCAAGTCACGGTTCAAAATCCACCGCACAGGGCCAAACCTCCATTCCAACGGTTCAACAAAACAACGAAGGAGAGGGAGAGGCCCGCGGGTTTGACCCCGAGACCTCTACCCCCATAACACATTGCATTTACCATTGGGCCAACACCCATAAGTTGGGTGGTAAGCAGTGGATCCACCCTTTAAGTTGCAAGTGGATTTTGAGGAAAAAATGGGCGCGTGGCCCTCCAAATCACACACCCAAAAAACGCTATAAAAACCACGTTTTGGGCACGGATCTGAAGACATAGAATAGAGAGGTTTGCAAAGAGTTTGAGGCACGCTAAAGGAAAATTTCCCAAGGTGGTTTCGGCACAAATCCCAAGACAGTTTTGGCATAGTTCCCAAGGTGGTTTCAGTGCATTTCCCAAGGAAGTTTTGGCATAGTTACCGAGGTGGTTTTGGCATAGTTCCCAAGGTCTATAAAAGAATTAATGGGAACGATTCCTGAGGTGGGAATCCGTACAATCCATACAGTTGCAGGTAGAGGTTCTCTCGATTTGCATTCCAGAGGAGGCCTCGGGAAAACATAGTCGACTTTATACTTATTTTTCTTAGAATTTCGAGAGGAACGAAGTGGTGCAGTCTATTTCTGATTTTGATTGACAGAAGTCAGAAGTGTTTCCAGAAACTCATATTTGTAAGCTTTGAAGACTTAATAAGATCGAACTTCTCATTAGAAGTGGCTCAGATACGTAGCCCAAGAAGGGTGAACTCCATTATCAGTTATTGCCTACAAATTTAATGCTTTGCATCTCTTTTATGTGTTTTATGTGCTTCAATTATGTTCTCTAATTTTGTCATTTAAAATCCTTTTTAATGGATTTAAGCATTCAAAATTTCACATGCAAATAATGGTTATAAAGATCCTGTCATTTTCAGATCACCAACTTATAGTTTCAGTTGAGCCTATGTGCATCGACATAGCTCTTTTTTCTATCTTGAGATTCCTTTAACCACTATCTAATCTGAATCATGTTTTCTTCCATCTCTTGAATCAACTCAGGTCCTAAAATCACTCGATTCTCTAAACTTTCCCAACTCAATGGTGTTTTTCCTGGCCTTCCATATAATGCTTGATAAGGTGGCACCTCGAGCGAGCTGCGGTAACTATTGTTGTAGGCGAATTCTAATAAGGCTAAGTGCTTTTTCCAATGGGTCTGTTGATCCATAACATACATCCTAAGCATGTCCTCCATCACCTGATTCACTCTTTATGTTTTCCCATCTATCTTTGGATGGTAAGTTGTTCTTAGGTTCAACTAAGTTCCTAAGGATAGCCGCAAACTTGTCCAAAACCTGGACGTGAACCTGGCATCCCTATCTGAGATAATATTCTTGGGAAACCCATGAAGAAGAACAATTTCATTTATGAATACATGTGTTACATATGTGACATCATAGGTCTCCTTAATTGGAATAAAGTGATTAATTTTGGTCAATTTATCAAGGACGACCATAATGGAATCACGCCTATGAGATTTAAGAGGTAATCCAACCACGAAGTCCATGGAAATAACCTCCCATTTTGACATAGGACCTTCATGCGATTGCAATATTCCTGTTAGGTGTTGATGATCAACTTTACTTACTGACATTCAAGGCACTTAGAAATGAATTTGATCACGTCACGCTTCATTCCTACCCCAAAGACGAGTTTCTTGATGTATGCATACATATTCTTTACACCTAGATGCATGCAATAGAATACTCTGTGGGCTTCCTTAAGTATAGTTTCTCTAATACCCCCCTCTTGGGGAATATACATCCTCCCTTGATATCACAACAGCCCATCTGCTTCCAACTCATACCCTTCAAACTTAGGTTCAACTTGCCTCCCATTTTGGAATTCCGATGAGACCTTCAGGTACCAACTATCCATGACTAACTTTCCTAATACTCTTTCCTTCAAATCAACCTTTAAAGGTATCAAGGAGAAAATCCTTGGATTTATGCTTAACTAGGCATCGACTACCACTTTCTCCTTCCCTTTGATGTATGAAATCCCAAAATCATACTCGCTCATAAATTCACTCCATCATCTTTGCATAACATTTAGGTCTCTTTGAGTGAAGATATACCTCAAGATTTGGTGATCAGATTTGAGCTCAAAGCTTTGTCCAACAAGGTAATGTCTCCAAAGATTTAAAGCTAACATCACCGCGACCAATTCTAAATTATGGGTGGGGTAATTATCTTCATGTGGTTTTAAATTCCTTGATGCATAAGCTATTACCCCACCTTCCTACATTAACACAACACCCAAACCCTGCCTCGAGGCATCTATGCAAACTGTAAGTTCCTTATCCATATCAAGCACTCATAGAATCGGTGCACTCTATAGTAATATTTTAATCTTAATGAATGAAACATCATATTCCTCGGTCCATTCATATCTAATTCCCTTGCACTCTAAGGTTGTTATGGGTTTCACAAATTTTGAGAAACCTCCCACAAACCTTCTATAGTACCCTGCTAAACCCATGAAGCTCCTCACTTCATGCACATTCTTTGCGATGGGCCATTATTTGTACCATGCACTTGGTATCATATCCATACATTTAGCATATAACTTTATCTTGGTATCCATGTACCCATCATTTATTAAATTTGCATCCTAGAGACTTAATCAAAACATAAACATAATTCATAATATTAACATCACACACATATATAAATTCCGCATAATAATAAATCTATATGTCAACAGTGTCACCAAATCAACGAACTTCCACAATAATAAGCAAATACAAACAAGTAATGATAGTTTAGGTGATAAAGTCAAAACGAGGCATTACAACCCTAGTGATCCATCACCCAACAAAATTCTTATGGTTGGGTAGACTCAAATGTGGGAGGATTAAACAAAAATAATATTAAGCCTTTGAAAAAGATTAGTGGACATTGGAATGTAGATTATTTTCCTTGCTCAAATTTATGGTCAACACTGAGAATGTAAGAGATCACTACTTACAACATAATGGTTAATGACTTTGATTTGATAGGTTGATGGTATTGAAAACTTTGCAAGTAAGGAGGTGCATTTCAAATTAGTATTAGAGCCAAGGTTATGACACTAGGGCTTGTATGGGATCAAAAGAAATTGAATAATCATATTTAGATGGAATACAATGTTAAATGGCTTAAACTTTATTGAACTCACCAGTGAACCCATGCTCTAGTGTTAGAATTCATATTTATTTTTCTTTTCCAATTTATTTCATTTGAAAAAGATGTCATTTGGAGCACCAATCCCATATTCTGGTAGGGAGGATTTTGATTTTTTTTTTCTATCTTAAATGCCCGCGCGCGGGTGTGTGTGCGAGGGTGCACATATATATAATTTGAAATCTTAAGGTTTAAAGTTTTGATTAGCCTTTGGCAGCAAAATGTGATCTCTTGTAACATTTATCTAATACAAAGTAATTCCAAAATGGGTTTATTCAGAATTGAACCTTCTTTTGTAATCATTCAATAAGTGGTCACACAATGAAAAATTTCCATGGAATCAAACATAGGACTTTGTTGAGGGAGATGTTAATTGTTATATATTTGGGAAAAGAGGCCCGAGCTTGTATAATTTCCAACTGACATAATCCAATTGAATTATTTGACAGTTATGTCAAAATTGATTAAATAGAAAGAGGGGAAATCTCTCGTGATTGGTGACACATGTAATTAACAAGGCCACTCAAGTAAAGAGGAGTGTTTTAAGACAAATGCAATAAATTGGTCAAAATGATATTGAAATAGATGGAGTCAGTTTTGTTGAAGACAATATTTTTTAGGGATTTGGTGTTTAAAAGATAAGTACCTGAAACACCAAGGTGATCCACAATATGATTCAAATCAAATGGCAAGGCCGTGTGTTTTATATGAATGAGGATCAATAAAATGATATTTTCTTGTATGTGTATTAGATTACATATTTATCAATATCAAAATTCTCATAGTTGGAAACCAATGGAACACAGATAGTTCATAAGTTGTTGAGAAATAAAATTGTTATATTAAATTCATCTTGAGCCAAGAAGTTAAAGTTGTTGGCATGAAGACATTTGATGGAGCGTTTTTTGGCTAGAAAATCAGAAGGTTGGTGAATTGAATATGCAACCAAAATCAATTTTATCTTTCAGATTGTTTAGGATCACCTTCAATGAAGCTTGTTTACTTCTATCTGGCAACAATAGATAATACATGCTTCGATTTGAGGGAAAAGGCCTTTAAGAAGGTTTTTTTAGTTAAAAACTACAATAGGAATTAACTACAAAAGTTGAGTGCTTAGGTTGCCATATGTTTAGCAGGTTGGGGTGTTAGTATTGAAAACAATGTATTTTTCATAGTGGAACACCCTGTTTAAGGAAAGATCCAATGGTTTTGATGATCTAATTAGTAACCAACAATATATCCTTCAAAGGGAAGCTTTCAAATCAACTTTTATAGGAAGATTTTGGCATCATCATTATTTATAAAGAAGGTTTTTCCATCATTATTTATTGAGGCGGAAATTGATTTAGAGAATCAATCATACATGCATGATGGGATATAAATGGTGATAATAGCACTTGGGTGCACCTTGTTGAACATATTTAACTAGTCACCCCTCCATCCAGTGTGCCCGTGCCAATAAAACAACCTACATGAGAATAGGGTGCAACTTGATGATACATATTTGAACTATTTTGAGATTACTATTCAAACAAAATATATTTTTAGTAGAGGCATTGTTTTTATAATGTTTAAGGTTGAGTTGTAATTTGTTAATCTTCACATATAAGATGGATAAAGGAAATATTCATGGGATTTTACATTTAGGCAATAGACACAATAACTTAGAGAAGCCCTATTTACTATTACATGGAAGTTAGTTTTAATAATTTTGGTCATTAAAACATGTATCTTTGACTACTGGATTCATGTTTTGTAAGGCATTTGGAGGTAGTCTACCTTGAAAGTAGAAAGGCTTTGTGTATATTTTGAGCTACCATGTGTCTAAGAACTTGTACTTGGGGTTTTTCTTGTTATTTTTGTTTATGAGAACTTACTTTCACAACATGTTATAAATTACACATCTTACCATGCAACTCTCGAAGAAAACATAAGATTTTTCCTTGAAGAGTTGGCTATGTTCTAATGGAAGTAGGATCAATCTATTTAGTTTTTCAACTTTATCATTAAATATTCAGGGCTAAGATGTATTGGGTTTGTACTTAAGGTAAGGATGAGTTCTAAATTAATGAACCCTAAATAGATGAGAGAACACATTCTAGATTTCAACAATTCACATCTTAATTTAGGAAAGTCCCCATACTACTCATACACAAAAATCAATATTCAAAAGGAATCATTGGAACAATGGTCCTTTGTATAACTTATATAGGAGTCACTCCTATTCTATAGGGCATTAGGCGTTTAGTTATTTTGAATGTAGCAAAGCCATTGGTTGAATTGGAGTATTTGTATCTATTGTTTGTTGAAACATTATTTTAGATGATATATTTGCATTACTGTGTGGAATGTTTGGGGTCTATAATATCATTTTTGTGGGGATTATTGATATTATCTTAAGAATAATGGGGTTATCTAATCGGTGATTGTGTGGACGAATCTTAATGGCTATGGTTATATTGTTGATCTCATAACTTGATAAAGTTGTGGTGTTCATTCTTCAACCATATTTTTAAATATTGACTGAAGGATGGCTAGAATTGTTATTGATCTCACACAATTGGTTAAGAAAATTGTTTCCATGCCCCAAAACCATATTTCTTCTAAAGTATAAAGTTGGTGGGTTTTCTTTTAATGCCCAAATATTTGCATATATAGTTTTTCATAAATTGGAAATAATCCATTTTTATAAAGCCATTTTCTCCATTATTTGATGAATTGTTAGGCAACATTTATGTGTGATTTAAATTCTCATCCTAAACATGTGTTTGGTGTAAATTGACCCACTGAATTAAATGTGAGATCCATTCTTTTCTTTAAGAAGGAATACAAGGAATGACATTGAACATTTCATATATTGGTTAATTTTCTCTCACTAAGGTCTACATAAAAGGACACGAGCCAAAATTTACAAAAAGATCAACTAGTACAAATCCACCAAGGCTTCTTAGTAAGTGTTGTCGGATTGAAATCAATAGTTGTTTCAATGCCACAAGCACATTCAATCAATGCCAAAAAGGGAATTAATAGGGAGACCCTTGCTAACACACATATATTATAAACCATGAATTCATTTATTATGTCCTTGACATTTAGTATTCGTTTCTAGGCATTAGTTTGGTTTCAGTTGAAGAGTTTTATTATCAACATAAAGTTCAACATTGTAAATTTAGTTTTATTTATATGATTTTTCTTTTTTCTTTTTTTCATTGGCTGAAAAGTGATGATGTAATCCTCGGGAAAAATCAAGGGGATTATTTTTTCTAGATGTCCACTTGACATCATCGGTAGTAGGGTGCAATTATAATGATTGTGACATTACTAGTAATTATGGCGGTTGTCACATTAGCCCAGCGCTGCAGTAATTAAGCATGCATGGTCTTAGAGAACGTAGGCTCTTTCCTAAGCCTAGTGCTACAGTTTCCACCACGTATAGCCTAGATCTTTTATCAATTGTAAAACCTTGCTAGACGAACAAACATGAGAAAATGGTAGAGCTCCAATGATTCCTTACAAGCATCCAAGAACAACATTTAGGGTGAAAGAAGTATGCAGTTGATCAAGAGCATCATTTAGGGAAATGACATCTTCCAAACCATATCTTAAGTATTATACCAACAAACAAGGCAACACGCGAGATGGAATAGCCGAACATAATAGGAACAATGAGCACCATAACAATAACAAAAGAGAAATTAGAATTTGATATTAGGTTTTGATGTCATGGAAATGTTGTTACTTGTCTCCGTCTTCATGGTGTAAGCGTTCATCCTTTGTTGAGAGCCTGATTGTCATCCTCAGTAGGTTCCCGCCATTATAGTCCACTATTTTGGGGTGAAAATAATACAATGTAGGAAGCACGTAATAATAAGACTAACCTAAACGAATCCATTCAAATTGCGTAGTTCTCACTACTTAGCAGGATAAAAAAAATACCAGGTACATCCTGGAAGAACTCCTTTGTATTCACCACTATGGTATGACAATAGCTTTTCCTCGGCCCCTCTTTCCACATATTAGGAAAAAAAACATAACCCGAGTTCCTGTGGAAGAAAAAATAATTCGTTTTTTCCTGCCCTTTTCAACAATCCTTTATTTATAATGAAATTCCTCTAGACTGCAACATGAACATAAAAAGGGAGAGCATTCAGGTCGAGGATTTTTATAATCTGGAATCGTAATAGGAGAAAAAACCCAATGCATAAATTGATTCTCCAAATCGGAAAATTCTCCACCCAAATGCAGAAATTGATTCTCCCAATCTAAAATTTCTCCCCAATACCATCATTGGATCTTTACTTGAGAAGAGTTGGGGTAATATGAATAGTGTAGTTCATGAAGATGGCCAAGAGGCTGCAAAGTTGTTGTCTCCTTGGGGTAATATGAATAGTGTATTTCATGAAAATGGCCAGAGGCTACAAAGATGTTGTCACCTTGGGGTAATATGAACATTGTAGTTCATGAAGATGGCCAAGAGGCTGCAAACAATGACAATGAAGAAAATTTATCTTCCAATAAAGAGTTTGCAAATGGAGTCATGAGTAGCCTTGGGTAAGAGATTTTCATCCTAACAAAAGAAGAAACAACTGGACGCATGGCCTCAGAGCCATGCAATAGGCCACGCGATTTCACTAAACAATACTGAAGAAAATTGTATAGAGTTTAATAAGCCACATGCTATGAAGTGAAGAAACATGTCATAGTTGTGGTAGCTAAATGGAAGGTGCATGCATGCTAGTGGGTAATTTTAACCAACTGGCACATCAAGATTGTTCTACATATAACCAAAAGGGTCGAAATGTTATTGAAGGTCTAGACAAAAGGCACACCATGTAGTAATTTACCAAGAGATTGAACTACCAGATTGTGCCTCATTGAATTCGATGTCTATTTTGGAGACTTAGATGGAGACTGCCACCAGGCTTGTGCCACGCCTTCCAAGTGGTATTCTACAATTTGGAGGCATGTGGCCTTAGTCATGTGGGGACAAGTATTTAAATATGCAATTACACTATGGATATGCGCGTAATCACAACTATATTGTTGTTTCAAAGATTGATCTGAAACCTTATTGGGAACATATGGTGTATTTTAACCCACCTGCCTTTCATTCCCTTCGTAAAAATGCATTTTCATCTTCCGGAGACCTACATTTACTTTCTCTCTTAAACTCAACTCGTTAACAAGCTAATCCACATTGAATCATTGGTTACCCAATCACATTTAATGGGGGTGACAAATCAGATTAACCTCACTAGGTAAAGGGACACCTCACCGAGAGACAGGCAAGCAAGTAAACACTTCATGAGTTTATTGTACGCCTATGCATTGTTGTCGGTAGGAGCTTCTTATTGCTTTGGAGCATTACTGCTACACATTTATGGGAGAATTTTAGCACTTAAGGATGCATTATTCATTGATGGAGCTCTGCTACGGTTAGTCATAATTAGGTTGGACTAGTTGTAGTTCCTTTAGCTAGGATAGGTCCTGTAGCCTGTAGAGATTCTTTGCCTCGATCATTATGTGAGCATTGATATTGTAGAGGTTTCGTCATGATGACCTTCTCATGGCCCAAAAATTATTCAACATATTTTGTTTCCTAACTTTTCCTTCCTAGTGGCCAATCTCTGAATATTGCAAAAGTTTGCGAAATTTTTCACATGAATAATGGTAAGATGGGAAGGTGGCTATGGGCTACCCATTAACTCAATTTTTTTTCTGATAGATGGATCTTTCATAAAGAAAGTATTCTCATAAAGTATCTCTATTCACAGAGAAACACTTACAAAGTGTAAAGCGTGCTCCTAAAGGAGAGTTACCGGATTGATTCTATCATTCCATTTGATTTCAAGGATATTAGAGCTAGTTGTATATATTTATCCATTATTTTATCCAGGGACGGTTTCTTTCATTGACCCATTTATATACCTTCTATCCAGAATCTAAGAAAGTGTGCTCATAAAGAGATACCTAAAACCAATTGATTTCAACGATATCTGGGGTCGGTTCATCCTTCATTGATCCATTTATATACCTTATAAATGTATTTCTCTCGTAGAAATCCATGTAGCTTTCTCGACTGCCCTTTGCGCCTTGATTACTTGCTTGTAGTAGAAGCAAAGAGGATTGTTGCATGAAGAGGAGAGGTAAAGAACAAAGAGTTACTGTGCGAAGAATGATTTGCTAGCATGACATATTGAAGGGAAAAAAATTGAATTGGTATCGACCATTCTATTGAATATCCGAGTCCATTTGTTCATTGTATCGTTGTTTCTAAGTTCATACAATTTGGGTCTGTTCTCATTCATAGTATTCATTATTTTATCGCTTCATAAACGCAGGTTAGCACCAAGTTTGGGGACGTGTTTGCTTTGTGTGGGATAGCGCCAGAGACCATAAATGGTAGACTGTTCATGCTCGGATTCGTCTCAGTACTATGGGTGGAGATTGCTATTGGGAAGGACCTCTTCTCTCAGCTTTCCAGTGGAGGAGTTCTGTTTTTTGTTGGAAGTGCGATTTTGTTCTCAGTAGCGTCGGTGTTACCGATGTTCAAGAGAGTCTAGAAAGAGAGAAAATCAAAGGAAATATGGTCTTCTGGAGTAGACATGTTGAATGGGCCTTTTTCCATGCTTGGCCTCGTTGTGTTGGCTCTCACCGAATATCCGAGTCTAGCTGGTATGCGCCATTTTTAAAATTTTTAATTAATATATAATATTTCGTACATGGTTGATTGTTGAAACATTAGGAAATATGAAATATTTGTTCTATATTAACATTAATCTGCCTTCCTCAAAACTATATGAGTGGAAACATGGTGTTCATATTTGTATGTTTAATTAAAAGAGTAATAATAATAAAATTAATAATAATGATAAAAAAATCAATAAAACTTCAAAATTGTAGTTTAAATCACAAATTTCTTTATAATTTTCCAATATATTAATTTTATATTAAATGTTAAACTGGTTAACATTGTTTTTAGCAAATAAAACTTCTACAATTGAAAACTACCAGGAAAAGCAGGTGCAATGTGAAGGACATTGCCACCTCGTGGCTCATTGCAAATTTATTTTTATTTATATGATTTTTTTTTTCATTGGTTGAAAAGTGATGATGTAATCCTTAGGAAAAGAGAGGGGATTATTTTTTCCATCTGTCCACCTGACATTATCGGTATCAGAGTGCAGTTATAACCATTGTGACATTACCAGTTATTATGGTGATTATAAAATTAGCCCAACATTGCAGTCATTGAGCACGTAGGGTATTAGAGTATGCATGGTCTTTCCTAATCCTAGTGCTGAATTTTCCATCATGTATAGCACATATATTTTATCAACCATAAAACCTTGCTGAACGGACAACCATGAGCAAACGACAGAGCTCCAATGATTCCTTACAAGCATCCAAGAACAACATTTAGGGCGAAAGAAGTATGCAATTGATCAAGAGGAACATTTAGGGTGGAAAACACAATGACATATTCCAAATCAGATCTTAAGTATTCTACCAACAAAGGAGGCAACAAGCGAGATCGAATAACCAAACATAATAGGAGTAGCGAGCACCATATCAATAACCAAAATGAACTTAGAATTTGGTATTAGGTTTCGATGTCATGGAAATTTTATTACTTGTCTATGTCTTCTTAGTGTAAGAGTTCATCCTTTGTTGAGAGACTGATGGTCATTCTGAATAGAGTCCCACCATTGTAGTCCACTATTTTGGGTGAAAATAATACAAGGGAGGAAGCACATAAGAAGAAGACTAACCTCAAGGGATCCAGTTCAAATTGCGCAGTTATCACTACTTAGTAGGATCAGAAATCTCAAGTACATCCTGGAATCACTCCTCTTCATTCACCACTATGGTATGACGGTAGATTTTCCTCAACACCTCTTTCCACATATTGGAAAAAAAACCATAACTTGAGTTCCTACAGAAGAAAAATAATTCATTTTTTCCTGCCCTTTTCAACCATCTTTTATTTATAATGAACTTCCTCTCGACTGCAACGGGAACATAAAAAGGGAGGGTAGTTAGGTCCAAGATTTTTATAACATGGAATTGTAATAGGAAAAATATCCCAAAGCATAAATTGATTATCCCAATCGGAAATTTCTCCCCCCCAATGCAGAAAATTGATTCTCCCAATTGGAAACTTCTCCCCCCCAATGCAGAAATTGATTCTCCCAATCGGAAATTTCTCCATAATAACATCATTGGATATTTAATTGAGAAGAGATGGGGTAATATGAATAGTGTAGTTCATGAATATGGCCAAGAGGCTGCAAAGATGTTGTTTCCTTGGGGTAATATGAACAGTGTAGTTCATGAATATGGCCAAGAGGCTGCAAAGATGTTGTCGCCTTGAGGTAATATGAATAGTGTAGTTCATGAAGATTGCCAAGAGGCTGCAAACGATGACGATGGAGAAAAATTATCTCCCAATCAAGAGTTCACAAATGGATTCATGTGTATCCATGGAGAGGAGATTTTCACCCTAACAAAAGAAGAAACAACTAGACATGTGGCCTCAGAGCCAATAGGCCACGCGATTTCAGTAAACAATAATGAAGGAAATTTGTAAATAAAATTGTATAGAGCTTAATAAGCCGCATGATATGAAGTGGAGAAACATGTCGTAGTCATGGAAGCTAAATGGAAGGTGCATGCATGCTAGTGGATAAGTTTAACCAACTGTCACATCAAGTTGTATAGATAACTAGAAGGGTCAAAACGTTGTTGAAGGGATAGACAGAAGGCATACCATATAGTAATTTTCCCAAAGGTTGAACTACCAGATTGGGCCTCATTGAGTTCAATGTCTATTTTGGAGAGTTAGATTAAGAGTACCACCAAGCTTGTGCCATGCGTTCCAAGCAATATTCTACAATTCAGAGGCATGCAAATTCAGTCATGTGGGGACAAGTATTTAAATATGTAGTTACACTATGGATTTGTGCGTATTCACAACTATATTGTTGTTTCAAAGCTTGATTTGAAAACTTTATTAGGAACCTGTAGTGTATTTTAACCCACCTGCCTTTCATTCCCTTCGTAAACATGAATTTTCATATGTTGGAGACCTACCTTTACTTCCTCTCTTAAACTCAACTTGATAATGAGCTAATCCACCTTTGAATCACTGGTTTCCCAATCACATTTAATGGGGGTGATAGATTAGATTAAACTCACTAGGTAAATGGCCACCTCACCGGGATATAGGAAAGAAAGCAAACACTTCAGGATTTTATCGTATGCCTCTCCATTGCTTGCAGTAGGAGATTCTTATTTATTCGGAGTGCCACTAATACACATTTCTGAGAGGATTTTGGACACAATATCCATTGATGGAGCTCTGCTACGATCAGTCATTGGGTTAGACAAGTTGCAGTTCCTTTAGCTAGGGAAGGTCTTGTAGCCTCGATCATTATGTGAGCATTGATGTTGTAGAGGCTTCGTCATGATGACCTTATGATGGCCCAAAAATTATTCAACATCTTTTTTTTTCTTCTAACTTTTCCACTCTAGTGGCCAATCTCTCAATATAGAAAAGGTTTGCGAAAGTTTTCACATGAAAAATGATAAGATGGGCAAGTGGGTATTTGCCACCCATTAACTCCAATTTTTGTTGATAGATGGATATTTCATAAAGAATGTATTCTCATCAAGTATCTCTATTCATAGAGAAATAGTTATAAAGTGTAAAGCGTGCTCCTAAAGATAGTTACCGAATTTATTTTGTCATTCCATTTGATTTCAAGGATATTAGAGGTATTTGTATATATTTATCCATTATTTCATCCAGGGTTGGTTTCTTTCATTGACCCATTTATATACCTTCTATCCAGGATCTAAGAAAGTGTGCTCATAAAGAGATACCGAAAACCAATTGATTTCAACAATAACTGGGGTTGGTTCATCCTTTATTGATCCATTTATATACCTTATATATGTATTTCTCTCGTAGCAAGCCATCTAGATTTCTCTAGTTCCCTTTGTGCCTTTATTACTTTCTTGTAGTAGAAGCAAAGAGGATTGTTGCATGAAGAGGAGAGGTAAATAATAGAGTGTTAATGTGCCAAGAATGATTTGATGGCATGACAGATGTGACCCACCTGTTGCAGTTAGGTTGTGTAAGGGAAACAAATTGGATGGTAAAACTATTTTACTCAATATATGAGTCCATATGTTCATTCTCTCGTTATTTCCAAGTTCATACAATTTGGGTCTGTTATCATTAATAGTATTCATTATTATATTGCTATGGCCACTGTGAATGCATCATTAATGGCCATGAAGGGAACATCCCTCCTACAATGGAAGCCAATGAAGAGGTCAATAGATTTAAGTGGAATTAAAAATATCATTGTGCCAGTCTCCAAGGGCCTTTGAGTCAAGTGCATTGCAGAGATAACTATATGTAATTCCTTGCATGAATGCACATATTTTCATTCTATCATTTACCCAATATTGTTTTTGTTTCTGTAAATACATTAATTTTATTTTGTGTTGAACTGCATGCCCATATGTTATGGTATTGAGATGGTCCATGTTCTTTAACTGAATCTGCAGGAAGATATCGAGACAAAGCACTTTTCCATGCCTTCCACTCGGTCAGCAACCCTGATTTTTCCTCCTCCTCCCACCCCTAAAAAGGTAAGCGAGTTAGTGCTCATTTTATATACACTAAGCAAATAAGTTTCATATGGTCACCCTTGAAATAAAACCATTGGATAAATGCAGGTTAGCACCAAGTTTGGGGACTTTTTTTATTTGGGTGGGCTAGCACCAAAGACGATAAATGGTAGACTAGCCATGCTCAGATTCATCTCAACAGGGAGGGTTGATATTACTTGCGGGAAGGACCTCTTCTCTCAGCTTGCTAGTGGAGGAGTTCTATTGTTTGTTGGAAGCGTGGTTCTGTTATCAATAGCATCGATGATATCGATGTTCAAGGGAGTCTTGAAAGAGATAAAATCAAAGGAAATATGCTCTTTTGGAGTTGAGATGTTGAATGGGCGTTTTGGCATGCTTGGCCTCGTTGCTTTGTCTCTCACTGAATACCTCAAGGGATTCCCTCTCATCTCATGATTTATCCTTCTAGTATGATGTAATCATACTAGCAAATTGTATTTACTTTGCTTTATAATATCTGAGTCCAGCTGGTATCCGCCATTTTTTAAATTTTTAATTAATATATATAATATTTCGAACATTGTTGATTGTTGAAACATTAGGAAATCTAAAATATTTGTTCTGTATTAACATTAATCTGCCTTCATGAAAACTATATGTCTGTGGTATCAAAGTGGAAACATGGTTTTCAGATTTGTATGTTTAATTAAAAGAGTAGTAATAATAAATTTAATAATAAAAAAAATCAATAAAACTTCAAACTTGTAGTTTAAATCACGATTTTTTTTGTAATTGTCCAATACACGAATTTTATATTAAATGTTAAATTGGTTAACATTGTTTTTAGCAAATAAAACTTCTATAATTGAAAACTACCAGCCAAAGCAGGTGCAATGTTAAGGACATTGTACCTCGTGGCTCTTGTTATGTCCTTGACCTTTAGTATTTGTGTGTATTGGAAGTGCCCTATAGTGCATATGAGCAAGTCTTCTATGCCAAAGTTCACTTGGCTCCATGGATTCATGCACCATGGCATGTTCAGGTTGTCCCTTCAATTTATACAGTCCTCCCTCTTTCTCTCCAATCACTACTGCATCATCTATTGTCGTTCCCTTTGGCCACATCAGGACTTGGCCATCTACAAATGCAACCCTCATACCTTTTGCATCCAATGCAGAGATGGAGAGTAAGTTCTTCTTGAGCCCAGGTACATAGAGGACTTCCTTCATCTTGAGAGATTTTCCAGAATCTAGGTTGTAGGAGGCTTCACCACTTCCTTTGATTGGGTATTGATAATCATCCCCAAGTTTCACCTTATGGGGTGATTCATGTTCAGATAGGTTCACAAAAGATTCTTTGAATCCAGTCATGTGTTTGGATGCCCCACTATCAATTAACCAATCATTACAACCATGGGAGATTGTACCTGTGAGAGCAGAGATCAGAACATACTCTTCTTCACTTGATGAGACATCATCACTATCACTTTCTGCCCTAGCCTTCTTCTTTGGGGGTTCATCATCTTCGGCAGCATGAGCATGAAATCTTCTTTTGCTGCCCTTCTTCTTCTTACTGAAGTCGTTGTTATTATCCCTTTTGTTCTTGGGACAATCTGAAGCATAGTGACCCTTCTCATTGCATGTAAAGCATCTTAGGTCCTTCTCACTCCTTTGATGAGATCTTTTGTGGTGAGAGTGATCCTTCTTGGTTTTGCTTCTTTTGGTGTGAGCTACAAGAGCTTGATCTTCTCCTCCCATCTTTTCCTCACAAGCTATAAGCCTAGCTTCTTCTTGAGAGCATTCTTCCCTCAGTCTGTTGAAGGAGATCAACTTCTCCCTTGCACAAATTCCTTGAATAAAAGAATCCCATGACCTGGGTAGGCCATTTAGAGTGGTCATCACCACTTCACCATTCTCCACCATTTCATCCACTGCTTCTAGTTGTTCCTTGATCTGAGAGACCCTTGAAAAATAAGATTGAATGGTTTCTCCATTCTGAAACTTTACTGCTTTCAATTGGTTCCGCAGGGTCATCTTCCGATTTATGTTCTTTCCTTCAAATAGCTTGGTCAAGGATTCAAACATCTCCTTGGTCGTCTTGAGAGAAGACACATGGGGTATGAAATGGTCTTTGATAGAATCAGCAATGATTCTCTTTGCCTTGACCAAGTTCTTCTTGTGCAATGCCTTGGCCTCTTCATCCTCTGGGATAGGGATGTCTTCTTTCACATATGAGTCCAACTCATTCTCTTCCAGGATTAGCCCAATCCTATACTTCCAGGCTCGGAAGTTATCAGCCCCTTCAAGCTTATCCTCAAGCTTGGTGTGGAGAGACATCTTTAAGAGTACTTCAAATGGAAATAGAAAAGATTTAGGACTTACCACTTGAAGTGTTGAAAACTGGATCTGGTCCCGGATTAGGGTTTGTCAGAGAAACCCTAAAAATTCAAAATGTGAATTTCAAAATTCTGGAAGGATAGAAAGATGCGCCTTGGAGAGCTGATCAGCCTAGTACATTCAGAAATTGAGATCAACAAAGTCTTGTCCTTCAAAATTGCCTTTTTGTCCTCCCGGGTTCACTAGGGAGAGCCCTGAATTAGGGTTTGAGTTTCCTGGAGATCTACTCAGCCAAAATTCTTGATCCAAAGCTCTAACCTTCGATTTTTGCAAGGAGCTTCCAGCTGTGCCTCCAGTTTCCAGAAATTCCTATTTTTGTGGAAACCCTAATTTTTAGGGCCAAATCTGAAAATGCTCGGAACTGAATTCTGATTGGACAGATAGATGCGCCTTGATGAGTAGATCCAATCTACTATACTGAATTTCAAAAATCTGTGGAGAGAAACGCAATAAACAAGGAATACAAGCTTCCGTCACTGCAAAATGTCTTCTTCTTAGTTAAGCTCTGATACCATGTTAAATTTTGAGTATTAAATCACAATACTATAGGATCTTTGCTGAGAGAATAACATCTACAGTATATCAATGCATGACAATCATAATATGACAAGCATCACAAGCATCACAAGAATCAAAAGCATAGAGACAAGAGACACAGAGTTTCTGTGGGGAAAACCCTAAGGTGAAAAACCCCACAACTTCCTCAGAGATAGAGAGAGCAATGGCTCAACCAAAATACAGCCAAATAATACTGAGATAGTCTCCTAGCAGATGATCCTCCTCCTCCTCACTAGTGTGCCACTTTTCAGAGAGAGAGATAGTTACTTTTCCGAGTGAGTAAAATAGAGATCTCCTATCTCTATTTATACTCACCTTTTTGCCCAGTGACCTACTGGGGCCGACTTGTCTACTTAGATACATCCACATTATATTATATATTAATTAGGGCCGACCCCATAAGGTGGTCTAATAACCCATCGGCAAGTACACACACTTGCGACACTTGTCAATCCACATGACGACACTTCCTTATAGAGGAATAACACATCTCTTATAAGGGTACAATAAATATATATATAATACACAGATGAAATACATTCCGAAGTTACATATACATCAACACTCAACACTAAATACTGTTTTGATTTAACTTAGCCGTGTAAACGATATAGGTTTTGGATGTAACCTGTAGGGTGTAGACTGTATTCGAGTTTGAAATTTCAATTTGATAAAAGATGAAAGGTTAACTTATCAATTGGATAAATAGCTAGGGTTTGAGACTTAGGACATTCGTCCAAAATAAAAGTTGTACTAAGTTTGATTGGTTGATAATATCAATAATAAAGTAAATAGCATAGTAGTACTGTATACTTGATGCGTTTAGTTTCGATCTCCTTTACGTTCGATTAAATTCATAAATGATTAAAAAAATCTACAGCATATGTTTCGATATTGCAAGTATTTATAAGACATAATTCTAATGTGTATTAATAGAAAATTTGAATGAAAAGAAATTAGTAATAGGATATATATATATATATATATTATTTATTTCCTGCACTGAATAGTAACTTAAAACTCAGCCTTAGGCTTTGTACAGAAATATGGAAATGATTATATATTTTTACTTCTGTTACTGCAAATGTAAAATATTGCAATGCTTGAATAGTATAAATGTTGCTATGATTTTCTATGACTGAAAACATGAGATATGTAAATTGCAAATTGTAAACAGATAAGGAAAATGCAGGAAAATATAACAGAGTTTTGTCAATTCAATCATTCTATCTATTTCTAGACCCCCTTCCTTGCACTAGAGTACGACACAAAAACAGTGTGTGGAAAAATGCAGGGAAGTAATTTTTAATCTATTATTAACATATTACTTCTTCATACAGTTCAGAAAATCTTTCATTCAATCTGGACAGTAATTATTAACAATATTAGAAACAATGAATTATAGCTACTAGAAAATGAAATAACAAGTAGAATCTGATAATATAGATAGGGTGGAAAAACACCCAAAGAGGCCTATTCCTCCCAACCTTCTCCATAAGAAGCAGCCAAAATCTCTTGCTCCTTTGGGCCCCCGAGCCTGTTTACTGAACCACTAGGTAGAAGACTCTATGTAGAAGCAAGGAATTCAGGTTGTACTTCCAGCAATCAATGGAGACTTACAATACACCTCAAACTAAACCTCTGCACTTAGCAGGAAAACTCTGCACTCAACATAAGTGAAACAGACTTACACTACGACTCAAAACATAGCTTCCCCTCATCGAATCTCTTGTGTGCATACAGCAGAACCACAAGGTAAATTTTCTCGTCAGAAAAAGTGTGAGCCTTTGCTCAAATTCGATGGCTTATAAAGATGCCTAGGTCTTTTAGTGGTCAGTTTCCAAATAAATGAGCCTCAAGCTCCAATCCCATCTTTCAGGGAACTTTGACCACAATTCAAGGGAGTTTTTTCATAACAACAACTAGTTACTGAGTTCCCGATGCTGCCACTTGTCCATTGCCTTCTACCCCAGATTCCATTCCACCTAGTGGGTCAGTAAACACTCTTTCAACAATCTCTTTGGGTGAGTGTCTCCTATTTTATTTTATTAAATAATAATATTGTGCAATTACAGTCATCCTTGGCCACTTGGCCAAATATAAAACTTTACAATAAAAGTTAAGATAATGTTTTTCTCAAACATGAAATGTTTCAAATAATGGGTATGTTGCAGGTAGCTCTTACTTATATGATCGAAATACAATATTCTATAGAGAACATAATCAATATAATTTGTTTAAGGAAGGAATTGTGTACATAGTACATTCACATTCATTTAAAAATGATAGATCATTGAGAACTACACAACAATTGAAAAGGGTTGTTAATGCAAATCGGAATTTGTCACTTATGTCTATCAAGTTAAGGAAGAAAATAATCCTAAGCATGAAAAGGAAGTGTTGTTGCATCACAATACAACTATTATGATTAATAGTCTTCCTATGATAAAACATAAGCATGATATGAGTACAATATCTTTCACATGTTCAATTTTGATATTTAGCTTACTACTGATCAACAATATATGGTTTGTTCCAACAATATTGTATGAATATTTTGTTGAAAAAGGGATTAATGTACTTAAAAATTTCAATGCAGTGTTGATTGTTATTACGATAAGTCAAATGTACAGGTTTCAAAAAGAATGGACAAGTGATACGGGACAAGTCAGACGAACATGTCCTTACTTATTTTCTAAATGATTTAGGATTTTGGTGGTCTAAAAGCTTCTCAGTGGGAAGGTTTGATCCAAAAGGATCTCATAGTTCGATCAAAATGAAAGTCTTCAAAAGTTGTAAATAATATTACAGACGCGTAGAGCTCGTTAGCAGATTTCCGACAATGCTCGTTTCGTGTGAACCGACTTTAGGATGCAAAATTTATTGAGTTTCAAAGTTTATTAAAAAAAAGGTAAAATTTGATGTAAAAAAAGGCAAAAAAGTGGGCCACGTGGCACACCCATAGGGTTTCACGTGGCATGGAAAAATCATCTGTATTGACACGTGGCATCCCCACAGGGTTCCATGTGGATAGGTTATGATGTCATGGCTTACATGTGGACCAATCAGGGACTTCCATGTGGCAGCCATGTTGGCCACTAAATTGTACGATTTATCAAAAAATAAGGGAGACCATGTGTTGGCTCGGTTTTGCAACCAAGCTTAGTGCTATGGGCACCTGCTAACTAGTAGCAGCAGCTTCAATAGAAATAAAAACAATAAACTAAATAAACAATACTTTTCATGGATCTAAACAAGAATCTAAGCAAATAATGTAAACATTTCAAAATCAAGAACAAGAAACATAATGAATAATTTTTTGTATTGAAAAGTGGGGGGCAAGCAAGTGCTTGCGATATTACCTTCAACGGTGAAGGTTGATGTTGAGCAACTCCCAAGATGAGTAGCTCCAAACTCCAATAGGTCTCTTTCTCCAAGGTTGCTTCAATGGCTTAAAAGTGCTCAGGGGAGATTTCAGCAGCATAAGGATGAGATAATGGAAGGATGTGAAATGAGGAGCCCCTACCACCTTTTTATAGGTTTTGGTGGTGAGGAATACCATTTGTGGTTTTGTGGAAACCAAATGGTATTGACCAACATGGTTTAGGTATTTTTCCCTCCTTTTTCCTTTTTTGAATAAAAATAATATTTTAATTCCCTTTTTAATATTTTTGGGAATTTGGACCCTTTTTGAGGGTTTTTTTATGATTTTCTTGGAAAAATAATCTTTTTTAATGGAAAAAGGGGTGTACTAAGGTCTTTTGGTGACCTTTTGTTGGTTTCAGAGGCTCAGATGGTGGAAAAGTGGACAAATGGGTCATGTGAATAGGAAAATGAGCTAGTGAGCACTTTTTGGGTGTTAACAGATTGCCCCCTGATGTGTGAGGGCAGGAGCTCATCGTATGGCCGATAGACATCATAGTTCATTTGTCTTTTTCTGGGGTTTTAGGGGAGAGAAGAGACCGGTTGGAGACTGGAGCCACGGCCCTTGGAAGCTGCAAAAAACAAAAAATATTACATGGCCTCAATATGGATGAGGTATAATCTCTGATAAAGGACGAGGCGGGCATTCCCATGCTCGTATCAAGACATATACAAAACAATTAGTCCCAAGAAGGGGGATCTAATACGTAAAGAAATATACTGGTACATCATAATGGTCCAGAGGGGACATTATTGTGGGATATACTCATGATCATGGCTGATCTCAATAACTGATACACTGGAATAATTGTTGAACTGCTGAAACTGAAGGTGTCCAACATCTGTATGGACTCAATGACTGTGAGCCATCTGGAATACTGTCGCCATATGCAACCCGGATATCTATAGAAAAAATGTAACTGGTTGTATCCATAGGTAGACTCTCGAATGTGGAGGAGTCGGGTGGTATCCGGGGTCTTCGACTAATAACTGAACGGACCAATACCCTGTGCGAGTCTCAACGATGCGATCAAGGTGTTGAAGTCGAGCACGTGAGAAACAACCATTCGGAGAGGCACTGAGGATTCCTCTCGAAATGATTCGTAGGCACTCATCATAAATGGTAATGAGTCCAAGACACAGGGACCTCTAGGTCTATCCTCTGGAATCAATGTGGTTGTCGTCGACAAAGGGAGACCAGCAACTAACAAGGCAATGATGTTTCCTTGATAGGAGCAGGAGGTGTATAACTGAAGTGATGTAGTACTGATGGTAGGACTGGCATACTTGTGGGGAAGGAAAATAACTGGGTCAAAAAATGGGTAGACTCAAACCTCCTTTGTTCAGAGCATGATGACATGGTTGACCTGGCAGCGTAGGGAACTGACTTGTAGGTGTGGGGATCATCTTTTCGGGACTGAAGGGTATGTACTGACTCTGGGGGGGTGCAGTTGATGGTAGCTGTCGTGGGAGTTTCAGGGTGACATACTGCAGAATACTCTGAACAAAGGCGACCAAAATGGGGAAGCTGCTCTGTGAGTAGACATGTTGTGTTGTAGCGCCAAGAGGCACCATTGATTCCTTCTTCGTGGTTTTAATGAGCTCTAAGAAGGGATAAAAGTATGCTCTGAAATGGTACAGTCCTGTGGATTTTGTGAGCCCAGGACGGCGCATGCTCATGGTTGCTTTCATGTTTAGAGAGTCTGAAAACGGTAAGTGAACTCTATTGGTGTTTCTTTTTCGTAAGTTTAGTCTCCAAGGCCCGAAAAAGCATAAAATGATGCGGATGAAGAACTCTTCTAGCCGATGTGACTAGAGTATACCTTTTTCGTAATTAGTCTACGAGGTCCGGAAAAGGGGTAAACTTATACCAGGTAGACGCCCTTTCAAATATGTTTATCGAGCATGAAAGGAAGCAAGATTGCTCGGCGATCTTTTCATTGTTTTAGGAGTCAGAAAAGAGCTTAACAGAAACTCCCTAAGTGCCTTTTTCGTAAAAGAGGGGTTGCTCGGCCCGAAAAAGGGATAAAATTATACCGAACAAAAATGGATTAATGAGGGCGAGAAAAGGTCTCAAGCATCGTCATTTGTGCGGAAAACTGGATCCGGTGACGTAAGCATGTCGAAAACGGAGAACGGCCGATGTGGCACGCAAACCGAGGTGACGAGGGGGCGTGGAAAAAATGCCCGAAAAATCTAAAGGTGAGAGTGAGAAATGATCTCAAGCATCGTCACGAGCGCGGAAAACTGAATCCGGCGATATAAGGCAAGTCGAAAATGGAGAACGGCCGATGTGGCACGCAAACCGAGGTGACGAGGGGGCGTGGAAAAGATGCCCGGAAAATCTAAAGGTGAGAGCGAGAAATGATCTCAAGCATCATCACGGGCACGGAAATATGAATCCGGCAGTGCAAATGGTGCAAAAAACGGAGGTCATAAGGACTCCGGAATGGTTAAAGGAAAGAACTAGGTTAAAAAATGGCTACAAATAAAGGTGATCCCACCAAGCGAAGGATGCAGTGGTGGGGAGAAATGATGACCCGTGGGGGAAAAATACTAGGTGTATCAAATCAACTGAAATATACAAGTGACACATGACCTCAAAAATGGTTGAGATCACGAATATGAAAAAGTGAGCAGGGTTAATGACCTGCCCCCATGCTATGTGCATGGGGTTTGTGATTGTGGATCACATATGTGTTGGTTTGAACGATGGGCTCATTGAGGTGTTGAGATAGAGATGATGGGGAAGGTTCAAAATGATTGATCATGCCCCCTATCCCGGGTTCGAGGTAATCTATTATGCCCCCTAACTCAGAGGTGTCAATGTGGTGCAGATGTTGTCTCATAGAGAGATCAATAGGGCATTGAGCAACTGCTGGCGGGGTGTTATACCATGAGGCTGTGGGTCGTGGTGGCATACTAAAGTGATGATATGATGATGGGGGATTCCCTTTGTGGGGTGGATGCCCCCAGTATCTCCGACGAGGATCACGGTGATGATGAGTAGGCAAGGTAGGTAAATGTGGAATGCGTCCCATGGGGTTGCTCGATGTACCATTTGGCTGCGGAGCCAGTGAAGGTGCGTTGTAAAAGCCGTAGGCGGATTGAGTCATCCACTATGGAGTTGGAGGAACACCATAAATGGAATGACATGATGTGATTTTGGGGGTCTTCTCCGGCTTTACCCTCAAATTTAGGGATGTCAGAGGGAAGCTTAGTGGGCATATGGGGCCAAGCAGGATCATGCCTAATGGGGTCATTTGTGAGCCTAGCTAAATCTGGCAGGTTGAGACTTGCCATGTATGGTAGACTAGCGGATGTGGTGACCGGAACCGGGATCTGCCTAGCCATTGTGGTATGGTGTAGGGGCCCAGTAGCGCCTATAGGTATGCTAGGTATGGAGGGTATGTGCCCTCCAAAAGGTGTGGCCTGATATGGGTTAGCGCTCCCAAGTGCAACTTGGGTTACACTTGGGTTAGGAATCGCACTAGGGATTCCTGGAATAGCACTGCCAAGTGCAACATGAGTTACACTTGGGTTAGGAATCGCACTAGGGATTCCTGGGATAGGGTTTGGGGAACCCGAAGGGGGTATGACCCCCATGTTGGGCATGCCCATGACAGGTGGTGGTCCTGTGCTAGGCATTCCTGAATGTGGAGTGGTACCCATATTGGGCATACCCAAGGGGGTGGCTGTTGCCGTTGATGGTACTCCCGCAGAAGGGTTTGCGGATGTCTGACCTATGGTTAATGTAAATTGTGGATCATCTGGTGTTCCAGACATAACTGTGGTTGGTGGTAACTCGGTGGTGTTTTCGGATTCTACCTCCAAATCAAAGGTGAAGTGGGGTATGTCAGAATCGGATGACCGTCTAATTGATTGACGATGTGTCGAATCAAGGGATAATGCTCTGCGTCTGTGACGTGGAGAGCCAAGTGGACTAAACTCTGGGAGTTCGCCCTGTAGACGACGAGAACGTCTAGAATTCTCAATGGTGAGAATATGTTTTTTATGTAAAAAAAAAATGTTTTAAGTATCAGGTGGTGATATATATGTAAAAGACTCAAAACCCTAATGCAACCAAGGGTGCAAGAAGGGGAGTGAAAAAATAAGGCTCACAGGCCAAAAAATCGATCCTCAAAAAATGCACTTATCCCAGCAGCTGTGCTACAATAAGTGGAGGAATGCAACAACCGGTCAGAATACCAACATGCAAGCGGCTCCTAGAAAAAATAGGTGTAACTAGACTCAAAAGGTGGTAAAGATCATGCAAACACCTAATCTAAAAGTATTGTGACTCAAACAGACGATATCCTCTGCAAGGTGATGAAATCTAAGTCAGACAATATGAATGTTGAGACAACGGCTAGATATCCCCCTACCGGGAGGGACACCGGGTAATCAATCCTAAAAAGACAGGCTACTAGGATACTCCGTTCATGACGCGTCGAGAAAAGGTAAATCTGCCGTTTGGTCCTTTGATCGCAATATCCCAATACAGGGATATCCCGAGAACTGCGAATGGTAGCCCTTCTGTTACTGAATGGGTTTCGGTATCCCACTCAGGCTTCCGGAACCATCCTCGCGACTTCAACCCTCCTAAGGGAGAGGCCTTCCCACAAACCGGTTGTGACCGCGCCAAAAAGTACTAAGAGATTTTAGCTCCCTAATTGGACAACTTCTATGTCTCAGATGTATGAACTGAGGGGTGTTATTGGAACACCTATCCCCCCAATACTACCTAGCTACAAGAATTCGTTTAGTGTTCCCCAAGTGGGGTTAAGAGTGTGTTCAAATTAGGGTACGTTTTAAGTCTTAGTTCAATTAAGTGATCGTGTGAGTGCACGTGAGGTGTTGTAAACTGAACTTGAAAAAATTAAATGCTTTAAGGAAAATTTTCAAAAAATAAAGGACTTTTCAAAAATACAAAGCAAATATTTAAGACTTTTTCACTAAAAGGAATTAATATGCTTTTCAAAAAATAACTCAAAAAATAAAGGATTTCTTGGATTTATGAAAGCAAAATATAAAACTCCTTTTAAAAGAAATAAATGGATTTCTTCTTTTCAATAAAAATTGCTAAGGGCAAGATTCTAAAGAAGTAAACAAGAAAAAATTTGAATCTAGATAAAGAATGCAAAATGAGTCTTTCTTTCACTTTCTTGAAAATTTTTAAAAAGATTTCTAGGCATGCACTTTTAAATAGTAAAAAAATTTTCAAATCTGTAAACTATGCAGAATTTAGTACTGTAAAAAATGTGCTATGGGCAGAAAGTACAGTAAAAAATATTTTTCAAAATCGGGATGGCCGAATGAAAAAATTCAGCCGCGCGGGTTTTGGACGAACAGCCGCGCGGGATGCTCTGAACAAAGGAAGTTTGAGTCGCCAAAAACTGTTGGCTCGGTTTTGCAACCAAGCTTAGTGCTATGGGCACCTGCTAACTAGTAGCAGCAGTTTCAATAGAAATAAAAACAATAAACTAAATAAACAATACTTTTCATGGATCTAAACAAGAATCTAAGCAAATAATGTAAACATTTCAAAATCAAGAACAAGAAACATAATGAATAATTTTTTGTATTGAAAAGTGGGGGGCAAGCAAGTGCTTGCGATATTACCTTCAATGGTGAAGGTTGATGTTGAGCAACTCCCAAGATGAGTAGCTCCAAACTCCAATAGGTCTCTTTCTCCAAGGTTGCTTCAATGGCTTAAAAGTGCTCAGGGGAGATTTCAGCAGCATAAGGATGAGATAATGGAAGGATGTGAAATGAGGAGCCCCTACCACCTTTTTATAGGTTTTGGTGGTGAGGAATACCATTTGTGGTTTTGTGGAAACCAAATGGTATTGACCAACATGGTTTAGGTATTTTTCCCTCCTTTTTCCTTTTTTGAATAAAAATAATATTTTAATTCCCTTTTTAATATTTTTGGGAATTTGGACCCTTTTGAGGGTTTTTTATGATTTTTCTTGGAAAAATAATCTTTTTTAATGGAAAAAAGGGGTTGTACTAAGGTCTTTTGGTGACCTTTTGTTGGTTTCAGAGGCTCAGATGGTGGAAAAGTGGACAAATGGGTCATGTGAATAGGAAAATGAGCTAGTGAGCACTTTTTGGGTGTTAACACCATGGGAATCGAACCCATGACCTCCTAGGCCTCCAGAGTCTCCATCGAGCCCGCCTAGCCAAGGCTCCACATATTGGTTCTTAACACTATATGGTCACATCTTTTATTTGAAGTTGAAGGCATTCTCGTTTGGGGAAAAGGACGGGATCGAGGGCTAGGCCCTCGACCTTGTGGCCAACACCAAGGCCGTTGAAAGAGCCAACACAGAGTCCAAGTCACAACGTAGATTCCAAGTGGCGAGCCAAGACACAATGTAGGGTCCAAGTCACGGTTCAAAATCCACCGCACAGGGCCAAACCTCCATTCCAACGGTTCAACAAAACAATGAAGGAGAGGGAGAGGCCCGCGGGTTTGACCCCAAGACCTTTGCCCCCATAACACACTGCATTTACCACTGGGCCAATGCCCATACGTTGGGTGGTAAGCGGTGGATCCACCTTTTAAGTTGCAAGTGGATTTTTAGGAAAAAATGGGCGCGTGGCCCTCCAAATTGCACACCCAAAAAATGCTATAAAAACCACGGTTTGGGCACAGATCTGAAGACATAGAATAGAGAGGTTTGCAAAGAGTTTGAGGCACGCTACAGGAAAATTTCCCAAGTTGGTTTCGGCACAGATCCCAAGACGGTTTTGGCATAGTTCCCAAGGTGGTTTCAGTGCATTTCCCAAGGCAGTTTTGGCACAGTTACCGAAGTGGTTTTGGCACAGTTTCCCGAGGTCTATAAAAGAATTAATGGGAACGCTTCCTGAGGTGGGAATTCGTACAGTCCATACAGTTGCAGGTAGAGGTTCTCTCGATTTGCATGCCAGAGGAGGCCTCGGGAAAACATAGTCGACTTTATACTCATTTTTCTCAGAATTTTGAGAGGAACGAAGTGGTGCAATCTGTTTCTGATTTTGTTTGACAGAACTCAGAAGTGTTTCCAGAAACTCATATTTGTAAGCTTTGAAGACTTAATAAGATCGACCTTCTCATTAGAAGAGGCCCGGATACATAGCCCAAGAAGGGTGAACTCCATTATCAGTTATTGCCTACAAATTTAATGCTTTGCATCTCTTTTATGTGTTTTATGTGCTTCAATTATGCTCTCTAATTTTGGCATTTAAAATCCTTTTTAATGGATTTAAGCATTCAAAATTTCACATGCAAATAATGGTTATAAAGATCCTGTCATTTTCAGATCACCAACTTATAGTTTCAGTCGAGCCTATGCACATCGACATAGCTCTTTTTTCTATCTTGAGATTCCTTTAACCACTATCTAATCTGAATCATGTTTTCTTCCATCTCTTGAATCAACTTAGGTCCTAAAATCACTCGATTCTCTAAACTTTCCCAACTCAATGGTGTTTTTGCATGGCCTTCCATATAATGCTTGATAAGGTGGCACCCCGAGCGAGCTGCGGTAACTATTATTGTAAGTGAATTCTAATAAGGCTAAGTGCTTTTTCCAATGGGTCTGTTGATCCATAACATACATCCTAAGCATGTCCTCCATGACCTGATTCACTCTTTATGTTTTCCCATCTGTCTTTGGATGGTAAGTTGTTCTTAGATTCAACTAAGTTCCTAAGGATAACCGCAAACTTGTCCAAAACCTGGACGTGAACTTGGCATCCCTATTTGAGATAATATTCTTGGGAAACCCATGAAGAAGAACAATTTCATTTATGAATACATGTGTTACATATGTGACATCATAGGTCTCCTTAATTGGAATAAAGTGATCAGTTTTTGTCAATTTATCAAGGACGACCATAATGGAATCACGCCTATGAGATTTAAGAGGCAATCCAACCACGAAGTCCATGGAAATAACCTCCCATTTTGACATAAGACCTTCATGCGATTGCAATAGTTCTGTTAGGTGTTGATGATCAACTTTACTTACTGACATTCAAGGCACTTAGAAATGAATTTGACCACGTCACGCTTCATTCCTACCCCAAAGACGAGTTTCTTCATGTATGCGTACATATTCTTTACACTTGGATGCATGCAATAGAATACTCTGTGGGCTTCCTTAAGTATAGTTTCTCTAATACCCCCCTGTTGGGGAATATACATCCTCCCTTGATATCGCAACAGCCCATCTGCTTCCAACTCATACCCTTCAAACTTAGGTTCAACTTGCCTCCCATTTTGGAATTATGATGAGACCTTCAGGTACCAACTATCCATGACTAACTTTCCTAATACTCTTTCCTTCAAATCAACCTTTAAAGGTATCAAGGAGAAAATCCTTGGATTTATGCTTAACTAGGCATCGACTACCACTTTCTCCTTCCCTTTGATGTATGAAATCCCAAAATCATACTCGCTCATAAATTCACTCCATCATCTTTGCGTAACATTTAGGTCTCTTTGAGTGAAGATATACCTCAAGATTTGGTGATCAGATTTGAGCTCAAAGCTTTGTCCAACAAGGTAATGTCTCCAAAGATTTAAAGCTAACATCACCGTGACCAATTCTAAATCATGGGTGGGGTAATTATCTTCATGTGGTTTTAAATTCCTTGATGCATAAGCTATTACCCCACCTTCCTACATTAACACAACACCCAAACCCTACCTCGAGGCATCTGTGCAAACTGTAAGTTCCTTATCCATATCAAGCACTCGTAGAATCGGTGCACTCTATAGTAATATTTTAATCTTAATGAATGAAACATCACATTCCTCGGTCCATTCATATCTAATTCCCTTGCACTCTAAGGTTGTTATGGGTTTCACAAATTTTGAGAAACCTCCCACAAACCTTCTATAGTACCCTGCTAAACCCATGAAGCTCCTCACTTCATGCACATTCCTTGCGATGGGCCATTATTTGTACCATGCACTTGGTGTCATATCCATACATTTAGCATATAACTTTATCTTGGTATCCATGTACCCATCATTTATTAAATTTGCATCCTAGAGACTTAATCAAAACATAAACATAATTCATAATATTAACATCACACACATATATAAATTCCGCATAATAATAAATCTATATGTCAACAGTGTCATCAAATCAACGAACTTCCACAATAATAAGCAAATACAAACAAGTAATGATAGTTTAGGTGATAAAGTCAAAATGAGGCATTACAACCCCAGTGATGTCATACCCATCACCCAACAAAATTCTTATGGTTGGGTGGACTCAAATGTGGGAGGATTAAACAAAAATAATATTAAGCCTTTGAAAAAGATTAGTGGACATTGGAATGAAGATTATTTTCCTTGCTCAAAGTTATGGTCAACAATGAGAATGTAAGAGATCACTACTTACAACATAATGGTTAATGACTTTGATTTGATAGGTTGATGGTATTGAAAAATTTGCAAGTAAGGAGGTGCATTTCAAATTAGTATTAGAGCCAAGGTTATGACACTAGGGGTTGTATGGGATCAAAAGAAATTGAATAATTATATTTAGATGGAATACAATGTTAAATGGCTTAAACTTTATTGAACTCACCAGTGAACCCATGCTCTAGTGTTAGAATTCATATCTATTTTTCTTTTCCAATTTATTTCGTTTGAAAAAGATGTCATTTGGAGCACCAATCCCATATTCTGGTAGGGAGGATTTTGATTTTTTTTTTCTATCTTAAATGCCCGCGCGCGTGTGTGTGTGCAAGGGTGTGCATATATATAATTTGAAATCTTAAGGTTTAAATTTTTGATGAGCCTTTGGCAGCAAAATGTGATCTCTTGTAACATTTATCTAATACAAAGTAATTTCAAAATGGGTTTATTCAGAATTGAACCTTCTTTTGTAATCATTCAATAAGTGGTCACACAATGAAAAATTTCCATGGAATCAAACATAGGACTTTGTTGAGGGAGATGTTAATTGTTATATATTTGGGAAAAGAGGCCCGAGCTTGTATAATTTCCAACTGACATGATCCAATTGAATTATTTGACGGTTATGTCAAAATATATTAAATAGAAAAAGGGGAAATCTCTCATGATTGGTGACACATGTAATTAACAAGGCCACTCAAGTAAAGAGGAGTGTTTTAAGACAAATGCAATAAATTGGTCAAAATGATATTGAAATAGATGGAATCAATTTTGTTGAAGACAATATTTTTTAGGGATTTGGTGTTTAAAAGATAAGTACCTGAAACACCAAGGTGATCCACAATATGATTCAAATCAAATGGCAAGGCCGTGTGTTTTATATGAATGATGATCAATAAAATGATATTTTCTTGTATGTGTATTAGATTACATGTTTATCAATATCAAAATTCTCATAGTTGGAAACCAATGGAACACGGATAGTTTATAAGTTGTTGAGAAATAAAATTGTTACATTAAATTCATCTTGAACTAAGAAGTTAAAGTTGTTGGCATGAAGACATTTGATGGAGTGTTTTTTGGCTAGAAAATCAGAAGGTTGGTGAATTGAATATGCAACCAAAATCAATTTTATCTTTCAGATTATTTAGGATCACCTTCAATGAAGCTTGTTTACTTCTATCCTGCAACAATAGATAATACATGCTTCGATTTGAGGAAAAAGGCCTTTAAGAAGGTTTTTTTAATTAAAAACTACAATAGGAATTAACTACATAAGTGGAGTGCTTAGGTTGGCATATGTTTAGCAGGTTGGGGTGTTAGTATTGAAAACAATGTATTCTTCATAGTGGAACACCTTGTTTAAGGAAAGATCCAATGGTTTTGATGATCTAATTAGTAACCAACAATATATCCTTCAAGGGGAAGCTTTCAAATCAACTTTTATAGGAAGATTTTGGCATCATCATTATTTATAAAGAAGGTTTTTCCATCATTATTTATTGAGGAGGAAATTGATTTAGAGAATCAATCCTACATGCATGATGGGATATAAATGGTAATAATAGCACTTGGGTGCACCTTGTTGAACCTATTTAACTAGTCGCCCCTCCATCCAGTGCGCCTGTGCCAATAAAACAACCTACATGAGAATAGGGTGCAACTTGATGATACATATTTGAACTATTTTGAGATTACTATTCAAACAAAATATATTTTTAGTAGAGGCATTGTTTTTATAATGTTTAAGGTTGAGTTGTAATTTGTTAATCTTCACATATAAGATGGATAAAGAAAATATTCATGGGATTTTACATTTAGGCAATAGACACAATAACTTAGAGAGGCCCTATTTACTATTACGTGGAAGTTAGTTTTAAAAATTTTGGTCATTAAAACATGTATCTTTGACTACTGGATTCATGTTTTGTAAGGCATTTGGAGGTAGTCTACCTTGAAAGTAGAAAGGCTTTGTGTATATTTTGAGCTACCATGTGTCTAAGAACTTGTACTTGGGGTTTTTCTTGTTATTTTTGTTTATGAGAACTTACTTTCACAACATGTTATAAATTACACATCTTACCATGCAACTCTCCAAGAAAACATAAGGTTCTTCCTTGAAGAGTTGGCTATGTTCTAATGGAAGTAGGATCAATCTATTTAGTTGTTCAACTTTATCATTAAATATTTAGGGCTAAGATGTATTGGGTTTGTACTTAAGGTAAGGATGAGTTCTAAATTAATGAACCCTAAATAGACGAGAGAACAAATTCTAGATTTCAACAATTCACATCTTAATTTAGGAAAGTCCCCATACTACTCATACACAAAAATCAATATTCAAAAGGAATCATTGGAACAATGGTTCTTTGTATAACTTATATAGGAGTCACTCCTATTCTATAGGGCATTAGGCGTTTAGTTATTTTGAATGTAGCAAAGCCATTGGTTGAATTGGATTATTTGTATCTATTGTTTGTTGAAACATTATTTTAGATGATATATTTGCATTACTGTGCGGAATGTTTGGGGTCTATAATATCATTTTTGTGGGGATTATTGATATTATCTTAAGAATAATGGGGTTATCTAATCGGTGATTGTGTGGATGAATCTTAATGGCTATGGTTATATTGTTGATCTCATAACTTGATAAAGTTGTGGTGTTCATTCTTCAACCATATTTTTAAATATTGATTGAAGGATGGCTAGAATTGTTATTGATCTCACACAATTGGTTAAGAAAATTGTTGCCATGCCCCAAAACCATATTTCTTCTAAAGTATAAAGTTGGTGGGTTTTCTTTTAATGCCCAAATATTTGCATATATAGTTTTTCATAAATTGGAAATAATCCATTTTTATAAAGCCATTTTCTACATTATTTGATGAATTGTTAGGCAACATTTATGTGTGATTTAAATTCTCATCCTAAACATGTGTTTGGTGTAAATTGACCCACTGAATTAAATGTGAGATCCATTCTTTTCTTTAAGAAGGAATACGAGGAATGACATTGAACATTTCATATATTGGTTAATTTTCTCTCACTAAGGTCTACATAAAAGGACACGATCCAAAATTTACAAAAAGATCAACTAGTACAAATCCACCAAGGCTTCTTAGTAAGGGTTGTCAGATTGAAATCAATAGTTGTTTCAATGCCACAAGCACATTCAATCAATGCCAAAAAGGGAATTAATAGGGAGACCCTTGCTAACACACATATATTATAAACCATGAATTCATTTATTATGTCCTTGACATTTAGTATTCATTTCTAGGCATTAGTTTGGTTTCAGTTGAAGAGTTTTATTATCAACATAAAGTTCAAAATTGTAAATTTAGTTTTATTTATATGATTTTTCTTTTTTCTTTTTTTCATTGGCTGAAAAGTGATGATGTAATCCTCGGGAAAAAGCAAGGGGATTATTTTTTCTAGATGTCCACTTGAAATCATCGGTAGTAGGGTGCAATTATAATGATTGTGACATTACTATTAATTATGGCGGTTGTCACATTAGCCCAGCGCTGCAGTAATTAAGCATGCATGGTCTTAGAGAACGCAGGCTCTTTCCTAAGCCTAGCGCTACAGTTTCCACCACGTATAGCCTAGATCTTTTATCAATTATAAAACCTTGCTAGACGAACAAACATGAGAAAATGGTAAAGCTCCAATGATTCCTTACAAGCATCCAAGAACAACATTTAGGGTGAAAGAAGTATGCAGTTGATCAAGAGCATCATTTAGGGCAATGACATCTTCCAAACCATATCTTAAGTATTATACCAACAAACAAGGCAACAGGCGAGATGGAATAGCCGAACATAATAGGAGCAACGAGCACCATAACAATAACCAAAGAGAAATTAGAATTTGATATTAGGTTTTGATGTCATGGAAATGTTGTTACTTGTCTCTGTCTTCATGGTGTAAGCGTTCATCCTTTGTTGAGAGCCTGATTGTCATCCTCAATAGGTTCCCGCCATTGTAGTCCACTATTTTGGGTGAAAATAATACAAGGTAGGAAGCACGTAATAATAAGACTAACCTGAACGAATCCATTCAAATTGCGTAGTTCTCACTACTTAGCAGGATAAAAAAATATCAAGTACATCCTGGAAGAACTCCTTTGTATTCACCACTATGGTATGACAATAGCTTTTCCTCGGCCCCTCTTTCCACATATTAGGAAAAACAAACATAACCCGAGTTCCTGTGGAAGAAAAAATAATTCATTTTTTCCTGCCCTTTTCAACAATCCTTTATTTATAATGAAATTCCTCTAGACTGCAACATGAACATAAAAAGGGAGAGCATTCAGGTCAAGGATTTTTATAATCTGGAATCGTAATAGGAGAAAAAACCCAATGCATAAATTGATTCTCCAAATCGGAAATTTCTCCACCCCAATGCAGAAATTGATTCTCCCAATCTAAAATTTCTCCCCAATACCATCATTGGATCTTTACTTGAGAAGAGTTGGGGTAATATGAATAGTGTAGTTCATGAAGATGGCCAAGAGGCTGCAAAGTTGTTGTCTCCTTGGGGTAATATGAATAGTGTATTTCATGAAAATGGCCAGAGGCTACAAAGATGTTGTCACCTTGGGGTAATATGAACATTGTAGTTCATGAAGATGGCCAAGAGGCTGCAAACAATGACAATGAAGAAAATTTACCTCCCAGTAAAGAGTTTGCAAATGGAGTCATGAGTAGCCTTGGGTAAGAGATTTTCATCCTAACAAAAGAAGAAACAACTGGACGTGTGGCCTCAGAGCCATGCAATAGGCCACACGATTTCACTAAACAATACTGAAGAAAATTGTATAGAGTTTAATAAGATGCATGCTATGAAGTGAAGAAACATGTCATAGTTGTGGTAGCTAAATGGAAGGTGCATGCATGCTAGTGGGTAATTTTAACCAACTGGCACATCAAGATTGTTCTACATATAACCAAAAGGGTCGAAATGTTATTGAAGGTATAGACAAAAGGCACACCATGTAGTAATTTACCAAGAGATTGAACTACCAGATTGGGCCTCATTGAGTTTGATGTCTATTTTGGAGAGTTAGATGGAGACTGCCACCAGGCTTGTGCCATGCCTTCCAAGTGGTATTCTACAATTTGGAGGCATGTGGCCTTAGTCATGTGGGGACAAGTATTTAAATATGCAGTTACACTATGGATATGCGGGTAATCAGAACTATATTGTTGTTTCAAAGATTGATCTGAAACCTTATTGGGAACATATGGTGTATTTTAACCCACCTGCCTTTCATTCCCTTCGTAAAAATGCATTTTCATCTTCCGGAGACCTACATTTACTTTCTCTCTTAAACTCAACTCGTTAACGAGCTAATCCACATTGAATCATTGGTTACCCAATCACATTTAATGGGAGTGACAAATCAGATTAACCTCACTAGGTAAATGGACACCTCACCAAGATACAGGCAAGCAAGTAAACACTTCATGAGTTTATTGTACGCCTATGCATTGTTGTCGGTAGGAGCTTCTTATTACTTTGGAGCATTACTGCTACACATTTATGAAAAATTTTAGCACTTAAGGATGCATTATTCATTGATGGAGCTCTGCTATGGTTAGTCATAATTAGGTTGGACTAGTTGTAGTTCCTTTAGCTAGGACAGGTCCTGTAGCCTGTAGAGATTCTTTGCCTCGATCATTATGTGAGCATTGATATTGTAAAGGTTTCGTCATGATGAACTTCTCATGGCCCAAAAATTATTCAACATATTTTGTTTCCTAACTTTTCCTCTCTAGTGGCCAATCTCTCAATATTGCAAAAGTTTGCGAAATTTTTCACATGAATAATGGTAAGATGGGAAGGTGGCTATTGGCTACCCATTAACTCAATTTTTTTTCTGATAGATGGATCTTTCATAAAGAAAGTATTCTCATAAAGTATCTCTATTCACAGAGAAACACTTACAAAGTGTAAAGCGTGCTCGTAAAGGAGAGTTACCGGATTGATTCTATCATTCCATTTGATTTCAAGGATATTAGAGCTAGTTGTATATATTTATCCATTATTTTATCCAGGGACGGTTTCTTTCATTGACCCATTTATATACCTTCTATCCAGAATCTAAGAAAGTGTGCTCATAAAGAGATACCTAAAACCAATTGATTTCAACGATATCTGGGGTCGGTTCATCCTTCATTTATCCATTTATATACCTTATAAATGTATTTCTCTCGTAGAAATCCATCTAGCTTTCTCGACTGCCCTTTGCGCCTTGATTACTTGCTTGTAGTAGAAGCAAAGAGGATTGTTGCATGAAGAGGAGAGGTAAAGAACAAAGAGTTACTGTGCGAAGAGTGATTTGCTAGCATGACATATTGAAGGGAAAAAAATTGAATGGTATCGACCATTCTATTGAATATCCGAGTCCATTTGTTCATTGTATCGTTGTTTCTAAGTTCATACAATTTGGGTCTGTTCTCATTCATAGTATTCATTATTATATCGCTTCATAAACGCAGGTTAGCACCAAGTTTGGGGACGTGTTTGCTTTGTGTGGGATAGCGCCAGAGACCATAAATGGTAGACTGTTCATGCTCGGATTCGTCCCAGTACTGTGGGTGGAGATTGCTATTGGGAAGGACCTCTTCTCTCAGCTTTCCAGTGGAGGACTTCTGTTTTTTGTTGGAAGTGCGATTTTGTTCTCAGTAGCGTCGGTGATACCAATGTTCAAGGGAGTCTAGAACGAGAGAAAATCAAAGGAAATATGGTCTTCTGGAGTAGACATGTTGAATGGGCCTTTTTCCATGCTTGGCATCGTTGTGTTGGCTCTCACTGAATACCTCAAGAGAGGCCCTCTCATCTCATTATTTTTCCTTCTAGTTTGATGTAATCATACTAGCAAATTGTATTTACTTTGCTTTATAATATCCGAGTCTAGCTGGTATGCGCCATTTTTAAAATTTTTAATTAATATATAATATTTCGAACATTGTTCATTGTTGAAACATTAGGAAATATGAAATATTTGTTCTATATTAACATTAATCTGCCTTCCTGAAAACTATCTGTGGTATCAAAGTGGAAACATGGTGTTCATATTTGTATGGTTAATTAAAAGAGTAATAATAATAAAATTAATAATAATGATTAAAAAATCAATAAAACTTCAAAATTGTAGTTTAAATCACAATTTTTTTTATAATTTTCCAATATACTAATTTTATACTAAATGTTAAATTGGTTAACATTGTTTTTAGCAAATAAAACTTCTACAATTGAAAACTACCAGGAAAAGCAGGTGGAATGTGAAGGACATTGCCACCTCGTGGCTCATTGCAAATTTATTTTTATTTATATGATTTTTTTTTTTCATTGGTTGAAAAGTGATGATGTAATCCTTAGGAAAAGAGAGGGGATTATTTTTTCCATCTGTCCACCTGACATTATCGGTATCAGAGTGCAGTTATAACCATTGTGACATTACCAGTTATTATGGCGATTATGAAATTAGCCCAACATTGCAGTCATTGAGCACGTAGGGTATTAGAGTATGCATGGTCTTTCCTAATCCTAGTGCTGAATTTTCCATCATGTATAGCACATATATTTTATCAACCATAAAACCTTGCTGAACGGACAACCATGAGCAAACGACAGAGCTCCAATGATTCCTTACAAGCATCCAAGCACAACATTTAGGGAAAAAGAAGTATGCAATTGATCAAGAGGAACATTTAGGGTGGAAAACACAATGACATATTCCAAATCAGATCTTAAGTATTCTACCAACAAAGGAGGCAACAAGCGAGATCGAATAACCGAACATAATAGGAGTAGCGAGCACCATATCAATAACCAAAATGAACTTAGAATTTGGTATTAGGTTTCGATGTCATGAAAATTTTATTACTTGTCTATGTCTTCTCAGTGTAAGCGTTCATCCTTTGTTGAGAGACTGATGGTCATTCTGAATAGAGTCCCACCATTGTAGTCCACTATTTTGGGTGAAAATAATACAAGGGAGGAAGCACGTAAGAAGAAGACTAACCTGAAGGGATCCAGTTCAAATTGCGCAGTTATCACTACTTAGTAGGATCAGAAATCTCAAGTACATTCTGGAATCACTCCTCTTTATTCACCACTATGGTATGACGGTAGATTTTCCTTGACACCTCTTTCCACATATTGGAAAAAAACCATAACCTGAGTTCCTACAGAAGAAAAAATAATTCATTTTTTCCTGCCCTTTTCAACCATCTTTTATTTATAATGAACTTCCTCTCGACTGCAATGGGAACATAAAAAGGGAGGGTAGTTAGGTCCAAGATTTTTATAACATGGAATTGTAATAGGAGAAATATCCCAAAGCATAAATTGATTATCCCAATCGGAAATTTCTCCCCCCCAATGCAGAAAATTGATTCTCCCAATTGGAAACTTCTCCCCCCCCAATGCAGAAATTGATTCTCCCAATCGAAAATTTCTCCACAATAGCATCACTGGATATTTAATTGAGAAGAGATGGGGTAATATGAATAGTGCAGTTCATGAATATGGCCAAGAGGCTACAAAGATGTTGTTTCCTTGGGGTAATATGAACAGTGTAGTTCATGAATATGGCCAAGAGGCTGCAAAGATGTTGTTGCCCTTGAGGTAATATGAATAGTGTAGTTCATGAAGATTGCCAAGAGGCTGCAAACGATGACGATGGAGAAAAATTATCTCCCAATCAAGAGTTCACAAATGGATTCATGTGTATCCATGAGAGGAGATTTTCACCCTAACAAAAGAAGAAACAACTAGACGTGTGGCCTTAGAGCCAACATGCCACGCGATTTTAGTAAACAATACTGAAGGAAATTTGTAAATAAAATTGTATAGAGCTTAATAAGCCGCATGATATGAAGTGGAGAAACATGTCGTAGTCATGGAAGCTAAATGGAAGGTGCATGCATGCTAGTGGATAAGTTTAACCAACTGTCACATCAAGTTGTATAGATAACTAGAAGGGTCAAAACGTTGTTGAAGGGATAGACAGAAGGCACACCATATAGTAATTTTCCTAGAGGTTGAACTACCAGATTGGGCCTCATTGAGTTCAATGTCTATTTTGGAGAGTTAGATTAAGAGTACCACCAAGCTTGTGCCATGCCTTCCAAGCAATATTCTACAATTCGGAGGCATGCAAATTCAGTCATGTGGGGACAAGTATTTAAATATGTAGTTACACTATGGATTTGTGCGTATTCACAACTATATTGTTGTTTCAAAGCTTGATTTGAAACCTTTATTAGGAACCTGTAGTGTATTTTAACCCACCTGCCTTTCATTCCCTTCATAAACATGAATTTTCATATGTTGGAGACCTACCTTTACTTCCTCTCTTAAACTCAACTTGATAATGAGCTAATCCACCTTTGAATCATTGGTTTCCCAATCACATTTAATGGGGGTGATAGATTAGATTAAACTCACTAGGTAAATGGCCACCTCACCAGGATATAGGAAAGAAAGCAAACACTTCGGGATTTTATCGTATGCCTCTCCATTGCTTGCGGTAGGAGATTCTTATTTATTCAGAGTGCCACTAATACACATTTCCGAGAGGATTTTGGACACAGTATCCGTTGATGGAGCTCTGCTACGATTAGTCATTGGGTTAGACAAGTTGCAGTTCCTTTAGCTAGGGGAAGGTCTTGTAGCCTCGATCATTATTCTTTGCCTCGATCATTATGTGAGCATTGATGTTGTAGAGGCTTCGTCATGATGACCTTATGATGGCCCAAAAATTATTCAACATCTTTTTTTTTCTAACTTTTCCACTCTAGTGGCCAATCTCTCAATATAGAAAAGGCTTGCGAAAGTTTTCACATGAAAAATGATAAGATGGGCAGGTGGGTATTTGCCACCCATTAACTCCAATTTTTGTTGATAGATGGATATTTCATAAAGAATGTATTCTCATCAAGTATCTCTATTCATAGAGAAATAGTTATAAAGTGTAAAGCGTGCTCCTAAAGAGAGTTACCGAATTTATTTTGTCATTCCATTTGATTTCAAGGATATTAGAGGTATTTGTATATATTTATCCATTATTTCATCTAGGGTTGGTTTCTTTCATTGACCCATTTATATACCTTCTATCCAGGATCTAGGAAAGTGTGCTCATAAAGAGATACCGAAAACCAATTGATTTCAACAATAACTGGGATTGGTTCATCCTTTATTGATCCATTTATATACCTTATATATGTATTTTTCTCGTAGCAAGCCATCTAGATTTCTCGAGTTCCCTTTGTGCCTTTATTACTTTCTTGTAGTAGAAGCAAAGAGGATTGTTGCATGAAGAGGAGAGGTAAATAATAGAGTGTTAATGTGCCAAGAATGATTTGATGGCATGACAGATGTGACCCACCTGTTGCAGTTAGGTTGTGTAAGGGAAACAAATTGGATGGTATCAACCATTTTATTCAATATATGAGTCCATATGTTCATTCTCTCGTTGTTTCCAAGTTCATACAATTTGGGTCTGTTATCATTCATAGTATTCATTATTATATTGCTATGGCCACTGTGAATGAATCATTAATGGCCATGAAGGGAACATCCCTCCTACAATGGAAGCCAACGGAGAGGTCAATAGATTTCAGTGAAATTAAAAATATCATTGTGCCAGTCTCCAAGGGCCTTTGAGTCAAGTGCATTGCAGAGATAACTATATGTAATTCCTTGCATGAATGCACATATTTTCATTCTATCATTTACCCAATATTGTTTTTTTTTTTTTTTTTTTTTGTATATACATTAATTTTATTTTGTGTTGAACTGCATGCCCATATATTATGGTATTGAGATGGTCCATGTTCTTTAACTGAATTTGTAGGAAGATACCGAGACAAAGCACTTTTCCATGCCTTCCACTCGGTCATCAACCCTGATTTTTCCTCCTCCTCCCACCCGTAAAAAGGTAAGCTAGTTAGTGCTCATTTTATATACACTAAGCAAATAAGTTTCATATGGTCACCCTTGAAATAAAACCGTTGGATAAACGCAGGTTAGCACCAAGTTTGGGGACTTTTTTTATTTGGGTGGGCTAGCACCAAAGACAATAAATGGTGATAAATGGTAGACTGGCCATGCTCAGATTCATCTCAACAGGGAGGGTGGATATTACTTGCGGGAAGGACCTCTTCTCTCAGCTTGCTAGTGGAGGAGTTCTATTGTTTGTTGGAAGCGTGGTTCTGCTATCAGTAGCATCGATGATATCGATGTTCAAGGGAGTCTTGAAAGAGATAAATCCAAAGGAAATATGGTCTTTTGGAGTTGAGATGTTGAATGGGCGTTTTGGCATGCTTGGCCTCGTTGCTTTGGCTCTCACTGAATACCTCAAGGGATTCCCTCTCATCTCATGACTTATCGTTCTAGTATTATGTAATCATACTAGCAAATTGTATTTAATCTGCTTTATAATATCCGAGTCTAGCTGGTATCCGCCATTTTTTAAATTTTTAATTAATATATATAATATTTCGAACATTGTTGATTGTTGAAACATTAGGAAATCTAAAATATTTGTTCTGTATTAACATTAATCTGCCTTCATGAAAACTATATGTCTGTGGTATCAAAGTGGAAACATGGTTTTCAGATTTGTATGGTTAATTGAAAGAGTAGTAATAAATTTAATAATAAAAAAAATCAATAAAACTTCAAACTTGTAGTTTAAATCACAATTTTTTTTGTAATTGTCCAATACACGAATTTTATATTAAATGTTAAACTGGTTAACATTGTTTTTAGCAAATAAAACTTCCATAATTGAAAACTACTAGCCAAAGCAGGTGCAATGTCAAGGACATTGTACCTCATGGCTCTTGTTATGTCCTTGACCTTTAGTATTCGTGTCTAGGCATTAGTTTGGTTTCAGTTGAAGATTTTTATTATCAGCATAAAGTTCAACATTGTAAATTTAGTTTTATTTATATGATTTTTTTTCATTGGTTGAAAAGTGATGATGTAATCCTCGAGGAAAAGCGAGGGGATTATTTTTTCCATTTGTCCACCTGACATTATCAGTAGCAGGGTGTAGTTATAATGATTGTGACAATACCAGTAATTATGGTGATTGTGACATTAGCCCAACGTAGCAATCATTGAGCACGCAGGGTCTTAGAGCATGCAGGGTCTTTCCTAAGCCTAGTGCTATAGTTTCCATCATGTATAGCCCATATATTTTATCAACCGTAAAACCTTGTTGAACAAACAACCATGAGAAAACGTAAGAGCTCCAATGATTCCTTACAAGCATCCAAGAACAACATTTAGGGTGAAATAAGTATGCAATTGATCAAGAGTAACATTTAGGGTGGAAAACATAATGACATCTTTCAAACCAGATCTTAAGTATTCTACCAACAAAGGCAACAACAAGTGATATGGAATAACAGAGCATAGAAGGAGCAGCGAGCACCATAGCAATAACCAGAACAAAATTAGAATTTGATATTAGGTTTTGATGTCCTGAAAATTTTGTTACTTGTATCTGTCTCCTTAGTGTAAGCGTTCAACCTTTGTTGAGAGCCTGATGGCATCCTGAATAGAGTTCCACCATTGTAGTCCACTATTTTGGGTGAAAATAATACAAGGCAGGAAGCACACAAGAAGAAGACTAACTTGAAGGAATCTAGTTCAAATTGTGTAGTTCTCACTACTTAGCAGGATCAGATATATCAGGTACGCTCTGGAAGCACTCCTTTACATTCACCACTATGGTATGATGGTAGCTTTTCCTCAGCCCCTCTTTCCACATATTAGGAAAAAAAAACATAACCCGAGTTCTCGTGGAAGAAAATTAATTCATTTTTTCCTACACTTTTCAACCATATTTGATTTATAATGAAATTCCTTGGACTGCAATAGAAATAGAAAAAGGGAGGGCAGTCAGGTCTAGGATTTTTATAACCTGGAACCGTAATAGGAGAAAGACCCCAATGCATAAATTGATTCTCCCAATCGTAAATTTCTCCCCCCCAATGTGGAAATTGATTCTCCCAATCAGAAATTTCTCTCCAATGGCATCATTGGATCTTTACTTGAGAAGAGTTGGGGTAATATGCATATTGTAGTTCATTAAGATGGCTAAGATGCTGCAAATATGTTGTTTCCTTGGGGTAATATGAATAGTGTATTTCATGAATATGGCCAAGAGGCTGCAAAGATGTTATCACCTTGGGGTAATATGAATAGTGTAGTTCATGAATATGGCCAAGAGGCTACAAAGATGTTATCACCTTGGGGTAATATGAACAATGTAGTTCATGAAGATAGCCAAGTTGATGCAAACAATGACGATGAAGAAAAATTATCTCCCAATCAAGATTTCACAAATGGAGTCATGAGTAGCCCCAGAAAAGATATTTTCACCCTAACAAAAGAAGAAACAACTGGACGGGTGTCCTTAGACCCATGCAACAGGCCACGCGATTTCATTAAACAATAATGAAGAAAATTAATAAATAAAATTGTATCGAGCTTAATAAGTCGCATCCTATGAAGTGAAGAAACATGTCATAGTCATGGTAGCTAAATGGAAAGTGCATGCATGCTAGTGGATAAGTTTAACGAGTTAGCACATCAAGTTCTACAGAAAAACAGAAGGGTTGAAACATTGTTGAGGGGATATACAAAAGGCAAACCATGTAGTAAGTTACCAAGAGGTTGAACTGCTAGATTGGGCCTCATTGAGTTCAATGTCTATTTTATAGAGTTATATTGAGACTACCACCAGGCTTGTGCCACGCCTTCCAAGCGGTATTCTACAATTTGGAGGCATGTGGCCTCAGTCATGTGGGGACAAGTATTTAAATATGCACTTACACTTTGGATCTGCGTGTAATCACAACTATATTACTGTTTCAAAGCTTGATCTGAAAGCTTTATTAGGAACATGTGGTGTATTTTAACCCACCTGCCTTTCATTTCCTTCATAAAAATGCATTTTCATCTGTCCGAGACCTACCTTTACTTCCTCTCTTAAACTCAACTTGCTAACGAGAAAATCCACCTTGAATCACTAATTACCTAATCACATTTAATGGGGGTGACAAATCAAATTAACCTCACTAGGTAAATGGCCACCTCATCAGGATACACGAAAGCAAGTAAACACTTCGGGAGTTTATCGTACGCATCTGCATTGCCGCTATTAGGAGCTTCTTCTTGCTTTGGAGTGTCACTACTACACATTGTCGGGAGGATTTCAATGCTTAAGGATGAATTATTCATTGATGGAGCTCTGCTGGGGTTATTCATTGGGTTGGACTAGTTGCAGCTCCTTCAGCTAGGGAAGGTCTTGTAGCCTCGATAATTATTCTTTTCCTCAATCATTATGTGAGCATTGATGTTGTAGATGTTTTTTCATGATGACCTTCTGATAGCCAAAAAATTATTCAACATCTTTTGTTTTCTAACTTTTCTGCTATAGTGGCCAATCTCTCAATATAGAAAAGGTTTGCGAAATTTTTCACATAAATAATGATAAGATGGGAAGCTTTCTATTTTCCACCCATTAACTCATTTTTTTGTCGATAGATGGATATTTCATAAATAATGTATTCTCATCAAGTATCTCTATTCATAGAGAAATACTTATAAACTGTAAAGTGTGCTTGTAAAGAGAGTTACCACATTTATTTTGTCATTCCATTTGATTTCAAGGATATAAGAGCTAGTTGTGTATATTTATCCATTATTTCATCGAGGGCCAGTTTCTTTCATTGACCCATTTATATACCTTCTATCCAGAATCTAAGAAAGTGTTATCATGAAGAGATACCTAAAACCAATTGATTTCAACGATATCTAGGGTCGGTTCATCCTTCATTGATCCATTTATATACCTTATATCTGTATTTCTCTTATATCAAGCCATATAGATTTCTTAACCTCCCTTTGCGCCTTGATTACTTGCTTGTAGTAGAAGCAAAGAGGACTATTGCACGAAGAGGAGAGGTAAACAACATAGTGTTACTGTGCCAAGAATGATTTGCTGGCATGATAGATGTGACCCACTTGTTGCAGTTAGGTTGTAGAAGGGAAACAAATTGAATGGCATCGACCATTCTATTCAATATCCGAGTTCATCTGTTCATTCTCTTGTTATTTCCAAGTTCATACAATTTGGGTCTGTTCTCATTCATAGTATTAATTATTATATTGCTATGGACGTTGTGAATGCATCATTAATGGACATGAAGGGAACAATATCCCTCCTACAATGGAAGCCAATGGAGAGGTCAATAGATTTCAGTGAAATTAAAAATATCATCTTTCCAGTCTCTAAGGGCCTTTGATTCAAGCGTATGGCAGAGATAACTATATGTAATTCCTTGCATGAATGAAAGTATTTTCATTCTATCATTATACCCAATATTTTTTTTGTTTCTGTATATACATTAATTTTATTATGTGTTGAATTGCATGCCCATATGTTATGGTATTGAGATGGCCCGTGTTCTTTAACTGAATTTGCAGGAAGATCCACAAGGACACTTCCATGCCTTCCACTTTGTTAGCAACCTCGATTTCTCCTCCTTCTCCCACCCCTAGAAAGGTAAGGGAGTTAGTGCTCATTTTATAGACACTAAGCGAATAAGTTTCATATGGTCATCAGTGAAATAAAATCGCTGCATAAACACAAGTTAACACCAAGTTTGGAGACATGTTTTCTTTGGGTGGGCTAGTGATAGAGACCATAAATGGTAGATTGGCCATGCTTAGATTCATCTCAGCACTGGGGGTGGAGATTGTTAGCGGGAAGGATATCTTCTCTCAGCTTTCCAATGGGGAAATTTTGTTGTTTGTTGGAAGCGAGGTTTTGTTTTCATTAGCGTCGGTGATACCGATGTTCAAGGGAGTCTCAAAAGAGAGAAAAATCAAAGGAAATATGTTCTTCTAGAGTAGAGATGTTGAATGGGCATTTTTCCATGCTTGGCCTCGTTGTGTTGACTTTTACTAAATACCTCAAGGGAGGCCCTCTCATCTAATGATTTCTCCTTCTAGTATGATGTAATCATATTAGCAAATTGTATTTATTTTTATTTATAATATCCGAGTCCAGTTGGTATCCGCCATTTTTTAAATTTTTAATTAATATATAATATTTCGAACATTGTTGATTGTTGAAACATTAGGAAATCTGAAATATTTGTTATGTATTAACATTAATCTGCCTTCGCGAAAACTATATTTTTGTTGTATCAGAGTGGAAACATGGTTTCCAGATTTGTATGGCTATTTGAAAGAGTAACAATAATAAAATTAATAATAATAATAAAATCAATAAAACTTCAAACTTGTAGTTTAAATCACATTTTTTTTATAATTTTCCAATATACTAATTTTATACTAAATGTTAAATTGGTTAACATTGTTTTTAGCAAATAAAACTTCTATAATTGCAAACTACTAGCAAAATCAGGTGTAATGTCAAGGACATTGCCACCTCATGGCTCTTGTTAGTTTTAGAATTCCTAATTGATCCAATGAATGAAATACTAATGATTTTATCACCTTTTTTGCATTAGATACATGTTGATGAAATGTAGAGAGAGCGAATAATTGTCTTTATAAATGGGTCGAGTTTATAGTAAACATATGAGTTGTCATTTGTTAGACACCTAATCCGTAAGGATTATTGTGTATTTTAAATTTTATTAATATTATTATTATTCATTTAGGAGTAATATGAAGAGTAATAGGTGAATATGAATAGTCATTAGAACTATTGGAAGGTGAAATCAAAAGTCATATCTCAATGTATTTATATGTGACTCACATTAATGAAATTGATTGATTTTATGGAGTTTTTCAAAGCCCATTACTGGTGTTAGAGCCTTGGCATTTTTAGATAACTCTATGATCATCCTTGGCCTGCTCCATATTTATTTTTCTTATTTTTCTCCCTTCGATAGCTATCATATTGCACACCTATCCATCCAACGTGTGCCCTAACCGAAATTGCTATCTCTCTTCACCATCATATGCCTTGATTTCTACCTTCATAAGTGAAGAGGTTATTCATCACATTAGATCTATCAAAGATTCTTGGGGTTCTTTAAAAAATTGAGAGATTTGCATGGTTCACATTTAGAGTTGGAGCCAATTGAGTAGTTGTTGAATATCTTCAACCTAGAGTTGAAGGATAATGATCCCATGGATTTAGCATCTAAAATTAAATCCATCATGCATGCCATTGATGCAACTGGTGTGAAGGTATAATTTCGCTCATAGCCTTCATGAAGGTCCTCTACACTACATATTCACACTATCTTGAATCACTTCAATCTAGTCACTAGTGGACAACTGAAGTCACTCAATTTTGACTATTTGGTGGAGAAAGTTGAAGAATGTGAGATAGCTTTCGAGAAACTAGAGAGATTGTGTGCCTTGCTTAAAATGGGAAGAATCGATTACATGATTCTTCTAAAGGAGAAGGTAGTAAGAGAGGACGTGGACATAATAATTTTAGAGGGAAGGGGGATAGAAATAATCAAGGTGAGAGATCTGATCTTCATTGTGTTTGTTGTGGCAAGAATCGGCATGATTCAAAGACATGTGAGACCCGGTGGAAGAATATCAAAGAAAGTAGGAACAACAAGAAGAAAAAAACAAAGCTCCTAAATCTACTAATTTTGTTCTTGCTCATTGCAATATTGGCTTAAATGAATATTTGTTCAAAACTTCATTTGCTTCTTAGAGATATGCATGGTTTCTTAACAATGGTGCTAATTTTGGTAATAAATATATCAAGTTTTTTTTTATGATTATAATAGGGTGTGTTGGGTTTATTTGTTGAAACATAAATCACAAGCATTTGAAACATTTAAAATTTTTCATGTATGAATTTAAAATGAAGCACAATCTCATATTGTCACACTTCATACTAACAAGGGCTACGAGCAACAAAGTCCCTGCCTTTGAAAAAAATTGAAATTAAAATTTGGAATAAAATTGGAAGCTCATGTGAAAACATACATTGTATTTGTAAATCCTCTTAGATTAGCCAGATCTTGTTGAGAATTATCTTTTAATTTTGAAACAGATGTTTCAAAAGGTAAAACAATAAAAACATTGTCAACAATAAAACCTACATAAAATTTACCAATCTTTTAATTTATCAGTTTATTTTAATATCACTGATCATATTTATAATAGATTAATTATATTTAAATTGATAGTCTGTAAATACAGTTAAAAATAACCATGCTCCCATTATTTAACAACCTTTCACCTTGACAACATTTGAAAAAAAAATATTCATGACATTTTATTACTTTGCAATAGAATGCACAACTCAATGTTACATACATTTTCCTTCAACAAAACTGGATAAGAAATCCATTGAATCATCTTAATCTTAAAACTATTGTATGGTTATGGCAGCAATATACAAAAACTATAACATTTTACAACAATAAGGAGCAATTAAATAAGCCCTTGGAAATTAAACGAGGAGCAATTAAATAAGCCACATTAAACAAGGAACAATTAAATAAGCCACATCCTTTTACTACAAGAAGACCACACCCTCTACCACGGCTAGACCTCTTCTTGCTTGCATGTTTGAAGATCCATAGATTCAGTGGCAAACATATTTCCATCTGCAAATCGCTGACCAAAATTATTTTCAAAATTAGGAGTGATTCTTGCATATGCATGAAGTTCAGTTGGAAAGCAAGCACATTACTAAACATGGCAAAACAATGCTACAACAACTACAAGAAATAACAAATAAAAAAGACGATAACATTTCAAAAGCAAAAACCTTTGTGGAAGTGAGTATGGTGGGGAGATTGTCTCGAGAATGACATAATAAATTAAAATCCATTGTCTTCAATCTTGGATCTATATATGCTCATTAGGATTCTATTTTTGTGCCATAGGTTTATGAAAATAGTTGATCAAAGCAATTTGAAAAAAAAACTACTTTAATAGTTTGAATGTATGGTGAAATGTTTAAAGAGAAAACAGAACCTTTGAGTATTGGAAGAAATATTTGACTTTATCATTGCACTGTTGCAGCTTTTATAGATGTGTTTGTAGATTTGGTTGAGTAAAGCATTCTCCACAAATCTAAGAAAACTAAAATAATGAATTAATACTAGGATGTTATTGAGCAACATGCAGAAATTCAACAACATATAATGATGATAAATACAATACTAATGAATCACAGTACTAACATATTGTTCTAGAACATAATGCACACGGTTCCCCAACATGGTACACTATTGAATAGAATTGGAATCACAATACTAACATATTGTTCTAGGATATAATGCACACAACTCCCCAACATGGTACTCTATTGAATAGAATTGGATATTATCACATATTTTGGAAGATCAGAACTATGCTATTTGAATTACATCTTGTTTTGGACACTACAATAGGTTACAGTTTCCATCAAATTTATTATTACAGGAAAAGTTTAGCTTAATAGTGCATGCAAATGGGAATATTTTAAATTTTCACAGATGCCAACTTTATTATTTTGAATAAAAATAAAACTACTGTAGGTTACTAAAAAGGCTTATAATAAAGCATATTTCACCAAAATATATCAAATGCATATATATTACAAATTTCCAACAACAGGAAGCTCTGATTCTCTGAGAATATTAAGAAGACAATCATGTGATGACTTGACCTTGAGTCTACATGGCCCCGCTATATACACATAAATCAGATCAAACACATAGATAATGATTCGAATGATTTCTACTTTTGTCCGAAGAAATCAAAATTTAAATAATGGAATCAATAAAAAAAGATAAATTAGCGAAAAGACTGAAGTTTTTTGATTAAGAGTTGAATGATTTCTATTTTTGTCCAAAAAAATCAAACTTTTAATAATTGAATCAACAAAAAAAATGTAAATTAGTAAAAGGACAAAAGTTTCTATGATGAGTTTTAAGAAACTATTTTTTATTTTTTCACTATTTATCTAATTTTCATTTTCCATCATTATTAATTTGAAAAAAAAATCGTTTACAAATAAAAATATATAAAAAATAACTAAAACACTTTATTTGCACTTTACACATTAAGAAATATTAAATGAACTTGCATAAAATTAATGAAAAAACTTGAAAACAATAGTCCCGCGACATGGACTAAAAATTATAAATCAAAGTTTTAAGATTAACTACTTTTATAAATATTATAAATTTGTACAACAATTTTATCAATATCTAAGGTTAACTATTTTTATAAATATTATAAATTTTTACAATAATTTTATAAAAAAAATTATCTTAATTTAATTTATTTTCTAAATATTGTTAATATATTATTAGTAGCATGAGCTTATAAAGACCATACCCTATAGGGACATATCTAGTATAAATATTAGAGGGATTGCATGCTTACATGATAATCTGTCTTTCTAGTGCACGATCTTGGGATTTTAAAAGGGTCTCCAAATTGGGCCTTGTTCAAAACCGCTAAGAACGTTGATCCCATCAAGGTGATCACAGACCACCTTCAGATTCCTCCTCTCGCTGTGATGGATCACCATTGAAACACTCCTTAATTTCTTCCACTCCAATAAATTAGAAAAAATAAAAGAAGAAAGGTAAATCCTCAAAAATATGAAATTTTCTGGATGAAGATTTGAAAGATTTTTACTTTTGTACAAATAAATCAACTAAAAAAAGGTAAATTAACAAAAAGAAAAAAGGTGAAGTAAAAAGAAAAAAAGGTGAATTACCAAAAAGACGAATGTTTTCAATAATTTTTTATTTTATTTTTTTCACTATTTACTTAATCTTCATTTTCCATTGTATGGAACCAATCAAATTTGGAAAAAAAAAATTTACAAATTAAAATAAACAAACTAAATATAAAAAATAACTAAACACTTTAGTTTCACTTTATACATTAAGAAATATTAAATGTACTTGCATTAAAATAATGAAAAAAAAGAAGAGAAAACAATAGTCTTTGCCTACTACAGGAACTAATAATGAAGGACAATATACTTCTAATGAATTTAAAATATATCTTTGTCAGCATGAGATTAATCATCAAACCACTATTTCATACAATCCTTAGCAAAATGGTTTAACATCTATCATTTGTAAAATCCTTCGCTGAGACATCTCATGGTTTTTGGTTCCACTTGTTCTGCCTTAATTCCTAAGGAGAAAAGCAAGAAATTAGGTACAAGGAGTCTCAAGTGCATATACTTGGGGTAATCAAATACAACCAAAGCATATCATCTTTACAATGAGGTAAAAAACATTTTCATTCTTTCCGGAGATGTGATTTTTTCTTGAATCCTCTAAAATTGACAAGACTATAAATATCATCTTAATTGATAACTTGATCATCTTAATAGATTTACCCATGTAAAGACATATCATGAGTTTGATAATGAAATTCCACATCTTGGAGGAGGGATTCATGTTAAAATATGTAGTGATGACTCGTGTGGTATTGTTGGCAAAATATCATAAAAAAACATAAATAACTCTAATATTATAAAATAGAGTTAGCCCACATGCATCATGTAATTAAAAATCTTATAACCATTATTTATATAAGAGAGGTGGAAAGTTACCTATCCCACATGTGTTATGGGATGAAAATATTCCATACTTCTTGGTATATAATAGAGTTGAAGGAGACCTTTTTGGGTATGTTGTGATATACTATGAAATCACACATCTCATGTTGATGTGAAGATGGAGAGTGATGCATATGTGGAGATGGCTTGTATGGTAAGATGGATATTTTTGATGAATATAGAAGACCAAGCCTTCTGTGGATGTTTCTCCATTTAGGTTTTTACCACATATATATGGTGTATTGTTCTCTTGTCTCTTGTTCTTACACGATTGTTGTTGTTTGTATGGATAGAAGGCTAGACTAATAAGATCATAATTGTGTAATACCCCCAATTTTGACTTGGAATGCATTTACTCAATATTATGTAAATGATGTAAATATGCTAGTATGGATTCCTAGTGTGGAGCTCAAGGCCAAGGCCCAACTAGTGAATGGATAGGCATGTATGATGTATATATTTTTATTAGGACCACATGATTGGCTTGTTATGCCAATTCGAAATGTATGTAAATATTATGTTGAAAATTAATAAAATGGTCCAAGATGGCTATGTAAAGAGCACTAGAGGGGATATGATTCCACTAGAGGGAAGAGGAAGGGGGCCTATGGGGAAACCAAATCCTATATTGCCATGTGTCAACCTTAGAACTCATCCAAAATCTTCCATGTGCCTTAAATAAGCCAATTACCTTCTTTTGACTATTAAACCCAATCATTGAATGCATGCGTGAGGTTGGTGGGGAAAGTCACTTCATGTAGTTATTGAAGCATGGGGGTTGTGACAGTTATGTCAGCTATCATGTCCAATCTTATTTCTTCTATGGACATAAACTATGTCAATTTTCCTTTCACCCTTACCTCGTATCCCTTGGAGTCAACACTCTTTTGATCACTCATTCTCATTCTCTCATGCAGGATTATACAATACATAGAGTCTCAATTGTTGTTCATGACCATTACCAGATTATGTTTAACTTAGAAATTCAAATTTGCAAATAGAGATGCATTTTTGGAAGGGAAAATAGATGGTTGTAGGTGAGCATGGAGGTTGGAGAAGTTAGGAACCTTTTACCCAATGGTTTCTACTACTTTTGTATCCTTGAAAAGCCATGGATTAATGTTGTAGGAGGTTCTCCATTGGCATACAGCAGGTTAGATTCTTACTACACACACCGGTAAGCACTATAAGGGTTTTATTTACTAAGGGAACTATAGATTAGTGAAGGGAAATTCCTTCCTTTTGTTGTGTGGGGCAGTTGGAAGGAGTGCCATGGCTGTGATGGCTTAGTGAGACCCCTATAGAGCTCTAGTTGAGATTTTGGCTAAGCATAGTGAGAATAATGGGTTGTGGGCTGAGAGATAGAAGCCTATAGGTGTTCCCTTCGGATTGGTGGCCTCATAGCCCAGCTTGGGGGTGGCCTCTCAGCAGAAAGAGTTTATGCTGGACAGAGTGCCTATGGCTAGGTGGGAAATCGCTCTTACACAACCAGTTGCTTGGATATTATTTATTTAAAGATAAGTATTCTTGTGTATTTGATGTTCAACGATTTTTATTTATATGTCAGTGACAATTATGCTTGAAATTGCATGTTATGTGTGTGTGTGGATCAATTTTATTTCTGATGTGTGTTTTTATTTCCATGTCTGCACATGCATTTAATTGTATGAATTCATAATTATGGCTATGGGGCGAAATTTTGAGGCCCTGATTCAATTAATGTCCCCTCTTGTTGACCGAATTGAGGTATGGGGACGTTACAAATTGCTACTAATTTACATGTTAGTGTAAATGTATTTTTGTATGTTATGTATATTCTCAATATTCTAACATGGTATCAGAGCTAGTTGCCATGCTCTAACTTCTTAGGTAATTCTTTGAATTATTTTACAAGTAACATTTTCTTCATATTTGAGATTTGGGTCATCCATATTTTGTAGATTTGGCACTCGATCTATCATACCCAAGTGGTATTTTCTTAGTTCTAGTCATTTTGTTGCAAGTTTGAGAATTTTTTTTTTCAAATCCTAACCCTCATCATTAATTTTTAGAAATTTTCAAGTTTTACTTTATATTTTTTTTGTAGATCTAAAATGAAATCTATTGTATACTAATCTAGCATCAACAATCTATCTTTTGACTTGCATATTTGGTGTCTTGTATATTTTTGGTTCAGGTATTTGCAGGTTTCTGTCCGGACGGCTTCATCTCTAGTTTCGATGATTTTTTTGCAATTTATGGGTGTTGACAGGGATATACGTGCCCTATACACAACTAGGGAGGATATACGCACTCTACAATGGACCAGAGGGTGTATGCCAATTTTTTTGGCAAAACATTTAAGTTTCGACAATTTAAGTTTGTTTTTTTCTACAATAATAGTTCATAATCGTTAGTTAGTTAGTTACAAGAAGGTTTCGACATTGGTGAGAAATATTTGATTTATACATCTCTTATCTTGAAATTATTGTCATGAGTTTCTTGTTCTATTTGGAATATGGTTTATGTTCTTAGTTTATTTATCATGTTTATAAAGCTTATCTTGTTTCTATTTTACTTGTCTCTAACCTTCTTCAGTGGGAGATGTTTTGACATTTTTAGGGGCATGGATCTTTACTATGGTAATGGTGACATCAATAAATGAACCTATGCTTTGAAATTAGTTGATTAATGGATATATTTTTCATATCTATAAGTGATATCGTTGTTTTATTTGATCATTTTTTTGTTCAATATTCTAATATGGTCTCACTCTTCTAATAATGATTATGCTTCTAACATGGTTTCATATTTTGCTCATTATTTTATCTTGGTATCTTATTATTCTCACCCATTATATGTTATTGTTGACCCTTGTTGTGTAAAAGCAATTTCATATGCTCATATATCTTTCATATGTCATGCCATGTTTTTTTTTTCTTTCTTCTGTGTGATTATGGGCTTATCATGTTTTTTATATGCTTTACTCTTGGAAGTTATCTTGTGCAACTTAACTCTCTATTTAATTCATTTTTTCCATATGGATATTTGTAAAGAGTTGTGGGACAACTTGATTTTGTCATTCCTTCCTATCTTAAGCATATGGTTGTGGTTATCTTTGAGTCTTCATCATTGTTCCTATTTTCAGCTTATCCTTGGAAACAACAAAGTTGAAACCTTTTGTTATCCGGGATGGTTGATGTTAAGCAGGAATGTAATGTAATCTTGTACCATATTATATCACCATATTCTAGTAATAATTTATGAAATGAACTTCCATATTCTACTATAAAGTCATGATGATTGTTTGTGGGACAAACATTTTGATGGATAGATCATTGGGGTCTTGTATTTGTAATGTAATCTTTAGTGGAGTTCTTTGGCTACGAAGACTGCTTGTTGGAAATATTTCGATGGATAGATCTATGGTTCTTGTATTTGTGATGAGGTCTATTGTTCTCACATATTTTAGCTTGGTTATAAGGAATTTCTGCTTGGCACATGTTTCGATGGATATGCCAATCGGGTCTTGTATTCACAATGTAATATTCGTGATGTATAAATATGTGGTTCTTGTTTTCATTATGTGGTCTATTATAGATCTCTTTCAACTATTAGTTGGGTTATAGGTTATGATGACTATCTGCTTACCACATTTTTTGTTGTTTTGGCCATACACTTTTGTGGTGTTCTGCAATATTTCATTGTACAACTTGGTTCGGGTGCAATTTCACGATTCAATGAGAAGTGGTTGTTATCTTCATCAAATCCATCCACTTCATCAGAACATGAGTTTCAATTGGATGATGTGATTGAGAGGAAATATGAAAGGTTGAGTCTTGATGGGAATGTAGCATCGTCTCAATCATTTGAGAGACCTAGACCATCATATAAATTTCCAAAGTGGGTCATGGAGACACTTTAAAGTGTTTGTGTTGATGAGGTTGGAAAGATAAGAACTACACGTTTAACCTGACAAGAAGATGGTGGTGATGCAAATGATTCAAATCCAAGTGATGTAAATGATATGGAAGTTTCATATGATTGTGAATTGAATTTATCTACCAACTTTGAACCAAAATTTGAAGAAGTTATTTCTCATTATCAATGGAAAGAAGCTATGTAGGAGTATGATTCTCTCATAAAAAATGGGACATGGAAGTTGGAGGATCCTCCATTTGGAACCAAACTAATTGACAGCAAGTTGGTCTACAAGAACAAGTACAAATCAAATGGCTCACTTGAAAAGTATAAGATGAGGCTTGTAGAAAAATTATTTGGACATAAACAAGGCATAGACTATGAGGAGACTTCCCCTCCCATAAAAAAATGGGATACCATTCATGCTTTGTTGGATTTGGTAGCACATAATGGGTGGAAGATTTATCATATGGATTTGAAGACAACATTCTTGAATGGATATTTGAAAGAGAATGTCTATATGTCCCAACTAGAAGGATTTTTTGTGATTGGTCAAGAACACAAGGTATGGTATGAAACGTAATGTCCCCATTCAAACGTAATGTCCCCATGGTATGAAACGTAATGTCCCCATTCAAATACATTCATAACAGGGAAATTCCACCAATCCTACTAGTTCCCTAGGTTGGATGGAGACATGAGCATTTGCAATAAGGGAGCTAATAAATGGTGTTTGGAAATTAGAATGCAATAAATATTTAATAAAGGATCTAAATAAATAAATGCAAGAGAAAATAAAAGTGGAAATTGATCATGAAGACAGATGGAGGTTGTAGGACCCACACAAGCTAGAATTTATGTGCTACATGGCATCCTCCTCTTGCAATTTCGAACCTATGGGAAACCTAATGTTCTTGGGATGAGTTAGAAGGCTCATACATGTGTCCATATGCATCATAGGTAGAAATTGGATGGAAGTGTAACTTACATGGGAAAGGAAGAGTCAAATGGGAGGTTCTTGGACACTTGGGCTAGATTCCCTAAGATCTATGACACCAATGATGAAGATGCTATGACATCTATGACAAATTGCAGACCTAAGGGTTGGCATATGACCATTATGACATGTCAGACCTAAAAATAGCATTTAGGTGAGCACTCAAGGGATTTGAAGAATGCTAAGAGATGCCTACTCGAATTTGTGGAAGGTGGAAGGCTAGGAAGTGGGATACATGTGACAATACTTCAATCACTCCCTAATTTGAGTTGGCTTGAAGACTATGGGTGGCATTGGAACCTTAGAAGGATAAGTATGTTTATAAAGTACAGGAATGGAGTAAGAGAAGGGATTTTGACCATTTTGATAATTTTCATTTGTGAAGAGAGAGAGCTGGTGGAATACTAGTCTCCTTGCCTTAACCAATTTGGAGGGTGAAAGATTCCCATCCTAGTTGGTGTGTGGAAAGGCCATTCATACCTTTCATGGAGCTTTAATGGAGTATTTATTTGCAGGTGTAAGCTACAAGTCATCTCATGGTTTCTTCTAGTGCAGCTCACTCCTTAGACCATTTCTAGTTTTCATTGCATATTCTTGCTCCTTGAGGGATTGCGCTTTTGGTGAGATATTGTACTCTTTGGGGGAGATTTTAATGCCCCATTTATTTTGTATTAAGATGAATATACTCCTTTATTCATGTTCAGAACTTTACTACATCGATATTCCAAGTGGTTGTATGCAAAATTGATTATTAATGAGCAAACAATGACCATTTCCCCACTATATTGATGTATACCAATGCAATGTTGATGAATTAGAATAAAGGAGTGTTTATATGATGTATTTATGTTTAATTGACTATAATTAATGAGTATCAAAAGTTTCATGTTCAGTACTTAAGCATTTGGGGCCATCTTGCTCAGTTTTATTGCATTTGGAGAAGATTTAACGCCATTTCCCACAAGGTCGAACTAGTGATTTTGTAGCTGTTTGGGAGAGGGTTATAAATGACTTAATAAACTGAATAATGATGCACATCAGACCTTAATATTATCCCTTACACATCCTTTGTCTCTGTTCAGAAATTCGAGTGTGTTTGGGAGCATTTGGAGAGCCATATTCAACATTTACCCTAGGGGGATTTGAACCCCAAATTGCTAGTGAAAAATCCTATCTTGGCTAGAAGTTTAAAGAAGTTTTCAAAAGTTTTTTGATGGTAATAAATCATCCCTGAAAATCATAATCAAGTAATAGTATCATTCATACACTTCCTCTGAATATTTGGAGGCATTTGGAGCAATTTGGAGACCTAGACATCAAAACTAGTTAAAGGTCAAATTAGGGAAAAAGGTGAAAAATTTGTCATTTTAATAAATTTCTTAAAAAGGGAAATTACAAGTGGTATCAGAGCGTGGTCTAGGAATCTGATGGTATTAACAAGGAGTCAAAGAAATAAGCCACCACCCTTAAAAACAAAAGTTGAAAATATTGTTGTTGAAGGGGAAGAAATAGGAAAAAAAGTGCAGTTTGAGGAAACTATGACTAATGAGAAGGAAATAAATTCAGAGGAGAAGGAGGGATTCACCAATCTACTGAAACCATTATTTGAAAACATGACCAAACAGATGATGAAGGGATTCTAATTGTTGGCTATCCAACTTGGAAGTAAAGGAGTAATAAGAGACAACAGTGGTTCACATACATAGGAAAAGAAGACAGTGGGTGAGCATATTCACTCAAGCACAGGACCCCATAATAGACCTAATGAATTTCAGGGCACACCAAGGCCTACTACACCTAGATTTCTTGTGCCCAAAGAAGAAACTAGCATCCAATTAGAAATGGGTGAAGTGGTGAAAGAATGGGAAAAATTAAGTGACGATTGTAGAGGGTCTCTACCATTTGACCAATATTTTACTGTCTCAAACAAACTCAAGAATAAGGAAATGAATAAAAATATGTTTCAAAATAAAGAATTAAATTGTGCTATTGGGAAAATTTCACTTCCTACTTTTGATGGTTCCTCTCAAAGTTCTACTAACACTTGGGTGCAGAAACTAGATGTGTATTTTTAGCTGAATCCAATGGTGGAAGAAGATGCCTTAAAAATGGCGAGTTTGCATCTAGAAGGAGATGCCAATGAATGGTGGTTTCATGGTTTGAAAAATTTGGGACATGATCAAGTTACTACCTATGGAGAATTTGTTGATAGGGTATTAGATAGATTTGAGCAAAAGGACCCACAATTACCTTTCAAAGAACTAGCCCAATTGAAGCAAGTGGGAACCCCTGCTGAGTATATGATGGAATTTCAAAAATTATCAGTCAAGGTGGTTGATATATCTATGGTAAGATTAATATTGTTGTTCATTGAAGGTTTGGATGAACCCTTAAAAGGTTTAGTTAAGGCCCAAAAACCCAATTCTTTGAAGGATGCTATGAGTTTGACAAGGGATTTACAAAATGTACTACCTAGGACAAGGTTTCCTCCCAAGCCCAACTTACCTCCCCAATTCAGATATGAAAAGAAGCCATGGAAAGAAGATGAATGTGGAAAGGATAAGAAAGAGGAACTAAGCAGGGAAGAACTCATAAGGAATAAATTGTGTTACTCATGCTTCCAACCATGGGCACTAGGACATAAGTGTGCTAAGGGAAAGGTCCAATTCATTGAAGTATTTTGTGATGATGAGTATGAAGGGGGAATGGAGAAAGGACATATTTCAGCACAAGAAGAGGGATATACTACAACAGAATAAGGGAAATAAGAGGGAAATCATCCCTTACCTGATAAAGTAAGGACGGCAATACTTTCAGCAGTGCCTCATTATCACACTATTTGATGCAAGGGTGTGGTACTAGGACAAAGAACCTCAGTTTTGGTAGATGGAGGATCCACTCATAACTTCATTGATGCAGACATGGTGGAGAGAAGTAAGATACCTACTGAACCATTTTATGGCTTCACAATTGTCATTCCATCTCACAACACAATGGAGTGCAAAACATGGGTTCCAAAGCTGCAAATCACCATAGGTAACTATACTCTTTCCGATAGCTTTTATGTGGTTGATGTTGCTGATATTAATGTGTTTTTGGTATTGCAATGGTTGTACTCTATAGGGGAGCATACAATGAAATATCAAATTCTTGAAATGAAATTCCAATATTCAGAAGGAATACTAAGGGTTGTAAGAGGGCAGCACACCTATCTGAATCAGGTAGTTTCCTCCCACAACATGAAACACAAGAATATAAAGGTTTTGGGAGACATTCCACATGGAAGGCCACCTAATAGAGGAGGAACAAGTTTGCAGCATGATAAATTGATATTGCTTGAGGGCAAGCAACCTTGGGTGGGGAGGACTATAATGTCCCCATTCAAATAAATTCATAATAGAGAAATTCCACCAATCCTACTAGTTCCCTAGGTTGGATGGAGACATGAGGATTTTCAATAAGGGAGATAACAAATGGTGTTTGGAAATTAGAATGGAATAAATATTTAATAAAGGATCTAAATAAATAAATACAAGAGAAAATCAAAGTGGCGATTGATCATGAAGACACATGGAGGTTGTGGGACTCACACAAGCTATAATTTATGTGCCACATGGAATCCTCCTCTTGCAATTCTGAATCCATGGGAAGCCTAATGTTCTTGGGATGATTTAGAAGGCTCATACACTTATCCATATGCATCATAGGTTGAAATTGGATGGAAGTGTAACTTACATGGGAAAGGAAGAGTCAAATGGGAGGTTCTTGGACATTTGGGTTAGATTCCCTAACATCTATGACACCAATGATGAAGATGTTATGACTTCTATGAAAATTTGCAAACCTGAGGGCTGATATCTGAACATTATGACATGTCATACCTAAAAATAACATCTAGGCGAGCACTAAAGGGAGTTGGAGAAGGCCAAGAGATGCCTACTCGAATTTGTGGAAGGTGGAAGGCTAGGAAGTGGGAGACATGTGGCAATACTTCAATCACTCCCTAATTCGAATTGGATTGGAGACTATGGGTGGAATTGGAACCTTAGAAGTCTAAGGATGTTTATAAAATACAGGAATGAAGTAAGAGAAGGGATTTTGACCATTTTGAGAATTTGCATTTGTGAAGAGAGAGAGCTAATGGAATACTAGTCTTCTTGCCTTAGCCAATTTCGAGGGTGAAAGATTCCCTTCCTAGTTGGTGTGTGGAAAGGCCATTCAGACCTTTCATGGAGCTTTAATGGAGTCTTTATTTTCAAGTGTAAGCTACAGGGTAGCTCATGGTTTCTTCTAGTGCAGCTCACTCCTTCAACAATTTCCAATTTTCATTGCATATTCTTGCTCCTTGAGGGATTGCGCTTTTGGTGAGCTATTATACTCTTTGGGGGAGCTTCTAATGCCCCATTTATTTTGTATTAAGATGAATATACTATGTTATTCATGTTCAGAACTTTACCAGGTGTAGATTCCAAGTGGTTGTATGTAAAATTGATTATTAATGAGTAAACAGTGACCATTTCCCCACTATATTGATGTATACCAATGCAATGTTGATGAATTCGAATGGAGGAGTGTTTATATGATGTATTTATGTTGAATGGACTGTCATTAATGAGTATCACAAGTTTCATGTTCAGTACTTAAGAATTTGGAGCCATCTTGCTCAGTTTTATTGCATTTGGAGAAGATTTAATGTCATTTTCCCCAAGGTCGAACTAGTGATTTTGTAGCTGTTTGGGAGAGGGTTATAATAGACTTAATAAAATGAATAATGATGCACACGAAACCTTAATATTGTCCCTTAGACATCCTCTATCTATGTTCATAAATTTTAGTGGGTTTGGGATCATTTGGAGAGCCATATTCAACATTTACCTTGGGGGGATTTGAACCCCAAATTGCTAGTGAAAACTACTATCTTGGCCAAAAGTTTAAAGAAGTTTGCAGAAGTGTTTTGATGGTTGTAAATCATCCCAAAAATCATAATAAAGTACTAATATCATTCATACACTTCCTATTAATATTTGGAGGCATTTGGAGCAATTTGGAGACCTAGACATCAAAACTAGTCAAATGTCGAATTAGGGAAAAAAAGTGAAACATTTGTCATTTTAATAAATTTCTTACAAAGGGACATTACATGAAAGTTAACTAAGCATATTTTGACGATCAATTTCAAGAAATTTAATTGTGATGATGCAACTTTGTTTATCAATAAAGTTAGCAAAACTATTGTATATCTTGTGTTGTATGTAGATGATCTTTTGATAACAGTGAACAATGAAGAAGATATTGCATCGATAAATAAAGAAATGAAGAAGGTTTTGAGATGATAGATTTGGGACATATTCACTACTACTTGGGTATTGAAGTGACTCAAAATCCAAAGTATATATTCATCTCCCAAAAGAAGTACAATGGGAGATCAATAACATCAACAAAGGTAGGGAAATAATCCACTGAAGCAACCCTTCACAGAACAACCATTGATTTTGTTGGCTTAACAACAATTGTTCTTGTAGTGCCTACAGTGGAATTGTTTCCCCTTCTCATCTCCATACCCATAACCATTAGTAGCATAATTGGGTGTTGAGATGGTCCTAGATCCCATTTACTAAGAAATGATGGTTTGTAAGAGCACACAATTGGTCTAGGTATCCAATTTGGTGGAGATGACCACACTAGAGAAGATTATCATCTCAGACCTTGGACACTTTATGGGAAATTATCTAGTCACTAGTATCCACTAGATACCCAATACCCTATATGATTGTCATTGAGTCTACCAAAGAGGGGTCACATGGTATAAAAGAAAACCTATCCTTTAGCCCCAATCATGAAGGAGCTTGAAATTACACATTTTTCCTCACTTGTGGTGACTTGTTTTTTTTAAATGTTATTTTTTTTCGAAGAAAGGTAATTGAATTGGGTTTTTCTCTTTTTGATAAAGGTACCCGTGGCCTTGTTTGATGATTCTATAATTATAACCACTACCATCATATTAGAGACACCTCTTCCATGCCCCACCTTTTCAATGTCCAGTGAATGACGACCTCTATACATATAATAATAATATCTTTGTGATTCTGTGATACCCCCAAAATATTATTAATTGTTTTTGAATTATTAAATTTTATTCTTTTATGTAAGAGTTATTTAAAACTCAAAAACTGAAGTGACACTTTGCACAACAAACTATTCTTTTTATTTTAATAAAATAAAAATGGCACTTGGAGAGTTCAACTAAATGAGGGGACACCACCATGGCACAAGAGAACATGTGTAAGCAATCTAGAGACATCTATACCAATCAAATTCAATCTGAAACTCAACAACCAGACAAGATCCTAAATCATAGGGATTTATGGATTGATTGGAGATTTGATTGGGATGGCACGAGACCTGGGAAAAACTATAAATAAAGGTGCACTGAGTGTGAAGCACATGCAACAATTAATTAATAAGAATATGCAAAATAGTAGAAATGACAGAACTCAGAATCACTTTTATATTGATTGCAGGCCACTTCGAGGGGGCAACCTCCTTCAAGCAAGCTCAATACAAATAACTTCACGGTGCCTTCATAGGCCTCAACACACACTTATATACTAAGTCTAGGCGCCAATACTATGGGTCAAAACCATGGGCCACTACAAACTATGGATCAACAAAACTACGGGTGACTTACAAAGCATATGCGCCAACAACAATAACACAAATTATTGATCAACAAATACTACGGGACGACTTACAAAGCATATGCGTCCAACAACAATATACTAACAAAGTAAAGACATGGGTTCCTAACATCCCCTCCCCCTTAAAAAAAGCTTTGTCCTCAAAGCTTTAGATGTGGAAATTGTTGTTGAATCTGAAGGAGGGGTTCCCATGTAGCATCCTCGGGTTGCATGCCGTGCCACTGAATTAAGACCTCTGTGATAGAGCGAGAGCGAAGCTGACGAGTGCACCGATTGAGGATGGCCTCCGGCTCCAAAAGGATGGATCCTTCATTATCCAGTTCGGGTAAAATAGTTTGTCCATTGATGTTGGTGCCAAGAACTTTCTTCAGATAAGAGACATGAAATACTAGATGAATGCGGGAAGAAGGAGGAAGTTCCAATTTATAAGCAACGGACCCAATCTTCTGAAGAATCTGATATGGCCCATATAACTTTGGAGGGAGCTTATGACGCCCTTTGAGTTTCAGGGAGGATTGCTTGTGCGGATGGAGACGAAGAAAAACCATATCGTCTGCTTGAAAAGTGCGCTCAGAACGGTGCTGATCAGCTTATTGCTTCATGCGATTTCTTGCCATGTGAAGATTGTCCCGCAAAATGCGAAGAATTTGATCGTGGTTTTGAAGGACCGTGTCAATTTCCTGAACTGGTGAACTGTTGGGGGTGTATGGAAGAAGAACTGGAGGTGCCTGACCATAGACTGCTTCATATGGGGTCATTTTAGAGGCAGTGTGGTAAGAGGTATTGTACCACCATTCAGCAAGAGGGAGCCACTTTTCCCACTGATGTTGTTGTTCAGAGGTGAAGCAACGAAGATAAGTTTCCAAGCATTTATTGATAATTTCAGTCGAACCATTTGTTTGTGGGTGATACCCAGAACTCATCTTCAGTTTGGTGCCAGTGTGGCGAAATAGTTATGTCCAAAAATGACTGGTGAAAGTCGCATCACGATCCGAGACAATGGAAGAAGGAATGCCATGAAGACGAAAGATCTGGTCCAAGAAAATTTGAGCGATTGAGGAGGCTGTATAGGGATGGCTGAGAGAACAAAAATGACTATATTTGGTGAGGCGATCAACCACAACGAGAATCACTGTCTTCCCGCCAGATTTAGGGAGCCCTTCAATAAAATTCATAGAAATATCTGTCCAAATCCGTGTAGGTATGGGCAAGGGTTTGAGCAATCCTGGAAGGAGTGTTGTTTCACCCTTATTGCGCTAAAAGGTATCACATTCAGCCACCATCTGTTGAATTGTCCTTTTCATGCCCTGCCAAAAGAATTTACGCCGTGCCCATTCATACGTTTTGAGGAACCCAGAGTGCCTTGCCGATGGAGAAGCATGGAGTTCATAGAAGACAGCCTGTTGAAGATCTGTACTCTGGGGAAGCACCAGACGATCCTTGTATCTCAGAGAAGCACCATCCCAAGAGTAATTTGGTACTGTAGAAGGGTTGTTGGTCAAGCATTGGATGATTTGAGATAAGGAAGAGTCATTGACATAACCCTGTTGAACAGATTGCAGCCAATTTGGAACAGGCATAGAAATAGCTGAAAGAGAACCTTGGGCATCAAATGTGCGAGAAAGAGCATCTGCCACAATATTGTATTTACCCTTCTTGTAAGTGATCTCATAGTCATAACCCATGAGTTTGATAACCCATTTCTATTGTGCTGGGGAGGAGACACGCTGTTCCAAGAAATATTTCAAACTCTGGTGATCAGTCTTGATGCAGAAATGATTCCCTAATAGGTATGGTCGCCACTTCTGTACTGCATGCAAAATAGCCATCATTTCCTTCTCATATGTAAAGGCAGCTAAATTATTACCTGAAAGGGCTCTGCTGGTGAATGCAATCGGGTGTTCATCTTGAAGGAGAACAGCACCAAGTCCATTGCCGCAAGCATCACTCTCAATAGTGAAGGGCTTGGAAAAATCGGGCATAGCTAGAACAGGTGTAGTACACATAGCTTGTTTCAGTTTGTCAAATGCACACTGAGCAACATGTGTCCATGTAAAAGCATCCTTTTTCAATAGAGCAGTTAATGGAGCTGCAATCTTCCCATAATCCTTGACAAACTTGCGATAGTAGCCAGTCAACCCCAAAAAACCACAAAGGCTCTTGAGTGTCTGGGGATGCAGCCAATTGTTCATGGCATCGATTTTGGCAGGATCCACGCGAACCCCTTGTGCTGAGATAATGTGCCCGAGATACTCAACTTCCTTCTGTCCAAAAACACATTTAGACTGTTTGGCATGGAGATGATGGTCAGAGAAAAGTTGCATGACAAGATCCAGATGCTGGAGATGTTCATTCCATGTTTTACTGTAGATGAGGATATCATCAAAGAATACCAGAATGAATTTCCGAAAGTAGGGCCGAAATATTTTATTCATTAAGGCTTGGAATGTGGAAGGAGCATTTGTGAGGCCAAAGGGCATGACCAAAAAATCATAATGGCCATCATGTGTGCGGAAAGCTGTTTTAGGGATATTATCCTCATGAACTAGAATTTGATGATACCCAGAACGAAGATCCAACTTGGAGAAAAATTGAGCCCCATGAAGCTCATCAACAACAGGAATTGGAAACTTATCCTTGATGGTGAGGTGATTAAGTGCTCGGAAGTCAATGCAGAGGCACCATGACCCATCTTTTTTGCGGACAAGAAGAACTGGAGAAGAAAATGAACTAGTGCTTGGGCGAATAATACCTTGCTTCAATAAATCTCGAACGAGCATTTCAATCTCCGTTTTTTGGTGAAATGGGTAGCAATAGGGCCTGATGTTGGGAGGAATGATGCCAGGAAGGAGCTGAATACAATGGTCTTCTAGCCTTGAAGGTGGCAGTCCCACTGGTTCAGCAAAGACACCTGTATATCGATACAGAATTTGTTGTAGATCCAAAGGAGTAGTGGAGACCGTTGATGGTTGCATCTGAATGGAATGGATCTGAGCGATGACACCATGTGATTTCTTCTTGAGGAGTTTTTCCATGCGATGTGAACTGATGATGCTGAGAGACTCTGGTTGTAATCCTGTCAATGTGTGTTTTTGTCCATTGAGGGAAAACTGCATCAAAAGTTCAGCAAAATCCCATAAGATAGGGCCAAGTGTGCATAGCCATTGAGCGCCCAAAACCACATCACATCTGCCTAAGGTCAAGGCAAACATGTCAGAGTGCAAGGTATAATCTCCCATAGAGATATGCACATTTTGACACTTCCCTTTGCAAGGTAAGGTGTCCCCATTGGCAACCATGACTTCAAAGTTAGAGCAAGGATGGATAAAACAATCAGCTTGTTTGGCGATCCAAGGGTCAATGAAATTATGAGTGCTACCAGAATCAATGAGTATTGTAAGATGAAGCTTCTTGAAGTAACCCCTGACCCGCATTGTTTGGGGGGTGGTGATTCCAGCTAAAGCATGGAGAGATATCTCTGGCTAGTCATCCTGAGACAGAGGGTCAATAGGCGGTTCTTGAATGTCGACCTGAGCATCCATTGTTTTTGGATCTTCATCACCAATTTCAGAGGCATGCGGAGAATCCACATCTAAGAGATAGAGCTTTTGCTGAACACATCTATGTCCCAGAGTGAATTTCTCATCACAATTATAGCAAAGCCCCTTTTCTCTGCATGCTTGCATCTTTGTTTCAGACAAACGCTTGATAGGAGTTGTTCGAAGAGCCTGAGGTATGGGTGGTCGTTGAGAACCCATATTTTGGAAGGGAACAAAAGTGGGCTTGGAGCGCTGTTGGACTGCAATCTTGTCTTCTGCCAACTTAGCCAACCCTAGGGCTTCCATCATTGTGTTTGGACAGAACATTTTGACCTTAGAGCGGATGGCGTCCTTTAAACCACTGATAAAACAACTCCGGTAAAAGTCATCAGACAATCCTTCAATGTGGTTGGCTAGTTTTTCAAATTCGGTTTGATACTCTCTCACAGTGCCAATTTGGTGAAGTTTAGTGAGGGCTCCTGTGAAGTCATCAAAAGCACTAGGACCAAATCGTTGCAAAAGGAGCTGGCAAAAGTCTGGCCATTTTGGCTCTTCATGAGCCTTGATGTACCAATGGTACCATTGAAGAGCTTCCTATTCGAATTGAAAGGATGCAAGTAGAAATTTGTTGACATCAAAAGCATTATGCAGACTGAAATACTGTTCTGCACGATAGATCCATCCAGTTGGATCAGTACCATTGAAGCGAGGAAAATCAAGCTTCGGACCACGAAAATTGCTGGAAGAAGAGAACCCATTGTCTGATGAAGACTCGGACTGCCGTTTGTTGTTCATAGCTGAATGTTCAAGATGGAGGCCGAGAAATTTTTCATCCAGATCCTGGAGTTTGGTTTGGATGGCTGCAAGTGCTTCTTCCATGGTTTTTGCTCCTGCGCGGGTGACAACTATAACAAGGAGTTTTTTTTGTTTTTTTTTTTTTTTTTTTTTTTTTTTTTTTTTTTTTCTTCTTCTTCTAGTTGACTGGGTAGAAAAACAAAAACAGAAACTACTTCAGTAAAGGAAAATATGGATTTGGGAAAAAATCTGAAGGGTAATTGGGGTTTGACTAGGTTGTGGACACTGTCGAATAGACAGGGAAGCAAAAAATGAGGATTTTAGAAGCGGGGTGAAAGAATGAGAAATTTTGGCAGAGGGGAACAAAGAAGCAGAATTCAGAAAGGAACTTTGTGGTAAAATTTGAAGGTGATTGGGTGAAATTTGAGGAAATTATGGCAAACTTTAAAAATAGACAAATGTAGGATTTCGGGCTTTGGGAAGTGGAATTGGGGATAGGGTCCTCAGGAATGAAATATGCAGAATGGTATTACAGGGGTTCCCCGAAAGTTTCAAGGGAAACAGAGTGAAAACAAAGGAGATATGGAGAAAAAACTGGTTTTTTTTTTTTTTTTTTTAAGAATGGAGCGGCTACGGCTCGGAAGGGATCTGAAATAGATAGATCTGCAACGGCCCAGAAGTGAGCGGAAATAGAGAGATCTGAAACGGCGCCGAATGGATTGAAAACGGCTGGATCTAGAATGGTTGGATTTGAAACGACGCAGCAGTGATCGACAACAGTTTAGTTGAAAATAGATATGGAGCCCAGGTATGTGCGGCTTCCTAACAGTTCAGAGGTTTCACTCGGCCACCAATGCTGTCTGACAACTTGTGTATTGGAGCAGTACCCGTCACTCCACGGCTCAGGTAAAACTGATAACCGCTTTGCCACAAACGACAGCTCTTGGTTTACCTCACGGGTGGGCACTAGTCAATCAGGTAGGGGTCGTTGCTCTTTTCGTTGGCAAGTCCTCTCAATGGGCCAGCTACTTCGGGGTTCTTGTGGCACTCCTCACAATGAGTTTTAGGGCTTATACCCAAGTACTTCCCACAGTTAAGCGGATAGAGATTATTCCCAAATCCGAACCTATAACAGATGCGAAAAAAAATTTGGTAGAAATTTCACCCAGTGAGCCCAAGAAAGTGCTCTGATACCAGATGTAAAGCACCTGCAACAATTAATTAATAAGAATATGCGAAATAGCAGAAATGACAGAACTCATAATCACTTTTATATTGATCGCAGGCCACTTCGAGGGGGCAACCTCCTTTGAGCAAGTTCAATACAAATAACTTCACGGTGCCTTCATAGGCCTCAACACACACTTATATACTAAGTCTAGGCGCCAATACTATGGGTCAAAACCATGGGCCACTACAAACTATGGATCAACAATACTGCGAGCGACTTACAAAGCATATGCGTCAACAACAATAACACAAACTATTGATCAACAAATACTACGGGACGACTTACAAAGCATATGCGTCCAACAACAATATACTAACAAAGTAAAGACATGGGTACCTAACACTGAGATAGCATGGGACGCCGTGTTGTGCATAGAGGAACTAGTTGAGTGTTCTCTCTTTTCATAATTCCATCTGCTTGTTATAGACTCTGGAAGAGAGTTTTGCGAGGAAGTGATTGCTTGTGTTCTAGTGCATGGCGATGATCCAACTCGGGGGTGGAGCTGGGAAAACAAACAAGTTGCCCTCTTCTATGATTGGGAGGAGCTGACTCTCCAAATTTTCCTTTGCTCTGTTTTTTTCAAGTAAGTATCTTATGTTTTCTAGATATATACGAATTCGGTCAAATTTATTTGAGCAACGTTGACCAGCAACTGTGTTTTCATAATATATTTTGAGGTTATTGGAATATCAATTCTGCCCAATATTACGAAGGGGTATATATATATATATATATATATATTTCATCCTTCCTATGTCATAACGATTACTGCACTCTGTATATATATACTGATTTCAACTCTTTTAAAGATTAAAAAAAAAACAAATGTGTTTATAGGAGGACGATTTGGTCCATATGTAATGAATATTAAACTCTGTTTTATGTGATCGAAATCCTTGTGGCTTAAACTCCAATCGATGGATCGGATCCTTTATAGTTGTATTCTGTTTACGACTATAAATATTTTCCTTTCGATTAACCACTTCCGGTTTTCTTATTATTACGTGTTTCTTTGATTGTTGAGCTATGACCTCCAACTAGACGACAACTGCTGGAAAAATAAAAAAGTTTGAGAATTGGAATTTAGAGGATAACTGAAGTTTGTTAAAACCTTCAACTTAAAATTGACGCCAGAGTAAAACCTTCATTTTAGTAATCACACTTATGGGTTGAGAATTATATGAAAAATAGGTGGGAAACAATTTGCGTTACGGTTCCGGTTAGGGAAGGGAAATTAGATTTATATATGCCCATACTATAGATGGTTAATAAAAAAATCAATTATATCCTTTCCAAAGTTAAAACTTATGTGTACATTGGAAAAGAATAACTTATGTTATATGTGGGTATAATAAAATAGGTTGGAAATTGTCAGTTGATATATATATTATTCATTGTTGGAATGCATGTCTGTGGAATATAATATAGATTAGAAAGAATTTTCTTATTTAAGGAAATATAAGATTTATGCTTAGTCATTATATAAAATAGAAATTATTTCTATTTTTTATTTATATTATTATTTGTTAGAATGCATATATGATAAAAGAAAATTATGGAATATAATTAGAAAAAATTGTGTTATTTAAGGATACATAAGATTCATGCTTAATCATTATATAAAATAGAAATAATGTCAATTCTTGATATATATTATAAATTGTTGGAATATATGTATGATAAAAGAAAACTATAGAATACAATACATATTAGAAAGAATTGACCTTTTTTAAGGATACATATGATTCATGCTTAGTCATTCTATAAAATAGAAATCATGTCAATTCTCATTTAGAATTGTTGCAATCATTGTTTTGGGATATATTTAAAAGGTTATTATTATTTTTACTTGAAATATAAACAAATTTTGTATATTGAAAATAGAGTCATGGGTATATACGTAGATTTAATATAGATTTAGGAAACTCATGTACCTATTAAGATGGAAACATGGAATTTTAAGAAAGTTCATCATAGATAGGTGGAATATCTCTTAAAAATTAAAAGAGTTTAGGATTTCTGGAGTTTTATCCCACTTAGTCTGCGGGTTACTGCTCTACTTGTGGCATTGATTGGGCCAGCTCACTGTATATTTTTGGGATTACTCTCACACTCCTCTCTGGTCTTTTTACTATTTTCTTCGCCTTTTCACACTTGATCACTTCACACTCCTCTCTGGTCTCTTTGGACAATCTCTGCAATTATCACCGGCTTGGTTCTTCACTTTATTGACCTTTGGATATGTTTTTTTTCTCTGTTTCTTGACTATCTGGGCATTCTTGGTCGTTGGACTATCACTAACCCTCGGTTGTAACCACATATACTTTTAATATCACAGTATAGAACATTAACTTTTTGAAAAAAAATAAAAGAGTTATATAAAATTTTATTTGGCATTAGTATTAGCAAAAGTTTTTAAAATTTCCAAAGTCTTCGTGGGGTTGTTACAGATTCACTATTGCCCTTTAGCTCAATCTTCTCCATGCATTATAAGGTCCTAAGCATACCTATTTACTAGTAGTTATCTATAAAATGCATACATAAGATCTGAGCTTTTATTCGGTATCTGTCCCTGTAGTTCGGTATAGGAGTAATAGTGTTACTGTTAACGCAATCTGTTCGCATGATGAAAGTATCGTTGAGTTTTTTGTTGTTATTAGTCAACTGACATAATAAATATTATGGTTGTTCTTTGTTCTTAATGCGTATGATTTAAATAATCTTAGTGGTTCAAGGTGCGAGCTATAATAAATAATAATAGCAGTTGTTGGTTTAGTTGGAAGGCCGACCGTAGGGAGGATCACTATGGTGAGTATCAAGCTATACTAAATAACCTATAAAGCTGCTGCTCTAAAATACTATTCCTGCTGGTATCTAGTTATAAAGACTATATGTTGTGTCAGTTGGAATCAAGACTATATTTGGTGTTGGTGGTGAAGTATAAGTAAAGATAGGACAACAAGTAGTTTTCTATGTAAAGTAGTAGTAAAGATATGTCAGTGTTGTGAGCCGTTCCTACTGATAAACTCCTAAATATACTATGAATGAGGAAGAGTGTTATAATTAATCTTTTGGTTGCCGCTTAAAATAAATATATTAATAATGGGTTGTCTGCTATGTAATAAATGATATCTTAATACGCTTGGTATTCCTTGGTTCTATCTGACTGAGAGGAAAGTCTGTATTGATCATAGCGATGAAACCAACCCTTATCTACAAGGTGATGATTCAGTGGGCAACCAACCAAATTAACCATTCATTGTTCCACCACCTGTCTATAAGTAAATGCTATATATATATAATATGATCCCTGATGTTGTAGTTCCTAGCTTCTGGTTGGTGGGGTAGTTCCTAGCTGATTGTTATTATAAAACCAAATGATCATTCTTCTTATAATAGCACCAACAGAAATAACCTCCTACCCAATATTATGACTTAGCTTTTACTGATGAAGGCAACCCTCGACACTACTCTTTAACACTTAATCACCCAAACCTCGACACTAGTATTTCACTTACTTTGGTTTATTCCACCAGTGAGTCAGTATCTCCTGTGATCAGAGAACAAGGAGCTTAAGGAAAATATATTAGCAGAATGATAAAGTAAATCAGCAAGCTCACTATGCATTATTTTCCTGTAAACCAACATACTTTGAAGAAGTAGTAAAAGAAGAGCATTGGGTGCAGGCCATGAATGATTAAATTGAGGCCATTGAAAAGAACCAGACATGGAATCTTGTGGATCTCCCAGCAGACAAAACCAGCATAGGTGTCAAGTGGGTTTACAATAAAAGGCTGAATGAGAAAGGAAAGGTCTAGAAGCATAAGGCAAGGCTTGTTGCCAAAGGATTTGCTCAACAACCTGGTGTTTACTATGGTGAAACCTTTGCTCTCGTAGCAAGGGTAGACACCATTAGAGCTTTTTTAGCCATTGCAGCCCAGAACAAGTGGCCAGTATACCAAATGGATGTTAAGTCAACCTTCTTAAATGGCATATTGGAATAAAGAATCAGTGTTGAAAATAATCCTCAATCCTGCCCCCTTCACCTTGTTAAACATAGGAAAGTTATTTGCTATGTTTAATAAGTTTTTTCTCATTATATCATCTCAGTCAATGACCACATTTATACATATAATAATAATACCTTCGTGGTTCACTATTTCCCTTTAGCTCAATCTTCTCCCATGCATTATGTAATTTGAGTACTATTACAAACTTTGTAAATTTGTTCAATTAAACTTCATACATTAAGAAAAGCAAGGTATTTTGTAATTTTGGGTAGAAGAGATGTTCATATATATATATATGTATATTATTAATAAAATAAAATAAAAATGTAAATGAACAAAACACAATTTGTTGCTAATTTATGTTATGAGGTTGAAATAAAAAAATAAAACACTATTTAACTTTAAAAAATAATAATAAAGAACAATTACACGAAAGATTAATACCAAAGTGAAAAACCTAATTAAGAAACCCACTTAAAACACATCCATATTCCTAATGAGTGATACCCTTAGTTATTACACCGTGTCTTACAATGGGCTGTCCTTTTTTTTTGTAAAGCTGCAAATTATATTAGATTAATAAAAGTACAAAGTAGATTACAGTCCACAATGGTCTGGCCCAGAGGTGCCATCCATGTCTATTGAGAGAGTTCATGATAGTCAAAATGAAACCATATAAAAAACCCCTATCTGCATAGGGGAGAACCAAGTAGAAATTGAAAGAGTTCATGGCCTTATCAGCATTATGCTGACTGTAAATACTTAGAAGGACAGAAAAGAAAAAAAACAACAGAGAAACCTGCTTAGGCAGAAGCCTATGGCGTCTCCTCTAGAATAGGGCAGCTGTAAGGTGTGTTGTCCCTCCATGCCTTGTTTGAGATCAGAGTTGCATTCTCCTCCAAAGAAGTTGATGAACCAGGAGCCATCATAGGCTTGACAGGGGCCGAGTGTTTAACAGGCATAGGAGCAGTTTTTCTGGGCAGCACTGGGACGAAGGCAGACTGCTCATTGCGAGTGTGTTTCGCAAGGATAGGGCCCAAGGTACGTGGAATGGGAAAGGAGGTCGGAGTCCTCTCCTTACCCTTCGTCGGAGCTTTGCTGCATGTTAAGCCCACTGAGCTGCCTCTAGGGTTGAGATTGTCTAGGCCAAGTGTTGAATTGAGGGAAACAGCTGATGAGGTGGCTCCAAGGGTGGTGCTTCCTGAGCGAAAGTCGCGGCCAAAAGAATGGGTGGGAGCATAGGAGTCCCAGCTTTGTGTGCTGCTCAAAGTGCTAAGAGTGGATGCTCAATTGGGCAGAGTAGCAAGCAGAGACTGGGTTTCTTGGTGCATAGAGACCGAGTTGGATTGCATGTTTTCCATCAGTTGCCCCATCATATTCTTAACTAGCCAATATGGATCCCATGACGGTTCTTGTTGTCCGGGTGCCAATGTTTCCGCATTGATCCTAGCTTCCCAGTTGTCCAGCAGTAGGCGAATTGGGATGGAGATAGCTGAACCATATCCCTGTCTCAGAGGAGTTTCCTCCTGAGCATTAGTGTCCTTCGTGTTTTTTGTCTTATCCCCCTTGGGTCTGCCCATAGTTTCCACAGGAAAGGTGATGCCAGCACAGGAGTGCACGTGTAGGTGGTTGAAGGCATAGAGATTGTTAAACACAAAGAGAGTAAGGCTGAGAGCATGGAGAACATGGAGAATAAGCTGGCCAGAGAGCCTCATTGAATAAGAAGACGGTTGATCATTGCCTTGAGCCCTGAGCTTGTGGTTCACACGCAGGAGGTTCCTCATCGTGGTGGTCAGAGAGGTTGAGGCGACGTTGAGGACATGCTTATTAACTAGCCTCAGTGCTTGACGTCGTTTGAGTGACATTAGCGTGGGTGTGCATGTGACTAGATGTCACCAGGTTGCAGCCATCTGGCATCAGTGTGAAGCTGGCACCCACATCTAAGGAATGGGCTGTCCTTTTAAATACAACTCAAACTTATAATACCATGCGTTGTGTTAAACCATCACAAGCTAAAACTAAATACAATAAATTATTGACGAATTTAAGATTATGCAACCCAATAATCTTCTTCATATTTAATAATTTTGAATTAACATGAATTTATATTAATTTAATGAAAACTAAATACAAAAATTATTGAATTTAAAATTATGCAACCCAATAATCTTCCTTATATTTAATAATTTTGAATTAACATGAACTTATACTAATTGAATGAAAACTAAATACACTAAATACACTAAAATATTAACAAATATAAGATTATGCAACTTAATGATCTTTTCAAATTTAATAATTTTGAATAAATATGAACTTATATTAATTAAATGAAACTAAATAAAATAAATGATTAAATTTAAGATTATGCAACCTAATGATTTTTTTCATATTTAATAATTTTGAATTAACATAAACTTTTACTAATTGAATGAAAACTTAATGCACTAAATTATTGACAAATTTAAAATTATGTAATCAATGATCTTCTTTATATTTAATAACTTTGAATTAACATAAACCTTTTAATGATAACTATGAATAAATTAATAAAAACTTATTTTAATTTTATATTCATTAATATAAAAACTTTTTTAATTTTATATTCATTAATAGAAAAAATTATTTTAATTTTATATTTATTAATATTTTAAAAAATAATATTAGGAAGAATGAAAACAATATTTCATTAAAAGTGGAATGGAATGGATCTAGGTGAAAAAGGGAAAGTTAAAAAAAAACCATTTTATTTTATTTTTTAAAGAGCTATTTGATTGGTATTTTTAAATGTTTTATGAATATATATATATATATATATATATATATATATATATGATGTATGTATATAAAAAACATAGTTATAATTTTATTAATGAATCAAAATGGTTTAGTTTAAATATTCTATGTTTTTAATTTTTTTAAGAGTATATTTTCTTTCTTGTTTTTGTTCAAGTTTGGTTAAAATCAGATATAATAGTTATGAAATTGTATAATCTGGGTGCCATGGGTATTAAAGTTTGTTGAATCTATTTATGGATTAAAAACACAATTTCAACTTCTAAATTTAGATTTTACCAATTTTTTTTTACCAAATTGACCAAAACCTACTAAAAAATACAAAACATAAAATAAATAGACTATTTAAATTGCAATTTTTTCTATGAAAAAAGAAAAAAAAAATTACAAATATTAAAATCTATGATAAATATATTTTCATATTTTAATAAATAGTTGAAAAGTTTGACTTCGTTGTCCATTTTTATGAAAACACCGATTGACTATGGTTTACTTTATCTTCCAATATGGTTAATTTTATCAATCTCTTTATTATATCATAAAAATTCACTTTTATGTATTTTATAAAAAATTATTTACTTTTTTTCAGGTAGCAGGAACTATAGGAATCGGCTTACCGTAAAATGTATTAGTTCTCACGAAGACCAATGTAATTTAACCTAAATTTTTTGTATGGTTTTGTCTCTGGGCCAATCACTCTTTTGCACTCCTTATTTGGCCTCTTCTTGAGGCTAAGCAATATCGGTATTTAATACCGTGAGCGTGGTGGAAGTAGGGAGCAAAGCAAGGCATGTGGACAATGGATAGGAGCATTTGTGGCAAGCTACATGGTGCTTGAATTCTGCATTGTTGCATTTACGACTCGTCTTGTGTGTTTTCTTATTCATGCAGCAAGGCATGTGGACAACAGCCAGGAGCGTTCGTGGCAAGCTACATGGTGCTTGAATTCTGCATCATTGCATTTACGAGTAGTCTTGTGTGTTTTCTTATTCATGCTAACTCTGGTTATCTGTTTCTGTATATTCCTTGTTGTGAATGTTTATGTCTATGCAGTACTGTTTATCGTTGCTATCACCGGTTCTCTGTTTAGAATGTTTACTGTTAGATCTATTGTTGATTTGTTTATACAAGTTAAATGCAACAATCATCAATAAAATATAATGATAGGTGATAATTTCACTAAACTGTGACATCAGTTGCCTTCTATTTTCTGGGTATTTTGTGCAATGCTTTTCTTGCTATGTAGCCGCCAAGATGATTATAAATATCGTGTTTATATACTGGTTTTTCTTTATGTTTATGTGGTATGGTGTATGCTCACCGTGTTCTGTGTTTTCTGCTTGAACAGTGATGACCTAGCCTGTACTTTTCTCTAAAGTTTTAGTTTCTTTTTACAAATTTGCTGCAACTTAATTTCTTAGATGCATGTGCTAAGAAATGCCGGAAAATATTGGAATGTTTACTTTGGAGATCTGTAGTTTCCTTGATTATGAAATTTAAATGTGCTGCTCATAATATGGGGTTTTAGCTTAGTTGTTTTCTCCTGGTTTGTTTCAACTTTTTTTCTCTTTCCTTCTAATTAATGTGTTTTCAATGTAAAGGGCATTAGTAGAGATGTTTCCACAGTTTTTCTTGCTTATCTTAGTGCAGGTGAATTATGGAGTTTATCACGTAATAACGAAGCTGGCACTGACCGTGGGAATGAATCAAGTGGTTTTCCGCGTCTTTCGGGACCTCCTAGCGCTGTCGTTGCTCAGCCCTATCACCTATTTCAAAGAAAAGTGTGCAATACTATGATCATGCCCAGGTTTCACATAATTCTGTGACTTGCATGTAGATGCCATAAAAAAAAAAAAGCAAAGTCTGAACTTTTGTGGAAACACTAGACATAATTTTAATTTTTCTGTGAGTAGTTTAAAGTTCTGTGAGATTTTTATATAATTTTCTTAATTTGGAAATTTCTGGAACATTTCGTGGTAGTTTGAAATTCTCTAACAATTTTGCAAATAATTGCTAATAGTTTAAAGTTCTGTAAATTTTGGACATTTATAAAAGATCATAAATAACTTGAATTCTTTGTAAATATTTTGCAAATATTTAGGTAAGTTGTTGAAAGTTCTATGATTTTTTTTGGTTTTGTTTTTGACATTAAAAGATGATAATGAATGTTAATTGAGCACGCCTCGTGCTTTCAAATGGATCCACTAGACATGCTAGATGATTTTTATTTAATAAAACAAATTAAAATATTTTCGTGTTTTGTTCTTTTGTTGGAACAATACTGGGGATATTGTTAACTCAATGATTCCTGTTTGCAAGTGGATTATTTTGATTGCTTCTTTTAATGTTGCTTATTATTTTGAACGGTGGTCAGTTTGGATCAGATATTCGAATTTAGGGCTTAAATGCCCTATAATTTTTATTTTCTTGTTTTCTTATAACAGGACTGTGAATAATACATTGTTCCTGTTTGTAAGGGGATTTGTTTGTTTAATGATCTCCTGATGATCCTTGTTATTTTGAATAGTTTTCACTTTTTGTATTTATAGTTTCTAATTTTAGGGCTTGAATGGTATTGAATGCTCAATTTCTATGACATGGAAAGTTTGTGAATATTTTACCCTTAAAATGGAAATACGGACAACACTTTTGCTGTAATGTCTAATACATCTTTTAAGTTATTAATCAAAACATTGATTAAATTCTGATAAAACTCTAAATTAATTTGGTTTTATGGACAACACTTTTGATGTAATATCTAATATATCTTTTAAGTTATTAATCAAAACTCTGATTAAATTCTGATAAAACTTTAATTTAATTTTGTTTTTCAGTTTTCAATCTGATTCTTATTGAGAAGGTCATATAAAACAGGCAGGTCTCATAGGACGCTAAAAGGAAATATAAACATAATTTATGTCCAGCCCGCTAATTTTGCTACCTTCCTGGTCCATTTTATTATAAAAATTGATAGGTAAGATGCAACATTCCTATACCCAAAATGGAACTATCCCTGCAACTATTGAAACGACCTCAAAACATAAAACTAAGAATGACCAAAATGAGAGCTGGGGGCACCTACACACCCAAGGGTGGATTGTACCTGCACCCAGGACTCGCCTGAACACTTGTCACCTCGTCAAAACTGTCAAACTCACCTCAGACTGCTGTTATACAGATTTTATGGGTTGGAAATGGCAGTATTATTTTTTTTCCACAAAATATCCTGTATTTTGAATTTTTTTCTATTTGCTGAGTTTTGTAGAGTCTTGAGCTGAGTTTTGTGAGCCCAATGTGGTCGAGCGTTTGCCACTTTGCTATTTATACCAATAAGCGTCTTCTATATTTTATCTGGGGATAGATCCTATTCTCTGGGGATAGATCCTATTGACATGTTTCTATATTTTCTCTAGGGATAGATCCTATTGACATGTTTAAGTTGGAAGATTTTGAATGTGAACCTTTGTTCAAATTGCATACCATATTTTTTAGCATGAAGCATTGAGCTTCAAGGGTTTGAATTTTCCTTTTTTGTTGAACCAGAGTATCCACAACAATTGCATTCCGAGAGATCCAATAATATTCATTTTTATGAACTTTAGTGGTGACTAATAAGATTGGTGTTCTATTTCTAGGTTTTTTTTCCTCATGCCTACACAAGAACCTTTGAAGCTATTGACTGGATTTGTGGCAATTTGAATGGTTTCCTAAACAATACATTTTCCAAGCCTCCCAATAAAAAAAACTATTTGTTGTATCACAAGTAAATTTGAACCCGTAGGAGTAATATTTCTGCATTTCCTTGGCACGCAAAAGCCTGAATTTGCACGTCGAATCAATCTTTCATCTCAGCAACTTGACAGGGATTTGAAGCTTTGCTTCTATTTTCCTTGTTATAATACCAATCACTTATCATATTTATCATATAAATCACTGTTTTTTAATTTTTTATTTATAAAAAAATATTAATTTTTTTTAATAATGTTTTTGTACTCCAATATAATTACTCCAAAATACTTACTATAACAATAATAACCACCAACAAATGGTTTAGATTAAGAAATCTAAGTTGACTTCAATATAGAAGTATGAGATTAAATTAACAAATTTGAAATTGCACTAGAACTTGGAAAGTGGGAGACAAGCCTAGGGTTTGCTCTAGCAGATTGTGACTCCGAGTAATATTCGTTGGCCTCAGTGGAGGGAGGGAGACCAACCCCCTCATACAAGGAGTTTTTGACCACGTGCAACAACGAAATGACTAATATCCATGGGGACACTAGTAAAAACAACAACAACCACGATGTTGTTTCTCCTTCGTTGGGTTCGGGAGGGGTGGGAGAGGGTGACCATGAGGCTTCAGATGGTCAACATAATAGAGATATCCCGATCCCTTTGACGGATCTGCACACTAAGAGATCCTGCATATCGAAATACGAATTTATTAAATGCTATAAAGTAACCTCGAACAAGATCGATAACTATATTCCGTACATGAAGGACCAACTGTGTTCAGGAAGTTTATGGGGTTTGTGCCCACATAAAGAACCCTCAATGGATGGATCGTGGCCCAAATGGAAACCAAAAGGGCATGTAGAGTTGAAGCTTAGATATAATAGATTCTTTATGGTGATTTTTACCTGTCTGGAGGACATAAACAATGTTTTTGACAATGGCCCGTACTTCTTCAACTCAGTGGGACTGCTCCTCAAATATTCGACATAAAATTTCTCCCTTGAGAAAGAGGATTTCTCAATGGCACCAGTACGGATCCGGTTGTATTCCCTCCCAAATGAGTTTTGGGATGAAGAAACCCTAGAGGGCATTGACAACATGTTAGGATCCTTTGCCAAGATTGCAGATGCAACGAAACAAGGGAGGTATAAGTCTTACGCTTGAATATGAAAATACATGAATATCATTAAATCCCTACTGCATTCAATCTGTTTGAGCTACCAAGATTTTGAATGGATCTAGACTGTGGATTATGAGCATGTCCCATTCCACTACAGATGCCTCCACGAGCATGGGCATCTATTTCACGATTTCCCATTGAACCGACGGGTCCCAAAATGAAACATTGAAGTTGAAGTAGACCCAGAAGGATTCATGAGCTTCTCTAGAAGGCATTGACAAGTAGGAAAAAATCCTCCACAAGACTTCCCAGGACCAAACCCTAATCCAAAAACTAATTTGCGGCTCTAGCCAACTCGGTGGGCCTGGAAATCATCAGAAAATCCGAGGAAAATTCTCATCTAGAAAATCAGGAAAACTAATCTTTATATCCACTCAAGTGGAAGGAAGCAAAAGGAAAGGAATGGAGGAACATCAAACCCCAACATTAGAGTGAGTTATGGAAGAAACAAGCATGGCAGAGGAAGAGGGTATTTTATCCAAAGAAGGAAAAGACATGGATTTGGGAGACCTAGATCTTCAGGGTATTTTGGAAGCATGTAAACTTCAATCTATCCAATCACTCTGTGAAAGGCAACATGATCTACTTTAGGAAGCTTTGGTGGTAGCTAGAACTCATCCCACTTCGGCTAAGTCTGTGGGAAGTTCAGGTCATTCGACTTTGGGGGTAAAATCAAGACCACCAAAGGAGCATTAAACACCCCTAAAGAAAGAGAAGGGGCAAGGAAGTAAAAACAGGCAACATGTATTGAAATAACTAGGGGAAAAGTCGATTGACTCAGGGTTGTATGCAACGGTAGACATAAGGTACTTCTCCCCTCACATAATAATTGACCTCAAAGATTCTTTCTTGGAATGTTAGAGGGATCAATGGGCCTAGTAAACAAAGAATGTAGGAATAAAATTAGATCTAAGAAGTCTAATATTCTCATGCTACAAGAAACAAAATGCAACAGTGAAGCACTTGCAAGAATAGTAAGATATGTTTGGGTGTAGGACAAGGTCATGGAAATAGAGGTGAGAGGGGATCTGGGGGGTATTTCCCTCATGTGGGATCCAAGAGTCATTACTATGAAGGATTTCCTAGCTAGTCCCAAAACTATTTCGACCTCCTTCCACCTCATTGCCACGAGAGAATCTGGGGTTATCACTAATGTCTATGGTCCAGTAATGGCAGAAGATAAGATATGTTTTCTAGAGTTGTTGGGAGCCATCAAGGCTCTTTGGAGACTGAAACAATGGATCATTGGAGTGGACTTCAATGTGATAACTTCCCTGGTGGAGAAGGGAGGGGGATTCGAAGGCTGGAACCAACAAGTGATCTATTTAAGGATACCATATGAGACCTAAACCTGATAGAATTTGAGATAGTAAATAAAATGTATACTTGGATTAAGAAGTGAGGGGATGCCATTAGATTGCTACTCGACTAGACCATTTTCTTATTTTAGAGGACATCATGATCAAGAATCTTATTATAAATTCCTCCATTCCACCATCTGTAGGATCAAATCAGTGGCCTATCTACATATCCATTGAGCTAGATGGCATACCCAAAAATAGACCCATTTAGTTCGAACAATTCTGGTTGCAACATTCTAACTTCTAGGAAAATATTGTGATTTGATGGTCATAATTTGAGATCCAGAATGGAGGAAAGATATACTATTTTTAGCAACGATTAAGAAACCTCAAGCATCAATTGAAGCTATGGAACAAGAAAGTATTTGGTAATGTCTTCCAGGCCAGGAAAGAGCTGGAACAAAAAGTAGAGTAGCTACAACAAACCATAATAAAGAAAGGTATCTCTGAGCATACTAGGAGGGAAGAAGAAGCCTTGCAAGCACATATTGACCTCAGAAACAAGCATAAGGAAATCTTGTGGTGAAAAAATTCTAGGCTTTGTTTGTTAAAGAAGGGGGAAATGAATTCAATTTTTTTTCATCAATCCATGCTAAACCATCATCACCACAAGCATATCACCTCTCTCCTAGATAAGATAAATATGTGACCAAGCATGAAGACATGGAAAGAGAATTGAGTTCCTTCTTCGGATCCATTCTCCTGGAACCTCATGGTAGATGTGATCAAGTCATTCATCAAATTGTTTGCAACATCCTCAAGATTCTCACGGAGGATCACAACAAAAATCTAATGTGGCCTATTTCTTTCGAAGAAGTGGAGCGGGCTATAATGATGGAAATGGAGAATGGAAAGTCTATGGGACTTGACAGCTTCACCATAGATTTTTTCCATCCTTGCTAGACGATAATTAAAGTAGATGTCTATGTAGTGGTGCAGGAGTCTTAACAATGTTTAAATGTTCTCCTAGTTGTAAGATTGAATTTCATTACTTTGATTCCTAAGGAGGAAGAAGCCAGAGACCCTGAGAAATTCAGATTGATCTCCTTGTACAAAGTCATCTACAAGATTATCACCAAAGTTATTGCCAACTGGCTAAAGCCCCTATTTCCCTCCCTTATCTCTCCAGAGCATACAAGATTTGTGGAAGGTCGCTAGATTTTGGATGGTATTATATTTTCCCCCAAAATGTTGCACTCTCTTAAGAGCCTAAAAAAACCGGGGATGCTCCTTAAACTGGACTTATTTAAGAATTTTGAGAAGATAAGTTGGCAATATATGGAGCAAGTCCTGGTTGCATTTAGTTTCTCTCACAATTGGAATATATGGATAATGGCGTTCAAACCATTGGATTTCTTCTCCATTTTGATCAATGGCTTGTTGACTCAAACCCAGTCGACAGGGTTCCCATCACTGTCGACACCAACCCACCGCAATCTCCCTGAGCACCGGCCCAGACAGGTTTTACCCCATCCAGTAACACCTGCGAAGCAGATGAGGTCTCACCCGAGATGTTCAAGGGAGAGTCGACAGAACCATGTTTCCGCCAAATGAAGGAGGATGTTTGTGGCAACAATCACTTAAACTTATTGCGACATTTAGAAATAGATCTATGCATTTAACTTTGACATCATTGTATTCATTGCATCATTCAACAAAAACATTCATTGCAACAAGTATAACAACAGAGCATTAATTGCAGCAAGGAAACATAGAACCATTCATATATCGCAACAAGCATTACCATAAGTGAACAGAAGATACACAGGGATTTCGTAAAACAGCTCTGTCATGTCATATTAGCTCAGCAAAACCTAGATACAATATCTCTGCAAAACACATATCTCGTAGATAACTCAGACGCATACCAATATCAAATCTCCATTCACATTAAGATTCGGTTATGCTCTCTCTCCCTATCCAACACATATGACTCTATGACTATAAATAGGCTTCTGCCTTTACATTGCTTGTCCACTTACTAACAACTTCCTAATCGACGCTTTGAGCAAATGACCCAAAATATAACTGACACAGTCCAAATGACCCAAAAACCCGCATACTGCGGTACAATTTGACCCAAAATTACATTACATACGGTCCAAATGACCCAAAACCTGCATACTGCGGTACAATCGACTCAAAAATACATAAAATAATCTCCTTTGCGCCAAACTCTCCACCTTCCACGATATCTTCTGACTCGTCGCAGCATCCACGATGCTGCGATGCTACCTTGCCAAATCGCCTACCAACATGCCCCCAACACAATCTTGTGGCTCGTCCTCGAGCCATGTCAACTGGACATGGTGTATTCACTGGCCTTGACTCGAAAATCCTCACACTGCTGCCGAATTTCCTTAACCCGCTGCAGGACTGTTGCAACAATTTCCTTACTGTTCTCGAGGTTCGTGGCCAGAGGGTGGTCACACAGGTGTGTGTCGACTCTCTGCTTTGCTTCCTGCACTGCCAGGAGTGTAGAATCAGTGGCGGCATTAAGCTCGGCCCCAATGTCTTGGAACTCATCCAACTGTGCAGATCGTTGCTTCTATCGTTCTTTTGCTTTGGCAACTCGTTGCTGCAAGTCCTTGATCTCTGCCTTTTTAGATACCTGCACCATCGGTGGCATGGTGCGCATGATAGTCTTCAGTGTAGCTAGCTGCTCTTCCACCTCATGTCGTTGCTTGGTCAACTGTTCCAGCGGCTCATCCTGGACGATGCTTCCCCAGAACAACGCAGTCGCCGTAGTGATCTGTGTCACCTCCTTCTCTAACTCGACCAGTTGAGTCACCACTTCTTCAATGGCACTCTTTCGTTCCTCAACTACCTTCGGCGGTGTGGTGGGATTCAGGGCATGGGTTAATACTGCATTGTCCTCTCATAACTGGGTGATAATAGCTCCCAGCTTCTGCGCTTGCTCGATCGGATCTAATTATTCTATTGGCTCAAAGACATGGTTATAGGCTTCATCGATGGCCGCCTCCAACCGCGCTTGAGTTTCCCATAAGGCCATTTTTTCCACAGTCATCCAATCCTATTCCTTCTTCAGCTCCGTGATCTTAGTAGCCTTCTGGACCTGGAGGCTCTCCATCATCTCCTTCATCCCATCAACCACTTCCCATGCTACCGCGGCCTTCCCTTTGACATCCTCAGCTTCCTTGTGGACCGCTGCATCCACCTCCTGTGACCGCACTAGCTGACTCCGTGCATCACGTTCTCTATCCTCCAATTCCTAACAAGAAACTTCTTGTATGCATGCCAACGCTGGTGAGGACAGCGCATTGATATTCACTGTCAAATCTTCAAACTTTCTGCAGCATTGTCCTGAGAGCGGCATCGTCGGTCGCAATCGCAGTCGACAAAATTTGAACATTCTGGACCTGCGGCTCAGTGCTGATTGCATCGATTTCCCGCACCATTGCGCCCTCAGGTGCCTTCTTCAAAATGATATCGCATAGGGAATCTAAGCAGGCGGTGACCGCATGGAAACCTTCATCCACCTTCTCCATCGTGGCCTGAGCAGTCGTATTGGTTACCTGAGTAACCACATGAATGAACCATCCCAACTGATTTTCTATGGTCGACGACGCCCCACTGATCGTACCATGCTCATGGCGTTCCTTCATCCACCCTTCCTCAATGTCATGGTCAATTTCATGGTCTGTAAGGGTCTTTGTCGATTCCTGGTCTGAGTCATGGTGACTCTGCTGGTCCTGTGCCAATAGCCGATCGTCTTAGCCTTTCCCCGGTTCTCCAGCCTCAGTCTCTTCCAACCCCATGGGTTCGCGCCATTCCGACGACCAATCGTTCACAATGGCATCTAGCGCTTCTGTCGTCACCTTGTAAGGGGTCAACAACCATTGCTTACCGGGGTCGCGTTGGCTTGCACATAAATGGTGTGTAATTGAATCATGAACACCATAATCAACTTAAACTTTGTCGTGGTTTCCTCAGATAGCCATGGCACCTGTACTGCTGCATCATAGAGCATCTCCTAATAAAACCAGAACTATAACGCGCAATCCCGGAGTCGCTCTTGCTCATGTACCCACCACAAGTTTTGATATCGCGCACCCTAGCGCTCTTTCGCAGCCTCAACCTCCATACCTTGATAAGTGTTGGGATCCTTCCAGGCCACAAATGCGATCAAAATTAACAGCCAACTATATGTGAAGGAGCCCTTCCCAGCTTGGACAGTGGCGGCATCCTCTGCTAATTGGTTCAGCAGAAACAAGGATCAATTCATTTGGACACCTTCCGTGCATGCCATGATCCCCGAATTGCATTGATTAGGCCGATTGCCCCGAACCACCTTACAGGACAATATCTTGGTGCCGGTGAGAATCACCTTATCATTGATACTGCTGGTGCAATAACCGTGACCATGTCATTCCAACTCATAGCGGTCAACCAACTGCTTCGCCCTCTTTTTGTCGTTCTCCTTCCCTTAGAAGTATTGCTACGAGTCTACCCCATCTTTGGGCAACCCGGTAATGGTCGCAATTAGGTCGACAGTGACCGGAATCTCTGTGTCCAACCATAATGAACTGTCGTGGAAGTAGGCCAACAACTGCTTCACGCAAGCGTTAACCTCTGGTAGTCATCTGAAATGCGGCATGTTAATAAGACTCAACAAGCCAGCTTGGTTCAGCCCCCGTGCCCAGTCTTGCGGAATCGGTGTCCCCGTGATATGTGACTTTGGCACATAAGGGTCCGAGGAAATTTCTAGATAGGCCACCATAGCGTGATCATCATACTACAGTCGCATCAATGTTGGCACAATATCAGTAGAGCACTCCATTCTAGTAGGGAGTGTTGGCAGCCTCAATGGATACCTCTGATTTTTGTTCTCTTTGCGAGGTGGTGCACCCGGTCGACTAGGGGGGACATTCCCAGGGATGTCGGTAGCAGACAATCCCTCCCATGCAGCTGACTCGTCAATTCTGCGACTAGACTATCCCGCCTGTACTTGAACCTCTGCCATCACCGTAGTGGATGATCTAAGCTTCCTCTTGCTCTATGGCGACTCAGAATGCTAACCTCCCCGACGCTTCTTGGCGATAACTGGCACTCCCACCGGCATGTTGGAAAATTCCACTTCAAGATTTACTTCCTCCTCCACAACAATAGGATTGAGGGGAGACTCTACTTCACTGGAGATTTCGACCGTCTCCAGCTCTCCTGGCATACCTAAATCAACTCACCAAACTCCAAGGGATGGCGCAATGCCACTCACAATCTTAACTCAATGCACAACACCCGTTCGCTGCAAGTTCAACTGAACCTTGCTCGACTCACAACTGTGCTCACCAGTCAGCAACGACACTCTGCAACACTGTACAATCTTGCACACTTAACAATTGAATTCTCTTGGTGCCTTCCGACCAGCTTCGACCTGTTCTTATAACATCCAACCCGATCCTTCGTAATCATCACTAAATCCCACATTAACTCGGCTGAAATTCTGTATTAATGACCCAAATCCGTCGTCGATCTTGTCAGCCGATCCGCCGTATCCGCCATTAATGCTCATCATTCGAACAAGCATCGTTAATTAATTGTTTTAACTTTTGGCATTTATTGTTGATTTGACCCGGTCGCGACCCTGCCACTATCGCAGACCGCTCCTAACTTGTGGCACAAGCCTTCCTGTTTGCGCATTCCATTCCTGTCAGTGCGCCACCCTACCACCGAGCAACCTGCAATTTTTTTTTTATTATTCCTGATGCGACTCAGGTATCGTTCTATAGCAAGCCCAACCGATAGGGCTTTAACCTACTGCCATTAATCAATTTTGGGAGCATTGCTCCGTCCAACTGCTGCAACTGTACTGTGCCTCCTGAAGTGATGCTACTAATGCGATATGGACCAAGCCAATGCATCTGCAATTTTCCTAGATGTTTCATAAACTTACTGTCATACAACAGCACCAAGTCACCTTGCTGAAATTGTTTGTTTTTTATGTGGTGATCGTGCCAAGCCTTCAAGCAATCCTTCTCCACCCCCTGGTGGAATCCTGCAATAAAGCAATCTTCCTCCAACTGTACTAACTGCACTAGATGTTCTTCTAATACTGCTGCAGCATCCATACTGGTCGTTGCCTCTATGTGCAGACTCGAAACGATGTACTCCATTGGCATAATCGCTTCTTGTCCATACACTAACTTGAATGGTGTCTATCCTGTCAGTTGTTTACACGTGGTGCGATATGCCCACAACACTGCCGGGATTTTCAGATCCCAGTCATCGCGGTTCACATTACACACCTTTGTTAGTGCATGCTCCAATATCTTGTTGAAATCTTACACCGTGCCATTTTCCTGCGGATGATATGGTGTACTCTTCTTATGCTGTATCTGTAGTTCCTCCGTCAATGCTCTGATGGTGCGATTGAGAAAGTGGCTGCCTTGATCACTCAGCAATATCTTGGGGCAGCCAAAGCGAGTGACAATGTTGTCGAACAAAAACCATGTGGCCGTGGCTGCGGAACAATCGACGACTGGTGCAGCCGCTTCCCATCTTGTCAAATAATATGTCGTTGTGATGATGTATCTTGCACCAGTGTGCTTCCCCAGGGGATTGATTGGTCCCACAAAATCCACTACCCATTTTTCGAATGGCTGTAGTGTTAGCTGAGGCATCGACGACATCTCATCCCTCCTGGATGGCTTCCTGGTTCTCTAAAAAACATCATAGGACCGCACATAGTCGGTCACATCATTGTGCAGCGTGGGCCACCAGAGCCCCGCACGAAGCACCTTCCTGGCAGTCGCTTGGGCACCATAGTTCCCTCCAGCCACACCTGCATGTGCTTCTGACAAGATCTGCGCTTGCTCATGTGACAAGACACACCGTCGCAATATCTCATCTGTTCCCATCTTGTATAACTCTCGTGCGATTAGCTGGAAATCTGCAGCCTTGACTACCAACTGCTTCTTCTAACTAGTGGTGAATTCTTCTGGTGCAGTACCTGTCACCAGAAACTGAATGATTTCTTCAAAATAGCCATCGGCTACTTCAACCTTAAACAATTGCGCATCAGGTAACCCGTCTTTAATGTTAGTTGGCTCCTCTCCTGTTTCAATACGCGATAGATGATCAGGGCCAACATTCAACCACCCTGGCTTCACAATTACTTCAAAATCAAACTCCGGAAAAAGAAGTAGCCATCGACATATCTTCCCCCCCAACACAGGCTTATTGACCAGGTATTTCAATGCGGAGTGATATGTGAACATCTTAAAATGTCTGCCCAATAAGTAGTGTCGGAACTTCTGCAACGCATAGACCATCGCCAAACCTTCCCTCTCGGTAGTGGTGTAATTCCTTTCCGCAGATGACAACTTTTGACTTGCGAAAGCAATAGGGTGATTGAGATCGCCCTCTCCTGGTTGCACTAGCACCACACCGAGTGCAATCAATGATGCATCAACATGGACATGGAACTCCTTACTCCAGTCCAGAAAGACCAGTATCGGTGCCGAAGCCATCTTCGCCTTCAGCATCTCAAAGCTATCTTGACATTCAGGGCTCCATTAAAATACCGCATATTTCTTCAATAGCTTCTCCATAGGGGCGGTGATCGCTGCATATCCCCTGATGAACTTGCGATAATACCCAATATGACCCAAAGTCGCCCTCAACTGCTTAACATTAGTTGGTGGTGTTAAGCTCAAAATGAGCACAATCTTTGTTGGATCGACTAACAACCCTTGTTTGCACACAATGTGACCCAACAATATCCCAAACAGTGCGAAAAAGATGCACTTCTTCAAATTCAGTGATATCTGATGCTGTCGGCAACGCTCCAGCATCAACCGCAGATTGGCCAAATGATCACGGCTCAAACCATAGACTGTCCAATCATCCATGTATACCTGCAAAAAATTCTGAATGAAATCCCGGAATGTAGCAAGAACAACCCGTGAGCAGATCGCAGGTGTGTTCTTCAACCCAAACGGCATCACGGTGTACCGAAAATAGCCCCATTCTGTCACAAAAGTTGTCTTGTGGCGGTCTTCCTTTGCAATGCGGATCTGATGATAGCCGGAGAACCCATCTGTGAAAGAATACATCTCCTGGCCACCCACACCTTTGAGTACTTCATCAGTAAACAGGGTCGGAAAGGGATCATGCAAGCAGGCGTCATTCAACTTCCGCAAATCGACACAAATGCGCACCTCGCCAGTCTTCTTGTCCTGCACCATCATAGGACTGATCCATTCTGACTCTTCGACCAATTCAATGATACCAACATCCAACATGCGATCAAGTTCTACCTTGACCCTCTCCTTATGTCATGGATTTAGCTAGTAGGGTCGTTGCCTGATCGGTTTAGCATTTGGTTTCAAGGGGATCTTCATCTCACCTAAATCACCCAAGATACCTTTCATCTCAGAAAAATTCGTAGGAAAGAGGTCTTGGAATTCATGCAGCAAATAAGTGACCTTTCCCATCATCTCATCATCCCAATAATCTTTAACATTCGCGAACTTGGGAGTGGCCTCCATCCCAATATTGATCTTATGTAGCTTCAATGGCTGGCTAATCGGATCACTTAGCGCATCAGGTGCTATCACATCGCGACTTCCTTTAAACTCGGGAATATTGATATTCTGCGGATCACCACAGTCTTCGGGCCCACCGGTGATATTGTAACATTCCATCATGGATTGCATCTGGGAGTGCGCATACGGATCCGTGGGATATGCTACCAGGACAACCTTCAGAACCACATCACGGATGAGCTGCAAAGCATTATTGACATCAGGGTTGGCATCCGCGAAGCTGAATGTATGAGTGAAGCATACCGTCAACTCCACCCAAGTCGTAATTTCTCCTCGCAACTTGGTTGTAGTATACCAGGATTGCAACATCTCATCTAAAGTATGGATAAAGGCATGGACCCACTCATCTCGCGGTCGCGATGCCAACAATGTCTGACATTCCCTTAGATGACTTCCAAGGTTATTTCGATCATCATATTTCCCTGTGTGGTAGACCTCGGTATCGCCGAAACGAACCCTCATCAATCTCCTACATTGCGACCATTCATTAATTGATTTCTTGTGCATCGCCCACTAGCGTGCTAGAATAGCCTTCAATGCTTCTTCTAATGCCAGCAGTCGCTGGGGTTCTAAAACGCTTTCCTCAAACTCTGCGAGAAAGTTGGACAAACTAGGCAGCCCCTCATATACTGGAAGTGTAACCATTTCAGTCACAACACGGCATAACGATTGCGTTACTAACCCACACTTGTGGAGCGATACCTTGTGTAAGCGGTTCTGCCAGTGTTCTAACGCATCATCAGAGTCAGAAGACGCAGAGCTGTCATTGCACCATCCCACCTCACCATTGGTAGTTGGATGAATATAGTCTTCGGAAATATTGAATGCATGGTCCCATCCACTAGGATCTTCATCCTTCACTGGCTCAATGTATTTGCATCCTTCAACCGGATCCAACGGGGCTATTACTCTGAGATTGCGGTTTTCAAAATTCATCATCCACCGCTTGAAGTTGATTACCGCTCCACTGTCATTAGCCCATCCGATCCCCAACAACGCGGGATACGAGCTTCCTCCTTCAACCACTTCGATGACGTCAAAGTCAACATAGGTCTTCATGCCCTCAATGTCCACCACCAGGTGTGGGACTCTCCCAATCGGTGTCACCTTAGCATGATTAGCTAACCGGAGTTGTATAGGAGACTAGCTCAATGGGGGGCTCCCCATTTTCTGCCATGCCTGCTTGGTTAAGATGTTGACATCCGAACCAAGATCCAGAATAACTGAATCAACATCATAGCCCCCAATTTGTATGTTTATGTGCATCTCCTTACCGGTCTTTCGTTGCTGTAAGGAGTTTACCGCAGACTCTTGCCGTCCCCTGGTTGGTCGTTGCAGCAAGCCATCGATCTCAGTTAGAGCAGCAAGATCTCTTGCCAACAATAAGCATCTCTCGAAAAATTTCTACAAGGTTCCAGACGGTGCCGACGGACCTACCTCTGTAGTAGCATCAAAAACATGGGGCATGTCGCAAATGATATCTTTATCGCCATCCTGGTCCATCACGCGACGTGCCTAAAAGAACGCATCATGTTCGGATTGAATGTCAAATGAGACCTTCTTTTGCCTGGCCAATCGAATAAGCGGTTGTGAGCTATTCCCTCCTGTTACTGCACCTCCCCACATGATGACTGGGACAGCCTCATCCTGTGGCCTTGGCTCCGCAAAAATTGTTGCAACACTCGCACCCTGAATCTGGTTCAGTGGTGGATTCCCCAGTTGGTTCACATTTGGATTAGCATTCTAATTTGGGCGTTGGTTCTAGTTCTATGCCGGTTGCTACACTTGATTCTGTACTAGCTGCTGCGCCTAATTATGTACTTGCTGCTGTGCCTGATTCTGATTCTGCAATTGTGGAATATTCCCTGCTTTCCATCATGCAATCAACTGCGGGCAGTTCTCCACTGTATGGTCTGTAACAAAGAAAAATGTACACTGCATTTGCAAGAGTGGGAAGTCGCGCTGATACTGCCCCCATACCGCATAGTGATAACACTGAACAGGTCCGCGACCTCCTCGTCCTCCTCCGCGACCAAATCCTTCGCCACGTCCACCCCGGAATCCTTCCCGGAAATCCGCCTTGCTGTTGGTACTGCGGTTGGTTGTATTGTTGCTGCATAGGAGCTAGTTGCATTCCCTTCCCTTGCTGCGCATACTGCAATTGCTGAACGTACTGTGGCTACTGTGGAGCCATTTGCATCAGATCATATTGTGGCATAAACTGTTGTGGTTGCTACTGCGGTGCAAACTATACATGCGGTTGAGGTAGCTATTGGGCTACTTGTGGCTGCAGTTGCGGTTGTTGTACGATATGCTGATTGTCCTTTACATACGTTCTCTCATGAAGCAACCCATATGCCCAGTAATCTTTGTCGTCATGTCCCACAGATTTACAGAATGTGCAATATAGATTCATCGGTTTGGTGACCATATTCTGCATGTATGGACATTCCTCATGGCAGTGCCCATATACCTGACAAACGTGACACCATGGCATACCACCACCACTCAACGGGTTTGGTGCTACTAAAACCAGATAATTGCGGAAGTCAGGGCAATTGTCCTTAGTATATCCTTCTCCTTGACATCGCGTACACCATACTTCTTCGCGCTTCTCCTTTCCCTTCTTTAGATCTTTTAGCTGTATGGTCAAGTTAGCCAACTGTGTCTGTACCTACGACATAACAGCTGCATTTTCACCAATCGGCGATGCCTCCAACCGCATTGCAATCTCCAGAGCTTCACTAGGCGTCGTAATGTTCTGTTGCATCAGTGGTAGTCGAATGTGCGGTAGCAGTGCCGCAATGAACCACTCTTTGTGTTGGACAACGCTCATATCAAAACTAACCCTCGCCATCAACATCTTAAACCGCTGGTCAAAATCCCACACCGTCTCATTGGGATACTGCTTAATTTCTTTCAATTCTGTAATATATTGTGCTTTAGACTTGGATATTCTGAAATCTGCAATCAAACCATCCTTGATGTTGTCTAGTGTCTTCTCTGGAGCTCCTGTAGGGTCTAGAACAAACTTCATAAACTCGTCTAATGCGTGACCTCGCAGAGTAGTCGCTAACTGTCCTTTCTTAGCATTATCATAAGTGATCTATTTTACGGTCCATACCGCTTCACACAAAAACTAGTACTTCTCTGGGTTATCTGTCCCATTCCTGTGGAACAGCAGCAATTTATCATCCTCTCCCGCCATCCTGGGCTTCCTTCCTGTAGTCGCTGAACTACTAGCAATCAAGTTTTGTTGACCCGGTGGGGTCGAAGTTGTGTTTCTTACCAGTTGACAGATAGTGAGTGGAAGTGTGGGTACGTTGCTACTGGGGTTTGGTCCTACCTCTATCCTGGGCGTAGCCTGGTTGTCCTTATCTGGACTGTGAGGTCGCTTCGTCCCCTGTGTTCTTCCTTTGCAAACTTGTGGTTTGATATCTTTCAGCTTCGCTATAAGAATTTTGCGTATCAACCACAAATTCAGTGATATACCCTTCCAAGATGCTATCGAGCCAAACTTCGACAGCTCGCGACGCTTTGTTGTCGACTTCCTGCAGTTCTTGGATCAAATCTGGGGTCCAGGTCATCGGCTCACCACCTTGGAAGTTCCTCTTCTGAAAGGTCAACTTTGGCAACCACTTGTACAAAATGATTGGGAATTCACAGAAAAACCATTCGTGCGGACTGTCATGAATATATCTTCCCACCCACTGATCTACTGTCAGTCAAGTGTTCCTACTTTCTTCTTCAGCAAATTCCTGCAACTTCTGATCAAACCAATTTTGTATCTCCGGTTGTGTAGGATGCCACAACATATCCTCCTTTCACTTCACACACAGTCCCAGCAACGGAACCATTTGTTGACTCAAACCCAGTTGACAGGGGTTCCCATCATTGTCGACACCAACCCACCGCGATCTCCCTGAGCACCGGCCCAGACAGGTTTTACCCTGTCTAGCAACACCTGCGGAGAAGATGAGGTCTCACCCTAGATGTTCAAGGGAGAGTCGACGAAACCATGTTTCCGCCAAATGAAGGAGCATGTTTGTGGCAACAATCACTTAAACTTATTGCGACATTTAGAAATAGATCTATGCATTTAACTTCGACATCATTCAACATAAACATTCATCGTAGCAAGTATAACATCAAAGCATTAATTGCAGCAAGGAAACATAGCATCATTCATATATCGCAACATGCATTACCATAAGTGAACAGAAGATACACAAGGATTTCACAAAACAGCTCCGTCATGTCATATTAGCTCAGCAAAACCCAAATACAATATCTCCGCAAAACACATACCTCACAGATAACTCAGACGCATACCAAGATCAGATCTCCATTCACATTAAGATTCGGTTATGCTTTCTCTCCCTATACAACACATATGACTCTATTACTATACATAGGCTTCTGCCTTTGCATTGCTTGTCCACTTACTAACAACTTCCTAACCGACGCTTTGAGCAAATGACCCAAAATCTAACTGACACGGTCCAAATGACCCCAAAACCTGCATACTGTGGTACAATTTGACCCAAAATTACATAACATATGGTCCAAATGACCCAAAACCCACATACTGTAGTACAATCGACTAAAAAATACATAAAATAATCTCCTTTGCACCCAACTCTCTGCCTTACGCGATGCTACCTTACCAAACCGCCTGCCAACATGGCTCCCCCACTTCAACTTTTGTGCCATCCATAGGCATCCGACATGGTGATCCACTCTCCCCTTTTTTAATTTATTTTCATGGTTGAAGGGCTAGGACACTCGATTACTGTAGTTACTTAGAGTGCATCCCTAAAATGAATCAAGTTCATGGGGGAAGATATTCCGTATTCACACCTTGAATTTGTGGATGCTACTATGCTTCTCATAACCCCCTTTATCCAAGAAGCTCGAGCTATTATTTCGGTCCTCCAAAATTTTATTGAAGCCTCAAGACAACTATAAACAGAGAAAAATCTCAAGTGTTCTTCTTCAGTGTTCTCCTCTGTCTTCGAGTTTGAATCTCCCATTTGCTTAGTTTTCAAAGAAGTAACCTTCCATCCAACTACTTTCCCCCTAGTAGAAAGGGTCAAGGGTCACAAGTCATGGGAAAAGCTTCTTATGAAACTGGAGAAAAAATGGATAACTGGGTGTTCTGTTGTCTTAACATGGCTGAAAGACTAACACTGATGAACTCATTTCTTCAAGAAATGTCGATGTACCTTTGAAATGGTATATTGGATTATGGGATGTGTGGTTTATTCCTCCTTTGTTGTTCAGATAAATAGGTTTGGATCTACATTGTTTAATCCTACTCGAGGTTTCATACAAGATTTTCCATTGTCTGGGTATCTATTTCTTTTTATTGTGGAAGGTTTGAGCAGGTTTATTCTTGAGGAAAGGCACAAAAGAAGGATGAATGCTATCTCTTTTGCAAGGAAAGAAAATTTTAATCATGATTATTTGTAGATGATATTCTTCTGTTTTGTATGAAATATGTCCTTGAATGTCAATGGTATCAAGAAGTGATAGCTTTGTTTTGAAAGGCTACGAGCATGGAAATTAATGAAAAAAAAATCTTTATATAGTCTAGACAAGCTTGAGGCTCAATGGACCTTCTAGAGACATTCTTTTTCTTTTTGACCAACATAGTTTGGAAGAGGGAATGAGTTATCTGGGATTCAATTTGAAACATAACAAGTATGGGAAGGTGGACTAGTTATGGTTAGTTGCACTAGGTGAATCAAGGATTAATTGTTGGTGCAATCGGTGGATCTCTTAGGGAGGGAGATTCGTTGTGATAAAATCAGTTATGGAAGCTATGATAGTTTATTGTCATATGTTGGCTCACATCCCTAGAGCCATCTTGGTTAAGATAAGGCAGTTGTGTTTTAATTTCTTGTGGAAGGTTTGTAGTGAATATATGGGAGCCATCTCATTAATTGGAATATTATAGATTCCCCTAAATATGTTGGAGGGTGGGGTCTGAAGAATATATTCTCATTCAATCATGTCATCATTGCAAAATCACAATGGAATTTTCTGTCGATAGATAGGTTATGGAAGACAATATCAGTGGAAAAATACTTAGCTTTGAGCTCCATCATCAATTGGATATGTACGTGGGTAAAATCTATTCAACAACTATCCAATCATTGGAAAGAAATGACCAGTATTGAGAGTTTGTATAAAAGTGGTAAAGGGAACATGTATAAGGTATGTTCAAATTATCTAGATTCAACTCTAAACTTAAATTTGGGAACCTGATTTGCATTATGGCTATTTCAACACTGGTCTTTGACTCAACCACCAAGGCCATGCATTATGGTAAATTAAGCTTGCATTATCTACCAAAATAATTAATTACAAACACCATTTCTTAGCTTGAGAGCTGATTCAAACCATTTCATTACAAAAATGGGACCTCTAATGGAAAATGATTCATCCAATAACAACCAAATTCCAAACACTCATACAATATCTATACAACTAAGTAAACAAATTAAAAACATAAGAATAGTTAACAAGATCATCACCACAGCACATGCATAATTGATTTAGATAGATATATAAATATTCTATGAGTTTTTCCAATAATTTCATCACCACAATACATTCATTATTGATTTAGATAGATATATAAAGCTTCTATGAGTTTTTCCAAATGATGGTGGTATTGCATTTTTGACAACATAGAAATCATATGACCATAAATGGAACTAATCATTGTAGCATCTAGCAAATTATAATTAAATCGATGAATTGATCTCATAGGAGCTTAGGTGAGATTGCACCAAAAATGTTTTCTTCATATTGCAGGGGAAAATTGTTATCATTTGAATCAAACCAAGCTAACATAGACATTCTTTGCACCTCAAGGCTTTCAATATATATACTTGGATTGAGGGATTCCCCAACTATGTTAAATTATTCTTGCAAGAATTTTCACATAGTAAAAACATATATAGTAATATTTATTTAATGTAAAAATAACATGTTAAAACTCACACTTACATCATATCCTGAAAGGAGAGTTGATGAACCTACCTACATTTTTCTTTGTAGTAAATTGCAAAAAATAATGTTCTTCATGACTGTAGTGTCCTTAGCCTAGAAATTGAATGACAACAAAGATATAGAACCCTTATACTTCATAAATAACCAAACTACATTCACCATAAGAATAATACCAAGATATAGATAAATACCCTTAAGGTGGGGTAATGCCATCAACTACTTCTTATGGAAGGAATCACTGCACAAGCCATGCTTTCTACAATACAATTTATCCAATTGATGGGCCTTGGTTTTTCCATATTTTTCTCAACTATTATCCTCATTTTGATATTCCTTTTACCACCCTTTCGTCATTGTCAACATACTCTCATCCACTTTAGCTCTTGCCATGAGGGTACTCTTTTAGTTCAATTAATGGAATTATGTTAATAACTGTCGATAATTTTAGAAGGATTTTTGTACTTTGTGTCACATGTAGGATGAGTTATGATATATATATAAGGTAATTGGAATCTGATGCGGAATAGGTCATGGAAGGATATTCTACAGAACAAGAATGTTGGGAATCTGCTACATAAGTTACCTTTTTCCATGGAACTAGTCATCTCTATTTGAAGATAAGGATTCCCCTTTTGCTGCAGATCTATTACTTGTAGTTGTTTTGACTCTATCTGAGTCATCCCTATTATGTTTCTGTTCTAGATGGTTCTTTGCTACTTGTTTGAGCCACCACAATTGATTGTTATAACATACATTACTATGGACTGTGTGTTTTGTATTTTCCATCTTAAAGAAATCCAACCGTTTTCTACAAAACCAAAGCATGGCACCATAAATGCAACAACGAAACACATGCAATGACATCAAACAACTATACAAGATGTGAACCTACCACTAGAAGCCATTAGGACATTTATGAGTCATTTGTTTGGTTTCTCTATTTCTATGTAAATTTGATATTGTAAAGTCTGTTACAATAACAATTGGAGAATTTGTGATTCTCCAATGCATTTCCTTCAAAGCTAGTTGTTAATAGTTTATGAATTTGAGCTTATAAAAGAGGTGTAAACCATCTTATAGAGGTAGCTGAGACAACATAGAAAGAGACATATAGAATACTGTGTTGTGATCATTTTCATAATAAATATAGCTCTCTTTTGTCCATAATTTCTTGAGTTGAAGCATACTTGTTTGATTTGAGTTTTAGTGGTTGAAGTTCTTCCATCACCCTGCTCTCTAGAGCAAGGCCTGGTATTTTTTAAGGATTTAAATAGTATACCTGGTATAGTATTCTAGGCGCAATTATTTTGGATTTAAAAAATAACATATATAGATAGTTAGGTGAATATTAAATAAGAAACATACAATTTACTACTAAAAAATGTAAAATTTGGCGAATATCATACAAAAAAACATATTTTACGTAAATATAAGCGATATTTGAGTAAAAATAACCAATTAGCATTGTCTTTTTAAAAAAACTCCAAAAAATAGCCAATTGGCTAATTTCACCCCTAAAACCGACCCAGGAGCAAGTGCCCACTCCAGTGAAGTAGTTATTGCATTTCCTTTCTGTTTAATAGTTTAGTTTTTTTCTTGTTTTAGTTTTACAATAAGTGTATTCTATTTTATTTTCAATTCATTTAATTTTCTACAGAACAATTAATCAAATCATTTACTACAGAATAGATAATGAGCCATTTGCTGCAAAACCATATATGTGTCAATGTTTCTGTTTGCTAATACTCATGTAGATATGATTGAGTGTTCTTTACTTTCATGGTTGAATTTTCTTATTTCATGTACTTTGATTCAACTTTATTTCATTAGAAGTAGAATGGTATTTATGGATATAATCTAATTGGCATATTTATTTTAGAATTCTAATTACCTTCGAAGACCTGCATATATTGTGCACGATACCTCACAAGCATACAATCCTTGTATTAACAATTAAATGAACTTACAAGCTAGAACACTTCGTTAAATTAATAAGGTATATAACATGCCAATAATTTTTAGCATCGTTTCTAGGGAGGTGTCAAGGGTTTAAAAAGTTCTCATTTTTCTAAAATTTAGATAGAACATGGTAAGGGGATTTGCACCATAGGAATTGTCAGAATTCCTCCTTGTAAGATCTCATACGGAGTGTTTTTCATTATCATATGTAGATGCATGAATAAGGCCATAAATATAAGAACATAATGATGTGGTGCAGTAATAACCACTCCAACTGCTAACTTTGTGGTTGGAGAACAAATGAGGGGAGGAAGAACTAGAAGCATTTCCAATTCCTAGCCAGTTATAGAGACAATTGTCGATTCTAGTTTTGTTTCTTTAGAAGCTAGTTCTTTAGCAAAAGCCATCCTTTTTCCTTCTATACTAAAAACAATGTTGCCAGAGGATTTTATTAGGGGAAAAGGATCTCTTGAACAATAGGAGAATCTTTTCCAAGAACTAGATCACTCTGCACCTTTTGAAGAATCAATAAACTTTGGACAATCAAGTAATTGACAGAATTTGTTTTGGGACAATATGGTAAATCATGAAGGAGAATGCTCTAATGAGCCAAATCCCATGTCTTTCAAATTCCCAATTCAATAATCCGATGGAATTGTTCAATTGAAAAATATCCACATGCTGCTTTACCCAACTTTCATGGTATGTCTAGTGAAGATCCATATACTTTTCTCTTTTATTTTGATGTGATTTGTTGTAGTTATGATCATTCTTTTGATTCCCAAAAAATTAAGTCATTCCCAACACTCTCAAGGAAGTATGCCTTTGTTGGTTCATGGGACCTTGAGGGAATAGTATCCAAACATGGGATGAGATGTGATGAGCATTTTTTAAGAAATATCAAGACTATTGTAATGCCAGATACCTACATCTAGAAATATTTAATATGACCCAAAGGGATAGTGAAATTTTGGAGGATTATATTGAGAGATTCCAATATAACCTATAAAGATCAAAACAAGATAAGTTGGATCAAGAAACCCTTTGAACAATCCTTCTCCGAGGAATTAGGGATAACCATATTGATGTGTTAAATCAAATGGGATTTGGGGATACATATCAATTATCATATGATAACATTTTTGAACTATACAAATGATATTCAAGAGGAAATGCAAAGCATGGCAAGGATCTTAAAAATCATGTTTGTAGAATCTCGAAATCAGTTGGGGGGTTTTATTTGAGTTGAAATTGGTAAATTACTAAAATATTTTAAGAATGATATTCTTAGTTATTTGAGCTCGTAATTTGATGTATTGCAAGCCAAAAGAAATAAGAATAAGCAGCGATGGCCTTGTCCATATTTTGTTCCAAATGCAGAAAGAAGCATCATGTAACAACCCTATGAGGGAAAATGATATAGTCCCCATGACACATCCCCTTAGGGATTTTCCATTTAACAATGTAGAAACCTACAACATTTTTGAACAACACCATGCTACTAGTAGCTGCACTTCTTTTCCTAGACTCAAATATGTATATGAAGGAAATAATGAAGAAATGTAACAAATTTGTTTCATTGCTTAGAAACAAAATTGGCAACATTTCCCTCTAGGTATTCTTCAATATACTTCTTAGTCTTATAATACTTCTTGGGATAACCCACAATTGCAATATCCTTCTCAGTTCCGGTATCCTTCTATGCCATGACAACCTCAACCAACCCAAGACTATCAATGGCCACAGGGATGGATGGTTTTTTTCCTATGGATCCTAGAAACAATAAAACACTCCACACTTTTCATATCAGTTCCAAATGCCCCAGTATTAGAAATTGCAATTTCCTTCTAGCAACCCTCCACCAAAACCACAATTACCTTCCTAGCTTGGAAATCCTAATCCACACAATATGATAACTCAATATGCTTACAATATTGAGTTGTTTAGCTTCCCTATGTATGTTCTTCACACTTAATATCTTCAATATATACATTTAAGATCAAGTATATTCCTTGATAATCCCAATTCCCTAATCATCACAAAAGATGACTAAGAGGGAGTACATGACACAGTAGGAGAGGCTTTTGTAAAGAATCAACCTGAATCATCTGTTACACCACAACCCACTTCTCCAGAGTCTTCAAAACAACAATAGTTTGTGATTGTGAAACTTCCTCCCTATTTGGAGAGGTTAAGTTTGGACAAATCCCATACCCATCCCGAGTTTGAATTTATAGGAGAATTAAGGAACATGTGTTTTAAGATCCCATTATTTAAAGAAATTAATAATGTTCCTATTTATGCTAAAGTTGTTTGAGAATTATGCCTAAAAAATCTTGATAGGAAAATCAAGGTTCCTCAAACAGTTCAGGTGGTTGGTCAATTATAAGGTTTAATGCTTGGGAAGGTTTTCACTACCAAGTATACCAATCCTAGAAGTCCCATTGTTAATGTTTACATTAACAACATTTGTATCTTAAACACTTTGATCGATTTAGAGGCTACCATAAATGTTATGACTAAGGAGATTATGGAGAAAGTTAATCTGTTAAATTTGCAACCCACTCCTACAGTTCTCTAGCTAGTTGACCAATCCATTGTCACACCTGAGGGTATTTTAGGGGATATTGTGATCTCTGTAGACTCTTGGGAGTATCTAGCATATTTTATGGTCTTAAAACACAAATCTAACCTGGGAGGATACTAATTGATCCTAGGGCGTCCATGGCTGGCCACTGTCGATGCCTACATTGGTTATCGATATAGGGACATGACAATCTCCCAAGGGTATTCAACTAATAAGTTCACTTTATATACCCCTTCCAATCCTAGCAACAATTGTGACGCTCCTCTTTGGGTGGGAACCAAGGATAGTGACGAAGAGAATGCTTCAAGAATACTTACCCTAGACCAATTAACGTTATATAAGGAAGAAATTGAGGATGGATTTTGGAAGCCATATTTTACATTATTTAGCTACGTCCTAGATTAGAATGTTCAAGAAAACTATTAAATTGTTTCTCTCTCCTTAGTCAGGCTATATGCATTATTCATCTTATACCAAGGTAGATCCTTGTGGAACTTAGCCCAAGGAAAACATTGAACATCAACTTTGGATTGGATTCTCTACAGAGGGAAAAATTAGTTACCTTGTTTCAAGAAAAGAGTAGCTCATTCGCTTGGGAATACACTAACATGAAAGGGATTCATATTGACTTGTGTAATCACCATATTTATGTGAAATATGAAGCCTGGCCTATTTGACAAACCTATTACCAAATGAATCTTGCACTACAAGAGATAATGAAAGAGGAACTATAAAAGTTGCTCAATGCCAATTTCATCTTCCTATCTCTAATAGTAAATGGGTATCACCACTAGTAATAGATCCTAAGAAGAATGGGAAGTGGCAAATTTGTATTGATTATCATTACCTTAATAAATACACTTTAAAAGACCATTTTTTGTTATCTTCCATAAATCAAGTTCTGGATACATTAGCAGGGACGAAGTATTTCTCTTTCCATGATTGGTTTAGTGGGTATAACAAAATCCAAATTGCCCTTGAGGACTAGGATAAAACCACTTTCATTTGTCCATTGGGAACATTTTCCTACCAAGTATTTCCTTTTGGGATTTATAATGCACCAACTACCTTTCAATGAGCCATTCTTGGTATATTCTATGACTTGATACGTGACTAGCTAGAGGTATATATGGATTATTTCATTCTATATGGTACTACATTCGAAGAAATTCTGACTAATATGGGTAAAGTACTTAAGAGATGTCAAGAAATGAATATTTCTCTTAGTTATGATAAATTTTATATGATACTAACTGAATGAATAGTTCTTGGACATCATATTTCTCCCACGGGCATAAAAGTAGATCTCATGAAGATTGAGGTAATATCTATGCTTATTATGCCTAAAACTAAAAAATATGTGCATATTTTTTAGGAAATGCGAGCCGTTATTGTAGTTTCTTTAACAACTTTACCAAAACAACATATCCTTTATTTTCTTTGTTACCAAAAGATGCAAAATTTTGTTGGATTAACCAATGCCAAAAATATTTTGTCGAAGGTCTCAAGGAAAAGTTATCAACATCACCAGTTTTGAGAGGACCAAACTGGTCCTTACTATTTCACATATCCATGGATGCTTTAGAGATGGCCATAGGGGTAGTACTTGGGAAAAAAGAGGAACAAAATCCATATTCCATTTATTTCATTAGTAAAAATATTTCTCATGTAGAACTAATTTACATAGTGGCTAAAAATGAATTACTTATCGTAGTATATGCTATCAATAGATTTCATCACTACTATAATGGGTAGCATGTTTTCATTCATACCAACCATTATTCTATTAGGTATATCATGAAAAAACCTATTACTCATGGTAGAGTGACTAGGTGGTTACTACTATTGCAAAAGTTTGACATCACCATCCTTGATAAACCAGGTAAGGAGAATGTCATGGCTGACTTCCTTTCTAGGCTTACTAATGATGGGGGAACTACCCCTATCGAAGATGTTTTTCCCAATGTTAATTTGTTGCACTATCTATTAATACTTTGTCATTTGCAGATATTGCTAATTATTTGGCTACAATGAAGTTTTCGACACATCTCACATGGAAATAAAGACAAAGGATTATCAAATAAAGTGCCATGTATTCTTGGGTTCAAGGGTACCTCTTCCACACAGGGCTGGATCTTTCCATATGACATTATGTTTGAGAAGATTATATTTATGATATCTTAAAATATTTTCATGATCATCCATGTGGAGAGCACTTTGCTGACAGGAAAAATACACAAGAGCTGTTGCGATTAGGATATTATTGGCCCACTATTTTTCGAGATGCCAAGTAGTACATGAGAAATTGTAATAGTTTCCAAAGAATGGGATAGGCTACTCAGTTTGACGAGATTCCTTTTTAGACTCAACTTATTGTTGAGCCTATTGAGAAATGGGATTTGGATTTTGTAGGGACCAAACCCTCCATCAAAACAAAAGGCTCATATCTTAGTTTTAACTTATTATGTCACCAAGTGGGTCGAGCTAAAGCAATCTCAAGAGCTATGGAACATGCAATAGAATATTTTATCTATGAGGAAATATTTTTCCACAATGGTGTTCCACAAAAAATTGTTATAGATTAAGGATCCCAATTTACCTCTAAAATCATTCAGATGCTTACCAAGCAATATCAAATTCGACATAGGACATCTACACCATATCACCCACAAGCCAATGGCCAAGTAGAAGTCACCAATTTAGGTTTGGAGTAAAACTTGACCATTACTATGCAAATCCATCACAAATATTGGGCCAACAAACTTTCATAAGCTCTTTGGGCTTATCGAACCACCTGGCATAACACCACTGGCTTCACTCCTTATGACTTTGTGTATAGTAATAATGTTGTGTTTCCTATTGAGTTTGAAGTTAAAACACTAAGAACCACATTTTAGGTAGGAATGAATCTTTTAGAAGCCCAAAAACACCACTTGGAGAAAACTAATGACCTGGATGATATTTTCTAGGCTACCTTACAACACACTTCAATTATTCACCAATGAAGAACAAGGTGATATGCCAAATTCATCAAGAAAAAGAAGTTTTAGGCAGGTGACTGGGCCCTTTTGTATGAATCCAAGTTCAAATATTTTAAAAGTAATCTTTGTACTTGATGGTGATATTGTATGGGAATGATATTGTTTATGACAATGGTTCTATCAAGCTACACACCATTGACGAAGCTTAGATACCTCTCATTGCTAATGGTCATCGTTTGAAATTGTATCAAAAACCATTATTCGAGGATTCATTTATTTAGGATATTGATACACATCCCAATTTAGAGTTCGTAGGTATAGTGGCTCTACCACTAGTGCCCATGAAAAATTGATTTTTGCTAGTCCATAAAACAAAATGTTTTTATCCTAACCTCCTTTTGTTATATGGTGTGCTAATCATTTTTGTTGTAGAATTACTACATCTTTTAGGTCCTTCCCTCTTGCTGCAGAACCATTTCAAGTGCAACATGATACGTATATTTTTTGATACATCACATCACCACCACCATAATTCCATCATCACTCCTACGTATTCCATCCATTTCCTTACTTTCTTTGCTACAAATCCATGAATTCCAAACTTTTAGCATTCGTGTTTACTTTAGATCCTAACATTTATGCTTTGATCGCCAATTGCTACGGATTTGACTATTGATGTTGTCACCTTCGATTGATATGGATCCACTTGATTATGCTATCACCAAATTTTGTTGAGGATATGTCTGATTACACTGTGATTGTCGATCGCTGCGGATCCTCTTCTTTACATTTTGTCCACTGAGCGCTATTGATTCACTTATTAGTGTCCTCCTTGCCACTTGATACCACTAATGTTGAAGGCATGTGAACTCATTTGTCTCCACTCTATCACTGCTATTCATGTGGAATATACATGCCAGCTTCACTCCATCATCATTATTTTCAAATCTCATATATGATACAAGGTATGATTTCCATTTTAAATGTATTAGTTAAATTTAATGTCACAATCACGTTTTGTACTTTCCAAATATGTCTTTCATGTTGAGGATGACATGATGATTCAATTGGGGGTAGGTGGATGGGTACCATTGTGTTGTTGTTACTATTTCCTACCTTCATCTTCCATAACTGGCCTTATCCACCAGTACTTCCGTCCTTTGCCAATATCACCACACCATTCACCATAATTTTTCAATTTTCCAACCTATCTACCATACTCCCTATCATATTTTCATCGACCTTCATTCCCATACACCACTATTTGGAAAAACCATGGTTCATAATCGCTACACATGAAAAACTCCAGCTCCCCCTTGTCCACTTGTTGCAAAAATACCATACTATGGGTGGCTTATCCGTACACTATGAGCCAATAACATTGGAGCAAGTCCATAGTAACTCTAAATTTATCTTAATTTTCCAAAATGTTGGGTGGATGGTATATATGGAATGTTTATAGGGTTTTGGTACATAAACAACGCTAGAATTTTCCCAACAGTTTCACCTACTTACTTATCTCATACAAGGAATTTGGGTTATGTTTACAGAGTCCACTGTGGCTTGGGTCACCAGGCTCCCTTAGATCGATGGCAGGTGGTATGCATGAAAGGTAACACTCTTGTAAGACGGAGCATAATTTTTCAAGCCAGGAGAAAGGGTCAAAGATGGAGTTAAGGGGGTGAAGTGAGCATATTTTTTGTTACCCTAGTCAAAAGTAGCCTATTTTGTGCAAAAATACCTTACATGCAAGGGTTAACATAGTCATTTGTTCAGCTATGATTTTAAGATATTGTCAAACTTATGTCACTAAAGGTTTTTGACCAACCCATATTTCCTATTGAAGTCTTTGTAGTTGATGGTTCAAAATGTGAGTCATACCAAAAACCATGCTTCTATCATGTCCCATCACAAATTAATCAAATCGCTTATTATGGATGCTTTGTCTCGGTCTAGTTAGACACGGGAAGTATGTTTACAATGGATCCTTCACATTCATCAGGAGGATAGGGGCGATGGAAGAAAAGAAACCTATTGATATGGGATATTGTGCAACAAGAAGAAAAATTCAAGGATAGTGTGTTAGAAGAAGAATTACTAGCTACATGACCTATTGTAAACGCATAAGAACAAGCAAAGGGCCATATAAAAGGAAAAATCCATGTTGTTGCAGAAGCAGAGGAACAATTTGAGGGCCATACAAAAGGGAAAATCCCCACTACTGCATAAGGGACACACACCATTAGATATTATGAAGATGGTGAGATATGGATAATTGAACCTCGCACTAGAAAATTTGATGACGTAGGGGTTCCTTTCCTTATAGTTGAGGAAAATCACGAGGCTTCTAGGAGGAGGCATCAAGTCAAATGGGCTAGGAAACCATAAGTGTTTCCATAATATCCAAGAAAAGGATAACGAGGTTCATAGTAGTTGGAAGAGATACTAAAACAACTAGATTGAAAATCCTTTCTACTATTACACAGGAATCGGTAGCATGAGATTTTATTGTTTACACTCAAGAACCAGCAAAAAAAATAAAAGTGACCACACTAAAGGTTGCTTAGAAAAATGATAGATATTTTCACACAAGAACTAACATCAACAACCTTTATTTTCTACTACACAAAAACCAACACATAATCCCCTTTTGTAGCCACACAAGAACCAACAACAAAAGTTGAAATTGAAGAGAGCTTTTTCAATGAGCATGTGGAATCATTTTCTAAAATTCTACCTCATCACCTCCCCAATGAAGTCCAAGAAGGAGTTGCTATGGAAACGCCATTCTATATATCCATGAAGAAAAAGGTCAACCTTATTCTTGTTAAGTTGTATCTTAGGCCCTCCTATAAATCTCTTTTGTAAGGAAGGAAATCAAGAGGCTAAGGAAGAAACTAGCCTCTGCTAGGAGAAAGTTGAGGAACCCTATGCCTTCTACAGGGCTGGACATACCTATCCAAGCCATAGAAGAGAGCATTTGGACACCTTCTGCTTTGCATGAAAGTGACCAAACAAAGGAATATATTTCTATTGAAGTAGTTGTTATTGAAGCAGTTTCCATGGAAGCATCTGCAATGGAAGCGATTGCCACATAAGAAATCACTACAGAAGTTGAATAATTGAACACCACTACAAAAATGAATATTTCTATGGAAACCAAAGGTATAGATATTGTTACTGAAGGAATGTATATTTCTACTGGAGGTATGGAGATTGCTACTGAAACCTAAGAGATGAATACTGCAATGGAGGTTGACGATGGTACTACTATAGAGATGATTATTGATATTCTTTTTAACATTGTATCTGTATTTGTTAATGATGTTGTTGCTATTGATGAGAATGATGATAAAGCCAATAAAACCACTGAGGAGTTTGTTTGAGAAATTTTTAATGAGATTGTATAATTAGCCTTAAATTATTTTGCTCAAGGAGTTATTGATGAACATGAATCCAAAATGTGCACTGTTGTAGGTCCTTCTATCCATTAAGTGGGTGTCCAAATAGAAGAAGCAAAACAAGTTAGTTTTCTAGAAATGCAAAGATTGAAATATCATGTAGCCCAATGGAATCTTAAATTTGAAGCTTATGGGCCAGGCGTAGTATTGCTAGTATAATATCGACTTAAAAATTCACACTATGAGAGAGTCATGGGGCGAATACTATTCTCTTAACAAGATTAGGGTGAATTTAAAAGAAGATCGGTAAAAAATTCCTAAATTGGAAGGAGAAGTAAAAACACTTAAGGACGAGAAGAAGGAAATAAAGAATGTAGTCTAGACTTTGCTCGGTTGTAGGGCACCTTCACTTGTGTATGCTCTGTTTATGAGAGAGAGGCAGACCATGTTGTTATTTGATGATATAATTTAAGGAATACCATGTGATATTTCAACTCCTAAATATTTTATGGATACCTAGTTTTCCTTCAACATAGAGGAGAAAAACTTACTATGTGAATTATCTTTACATGAACTTTCTTTTTCCAATGAATGGAGGTGGAACCCAAATCACTTCGTTGGTGATATACAACTTAGAGCCTTTGTATCCTATGTCAATAACCATATCCAATGGGGATTTGCACAACATAATGTAGACAAGAATCAATAAGATGTCTTCTTGTGGGTTCTAGGAGGATATGGAAGATCATTAACCATTCTAGTTATGCACATAAAGTGGACCATGACATTACCAAGATGAACCTTTTATCTTAAAAACTAGTAGGAATCCATTCACAAAAGTATGCATCAGATTAATTTTTAAACAGTAGAATCACTATATGAATGCCAATGAAGATGGGAATTGTTAGATGGGCCACATTGAGAGAAGGAACCTTTTGGACATACCAACTTTAAAGAAGCCTTACACCAAGTTGAAAGATATGTACAATGACTCACTATATGTCAAGAAAATGGATTGTGCTTAGTTTTTGTTTTCCTATGATATGGTGTCCATCACCCATATATGATACACTATACAAATGGATCCCACAGGAACATAATAGGTTTTGGCAGGATATTAAGAGAAACATTGGATATTATAATGAAGGATATACTGGGCACATTCCCTACAATCTCACCAATTTGAATTGGGTTGCAATAAACTTTGATTATGATTAGATTATAGGTTTCATAGGGACGTGCAATGATTTCAGTTGGGGGGAGATGACGAGCCTCAATTTTACCATATTTTTTTCAACTATTATCTTCATTTTGATATTATTTTTTCCACCATTTACCCTCATTGTCGACATACTCTCATCCACTTTGGATGTTTCCATGAAGGTACTCTTTTAGTTCAATTAATGGAATTATGTTTATAACTATTGGTAATTTTAGAAGGATTTTCATACTTCACGTCTAACATGCAAGATGAGTTATGCTATAGACTAGGTCTTTGGAATCTACTACAGAATAGGCCATTGGAAGATGTGCTACAGAACAAGAATGCTGAAATATGCTACCAAAGTTCCCTTTTTCCAAGGAACCAGTCATTGTTACAAGGCAATGATTCCCCTCTAGTTGTGGATCTGAAAAGAGTAGTTCTCACGACTCTGTTCGAGTCATCCCTATTATGGGTATATTATAGATGGAGCTTTTCTACTTGTCTAAATCACCATAGTTGCTCATTATAACTTCCATTATTACGAACCACATGCTATGAAAATTTTGTATCTATCGTCTTAAATAAATCCAATCGATTACTAAAGAACTGGAATAGGTCACTGTCGTGGGAAAAATAACCACAAGGGTGGAAAACCTTCCCTTAGTGAGAGTATCCCTTAGGTTACAACAAGGAACCAGTATTTGTTTTTGAGAATTTAGTAACTAAAAATACCAATTGGATAACCAAACTCTTGATTAGAAACAAAAAACAAAATAGAAAGAAATAAAATAAAATAAAAGGGGGTAAATGCTAAAAAAAGATGGAATTAGAGTGTGCCAAACCAAGTTTTTATTGCTCAATGGTCCAGCTAAATACAATAGTGTCACCTAGGAGTTGCAAGCTTCAAGGGAAGCCAAAAATATCCATTTTGGAGGTCCTTTTTGTCCACACAATTGCAATATAACTTGGATAGAACAATGGAGAAACACTTGCCTCTTAGGGGAAGAGAGAAAGGGAGATTTGTGTATGCCAATATGAGGGAGAAAGTAGATTGAAAGCGGATCTCTCAATGTAATTCCAACATCATAATTTTTCTATGTTTTTCTCCTATGGAATGCATGCCCATGGATTCCTTTTATAGGCCAAATGGAAGCCAAGAAACATCTAGATCCATATGTGAACACTCCTTCCTTTGAATTGGTTTCCCAAGTACATGAGAGGGGATATTTAATGCTCCGAAGCATGTGAGGAGTCCCTGTTCAATTTTTGTATCCAAGAGAGCCATTATGAGCCTTCAATGCACCGCGGAAATATGTCATCCCACCATTTTAAGAGTTGTGTGGATTTCGAGAGTATCCCGTGCGGGTACGCGCGGTTAATTGTACAGAAAGGTTGCGCTAGTAGTGTGGGTTTCCAGTGCTTTTAGTCGCATGATTTCTATATTAACTGATTTTTTCATTTTAGGACTTAGTTTCTCTTCTATATCTAATGAGGATGTCTTCGGTGAGATGCATTCTATATGTTGATGACGCTTTTCTGCAACATTAGCTTAAATGTTGCATGTATGCGAGATTTAAGCATTAACAAATGTCGCTTGATATATGCATTTCGAAGGTTACTGTAGGGATGATAATGTATCATCATTTATTTTCTTTGCATGTTATAATAAGTTATCAATCATTTGTGGGTGAAAAATACCTTCCCACGGGGGAAGGTTGTTGGTGATGATCATTGAAGTTGTAAAGAATAGTGGTGTTTTATACAAATGAGACAAGCATAACCATGCTCGTGAAAATACATTAGAATAGATTACAAATAAGAGTGGACCAAGGGGTCGAATCTTGATATTGTTGTTGCAAGGATGAAGGTGGATTTGATCCTTGTATGAGTAAATGAATCCTGGAAATGATGTTGGTGTCGAAGAAGAAAAACTAGTGATGATCATGAACATTCCACTAGGGTGGGGGACTTGAGTAATGGTGAAGTCGCTAGGATAAATTCATTGTACTAGATGTGATGCTACCGTGAATTATAAACGTGAACACTTCTACCCCCAGAACATATGACTCTCCCTGATGCGATGGACTTGTTGACGTCGAACATAGGGGAGACCACTAAGTTAGGGAGAAATAATGGTTTCCCCTAATTAGTTCGAGGTGATCCCTTATATTGATGAGAAGGGACCCCAAGGTACAACTACAACTACTGCAACTCTCAGAATATGATGTGTTGATGTCTATGAGAGATGAAGCATATGATAAGATGAGAGTCTTATCTGAAGAACCAGACCATTTTGTAACCAACAGAAGAACTAACAAACCTGACACAAGATTGGTTGATAAGCATGGGGATCATGATTTCCCTTGATCGATGTAAACAACGGTAAGTAACTGATGATAACATTATTCAAATGGTGATGTAGGGTGTAATTGAGGGAAACCGATTGCAGATGAAGGGATTTATCGGAGACACAATATTGACGAGTCAAGGTGAACGACAAGAGTGATCATTTTTGGGTTAGGTAGACTCAAATACATCAATCAAGGGTGACCAAGGGATGTTTCCAAACGAATAATGTGATGGGGTCCCCATATTTTTTAATGTATTGGGGGACTCTTTGTAGATAAAGAATGATTGGTATGGTTCCCATGGTTTTGGGTGGGTTGGGGAGTCAATTTATATGGTTGGGATTCCCATGGTTTTGAGTGAGTCGAGGAATCATTTTGATGATGATTTAATGGTTTTGTGTAGACAAGAAGATGGGTGCCCCATGAATCAATGCCATGCAAAATAATCCCGCAGGGATAACTGAGTGGAATTGGTGTCTGAGAGGGTGGGAGCCCCATTGGTGTTTTCGCGAGGGTTGGTGATTAGTAGGAGTATTGGGTAAATGCAATGTAAATAGGGGGAGAATGTTTCCTATATACCAGGTTGAGATGACATGCCTTTGATTGGATTCCATGCACTAGTGTTGTAAAATGGGAGTTTGTTTCTTATTGATAATCCTGCACACATGATGCAAATAACCAAGCGTAATATACCCAAGCGTAATATAGATTATGACAAGAGTATTGACAATGCAGAAATTTGACAAGAAACCAATGCACCTATGGGATGAACGTAAAACTAGGAGGGGTGGTTTGGTGGGAACCACCCATGGCATGATGGAGAATGTTGGTGTTGGCAATCAGTGCAACTTATATTGATTGCAATACTTTTTGTGCATCTCTCACCCAAGGAGAATTTTACTGGGGGAGAATTTTAGTGGCTGTAACGTGGGTTACATATCCCAAGGCTACCCATCACTTGAACATCGAGCTCTTGGTGTCTAAGGATTGTTTGGTGGATCATGGTTGTCTTCCATGATCGAAGATGATTTGGTGGTGGTGCTTGGTCCTCCTTTGATGAGGATGATGATGTGTTGTTGATATTGTGTAAACAAGCTAATGTTGACATATTAATGATGTCACCATGATTGATAGTCTCTGGTATTGGTAGGTGAAGCTCCACGATGGGTAACCCTAGTGGGTATGCCTGAAGGGGACAATTGTGGTCTTTGAGCCTCTCTTGTTCTAGATGGACTTCTCATTTTGCGCGTAAAATGGGGCAGTGGAACAAGTAATGCGCCAATTGTTCACATGATCTACATGGACAAGTGGCTCTGTTGTGGTTACGCTCATGCACTGGGTTCAAGGGCCGAGTGATACGGTTAGGTATGATGGTGCCAGTTCTACTAGAGATCATATGGGTATGGTTTCCACATGATGTGTAATACCCCCAAAACATTTTGATTTATTTTTTATTAAGTATTTTTTTTGAAATATCCTCAAAACAATTATTATTTGTAAAAAGAGTTATAAAACTCAAATTCTCACATGTGATGTGAGTGAATATTATGCACAACAATTATTATTTCAATTATTAATAAAAAAGAAAGACACTTGGAGCAACCAGTTGAACGAGGGGACACCACCATGAGACAATGAACAAGTGTAGAACAAGCAAGAGATTTTGTATCAATCAAATCCAAGTCAAAATCTCAGCAAACATACAAGATCCACAATTATAGGGATCCATATATTGCTTGAGATTTGATTGAGATGGCACAAGACCTGGGGAAAAAAACTATATATTGGTGCACTGAGAAGACACAAGACATTGTGTAGTGCATGGAGAGATTGTTGCTATGAGGGCAATTTGTTGAGTATTTCTCCCTTTCTATTCAAATTCCATCATTAGATCTACTACAGACTCTTGGAGAGAGAGTGTTGTGTTCATATTTGCTTAGCTAGTTCAGTTGTTCATGGTGGTGATCCAGCTTGAGGGTGAAGTGGGTCGAGTTGCGAGGCTGTCCTCTTCTATGGTTGGGAGGAACTGAATCTCCAAGTATCCTTTTTCCCTATTTTCCATTGCATATTTTGCAGGTATGTTTCATCATAAATTTAGCTATGAATATGTGTATATGAACATGGTATTATTCCCAATTTATTGACCAATCGAATGATTAGTAAAACGTTGTTTCAATTTTATATTGATGTTAATCATATATAGAGATATGATAAAGTGTCTGACAATCGATGACCTGTATAATTTGGGGGTTTATTCTATTGTTGCATATTAATTGAATGCTGGAAATTTTTGTGCCATATGGTTTGCTTTTAATCGAATGATGGTTTTTAGTGAGGTTATTGTTTTAAATATGTTATGGGATTTTATTTTCAAAGGATACTTCTCTGTACTGATATCGATTTATTGTGAATTTTTGCATCTGTGGATTTATATAGATTTATTGTATATGTATAATTAAGTAATATAACTTTTAGAAATAGTAACAAACTCTGTTCCCCGTAATTGAATACAGAGCTAATATATTTTATAGAATAGGGTTTTTTTTATAACAAAAACGAATATTATATATACAGAATAGGGTTATTAATAGACCATGAGAGTAGCGATTAAGGCTGTTTGATTTCATAAAGATTTGTTTTTTGCATGGGATCGATTAAAAATAATTTGATTTCTTTGTTGCTTATTGTATTCCCTGCACTAATGGCTAAGACTTAATGGGGCGTATGACTGTCATCCTTCATTTTATCCAGACCCTTATCACTTAGTTTCTCTAGTTCTTAGGATCACCAAACAAATGTGATATGAGTTAAGAATATTAAGAATGAGTTTGAAAGTATGTATGCATGGTTTGTAGTGTTAAATTTAACAAACTTTCATGTGAGGGAGCAATAAGAGCATATGTGGAAAGTTAGCATGCCAAGGGTCATATAATATGGTTACCTATGGTTGGCATTGAGCTACGGTATTTGTATGGTGACTCTCGTTCTGTTATCGAATGGGCCTCCGGTCGAGGGTCCCTCCTCTCACTGGCTCTATCGCCATGGATGGACATGGTCTGCTTGCTGCTGCAGGATTTCCCTCATCTTATCATCGAACACATCTATCGGGAGCACAACAAACCTGCTGATTTTTTGTCCAAGATGGCTCTTTCGGCGGATAAGGGATGCATCCATTTCGAATTTTGGTCCCATTCCATGCTTCAATCCTGCAGCCGCCAGCATCTTCTTGTTGGTGAGGGGGTCTTGGCTCCCATTTTGTGGCCTTTATTTGTTTTGTTTCGGCTTTATTTGTATTTCTGTACAGTCTCCTTTCTTTTTGGGCTATTATATTATACATTCCTTTCTCTTCCTTGTTATGATTATGGTTTTCTGGCTTGATGGAGGGATTGTTCAGATTTATCCTGGATCTTGGCTGGTCATGTGGTTGAGATGTGGCTTCTGCTTGTAATGGGGAGGACGTGTTGCCTGGATGGGATTCCTCCAGTCTTTGCTTCCCTCAGTTTAATATGGTTATTTTACGACTCTGTTATTATATATTTACTATGAATATATAGCTATTTTTCATTTGAAAAAATGGTTACCTATGGTCAAGATTAAGTGCACGTGTATATGATGTAGATGTTAAATGAATATGACATGCTTTATAATTAATGGGGGTAAGCCAATGTCCATTCACTATGTTTTATAATAAGAATAGACTTAGGTTAATATATTAAGTTTTACTAAATGAAGAGATTAATGGTATTATGGATTATGATAAAAGCTAAAAGGGTTCAACATATATATATTATAGCTATATGCTTTAAAAGTACTGTCAAAAGATGAGTCCGCGTGGAGTAACTATTTATTGTTAAACATTGCATTGAATTTCTTTATGGGATATTATAGCTATATGCTTTAAAAGTACTGTCAAAAGATGAGTCCGCGTGGAGTAACTATTTATTGTTAAACATTGCATTGAATTTCTTTATGGGATATAGGACATAGGATTTAGGCATTGGATGTGTAGATATCAATTCCTCTATATTATACACCTTTTACATATCGAAATAGTTGTAAATTACAATAAGAGTTGCATGGATTTTATATTATAATCGTTGTATTTGATATACATATGTTATAAGTGTTATAAGGGATTGCATTTGGGAATAATGGTAAGCGTTGCATAGATTTTATATTATAATAGTTGTATTTTATATACATTTGTTATAGGTATTACAAGGAATTGCATTTGGGAAATGTGGAAAGAACTGCATTAATTATATATTGAAATAATTGAATTTTATATAGATGTTATATATTGCAAGAAATTGCATTTGATTATATATATATATATATATATATATATATATATATGGTTAAAGTATATTCATGGACCGGTATATAGTATAATCCACATATATATCGGTTATATATATGGTTACATAATATTTATGATGAGACGAAATAAAATGGCATTAATACATATGTGTACATGATTTGAATTATGAGATTAGATGAATAGTTTAGATTAGGATTATATTGTATCCTTATAATACATGTGTAATTTAATTAGAATGTGTTGTCCTTATACTTCAAAATGATTGTTCTAGCTTTAAGTAAAGTTCTATTAGTTATGTGAAAAGTAATCTTAAGTTATCGCAAGAACAATCATCTATCTGTTAGTCTAGACTTAGGTGAATATGGTATTGATAGGGATGTTGATAACAAACTAAAAATATGTTGCAAAGAAATTGTTGTCTTTCCTTAATTAGTATAACATGGTAGGAATTATATTTCCCTGACATAATAGTTAACTTACGGGGATGTTAAATGCGTAAGTAAATGATAGTTGATGAAAGATTACTAACATGGTGGAATGGTGTTATTCCTTATGTTTGGATAGTTAAGAATAATTAATAGATGATCCTTATTTCATTGAGGTAGTGAATGTATAGAGTGTTTAAAGAGTGAACTAAATAGTACAACAATGTTATTTAATTATAAGATTTAGTTGAATTGGATTTATGGATACAAGTATTGAGAAGGTATTATCCTCGATGATTTTAGTATCATGAAATTAATGAACCTAACCTATGTGGGTTGTTAAAAAGGAAAAAATACCTCATTTCCTTAAAATAGTAATGAGCAATGTGTGTATGTTACATGACGAACACCCACGGGGTTGTACTACTGCGATGATGCTGTAACATCCCGGAAAATCGTAAAAATTTAAACTTTCTACGTGAAAATAAATGCTATTTAATGCGGAAATAAAACAATGTACAAAATGTCGTCTTGCTGTATTAAATGCCCTGTTGGCTTATTAAGTAATGATTGGTAACAACACATTTCTACTTAAGTTTTGATGTTATCCCAAAAATAGTTATGCTGCTGCACATCTCTACTATTGTTATTTATAAATGTTGATTCCACTGTTTGACTAATATTCTCTTGTTTGATTCATGAAAGGGTTCTTCGGACACCCTGAGGCTTACTTAGCATTCGTGCTAAAGCATGTTGATTTGTACTTGTGATAGATTTATAGGTAAGAGATTAAGTTGCGACAAGTAATCAACAGTTTATCTACGAAGATCTATCATGTTCGTATCGCAGTGTTGTACCCAGATTTATTTTGGTTTTCATCCAAGTTGACTGTATGTAAACTTCTACCTTCTAATTCCATGGTAATTTGTGGAAGTTCTGCGCACAATGGTTTGTTAACTTGTTTAGGGCCTATAACCTGCAAATGATAGTATTGGTATTGAAATGTTCTTCTTTCGAAATACAATATCATGTGAGTAAGTGTATATCTAAGTCCGTTCACCAAGTTTAACCCTGTGGACTGTTTAAAATGTTGTAGGATTGTTATCAAATTCCTCGCAAGTAAAGTTTATTGCCATTTTACTCACTATCACATGTATGTAATGTGGGTTGTGTACATGGTATTACCTTATGTGATACTTATGCGATACTATAAATATTCTTAATAACTATTCTACAAATGATATGAATTATATGTAGATTCCAATATCTATATGCAAACATTATGAATTGTTCGCATTATAAAGTTGTGTGACAATACTATACTACCTATTTGATAATATGCACATATTGCAATACTATATGATAGTGGAAATCTATGCAAATAATGTGATGCTATGCAAACATTGTGTTTCTATATAACCTTAGCACGGAACTACCCTAACTTTATAAACATTATAGTGACAGGGTTTGGATACGATCTTACCAGTGCAATATCTATTGTAATGAATGTTATGATTTGATTGTTAATATGTCATAGGTTGGCAATTAATAATGTTGTCCTAAGCATTGAATATATACAACTGTCGGGTGGGGAATTTCCATCGTGGATGGCATAGAGAGCCTCGTTCACGTGTCATAACCGTGACAATGTCCAACCTTGTGCTAATGTGTAGACCTGCTAGTTCGAAGGTTTACTAGCTGGCTCTTTTGTGGATCTTACGTGGTAGTGGTAATGATGCTTCATTAAATGAGTTAGGTTGCTCGGTGTTGGTGAAATCTGTCCTGGAATATCCACCGTTGATTGATGAGGAAATCAATGGACAAGAGTAAACCCTACCACCACTATGATATTGTGTTTAATGAATACTATTTTTCTTGGCATTTGAGGTTATTGTTTTTGAGTTTGGCCGACAGGATGAGCGTTCGTAGGTCTTTCTGTTGAGTGTTTTTGAACTGTGAGGCCTGGGTTTTGAACCCATGGCCAACGAAGGTTATAGAACAGAACTTCTCCATGTTCAGTGATGAATGTTTTGGGTGTGGCTCGATCCATGGACCTGTTGAGAGTCTTTCTGGGTTCAAAGGATTGTTAGGTTTTCATCTTAGGTTGTACCGGTTTCGATACTGAATAACTGTTTAGAAGTATAGTTTATAATGCTGTGTTGGTTCCTTCCAAGAACAGTATCGTACGATGAAAGGATTTTGTCTCTGTCGGGTGCTTACTCCTGTTACAAACCATCATTTTCAAAGGTAATGTATTTAGAAACTAACGCTATAACTTTCATGCACGACTACTACAGTTGATTGAATTCATTATCGTGATATTTTCTGTCAGGGTTATTGCTTTTAACCACATCTATACTATTGTTCCAGGTGTAGTATGCAATAGTCACTCCAATTTGGTGTTTGGAGGTTGGCAATAGCTTCACCATCCGTTAAGCCTCGGAGGTTTCCTTGAATCTCTGTGTGAATGAGGAGGATGGCCGTCATGTATGTGTACTCTGTGTAAAAATGTTTAAGCTCAGAGATTTTTTGTACTCTGCCGAGATAGGGTTTGTAAACTTTGTTTTTAAAGGAAGATGGGGAGGATAAAACCTCGACCCACATGACAAAACCATAGTGATTTGTGAAATGTAATTCCTACTAGTTAAGTTTCGAGCTCTGTCACGTTTATAACTGAGAAGAAAGGTTTACAATTTTCAGTTGCTTTAGCTATTTGGTTTCATCATTTTGGGATTGATCCATGATCATATTTTCTAGCTCGTCGATGGTATGAGAATAAGCAATGTTTTTGGAAACCTTGTGTTTATTTTGGTTATCGACCGATGAGTGAATATTTTTATGAAACTGTAATATGACTGTTTGTTTTTAAAAGAACAATCGATAAATGTTATTGTTGACAAGGCTTACAGCCAGTATATGCTTCATTTTGTTTCTAAAGCTGTTGCTGTGTCTTAAAAGAATAGGGAAGTGTTTCCTGTGCTAGGGTTTAGCCCTTAATTTGAAAATAAAAGGATTTTACTAAGCTCTGAGATGAGCTCTCGGCATAAACCTGTGTTCATTAAATTGTTTGTAAAACCTCCTGTGGTTGTTTTTGTTAACTCAATCCTAACTAGTCGATCTACAGGCATGTTTATGGTGTAAATATTTTTGTCTTTAGTCTTGTTATAATAACGATAGTCAATCTTGCATGTCTTGATACTTCTGTTTGAAATGGTTGTCTAACGATTAAAAGAAAAGAACATCAGAATGTTATTCAAAATGATAATGTTAACCAGGTTTTCTATTATGAATTGTTGAGATTAATACTTGATCATATTTACATGATACTGCTTTTGTAAGTATAAAGAAATAAAGTTAAACCTGTTGTGGAAATGAACATGCTTACTATATGCTAGTGAATAATAACTCTATTAGGGTTTTGACAGAAATAATAAATAACTGGATTTTCACTGTGGAAATGGGATTTAAATAAATGTATGAAATTGAATATGAACATGGAAAATTACATGATGTCTGTAGAAGAATATAATTATGCTATATTTTGAAATTTAATCTTTATCTATCCTAGTTAAACAAAAACATCTTAACTGCTGAGTATGGATAAATAAATCCTATAATGTTAGAACATAATATAATTACTTGAAAACAATGACATTTTTTTTTTCCAAAGATCTATCCTTGGAAAAAGTCGTAATTTATTTCATTAGAGAACAAAATTACATTCTGCACATGTAATAGAATCTTAGAGATCCTTACATTGTCAGCTTATACTGTCCATAAGGCCAATCAGTCCACCGAATGACTGTCAATTGTCCCTTACATTATTACAAATCTGAGTGTAGTCACTCAGCAGCTGAGTTTTTACATCTCCCTACAGTCCACACTGTTGTATCCAATCAGCCCAGCCAATATGCCGCAGGTCGCTCTCAAAACTCTGATAATACAGAAAATTTTTACAAAAGAAATGTTTATACAACATATACTCGTTCTCACAGAAGAAACTCATACAAACAGAAATAAATCTGTCCAAAAACGATACAATCAGAACTGTTGCTGTCCAATATGTATCCACTACAGCTCGAACAATTTATATTGTCCACAATCATTGACTCATATATATTTATCCAATCCGCAGGCATTTAACTTCTGTCCATACAGCAAAACATATAATCAGTCTCAGAAAAGTATCCAATCAGCAGTTGTTTTCTGTCAAAAGTTGGTCTAATTCTCCGTAAGGTCCACAGTTTCCCCAAAGAAAGGCCTGTGGGTATAGCTGTAGATGCCTTCTGATGAATGAATCGTGATCCTCCATGTGCCAAATATCAAAGTTTGAGCTTCTTTAGATAGCTGGTCAGCCGTCCCATTTCGCTCCCTGTAGACATGGGTGAATGTAATGCAGTTAAAAGCCTGTTTTAACCGTAATACCTCCTCCAAAATTGGTAAGAGTATCATCACATGGCATTGTGTGCGCTCCATGGCCCATTCGATAACAATTAGAGAGTCTCCAAAAATCTGGAGTGTAAGACATCCTTGTTAAAGTGCGAAAAGCATCAGTAGCTTAAGGGACATAAGTTCGGCGTAGTTATTAGTACCACTCCCCAAACCAGCCATTATATGAAAATAATGGGACTCTGATTTGTGTAGGACACCACCTCCACCACACACTGATTGTTGATTAATAGATGAGCCATCAAAAAAAGCCCACGGCATGGATTTATCTATGAATTCCGTGATCACAGGTCTAATGCTAATCGCTTTTATGGATGACTTGAAGTGTAGTAAAACAGCCACCGCTTGTGCCACAACCTGCTCCAGAGGGATCCTACAATCCTGAAATATGATCTTGTTCCGAGTGATCCAAATGCCCCAGGCGAGGATACAGGGGACAGCCCGAAAAGTGGGATGCTTGAGAGATGTCCACCACTGTTGAAAAGCGTCGGGAAAGTCCACTCCCCACCAACTCACATTGAGCGCCAGATGTTTGCAGGTGGCAGCCCATACAGCTTGTGTGAACCTACAGTGAACAAAAATATGTGAATTTGACTCTTCTGCTTCCCTACATAGAGGACAGAACCCCGGCCCCTGAGTGAATCTCTTCTGCAGAATGTCCCAAGTCGGTGCCTTATTTTCCAATATAGCCCAAGAGAGTAGTTTAGCTTTCCCCGGGCACTTTATTGTCCACAGGTGTTTCCACCACCACACCAAATCCCTGTGATGTATATTCACATTCAGCTGAATATAGCCATGTTTAGGAGTGTATTTACCAGATGGATGGTGTTCCCAGATTAATTCATCAATCCGATTTGTGAGGCGAATATTAGTGTATCTTAAAATCCGAATATAATTCACCCAAGCACCAAGCAAGTCATCCGGAATCTCAAGTTGCTGTGCAGAGATCCACCCCTGTTGCCATAGAGTGGATGATCCCGGTTGTTCAATATCAGCCAGAAAGTGACAGCCTCGGGCTGCCAGAAAATTCCTTAAAGCCTCCGGTAGGACATGTCCACCGCTACAGCCTACCCAAGGATCCAGTCCAATTCGAGTGTATCTCCCATTGCCGATTCTCCAAACTAAGCCAGACCTTATCAGATGAAAATGTTGCACCACCGCTTTCCATACCAGAGAGCAATTTTCCCGCGTCTTATTGCCCTGCCGAATCCATTCGAGAAGAGTTAATGGAGCAATATACTTATGGTACACCACTCTAGTCCAGAGGCTCTGAGTTTTTATAATTCTCCATGCCACCTTAGCCCCCAAGGCTTTAGCAAAAAGGAAAATATTCTTTAGGCCCCATCCTCCCAGTGCTTTGGGGACCGCGATCTTATCCCATCTGACCCATACCAAAGCACGGTTATCACCCTTACCCTTCCATAGAAATGCAAAACACAACCTCCGGATCAGCTCCAAGACTCCTTTGGGAATCCAAGCGAGTGACATCCAATACACAGGAATCGCTTCCAACACTGATTTAACCAAAACCAGCCTCCCTGCCCTCGATAGCCATTTATGACTCCATCCACGCAGTCTCAGTTCTAGTTTAGCAATGAGCCAGTGCCAGTCAGCTTTCAAATATGCATTCGGTTTTAAGTGAAAGCCCAGGTACTTTAAACCCGCATCAAAATTAAAAGTCCTGTATGGTAGTCGTAAAGCCAATCTGTGAATCTCCAGCTCAGATAGAAGAGAGCACGAGATCGTTGATTTTTCATTGTTAACTAACATACCCGCTGCCTCTTGTAGCAGATTGAGACCTTCAGCGATCTTATCGATATCCTGTCTTGATCCATCACAAAAAATCAGTATGTCATCAACGAAAAGGAGATGAGTAATATACAGCACCTGTGAGATGGATATGCCACGAAAAGAACCTTCAGCTTTGGCTTTTAAAATAAAACGACTGAGTCCTTCAGCTACAAGGAGAAATAAAAGCGGTGACAGTGGGCATCCTTGGCGTAGGCCCCTGCCAGCGTGAAAGAATGGACTCGCTGAACCATTTATCAGAACAACAAAGCTCACTGTGGAGATGCAGGCCATAATCCAGCGTATAAATTCATAGCAGAAGCCCAGGTGTGTTAGAAGTAATCGGATATAGAGCCAGCTAACCCGATCAAATGCTTTGGAGAGATCAATTTTGATCACAGCGCCCTTCTGCTTCTGCACCTTCATAGTGTGTATTCCTTCCTGAGCAACTCCAATGGCCTCATGAATTTGCCGGCCTTCCAAGAACCCAAACTGTTCACTGGAGATATGCTGAGACAAGATAATCTTGAGTCTCCTCGCCATAACCTTTGAAATAATCTTATAGATGCAGTTGCAGAGAGAAATAGGTCTGAATGCATCAAAGCTTTCAGGCTTGTCCGTTTTGGGTATGAGAGCTAAAAAGGTCGAATTGAAGGGTCCATGTATAAATCCAGCCTTTCTGGATTCTTCCACCACATCCAAAAGTTCTTCCCCAAACAATTCATAGAAACCCAGGAAGAATTCAATAGGCCACCCATCGGGCCCCGGGCTCTTATCTTTCTGGAAGGAGTGCATAACCTGCGAAAGCTCATCCGGTAACACCTCTGCCATCAACATAATGTTCTCCTCTTCTCCCACAAAACGAGGGAAGAGCTGAGCCATTCGTATGACCTCAGCAATAGAGGCCCCAGATTGTGCAGTGAACAAATCTCCAAAATGTCTTACTCCCATATCAGCCAAACCATCAAAGCTGGAGATCAGTTCCCCTTCAGGAGAGGATAGTTCCCAGATAGAGTTTGTATCTTTTCTCCCCTTTGCATAGGCTTGAAAAAAATTTGTGTTCTCGTCCCCACACTGTAGCCAGAGCGCCCTGCTCTTCATTCTCCACATCTCTTCTCTATCAGACAGAATTACATTTCTGCAGCATTCCCAATTCAACAGCTCACCTTTCTGCACTTCATCCAGATAACCCATGCCCCTGCAGTGTAGTAGTCTATCGATATTTATCTCAGCCTCCCTCAACATTTGTTCATCCTTTCCTCATTTTTCAGAGGCCCAGAGAATGGTGACCTCTTTAATTCGCTTGAGATTGTGTTGAAAGTGTTCCCCAGCATGCCGCAGAGACTCCGGAGTTCGATGAACCCACTGATCCTGTACCAATTTGAGAAAATCCTCATCCTTCAACCAGCTAGGATTGAATTTGAATGGGCTGGGGGGTTTTTCTCTACCTCCTCGTAGTTCCAGCAGTATTGGGCAGTGGTCTGAAACCCCCCCTATCCCAACCCATTGCTTGACCACATCAACTCCCAAAGCCAACACATCAGTTACCAGAAACCTATCCAGCCTCTTAGCCACCCGTTGATCCCCTGTTCTCTTATTCCTCCATGTAGAGGTTATCCTGGTAGGTTGAATGTCAAGGAGGTCCAGCCTTGCAAATGTTTGTATGAAATAATCTGCAAGTGGATCCGAAGCAGCCCGTGGCCCCCAAACTTCAGAAGTCCCCAGTGAAAGGTTGAGATCCCCACCCAGTATCACATCCCTACCAGCAAAGATGTCCATACTAAACAAAGAGTCCCAGAATCCAACCCGGTTGAGATAGGGCCCATATATATTGAGAACTGTGATCCTCCTCCCCAACGATGCATCCCAAACTTCCAATCCAATACCAGAGGGAATGCCCCAAGAGCAGTCAATTTTGCAGCTATTCATCTTCCACCCTGTGGCCAGCCCTCCAGAGCGTCCACGAGCATCCACACCAACAAACTTCCAACCAGGTAGCAATAATTCCAGTGCCCTAACAACCTCCTCACTGCCACCCAAAGTTTCTTGTAATAGTAGGACATCCGGTTGATTTAAATCCACCAACCTCCGAAGTGACGATTTTTTAATGGGACTCGCCAACCCACGACAGTTGAAAGACAATAATTTCATATGAAACCCCCTTCCTGGGTTTTCGCTGCTCTAAGTGCCCATTCGATAGAGGATTGTGTACCCATGACTAGATCAACTTTTGCCCGCTCTTGAGCGATGGACAAATGAGATTTTCGGCCCCGCCCTTTCCCCCCAACACTACCAGCCATTTCAGCAAGTCCCTTACCCCCAGAGCCATCAGCAGTGATCATCCTGTTACGGAGAGCATAACGGATACTACGTCCAGTGCTGGGGGAGTGTTTAGTAGAAACAATGGACGGTGTGTATACACTATCCAGAACAGTACAATGAGCAGATCGAACCGGAGAAGATGTCCCAAGACAATCCTCCCCCAAAACAATAGGGTCATTAATTAAAGGAACAACAGAGGTTAAAGGAGACAAACCCAAGTTGTTCGAAGATGAGCCCCGGCGGATAGATAACTTCTCCTGGAGCTTTTTGGATGCTGCCCGCGTCAATGGTGTCAAGGTACCCATATTTGCCCCTGCTACAGCGGTTTCCATGTTCCCAGGAGCATCCAACCCCTTATCGGCTGAAAGTTCCTTGGATCCCTGCTGCCCACTCAGTACATCGGGAACCACCGGAAGTTCTGCCCGATTTCCAGATGAAGGCTTGATAGTTTCATCTCCCATCGCCGATGTGTGCACCACCTTATCAGTACAATCAGCAGCTGCTGCCATAACCTTTGGTCTGCCCCTAAATGAAAGTGGGCAACAGGCAACCAAGTGTCCAAATGTGTGACAGCGGTGGCACCTAAACGGTACGCCCACATAGTCCAGTATTTGAACGAATTCCCCATCCTTCGTTTGTACATTGATCTCAGCTGTTAATCCCAATCGAAGATCGATGTTAACCAGAATCTTTGCCACTGTGTAAATGCCTGTTTCAATATGGGAATAATCAGAGCATACATAGTCTCCAAGGTAGTTCCCAATCGCTGCAAACCGTGTTTCATTCCAGAGGTGCATGGGAAACCCCGGCAGCTTCACCCATAACGGTTCTTTGTCAATTTTCTCCTGTTTGGAATCGAAGAAAGGAGACCAACGTTTCAGGATTATAGGTACACCCAACATTGACCAATGTCGGCGTAAGACAGCATCAACCTCCCCAATATTCGAAAGGATAAAGGAGAACCATCCTTTCGTTAAAACCCGAACAATAGGTGCAGTAGCCACGATATCTTTCCACTGCTCGGCTGCCCATCTCTGGAGAGAACCTTGTCCAAGTATTTTACCACGGACATGGCCAACCACTGCAATTTTTGAGAAATCTTCAGCCTCCTCAATCGATACATCCACGCCCAGCACTAGCTTATCCTTCCGCTTCCGTTCCTTGACCTTCTTAGCAGTGTTTTTGTGTTCTGCCTTCGTAGCAATCCCTGCACGAGGAGCTGGTATGGAGGCATCTCCACCCCCAGTAACTCCCGCTAGGTGTCCACTGGAAGAGGAACCCAATCCTCCCCTACCATGTCCCCTGTCAACGGAATCACCAGATTCCACAGACCGATCCAAATTCCCATCTGATGTCACACCACCACCCAGATCCTTCCTCCGTCTGCCACTTCTAGTCAAAGTGTCAATCCCCTCCCCACATGAGGTATCCGAGCAGGTTGGGAAGTTTGTGAAATTCCCCAATCGTGGTTGTAGAGTCCTTCCTAACAGATCCGCCAAGTCTGGCCGTTCATCCACAGGCCCAGGAAAGAACCCTGTCCCCCTGCCAGGCAAGGGTGATCCCGATGATGCCCTCGACCCAGAAGCCACTGCAGCGAATGATCCAAGGTCGAAAATCCCTCTGGCACATTCTCCATCCGAGGTGTAGTCCACCTCCTGCTCATAACTGCTTGCCATTAAACCCCAGCTCAACAGGACAGACAGTAAAGTGTCTCCTGAGCCCTATCCCCCACCCAATCAGCACCGAATCGGCCTCAGCAAGGTTCAGATCTCACAGCTATCCCCGTCAGTATTCCATCCAGCTCCAAATCAGCCAATGCTCAGCAATGCCCGCGAAAGTATGCCCAGGTCTTCAGAACAGGATATTCTCCACACCCATTTCCTGTAAATCGATCAGCTACCAATCGTGGAGCTCGCCTGTCAACAGTCCAGTGTCTGAATGGGATTGGCTGGCCGACACAATATCATGGCACTAGTTCTCTTCCTGATACCAGCGCCCGCATGATCCCTCCAAACGCAAGCCAAGAGAACTCCTTCGATTCGTATAGGAGCCCATATCACAGCCTCGCACCTTCAGTCTTGCACCCAACGTACTCCTTCGAAACGAGTTCTTGGAGCCAAAAATGTTTCAAAATCCGATACCAAATTAAGATGTTATTTTAGAAAACATTTAAAACAATGACATTTATAAACATAATTATTGTATATAAACTATGAATACTGCTAAATAAGAATAGTTAATAATTAGAATATTGAAATATAAATACAGGAATTTAATAGGAAGTAGAAACTTTGAGGAATTAAAATAAATTAAATCTTCCCATTCACTTGGCTATTTGCCTATCAGACCTATCTATTTTTAATCTGTTTCTGTACTGGAGTACGATGCTATTCCTTTTCGCATGGGGAAAAATACAGAAACCATTCTATTCAATCATTTCACATTTATGTAGAATTACTAACTTATATAGGAAAATGAAATAACTTATAAATTAAACAGTGAAATTTTAATAAACAACAGAACTGTAATATGCAAAATAGATAACAAAAATTAAAAATAAAACAGATAAGACAATAGAATCTGTAACTGACGATTGGCCGACAAACACCCAAGGAGGCCTGTTCCTCCCAACCTGCTTCAGAAGAAGCAGCTCAACTGCTGACTTCTAGTGAACCCCCAAGCCTGCTTACTGATCCAGTAAGTGGGTGGAATCTGTGTAGAAGCAAGGCACTCAAAAAAACCTTCTCCACGCGGTATCAACCTCTTGAAATAAATGCCTTCTCCACTCAGCATCAAACTCCTAAACTCAATAAGAGTTTGGCAGACTCAAAACATGATCAACAACAGCATATCCCCTCATCAAATCTCTTGGGTGCAAACACAGCAAAACCCCAAGGTAAATTTCCTCGTCAGGAAAAGTGATGAACCTCAGTTCAATATTTGATGGCTATTATATAGACTGCCTAGGTCTTTTAGTGGTCAGTTTGGAATAAATGAGCCTCAAGCTCCAGTCCCATCTTTCAGGGCACTATGACCACATTTCAAGGGAGTTGTCCCATACCAACAACTAGTTAGTTGCATCATGATGCTGCCATTTGTCCATTGCCTTCTACCCCAGATTCCATTCCACCTAGTGGATCAATAACCACTCTTTCAACAGTCCTCTTAGGTGTTTGTCTCATATTTTATTTATTAAATAATAATATATTGTGCAAATTATAGTCATCCTTGGACACTTGTCCAATACAAAATTTACAAGAAAAGTTATCATAATGTTTCTAAACATAAAATGTTTTCCAGCTTAAAGGGTATGTTACAAACACCCCCTCTTAAGCTCAACTTCATCCTCGATGTTTCTTATTCATCATCAAGTTCCTCATGGAACATAGCTGGATATGCTGCCCGCATATTACTTTTCAGTTCCCAAGTAGCTTCATCAGAGCTAAGGTGCTTCCATTACATCTTTACCTGCCCTATGGTGCGATTCCGAAGCATAATTTCCCCCTAGTCTAGAATACAATCCGGTTCCACCTGTATGTCATTCCAATTCAGCACATGAGTAGCATCATGCACATACTTCTTTAAAACAGAAACATGAAAAACATTGTGGATTTTTAAATTGTATGGCAATGCCAATTGATATGCAATAGCTCCTATCCTTGATAGGATTTCAAATGGTCCACAATACCTCAGTGCTAATTTAGCATAGCTCCCAAGCTTCAAAGAACTTGTCTTGGGCTTTACCTTTATGAAAACATGGTCTCCTACCTAAAATTCTCTTTCTGTGTGTTTCAAATCAGCATAGCTTTTCTACCGATCTTGGGCAACTTTTAAGTTACCTTGAACTTGTTTCACAGTTAGCTCCATTTCTTTCAATAAATCTGGTCCTAGCATCAATCTATCTACAGGATTATCCCATGAAATTGGAGTGCAACACTTCCTTCCATACAAAATTTCAAATGGACTTAACTTAGCAGATGCTTGATAATTATTGTTGTAGGCAAATTCTGCTAAGTGCAAGTAATCTTCCCATTTAGATGGCTGATCTTTAACATATAATCTTAGCATATTCTCCAAAATCTGATTTACTCTTTCTATTTGACCATCAGTTTGTGGGTGGAAAGAAGTGCTGAAATTTAACTTAGTATTTAATCCTTTAAACAGTGCTGTCCAAAAGTTACTAGTAAACTTAGAGTCTTGGTCTAAAATAATTACCTTTGGAATTCCATGCAAGCGAAAAATTTGCTTCATGAAAATATCTGCAATGTTAGAAGCCTTGAAAGTAGTTTTAACAGGAATAAAATGAGCAGCTTTGCTAAGTTTATCAACAACAAACATAATTGAGTCATTCTGCTTCTGATTTTTAGGCAAACCTGTAATAAACTCAATGCTTATGATCTCCCACTTCCATTCTGGAATTGGTAAGGGTTGCAATAACTCAGCTGGATGTTGATGTTCAACTTTAATAGTCTGACAGTCAAAGCATCTAGCTATATATTCAGCAACTTCACTCTTCATGTTAGGCCAAAATTACTCTTTTCTTAACATAGTTATCATTTTCTGATAACCAGGATGTCCTAAATAAGGACTCTTGTGAATTTCATCTAAAATCAACAACTTGAATTTCGAAAAATTAGGCACATAAATTCTGTTTTTGTAAGTTAAGAAGCCTTTTTCATTAATATTGAAATCTGTTATAACATTTTCAGATGAATTTTCAGCCACTTTATCATGTAATTTTTGGTAATTTTCGTCTTGCTTAATTCCTTCTTCAATCTGATTTTCCAGATCAATTTTAATAGTACTGATTGCTGCCACAAAACTTAATCTAGCGTTTCTGCTCAACGCATCAGCTACCTTATTTTCCTTTCCATTAATGTGATGGATCTCAAAATCGTACTCGCTAAGGAAAGCTAACCACCTAGCTTGCCTTGCGTTAATATTTGTTTGATCCAAACGATACTTTAAGCCCTTATTATCAGTCATTAAGATGAATTTTCTAGCGATCAAGTGATGGCACCACATCTTTAAAGCATATATCACAGCTACCAACTCGAGATCATACGCAGCGTAATTCTTTTCATGTATTTTTAACTTCCTTGACTCAAAAGCAATTGCATGACCTTCTTGACTTAAGACCCCTCCAAGTCCTTCGTTGCATGTATCAGTGCATACGACGAAATCCTTATTAGGATCTGCAATTTTTAAGATGGGTGCAGTAGTTAACAATTCTTTCAACTTATTAAAGCTGTCTTAACACTTTTGATCCCATATGAATTTCTTTCCTTTCGTCTACAAAGACGTGATGGGGTTAGAAATTCTAGAGAACCATTCGATAAAATTTCTATAATACCCCATTATTCCCATGAATGACCGTACATCCGTTACATATTTTGGGACATGCCATTCATTTATTGCTTTTATTTTATCAGGATCAACAAAAATACCATATTTTGAAATTATATGACCCAAATACTGAATTTTATCTTTATAGAAATCACACTTACTGAACTTAGCATAAAGTTGGTGATCTCTAAGTACTTGTAAAATGATTTTTAGATGTTCATCATGCTCTTCTTTAGTCTTTGAGTAAATTAGGATATCATCAATGAATACCACTACGAACTTAACCAAATATTTATGCAGAACGTTGTTCATTAAACACATGAACACTGCTGGTGTGTTGGTTAGCCCAAAAGGCATAACTACGAACTCGTAGAGTCCATAACGCGTTCTGAATGCAGTTTTGAATATATCCTCGTCTTTTATCTGGACTTGATGATAACCTGATCTTAGATCAATTTTATTGAATATCTCTGCTCCGCGTACTTGATCAAATAGATCATCTATGCGCGGTAAGGGATACCGGTTCTTAATTGTCATTTTATTAAGATGACGATAGTCAATGCACAAACGCATAGTACCATCCTTCTTTTTAACAAATATTACTGGTGCTCCCCAAGGGGACACACCGGGCCGTATGTAGTTTTATCTATTAATTTTTTCAACTGAGATTTTAACTCATTTAACTATAGAATATTCATCCTATAGGAGGCCTTTGAGTTTGGTACCACACCGGGTACTAACTCAATGGTGAAGTCAAGTTCTCTTTTTGGAGGTAATCCTAGAATTTCTTCCGGAAATACATCAGAAAAGTCCCTAAGGATGGAAATATCTTCTAGTCTTAACTTGTCTTCTTTAGATGTACATTCATCATTAAAAACATTAACAACAAACAGTTTACAACATTTTCTAGCAGCTCTCTTTACTTGTAAGGCATCAATCTACCTTACTGAAATCTGTTTATGAATTCCTTCACTGTTTCTGAATTACCTTCATAATTTATACAAGTAAAAGATTTATCATAACAATTCAATATAACTCTATGCTGTTCAAGCCAATCCATGCCAATTAATAGATCATATGAACCTAAGGGTAAAACATTCAAATTAACTTGCGTTTTCAGCTGATTTAAAAATACTTCACATATCTGAACAAAATATGTAACCTTTCTTTTAGTTCCTGTTGCAAGCTGAACTAACCATGCGTTATCAATTTTTTCTATTTTTAGCTTGCAACGGTTTACTAAAGTAGGTGAAATATAACTTAAATTCGCACCAGGATCTATCGAAATAGAAATAGACTTGTTTTGTATCGTACCTTCAATTTCGACCATGGATGTTTGATGGTCCGCTTGACGGTTCTCCAATGCTCCGTTTATCCTGGGTATTTCTCTTGCGATATCTCCAACTATAGGTTCTGCTTGCATAGTATGTATGTTGTTGGTTGTCCTCTTGTTGCATGGGAAATCTGCTCTCTTGTGTGGTCCGCCACATTCATAGCACTTAATGGGTCCTTTCTGCTCAGCGTACCTATTGTTATTGTTGTTATTATTATTGCTGTGATTGTTAGGTACATTCCTTGCAGTAGTAGTGTTCCGAGATGTATTATTCCAATAATTATTAGAAAAATTTATGTTATTAAAGTTTTTCTTAAAACCTCCATCGTTCTGATTAAAATTCTTCTTTTCATAGTCATACTAATTAGTTTTACTATTCTTCTAGCCATTTGTTCCTTCTCTTTTTCTGTTTTGGTCAAAACAAAAATTTGCCTTCCTCATGGCTTCTTCCAAAGTGGAAGGATTATCATACTCAATACGATTTTTTATATTAAACGGTAAACGACTGAGAAACCTTTGCACTTTAGGGTTTTCCTCAACCATGTAAGGTACATACCTCAGCAAGCTAAGAAACTTGTTGCAAAGTTCTTTCATGTTCATTGTGCCCAACTTTAAGTCGTAAAACTCCTTCGATTTATCCTCAAAATACTGTTCAGACAAGAACTTCTTTTTAAACATAGTCCAAGTTACTTATTTTTCTTTTATGCTCTTGATTCTTTTAAGATCCTGCCACCAGATATCTTCCTTTCCGGTCAGATTGTAAATATCCATCTTGGCTTTCAGTTGAGAAGAGTAGTCATAAATATTAAAGTACTTTTTCATCCCTAACAGCCAAGCTTCTGCTGTCTCACCCTTCTCACTTTCGCCATTAAAAGTATGTGGCTTAATCTTTTTAAATTCACCAGTAATCTGTTCATGATGCTTATGTTTTCTCTTTTTAGAGTAGCACTCACTGTTGCTGCTGTCATAATTTACATCATCATTACCTGAATCAGACTTAGAAAATGAGTGACTGTTCCTTTAATCATTTCTTGTTTTCTTATGCTTATGTTGTTGGGACATTATTTCAGAATCAGCTCTAATTTCTGATTTTCTACCTCTTTCATCACTGTGACAGTTTCCTTTTAAATTATGCTGTAACTCTTCTTGTGCCTTTAAGATTCGTTCATTTTCTTCTTTAACAGCTTTTAACTCAGATTTTAGATCCTGCACAGTGCATAAAATTTCAGAAGACTGGTTGTTTAACTCAACGTAATTTCCTTCAGTGTTATTATGATTAATTTGTTCATTACGAGGAGATCTGTCCTTTGCTGATTCCTCTGGTATTTCCATACCTGCAATAAAAAGTAAATATGTTCTGTACAAAAATGAAATTAAATTGTAAAAGTTAGTAACATAAACTTTTTGATTTATTTTTCTGTTTGCGCGCATGAGCCTCATTCAGGCCTAGAGTTTGAACTTGCACTCTGATACCACATGTAACATCCCGGAAAATTGTAAAAATTTAAAACTTTTCTATGTGAAAATAAATGCTATTTAATAATGCGGAAATAGAACAATGTACAAAATGTCGTCTTGTTGTATTAAATGCCCTGCTGGCTTATTTAGTAATGATTGGTGACAACAGATTTCTGCTTAAGTTTTGATGTTATCCCAAAAATAGTTATGCTGCTGCACATCTCTATTGTTGTTGTTTATAAACGTTGATTCCACTGTTTGACTAATATTCTCTTGTTTGATTCACGAAGGGATTTTCGGACGCCCCGAGGCTTACTTAGCATTCGTGCTAAAGCATGTTGATTTGTACTTGTGACAGATTTACAGGTAAGAGATTAAGTTGCGACAAGTAATCAATAGTTCATCTACGAAGATCTATCATGTTCATATCGCAGTGTTGTACCCAAATTTATTTTGGTTTTCATCCAAGTTGACTATATGTAAACTTCTACCTTCTAATTCCATGGTAATTTATGGAAGTTCTGCGCACAATGGTTTGTTAACTTGTTTAGGGCCTATAACCTGCAAATGATAGTATTGGTATTGAAATGTTCTTCTTTCGAAATACAATATCATGTGAGTAAGTGTATATCTAAGTCCATTCACCAAGTTTAACCCTGTGGACTGTTTAAAATGTTGTAGGATTGTTATCAAATTCCTTGCAAGTTTATTGCCATTTTACTCACTATTGCATGTATGTAATGTGGGTTGTGTACATGGTATTACCTTATGTTTTACTTATGCGATATTATAATTATTCTTAATAACTGTTCTACAAATGATATGAATTATATGCATATTCCAATATCTATATGCAAACATTATGAATTGTTCGCATTATAAAGTTGTGTGACAATACTATACTACCTATTTGATAATATGCACATATTGCAATACTATATGATAGTGGAAATCTATGCAAATAATGTGATACTATGCAAACGTTGTGTTTCTATATAACCTTAGCGTGGAACTACCCTAACTTTATAAACATTATAGTGACAGGGTTTGGATACGATCTTACCAATGCAATATCTATTGTAATGAATGTTATGATTTGATTGTTAATATGTCACAGGTTGGCAATTAATAATGTTGTCATGAGCATTGAATATTTACAAACGCCGGGTGGGGAATTTCCATCGTGGATGGCATAGCGAGCCTCGTTCATGTATCATAACCGTGACAATGTCCAACCTTGTGTTGATGTGTAGACCTGCTGGTTTGAAGGTTTACTAGCTGGCTCTTTTGTGGCTTTTACGTGCTAGTGGTAATGATGCTTCATTAAATGAGTTAGGATGCTCGGTGTTGGTGAAACATGTCCTGGAATCTCCACCATTGATTGATAAGGAAATCAATGGACAAGAGTAAAACTTACCACCACTACGATATTGTCTTTAATGAATACTATTTTCTCTTGGCATTTGAGGTTATTTTTTCTGAGTTTGGCCGACAGGATGAGCGTTCGTAGGTCTTTCTGTTGAGTGTTTTTGAACTGTGAGGCCTGGGTTTTGAACCCGTGACCAACGAAGGTTATAGAACAGAACTTCTCGAGGTTTAGTGATGAAGTTTTGGGTGTGGCTCGATCCATGGACCTGTTGAGAGTCTTTCTGGGTTCAAAGGATTGTTAGGTTTTCGTCTTAGGTTGTACCGGTTTCGATATTGAATAACTGTTTAGAAGTATATTTTATAGCGCTGTATTGGTTCCTTCCATGAACAATATCTTATGATGAAAGGATTTTGTCTCTGTCGGGTGATTACTCCTGTTACGAACCATCATTTTCAAAGGTAATGCATTTAGAAACTAACGCTGTAACTTTCATTCACGAGTACTATAGTTGATTGAATTCGTTATCGTAATATTTTCTGTCAGGGTTATTGCTTTTAACCACATCTATACTATTGTTGCAGGTGTAGTATGCAAGAGTCACTCCAATTTGGTGTTTGGAGGTTGGCGATAGCTTCACCATCCGGTAAGCCTCAGAGGTTGTCTTGAATCTCTGTGTGAATAAGGAGGATGGCCGTCATGTATGTTTACTCTGTTTAAAAATGTTTAAGCTCAGAGATGTTTTGCACTCTGCCGAGATAGGGTTTGTAAACTTTGTTTTTAAAGGAAGATGGGGAGCATAAAACCTCGACCCACATGACAAAACCGTAGTGATTTGTGAAATGTAATTCCTACTAGTTAAGTTTAGAGCTCTTTCACGTTTATAACTGAGAAGAAAGGTTTACAATTTTCAATTGCTTTAGCTATTTGGTTTCATCGTTTTGGGATTGACCCAAGATCATATTTTGTAGCTCGTCGATGGTATGAGAATAAGCAATGTTTTTGGAAACCTTTTGTTTATTTTGGTTATCGACCGATGAGTGAATATTTTTATGAAACTGTAATATGACTGTTTGTTTTTAAAAGAACAATGGATAAATGTAATTGTTGACAAGGCTTACAGCCAGTATATGCTTTATTTTGTTTCTAAAGTTGTTGCTGTGTATTAAAAGAATAGGGAAGTGTTTCTTGTGCTAGGGTTTAGCCCTTAATTTGAAAATAAAAGGCTTTTACTAAGCTCTGAGATGAGCTCTCGGCATAAACCTGTGTTCATTAAATTGTTTGTAAAACCTCCTGTGGTTGTTTTTGTTAACTTAATCCTAACTAGTCGATCTACAGGCATGTTTATGGTGTAAACGATTTTGTCTTTAGTCTTGTTATAATAACGATAGTCAAGCTTGGATGTCTTGATACTTCTGTCTGAAATGGTTGCCTAACGATTAAAAGAAAAGAACATCAGAATGTTATTCAAACTGATAATGTTAACCAGGTTTTCTATTATCAATTGTTGAGATTAATACTTGATCCTATTTACATGATACTGCTTTTGTAAGTATAAAGAAATAAATTTAAACATGTTGTGGAAATGAAAATGCTTACTATATGCTAGTGAATAATAACTCTATTAGGGTTTTGACAGAAATAACAAATAACTGGATTTTCACTGTGGAAATGGGATTTAAATAAATGTATGAAAGTGAATATGAACATGGAAAATTACATGATGTCTGCAGAAGAATATCATTCTACTATATTTTGAAATTTAATCTTTATCTATCCTAGTTAAACAAAAACATCTAAACTGCTGAGTATGGATAAATAAATCTTATACTGTTAGAGCATAATATAATTACTTGAAAACAATGACATTTATAAACAGAATTATTGTATATAAACTATGAATACTGCTAAATAAGAATAGTTAATAATTAGAATAATGAAATATAAATACAGGAATTTAATAGGAAGTAGAAACTTTGAGGAATTAAAATAAATTAAATCTTCCCATTCACTTGGCTATTTGCCTTTCCCCTCGTCAAATCTCTTGGGTGCAAACACAGCAAAACCCCAAGGTAAATTTCCTCCTCAGGAAAAGTGATGAACCTTATTTCAATATTTGATGGCTATTATATAGACTGCGTAGGTCTTTTAGTGGTCAGTTTGGAATAAATGAGCCTCAAGCTCCAGTCCCATCTTTCAGAGCACTATGACCACATTTCAAGGGAGTTGTCCCATACCAACAGCTAGTTAGTTGCATCATGATGCTTCCATTTGTCCATTGCCTTCTAGCCCATATTCCATTCCACCTAGTGGATCAGTTACCACTCTTTCAACAGTCCTCTTAGGTGTTTGTCTCCTATTTTATTTATTAAATAATAATATATTGTGCAAATTACAGTCATCCTTGGGCACCTGTCCAATACAAAATTTACAATAAAAGTTATCATAATGTTTCTAAACATAAAATGTTTTCCAGCTTAAAGGGTATGTTAGAAACACCCCCTCTTAAGCTCAAAATCATCCTCGATGTTGCTTATTCATCAGCAAGTTCCTCATGGAATAGAACTGGATATGTTGCCCGCATATTACTTTCCAGTTCCCAAGTAGCTTCATCAGGGCTAAGGTGCTTCCATTGCACCTTTACCTGCCCTATGGTGCAATTCCAAAGCATAATTTCCCTCCGGTCTAGAATACAGTCCAGTTCCACCTGAAAATCTCTTTTGGGTTCCACCTGTATGCCATTCCAATTCAGCACATGAGTAGCATCGTGCACATACTTCTTTAAAACAAAAACATGAAAAATATTGCATATTTTTAAATTGTCTGGCAATGCCAATTGATATGCAAAAAATTATATCCTTGATAGGATTTCAGATGGTCCACAATACCTCAGTTCTAATTTAGCACAGCTCCCAAGCTTCAAAGAACTTTTCTTGGGCTTTACCTTTATGAAAACATGGTCCCCTAGCTGAAATTCTTTTTTTGTGCATTTCAAATCAGCATAGCTTTTCTGCCGATCTTGGGCAACTTTTAAGTTAACTTGAACCTGTTTCACATTTGGCTCCATTTCTTTCAATAGATCTGGTCCTAGCATCAATCTATCTACATGATTATCCCATGAAATTGGAGTGCAACACTTCCTTCTATACAAAATTTCAAATGGACTTAATTTAGCAGATGCTTGATAATTATTGTTGTAGGCAAATTCTTCTAAGTGTAACTAATCCTCCCATTTAGATGGATGATCTTTAACATATAATCTTAGAATATTTTCCAAAATCTTATTTACTCTTTTTGTTTGACCATCAGTTTGTGGGTGGAAAGAAGTGTTGAAATTTAACTTAGTATTTAATCCTTTAAACAGTGCTGTCCAAAAGTTACTAGTAAACTCAGAGTCTCGGTTTGAAATAATTACCTTTGGAATTCCATGCAAGCGAAAAATTTGCTTCATGAAAATATCTGCAATGTTAGAAGCCTTGAAAGTAGTTTTAACAGGAATAAAATGAGCAACTTTTCTAAGTTTAACAACAACAACTATAATTGAGTCATTCCGCTTCTGATTTTTAGGCAAACCTGTAATAAAGTCAATGCTTATGATCTCCCACTTCCATTCCGGAATTGGTAAGGGCTGCAATAGCCTAGTTGGATGTTGATGTTTAGATTTAATAGTCTGACAGTCAAAGCATCTAGCTATATATTCAGCAACTTCACTCTTCATGTTAGGCCAAAAATACTCTTTTCTTAACATAGTTATCATTTTCTAATAACCAGAATGTTCTGAATAAGGACTCTTGTGAATTTCATCTAAAATCAACAACTTGACTTTTGAAAAATTAGGCACATAAATTATGTTTTTGTAAGTTAAGAAGCCTTTTTCATTAATACTGAAATGTGTTATAACATTTTCAGATGAATTTTCAGCCACTTTATCATGTAATTTTTGGTAATTTTCGTCTTGCTTAATTCCTTCTTTGATCTGATTTTCCAGATTAGTTTTAAAAGTACTGATTGCTGCCACAAAACTTAATCTAGTGTTTCTACTCAACGCATCAACTACCTTATTTTCCTTTCCATTAATGTGATGGATCTCAAAATCATACTCGCTAAGGAAAGCTAACCACCTAGCTTGCCTTGCATTAAGATTTGTTTGATCCAAAAGATACTTTAAGCCCTTATTATCAGTCATTAAGATGAATTTTCTAGCGATCAAGTGATGGCGCCACATCTTTAAAGCATGTATCACGGCTGCCAACTCAAGATCATACGTAGCGTAATTCTTTTCATGTATTTTTAACTTCATTGACTCAAAAGCAATTGCACGACCTTCTTGACTTAAGACCCCTCCAAGTCCTTCGTTGCATGCATCGATGCATATGATGAAATCCTTATTAGGATCTGCAATTTTTAAGATGGGTGCAGTGGTTAACAATTCTTTCAACTTATTAAAGTTGTCTTGACACTTTTGATCCCATATGAATTTCTTCCCTTTCTTCTGCAAAGAAGTGATGAAGTTAGCAATTCTAGAGAACCCTTCGATAAACTTTCTATAATACCCCATTATTCCCATGAATGACTGTACATCCGTTACATCTCTTGGGACATGCCATTCATTTATTGCTTTTATTTTATCAGGATAAATAAAAATACCATCTTTTGAAATTATATGACCCAAATACTGAATTTTATCTTTATAGAAATCACACTTACTGAACTTAGCATAAAGTTGGTGATCTCTAAGTACTTGTAAAATGGTTTTTAGATGTTCATCATGCTCTTCTTTAGTCTTTGAGTAAATTAGGATATCATCAATGAATACCACTACGAACTTATCCAAATATTTATGCAGAACGTTGTTCATTAAACACATGAATATTGTTGGTGTGTTAGTTAGCCCAAAAGGCATAACTACGAACTTGTAGTGTCCATAACGTGTTCTGAATGCAGTTTTGAATATATCCTCGTCTTTTATCCAGACTTGATGATAACCCGATCTTAGATAAATTTTAGTGAATATCTCTGCTCTGCGTACTTGATCAAATAGATAATCTGTGCGGGGTAAGGGATACCGGTTCTTAATTGTCATTTTATTAAGCTGACAATAGTCAATGCACAAACGCATAGTACCGTCCTTCTTTTTAACAAATATTACTGGTGCTCCCCAAGGGGACACACTGGGCCGTATGTAGTTTTTATCTATTAATTCTTTTAGCTGATATTTTAACTCATTTAACTCTAGAATATTCATCCTATAGAGGGCATTTGAGTTTGGTACTGCACCGGGTACTAACTCAATGGTGAAGTCAAGTTCTCTTTTTGGAGGTAATCTTGGAATTTCTTCCGAAAATACATCAGAAAAGTCCCTAAGGATGGGAATATCTTCTAGTCTTAACTTGTCTTCTTTAGATGTACATTCATCATTAACAACATTAACAGCAAACAATTTACAACCTTTTCTAGCAGCTCTCTTTACTTGTAAGGCATAAATCTGCCTTACTGAAATCTGTCTATGAATTCCTTTCGCTGTTTTTGAATTACCTTCATTATTTATACAAGTAAAAGATTGATCATAACAATTCAATATAACTCTATGCTGTTCAAGCCAATCCATGCCAATTAATAGATCATATGAACCTAAGGGTAAAACATTCAGATTAACTTGCGTTTTCGGCTGATTTAAAAATACTTCACAATTCTGAACAAAATCTGTAACCTTTCTTTTAGTTCCTGTTGTAAGCTAAACTAACCATGCATTATCGAATTTTTCTATTTTTAGCTTGCAAAGATTTACTAAAGTAGGTGAAATATAATTTAAATTCGCACCAGGATCTATCAAAATAGAAATAGACTCATTTTGTATCATACCTTCAATTTCGACCATGGATGTTTGATGGTCCGCTTGACGGTTTTCCAATGTTGCGTTTATCCTGGGTATTTCTCTTGCGATATCTTGAACTGTAGGTTCTGCTTGCATAGTATGCAAGTTGTTGGCTGTCCTCTTTTTGCGTGGGAAATCTGCTCTATTGTGTGGTCCGCCACATTCATAGCACTTAATGGGTCCTTTCTACTCAGTGTACCTGTTGTTAATGTTGTTATTATTATTGTTGTGATTGTTAGGTACATTCCTTGCAGTAGCAGTGTTCTGAGATGTATTATTCCGATAATTATTAGAAAAAATTATGTTATTAAAGTTTTTCTTAAAACCTCCATCATTCTGATTAAAATTCTTCGTTTTATAGTCATACTGATTAGTTTTACTGTTCTTCCAGCCAGTTGTTCCTTCTCTTTTTCTGTTTTGGTCAAAACAAAAATTTTCCTTCCTCATGGCTTCTTCCAAAGTGGAAGGATTATCATACTCAATACGATCTTTTATATTAAATAGTAAACAACTGAGAAACCTTTGCACTTTAGGCTTTTCCTCAACCATATAAGGTACATACCTCAACAAGCTAAGAAACTTGCTGCAAAGTTCTTTCATGTTCATTGTACCCAACTTTAAGTTGTAAAACTCCTTTAGTTTATCCTCAAAATACTGTTCAGACAAGAACTTCTTTTTAAACATAGTCCAAGTTACTTATTTTTCTTTTATGCTCTTGATTCTTTTAAGATCCTGCCACCAGATATCTGCCTTTCCGGTTAGATTGTAAATATCCATCTTGGCTTTCAGTTGAGAAGAGTAGTCATAAATATTAAAGTACTTTTTCATCCCTGACAGCCAAGCTTCTATTGTCTCACCCTTCTCACTTTCGCCATTAAAAGTAGATGGCTTAATCTTTTTAAATTCACCAGTAATCTGTTCATGATGCTTATGTTTTCTCTTTTTAGAGCAGCACTCACTGTTGCTGCTGTCATAATTTACATCATCATTACCTGAATCAGACTTAGAAAATGATTGACTATTCCTTTAATCGTTTCTTGTTTTCTTATGCTTATGTTGGTGGGACATTATTTTAGAATCAACTCTAATTTCTGATTTTCTGCCTCTTTCATCACTGTGATAGTTTTCTTTTAAATTATGCAGTAACTCTTCCTGTGCCTTTAAGATCCATTCATTTTCTTCTTTAACAGGATTTAACTCAGATTTTAGATACTTCACAATGCGTAAAATTTCAGAAGACTGGTTGTTTAACTCAACGTAAATTCCTTCAGTGTTATTATGATTAATTTGTTCATTACGAGGAGATCTGTCCTCTGTTGATTCCTCTGGTATTTCCATACCTATAGTAAAAAGTAAATCTGTTCTGTACAAAAATGAAATTAAATTGTAAAAGTTAGTAACATAAACTTTCTGATTTATTTTTTTGTTTGCGCGCACGAGCCTCATTCAGGCCTAGAGTTTGAACTTGCACTCTGATACCACATGTAACATCCCAGAAAATCGTAAAAATTTAAAACTTTTCTACGTGAAAATAAATTCTATTCAATAATGCAGTAATAGAACAATGTACAAAATGTCGTCTTGTTGTATTAAATGCCCTGCTGGCTTATTAAGTAATGATTGGTGACAACAGATTTCTGCTTAAGTTTTGATGTTATCCCAAAAATAGTTATGTGAATGCACATCTCTACTGTTGTTGTTTATAAATGTTGATTCCACTGTTTGAGTAATATTCTCTTGTTTGATTCATGAAGGGGTTCTTCGGACGCCTCGAGGCTTACTTAGCATTCGTGCTAAAGCATGTTGATTTGTACTTGTGACAGATTTACAGGTAAGAGATTAAGTTGCGACAAGTAATCAATAGTTTATCTACGAAGATCTATCATGTTCGTATCGCAATGTTGTACCCAGATTTATTTTGGTTTTCATCCAAGTTGACTGTATGTAAACTTCTACCTTCTAATTCCATGGTAATTTGTGGAAGTTCTGTGCACAACGGTTTGTTAACTTGTTTAGGGCTTATAACCTGTAAATGATAGTATTGGTATTGAAATGTTCTTCTTTCGAAATACAATATCATGTGAGTAAGTGTATATCTAAGTCCGTCCACCAAGTTTAACCTCGTGGACTGTTTAAAATGTTGTAGGATTGTTATCAAATTCCTTACAAGTAAAGTTTATTGCCATTTTACTCACTATCGCATGTATGTAATGTGGGTTGTGTACATGGTATTACCTTATGTGATACTTATGTGATACTATAATTATTCTTAATAACTATTCTACAAATGATATGAATTATATGTAGATTCCAATATCTATATGCAAACATTATGAATTGCTCGCATTATAAAGTTGTGTGACAATACTATACTACCTATTTGATAATATGCACATATCGCAATACTATATGATAGTGGAAATCTATGCAAATAATGTGATGCTATGCAAACGTTGTGTTTCTATATAACCTTAGCGCGGAACTAACCTAACTTTATAAACATTATAGTGACAGGGTTTGGATACGATCTTACCAATGCAATATCTATTGTAATGAATGTTATGATTTGATTGTTAATATGTCATAGGTTGGCAATTAATAATGTTGTCCTGAGCATTGAATATATACAACTACCGGATGGGGAATTTCCATTGTGGATGGCATAGTGAGCCTCGTTCATGTGTCATAACCGTGACAATGTCCAACCTTGTGCTAATGTGTAGACCTACTGGTTCAAAGGTTTACTAGCTGGCTCTTTTGTGGCTCTTACGTGGTAGTGGTAATGATGCTTCATTAAATGAGTTAGGTTGCTCAGTGTTGGTGAAATCTGTCCTGGAATATTCACCGTTGATTGATGAGGAAATCAATGGACAAGAGTAAACCCTATTACCACTATGATATTGTGTTTAATGAATACGATTTTCTCTTGGAATTCGAGGTTATTGTTTTTGAGTTTGGCCAACAGGATGAGCGTTCGTAGGTCTTTCTGTTGAGTGTTTTCGAACTGTGAGGCCTGGGTTTTGAACCCGTGACCAACGAAGGTTATAGAACAGAACTTTTCCAAGTTCAGTGATGAATGTTTTGGGTGTGGCTTGATCCATGGACCTGTTGAGAGTCTTTCTGGTTTCAAAGGATTGTTAGGTTTTCATCTTAGGTTGTACCAGTTTCGATACTGAATAACTATTTAGAAGTATAGTTTATAACGCTGTGTTGGTTCCTTCCACGAACAGTATCTGACGATGAAAGGATTTTGTCTCTGTTGGGTGCTTACTCCTGTTACGAACCATCATTTTCAAAGGTAATGTATTTAGAAACTAACGCTGTAACTTTCATGCACGAGTACTACAGTTGATTGAATTCGTTATCGTAATATTTTCTGTCAGGGTTATTGCTTTTAACCACATCTATACTATTGTTCCAAGTGTAGTATGCAAGAGTCACTCCAATTTGGTGTTTGGAGGTTGGCGATAGCTTCACCATCTGGTAAGCCTCGGAGGTTTCCTTGAATCTCTGTGTGAATGAGGAGGATGGCCGTCATGTATGTGTACTATGTGTAAAAATGTTTAAGCTCAGAGATGTTTTGTACTCTGCCGAGATAGGGTTTGTAAACTTTGTTTTTAAAGGAAGATGGGGAGGATAAAACCTTGACCCACATGAAAAAACCGTAGTGATTTGTGAAATGTAATTCCTACTAGTTAAGTTTCGAGCTCTGTCACGTTTATAACTGAGAAGAAAGGTTTACAATTTTCAGTTGCTTTACCTATTTGGTTTAATCGTTTTGGGAGTGACCCATGATCATATTTTGTAGCTCATTGATGGTATGAGAATAAGCAATGTTTTTTGCAACCTTGTGTTTATTTTGGTTATCGACCGATGAGTGAATATTTTTATGAAACTATAATTTGACTGTTTGTTTTTAAAAGAACAATGGATAAATGTAATTGTTGACAAGGCTTACAGCCTGTATATGCTTCGTTTTGTTTGTAAAGCTGTTGATGTGTCTTAAACAAATAGGGAAGTGTTTCTTGTGCTAGGGTTTAGCCCTTAATTTAAAAATAAAAGGCTTTTACTAAGCTCTGAGATGAGCTCTCGGCATAAACCTGTGTTCATTAAATTGTTTGTAAAACCTCATGTGGTTGTTTTTGTTAACTCAATAGTAACTAGTTGATCTATAGTCATTTTATGGTGTAAACGATTTTGTCTTTAGTCTTGTTATAATAACGATAGTCAAGCTTTCCTGTCTTGATACTTCTGTCTGAAATGGTTGTCTAACGATTAAAAGAAAAGAACATCAGAATGTTATTCAAACTGATAATGTTAACCAGGTTTTCTATTATGAATTGTTGAGATTAATACTTTATCCTATTTACATGATACTGCTTTTGTAAGTATAAAGAAATAAAATTAAACCTGTTGTGGAAATGAAAATGTTTACTATATGCTAGTGAATAATAACTCTGTTAGGGTTTTGAAAGAAATAACAAATAACTGGATTTTCACTGTGGAAATGGGATTTAAATAAATGTATGAAAGTGAATATGAACATGGAAAATTACATTATGTCTGTAGAAGAATATCATTCTGCTATATTTTGAAATTTAATCTTTATCTATCCTAGTTAAACAAAAGCATCTTAACTGCTGAGTATGGATAAATAAATCCTATAGTGTTAGAACATAATATAATTACTTGAAAACAGTGACATTTATAAACAGAATTATTGTATTTAAACTATGAATACTACTAAATAAGAATAGTTAATAATTAGAATACTAAAATATAAATACAGGAATTTAATAGGAAGTAGAAACTTTGAGGAATTAAAATAAATTAAATCTTCCCATTCACTTGGCTATTTTCCTATCAGACCTATCTATTTTTAATCTGTTTCTGTACTAGAGTACGATGCTGTTCCTTTTTGCATGGGAAAAAATACAGAAACCATTCTATTCAACCATTTAACATTTATGCAGAATTACTAACTTATACAGGAAAATGAAATAACTTACAAATGAAACAGTGAAAGTTTAATAAACAACAGAACTGCAATATGCAAAATAGATAAGACAATACAACCTGTAATTGATGATAGGATGACAAACACCCAAGGAGGCCTATTCCTCCCAACCTGCTTCAGAAGAAACAGCTCAACTGCTGACTTCTAATGAACCCCCGAGCCTGCTTACTGATCCAGTAAGTGGGTGGAATCTGTGTAGAAGTAAGGCACTCAAAAATACCTTCTCCACTCGGTATCAACCTCCTGAAACAAATTACTTCTCCACTCAGCATCAAACTCCTAAACTCAATAAGAGTTTGGCAGACTCATAACATGATCAACAATAGCATATCCCCTCATCAAATCTCTTGGGTGTAAACAAAACAAAACCCCAAGGTAAATTTCCTCGTCAGGAAAAGTGATGAACCTCAGTTCAATATTTGATGGCTATTATATAGACTTCCTAGGTCTTTTAGTGGTCAGTTTGGAATAAATGAGCCTCAAGCTCCAGTCCCATCTTTCAGGGCACTATGATCACATTTCAAGGGAGTTGTCCCATACCAATAGCTAGTTAGTTGCATCATGATGCTGCCATTTGTCCATTGCCTTCTACCCCAGATTCCATTCCACCTACTGGATCAGTAACCACTCTTTCAACAGTCCTCTTAGGTGTTTGTCTCGTATTTTATTTATTAAATAATAATATATTGTGCAAATTACAGTCATCCTTGGACACCTGTCCAATACAAACTTTACAATAAAGGTTATCATAATGTTTCTAAACATAAAATGTTTTACAGCTTAAAGGGTATGTTACAAACACCCCCTCTTAAGCTCAACATCATCATCGATGTTGCTTATTCATCATCAAGTTCCTTATGGAACAGAACTGGATATGCTGCCCGCATATTACTTTCCAGTTCCCAAGTAGCTTTGTCAGGGCTAAGGTGCTTCCATTGCACCTTTACCTTCCCTATGGTGGGATTCCGAAGCATAATTTCCCTCCAGTCTAGAATATAGTCCAGTTCCACCTGAAAATTTCCTTCGAGTTCCACCTGTTTGTCATTCCAATTCAGCATATGAGTAGCATCGTGCACATACTTCTTTAAAACAGAAACATGAAAAACATTATGGATTTTTAAATTGTATGGCAATGCCAATTGATATGCAACAACTCCTATCCTTGATAGGATTTCAAATGGTCCACAATACCTCATTGCTAATTTAGCACAACTCCCAAGCTTCAAAGAACTTTTCTTGGGATTTACCTTTATGAAAACATGGTCTCCTACCTGAAATTTTCTTTCTGTGCGTTTCAAATCAGCATAGCTTTTCTGCCAATCTTGGGCAACATTTAAGTTACCTTGAACTTGTTTCATAGTTAGCTCCATTTATTTCAATAGATCTGGTCCTAGCATCAATCTATCTACAGGATTATCCCATGAAATTGGAGTGCAACACTTCCTTCCATACAAAATTTCAAATGGACTTAACTTAGCAGATGCTTGATAATTATTGTTGTAGGCAAATTCTGCTAAGTGCAAGTAATCCTCCCATTTAGATGACTGATTTTTAACATATAATCTTAGCATATTTTTTAAAATCTAATTTACTCTTTCTGTTTGACCATCAATTTGTGGGTGGAAAGAAGTTCTGAAATTTAACTTAGTATTTAATCCTTTAAACAGTGTTGTCCAAAAGTTACCAGTAAACTTAGAGTCTCGGTCTGAAATAATTACCTTTGGAATTCCATGCAAGCGAAAAAATTGCTTCATGAAAATATCTGCAATGTTAGAAGCCTTGAAAGTAGTTTTAACAGGAATAAAATGAGCAGCTTTGCTAAGTTTAACAACAACAACCATAATTGAGTCATTCTGCTTCTTATTTTTAAGCAACCTATAATAAAGTCAATGTTTATGATCTCCCACTTCCATTCTGGAATTGATAAGGGCTGCAATAGCCCAACTGGATGTTGATGTTCATCTTTAATAGTCTGACAGTCAAAGCATCTAACTGTATATTCAGTAACTTCACTCTTCATGTTAGGCCAAAAATATTATTTTCTTAACATAGTTATCATTTTCTGATAACCAGGATGTCTTGAATAAGGACTCTTGTGAATTTCATCTAAAATCAACAACTTGACTTTTGAAAAAGTAGGCACATAAATTCTGTTTTTGTAAGTTAAGAAGCCTTTTTCATTAATACTGAAATGTGTTATAACATTTTCAGATGAATTTTCAGCCACTTTATCATGTAATTTTTGGTAATTTTTGTCTTGCTTAATTCCTTCTTCGATCTGATTTTCCAGATCAGTTTTAAAAGTACTGATTGCTGCCACAAAACTTAATCTAGCGTTTCTACTCAACACATCAGCTACCTTATTTTCCTTTCCATTAATGTGATGGATCTCAAAATCGTACTCGCTGAGGAAAGCTAACCACCTAGCTTGCCTTGCGTTAAGATTTGTTTGATCCAAAAGATACTTTAAGCCCTTATTATTAGTCATTAAGATGAATTTTCTATCGATCAAGTGATGGCGCCACATCTTTAAAGCATGTATCACGGCTACCAACTCAAGATCATACATAGTGTAATTCTTTTCATGTATTTTTAACTTTCTTGACTCAAAAGCAATTGCATGACCTTCTTTACTTAAGACCCCTCCAAGTCTTTCATTGCATGCATCAGTGCATACGACGAAATCCTTATTAGGATCTGCAATTTTTAAGACAGGTGCAGTAGTTAACAATTCTTTCAACTTATTAAAACTGTCTTGACACTTTTGATCCCATGTGAATTTCTTCCCTTTCTTCTTCAAAGAAGTGATGGGGTTAGCAATTCTAGAGAACTCTTCGATAAACTTTCTATAATACCCCGTTATTCCCATGAATGACCATACATCCGTTACATCTTTTGGGATAGTCCATTCATTTATTGCTTTTATTTTATCAGGATCAACAGAAATACCATCTTTTGAAATTATATGACCCAAATACTGAATTTTATCTCTATAGAAATCTCACTTATTGAACTTAGCGTAAAGTTGGTGATCTCTAATACTTGTAAAATGATTTTTAGATGTTCATCATGCTCTTTTTTAGTCTTTGAGTAAATCAGGATATCATCAATTAATACCACTACGAACTTATCCAAATATTTATGCAGAACGTTGTTCATTAAACAAATGAACACTGCTGGTGCGTTAGTTAGCCCAAAAGGCATAACTACGAACTCGTAGTGTCCATAACGCATTATGAATGCAGTTTTGAATATATCCTCGTCTTTTATCATGACTTGATGATAACCCGATCTTAGATCAGTTTTAGTGAATATCTCTGCTCCGTGTACTTGATCAAATAGATCATCTATGCGGAGTAAGGGATACCGGTTCTTAATTGTCATTTTATTAAGCTGACGATAGTCAATGCACAAACGCATAGTACCATCCTTCTTTTTAACAAATATTACTGGTGCTCCCCAAGGGGACACACTGGGTCGTATGTAGTTTTTATCTATTAATTCTTTCAGCTGATATTTTAACTCATTTAACTCTAGAATATTCATCCTATAGAGAGCCTTTGAGTTTGGTACCGCACCGGGTACTAACTCAATGGTAAAGTCAAGTTCTCTTTTCGGAGTTAATCCTGGAATTTCTTCCGAAAATACATCAGAAAAATCCCTAAGGATGGGAATATATTCTAGTCTTAACTTGTCTTCTTTAGATGTACATTCATTATTAACAACATTAATAGCAAACAGTTTACAACCTTTTCTAGCAGCTCTCTTTACTTGTAAGGCAGAAATCTGCCTTACTGAAATCTGTCTATGAATTCCTTTCACTGTTTCTAAATTACCTTCATTATTTATACAAGTAAAAGATTTATCATAACAATTCAATATAACTCTATACTGTTCAAGCCAATCCATGCCAATTAATAGATCATATGAACCTAAGGGTAAAACATTCAGATCAACTTGCGTTTTTAGCTTATTTAAAAATACTTCACAATTCTGAACAAAATCTGTAACCTTTCTTTTAGTTCCTGTTGCAAGCTGAACTAACCATGCATTATCAAATTTTTCTGTTTTTAGCTTGCAACGGTTTACTAAAGTAGGTGAAATATAACTTAAATTCGCACCAGGATCTATCAAAATAGAAATAGACTCGTTTTGTATCGTACCTTGAATTTCGACCATGGATGTTTGATGGTCCGCTTGACCGTTCTCCAATGCTGTGTTTATCCTGGGTATTTCTCTTGTGATATCTCCAACTGTAGGTTCTGCTTGCATAGTATGTATGTTGTTGGCTGTCCTCTTGTTGTGTGGGCAATCTGCTCTATTGTGTGGTCCACCACATTCATAGCACTTAATGGGTCCTTTCTGCTCAGCGTACTTGTTGTTATTATTATTGCTATGATTGTTAGGTACATTCCTTGCAGTAGTAGTGTTCTGAGATGAATTATTCCGATAATTATTAGAAACATTTATGTTATTAAAGTTTTTCTTAAAGCCTCCATCATTCTGATTAAAATTCTTCTTTTTATAGTCATACTGATTAGTTTTACTGTTCTTCCAGCCAATTGTTCCTTCTCTTTTTTTGTTTTGGTCAAAACAAAAATTTTCCTTCCTCATGGCTTCTTCCAAAGTGGAAGGATTATCATACTCAATACGATCTTTTATATTAAATGGTAAACAACTATGAAACCTTTGCACTATAGGCTTTTCCTCAACCATGTAAGGTACATATCTCAGCAAGCTAAGAAATTTGCTGCAAATTTCTTTCATGTTCATTGTACCCAACTTTAAGTCGTAAAACTCCTTCGATTTATCCTCAAAATACTGTTCAGACAAGAACTTCTTTTTAAACAAACTTTTAAACATAGTCCAAGTTATTTCTTTTTCTTTTATGCTCTTGATTCTTTTAAGATCCTGCCACCAGATATCTGCCTTTCCGGTCATATTGTAAATAGCCATCTTGGCTTTCAATTGAGAAGAGTAGTCATAAATATTAAAGTACTTTTTCATCCCTGACAGCCAAGTTTCTGCTATCTCACCCTTCTCACTTTCGCCATTAAAAGTAGGTGGCTTAATCTTTTTAAATTCACCAGTAATCTGTTCCTGATGCTTATGTTTTCTCTTTTTAGAGTAGCACTCACTATTGCTGTTGTCATAATTTACATCTTCATTACCTAAATCAGACTTAGAAAATGACTGACTGTTCCTTTTATCGTTTCTTGTTTTCTTATGCTTATGTTGGTGGGACATTATTTCAGAATCAGCTCTAATTTCTAATTTTCTGCCTCTTTCATCACTGTGACAGTTTCCTTTTAAATTCTGCTGTAACTCTTCCTGTGCCTTTAAGATTCGTTCATTTTCTTCTTTAATAGCTTTTAACTCAGATTTTAAATACTGCACAGTGCGTAAAATTTCAAAAGACTGGTTGTTTAAGTCAACGTAAATTCCTTCAGTGTTATTATGATTAATTTGTTCATTATGAGGAGATCTGTCCTCTGCTGATTCCTCTGGTATTTCCATACCTGCAATAAAAAGTAAATCTGTTCTGTACAAAAATGAAATTAAATTGTAAAAGTTAGTAACATAAACTTTCTGATTTATTTTTTTGTTTGCGTGCATGAGCCTCATTCAGGCCTAGAGTTTGAATTTGCGCTCTGATACCACATGTAACATCCCGAAAAATCGTAAAAATTTAAAACTTTTCTACGTGAAAATAAATGCTATTTAATAATGCGGAAATAGAACAATGTACAAAATATCGTCTTGTTGTATTAAATGCCCTGCTGGCTTATTAAGTAATGATTGGCGACAACAGATGTCTGTTTAAGTTTTGATGTTATCCCAAAAATAGTTATGCTGCTGCACATCTCTACTATTGTTGTTTATAAATGTTGATTCCACTGTTTGACTAATATTCTCTTCTTTGATTGATGAACGGGTTCTTCAGATGCCCCGAGGCTTACTTAGCATTCGTGCTAAAGCATGTTGATTTGCACTTGTGACAGATTTACAGGTAAGAGATTAAGTTGCGACAAGTAATCAACAGTTTATCTATGAAGATCTATCATGTTCGTATCGCAGTGTTGTACGCAGATTTATTTTGGTTTTCAGCCAAGTTGACTGTATGTAAACTTCTACCTTCTAATTCCATGGTAATTTGTGGAAGTTCTGCGCACAACGGTTTGTTAACTTGTTTAGGGCCTATAACCTGCAAATGATAGTATTGGTATTGAAATGTTCTTCTTTCGAAATACAATATCATGTGAGTAAGTGTATATCTAATTCCGTTCACCAAGTTTAACCCTGTGGACTGTTTAAAATGTTGTAGGATTGTTATCAAATTCCTTGCAAGTAAAGTTTATTGCCATTTTACTCACTATCGCATGTATGTAATGTGGGTTGTGTACATGGTGTTATCTTATGTGATACTTATGCGATACTATAATTATTCTTGATAACTATTCTACAAATGATATGAATTATATGCAGATTCCAATATCTATATGCAAACATTATGAATTGTTCGCATTATAAAGTTGCGTGACAATACTATACTACCTATTTGATAATATACACATATTGCAATACTATATGATAGTGGAAATCTATGCAAATAATGTGATGCTATGCAAACGCTGTGTTTCTATATAACCTTAGCGCGGAACTACCCTAACTTTATAAACATTATAGTGACAGGGTTTGGATATGATCTTACCAATGCAATATCTATTGTGATGAATGTTATGATTTGATTGTTAATATGTCACAGGTTGGCAATTAATAATGTTGTCCTGAGCATTGAATATATACAACCGCTGGGTGGGGAATTTCCATTGTGGATGGCATAGCGAGCCTTGTTCACGTGTCATAACCGTGACAATGTCCAACCTTGTGCTGATGTGTAGACCTGCTGGTTTGAATTTTTACTAGCTGGCTCTTTTGTGGCTCTTACGTGGTAGTGATAATGATGCTTCATTAAATGAGTTAGGGTGCTCGGTGTTGGTGAAATCTGTCCTGGAATCTCCACCGTCGATTGATGAGGAAATCAATGGACAAGAGTAAACCCTACCACCACTACGATATTGTGTTTAATGAATACTATTTTCTCTTGGCATTCGAGGTTATTGTTTTTGAGTTTGGCCAACAAGCTGAGCGTTCGTAGGTCTTTCTATTGAGTGTTTTTGAACTGTGAGGCCTGGGTTTTGAACCCGTGACCAACGAAGGTTATAGAACAGAACTTCTCCAGGTTCGGTGATGAATGTTTTGGGTGTGGCTCGATCCATGGACCTGTTGAGAGTCTTTCTGGGTTTAAAGGATTGTTAGGTTTTCGTCTTAGGTTGTACTGGTTTTGATACTAAATAATTGTTTAGAAGTATAGTTTATAGCGCTGTGTTGCTTCCTTCCATGAACAGTATCTTATGATGAAAGGATTTTGTCTCTGTCGGGTGTTTACTCCTGTTACGAACCATGATTTTCAAAGTTAATGTATTTAGAAACTAACGCTGTAACTTTCATGCACGAGTACTACAGTTGACTGAATTCGTTATCGTAATATTTTCTGTCAAGTTTATTGCTTTTAACCACATATATACTATTGTTGCAGGTGTAGTATGCAAGAGTCACTCCAATTTGGTGTTTGGAGGTTGGCGATAGCTTCACCATCTGGTAAGCCTCGGAGGTTTCCTTGAATCTCTGTGTGAATGAGGAGGATGGCCATCATGTATGATTACTCTGTGTAAAAATGTTTAAGCTCAAAGATGTTTTGTACTCTGTCGAGATAGGGTTTGTAAACTTTGTTTTTAAAGGAAGATAAGGAGGATAAAACCTCGACCCACATGACAAAACCGTAGTGATTTGTGAAATGTAATTCCTACTAGTTAAGTTTCGAGCTTTGTCACGTTTATAACTGAGAAGAAAGGTTTACAATTTTCAGTTGCTTTAGCTATTTGGTTTCATCATTTTGGGATTGACCCATGATCTTATTTTGTAGCTCATCGATGGTATGAGAATAAGAAATGTTTTTGGCAACCTTGTGTTTATTTTGGTTATCGACCGATGAGTGAATATTTTTATGAAACTGTAATATGACTTTGTTTCTAAAAGAACAATGGATAAATGTAATTGTTGACAAGGCTTACAGCCTGTATATGCTTCGTTTTGTTTCTAAAGCTGTTGCTGTGTCTTAAACGAATAGGGAAGTGTTTCCTGTGCTAGGGTTTAGCCCTTAATTTGGAAATAAAAGGCTTTTACTAAGCTCTGAGATGAGCTCTCGGCATAAACCTGTGTTCATTAATTTTTTTGTAAAACCTCCTGTGGTTGTTTTTGTTAACTCAATCCTAACGAGTCGATCTACAGGCATGTTTATGGTGTAAACGATTTTGTCTTTAGTCTTGTTATAATAACGATAGTCAAGCTTGCCTATCTTGATACTTCTGTCTGAAATGGTTGTCTAACGATTAAAAGAAAAGAACATCAGAATGTTATTCAAACTGATAATGTTAACCAGGTTTTCTATTATGAATTGTTGAGATTAATACTTGATCCTATTTACATGATACTGCTTTTGTAAGTATAAAGAAATAAAGTTAAACCTGTTGTAGAAATGAAAATGTTTACTATATGCTAGTGAATAATAACTCTATTAGGGTTTTGATAGAAATAACAAATAACTGGATTTTCACTGTGGAAATGGGATTTAAATAAATGTATGAAAGTGAATATGAACATGGAAAATTACATGATGTCTGTAGAAGAATATCATTCTTCTATATTTTGAAATTTAATCTTTATCTATCCTAGTTAAACAAAAACATCTTAACTGTTGAGTATAGATAAATAAATCCTATACTGTTAGAATAGAATATAATTACTTGAAAACAATGACATTTATAAACAGAATTATTGTATATAAACTATGAATACTGCTAAATAAGAATAATTAATAATTAGAATACTGAAATATAAATACAAAAATTTAATAGGAAGTAGAAACTTTGAGGAATTAAAATAAATTAAATCTTCGCATTCACTTGGAAATTTGCCTATCAGACCTATCTATTTTTAATCTATTTCTGTACTAGAGTACGATGCTGTTCCTTTTTGCAATGGGAAAAATATAGAAACCATTCTATTCAATCATTTCACATTTATGCAGAATTACTAACTTATACGGGAAAATGAAATAACTTATAAATTAAATAGTGAAAGTTTAATAAACAATAGAACTGTAATATGCAAAATAGATAACAGAAATTAAAAATAAAACAGATAAGACAATAGAAACTACAACTAACAATAGGATGGCAAACACCCAAGGAGGCCTGTTCCTCCGAACCTGCTTCAGAAGAAGCAGCTCAACTGCTGACTTCTAATGAACCCTCGAGCCTGCTTACTGATCCAGTAAGTGGGTGGAATCTGTGTACAAGAAAGGCACTCAAAAATACCTTCTCCACTCGGTATCAACCTGCTGAAACAAATGCCTTCTCCACTCAACATCAAACTCTTAAAATCAATAAGAGTTTGACAGACTCACAACATTATCAACAACAGCATATCCCCTCATCAAATCTCTTGGGTGCAAACACAGCAAAACCCTAAGGTAAATTTCCTCGTCAGGAAAAGTGATGAACCTCAGTTCAATATTTGATGGCTATTATATAGATTGCCTAGGTATTTTAGTGGTCAGTTTGGAATAAATGAGACTCAAGCTCTAGTCCCATCTTTCAGGGCACTATGACCACATTTCAAGGGAGTTGTGCCATACCAATAGCTAGTTAGTTGCATCATGATGCTGCCATTTGTCCATTGCCTTCTACCCTATATTCCATTCCACCTAGTGGATCAGTAACCACTCTTTCAACAATCCTCTTAGGTGTTTTTCTCCTATTTTATTTATTAAATAATAATATATTGTGCAAATTACCGTCATCCTTGGACACCTGTCCAATACAAACTTTACAATAAAAGTTATCATAATGTTTCTAAACATAAAATGTTTTCTAGCTTAAAGGGTATGTTACAAATGCCGATCAATTTGGTTCTTCCTATGGAGGTGCCCCCTACGTGGGTACATATGGAGTGACAATGTGATGGAGGATGTTTCCTAATGATTAGGAGGGGGTCTTTCAACCACAAGGTGTGTGAGATGAATGGTATCTAATGCATCCCTAAATCGAGGGAGTGTAGGACAGTGATGTGTGTAAGCCCAAACTGAGAGAATATTGTGCATGCATGGTTGGTGCACAATGACCTAGTCTTTGTCTTAGTATTGGGGGTAGCTAACGCGGATGGCATGTCCCCTTCTAAAGCGTTTGGTGCATGGGTTACACTAATCAATTTGTTAGTGAATTCCTAAGCTCCGACAAGGTGGGGCACAAGTTAGTGGCATGTCCTTATTACTCACATAGGGAACAAGGTGGGATGATGTGAGGTGTGGGTGTAGAACTTGGTGCTATAGGGGATTTCAAATTGGGTTTCTTTATGCCCCCAACATTAGGCTTAGTGAAAACCAGTGGTGGTTGCACAATACGCGGTGTTGCTTCCATAGGAGGTTCAGATGGTTGTGTACTTGAGGGTGCTACCGGGATGAACTCATAATGGGCTATCGGCTTGGAATCCATTTTTGGGTAAGGTGGTTTAAGGCACCACATATGTATTGCCAAAGTGAGCCTAGGCATCATGATTCGAGCCATTACTGGGTTTCTTATATTCATGTGGAGGGGTAACAAGAAAGGGATTTGGAAAATAGATGGCACCAATGGGTTCAAGGTCTGATCGATGCCATGACTAGTAGGAGGTACTGATGTTGATGTTGAGGGGGATTGTGACTTATATTTAGAGGTGAAGATAGTGCACATGAGATCGTCTGTATATGCAGGGATTTCAGGTGGAGAACCCAAGTATGCCCCCATCAAGTCAGAATCTTTGTAAATGCTCGAACACATATCAACATGCTGGGGGGAGTTGGCCAACCCTATAGTAGGTAGGAAATTATATGGTTTTGTGTTGGTGTGTGGGTCATAGTAATTGAGTTGGTCAAGGGTGACTATCTTCCCATTATGAGGGAACATCATGATGCGAAAAAGTGATGAGTCTACCGCCTTCATGGTGTACATGTAACTACGTCCCAAAAAAATGTTGTAGTCGAGTTGCACATCAACTACTACAATATATAAAACTACCATCCCCCTAGCTTAATGGGAACAATGTGGTACAAACCCAAAGGTTTCAATGGCCTCCCATAATAAGTGCAAAGAGAAATAGATAAGGGTACCAAGTTTGGTGAAACCAAACGTTTCCAGACATGAGTGGACATCAAACAAGTCAACACTCCTTCATCAATGCAAATGATCATGTTCTTGATTGTAACGAGGATCTAAAAAGAGACTGATAATGGTAGTCGCGGTTCACCTTTGTTGACATCAAAGTTCATAAGATGCGAATCAGAAGGATCAACGATGCCTAACGCGTTAAACAATTCCTTCATTTTGGAAGGGAAAGACTGAAGAAATTATAATCATGTCGATATGGCAAGAGGAGATTGGGCCAAAGCATCTATGATACTATAGTTATGGGTAGCTTTCATGTGAGGATTATGGGTAGTTCATTTAAGTAGTGCTTTTGGGACCCAAGGAATCTTATCACCATTTTGGATAGGTATTTGCAAATCCCCTTTAGAGGTAGTGGGTACATTTTCCCCTTGCGAGGATTTAGGCATGCCATATCCTTTGGCGCAGGTCTGGAGGTTGACCTCTGTTGTGTTCATGTAAATATTTTGAAAGGTGTCGTCACATGGGGGGAACATATATGGTTGTTGAGTAACCACCGTTTTATTGGAAAAGGGTTGTTGCAACACAACTTGGTGGGATTGTGATGCATTAGGTGCTTGAGGAGGGTTGGTTGTAGCCTTCTTCTTTTCCTCAATCATTTGTTGAAACTCGGGTATCAATGGGTAATGGTGCATGTATTTCCCATATTCTATAATGACCCTTTTTCAAAATTTTATTAAAATGCCAATTTTTCCACTTTTTCCCCAATTTTGACCTATGACTAGTTTTATTGTTTTGACCTCCAAATCAACCCAAATGCTCCCAAATCTTCTGTAGGAGTGTATGAATGGTATTTATACTTGAATATTAGGTTCAGGGATGTTTTATGGCCCTCCAAATACTGCTGCAAACTTGATTTGTATTCTGATCAATATAGGTAATTTTGACTAGTAATTTGTGCATCAAATACCCCCGGGGTAACACTGCAAATGGCCTTCCAAATGCCTCCAAACTCCCACGAATTTATGAACAGAGGTATGTAATGTGTTAAGTATGTGATTAAGATCTCATATGCACCATTAATTGATTTTTACTACTGTTCTAACTCTCTCACATTCAACAGCAAAAACCCCCAATTCAACCCTTGGGGAAATGACACTATTTCACCTCTCAATACAAACAAACTGAGTAAAAATTCTTCAAATGCTCAAGTACAGTACATGAAACTTGTAGAATATATCCATGGTAGTATATTAATCACAAATATACGAGAGAATCATCCATCCATTCGAAATAATCAACCTTATAGTGTCATACATCAAAGCATTGGGGAAACAGACATTGTTTGCTCATTAATCAATAATTTTGGATACACTCAATGGGTATTTAGACCTGAGAGTTGTTGAATATGAATAACAGAGGATATGAATCTATTACAATCAGAATAAATATCATATGAAGCTCTCCCAATGAGTGCAAGATCTCACCCAAAGCGCAATCCCTTAAGGAGCCCGAATATGCCTTCAAAATTGGAAATGGTGGAGAGAAAGTGCTACACTAAACCAAACCATGAAACTTCCTGTAGCTGCTACCTGCAAATAAAACTCCATTAAAGCACCATGAAAGACCTGAGTGTCCTCTCCAAACACCAACTTGGATGGGAATCTTTCACCCTCGAAATTGGCTAAGGCAAGAAACTAGTCATCCACTAGTTCTCTCTTCACAAATGCAATTTTTCTCAAATCATCAAAATCCATTCTCATACTTGATTTCTACATTTTATAACCAACATTAGCCTTCAAGGGGTCGAAATCCTCTCAATAGATTCAATAATTTTCCATTTAAAAAATATTCCTCATTTGCCACTTGTCTCCTAGTTCCAACCTTCCATCTTCTCCCAAATTCGAATTTGAGTCTCTTTAGATTCCTCCAAATCCATGAGCGCCTTCGTTGAGCCTATTTTTGGGGCTGACATGTCATAATGGTCAGGTGTAAGAAGTTAGGTCTGAATTTTGTCATAAATGTCATAGATGCTTCATTATTGTTGTCATAAAACTTGGGAATCTAGCCCAAGTGGCCAGTAGTCTCCAATTTGACTCTTCCTCTCCCATGGAGGTTACTATTCCATCCCATTTCGACCTAAGATGCTCAATGCCATGTGTTATGACTTACCAACTCACCCAAGAGTGTTCACCTTCCCATGAATTCGAATTGGCAAGAGAGAGTTGCCATGTGTCATTGAAAAATCAAGCTAGTGTGGGTCCCACCACCTCCATATGTCTCCAAAACCACTTGCCACCTAGAATTTCTCTTGAATTTATTTATTCATCATATTTATTAAATGCTTGAACCCTTATAATGTCTAAATATCATTTATTAGCTTCCTTATTACTATCCCACATGTGCCCATCCAACCTAGGAAACTAGTAGGATTGATGGGATTGTCTTACTATGCACTTATTTGAATGGGGACATTACAGTCCTCCCCACGCAAGATTGCTTGTCCTCACTCAATTTAAAATTTGGATGCTGTAAAATCTTCTCCTCTTCCCATGTGGCATCTTCATTTGGTAAGTCCTTCCATTGCACTAAATATTCTTTGATGATTCTACTTCTCAACCTTCTTTCCCGTGTCTTCAAAATCTTTTCCAGAACAAGTGTGAGCTAACCTTCATCATCCAAAGGAGGAAGTATTTATGAAGTGATGATTTGCTGACAAAGAGATTTCTTAAGACAAGAAACATGAAATACATTGTGGATTTTACTCCCTTCCGGAAGTTCTAGTTCATAAGCTACTTCTCCAACCTTCCGCACTACCTTGTATGGCCCATAGTACCTTGGTTTTAATTTTTCTGCTCCATTCTTTTTGAGAGATGTTTGTTTATAGGGATGCAACCTTAAATATACTAAATCATTGACTTGAAAGGTTCTCTCTTCTCTATGTCTATCAGCATATTTTTTTTGTTGATTTTGAGCAACCTGCAAATTGTCTTTCAAGAGCTTTAAAATTTCTTAGCTCTCTTCCACCCAATCTTTAGCCTTTGGGGCTCTACTATCACCAAATATAATGTCAGAAAATGTAAGTGCATCATAACCATATAATTCTTTGAAAGGAGACATTCCTATTGACATATGATAAGTGGTGTTGTAGCAAAACTCACCCAAGTGTAGCCATTTTGCCCATGCTTTTTGCTGCCCTCCCACATAGTTTCTTAGGTATCCTTCCAACCATTGGTTTACCCTCTCTATTTGTCCATCAGTTTTTGGATGATAGCTGGTACTTGGAGTCAATTGAGTGCCTACCAATCTAAAAATTTCTTTCCAAAAAGCACCCATGAATCTACTATCTCTATCACTGACAATGCTCTTGGGAAGACCATGCAATCTGAAGATTTCTTTGAAAAAAATATCAGCCACTTGTGCAGCACTAAAAGATGATGTAACAGCAAAAAAATGAGCAAATTTTGTCAACCTATCAACTACCACATAGATACAATCCTTACCCAAGGATTTAGGCAATCCGGTGTTGAAATCCATGGAAATACTGTCCCATTTTTGCTCCGGAATGGGCAATGGTTGTAATAGGCCGGCTGGACATGTAAGTTCTGATTTGTTTTGTTGACATGCTTTACATTCATTCACATACTTTTGAACATCTTCCTTCAGCCCCTTCCAAAAAAATCTTTGCCTCAACTGTCCATAAGTTTTGAAGATCCCCGGATGGCCCGCTAGTGGGGAATCATGTGCTTCTTGCAAAATTCGGTACTTGAGCTTGGAGTTATGAACTAAATAAATTATTCCCTTATAATATATCAGATCATTCAAAATCCTATAATTATCATCCCCTTTGATTCCATCCAACACATCACAAGCAAATTTGTCTTTGGCATATTCAACTAGTAGCATGTTTTTCCAATCCTTGGCAATATCCATGAGAGAAAAAGAAGGCCTTCTTGACAAAGCATCTGCTACTATATTATTCTTTCCTTTGACATATTCAATATCAAAATCATAAGATTGAATCTTTCTTACCCACTTTTGTTGCCTTTCATTTAGATCTTTTTGGGTGAGAAAGTGTCTTAGACTATTGTGGTCAATTTTCACCACAAACTTGCTGCCCACCAAGTATTGTCTGAATTTGGCCAATGCATGCATAATGGCCAGCATTTCTTTATCATAGATGGAGTAAATTTTTTCATGAGGATGCAACTTTCTGCTCTCAAAGGCTATGGGGTGTTGGCCTTGATTTAGGACAACCCCTATTCCTCCACCTGAAGCATCACATTCCATAACAAAAGGTTTAGTAAAATCAGGAAGTGCAAGTATGGGACAACTAATCATTACCTCTTTCATTTTTTGGAAGGCCTTTTCAACCTCTTCATCCCACTTGAAAGCATCCTTCTTAGTCAAATCAGTGAGTGGAGAAGTCAACTTGGAGAACCCTTTCACAAATTTTCTGTAGTAGGTGCATATGCCAATAAAGCCTTTGAATTCGGTAATATTTTTTGGTGATGGCCGTTCCAAGATAGCCCTGATTTTTTCCATGTGTACCTTCACTCCTTCTTGCCCAATAATGTGCCCAAGATATAGTAGTTCTTTCATTCCAAATTCACATTTTGATAATTTAGCAAATAAGGACTCTTCTTGCAAGATTTTCAACACAATCTCTAACTGCTACAAATGCTCTTCCCATGTTTTACTGTAAATGAGAATATCATCAAAGAAAACCAAAACAAACCTTCTTAGTTGCTTGCAAAATATCCTATTCATACATGCTTGAAAGGTGGCTGGAGCATTGGTTAACCCAAAAGGCATGACAAGAAATTCAAAGTGCCCAAAATGACATCGAAAAGCGGTCTTTTGCACATCTTCATTCTTCATTCGAATTTGGTGATACCATGATCTAAGGTCAATTTTTGAGAAATATTTGGCCCCATGCAGCTCATCCATGAGCTCATCAATCCTAGGAATAGGATACCTATTCTTTATATTATTTTTGTTCAAGGCTCTAAAATCTATGCACATTCTCAATGTTCCATCTTTTTTCTTCACTAGCACTACTGAAGAAGCATAAGGGCTAGAGCTTGGTCCAATGAGTCCCAACTCTAGGAGTTCTTGGATAGCTTTTTCAATCTCATCTCTAAACCTTTTAGGATGTCTATAAGGTGGTAACTGAATGGGTGAAGTACCCTCCTCCAAAACAATACTGTGCTCAACCCCCCTATCCGGTGGCCTACCATGTGGAAGGTCTCTAAAAACCTTTTCATATTTTTGAAAAAGTCTCTCTATCTCCTTTGGGTGTTTGACAATATTTATAGTTGGCTTGGGAGATGTAATATGACATTCAGCAGCCCATTCTATATCCCCATGCCTCAATATAGATCTCATGCTATTGCAAGTCACTACTTGATTTGGATAAGTGTGTTGCCCTCTCACAACTCTTTGTACTCCTTTTGAATCTTGGAATTTCATTTCGGGAATTTGATAATTTACTGTATGCTCTCCTATTGAATACAATCATTGCACTCCCAAAACCACATTAGTATCAGCAACATCAACCACATAAAAACTATCAACAAAAGTATAGTTACCTACGGTGACTTGCAGCTTTGGAACCCATGTTTTGCATTGCATTATGTTGTGACCGGGAATGACAACTGTGAAGCCATCAAATGGTTCAATAGGTATCTTTATTTTCTCTACCATCTCTGCATCAATGAAGTTATGAGTGGCTCCTCCATCTACCAAAACTGAAGTTCTTTGTCCTTGTACCACACCTTTGCATCGAATAGTATGATAGCGAGGTACTGCTGAAAGCACTGCCATTCTTGCTTTGTCCGGTGAAGGCTGATTTTCTTCTTGTCTTTCCTCTTCTACTGCTATCTCATATGCCTCTTCTTGATCTGAAATATGTCCATCTTTATCCATGCCCCCATCATACCCCTCATTATCAGAAAATACTTCTATGTATTGAGCCTTTCCTTTGGTACATTTGTGCCCCGGTGTCCATGGTTGGAAGCATGTGAAGCATAGTTTCTTTTTTCTAATTTCATCCCTGTTTAGTCCCTCTTTTTTATTCCTCTCAAATGACTCTCTTTTCCAAGGTTTCTTATCATATCCATCCCTTTGCCAAGGTTTCTTTTCAAATTTATAGCTAGGCTTAGGAGGAAATCTCGTTCTAGGAAGCACATTTTGGAGATCCCTAGTCAAGCTCATTGCATATTTTAATGTAGTTGGCTTGTGGGCTTTGACCAAACCTCTTAAAGGTTCATCCAAACCTTTAGCGAACAGCAATACTAATCTTCCCATAGATACATCAGCCACCTTGATTGATAATTTTTGAAATTCCATCATATATTCAGTAGGGGACCCAGTTTGCTTCAATTGAGCTAGTTCTTTGAAAGGCAATTCTGGATCTTTTTGTTCAAATCTTTCTAGTACCCTGTCAACAAATTCTCCATATGTTTTAACCTGATTATGACCCAAGGTTTTCAGCCCATGAAACCACCATTCATTGGCATCTCCTTCCAAATGCAAAATGGCCATTTTTAATGCATCCTCTTCCAACATAGGATTCAGCTGAAAATATACATCCAATTTTTGCACCCAAGTGTTAGCAGAATTTTGAGAAGAACCATCAAAAGTAGGAAGTGACATTTTTCCAATAGCACTATTTAATTCTTTGTTTTGGAATGGAATCCTATTGTCTCCCTTCCTATTAATCTTTTTCATAGCATCAATGTAGTCACTGAGTGGTACACCTCTTTTACACTCTTCATTCGAATCATTCCAATCATTTACTAGTTTCTTGTAATCCAATTCAAGATTGGGCTCTTCTTTGGGTGTGAGAAATTTAGGTGCAGTAGGCCTTTGTGTGCTTTGAAATTCATCAAGTCTATTATGAGGTCCTGTACTTGAGAAAATATGCTCATTCCCTTTCATCTTTTCCCCTGAGTGTGAACCACTATTATATCCTATTATCCCTTTGCTTTGAAGTTGGCTAATCAACAATTCGAATCCTTGCAACAATTTATCACCTATCCTATCCATGTTTGCTGAAATTTTAGATAAACATGGATCTAAGGTAGCAATAAGTTCCTCCTTATGTTTTAATTTGTCATCCTCCTCTCTACCCATGGTTTCAGCGAAAGACTCCTCTTCTTCAACAAAAACCTCTTCAACTACTGGTTCAAAGGGTGGTGGATTATTCTTTTGAATTCTTGTTAAGACCATCAGGTGCCAAGAACATGCTCTGATACCACTTGTAATGACCCTTTTTCAAAATTTTATTAAAATGCCAATTTTTCCACTTTTTCCCCAATTTCGACCTTTGACTAGTTTTACTGTTTTGACCTCCAAATCAACCCAAATGCTCCCAAATCTTCTGTAGGAGTGCATGAATGGTATTTATACTTGAATATTAGGTTTAGGGATATTTTATGGCCCTCCAAATACTTTTGCAAACTTGATTTGTATTCTGATCAATATAGGTAATTTTGACTAGTAATTTGTGCATCAAATACCCCCGGGGTAACACTGCAAATGGCCTTCCAAATGCCTCCAAACTCCCACGAATTTATAAAAAGAGGTATGTAATGTGTTAAATATGTGATTAAGGTCTCATATGCACCATTAATTGATTTTTACTACTGTTCTAACTCTCTCACATTCAACAGCAAAAACCCCCAATTCAACCCTTGGGGAAATGGCATTATTTCACCTCTCAATACAAACAAACTGAGTAAAAATGCTTCAAATGCTCATGTACAGTACATGAAACTTGTATAATATATCCATGGTAGTATATTAGTCACAAATATATTAGAGAATCATCCATCCATTCGAAATAATCAACCTTATAGTGTCATACATCAAAGCATTGGGGAAACAGACATTGTTTGCTCATTAATCAATAATTTTGCATACATTCAATGGGTAATTCGACCTGAGAGTTTTTGAATATGAAGAAAATAGGATATTAATCTATTAAAATCAGAAGAAATATTATATGAATCTCTCCCAATGAGTGCAAGATCTCACCCAAAGCGCAATCCCTTAAGGAGCCCGAATATGCCTTCAAAATTGGAAATGGTGGAGAGAAAGTGCTGCACTAAACCAAACCATGAAACTTCCTGTAGCTGATACTTGAAAATAAAACTCCATTAAAGCACCATGAAAGACCTGAGTGGCCTCTCCAAACACCAACTTGGATGGGAATCTTTCACCCTCGAAATTGGCTAAGGCAAGAAACTAGTCATCCACTAGTTCTCTCTTCACAAATGCAATTTTTCTCAAATCATCAAAATCCATTCTCATACTTGATTTCTACATTTTATAACCAACATTAGACTTCAAGGGGTCGAAATCCTCTCAATAGATTCAATAATTTTTCATTTAGAAAATATTCCTCATTTGCCACTTGTCTCCTAGTTCCAACCTTCCATCTTCTCCCAAATTCGAATTTGAGTCTCTTTAGATTCCTCCAACTCCATGAGAGCCTTCCTTGAGCCTATTTTTGGGGCTGACATGTCATAATGGTAAGGTGTAAGAAGTCAGGTCTGAATTTTGTCATAAATGTCATAGATGCTTCATTATTGTTGTCATAAAACTAGGGAATCTAGCCCAAGTGTCCACTAGTCTCCAATTTGACTCTTCCTCTTCCATGGAGGTTACTATTCCATCCCATTTCGACCTAAGATGCTCAATGCCATGTGTTATGACTTACCAACTCACCCAAGAGTGTTCACCTTCCCATGAATTCGAATTGGCAAGAGAGAGCTGCCATGTGTCATTGAAAAATCAAGCTAGTGTGGGTCCCACCACCTCCATATGTCTCCAAAACCACTTGCCACCTAGAATTTCTCTTGAATTTATTTATTCATCATATTTATTAAATGCTTGAACCCTTCTAATGTCTAAATATCATTTATTAGCTTCCTTATTACCATCCCACATGTGCCCATCCAACCTAGGAAACTAGTAGGATTGATGGGATTGTCTTACTATGCACTTATTTGAATGGGGACAGTACATATTCTCCACACATGGAGAAAGGATAATTGGTCATAAGGTTGGAATTCTTTCCTTATTTGGGGGGGGGGTTCCCCTTGTTTTGTTTACCCACATTCTAGTTTTGTTGGGGAGGGGGATTTCCCCCTTGTACTTGCTACTAGTTTTTCCTATTCTTTCCTTTATTCTTCCCTTGATTTTGAGGATTCATGGGATTAGCCCTGTTTAGATGCTCAAATATCTGAGGAGCACCAAAGGTGAAATGACATAATGACATGGTTTGCTGGGCCATCTCCCTACTTCCATTCAAATTTTGGAATACTTGAGGGAAGCTTAGGGGCATATCTGGCCAAGTTGGATCTTTCTAAATGGTACCATTAATTAGTTTATCCATTTCGGGGAGATTCAAGATATGAAAGGAAGGTTTGTATTAGGGTTTGGTCCTGCCATAGTGCTATGCATGTTTCCCCCTCTAGGAGGTGAGGGTGGCGGTAATGGAAATATCCTCTCTCCCGAAGGGGGAGATGATGGGGGATTATCCCCTCCAAAAGGTGGATATGAAGTACCACCTCATCCACGAGGTGGAGAGGTAAACGGATTTGTATAATCTCCAAGATGTGGAGAAGTTGGAGATTCAAGCAAGGCATGTCCTTATTGAGATGATACTAAAAATGTAGCCTACGAATGTCCCCATCTAGAGTATCTCCCTCATGAACCATGAGGAGTGTAGGGGAAAACACCTGTTTGGAGAGGAGAAAGTCCTTTTAGTTTGAGAGACTGCTTTAGATTTCTTTGTTTCGCTATGGTGGTGGTCTATGTGATCAAGTGAGAAAGATGATAAAGAGGTATAAATGCAAATGAAGAAATGCAAAAATATTTCAACCATGATAGATGCAATATGGTGCAAAGTGAGTGATAGGTGCTTGAGTCTTTGTGCAAGTAGTCCATAAGTTGTTTTTTTAATTACAAGTTAGGTGATATTGTAAATAAAAAGAAAATAAATGTGAATTCCCTACAAGACACAATGTCCTTTCATATCAAAAGTCATTGGGCCTTCCAATATCCCACCTTCCGACAGAGATGAAATCCATTGACAATGGATAGTGAAGGTATAATAGAGTCAATTATCAAGTAATGATGTTGGGGATATGTTCTTAAAGGGATGGAAACATTTCCAACAAATAACAAGATCTGACATAGGATTTAATTGCACTCACAATTGCTCCCTGGTGATATCCTAGGTTTTGGCCACTAAGAGACCTATGTCAAGTGTGGGTAAGTGGTTCTTCCTAGGCAATAAAGTGTTGTCTCCACAAAAATATGAGTTACTCTTTTTGTCAAGCATATACAACTATACCTTGGCTTTCACATCCTTGGGCATCATGCCTTCTTATCCAGGTTGTCTATTGGCACTTGCTGATAGTAGGATTTAAAGTACCCTATAAGTCAATAGTGTTATGTTTCAATAATATAGAAGATTGGTGGGAATTATTTGGATGCATAGCCTAGTCAATCCTAAACTAACTAAAATGTTATTTTGTGACCTCCTGTGGACGATTTTAGTTGGTTTGAAAATTACAAGTGCAATGTTGGTTTTAAGAGGTCCAAATTTGATTAAGGAGTGTGAGAGAGGTATTTCAAACTTTCATATCATTATGAACCATCCAAATCACTTAGAGTGCAAGATAGAGAGCATACTATATGTGAAAGAGTCTTTGGGTCTCTCAGTGTGTTCTTAAGTGGAAATCACATATATGTTTGGAAAGCAAATGGAAATGAAATTTGCAACTAAATAAAAGAGCCTAAAGTAAAGATACATGGGAATCCACTATATTTCAACTCTAAGCAAATAACAACCACACAAGATGCTTTAATGAAGTAAATGTGTGCAAAGGAGGTATTTTAAACCTATCACCCTTTTTTGATTTTCCAATATCACTAGGAGTGCAAGGAAAATAGCATACTTCAAGTCCTTTGATTGTGTGGAGAAAGTGAACTAAACTATCTTGCATAAAGCAATAAGCAATAAGCACAATATTTATAACTAGAGGTAGTTTGTAATACCCCATTTTGACCCTTAGGACATATTTGGCTTTCAATGTAAATATTGTATACATGCGATGCATGTTTTCCTGGTGTGGAGCTCAAGGCCATGGCCCTGCTAGTGGATGATTGGTTTTGATGTAAAAGGCAAGTAGTAGATATTTTGTTATCCATGTGTTATTAAGCCATGGGACATTGTAAATGATGTAAATATTAACATTGCTATAAAATACCAAAGAAACTGGCTATGGAGGAAACTAATAAGAGGGGGCCATGTGTATCCACTAGGGAGAGGTGAAGGGGTTGTGGGATTGGACCATAGACTTACAAATGTCACCTTTAGAACCCCATTGACCTTCCTTGCTGACATTTAATGTTGCTGCAAGAAGTGGTTGAAGAAAATGTGCATGAAGTCAATGGAGTGTGGGCAATCCTGAAATTTCGATGGCAGGGTATGGGACTCTGTATGCCTTGTCCCACAAGTCACTCTACCCCTGGGAATTCGTATTCCATGATCCCCATTCTGTTACGCATATGCAACTGGATTTTTGGACGCAGAACAGGGAGTCGAGCAGTGAAGAGGAGAGGAAAATCGTGATTCTGAGAAACCCCAAATTTTGAATGCCGAAATTGCCCAGAAATTCATGTGGGAGATTCAATTCAGTAGGGGATTCGTCATCTTGAACCCTAGGGAATATTTGAAGCATGTGAGATGCTCAAAAACCCATGTGAGATGCTCAAAAACCCATGAGCTAACCCTGTGTTGATGGTCGAGAACCCAGCTATAGGATATAGTTGTTTTGGCCATAGAAGTTGAAAAAACCCAAGCGAGAGTGACAAATGGTATCAGAGAATATTAGGACAGAAGGTAGGGTTGCTTGATAAACCTAGTGAAGTCTAGAGTCTCAAGGATCCAGAAGCTTGGACCTTTCTATGCCCACCCTAAATAGCACTGTAGGGAAGGTATGGCCTGAGGGACTATGTAGTAGTGAAGGGATTACTTCCTTATGTTGGGTGTGGTAGGTATTGTGGGTGCCAATACTGTCTGAGTGTGAATTGATTAGCTCTGTGGTTGAGCTCACTAGCTTAGCATCCTCCTCTATTGTTCCTTAAATGCTTGATAAACCCATTTGTGTGTTTCCTTAGCATGTTTGTTGTGTGAAGCCACGACTGTGAGTGAGCCTGTTTATGCCTCCTTAGTGGATACACAGCCCAGCTCAAGGAGGGTCTCTCATCTGAAATAATATAAGCTAGACAGATACCTATGGTTGGTTGGAACGTTGCTCTCACATAGCTAGTTGCTTAGACAGTTCATCTTCTAAGATAAGTGCTTTCTGCGGTTTTGAATGATACTATTTACTGTGTTGTGTTCATTTATTATTTCAAGTCATTTGAATGAAATGAGCATATGGAATTAACCAATAGGAAGTCTGTGTATAATCCTGAACATGAGGCTAGTGCATTGGTTGTTTGTTTCATCATTTTTCTTATGTTAAGTATGTTGTTATGCTGTTAATCGTGTATGTTGTAGATACATTCATTAACTAGATTTAATTTCACTATGTATGTCTACTATGCATTGCACACATTTATAGCAGGTTTGCACTTCATCAAATGATCTTGGGGGATGAATTAGACTCCCACTGTTGTGTTCATGGTCCCTCTATGGGTCATAGGAAGGGAAGGGCCATGAAATAGTAGTGTAAGAGCTCCTTGTAGGGAGGAAAAGAGACATTGATAAGGCTTGGGGCCACATTTTGGGTTGGAAGGAGGACAGGATTAGAGTTCTCAGATGAGGATGAATATCATGCAGTTGCATAGATCTCACTGAGATATTTCCAACGGTATCGAGTTTTCCCAAAATGGACTTGGGATGAGAAATTTATGGGCCAAAGAAGTTGTGCAGTTGGGCTTCTGACTTTCTGAACCCGCAATGTGGATTGCGGATTGCAAAAGTCCGAAGGGTGATTCTATGGAGTTATGCGTGGTGGTTCTGACTTCCAAATCCCACAACGCAGATTGTGGAAGTCGGAAGAATAAATTTTATAGATTTGTGACATGGTGGTTCCGACTTCCAACTTCTGCAAGGAGGATTGCGGATTGCAGAAGTCAGAGAGGTAATTTTCCAGATTGGTGAATTTGGTGTTCCGAATTTTCGAATACCGCATTGCGGAAGTGAGGGAGATTTTCTTCGACATTGGGTAATTGGACTTCTGACTTTCGATTTGTGGATTGCAGAATTGCGGACCGAATCCATTGAGGTTGTGTTAAAAGAGTAGAGTTGCGGATAAGTTTTGAAAAAAAAATTAACAGGTTGTTCTCCAATCACTCTAAAGGACACTGAGGGGATCGAGGACGTGACAGAGTGGTATCATAGCCCAAGGTTGCAGCACCGGGGCTGCTTGGGCCAAAGTAGAAGGAATAATATCTCTATAAATTAATTCCATGAGTTTATTTCTGTTAAATATGGATGTTTTCTATTTTATATGATGTTTAATCAATGCCTACATAATGCACAGTGTTTGCAACTGATAGGATTTGAATAGTGTAGTAGAGAGCATCAGACAAGGGAAATAAATCTCCAAAGGAAAATGGTAACCATGAATGATGCCTAGGATCCTTACAAGCACGATGAGGATGTGCTGGGATAAAATGTGCAAGCAGATCATGCTGAGAATGAATCCAATGGGATAAAGGATAAAATAACTCCTCAGAATTTGGTTGAAACCATGAGAAACTTCAATGAAAGGTTGATGAAGGATCATGAAGAAAAAAATCAGCTCAATGTTTCTATTTTGCAGAGCCTCACTGATATGCAGCAGAGGGTAAAATTTGGGTCCAACCCAAGCAACAAAGGAAAAGAAGGAAGGGGTGTAGAGAGTTGCTCTAGAGGACGTTCTAGGAAGAGGACTCCAAGCCCAAGAAAGAGTCATGTGAGCAAAAAGCGCATCACGCCCTCCTCAAGATCTTCTTCCAGCAGGTCGTGTGACTCAAGAGGCCCTCGAAGAAGCATGAGGCATACTTCTAACATGTTTGAAGGAAGAAACAGATCCAAAGGAATTCCACAGGGAGAATTTATGAAGGCAAGGCCTCCCACATTTGATGGAGAAGATAAGACTATCCAAGAGGCAGAGGCATGGCTTATTGGGATGAATAAATATTGTAGGATTCATGACTACTCAGGAAATGAAAAGGCTAGAATTTTCATTTACAATCTAAATGGCAGAGCTTCAATTTGGTGGGAGCACCTCATGAAAGTGAAAGGGATCAGTGAAAGGAGGATCAATTGGGAGAGATTCAACAAGTATTTCAAGGAAAAATACCTATCAGCTAGGTATTATGACAACAAGAGGAAAGAATTCAACGAACTCAAGTTGGGACAAAAATATATGGAAGAGCATGTCCATAAGTTTTTTGAATTGTTGAGGTATGTGGACTATATCAGGGATTAAAGGGTTAAGATCCATTGTTTCCTTGGAAGTCTACCTCAAAATTTTAGAGATAGGACTGAGTTTGTTAATCCACCCAGGCTTGATGAAGCCATTAGGATGGTCGTGCATTGCTATGAGCAGAGAAAAGGAAAAACAGAGGTCCACCCAACATGGAGAGGAAATCCAAATGGGAGATTTGATCAAAGGAAAAATGGATTTAAGCCACCATTGAAAATTCGGCCAAGAAATTTTCCACAAGGTCAGCAAGAAAGAAGTGGAAATAAGCCAATAGTTGTAACAGAAAAAGCACCAAGAGGACCACTTCAATGTTGGGGATGTGGAGGAAACCATATGCTTAAATATTTTCCACATCGGAAGGAAAATCCCCGAAGTTTGCACCACTTAAAAGAAGCAGATATAGTGGAATATATGGCTAGGGAAGTGCCTCAAATCTATGCAGCATTGGATAATCATCAGGAAAACCATCAGTCAATAGTGGTGGAAGTTAAAGGTAAGATTGCTAAGAAATCCATTTCTGTTTTGATTGACCCAGGATCTACTCATAGTAAGTCTTGGCTAGTTCAGCTAGCCACAGGGACCAAGAGAAAAGTGAGTGAAGTAGTGATGGAGTGCCCCATGGAGTTGAATGGATTCCTCACAAAAGTAAATTTGAATGTCTTACCATTAGGATCTTATGATGACCTAATTGGAATGGATTGGTTGGAAATGCATAAAGCCAAGATAGATTTCTATGAGAAGGTACTTGAATGCATTGATGAAGAGGGTAGACCCATACTGGTAAAGGGAATTCCCAAGCAAGTACTAGTAAGACAAATTTCATCCTTACAGCTGAAAAAGTTTTATAAGAAGGGTTTCCAATTATATGCAGTTCACATATCAGATTCAACAGAAGACCAAGGTAAAATGATAGAAGACTTCTAGTTGCTGCATGAGTTCAAATATGTGTTTCCAGATGAAGTGCTCGGACTGCCACTAAAGAGAGATATTGATTTTACCATTGATCTTGTTCCAGGAGTAACACCAATTTCCAAATCTCCTTATATAATGAGCACACCAGAATTGGTAGAGTTAAAGATGCAGCTACAGGAATTAATGGACCAGAAGTATATCAGGCCTAGTGTGTCTCCTTGGGGAGCACTAGTGTTATTTGTCAAGAAAAAGGATGGGAATTTAAGAGTGTGTATTGATTATAGGCAGCTAAATAAAGTGACAGTCAAGAATAAGTATCCATTTCCAAGAATTGATGATCTGTTTGACCAAATGAAGGAAGCTAGATTGTTTTCAAAGATTGACTTAAGGTTTGACTATCATCAAGTGAGGATAAAGGAAGAATACATTCACAAGACGGATTTTAGGACAATATATGGTCATTATGAGTTCACAGTGGTGCCATTTGGTCTTACCAATGCACCTGCTACATTCATGTGTCTCATGAATAGTGTCTTCAGCAAGTATTTGGATAAGTTTGTGATAGTGTTCTTAGATGACATTCTTGTTTATTCAAGGAATGAAGATGAGCATCTAAGAATGGTGTTGCAAGTGTAAAGTTAGTCACAGCAGATCTAATGAACAAATAAATCAGTCACAACAGATGAATAAGAAGATATGGTGCAAAACTGTGCAAAAACATGCAGCAGTGCTCTCTATCCCAGAAAGGGTGAATGAATTACAATAGATTACAATACAATCCAACCATGTCAATGGCAATTCGAATTGACTAAGTAGGCATTCGAATCACTGAAATGGAGTAGCTTGACTCAATCTAGGAGTCCTCATCAATCATCGGTGTTGCTCATCAATCACAACAAACAGTCATCCAGGTGTCAAGCTGAGTCTAACTGATCATAATAAATGTAACTGAAGTGTGTAGCACTGATATAGGATCTGGAGGCTCAGTGGGGGCGCATGGGAGGCTAACTGGAGTCAGAGCAAGTCACCTAATCGAACTGGAGGTCAATCGGAGGTGAAACAGTCAGTCAGGAGTGAAATCGGAGTGAAATCAATCAGAATCGGAGCTAACTGAATGTAACTGGAGTGAATCTGCAGTGGTAGGTGAGCAAGTGCGCCCTTCTCAGTCAGTAGATGAGAAGAGGGCGCCTTTCAGCTTAGGAGGGCTAAAACTCTGTGGAAAGTGGCTCCCGGGTGCTAGAAGAAGGTGGATAAGGTGCTGGAGGCATCAAACTGGTGACTGGACTACATATCCTGAAATAGATCATGCAAGATCCTGAAGTAGATATGTATCCTGAAATAGATGATCCTAAAATAGATGATGTATCCCGAAATAGATGATGGATATCCGAACACCCCCCCTCAAGCTAGACTATGATGTGCCAACTAAAATAATGTGGGGCCCTGGTAACTAAGACCAAAGGTCACCCCAATACAATAATCCAAAAACTAATAACAGTCAATAAACCGAGGAAATGGGGAAAACCTCATGGGAAAAATACCCCCCCTCAAAATAGACTGTAGTACACCAAAAGATTTAACTGCTCCAAAATCAAGTAGATATGTCTGGAGGTATCTTACTCTTGGGAGTAAATGGATCATGCTCCAAAAACATGTGCTTGAATTCTCCATCAGTGGATGCAAGCGAATGTGGAGGCTTTATGAACTTGCTCTTCATACCGAAAATGGTGAGAACAAATCTGAAAATATGAGGATGATCCTGGAACCTGTGATTCGAACCAAGTGAGGTAGAAATAGCTCCAATCGGATCAAATAGATCTTGAAACTTGAACTTCTTATCAATAGAAGTTAAATCAGCTCCAAGAATAGATGAATGGTTTCTTGAGATCTCCTTTGAACCAACAAGGGTGAGATCAAAACCAAAATCAGCAAAAAGTGCATGAGAATTGAACTCAAGCGAATGGTAGTGCTCTTTATCTTCATTAAAACTCTGAGAAACTTTGCAAATGATAGAACATAAGTTTATAGAAGGCATGCAATCAAGGAGGGCGAATGCTTCACCTCCAAAATCAGATTTTACCTCCAAAACATCAAGTAGATCATTATTCTGCATGCCGACAAACTCATGTGAAAGAGAGGATTCAAGAACCTCTTCGGAATCTAGAGTATGAGCTTGTTTATCTTGCTCAGAATTCGAAATAGAAGACTTTGAGAGAATGAGTGTTGAATCTACAGTTTCTTCTTCATCTTGAACAATTGTTGAGGCCAACACATGATCGGAAAGAACACATAAGGAGATCTCACTGGGCTTGTTCTCCAAAAGGCTAGCATGATCCTCTTCTTCCTGCTTTCCAAATTCTCTGTCAAGTTGGACCCATAGATCACTTGGATTTTCAGCAGTCTTAATGAGGTAGCGCATACAAGGAGACATAGCAAGACATATTGCTCCAAAAGCTCTATCACAATCATTGAGCCAATCATTCTCCTCTTCATCGGAATCAAAATCTCTTGTATTACCAATGCACATATCAAAAAGACATTGTCTCTTCAAGAATGCAATCATCTTTGGTTTCCATTCATCATAGTTGAATGGAGTAAGAATATTTTGTGAAGAAGAAGTCTCCATCTTTGCATTAGCGAATGCACATGGAGGAAGTAAGAAACCTGCAAATCACATCAAAACAACCACAATAAGGTCGAACAATCCACCCTTTGAGAGTTGCATCACACCTGGGATTGGATTTCAAGCAATGTTGAATAGGTCCAATGTATCAGATCCAGGAATTATGTGGTAACTCAAGCTTCTGGAGTGGTATTGGAATATTTTTCAAGCTTTGCATGCACAGGAGCGAATGCCCTTGAGATATCTCATGCCAAACTTCTTGCAATTTTTAGCAATTCAGTCAAATCTTCTTGTATAAACACCTGTAGAAAAGAAATCTTGTCCCTGTCATGGCTCTGATACCATGTAAAGTTAGTCACAGCAGATCTAATGAACAAATAAATCAGTCACAACAGATGAATAAGAAGATATGGTGCAAAACTGTGCAAAAACATGCAGCAGTGCTCTCTATCCCAGAAAGGGTGAATGAATTACAATAGATTACAATACAATCCAACCATGTCAATGGCAATTCGAATTGACTAAGTAGGCATTCGAATCACTGAAATGGAGTAGCTTGACTCAATCTAGGAGTCCTCATCAATCATCGGTGTTGCTCATCAATCACAACAAACAGTCATCCAGGTGTCAAGCTGAGTCTAACTGATCATAATAAATGTAACTGAAGTGTGTAGCACTGATATAGGATCTGGAGGCTCAGTGGGGGCGCATGGGAGGCTAACTGGAGTCAGAGCAAGTCACCTAATCGAACTGGAGGTCAATCGGAGGTGAAACAGTCAGTCAGGAGTGAAATCGGAGTGAAATCAATCAGAATCGGAGCTAACTGAATGTAACTGGAGTGAATCTGCAGTGGTAGGTGAGCAAGTGCGCCCTTCTCAGTCAGTAGATGAGAAGAGGGCGCCTTTCAGCTTAGGAGGGCTAAAACTCTGTGGAAAGTGGCTCCCGGGTGCTAGAAGAAGGTGGATAAGGTGCTGGAGGCATCAAACTGGTGACTGGACTACATATCCTGAAATAGATCATGCAAGATCCTGAAGTAGATATGTATCCTGAAATAGATGATCCTAAAATAGATGATGTATCCCGAAATAGATGATGGATATCCGAACAGCAAGTTCTTAGAGAGAACCAGCTATATGCAAAGCTGAGGAAGTATGATTTATATCAAAGGAAGGTACATTATTTGGGTCATATCATCTCAGAAGAAGAAATTGCAGTGGATCCAGAAAATATTGATGCCATAATGGATCAGCCTACTCCAGGGAATGTTTCAGATGTTAGATCTTTTATGGGTCTTGTAGGATATTATAGAAGGTTCATTGAAGGATTCTCCAAAATAGCTCATCACTTTACATCATTGCAGAGGAAGAATGTTAAATTTGTATGGTCTGAAAAATGTGAGAGAAGCTTTCAACAGTTAAAGAAGTTGTTGACCAGTGCTCCTGTTTTTAAGATTGCAAATCCAAGGAAGGATTTTGTATTGTGCACAAATGCTTGCATTGAAGGGATAGGTGGAGTGCTCATACAAGAAGGATTTGTGATTTGATATGAGTCAAGGAAATTGAAAGAGCATGAAAAGAATTATTCCACACATGATTTAGAGCTGGAAGCCTTAGTGCATGCTCTCAAGATGTGGAGACATTATCTGTTGGGAAGAATTTTTGAGCTTAGGACAAACCACATGAGCTTGAAGCATTTGTTTGACCATCCAAACTTGAATGTTAGGCAATCCAAGTGGATGGAATTTCTCTATGAATTTGATTTTGAAATTAAGCATGTGAAAGGGAAAGAGAATAAGGTTGCAGATGTTCTCAGCAGAAAGTTTCATGTTACAGCATTAAGTATGTGCAAATAAGATTTGAAGGAAAGAGTTCTTGAATCCCAAACTAGTGATGGAGCTTGCCTTCAAATTAAAGAGAATTTTCAGCAAGGAAATATAGATGAAAGATGTGCAGGATATCATCTTGGTGAAGATGCTATTCTCTTGTATCAAGGTAGTAGATTGTATATTCTAGATTTTGCATATTTAAAGAAGCTAGTGATGGATGAAATCATCAAATGTCATATTCTGGACATCTAAGATATCAAAAGAAAATAACAACAGCAAGAAAGAAGTACTTTTGGAATGGGATAAAGAAGGACATAGAACAATACATTTCTAGGAGTCAAAAATGCCAACAAGTCAAGGCAGAACATCAACATCCAGCAGGATTGCTGCATCCTTTGGCCATTCCGAAATGGAAGTGGGAAGTAATTTCTATGGATTTTACAACAGGTTTCCCAATGACAGTGAGGAAGCATGATTCAATTATGGTAGTGGTGGACAAGCTATAAAAGGTATCTCACTTTATTACAGTCATGTCCACTCATAAGACAAGTGACATAGCGAATATTTTCATGAAGGAGATATTCAGATTGCATGGATTTCCCAAAGCAATAATTTCAGACTGAGATGTAAAGTTCACATCCAATTTTTGGAAGGGTCTATTTCAGGAATTGGGAACTTAGCTGAATTTTAGTACAGCATATCATCCTCAAACAGATGGTCAAACTGAGAGGGTGAATCAGGTCCTTGAAGGCATGCTGAGAATGTATGTGATGGACAAACCATCCAAGTGGGAGGACTACCTACACGTGGTAGAATTTGCATACAATAATGGACATCATGAATCATTGGGGATGATTCCTTTTGAGGTATTGTATGGAAAAGGATGCAGGACTCCAGTGAATTGGGATAGTCCGGTGAACAAGGTAGTGCTTGGACCAGAGATGATCAAGGAAATGGAACAATAAATTGTTAAAATTAGACAAAATTTAAAGGCACCCCAGGACAGGGAGAAGATTTATGCAGATTTGAAAAGAGTGAATAAGGAATTCAAGATTGGGGATCATGTTTATTTGAGATTGAAGCCAAGGAAAAAGTTCCCTAAATTTGGGGAGTAGTGCCAAGTTGGCACCAAGATATTATGGGCCATTTGAATTCCTTGATAGGATAGGACCAGCTGCATATAGGATTACATTGCCTGCTAACATGAGAGATCATAATGTTTTCCATGTTTCTTTGCGTAAGAAATATGTACATGATCCTAATCACATAATTGATTGGAATGTGATACAGGTGGAATCCAAGGGAGGGTTCCAAGTGGATCCTATGCGCATCCTCGACACGAAGGTCACCTTGCTCCAGAACCGAGCTATCAGACAGTGAAGGTGCAATGGAAGCACCTTAGTCCCGATGAGGCTACATGGGAGCTGGAGGATTCCATGAGAGAGGAATTCCCATTTTTGTTCAATTTTGAGAACACCGAGGATGGTGTTGTTCTAAGGGAGAGGGAAATGTAATACCCCATCTTGATCCTTAGGACATATTTGGATTTCAATGTAAATAGTATATACATGCGATGAAAGTTTTCCTAGCATGGAGATCAAGGCCAAGGCCCCGCTAGTGGATGCTTGGTTTTTATGTAAAAGGAAAGTAGTAGATATTATGTTATCCATGTGTTATTAATCCATGGGACATTGTAAATGATGTAAATATTAACATTGCAATAAAATACCAAAGAAACTAGATATGGAGGAAAGTAATAAGAGGGGGACATGTGTATACACTAGGGAGAGGTGAGGGGGTTGTGGGATTGGACAATAGACTCCCAAATGTCACCTTTAGAACCTCCTTGACCTTCCTTGCTGACATTTAATGTTGCTGCAGGAAGTGGTTGAAGAAACTGTGCATGAATTCGATGGAGTGTGGGAAATCCTAAAATTCAGATGGTAGGGTATGGGACTATGTCTACCTTGTCCCACAAGTCACTCTACCCCTGGGAATTTGTATTCCCTGATCCCCATTCCATTATGTAGAATAAAACAGAGTTTTAGATGCAGAACAGGGAGCCAAGCAATGAAGAAAAGAGGAAAATCGTGATTATGAGAAACCCCGATTTTTTAATGCCGAACTTTCCCAGAAATTTGTGTGGGATATTCAATTCAGTAGGAGATCTGTAAGCATGAACCCTAGATAATATTTACAGTGTGTGAGATGCTCAGAAACATGTGATATAACCTTGTGTTGATGGTGTTCGGGTACACAGGGTACTACCAAAGGACTGAACACCAAGAGCAACCACTTCACACAAACAGATCACAGATCAACACACCGATGTTTTGACGTGGTTTAAACCCTCTTAAGGGAAACACTCCACGGCCCCGGCCAAATAGATTCTACGGGACAATTTATTATGCAAAGAAAGAAAGTTACAAATGAGCTTCTCATAATCAATCAACTAAACAATGACCCTCCATGCTCTTTAAATAGAGATCATGGACCAATCGGGTGTTAAGCCATGGATCAAGGTTAGGTTTTATCTAAGAGAAGTTGAGCCGTCGGATCACTCTATGTCGGGAACATATCGTGACCGTCGGATTAAGTATTTACAAATGCATACTAATGCATACTAAAGAAACACACTATTCCTAACGGATATATTACACAAGTTGATCTTAACTAACTCCTAAGTGTCTAAATATCCTAACATCCCCCCTTAAGAACAACTTAGGATAGGATTGAAGGATTTACAAAAGTGACACTATTAGGAGAAGGAAGGAGGCATTAGAGCCTATCTCCCCTTAATGACAAGTTCCTGAACTCCTAACATAGATCGAAGTTTAGAAAACTTCACTTCTGTAAGAGACTTGGTGAAGATGTCTGCAACTTGATCATTTGTAGGGAAAAAGAGCACTTCAAGAACATGATCATGAACAAGATTTATGATGAAGTGCATATGTAGCTCAATGTGTTTGCTGCGTTGATGTAGAACTGGATCTTTGGCAAGCTTGATGGCACTTTTATTGTCGCACCAAAGTGGAGTAGGTTGCTGCTACTCGAATCCAAACTCTGAAAGGATCTGTCGAAGCCATAAAGATTCCTGATTGGCATTAACTGCTGCTCGATATTCTGCCTCTGCTAAAGAAAGAGCAAGAGCTTGTTGTTTCTTACAATCCCAAGTAATAGGTCCAAATCCCAGACTGAAAACATAACCTGCAGTAGACTTTCGATCATCAGGATCACCGGCCCAATCTGAATCAGTGAAATCAACCAACAAAGGTTTCCCCCCTGTACTGTAATGAATCCCAAATTGAACTGTACCTCGAATATATCGAACTATTCTTTTAGCTCCTTTCCAGTGACTTTCATGAGGTGTCTGCATATAACAGGCAACATGACCAATGGAAAAGGAAAGGTCAGGACGGGAATGAGTCAAGTATAAGAGATTACCAACAAGCTGACGATACAAGGTGGCATCAACTTCAGGTGAAGTACAAGTGGCAGAAAGTTTGACTCCAGACTGGAAGGGAGAAGGGGATGGTGTACAATCTTCCATGTGAAAGCGACGAAGAAGGTCACAAGCATACTTAGACTGAGAAAGAAAGATTCCTTCTTTGGTTTGCAGGACTTGGAGACCAAGAAAATAATGCAAATGTCCTAAGTCTGACATTTCAAAATTTTGTTTAAGACTGGATTTCACATGGGTTATAAGCTTAGGGTCACTACCAGTAAGAATAAGGTCATCAACATATAGAACAAGTAAGATGAGATGGTTTCCTACTTTCTTGGTATAGACATTGGGGTCAGAATGGCATCTAGAAAAACCAGTGTCAAGGAGAAAGTTATCCATTTTGGCATACCAAGCTCTAGGAGCTTGCTTAAGGCCATATAAGGATTTCTTAAGGCGGCAGACAAGGCTAGAGTTATTCTGAACATAGCCAGGAGGTTGTTCCATGTAAATTTCCTCCTGTAAATCACCATGTAAGAAGGCAGACTTGACATCCATTTGATGGACTTCCCAGTTGTGTAAGGCTGCAAGGGAAAGAACAAGGTGGATGGAGTTCATTTTTGCGACGGGAGCAAAGGTTTCATTGTAGTCAATCCCTTCAACTTGGGAAAAACCTTTGGCAACTAACCTTGCCTTAAGTCTTTCAACACTTCCATCTGATGCATACTTAGTTCTGTAGACCCATTTACATCTGACAAGTTTTCTTCCTTTTGGAAGAGGTACAAGATCCCAAGTATCGTCCGCCATTAAGGAACGATATTCTTCATCCATGGCTGCATCCCAATCTAGATTCCCTGAAGCTTCTGCAAAAGTTTCTGGATCATGATTCTTGAAAACTTGAGCCAAAAGAGAAGAGGCTTGCTGAAACTGAGAACGTGCTTGACGTTCATCTCTAGGATCACCGGCAAGATCACCAGCTGCTTCACATGTTGAACGGACCCATCGAGGAAGCACTTGTGCTGGTGCAACTGGAGAAACATGAGCAAGCGGAGGTGGATTTTCATCCTCACTGTCATCATTAGAAACTGGAGTTGGAAACCTGTCAAGGAAGTTGGAAGAAGAAGAAGAAGGCACAAACGCCGAATCAGGCTCGCAGGCCAAAGATGGCACAATCGCCGAGTTAGGCTCGCAGACCAAGATATTTTCATCAAATTTAACATCTCTTCTAATGATTATATCATGAGAATGTGGTTGAATAAGTCTATAACCTTTTACATCTTCAGAATATCCAACAAATATGCACTTTTCACTTTTAGGCTGCAATGCTTTCCGTTTTTCATCGGGAATGTGAGCCCATGCTTCACTACCAAACACACGGAAGTGGCTTACATCAGGTTTGGTTTTACTCCATGCTTCTTCCGGTGTTATACCTTGTAATGCTTTAGTGGGGGTGCGATTAACTATGTAATTTGCACAATTAATGGCTTCAGCCCAAAATTGAAGACTTAGTCCCTTAGATTGGATCATACAATTAGCCATTTCTTTTAAAGTGCGGTTCTTCTGCTCAGCTACACCATTTTGTTGTGGTGTATATGGAACAGTGTGCTGTTGTTGGATGCCTTGTTCAGTGTAGAAAGTAGTAAACTTATTGTTAACATATTCTCCTCCATTGTCAGATCTTAACTTAATAATTTGATGACCAGATTATTTTTCAACAAGGGCCTTGTAGGCCAAGAACATGTTAAATACTTCGCTCTTAAGTTTTAGGAAATAAACCCAAGTGCGTATGGTGTAATCATCAATGAAAGTTAAGAAATATTTGAAACCAGAAAAGGAAGCAGATAGAAGAGGACCACACAAGTCACTATGCACAAGCTCCAAGGGAACCGAGGCATGCCAAGAGGCACGTTTGTCAAAATTGTCCCGATGATGTTTTTCGAGTACACAACCGGAGCAAACACCATCCCTGCAAGATACCATCGGAAGACCTGTCACCATATCTTCTTTACATAGTTGTTGCAATGAGCAATAATTTAAGTGACCAAATCGCTCATGCCAAAGTTTGCTCAAGTTATCACTATGAGCAACAAAAACTGAAGGGAAAGGTGATGACCCAAAGTTGTTAAACTTGTACAGCCTGGTAATATCATCAACAATTTCGGTAGCTAGGACCTGTTGAGGATCTTTGAAATTCTTGATTACAACTTGGTGAGGTGTAAAGGTCACAGTTTTACCTTCACCAGAATGAGTGATCGGATAGACTGATAACAAATTGCAGGAAATTCTTGGAACACATAGTACATCACTAAAATGACCATTATCTACTGGAACTGTTCCAGCTCCTACAACACTTAGAGATCTATCATCACCAACAAATATTTGTTTGGTGTTACATTCATGCATAGTAGAAAAGATGGCTTGATCCTTAGCCATATGATAATATGCTCCAGAATCAATGAGCTATTCATTTGAAGTAGAAGAAGAAGATGCATTATAAGAATAACCAGAAGCACAAAGTGCATGTCCATGAGAGGCAGATTCTGAAGACGAATTTAGGCTGATGTGGTGCTTCTTCATTGCTGCTTCCAAGGCTGCCATCTTCTTGAAACACTTAGATTCATCATGATTATCTTTCCGGCAATAGTTGCAATGATGCTCAGTCTTCTTGCCTTTTGGATTGGATCCTTTGTCATTTTTTAAAGAAGGAGCTAACTGAGAGGGTTTGGGACCCTTGTTTGACTTATTATTGTGAAAATTTTGTTTCTTGGAAGGCTTGGACTTTTCTTTCTGTTGGGAAAATAAGGCTTTCCCAGATGTATCTGCATTGTTGATTATTCCAAGATGAATGATTTTATCTGGTTCTCTAATCAAGGAATCACAAAAGGATTCAAGACTAGGCTCTTGATAGCTAGCTGCATTCAAGGATGCTTTCATGGAGTAAAATGTAGATACAAAAACAGAATATGCAGGTCAAAGTTTGGAAAGAATATGATAAATGCATTGTTTGTCTTCCCTCTCAATCTTACATTCTACACATAAGAGTTTAAGAGTTTTGTACTTAGATAAATAATCGTGAATGCATGAAAAGTCACTTGGATTTAAGGAAATCAACTCATTTTTGAGTTGGTGACCTTGAATTTCATTATGTTTACCAAACACAGATTCCAACTTGTCCCAAGCAGCATTAGGTTCATCAATTCCAGATATGTGGAATCGCAAATTAGTAGAGATTGACATCCCGATCAATCCACGAGCTTCATCACATCTATTTGCCCATTTTATTTTCTTATCATCATCAGTGGGTTCTTTTTCTTTCCCTATTGTAATTCTGAAAAGTCCCCTACTTCGTAGAACATCCTCCATACGAGATTTCCATGAGAAATAGTTGGAACTGTTAAGTAGAATATCACAATGGGCGGCCATATTTGTAAATTAATGGCTGTAAAAGTAGAAACCAATAGTCTGGATGTGAAGAGCTCGAAAAAATAGGCGGTTTCAAAAAAATCGGCACTGAAAACTAACTCTGTATGATGAAGTTATGCTTGAACAAAGAAACTGTTGAAGATGTCCCCGATAGTGACATGGCAGCTAGAGAATGTCAAGCAAAAAAAAGAACCCCTCTCTTCCCAAGATGAACCTTTTGACAATCACTTTACAAGAAAGTTGCTTTAAGTGAATCACTTTTGTAAAATAAGTGATTTCACTTTTACAATGATATTACTTTTAAATAGTGCAACAATAAAAAATTTAAGTGACTCACTTGTATTTTTATTTTTTATTATTTAAGTGAGATGCACTTTTACAATAAAGTAACTTGAAAATAGAAATTGCATGCACTTTTTATTTTAAAAGCAACTTCCTAAGACTTGAACTCAAGACCTATTAAAGAATAAAGCAACTTTGAACCAAGTGAGCTAGATTAAAAGGTATGTAAAATATGGAAATGAGAAAGGGGGCTTCTTTTTTTTTCTTTTTTTTTTCACTCTTCTTGCTCGGTTTGAGTGCTTGCCCTTTTTCCTGCAAAACACACCACAAATCGAAACAAAAAAAAAAATTCCACACTTGTGGAGTTAGATCTTGTTAGCTTGCCCGGAAAGTCTACGTTTTCTCTCTGTTTCTGATTTGCCGAGATCGCGCAAGGTGCACGGCAAAGAGCATACGCAGCCAAGAAAAACCCTTTCCCTTTCTGTTTCTGATTTGCCGAGATCGCTCAAGGTGCACGGCAAAGAGCATACGCAGAAGGGAAAGCAACAATCCGAACCCAAAAAAAATCTAACAGTAAAAAAAAAAATGATAAAATATGAGATTTTTTCTTTTAAAAACAGAAAATAAAAAAATGCATCACTGTAACATTATACCTTCAGATCTGATAAAATACGTGTTTCTGGAGCAACCGGGAACCGTTTTCGATCAAATGAAAACTATTTCCCAATGGAAACGACGCTCCAGACGCAATGGAACACCTCCCACAGCCCAGAAATGCACAAAAATACCAGAATTAGAAACCCTTTCGAGTTTCGGCAACAACAGTTCAAGATCTAGATCATAACCGAAAGCGGCACTTCATAAAAGATCTGATACCATGTTCGGGTACACAGGGTACTACCAAAGGACTGAACACCAAGAGAAACCACTTCACACAAACAGATCACAGATCAACACACCGATGTTTTGACATGGTTTAAACCCTCTTGAGAGAAACACTCCATGACCCTGTCCAAATAGCTTCTACGGGACAATTTATTATGCAAAGAAAGAAAATTACAAATGAGCTTCTCATAATCGATCAACTAAACAATGACCCTCCATGCTCTTTAAATAGAGATCATGGACCAATCGAGTGTTAAGCCACGAATCAAGGTTAGGTTTGATCTAAGAGAAGTTGAGCCATCAAATCACTCTATGTCGGGAACATATCGTGACCGTTGGATTAAGTATTTACAAATGCATACTAATGCATACTAAAGAAACACACTATCCCTAACGGATATATTACACAAGTTGATCTTAACTAACTCCTAAGTGTCTAAATATCCTAACAGATGGCCGAGAACCCATCTGTGGGATAGAGTTGTTTTGTCCATAGAAGTTGAGAAAACCCAAGTGGGAGTGACAGATGGTATCAAAGAAGATTAGGACAGAAGGTAGGGTTGCATGACAAAGCTAGTGAAGGATAGAGTCTCAAGGATCCATAAGCTTGGACCTTTCTATTCCCACCCTGAAGAGCACTGGGGGGAAGGTATGGCCTAAGAGACTGTGTAGTAGTGAAGAGGATACTTCCTTGTGTTGGGTGTGGTAAGTATTATGGGTGCCAAGACTGTCTGAGTGTGAATTGAGAGGCTTGTAGCTCTATAGTTGAGCTCACTAGCTTAGCATCCTCCTCTACTGTTCCTTAAATGCTTGATAAACCCAACTGTGTGTTAGCTTAGCATGTTTATTATGTGAAGCAACGACTGTGAGTGAGATTGTTTATCCCTCCTTAGTGGATACACATCCCAACTCAGGGGTGGTATCTCAGCTGAAAGAATATAGGATGGATAGAGAACTATGGTTGGGTGGAACGTTGATCTCACATAGCCAATTGCTTGGACAGTTTATCTTCTAAGATAAGTGCTTTATGTGGTTCTGAATGATACTATTTACTATGTTGTGTTCATTTGTTATTTCAAGTCATTTGAATGAATTGAGCATATGGAATTAACCAATAGGAATTCTATGTATAAGCCTAAACATGAGACTGGTGCATTGGTTGTTTGTTTCATCATTTTTCTTATGATAAGTATGTTGTTATGTTGTTAACCCTATATGTTGTACATACATTCATTAACTAGATTTAATTTCAGTATGTATGTCTACTATGCATTGCACACATTTATAGCAGGTTTTCACTTCATCAAATGATATTGGGGGATAAATTATACTCTCCATGTTGTGTTCATGGTCCCTCTGTGGGTCAGAGGAAGGGAAGGGCCATGCCAGAGTAGTGTAAGAGCTCCTTGTAGGGAGGAAAAGAGGCATTGATAAGGATTGGGGACACATTTTGGGTTGGAAGGAGGACAGGATCAGATTTATTAGAGGAGGATGAAGATCATGCAGTTTCATAGAGCTCTCTGAGATCTTTCCAATGGTACCGAGTTTTCCCAAAATGGACTTGGGATGAGAAAGTTATGATCCAGAGAAGTTGTGCATTTGGGATTCCGAATTTTCGAACCCGCAATGCGGATTGCGAAAGTCAGGAGAGTCATTCTATGGAGTTATGCATGGTGGTTTTGAATTCTTATTCCCGTAACGTGGATTACGGATTATGGAATTGAGAAGAGTAAATTTTTCGGAGTTGTGAAATGGTGGTTCCAACTCCAGACTTCCGTAAGGTGGATTGCGAATTGCGGAGGTCGAAGAGGTAATTTTCCAGATTGGTAAATTTGGTGTTCCGAATTTTTGAATCCCGCATTGCGGATTGCGGAAGTCGGGGTGGTGTTCTTTGACCCCGAGTAATTGGAATCCTGACTTACAACTTCTAATTTGCGGATTGCGGAATTGCGGACCGAAGCCATTGCAGTTGTGTGAAAAGAGCAAAGTAAGAGACAAGTTTTGAAAAAAAAATTAATAGGTTGTTCCCCCATCACTCTAAAGGACACTGAGGGGATCAGGGATGTGACATACTTAAATATAATTGCCTAGACTAACAATTCCAGTGAGATGCAAAGCATAATCGTTTAGTCACTAGTGAGTACTAAGAGGCCTGTTGAAAGCCTCAAAATATTTTAGCATAAAAATATTTCAAGAAGTCACTTCTTTACTACCTATCTTGGTCTAAGTTAGCTAATTACTAAAGAAAATTAAATTGCGTGTGAGTTATATTTCCCGGCTCATTAGGAATCCATTGAAATTGCAGACGTTTGTGAGAAAAGATAAAAACAAATAATAGACATAGGCGTGCAGGTATTGGACCGATAATCACACTAATAGCATGGTTACAGTGAAGCAAAGGCCACATGAATTTACTATGAATACATAGTAGTTTAATAGCACGACTCATGAGACTGCCAAGGTGATTTTCATGCGATATAGCATGCATGGGACACCAAGATCCACACTACTAATAAAAATGTTAGTCAAGGATGAGAGTGTCCAAATCCTATCTACTGAGAATCTAGATAGTAAGCTCCTGCACCTGCACAAGACCCAAAATAACTTATCTAGCAAAGTTCAACCTATCTAACATGCAATGAACAAAAATAAGAGTGGAGTCACCATACAATATTGTTGAGGGACAAATGTCACAAGCAGGGTATTTTTTAAGGATTATAAAAGTATAGTTAAGTATAGTATTCTAGGCGATTATTTTAGATTGAAAAAAACATATATATATGGATCGGTAGGTGAATATTAAATATTAAATATACAATTTACTACTGAAAATTGTAAATTTTGGGGAATATTATGATTAAAAAAAACATATTTTATGTAAATATAGGCGATATTAGAGACTAAACATGACCAAATAGAAATTTTAGTTTTTGAAAAAAATCCCCAAAAATAACCAATTGGCGAAATTTCGCCCCTAAAAATTTACCTAGTCACAAGGGTGAGAAATCTTCCCTACTATCCTTGCAACTTGTAGCCAAGGAAATAGTGTTAGCTATGTGTTAGGTATACCAAGCACTCACAAGCTAAAGCAACTTCAATAAAACTAAACTAAACTAAAATAATGAAGGGAGAATATTGCTCCTTGAGGAAGGAGGTAACAATGGAGAAACACTTGCTTATTAGGGAAGAGATCAAGGGAGATTTGTGTATGCAATTTTTTGGGAGGAGGTATATTGAAAGAGGAGCTCTCAATGTAATTCCAACAACATAACTTTGCTATGATTTTCTCCTATGAAATGCATTCCCATGGCTTCTTTTTATAGGCCAAATGGAGGACAAGAAACATCTAGATCCATATGTGAACACTCCTTCATTTGAATTGGTTTCTGAAGTACATGAGAGGGGGTATTCAATGCTCTTGATCATGTGTGGAGTCCCTATTCAAATTTTGGATCCAAGAGAGCGGTTTTGAGCCTTGAATGCACCGCAAAAATATGTGGCCCACCATTTTAACAGTCATGTGGGTTTCAAGATAAATCTCGTGCGGGTATGCATGGGTAATTGTACAGAAAGGTCACACTAGTAGCATGGGTTTCCAGTGCTTTTAGTCATGCATTTTTCCATATTGACTGATTTTTGCATTTTAGGACTTAGTTTCTCTTTTGGATCTGATAAAGATGTCTTTGATGAGTTGTATTATGTATGTTGATGATGCATTTCTGCAAGATTAGCCTAAATTTTGCATGTACGTGAGATCTAATCATTAACATGCATCATAAAGGAATAAAAAAAACACAGGTAGTGACATCAAATAGTTATATAGGATGCAAATCCACCACTATAAACTGTTAGGACATTTATGAGTCAACCATTTGGTTGCTCTGTTTTTATGTAATTTTTATATCGTAAAGTTTGTTATAGAAACAAATGGAGAATCTCTAATTCTCCAATACATTTCCTTCAAAGCTGGTTAACTTTTTATGAATTTTATCTTATAAAATAGGCGTAAACCCTCTTGTAGAGGTAGCATACATAATAGAGAAAGAGACATGTAGAATATTGTGTGATGTGATTGTTTTCATATTTAAAGATAGCTCTGATCACTCCATAATTTATTGAGATGAAGCATACTTGTGTGAATTGAATTTTATATATTGAAGTTCTTATAGCATCCCACTCTATAAAGTAAGGGCCCACTTTGAAGAAGTAGGTGTTGCATTTCCTTTCTGTTTAATAGCTTAGTTTATTTCTTATTTTAGTTTTACAACAAGTGTATTCTAGTTTATTTTCAATTATGTTTCATTTTCTAAAGAATAATTAGTCAATCATTTGCTACATAACCGATAATAAGTTGTCTGCTGCAGAACCACATATTTGTTAGTGAGTTTGTTTGTGTTGTAGGAAAAATATCTCCCGCAGACAAGTGAGAATTCCATCTGATCTGCCCTTGATTCGAGATTGACATCGAGATATACCACTACAAGATTCTATTTATATCCAAGTCTCTATATCTTATACATGCATAGAGAGAATGTGAATATTGGTCTATACCTTAGATCCGACGGTTGTCCTTGTGTAATCCTAGCCGATGTAGCTCTAGAGATCCATCAATAGCTCCTTACACCTACTTCCTACACACAAGAAGATACAAAAATACCAATCTCAAACCCTTAAGAGAAAAAGGAAGATAAAAAGATCTAGATCCAATCTAATATACATCTCAAGGAAAGATCAAATCTGTAATTACAATCTATATAATGGAAAACTAACAATATAATGGAGGGGAAAACCATGCAGTTTAATATTAAAATGGTGAATAACATTACATCCATGTAGATATACCTTAAGTCATGGTGCAATCTCCTCTTGGTCTCTTTCTCCAAATCCTTCTCCTTAACCCTCACCTAAGCAAGGCTAACTCAGAACTCATGAAGTCTATGGAAAAAGAGATTCAATATTGAAATGGGAACTGTTTAGATACATATTTCTTCTTCCAAAATCCAAGATCCAATATCTAATATCCAAGACACCAAAGAAAAAATCCAAAACCCCATCTTCTTTGAAATCCCCTTCCTTATATAGATTGATGGAGAACATGGTAAGATAGATCTAAACTCCTAGAACTTAGTGAAATCTAACTCATGTACGTGTTCCCAAGCTCATATCATAAAGGATCCATCTCATTTCATGTTTATCTCCTTGCAGCTTTCTCATTCTAAAAGAAATGATGGTTGGCCACTCCCTAATATTGTTGTAGGGTGTGACCAAATATGGATGGTTTCTCCTTGTTATTTCTACAAGGTGAGACCAAGTGATGATGGTCACTCCCTGATAGGCTTGCAAGGGGAAACCAAGGATTGAAAGGTGAGGCAATCGAGGGTGAAAGTATGTATTTCAATAGGATGACATCAATAGGTCCTTAATGCATCTCAAGGGTGGAAAATATAGTTATAATAGAGGCTCTGTAAAGTGTGAGGTAAAAAGAGAATTTGATGGCCAAAACACATTATAAAAACATAATGGTGGGTTGTATAAGGAGGGAGACAAAGATCAATGAACCAAAAAGTACCTATAGCCAATCGTCAACCAAACATATATAGATCATCCTCAAGGTAGGCATACCCATGCTTAGAAAAAACATCAAGCATGACCTCAAACAAAATACATTGTGGATCCATGTAGTAATATGAAATATCATGGCCGCCACAAAGGAATACATGGTGAATCAATGTCATCAAAATATCATAGCCACCAACAAATACAATCTAGATCTATGAAATAATGCATATCAAGGAGAAATAGTAGTCTCTAAAGTACTTGAATATCAAGATATGCTCCATCTCAACTTGGGAGGGGTACAATGAATGAAAAATGTCCCCCCTATGCCTAAGGTCTTTGTCTTAATTTCAACGGTACAAACCTACATAGGCAAATAGAGGTGTTGATGTCAAGCATGTGAGAAACCATTTGATTACTAGTCAATGAGGACTACCATTAATAGACGCGAGGGGAACCACTGATGATGATGATCTCCCCCGAGATACCCAGTACAATATGGCGAATGTGAATTGTAACACCTTGTTTTCGACCCCAAGACATAATATGATGTATATGAAAATACTAGAAGCCGTATATGAATGGTCGAGGATTACCAAACGTATTGTAAATATATATGTTTGATGTTTAATATAAAAATCCATAACAACTACAAGTAAAGAAGGATGAAGAAGAGATGGGGGCCTCTAATTCCACAAGTGGGGGAAGTGAGAGGGGGCTATGGGATTATGACTCTAGTTAACAATAAATATTAGCTTATGTCCCTAGCATTCATTAGAATTATTAACCCAAGGTCCCTTAACTATGGTTATAAGGGTCACTTTAATTAATTAAGTTTTAATTATCTTAATTTTGTATTCATAGGGGAAAAGTGGCCTCTTCTATGGAAGCCATGTGTCAAGAAAAAACCATACATATATAAAGTTATAAAATAATTTCATTCATTCATTATAGCATATAGATAAGAATAACATCCCTGCTATGGTAGTTCTAATAGGTAAACCAGAGGAAGATTAGTTTTCCATAATCTAACACTCGAACCCACCCTAACAAATGAAAGCCTAAATACCCTGATAAACTGGTGCACAAGGATTAGGGAACCTGGAATGCAGCGTGACATCCCTAGATCCTTATGATAGAGAATTTTTGGTCGACCTATGCTGGAGTTCTAGAAGGGGAAGGGGACATCTTGAGGTACCATAGTGCAGAGAAGGGGCTACCTTCTCTAGCATTGTGCAAGTTGATGGGGAATGAGTGAGAGGTTGGGGTCAGCTATGGATGGGGTTACCTGCACCACTTGGGTAGAGGATAGGTGAACTTGGGTGAAGAGCGGTCAAAGATGAATGTGGCTAATAATTGAAGAGTTATAAATTCACTCCTTATGGACAGATAGACCCAGCTCGGGTGTGGCATCTTTCAAAGAAAGAGAAGACTTGATAGAATTCCTATGGTTGGGAGGAACGCCCTTAGCTTACATTTGGTTGGTGGACATTTAAAATATATGTTCCAAATGTGCTTGAAATGCCATGGAGTTTATTTATGTTATGTGTTTGTTCCAATTATTGCCTTAGAATTGTTGTGTATGATTCTTGAGCATGGTTTGAATTTATTCGTGGTAGGAGTAATTCCATAAAGAGGATTGAATATTTTAGTTAACTGATAGTTATGTAAATGTATTATATTATGTTGTTAAAATTAAAAATATAACTAGACAATGGAAACCAAAATTCGAATTTGGTATCAAGGACAAAATTAGTATGTGGGATTGAGTATCCCATGGTCTCAACAGTGTAAATATGCTACTGGGTACATGACATGAGTAACGGAGATGATGTTGAACACTCATATAATTGTTCAATCATGAGTCAATAAGGGAAACCCGCTAGAGAATGCAAGAAACTTGTCATTGAGGACTACAAGCTCCAAGGTACTTGTTGTGGAAAAAAATGCACAAGTGAACTCTTCCACTTGGTAAGGGGATAATCCTTGTAGGTTGCAACAAGGCCTTAGTCCTTGGAGCCCCTTTTGTGTGTGGTTGGTATTCCTACAAGTGATATTGCAAGATATTGTTAGTGTTGTTCACATTCAAACATATAAATATTTAAAAAAAAAAAAATGAAATAGATTGGGGGAGAATGAAAAATCTAACAAAAACCAAAGATATGCTAAACCACTCTTGTATTTCCCAGTGGAATAGTTGTACAACACCTAGGAGGTGTGGGATTCAAGGGGGTCCAACAATCTCCCTTAGGGAGGAATTTCCTCTCCAAACTAAATGCTAAGTAGATGGTAGAACAATGGAGAGAAACACTTTCTCCTAGATGGAAGGTGGCAAGGGATATTAGGAATGCTTATAGTGGTAGGAAATGGTGGGCTATGAGTAAGCTCCAACTCAAATCCAACATCATAATCATGCTCTGATTTTTCTCTACAAAATGCATGCCAATGGATTTTTTTATAGGCCAAGAGGTGGAAAACAAACAACTAGATCCAAATGTGAACTCCCTCCTCAATGAACTAGTTCCAAAGTACACTAGGGGGTTGATTAATGCCACCAAGTGTGTGAGAAGATGGATTTGGAATCTTGGGGAGGATTGAGCCTTTAATGCACTGCTGGGAGTGGGTGCTCCCTCCATTTTGATAGTAGCACAACTATTAGAGGAAAATCCGTACGAGTGTAGCGTGGGCATTGTTTAGGTAACTTGCGCTACAGTGCAGGTCAACTGCGTGTTACCCATGCTACCCTTTATTTTGGATGTTTCTTCGCACTTATGGACTCGTGCTGTGTTTTGGATCTGTTGAAGATGCATGTGGTGATATGAATTATTTATGTTGATGACGACTTACTGGATGAATTGTCGAAATGTCGTGTGTGTGTGACTTTTAAGTGTTAACAAATGCCCCTTGATGTATGAGGTTTAGAGGGTATTGTAGAGCCAATAATGCATCATGTTTTCTGTTGTTTCTCTCCTATTCTATAGGAAAAAGCATAGGTGGAAAAAATAAGGTTCTACCAAGGGGGGAAATATTTGGTGACGGCCATTGGAGATTTAATAAAGAATAGTTTTTATACAAACGAGGCAGGCATAACCATGCTCATGAAATGTTGTCAAAGGGATTACAATGAGAGAGGACCAAGGTGTCAACTCTACTATACTATCGGGACATGGATGAAGGTGGATTCTATCCATGCTTGAGTAAATGCCCTAGGAACTACTGCAAAATATTGAAGAAGTGGAATTGCTAGTGACCATGATAAACCCATTGAGATGGGGGACCAAAATGGTATGTAAATCTGCTTGAGAGCTTCACTACACCAAATAGAATGCTACCATGATTTCCAAATGTGAAGACTGCTACCTTCAAAAGTACATTTCTCCTTGATGCGATGATGTGTTGACGTTGAGGATAGGTGAAACCACTTAGTTAGGGAGCACTAATATTGAATCTCCCTACTAAGCTCACTAGTGATCCCTTATAGTGATTGAAAGGGATCCCAAGGTACAACTGCAACTACTGCAACTCTCGGAATGTAGTGTTTTGATGTCGATGAGAGATGAAGTATATGATAAGACAAGAGTGCTATCATGAGAACCAAGATCATACTGTAACCAAATGGTGGAAGGACATACCTAACACAAGACTAGTTGATAAGCATGGGGCTCATAACTTCCTTGATCGATGTAAAAATGGGGAGTGAGGACGACAATGTTTCTTATGGGATGACACAGGTTGAAATTGGTGGAGACAAAATGCAAATGAAAGGGATTTAATGGAAACACAAAATGAAAGGTAATGGTAACCAACAAAACAAGAACTACTGAATATATGGAGACTCAAATACATCAATCAAAGGTGACCATGGGTTGCTGCCAAAATAATATGGTGTTCCCACAATGTGAGGTGATGAGGGAACTGTTTGTACATAAAGAATTTTGGTGGGGTCCCCACAGTTTTGGGTGTGTCAGGGGACCAATTTGATGATGGGAGGAGTCCCCACGGTTTTGAGTGGATCAAGGGACACTTTCCAATAATGAAATGGGGGTTAACTTGCAAACACAAAGACGGGTGACCCATGAGTCAATTCCATGTAGTGTATACCTGCGGGATAACTGAATAGAACTGGTTACTTCTGAGGGTGGGGCCCCATAGGTGTATTTGGAGGAGTGATGATACAAGGGATATTACGAAGGGAAAAGTTCTGATGGAGGTATGAAGGGGTTTTGTGAATTGTTCTCGTAACATGTGCATAATAATATGACGAGTGTGTACTTGGTGGAGTAAATTCCTAATTGCAAAATGATACTCTAAGGTAGGGTCTTTTCATACTGGGTCAGATTCCTCGGACTTGTGGGGGGTCGACATCATGGGTGTCAGATATTGATGACGGGGATGGAAATGGTGTGCACAGCCATGGGGGAACATGATATTCATGGTCATGATGTTGATGGCACATAAAGGCCATGAACGGGATCCCTATGGCTATCATCAGGAATAATGGGAAATGCATTATAAACGAAGGGTAAATAGTGTCTATATGCCAGTCGAGGAATGATACCTTTGGCAGGGTATGTGAACCATGTTGTTGTAGGGTGGAGTCTTGTTCTTATAACGTTAAAAAAATAAGCTCCATATTGTATTGATCGAGATCCTGCACATACGATGCATATACCCAAGTGTAGTAAAGAATATAACCAAGGTATTGACAATGCATAAATCATATAACCAAAACATCGCGTACTTGTGCGGTACTTGGATAGGAAAATAGTGTCTAGCAACATTGGTGGGAATCCGGATTGGTAGGTTCCATGTCAAAGAGATCGAAGTGTTGTTCATCGTGTTGTGAACGAATTCTACTAAATTAGATGTTAGGTTAGGTAATAGGGGACCTTTCAACTTCGATTATTTGGTGCCCCCATTGGTGGTCTTAACGACGACCGATTGTGGTGTAGTTTCGGATGTCATCATGGTTGGGATGTCATAACTGAACATGTTATGGGCATTGCAGCCGTACTAGCCAAAGCAAGGACAAACTCATAATAGGCGACTGGTTTGGAATCCATCTCTGGGTAGGGTGGTGTGAAGTACCATACCGGTATTCCCAGAGTTAGCCCACGTAGAGTTAACTGAGCCATAACCGGCATCCCTTGTACACCTGTGGGAGGATACAAGAATGGGATTTGAAAAATCAGTGGTACTGATGGACTCAACATTTTTTCAATGCCATGAGTTGGCTATGCTTTTGATGACGGTGTTGAGGTGGAGGCGACTCCATTTTCAACGGTGAAAATTGTGCACATTAGGCCATTAGTCGACATAGGGATCTTAGGTGGTGGTCCCGAATATATGCCTAACAAATTGGAGTCCTTGTACATACCGGCGGGAATGTATTAGGATCATAGGACATTGTCGGGGTTCTTGTGGGATTAGGATCATAGTAGTTTAGTTGTTCTAGGGTAATTAAATTTGCATTTAAGGGAATAATCATGATACAAAAGACTAAGGAGGCTATGGCCTTCTTGGTGTACATATAAATACGCCCCAAGAGGATGTTGTAGTCGAGTTCTACATCAAATACTTTGATATCGATCATAACCATCTTTCCCCTCAACTCTATGGGGACATTGTGGTACAATCCTCTTGGTTGGGATGGTCTCCCATCATACGTGTGAAGGGCGATAGCTGAGGGGACCAACTGAAGATATCCTAATCGTTTCTAGAATTTTACAGACATAACGCAAGTGGATGCACCTTCATCAATGATACAACAATGGATCATGGCGTTTTCTACTATCATTGGGACTTGGAAAGCAACTGATGATGGTATTCGCAGATCACCTTTGTCAACATCAAAGGTCATGAGGTGTGAGTTATATGGATATACTACACTGAGTGCATTGAGTAATGCCTTCCTCTATGTTGGGAAATATTGTAACACTTCTATCATGGACATGCTTGTTGGGGATTGAGCCAAGTCATCCACAATACTGTAATTGTGGGCGGACTTCGTGTGGGGGTTATTAGGGGTATGCCAAAGCGAAAATTTTGGAATCTGTGGGATTTGTTTAGTCTTCAGTTGAGGGATATGTAGAGGGCCCCCCGAGGGGATATAAATGTCTTCCATTTGAGGGGTGGAAGGCCCATCAGAACATTTGGTTCATGTCTGGAGGTTCATGTCCAATGTATAGATATTTTGGAAAGATCCGTCGCCGGGTGGGCGAGGGTCTTGATTTTGTGTGACTAGCCCTTGATTGGAAAAGGATTTTTGTAACACGGTTGTTTGTGGCTGGGCATGATTCACTTCTTGAGTATGTTTCACCACTGTCTTCTTTTTGTATTCCACTAAATGTTAGCAGTCAAGGATAAGAGGATAATGATATGTGTAATGACCATAATCGCCGCAAATGGAGCAACAATAATTGGTTCTCAGGGGGAGATTCTTCCCTTGTTTGGGGGTATTTTTATTCCCTACATTCGGATCACTTGTATTATGGTTTTTCTAGGTAGGAGGATTTCCCCCTTGTCTCAAATGATGATTCTGTTTGTGCTTACCTTTATTCTTCCTTGACTCTATGTATTTTGGTGGTTTGAGACATTTAATTGCTCAAATTGTTGAGTTTGTTGAACATAATAAGGTTGAACTAGGTTAACCCCCATGTGGGGGGAATCCTTTTGACCAGCTGGGCATGGGAATGGGCCATATGGGTTGTACCCCGGTGGTAGGATAAAAGCGATTTGCGCTCTGTAAGAGGTGGACATAGGAATGACTTGCGCCATCGGCGATGTATGAACTGTCATCCCTTGGGTAATGTTTGGGTATGTAGGACTATACAGTCCATATTGTAATTAACCAACTGAGGGTCTTGGTACAGGTGTACGGGTACCGATGTAGGTGGCATGGATGGGTAATGCAGAACCATGCTGAATGAAACTGATGTGGTAGGATGAGCCTTTCCTAGATGGGAAATGGACCCAATAATCCCATCCTCCAAATGTGACGATCCCGAAGGTGTAGGATCCAATAACTGATGTTGAGGGGCATCAAGGAGGATATTGTGAAGGTTTCCAGATTGTGCATATATAAGATCAAAATGTTGCGCTTTCAGAATGGCCTCTTCCTTGCTTTGTGGAATGGAGGTGGAGACATATTTAGCTATGGTGGGTTGGATATATTTGATAAACCAATCCAACAAAAAAGGAGGTTATATGTCGATCTTGGATAGTGTGCGGCGTCTACGCCACTCATGGATGTAGTCTCAATGTGGGTGGATGTATTTTGACGAAACTCAGTGAGAATTTCAAGGCCTAGATCATGTCGGATTGACAGTTGAAAGTACATAAGAAATGCGGTGGACAATGTCGCAAATGTGGAATGGGATCCACTTGCTATGTTTAGATACCACTTTGCTACCGTTCCAGTGAGGGTACGATAGAAGAGGTGAAGCCTCACAAGGTCATCCACTATGCTATTAGATGAACACCATAAGTGGGAAGACATAACTTGGTTGGTGGGAATGTCTCTCCGTTTTCCTTCAAATTTGGGAATGTCGGAAGGAACCTTATCTGGAATAGATGGCTATGTCGCATCATGATCAATGGGATCATGAGTTAGTTTGGCCAAATCAGGTAGATTTAAACTATCCATAAATGGTAAGGTAGGGATATTGGTCATGCCATTGTATGTGGGATGTAATTTCCATGAGGGGGAGACCTAGGTGGTGTTATAAAAAATGGTTTACCTCCTATGAGAGAGTATGGTTCAAATGGAACCGAGGGATCTCCAAGGGGAGAAGACAGCGGGGTACCTCCTCCAATGGGGAAGAAGTGGTATAATTTATAGTTTCTACGAGAGGAGAAAATGTAGCTAGAAAATCTTGGCCACGACCAGATGATCCTATCAATGTAACCTGGGAGTCACCCCGACTAGGTACCCTCCTTGTGGACCACGGGAATAAGGTGTAATAACACCCCTCAAGAGAGTGGACATTCCTTGTATTCTACGAGACTATCTTAGGATGTTATTTTGTTCCTCAATGGTGAAGGATTTGTGTCAAATGAGAGTTATAGTGGAATTTACACAAAATTGAACAAATGCAAAAAATATTCCAACCACAACAGATGCAAAATGGTGCGATAAGTGAGTGATATGTGCAATATCGGTTTTAGTGCATGAGATCCCACATGTAGGTTCTTTTTATTGATGAGTTTAGTGAACTTTTTTTTTTTTTCCATGTGGTTCACTTTAATCGGCTTAGCCGACCGCTACATCCACGAAATAATTTCCGACGGACCCGCCCCGAAGGGGTTTCCGCCCTGCGGCCGCTGCGTGCCTAACCCCAAGAGGGTCTATGAGGATGGATCCCGCGACCTCGCATGCTGGGAGGCCTAACTTCCGAGAAATCAACCGATCGAGCTAACTCTTGGGGCTAAGTTTAGTGAACTTGCAGTTAAAAAGAAAATAAATTTAAATTCCCTAGAATATGTAACATCCTTCCTCTCAAATGTAACTGGGCCTCCCAAATGCACAATTGATGGTGATAATGGTATCCACTCACCAATCAACTAGTGGAGGTAACAAAGAGCTAGTTCTACCGATGATGGGGATAATGTTCCAATAAAGAAGACTTGGAAACACCTCCCAAAGGAAATAGCTAAATTTAGGATTCAATTGCACTCACAATTGATCCTTGGTGATATCCTAAGTTGGGCCACTAAGATACCTTGCGTTAAGTGTGGATTGGTGGTTCGGCCTGCACGATATAGTGTCGTCTCCCTACAACAAGTTGAGTGGCTTGTAGGGGAGAGCAGGGAAACTATATATTGGCTTTCACCTCCTTGGTCACAGTGCACTTTTGATCCGGGTTTTATTTTAACACTTGCTTATAGCAAGATTTTGTAAGTACCCTATGAGACAACAATGCTATGTTTCAAAATATCACTAATGAAAATAGATTGGTGGGCATTAATGGATTCCTATCCCAATCAATCCAACCTAACTAAAATATTGTTTTGTGACCTCCTGTGGAGGATTTTAGTTGGTTAAGACAATTACAATGTTGATTTTAATGGGTTTGAATGTTTCACTTATGGAGTGTAAGAGGGGTATTTCACAATCCATACCTTTCTGATTCACCAAGCTCACATGAAGTGCAAGGTGAAGAGAATAATAGGATTGGAATTCTTTCGGCCTCATATTGTGTGCTAGTGGTGCAAACACATGTGATGAAATAAAAAAATGATTTTATCGGCAAATTAACTAAAAGAGTCTATCAAGTATTGTGTACTTTTAACTCTAAGAGATGCTCATGGCGCTTTGCAAAATCAAATATTCAAACTAATAGACAAGTGTGCAATGGAGGTATTTTACACTTCTCACAATTTTTGTGATTCACCAAGCTCACATGAAGTGTGAGGTGAAGAGCATAATTCGGGAGACAAGCGTCTTTAGGTCCTTTCTTGTGTGCAAAAATTGTTTTCTACACTAGCAATACTACTAAAAACAACATGTCGATTGACGCATAAACAAGAAATGGTCTTGAATACTAGTGACAATAATGGGGCCCATTGAAATCCTCAAAGTTGGTTACCTAGGTAAGTTTCAAGAGAGATGTACTCTTTACTTCCTAATATTGGTTTAGGTGCAACAATTACTAAAAAATTAAGTAATTGGGTGAATTAGCCTTAATTTAAGTTCTCTACTAAGTAGCAATTGGGCTTCCAAACTAAGCTATGCAGATAAAAAGCAAATAAACAATAGTAGCGTGGCTAAACCAAACTCTACCGCATGGACCGCATGGGTTAATACAAAACATACATGTTGAACAACGCAGGTAATATAATAAACTTCATCGTGGGTGTGATGAGTAGTGTATCGTGGGTCTGGCACTGGTAACTTGCGTTATGTGCATGATTGTCCCTGTTGATTTTGTGCTATCAGTGCAACAAAGACACTGGGAACCACGCGACCGTGGAAAAAATATCTTGCGGCCGTTATGGGGACAAATTCTTGAAGTAAGAGGTAGAATACCTAATCTTTTGCAAGTGGCAAATACCCAGAATTCAATACTTAGCATAAAACAACCTTTTTTAATAAGAAATGAACAAAAATAAGTATGGTCACCATTAGAACTGTTGAGGTAAAAATAGCAAAAGGGTGAGCAATCTTCCCTTCTATCCTTGAAACTTGCAGCCAAGGAAACAATAGTAGTTATGGGTTAGGAAAGCCAAGCACCCACAAGCTACAACAACTTCAATAAGCATAAACTATGCTAAAAAAAGAAGAGATTTCTCCTTGAGGAAGGAAGCAACAATGGAGAGGATTTCTTGCCCCTTTTATGGAAGGTGGCAAGGGAGCTTGGGAATGCTCACAATTGTAGGAAATGGTGGGCTATGAGGAAGCTCCAACTCAAATCCAACAACATAACCTTGCTATGATTTCTCTCTACAAAATGAATGCCAATAGATTTCTTTTATAGGCCAAGAGGTGGCCAACAAACAACTAGATCCAAATGTGAACTCTCCTCCTCAATGAACTAGTTCCAAAGTACACTAGGGGGGATGATTAATGCCACCAAGTGTGTGAGGAGACAAATTCATATTCTTGGGGAGGATTGAGCCTTTAATGCGCTGCTTGAAGTGAGTGGTCCCACAATTTTTAAAGTAGCGCGACTATCGAAGGAAAAGTCGCGCGAGTGTAGTGTGGGCATTGTTCAGGTAACCTCCGCTATAGCGCAGGTCAACAGTGTGTTACCCACACTACCCTTTCCTTTGACTATTTCTTAGCACTTATGTACTCATGCTGCGTTTTGGATCTATTAAGGATGCCTGTGGTGATATGCATTGTTTATGTTGATGATGCCTTACTGGATTAATCGCTGAAATGTTGCATGTGTGCGACTTTTAAGCGTTAACAGTACAAATTGGTTTCTAGATCCACTTTCTAGATAATTAGTTGACATTGATACGAAGGACTCCATCAAAGGAGGGCCTTAATTTATGCCCCATCAATTGACATGAACCATTATATGAGATTAGATGTGAAGATATTGAGTCACTGAGAACCACTGACATGGGGATGGATAGGATGGAAGGTCAACGAGACTACAAAAGGTTGACTCAGACTTACTTCCCTTGAACATATAGAATGACACAATGATGACTTAGCATCCTTGACACATGAGCACCATAAATATAATGAAAACACTCAAGATAGAGTGAACCATTCTCTATATGGATTAGAAGAGTAATTAGTTGAAGGAGTAAAAGGCTCATAGAGATGGTATGGATTCTAGGAAAGCTATGACCCAACTATGAGATAAGTACTCAAACAAGTGCAATTTTCAAGGGCCACTGTATAGATCACTACCACTTTTTTATATAGATCAAAACACAATCACCCCTCTTTTTGTTTTTTTTAGGTGTATCCTTCATGGTTTTACAAGTGTGGTAGAGAGATAAAAGTATGCATGATAGTGTCTTTTTCATGTAGATTTTATGATCCCAAAAAAGAGATAAAATGATGCTCACCGTTGTCTTTTTAATGTATTTTTTATGATCCCAACAAAGAGATAAAATTATGCTCGTCTGGAGAGAAGAAGTGGTTCCATGGGATGCATGAGTGTTCCAAGCGCATCGAATTAACTTATGCAAAGGGATACATGAGGGCACTAGCCAAATAAAGTCCACTCATTGAAGTGGTTCTCTCCATGGGTAAAACATGTGACACAAGATGTAAGCAAGGTGATGTGAATACTAGAGTTCAAGAGTGATTGTAGTAGCGGTAAGTGGTGCAAATAACATCTTAGAATTAGGAACTAAGACATGATCAATAATAATAATATGCAAACATCGAGTGAAATAACATGGTTGGGAACCCCCCATAGGATAAGGCCGAAATAAATATCCAGAGAAAGAGCATGCAGTTTCAACAACGAGCCATGGAATGACTAAATAATGGTTTGTGTACCTACTATTAATGATAGCATTGGAACCAAACGAAAATCAAGTTACTAATATAGGGCGTCCATGGAGACAAGATCATCAATATAAACCATATCGGTATTGTATTGTGTGGTCACTTTGGAAGAAGTCATGGACACAAAGGGTGTGGAAATATCCCTATCCAAGTTCTGCTATTGCTCGGACACTCTAAGGACATCTAAGAAATTGACGTTAGCCTTCAAGATTCCTAAATCAGTGGCCATGTTGTAAGGAACATAATTGCCAGGAAAGGTAGGTGTGGATTTTAATGCAATGCTAGAATGATTGATTTGGATGATAAGTGATGGTATCATCTCAAGGAAGGAATGTGTAATGATATTTTCATTCTGATTTTCCTTATTCAATGAAATCATAGGGTCATATATGGATTTATCTCTAAACTGGGATTGATACCTTGTTATTGTAGGATAGACTTCATCAGTGGGTTCCTATTCAATCATGGTTACCATAGGAATAATCTTTTTCCATTTGGAACATTCTTTATCTAATAGGAAAGGTTCGCATGTCAAAGGGTCATGGGACTCATCGCAAAAATTGCACCAATATTGCACAAAATATTCATTTGTTTGAGTCGTATCAGGTCAGGTTAGAAGGTGAGTAACTTAATCGAAAGTTGGATGAGACTATGACATAATCCTATGCTCAAACTAGATCACCTGATTATGCATATCTTGCATCATCAGGAGTATGGAAGACATATTGGTTTTGGAGCTGGATTGGTCTAAAGGTAAGCTCGTCCTTTGGTTATGTTCTTCAAATTCACTACTTGTTTGTAGAGCGGAACCAATACATTTGTAATGTATCTCTTCCAATCAGCGTTGATAAGAAGGAGGATTGGACTAGAGCTACTTGTTGGGAAGGTCAGATTACTTCGGGGACCTTATTGTAAAGCTTAATGAACTTGATGTTAAAGGATTTAAAATTTTCATTTTATTTCAAAAATAGGATATTAAAGCTTTTTTGGTATTCAATAGTGTTCTTGATGCTTTCATATGTGTATTTAAACCAATACATGAGCTCGAACCAAGTAGTAAATATCTTGTTAAGAAAGTAAAAAAAATTCAACTAAACCCCTCCCTTCTAATGAATTGATGAATAGGCACATACATGTATCATTTCCATTTGCATCAAAATTAGTACAAACATTGGAAAAGGAAGAAAGATGTCCATTAACGGATGTCACACTATTTTTTGTGAACTTGGGTAGATGGTCTTTGAATTTTGGTAAGGGATCGGTACTTGGAGCCAGATTTAGGGGTGAATATATGCACCATGGGATAACATCAACATTGAATTCTTATTTGAATATACCCAACTTCTTGAGGACCTTTTGAGGATTATTGGGATCCACGACTAGATTGTAATGGCTAAACATGCTTCCTATCGTCCTGGAACCGGCGACAAGAGCATTAGTACCATAACTAGTATTATTGGAAGAGGTCATGGTGATGAGAGGCAAGGATGAACAAATCTAAAGAACTTGAACAAATAACTGATTTATATACCCCTTAATATTCTCAATGGATTTTCTCTTATTTCATATCGGTGTAAGTGGTTCAAATTCAGGAGAATCACCCCAGATTCTACGAGATTTTCTAGGCAATAAGGACATGTAGCAAGGTATTAAAAAAGGGATAACTGAAAAAGTTCCCAAATATGGTTGCCAATTTATGTTGATGCTTAAGATGACTCGGGAAAAATAGTGAAGGACACCCTTGGAGGGCTGGTCAAAGGGAAGATGGGGATGGAAACCCATGTATTGTGTAGAACTTTTGATTTTTATTCACCTGCAAATGTTAATCGAAAAAATGTATACAATAATAAATTGAACTAGTATAAGAAATAAATGAAATCAATTTCTAATTTAAAAAGCATGTAAAAAAAGTTAATGAATGAACTATAAAATGTTAGTATTGATGAAATAAAATCTGAATGAAACTATAAAAAGATTAAGAAACTAACTAATGGAATAAATGAAAAAATGAAAGTGTTAACTTTTCAACAAAAGAAGAGTTATATAAAATCCCTGAATTGAAAAAGTTGTATGTAAGATCATGAAAATGAATAATAAATGCAAAATGTCATGTCTATTAAGCTCAAAATCAACATTGTTAAATTGCAGAAATTGTTTAGTTACTTATGTGTAGTGCATTTAGTGATTGTACAAAAAAGTTTTTTGTATGAGGTATTAAAATTTTAGTTGTGAGCATTGTTGTAAAATGAAATAATGTGAATTTATGTAAAAAAGGTACATGTAAAAAAAAAATGTACAGTCCCTATATATAGCCTGTAAAAAAGTTGTATAGCAGAAAAAATAAAAAGAAGAATGATTTAGAAAATGTGAGACAAGGACACATGTATGACCAGAAATAGTTTTTATTAATCAAATGGATTTTAACAACCACTATTACATAACAACCATGACCAATTTTAGAACCCTAAGGATAGGAGGTTTCTGGGACCTTGTGCTACTCTCAATGTCACTAAGCTCAACTAGTTGAAACCCAGACATCGTGACTATGTTCACACTCATATTGTCTTGAGGTAACCTACACACATGAAGATGTTAGCCCTAAAATTATATGGAAAAGCACAAATAACATGCAGAATAACAGAATTTACCTCTGATGGGAAGACACTCTACTTTCACCCTAATGGATGGACTTGGAAGTAACCTCACCTTCCATTGTTGTATTGTTAGGCTTTCATATGATTGCATATGAAGGAAAAAAATGAATAGGAACACAACAATACATTCTCCTTACCTTCAATGATTTGGAAATTTTCATTTTCCTCTTATATAAATAGATCCACAAGGCAGATGCGACGTTTCGTCTATCTTGAGGAACTCAAGCATTTCCAAAAAGTTCAATTTCTTGGAAGCTCAATGGACACAAAGGAAACACAGTCATTTGGAAAATACAGATCAATACTCTGAACCTTAGTTCTTTTTTAGGTTTAACTGTTTTGATGTAACAATTTCTTGCTCTCCTTCTTTGTTTAGGGAATGTTGACTGGTTTCTACACCAACAAATTCATCCTTGGCATTATAATGAGATTCTTATAGCATAAATTGATACATTTGGGATTCATTTTTCTCTTAGGGATGAAACCATATGATACAATCCTCCTTCATTCTCATAGATTACCGGATCGAAGATTACTTTCTTTTGATTCTCATATTGTTAACCACAGATTCAGGTGAAGCAAGGTCAGTCATTGTCGAATTGGGTGATGTAGATTTGGGATTTTTTGCTTACATAACTCCATTTCCATGAGGATTACTCTAGACCCTCCTAACTGCGATCTCCTTTTACGTTTTTCATGTAATCTTGCACTTAGATCTTATTAGACCATGTCACCCATTCATCCAAATATAGAATTCTATGGGGAGGCATGAGCTCAGTGTAGATAATTTTTTATGGGACAATTAAAGAATTGATTATGGTATTGAATTGAATGAGTGTGATGCCAGAACCAATTATGATTGGGAATGGGTTGAATAGGACCAATCCTTGAAATGGAAACCCTTATAAAACATGAATAGATTTACCACATGCTTGCAGGTTGTATTGATATCAACAACATCCCTTCTTTCAAAATACCCTGCAAATGTGATCCATCGGCCATGAGTGAGAAAATGATGATAACTATATTTTTCATCTTGGTGGGAACTGCACCAATGTTATGCTCATTCAATATCGCCCATCTTTGGAAAGTGGCATACTTAATACAGACCTTAGACCACTTTATCTTTGCATACCATTGTATATTTTTTTAACCATCATCCAAACAATCATTGGGATTCAAAAATAATGAAAATTGCCTCTATGTGCATGATGACAAAATGCTTTGCATTAATCAGTGGTGTTCTCTCTCCAAAACCCTACCTTAAAGTCCCTTTATAGAAGGCATGTTGGTCGGTATACTTTGGATATATAATGGATAGGGTGTTATGCTATTCACATCTGAAATCTAATTCTATGTTTGTAGATGAAACATTTGTTGCAACAAGTACCATGAACTACAACTTTGGATTCACCGTAGCTACGGGGTTTGACAGTGTATTGTCTGCATGTCTATCCACTACATGATGATATCGTTATTGAAAAAACTGTATTTCTTCCCAATCCTTACGTTGCTCATTTTCCCAACCTCCTGTCACTGTCGACTTACTATTTGGCGAGTTTTTTATTTGAATCCCACAATTTTAAAAAAAAAATATAAATTATGTGCTGTATAAATCATTGTTTTGAATGCATAAATGGATTCAGTGCCTTCTAATACTCTCGGGAACCTAGATTAAGCAAATTTAAACATTGTTATTTGAGATCTATTTTTTTATGGAATTCAATCGAAATCGTGCTAGAAAATGCCATCGAAGAAATTGTCAAACGTTTAGGCTACTCTCATTTTATTTTTCTACCTATACCTTATGTGTATACCTCTAATCGTTTGTTATCTAGCCACATGTTCACTCATGGGGTCCTCATACATATCAAAGTTGCAAATGTGATTTTGTTGTTTTTAATGAATCTTTAAAATTCATTTGCATTGTTTAGTTAGAGTGTCCCTATTGAATATTTTCTTCAAAAATATCCCTCAATCATTCTTAAGACTAGTTATTATACCTATGGAGAGGCATGGTATATTGTTTTAGATTTGCGTTGACTAGAAAATAGTTGTTTTGTTGACTTAATTTGTTTTCTTAATTTCCTAAGTCTTACATTACAATTTGAATTTTTTTTATTTTTCAAAGATATTTCAATCCCATTTTGTTAGGATATCATTGGTTAACAACTTGAGGGTTTTATTGTCGAGTCAACATCAAGATTCTTTGCATCACCACAGAGTTCTTTGATATTTGCGAAAGATATTTAATGCTTGATTCATGATTCTTAGCATCACCACAGAGTTCTTTGGCATTTTTTAAAGATTTTAATGCTTGATTCAGGCTTCTTGGCATCAGTGCAGAGTTCTTGGCATTTGCAAAATATATTTAATGCTTCATTCCACGCATTGGTTGGAAGAGGCCACCTCATCCTCTAAGCTCATTTCCAACCACCCTAGCATCCCTCGCCACCTTAAGAATATCCCCCTCATATCTTATATCAACCATTTGTTGTGATTTGATTCATGCATTCTCCACCATCATATTATGTACCTTTGATAGTCTTCTATGGGATGGAGCAAATACAACAATTCCGGGCATGCTCTGCTACAATACAGCTTTACAGGCTTCTTTAGCATCTAACATGGAAACAAAGAATAGAGAAGGCCTTTCGTATTATTTATCTTGGACACTCTTCTTCTATGGGATGGAGCACACACAACAATTTTGGGCACCCTTTGCTACATTACAACTTTACATAGAAGTATTTTCCATCTACCATGGAAACAAAGAACATAATAGGATTATTTAGAATTTCAATATAAAGACGATTGACTGGATGTCCATATCCAGTTTCCATCTTGATTGCTTATCATCTGTGAACCATCTATCCTGCTAGGCATTCAATTATAGTTATTACTCACTTGCAATTCTTACATTTTGTTGTGAATTTCATATATGAATTCTTTTTCATCACCTACATTGTATGCACCCAAAAACCAACTATAGATATAAAATAAGGAAATATTTGAGCTAAGTGCATCACTATATGAAATTTATAGAGAGAAGTCATTCTAAAACAAGGAAATATGATACGTGTTACTAAATTGCAGTCATATAATTAAATTATTATCATATACCTCCCATTGATTGCCAATGTCAATAACAATTGTGTTTCGAACATGATGAACATCGAACCAGGTTTGTCCTTGAGAACTTGAAGGCCATCAACTTCATCATCTTGTAGTACCAGAATCATTACACTAGAATCTGTGGGAGTGCAAGCCGTGTGCGATATATATCCTCGGGCATGGAAGATAGCGAGACATTTTTATGCCAAAGAAAGGGCTATTGCAATGGAAATTCCCCCTACTAGTGCTTCTTTTAGATATCCTTTCTCAAGTCCCAGATTCCTGCACATTATTTCTAAAACTCTTTTAGCCAATCCCTTTACTTCCTCTGCAAATTCATCCATCGTCTCCCTGCAATATCCACCATGACACTTGAATTGCAATATCAACCTCGTTGACAGTTTGATGAGCAAAATATTATACAAAATCCATTAAGGTGATGAATAGAAGAAAAGGAGTTGATGCAACATAATGAATTTAATATCCTTTGGTGGTTTCTTTTGTGTTGTTTCCAACTACATTAAGTACAATTGTTATTTCTCTAACACTTTCATACTGTTGTAAGTTCCACAATTCCATTAGCATTTTCAGCTATTAATGCAAATATACCTATTGTCAAACCATATGATGCAGTGTTGAACATTACTATAGTAACTATGGCTGTGGAAAAAAGGCCTCCTTGGAGTTCCATCAACCTCAATGAGGCCCAAAGTTTGTCCAAGGCTGCTTGTAAATACTTCTATATTTTGATTCCCAATTGAAGACTATCTTAACCTTGTATCTATGCTTCTTAAGTGGGATTATAATCCAAGTCCTTACTTATGTAATAATGGTTCAATTTCTATTGCCTATTCTCACAATTTAGTGATTTCCTTATAACACCTTATCATGCCTAACTTCTCCAGGGAACATCATACCTACCTTCTCCATGAAAGAAGCAGACCTCCACATTGGCACCAAACCAACCCTAACTCATATACTTGTCTTGTGCTTTTACATGCTAACTTAGATTTTAAATACCACAAAGGAGTGGAGTGAAGCAGAGCTGATGATTAGCATGTGGGGAGTAATAACATTAATGTACTTCAAATTGGAAGGAAAAGGTTGTGCCACTATGTTATGCATGGAATGCATGTGGAAAGGCATATTAGTTTCCTGTGCAACATAGATTTCATGCATAGATTGGAAGCTACCTGGCTAGCATCGAAATTGATGCATTTGTTATCATGAAAAGTGTTGCAAAATATTTTAATCAATGGACATTTGTATCCTAGCTTTGATATCGGTGCAATCTAGTCAGGCCCCTCTTCATGAATCAAAACTTGTTAATGGAACAATGTAGGTTCCTGAATAGTCAATGTTGAGTAGATATCATAAAAAATACAACCTAATTCCAAGGAAAAATAGTTGTTAAGAAAACTGTGTGCAGCTCTAGATTAATCAAATGTAGTTTATTTGTGTAAATGACCTCCACTATAAGGAATAAGCTCCTTATCAAGCATATTTAATAGAATATGAAACATCTTCACTTTGCAAACAAAACCAAAGTTCATTATCACAATAAACACCTCATATGACATATGATCGTCATCCCTTTTCTAGCATAAGATATTGCACTTCATTGTCCTTATTCTTTTAACTTTTGTTCTTTACAAATTATTTTTCTAGAAAATGAAATATGGTTTACTTGAAAATAATTTCTCTCCATCATTACTCTCTTCTCCATCATTAAATATCATAACCGTTTTCATATCCTCGGTCACCTCAATTCCCTTCAAAGGCGATGGGAGACAACCCTTGAATCACCTGGTAATTTTTTTTCTTCTTTTCCAAGCAATCTAAAGGTTCCGCAAATTGACACCCACATTGACCTCCATTCTGCAACCCACAATTCTGAAAGCAACAATCTGCAATCCGCAAGTCAAAATTCAGAAAGCAGAATGATAGTTTCACAACGCCGAGGAAATGTGCTTCCAAGATCAACAACCTGCAATCTGCAGTACGAAAATCGGAAAGCATAGCGGCCAATTTACATAGAACCAAAACCCATGTCTCTGACTTTCGCAATCTGCAATCCGCATGCAGAAATTGAAAATCAGAACGCCAAATACACCATGTAGAAAACCACATCTCCGACTTCCGCAATCCACATGCGGAACTCAAAAATCAGAACTCCAAATTCGCCACCTCGCCGAATTTCTCACCTGACTTCCACAATACACAATATGCATGCAGAACTTATAAATCAGAACCACCCTTTCACAACCCCATCGAGAGTTCCCTTCCGACTTCCACAATCCACAATCCCCATCCAAAACTCGGAAGTCAGAACCACCAACTACACAACTTCTCCATCCCATAATGTCTTCATCCTTAAACCAAATTGGACAAGTTCGGTACCATTGGAAATCTCTTGGAGATAACTATGCAGCTATCTTCATCCACACCTAATAACATTGATATTATCCTTATTCCACTCCAAAATATGGCCTTAAACCTCATCTATGCCTCCTTACCAATCTGCCATATCCTCTCTCCTGCAACTAGTCCATAGGGTCGTGAACACCCCAGGGGGTGTCTATTTTTCCCCCACAACCATTATTGAAGTACTCTACACCTCCTGAGCCTTGCACTAAGTCCTATTCATCAAAGAACCATTCAAATACTTATCCCTATTCCTCAATCATAAATACATATGAGTACCAACATAAGGATAAGAAAGTAAATGTGAAAGAGCATACTCAATGAACAAAAGGGAAGTATCCTCCACACACCATGTATCATGCATTCATCAAATTAATAACATGCACAACAGATTTAAACATAATGCATAGGAATTCATCCCTATTACTCAATGAACAATTCATGGTAATTGGAAACACATGTGGGCTTATGCCTACTCAATTAAGACAGAAATAAGACCTTATTCACACACACATCTTCCATGCAATCAACATATCAATAAAAAACATTACTAGTTAAACCATTGCAGGGGAAAAACACATGGAATGGGCATAACTTAACACAAAGAACACTTATCTTTTTCATTGAACCTCCAAGCAAACTGGCTATGGACTGCAACATTCCAACCCAACCATAGGTATCTTCCAAGCCTGTAATATTTCAGCACTCAGAGACCACCCCCGAGTTGGGGATATGTATCCACTAAGGAGGGACTAGGTAAAATCACTCATAGCCTTGGCTCATAGTCAATTAGGGTCATCTATCACACAGTTGATTTGTCAAGCAAGTGGGAGACAGGTGAGGGTTTTTCTAGGTCAATAAAATCTTCCACAGAGCTATGGGAATATCCCAATGACCTCAGGAAGTTCAGGCACCCCCATCGCCTCCACTCCCAACCTAAGTAAGGTCCCCTTCTTTGTTGCACAATCCCTAGGGAGCCCCTTCCCTTAGAACCGAACTAGGCCAGTATGGCTGGTCTTGACTATTAGATCAAGGTAAATGAGTTGCTATGAACATAAAATAAGATAATAATTAAATAATTAATAATTAGGTTAACTAAAGTTAGGTTATGAAATGAGGCATCTCCTCAACATCAAATGCCCAAGCCATATTTAAGGCAGGGCCATCATTGTAACATATCATCTTTTATCCTATCAATCAATATATTATTATCATTTATCTCAAATATGGAAGATGGTCTCGCTTCTTAACCCTTAACCGAACACGGATCTTGTTATCCAATATGAGAGTCGGATTCGACTATTAACTTAGTGAATGGATACGTTCACTGCATTTGGTATCAGAGCTCGGATTCAGCTCCTTCGACCTAAGCTCGGATTTGCTCCTACACTCAGAGCTCGGTTTCGGCTCTCCCTTCAAGTCCAACCGGAGACGGTTGCTACTCAGAATTTATCCATTTGGTTGCTTTTAAGTACTTTTGTTGTCAATTGAACAGACTCGATCAACTTGCCCATGATAACTTTTTTCATGGTGTTATTATGAATAACACTGTAATTGTTCTTATTGATGTTCTTCATAGCGGTCCTTGTGATGACATCTCTTCGTGTGGTTGTTATTGTGAGATTCTTGTTGATGTGTTGATCTTCATTACTGTCTTTTTCTTTAGTCTCTATCATAAGTTCCTTTGTTTGTTATTCCTTACCTTTGGTACATACTGCTTTAGTCGGATAGTTAATAACATAATTGGTTTGATTCTAGCCACAATTTTGATCAATATCCTTACTCTCATCTTGGTTGACATAATAGTTCTCTATATCTTCCTCTTTATCATTTTTATGTTCTTTATCTGGTTTTTCTTCCGGGATTTGAAAATCATATTTAGATTTAGTTTTGGAGTCCTTGTCTTGAGAAGCCTTTGATTTGCTTTGTTGGCTTATTTTATTGAAGGTGTCGTCAATAGCTTTTTGAGTAGCTTTTACAACTGATTGTTCCATCCGATCGAACATTTCGTCCATTTTCCTATGAAATCGATTGGAGCTCTCATCCAATTCTTTAAATGAATTCATAGTTAATGCAAAGGTTGAAAGTTAATTATTAATTATTATTAATAATTAATAATAATAATAATGATTATAATTAACTTGGGGGGAATTTAAATAAAAATTAAAAATATAATAAAATTATTATTATTTTTAACTTTTTATTATAATTGGACTTATAAAAACAATTATTAATATAATAATACTTATATTATTATATAATTTTTTGTTTTTATAAAAATTTAGGGTTTTATATTTTTGAAGGGAGAGTCGTGGAGGAAATGGAAGGTGGAGGCGTTGGCTGTGGGCTGGGCTGCGATGTAGGGAGGCTGGTGCAGGGTGGAGTAGATGGGGCGTTTGTGCAGATTAAGAAGAGAGTGTAGAGGTGTAGTGTGAAGAGTGTGGTGGAAGGATGCAACGAATGGAGCAAGGGCGTGAAGGAGATGGAGATGGTGGTGAAGAGTAGCGACGGTTGCAGCGAGTGTTGGGGAGAGCAGCATGAGCACAAAGAGTAGAGGGCTGGACGTGGCTGCTGTGCAGGTGTCGTGGAGGAGGACATGGTTGGAAGGAATGGAAGTGAGGTGGAAGGAGGAGCACGGTGACAGTTGCATGCAGGTTGGAAGGGGCTGCGCGGGCCGGTTGGAGAATGACAGCGGGGAGATGAAAGGAGGTGGCTGCGGGGGCGTTAAGTGTGGGAAGAGGATCAGCGGAGGTGGTGGATGGAGGAGCAGGGTAAGGGAAATGCGCAGAGGAGGAGGGCATGAGGTACTGGGCGCGGGAGATGGGAGGATGAGGGGAGGCACAGTGGTGGATGGGAGAAGGGGCAGCGACGGGGTGGAGTGTGGAGGATGCAGCAGGAGGGTGCTGCGAGGGGTATGGAGGAGTGCGCAGAGGGGCATGCACTGGTGGATGGGGAGAGAAGCGTGTAGGTGGTGTGGAGGGAAGCGATGGAGAGATGGAGATGGTGGAGCTATGTGCGGGTAGGAGCAGAGTAGAAGATGGGGAATGCGTGGAGAGTGCGGTGGTGGAGTGGATGGGGTAGTGGAAGGATGGAGTTTGAGGGAGAAGTGGAGAGCAGAGGAGCAGAGAAATTAGGAATTGATGAGCCGGGTCCGAGCTTAAGTAGGAATTGATGAGCCGAGTCTGAACTCAGAGTGTAGGAGCTGAATCCGAGCTCTGATTCAGCTCCTTCGACCTGAGCTCGGATTCGGCTCCTACACTCAGAGCTCAGTTTTGGCTCTCCCTTTAGAGCTCGGTTTCAGCTGACCCTTCAAGTCTAAAGGGAGACGGTTGCTGCTCATAATTTATCCATTTGGTTGCTGCTCAGAATTCATCCATTTGGATACTGCTCTACATCAGGACTCATTTTCCACCTTACTCACCAACCTTATACTCACGCGACAATTGCTCTTCCTCCACTCCCGCCACCTACACGCTCCTTCCCCACGCTCGACTCCCTCCTGCACGCTCCTTCCCCACGCTCAGCTCCCTCCTGCATGCTCCTTCCTCACACTCAGCTCCCTCCTTCCACTCTCCACTCCCACCACCTGCACGCTCCCCCTCCACATTCCCGCGTCCACTCTCCATCTCTGCCAACCACCCTCGCTCCCTCCCCTCCATCCTCCTCACTCCTATCATCCCTCATAGCCACCCCGTTGCTCCCCCTTCAATCTCCTCTGTGCTCTCCCTCTGATCTGTCATGCTCCTCGCTGCCATACACCTGCTCCCTCAAACCCATGTCAGTTTCCCTCACTCTCCACTCACGTCCTTTGAATCCTCCACCTCATTTCATGCACCCTCTCATATCTCCATTACACGCCTCCTTACCATCCATCATCTCATCCTCCCTGGATGATCCCTCTACCAACTCCCTCCTCCACTGCTAGCACCTCTCCCTCCCCGCGCTCCACACTACTCCCTTTTCCTGCGTCCATGTCGTTCCTCTCCCCTCCGTACCCTACAACCTCCAATCCCTAACACCGCTGGTACTCCTCGCTGCTCTCTCCTTCATTCGCAGCCCCCATACCTCCTCTACTCTTGCTGCACCTGCCACCACCTCTGCCTACATCGCTCTCCCACCTGCCATCTCCATCATGGCTGCTCTCCATCCCCACGTCCTTCACACCCACCATAAAAAAAAAAAAACGCATATATTAAAATTATTATAATAGTTTAAGTATTTGATTTAAAATAATAATAATAATATTTTATTATTATTATACTAGATCATATTTCAAAAACAAAATATTAATAATAATTATTGTTATAAAAAAAAAATCAATTCTTTTGAAATAAGAATTGTTTGGAGAAACAAAGCAAATTCAAGCCAAAGAAGGCTCATCAAGAAGATCATTCCACCATCGAAGAAGACAGAAACCATGGAAGATGTTTTGCGAGAAAAATTAGAAGACATGTTAAAACGTTATCAAAAAGACAATGAAGAATTGCGCGACATAAATAACAGTTCAGAAATAAGAATTGAATTACAAGAAAGGTACAATGAAATAAAAATCTCTGACCACGAAAGGCATATAGAAAAATTGTATGTGCAAATTGATGAATTAAAAGCCGAAAATAAATTCAATCAGAGGTTAGGAAATCAATATATAAAGAAGGAAATAAATAATTACGAAGCAGAAATAATACGCTTGAACAAAATCGTTAGTGACAAAGATGAAGAACTAATGAAGTTACGACATAAATTAGAAAGTCAAGAATCAGAGGTCAACCAATGTCGACAATAGATAAAAGTTCTTCAACAACAAAATGACGACTCTAAAAAGACACATAAGTCAGAGATCGCGAAGAGTAATAAAGCATTATCCAACAATGCTGAAGAAATTTTTAGACTAAGAAGTCATAATAAGATACTAGTCACAAAAATTAAGAAGTTGAAAAATAGCCGGAAGATAGAATAATCTATGGACGACATTGAAGGGAAAATTCTAGACAAGCAGGAAGAAAATAGTTGTATCAGAAGTCATAATGAAGATCTTAAGGAACAACTTAAGACATCTGAAGATGACAGAAAATCGCAAGTCGAATTGATTAAGAAGTTTCAAAATGATAACAGGCAGTTAGAAAACAAGTTGGAAAAGATACAGAACAAAAACTTAAATCCTCAAGAGACGAAAATACAACTTCCAACTCAGATCAATGCTCTAAAAGCGACATTCATAAGCGAAAATGATATCGTGAAAGTTCCCTATCGACACCCCAACCATAAAAACCGATATTTGAAAAAGTGGGAAATGTCGAAAGATAATGGTACTAATGTGATCAAATCTCCTGACGACACATCAGTAGGGAATCCCATCAGTCCACAACAAATGAATTTGGGATGGATTGATCTGTCGACATATCAGGAGTTATGTTCGACTCTTAGCAATTCGTATCAACATTTTTTTTCATCTATGACACCACATAAAATGATGCATAAACATTATAAGGCTTTGAGGATAAAGCCTTTCTAAGAGAGTGGCAATGCTATGAACATAAAATAAGATAATAATTAAATAATTAATAATTAGGTTAGCTAAAGTTAGGTTATGAAATGAGGCGTCTCCTCAACATCAAATTCCCGAGCCATATTTAAGGCAGGGCCATCATTGTAACATATCATCTTTTATCCTATCAATCAATATATTATTATCATTTATCTCAAATATGGAAGACGGTCTCGCTTCTTAACCCTTAACCGGACATGGATCTTATTATCCAATATGAGAGTCGGATTTGACTATTAACTTAGTGAATGGATACATTCACTACATGAGCCCTCTTTGGCTCTACCATACAGTTTCAAACCCTCTTGGCTTCCTCCCACTATAATCCACACTCGAATCTCTTCCATGTTGAGGCCGAAGCTATGTCCCGCGTCCACGATTTCACGCTAACGGAGCTAGGTTTCTCTGTGGGTTCTAGGGGAATCTAACACTCTCCAACTTGCACCAAATTTAGGGTCTGTGGATTCCCAAATGGTTTCTCCCTTCCCACGTTGATTTTCTAAGCGACCTTCGCTCTGCAAATCGTGGATCTCCCCAATTCGCAATTTCTTCCTTTTCCTCTATGCTCGGTCTGTTGAGTCTACGTATCGGTTCGAATGCTGCCTCCAAAATATGGTTTCTATCCCTAATGGAATGGGGATCCGAGAATATGAACTACCATGGGTGGAGTGACGTGCGGATCAAGGCACAACAGAGCTCCATACACTGTCATCCGACCTTTGGTTTTCCCCCACTCCATCGACCTCATGAACCGTCCTCCTGCAGTACTACCTTACAACAGAAAATAATGGCAGCTAGAATAGGTCAAAGGAGTTCTCTAGGTGACATATGTCAGCCTAGGGTTCCATGCCACACCCCCTCACCATTCCCTAGTGGATACATAGTTCCCCCTCATTTAGTTGCATCCATAGACAACTCCTTGGTATTTGTATTTACATGGTATTATTTACATCATTTACATTTTTCATGGCTTACTAGCACATGGTTACCATAATACCAAATACTTGCCTCTTCAAGGTTGAGCATTCACTAGCGAGGCCTTGGCCTTGAACTCCATGCTAGGAATCATACATCACATGCATACAATATTTATACTACAACCAAAATATCCTAAGGGTAAAAATGAGAAATATTACAGTCCCCCTCCCCTTAGAATAACACCGTCCTCGGTGTTTCCATACTTAGGAATACATATACAGTTTACACATGTCCAAAATTTACAAATAATGTTGCAGGTATGTCCTACATTTCATCCTTTACTTTGAGGTTACATAACCAATTCCTTTGGCCTCTACAAGATGGTCTTGTTGGCTCTGACCTTCCAGCTCCACCAGTGGGCATTGTTCTAAAATAATCCCTTTCTTTTCCTTACCTTCCTGCTAATCCACAAGCCTGAAATATTCATGGCTTCTATCTCCTTGCTTCCCTGGCAATTGTTTGAGGAAGATTTTTTAGTCAAATTCAACAGCTTTTGGTCTACTGCCATGGTCAATGTGCATAGCTGGCTCTCACTTTTCTCACTACCAACACTTGGCTTGTAACAACTGTAATCAATTGCTTTAATTTTCCTCTATGAATTCATCATGGAAACTTTTTGTTAGGCCGAGCATACATAAGCATTAAAATCAGTCAATTACTTTCCCAATTGACATGGGAAGTTCATGCTTGCCCAACATACACATGAACTCATTCATGTTCATCCTTTAACAGGGAATTTACTATTTCAGCATTCACAATTTATTTCAAGAAAATAAACACAATCAACTTTCAGCTATATCATGCGTTCAACAATTTTCTTTTTTTTTCTTGTTTCTAAAATGCATCAATCAAAAAGGAAATAGAAGAGTAGGAGTTTTCCCCTCTTAGTCTTGATCCAATCTGGAGCCCCACCACCACTCTGGTTCCATGCTCTTTGGTCTCTTTCACTTCAAATGTGAATTATTGACCCGCCCTTTCTTGTTTTGGCGATGACACTTGGTGTCTAAGGTCTGTCCAAGGCTTCTCATCTAGGGAACCCTTCCCCATGATTTCCTATAGAACCTTTGGCTACTAGGACCCACATAAGTCCACTAGCACCATTCGCCATTGCTGCTCATATTGAGCTCTCTATAACAGTCACATGTCCAAATGCATCCTTAGGGTGCCCTTCAGGTCCTTGCATTCAACAATACCTACACTCAAACATTGGATCAATTCACATGTTAATTTTACTTTCATAGGGTTTATCTCTAAACAAGAGTTTAAGAAATCATAACCAAATCATATACACATGTATTTTCATATTGAGTGAGAAAGAATATGCAATATAAACCAAATACTTATCTTTATGAGCATCTTCCTTTAGCTCCACAAGTATCCTGCATTGGCTTCAGACAACTATGGAACCCACAAGACCTTCCCCACCCCTTACAGCGCTCTTCGGGTGTGCATCGAAAGGTAACCAAGTTTTTTTAATCCTCAGATCACATGTTCATATAATAACGAATGTTTGGCTAGCACACATGTTTCTCCACAACATCCAAGTAGTCAATGTCAAGCCAGTACACCAACTGGGTTTATCAGGCATACAAAAACCCTTCACCAATACCACCACAACATCCAAATATACAATGCCAAGCCAGTACACCAACTAGTTTTATCAGGCATACAACAACCCTTCACCAATACCACTACAACATCCAAATAACCAATGCCAAGCCAGTACACCGACTGGGTTTATCAGGCATACAAAAAGCCTTCACTTTGCTTCTTTAGTGTGCAACACCAAATTGCATCTGTTGAAGCTGACAACACAAGATGGATAAGCAAGGTCATTAGTATTGTTGCTCTAAAATTGTAAACATATTTCATAACATTCCCTCTCAAATATTGAAACACCACGAATGTATCCATTCCCTTAGGGTGTAGTCAATATTGACAACCCTAACATAACCCAACACCTGAAAGGTGTGCACCCCTTTCCGATGTAAGCCATGTAGACCCTAATCATACTCAAGCAGTCATAAATAGAAAGAAATAAAACATGCTCTTCCTATTAACTCTTAATAATTAGACATGCATATTCTTAACTAGGGTTACATAATACTCATCCATTTTTCCGATGTATCTTTTCTTCATTCGTAAGGAATGAGGGCTCCCTTCTCTGAGTTAACATTCCCTCGGTTTTCCACTCCAAACCCTTTCGCGTTCCATAAACAACATATGCCTTGTTGGCATAGTTTTACCATCAAATTCAAATCTGATTTTTCCATAACCAATCAATGGCATTAATAATTAATTCAACATGAATTTACAACCCTGTCTACTACAGAGATCAGATTTGTTTAATCATGAGGCCATCCTCATATTGTTTGGCTCTTGTAAGTGGTGCCACTCTGTCCATTAGGGTTTAGGCTAGCTTCCATAGCATAGACATCCACCTACAAAATGTCCTCTTGACACAATTGTGAAGATCCAAACAACCATTAGTATTTATTAGCAAATTATCAATTTCACAAATATGAATTTTACAAATCTGGTTTCCTACAAAATTAGATTTGTAAACATGAGATCATTCTCACAATACTTGGCTTTTGCTTATGGTAGATTCCATCCTTTAAGATGGACTTACCCACATGGCCATGCCCAAGACAATCTACCTAAAATATGAAAATTCCAATCATCCAAACACTTGTAAGTTTTCATGCATATAATATTTCATTGCTGCAACAATCATTGAAGTGTTTTCAAAGTTATAACACTCCATAATCATCAAACACTCTCAGCTTCTAATCATCTTAAATGCTATGAGATGCATAGATTTATTTTATATGCGTCCTTATCACCCAAAAAAAAAGTACAGGACACCATAACATCATCTATGTAATTTAAACACTTCCAATTCTCATTACTTCATAGCCATATTCTTTCGTGCAACTCTATCCTTCCAACAGAGCATCCCGGTATCCCATCAAACATGACTACCTTCATGCAATCTTTCTCCTGCATTCATAGCAGCTCATGAAATGATCTCAGAATTATCATTAATTCATCATTTCATCTATTGTTTAATTGCAATGAACATACACCACGACCATGCATTCATGCAATGCATCACAACATGTGCACCCACACTCATGCATGTACATTTACAACATTCACATTATATTTTAATGTGATTTCACTTCATGAAACCAAATATTTACAAAAAAATTATGCATATCCACTCAATGCCACCTTGCATTGATTCATGAATACCACACTTATCATGTCATGCATTCTACCCTTCCAAACACGTATGGCCCTAACCATGGCTATCTCTCATAGCATGCACTACCATACAGGACCATGAGTCCTTACTTGCACTCATTATTAAACTCATGACCAACAGATACAAATGACATGCTATAATTTCATATGAATGCATTTTAACATTTAAACAACACATGGTATAATACTCATTTCCTTTACTGCTACCTACCTCACCATACCCCATGGAATGTCATTCAACTAAATGCATTCAACCTTACATGCATACCATTTTATGGTGATTAAATTATGGTTCAAGGGACTCTTACCCAATCCCTATTCAACACTTATACAATTAACATGAATAACCATTACGTTCATGGCTCCCATTAACATATTTGATGTTACCTAATCAAATTGCCTCTTGCAAGGGACTACACCATCCTTCCACCAACCTCATGATCACAAATTTGTTGCACCATCCTTTGCTCAACGGGGATCTACTTTGAACATCCGGTTGAAGGTTGGTCTTTTCTCCATTTATCTTATCATTGTCATTTATATAGCATTGCATTGGGAATTGAGTTATTTTCTAGTAGTCAGCTGTCTATTGTGGTCTACACCAAGCCATAGGAAGTTTTCTCCGTAATTGAATATTAGTTAGAGGTGAGAGATTTCCCTTTTTATCAGAGTTGCTCTACTGTTCCAATTTCCTTCAGAAATTGGGGTCAAGTCCAACTTGTCCCTTCTTTGAATTCTCTACACTTATCAATGCTGCCATCTGTTCAACGTTGATGCCCAGTAAAGGGATGGATGTCTAGCTGGAACCAAATAGTCCTCTTTGTGCTGATCAGGAATTCCCTATTGGTTGTCGGGTCTCGCCCAACGAGATACTACATAGCTGTTGGTCTCAATCTCCATTCTTCCGCAACTCTAACACGCCTGCAAGCTTCAAATTTGTTCCAAGCAGCCCTAGTGCTGCAACCTTGGGATTTGATACCAATTGTCACATCCTCGGTCACCTCGGTGCCCTTCAGAGGCAATGGGAGACAACCCTTGAATCACCTGCTAATTTTTTTTTCTTCTTTTCCAAGCAATCCAAAGGTTCCGCAACTCAACACCTGCATTTACCTCCAATTTGCAACCCGCAAGTCAAAATTCAGAAAGTGGAACAACAGTTTCACAACGCCAAGGAAATGTGCTTCCGAGATCCGCAACCCGCAATCTACAGTGCGGAAATTGGAAAGAGGAGCGCCCAATTTACAACACCTCATCAAACCAGAGATGTACAACCTGTAACCTGGATAGTTAGAGAGAACAATGCTTTAGCTTAAAGCTAAGTAAGCCGCCAAATCATTACCCAGAATCCAACTGCCAACAAGAAGTATGTTTTACATGACAACTTACCATTAAGTAAATAATATCATAAATATCAACTATCGGACTTTAACACAAAGTATAACCAAATAGTATTATGATCGCAGCTGCATATAGAACTATAACATATTTATCACGCACCATATGAAATAACATTAATGTAATAAGTTATAGTTATAGTATCACAATACTATGTACCATCCGGTATAGGATGCGTAGATCGACAAGTGATGACACTTTTAGTAGATGCGACAGTTACAATTGTTATAGGAATGAAAATGCATTTCAATTGTCGATAAGACAATTAAAAATCCTTAAAGATAAATACATGTTGTAATTAAATTATTGTCTAGTTCATTTATTATTAGACATTTATTACTTCCGCACAACATTTAATGCTAACTTTAATGTCTAGAATGTTTTTTAAAATTTATGAATTTTTGGGTTGTTACAATGTTACAAGGTTTTAATAGTGGTCGTGAGCCTAAGACCCTGCCATGTTGAATATTCATACATTAAAAATATAGTATTGAAGGTCGAATACATTATAATGCACCATGATTATAATACAATGTAAATAAAACATTAAAATATGGATAACTTAGAATGTGGAGTGCTAACCCATATTAAGTTATATATATATAGTGTACACCTATGTTATGGTAACAAAGCTTTACAAATACATTTTTAATGTGCACCGACTCTAACACAAGGAGGAGATATTAATTTCTTGTGAATCGAAACATTGTCTCACTTAAATGAGTCATAGTTATATTATGACTAATCATAGCACGTCTAGGACAAGCTTCTAAAGCTTTAAAACAATAACTTCTTATGCATGCCAATGGCGTAGAATTCGACATAATAAGTTCAAGATAGATTTAACGTACACCATGTAAATCTTCAGTCGCCAACTCTTAATTACTGAAAAAGTATAATTCTTACCTGCAGTACTGAAAAAGAATAGTATATGCGTTAACTAGATAATAGCTAAGTAAGCCACGGGGTATCTTTAGGACCCCTTCAATCAAGAAAGAAAAAGTTAGAAATCATATTCATAAATACAACTATAGAATTACTTCATTGTTGTTTACGACATTTAAATAATAAATGTTTCGTTCAAGCAACCATTTAGACAACGAAGATAAATGCTTAGAACTAAAGCAGTTACGACATAACCAAGATTTCAGTATTACGACATTACGATACTTTAAACAAACTAACGAGTGCTGGTGTTTAAGAAAGTGTCGTCATATGCATAACTGAAGTGTTATTGAAATGAGTAATTTTTCATTATCATACTTTCCGCATAACAAATACTAGCATTAATTACTACATAGAAAATTTTAAATTTTTGGTAAATTTTGGGGATGTTACATTGGTTTTGGTAGCTCAATATCTTATAGTTACTTGAATTTAGCAGAGAGCCATATACACCTAATAATTTTTTTACTAGAATATTAATGTCATAGAAAGTGAACCATATACATAAACTAAACTTCTTGACTGGGGTATTGAACCATAAATATCACAAGGTATTTTGCATGGTGCTCAGAGAAAGTGAAACTATAAACATTCACAAACTATTCTACATAATACTTATGGATCCCGAAAAACAACATGAAACTTTTTGATGCATGGTACTAGAATATCCAGCTACACTTAAGTATATGATAAAGAGTTATGGACCAAGTAAGTGTGAAATTTACACATGAAGTTTAGATCACCCCTTATGTGAAGCAACATAAGGGATATTCAAAACCCCTTATTTTGATCAGTTATTTTGAATTCAATAAAATATTTTGATAAGTTAATGTGATTTTTCTTTAATTTTTTTCTCAATTTAGTATTTTAAAGTATGTAACAATTATTTGTAATTAAATAAATATATGTTAAGGTTTATTTGAAAATCAGATTTCTAACAACAATTATTTATAATTAAATAAATATATCTTGAGATTTATTTGAAGATAAGATTTTAATAAAATATTTTATAAGTTAATGTGACTTTTTATTGATTTTTATCTCAATTTAACTTTTTAAATTATGTAAAAGTTACTCATAATTAAATAAATGTATGTTGAGGCTTATTTGAAAATCAAATTTCAATATGTTATTATTTATCAATTAATAGTATTATTATATAATTATTAAAAAAATTGTATTTATATTATATAACAATGTTTTAAGTTTTCATTTATTTATTTTTTTTATTTTTAAACTCGAATTTAAATATTTTAATATATATATTATTGACATTTACAATTGTGGTTTCTTGCATATTTGGACAAGATTTCTATCCATTCAAAATAACTGTACCTGTATTTAGTCACAATTTAAGGCACTGGAAGGCTAGCCTTCCAAACCATGGTAGGACAAGAGGAATAATAACAAACAAAGATGTAAATTTGAGTTTCCATTATAAAGTAAAACTTAAATAGTGCCTCAATCACTTGTCCAATTCCATTCATTTATTGGTTGTATCCGTCATGCTTTCATCAAGGAAACACCATTACCTTGTTGTTTGCAGGTATCCCTCTATCCACATCTAACCCATCTATTCCAGATGATAGACCGAGAGATACCTTGTACCTTGGCTATAATTAAATAAATATATGTTAAGGTTTATTTGAAAATATAATTTTTAATAACAATTATTTATAATTAAATAAATATATGTTGAGGCTTATTTGAAAATAAGATTTTAATAAGATTTTATAAGTTAATGTGACTTTTTATTGATTTTTATCTCAGTTTAACTTTTTAAACTATGTAACAACCACTTATAATTAAATAAATGTATGTTGAGGCTTATTTGAAAATCAAATTTCAATATGTTATTATAGTATTATTATGTAATTATTATAATGTTTGTATTTATATTATGTAACAATGTTTTAAGTTTTCATTTATTTTTTTTTATTTTTTATTTTTAAGCTCGAATTTAAATATTTTAATATATATTATTGATATTTAGAATTCGTGGTTTCTTGCATATTTGGACAATATTTCTATCCATTCAAAATAACTATACCTACATTTAGAACGTTCCTGTGTTCATGAGTAAACAACTAATTTGATGCAAGAAATCAAAATTTAAGGCACTAAAAGGTTAGCCTTCCAAACCATGGTAGGAGAAGCGGAATAATAACAAACAAAGTAATAAATTTGAGTTTCCATTATAAAGTAAAACTTAAATAATGCCTCAATCACTTGTCCAATTCCATTCATTTATTAGTTGTATCCCTCATGCTTTCATCAACGAAACACCATTGCCTTGCTGGTTGCAGGTATCCCTATGTCTACATCAACACATCTATTCCAGAGGAGAGGTACCTTGTACCTTGGCTATAATTAAATAAATATATGTCCACCCCATGGGTACCTACTATAACTGGAGGTCCACATGAGAATTTGAGTTGACACACAAGTCCTCAGCCTTGTTCAACAGGACTTTACAACATCATCACTTTGATACATCAAAGCATTCACCTCAAAACATGCGGAATAACCTTTTACAACTGAAGGCTTAGTCATTCTTGAGTCCGACTCAAGATTCTACTCCAAGTTCTTGAGTCCAACTCAGGCTCCCTACCTCAACACATGAGGCCCAATCCTGGCTGCACAAGATTGGCTTGGAGAATTACTCGTGATGCTGTACATTTAACAATAACTCACATACTTCATGGGGTCAATAGGTGCTTATAACAACTACCATTGTATTGTAGCATCCAAGCTCGAGGCTGTGGGTCCCCATGACTGTAGTTGGATTGGGTCCATGGTGACAGGGACCTGTTGGAGCTTCAAAGTATTCCTGTGGGAATGGCGGGCTCTACGGTCTCCATCGACTACAGAAAACATCATACATGATTTTTACTTGTTTTAATTACAATTTTGAAAACACATGATGCATTCTTATCTATTAGAGGGACGACAAATCTGGGAATAATATCCAAGAAACCCACCTTTATAGTAAAAAATCCTTCAACATAATTAGTAAAATAACAGAGAAAAAATATATCATTCAATAGTAATTTTTTTGTAATTTTTTTATTCTAATTAAAGTTTTTAAAGAAAATTACATAAACCTTTTCAAATCCAATAAAAAAGACTTCAAATTCCTTACAATACCATGGATAGGATTGTCACTCAACTATGATGTGTTTGTTATATCCTCTTGAATTTAGTATAAATAAATGTTGAACCTTAGATAAAGAAAGCATTGAGATTTCATGTGAATAGCTTATGCTTGTGGAAAAACATACGCATGGTTTTGCTCAAAAGCGTGAAGAGAAAAAAAATAAGGTATTAAAAATTGATTATGGTTTTGGAGAGGACCAAGTCTCTTCTTAACTCCTGATATATAGTTTTGGGGAGGATCAAGTCTCTCCTTAACTCCTTATATATCCAACTTTAACCCAAGAACCATGGTAATCCCCTTGGACCCTATTTGTGAGACTTTCAAATTTCCACGAGTCCTTCTTTTATAAAAGAAAATTAGTGAAACAATTCTATAATTTATAATAAAGTAAAGATGAGGAAAGTTCATTTCTCTAGAGATAGATTTGAGCAAGGAGCTTCTTATTAATATATTTGAGAAATAAACTTTCAAATATAAGATTTTCTTAGAATTAGAAAAATACATTTAATAAAAAACATTTAAAAGAAATATATTGAAGAAGAATTAGAAATTATGAACTAATTAAATCTTTACAAAGGAAAAAAGACTTACAAAGTATACACAAGTTAGGATGACATTCACATGATACAAAGAAAAAGGAAAAAACATAATGACTAAAAGACATACAAACTATACAAAAGTTAAGATGAATTTCATATGGTCCAAAGAAAAGGAAAAAACAAATTGACTTGGAAGACTCTCAACGAAAAGCCTAGATTACCATTCAATATAAGTTATTTTAAGAAAAAGACATTTGAAAGGAACAAAAGAACATACTCAAGGAGAATTCTAAATTATGAACTAATCAAATCTTAAATTAATTTTACAAAAAGAAGAAATATATATTGAGGATTAAGATTTAAAAGACCCAAATCAAAATTAATATTCATAAATCTTAAACATTAAAAATAATCAAATATTGAAATAATCTTCCTAAGGAAGAAAGACATTGACTAGGAAGACTAAACTAGAAATTGCACCTTGGGGTGCAATAAAAGAACATCGCATTGCAAGGAAAGCTAGAGATGAAGAAGGTGAAAGCTGTGGTCATCCGAAGGTTCAGATCTAGAGGCTTGGTTAGAAGGTTTGGGTCTAGAGGCGTGGCACAACCTCACTTGAGAGCTGATAATTACATTTGAATGCAACACAAAGCAACTAAAATTCAATGCAACACAACTAAAGTGGAGTAGTTTAGAATTTAAAAAAAATATATATGAATTAATCCATGTCAATTTTCCATATTTTTTAGTATACTTTCATAAAAAAAAATTAAAACGAAATTAAACAATACAATTATGAGTATACTTTCATCAATAAAAAATTAAAAAAAATAACTCTTTAAAGTCGAAATTAACCTATAATAGGACCTGAACTCTAATTTACAACCATCGAAAAGGCAATTTTTGCTCGATATGAAATTGATCTAAAAATTGATCTAAAATAGGACCTGAACTCTAATACAACCATTGAAAAGGCAATTTCTACTAGTTCTGATACAGAAATATCTAAAGTTAAACTTTAATACAACCGGAGTTACAGGACCATCGCAAAGGCAATTTCTACTAGTTTTAGATCTGACCCATATATATATATGATGAAGTGGAAAATCATAAGGCCCATATATACAAAAAAAAATGAGGAACTTTGATCCAAAAATAAATTTATAAAATGTGAAAGCATTAACCATTTTTTTTATTTTGAAGTACACAACCTGTGAAAGCATTAACCATTTTTTATTTTGAAGTGGGCAACCTTGTTCAATTATGTTTTCTCCACCCTCGCCCTCACCCTCATGAGGATGAGGGTACTGCAGAAACTAAAAAATCAATGGAAAATTGTGAAAAGGCTAGAGAATCTATATTATACACAATTATATCATATTCCACTGGACTTCATCCTTAATAAAATACAACCAACCACCAGATTCCACCATAAAATAAAAGTACTTTATTCCATGTAGCTCGGAATTCGCAAGATTACTGAAAATATCATATTCCACTTGATTGAATTACCAGATTACCCCTACAATAAAAAATTGTTTTATGTAGTTTGGAATTTACAAAATGATTTAAAATCAAGCTCAGTGGTGGGTAGATCTAATCAAGTCACTTGTTTGATTTTCTTGTGACATATTGATTGGCTAAACTCTATTATACTCTACATTGTATGAGCATGCCGTTGAGTTCTTCCCAAATATTAAAATCTGATAAAAATAAAACTATATCTCATTTAGCATCAGACAAGCTCACATGCTTCCCAAATCCCATAGAAAAACACGCAAACTAAACTGAAAGAGCCCAAATCTCTCAGGTTTCATAAAAACTAATCCTAGAAACTCCTTATGCTTCACCCAAAAACATGAAGAAAACCTTAAAATCAGAGTGTGTACAAGATTTTCTGCTTTACTTGGTGGTGGGTTAGTGCCTCTCTCTAGTCCATATATATCACCTATTGTTGGTGAGTCTATTATCTGGACTATGCATCTGCGATTATGCATCTAACACAAACCATTCTGCAATGATGACAAGATATATAAAACAATATACGAGTGGCAATTTCCTTGTAGTTTTTATCAGAATACGGTGAAATGGTGAGAAGGTTGAAACTTGTGCATCCATATGCATCTAACAATCAGCCCATAACAAGAACGTGCATCCATATCTCTATTATGAAGACTCAAGTACAACTGCTTGAATTAAAAGGACAATAGGATCCATTTTTCATAGGAAATAATGGTCTGGAATCTAAGAGTAAACAGGTTGAGTCAGGTAGGAAATATGCTTGTATATGTTTTAACATATTATATTATTCTTACTAACATATTTCCTATTTATAATATAGGAATATATCTAATCTATTTATAAAACTAACATTTTTATGTCAAGCATACAAAAATTTATTTCCAAGACTAAAGTGCTCATCAGTTCTCTAAACACAAATTTCAAACAGAAACTCAACACCAAAACTGGTAATGTATCAGGGCATGCAAAACACACACAAAAAAATTATGAGAGAAACTTTTTCATCTCGCATACTAAAAAAAATTAGTAAAAAAAGTTCATTAAACTATAATTTATAATGTGGAAAATGCCCAGATAACTTCCTTGCAATTGTGCAAACCATCATAAGCTGGTATGCTCTTGTTTTTATACAAATTTAAAAAGAGTTAGGGCCTAATAAATCAAGTATTACAAAGAGCATACCTCATCCTTGAGGGTAAAAAATATTGCATATAAACTGTCAGATTGTGCAAAAAAATCATCACAACCTCCATTTAGCATGGAACGAAAGAAAAATCGACTCCCTTACACCAACATCAACATCTGTGAATGAGCTTCTCTATAATCTGCATAGTCAAACAAACCAATGAATAGAAATAGAAACACAAGAAGATTTCATCCCATTTTAAAAGCATGTGTATTAAGGCAAAGTACACAAGGTCAATGATATTTAAGTCATTTGATAAGAAAGTACCAGCATCAAAATTTGACGTTCTATTAAAAAAATGCAAAAAGACACAGATCATGAAGTTTATTTAATCCCCAGAAAATACTGCAGATATCTAGTAAACCCATGGTTGCAGATGATGCATAGAAATTTGAACGAATTTTATTTTGAAAATTACTTATTCAATAAGAAGGTGCCACCTTCCTCCACAGAAACAGCTGGTTCGACTTGTAGTAAACTGTGGAGATATAGATCCAACTCTCCACGAGATTATGACTACATATTTGTAGTATCTCTTTGTGCTTCATCATCTTCATCTTCCACGTATAAAACTACTGCAATCCCTTGCAAATTCAAGAAATTCACGACCTAGGGATTAATAAGTAAAAGTTAGAAGTTCTAACAAAGGACAAATAATTATAATGGTATGAAAAAGGATGAATTTCAAGAATTTCATGACGCGGGAGAATTCTTATCTAGTAATTTAACTCGAATGCCACACTACCCATTAATATTTAAAGGAGAATTGAATTGGAAAATGAGCTCATTGAAAAATTCCTTGCCCTACTTTCAACTGGCCCAAATAAACCAAGGTTTGCCAGGAAGGCACATACAGCCACACTAGCCAGTTTATGGTTACATCACTAGACAAATTTAATTCTAGCTTATAGGTCTTATAAAATATTATAATCTCAATGCCAAAATAAAGCATTCAAGCTTACATCAAAGAGTTAAGATCGAAATAATTGCTTTAATTAACTATTAACATCAAAGTACTACAACTGATAACTCAAATTAATTTATTTTCTAAAATAAGAAAACAACTGACTGGAGTTATTGTAATCCATCGATTTAGCTCATACTATACATAAAGCACATCGACAATAATTGCAACACATGGGCAGCCATGCACTGAATTGAACCAGTTGACGCTACTCAACACATGCAAAGAAAATGGATGAAAAAAAACTCTTAGGAACCAAGAGAATCAATATTACAGCAACACATGGAGAAGAAAATGGATGAAAACAACCTCTAATTGGGAACTCTACGCATCAATATGCAGATTTATTTCTCAGAACCCTTGTCATCTTTGAGAGCCACACGGACTATGTGACTTAAAAGCATGGGAAAGCATGCATGCATGCATGAAAGAATGCAAAAAAAAATTGTCACATACTATGCTATGCAGCCAACTCCTAACTTCCACGACAATTTTAGTGGATATACTAAATGAACCCTAACCGTGAACATATTTTATGCGACTCCAACAGCCTCCGATTTTCTCCCCACGGACCCCGCTGGAGATTGATGCGCAAGCTCTGTAACATTCATCTCTTCGCCGGCGAGGCCCTGGACGATCTGCAGCCCGCGCGGGAAGCGGAGGTCGGGATGCTGGTGAAGTCGATTCTGGAACATGAGCAACAAGGGAAGACCGTGAACCTCGGGGAGCTGCTCAACATTTGCACTGCCAACGTTCTAGGGCAGATTCTGTGCAGCAAGCGCCTGTTCGATTCCCAGGGGTCGAAGGCGTGCGAGTTCAGAGAAATGGTGCTGGGGCAAACGGATTTGGCCGGGAAGTTTATTATTGGCGACTTTGTGCCGTCTTTGGCTTGGATGGATCTGCAGGGTGTACGGACCAAGATGAAGAAGCTACACAACAGGTTCGATGACTTCTTAAGTAACATCATAAATGAGCACCAAACTGCGTCGTGTAATGGAGGAGGGAAGGGCGATTTTCTGAGTAAGATTTGGCCTCCTAGAAATGATGCTAATGGCGAAGGAGGGAAGCTCACGGATGATGGAATCAAGGGACTTTTGCTGGTGAGTCGTGTACTTCGATCCATTGAATTCAATTCAATGAAAAATACCCAACTCTGCCCTCTGTTCAAATCTTTCTGATTTCAAGGTTTTCTGAGGCATTTCTGCTGAGAATTGTTCTGATTTCTCCGATTTCGATGTCTTTTAAAGGCATCTCTGCTCAAGATTTTAGCTGTTCATTCTCGATTTTTCAGTGTTTAGAACTCTTATCTTCCCGTTTCTACTATTTTCATTATTCCTAGTTTCCAGTTTATTTTAAGAGTTTCTCTTATCTTCTTGTTTCTACTATTTTCATTATTCCCAGTTTCCAGTTTATTTTAAGAGTTTCTCTTATCTTCTTGTTTCTACTATTTTCATTATTCCCAGTTTCCAGTTTCTATTAAGCTTAGGATAATTGGATATCCTATAGCCCCACATTTCCATGGTATTTTAGTAGTTAATCTTAACCAAATTGAGTCTGCAAATTTCAATCTCAACGAATTTGTAATTTCGATATTCAGAAATTGCAATCTTATGACGGCTTAAACACTGTAAATGCAATGCATTCTTGCATTCAGAATAATACAAGTTTATTTAAGTCCTCATATCAAAAATCTTTTCTATTATCTTCTCTTTACAGTTTTTTTCACTTAAAAGTTTATGTTATCGTCTTGTTTCGATTTCACTTCAAGTAACTGAATAAGTAGATAAACTTATTAAATTAAAACGATCTCTCAATTCAATTTTGAGTTTCAAGACATCTTCAGTCATAAAACTGAGCCCCACATTCCCATCTGATATTTTAGTCAATAATCTGAGACAAACTCATTTTGAGTTTCATGACATCTACAGTCATAAAACTGAGCCCCATATTCCCATCTGATATTTTAGTCAATAATCTGAGACAAACTCATTTTGAGTTTCATGACATCTTCAGTCATAAAACTGAGCCCCATATTCCCATCTGATATTTCAGTCAATAATCTGAGACAAACTCTGTCAGAAAATTTCGACTGAGCCCCACATTTTCATCTGATATTTTAGTCAATAATCTGAGCCAAACTCTGTCAGAAAATTGCAATCTCAGTACTCAGAATCTGTAATCTTAAATTAATTCTGTATCTTAGATTATTGCAATGAGAGACTGCAAATGCAAATGACAATTTCAACAATCCAAGAATGTATTATTGCATTTAATACATTTAGTTTTAATATTAGCACAACCACGTAACTTTGTGGCTGGTGAACACGGATAGGCCACAAGTTAAGTGTCATGAGTAAGTTATATGTTACTTCTCTCTTTTTTCTAGTTAAACTCTGCCATGAATTGACTGTTATCCATGCATCAACTAAGTTTATCTATGCATAAGCTACCAATTATTTTTTATATTCTTTTCTTTTTATAATTGTTTATTTTGAATTTGGAACGGGATAGAATCAATCTATACAGTACACTTGTTACAGTGCACTTGTCACATCCTTGTGCATTGCAGGAAAAACTAGTCCACCCTAAATTCTAAAATAAAAACACCTATCAGTGTAACAAGTCTATTTAAGTCCTCTATCAAAAACCCGGATCCTTTCTGTTATTTTCTATTTTTCATGATTTTCTTTTCTACTATTTTCATTTTATGAACTAGCTTGTTTCAATTTCAATTGAAGTAACTTAAAAAATAAAAAAAATTATTCTATATTCCTTTAAAATTCATTCTCTTTGACGATTTATAAAATCTTTAATTATAAAGTTATTAACCATTATCATAAACTTTGCCTTTTTACAAACATAAAAATCCACAATATCTAAATCAAAAACTAAATCCATGATATTATGCTACTATCTTTGATAATCCCAAAAACCCAGATATCTAAATCAATAACTAAATCCATGGTATTATGCTACTATGATAATCCCAAAATCCCATAATATCTCCATTGTGTTATGCTTCTATATTTGATAATCCCAAAAACCTGTTAGAACCTAATAACTATAATAACTATATTTCACTGGAGCTGATATCCATGCAATATGCTTCAGATTTTGCTTTGTTCACATATGACTGCTTCAGATTCTGCTTTGTTCAAACTTCACATATTAACTAAGTTTTGTTAGAAATTTTCAACTCAAGTTTAGTTCTCCCCAAGTTTATGTTATCTAATAATTTTTTTTCCTATTTATTAATTTTGAACTCAAGTTTAGTTCTTCCCAAGCTGTTTATGTTTATCTATTTTTATTTTTTTTCTATTTATTACTTTGAAGATTTGTTACACATTTTCACGAAGTTTACGTTCTTCCAATGATGTTGGAAGGAGTTGAAGTTATTCTCATTTTGGGTACTCTTAAAGGTAGTTGGACTTGTGTTTTACATGCAACTTACACATGCTTTATGCTGTTTAGGGTTTGTTCATAGCAGGAACGGACACATCTTCGATCACAGTGGAATGGGCAATGGCAGAGTTGATACGTCACCCGAAGATAATGAGGAGATGCCAAGAAGAACTAGACTCTGTGGTGAAACGGGAGCATAGAAGGCTTAATGAGTTAGACCTTCAAAACCTCCCGTACTTACACGCAGTGGTGAAAGAAACTTTAAGGCTGCACCCCCCAGCTCCCCTCCTCGTCCCTCGAATGGCAGCAGAGGCGTGTGAGATAGAGGGGTACTACATACCCAAGAACACTCGACTCATGGTGAACGCTTGGGGTATGCAGCGCGACTCAGATGTGTGGGAGAGCCCATTGGAGTTTGACCCTGACAGGTTTGTGGGTAGCAGTGTTGATGTTAGGGGGAGCGATTTCCAGCTAATCCCGTTCGGTGCAGGCAGACGGATCTGTGCGGGCATGAGCATGGGGATTCGCATGGTTCAACTCATGCTTGGCACCTTACTACATTCGTTTGAATTTTCTCTCAGTGATGGCCAATCAACCGAGAAGCTTGATATGGGAGAAACCTTTGGTCTCACATTGCGTAAGACAGTTCCATTGTTCTTAGTTTTTTTTCGTCGTCTTCCATCTCATCTCTATAATTAGCAGAGTTATAAGTAAAGTGGTCCTTGATTACTTATAGGTGTAGCCAACCATTTATTTAGTTTTGTGGAGATGGTTGGTTTATAAGTAGCATAGCTATAAGTAAAATGGTAGGTGAACACCCATAGGTGTAGCCAACCACTTAGTTTTGTGGAGATGGCTGGTCTATAACTAGCATAGCTATAAGTAAAGTGGTCGGTGAACACCCATAGGTGTAATCAACCACTTACTTAGTTTTGTGGACATGGTTGGTATCTATAATTAATGTACTGAGTTACTAGGATGTTTTGGTTTAGAGTTTTTAATTGGGCACTTGTTTAGGTGGATTTGGCATAAGGGTATTTAAATTAAGCTTGCTTTAAGAATTTTGATGAAAGAGGATGAATTTTGTAAAAGGGTAAATTTATTTAATATTTAAACTTCTAAATTGACAAATTTATTATATATTTTTGAGGTAGAATTTTATTAGCTTAGATATAATGGTAAAATATCAAAATTTTATTTATTAATTTTTTGAAACATAAATAGACAAGTTTATTATATATTTTTGTGGTAGAAATTTATTTTTTTTCCATAGAAAAAAGTTGTACTATTGCTATTCATGTCTAATCAAATAGTACAAAGATAGTTTGAGAACATTGAAGATTCAAGATATCAATTCATGATCTTGTTCTCAAAAAGAAGCAACAACTTAACTCTTATACAAGATATAAGATGCCCATCAAAATCCTTTACAAAATAACTTATATCAGTCCAAAAAGAAAGAACCCAACCTAAAAGAAGAATAACTTACCCCTGTCCAACCGACAGGAATCCATCCATTCTTCCCAAAACAAAGCAGGAATCCATCCATTATTCCCAAAACAAAGTACCTTCTATCCCTTCAAAAGCTTCTTTAGAAAGTTTATCAGCAAGAGAATTATGAACTCTGAATATATGCTCAAATGAAATATGTTCCTCTTTTGATATCTCATGACGTGTTGGAAGGCACCAATTCCTGAGAGCAGTAATATTCAGGTTGAATTCATTAGAAGCCCATTTGATAGTCACTCGGGAATCCCCAAAAACTTTGAGGTTGACCAAACCAAGTATATTGGCCACTTTTAAAACCACCCAAAGTGCCAACAACTCTGCCTTCATATTAGAACCTCTTCCACTGTTAAGTCGAAGAGAAAAGTAATGATCTTCATTAAGATAAATGACCCCCATTTGCACACATACCCGCTTGAGCAGCTCCATCAAAAAATAAAATAGGCTGAGATATCTTAAAGGAGAAAGGGCTATCACTCACATTTCTCATGTAATTCTCTTCCTTTGGATAAGCTTGTATCATCTTAATGACAATTGTGGTAGAAATTTATTTACTTAGACACTTGTAACATATCAAAGTTTCATTTATTTATTATTTATTAAAATGAAATTAATATAAGTGTTATTGATATTTATGACAAATTTAAGTTTTTTTGAAGTCTGAATGTTGATTTTTGTTCATCACACGCGGTCATATGGCTACATGGTCATTCTTCTCTGAACACTTTTCATAGCCATCACAATAGTATTTGTCTCCACATTCATTACTATGTAATACATAGAATTCCACCACCACTCATCTAAAAAAATGTCATTCTCAAAACCCTTGTTGTAGGAGTAGTTAGCACTTTTAGGCCCAAAAGAAAAAGGTAGCATTTTTGGGTCCCAATATTTAAAGAAAGAGAAATCCCACATCATTAATACCCTCCTAGCCCATAACAATTATTTAGCCCAAATTAATAGAACTTTGAATGCCACCCTCCATCCAAAACCCAAACAATCATACATTAATTCCTCTCTAAAATTTTAATTTTATTTATATACCTATTCTTTTATTATATTTCATTATTTTAAACTTGAAATCTTTATAATTTAGATTCAACAACCCTACCTCAATTCCCTTCTTAAAAACTTTAATTTTCTTTATATACTTATTCTCTCATCATATTTCATTATTTTGGAACCAAATCTTTCTAATTTAGATTCAAACAACGCTACCTCAATCTCCCCTCTAGAAGCTTTAATTTTATTTATATACTTATTCTCCTATTGTATTTCATTATTTTTAAAACATTTTTTTCTCATCTAATATTTTATTCTTTACTTTTATCTTTATCCACAATTATATACTAACTATATTATAATTTTTAATAATATTCATTCTAGGTACCTCAATTCCCTTCTTAAAAACTTTAATTTTATTTATATACTTATTCTCTCATTGTATTTTGTTATTTAAAAACCAAATCTTTCTAATTTAAATTCAAACAATACTACCTCAATCCCCCTCTAAAAACTTTAATTTTATTTATATACTTATTCTCGTATTATATTTCATTATTTTTAAAACATTTTTTTCTCATCTAACATTTTATTCTTTACTTTTATCTTTATCCATAATTATATACTAACTATATTATAATTTTTAATAATTTTCATTCTACATAAATAATTTTCATATTTATGTTTTTGTTATTAAGTTTCTTATTTATTTTTATATTTTATTCTTTACTTTTATCTTTATCCAAAATTCTATACTAACTATATTATAATTTGTAATAATTTCCTTTCTACCTAAATTATTATCATATTTATGTTTTTGTTATTGGCTTTGGTTTTTGTTTTTATATTTTATAATCATTTAATTATTTATAAAATTATATTTAATATTATTTAATTATATTTAATTATTCATTTTTTAAAATTTATCTAAAGAAAATCAAATAAATACATTTCTCAATTATTTTTTTGGAGCTCTCTATTTATTTAAGTACTTTAAATTTCTTAATTATTTTTTAGGAGTCCTTCATTTATTTTAGGTATTTTACTTTACTTTATGATGGGTTTTAATTGGAATCTCATAATTAGTTTTGCTAAAATTCAAATTTTAATATGTTTAAATTGTATTTTTGAATCCATAAATAAATTCAGTGCTTTTGAATACCCCATGTCATCCAACTTATGCAATTTCCATAACTAATATATAATTCTAAGATTTTTTTAAAATTTCCAATTAAAATAAGAACAATAAAACATAAAATATACTAGAAAAAATTAAAAACCTAAAATATTTAAATTACACATTTTCATATATATATATATATACTCAACTTAATGCTATTATATGGTGAAGGCCGATTACATGGAAAATAAATAAAAGCTTTGCTATTTTTAAAAAAATGATTAGTCTCATGAATATGTTTTTGTCATTTTCAGAATTAGTAATGTCAATATATATGATTGTTATTTGTTATTTTTAATTTATATAGAATTATTTTTAATTTATATGAAATAAATTGAAAATGTATTTAATGGAATTAGGTTTAAATAAATATATATTTTATTAAATTAAAATTAAAATTTATATAATGATAATTTTATTTTATTTTTATATTTATATTTAAAAACTAAAATTTCTGCTAATGATAACTTTAAATAATTTTTAAATATATTTTAATATTAAAACTTATGAATTGAATCAAATAGTGTGGTGTGACATTATTGAAACATCAAAATTCGTTGTAAAGATGATTTGAGAATAGGCAAAAGGAACATAATAATCATCAAATTTTGATATTATTGATATTTATTATAAATTTATGTTTTTGATATTTATGATAAATTTATGTTTTTGATATTTATGCTTTTGTTATTTAATAGAGTATAATAACCATCAAAGTATTATTGATATTTATGAAAAATTTGAGTTTTTATGAAAATTAAATATTAATTTCTATTTGTCAAATCTATATGGTTATATGGTCATTCTTCCCTCAACACTTTTCATAACCATCATAGTATTTGGAAATTTAACACTATGATTCCTTTTTTTTGTTGAGGTCCTAATCACTTATTAGTGGCTCTCTTTCATCATGTGTAATGTAAAAAGACTCATACTCATAGATATTTTTATGTCCAATTCCACCATCACCCATCTCAAAAAATATACTACTCTCAAAATCACAAATTGTTAGTATTTTTGGGCCCTATATCTAAAAAAAATCCCACATCATTAATGCCTTCTTAACCAATAACTATTATTTAATCCAAATGAATCCCATCTAAAATCCAAACAACCCTAACTCAATTCCCCTCTAAAAACTTATTTTCTTTATATACTTATTCTTTTATTATATTTCATAATTTTTAAACCAAATCTTTCTAATTTAACATTTTACTCTTTACTTCTATCTTTATCAAAAATTAATATCCTAATATTATTTTTAATAATTTTCCTTTTACATAAATTATTATCATATTTTTGTTTTTATTACTAGATCTCCTATTTGCATTTTAATTCATATTTTTATCATATATTATAAAATTAATTTTATCATTAAATTATATTATTATTATTTAATAATTAACCTTATTATTATTATTTAATAATTAACTTTAATTGTATTTCCATCATTCAATTTTTTCACATCATTATTTAATAATTAACTTTAATTGTATTTCCGTCAATTAATTTTTTCAAATTAATTGATGAAATTCGAGCAAGCACTTTATATTTCTAAATTGTTTTTTCATTTTTTTATTTATTAATTTTTAATATAATTTAAGAGTAGTAGTTTTTGGTTGGAATTGTGCAAAAGTTGTTAATAAAATTTAAATTTAAAAGTGTTTAAATTGTGTTTTTGAATTTATAAATAAAATACTCTCAAATACTATTGCTATTCATGTCGAATCAAATAGTACAAAGATAGTTTGAGAAAATTGAAGATTCAAGATATCAATTCATGATCTTGTTCTCAAAAAGAAGCAACAACTTAACTCTTATACAAGATATAAGATGCCCATCAAAAATCCTTTACAAAATAACTTATATCAGTCCAAAAAGAAAGAACCCGACCTAAAAGAAGAATAACTTACCCCTGTCCAACAGACAGGAATCCATCCATTCTTCCCAAAACAAAGCAGGAATCCATCCATTCTTCCCAAAACAAAGTACCTTTTGTCCCTTCAAAAGCTTCTTTAGAAAGTTTATCAGCAAGAGAATTATGAACTCTGAATATATGCTCAAACGAAATATGTTCCTGTTGTGATATCTCATGACGTGTTGGAAGGCACCAATTCCTCAGAGCAGTAATATTCAGGTTGAATTCATTAGAAGCCCATTTGATAGTCATTCGGGAATCCCCAAAAACTTTGAGGTTGACCAGACCAAGTATATTCACCACTTTTAAAACCACCCAAAGTGCCAACAACTCTGCCTTCATATTAGAACCTCTTCCACGGTTAAGTCGAAGAGAAAAGTAATGAACTTCGTTAAGATAAATGACCCCCATTTGCACACATACCCGCTTGAGCAGCTCCATCAAAAAATAAAATAGGCTGAGATATCTTAAAGGAGAAAGGGCTATCACTCACATTTCTAATGTAATTATCTTCCTTTGGATAAGCTCGTATCATCTTAATGACAATTGTGGTAGAAATTTATTTACTTAGACACTTGTAACATATCAAAGTTTCATTTATTTATTATTTATTAAAATGAAATTAATATAAGTGTTATTGATATTTATGACAAATTTAAGTTTTTTTGAAGTCTGAATGTTGATTTTTGTTCATCACACGTGGTCATATGGCTACATGGTCATTCTTCTCTGAACACTTTTCATAGCCATCACAATAGTATTTGTCTCCACATTCATTACTATGTAATACATAGAATTCCACCACCACTCATCTAAAAAAATGTCATTCTCAAAACCCTTGTTGTAGGAGTCGTTAGCACTTTTAGGTCCAAAAGAAAAAGGTAGCATTTTTGGGTCCCAATATTTAAAGAAAGAGAAATCCCACATCATTAATACCCTCCTAGGCCATAACAATTATTTAGCCCAAATTAATAGAACTTTGAATGCCACCCTCCATCCAAAACCCAAACAATCATACATTAATTCCTCTCTAAAATTTTAATTTTATTTATATATCTATTCTTTTATTATATTTCATTATTTTAAACTTGAAATCTTTATAATTTAGATTCAACAACCCTACCTCAATTCCCTTCTTAAAAACTTTAATTTTCTTTATATACTTATTCTCTCATCATATTTCATTATTTTGAAACCAAATCTTTCTAATTTAGATTCAAACAACGCTACCTCAACCTCCCCTCTAGAAGCTTTAATTTTATTTATATACTTATTCTCCTATTGTATTTCATTATTTTTAAAACATTTTTTTCTCATCTAACATTTTATTCTTTATTTTTATCTTTATCCATAATTATATACTAACTATATTATAATTTTTAATAATTTTCATTCTAGGTACCTCAATTCCCTTCTTAAAAACTTTAATTTTATTTATATACTTATTCTCTCATTGTATTTCATTATTTTAAAACCAAATCTTTCTAATTTAAATTCAAACAATACTACCTCAATCCCCCTCTAAAAACTTTAATTTTATTTATATACTTATTCTCTTATTATATTTCATTATTTTTAAAACATTTTTTTCTCATCTAACATTTTATTCTTTACTTTTATCTTTATCCATAATTATATACTAACTATATTATAATTTTTAATAATTTTCATTCTACATAAATAATTTTCATATTTATGTTTTTATTATTAAGTTTCTTATTTGTTTTTATATTTTATTCTTTACTTTTATCTTTATCCAAAATTCTATACTAACTATATTATAATTTGTAATAATTTCCTTTCTACCTAAATTATTATCATATTTATGTTTTTGTTATTCGCTTTGGTTTTTGTTTTTATATTTTATAATCATTTAATTATTTATAAAATTATATTTAATATTATTTAATTATATTTAATTATTCATTTTTTTCAATTCATTTAAATTCATTTAAAGAAAATCAAATAAATACATTTCTCAATTATTTTTTTGGAGCTCTCTAAATTTTTTAATTATTTTTTAGGAGTCCTTCATTTATTTTACGTATTTTACTTTACTTTATGATGGGTTTTAGTTGGAATCTCATAATTAGTTTTGTTAAAATTCAAATTTTAACGTGTTTAAATTGTATTTTTGAATCCATAAATAAATTCAGCGCTCTTGAATACCCCATGTCACCCAACTTATGCAATTTCCATAACTAATATATAATTCTAAGATTTTTTAAAAATTTCCAATTAAAATAAAAACAATAAAACATAAAATATACTAGAAAAAATTAAAAACCTAAAATATTTAAATTACACATTTTCATATATATATATACTCAACTTAATGCTATTATATGGTGAAGGCCGATTACATGGGAAATAAATAAACGCTTTGCTATTTTTTTAAAAATGATTAGTCTCATGAATATGTTTTTGTCATTTTCAGAATTAGTAATGTCAATATATATGATTGTTATTTGTTATTTTTAATTTATATAGAATTTTTTTTAATTTATATGAAATAAATTGAAAATGTATTTAATGGAATTGGGTTTAAATAAATATATATTTTATTAAATTAAAATTAAAATTTATATAATGATAATTTTATTTTATTTTTATATTTATATTTAAAAACTAAAATTTCTGCTAATGATAACTTTAAATAATTTTTAAATGTATTTTAATATTAAAACTTATGAATTGAATCAAATAGTGTGGTGTGACATTATTGAAACATCACAATTCGTTGTAAAGATGATTTGAGAATAGGCAAAAGGAACATAATAATCATCAAATTTTGATATTATTGATATTTATGATAAATTTATGTTTTTGATATTTATGATAAATTTATGTTTTTGATATTTATGTTTTTGTTATTTAATAGAGTATAATAACCATCAAAGTATTATTGATATTTATGAAAAATTTGAGTTTTTTATGAAAATTAAATATTAATTTCTATTTGTCAAATCTATATGGCTATATGGTCATTCTTCCCTCAACACTTTTCATAACCATCATAGTATTTGGAAATTTAATATTATGATTCCTTTTTTTTGTTGAGGTCCTAATCACTTATTAGTGGCTCTCTTTCATCATGTGTAATGTAAAAAGACTCATACTGATAGATATTTTTATGTCCAATTCCACCATCACCCATCTCAAAAAATATACTACTCTCAAAATCACAAATTGTTAGTATTTTTGGGCCCTATACCTAAAAAAAATCCCACATCATTAATGCCTTCTTAACCAATAACTATTATTTAATCCAAATGAACCCCATCTAAAATCCAAACAACCCTTCCTCAATTCCCCTCTAAAAACTTATTTTCTTTATATACTTATTCTTTTATTATATTTCATAATTTTTAAACCAAATCTTTCTAATTTAACATTTTACTCTTTACTTCTATCTTTATCAAAAATTAATATCCTAATATTATTTTTAATAATTTTCCTTTTACATAAATTATTATCATATTTTTGTTTTTATTACTCGATCTCCTATTTGCATTTTAATTCATATTTTTATCATATATTATAAAATTAATTTTATCATTAAATTATATTATTATTATTTAATAATTAACCTTATTATTATTATTTAATAATTAACTTTAATTGTATTTTCATCATTCAATTTTTTTACATCATTATTTAATAATTAACTTTAATTGTATTTCCGTCATTTAATTTTTTCAAATTAATTGATGAAATTCGAGCAAGCACTTTATATTTCTAAATTGTTTTTTCATTTTTTTTTTATTAATTTTTAATATAATTTAAGAGTAGTGGTTTTTGGTTGGAATTGTGCAAAAGTTGTTAATAAAATTTAAATTTAAAAGTGTTTAAATTGTGTTTTTGAATTTATAAATAAAATACTCTCAAATACTTTTATGGCGACCTAAAATATTTAAACTACTAAAATGATCATTTTTTAATATAACATTAAAACTTATGGATTGAATAAAATAATGTGGTGTGACGTGATTGAAACATCAAAATTTGTTGTAAGGTTGATTTGAGAATAGTCAAGGCTTGCAAGAAATGTTTTAATAAAGTGATAAATAAAACTTATCAAAAACACTTTTTAAATGTTGATTCTTACAAAATTAGTGCAATTATTATAACGATGACCATAGATCTACTTTAGTGGGCTATGCAAGTTTATTCTACACAAGTAGTGTGAGATTTACTCACAATTTCCAAACTTAGATTCAATGAAGGATAACTTTCAAATAGCATTCAATCTTGATAATGACAACCATGTGGTTTTGGATACACCTAAAGGAAGAACACAATATTCATTGATTTTGGTAGCTCAATATCTTATAGTTACTTGAATTTAGTAGAGAGCCATATACACTTAATAAGTTTTTTACTAGAATATTAATGTGATAGAAAGTGAACCATATGCATCAACAAAACTGCTTGAGTGGAGTATTGAACCATAAATATCACAAAGTATTTTACATGATACTTAGAAAAGGTGAAACTATAAACATTTACAAGCTATTCTACATAATACTTATAGATCCCCAAAAACAACATGAAACTTTTTGATGCATGGTACTAGGATGTCCAACTACACTTAAGTATACGATAAAGAGTTATGGACCAAGTAAGTGTGAAATTTACACGTGAAGTTTAGATAACCCCTTACGTGAAACACCATAAGGGATATTCAAAACCCCTTATTTTGATAAGTTATCTGGAATTCAATAAAATATTTTGAATTCAATAAAATATTTTGATAAGTTAATGTGATTTTTCTTTAATTATTTTTTTCAATAAAATAAATATACATTAAGGTTTATTTGAAAATCAGATTTCTAATAACAATTATTTATAATTAAATAAATATATGTTGAGACTTATTTAAAAATAAGATTTTAATCAAATATTTTATAAGTTAATGCAATTTTTTATTGATTTTTATCTTAGTTTAACTTTTTAAACTATGTAACACCTAAATGTATATTGAAATTTATTTGAAAATCAAATTTCAATATGTTATTATTTATCAATTAAAAGTATTATTATGTAATTATTAAAAAAAATATATTTATATTATATAACAATGTTTTAAGTTTTCATTTATTTTTTATTTTTTATTTTTAAACTCGAATTTAAATATTTATTATGTATATATTATTGACATTTACAATTTCGTGGTTTCTTGCATATTTACACAAGAATTCTATCTATTCAAAATAATTGTATCTACATTTAGAATGTTCTTGTGTTCATGAGTAAACAACTAATTTAAGGCAAGAAATCACAATTTAAGGCAAGAAATCACAATTTAAGGCAATGAAAGCTTAGCCTTCTAAACAATGGTAGGACAAGAGGAATAATAACAAACAAAGTAGTAAATTTGAGTTTCCATTATAAAGTAAAACTTAAATAGTGCCTCAATTACTTGTCCAATTCCATTCATTTATTGGTTGTATCCCTCATGCTTTCATCAAGGAAACACCATTGCCTTCCTGGTTGTAGGTATCACTCCGTCCACATCAACACATATTTCAGAGGACAGACCCAAAGGTACCTTGTACCTTGGCTATAATTAAATAAATATATGTTAAGGTTTATTTGAAAATCAAATTTCTAATAACAATTATTTATAATTAAGTATTTATAATTAAGTAAATTTATGTTGAGGCTTATTTGAAAATAAGATTTTAATAAAATATTGTTTAAGTTAATGTGACTTTTTATTGATTTTTATGTGAGTTTAATTTTTTAAACTATGTAACAACTACATATAATTAAATAAATGTATGTTGAGGCTTATTTGAAAATCAAATTTCAATATGTTATTATTTATCAATTAATAGTATTATTATGTAATTATTATAATGTTTGTATTTATATTATGTAATAAATAACTCTACCTACATTTAGAACTCATGTGTTTATGAGTAAACAACTAAATTGAGGCAATAAATCACAATTTAAGGCACTGAAAGGATGGCCTTCCAAACCATGGTAAGACAAGAGGAATAATAACAAATAAAGTAGTAAATTTGAGTTTCCATTATAAATTAAAAATTAAATAGTGCCTCAATCACTTGTCCAATTCCATTCATTTATTGGTTGTATCCCTCATGCTTTCATCAAGGAAATACCATTGCCTTGTTGGTTGCATGTATCCTTCTGTCCACATCAACACATCTATTAGAATAGACCCAGAGGTACTTTGTACCTGGGCTATAATTAAATAAATAGATATTAAGGTTTATTTGAAAATCAAATTTCTAATAACAATTATTTATAATTAAGTAAATATATGTTGGTTTATTTGGAAATAATGTGACTTTTTATTGATTTTTATCTAAGTTTAACTATTGAAACTATGTAACAACTACTTATAATTAAATAAATGTATGTTGAGGCTTATTTGAAAATCAAATTTCAATATGTTATTATTTATCAATTAATAGTATTATTATGTAATTATTATAATGTTTGTATTTATATTATGTAACAATGTTTTAAGTTTTCATTTTTTTTTAAATCGAATTTAAATATTTTAATATATATTATTGACATTTACAATTATTGGTTTCTTGTATATTTGGACAAGATTTCTATCCATTCGAAATAACTCTATGTGCATTTAGAACGTTCATGTGTTCATGAGTAAACAATTAATTTGAGGCGATAAATCACAATTTAAGGCATAAACCATGGTAGGACAAGAGGAATAATAACAAACAAAGTAGTAAATTTGAGTTTCCATTATAAAGTAAAACTTAAATTGTGACTCAATCACTTGTCGAATTTCATTCATTTATTGGTTGTATCCCTCATGCTTTCATAAGGAAACACCAATGTCTTGCTGGTTGCAGGTATCCCTATGTCCACATCAACACATCTATTCCAGAGATAGACCCAAAGGTATAGCTATAATTAAATAAATATATCTTAAGGTTTATTTGAAAATCATATTTCTAATAACAATTATTTATAATTAAATAAATATATGTTGAGACTTATTTCAAAATAAGATTTTAATAAAATATTTTATAAGTTAATGTGATTTTTTATTGATTTTTATCTTAATTTAACTTTTTAAACTACGTAACAACTACTTATAATTAAATAAACTTATGTTGAGGCTTATTTGAAAATCAAATTTCAATTTATTATGTAATTATTATAATTTTGTATTTATATTATGTAACAAAGTTTAATTTTTCATTTATTTTTTATTTTTTATTTTTAAACTCGAAATTTAAATATTTAAATATATATTATTGACATTTACAATTCGTAGTTTCTTGCATATTTAGACAAGATTTTTATCCGTTCAAAATAACTGTATCTACATTTAGAAGGTTTCTGTGTTTATGAGTAAACAACTAATTTGGGGCAATAAATCACAATTTAAGGCACTAAAGGCTGGCCTCCCAAACCATGGTAGGACAAGAGGAATAATAACAAACAAAGTAGTAAATTTAACTTTTCATTATAAAGTAAAACTTAAATAGTGCCTCAATCACTTGTCCAATTCCATTCATTTATTGGTTGCATCATGCTTTCATCAAGGAAACACCATTGCCTTGCTGGTTATAATTAAATAAATATATGTTAAAGTTTATTTGAAAATCAAATTTCTAATAACAATTATTTATAATTAAATAAATATATGTTGAGGCTTATTTGAAAATAAGATTTTAATAAAATATTTTATAAGTTAATGTGACTTTTTATTGATTTTTATGTCAGTTTAACTTTTTTAACTGTGTAACAACTACTAATAATTAAATAAATGTATGTTGAGGCTTATTTGATTCAAATTTCAATATGCTATTATTTATCAATTAATAGTATTATTATGTAATTATTATAATGTTTGTATTTATATTATGTAACAATGTTTTAAGTTTTTTATTTTTATTTTTTTTTAAATCGAATTTTAATATTTTAATATATATTATTGACATTTTCAATTCGTGTTTTCTTGCATATTTGGACAAGATTTCTATCCATTTAAAATAATTGTACCTATATTTAGAACATTTCTTTGTTCATGAGTAAACAACTAATTTGATGCAAGAAATCACAATTTAAGGCACTGAAAGGATGGACTTCCAAACCATGGTAGGATAAGAGGAATAATCACAAACAAAGTAGTAAATTTGAGTAATTTAACTTTTTAAACTTTTTAAACTATGTAACAACTACTTATAATTAAATAAATGTTTGTTGAGGTTTATTTGAAAATAAAATTTCGGTATGTTATTATTTATCAATTAATAGTATTATTATGTAATTATTATAATGTTTGTATTTATATTATGTAACAATGTTTTAAGTTTTTTTTTTTTTTTTTTTTTTTTTTTTTTTTTTAAACTCGAATTCAAATATTTTAATATATATTATTGGCATTTACAATTCGTGGTGGTTTCTTGTATATTTGGACAAGATTTCTATCCATTAAAAATAATTGTACCTACATTTAGAACTTCCTGTGTTCACGAGTAAACAACTAATTTGATGCAAGAAATCACAATTTAAGGCACTGAAAGGCTAGCCTTCCAAACCATGGTAGGACAATAGGAATAATAACAAACAAAGTAGTAAATTTGAGTTTCCATTATAAAGTAAAACTTAAATAGTGCCTCAATAACTTTTGCAATTCCATCCATTTATTGGTTGTATCCCTCATGCTTTCATCAAGGAAACACCATTGCCTTACTGGTTGCAGGTATCCCTCTGTCCACATCAACCCATCTATTCCAGAGGATAGACCGATAGGTACCTTGTACCTTGGCTATAATTAAATAAATATTGTTAAGGTTTATTTGAAAATAAGTTTTATAATAACAATTATTTCTAATTCTTTGGAAAAAAAAAACAATTATTTCTAATTAAATAAATATATGTTGAGGCTCATTTGAAAATAAGATTTTAATAAAATATTTTATAAGTTAATGTGACTTTTTATTGATTTTTATTCGAGTTTAACTTTTTAAACTATGTAACAACTCCAATTTTAATATTTTAATATATATTATTGACATTTACAATTCGTGATTTCCTGCATATTTGGATAAGATTTCTATCCATTCAAAATAATTGTACCTACATTTAGAAGGTTCTTGTGTTCATGAGTAAACAACTAATTTGATGCAAGAAATCACATTTTAAGGCATTGACTTGTGTTCATGAGTAAACAATGGCCTTCCAAACCATGGTAGGACAAGAGGAATAATAACAAACAAAGTACAGTAAATTTGAGTTTCAATTATAAAGTAAAACTTAAATAGTGCCTCAATCACTTGTCCAATTCCATTAATTTATTGGTTGTATCCCTCATGATTTCATCAAGGAAACACCATTGCCTTGCTGGTATCCCTCTATCCACATCAACACCACCAGAGGTACCTTGTACCTTGGCTATAATTAAATAAATATATGTTAAGGTTTATTTGAAAATCAAATTTCCAATAATAATTATTTATAATTAAATAAATATATGTTGAGGCTTATTTGAAAATAAGATTTTAATAAAATATTTTATAAGTTAATGTGACTTTTTATTGATTTTTATCTCAATTTAACTTTTATTGAAAGTTAAACTATGTAACAACTACTTATAATTAAATAAATGTATGTTGAGGCTTATTTGAAAATCAAATTTCAATATGTTATTATTTATCAAAGTATTATTATGTAATTATTATAATGTTTGTATGTATATTATTTTCAAATGTTTTAAGTTTTCATTTATTTTTTATTTTTTATTTTTTATTTTATTTTTAAACTTGAATTTAAATATTTTAATAAATATTGTTGACATTTACAATTTGTGGTTTCTTGCATATTTGGACAAGATTTATATCCATTCAAAATAACTGTACCTACATTTAGAACGTTCCTGTGTTCATGAGTAAACAACTAATTTGAGGCAAGAAATAACAATTTAAGGCACTAAAAGGCTGGCCTTCCAAACCATGGTAGGACAAGAGGAATAATAACAAACAAAGTAGTAAATTTGAGTTTCCATTATAAAGTAAAACTTAAATAGTGCCTCAATCACTTGTCCAATTCCATTCATTTATTGGTTGTATCCCTCATGCTTTCATCAAGGAAACACCATTGCCTTGCTGGTTGCAAGTTTCCCTCTGTCCACATCAACACATCTATTCCAAAGGATAGACCTAGAGGTACCTTGTACCTTGGCCTCATAAAATCCATTGATGATCCCCTTGGATTGACTGAGGGGATACCTCTGTGCCCCTTAGTATGGTTGTTTCTCACATGCTTGACATCAACTCAATCATCACAATGATGAGATTCATACAGGTTGGTGGTTTTATCATTATTTGGTCAAAGATCCTAGATATCACTTGACTCTATTCCCTTGGTGAGTCTATGTGGAAACCATTCAGTCATATGTTTCTGGAGATATACAGGCTACATTAGCGACATTGTTGTGGAATCCCTCTTGTTCTTCACTTCCTTTTGTATCTAGTTCCAAATGTAGTTCCCCGAACCTGTCAGATGTAGACTCTCGGTTGTGTGAGTTGTGACAAATGTTGGAACCCTTTAGATATAGCAGTGCATTATTATTGTGATTCAACATTCCATGGGAATGTCATTGTTGAAGTATTAGTTCTTCAGATCAACCATGGTTGGAACGTGATTAAATTCCATATTTGAGTACATCTTGGACATCTTATGATGTTCACAATAGTTATCGATGTATTAATTAGGCCCCCTCTGAGCCTAGATCCATTTTCTATTTTGAGACATTGATACGAGCATGGGAATTCCCAATTCGTCCATATATTTGAGATTGTATGCACCTCATCCATGTTGAGTGTTTTATTTGCAGGTAAGGTCCCCTATACTCCCGTGGGAGAGAGAGTAACCTCTGATGTAGTCTCCACATTCTATGCCATTGTCACACTTATCTCCTAGAAAAGAGAATCCTATGATGTATGTCGGCAATACAATGAGATCCCGACCTCACACATCAATGGGAAATCTATTAACACCCAAATTTGTCCATTGGACATTCAATCAGCCTAACCATACATATACATCATCCTTCCATCTCATTTCCACTTCATTTGACCCATTCGACCTTGACAAAACATTGCAAAAGCCAAAAAATCAAAACAAACACAAAAAGGGGCCACCTTAAGTTCAAGTCACTCATATTCCCAGGAAATGAGTGAGCCAACTGATCCGAATTTATGTAGGAATGCAACAGAATACACAAATACCCATAAAAACAAAGATGCAACGGAAATAACACTTTATTTCACTACTCATAGAATTGAAACTTATTTACATACAGGATGGAAATAAACTAGCTAGAGTGCTGGTAGCTTATCTCTGAGAAGAGATGTGGCAGCTACATGCCTCTGAACACTCTGTGTTACAATGAGGCTCGAGGGCCTATATATTATTGAGAAACAAGGGAAACTCTACACATCCAAAAACCTAACCCTAGGAGGTGAAACGCCAGAATATGGGCCCCGTTGGGTAACTTGGTACATTAATTTCCTGAGGTCATAACGTTGGCATACTACCTCTGTTTGACGCACATGATACATCGTTAGAAAGATCTATTCAAGTACTACATCCTCAAATAAAAAATATTAAGTCCATAACATAATCATGTTTTCCTGACCATCAAATGCTGAAAAAACGTCGTTTAGGGCCTCAAAACGGCTCCAAAAGTTTATCACCCGAAAACTGCCAAAAATAGTAAATTGTGCTACAATTAAGGAAACTGAAAAACTGAAGAAACAATGGTGGGGGTCCAAGTGGAATAGGCGGGTGGCAATCAATATCCTCTTGGATCACCAACTCACACAAAAACCTTTGAAATAAGTGACCTGAGTTGCACAAAAGATCAGAAAAAGAGTGACCTTTCCCTAGCATAAATTTTGGTTGTTTCCTGCTTTTTCCCCAGCTAAAAGAGGAAACCTAGGCACAGACCCTGACTCAACACAAATCATGGAGAGGATTTGAGATAGAAAAAAATACCTTGATCCTTTTCCCCAAATCCATTCACTGAGCCTATAAATGAACCCTCAAGGTCCCCCATTCAAAAACATTATCCATCCATCTGCTCAAGTTGTCATTTTTCCCAAATTTCCTTGAGATTGGAGTCAACCTTCTTTGTTCCTATATCACCTTGTTGGAGATCACTATCGTGAAGTGTGTCTAGAGGATCTTGGACAGCTAGGAGACCAGATGGACCCTCCCTCGTACAACTGCAGGGGCCCCTTCCACTCCTTATGAGGTGACTCTTACTCATGTACCATTTCATTTAATATGAAAACTGCATTCTTTATTCTTTATATGATGTTTCTTGTCTATATTGCTTAATGAAGAATGTGCAAAAAATATTACTTCATATTTGTTTCGATGTTATTTAGTTTATTTCTTCGTACATGCTAGTTAGTTTCACATTCTTGTTTTGTTTATTTTCATTTTTCCTTTTGAAACGCTACTAAGGTCTACACAACCCGTAGTGGGTGTATTTTGGCATGGGCATGTGTGCAAACACACACTACACCGAGTCATGAACTGATATTTTACGTCAATCTGGATCTATGTTGTGCATAATTTCTACCTTTGTTCATTGCTTTTGTTTGTTCAAAATTTATTCCTTAGCAATTTTTGTCAGTGCATCTATTTCCTCCTCCCCACTATTCTCCAAGGTGAAAATATTGTTTCTTGACATCTACTCCCTTAGACTGTTTTCTATTACAACCAAAACATAGTCCTTTTTCTCCTTTTTCATCAATTTCCTTTTGTGATATTCGAGTAGTTTGAGGTAGTATTTCCCAATGAGGAAAACTTAAGTCTCTACTTCCTACATATGTTCCAATTGTATACTTTTGTGTAGCCTTATTTTCGGCCTGAAGATGGAAATAATATAACTTCCATAACATTTTCAAGTTGTTTTAAGAAAATCTCATGTTTAATGTATTATTTTAATCCACCAATGTATGCTTCTAACAAATGTTGGTCATTTATGTTATTTACCCTTGTGGATAATACTTGAAATTCTTAATTCCCGGTTGGCAGGTGCGGGGGGGTGGGGGGGGGGGTATTTTTGACCCCGACGGAAACCAAGTGGAGGAGTTCGCGTGGGGGATAGGAAAAAGAAACAAAAATGATGCAAAATGGTTAGCAGTGATAAAAGGGATGGACATTGCCAGAAGCAAAAATATTAAAGATCTAGTTATTTTCAAAGATTCAATGTTGGTGATCAGAGATGCCAGGGACTTAGCTACTCTGCATCACAATCCTATATCTACGATGCATCAACACCTATACTATTTGTCCAAAGACTTCCACTCGTTATCCTTCTATCATATTCTTAGGAAAAACAACAATGGTGCCGACTCTATGGAAAATATTGGAGCGAGTTTAAATTGTGGACATGCCTTGCTCAACAGTATACTCAAGGTCAGTGTATGGGTTCCCTAACCCTATGTCCCAACCACACCCCTCCATTACCCTCCAACCGATGGCCTCATTAACTCCAAAAATCTCCATGAGATCTCCCTGCTCACATCAAAAGTCCTCTCATCGTTTTTGGCGGTCACCCCTGCCAGACACCACCTGTCCCACATGTGGGGAGTTAATGTGAACGATCCCCAAGGTGGTGCGGGGCTATTTCATGCAAGGTGGCGAAGGCTTCAGCACCCTGTCTATCTCCTCGTTCACTTGTTTCTTGTTCCCTGCTCAGCTCTTGTTCCCTGCTCCTGCTCGTTTAGTGTTAATTTGCAAAGTGAAGTCTGATCGTCCCTTGTCTTAGGGGGGCATGGATAATTGCAGTCATTTCCCTACTGCCCTGCACTGCAGGAAATTCAAGATGAACTAATAGAATACTCCAGGGGAGGTTGGTAGTGGTGGAAAGAAGCGTTATCTCTCAGAAATTTTTCAGGGTCCAAGCGGTGTCGATTCCTCCAGGGGGGGTGGTGCCAAGGCAAATTCTGGAAATGGTGGCCCATGGACGCCCCTAGGAACTGGATTGTTTCCTAGCGGTGGTTTTGCTTCTTATTTGGTTCTGTATTTTGGGTATCATATGAATTCGTGTGAGAGCGGCAAAGGTGCCTTTCGTCAATGGTACCATGGCAGTCCTGGTGATTTGGGGAATAGGGCTTCTCCTCAAGGGCAAGGAATCCCCTCCCCTGAGCTCAATCTGCAAGTTCAAGATCTGGAAATGCAAGTGTGCTGGCTCAGAGGGGACCTTGCAGACATGAAAAAATATATCTCCAATTTAGTGACCCTAGTTCAAATCTCCAATTCTGAAGTTCGAGCAAGCACCAGAAAGATAAAGAACTTCACTGAAAAGAGCATGGGAAAACATGACACCCTATACATCTTCCTGAGAATCGTCAAGGATAAAGTAGACTGTGTGAGGACCAATAGTGGGAATATCCCATCAGTCATCCTGAACATTGATGACGACAATGCTGGAAATACTACTGGTAGGAAGGAAAAAATTTCCGGCAACTGTCATGATAACTAAATCTCGTCGGTGCAGCTTCCTTTTGATCTGATGTTTATCTATCTAGTTTTTGTTCTACTCCTATGTTATATTTTTGTTGTTTCTTACTGGGCTAGTTTGTTAGAATCTTCAGTTGTAATAGCAGTATCAGTCCTTATGGTTGTATCAGTCATAATGCCAATTTTGAATTATAGAGGCTGGAAAACTCAGAACATGCTCTGACAGTTCTGGATTTTTGGGACCAGCCTTACTTCTCTATGTATCTTGCTCCATCCTTTTACTATAAAGCTTGTTAACCGTTTGTGTAAAAAAAAAATACTTGAAATTCTTAATCATAATCTTCCACATCACCTAAGTGCTTGATTCTTGTCAAGTGACTAAAGTAATCTCGTTCCAAAACTTTACCATGTTCAACTTCAAGGTCTCTTCTAGATAGATTCCAAGTATAATGATAAGAAAGATGATTCCTTTTAACTACCCATTTATACCATTGATAGGGTTTTATCTCAAAATACAATATAGCTAAGGAAATCATTTACTTATCATCCACAGTATTATGCAATTCAAATAATTGTTCTATTTGGTTCACCCATGTAAACACATATGTTCCATCAAGCTTTATCATATCAATCTTGGGAATGAAGTAGTTCCTTGGGCCTAGGTTGAGCCTACGATGATGTAATGAATCTTCAAATGTCGGTTGTTGATGTTCAACATTGGCATGATTCCAAAGCGTCAAAACATGATGTCAGTGATCAATTCCCTTAGCTATGTTGTTATCCTATTTTGATGTTAATGATCAATACCCTTAGCTATGATGTTAACCTATTTCGAATCAACCATGGATTCATTCATGAAGTCCTCTTCATGGATATACTTCATCATGTGCGTCGTCACTTGCCTCTCATGCATCTTGTGGAAATTTTCATCATGTGCATTTTGTGGGTCAAGTTTCACCAATATTATTTATTCATGTTTCCTTTGATTTAAATTCATGAAAACTTTCCATTAATTTTGGTCCCCCAAAATAAAATTAAAAAAAAATCCCCTTTTACTAATCCTAACTCCTTAAAGTTCTCATTGTATAAAAACACAATGTGATCCCCCAAATAAATCCCCCCTCTACCAAACCTCACCTTGCTAATTCCCCATTATTATAAGGAAAAAAAATCTTCCACTCTCCCCTGAACCTAGACAAGATTACCACAAATGTGAAAGAACCCCTTTTTATATGAATAAGATATTTTGGTGGAGTTTTAAAGTGATTTGTAAGTAAAAAAATCCCATGGAAATGGTTACATTTCCCAAGTTGACAAGTGGTGAGCACAATGCTTTTGTGTGTGAATAGAAATTCTTCAATAAAGGAGAAACAAAGCGCCTTCGATTGAACCATGAGGATATTTTTAAAGTACCAAGGTCACATCTCATGTTGATATACATTGATCATGTCAAAGATTTTATAGTTTTAACAATGATATTTATACAATCCAATGAGCCCTCTCGATTTCGAGTGCCATGTAATGGTCTAAATATACTTTGAACAAGGTTTCATGGTAGTGGATACCTAACGAGGTTAGAAAAGTATTGTCTCCTTGTGTTAACATATATATTTAACTCAATGTTACAAAGATCACGATCAAAGCTTAAAACAAAGTTTTAAGTATGCTCCCATGTTAATTTTAAGTTAATGCATTAGCTATAAATATAATTAAAAAGTAGGTTAATGTTAAATTGGAATTTATTCCATTTGCAAAGGCATGGTTGTGTCGGGTCCCTTCATTGCAAGTATATGTACTTCTTTTGATACTAAGGATGCAGTGCACAAACAGACTTGTACATCGAATCTAGTTAACTAAACTCAATTCAATGTTACATTACATATCTTTTAAACAACTTCAACCACAATTCTTATTTCGTGAACCACATATCATTCATCTTTACACTAGTGTAATTAATGTTAATTAAAGACCAAAATTCTATGACCAAGTAGTGAAAATTAGTTCAAGCTATCAAGAGACAAGATCCAACGGTTGTAATATCCCTCATTTTGACCCTTAGGATATTTTGGCTGTAATATAAATATTGTATGCATGTGATGTACGATTCATAGCATGGAGTTCAAGACCAAGGCCCCACTAGTGAATGCTCAACCTTGAAGAGGAAAGTATTTGGTAATATGGCAACCATGTGCTAGTAGGCCATGAAAAATGTAAATGATGTAAATGATACCATGTAAATACAAATACCAAGGAGCTGGCTATGGATGCAACTAAATGAGGGGGAACTATGTATCCACTAGGGAGTGGTGAGGGGGTGTGGGATGGAACCCGAGGATTCCATATGTCACCTAGAGAACCACTTTGACCTGTCCTAGCTTCCATTTATTTTATGCTATAAGGTAGTACTGCAGGAGGACGATTCATGAGGTCAATGGAGTGGGGGGAACCCAAAGTTCGGATGACAAGGTATGGATCTTTGTTGTGCCTTGATCCGCATGTCACTCCACCCCTGTCAGTTCTTATTCCTGGATCCCCACTCCATTAGGGATAGAAATTGGAGATTGAAGGCAGCAATTGAACCGATACGCAAACTCAATAGACCGAGCATAGAGGAAAATGAAGCAATCGTGATATGGGGAGAGCCACGATTTGTAGAGTGAAGGTCACTCAAAAAATATGCATGGGAAGGGAGAAACCATTTGGGGATCCACAAACCCGATTTTTGGTGTGATTTGGAGAGTGTTAGATGCCCCAAGAACCCGCAAAGAAACCCAACTCTATTAGCCCAAAATCGTGGACGCGGGACAGAGATTCGGCCGCAACGTGGAAGAGATCCGAGTGTGGATTGGAGTGGGAGGAATCCAAGAGGGTTTGAAACTATATGGTAGAGCCATAGAGGTCTCATTTACCTTGATATTATAGTCAGGACCAACCATACCTGCCTAGTTCAGTGCTAAGGGAAGGGGCGCCCTAGGGACTGTGCAATAGAGAAGGGGACCTTACTTAGGGTAAGAATGGAAGGGATGGGGGTTCCTGAACTGCCTGAGGTCATTGGGATATGCCCATAGCTCCGAGGAAGAGTTTATTGACGTAGAAAAACCCTCACCTGTCTCCCACTTGCTTTACAAATCAATTGTGTGCTGGATGACCCTAATTGACTATGAACCAAGGCTGTGAGTGAGCTTACCTAGTCCCTCCTTAGCGGATACATAGCCCCATCTCGGGGGTGGTCTCTAAGTGCTGAAATACTATAGGTTGGGAAGAGACCTATGGCTGGGTTGGAACGTTGTTGTCCATAGCCAGTTTGCTTGGAGATTCAATGAAAAAGATAAGTGTTCTCTATGTTAATTTATGCCCATACCATATGTTTTTCCCTACAATGGTTTAACTAGTAATGTATGTTATTGATATGTTGATTGCATGGTAGATGTGTGTGTGAATAAGGTCTCATTTCACTGTGTTAATTGAATAGGCTTAAGCCCACGTGTTTCCAATTAGATGAATTGTTCACTGAGTAATAGGGTTGAATTCCTATGCATTATGTTTAAATATGTTGTGCATGTTATTAATTTGATGAATTCATGATACATGGTGCTTAGAGGATACTTACTTTGTGTTCATTAAGTATGCTCTTGCACATTTGCATTCTTATCCTTATGTTGGTACTCATATGTATTTATGCTTAAGGAATATGGATAAGTCTTTGAATGGTTCTTTGATGAATAAGACTTAGTGCAAGGCCCAGTAGGTGTAGGATAATTCAATCATGGCTTTGGGGAAAGAATAGACTCCCCCTAGGGTGTTCATGACCCTCTGGACCAGTTGAAGGAGAGAGGATATGGCAGAGTAGTAAGGAGGCATAGATGGGGTTTAAGGCCATATTTTGGAGTGGAATAAGGATAAGATCAATGTTATCAGGTGTGGATGAATACCCTGCAGCTGCATAGTTCCCTGCAATAGCTTTCCAATGGTACCGTACTTGTCCAATTTGGTTTAAGGAGGAAGAAGTTATGGGTTGGAGAAGTTGTGCAGTTGGTGGTTCCGAGTTCCGCATGCGAATTGTGGATTACGGAAGTCGGAAGGGCACTCTCGACGGGTTTGCAAAATGGTGGTTCTGATTTTTTATCCACTTGTAGATTGCAGAATGCGGAATTCGGGTGAGGAATTCTGCGAGGTGGCGAATTTGGTGTTCTGATTTCCTATTTCCGCATGCAGATTGCGGATTGCGGAGGTTGGAGACGCGATTTTCGGCGCGGTATATTTGGCGTTCTGATTTCCAAGTTTTGCATGCAGATTTGGAATTGTTGAAGTCGGAGACATAGGTTTTGGCACTGTGCGATGTTTTCTATTAACCTTATGTGAGAGTAAAGCAGACTCTAACTTTATTAAAGTAGTGATTTAAGTGAGTTAAACACCAAATTTATAATTACATCACAGGATCAGTAATTGACGTGCAAAGTTAAAAAGAATGCATTATCGTCTAAGGCGACCAAAGCGATTCCTTGATGATCTAGTTTAGTGAGCTCATCATAGTTGTGAGAGTCTACCACCTTAGCCAAAAGACAAGGGATACACTCCTAACTAAAGGTTAACATACTAAGATCCAAATCAAAGGTGACTTGGTGTTTAAACTTTGGAGAAAATGAAATATCATGGTTAAACTATGTAATAGTGGGTTGTATGTTTTCCATTGGCACTATATTTAAAATGTGTGATGGAAAAACTATATAAAAGTGGGTCGTATGTTTTCCATTCACGCTACAATAAAATGTGAATGGATAAACTATGTTTTGAACTATAGTGAAATGGTTTTCTCGTATACCAACGTTGGATGGTAGCTGGCACATTAAATGAGGCCATGTGATGGTCGTAAATGTGCCTTGGTGCTATCAAAACCCTACTACGAGTTTGTTGGGGTTTTGGTCTTTGGTATTGTTGTCATTTTGCGTTATGGAGGAGGTTACTTGGCCTTCTTATCCGCCATGACTGTTTGTAGTTCAATGCTCCACTCGTTGCATTAGTTGGAAGTTGGAGAATGTAGGTTCGTGGAGAGTTATGGCTTCAGCAATGTGTACAAGGTCTCCACTTTTTGGTTCCTTCCTCGACTCTGAGACTAAATACTGGTAAGCTGTGATTTATAGTTCTTAAACCCTTATCTTTCAATTTTTCTATGTTGAACTTCTCGTTTCGTTTTTAACTTGGTTCTTATTCTCATGACAAGGATATATCATAACAACCTCGGTGGATTTGCAAATATGAAGGAACAACCTGCAAAGGGTGTAAATCCATAGGTAAGCCTCGGTTAGACTCGGTTCCTCTGTCAACAAGCTTGAAATGTTTTGATTTCTCTTTGTCAGTGCAAACTCCACTGGTCGAATGGTTTTTCAACTTTGTTTCTGCAAACATTGTTTCAATGGGTGAAGACCTGAGTTGTTTTCACGTTTGTAGTGTTGATAGGAAGGTCTGTACATGATAGTTGTTAGTACTACCAGCAGTTAGACTGTGATGTAATCATACAATTTATAATATCATATGTTTGTGTTTTTGGGAATGAAATATAGTCTCAGTGTATAAATGTTTTTGATGGTTGTTTGGATGGAAGGTATAAACCCTAAATGTATAATGGAACCTTCGGGATTTGAACCCCTATGTATTTAAATGTTAACTTTTAAATCATGACTATCGTTTGTGTTTAAAGGATAGTGCCTGGGCGAACTGAGACTCGACTCCATGACCAGTACAATGTTGTTATGGCTCTTACAAATTTATTTAAGGTTTTATAACTGTGCATTGAGTTTTCAATTCAAATGTTGTAATGTTTTAATCTGTAAGGCTCCCAACATGGGTGAGCTCGTAATGAGTCTCGAACCCTTAATTCCTTCACATGCTAGTTGATTTATGCATACAGCTTATGCTTCGTCGATTTCTTTGGTATTTGTAATTTGGTTTTCGGTTCTTAAAAAGAAAAGTAACGCGGTTACTCTATAGGGTCTAGGGTTTGGGTCCGGCATTACATTCGTTTTTGTTTGTAAAGGTTTAAGATAAGCTTTACGCTCTGTGTAGGGTGAGCACTTCCAACCAGAGACTCGACCCTCGTCTCTTATTTGAAGTTTGTACAATTTTCTTAAAGTTTTAGGGTTAAACCCTTGGATGAGTGTGTATAGGTCTCGATCCGGAAGTTGTTATATTTTAAGCTAGGTCTGTGTTAAAAAGATTTTGGGGCTAATCTCCTACTGTGTGCTTATAAATAAATACAGTAATGCTTTGCAATGGTACAATACTTGTATGTATGGTTTTGATCAATGCTATAATGTATATGACGTGTTAAATGAATGTTTGTATTACTGGGAATTCCAAACATTGTTTTATAATACTATTGGATAATTGTTTCATAGATATTATACTTATGTTTATTCGAAAAGGGTTTGTAACTTGTAATTTCTATGTAAGAGAACAGCGTAATAATTTTATGGAAATATAATGAATGATGAGTCTATAGTTTAGGGTTTTGTATTGATATTACAAGTATGTTTGACGAACTGTATAATAGCTAGTAAGTTGCTTAAGATATATATATTTTAATGATTAGCTTTCAGAATGTAAAAGATGTATAAGTAAAACTTTCAAATTGTTTTTCTGAGATGAAACCCTATATGTTTTCTGCTATTTGACTTCACAGAAACTAGCAAAAATACATTTGATATTGATAACAGAACCTGAAACTACTATGGTATAAAGTATAATTTTACTATGCTGTAAAAGTAGGTATTCGTGAAAAGATTTTCATTCGATTTGAAATGTAAAACTACTGCTACTAATCAATCTCATCTTCAAGGTTAATTATACACTTCCTGTACTAGAGTACATCGTCTTAGGACGAAGGGAAAAATACAGTAAGATATTTTGTTCAATCACTTTCATTATCTCAATCATTCAATAAGTCTGTAGAAATTAATTTATCCAAATCAGAATATCATTCAATAGTTCAGCTAAGCTAATAACCAGAAAATAAAATCTTTAAACAATCTAAACAGTATATCTTAGCTAGTGCATAGACATACCCTTATCCTAATCTACCTGCTCTATATAAATCATGCATAGACAACATTCAAACAGTTTCAGAAATAGATAAACAGTTATAGAAATGAAAAGAAATAACAAGTGGAACCTGATAATTTTGCTAGGGTGGACAAACACCCAAAGAGGCCTATACCTCCCAACCTTCTCCAGAAGAAGCAGCCAAATCACTTGCTCCCTTTGGACCCCCGAGCCTGTTTACTGAACCACTAGATAGAAGACTCTATGTAGAATCAAAGCACTCAGGTTGTACTTCAGCAATCAATGGAGACTTGCATACACCTCAAACCTCTGCACTCAACAGAAATAAGACAGACTTACACTCCAACTCAAAAAATAGCTTCCCCTCATCGAATCTCTTGTGTGCATACAACATAACCATAAGGTAAATTTTCTCATCAGAAAAAGTGTGAGCCTCTGCTCAAATTCGATGGCTTATAAAAGATGCCTAGGTCTTTTAGTGGTCAATTTCAATAAATGAGCCTCAAGCTCCAGTTCCACCTTCCAGGGAACTTGACCACAATTCAAAAGAGTTGTCCCATAACAACAGCTAGTTACTGATTTCATGATGCTTCCACTTGTCCATTTCCTTCTACCCCAGATTCCATTCCACCTAGTGGGTCAGTAAACACTCTTTCAACAGTTTCTTTGGGTGAGTGTCTCCTATTTTATTTTATTAAATAATAATATTATGCAATTACAGTCATCCTTTCGCAAATCTGCAATCCGCAGGCAGAAATTGAAAATCAAAACACCAAATACACCATGCGGAAAACCACGTCTCTGACTTCCGCAATCCGCATGCGGAACTCAAAAATCAGAACTCCAAATTCGCCACCTCGCCGAATTTCTCACCTGACTTCCGCAATACACAATATGCATGTAGAACTCATAAATCAGAACCACCATTTCACAACCCCATCGAGAGTTCCCTTCCGACTTCCACAATCCAAAATCCGCATCCAGAACTCGGAAGTCAGAACCACCAACTACACAACTTCTCCATCCCATAATGTCTTCATCCTTAAACCAAATTGGACAAGTTCGGTACCATTGGAAATCTCTTGGAGATAACTATGCAGCTATCTTCATCCACACCTAATAACATTGATATTATCCTTATTCCACTCCAAAGTATGGCCTTAAACCTCATCTATGCCTCCTTACCAATCTGCCATATCCTCTCTCCTGCAACTAGTCCACAGGGTCGTGAACACCCCAGGGGGTGTCTATTTCTCCCCCACAACCATTATTGAAGTACTCTACACCTCCTGAGCCTTGCACTAAGTCCTATTCATCAAAGAACCATTCAAATACTTAGCCCTATTCCTCAATCATAAATACATATGAGTACCAACATAAGGATAAGAAAGTAAATGTGAAAGAGCATACTCAATGAACAAAAAGGAAGTATCCTCCACACACCATGTATCATGCATTCATCAAATTAATAACATGCACAACAGATTTAAACATAATGCATAGGAATTCATCCCTATTACTCAATGAACAATTCATGGTAATTGGAAACACATGTGGGCTTATGCCTACTCAATTAAGACAGACAAATAAGACCTTATTCACACACACATCTTCCATGCAATCAACATATCAATAAAAAACATTACTAGTTAAACCATTGCAGGGGAAAAAACACATGGAATGGGCATAACTTAACACAAAGAACACTTATCTTTTTCATTGAATCTCCAAGCAAACTAGCTATGGACTACAACATTCCAACCCAACCATAGGTATCTTCCAAGCCTATAATATTTCAGCACTCAGAGACCACCCCCGAGTTGGGGATATGTATCCACTAAGGAGGGACTAGGTAAAATCACTCACAGCCTTGGCTCATAGTCAATTAGGGTCATCTAGCACACAGTTGATTTGTCAAGCAAGTGGGAGACAGGTGAGGGTTTTTCTAGGTCAATAAAATCTTCCACGGAGCTATGGGAATATCCCAATGACCTCAGGAAGTTCAGGCACCCCCATCGCCTCCACTCCTAGCCTAAGTAAGGTCCCCTTCTTTGCTGCACAATCCCTAGGGATCCCCTTCCCTTAGAACCGAACTAGGCCAGTATGGCTAGTCTTGACTATTAGATCAAGGTAAATGAGCTTCTATGAACATAAAAGAAGATAATAATTAAATAATTAATAATTAGGTTAACTAAAGTTAGGTTATGAAATGAGGCATCTCCTTAACATCAAATGCCCGATCCATATTTAAGGCAGGGCCATCATTGTAACATATTATCTTTTATCCTATCAATCAATATATTATTATCATTTATCTCAAATATGGAAGACGGTCTCGCTTCTTAACCCTTAATCGGACACGGATCTTATTATCCAATATGAGAGTCGGATTCGACTATTAACTTAGTGAACGGATACGTTCACTACATTTGGTATCAGAGCTCGGATTCGGCTCCTTCGACCTGAGCTCGGATTTGGCTCCTACACTCAGAGCTTGGTTTCGGCTCTCCCTTCAAGTCCAACCGGAGATGGTTGTTGCTCGGAATTTATCCATTTGGTTGCTTTTAACTACTTTCGTTGTCAACTAAACAGACTCGATCAACTTGCCCATGATAACTTTTTTCATGGTGTTATTATGAATAACACTATAATTGTTCTTATTGATGTTCTTCATAGCTGTCCTTGTGATGACATCTCTTCGTGTGGTTGTTATTGTGAGATTCTTGTTGATGTGTTGATCTTCATTACTGTCTTTTTCTTTAGTCTCTATCATAAGTTCCTTTGTTTGTTATTCCTTACCTTTGGTACATACCACTTTAGTCGGATAGTTAATAACATAATTGGTTTGATTCTAGCCGCAATTTTGATCAATATCCTTACTCTCATCTTGGTTGACATAATAGTTCTCTGTATCTTCCTCTTTATCATTTTTATGTTCTTTATCTGGTTTTTCTTCCGGGCTTTGAAAATCATATTTAGATTTAGTTTTGGAGTCCTTGTCTTGAGAAGCCTTTGATTTGCTTTGTTGGCTTATTTTATTGAAGGTGTCGTCAATAGCTTTTTGAGTAGCTTTTACAACTGATTGTTCCATCCGATCAAACATTTCGTCCATTTTCCTATGAAATCGATTGGAGCTCTCATCCAATTCTTTAAATGAATTCATAGTTAATGCAAAGGTTGAAAGTTAATTATTAATAATTAATAATAATAATAATGATTATAATTAACTTGGGGGGAATTTAAATAAAAATTAAAAATATAATAAAATTATTATTATTTTTAACTTTTTATTATAATTGGACTTATAAAAACAATTATTAATATAATAATACTTATATTATTATATAATTTTTTGTTTTTATAAAAATTTAGGGTTTTAGATTTTTGAAGGGAGAGTCGTGGAGGAAATGGAAGATGGAGGCGTTGGCTGTGGGCTGGGCTGCGATGGAGGGAGGCTGGTGCAGGGCGGAGTAGATGGGGCGTTTGTGCAGATTGAGAAGATAGTGTAGAGGTGTAGTGCAAAGAGTGCAGTGGAAGGATGCAACGAATGGAGCAAGGGCGTGAAGGAGATGGAGATGGTGGTGAAGAGTAGCGATGGTTGCAGCGAGTGTTGGGGAGAGCAGCGTGAGCACGAAGAGTAGAGGGATGGACATGGATGCTGTGCAGGTGTCATGGAGGAGGACACGGTTGGAAGGAATGGAAGTGAGGTGGAAGGAGGAGCGCGGTGACAGTTGCATGCAGGTTGGAAGGGGCTGCGGGGGCCGGTTGGATAATGGCAGCGGGGAGCTGAAAGGAGGTGGCTGCGGGGGTGTGAAGTGTGGGCAGAGGAGCGGGGTAAGGGAAATGCGCAGAGGAGGAGGGCATAAGGTACTGGGCACGGGAGATGGGAGGATGAGGGGAGGCGCAGTGGTGGGTGGGAGAAGGGGCAGCGACGGGGTGGAATGTGGAGGATGCAGCAGGAGGGTGCTGCGAGGGGTATGGAGGAGTGCGCAGAGGGGCATGCACTGGTGGATGGGGAGAGAAGAATGTAGGTGGTGTGGAGGGAAGCGATGGAGAGATGGAGATGGTGGAGCTATGTGCGGGTAGGAGCGGAGCAGAAGATGGGGAACGCGTGGAGAGTGCGGTGGTGGAGTGGATGGGGTAGCGGAAGGATGGAGTTTGAGGAAGAAGTGGAGAGCAGAGGAGCGGAGAAATCAGGAATTGGAGAGCAGAGGAGCGGAGAAATAGAAAAATTGTATGCGCAAATTGATGAATTAAAAGCCGAAAATAAATTCAATCATAGGTTAGGAAATCAAGATATAAAGAAGAAAAGAAATAATTACGAAGCAGAAATAATACGCTTGAACAAAATCGTTAGCGACAAAGATGAAGAACTAATGCAGTTACGATATAAATTAGAAAGTCAAGAATCGGAGGTCAGCCAATGTCGACAACAGATAAAAGTTCTTCAACAACAAAATGACGACTCTAAAAAGACACATAAGTCAGAGATCGCGAAGAGTAATAAAGCGTTATCCAACAATGCTGAAGAAATTTTTAGACTAAGAAGTCATAATAAGATACTAGTCACAAAAATTAAGAAGTTGAAAAATAGCCGGAAGATAGAACAATCTATGGATGACATTGAAGGGAAAATTCTAAACAAGCAGGAAGAAAATAGTTGTATCAGAAGCCATAATGAAGATCTTAAGGAACAACTTAAGACATCTGAAGATGACAGAAAATCGCAAGTCGAATTGATTAAGAAGTTTCAAAATGATAACAGGCAGTTAGAAAACAAGTTGGAAAAGATACAGAACAAAAACTTAAATCCTCAAGAGACAAAAATACAACTTCCAACTCAGATCAATGCTCTAAAAGCGACATTCGTAAGCGAAAATGATATCGTGAAAGTTCCCTATCGACAACCCAACCATAAAAACCGATATTTGAAAAAGTGGGAAATGTCGAAAGATAATGGTACTAATGTGATCAAATCTCCCGACGACACATCAGTAGGGAATCCCATTAGTCCACAACAAATCAATTTGGGATGGATTGATCCGTCGACATATCAGGAGTTATGTTCGACTCTTAGCAATTCGTATCAACATGTTTTGTCATCTACGACACCACATAAAATGATGCAGAAACATTATAAGGCTTTGAGGATAAAGCCTTTCCAAGAGAGTGGCAATGCTATGAACATAAAATAAGATAATAATTAAATAATTAATAATTAGGTTAGTTGAAGTTAGGTTATGAAATGAGGCGTCTCCTCAACATCAAATTCCCGAGCCATATTTAAGGCAGGGCCATCATTGTAACATATCATCTTTTATCCTATCAATCAATATATTATTATCATTTATCTCAAATATGGAAGACGGTCTCGCTTCTTAACCCTTAACCGGACACGGATCTTATTATCCAATATGAGAGTCGGATTTGACTATTAACTTAGTGAATGGATACATTCACTGCATGAGCCCTCTTTGGCTCTACCATATAGTTTCAAACCCTCTTGGCTTCCTCCCACTATAATCCACACTCGAATCTCTTCCATGTTGAGGCCGAAGCTATGTCCTGCGTCCACGATTTCGCGCTAACGGAGCTAGGTTTCTCTGTGGGTTCTAGGGGAATCTAACACTCTCCAACTTGCACCAAATTTAGGGTCTGTGGATTCCCAAATGGTTTCTCCCTTCCCACGTTGATTTTCTAAGCGACCTTCGCTCTGCAAATCGTGGCTCTCCCCAATTCGCAATTTCTTCCTTTTCCTCTATGCTCGGTATGTTGAGTCTACGTATTGGTTCGAATGCTGCCTCCAGAATATGGTTGCTATCCCTAATGGAATGGGGATCCGAGAATATGAACTACCATGGGTGGAGTGACGTGCGGATCAAGGCACAACAGAGCTCCATACACTGTCAACAGACCTTTGGTTTTCCCCCACTCCATCGACCTCATGAACCGTCCTCCTGTAGTACTACCTTACAACAGAAAATAATGGCAGCTAGAATAGGTCAAAGGAGTTCTCTAGGTGACATATGTCAGCCTAGGGTTCCATCCCACACCCCCTCACCATTCCCTAGTGGATACATAGTTCCCCCTCATTTAGTTGCATCCATAGACAACTCCTTGGTATTTGTATTTACATGGTATCATTTACATCATTTACATTTTTCATGGCTTACTAGCACATGGTTACCATAATACCAAATACTTGCCTCTTCAAGGTTGAGCATTCACTAGCGAGGCCTTGGCCTTGAACTCCATGCTAGGAATCATACATCACATATATACAATATTTATATTACAACCAAAATATCCTAAGGGTAAAAATGAGGGATATTACAATCCCCCTCCCCTTAGAATAACACCGTCCTCGGTGTTTCCATACTTAGGAATACATATACAGTTTACACATGTCCAAAATTTACAAATAATGTTGCAAGTATGTCCTACATTTCATCCTTTACTTTGAGGTTATAGAACCAATTCCTTTGGCCTCTACAAGATGGTCTTGCTGGCTCTGACCTTCCAGCTCCACCAGTGGGCATTGTTCTACAATAATCCCTTTCTTTTCCTTACCTTCCTGCTAATCCACAAACCTGAAATATTAATGGCTTCTATCTCCTTGCTTCCCTGGCAATTGTTTGAGGAATATTTTTCAATCAAATCCAACAGCTTTTGGTCTACTGCCATGGTCAATGTGCACAGCTGTCTCTCACTTTTCTCACTACCAACACTTGGCTTGTAACAACTGTAATCAATTGCTTCAATTTTCCTTTGTGAATTCATGATGGAAACTTTTTGTTAGGCCCAACATACATAAGCATTAAAATCAGTCAATTACTTTCCCAATTGACATGGGAAGTTCATGCTTGCCCAACATACACATGAACTCATTCATGTTCATCCTTTAACAGGGAATTTACTATTTCAGCATTCACAATTTATTTCAAGAAAATAAACACAATCAACTTTCAACTATATCATGCATTCAACAATTTTCTTTTTTTTTCTTGTTTCTAAAATGCATCAATCAAAAAGGAAAGAGAAGAGTAGGAGTTTTCCCCTCTTAGTCTTGATCCAATATGGATCCCCACCACCACTCTGGTTCCATGCTCTTTGGTCTCTTTCACTTCAAATGTGAATTATTGACTCGCCCTTTCTTGTTTTGGCGATGACACTTGGTGTCTAAGGTCGGTCCAAGGCTTCTCATCTAGGGAACCCTTCCCCATGATTTCCTACAAAACCTTTGGCTACTAGGACCCACACAAGTCCACTAGCACCATTCTCCATTGCTGCTCATATTGAGCTCTCTATAACAGTCACATGTCCAAATGCATCCTTAGGGTGCCCTTAAGGTCCTTGCATTCAACAATACCTACACTCAAACATTGAATCAATTCACATGTTAATTTTACTTTCATAGGGTTTCTCTCTAAACAAGAGTTTAAGAAATCATAACCAAATCATATACACATGTATTTTCATATTAAGTGAGAAAGAATATGCAATATAAACCAAATACTTATCTTTATGAGCATCTTCCTTTAGCTCCACAAGTATCCTGCATTGGCTTCAAACAACTATGGAACCCACAAGACCTTCCCCACCCCTTACAGCGCTCTTCGGGTGTGTATCGAAAGGTAACCAAGTTTTTGTAATCCTCAGATCACATGTTCATACAATAATGAATGTTTGGCCAGCACACATGTTGCTCCACAACATCCAAGTAGTCAATGTCAAGCCAGTACACCAACTGGGTTTATCAGGCATACAAAAACCCTTCACCAATACCACCACAACATCCAAATATACAATGCCAAGCCAGTACACCAACTAGTTTTATCAGGCATACAACAACCCTTCACCAATACCACCACAACATCCAAATAACCAATGCCAAGCCAGTACACCGACTGGATTTATCAGGCATACAAAAACCCTTCACTTTGCTTCTTTAGTGTGCAACACCAAATTGCATCTGTTGAAGCTGACAACACAAGATGGATAAGCAAGCTCATTAGTATTGTTGCTCTAAAATTGTAAACATATTTCATAACATTCCCTCTCAAATATTGAAACACCACGAATGTATCCATTCCCTTAGGGTGTAGTCAATATTGACAACCCTAACATAACCCAACACCTGAAAGGTGTGCACCCCTTTCCGATGTAAGCCATGTAGACCCTAATCATACTCAAGCAATCATAAATAGAAAGAAATAAAACATGATCTTCCTATTAACTCTTAATAATTAGACATGCATATTCTTATCTATGGTTACATAATACTTATCCATTTTTCCGATGTATCTTTTCTTCATTCGTAAGGAATGAGGGCTCCCTTCTCTGAGTTAACATTCCCTCAGTTTTCCACTCCAAACCCTTTCGCGTTCCATAAACAACATATGCCTTGTTGGCACAGTTTTACCATCAAATTCAAATCTGATTTTTCCATAACCAATCAATGGCATTAATAATTAATTCAACATGAATTTACAACCCTGTCTACTACAGAGATCAGATTTGTTTAATCATGAGGCCATCCTCATATTGTTTGGCTCTTGTAAGTGGTACCACTCTGTCCATTAGGGTTTAGGCTTACTTCCATAGCATAGACATCCACCTACAAAATGTCCTCTTGACACAATTGTGAAGATCCAAACAACCATTAGTATTTATTAGCAAATTATCAATTTCACAAATATGAATTTTACAAATCTGTTTTCCTACAAAATTAGATTTGTAAACATGAGATCATTCTCACAATACTTGGCCTTTGCACATGGTAGATTCCATCCTTTAAGATGGACTTACCCACATGGCCATGCCCAAGACAATCTACCTGAAATCTGAAAATTCCAATCATCCAAACACTTGTAAGTTTTCATGCATATAATATTTCATTGCTACAACTATCATTGAAGTGTTTTCAAAGTTATAACACTCCATAATCATCAAACACTCTCAGTTTCTAATCATCTTAAATGCCATGAGATGCATAGATTTATTTTATATGCGTCCTTATCACCAAAAAAAAATTACAGGACACCATCACATCATCTATGTAATTTAAACACTTCCAATTCTCAATACTTCATAGCCATATTCTTTCGTGCAACTCTATCCTTCCAACAGAGCATCCCGGTATCCCATCAAACATGACTACCTTCATGCAATCTTTCTCCTGCATTCATAGCAGCTCATGAAATGATCTCAGAATTATCATTAATTCATCATTTCATCTATTGTTTAATTGCAATGAACATACACCACGACCATGCATTCATGCAATGCATCACAACATGTGCACCCACACTCATGCATGTACATTTACAACATTCACATTATATTTTAATGTGATTTCACTTCATGAAACCAAATATTTACAAAAAAATTATGCATATCCACTCAATGCCACCTTGCATTGATTCATGAATACCACACTTATCATGTCATGCATTCTACCCTTCCAAACACGTATGGCCCTAACCATGGCTATCTCTCATAGCATGCACTACCATACATGACCATGAGTCCTTACTTGCACTCATTATTAAACTCATGACCAACAGATACAAATGACATGCTATAATTTCATATGAATGCATTTTAACATTTAAACAACACATGGTATAATACTCATTTCCTTTACTGCTACCTACCTCACCATACCCCATGGAATGTCATTCAACTAAATGCATTCAACCTTACATGCATACCATTTTATGGTGATTAAAATATGGTTCAAGGGACTCTTACCCAATCCCTATTCAACACTTATACAATTAACATGAATAACCATTACCTTAATGGCTTACAATGTTACAAGGTTTTAATAGTGGTCGTGAGCCTAAGATCCTGCCATGTTGAATATTCATACATTAAAAATATAGTATTGAAGGTCGAATACATTATAATGCACCATGATTATAATACAATGTAAATAAAACATTAAAATATGGATAACTTAGAATATGGAGTGCTAACCCATATTAAGTTATATATATATAGTGTACACCTATGTTATGGTAACAAAGCTTTACAAATACATTTTTAATGTGCACCGACTCTAACACAAAGAGGAGATATTAATTTCTTGTGAATCGAAACATTGTCTCACTTAAATGAGTCATAGTTATATTATGACTAATCATAGCACGTCTAGGACAAGCTTCTAAAGCTTTAAAACAATAACTTCTTATGCATGCCAATGGCGTAGAATTCGACATAATAAGTTCAAGATAGATTTAACGTACACCATGTAAATCTTCAGTCGCCAACTCTTAATTACTGAAAAAGTATAATTCTTACCTGCAGTACTGAAAAAGAATAGTATATGCGTTAACTAGATAATAGCTAAGTAAGCCACGGGGTATCTTTAGGACCCCTTCAATCAAGAAAGAAAGAGTTAGAAATCATATTCATAAATACAGCTATAGAATTACTTCATTGTTGTTTACGACATTTAAATAATAAATGTTTCATTCAAGCAACCATTTAGACAACGAAGATAAATGCTTAGAACTAAAGCAGTTACGACATAACCAAGATTTCAGTATTACGACATTACGATACTTTAAACAAACTAACGAGTGTTGGTGTTTAAGAAAGTGTCATCATATGCATAACTGAAGTGTTATTGAAATGAGTAATTTTTCATTATCATACTTTCCACATAACAAATACTAGCATTAATTACTACATAGAAAATTTTAAATTTTTGCTAAATTTTGGGGATGTTACATTGGTTTTGGTATCTCAATATCTTATAGTTACTCGAATTTAGTAGAGAGCCATATACACCTAATAAGTTTTTTACTAGAATATTAATGTCATAGAAAGTGAACCATATACATCAACTAAACTTCTTGACTGGGGTATTGAACCATAAATATCACAAGGTATTTTGCATGGTGCTCAGAGAAAGTGAAACTATAAACATTTACAAACTATTCTACATAATACTTATGGATCCCCAAAAACAACATGAAACTTTTTGATGCATGGTACTAGAATATCCAGCTACACTTAAGTATATGATAAAGAGTTATGGACCAAGTAAGTGTGAAATTTACACATGAAGTTTAGATCACCCCTTATGTGAAGCAACATAAGGGATATTCAAAACCCCTTATTTTGATCAGTTATTTTGAATTCAATAAAATATTTTGATAAGTTAATGTGATTTTTCTTTAATTTTTTTCTCAATTTAGTATTTTAAAGTATGTAACAATTACGTGTAATTAAATAAATATATGTTAAGGTTTATTTGAAAATCAGATTTCTAACAACAATTATTTATAATTAAATAAATATATCCTGAGATTTATTTGAAGATAAGATTTTAATAAAATATTTTATAAGTTAATGTGACTTTTTATTGATTTTTATCTCAATTTAACTTTTTAAATTATGTAAAAACTACTCATAATTAAATAAATGTATGTTGAGGCTTATTTGAAAATCAAATTTCAATATGTTATTATTTATCAATTAATAGATTATTATGTAATTATTAAACAAATTGTATTTATATTATATAACAATGTTTTAAGTTTTCATTTATTTTTTATTTTTTATTTTTAAACTCGAATTTAAATATTTTAATATATATATTATTGACATTTACAATTGTGGTTTCTTGCATATTTGGACAAGATTTCTATCCATTCAAAATAACTATACCTGTATTTAGTCACAATTTAAGGCACTGGAAGGCTAGCCTTCCAAACCATGGTAGGACAAGAGGAATAATAACAAACAAAGTAGTAAATTTGAGTTTCCATTATAAAGTAAAACTTAAATAGTGCCTCAATCACTTGTCCAATTCCATTCATTTATTGGTTGTATCTGTGATGCTTTCATCAAGGAAACACCATTACCTTGCTGGTTGCAGGTATCCCTCTATCCACATCTAACCCATCTATTCCAGATGATAGACCCAAAGATACCTTGTACCTTGGCTATAATTAAATAAATATATGTTAAGGTTTATTTGAAAATATAATTTTTAATAACAATTATTTATAATTAAATAAATATATGTTGAGGCTTATTTGAAAATAAGATTTTAATAATATTTTATAAGTTAATGTGACTTTTTATTGATTTTTATCTCAGTTTAACTTTTTAAACTATGTAACAACTACTTATAATTAAATAAATGTATGTTGAGGCTTATTTGAAAATCAAATTTCAATATGTTATTATAGTATTATTATGTAATTATTATAATGTTTGTATTTATATTATGTAACAATGTTTTAAGTTTTCATTTATTTTTTATTTTTTTATTTTTAAGCTCGAATTTAAATATTTTAATATATATTATTGATATTTAGAATTCGTGGTTTCTTGCATATTTGGACAAGATTTCTATCCATTCAAAATAACTATACCTACATTTAGAATGTTCCTGTGTTCATGAGTAAACAACTAATTTGATGCAAGAAATCAAAATTTAAGGCACTAAAAGGTTAGCCTTCCAAACCATGGTAGGAGAAGAGGAATAATAACACACAAAGTAATAAATTTGAGTTTCCATTATAAAGTAAAACTTAAATAATGCCTCAATCACTTGTCCAATTCCATTCATTTATTAGTTGTATCCCTCATGCTTTCATCAAGGAAACACCATTGCCTTGCTGGTTGCAGGTATCCCTATGTCTACATCAACACATCTATTCCAGAGGAGAGGTACCTTGTACCTTGGCTATAATTAAATAAATATATGTCCACCCCATGGGTACCTACTATAACTGGAGGTCCACATGAGAATTTGAGTTGACACACAAGTCCTCAGCGTTGTTCAATAGGACTTTACAACATCATCACTTTGATACATCAAAGCATTCACCTCAAAACATGCGGAATAACCTTTTACAACTGAAGGCTTAGTCATTCTTGAGTCCAACTCAAGATTCTACTCCAAGTTCTTGAGTCCAACTCAGGCTCCCTACCTCAACACATGAGTCCCAATCCTGGCTGCACAAGATTGGCTTGGAGAATTACTCGCAATGCTGTACATTTAACAATAACTCACATACTTCATGGGGTCAATAGGTGCTTATAACAACTACCATTGTATTGTAGCATCCAATCTCGAGGCTGTGGGTCCCCATGATTGTAGTTGGATTGGGTCCATGGTGACAGGGACCTGTTGGAGCTTCAAAGTATTCCTATGGGAATGGCAGGCTCTGCGGTCTCCATCGACTATAGAAAACATCATACATGATTTTTGCTTGTTTTAATTACAATTTTGAAAACACATGATGCATTCTTATCTATTAGAGGGACGACAAATCTGGGAATAATATCCAAGAAACCCACCTTTATAGTAAAAAATCCTTCAACATAATTAGTAAAATAACAGAGAAAACATATATCATTCAATAGTAATTTTTTTGTAATTTTTTTATTCTAATTAAAGTTTTTAAAGAAAATTACATAAACCTTTTCAAATCCAATAAAAAAGACTTCAAATTCCTTACAATACCATGGATAGGATTGTCACTCAACTATGATGTGTTTGTTATATCCTCTTGAATTTAGTATAAATAAATGTTGAACCTTAGATAAAGAAAGCATTGAGATTTCATGTGAATGGCTTATGCTTGTGGAAAAACATACCCATGATTTTGCTCAAAAGCGTGAAGAGAAAAAACATAAGGTATTAAAAATTGTTTATGGTTTTGGAGAGGACCAAGTCTCTTCTTAACTCCTGATATATAGTTTTGGGGAGGAGCAAGTCTCTCCTTAACTTCTTATATATCCAACTTTAACCCAAGAACCATGGTAATCCCCTTGGACCCTATTTGTGAGACTTTCAAATTTCCACGGGTCCTTCTTTAATAAAAGAAAATTAGTGAAACAATTTTATAATTTATAATAAAGTAAAGATGAGGAAAGTTCATTTCTCTAGAGATAGATTTGAGCAAGGAGCTTCTTATTAATATATTTGAGAAATAAACTTTCAAATATAAGATTTTCTTAGAATTAGAAAAATACATTTAATAAAAAAACATTTAAACGAAATATATTGAAGAAGAATTAGAAATTATGAACTAATTATATCTTTACAAAGGAAAAAAGACTTACAAAGTATACACAAGATAGGATGACATTCACATGATACAAAGAAAAAGGAAAAAACATAATGACTAAAAGACGTACAAACTATACAAAAGTTAAGATGAATTTCATATGGTCCAAAGAAAAGGAAAAAACATATTGACTTGGAAGACTCTCAACGAAAAGCCTAGATTACCATTCAATATAAGTTATTTTAAGAAAAATACATTTGAAGGGAGCAAAAGAACATACTCAAGGAGAATTCTAAATTATGAACTAATCAAATCTTAAATTAATTTTACAAAAAGAAGAAATATATATTGAGGAATAAGATGTAAAAGACCCAAATCAAAATTAATATTCATAAATCTTAAACATTAAAAATATTCAAATCTTGAAATAATCTTCCTAAGGAAGAAAGACATATTGACTAGGACGACTAAACTAGAAATTGCACCTTGGGGTGCAATAAAAGAACGTTGCATTGCAAGGAAAGCTAGAGATGAAGAAGGTGAAAGCTGTGGTCATCCGAAGGTTCGGGTCTAGAGGCTTGGTTAGAAGGTTTGGGTCTAGAGGCGTGGCACAACCTCACTTGAGAGCTGATAATTACATTTGAATGCAACACAAAGCAACTAAAATTCAATGCAACACAACTAAAGTGGAGTAGTTTAGAATTTTAAAAAAATATATATGAATTAATCCATGTCAATTTTCCATATTTTTTAGTATACTTTCATCAATAAAAATTAAGACAAAATTAAACAATACAATTATGAGTATACTTTCATCAATAAAAAATAAAATAAAAATAACTCTTTAAAGTCGAAATTAACCTATAATAGGACCTAAACTCTAATTTACAACCATCGAAAAGGCAATTTTTGCTCGATATGAAATTGATCTAAAATAGGACCTGAACTCTAATACAACCATCATACAACCATTCAAAAGGAAATTTCTACTAGTTCTGATACAGAAATATCTAAAGTTAAACTTTAATACAACCGGAGTTACAGGACCATCGCAAAGGCAATTTCTACTAGTTTTAGATCTGACCCATATATATATATGATGAGGTGGAAAATCATAAGGCCCAGATTTACAAAAAAAAATGAGGAACTTTGATCCAAAAATAAATTTATAAAATGTGAAAGCATTAACCATTTTTTTTATTTTGAAGTACACAACCTGTGAAAGCATTAACCATTTTTCATTTTGAAGTGGGCAACCTTGTTCAATTATGTTTTCTCCACCCTTGCCCTCACCCTCATGAGGATGAGGGTACTGCAGAAACTAAAAAATCAATGCAAAATTGTGAAAAGGCTAGAGAATCTATATTATATACAATTATATCGTATTCCACTAGACTTCATCCTTAATAAAATGCAACCAACCACCAGATTCCACCATAAAATAAAAGTACTTTGTTCCATGTAGCTTGGAATTCGCAAGATTACTGAAAATATCATATTCCACTTGATTTAATTACCAGATTACACCTACAATAAAAAATTGTTTTATGTAGTTTGGAATTTACAAAATGATTTACAATCAAGCTTAGTGGTGGGTAGATCTAATCAAGTCACTTGTTTGATTTTCTTGTGACATATTGATTGGCTAAACTCTATTATACTCTACATTGTATGAGCATGCCATTGATTTCTTCCCAAATATTAAAATCTGATAAAAATAAAACTATATCTCATTTAGCATCAGACAAGCTCACATGCTTCCCAAATCCCATAGAAAAACACGCAAACTAAACTGAAAGAGCCCAAATCTCTCAGGTTTCATAAAAACTAATCCTAGAAACTCCTTATGCTTCACCCAAAAACATGAAGAAAACCTTAAAATCACAGTGTGTACAAGATTTTCTGCTTTACTTGGTGGTGGGTTAGTGCCTCTCTCTAGTCCATATATATCACCTATTGTTGGTGAGTCTATTATCTGGACTATGCATCTGCGATTATGCATCTAACACAAACCATTCTGCAATGATGACAAGATATATAAAACAATATACGAGTGGCAATTTCCTTGTAGTTTTTATCAGAATACGGTGAAATGGTGAGAAGGTTGAAACTTGTGCATCCATATGCATCTAACAATCAGCCCATAACAAGAACGTGCATCCATATCTCTATTATGAAGACTCAAGTACAACTGCTTGAATTAAAAGGACAGTAGGATCCATTTTTCATAGGAAATAATGGTCTGGAATCTAACATCGAGTAAACAGGTTGAGTCAGGTAGGAAATATGCTTGTATATGTTTTAACATATTATATTATTCTTACTAACATATTTCCTATTTATAATATAGGAATATATCTAATCTATTTATAAAACTAACATTTTTATGTCAAGCATGCAAAAATTTATTTCCAAGACTAAAGTGCTCATCAGTTCTCTAAACACAAATTTCAAATAGAAACTCAACACCAAGACTGGTAATGTATCAGGGCATGCAAAACACACACACAAAAAATTATGAGAGAAACTTTTTCATCTCGCATACTAAAAAAATTAGTAAAAAAAGTTCATTAAACTATAATTTATAATGTGGAAAATGCCCAGATAACTTCCTTGCAATTGTGCAAACCATCATAAGCTGGTATGCTCTTGTTTTTATACAAATTTAAACAGAGTTAGGGTCTAATAAATCAAGTATTACAAAGAGCATACCTCATCCTTGAGGGTAAAAAATATTGCATATAAACTGTCAGATTGTGCAAAAAAATCATCACAACCTCCATTTAGCATGGAACGAAAGAAAAATCGACTCCCTTACACCAACATCAACATCTGTGAATGAGCTTCTCTATAATTTGCATAGTCAAACAAACCAATGAATAGAAATAGAAACACAAAAAGATTTCATCCCATTTTAAAAGCATGTGTGTTAAGGCAAAGTACACAAGGTCAATGATATTTAAGTCATTTTATAAGAAAGTACCAACATCAAAATTTGACGTTCTATTAAAAAAATGCAAAAACACACAGATCATGAAGTTTATTTAATCCCCAGAAAATACTGCAGATATCTAGTAAACCCATGGTTGCAGATGATGCATAGAAATTTGAACGAATTTTATTTTGAAAATTACTTATTCAATAAGAAGGTGCCACCTTCCTCCACAGAGACAGCTGGTTCGACTTGTAGTAAACTGTGGAGATATAGATCCAACTCTCCACGAGCTTATGACTACATATTTGTGGTATCTCTTTGTGCTTCATCATCTTCATCTTCCACGTATAAAACTACTGCATCCCTTGCAAATTCAAGAAATTCATGACCTAGGGATTAATAAGTAAAAGTTAGAAGTTCTAACAAAGGACAAATAATTATAATGGTATGAAAAAGGATGCAATTTCAAGAATTTCATGACGCGGGAGAATTCTTATCTAGTAATTTAACTCGAATGCCACACTACCAATTAATATTTAAAGGATAATTGAATTGGAAAATGAGCTCATTGAAAAATTCCTTGCCCTACTTTCAACTGGCCCAAATAAACCAAGGTTTGCCAGGAAGGAACATACAGCCACACTAGCCAGTTTATGGTTACATCACCAAACAAATTTAATTCTAGCTTATAGGTCTTATAAAATATTATAATCTCAATGCCAAAATAAAGCATTCAAGCTTACATCAAAGAGTTAAGATCGAAATAATTGCTTTAATTAACTATTAACATCAAAGTACTACAAGTGATAACTCAAATTATTTTATTTTCTAAAATAAGAAAACAACTGACTGGAGTTAATGTAATCCATCGATTTAGCTCATACTATACATAAAGCACATCGACAATAATTGCAACACATGGGCAGCCATGCACTGAATTGAACCAGTTGACGCTACTCAACACATGCAAAGAAAATGGATGAAAAAAAACTCTTAGGAACCAAGAGAATCAATATTACAGCAACACATGGAGAAGAAAATGGATGAAAACAACCTCTAATTGGGAACCCTACGCATCAATATGCAGATTTATTTCTCAGAACCCTTGTCATCTTTGAGAGCCACACGGACTATGTGACTTAAAAGCATGGGAAAGCATGCATGCATGCATGAAAGAATGCAAAAAAAATTGTCACATACTATGCTATGCAGCCAACTCCTAACTTCCACGACAATTTTAGTGGATATATTAAATGAACCCTAACCGTGAACATATTTTATGAGGAAAAGAGATGGACAACGAAAAATTGGGCACATCTTACAGAAAGAAGAAACCTTTATCTATGTTGACAACGTTGCGGTCGATTTCCAACTACAAATAGGGGGTTGAGGATTGATAACAATCCGCCACAAAGTTAACAAGGAGACTAAATAATCATGCTAATAAATTATTATATAAAAAAATAGAATTGAGTGTCACCACCATTGACATACACATATGCATGTCCATACTGCATAATGCCCAGATGGAACGGTAATCCTACCTGCATGTGGCCCCAAATGTCACAAAAACCATATCTGCATGCGGCCTCTAAGACGCTTTGTGCCCAACTATGTTTGTCGTGGGCCATGGAGATGCAGGTTGTGATTGGGATTTTTTCATGGGTATTCACTAAGGAAGAAGAGGGATATTCAAGAGTAATGAGTTTTGGGGGATTCTTAGACAGTGGTTGTGGTGGAAAGCTGATATCTGCTTGCTTATCGTTTATTGTTTGAAAACCACCCCTCTGATTTCGCAGGGCAGCTCACAATTTGGTGGTCCATGTGAAGCACAGATCGCAGGTGGGTAAGAGTTCTTTCATCAATAAGATTACCAGGGCAGATGTAGATGTCCAGCCTTATGCATTTACTACCAAGTCTCTGTTTGTTGGGCACACTGATTATAAGTATTTGAGGTATCAGGTCATTGATACACCTGGTATTCTGGATCATCCATTGGAAGATAGGAATACTATAGAGATGTCGAGTATTACAGCTCTTGGCCATTTGAAAGTAGTTGTACTGTTTTTCTTGGATTTTTCAGGGTCCTGTGGCTACACCATCGCACAACAGAATGCACTTTTTCATAGCATAAAGCCTCTATTTGCGAATAAGCCTCTCATTGTTATCTGTAATAAGATTGATTTGCAGCCCTTGGAGAGTCTTCCTGAGGACGATGCGAATTTGATAGCAAAGATGAGGGTGGAAGCTACGAAGACTATGGTGGGGCAATATGGCAAGCTGGGGGAGGATGATGGTGCGCTTCTCTCTATGAGCGCTCTGAAAGAAGAAGGGGTCATTGCGGTGAAGAATGTGGCATGTGAGAGGCTGTTGGAACAGAGAGTGGAAATGAAGATGAAGTCTAAGAAAATCAATGATTGCCTGAACAGAATTCATGTTGCAATGCCTAATATGCGGGATGGGAAGGAGAGGCTTTTGTGTATTCCTCAAGTTGTTTTGGATGGAGAAGCAGGTTTGGTTTCTCCAATAGCGAACCTGCTTCTTTCAAGCAAATCAGTTAAGTTTACAACTAATCGGGTGATGATGAAAATAGGGTTATTATAGACAGAGTTCAATTTTTACGGCAGAAAATTTTTCATGAGGATTCTCAAGACTCTCAACATGGACCTATACTTGGGTTATCTATGGACAAGAATCAAGTTTCCTTCAACATCAGGTATAGAAAAAGACAAGTCAATTTTTTTGTTGATGTCCAATTTACAAATGTAATTTGTCTGGTATTTACACTAGCTGCATGTTTACAAGTATTTGTTGGTTATTAAAAATATTGGCTCAACTAAAGATTTAACTAATAAAGTAAATATTGCATCCAGAATCCAAACCTGTGTGTCCTGCAGAATGTGCTGTGCAGAGATTATGCGACTGTAAACTCAGGGAACTGCGACGGACACTGAAGGAAACTGCGACGGACAGAATTAAAACCGATACAGGTGTGCATACGAATTGAACTGGACGGACATAAAATCGATACAAGGAACTGCGAGGAATACAAATTGAAGGGAGGCAAGAGGTAGATGGAGGCATCACCACCTAAGAGTGTCGGCAGGCATTGATGTGCATTTAAGGGAGCAGGTGGCCATCCGTTCAATGGCATAAATGCCAGGCAGCAGAGCAGATCAACGAGGCAAATTTTCCCAATCGTTAGATGAAGCATCGGACGGCTGAAAACCAATAAAAAAAATCGGAGAGTCGATTCCCACTTGTTGAAACGCCGTAAGGCGTAAAAATACCTAAATCAAACATATCAAATCTATAGGAAAAAATAAAGACTTACAAACTATACAAAAGACAAGATGACTTTCACATAAAAGAAAAAACAAATTGACTTGGAAGACTCTCAACAAAAGGGGCAGTATAAGCACTAACCTTATATATCCGGTGGGTTGGGGGTGCTTATATTTTGGTTAGCCCTTATACTGCCCCAATTTGTTGAGAGTCTTCCAAGTTTTATAAGAGCCATGTAGGTCTTAAAAGGCGCAGTATAAGCGCTAAACCAAAACGCCCCTAACTCGCTAGAATCCGACAGAAGAATTGTTTCTGAAATTGCAATTTGGAGTGTTCAAATAGTAAATTCGACGATCTGGGTAGTTTTAAAATCAGGCATTTAGTCTAGAAAAGGCAAATACTATTGCTGAAATTACAAAATTGGGGAAATATCAATTTCAAACAATTTTGACCGGTTTTTATAAAAAAATCACCAAAAAAGAGGGGCTTTTTAGTTGTCTTTTATCCTACTTAATCTTAAAAGACGGAGCTGTATAAACACTAACTAAAACGCCCGCAATTTGGAGTGCTCAATAGTTAGTCTAGAACAAGCAATCCAAAATTAGAAAATAACAATTTCCACTAAAATTACCAAAATTGAAAAATAACAATTTCCAGCAATAATTTTAACAATTCCAAAGAACATAATAACCATGACACTAATCTCTCAACCTATAGGTATACCTACCTATACCTATATCATATCTTCTCGCATGTTAACCTCAAACGTGACACGACACAGTGTGTCACCTTTAAATGACGATCAAGACAGCCCTACAAATTATAAATGGGGGAGCACATCATCAAAAATAGATTAAAGTGGAGAAAGCCATGGATTCTAATTTGCTGCATCCTAGCACTGTGGCGAGCCTGACCCTGAGCCTCAGCCTCAGTCAAGCGCTCAGCCTGATCGTCCTGGCGATAGGTTTGATCTACGTGGTGAAACACAGTCTGAGAAAACGGTTACCCCCCGGTCCGTCTGGATGGCCTATCATCGGCAGCCTTCCGCTTCTGGGCAACATGCCCCATCACTCTCTGTATCAACTATCCAAGCAATACGGTCCGATTATGTATTTGAAGCTCGGGACAACCGACACCGTGGTCGTCTCGTCGCCAAAGATAGCCGAGGCGTGCCTCAAAATGAATGATCTCAACTTCTCCAGTCGGCCACGCAATTCAACCGCCAAATTCCTTGGCTACAACTCCAACGGCGACTCCAACAGCCTCCTCTTTTCTCCCCACGGATCCCGCTGGAGATTGATGCGCAAGCTCTGTAACATTCATCTCTTCGCCGGCAAGGCCCTGGACGATCTGCAGCCCGCGCGGGAAGCGGAGGTCGGGATGCTGGTGAAGTCGATTCTGGAACATGAGCAACAAGGGAAGACCGTGAACCTCGGGGAGCTGCTCAACATTTGCACTGCCAACTTTCTAGGGCAGATTCTGTGCAGCAAGCGCCTGTTCGATTCCCAGGGGTCGAAGGCGTGCGAGTTCAGAGAAATGGTGCTGGAGCAAGCGGATTTGGCCGGGAAGTTTATTATTGGCGACTTTGTGCCGTCTTTGGCTTGGATGGATCTGCAGGGTGTACGGACCAAGATGAAGAAGCTACACAACAGGTTCGATGACTTCTTAAGTAACATCATAAATGAGCACCAAACTGCGTCGTGTAATGGAGGAGGGAAGGGCGATTTTCTGAGTAAGATTTGGCCTCCTAGAAATGATGCTAATGGCGAAGGAGGGAAGCTCACGGATGATGGAATCAAGGGTCTTTTGCTGGTGAGTCGTGTACTTCGATCCATTGAATTCAATTCAATGAAAAATACCCAACTCTGCCCTCTGTTCTAATCTTTCTGATTTCAAGGTTTTCTGAGGCATTTCTGCTGAGAATTGTTCTGATTTCTCCGATTTCGATGTCTTTTAAAGGCATCTCTGCTCAAGATTTTAGCTGTTCATTCTCGATTTTTCAGTGTTTAGAACTCTTATCTTCCCGTTTCTACTATTTTCATTATTCCTAGTTTCCAGTTTATTTTAAGAGTTTCTCTTATCTTCTTGTTTCTACTATTTTCATTATTCCCAGTTTCCAGTTTATTTTAAGAGTTTCTCTTATCTTCTTGTTTCTACTATTTTCATTATTCCCAGTTTCCAGTTTCTATTGGGCTTAGGATAATTGGATATCCTATAGCCCCACATTTCCATGGTATTTTAGTCGTTAATCTTAACCAAATTGTGTCTGCAAATTTCAATCTCAACGAATTTGTAATTTCGATATTCAGAAATTGCAATCTTATGACGGCTTAAACACTGTAAATGCAATGCATTCTTGCATTCAGAATAATACAAGTTTATTTAAGTCCTCATATCAAAAATCTTTTCTATTACTTCTCTTTAGAGTTTTTTTCACTTAAAAGTTTATGTTATCTTCTTGTTTCGATTTCACTTCAGGTAACTGAATAAGTAGATAAACTTATTAAAATAAAACGATCTCTCAATTCAATTTTGAGTTTCAAGACATCTTCAGTCATAAAACTGAGAGCCCCACATTCCCATCTGATATTTTAGTCAATAATCTGAGACAAACTCATTTTGAGTTTCATGACATCTTCAGTCATAAAACTGAGCCCCATATTCCCATCTGATATTTTAGTCAATAATCTGAGACAAACTCATTTTGAGTTTCATGACATCTTCAGTCATAAAACTGAGCCCCATATTCCCATCTGATATTTCAGTCAATAATCTGAGACAAACTCTGTCAGAAAATTTCGACTGAGCCCCACATTTTCATCTGATATTTAGTCAATAATCTGAGCCCAACACTGTCAGAAAATTGCAATCTCAGTACTCAGAATCTGTAATCTTAAATTAATTCTGTATCTTAGATTATTGCAATGAGAGAGACTGCAAATGTAAATGTAAATGACAATTTCAACAATCCAGGAATGTATTATTGCATTTAATATATTTAGTTTTAATATTAGCACAACCACTTAACTTTGTGGCTGGTTAACAAGTTAAGTGTCATGAATTGAACTTCTCTCTTTTTTCTAGTTAAACTCTGCCATGAATTGACTGTTATCCATGCATCAACTAAGTTTATCCATGCATAAGCTACCAATTATTTTTTATATTCTTTTCTTTTTATAATTGTTTATTTTGAATTTGGAACGGTAGAATCAATCTATACAGTACACTTGTCACAGTGCACTTGTCACATCCTTGTGCATTCCAGGAAAAACTAGTCCACCCTAAATTCTAAAATAAAAACACCTATCAGTGTAACAAGGCGATTTAAGTCCTCTATCAAAAACCCGGATCCTTTCTGTTATTTTCTATTTTTCATGATTTTCTTTTCTACTATTTTCATTTTATGAACTAGCTTGTTTCAATTTCAATTGAAGTAACTTAAAAAATAAAAAAAATTATTCTATATTCCATTAAAATTCATTCTCTTTGAAAGATATATAAAATCTTTAATTATAAAGTTATTAACCATTATCATAAACTTTGCCTTTTTACAAACATAAAAATCCACAATATCTAAATCAAAAACTAAATCCATGGTATTACGCTACTATCTTTGATAATCCCAAAAACCCAGATATCTAAATCAATAACTAAATCCATGGTATTATGCTACTATGATAATCCCAAAATCCCATAATATCTAAATCAAAGACGGAATCCATTGTGTTATGCTTCTATATTTGATAATCCCAAAAACCTGTTGGAACCTAATAACTATATTTCACTGGAGCTGATATCCATGCAATATGCTTCAGATTTTGCTTTGTTCACATATGACTGCTTCAGATTTTGCTTTGTTCAAACTTCACATATTAACTAAGTTTTGTTAGAAATTTTCAACTCAAGTTTAGTTCTCCCCAAGTTTATGTTATCTAATAATTTTTTTTCCTATTTATTAATTTTGAACTCAAGTTTAGTTCTTCCGAAGCTGTTTATGTTTATCTATTTTTATTTTTTTTCCTATTTATTACTTTGAAGATTTGTTACACATTTTCACGAAGTTTACGTTCTCATTTTGGGTACTCTTAAAGGTGGTTGGACTTGTGTTTTACATGCAACTTACACATGCTTTATGTTGTTTAGGGTTTGTTCATAGCAGGAACGGACACATCTTCGATCACAGTGGAATGGGGAATGGCAGAGTTGATACGTCACCCGAAGATAATGAGGAGATGCCAAGAAGAACTAGACTCTGTGGTGAAACGGGAGCATAGAAGGCTTAATGAGTTAGACCTTCAAAACCTCCCGTACTTACACGCAGTGGTGAAAGAAACTTTAAGGCTGCACCCCCCAGCTCCCCTCCTCGTCCCTCGAATGGCAGCAGAGGCGTGTGAGATAGAGGGGTACTACATACCCAAGAACACTCGACTCATGGTGAACGCTTGGGGTATGCAGCGCGACTCAGATGTGTGGGAGAGCCCATTGGAGTTTGACCCTGACAGGTTTGTGGGTAGCAGTGTTGATGTTAGGGGGGGCGATTTCCAGCTAATCCCGTTCGGTGCAGGCAGACGGATCTGTGCGGGCATGAGCATGGGGATTCGCATGGTTCAACTCATGCTTGGCACCTTACTACATTCGTTTGAATTTTCTCTCTGTGATGGCCAATCAACCGAGAAGCTTGATATGGGAGAAACCTTTGGTCTCACACTGCGTAAGACAGTTCCATTGTTCTTAGTTCCTTTTCGTCGTCTTCCTTCTCATCTCTATAATTAGCATAGTTATAAGTAAAGTGGTCTGTGATTACTTATAGGTGTAGCCAACTATTTATTTAGTTTTGTGGAGATGGTTGGTTTATAAGTAGCATAGCTATAAGTAAAATGGTAGGTGAACACCCATAAGTGTAGCCAACCACTTAGTTTTGTGGAGATGGCTGGTCTATAACTAGCATAGCTATAAGTAAAGTGGTGGGTTAACACCCATAGGTGTAATCAACCACTTAGTTTTATGGACATGATTGGTATCTATAATTAATGTACTGAGTTACTAGGATGATTTGGTTTAGAGTTTTTAATTGGGCACTTGTTTAGGTGGATTTGGCATAAGGGTATTTAAATTAAGCTTGCTTTAAGAATTTTGATGAAAGAGGATGAATTTTGTAAAAGGGTAAATTTATTTAATATTTAAACTTGTAAATTGACAAATTTATTATATATTTTTGAGGTAGAATTTTATTAACTTAGATATAATGGTAAAATATCAAAATTTTATTTATTAATTTTTTGAAACATAAATAGACAAGTTTATTATATATTTTTGTGGTAGAAATTTATTTTTTTTCCATAGAAAAAAATCGTACTATTGCTATTCATGTCGAATCAAATAGTACAAAGATAGTTTGAGAACATTGAAGATTCAAGATATCAATTCATGATCTTGTTCTCAAAAAGAAGCAACAACTTAACTCTTATACAAGATATAAGATGCCCATCAAAAATCCTTTACAAAATAACTTATATCAGTCCAAAAAGAAAGAACCCAACCTAAAAGAAGAATAACTTACCCCTGTCCAACCGACAGGAATCCATCCATTCTTCCCAAAACAAAGCAGGAATCCATCCATTATTCCCAAAACAAAGTACCTTCTATCCCTTCAAAAGCTTCTTTAGAAAGTTTATCAGCAAGAGAATTATGAACTCTGAATATATGCTCAAATGAAATATGTTCCTGTTTTGATATCTCATGACGTGTTGGAAGGCACCAATTCCTGAGAGCAGTAATATTCAGGTTGAATTCATTAGAAGCCCATTTGATAGTCACTCGGGAATCCCCAAAAACTTTGAGGTTGACCAAACCAAGTATATTCGCCACTTTTAAAACCACCCAAAGTGCCAACAACTCTGCCTTCATATTAGAACCTCTTCCACCGTTAAGTCGAAGAGAAAAGTAATGATCTTTATTAAGATAAATGACCCCCATTTGCACACATACCGGCTTGAGCAGCTCCATCAAAAAATAAAATAGGCTGAGATATCTTAAAGGAGAAAGGGCTATCACTCACATTTCTCATGTAATTCTCTTCCTCTAGATAAGCTTGTATCATCTTAATGACAATTGTGGTAGAAATTTATTTACTTAGACACTTGTAACATATCAAAGTTTCATTTATTTATTATTTATTAAAATGAAATTAATATAAGTGTTATTGATATTTATGACAAATTTAAGTTTTTTTGAAGTCTGAATGTTGATTTTTGTTCATCACACATGGTCATATGGCTACATGGTCATTCTTCTCTGAACACTTTTCATAGCCATCACAATAGTATTTGTCTCCACATTCATTACTATGTAATACATGGAATTCCACCACCACTCATCTAAAAAAATGTCATTCTCAAAACCCTTGTTGTAGGAGTCGTTAGCACTTTTAGGCCCGAAAGAAAAAAGTAGCATTTTTGGGTCCCAATATTTAAAGAAAGAGAAATCTCACATCATTAATACCCTCCTAGCACATAAAAATTATTTAGCCCAAATTAATAGAACTTTGAATGCCACCCTCCATCCAAAACCCAAACAATCATACATTAATTCCTCTCTAAAATTTTAATTTTATTTATATACCTATTCTTTTATTATATTTCATTATTTTAAACTTGAAATCTTTATAATTTAGATTCAACAACCCTACCTCAATTCCCTTCTTAAAAACTTTAATTTTCTTTATATACTTATTCTCTCATCATATTTCATTATTTTGAAACCAAATCTTTCTAATTTAGATTCAAACAACGCTACCTCAATCTCCCCTGTAGAAGCTTTAATTTTATTTATATACTTATTCTCCTATTGTATTTCATTATTTTTAAAACAATTTTTTCTCATCTAACATTTTATTCTTTACTTTTATCTTTATCCACAATTATATACTAACTATATTATAATTTTTAATAATTTTCATTCTAGGTACCTCAATTCCCTTCTTAAAAACTTTAATTTTATTTATATACTTATTCTCTCATTGTATTTCATTATTTTAAAACCAAATCTTTCTAATTTAAATTCAAATACTACCTCAATCCCCCTCTAAAAACTTTAATTTTATTTATATACTTATTCTCGTATTATATTTCATTATTTTTAAAACATTTTTTTCTCATCTAACATTTTATTCTTTACTTTTATCTTTATCCATAATTATATACTAACTATATTATAATTTTTAATAATTTTCATTCTACATAAATAATTTTCATATTTATGTTTTTGTTATTGAGTTTCTTATTTTTTTTTATATTTTATTCTTTACTTTTATCTTTATCCAAAATTCTATACTAACTATATTATAATTTGTAATAATTTCCTTTCTACCTAAATTATTATCATATTTATATTTTTGTTATTTGCTTTGGTTTTTATTTTGATATTTTATAATCATTTAATTATTTATAAAATTATATTTAATATTATTTAATTATATTTAATATTATTTAATTATTCATGTTTTTCAATTCATTTAAAAAAATCAAATAAATACATTTCTCAATTATTTTTTTGGAGCTCTCTATTTATTTAAATACTTTAAATTTCTTAATTATTTTTTAGGAGTCCTTCATTTATTTTAAGTATTTTACTTTACTTTATGATGGGTTTTAGTTGGAATCTCATAATTAGTTTTGCTAAAATTCAAATTTTAACGTGTTTAAATTGTATTTTTGAATCCATAAATAAATTCAGCGCTCTTGAATACCCCATGTCACCCAACTTATGCAATTTCCATAACTAATATATAATTCTAAGATTTTTTAAAAATTTCCAATTAAAATAAGAACAATAAAACATAAAATATACTAGAAAAAATTAAAAACCTAAAATATTTAAATTGCACATTTTCATATATATATATATATACTCAACTTAATGCTATTATATGGTGAAGGCCGATTACATGGGAAATAAATAAATGCTTTGCTATTTTTAAAAAAATGATTACTCTCATGAATATGTTTTTGTCATTTTCAGAATTAGTAATGTCAATATATATGATTGTTATTTGTTATTTTTAATTTATATAGAATTATTTTTAATTTATATGAAATAAATTGAAAATGTATTTAATGGAATTGGGTTTAAATAAATATATATTTTATTAAATTAAAATTAAAATTTATATAATGATAATTTTATTTTATTTTTATATTTATATTTAAAAACTAAATTTTCTACTAATGATAACTTTAAATAATTTTTAAATGTATTTTAACATTAAAACTTATGAATTGAATCAAATACTGTGGTTTGACATTATTGAAACATCAAAATTCGTTGTAAAGATGATTTGAGAATAGGCAAAAGGAACATAATAATCATCAAATTTTGATATTATTGATATTTATGATAAATTTATGTTTTTGATATTTATGCTTTTGCTATTTAATAGAGTATAATAACCATCAAAGTATTATTGATATTTATGAAAAATTTGAGTTTTTATGAAAATTAAATATTAATTTCTATTTGTCAAATCTATATGGCTATATCGTCATTCCCTCAACACTTTTCATAACAATCATAGTATTTGGAAATTTAACACTATGATTCCTTTTTTTTGTTGAGGTCCTAATCACTTATTAGTGGCTCTCTTTCATCATGTGTAATGTAAAAAGACTCATACTGATATTTTTATGTCCAATTCCACCATCACCCATCTCAAAAAATATACTACTCTCAAAATCACAAATTGTTAGTATTTTTGGGCCCTATATCTAAAAAAAATCCCACATCATTAATGGTTTCTTAACCAATAACTATTATTTAATCCAAATGAACCCCATCTAAAATCCAAACAACCCTACCTCAATTCCCCTCTAAAAACTTATTTTCTTTATATACTTATTCTTTTATTATATTTCATAATTTTTAAACCAAATCTTTCTAATTTAACATTTTACTCTTTACTTCTATCTTTATCAAAAATTAATATCCTAATATTATTTTTAATAATTTTCCTTTTACATAAATTATTATCATATTTTTGTTTTTATTACTGGAACTCCTATTTGCATTTTAATTCATATTTTTATCATATATTATAAAATCAATTTTATCATTAAATTATATTATTATTATTTAATAATTAACCTTATTATTATTATTTAATAATTAAATTTAATTGTATTTCCATCATTCAATTTTTTTACATCATTATTTAATAATTAACTTTAATTGTATTTTCGTCATTTAATTTTTTCAAATTAATTGATGAAATTCGAGCAAACACTTTATATTTCTAAATTGTTTTTTCATATTTTTTTTTTATTAATTTTTAATATAATTTAAGAGTAGTGGTTTTTTGTTGGAATTGTGCAAAAGTTGTTAATAAAATTTAAATTTAAAAGTGTTTAAATTGTGTTTTTGAATTCATAAATAAAATCAGTACTCTCAAATACTTTTATGGCGACATAAAATATTTAAACTACTAAAATGATCATTTTTTAATATAACATTAAAACTTATGGATTGAATAAAATAATGTGGTGTGACGTGATTGAAACATCAAAATTTGTTGTAAGGTTGATTTGAGAATAGTCAAGGCTTGCAAGAAATGTTTTAATAAAGTGATAAATAAAACTTATCAAAAACACTTTTTAAATGTTGATTCTTACAAAATTAGTGCAATTATTATAACGATGACCATAGATCTACTTTAGTGGGCTATGCAAGTTTATTCTACACAAGTAATGTGAGATTTACTCACAATTTCCCAACTCAGATTCAATGAAGGATAGCTTTCAAATAGCATTCAATCTTGATAATGACAACCATGTGGTTTTGGATACACCTAAAGGAAGAACACAATATTCATTGATTTTGGTAGCTCAATATCTTATAGTTACTTGAATTTAGTAGAGAGCCATATACACCTAATAAGTTTTTTACTAGAATATTAATGTGATAGAAAGTGAACCATATGCATCAACAAAACTTCTTGAGTGGAGTATTGAACCATAAATATCACAAAGTATTTTGCATGATACTTAGAGAAGGTAAAACTATAAACATTTACAAGCTATTCTACATAATACTTATAGATCCCAAAAACAATATGAAACTTTTTGATGCATGGTACTAGGATGTCCAACTACACTTAAGTATACGATAAAGAGTTATGGACCAAGTAAGTGTGAAATTTACACGTGAAGTTTAGATAACCCCTTACGTGAAACACCATAAGGGATATTCAAAACCCCTTATTTTGATAAGTTATTTTGAATTCAATAAAATATTTTGATAAGTTAATGTGATTTTTCTTTAATTATTTTTTTCAATAAAATAAATATATATTAAGGTTTATTTGAAAATCAGATTTCTAATAACAATTATTTATAATTAAATAAATATATGTTGAGACTTATTTAAAAATAAGATTTTAATCAAATATTTTATAAGTTAATGCAACTTTTTATTGATTTTTATCTTAGTTTAACTTTTTAAACTATGTAACAACTACTTATAATTAAATAAATGTATATTGAAACTTATTTGAAAATCAAATTTCAATATGTTATTATTTATCAATTAAAAGTATTATTATGTAATTATTAAAAAAAAATTATTTATATTATATAACAATGTTTTAAGTTTTTATTTATTTTTTATTTTTTATTTTTAAACTCGAATTTAAATATTGTATTATGTATATATTATTGACATTTACAATTCGTGGTTTCTTGCATATGTACACAAGAATTCTATCTATTCAAAATAATTGTATCTACATTTAGAATGTTCTTGTGTTTATGAGTAAACAACTAATTTAAGGCAAGAAATCACAATTTAAGGCAATGAAAGGTTAGCCTTCTAAATAATGGTAGGACAAGAGGAATAATAACAAATAAAGTAGTAAATTTGAGTTTCCATTATAAAGTAAAACTTAAATAGTGCCTCAATTACTTGTCCAATTACATTCATTTATTGGTTGTATCCCTCATGCTTTCATCAAGGAAACACCATTGCCTTCCTGGTTGTAGGTATCACTCCGTCCACATCAACACATATATTTCAGAGGATAGACCCAAAGGTACCTTGTACCTTGGCTATAATTAAATAAATATATGTTAAGGTTTATTTGAAAATCAAATTTCTAATAACAATTATTTATAATCAAGTAAATTTATGTTGAGGCTTATTTGAAAATAAGATTTTAATAAAATATTGTATAAGTTAATGTAACTTTTTATTGATTTTTATGTGAGTTTAATTTTTTAAACTATGTAACAACTACATATAATTAAATAAATGTATGTTGAGGCTTATTTGAAAATCAAATTTCAATATGTTATTATTTATCAATTAATAGTATTATTATGTAATTATTATAATGTTTGTATTTTTATTATGTAATAAATAACTGTACCTACATTTAGAACTCATGTGTTCATGAGTAAACAACTAAATTGAGGCAATAAATCACAATTTAAGGCACTGAAAGGATGGCCTTCCAAACCATGGTAAGACAAGAGGACTAATAACAAACAAAGTAGTAAATTTGAGTTTCCATTATAAATTAAAACTTAAATAGTGCCTCAATCACTTGTCCAATTCCATTCATTTATTGGTTGTATCCCTCATGCTTTCATCAAGGAAATACCATTGCCTTGTTGGTTGCATGTATCCTTCTGTCCACATCAACACATCTATTAGAATAGACCCAGAGGTACCTTGTACCTTGGCTATAATTAAATAAATATATATTAAGGTTTATTTGAAAATCAAATTTCTAATAACAATTATTTATAATTAAGTAAATATATGTTCCCAGGTTTATTTGGAAATAATGTGACTTTTTATTGATTTTTATCTAAGTTTAACTATTTAAACTATGTAACAACTACTTATAATTAAATAAATGTATGTTGAGGCTTATTTGAAAATCAAATTTCAATATGTTATTATTTATCAATTAATAGTATTATTATGTAATTATTAAAATGTTTGTATTTATATTATGTAATAATGTTTTAAGTTTTCATTTTTTTTAAATCGAATTTAAATATTTTAATATATATTATTGACATTTACAATTATTGGTTTCTTGTATATTTGGACAAGATTTATATCCATTCGAAATAACTCTATGTGCATTTAGAACGTTCATGTGTTCATGAGTAAACAATTAATTTGAGGCGATAAATCACAATTTAAGGCATAAACCATGGTAGGACAAGAGGAATAATAACAAACAAAGTAGTAAATTTGAGTTTCTAAGTAAAACTTAAATTGTGACTCAATCACTTGTCCAATTCCATTCATTTATTGGTTGTATCCCTCATGCTTTCATAAGGAAACACCATTGTCTTGCTGGTTGCAGGTATCCCTATGTCCACATCAACACATCTATTCCAGAGGATAGACCCAAAGGTATGGCTATAATTAAATAAATATATCTTAAGGTTTATTTGAAAATCATATTTCTAATAACAATTATTTATAATTAAATAAATATATGTTGAAACTTATCTCAAAATAAGATTTTAATAAAATATTTTATAAGTTAATGTGATTTTTTATTGATTTTTATCTTAATTTAACTTTTTAAACTATATAACAACTACTTATAATTAAATAAACGTATGGCTTATTTGAAAATCAAATTTCAATTTATTATGTAATTATTATAATTTTGCATTTATATTATGTAACAAAGTTTAAGTTTTAATTTATTTTTTATTTTTTATTTTTAAACTCGAAATTTTAATATTTTAATATATATTATTGACATTTACAATTCGTAGTTTTTTGTATATTTAGACAAGATTTCTATCTGTTCAAAATAACTGTACCTACATTTAGAACATTCAAAATAACTATATCTACATTTAGAAGGTTCCTGTGTTTATGAGTAAACAACTAATTTGGGGCAATAAATTACAATTTAAGGCACTAAAAGCTGGCCTTCCAAACCATGGTAGGACAAGAGGAATAATAACAAACAAAGTAGTAAATTTGACTTTTCATTATAAAGTAAAACTTAAATAGTGCCTCAATCACTTGCCCAATTCCATTCATTTATTGGTTGCATCATGCTTTCATCAAGGAAACACCATTGCCTTGCTGGTTATAATTAAATAAATATATGTTAAAGTTTATTTGAAAATCAAATTTCTAATAACAATTATTTATAATTAAATAAATATATGTTGAGGCTTATTTGAAAATAAGATTTTAATAAAATATTTTATAAGTTAATGTGACTTTTTATTGATTTTTATGTCAGTTTAACTTTTTTAACTATGTAACAACTACTAATAATTAAATAAATGTATGTTGAGGCTTATTTGATTCAAATTTCAATATGCTATTATTTATCAATTAATAGTATTATTATGTAATTATTATAATGTTTGTATTTATATTATGTAACAATGTTTTAAGTTTTTTATTTTTATTTTTTTTTAAATCGAATTTTAATATTTTAATATATATTATTGACATTTTCAATTCGTGGTTTCTTGCATGTTTGGACAAGATTTCTATCCATTTAAAATAATTGTACCTATATTTAGAACATTTCTTTGTTCATGAGTAAACAACTAATTTGATACAAGAAATCACAATTTAAGGCACTGAAAGGATGGACTTCCAAACCATGGTAGGATAAGAGGAATAATAACAAACAAAGTAGTAAATTTGAGTAATTTAACTTTTTAAACTTTTTAAACTATGTAACAACTACTTATAATTAAATAAATGTTTGTTGAGGTTTATTTGAAAATCAAATTTCGGTATGTTATTATTTATCAATTAATAGTATTATTATGTAATTACTATAATGTTTGTATTTATATTATGTAACAATGTTTTAAGTTTTTTTATTTTATTTTTTTTTTTAAACTCGAATTCAAATATTTTAATATATATTATTGGCATTTACAATTCGTGGTTTCTTGTATATTTGGACAAGATTTCTATCCATTCAAAATAATTGTACTTACATTTAGAACTTCCTGTGTTCACGAGTAAACAACTAATTTGATGCAAGAAATCACAATTTAAGGCACTGAAAGGCTAGCCTTCCAAACCATGGTAGGACAATAGGAATAATAACAAACAAAGTAGTAAATTTGAGTTTCCATTATAAAGTAAAACTTAAATAGTGCCTCAATCACTTGTGCAATTCCATCCATTTATTGGTTGTATCCCTCATGCTTTCATCAAGGAAACACCATTGCCTTACTGGTTGCAGGTATCCCTCTGTCCACATCAACCCATCTATTCCAGAGGATAGACCGAGAGGTACCTTGTACCTTGGCTATAATTAAATAAATATTGTTAAGGTTTATTTGAAAATAAGTTTTATAATAACAATTATTTCTAATTAAATAAATATATGTTGAGGCTCATTTGAAAATAAGATTTTAATAAAATATTTTATAAGTTAATGTGACTTTTTATTGATTTTTATCTCAGTTTAACTTTTTAAACCATGTAACAACTCCAATTTTAATATTTTAATATATATTATTGACATTTACAATTCGTGATTTCTTGCATATTCGGATAAGATTTCTATCCATTCAAAATAATTGTACCTACATTTAGAACGTTCTTGTGTTCATGAGTAAACAACTAATTTGATGCAAGAAATCACAATTTAAGGCATTGACTTGTGTTCATGAGTAAACAATGGCCTTCCAAACCATGGTAGGACAAGAGGAATAATAACAAACAAAGTACATTAAATTTGAGTTTCAATTATAAAGTAAAACTTAAATAGTGCTTCAATCACTTGTCCAATTCCATTAATTTATTGGTTGTATCCCTCATGATTTCATCAAGGAAACACCATTGCCTTGCTGGTATCCCTCTATCCACATCAACACATCTATTCCAGAGGATACACTAGAGGTACCTTGTACCTTGGCTATAATTAAATAAATATATGTTAAGGTTTATTTGAAAATCAAATTTCCAATAATAATTATTTATAATTAAATAAATATATGTTGAGGCTTATTTGAAAATAAGATTTTAATAAAATATTTTATAAGTTAATGCGACTTTTTATTGATTTTTATCTCAATTTAACTTTTATTGAAAGTTAAACTATGTAACAACTACTTATAATTAAATAAATGTATGTTGAGGCTTATTTGAAAATCAAATTTCAATATGTTATTAGTTATCAAAGTATTATTATGTAATTATTATAATGTTTGTATGTATATTATGTAAAAATGTTTTAAGTTTTCATTTATTTTTTATTTTTTATTTTATTTTTAAACTTGAATTTAAATATTTTAATAAATATTGTTGACATTTACAATTTGTGGTTTCTTGCATATTTGGACAAGATTTCTATCCATTCAAAATAACTGTACCTACATTTAGAACGTTCCTGTGTTCATGAGTAAACAACTAATTTGAGGCAAGAAATCACAATTTAAGGCACTGAAAGGCTGGCCTTCCAAACCATGGTAGGACAAGAGGAATAATAACAAACAAAGTAGTAAATTTGAGTTTCCATTATAAAGTAAAACTTAAATAGTGCCTCAATCACTTGTCCAATTCCATTCATTTATTGGTTGTATCCCTCATGCTTTCATCAAGGAAACACCATTGCCTTGCTGGTTGCAAGTTTCCCTCTGTCCACATCAACACATCTATTCCAGAGGATAGACCCAGAGGTACCTTGTACCTTGGCCTCATAAAATCCATTGATGATCCCCTTGGATTGACTGAGGGGATACCTCTGTGCCCCTTAGTATGGTTGTTTCTCACATGCTTGACATCAACTCAATCATCACAATGATGAGATTCATACAGGTTGGTGGTTTTATCATTATTTGGTCAAAGATCCTAGATATCACTTGACTCTATTCCCTTGGTGAGTCTATGTGGAAACCATTCAGTCATATGTTTCTAGAGATATCCAGGCTACATTAGCGACATTGTTGTGGAATCCCTCTTGTTCTTCACTTCCTTTTGTATCTAGTTCCAGATGCAGTTCCCCGAACCTGTCAGATGTAGACTCTCGGTTGTGTGAGTTGTGACAGATGTTGGACCCCTTTAGATATAGCAGTGCATTATTATTGTGATTCAACATTCCATGGGAATGTCATTGTTGAAGTATTAGTTCTTCAGATCAACCATGGTTGGAACGTGATTAAATTCCATATTTGAGTACATCTTGGACATCTTATGATGTTCACAATAGTTATCGATGTATTAATTAGGCCCCCTCTGAGCCTAGATCCATTTTCTATTTTGAGACATTGATACGAGCATGGGAATTCCCAATTCGTCCATATATTTGAGATTGTATGCACCTCATCCATGATGAGTGTTTTATTTGTAGGTAAGGTCCCCTATACTCCCGTGGGAGAGAGAGTAACCTCTGATGTAGTCTCCACATTCTATTCCATTGTCACACTTATCTCCTAGAAAAGAGAATCCTATGATGTATGTCGGCAATACAATGAGATCCCGACCTCACACATCAATGGGAAATCTATTAACACCCAAATTTGTCCATTGGACATTCAATCAGCCTAACCATACATATACATCATCCTTCAATCTCATTTCCACTTCATTTCACCCATTCGACCTTGAAAAAACATTGCAAAAGCCAAAAAATCAAAACAAACACAAAAAGGGGCCAACTTAAGTTCAAGTCACTCATATTCCCAGGAAATGAGTGAGCCAACTGATCCGAATTTATGTAGGAACGCAACAAAATACACAAATACCCATAAAAAAAAAGATGCAGCGGAAATAACACTTTATTTCACTACTCATAGAACTGAAACTTGTTTACATACAGGATGGAAATAAACTAGCTAGAGTGCTGGTAGCTTATCTCTGAGAAGAGATGTGGCAGCTACATGCCTCTGAACTCTCTGTGTTACAATGACGATCGAGGGCCTATATATTATTGAGAAACAAGGGAAACTCTACACATCCAAAAACCTAACCCTAGGAGGTGAAATGCCAGAATATGGGCCCCGTTGGGTAACTTGGTACATTAATTTCCCGGGGTCATAACGTTGGCATACTACCTCTGTTTGACGCACATGATACATCGTTAGAAATATCTATTCAAGTACTACATCCTTAAATAAAAAATATCAAGTCCAGAACATAATCATGTTTTCCTGACCATCAGATGCTAAAAAAACGTCGTTTAGGGCCTCAAAACGGCTCCAGAATTTTATCACCCGGAAACTGCCAAAAATAGTAAATTGTGCTACAATTAAGGAAACTGAAGAACTGAAGAAACAATGGTGGGGGTCCAAGTGGAATACGCGGGTGGCAATCAATATCCTCTTGGATCACCAACTCACACAAAAACCTTTGAAATAAGTGACCCAAGTCGCACAAAAGATCAGAAAAAGAGTGACCTTTCCCTAGCATAAATTTTGGTTGTTTCCTGCTTTTTCCCTAGCTAAAAGAGGAAACCTGGGCACAAACCCTGACTCAACACAAATCATGGAGAGGATTTGAGATAGAAAAAAATACCCTGATCCTTTTCCCCAAATCCATTCACTGAGCCTATAAATGAACCCTCAAGGTCCCCCATTCAAAAACATTATCCATCCATCTGCTCAAGTTGTCATTTTGCCCAAATTTCCTTGAGATTGGAGTCAACCTTCTTTGTTCCTATATCACCTTGTTGGAGATCACTATCGTGAAGTGTGTCTAGAGGATCTTGGACAGCTAGGAGACCAGATGGACCCTCCCTCGTACAACTGCAGGGGCCCCTTCCACTCCTTATGAGGTGACTCTTACTCATGTACCATTTCATTTAATATGAAAACTGCATTCTTTATTCTTTATATGATGTTTCTTGTCTATATTGCTTAATGAAGAATGTGCAAAAAATATTACTTCATATTTGTTTTGATGTTATTTAGTTTATTTCTTCGTACATGCTAGTTAGTTTCACATTCTTGTTTTGTTTATTTTCATTTTTCCTTTTGAAACGCTACTAAGGTCTACACAACCCGTAGTGGGTGTATTTTGGCATGGGCATGTGTGCATTTAGAACTTCCTGTGTTCACGAGTAAACAACTAATTTGATGCAAGAAATCACAATTTAAGGCACTGAAAGGCTAGCCTTCCAAACCATGGTAGCACAATAGGAATAATAACAAACAAAGTAGTAAATTTGAGTTTCCATTATAAAGTAAAACTTAAATAGTGCCTCAATCACTTGTGCAATTCCATCCATTTATTGGTTGTATCCCTCATGCTTTCATCAAGGAAACACCATTGCCTTACTGGTTGCAGGTATCCCCCTGTCCACATCAACCCATCTATTCCAGAGGATAGACCGAGAGGTACCTTGTACCTTGGCTATAATTAAATAAATATTGTTAAGGTTTATTTGAAAATAAGTTTTATAATAACAATTATTTCTAATTAAATAAATATATGTTGAGGCTCATTTGAAAATAAGATTTTAATAAAATATTTTATAAGTTAATGTGACTTTTTATTGATTTTTATCTCAGTTTAACTTTTTAAACCATATAACAACTCCAATTTTAATATTTTAATATATATTATTGACATTTACAATTCGTGATTTCTTGCATATTTGGATAAGATTTCTATCCATTCAAAATAATTGTACCTACATTTAGAACGTTCTTGTGTTCATGAGTAAACAACTAATTTGATGCAAGAAATCACAATTTAAGGCATTGACTTGGGTTCATGAGTAAACAATGGCCTTCCAAACCATGGTAGGACAAGAGGAATAATAACAAACAAAGTACAGTAAATTTGAGTTTCAATTATAAAGTAAAACTTAAATAGTGCCTCAATCACTTGTCCAATTCCATTAATTTATTGGTTGTATCCCTCATGATTTCATCAAGGAAACACCATTGCCTTGCTGGTATCCCTCTATCCACATCAACACATCTATTCCAGAGGATACACTAGAGGTACCTTGTACCTTGGCTATAATTAAATAAATATATGTTAAGGTTTATTTGAAAATCAAATTTCCAATAATAATTATTTATAATTAAATAAATATATGTTGAGGCTTATTTGAAAATAAGATTTTAATAAAATATTTTATAAGTTAATGCGACTTTTTATTGATTTTTATCTCAATTTAACTTTTATTGAAAGTTAAACTATGTAACAACTACTTATAATTAAATAAATGTATGTTGAGGCTTATTTGAAAATCAAATTTCAATATGTTATTAGTTATCAAAGTATTATTATGTAATTATTATAATGTTTGTATGTATATTATGTAAAAATGTTTTAAGTTTTCATTTATTTTTTATTTTTTATTTTATTTTTAAACTTGAATTTAAATATTTTAATAAATATTGTTGGCATTTACAATTTGTGGTTTCTTGCATATTTGGACAAGATTTCTATCCATTCAAAATAACTGTACCTACATTTAGAACGTTCCTGTGTTCATGAGTAAACAACTAATTTGAGGCAAGAAATCACAATTTAAGGCACTGAAAGGCTGGCCTTCCAAACCATGGTAGGACAAGAGGAATAATAACAAACAAAGTAGTAAATTTGAGTTCCATTATAAAGTAAAACTTAAATAGTGCCTCAATCACTTGTCCAATTCCATTCATTTATTGGTTGTATCCCTCATGCTTTCATCAACGAAACACCATTGCCTTGCTGGTTGCAAGTTTCCCTCTGTCCACATCAACACATCTATTCCAGAGGATAGACCCAGAGGTACCTTGTACCTTGGCCTCATAAAATCCATTGATGATCCCATTGGATTGACTGAGGGGATACCTCTGTGCCCCTTAGTATGGTTGTTTCTCACATGCTTGACATCAACTCAATCATCACAATGATGAGATTCATACAGGTTGGTGGTTTTATCATTATTTGGTCAAAGATCCTAGATATCACTTGACTCTATTCCCTTGGTGAGTCTATGTGGAAACCATTCAGTCATATGTTTCTAGAGATATCCAGGCTACATTAGCGACATTGTTGTGGAATCCCTCTTGTTCTTCACTTCCTTTTGTATCTAGTTCCAGATGCAGTTCCCCGAACCTGTCAGATGTAGACTCTCGGTTGTGTGAGTTGTGACAGATGTTGGACCCCTTTAGATATAGCAGTGCATTATTATTGTGATTCAACATTCCATGGGAATGTCATTGTTGAAGTATTAGTTCTTCAGATCAACCATGGTTGGAACGTGATTAAATTCCATATTTGAGTACATCTTGGACATCTTATGATGTTCACAATAGTTATCGATGTATTAATTAGGCCCCCTCTGAGCCTAGATCCATTTTCTATTTTGAGACATTGATACGAGCATGGGAATTCCCAATTCGTCCATATATTTGAGATTGTATGCACCTCATCCATGTTGAGTGTTTTATTTGTAGGTAAGGTCCCCTATACTCCCGTGGGAGAGAGATTAACCTCTGATGTAGTCTCCACATTCTATTCCATTGTCACACTTATCTCCTAGAAAAGAGAATCCTATGATGTATGTCGGCAATACAATGAGATCCCGACCTCACACATCAATGGGAAATCTATTAACACCCAAATTTGTCCATTGGACATTCAATCAGCCTAACCATACATATACATCATCCTTCAATCTCATTTCCACTTCATTTCACCCATTCAACCTTGAAAAAACATTGCAAAAGCCAAAAAATCAAAACAAACACAAAAAGGGGCCAACTTAAGTTCAAGTCACTCATATTCCCAGGAAATGAGTGAGCCAACTGATCCGAATTTATGTAGGAACGCAACAAAATACACAAATACCCATAAAAACAAAGATGCAGCGGAAATAACACTTTATTTCACTACTCATAGAACTGAAACTTGTTTACATACAGGATGGAAATAAACTAGCTAGAGTGCTGGTAGCTTATCTCTGAGAAGAGATGTGGCAGCTACATGCCTCTGAACTCTCTTTGTTACAATGAGGATCGAGGGCCTATATATTATTGAGAAACAAGGGAAACTCTACACATCCAAAAACTAACCCTAGGAGGTGAAATGCCAGAATATGGGCCCCGTTGGGTAACTTGGTACATTAATTTCCCGGGGTCATAACGTTGGCATACTACCTCTGTTTGACGCACATGATACATCGTTAGAAAGATCTATTCAAGTACTACATCCTTAAATAAAAAATAACAAGTCCAGAACATAATCATGTTTTCCTGACCATCAGATGCTAAAAAAACGTCGTTTAGGGCCTCAAAACGGCTCCAGAATTTTATCACCCGGAAACTGCCAAAAATAGTAAATTGTGCTACAATTAAGGAAACTGAAGAACTGAAGAAACAATGGTGGGGGTCCAAGTGGAATATGCGGGTGGCAATCAATATCCTCTTGGATCACCAACTCACACAAAAACCTTTGAAATAAGTGACCCAAGTCGCACAAAAGATCAGAAAAAGAGTGACCTTTCCCTAGCATAAATTTTGGTTGTTTCCTGCTTTTTCCCTAGCTAAAAGAGGAAACCTGGGTACAAACCCTGACTCAACACAAATCATGGAGAGGATTTGAGATAGAAAAAAATACCCTGATCCTTTTCCCCAAATCCATTCACTGAGCCTATAAATGAACCCTCAAGGTCCCCCATTCAAAAACATTATCCATCCATCTGCTCAAGTTGTCATTTTGCCCAAATTTCCTTGAGATTGGAGTCAACCTTCTTTGTTCCTATATCACCTTGTTGGAGATCACTATCGTGAAGTGTGTCTAGAGGATCTTGGACAGCTAGGAGACCAGATGGACCCTCCTTCGTACAACTGCAGGGGCCCCTTCCACTCCTTATGAGGTGACTCTTACTCATGTACCATTTCATTTAATATGAAAACTGCATTCTTTATTCTTTATATGATGTTTCTTGTCTATATTGCTTAATGAAGAATGTGCAAAAAATATTACTTCATATTTGTTTTGATGTTATTTAGTTTATTTCTTTGTACATGCTAGTTAGTTTCACATTCTTGTTTTGTTTATTTCCATTTTTCCTTTTGAAACGCTACTAAGGTCTACACAACCCGTAGTGGGTGTATTTTGGCATGGGCATGTGTGCATGGGCATGGGCATGAGTAGTTTGAGGTAGTATTTCCCAATGAGGAAAACTTAAGTCTCTACTTCCTGCATATGTTCCAATTGTATACTTTTGTGTAGCCTTATTTTTGGCCTGAAGATGGAAATAATATAACTTCCATAACATTTTCAAGTTGTTTTAAGAAAATCTCATGTTTAATGTATTATTTTAATCCACCAATGTATGCTTCTAACAAATGTTGGTCATTTATGTTATTTACCCTTGTGGATAATACTTGAAATTCTTAATTCCTGGTTAACAGGTGCGGGGGGGAGGGGGGGGGTATTTTTGACCCCGACGGAAACCAAGTGGAGGAGTTCGCATGGGGGATAGGCAAAAGAACCAACAATGATGCAGAATGGTTAGCAGTGATAAAAGGGATGGACATTGCCAGAAGCAAAAATATTAAAGATCTAGTGATTTTCAAAGATTCAATGTTGGTGATCAGAGACGCCAGGGACTTAGCTACTCTGCATCACAATCCTATATCTACGATGCATCAACACCTATACTATTTGTCCAAAGACTTCCACTCGTTATCCTTCTATCATATTCTTAGGAAAAACAACAATGGTGTCGACTCTATGGAAAATATTGGAGCGAGTTTAAATTGTGGACATGCCTTGCTCAACGGTATACTCAAGGTCAGTGTATGGGTTCCCTAACCCTATGTCCCAGCCACACCCCTCCATTACCCTCCAACCGATGGCCTCATTAACTCCAAAAATCTCCATGAGATCTCCCTGCTCACATCAAAAGTCCTCTCATCGTTTTTGGCGGTCACCCCTGCCAGACACCACCTGTCTCACATGTGGGGAGTTAATGCGAACGATCCCCAAGGTGGTGCGGATCTATTTCATGCAAGGTGGCGAAGGCTTCAACACCCTGTCTATCTCCTCGTTCACTTGTTTCTTGTTCCCTGCTCGGCTCTTGTTCCCTACTCCTGCTCGTTTAGTGTTAACTTGCAAAGTGAAGTTTGATTGTCCCTTGTCTCAGGGGGGCATGGATAATTGCAGTCATTGCCCTGCTGCCCTGCACTGCAGGAAATTCAATATGAACTAATAGAATACTCCAGGGGAGGTTGGTAGTGGTGGAAAGAAGCGTTATCTCTCAAAAACATTTCAGGGTCCCGGCGGTGTCGATTCTTCCAGGGGGGGTGGTGCCAAGGCAAATTCTGGAAACGGTGGCCAATGGACGCCCCTAGGAACTGGATTGTTTCCTAGCGGTGGTTTTGCTTCTTATTTGGTTCTGGATTTTGGGTATCATATGAATTCGTGTGAGAGCGGCAAAGGTGCCTTTTGTCAATGGTACCATGGTAGTCCTCGTGATTTGGGGAATAGGGATTCTCCTCAAGGGAAAGGAATCCCCTCCCCTGAGCTCAATTTGCAAGTTCAAGATCTGGAAACGCAAGTGCGCTGGCTCAGAGGGGACCTTGCAGACATGAAAAAATCTATCTCCAAGTTAGCGACCCTGGTTCAAATCTCAAATTCTGAAGTTCGAGCAAGCACCAGAAAGATAAAGAACTTCAGTGAAAAGAGCATGGGAAAACATGACACCCTATACATCTGCCTGAGAATCTTCAAGGCTAAAGTAGACTATGTGAGGACCAATAGTGGGAATATCCCATCAGTCATCCTGAACATTGACGACAACAATGCTAGAAATACTACTGGTAGCAAGGAAAAAAATTTCCCGCAACTGTCATGATAACTAAATCTCGCCGGTGCAGCTTCCTTTTGATCTGATGTTTATCTATCTAGTTTTTGTTCTACTCCTATGTTATATTTATGTTGTTTCTTATTGGGCTAGTTTGTTAGAATATTCAGTTGTAATAGCAGTATCAGTCCTTATGATTGTATCAATCATGATGCCAATTTTGAATTATAGAGGCTGGAAAACTCAGAACATGCTCTGACAGTTCTAGATTTTTGGGACCAGCCTTACTTCTCTATGTAACTTGCTCCATCCTTTTACTATAAATCCTGTTAACCGTTTGTGTAAAAAAAAAAATACTTGAAATTCTTAATCATAATCTTCCACATCACCTAAGTGCTTGATTCTTGTCAAGTGACTAAAGTAATCTCGTTCCAAAACTTTACCATGTTCAACTTCAAGGTCTCTTCTAGATAGATTCCAAGTATAATGATAAGACAGATGATTCCTTTTAACTACCCATTTATACCATTGATAGGGTTTTATCTCAAAATACAATATAGCTAAGGAAATCATTTACTTATCATCCATAGTATTATGCAATTCAAAGAATTGTTCTATTTGGTTCACCCATGTAAACACATATGTTCCATCAAGCTTTATCATATCAATCTTGGGAATGAAGTAGTTCCTTGGGCCTAGGTTGAGCCTACGATGATGTAATGAATCTTCAAATGTCGGTTGTTGATGTTCAACATTGGCATGATTCCAAAGCGTCAAAACATGATGTCAGTGATCAATTCCCTTAGCTATGATGTTATCCTATTTTTATGTTAGTGATCAATACCCTTAGCTATGATGTTATCCTATTTCGAATCAACCATGGATTCATTCATGAAGTCCTCTTCATGGATATACTTCATCATGTGCGTCGTCAATTTCCTCTCATGCATCTTGTGGAAATTTTCATCATGTGCATTTTGTGGGTCAAGTTTCACCAATATTATTTATTCATGTTTCCTTTGATTTAAATTCATGAAAACTTTCCATTAATTTTGGTCCCCCAAAATAAAATTTAAAAAAAATACCCTTTTACTAATCCTAACTCCTTAAAGTTCTCATTGTATAAAAACACAATGTGATCCCCCAAATAAATCCCCCCTCTACCAAACCTCACCTTGCTAATTCCCCATTATTATAAGGAAAAAAAATCTTCCACTCTCCCCTGAACCTAGACAAGATTACCACAAATGTTAAAGAACCCCTTTTTATATGAATGAGATCTTTTGGTGGAGTTTTAAAGTGATTTGTAAGTAAAAAAATCCCATGGAAATGGTTACATTTCCCAAGTTGACAAGTGGTGAGCACAATGCTTTTGTGTGTGAATAGAAATTCTTCAATAAAGGAGAAACAAAGCGCCTTCGATTGAACCATGAGGATATTTTTAAAGTACCAAGGTCACATCTCATGTTGATATACATCGATCATGTCATAGATTTTATAGTTTTAACAATGATATTTATACAATCCAATGAGCCCTCTCGATTTCGAGTGCCATGTAATGGTCTAAATATCCTTTGAACAAGGTTTCATGGTAGTGGATACCTAACGAGGTTAGAAAAGTATTGTCTCCTTGTGTTAACATATATATTTAACTCAATGTTACAAAGATCACGATCAAAGCTTAAAACAAAGTTTTAAGTATGCTCCCATGTTAATTTTAAGTTAATGCATTAGCTATAAATATAATTAAAAAATCGGTTAATGTTAAATTGGAATTTATTCCATTTGCAAAGGCATGGTTGTGTCGGGTCCCTTCATTGCAAGTATATGTACTTCTTTTGATACTAACGATGCAGTGCACAAACAGACTTGTACATCGAATCTGGTTAACTAAACTCAATTCAATGTTACATTACATATCTTTTAAACAACTTCAACCACAATTCTTATTTCATTAACCACATATCATTCATCTTTACACTAGTGTAATTAATGTTAATTAAAGACCAAAATTCTATGACCAAGTAGTGAAAATTAGTTCAAGCTATCAAGAGACAAGATCCAACGGTTGTAATATCCCTCATTTTGACCCTTAGGATATTTTGGCTGTAATATAAATATTGTATGCATGTGATGTATGATTCCTAGTGTGGAGTTCAAGACCAAGGCCCCACTAGTGAATGCTCAACCTTGAAGAGGAAAGTATTTGGTAATATGGTAACCATGTGCTAGTAGGCCATGAAAAATGTAAATGATGTAAATGATACCATGTAAATACAAATACCAAGGAGCTGGATATGGATGCAACTAAATGAGGGGGAACTATGTATCCACTAGGGAGTGGTGAGAGGGTGTGGGATGGAACCCTAGGATTCCATATGTCACCTAGAGAACCACTTTGACCTGTCCTAGCTTCCATTTATTTTCTGCTATATGGTAGTACTGCAGGAGGACGATTCATGAGGTCAATGGAGTGGGGGGAACCCAAAGTTTGGATGATAGGGTATGGAGCTCTGTTGTGCCTTGATCCGCACATCACTCCACCCCTGTCAGTTCTTATTCCTGGATCCCCATTCCATTAGGGCTAGAAATTGGACATTGAAGGCAGCAATTGAACCGATACGCAAACTCAATAGACCGAGCATAGAGGAAAATGAAGCAATCATGATATGGGGAGAGCCACGATTTGTAGAGCGAAGGTCACTCAAAAAATATGCATGGGAAGGGAGAAACCATTTGGGGATCCACATACCCGATTTTTGGTGTGATTTGGAGAGTGTTAGATGCCCCAAGAACCCGCAAAGAAACCCAACTCTGTTAGCCCAAAATCGTGGACGCGGGACAGAGATTCGGCCGCAACGTGGAAGAGATCCGAGTGTGGATTGGAGTGGGAGGAAGCCAAGAGGGTTTGAAACTATATGGTAGAGCCATAGAGGTCTCATTTACCTTGATATTATAGTCAGGACCAACCATACCTTCCTAGTTCAGTGCTAAGGGAAGGGGCGCCCTAGGGACTGTGCAATAGAGAAGGGGACCTTACTTAGGGTGAGAATGGAAGGGATGGGGGTTCTTGAACTGCCTGAGGTCATTGGGATATGCCCATAGCTCCGGGGAAGAGTTTATTGACGTAGAAAAACCCTCACCTATCTCCCACTTGCTTTACAAATCAATTGTGTGCTGGATGACCCTAATTGACTATGAACCAAGGCTGTGAGTGAGCTTACCTAGTCCCTCCTTAGCGGATACATAGCCCCATCTCGGGGGTGGTCTCTGAGTGCTGAAATACTATAGGCTGGGAAGAGACCTATGGCTGGGTTGGAACGTTGTTGTCCATAGCCAGTTTGCTTGGATATTCAATGAAAAAGATAAGTGTTCTCTGTGTTAATTTATGTCCATACCATATGTTTTTCCCTATAATGGTTTAACTAGTAATGTATGTTATTGATATGTTGATTGCATGGCAGATGTGTGTGTGAATAAGGTCTCATTTCACTGTGTTAATTGAATAGGCATAAGCCCACGTGTTTCCAATTAGCATGAATTGTTCACTGAGTAATAGGGTTGAATTCCTATGCATTATGTTTAAATATGTTGTACATGTTATTAATTTGATGAATTCATGATACATGGTGCTTGGAGGATACTTACTTTGTGTTCATTAAGTATGCTCTTGCACATTTGCATTCTTATCCTTATGTTGGTACTCATATGTATTTATGCTTGAGGAATAGGGATAAGTCTTTGAATGGTTCTTTGATGAATAAGACTTAGTGCAAGGCCCAGTAGGTGTAGGATAATTCAATCATGGCTTTGGGGAAAGAATAGACACCCCCTGGGGTGTTCATGACCCTCTGGACCAGTTGAAGGAGAGAGGAAATGGCAGAGTAGTAAGGAGGCATAGATGGGTTTTAAGGCCATATTTTGGAGTGGAATAAGGATAAGATCAATGTTATCAGGTGTGGATGAATATCCTGCAGCTGCATAGTTCTCTCCAAGAGCTTTCCAATGGTACTATACTTGTCCAATTTGGTTTAAGGAGGAAGAAGTTATGGGCTGGAGAAGTTGTGCAGTTGGTGGTTCCGAGTTCCGCATGCGAATTGTGGATTACGGAAGTCGAAAGGGCACTCTCGACGGGTTTGCAAAATGGTGGTTCTGATTTTTTATCCACTTGTAGATTGCAGATTGAGGAAGTCGGGTGAGGAATTCTGCGAGGTGGCGAATTTGGTGTTCCGATTTCCTATTTCCGCATGCGGATTGCAGATTGCAAAGGTTGGAGACGCGATTTTTGGTGCGGTATATTTGGCGTTCTTATTTCCAAGTTCCGCATGCAGATTGGGAATTGCTGAAGTCGGAGACATAGGTTTTGGCGCTGTGCGATGTTTTCTATTAACCTTATGTGAGAGTAAAGCAGACTCTAACTTTATTAAAGTAGTGATTTAAGTGAGTTAAATGCCAAATTTATAATTACATCACAGGATCAGTAATTGACGTGCAAAGTTAAAAAGAATGCATTATCGTCTAAGGCGACCAAAGCGATTCCTTGATGATCTAGTTTAGTGAGCTCATCATAGTTGTGAGAGTCTACCACCTTAGCCAAAAGACAAGGGATACACTCCTAACTAAAGGTTGACATACTAAGATCCAAATCAAAGGTGACTTGGTGTTTAAACTTTGGAGAAAACGAAATATCATGGTTAAACTATGTAATAGTGGGTCGTATGTTTTCCATTGGCACTATATTTAAAATGTGTGATGGAAAAACTATATAAAAGTGGGTTGTATGTTTTCCATTCGCGCTACAATAAAATGTGAATGGATAAACTATGTTTTGAACTATAGTGAAATGGTTTTCTCGTATACCAACGTTGGATGGTAGCTGGCACATTAAATGAGGCCATGTGATGGTCGTAAATGTGCCTTGGTGCTATCAAAACCCTACTACGAGTTTGTTGGGGTTTTGGTCTTTGGTATTGTTGTCATTTTGCGTTATGGAGGAGGTTACTTGGCCTTCTTGTCCGCCATGACTGTTTGTAGTTCAATGCTCCACTCGTTGCATTAGTTGGAAGTTGGAGAATGTAGGTTCGTGGAGAGTTATGGCTTCAGCAACGTGTACAGGGTCTCCACTTTTCGGTTCCTTCCTCGAATCTGAGACTAAATACTGGTAAGCTGTGATTTATAGTTCTTAAACCCTTATCTTTCAATTTTTCTATGTTGAACTTCTCGTTTCATTTTTAACTTGGTTCTTATTCTCATGACAGGGATATATCATAACAACCTCGGTGGATTTGCAAATATCAAGGAACAACCTGCAAAGGGTGTAAATCCACAGGTAAGCCTCGGTCAGACTCGGTTCCTCTGTCAACAAGCTTGAAATGTTTTGATTTCTCTTCATCAGTGCAAACTCCACTGGTCGAATGGTTTTTCAACTTTGTTTCTGCAAGCATTGTTTCAATGGGTGAAGACCTGAGTTGTGTTCACGTTTGTAGTGTTGATAGGAAGGTCTGTACATGATAGTTGTTAGTACTACCAGTAGTTAGACTGTGATGTAATCATACAATTTATAATACATATGTTTGTGTTTTGGGGAATGAAATATAGTCTCAGTGTATAAATGTTTTTGATGGTTGTTTGTATGGAAGGGATAAACCCTAAATGTATAATGGAACCTTCGAGATCTGAACCCCTGTGTATTTAAATGTTAACTTTTAAATCAGGACTATCGTTTGTGTTTAAAGGATAGTGCCTGGGCAAACTGAGACTCGAGCCCATGACCAGTACAATGTTGTTATGGATCTTACGAATTTATTTAAGGTTTTATAACTGTGCATTGAGTTTTCAATTCAAATGTTGTAATGTTTTAATCTGTAAGGCTCCCAACATGGGTGAGCTCGTAATGAGTCTCGAACCCTTAATTCCTTCACATGCTAGTTGATTTGTGCATACAGCTTATGCTTCGTCGATTTCTTTGGTATTTGTAATTTGGTTTTCAGTTCTTAAAAAGAAAAGTAACTCGGTTACTCTATAGGGTCTAGGGTTTGGGTCCGACATTACATTCATTTTTGTTTGTAAAGGTTTAAGATAAGCTTTACGCTCTGTGTAGGGTGATCTCTTCCAACCAGAGACTCGACCCTCATCTATTATTTGAAATTTGTACAATTTTCTTAAATTTTTAGGGTTAAACCCTTGGATGAGCCTGTATAGGTCTTGTTCCAAAAGTTGTTATATTTTAAGCTAGGTCTGTGTTAAAAAGATTTTGGGGCTAAGCTCCTACTGTGTGCTTATAAATAAATACAGTAATGCTTTGCAATGGTACAATACTTGTATGTATGGTTTTGATCAATGCTATAATGTATATGACGTGTTAAATGAATGTTTGTATTACTGGGAATTCCAAACATTGTTTTATAATACTATTGTATAATTGTTTCATAGATATTATACTTATGTTTATTCGAAAAGGGTTTGTAACTTGTAATTTCTATGTAAGAGAACAGTGTAATATTTTTATGGAAATATAATGAATGATAAGTCTATAGTTTAGGGTTTTGGATTGATATTACAAGTATGTTTGACGAACTGTATAATAGCTAGTAAGTTACTTAAGATATATATATTTTAATGATTAGCTTTCAGAATGTAAAAGATGTATCAGTAAAACTTTCAAATCGTTTTTCTGAGATGAAACCCTATATGTTTTCTGCTATTTGACTTCACGGAAACTAGCAAAAATACATTTGATATTGATAACAGAACCTGAAACTACTATGGTATAAAGTATAATTTTACTATGCTGTAAAAGTAGGTATTCGTGAAAAGATTTTCATTCGATTTGAAATGTAAAACTACTTCTACTAATCAATCTCATCTTCAAGGTTAATTATACACTTCCTGTACTAGAGTACATCGTCTTAGGATGAAAGGAAAAATACAGTAAGATATTTTGTTCAATCACTTTCATTATCTCAATCATTCAATAAGTCTGTAGAAATTAATTTATCCAAATCAGAATATCATTCAATAGTTCAGCTAAGCTAATAACCAGAAAATAAAATCTTTAAACAATATAAACAGTATATCTTAGCTAGTGCATAGACATACCCTTATCCTAATCTACCTGCTCTATATAAATCATACATAGACAACATTCAAACAGTTTCGGAAATAGATAAACAGTTATAGAAATGAAAAGAAATAACAAGTGGAACCTGATAATTTTGCTAGGGTATACAAACACCCAAAGAGGCCTATACCTCCCAACCTTCTCCAGAAGAAGCAGCCAAATCACTTGCTCCTTTTGGACCCCCGAGCCTGTTTGCTGAACCACTAGATAGAAGACTCTATGTAGAATCAAAGCACTCAGGTTGTACTTCAACAATCACTGGAGACTTGCATACACCTCAAACCTCTGCACTCAGCAGAAATAAGACAGACTTACACTCCAACTCAAAAAATAGCTTCCCCTCATCGAATCTCTTGTGTGCATACAACATAACCATAAGGTAAATTTTCTCATCAGAAAAAGTGTGAGCCTCTGCTCAAATTCGATGGCTTATAAAAGATGCCTAGGTGTTTTAGTGGTCAATTTCAATAAATGAGCCTCAAGCTCCAGTTCCACCTTCCAGGGAACTTGACCACAATTCAAAAGAGTTGTCCCATAACAACAGCTAGTTACTGAGTTCATGATGCTTCCACTTGTCCATTTCCTTCTACCCCAGATTCCATTCCACCTAGTGGGTTAGTAAACACTCTTTCAACAGTTTCTTTGGGTGAGTATCTCCTATTTTATTTTATTAAATAATAATATTATGCAATTACAGTCATCCTTGACGACTTGGTCAAATATAAAACTTTACAATAAAAGTTAAGACAATGCTTTTCCTCAACATAAAATGTCTCAAGTATTGGGTATGTTACAAACACCCCCACTTACGCTCAAAATTGTCCTCGATGTTACTTATTCTTCCTCTGAGCCTCCCTAGAACAGAATTGGATATGTTCTCCGCATATTACTTTCCAATTCCCATGTAGCTTCATCAGGGCTAAGGTGCTTCTATTGCACCTTTACCTGCCCTATGGTACAATTCCAGAGCATAATTTCCCTCATGTCGAGGATACAGTCTGGTTCCACCTGAAAATCTCCTTTGGGCTCCACTTGTATATCATTCCAATTCAGCACATGAGTAGCATCATGCACATACTTCATTAAAACAGAAATGTGAAAAACATTATGTATTCTTAAGTTAAATGGTAGAGCCAACTGATATGAAACTGGTCCGATCCTTGATAGGACTTTGATGGTCCACAGTACCTTGGTGCTAGTTTAGCACAACTCCCAAGCTTAAAAGAACTTTTCTTGGGTTTTACCTTTACAAAGACATGATCTCCAACCTGAAATTCTCTTTCAGTTCATTTCAGATCTGCTTAATGTTTTTGTCTATCTTGTGCAATTTTTAAATTGCCTTGTACCTGTTTCACTGTTAGTTCCATCTCTCTTAACAAATCCGGTCCTAGCATTAATCTGTCAACATGATTATCCCAAGAAATAGGAGTACTGCACTTGCTTCCATATAAAATTTCAAATGGAATAATTCTAGCAAAAGCTTGATAAACGTTATTGTAAGCAAATTCAACTAAATGTAAATACTCTTCCCATTTAGTTGGCTGATCTTTAACATACATTCTTAACATGTCTTCTAAAATCTGATTTACTCTTTCAGTCTGCCTATCAGTTTGTGGGTGAAAAGAAGTACTGAAATTTAACTTAGTATTTAGACCTTTAAACAATGTTGTCCGGAAATTTCCAGTAAACTTAGAATCTCGATCAGAAATAATTACCTTTGGAATCCTGTGTAAGCAAAAGATTTGCTTCATAAACACATCAGCAATGGTAACAGCTTTAACCAGAATAAAATGAGCTGCTTTATTGAGCTTGTCCACAATGACCATTATTGAGTCATTCTATTTTGTATTCTTAGGTAAACCAGTTATGAAATCAATACTTATAATTTCCCACTTCCATTCCGGAGTTGGAAATGGGTGCAATAGGCTAGCTAGGTGTTGATGCTCAACTTTAATTGTCTGATATTCAAAACACCTAGCTATGTATTCAGCCACTTCATTCTTCATGTTTGGCCAAAAGTAATCTTTTCTTAGCATGGTTATCATTTTCTAATAGCCAAGGTGTCTCGAATAAGGGCTTTTATGAATCTCATCCAAAATCAACAACTTAACTTTAGACACATTAGGCACATAAAGTCTATTCTTATAAGTCATAAAACCCTTTTCGTTAATGTTGTAATCTGTTATTAAATGTTTAGATACATTTTCAGCAATTTTATCATGTAATTTTTGATAATTTTCATCTTATTTAATTCCTTCTTCGATCTGATTTTCCAAATATGTTTTATATGTGTTGATTGCTGCCACGAAATTTAATTTAGTGTTTCTTCTCAAGGCATCAGCAACTTTGTTTTCTTTACCCTTAATGTGTTGAATCTCGAAATCGTATTCGCTAAGTAAAGCTAGCCACCTAGCTTGCCTTGCATTAAGATTTGTTTGATCCAATAAGTATTTTAAGCCTTTATTATCTGTCATTAGTGAAAACTTCCTTTCAATCAAGTGATGGTGCCACATTTTTAATGCATGTATCACGGCTATCAGCTCTAGATCATAATTTGCGTAGTTATTTTCATGAATTTTTAATTTCCTGGACTCATATGCAATGACATGACCTTCTTGAATTAGGACTCCGCCAAGTCCATCGTTGCATGCATAAGTGCATACAACAAAGTCCTTATTTGGATCAGCAATTTTTAATATAGTTGTTGTTGTTAATAATTCTTTTAATTTCTTAAAACTTTCTTCGCATTTTTTATCCCAAACGAATTTATTTCCCTTCTTCTGCAAAGAAGTTATGGGATTTGCACTTCTGGAGAATCCTTCAAAAAAATTTCTGTAGTAACCTGTTATCCCCATAAATGACCGTACGTCAATTACGTCTTTAGGGGTAGGCCATTCATTAATTGCTCTTATTTTATCTGGGTCGACAGAAATTTCGTCTTTAGATATTATGTGACCTAAGTACTGTATTTTATCTTTATAAAAGTCACATTTACTGAACTTAGCATAAAGCTGATGTTCTCTTAAAACTTGCAGAATTATTCTTAAGTGTTCATCGTGTTCTTCTTTGGTTTTAGAATAAATTAGAATATCATCAATGAACACAATTACAAACTTATCTAGGTACTTATGCAGAACATTATTCATTAAACACATGAAGACTGCCAGTGCGTTAGTTAGCCCAAAAGGCATAACTACGAACTTGTAGTGTCTGTAATGGGTCCTGAAAGCAGTTTTAAAGATGTCTTCATCCTTTATTCTAACTTGATGCTATCCAGACCTCAAATCGATCTTAGTTAATATCGTTGCTTCTCGTACTTGATCGAATAGATCATCAATGCAGGGCAAAGGATATCTATTTTTAATAGTCATTTTATTAAGTTGATGGTAATCTATGCACAATCACAAGGTACGGTCCTTCTTTTTAACAAAGATAACCGGTGCTCCCCAAGGAGACACACTTGGCCTTATGTAGTTCTTATCAATTAGTTCTTTTAGCTGAGATTTCAGTTCATTTAATTCCATAATATTCATTCTGTAAGGAGCCTTTGAGTTTGGTACCGCACCCAGTACTAACTCAATGGTGAAATCTAATTCCCTTTTTGGAGGTAGTCCTGGAATTTATTCTGGGAATACATCAAAAAAGTCCTTAAGAATAGGTATGTCTTCCAATTTTATCTTATTTTCTTTAGATGAATGTTCGTCATTAATCACATTTACAGCAAACATTTTACACCCTTTTCTTACATCTTTCTTTACTTGTAAAGCAGAAATTTGTCTAACAGATGTTTTCCTAGGAATTCATTTTACGGTTTCAGTTTTCCCTTTATTATTCAAACAAGTAAAATACTTTTCAAAACAATTGAGTATTACTCTATGTTGTTCAAGCCAATCCATGCCTATTAATACATCATATGACCCTAATGGAAAAAATATTCAATTTAACTTGTGTCTTCAACTGACTCATAAGCAAATCACAATTTTTAATAAAATCTACAACTTTTCTTTTGGTGCCTGTTGCTAACTGAACCAACCATGATTTATCAAATTTCTCTACTTTTAACTTGCAACTTTTCACTAAATCGGGTGATATGTAACTCAAACTTGCACCTGGATCAATTAAAATGGAAATAGCTTTGTTTTGTATCATACCTTCGATCTCGACCATAGAAGTTTGATGGTCTGCTTGTCGATTTTCCAGCGTTGCATTAATCCTGGGCATTTCTCTTGCTACATCACCAACTGTCAGTTATGTTTGCATGGTGTGAATGTTACTGGCTGTCTTTCTTCTGAGTGGGCATTTTTCTCTGGTATGCGGTCCATTACAGTCATAACACTTTAAAGGTGGTCTTTGTTCATTAATTTTGGCATTATTATTATTATTGTTATGAGGCACATTTCTTGCAGATGTGTAATTATGTGGTGCATTACCTCTATAATTATTACTTTGAAAATTTATGTTATTGAAATTTTTATTATTTCCATAATTCTTGAAATTAAAAGTTTTCTTCTTATGCTCATAATTACTTGGTTTATTATTCCTCCAACTCGATACACCTTCTTGTTAAATTTTCAGTATTAAATCACAATACTATAGGATCTTTGCTGAGAGAATAACATCTACAGTATATCAATGCATGACAAGCATCACAAGCATCACAAGAATCAAAAGCATAGAGACAAGAGACACAGAGTTTCCGTGGGGAAAACCCTAAGGTGAAAAACCCCACAACTTCCTCAGAGATAGAGAGAGCAATGGCTCAACCAAAATACAACCAAATAACACTGAGATAGTCTCCTAGCAGATGATCCTCCTCCTCCTCACTAGTGCGCTACTTTTCAGAGAGAGAGATAGATATTTTTCCGAGTGAGTAAAATAGAGATCTCCTATCTCTATTTATACTCACCTTTTTGCCCAGTGACCTACTGGGGCCGACTTGTCTACTTGAGTACATCCACATTATATTATATATTAATTAGGGCCGACCCCATAAGGTGGTCTAATAACCCATCGGCAAGTACACACACTTGCGACACTTGTCAATCCACATGACGACACTTCCTTATAGAGGAATAACACATCTCTTATAAGGGTACAATAAATATATATATATAATATACTCATGAAATACATTCCGAAGTTACATATACATCAACACTCCCTCTTAACTAGGAAGGTATTTCTCGACATAGATTTGCTAGACAAGTCTTCTTCTCTAGATCATCATCATCGATGCATCATCATCGTCATCGTCATTGCTGCTGCTATCTCGTCCAATCTCTGTCTCTAATCATCATAGGAAGTTCTACAGAGCCAGTCCTTTTTCATACTGGATGTAGGCCCACCACCTGCAGGTCTTCGTCATCACTGGCCATACTGTGGAATCCTCAGGACTTATTACGTGCGTCACAAAACCTCGAAAGAGCATCCCAGGATATTACGGGTACACAACTCCAACCTGTAGGATCTCCCAGGGCGCTATTACATGTGACCCCACCACAAAACCTCGAAAGAGCATCTCAGGATGTTACGGGTACACAACTCCGACCTGAAATCTCCCAGGGCACAAATTACATGTGGTCCACCACAAAACCTAGCAAGAGCATCTCAGGATGTTACGGGTACACAACTCCGACCTGAAATCTCCCAGGGCACAAATTACATGTGGTCATGGCAAAACCTCGCAAGAGCATCTCAGGATGTTACGGGTACACAACTCCGACCTGAAATCTCCCAGGGCCCAAATTACATGCCATAGGACAAAACCTCGCAAGAGCATCTCAGGATGTTACGGGTACACAACTCCGACCTGAGATCTCCCAGGGCACAAATTACATGTCCTCCCAGAGCAATGTCTCGAAAGAGCATCCCAGGCTGTTACGGGTACACAACTCCGACCTATAGGATCTCCCAGACATGCTCATCTGCACAACCTGATCCACGGCCACAGAGTATCAACCTGACACTCACCATACATCATCCTGATGTACTCATGATCGTCCTGATCATCATCACTGCAACGTCCTGCTGCATGTCATCTGGAGCAACATCCTGAAGCTCGTCATCTATGATCATCCTGATCATCAATGCAACATCCTGCTGCATGTCATCATACATGATCCACCTGATCATTAATGCATCTACCTGATGCACACCAAGTATCTACCTGATACATATCATCATACATGATCCTCCTGATCATACAATGTATCCACCTGATACAAATACAAATACATGATACATATCACCATACATGATCTACCTGATCATACAATGTATCCACCTGATACATATACAGATACATGGTCCAAGCATCCAACATGATGCATATACAAAAATACATACACATGATCCAACTGATCATATCTAGCATCCAACATGATGCGTACATACATACATAAAATGATCCAACTGATCATATCCAGCATCCAACATGATGCGTACATACATACATAAAATGATCCAACTGATCATATCCAGCATCCAACATGATGCGTACATACATAAAATGATCCAACTGATCATATCAAGCAGAAACTAGAACATCATCCTGATGCTCATCATCCAGCGCTTACATCCACAGCCATGTGAAGGATCCTCCTTCCAACATGCTTGGAATGGCTTCAGCAAATGTGTCCATCACTTCTTCCTCGAAGTGTCCTCGATCTGAAGAACGCCAAGCCTCTCTCTGAAGTACTCGAACTTCACCCTGGCTAGTGGCTTTGTCAGCACATCTGCAATCTGCTCGTCCGTCGCAACATACAGGAGCTTCACAGCTCCTCTCTGCACCATATCCCTGATATAGTGGTATTTGATCTCTATGTGTTTCGACCTGTCATGAAACACTGGGTTCTCGGACAACTTCACACAACTCTGGTTATCACAGAAGATACCAGTAGCCTCCAACGAGAGATCAAATAACTCAGACAGTAGCTTCCGTAGCCATACTGCCTCACAACTAGCTGAACAGGCTGCAACATACTCTGCCTCAGCTGTACTCAGTGCTACGCAGGACTGCTTCCTGCTAAACCAAGAGATCACACCTGATCCCATACTGAAGCAACACCCAGATGTGCTCTTCCTATCTGCAGCACTGCCAGCCCAATCTGAATCAACATAACCCTGCAGGTTAAACTTTTGATTCGCCTCATATCTGAGCCCATAATCCATTGTACCCTTCAGGTACCTCAGAACATGCTTTACAGCAACCAGGTGAACACTCCTCGGATCCGTCAGGAACTGGCTCAATGTGTTCACAGCAAAGCAAATATCTGGTCTCGTGTTCGTCAGGTACATCAAGGACCCAATCATCTGACGATACATAGAAACATCAACTGGCTCAGATGAATCATCACAAAGAAGCTTCAGATTCGATGCCATAGGTGTGGCCATGGCCTTGCAATCCATCATCCCAAATCTCTTCAGGATATCTACTGTGTACTTCCCTTGACCAAGGAAGATCCCACCTGCATTCTGCCACACCTCCATACCTAGGAAATAGTGCATCATTCCCAAATCTTTCATATCGAATTCAGCTGCAAGCTTCCTCTTAGTATCTGCAATCAGTCTGTCATCTCCTGTCACAAATAGGTCATCCACATACAGGAGTAGAATCACTGGATTCCCTTCCTCAACCTTGTAGTAAATATTGGAATCTGCTTTACTCTTGGTAAATTCCAAGCTAGATAGGAAACTGTCCATCCTACCATACCAGGTTCTGGGAGCTTGCTTCAAGCCATACAAGGCTTTCTTCAATCTGCATACATATGACTCCCTGTCAGGTCTTAGGACTGCATCCCAAACATCTTCTTCATGATCTACGGATCATGGCATTCCATTTCTTCATCCCAGATCCTGGGAACTTCAATATCTTCAATAGATATCTTTCTTGCTGGAACAAATGTTGTAGTCCTTTTGTAGGTGAAGATATACGGTCTTTCCTACAAAGCAAGTTAAATTGCATGATTAGAAACATCTCATAATTTTTAGAACAAATTCTTTACACATAAAGAAATATGTCATGCAGTCATGCAGTTATCTTAGCCAATGCTTCAATACAACATTTATCCATGTTCCACAAATTTCTAGATGCCTTCCAGTCTCTACCAGAACATTGTTAAGAGTTTGCACTACTCCCAACATGTCAGCAAAGAGGTTTCATTCTAGATAAGTAGCACTAGAATGTTGTACAGTGCCATAAGCCACTTACCCATCACATGCATATTAGTAGTATACTTTTCATTAATGCAATCATTCAAATATGCACAATACATCTCCTAAGTCTAGGAACATAAGCATAATATTATTAAACAAACAAAATAGGCAAGAAATGATAATTTAAATACTTATCTTTGTTTGTTTGTTTGGGTGGACTCCCTCTGAGTCTTTACTTCCTGGTAGGAGCTGCTGAAGTAGCTTCTTCTACACCTTTCTGTTGTGGAATGTAGGAAGATGGTCAACTCCCTTTGAAGATCTGCATCCTTGCAGGAGCTACTGGAGTGTGCTCCCTTTTGATCTTTGCTTCCTGGATTACCTGTCCTTATATTCATCTTTGCTGACATCAATATTCTTGAACCCAGAAAAGACCTCTTCTGGTGTCTTGTTGTCCAATATCTTGTGGGGAGTTCTATTCTGCACATATACAACTGTTCTAACTGCTTCTGCCCATAGATGCATAGGTAGATCCTGGTCATGCAGCATTTCCCTTGCTGCTTCCATGACTATTCTGTTCTTCCTTTCTGCAACTCCATTCTATTGAGGATTATAAGGAGCAGTCAACTCCCTCTTAATCCCTGAATCACTGCAAAGCTTCTTGAAGTCATTTGAGGTGAATTCTCCACCATTGTCAGATCTGAATGTCTTGATTTTCTTGTCAGTTTGATTCTCCATCAAGGTTTTGAATTCCTTGAATTTATCAAGCACCTCATCTTTTCCCTTCAAGAAGTATACCCAAGTCTTCCTGGAGAAGTCATCGATAAATGATACATAGTAAACATACCCACTTAGGGAACAGGATGACATGGGGCCACATACATCTGAGTGGATGATTTCCAGGATGTCTTTTGCCTTGCTTTCACTGCTTGGGAAAGCCTTCTTAATGTTCTTACCTTTTGCACATTCTTTGCAAACCCCTTCATGTTTGGTCTTGATTTCAGGAAGACCTTCTACAGCCTTGCTTGCAATTGGAAGTGCTCTATAGTGCATGTGAGCAAGTCTCCTATGCCAAAGTTCACTTGGATCCATGGATTCATGTACCATGGCATGTTCAGGTTGACCCTTTAATTTATACAAGCCTCCCTCTTGCTCTCCAATCACTACTGCATCATCTATAGTCTTTCCCTTTGGCCACATTAGTACCTGGCCATCAACAAATGCAACCCTCATACCTTTTGCATCTAGAGCAGAGATGGAGAGTAAGTTCTTCTTGAGCCCAGGTACATAGAGGACTTCCTTCATCTTCAGAGATTTTCCAGAATCTAAGTTGTAAGAGGCTTCACCACTTCCTTTGATTGGATATTGATAATCATCCCCAAGTTTCACCTTATGGGGTGATTCATGTTCAGAAAGGTTCACAAATGATTCCTTGAACCCAGTCATGTGTTTGGAAGCCCCACTATCAATCAACCAATCATTACATCCATGGGAGATGGTACCTGTAAGAGCGGAAATTAGAACATATTCTTCTTCACTTGATGAGTCATCATCACTACTACTTTCTGTCCTAGCCTTCTTCTTTGGAGGTTCATCATCTTCGGCAGCATGAGCATGAAACCTTCTTTTGCTGCCTTTCTTCTTCTTACTGGAGTTGTTCTTATTATCCCTTTTGTTCTTGGGACAATCTGAAGCAAAGTGACCCTTCTCATTGCATGTGAAGCATCTTAGGTCCTTCTTACTCTTTTGATGGAATCTTTTGGGGTGAGGGTGATCCTTCTTGGTTTTGCTTCTTTTGGTGTGGGCTGCAAGAGCTTGATCTTCTCCTCCCATCTTTTCCTCACGAGCTATAAGTCTAGCTTCTTCTTGAGAGCATTCTTCCCTCAATCTGTTGAACGAGATCAATTTCTTCCTTGCACAAATTCCTTGAATAAAGGAATCCCATGACCTAGGTAGGCCATTTAGAGTAGTCATCACCACCTCACCATTCTCCACCATTTCATCTACTGCTTCTAATTGTTCCTTGATCTGAGAGACCCTTGAAAAGTAAGATTGAATGGTTTCTCCATTCTGAAACTTTACTGCTTTCAATTGGTTCCGCAGGGTCATCTTCCGATTTATGTTCTTTCCTTCAAATAGGCGCTTGGTCAAAGATTCAAACATCTCTTTGGGTGTCTTGAGAGAAGACACATGGGGTATGAGATGATCTTTGATAGAATCAGCAATGATTCTCTTTGCCTTGACCAAGTTCTTCTTGTGCAATACCTTGGCCTCTTCATCCTCTGGGATAGGGATGTCTTCTTTCACATATGAGTCCAACTCATTCTCTTCCAGGATTAGCCCAATCCTATACTTCCAGGCTCGGAAGTTATCAGCCCCTTCAAGCTTATCCTCAAGCTTGGTGTGAAGAGACATCTTTAAGAGTACTTCAAATGGAAATAGAAAAGATTTAGAACTTACCACTTGAAGTGCTGAAAACTGGATCTGGTCCCGGATTAGGGTTTGTCAGAGAAACCCTAAAAATTCAAAATGTGAATTTCAAAATTCCGAAAGGATAGAAAGATGCGCCTTGGAGAGCCGATCAGCCTAGTACATTCAGAATTTGAGATCAGCAAAGTCTTGCCCTTCAGAATTGCCTTTTTGTCCTCCCGGGTTCACTAGGGAGAGCCCTGAATTAGGGTTTGAGTTTCCCGGAGATATACCCAGCCAAAAATCTCGATCCAATGCTCAAAACTTCGATTTTTGCAAGGAGCTTCTAGCTGTACCTTCAGTTTCCAGAACTTCCTATTTTTGTGGAAACCCTAATTTTTAGGGCCAAAACTGAAAATGCTCGGAACTGAAATCTGATTGGACAGAAAGATGCGCCTTGATGAGTAGATCCAATCTACTATACTGAATTTCAAAAATCTGTGGAGAGAAACCCAATAAACAAGCTTCCGTCACTGCAAAATGTCTTCTTCTCAGTTAGGCTCTGATACCATGTTAAATTTTCAGTATTAAATCACAATACTATAGGATCTTTGCTGAGAGAATAACATCTACAGTATATCAATGCATGACAATCATAATATGACAAGCATCACAAGCATCACAAGAATCAAAAGCATAGAGACAAGAGACACAGAGTTTCCGTGGGGAAAACCCTAAGGTGAAAAACCCCACAACTTCCTCAGAGATAGAGAGAGCAATGGCTCAACCAAAATACAACCAAATAACACTGAGATAGTCTCCTAGCAGATGATCCTCCTCCTCACTAGTGCGCTACTTTTCAGAGAGAGAGATAGATATTTTTCCGAGTGAGTAAAATAGAGATCTCCTATCTCTATTTATACTCACCTTTTTACCCAGTGACCTACTGGGGCCGACTTGTCTACTTGAGTACATCCACATTATATTATATATTAATTAGGGCCGACCCCATAAGGTGGTCTAATAACCCATCGGCAAGTACACACACTTGCGACACTTGTCAATCCACATGACGACACTTCCTTATAGAGGAATAACACATCTCTTATAAGGGTACAATAAATATATATATAATATACTGATGAAATACATTCCGAAGTTACATATACATCAACACTTCTCTTTTCTTATTCTGTTCGAAACAGAAGTTAGCCTTTCTCGTGGCTTCTTCAAGAGTTGTAGGATTGTCGTATTCAATTCTGTCTTTTATGTTAAAGGGAAAGCAGCTTAGAAACATTTGTACCTTAGGTTTCTCTTCAGATAAGTAAGGTACATACCTTAACAGACTGAGGAACTTGCTGCTCAACTCCTTCATACTCATAGAACCCAATTTTAAGTCATAAAACTCTTTTGTCGTATCGTCATAATACTGTTCAGACAAAAACTTTTTCTTAAACGGTTTCTTAAATGTACTCCATTTTATCTCTTTCTTTAATGCTTTTAACCCTCTTAATATACTGCCACCAAATGTCTTCCTTTCCGGTCAGATTGTATATGGCCATTTTGGCTTTTAACTGAGATGAGTAATCATAGATTTGAAAATACTTCTTCATACCAGACAGCCATGCTTCGGCTGCCTCACCCTTTTCATTTTCACCATTAAATGTTGGGGGTTTTATCTTCTTAAATTCCCCATAAATTTGTTCATGACGTTTATGCTTTTTCTTAGGACCACAATCACTATCATTGTTGTCTTGATCATAATTATATTTTCTTCGATAAGTTTTATCATCAGATTCGGAAGAAGAAGAGTTACTTTCACTTTTATAGTATTTCATTTTCTTATCTCTATGTTTATAGGACATTGTTTCGGACCCAGATTTTACTTCTGTTCTCTTATCTTTTTCATCATGATGATATTTTTCCATTAAAATCTGGTTCAGTTCTTCTTGTGCTCTTAAAATCCTTTTGTTTTCTTCTTTAACATTTATTATCTCAGTTTTTAAATCTTTAACCGTAAGTAATAATTCTGATGATTGATCATTCAATTCTACATAGATTTCTTCATTAATATTCTCATGTTCGTTATTATTACGTTCATTATGATGAGATCCGTCCTCTGCGGATTCTTCCGGTATGTCCATACTTGCAAATTAAATGTCAAGTTGTTTTGTACATAAACAAATTTAAACAAAAGTTAGTAACTAAGTTTTTCAGTTTTCATTTTCTATTTTGCGTGCATGAGCCTATTTCAGGCCTAGAGTTTGAACTCGCACTCTGATACCACATGTAACAACCCAAAAATTCGTAAATTTTTTAAAAAAAATCTAGACATTAAAGTTAGCATTAAATGATGTGTGGAAGTAATAAATTTAATTACAACATGTATGTATCTTTAAAGATTTTTAATTGTCTTATCAACAATTGAAATGCATTATCATTCCTATAACAGTTGTAACTGTCGCATCTACTAAAATTGCCATCACTTGTCGATCTACGCATCCTATACCGGATGGTACATAGTATTGTGATACTATAACTATAACTTATTACATTAATGTTCTTTGATATGGTGCGTGATAAATATGTTATAGTTCTATATACAGCTGTGATCATAATACTATTTGGTTATACTTTGTGTTAAAGTCTGATAGTTGATATTTATGATATTATTTACTTAATGGTAAGTTGTCGTGTAAAACATACTTCTTATTGGCAGTTGGATTTTGGGTAATGATTCGGTAACTTACTTAGCTTTAAGCTAAAGCATTGTTCTCTCTAACTGTCCAGGTTACAGGTCGTACATCTCTGGTTTGATGAGGTGTTGCAATGTTTGCTATTAACCTTATGTGAGAGTAAAGCAGACTCTAACTTTATTAAAGTAGTGATTTAAGTGATTTCAACACCAAAGTTATAATTACATCATAGGATCAGTAATTGACGTGTAAAGTTAAAAAGAATGCATAATGTTCCAAGGCGACCAAATCAATTCCTTGATGATCTAGTTTAGTGAGCTCATCCTAGTTGTGAGAGTCTACCACCTTAGCCAAAAGACACTGGATACGCTCCTAACTAAAGGCTGACATACTAAGATCCAAAGCAAAGGTGACTTGGTGTTTAATTTTTGGAGAAGACGAAATATCATGGCTAAACTATGTAATAGTGGGTCGTATGTTTTCCATTGGCACTATATTTAAAATGTGTGATGGAAAAAATATATAAAAGTGGGTCGTATGTTTTCCATTCGCGCTACAATAAAATGTGAATGGATAAACTATGTTTTGAACTATAGTGAAATGGTTTTCTCGTATACCAACTTTGGATGGTAGCTGGAACATTAAATGAGGCCATGTGATGGTCGTAAATGTGCCTTGGTGCTATCAAAACCCTACTACGAGTTTGTTGGGGTTTTGGTCTTTGGTTTTGTTGTCGTTTTGCGTTATGGAGGAGGTTACTTGGCCTTCTCGTCTCCCATGACTGTTGGTAGTTCAATGCTCCACTCGTTGCATTAGTTGGAAGTTGGAGAATGTAGGTTCGTGGAGAGTTATGGCTTCAGAAACGTGTACAGGGTCTCCACTTTTCGATTCCTTCCTCGACTCTGAGACTAAATACTAGTAAGCTGTGATTTACAGTCCTTAAACCCTTATCTTTCAGTTTTTCTATGTTGAACTTCTCGTTTCGTTTTTAACTTGGTTCTTGTTCTCGTGACAGGGATATATCATAACAACCTCGGTGGATTTGCAAATATGAAGGAACAACTTGCAAAGGGTGTAACTCCACTAGTAAGCCTCGATCAGACTCGGTTCCTCTGTCAACAAGGGTGAAATGTTTTGATTTCTCTTCGTAAGTGCAAACTCCACTGGTCGAATGGTTTTTCGACTTCGTTTCTGCAAACGTTGTTTCAATGGGTGAAGACCTGAGTTGTTTTCTCTCTTGTAGTGTTGATAGGAAGGTCTGTACAGGATAGTTGTTAGTACTACCAGCAATTAGACTGCGATATAATCATACAATTTATAATACAGATGTTTGTGTTTTGGGGAATGAAATACAGTCTCAGTGTATAAATTTTTTTGATGGTTGTTTGGATGGAAGGGATAAAACCTAAAGGTATAATGGAACCTTCGGGATTTGAACCCGTGTGTATTTAAATGTTAACTTTTAAATCTTGATTATCGTTTGTGTTTAAAGGATAGTGCCTGGGCGAGCCGAGACTTGAGCCCGTGACCAGTACAATGTTGTTATGGGTCTTACAAATTTCTTTAAGGTTTTATAACTGTGCGTTGAGTTTTCAATTCAAATATTGTAATGTTTTAAGCCGTAAGGCTCCCAGCATGGGTGAGCTCGCAATGAGTCTCAAACCCTTAATTCCTTAACATGCTGGTTGATTTGTGCATACATCTTATGCTTCATCGATTTCTTTGGTATTTGTAATTTGGTTTTCAGTTCTTAAAAAGAAAACTAACCCAATTACTCTCCAGGGTCTAAGGTTTGGGTCTGACATTACATTCGTTTTTTTTTGTAAATGTTTACGAGAATCTTTATGCTCTGTGTAGGGTGAGCTCTTCTGACCAGAGACTCGACCCTTGTCTCTCAGTTGAATTTTGTACAATGTTCTTAATGTTTTACGGTTAAACCCTTGGATGAGCCTGTATAGGTCTCGATCTGGAAGTTGTTATATTTTAAGCTAGGTCTGTGTTAAAAGTATTTTGGGGCTAAGCTCCTATTGTGTGCTTATAAATAAATACAGTAATGCTTTGCAATGGTACAATACTTGTATGTATGGTTTTGATCAATGCTATAATGTATATGACATGTTAAACGAATGTTTGTATTACTAGGAATTCCAAACATTGTTTTATAATACTATTGTATAATTGTTTCATAGATATTATACTTATGTTTATTCAAAAAGGGTTTGTAACTTGTAATTTCTAGGTAAGAGAATACTGTAATATTTTTATGGAAATATAAAGAATGATGAGTCTATAATTTAGGGTTTTGGATTGATATTACAAGTATGTTTGACAAACTGTGTAATAGCTAGTAAGCTGCTTAAGATATATATATTTTAATGATTAGCTTTCAGATTGTAAAAGATGTATAAGTAGAACTTTCAAATTGTTTTTCTGAGATGAAACCCTATATGTTTTCTGCTATTTGACTTCATAGAAACTAGCAAAAATACATTTGATATTGATAACAGAACCTGAAACTACTATGGTATAAAGTATAATTTTACTATGCTGTAAAAGTAGGTATTCGTGAAAATATTTTCATTCAATTTAAAATGTAAAACTACTGCTACTAATCAATCTCATCTTCAAGGTTAATTATACACTTCCTGTATTAGAGTACATTGTCTTACGACGAAAGGAAAAATACAGGAAGATATTTTGTTCAATCACTTTCATTATCTCAATCATTCAATAAGTCTGTAGAAACTAATTTATCCAAATCAGAATATCATTCAATAGTTCAGCTAAGCTAATAACCAGAAAATAAAATCTTTAAACAATCTAAACAGTATATATTAGCTAGTGCATAGACATACCCTTATCCTAATCTGCCTATTCTATATATATATAAATCATGCATAGACAACATTCAAACAGTTTTAAAAATAGTTAAATAGTTATAGAAATGAAAAGAAATAACAAGTGGAACCTGATAATTTTGCTAGGGTGGACAAAGACCCAAAGAGGCTTGTTCCTCCCAACCTTCTTCAGAAGAAGCAGCCAAATCACTTGCTCCCTTTGGAACCCCGAGCCTGTTTACTGAACCACTAGATAGAAGACTCTGTGTAGAAGCAAGGCACTCAGGTTGTACTTTAGCAATCAATGGAGACTTGCATACACCTCAAACCTCTGCACTCGGCAAAAATAAGACAAACTTACACTCCAACTCAAAACATAGCTTCCCCTCTTCGAATCTCTTGTGTGCATACAACAGAACCACAAGGTAAATTTTCTCGTCATAAAAAGTGTGAGCCTCTGCTAAAATTCGATGGCTTATAAAAGATGCCTAGGTCTTTTAGTGGTCAATTTCAATAAATGAGCATCAAGCTCCAATTCCACCTTCCAGGGAACTTGACCACAATTCAAGGGAGTTGTCCCATAACAACAGCTTGTTACTGAGTTCATGACGCTGCCACTTGTCCATTGCCTTCTACCCCAGATTCCATTCCACCTAGTGGGTCAGTAAACACTCTTTCAACAGTCTCTTTGGGTGAGTGCCTCCTATTTTAGTTTATTAAATAATAATATTATGCAATTACATTCATCCTTGACGACTTGGTCAAATATAAAACTTTACAATAAAAGTTAAGACAATGTTTTTCCTCAACATAAAATGTCTCAAGTATTGGGTATGTTACAAACATAAATTTGTAAAATCCTTAGGTTGTAATACGACCTACTATATACATTTACACAAGGAAAGGTCCATAAATTCGATACTTACTGAATCTATGTGTTGGCAGGTGGCAGGTTTGAACCTTTATGGCAATTAAATGAGACCGTGGTGGAATGCACAGTGGCAAACCACCATGGCATCATTTCACGTGAATGCTTTGGGTTTTGGGATAAACCCTAACTGTGCCATGAAAGACTACGAAGCCTTGTAACTCATTTCATTTTGTTCTTTGGCAAGGCTGGTGGTGGAGGCCGACAACCTCCCGAGATGTTAGGGTTTGGAGAACTGGTACTCGCACGACAGGGTTTCAATGGAGGTTCTCAGGCTAAGCTTGCGTTCACCTTAAGAAGGTAATTATCCTACCAACTTTTACAGTGTTAGTCCCTTTTCTATTTAATCTTACCTGCGTTAAATACTAACCATGAGACTTGTTGCTTAGTTTTGCAAATGAGTGGCAGGTTCGCTTCTTACTGAAGCTTGCCTCTATGAGATGTGGAAACTTATTGGTTATGGAAAAGATACGCATAAACCCTTGTAAGCCTTGGTGGTTCTCTTTGGGAAACCTAATTCGTAACTCTTTGTTGTGAAAATGGTGGTGAAAAAGGCATTGATGCCTATCTGTGTGCCCTCGACAAGATGCAGTTTCAATCTTGTATTTGATATTACTGTTTGTTTAGGCAATTTGTAAGCCATTTGGAAAACTCAGCAAGAATCCACAGGGTATCAAACCCTCGAGCTTCGGCTCTTGTAATTTTTGTTTAGAAAGATACACGGTAATGAAATTTGAGTTTTCAGTTCTGTTAAAAACTTGTATATGTAAGAATCCTAAGTATTCGGGTTTGAACCCTTCGACTATTACATGTGTAAGTTTTTTTGGGGGGTCCTTGGGATTAAAGCCGGCCTCACAAATTCCCTGTGCCTTCGAAATAAATTATAGTTCGGTTATATTTTGAAATGCAAAAAGTGTTGGAAAAATGAAGGGTTACTCCTGAGCTTGTAAGCTTTAAAATTCGACTATAAGCATTAGAAGAGTTTTTCGGCATTACCAAGTTCTTCTGTATCTATGTTTTTTATTTTAATTACTGCGTTATTAATTGTTTACAGTGTGTATTAGTAAGACTAGGCACAATACCCCAGGATTATGTATTTGGCATCTTTAAAGTACTCTGCTACTTGCAGACTCATAATAGGGTGTTTTGTTTTTGTTTTCAGTTGATTTAAATTCTTACAGGGTTCTGAAATATGAGTTCGGTTTTTAAATTATTTTATACCTAGTATATGTTTGGGCGAGTTCTTCTATGAGGCTTGAACCCTTAACCAAGTAAATTTGTTTTGAAACTATAATATACAAGGCCATAATGCCTTGATGAAACTTCATCGACCTCAATTTAAGTAGTGTTGTATTACAAAGGAACCTTGATATATATATTTATAATGTTTAAATAATACTGTGTAAACTGAGCACTTCGTTGAAGTTGTGAAATGCTATAGGGTTAAACCCTAGCTAAAATTCTTAGACTATATAATGTGGTTTATAAATAGACATAATAATTCTATATAGTAATGTGATTTCAGTATTTAATTCAAATGTTATTTGTTTTTAAATCAGCAATGGAAAGACTATGTTATCGGTATATTATAATTATACAGTATCGTTTACTTAGAATGTTTGATAAGGAAAATAATACCTTTATATTTGTACTTGGTCTTACAGGATATAATACCTGTAGGTCAAAGATCATTTTTAAATGAGGTTTTATTTAAATAAACGATAGAATTTTTGTTTATTAATCTTGTTTAAGATTCTATAATTAGTACCCAAAGCTATTCCATCGATGGTTTATAATATAGAGATGATAATCGGATTTATAAATACAGACCTAGTTTGTTTATATGGTAATTATCTGGTTTGTGCAAAGTTTAATAATTATATAATAATTATGTTCTATGAATGTGTATTTAGTTTATTGATTATAAACAATGAAAATGCAACAATACGTGATAGCATATATATACTAGCCATAACTCTGTAATTAATATTCATATCATCTCTTGTGTTTGATTGTGAAAGCAACTTCTAGGGTTTCCAATAAAGGTTCAGTCTTATAAATAAGTGGTATTTTACTGTATTTAAAATAGATTAGATTCACTGATACAAATCTTTGTAAAACAGCTTGTATCTAATATATTCAAATCATTCTGATCTATTTATAATTTAACTTCTCTGTACTAGAGTACGACACTTAACTATGTGTGGAAAAATATAGAGAAGTATTTCATTCAATCATACTACATGTCTAATCTATTCTTTCATTCATAGTACAGAATGAGATTAGATAATTATCCTCTATACTAACTAAACAAATCTGGAGTTCATGATACATTTAAACATTTTCAGAAAAAGATATACAATATAAATAAAACAATGAGACAATAAGAACCTGATAACTGAAGAGGGAAACAAACATCCAAAGGAGCCCGTTCCACCCAACCTTCTCCTGAAGACAGCCAAATCACTTGCCTTAGGACCCCCAAGCCTATTCACTGAACCATCAAGACGAAGATGTTGTGTGGAGAATGGAATAAATTCCTCTGCAACTCAGTAGTAATACTAATTTTATTCAACAGTATCACCTCAGCCTTTAGCAGTATTGAACTCTGCATTAAGCAGTACTAGTTCAAAAATGCAGACTTAGTTCTATCATTCCCTTCCTAGCCTTCCCCTCATCGAATCTCTTATGCACTCTTATTTTTCTCTTTCAGAAAACAGTCACAAGGGAATCTTGATGAGCCTCCTGCTCAATTCGATGGGTGAGATAGCATGCCTAGGCCTTTGGTCAGTTTCTTAGTTATTGAGCCACCTGCTCAGTTTCAATTTCTTGGGAAACATCACCATAAAAATAGGGAAGTTGCCCCCTGCAACAACTAGAAGTGAATGATGATGCTACCAAGTATCAGTTTTCTCTCCACCCCAGTCCATTCCTCCTAGTGGGTCAGTGAACACTCTTTTCAACAGTCTCCTTTGGATATTTGTCTCCTCTTTATTTATTAAAGTAAAAATATTAGAGTAATTAATTACAGTCATCCTAGACCCCACTTGGTCAATAATCATAAAAAACTTTACAATAACATATAACATAATGTTTTCCTCATAACATAAAATGTTCAGATTTTGAGTATGTGACCATTAATGAATATTGTGTTCTTCCTTTAGGTGTATCCAAAACCACATGGTTGTCATTATCAAGATTGAATGTTATTTGAAAGCTATCCTTCATTGAATCTAAGATGGGAAATTGTGAGAAAATCTCACACTACTTGTGTAGAATAAACTTGCACAGCCCACGAAAGTAGATCTATGGTCATCATTATAATAATTGCACTAATTTTGTAAGAAACAACATTTAAAAAGTGTTTTTGATAAGTTTTATTTATCACTTTATCAAAACATTTCTTGCAATCCTTGTCTATTCTCAAATCAACCTTACAACAAGTTTTGATGTTTCAATCACGTTACACTTCATTATTTTATTTAATCCATAAGTTTCAATGTTATATTAAAAAATTGTCATTGTAATAGTTTAAATATTTTATGTTGCCATAAAAGTATTAGAGTACTGTTTTATTTATGAATTTAAAAACACAATTTAAACACTTCTAAATTTAAATTTTATTAAAAACTTTTGCACAATTCCTACCAAAAACCACTTCTCTTAAGTTATATTAAAAATTAATAATAATAAAATATGAAAAAATAATTTAGAAATATAAAGTACTTGTTCAAATTTTATCCATTAATTTGAAAAAATTGAATAATGGAAATACAATTAAAATTAATTATTAAATAATGATGTGAAAAAATTGAATGATGGATATACCATTAAAGTTAATTATTAAATAATAATAATAAGGTTAATTATTAAATAATAATAATATAATTTTATGATAAAAATATGAATTAAAATGTAAATAGGAGATCCAATAATAAAAACAAAAATATGATAATAATTTATGTAAAAAGGAAAATTATTAAAAATAATAATAGGATATTATTTTTTAATAAAGATAGAAGTAAAGAGTAAAATGTTAAATTAGAAATATTTGCCTTAAAAATAATGAAATATAATAAATAATAAGTATATAAAGAAAATAAGTTTTTAGAGGGGAATCTAGGTAGGGTTGTTTGGAATTTAGATGGAAAGTTTATTTGGATTAAATAATAGTTATTGGTTAATAAGGCATTAATGATGTGGGATTTTTTTTTTAAGATATGGAGCCAAAATACTAACAATTCGTATCATAATGATTTTGAGAGGTATTTTTTTGAGATGGGTGATGGTGGAATTGGATATCAAACTATCTATCAGTACATTATCTCAAATCATCTTTACAACAAATTTTGATGTGTCAATGCTACACCACACTATTTGATTCAATTCACAAGTTTTAATGTTAAAATACACTAAAAATTATTTGAAGTTATCATTAGCCTAAATTTTAGATTTTAAATATAAATTTAAAAATGAAATAAAATTATCACTATATAAATGTTAATTTTAATTTACTAAAATATATATCTATTAAACCCAATTCCATTAAATACATTTTCAATTTATTTCATATAAATTAAAAATAATTCTATATAAATTAAAAATAATTAATTCTTAAATGACAAAAACATATTTATGGATTTCTATTCATTTAAAAAAAATAGAGTATTTGATTTATTTCCCATGTAATCGCCTTTGTTCATATTTAGTTGGAAAATTTTAAAAAATCTTAGAATCACAGATATTAACTATGGAAATTGCATAATTTGAGTGCTATGGGGTATTCAAGGATGCTGAATTTATTTGTAGATTCAAAAACACAATTTAAACAAGTAAAAATTTGGATTTTACCAAAAACTATTATGAGAATTCAACTAAAACCCATCATAAAGTAAGGTAAAAAACGTAGAATAAATACAGCACTCCTTAAAAAAATTGAGAAATATAAAGTGCTTAAATAAATAGAGTGTTCTTGAAAAAATAATTGAGAATTGTGTTTATTTGATTTTCTTTAAATAAATTGAAAAAAATGAATAATTAAATAATATTAAATATAATTTTATAAATAATTATATGATTATAAAATATAAAAACAAATACGAAAGCCAATAACAAAAACATAAATATGATAATAATTTAGGTAGAATGGAAATTATTAAAAATTATAATATAGTTAGTATAGAATTTTGGATAAAGATAAAAGTAAAGAATAAAATATAAAAACAAATAGGAAAGTCAATAACAAAAACATAAATATGAAAATAATTTATGTAGAAAGGAAATTATTAAAAATTATAATATAGTTAGTATATAATTGTTTAAAAATTAGTGAAATATAATAAGAGAATAAGTATATAAATAAAATTAAAGTTGTTAAAGGGGGTTGAGATAGCTAGAAAGATTTGGTTTTAAAATAATGAAATATGATGAGAGAATAAGTATATAAATAAAATTAAAGTTTTTAGAAGGGAATTGAGGTAGGGTTATTTAATCTAAATTATAAAGATTTGGTTTAAAATAATGAAATATAATAAGAAAATAGGTTTATAAATAAAATTAAAATTTTAGAGAGGAATTAAGGTATGATTGTTTGGATTTTGGATCAAAACTTTATTAATTTGGGCTAAATAATTGTTATTTGCTAGGAGGGCATTAATGATGTGGGATTTCTCTTTCTTTAAATATTAGGACCCAAAAATGCTATTTTTCTTTTGGATCCAAAAATGCTAACAACTCCTGCAACAAGGGTTTTGAGAATGACATTTTTTAGATGAGTGATGGTGGAATTCGATGTATTACATGGTAATGAATGTGGAGACAAATACTATTGTGATGGCTACGAAAAGTATAAAAAGTGTTCAGGGAAGAATGACCATGTAGCCATATGACGAAGGTGTGACAAACAGAAATCAACATTTAGACTTCACAAAAACTTAAATTTATCCTAAATATCAATAAAACTTAATATTAATTTCATTTTAATAAATAATAAATAAATGAAACTTTAATATTTTACAAGTTTCTAAGTAAATAAATTTCTACCACCAAAATATATAATAAACTTGTCTATTTATTTTTCAAAAAAACAATAAATAAAATTTTGATATTTTACAATTAATATTTAAGTAAATAAAACTCTACCTCAAAAATATATAATAAATTTGTTAATTTACAAGTTTAAATATTAAATAAATTTATCCTTTTACAAAATTCATCCTCTTTCATCAAAATTCTTAAACCCTACTTAATTTAAATATCTTGATGCCAAATCCACCTAAACAAGTGCCCAATTAAAACTTTAAACCAAATCATCCTAGTAACTCAGTAAATTAATTATAGAGATCAGCTATCTCCACAAAACTAAGTGGTTGGCTACACCTATAGATATTAGCTATGCTAATTATAGAGATGGAAAGGGAGAGGACCAACAGGAACTAAGAGTAATGGAACTGTCTTATCTCCACAAAACTAAATACCTGATTGGTATACCTATAGGCATTCACCGACAGCTTTACTTATAACTATGCTAGTTATAGAGATGGGAAGGGAGACGAGGAACCGGAACTAAAAACAATGGAACTGTCTTACGCATTGTGAAACCAAAGGTTTCTCCATATCAAGCTTCTCCGGTGATTGGCCATCACAGAGAGAAAATTCAAATGAATGTAGTAAGGTGCCAAGCATGAGTTGAACCATGCGAATCCCCATGCTCATGCCCGCACAGATCCGTCTGCCTGAACCGAACGGGATTAGCTGGAAATCGCTCCCCCCTAACATAACACTGCTGCCCACAAACCTGTCAGGGTCAAAGTCCAATGGGCTCTCCCACACATCTGAGTCGCGCTGCATACCCCAAGCGTTCACCGTGAGTCGAGTGTTCTTGGGTATGTAGTACCCCTCTATCTCACACGCCTTTGCTGCCATTCGAGGGACGAGGAGGGGAGCTGCGGGGTGCAGCCTTAAAGTTTCTTTCACCACTGCGTGTAAGTACGGGAGGTTTTGAAGGTCTAACTCATTAAGCCTTCTATGCTCCCGTTTCACCACAGAGTCTAGTTCTTCCTGGCATTTCCTCATTATTTTCGGGTGACGTATCAACTCTGCCATTGCCCATTCCACTGTGATCGAAGATGTGTCCGTTCCTGCTGTGAACAAACCCTAAACAATAGAAAGCATGTAAGCATGTAAAAGATAAAGAAAAAAAAACATTTCAATTCAGATTAACATAAAATCCTTCACCTATCATTGGATTGGAAGAACGTAAACTTCGTGAAAATTTGTAACAAATCAAGGTAATAAATAGAAAAAAAATTATTAGATAAACATAAACAGCTTGGGAAAAACTGAATTGAAAAGTAATAAATAGAAAAAAAAAATTAATAGATGACAAACATTTCAATTCAGATTAACATAAAATCCTTCCCCTATCATTGGATTGGAAGAGCGTAAGCTTCGTGAAAATTTGTAACAAATTTTCGTGAAAATTTGTAACAAATTTTCAAGGTCATAAATAGAAAAAAAATTATTAGATAAACATAAACAGCTTGGGAAAAACTGAGTTGAAAATTAATAAATAGAAAAAAAAAATATTAGATAACATTAACAGCTTTGGAAGAACTAAACTTGAGTTGAAAATTTCTAACAAAGCTTAGTTAATATGTGAAGTTTGAACAAAGCAAAATCTGAAGCACACATATGTGAACAAAGCAAAATCTGAAGCATATTGCATGGATATCAGCTCCAGTGAAATATAGTTATTATGTTCTAACAGGTTTTTGGGATTATCAAATATAGGAGCATAACACAATGGATTCAGTCTTTGATTTAGATATTGTGGGTTTTTGAGATTATCAGAGATAGAAGCATAATAAAATGGATTTAGTTTTTGATTTAACAGGTTTTGGGGATTCAGTCTTTGATTTAGATATTGTGGGTTTTGGGGAGTATCAAAGATATGAGCATAATACAATGGATTTAGTTCTTGATTTAGCAGGTTTTGGGGATTATCAAATATAGGAGCACAATGGATTCAGTCTTTGATTTAGATATTCAGGGTTTTGGGATTATCAAAGATAGGAGCATAATACAATGGATTTAGTTTTTCATTTAGATATTGTGGATTTTTATGTTTGTAAAGAGGCAAAGTTTATGAAAATGGTTAATAATTTTATAATTAGATTTTTAAATTAAATTTTTTATAATTAAAAATTTTATGAATCATCAAAAGAGAATGAATTTTAATTTTAATTGAATATAGAATAATTTTGTCATTTGTTAAGTTACTTGAACTGAAATTGAAATAAAAACATTTAAGTGAAATTGAAATAAGCTAACATAAATAGAAAATCATGAAAAACAGAAAATAACATAACGGATGGGGGACTTTGATAGAGGACTCAAATCACCTTATTATACTGATAAGTGTTTTTATTTTAGAATTTGGGGGTGGACTAGCACCTATGTTTTTCCTAGAATGTACAAGGATGTAACAAGTGTAATGCACAGATTGATTCTATAGCACCTTGTTACACTGATAGGTGTTTTTATTTTAGAATTTGGGGTGGACTAGCACCTATGTTTTTCCTAGAACGAACAAGGATGTGACAAGTGTAAGTGTAATGTACAGATTGATGCTATGGCAGTCATTCCAAATTCAAAATAAACAATTATAAAAAAATAATTGGTAGCTAATGCATGGATAACTCTTAGTTGATCATGGATAAGGGTCAGTTCATGGATAAGGGTCAGTTCATGGCAGAGTTTAACTAGAAAAATGAGAGTTTAACTTGAAAAAGGAGAGAAGTAACATATAACTTATTCATGGCACTTAACTTGTGGCCTATCATTGTTCACCAGCCACAAAGTTAAATGGCTATGCTAATATAAGACTGAATGCAATAATACATTCTTGGATTGTTGAAATTGTCATTTGCATTTGCAGACTCTAAATAATCATTGCAATGATCTAAAGTTAAATGGTTGTGCTAGTATAAGACTGAATGCAATAATACATTCTTGGATTGTTGAAATTGTCATTTGCATTTGCAGACTCTAAAAAATCATTGCAATAATGTATCTAATCATTACAATAATCTAAGATACAGAATTAATTTAAGATTGCATTGCAATAGTCTAAGATACAGAATTAATTTAAGATTACAGATTCTGAGTACTGAGATATTTTCTGACAGAGTTTGGCTCAGATTATGAATGTATTGGCATTTGCATTTGCAGACTCTAAATAGTCATTGCAATAATCTAAAGTCATTGCAATCATCTGAGATACATAATTAATTTAAGATTACAGATTCTGAGTAGTGAGATATTTTCTGACAGAGTTTGGCTCAGATTATTGACTAAAATATCAGATGGGAATGTGGGCCGTAGGGCTCAGTTTTATGACTGAAGATGTTATGAAAGTCAAAATTGAATTGAGAGATCATTTTAATTTAATAAGTTTATCTACTTATTCAGTTACTTGAAGTGAAATCGAAACGAGAAGATAACCTAAACTTTTAAGTGAAAAAAGTCTAAGAGAAGATAACATAAACTTTTAAGTGAAAAAAGTCTAAGAGAAGATAATAGAAAAGATTTACTTGAAGTGAAATCGAAACAAGAAGATAACATAAACTTTTAAGTGAAAAAAGTCTAAGAGAAGATAACATAAACTTTTAAGTGAAAAGAGTCTAGGAGAAGATAATAGAAAAGATTTTTTATATGAGGACTTAAATAACCTTGTATTATTCTGAATGCAAGAATGCATTGCATTTACAGTGTTTAAGCCATCATGATATTGCAATTTCTGAATATCGAAATTACAAATTTGTTGAGATTAACGACTAAAATACCATGGGGCTATATGATATCCAATTATCGTAAGCCCAATAGAAACTGGAAACTGGGAATAATGAAAATAGTAGAAACAAGAAGATAAGAGAAACTCTTAAAATAAACTGGAAACTGGGAATAATGAAAATAGTAGAAACGAGAAGATAAGAGAAACACTGAAAAATCGAGAATGAACAGCTAAAATCTTGAGCAGAGATGCCTTTAATTCTTCTCTCTGATTTCAGCAGGTTGAGGGCATTTTGGTTAGCGCAATAGCTTATACTGCACCTTTTAAGACCTGCATGGCTTGGGTTTACTCTGTAAAGTTAACATGATATGTTATGTGCTAACATGATTTGTTGTGTGCTGTGGGATGGGTTCTCCGTTAAAAATAATAAAAGATATTTTATAAGTTGTTATTTTCAATTTTTAAAATTTATGGCTGGGTAGGTTCTTAGTTAATAAAAGATATTTTACAAATTGTTATTTTATTTTTTTTAATTTATGGATATTAATTTTGATTTAGATTTTTTTTAATTGTTAATCATCAATGTCTTTCTTCTTTATAAGATTATTTTAAAATTTGATTAGTTGATCATTTCCAAATTTCCTTAATTATGTTATTTGTTATTTTCAAATGTCTTTTTCTTGAAATAACTTATATTGAATGGTAGTCTAGGCTTTTTGTTGAAAGTCTTCCAAGTCAATTTGTTATTTTTTAAAGATTATTTTAAAATGTGATTAGTTCATAATTATAAATTCTCTTAATTATGTTCTTTTGTTTATTTTAAATATCTTTTTATAAGTTTTTTGTTTTTTTCAAATATCTTTTTTTGAAATAACTTATATTAAATGGTATTCTAGGTTTTTTGTTGAGAGTTTTCCAAGTCAATTTGTTTTTTCCTTTATGTGAAAGTCATCTTGACTTTTGTATAGTTTGTAAGTCTTTCTTTCTTCCTATAGATTTGATTTGTTTTGTTTGATTAAGGTATTTTTTAGTCTTCCTAATCAATAATATGTCTTTCTTCTTTAGTAAGATTATTTCAAGATTTGATTATTTTTAATGTTTAAAATTTATGAATATTAATTTTGATTTGGGTCTTTTAAGATGTGTTTCTTCTTTTGTAAGATTATTTTAAGATTTAATTAATTCATAATTTAGAATTCTCTTTGAGTATGTTCTTTTGTTTCTTTCAAATGTTTTTTCTTGAAATAATTTATATTGAATGGTCATCTAGGCTTTTTGAGTATGTTCTTTTGTTCATTTCAAATGTTTTTTCTTGGAATAACTTATATTGAATGTCATCCAGGCTTTTTGTTGAGAGTCGTCCAAGTCAATATGTTTTTTCCTTTTCTTTGGACCATGCGAAAGTCATCCTAAATTTTGTAGAGTTTGTAAGTCATGTTTTTTCCTTTTCTTTGGACCATATGAAAGTCATCCTAACTTTTATAGAGTTTGTAGGTCATGTTTTTTCCTTTTCTTTGGAGCATATGAAAGTCATCCTAACTTTTGTAGAGTTTGTAGGTCATGTTTTTTCCTTTTCTTTGGAGCATATGAAAGTCATCCTAACTTTTGTAGAGTTTGTAAGTCTTTTAGTCAATATGTTTTTTCCTTTTTCTTTGGACCATGTCAAAGTCATCCTAACTTTTGTATAGTTTGTAAGACTTTGTTGCTTTGTAAAGATTTGATTAGTTCATAATTTCCAATTCTTCTTCAAAATGTTTCTTTTAAATGTATTTTTATTGAATAAATGTCTTTTTTCCATTTCTAAGATAATCTTATCTTTGAAAGTTTATTGCTCAAATATATGAATAAGAAGCTTCTTGCTCAAATCTATCTCTACTTCACTAATTTTCTTTAATTAAAGAAGAACTCGTGAAAATTTGAAAGTCTCACCAATAGGGTCCAAGGGGATTACCTTGGTTCTTGGGTTAAAGTTGGATATATATTATATAAGGAGTTAAGGAGAGACTTGCTCCTCCCCAAAACCATAAACAATTTTTAATACCTTATGTTTTTCCTCTTCAAGCTTTTTACCAGAATCATGAGTATATTTTTCTACAATCATAAGCCATTGACATGAGATATCAATGCTTTCTTTATCTAAGGCTCAAAATTTATTTATACTAAATTCAAGTGGATATAACAAACACATCATAGTTGAGCCACAATCCTATCGATGGCATGTAAAGTAGGGAATTTGAAGCCTTTTTTATTGGATTTGAAAATGTTCATGTAATTTTCTTTAAAAACTTTAATGAGAACAAAAAAATTACTATTGAATGATATATTTTTTCTCTATTATTCTACTTAATTATGTTGAAGGTATTTTTACTATGAAGGTGGGTTTCTCAGATTCGTCCTCCATATAATAGATAAGAATACATGATGTGTTTTCGAAATTGTCAATTAAAACATGCAAAAAGCATGTATGATGTTTGTCATAGTCGATGGAGACAACAGAGCCCGCCATTCCCAAGGGCTCCATTAGGTCCCTGGCATCATGGACCCAGTCCACCTACGGTCATGGGGACCCACATCCTCGAGCTTGGACGCTACACTACAATGCTAGTTGGTATAAGCACCTATTTACCCCATGAAGTATGTGATTTATTGTTAAATGTACAGCATCACGAGTCATTCTCCAAGCCAATCTTGTGCAACCAAGATTGGGCCTCATGTGTTGAGATAGGGATCCTGAGTTGGACTCAAGAAATTGGAGTAGAATCTTGAGTTGGACTCAAGAATGACTAAGCCTTCAGTTGTAAAAGGTTATTCCTCATGTTTTGAGGTGAATGTTTTGATGTATCAAAGTGATGATGTTGTAAAGTCTTGTTGAACAAGGTTGAGGACTTGTGTGTCAAGTCAAATTCTCATGTGGACATCCAGTTATTGTAGGTACCCATGGGGTGGACCTCTAGTTATAGAGGTAGATGCTTTCCATGTTGAAGCATTAATGTTGTGTGATATATTACTAACCATGGTATCAATTGCTATTAAGTCTCCTTTAGAGACTTGCCACCTCTAGAGTGAATTGGTTTAGCATATGATCATTTGGTCCGAGAGTAATATAATATGATCACAGCATCTGATAAATCTTTTGAGTATAATTTGATATGATGGATAACTAAAGTTAACACATAATAACCATGTAGATAAGACAAGAGATAAAGATAAGATGTGATAAGATATGAGAGAATTTGAATTTCACATAAAATAATTAATTAAGAGAGAATTTGAATTGTTAAACTTCAGTGTAGACTTCAGTGAATCAAAGGAGAACTCGATTTGATCACTACAGTGATGTTAACAAGAAAGAATCATTTAAAGAGAGTTAACTAAGTGATAAAAAATAACATCTAGTTAACTAAGTGTTATTGCATGACGACACTTATGTTAAACTAAAATGCGACACTTATGTGAAACTAAAATACAACACTTATTGCGACACTTGCATGACGGCACTTAAGTTAGCGACCTAACTAAGTGGGCAATATTTCAGTTAAGGGGTGAGTTCATCCTAAGACTCAATTCATTGAGTTAATGCACTGCATGAGAAGTGGGGCGCTCTTGTTCATGCAAGATTGATACATCCAAATGGAGGGCGACTTCATCATGAAGTCATAAGATAAAAATAGAATTTGATGCATGTGAAGAATGTATAAATATGTTATGCAGGATTGATAAATTCAATGTGAAGCGAATTCTCTTCTCCCTTGAAGGAAAGGTGCTTCGCTTTGTGAGGGATATTATTTTGAGTCTCTCTTCTTCATCTTTCTCTTGCTCTATAATGAAAAGGGGGTGCTTGACATAAAAGACATTCTCTGCTATCTATCATAATTATACTCTGAAGATTTGCGGGGGTTTTTCATCCTCATTGTTTGAGGATTTTCCCAAGGGTACATATTGTGTTATGGTTGAACGTTTCATGTGATTGAATGGTTCATTGATTCAAGTATTCAGTATTTCCACAATTAAATTTTTAAAGTCAAAGCTCATCATATTTGCTCAAAAGTTAACATGGTATCAGATCTCACGGTGTGAAGGAGCAAATATTTTTAGGGAAAAATTGAGCCTATGTAGATCCTAAGGAGTTGAGAACAATACTTGAGATCCATGGCATCGATCTCTGTTCAACCGGAAGACCATCTTGAGGGAACTTCAAATTTTAACACTTGGAAGGCGAGGGTGTTGAACATCTTGGAGGAACATGACTTGGATGGCTACGTATCCACTATGGTGGAGGATCCTACATCTAATGTAGGGTGCATCAACATCAAGAAGAACCAAACTAAATCCAAATGGGTCATCTATGATTCAGTAAAGGACAATTTGATGTTCGTGATCACCCCGTTGAAGACCGCAAATGAGTGTTTTGATACATTGACAAACCTATATGAGAAGAAGGCCCTGATTCAAAAGAGGAGATTAAAGAATAAGCTTTGAAACCTAAATACATAGAAGGATGAAACAGTGGCCTCCTTCTTCACCAAGATCTCCCGGGTAAGAGATCAACTTGCTAGTATTGGAGTAGTGGTGGATGAAGATCATATTCACCAAACCGCTATTGATGGTCTCCCATCCTCATGGGAGACATTCTTCATTGTTGTAAATGGCCGAGAGGTACAACCTAACTTCGAAAGGTTGTGGCATGAATGCCTCCAAGAGGAGGGGTGAATCCAGAGCAAGTCGGTGTGCATCAAAGAAGAAAACCTTGCCCTCATGGAAAGGATCGTGAAGAAAGGAAGGAAGAACTTCTCTCAAAAAGGAATGAGGAAGGGTCGGCCATGGAGGAACTATGGCGGTTACTTGATTCTATGCTCAATGATGTAATTTTCATCACTGGCCATGGAGAAAATCATTGCCTTCAAGGTACATTGATTCATATCTATGCTTTGTCTCCTCAAACAATTATGAAAGAAAACAATGATATGCTCAAGCATTGAAAAATTTATCACAAGGATCAAAAACAAGTTGCTAACAAGATAGAACAATCATACTATGTGCTTAAAGTGACTGTGTATTCATGGAGGTATTGGATAACCGAGTCACAAACCAAACGCCATATAATGGAAGGGAGAGAAGAACAAATCGAGCTATTTTGGTTACAAACCCTCCTTCGCAGCTTACATAAGGACATTCGTCACACATCCCTCCAGTTCTGGCAAAAAGAGAGGAGCCAAGAAACTATGTGAGTCTGAATAGTGTATAGCTCATCAATTTATAGGTGGACTCGGAAAAATGAACGCTTAAGATAAAGCGATGGAAGCATATGGATGAAGGTGATCACAATGACAAGAAACATGTAATCAAATCATCCAAGAATGAATCAAGGGCATACAAATTTTCAATTTTTGGATGCTTGATCGGACGGTGCAAAATGTACCAAAGCAAAAATTTGGGGAGTCTCTCCCACATATAAAAACACCTTACGATGTAATTAAAAAAAGCTAAAAGATTATGTTTAAAAATATGTATATATTTAAAAATAAAATAACTAAAAGATATTATTTAAACATGTTTACATATTTTAAAAAAATAATTATTTAGTTATATTATTTTTTACATACCAAAATATCTAATATCATCTTAAATTTTTTAATTACCATATTATTGTTTTTTATTTAAACAAACAAATTACTACATTATAGCCACATGAATTTCTTAGATTTTTAATTCTAATTTTATATATACGAATTTATTTCTTGTTAATGTTTCTTAAAATCATGATTATTTTGGATATAAAAAGGCTTATTTTTCAAATTTTGTACACAAGCATATTTCTATAAGTATATTTATCCACATAAAAGTGCTTTGTGCTCCTTATCCAATGAGAAAGTAAATTATTTTTGGACATGAAATGCTTAGCTAATGTTATTATGTTATTGTTCATAAACAGATTTTTATCAAAAAAAAAATTGTTGCAATAGTGAGTTGTGTATTATATTTTTTTAATATGCATTTTAAATTATGTTTGTAAAAATTTCTTGTGTTTTTTGGCACTATGTGTCATGGCCATGTTTTGGCACAACGCCCACAAACTTAAGGGAATCTTTCACCCCCCAAGAGGTTGGCTTGGGCACCCAGTTAGGAAAAACGAAGTTCGGTCGGCAGGAAGACTTGGCAAATGGGGCACTTAGCCATGCGACGAAACGAAGGAGGGGCGCGTGGACTAGGCAAGAATGTGTTCCCACCAATGAATCCCACACTCAACCAAGTGGATCTTGGAAATCCCATGAGTGTGGCACCTCGGCGACACGTTGGATGGTTAGCACACGGACGAAGCATAGCTCAAGATGGCATCTCCTCACGTAGCTCGAGTTGGAAACCAACATGCGAACTCGTGTTGGAATCCTGAGATGAACTCGTGTTGGAATCCCAAGCGAACTCATGTTGGAATCCTTAGACGAACTTTTGTTGGAAGCCAGGGCAGCGAACTCGTGTTGGGAGCTCATCGCCCAGAACATGATGGAAGCTTCATGCTTAGCTCAGGTTGAAAGCTCGGCCGACAAGACGGTTTGGGAGATTGACAGATAACGCGGATGTGGACCAACGATGGACCAAGGAAAACACACAACGGATGGACCAAGTGGTGGATACGTGGGGCAAGCACCCACACGAAACGATGGAGGAACGCCCGGATGGACCAAAATGACGGTGCGCCCAAGGCAAAGGGACCATTGGCAAGATGGTCGATGCGCGGATGGGGGAATGCTTAGCTGGAGCCGACACTTGGAGTGGGCATTAAGAAAGGGTGCGCAAAACTTGTGGGTCACACCCGCCCAAGCGTCAAGCCTATATAAAGGCTAAGGAAAACGAAGAAGAAAGGTAGCCAAGGATTGTGAAGGAAAGTGGCTACAAACTAGGGAGACTCTCCAAGTTCCGTAAGCCATAGATGCACTTTACACAATTGGTTCAGAGTTGCAGTAGCGTTGTAGAGAGAGAGTGCAATCAGTTCAACAGAAACGTGCACACTCGTTGGGTCAACACAGAGACAGTTCAGCAGCAGAAGCAAGGGTTGTAGACAGTTGACAATCGCATAGTTGGATGCCCTTAGAGGCGTCAACTCGTTTTATTCTTTGTGATCTTTGTAACTTTGGTGTGTTAGCTATTTGTGTGCATACCACGAGCTCTACCCGCTTCTGAAACTCCATGATTGTAAACTTTTGTATTGTATGAAACATTTACGGGGGTTAGCTAGTTGGGCGCCCCACCCAAGCTTGTCTCATGTTTACTTATATTTATGTGGATGAATGCACTTTGTTATTTACTTGATGTAACTGTGTAAAAGAAGCTACTAATTAGGAATAACCTGTTAAGTAAACGAATGTAAGAGATAAGTGTTAAAGTGTTTAAGTGTTGAAATTTCCGCAAGTTTGATTAGGCGTAGTCCACTGGATATTGTGCCCGAGTTGGCCACACCCTCAGGAAGCTTCCAGGCGGTGCCGCACGTCCTGACAGACCATCGAAAAATTGGGTGCGTGTCGTGGCTGTAACAGGTGGTACCAAAGCAGGATTGTTAAGAAGGTTGAAGAATTTTGAGGAAGCTCTTCAGCATATCAAAGCTTGGTTACATCTCGCAGAATCTCGTTAAGAGCAAGGGTTGAATGGAAGGCCGCAAGCCCGTAGAACCGTAATGCCACAGGACCGCAGTCGCAGAGCCGTAGGCACAGTGGGTTGCACAGGGTACAAAATTTTGGTTGGTCACTAAAATTTTGAAAGGTTCTCGCAGAACAGGAGCACAACAGATCCGCAAAGATGCCAGAGCGCAGTTTGCTATGGGTTTGGCATTCATGTGGAAGGAGTGCACCAAGAGTTCAGGTGAAGTAAGAGTTTGGCTTCCGGAACGAAGAAAAGGGCACTTGGAAGCCCGTAGGTGATGTTGGTTGGGAATCACTTGGAAAACTGAAGTTCAGAGGGGTGGGCCACAGAACCGCAGGATCGCACATCTGCATAGTCACAAAAATGCAGTTCCACAGCAACGTAGAGCCATAGTTCCGCAGAGCCGCAGTTGCGGAGGATTTGCATAGAGTTCAGTTGGCTCAGTTTTCGGTTGAAGGACTTTTTTAAGGCTCCGCATTGGTGTTTCCTTAGCTGGGGGCATCACCTCTTCTTTCTGCAACAAGTAAACCAAACATAACCGCAATCAAACCAAAGGGATCATCCAAGAGTTGGCTTGGCAAGCCACTCTTCAAGGTGTTGTGAAGGTGACAAGAGGTAGACGGAGGTAGAACATGTGGTAAGAAGTTTGTTTCATTTGAAGCAAAGGTTTCCAAGAGGTCATTGGTAGCCAAAGAGGGTGGAAGCTCATGTGTGGTTCCGGTAGCAACATCACATAGTTTTAGCAACAACGAAGTCAAATGGAGCAGAATTGTGCGGAAGGGACATCTGCAGGTAGCTTGGAAAACTATCATAGGGTGTCGTGAAGCAAATGTTCAGCAGACGGAGGCAGTAGTGGAGCAAGACCAAAGGTTCATTGAGAATATTAGGAAGAAGAATGTTAAGTGTTGAAGATTGCGGAAGCCAACTTGTCATAGATTTGAAGGAAGCAGGTTCCCGAGGCATGCAACAAGCCATCAAGTAGCAAGGAAAGAGATGGTTCCACTTGCGGAAGCACGTTCTTAGAGCGGATCCAAGAGTAAACGAAGATGGATGTAACAATCTTGTCGGATGCATTGGCAGCAACGACCAAGTGTTTGCAAGAGTTGGATGGCCTATTGCAGCACGCGTTCCAGGTGCATGTTAAAGGTGGGTTGCAATAGGTCGCAGACTCCACTTGCGGTTTGACAAGCCAAGAGGTCGCGAAAGCACTTTTCAGCAAGTTTGGAAGGGCACCGAGCATGGTTGCAAGGAAGGTTTGTGAAGCCACAAGTTATTCTAGAGAGGTGGAAACGATGAGTTTAGAGTTCTTGAGAGAAACCAAGACTTGGGAGATGAGCATGACGAAACAGGAGTCTGTGCAAACATCTACGTCTGCATCCAGGTTGGATGAGACCACATGGGAGCTTGCGAACAAACGAAGTCAAGTCAGAAATTCAGCACAAGTGTTAGATGAGGAACAAGAATCCAACAACTTGAGTAGACAAGTCTTCAACCTAGAATAAAGAATGTTGCAGATAGCTCAGAATTTGGAAAGAACGAAGTGTTTAGAAATTTTGATTGCAGAGAAAATCAAGAACTTGGCCATCGGGGAAGGAATACTCCAAAATCTTACTCAGCTTGATGACCAAAACGACCAAGGCAGGAAAAGTCTTGGACAAGAGAAGAACCGAGGATGGGATGCTCAATGAACGTTTTGGTTGGCAGAATGACTAAAGTTTGTGATTTTCAAAGACGCGGAGTTGGTTGCGACTCTATCCAAGCTTGCTGCGAGTCCTCAAGGAAATGAGGTATTGTAGGAAACGAAATTTGGGCAGAAAGCTTTCCGAGTCAAAGAAAGGATGATGGCAAGACTCAACCACTCTTTGTTGGGGATTTGGATGAAAAATCTTCATTGGAAGCACAAGCAGCATTCGAGGAGGATATGAGGCTTACCATTGGAAAAATGGAACGTGACGAATGGCAACATCACTTTGTTTTTAATCCAGGATGAGGGATGAACGAGTTGGATCAATTCCCATGGAGACAGAAATTAGGCCAAAGGCACCTTGCGGAAGGTTTCCTTAGAAAAATTCAGCCAAAACAGTGCGGAAGCACACAACAAACGAACCCAGGGGGCATTGAAATGAATTGTCTAAGCAAACAGATAGTTCACAAACATGGTAGAAGTGGTTTTGCCAAGGATTCAACAAGTTGTGGAGTACAATGAAACGCAGAAGGAAATGCAGTTCAAGCACAATGAAGTTAGTTCCTTCGAGTTGGGAAGATGGTTGGATTAGCTACCCAACCAATTCAACTTAAAGGGGTATACAACGGATGGAAATTTTGAAGGATTGACTAAGTACTGATGCAGTTCTAGGTGGTAGGCATAACAGTTGAATGAAGAGGGGCTCTTAGAGAGTCTCAGCTGCGACATTCAGTTGCAGATCGTCGCATAGAACAATGATGGTCACATGCAACGGTTACAGCATGTTTCTGAGTCGTGGGGCTACTTGGAGACATTATCATCACGATGACAACCTTAAGTGGGGGAGGTTGTCATAGCTACGTTTTGGAAAAATTCCCACACACTTAAGGATTCTGGTACTCCCGCCTTAGAGGTTGGCTTGGGCGCCTAGTTGGGAAAAATGAAGTTCAGTCGGCAAGAAGACTTGGAAAGTGGGGAACTTATCCATGCGATGAAACGAAGGAGGGGCGTGTGGACCAAGAAAGGATGCGTTCCCACCAATGATCCCACACTCAACCAAGTGGAGCTTGGAAATCCAATGAGTGTGGCACCTCGACGACACGTTGGATGGTTAGCACGCGGATGAAGAACATCGTGGGATGGCAACTCCTCATGTAGCTCGAGTTTGAATCCAGCACGCAAACTCGTGTTGGAAGCCTGAGATGCACTCGTGTTGGAAGCCCGAGTGAACTCATGTTGGAATCCTAAGACGAAATCATGTTGGAATGTAGGGCAATGAACTCATGTTGGGAGCCAGAGCAGTGAGCTCAGGTTGGAAGCTTATCGCCTTGAATGTGATGGAAGCTCCAAGCTTAGCTCGGAGTTAGCCTTTCTCATGGTTTCTTAAAGAGTTGTAGGATTGTCATATTCAATTCTGTCTTTTCTATTAAAGGGAAAGCAGCTCAGAAACATTTGTACCTTAGGTTTCTCTTCAGATAAGTAAGGTACATACCTTAACAAACTGAGGAACTTGCTGCTCAATTCCTTCATACTCATAGAACCCAATTTTAAGTCATAAAACTCTTTTTTCGTATCGTCATAATACTGTTCGGACAAAAATGTTTTCTTAAACAATTTCTTAAATGTACTCCATTTTACCTCTTTCTTTAATGCTTTTAACCCTCTTAATATACTGCCACCAAATGTCTTCCTTTCCGGTCAAATTGTATATGGCCATTTTAGCTTTTAACTGAGATGAGTAATCATAGATCTAAAAATACTTCTTCATACCGGACAGCCATGCTTCGGCTTCCTCACCCTTTTCATTTTCACCATTAAATGTTGGGGGTTTTATCTTCTTAAATTCCCTAGAAATTTGTTCATGGCATTTATGCTTTTTCTTAGGACCACAATCACTATCACTGTGTTGTTGCAGCAACATCCCCCCCAAAAATTTTGTACATATTGGGGACCCTCCTTTAATTTTTTAGAAAGGGTGCCTTAAGAGGCCATTTCCACTTTTTGCTTTGTTTCTCAATTGAAAATCTTGCTTTAAGAATTTCCAAGTTTGCTTCCCAAAGATAGAATTTGTGAGGTTTCCCTGAAAATCGCGGAATCATTGGAGAAAGCCCTGAAGTTGCGGAAGTATTCAACTTATCCTTCCGAAACGGCGGGAGTCTTTCGTATAAGCTTCTCGAAAAGGGACTTAGAAACTTTTTGAAAGTTTGCGGAATGTAAGAAGGAAGCTCCGTGGAACCATTCAACTTTTTCTCCCGAAACGGCGGGAAGCGTTTGCATAAGTCTCCCGAAAAGATTTAGAAGTTATTGTTAAAAAATTGCGGAAGCTATTGACGAATTCCTTCCGAAACGGCGAAAGAATTCAAGGAAGCCGCCCGAAACTTGCGGGAGCCATTCGCCAACCTTCCCCGGGGCCGCCAAGTGACTTAGTTTTTTGAAAAATTTTAAGTCTCGAAGTTGCGGAAGCTATTCACCAAAGCCTTCTGCAACTGTGGAAACCTTCGTGTTTTCGTTCCGAAACCTCACTGATAGAATTTTGCGGAACCGTTCGGGTTTTCCTTCTGAAATTGCGGGAGTCTTCTGCGGAAACCTTCACCATATTTTTTCGAAACCCCGCGAAGACTTAGAAACTTTTCGAAAGTTGCGGAAGTCTTTTACTAATCTCTTCCGTGATTGCGGAAGCCTTTTGCGAAAACCCTCCGCAATGACAGAAACAATTATAAAGCCAGCCGAAAGCCTTAAATTTTGCGGAGCCATTCGGCTTATCCTTTCGAAACGACGGGAGTCTTTCGCAAAATCTTTTCGTAATTGTGGAAACATTTGCAATATTCCTTCTGAAATCCCGTGGAATGCCTTCCGAAAGATTTAAATTTTGTTTGTGGCGGGCGTTCGCCATTTCCCTTCGAAAAGGCGAAAGCTTTCACTATAACCTTCCGCAATGGAGGGGGGAATTCATGAACTCGTCCCGCAGGTGGTGGTTGCACACGCAAACTGAGGCGACTCGATATGACCGCGGCGTACAACATTTAAAGCTTGTTTTTAATGCGCCACCCACCATATTAAGACCCCGCACGTGCCCGACCTATTTAAATAAACGGTGGGGTTTGGGCCAACCACATTGCTATTTTTTGATTAACAAACACCGTGGAACGCCGCGTCAGACCGCTCCATCTCAGCTCGTTCACCCACGTCCGCGCCCACATCATTCAGCCACCTCATCATTGCCAGGTAGGTTTCTAACCGTTAATTTTGTCTCATCTACGCGTCAGATTACCTTTGGGTTGTTCTTTTTGTTTCGTCTAGGTCGAAGCCGATAGGCATTGGTCACATACGTCGTTAATTTTTTTTCGTTTAAAGTCGCCAAGCCCTGTTAATGTCTCCTTCCTATCCGCTGAAACCACAGAGTGACCATCCGAGCATTCACCAGCCACATTCCAGGGGTTTCCACCCCGTTCAAATTCTGAGCCAGCCATAGAACGCCTCGTCAAATATTATAAATAATGATAGCAGTCCGGCTAAAGCCCCTCGACTGTTCATCAACGTGGAGGGCCATCCCTAGCTTCGTCTTAAATTTATCCCAACCTAAGCTACCCCGCTATTAGCCATTTGAACCGCAACCATGGAAGATACCATCTCTCCTAGGGTCAGACCGAGAGCAGGTTGTTGCCTCGACGTATACTTATCCTTTCGGGAACTTTCTAAGCTGTGTCCCCTTAAGATAGCCAAATATCAGAACTATGTTTCCTGTTGGAATGATGTATTTTGCTTCCCAACATGCAGCTTCACATTTTATTTATCTCATTGACATATTAAAATGGTGATGCGCTTTGTTAAAATCTCACATTATGTTGCACATTTTTATAATGACTTGTATTTGGTTGCTATCAGGGATAAGTCAAAATGCCAAAAGGTGGTAGGAAGAAGGCTAAAATGACAGAAAAATAGCCTACACCACTTAGAACTGAGACCACACTCCAGGATACTAGGTGCACCACCAGTATTCCTCTAGAAATCCCCTGGGGTGACATCTACAGGATGATCCGAGACCAAAATATCCCGGATATGTTGCTATAAGAGGAGCAGATTTATCTCAATATCAGAACTTCACGCATAGCCAGGGCTTCTACCCACCCTGAACTGTTCCCATGTTCTGAAGTAATCAGGTGGATACTCCAACATATCGATACGGAAGCAAGAGTAATTCATGACAGCGGGAAGATAGCCATTTCCTCATTTCACCCAGCATACATGGCCGTGGCCTACAAATTTCCCCACACCCAGCAATCTCTGACTGATGAATGGCTGGGCCAGATGAACAACATTGAAATGGCCAAAAAACTACTAGTCGCAAGCAAGCATTTGAGAAAGAAAGGTAATGACAAATATGACATCCAGAATCTGAGACCTCCTTTCAGGTTGACCGCCTTGATGTTGTGCAGAATCTTCGGCATGCCTGATGGCACCGTGTACAAGATTCAGTGGGTCCCCATCATCCACTTCGTGGCATTTAAAGGAACTATGTTTGTCTGGGCCACTCTCCTGCCAGACAGTTTGGCCTCAATGGTAGTTACTGCAAGAGAAGGACTGGCCTTAAAGAAGGCAGAATTCTACATGTCCTCATATCTTATTGATTGTGTTTTGGCCAAGTTATCTTTTCCCAAATTAGGCTGCACATGGGATAAGGCCAACAACCCGGTTTATACCGCTTTCAGGATGTTGTGGGCTCAGAATTACAAACCCAGCTATAAGCTCATCTGTGAGGGGTTCATCATGCCCCTATATGAGCAGCTATTCAAGGAAGATCCCAACTGCCTGTCGGAGAATGCCATGGAGGTCCTTTAAAATTATGGAGATTTTTTTTTCTCGGAGCAAGGCACCTATCTCAGAATTTTTGGAGGGACTAAAGCTCCATATATTTTGCCAAGATATGCTATAGATTATGTGGTCCTTAAGGAGGCAGTAAGACAAATCTTCGTGGATGGAATTGGAGCAATGCTCAACAAACAGCATAAGGCTTCTTTCCCGCCTTTGCCCTTCTGCGTAGGAGCATACAAATTCTCAGGGGTTGCCTCAGCCGAGGAGTTTGTTCAGGAGCTGAAAGCCTTCCACTTCGGCGAGGTGATCTTCCATAGGAATGACAGGAAGGGAAAAGTTGTCGAGCATTGTAAGGAAATTTATGCTCATTTTGAGTACTCTCACTATCATGATGCCGAGGAGGAGGCATTCAGGGGCATCAGCAACATGGCTGAGCTACGAATCTATCGCCAAGGAACTGGGGCAAGCTCTCGCTCTTCCAAGGCCCAAAAGACCAGCCAGCAGAAAGACAAAGAAGAAGATGAGGCCCGAGCTTAGGAAAAGCTCAGATTAAAAGAGGAAGCAAGGTTACTACAAGAAGCTGAAGAAGCCAGATTGCAGCAGGAAGCTGAAGTGGCGAAAATGCAGCAAGAAGTCGAAAGTGAGAGACTGTAGAAAGAGGCTGAAGAAGCCCAGCAGCGGAAAGAGGCTGAAGATGAAAGGAAGCAGAAAGAAAATGAAGATCAGCCACAAGTTGAAGGAGAAGAGAGAAGACAGCAGGCTGAGGTAGAGCGGAAAGCAGAAGAAGAGCCTAAAGCAGGTGAAGATGCCCAAGCAGGTGGATCCGGTGCCCAAGATATGGAAATAGATGTACCTCAAGCAGGTGGCTCCGGCACTCAAAATGTGGAGGCGGACGCAGCACAAGCAGGTGGCTCTGGTACCCAAGGTGAGGGAACAGATCCAGCTCAAGTAGCCCAGACCCCACCAGCAGAAGTAGAAATAGACATTATGGATCTCCCAATTGTCCCGTACACTCCATCAGGAGAACATACCGTGTCCAGATGGGATGAGTTTGTCTATGATAAGAAGAGGAAGGCAATGGTCCTTAAATCGGAAGAGAGGATCAAAAGACTCTTCCAGGAGGATATCATTACCCACCGGGAGATCACTGTAATGCGGAATACAGATAAGGATCCCTTAGCTATGGCCTCCACCGCTGTAGATACAGCAAAAGCATCATTGGACAATGTAGGTGATATAGTTAGAGAAAATGAATCGACAAAGAAGAGAGCTCGTATGCTCCAACATACTATGGCTAATGAGCAATCCTACAGGGATCTCGTGGTGAACAGGTATAATCGCCTGTCTACTAAGCATAAAGAGCTATTAGACAAGTATAACCAACTAGAAGAAGAAAAGGAACAGCTATCAGTCCTGATGATGATTGTGGAAGCAGAAAAGAACGATGCAGGAGCCAGAGTGTCCCAGCTAGAAGCAGACAAGCTGGCATTAGCTGAGCAATTAGAGCAAGCTGAGAGCAGAACGATGGACATGTCTCCCTTCCATGAGCTGTCCTGCAGCATCCTGAAGCAAATATATGACACTCAGGAGCTAATCACTGATGAAGTTTGCAAGCTCAAGGCCATGGTGGTCAGATTAAAAGAATTTAATGCAGAGGCCCATAGGCTTAAAGCTAAGCATACTCGGGTTAAGGAAAATATCCTGAGCCAGATAGAATGGAGAGAAGGAAAGGTGGATTTCCCCACCCATCTCCCATTCAAATCTGTAGAAGGTTTTAATGAAGATATATCCCTTTTGGAATTCTACAGAAATTGTGGCAGTAAGCTAATGGCCAGCGTGCAAGGGAGAATGGATAGGATTAACGGTCTGTATCAAAAAATCCAGGGAGTGAATGACAAGTGCAAATTGAGCTTCCCACAGTCCCTTGATGACTTCGTGGGAAAAGAACAACATTTGTCTGAGATAAAGGAAGAGTTGGGCATCCAAACTGAATATGTGAAGAAAATTGATGTCCTAGCTATTGATGACCTCCAACATTATATTGGAATGTCGTCAATCCACAGCCATTTGCTTAAGGAAGTGCATCAAGCTGCAGTGACGGAAATTCAAGGCATTGGAGCAGAGCTTAGAAAAAATGTGACTTCACAGAAAATCTTGCTCGTTGCTTCTGCAAATGTAGTCATAAGGGACACTGGTATATGGTATAGCTACATTGCAGAAGAGGAGAAGAAAGCAGAAGCAACAGCTGTGACAGCAAACCCGGACTCTTCTCTCCCAGCAGCACCAGCTATGGCAGCTAGCTCGATTCCCTCTCTCCCAGCAGTAACAGAAATTCCAGCTGGTTTGATTCCTTCTTCCCAAGCAGCAGCAGCAGCTACAGTGGGTTCGAGTGCCTCTCTTCAAGCAGCATCAACAACATCAGCCAGTTTGAGCGACTCTCCTCCAGCTAAAGCACATGTACAGGAGTGAAAGCGCTGATGTTATAGTATTATTTCTGATGTTTTGTATTTTGGTCCTGCATATGTATGAGACGTGGAGCTATGGGACAGCTGTCCCTATTTTATTTTAAAGTAATTTCTGTAAAGAAAAAAGGAGTCACATTTTTGTCTGTTATAAAAGGAAATTTCTGTAGATGACAAGTGTAAAAGCCCAGGTGGCAGCCCAAAGGGCAATTTTGTAACTATAAATAGAAGTTAGGAAGGAATGAATAGGACTTTTGGCAGGGAATTATTTTCAGACCTATACGAGCTATCTTGTATATGTTCTAAGAAAATAAAATATTCTAATGAAAGCCTGGAGAGGACGTTTTGCATGGGAATGAAGAATGGATGTATATTGGATTATTCTGGTGACTTCCATACTTTAATGTGAGATCTTTCTTGCTGTCTGAATTATTTCTTTGTAACTAGTGATTTTACTCCTTTCTGTGCAAACGAATTCTCTGTTTCATGAGTAATGAATGTGTTTCATATTAAATTAGAAGCTATCTTCTGATATCTCTCATCTTTGCTGTAGCTTTACCTGTAAAATTTAATGGCTATCTGTTCTTTCTTTAAGATATCTCCTACAGCTCATTGCTCATGCTTTTAATTCGCTCCTTGCAGGGATAGTTAGATTTATTTCAGTCTTAAACTTAGATCTGTTTTTCCAGTCTTGCATTTAGATTAAACTTAGACTAGGCACTTGCATATCATTATAAAACATAAAATTCAAAAGAAATGTGGATCGGGCCATAACCGGTATAATTGGAATAAAACTCCAAACCCACGGTTGTCGGAACCGCTAACTGGACGGATTCCCTATACCAAACGGTAGATAATCTAATTGGGATAATCTATCAGGGACAATCCCTTTCTGATTGATGCTACGATATCCGAGGCATCAACACACTGTTGTCTTGATCATAATTATATTTTCTTCGATAAGTTTTATCATCAGATTCGGAAGAAGAAGAGTTACTTTCACTTTTATAGTATTTCATTTTCTTATCTCTATGTTTATAGGACATTGTTCCAGACTCAGATTTTACTTCTGTTCTCTTATATTTTTCATCATGATGATATTTTTCCATTAAAATTTGGTTCAGTTCTTCCTGTGCTCTTAAAATCCTTTTGTTTTCTTCTTTAACATTTCTTATCTTAGTTTTTAAATCTTTAATCGTAAGTAATAATTCAGATGATTGATCATTCAATTCTACATAGATTTCTTCATTAATATTCTCGTGTTCATTATTATTACATTCATTATGATGAGATCCGTCCTCTGCGGATTCTTCCGGTATGTCCATACCTGCAAATTAAATGTCAAGTTGTTTTGTACATAAACGAATTTAAACAAAAGTTAGTAACTAATTTTTTCGGTTTTCATTTTTAGTTTTGCGTGCATGAGCCTATTTTAGGCCTAGAGTTTGAACTCGCGCTCTGATAGCACATGTAACAACCCAAAAATTCGTAAATTTAAAAAAAAATCTAGACATTAAAGTTAGCATTAAATGCTGTGTGGAAGTAATAAATGTCTAATAATAAATGAACTAGATAATAATTTAATTACATGTATTTATCTTTAAGTATTTTTAATTGTCTTATCGACAATTGAAATGCATTAACATTCCTATAACAGTTGTAACTGTCGCATCTACTAAAATTGTCGTCACTTGTCGATCTATGCATCCTATACCGGATGGTACATAGTATTGTGATACTATAACTATAACTTATTACATTAATGTTCATTGATATGGTGTGTGATAAATATGTTATAGTTCTATATGCAGTTGCGATCATAATACTATTTGGTTATACTTTGTGTTAAAGTCTGATAGTTGATATTTATGATATTATTTACTTAATGGTAAGTTGACATGTAAAACATACTTCTTGTTGGCAGTTGGATTCTGCGTAATGATTCGGTGACTTACTTAGCTTTAAGCTAAAGCATTGTTCTCTCTAACTGTCCAGGTTACAGGTCGTACATCTTTGGTTTGATGAGGTGTTGCAATGTTTGCTATTAACCTTATGTGAGAGTAAAGCATACTCTAACTTTATTAAAGTAGTGATTTAAGTGAGTTCAACACCAAAGTTATAATTACATCACAGGATCAGTAATTGACATGTAAAGTTCAAAAGAATGCTTTATGGTCCAAGGCGACCAAATCGATTCCTTGATGATCTAGTTTAGTGAGCTCATCCTAGTTGTGAGAGTCTACCACCTTAGCCAAAAGACAATGGATACGCTCCTAACTAAAGTTTGACATACTAAGATCCAAAGCGAAGGTGACTTGGTGTTTAATTTTTGGAGAAAATGAAATATCATGGCTAAACTATGTAATAGTGGGTCGTATGTTTTCCATTGGCACTATATTTAAAATGTGTGATGGAAAAACTATATAAAAGTGGGTCATATGTTTTCCATTCACGCTACAATAAAATGTGAATGGATAAACTATGTTTTGAACTATAGTGAAATGGTTTTCTCGTATACCAACGTTGGATGGTAGCTAGTACATTAAATGAGGCCATGTGATGGTCGTAAATGCACCTTGGTGCTATCAAAACCCTACTACGAGTTTGTTGGGGTTTTGGTCTTTGGTTTTGTTGTCATTTTGCGTTATGGAGGAGGTTACTGGGCCTTCTCGTCCTCCATGATTGTTGGTAGTTCAATGCTCCACTCGTTGCATTAGTTCGAAGTTGGAGAATGTAGGTTCGTGGAGAGTTATGGCTTCAGCAACATGTACAGGGTCTCCACTTTTCGGTTCATTCCTCGAATCTGAGACTAAATACTAGTAAGCTGTGATTTATAGTCCTTAAACCCTTATCTTTCAGTTTTTCTATGTTGAGCTTCTCGTTTCGTTTTTAACTTGGTTCTTGTTCTCGTGACAGGGATATACCATAACAACCTCGGTGGATTTGCAAATATGAAGGAACAACTTGCAAAGGGTGTAACTCCACTGGTAAGCCTTGGTTAGACTTGGTTCCTCTGTCAACAAGGGTGAAATGTTTTGATTTCTCTTCGTAAGTGCAAACTCCACTGGTCGAATGGTTTTTCGACTTCGTTTCTGCAAACGTTGTTTATATGGGTGAAGACCCGAGTTGTTTTCTCTCTTGTAGTGTTGATAGGAAGGTCTGTACAGGATAGTTGTTAGTACTACCAACAGTTAGACTGCGATGTAATCATACAATTTATAATACAGATGTTTGTGTTTTATAGAATGAAATACAGCCTCAGTGTATAAATGTTTTTAATGGTTGTTTGGATGGAAGGGATAAAACCTAAATGTATAATGGAACCTTCGGGATTTGAACCCATGTGTATTTAAATGTTAACTTTTAAATCTTGACTATCGTTTGTGTTTAAAGGATAGTGCCTCGGCGAGACGAGACTCGATCCCGTGACCAGTACAATGTTGTTATGGGTCTTACAAATTTATTTAAGGTTTTATAACTGTGCGTTTAGTTTTCAATTCAAATGTTGTAATGTTTTAAGCCGTAAGGCTCCCAGCATGGGTGATCTCGTAATGAGTCTCGAACCCTTAATTCCTTAACATGGTGGTTGATTTGTGCATACATCTTATGCTTCGTCGATTTATTTGGTATTTGTAATTTGGTTTTCAGTTCTTAAAAAGAAAAGTAACCTGGTTACTCTCTAGGGTCTAAGGTTTGGGTCCGACATTACATTCATTTTTTTTTGTAAAGGTTTACGAGAAGCTTTACGCTCTGTGTAGGGTGAGCTCTTCCGACCAGAGACTCGACTCTCGTCTCTCAGTTGAATTTTGTACAATGTTCTTAATGTTTTAGGGTTAAACCCTTGGATGAGCCTGTATAGGTCTCGATCTGGAAGTTGTTATATTTTAAGCTAGGTCTGTGTTAAAAATATTTTGGGGCTAAGCTCCTACTGTGTGCTTATAAATAAATACAGTAATGTTTTGCAATGGTACAATACTTGTATGTATGGTTTTGATCAATGCTATAATGTATATGACGTGTTAAACGAATGTTTGTATTACTGGGAATTCCAAACATTGTTTTATAATACTATTGTATAATTGTTTCATAGATATTATACTTATGTTTATTCGAAAAGGGTTTGTAACTTGTAATTTCTAGGTAAGAGAACACTGTAATATTTTTATGGAAATATAATGAATGATGAGTCTATAGTTTAGGGTTTTGGATTGATATTACAAGTATGTTTGACAAACTGTGTAAGAGCTAGTAAGCTACTTAAGATATATATATTTTAATGATTAGCTTTCAGATTGTAAAAGATGTATAAGTAGAACTTTCAAATTATTTTTCTGAGATGAAACCCTATATGTTTTCTTCTATTTGACTTCACAGAAACTAGCAGAAATACATCTGATATTGATAACAGAACCTAAAACTACTATGGTATAAAGTATAATTTTACTATGCTGTAAAAGTAGGTATTCGTGAAAATATTTTCATTCAATTTGAAATGTAAAACTACTGCTACTAATCAATCTCATCTTAAAGGTTAAATATACACTTCCTGTATTAGAGTACATCATCTTACAACGAAAGGAAAAATACAAGAAGATATTTTGTTCAATCACTTTCATTATCTCAATCATTCAATAAGTCTGTAGAAACTAATTTATCCAAATCAGAATATCATTCAATAGTTCAGCTAATCTAATAACCAGAAAATAAAATCTTTAAACAATCTAAACAGTATATCTTAGCTAGTGCATAGACATACCCTTATCCTAATCTGCCTGCTCTATATATATATAAATCATGCATAGACAACATTCAAACATTTTTAGAAATAGTTAAATAGTTATAGAAATGAAAAGAAATAACAAGTGGAACCTGATAATTTTGCTAGGGTGGACAAAGGCGCAAAGAGGCTTGTTCCTCCCAACCTTCTTCAGAAGAAGCAGCCAAATCACTTGCTCCCTTTGGAACCCCAAGCCTGTTTACTGAACCACTAGGTAGAAGACTCTGTGTAGAAGCAAGGCACTCAGGTTGTACTTCAGCAATCAATGGAGACTTGCATACACCTCAAACCTCTGCACTCAGCAGAAATAAGACAAACTTACACTCCAACTCAAAACATAGCTTCCCCTCATCGAATCTCTTGTGTGCATACAACAAAACCACAAGGTAAATTTTCTCATCAGAAAAAGTGTGAGCCACTACTCAAATTTGATGGCTTATAAAAGATGCCTAGGTCTTGTAGTGGTCAGTTTTAGTAAATGAGCATCAAGCTCCAGTTCCACCTTCCAGGGAACTTGACCATAATTCAAGGGAGTTGTCCCATAACAACAGCTAGTTACTGAGTTCATGACGCTGCCACTTGTCCATTGCCTTCTACCCCAGATTCCATTCCACCTAGTGGGTCAATAAACACTCTTTCAACAGTCTCTTTGGGTGAGTGTCTCCTATTTTAGTTTATTAAATAATAATATTATGCAATTACAGTCATCCTTGATGACTTGGTCAAATATAAAACTTTACAATAAAAGTTAAGACAATGTTTTTCCTCAACATAAAATGTCTCAAGTATTGGGTATGTTACAAACATAAATTTGTAAAAGCCTTAGGTTGTAATACAACCTACTATATAAATTTACACAAGGAAAGGTCCATAAATTCGATACTTAGTGAATCTATGTGTTGGCAGGTGGCAGGTTTGAACCTTTATGGTAATTAAATGAGACCATGGTGGAATGCACAGTGGCAAACCACCGTGGCATCGTTTCACGTGAATGCTTTGGGTTTTGGGATAAACCCTCACCGTGCCATGAAAGACTATGAAGCCTTATAACTCATTTCATTTTTTTCTTTGGCAAGGCTGGTGGTGGAGGCCGATAGCCTCCCGAGATGTTAGGGTTTGGAGAACTGGTACTCGCACGACAGGGTTTCAATGGAGGTTCTCAGGATGAGCTTGCGATCACCTTAAGAAGGTAACTATCCTACCAACTTTTACAGTGTTAGTCCCTTTGTTATTTAATCTTACCTACGTCAAATACTAACCATGAGACTTGTTGCTTGGTTTTGCAAATGAGTGGCAGGCTCGCTTCTTACCGAAGCTTGCCTCTGTGAGATGTGGAAACTTATTGGTTATGGAAAAGATATGCATAAACCCTTGTAAGCCTTGGTGGTTCTCTTTGGGAAACCTAATTCGTAACTCTTTGTTGTGAAAATGGTGGTGAAAAAGGCATTGATGCCTGTCTGTGTGCCCTCGACAAGATGCAGTTTCAATCTTGTATTTGATATTACTGTTTGTTTAGGCAATTCGTAAGCCATTTGGAAAACTCAGCAAGAATCCACAGGGTATCAAACCCTCGAGCTTCGACTCTTGTAATTTCTGTTTGGAAAGATACACGATAATGAAATTTGAGTTTTCAATTTTGTTAAAAACTTGTATATGTAAGAATCCTGAATATTCAGGTTTGAACCCTTTAACTATTACGAGTGTAAGTTTTTTTGGGGGGGTCCTTGGGCTTAAAGCCAGCCTCACAAATTCCCTGTGCTTTCGAAATAAATTATACTTCGGTTATATTTTGAAATGGAACAAGTGTTGGAAAAATGAATGGTTACTCGTGAGATTGTAAGCTTTAAAATTCGATTATAAGCATTAGAAGAGTTTTTCGGCATTACCCAGTTCTTCTGTATCTATGCTTTTTATTTTAATTACTGCGTTATTAATTGTTTACAGTGTGTATTAGTAAGACTAGGCACAATACCCCGGGATTATGTATTTGGCATCTTTAAAGTACTCTTCTACTTGCAGACTCATAATAGGGTGTTTTGTTTTTGTTTTCAGTTGATTTAAATTCTTACAGGGTTCCGAAATATGAGTTCGATTTTTAAATTATTTTATACCTAGTATATGTTTGGGCGAGTTCTTCTATGAGGCTCGAACCCTTAACCAAGTAAATTTGTTTTGAAACTGTAATATACAAGGCTATAATGCCTTAAATGAAACCTCATCGACCTCAATTTAAGTAGTGTTGTATTACAAAGGAACCTTGATATATATATTTATAATGTTTAAATAATACTGTGCAAATCGAGCACTTCGTTGAAGTTGTGAAATGCTATAGGGTTAAACCCTAGCTAAAATTCTTAGACTGTATAATGTGGTTTATAAAGAGACATAATAATTCTATATAGTAATGTGATTTCAGTATTTAATTCAAATGTTATTTGTTTTTAAATCAGCAATGGAAAGACTATGTTATCGGTATATTATAATTATACAGTATCGTTTACTTAGAATGTTTGATAAGGAAAATAATACCTTTATATTTGTATTTGGTCGTACACGATATAATACCTGTAGGTTAAAGATAATTTTTAAATGAGGTTTTATTTAAATAAACGATAGAATTTTTGTTTATTAATCTTGTTTAAGATTCTATAATCAGTACCCAGAGCTATTCCATCGATGGTTTATAATATAGATATGATAAACGGATTTATAAATACAGACCTAGTTTGTTTATATGGTAATTATCTGGTTTGTGCAAAGTTTAATAATTATATAATAATTATGTTCTATGAATGTGTATTTGGTTTATTGATTATAAACAATGAAAATGCAACAATACGTGATAGCATATATCTACTAGCCATAAATCTGTAATTAATATTCATATTATCTTTTGTGTTTGATTGTGAAAGCAACTTCTAGGGTTTCCAATAAAGGTTCAGTCTTATAAATAAGTAGTATTTTATTGTATTTAAAATAGATTAGATTCACTGATACAGATCTTTATAAAACAGCTTGTATCTAATATATTCAAATCATTCTGATCTATTTATAATTTAACTTCTGTGTACTAGAGTACGACACTTAACTGTGTGTGGAAAAATACAAAGAAGTATTTCACTCAATCATACTACATGTCTAATCTATTATTTCATTCATAGTACAGAATGAGATTAGATAATTATCCTCTATACTAACTAAACAAATCTGGAGTTCATGATACATTTAAACATTTTTAGAAAAAGATATACAATATAAATAAAACAATGAGACAATAAGAACCTGATAACTGAAGAGGGAAACAAACATCCAAAGGAACCCATTCCACCCAACCTTCTCCTGAAGACAGCCAAATCACTTGCCTTAGGACCCCCAAGCCTGTTCACTGAACCACCAAGATGAAGATGCTATGTGGAGAATGGAATAAATTCCTCTGCAACTCAGCAGTAATACTAATTTTACTCAACAGTATCACCTCAAGCTTTAGCAGTATTGAAATCTGCATTAAGCAGTACTAGTTCAGAAATGCAGACTTAGTTCTATCATTCCCTTCCTGGCCTTCCCCTCATTGAATCTCTTATGCACTCTTGTTTTTATCTTTCATAAAATAGTCACAAGGAAATCTTGATGAGCCTCCTGCTCAATTCGATGGGTGATATAGCATGCCTAGGTCTTTGGTCAGTTTCTTAGTTATTGAGCCACCTGCTCAGTTTCACTTTCTTGGGAAACATGACCATAAAAATAGGGAAGTTGCCCCCTGCAACAACTAGAAGTGAATGATGATGCTGCCAAGTATCAGTTTTCTCTCCACCCCAGTCCATTCCTCCTAGTGGGTCAGTGAACACTCTTTTCAACAGTCTCCTTTGGATATTTGTCTCCTCTTTATTTATTAATAATAAAAATATTAGAATAATTAATTACAGTCATCCTTGACCCCACTTGGTCAATAATCATAAAAAACTTTACAATAACATATAACATAATGTTTTCCTCATAACATAAAATGTTCATATTTTGAGTATGTGACCATCAATGAATATTGTGTTCTTCCTTTAGGTGTATCCAAAACCACATGGTTGTCATTATCAAGATTGAATGTTATTTGAAAGTTATCCTTCATTGAATCTAAGATGGGAAATTGTGAGTAAATCTCACACTACTTGTGTAGAATAAACTTGCACAGCCCACGAAAGTACATCTATGGTCATCGTTATAATAATTGCACTAATTTTGTAAGAATCTACATTTAAAAAGTGTTTTTCATAAGTTTTATTTATCACTTTATCAAAACATTTCTTGCAATCCTTGTCTATTCTCAAATCAACCTTACAACAAGTTTTGATGTTTCAATCACGTTACACCTCATTATTTTATTTAATCCATAAGTTTCAATGTTATATTAAAAAATTGTCATTGTAATAGTTTAAATATTTTATGTTGCCATAAAAGTATTAAAGTACTCTTTTATTTATGAATTTAAAAACACAATTTAAACACTTCTAAATTTAAATTTTATTAAAAACTTTTGCACAATTCCTACCAAAAACCACTTCTCTTAAGTTATATTAAAAATTAATAATAATAAAATATGAAAAAATAATTTAGAAATATAAAGTACTTGCTCGAATTTTATCCATTAATTTGAAAAAATTGAATGATGGAAATACAATTAAAATTAATTATTAAATAATGATGTGAAAAAATTGAATGATGGATATACCATTAAAGTTAATTATTAAATAATAATAATAAGGTTAATTATTAAATAATAATAATATAATTTTATGATAAAAATATGAATTAAAATGCAAATAGGAGATCCAATAATAAAGACAAAAATATGATAATAATTTATGTAAAAAGGAAAATTATTAAAAATAATAATAGGATATTTTTTTAATAAAGATAGAAGTAAAGAGTAAAATGTTAAATTAAAAAGATTTGCCTTAAAAATAATGAAATATAATAAATAATAAGTATATAAAGAAAATAAGTTTTCAGAGGGGAATTTAGGTAGGGTTGTTTGGAATTTAGATGGAAGGTTTATTTGGATTAAATGATAGTTATTGGTTAATAAGGCATTAATGATGTGGGATTTTTTTTTTAAGATATGGAGCCAAAATACTAACAATTTGTATCATAATGATTTTGAGAGTGGTATATTTTTTGAGATGGGTGATGGTGGAATTGGATATAAAACTATCTATCAGTATGAGTCTTTTTACCTTATCTCAAATCATCTTTACAACAAATTTTGATGTTTCAATGTTACACCACACTATTTGATTCAATTCACAAGTTTTAATGTTAAAATACACTAAACATTATTTGAAGTTATCATTAACCTAAATTTTAGTTTTTAAATATAAATTTAAAAATAAAATAAAATTATCACTATATAAATGTTAATTTTAATTTAATAAAATATATATCTATTAAACCCAATTCCATTAAATACATTTTCAATTTATTTCATATAAATTAAAAATAATTCTATATAGATTAAAAATAATTAATTCTGAAATGACAAAAACATATTCATGGATTTCTAATCATTTAAAAAAAATAGCAAAGCATTTGATTTCTTTCCCATGTAATCGGCCTTTGTTCATATTTAGTTGGAAAGTTTTAAAAAATCTTAGAATCATAGATATTAGCTATGGAAATTGCATAATTTAGGTGCCATGGGGTATTCAAGGGTGCTGAATTTATTTGTGGATTCAAAAACACAATTTAAACAAGTAAAAATTTGGATTTTACCAAAAAATATTATGATAATCCAACTAAAACCCATCATAAAGTAAGGTAAAAAACATAGAATAAATAGAGCACTCTAAAAAAAAAATTGAGAAATATAAAGTGCTTAAATAAATAGAGTGCTCTTGAAAAAATAATTGAGAATTGTGTTTATTTGATTTTCTTTAAATAAATAGAAAAAAATGAATAATTAAATAATATTAAATATAATTTTATAAATAATTATATGATTATAAAATATAAAAAAAAATACGAAAGCCAATAACAAAAACATAAATATGATAATAATTTAGGTAGAATGGAAATTATTAAAAATTATAATATAGTTAGTATAGAATTTTGGATAAAGATAAAAATAAAGAATAAAATATAAAAACAAATAGGAAAGTCAATAACAAAAGCATAAATATGAAAATAATTTAAGTAGAAAGGAAATTATTAAAAATTATAATATAGTTAGTATATAATTGTTTAAAAATTAATGAAATATAATAAGAGAATAAGTATATAAATAAAATTAAAGTTGTTAAAGAGGGTTGAGGTAGCTAGAAAGATTTGGTTTTAAAATAATGAAATATGATGAGAGAATAAGTATATAAATAAAATTAAAGTTTTTAGAAGGGAATTGAGGTAGGGTTATTTAATCTAAATTATAAAGATTTGGTTTAAAATAATGAAATATAATAAGAAAATAGGTTTATAAATAAAATTAAAATTTTAGAGAGGAATTAAGGTATGATTGTTTGGATTTTGGATGGAGGGTGGCACTCAAAGTTCTATTAATTTGGGCTAAATAATTGTTATTGGCTAGGAGGGCATTAATGATGTGGGATTTTTCTTTCTTTAAATATTAGGACCCAAAAATGCTATTTTTCTTTTGGATCCAAAAATGCTAACAACTCTGCAACAAGGGTTTTGAGAATGACATTTTTTAGATGAGTGATGGTGGAATTTGATGTATTACATGGTAATGAATGTGGAGACAAATACTATTGTGATGGCTACGAAAAGTATGAAAAGTGTTCAGGGAAGAATGACCATGTAGCCATATGACGAAGGTGTGACAAACAGAAATCAACATTTAGACTTCACAAAAACTTAAATTTTTTCCTAAATATCAATAACACTTAATATTAATTTCATTTTAATAAATAATAAATAAATGAAACTTTAATATTTTACAAGTTTCTAAGTAAATAAATTTCTACCACCAAAATATATAATAAACTTGTCTATTTATTTTTCAAAAAAACAATAAATAAAATTTTGATATTTTACAATTAATATTTAAGTAAATAAAACTCTACCTCAAAAATATATAATAAATTTGTGAATTTACAAGTTTAAATATTAAATAAATTTACCCTTTTACAAAATTCATCCTCTTTCATCAAAATTCTTAAGCCCTACTTAATTTAAATATCTTGATGCCAAACCCACCTAAACAAGTGCCCAATTAAAACTTTAAACCAAATCATCTTAGTAACTCAGTAAACTAATTATAGAGATCAGCCATCTCCACAAAACTAAGTAAGTGACTGGCTACACCTATGGGTATTAGCTATGCTAGTTATAGAGATGGGAAGGGAGAGGACGAACCGGAACTAAGAATAATAAAACTGTCTTATCTCCACAAAACTAAGTACCTGATTGGTATACCTATAAGCATTCACCCACAGCTTTACTTATAACTATGCTAGTTATAGAGATGGGAAGGGAGACGAGGAACCGGAACTAAAAACAATGGAACTGTCTTACGCATTGTGAGACCAAAGGTTTCTCCCATATCAAGCTTCTCCGGTGATTGGCCATCACAGAGAGAAAATTCAAACGAATGTAGTAAGGTGCCAAGCATGAGTTGAACCATGCGAATCCCCATGCTCATGCCCGCACAGATCCGTCTACCTGCACCGAACGGGATTAGCTGAAAATCGCTCCCCCTAACATCAACACTGCTGCCCACAAACCTGTCAGGGTCAAACTCCAATGGGCTCTCCCACACATCTGAGTCGCGCTGCATACCCCAAGCGTTCACCGTGAGTCGAGTGTTCTTGGGTATGTAGTACCCCTCTATCTCACACGCCTCTGCTGCCATTCGAGGGACGAGGAGGGGAGCTGGGGGGTGCAGCCTTAAAGTTTCTTTCACCACTGCGTGTAAGTACGGGAGGTTTTGAAGGTCTAACTCATTAAGCCTTCTATGCTCCCGTTTCACCACAGAGTCTAGTTCTTCCTGGCATTTCCTCATTATTTTCGGGTGACGTATCAACTCTGCCATTGCCCATTCCACTGTGATCGAAGATGTGTCCGTTCCTGCTGTGAACAAACCCTAAACAACAGAAAGCATGTAAGCATGTAAAAGATAAAGAAAAAAAACATTTCAATTCAGATTAACATAAAATCCTTCCCCTATCATTGGATTGGAAGAACGTAAACTTCGTAAAAATTTGTAACAAATCTTCAAGGTAATAATTTGAAAAAAAATTATTAGATAAACATAAACAGCTTGGGAAAAACTGAATTGAAAATTAATAAATAGAAAAAAAAATTATTAGAGAACAAACATTTCAATTCAGATTAACATAAAATCCTTCCCCTATCATTGGATTGGAAGAACGTAAACTTCGTGAAAATTTGTAACAAATTTTCAAGGTAATAAATAGAAAAAAAATTATTAGATAAACATAAACAGCTTGGGAAAAACTGAGTTGAAAATTAATAAATAGAAAAAAAATTATTAGATAACATTCAACAGCTTAGGAAGAACTAAACTTGAGTTGAAAATTTCTAACAAAGCTTAGTTAATATGTGAAGTTTGAACAAAGCAAAATCTGAAGCACATATGTGAACAAAGCAAAATCTGAAGCATATTGCATGGATATCAGCTCCAGTGAAATATAGTTATTATGTTCTAACAGGTTTTTGGGATTATCAAATATAGGAGCATAACACAGTGGATTCAGTCTTTGATTTAGATATTGTGGGTTTTTGAGATTATCAGAGATAGAAGCATAATACAATGGATTTAGTTTTTGATTTAACAGGTTTTTGGGTCTTTGATTTAGATATTGTGGGTTTTGGGGAGTATCAAAGATATGAGCATAATACAATGGATTTAGTTTTTGATTTAGCAGGTTTTTGGGATTATATTTGGGATTATCAAATATAGGAGCACAATGGATTCAGTCTTTGATTTAGATATTCAGGGTTTTTGGGATTATCAAAGATAGGAGCATAATACAATGGATTTAGTTTTTTATTTAGATATTGTGGATTTTTATGTTTGTAAAGAGGCAAAGTTTATGAAAATGGCTAATAATTTTATAATTAGATTTTTTATAATTAAAGATTTTATAAATCATCAAAAGAGAATGAATTTTAATTTTAATTGAATATAGAATAATTTTGTCATTTGTTAAGTTACTTTAACTGAAATTGAAATAAAAACATTTAAGTGAAATTGAAATAAGCTAACATAAAATGAAAATCATGAAAAACAGAAAATAACATAACCGATCGAGGACTCAAATCACCTTATTACACTGATAAGTGTTTTTATTTTAGAATTTGGGGGTGGACTAGCACCTATGTTTTTCCTAGAATGCACAAGGATGTAACAAGTCACCTTATTACACTGATAAGTGTTTTTATTTTAGAATTTGGGGGTGGACTAGCACCTATGTTTTTCCTAGAATGCACAAGGATGTAACAAGTGTAATGCACAGATTGATTCTATGGCACCTTGTTACACTGATAGGTGTTTTTATATTAGAATTTGGGGTGGACTAGCACCTATGTTTTTCCTAGAATGAACAAGGATGTGACAAGTGTAAGTGTAATGTACAGATTGATGCTATGGCAGTCATTCCAAATTCAAAATAAACAATTATAAAAAAATAATTGATAGCTAATGCATGGATAACTCTTAGTTGATGCATGGATAAGGGTCAGTTCATGGCAGAGTTTAACTAGAAAAATGAGAGTTTAACTAGAAAAAGGAGAGAAGTAACATATAACTTATTCATGATATAACTTATTCATGGCACTTAACTTGTGGCCTATCATTGTTCACCAGCCACAAAGTTAAATGGCTGTGCTAATATAAGACTGAATGCAATAATACATTCTTGGATTGTTGAAATTGCCATTTGCATTTGCAGACTCTAAATAATCATTGCAATGATCTAAAGTTAAATGGCTGTGCTAGTATAAAACTGCTAGTATAAGACTGAATGCAATAATACATTCTTGGATTGTTGAAATTGTCATTTGCATTTGCAAACTCTAAATAATCATTGCAATAATGTATCTAATCATTGCAATAATTTAAGATACAGAATTAATTTAAGATTACATTGCAATAATCTAAGATACAGAATTAATTTAAGATTACAGATTCTGAATACTTAGATATTTTTAATTTAAGATTACATTGCAATAATCTAAGATACAGAATTAATTTAAGATTACAGATTCTGAGTACTGAGATATTTTCTGACAGAGTTTGGCTCAGATCATGAATGTATTGCCATTTGCATTTGCATTTGCAGACTCTAAATAGTCATTGCAATAATCTAAAGTCATTGCAATCATCTGAGATACGGAATTAATTTAAGATTACAGATTCTGAGTAGTGAGATATTTTCTGACAGAGTTTGGCTCAGATTATTGACTAAAATATCAGATGGGAATGTGGGCCGTGGGGCTCAGTTTTATGACTGAAGATGTTATGATAGTCAAAATTGAATTGAGAGATCATTTTAATTTAATAAGTTTATCTACTTATTCAGTTACTTGAAGTGAAATCGAAACAAGAAGATAACCTAAACTTTTAAGTGAAAAAAGTCTAAGAGAAGATAACATAAACTTTTAAGTGAAAAAAGTCTAAGAGAAGATAATAGAAAAGATTTACTTGAAGTGAAATCGAAACAAGAAGATAACATAAACTTTTAATTGAAAAAAGTCTAAGAGAAGATAACATAAACTTTTAAGTGAAAAGAGTCTAAGAGAAGATAATAGAAAAGATATTTTATATGAGGACTTAAATAACCTTGTATTATTCTGAATGCAAGAATGCATTGCATTTACAGTGTTTAAGCCATCATAATATTGCAATTTCTGAATATCGAAATTACAAATTTGTTGAGATTGAAATTTGCAGACACAATTTGGTTAAGATTAACGACTAAAATACCATGGAAATGTGGGGCTATATGATATCCAATTATCCTAAGCCCAATAGAAACTGGAAACTGGGAATAATGAAAATAGTAGAAACAAGAAGATAAGAGAAACTCTTAAAATAAACTGGAAACTGGGAATAATGAAAATAGTAGAAACAAGAAGATAAGAGAAACTCTTAAAATAAACTGGAAACTGGGAATAATGAAAATAGTAGAAACGAGAAGATAAGAGTTCTAAACACTGAAAAATCGAGAATGAACAGCTAAAATCTTGAGCAGAGATGCCTTTAAAAGACATCGAAATCGGAGAAATCAGAACAATTCTCAGCAGAAATGCCTCAGAAAACCTTGAAATCAGAAAGATTGGAACAGAGGGTAGAGTTGGGTTTTTTCATTGAATTGAATTCAATCAATCGAACACGACTCACCAGCAAAAGTCCCTTGATTCCATCATCCGTGAGCTTCCCTCCTTCGCCATTAGCATCATTTCTAGGAGGCCAAATTTTACTCAGAAAATCGCCCTTCCCTCCTCCATTACACGACGCAGTTTGGTGCTCATTTATGATGTTAGTTAAGAACTCATCGAACCTGTTGTGTAGCTTCTTCATCTTGGTCCGTACACCCTGCAGATCCATCCAAGCCAAAGACGCCACAAAGTCGCCAACAATAAACTTCCCGGCCAAATCCATTTGCTCCAGCACCATTTCTCTGAACTCGCACGCCTTCGACCCCTGGGAATCGAACAGGCGCTTGCTGCACAGAATCTGCCCTAGAACGTTGGCAGTGCAAATGTTGAGCAGCTCCCCGAGGTTCACGGTCTTCCCTTGTCGCTCATGTTCCAGAATCGACTTGACCAGCATCCCGACCTCTGCTTCACGCACAGGCTGCAGATCGTCCAGGGCCTTGCCGGCGAAGAGATGAATGTTACAGAGCTTGCGCATCAATCTCCAGCGGGGTCCGTGGGGAGAAAATTAGACGAGGCCGCTGGAGTCGTAGCCAATGTATTTGGCGGTTGAATTGCGTGGCCGACTGGAGAAGTTGAGGTCATTCATTTTGAGGCACGCCTCGGCTATCTTTGGCGACGAGACGACCACGGTGTCGGTTGTCCCGAGCTTCAAATACATAATCGGACCGTATTGCTTGGATAGTTGATACAGAGAGTGGTGGGGCATGTTGCCCAGAAGCGGAAGGCTGCCGATGATAGGCCATCCAGACGGACCGGGGAGTAACCGTTTTCTCAGACTGTGTTTTCACCCCGCAGATCAAACCTATCGCCAGGAGGATCAGACTGACGCTCAGGCTCAGGCTCAGCCTCTCCACTTCAATCTATTTTTGATGATGTGCTCCCGAGCCCCCATTTATAATTTGTATGACTGTCCTCGTCATTTATTAGACGCTGACACACTGTGTGTGTCGTGTCATGTTTGAGGTTAACATGTTTGAGGTGTCATGTTTGAGGTGTCATGTTTGAGTTCTCTTTTGATTCGCTGAAGTCTTTACTGAAGTTTAACAATTCAAATTCTCTCTTAATTAATTCTTTTATGTGCGATTCAAATTCTCTCATATCTTATCACATCTTATCTTTATCTTTTGTCTTATCTACATGGTTATTATGTGTTAACTTTAGTTATCCATCATATCAAATTATACTCAAAAGATTTATCAGATGCTGTGATCATATTATATTACTCTCGGACCAAATGATCATATGCTAAACCAATTCACTCTAGAGGTGGCAAGTCTCTAAAGGAGACTTAATAGCAATCGATACCATGGTTAGTAATATATCACACAACATTAATGCTTCAACATGCAAAGCATCTACCTCTATAACTAGAGGTCCACCCCATGGGTACCTACTATAACTGGACGTCCACATGAGAATTTGACTTGACACACAAGTCCTCAACCTTGTTCAACAAGACTTTACAACATCATCACTTTGATACATCAAAACATTCACCTCAAAACATGAGGAATAACCTTTTACAACTGAAGGCTTAGTCATTCTTGAGTCCAACTCAAGATTCCACTCTAATTTCTTGAGTCCAACTCAGGATCCCTATCTCAACACATGAGGCCCAATCTTGGCTGCACAAGATTGGCTTGGAGAATGACTCGTGATGTTGTACATTTAACAATAACTCACATAGTTCATGGGGTAAATAGGTGCTTATACCAACTAGCATTGTAGTGTAGCGTCCAAGCTCGAGGCTGTGGGTCCCCATGACCGTAGGTGGACTGGGTCCATGATGTCAGGGACCTAATGGAGCCCGTGGGAATGGCAGGCTCTGTTGTCTCCATCAACTACGACAAACATCATACATGCTTTTTGCATGTTTTAATTGACAATTTCGAAAACACATGATGCATTCTTATCTATTAGATGGAGGACGAATCTGAGAATAATATCTGAGAAACCCACCTTCATAGTAAAAATGCCTTCAACATAATTAAGTAGAATAATAGAGAAAAAATATATCATTCAATAGTAATTCTTTTTGTTCTGATTAAAGTTTTTAAAGAAAATTACATGAACTTTTTCAAATCCAATAAAAAAGACTTCAAATTCCCTACTTTACATACCATCGATAGGATTGTGGCTCAACTATGATGTGTTTGTTATATCCACTTGAATTTAGTATAAATAAATTTTTAATCTTAGATAAAGAAAGCATTGATATCTCATGTCAATGGCTTATGATTGTAGAAAAATATACTCATGATTCTGCTAAAAAGCTTGAAGAGGAAAAACATAACGTATTAAAAATTGTTTATGGTTTTGGGGAGGAGCAAGTCTCTCCTTAACTTCTTATATATATCCAACTTTAACCCAAGAACCATGGTAATCCCCTTGGACCCTATTTGTGAGACGTTCAAATTTTCACGAGTTCTTCTTTAATAAAAGAAAATTAGTGAAGTAGAGATAGATTTGAGCAAGAATCTTCTTATTCATATATTTGAGCAATAAACTTTCAAATATAAGATTATCTTAGAAATTGAAAAAGACATTTATTCAATAAAAATACATTTAAAAGAAACATTTTGAAGAAGAATTGGAAATTATGAACTAATCAAATCTTTACAAAGCAAAAAAGTCTTACAAACTATACAAAAGTTAGGATGACTTTGACATGGTCCAAAGAAAAAGGAAAAAACATATTGACTAAAAGACTTACAAACTCTACAAAAGTTAGGATGACTTTCATATGCTCCAAAGAAAAGGAAAAAACATGACCTACAAACTCTACAAAAGTTAGGATGACTTTCATATGGTCCAAAGAAAAGGAAAAAACATGATTTATAGACTCTACAAAATTTAGAATGACTTTCGCATGGTCCAAAGAAAAGGAAAAAACATATTGACTTGGACGACTCTCAACAAAAAGCCTAGATGACATTCAATATAAGTTATTCCAAGAAAAAACATTTGAAATGAACAAAAGAACATACTCAAAAAGCCTAGATGACCATTCAATATAAGTTATTTCAAGAAAATACATTTGAAAGGAACAAAAGAACATACTCAAAGAGAATTCTAAATTATGAATTAATTAAATCTTAAAATAATCTTACAAAAGAAGAAACACATCTTAAAAGACCCAAATCAAAAATAATATTCATAAATTTTAAACATTAAAAATAATCAAATCTTAAAATAATCTTACTAAGGAAGAAAGACATATTGATTAGGAAGACTAAAAAATACCTTAATCGAACAAATCAAATCTATAGGAAGAAAGAAAGACTTACAGACTATACAAAAGTCAAGATGACTTTCACATAAAAGAAAAAACAAATTGACTTGGAAGACTCTCAACAAAAAACCTAGAATACCATTTAATATAAGTTATTTCAAAAGAAGATATTTGAAAAGAACAAAAGAACATATAAAAAGATATTTAAAATGAACAAAAGAACATAATTAAAAGAATTTATAATTATGAACCAATCACATTTTAAAATAATCTTTTAAAAAAAGAAATTGACTTGGAAGACTTTCAACAAAAAGCCTAGGCTACCATTCAATATAAGTTATTTCAAGAAAAAGACATTTGAAAATAACAAATAACATAATTAAGGAAATTTGGAAATGATGAACTAATCAAATTTTAAAATAATCTTACAAAGAAGAAAGACATTGATGATTAATAATTAAAAAAAATCTAAATCAAAATTAATATCCATAAATTAAAAAAAATAAAATAACAACTTGTAAAATATCTTTTATTAACTGAGGACCTACTCAGCCATAAATTTTAGAAATTGAAAATAACAACTTGTAAAATATCTTTTATTATTTTTAACGGAGAACCCATCCCACAGCACACAACAAATCATGTTAGCACACAACATATCGTGTTAACTTTACAGAGTAAACCCAAGCCATGCAGGTCTTAAAAGGTAACATATCATGTTAACTTTACAGAGTAAACCCAAGCCATGCAGGTCTTAAAAGGTGCAGTATAAGCTATTGCGCTAACCAAAATGCCCTCAACCTGCTGAAATCAGAGAGAAGAATTATTTTATAAATTGCAATTTGGAGTGCTCAAATCGCAATTTCAGCAATCTGGATAGCTTTAAAATCGGATATTTAATCTAAGAAAGAGAAATACGGATATTTAATCTAAGAAAGAGAAATATTAATGCTAAAATTACAAAATTGAAGAAATAACAATTTCTAGAAACAATTTTGACGGATTTTTATAAAAATATCCCTGAAAAAAAAAAAACTTTTTAATTGTCTTTTATCCTATTAAGTTTTAAAAGGCTACATCAATCCCTAAACCTATACACTAATCTCTCAACCTATACCTATAGCATGGCTATAAGTACCTATACGATATAGGTACCTATAGCCTGGTATACACTAATCTCTCAACCTATACCTGGCTATAGGTACCTATACCTATATCGTATCAGAAGAGTCTATCCATTCGACGTTTTCGCCCAAACGTCTGTCTCCTCCATCCCCTCCCGTTAACGGTGCCCCAACGTCTGCCTTCTCTGGTGGTCTCACTCCTCCCCACAACGGGACATGGTCCCACACGATATCTCGTGGATCCCGGGCTGCCAATCCTCGTCCCCCATCCGGATTCCCTCCTCCTCATGCCGACGTCCCGTTCATGCATTAATGCATGCTACCAACCCAGCTCTAATTTTTTTCGAACCAGCTCGTCCGCCCCCTCCCGCCGCTTGTGCTCTGTTCCCATCTCCATTTGCAGGACTGGTATGCAGAAGCCATTGATCTGCTCCACAACTGAGCAGTACCAGGGTCTTGGATAGAGAATGCAGAGTTGAAATGGAGCTACAGTATCTTCCACTGTCAATGAATCAAATTTGTTTCCACTCTCCATGAGAGAGCTGCAGCTTTGTATACATCTGTGCTAGAAGGTTTAATGCAGAACCCATAGTCCTTTCATTGATAGAGTTTTCCCCTCGCGTGTTTCTCCAGGGTAAGTCCTGTGTTTAATGGTGTTGTAGCTTCTTTCTTGTCGTGCCTTCTGTCAAATGTGGGTTGATGAATGGATTATTTGCTCACAGTTTTAAAGGATAAGCATATATAAACCCCTGTGCAATTGAGTACAGAACCATTGTAACAACATGACTAATAGAATGAAATACACAGGAGTTGGCAGAGCTCCGGGAATGTAGACGCTGAAAGCACCCAGCGAGGTGAACAATTGGCAGAGCACCCACCAGCGAATGATTAGCAGAGCACCCACCAGCGAGGTGAATCCCTAATACCCATTTGGATTTAACAAGGTTAGTCTCAAACACTCACAAAAGATGTTGTCAAAAAGTTATGTGATTCATTTGCACTAAGCTTTGCATGTCATAATCAAGAGAAACATATCGAAACGCCATTGAATAACAAAGGGAGAGGGTCAAATTCAAAAATACAAAATCAGAAGGCGCCGTCGGTCTTGAAACCCAGCATCGAGATCCAGATTCAACACCCATGAATTGGATCTGTATAGATTAGATAGTACAGGGTCAATTTCGAACATAAAATTTAAATAGAAATAGGGGTCATGGTGCGCAACGAAGGTCTCAGAAGTTTTGAAGTTCAATTGAAAACTTAGTTAGAAACCCAAACAGAATCCAGGGATCGTCATTCATATCGAATGGATCACACAGGGATTTTTATTTTTTGTAAGACTAACTGCGATCTGAAAAAAAGAACTTCCAATAGTCCGAGACAGAGTTCTTTTTTTTTTAGTTTAAACACATATAAAGTCAATTCGAGTTACCACTATGTTCTTTCCAGGATCTCAACACCTTCGCAGGGGTTTGACAGTATAAGTAATAAAAGCAGGGTTAAAATCTTCATAAGAGTTCAGATCTAAATCTTAATGCTTTTCACAAGAATTCGAAAATGCAAACATGATGTAAAAAAAAACAGAGATTATAAAAAAAAGAGATCAATACTCCATCATGGCTTGAATCTGAAACCGCATTTCCTATTAAAATAAAATGGAAAAATGAGATCTAAAAAGATCAATACTTCATCATGGCTTTGAATCTGAAACTGCATTTCCTATTCAAATAAAATGGAAAACCGAGATCTAAAAAAAAGATCAATACTTCATCACGGATTTGAATCCGAAATCGCATTTCCTATTCAATATAACAAAGGGAGAGGATTTCATTTTTCTCTGCAAATTGAATAACAATAATTGTGTTGAGAATAGGAAAATGCTTTTATAGCTATTGGATATATTTTTATTTAATTTCAAATTTTATATAAAGTTAAAATAATTAAAATTAATATAGATTTATTTTAAATTTTAATTTATAAATAAAATGAGAGATAAATTATTTTTCCATGGCTAAGAATGCTCTATCAGTCCTCTGTTGAAAACCCTGTCGATTTCCTCTGCTGCATAGAAATTAGCTGATATATATAAAAAGAATGCTTTAATTTTGTCAATGCACAATCACGCCATTAGCACAACATTCCTACTGTCAAATTTAATTCATGTTTTAGGCTATGCTTGATCAGGAGCATTGTTATTTTTTAAGAAATTCCTCAGAAAACTGCTCCTGAAGGCGTGATCCCTTTAATATTGAAATTCTATCTACTCCCTGTACAGAGTCAATAACACCCTAGAGCTCTTTCAAAGACCGGTTCACTTTATTTATCTTGTGTGATGGCCACCTTGCAATCCATGCTGCTCTCGAAAGTAGGGACCCAAGAAAGGCATGATAAGCAACTGTGACACTGCACCAGTCATTCACTTAACAGTCATTTCAATTTTATTATTTTATGTTGGCAGCCACCAATAGTTCTGTTTAAAATAGAGTTAAACATAACTATTGGTGGCTACCAACCTAAAATAATAAAATTGAATGACTGCTAAGTGAATATAGATTGGGTGTTTGGGAGATTAGGAACACAATATATTGGGTGGTTGGGAGATTAGGTTATGTTCCTAGGTGTCAATCCTCTTCCAATTGAAAAAAAAAACCGAAACATCATTTTTAAGTTCTTAAAACCGAAACATCATTTTCCCCTTCGTCTCCTTGAGCTCTATCAGATTCTTCTCCTCTTTTCCTCCATCAATGTTGATAAAATGAGCCCATCAGGTTTGTTACCTTCATTCGTGCAAGGGGTGCCCTAATGCAGGGTTGGGTACCTTTGGCGGGTGACAGTAAGCTATAGTAAGCATGATGGTCAATTTTCATCTGGGCTAATTTTCAGGACAAACTTGTGCATATTGCTCAAGGAGCAATTCTGGGCAAAGCTAGGATGAGTCTGGGCAACCCAACACAGTAGTAAAGCCTATTTCTTTCAGATATGGGCACATTGCAGCCCCAAAAGACAATGAACGGTGGTAGTGGGAGGCAATCTTTGACTCACATTGCATCTCGTTGGTGCATCATTGTTATAGAGATGCAATGTTAACAATGCTTAATAAGTGTAGTTGAATGATTAAAAAACAAATCACGGTGACTTTTGTCATTTGTATTAAAGGAAAATGATGTAGCTTTTCTTGTTAAACAAACCTTTAAAAGATAGATTTTCATATTTAACATTGTGCCCTCTCCAAAGATAGGATGAAGTAGATTCAAGACATTAATAGAGCTTAGAGAGATAGTTATTTAAGAGAGTGGAAACACTACATGCTAAGGAGTAGAAATATATTTTCCAACCTTAATTATGCCTCTTTTTATGTAGATCTTTTTTGTTGGTTAGTTTCGACAATGTCTAGTTTGATTTACAATTAGTTTGGGATTTTTTTAGAAGATAACTCATATGGCAATTCCAATTCATTTGTCCATTTTCTGTGGGAGATGTTGCTTTCTTTGTGTTTGTTCATATTTATCCAATGCTTTTGTTGGTTAACCTTAGGGAGGGGGTTTCTAGTTCCATGGTTTCAAGGGGTGGGGCTTGCTATACTATCATCAATATTTTGTCTCAACTGAGATCGTCGCCATTGACAACACATCTTTTTTACTTGGGGGATTTTTTCATCTTCTTAAGGGCTTGTTCTTGTCTTTTCCTTTGAGATTTTTTGGAGATATTATCTACACCTCCCCATCTAAACCTTCTTCTTTTCCTTTTGACCAAGTGAAAACCATCAGTGGGAGCACAAATGACCTCATTTTCTTGGATTTAGTCCCCTTAGCAAAGTCTCCCTGAGGTAAACATACCTCCATTTTTCTTAAGGCATGTCACCATAAATGCATAGTTTCTTGGTATATACAATAGCAAAATGTAGTGTTTTCATAGACTAAATCTTGAATCGACTGAGATTCTTCCCATTCTAGGCACACCCTATCCAGGCACCCGTTACTAAAATCTAATTCGACAATTGTGCTTGGGAAGGAGAATAAAAGATTTTCCTCTGTCTCCATCATAGAAAATGTGTTTCCAAAAGAGTCCTAATTTGAGCAAGGATACCATTAATTAGTCCTAGCATAGTATCTGGCCGAGGAAATAGATCTGTATCGGGTTTTCTAGTGTGTGCCATTATGGACGAGGCTTTAACTGAAAGCCGTTTATTATTTTACTTCCTTGCAGACCTTTTAAAGTTAGATGTGATGAGAGACCTGGGCATTGATCATGGAAGGAGATAGCAATTTAATATTTCCGTGTTAGTATCCAGAGGGGGAGCTGTAGGGAATGCCTTTTTAGTATCCCTAGGGAATGCCTTTTTTTCGCAATTGCAATACAAATAAAAAACATGAATGCCTGTTACTACCTTACCAATCTCAAATAGTTCCCTGCAGTATGCATGAAACAGTTCAATCTTGGTTAAAAAGACAAAAGCTATGTAGATATGTACCTGTCACCATGAGTTGTTGAGTGTATATAAGTGATTATGAGCTTGGATTGGTGTCTTTTGTGTTGATTTAAAATCCTTTGTTGCTCTTTGAAAGCAATTTTACTTATTACATCTGACCTTCGAAGTACGATACTCTTTAATTTGTTTTACTCCTGAAAGGAAGGAGATAACAAGAAAAACATTCTGGTAGTTAGTGTTTTTTTGTTAACTTCAAAGCTCTTTAAACCTTGAAGATTATTTTACTTATTACATTTTACTTTTAAAGAACTACCTTTGATCATATATCCTTGATCAATGTAGGTATTTAAACCCTTGGAGATGCACAATCTTAACATTGTTCATTGTTTTAGTGGAAAACAAGGGATTATGTGCCTCAATAGTTTAAATACCTCATTGGAATCAATGCTACATTGATCAAGAATATATGATTATAGGTAGTAGTGGATTGTGTCGTGGCCATGAAGCAGAGTTTCCACTTAGAGGAAGTTGGAACATATTATTACAAAAAATAAACGCACAAAGAAACCAAGAACACAAAGAGAGGATTGAATGAGAGAAAATGGTTCTTCTGTATTCTCAAATGAAGAGAACAATGTTCTCTTTATAATAATGAGATGACACTAACCCTAATTATAGAAACCCTAAAATGACTTATGTGTAGGTTTGTTTGTTGAATCTTCATATCTACAAGCAAGGTAGTTGGCCAAACTACTTCACATGCTCCTTCCACTGCTGCTTGATATTTTGCTTCAGCTGAAGAAAGGAAGACAACATGTTGCTTCTTGCTGGTCCATGTAACTGTTCAATTGCCAGGATTGAAAACATAGCCCAATGTGGATTTCTTGTCATCCACCAATCATGCTCAATTTGAATCTTTATAACCATAGAATCAAGGTTCTCTATGTTTGCCATACAGAATGCCAAAATCTAATGTTCTTTCACATATCGTAGCAATCTAGCGGTTATGAATTGAGAGATGTAGTTGACTACAAAACTCAAGTAAGGTCTAGTGGTCACAGGATAGATCAAGCTCCCCACTAGTTGCCTATAGACTAATTCATTAACTGCCTTAGAATTAGTCTTGGCTGAAAGTTTCAGCCTTTTCTCCGTAGGTGTAAATCTTGTTTTTCAATCTACCATTCTGAACTTGTCTAACAAACTTTTGGCATACTTTTTCTGTGAAACACAAATATGTTTATTTGTTTGCCAAACTTCTACACCTAAGTAGTAATGTGGGAGGCTTAAGTCAGTCATGTCAAAAGCTGAACATAAATTAGATTTTACTTGTGATATTGCCCTTGGATCGCCACATGTGATGATGATGTCATCTACATCTATTATGGAAATAATTACATCATCTCCATTGCTTTTGATGTAAAGATTGGGATTTAAAGGACTCCGTTGGAACCCTTATTCACCCAAATACTTGTGATCTTAGGTTCAGAACAATATTAATGATTTATATTGACACTTTAGTCTTCAACATTGTGTCATGAAGGCCAAAAGTATTGGATGACAAGGTGGAAGCAAATAGAGTCTAATCTTCATTGAATAATCAATGTTCCTTCTTCTCAATTATTTTTTATTTAACGGAGTAACTATCTTAATATTATTGTTGTCAATCAAGGTCAAATGATTATTACATGATAGAAACAAGCAAATAAATGTATATCTATATTTAGCAATGTTGACTTATTGCATTTTTATAGTTAGAACTTAGAAGGACGTAGTTGTACAGGAATGAATCGAAGACATTATACTAATTGACAATTCTAAGCTTCCATGGATCAGTTATAAGTGAGGATAACAGTCTTAGGTAAAACATAGCTTCCAAAAGCCATTCAAAATAACAGCTGTAAGCAGATTATTATTAGAAATCTAAGATATTATATAATTTGACAATATGCAAACTGTTGATTGTAATTGCAGATAGAAGTTCAATGACTGGGGAAAAACCATTGTTTGAGGGTGTAAACTGGAAACAATAGGAGAATAAGCAGATAAAATTTAAAGCAATAATTGATTGATTGATTTACAGTTAATGGAACATAATTTGAGAGTTGCTATTTGATTTGCTTGTCAATTCAACTAAACATCAATCTGAAGGCAATAAATCTATTATATGCCTTAAGAAAGACAGGTGGAATAACGTGAACACAGTGTTGATAGCTTATTAGGGGGTAGTTGTAGGCATGGTTTGGGGCTTGCCAGAATGGGGTTGGTGAGACAAATGCTACTATTGAAAAAAATGTGTGGGACTAGTATGAGAATAGAGTAAAATCAACTTATTATGTTTGGAGTGATTTCAAAGCAAAATTTGGTTTCAAATTCCAAGCACTGTGTCTAAGACCTGAGCACATGCCTTTATTGCAACTTAAGAAACAACACAGTATTTTCCAATATGGACTATACTGGACAATGATTATATAGAATATGAGTGGTAAAATACCAAATGAATATGGATTCTAGAAATCAATGGAATATGGGAAGGAGAATAAGGCACAACTTGCTTGACTGAGCTGGAGCTGATACCTCTTTTGAGAAACACAATTGGCAAGCTTTTAGACTGATATGTTTTTACCTTTTTGAGAAACACAATTGGAAAGCTTTTAGACTGATATTTTTTATTCACCTACTTAAAAAGTTTTATTTTTGACATTGCACACTTGTGTTAAATTAAGCCATTCACATGGGCTTTGTTCCATGGACACTTGTGTCCTTGAGCTCTTATTTGGTAATTTCCTTGAGTTATTTCCTTATTTCGGTTTATTACTCTTTGAAATAGTTTAACTTGAGCAAAGTTTTGGTATATATACTTTAAGCATTGTTTTGCATATGATCTTTGTTTGTAATTTGTGTCCAAGTATTTCCGCACATACAGAGAGAGGAAAGGGAATAATAAAAGTGTAAAAGGAAATTTTGAGATATGCCCTACATAAGAACTTTGATCGACCTAATATATAACGGGAAGCACGGTAAAAGCATCCTTCAAATATAAGTTTAGAAGGGAATTTCTTGATTCGGTGTTAAACTTAAGGGAGTTTCAAGAGATTTACTAGAGGCAAATTTTTCCTTAAACTTTACATCTAAGTTTAAAATTGTCTTTCTCAGCTCTGGAATAAAGACCTTGTAGACCTTTGAGTCTCACTGTGACCAATAAACTTTGCCTCACAGGAACTTTTCCCAACAGGAACTGTGCCTGACAGGAACTTTGCCCAACAAGAATTGTGCCTGACAGGAACTTTGCCAACAGGAACTATGCCTGTTAGGAACTTTTCCCAGTAGGAACTGTGTCCAGCAGAAATGTGTATGACAGGAACTATGCCTGTTAGGAACTTTTCCCAGCAGGAACTGTGCCTAACAGGAACTGTGCATGACAGGAACTGTGCCTGATAGGAACTTTTCCCAACAGGAACTGTGCCTGACAGGAACTTTGCCTGACAGGAACTGTGCTCACCAGGAACTGTGCCTGACAGGAACTTTACCCAACATGAACTGTGCCTGATAGGAACTTCACCTAACAGGAAATTTTCCCAACAGGAACTGTGCCTGACAAGAACTGTGCATGAAAGGAATGTGCCCAATAGGAACTGTGCATGACAGGAACTGTGCCCGACAGGAACTGTGCATGACAGTAACTGTTCCCGACAGGAACTGTGCATGACAGGAACTTTCCCAATAGCAACTGTGCCCGACAGGAACTGTGCATGACAGGAACTGTGCCTGACAGGATCTTTTCCCAATAGGAATTGTGCATGACAGGAACTGTGCTTGGTAGGAACTATGCATGACAGGAACTGTGCCCGGCAGGAACTGTGCATGACAGGAACTGTGCCCAACAGGAACTGTGCCCAACAGGAACTGTGCCCGATAGGAACTTTGCCCAACAGGAACTGTGCCTGATAGGAAATGTGCATGAAAGGAACTGTGCCTAAAAGGATCTTTGCCCAATAGGAATTGTGCATGACAGGAACTTTTCCCAATAGGAACTGTGCATGATAGGAACTGTGCATGACAGGAACTGTGCCCGATAGGAACTGTGCATGACAGGAACTGTGCATGACAGGAACTGTGCCCGACAGGAACTGTGCTCGATAGGAACTGTGCATGACAGGAACTGTGCCCGACAAGAACTTTTCCCAATAGGAACTGTGCCTGCTAGGAACTGTGCCCGACAAGAACTTTTCCCAATAGGAACTGTGCCTGCCAGGAACTGTGCCCAACAGGAACTATGCCCGACAGGAACTGTGAATGACAGGAACTGTGCCTCACGTGAGCTGTGCCCGACAGGAACTTTTCCCAATAGGAACTGTGCCTCACAGGAACTGTGCATGACAGGAACTTTGCCCAACAGGAACTGTGCCTGATAGGAACTTTACCCAAACGGAACTGTGCATGACAGGAACTTTGCCCAACAGGAACTATGCCTGACAGGAACTGTGCATGACAGAAACTGTGCCTGACAAGAACTGTGCCCGATAGGAACTGTGCATGACAGGAACTGTGCCCGACAGGAACTATTCATGAAAGGAACTTTTCCCAACAGGAACTGTGCCCGACAGGAACTGTGCCTGACAGAAATTGTGCCTGACAGGAACTGTGCCCGACAGGAACTGTGCATCACAGGAAATGTGCATGACAGGAACTTTGCCCAATAGGAACTCTGCCTAACAAGAACTGTACATGACAGGAACTGTGCCTGACAGGATCTTTGTCCAATAGGAATTGTGCATGACAGGAACTGTGCCCGACAAGAACTGTGCATGACAGGAACTGTGCCCGACAGGAACTGTGCATCACAAGAACTGTGCCCGACAGGAACTCTGCATGACAGGAACTTTTCCCAACATGAACTGTGCCTGACAGGAACTGTGCATGACAGGAACTATGCCCGACAGGAAATGTGCCTGACAGGAACTGTTCCCAATAGGAACTGTGCCTGACAGGAACTTTGCCTGACAAGAACTTTGCCCAACAGGAACTGTGCCCGACAGGAACTATGCCCGACAGGAACTGTGCTAGACAGGAACTATGCCCGACATGAACTATGCATGACAGGAACTTTGCCCAACATGAACTGTGCCCGATAGGAACTGAGAACTGTGCCCCACAGGAACTGTTCCTGACAGGAACTGTGCCCGACAGGAACTTTTCCCAACAGGAACTGTGCCCCACCGGAACTGTGCCTGACAGGAATTGTGCATGACAGGAAATTTTCCTAACAGGAACTTTGCTAGTTCATGAACTGTGCATGACAGGAACTGTGCATGACAGGAACTGTGCATGACAGGAACTGTGCCCGACAAGAACTGTGCCTGACAGAAACTGTGCCCGACAGGAACTTTTCCCAAGAGGAACTGTGCCCCATGGGAACTGTGCATGACAGGATCTTTGCCCAATAGGAACTGTGCATGATAGGAACTGTTCCTGATCAGAACTTTGCCCAACAGGAACTGTGCCTGACAGAAACTGTGCCCAACAGGAACTATGCCCGACAGGAACTGTGCTTGACATGAACTGTGCATGACAAGAACTTTTCCCAACAGGAACTGTGCATGACAGGAACTGTGCCTGACAGGAACTTTTCCCAACAGGAACTATGCCTGACAGGAACTGTGCCCGACAGGAACTATGCCCGACAGGAACTGTGCCTGACAGGAACTATGCATGACATGAACTTTTCCCGATAGGAATTGTGCATGACAGGAACTGTGCCCGACAGGAACTGTACCCGACAGGAACTGTGCATGACAGGAACTGTGCCCGACAGGAACTGTACCCGACAGGAACTGTGCATGACAGGAACTGTGCCCGACAGGAACTTTACCCGACAGGAACTGTGCATGACAGGAACTGTGCCCGACAGGAACTATTCATGACATGAACTGTGCCTGACAAGAACTGTGCATGATAGGAACTTTACCCAACAGGAACTGTGCATGACAAGAACTGTGCCTGACAGGAACTGTGCCCGACAGGAACTGTGCCCGACAGGAACTGTGCCCGACAGGAACTGTGCCCGACAGGAACTGTGCATGACAGGAACTGTGCCCGATAGGAACTGTGCATGACAGGAATTGTGCCGGATAGGAACTGTGCATGACAGGAACTGTGCATGACAAGAACTGTGCCCGACAGGAACTGTACCCGAATGGAACTATTCATGACTGGAACTTTGCCCAACAGGAACTGCGCCCGACAGGAACTGTGCCCGACAGGAACTATGCATGACAGGAACTGTGCCCGACAGGAACTTTGCCCAAAAGGAACTGTGCCCCATAGGAACTGTGCATGACAGGAACTTTGCCCGACAGGAACTGTGCATGACAGGAACTGTGCCTGACAAGAAATTTGCCCAACAGGAACTGCGCCTGATAGGAACTGTGCCCGACAGGAACTGTGCCCGACAGGAACTGTGCCTGACATGAAATGTGCATGAAAAAAACTTTTCCCAATAGGAACTGTGCCTGACAGGAACTTTGCCCAACAGGAACTGTGCCTGACAGGAACTGTGCCCGACAGGAACTATGCCCGACAGGAACTGTGCCTGACAGGAACTGTGCATGACAGGAAATGTGCCCAATAGGAACTGTGCATGACAGGAACTGTGCCTGACATGAACTGTGCCCAACAGGAACTGTGCATGACAGGAACTGTGCCCGACAGGAACTATTCATGATAGGAACTTTGCCCAACAGGAACTGTGCCCGACAGGAATTGTGCCCGATTGGAACTGTGCCTGACAGGAACTGTGCCCGACGGGAATTGTGCATGACAGGAACTGTGCCCGACAGGAACTATGCACCACAGGAACTGTGCCCGACAGGAACTGTGCATGACAGGAACTGTGCCCGATAGGAACTGTGCATGATAGGAACTGTGCCCGATAGGAACTGTGCATGACAGGAACTGTGCCTGACAGGAACTGTGCCCGACAGGAACTGTGCATGACAGGAACTGTGCCCGACAGGAACTATTCATGACAGGAACTTTTCCCAACAGGAACTGTGCCTGACAGGAACTGTGCCCGACTGGAACTGTGCATGACAGGTACTGTGCCCGACAGGAACTGTCTCTGACAGGAACTTTTCCCAACAGGAACTGTGCCTGCCAGGAACTGTGCCCGACAGGAACTATGCCCAATTGGAACTGTGAATGACAGGAACTGTGCCTGACGTGAACTGTGCCCGACAGGAACTTTGCCCAACAGGAACTGTGCCTCACAGGAACTGTGCATAACAGGAAATTTTCCCAATAGGAACTGTGCATGACAGGAACTGTGCCTGACAGGAACTGTGCCTGACAGGAACTGTGCCTGACAGGAACTTTGCCCAACAGGAACTGTGCCTGCCAGGAACTATGCCCGACAGGAACTTTTCCCAATAGGAACTGTGCCCCACAGGAACTGTGCCCGATAGGAACTTTGCCCAACAGGAACTGTGCATGACAGGAACTTTGCCCAACAGGAATTGTGCCTTACATGAACTTTTCCCAACAGGAACTGTGCTTGACAGGAACTGTCCAGCTTTATGTTTAGCTTACCTTCATAACCCTAGGACCCCATCTTGCCATTCTATACCAAATACTTTCCAACACTGGGCCTGGAGACACCCATAGGATGTAGGGTCACTCTATCAACGTTTTCTCCTAAAGGCCTAACGACAATCTCTTTGAGGCTCCATTTCCACAGTCCGAAATTCTCTCTCTACCTTAACACATCACATAAGCTTGTGGTTTGCTTTACTCGTTTTAACACTTTGTCCTGGAAGAGATCGTTCAATCATTGATCTAATGGTTCAATCATTAGCTACTCGTGCAAATACTTGTTTTGTTGACACACATGACCAAACACATATGGTTGGTACTTATACATTTGAAGGATATCATTTATTGCCTTGAAACAATTGTATCTTGCTAACTTGTTTTTGAACATTTTATTGCTATAAACTTAGAATTATGAAGAATAGTGCTAAAGCTAATGTTTAAAAGATACCATTATTTTTGTGCAGGGTTTTGTTTGGTTGGAGGCATTAATTATAATCACATCTTTGAATAAGATGGCCACATTACAGTTTTTTATTCTATCTAAACATCTGAAGTATTGAATCTTATTGATGTGATGCATTACATGTACTAAATGCATTATTGGGTAACCATGTCAGGAGGATCTAACTTACAAAGTAATAAAGGACAGTAATGGTCGCAACATGTTATGTTGCTTGGCTAGTGAATGTAATGGTTTGTGACACAGAAAGTGTTGCACGTTCAATAAACATAGAGAGGAAGTACATTCTTGGGAAGCCATAAAATTGCATGTTGGTGCACCGCGATGACATAACTACAAGTTGAGATCTGCAACAAAATTGGAAAAAGATCGTAAGAGAAAAAATTACGACATTGAATATCGGTTCAAGAAGAATAGGAAGGTTGTTGAAACTGCTGCCATCCAAAAAGAGATCAAAAAAGCAGTAAGTTGTTTTTTATTGATGTTTTATTTCTAGATGCATTCACAAGATTATGCTTTACTCATGATTTTTGTTATGTTTTTATTTTTATAAGGGGTGAAATGTGTGCAAGAGTTGAGTGCAGATGCATTGGAGCGCGTGAGAATAATTGTATCTGAATATGATGCACACTCAAAGGAAAAAAAAATGCGCTAAAAAAGGTGGTTCGTAAGAAAATTATACAAAACAAAGACTGGAGTATGTTACGCAAAATCTTCAACGAGTCACCACCGGTAATTTTTTCCAATTGCTATTCAAATTTATATTTGTTTTGTTGCAATATAATAGCAATATTGCAAAGTATTTAAAAGAACTAACTTTTTTCAAACATTTTTTCGTTGCAACAGAGAAATGTATGCAACTCTTCACAAAGTCCTGAGGACAATATCATGTCTGTTGAAGAGACACTCAGTGTAAGTTTTATAAGCCGCTCCTTGTATTGTTACACATTGCAAATACTTTATTGAAAACCCATTTTATTGACATTGTTTTCTTATAATGGCAGATAGATATTGTGCCTGTTGGTGACTCATCTTCATCAAATCTGAATGAATGTATTGAACAAGGGGAAGGAACGAGTCAAACCCCTGGTGTTGGTGAAGATGTGGATTTCGTTCAGTGTTCACTTCATAAATCTTCTAGGTCTATATTTGATGGGACACCGGATAGTGTTCCTTTAGTCCCGCCAATATTTGATAGGACACCCGATAGTGTTCCTTTAGGCCCGCCAATATTTGATAGGACACCTGATAGTGTTCCTTTAGGCTCACCAATATTTGATAGGACACCCGATAGTGTTCCTTTAGGCCCGCCAATGTCCAAAAATGTCCAAAAGACTCCAAAAGAAACTGTCCAAAATGTGCTAAATGAAGAAGGTGACAGAGATGGGGAGGACAATACTGTTGTAAATCATGGAAAGGTCCAGAATGCAAATACACAACGCAGGGGTCGCAAACGGACCTTTCTCACCCCAAATAAAACAAAGGATATGAAATCGAAATATCATCACCCTTCATTCTATTCACAATCTATCGCCAAAACAAAAAGGCCACGCACATGCACTATGAAGATAAATAGGTGTGAAGTGTTTTTTTGTCTGTACTTTGTGTTTATTTTTTCAAATTTAAGTACGTTGTTTTGTATATTTTGTTTAATTTTTTACATTTACAAATATTTTTTTGGTTTCTTTTGATAGGTAGCTTGTTAATCCAAGGCGAGGTTGACTAGTTCTATCCAAATTTTTGTTCTTCAAATTTTGTTGCAATATGAAGATGTTTTCTTGGGAAGGCCAACCCAATAGCGTGTAGGATGACCAAAAGTGATGTATACAAGCTGACAGGAGCATATGTAAATAAATGTATAATTACTTCTTTCTTCGAAGTATCGAGGGTTGATTTTTGCACCCAGGAGCTATTGTGTAAAATTTATAAAGGATCGACCAGTAATAAGACAGGATTGTTCACAGGATTCTTGTGTCAAATTGTTTGTGATCTCTCTCTATATTTGTTGAATGTTTTCTTATTCTCTGTGTCAATGGTTTCTTTTAAGGATAAATTTAAGCAAACAACTCTGAAATAAGAATTATATATGTTGTCTTTTGGCCCCTGCTGCTAGGATTATTATATAATGAGTTGTTTCATATGGCAGTAGAGATCTTAAAATACAACAAAATTATTAATATGCACGAATTACTTCTTCCATATAAATTTAATTGACGTGAGAACCACACTCAATTTGTAATATCATCCAACTCATGAGAAAGATAAAGAACATGAATTATGAATAAACTAATATGGATTTTTAATAGATGTATGGATTTTGCATTAATATGATATTGGAGTTATTTTTGGGGTTATTGAGTTTAAATAAATGGTTGAATCATCTTAAATCTCTATCTATCTTTGTCAGTCACGTTGGATCTATCCATTGATTGCTATATTATGAGTTGTAGCAGATGTTGAGATGTAGTGAATTGGGACAGAAACCTTTGTTGTAAACAAATTCTTTAAAAAAATGAACTGCTCTGCCATGGTCTATCCCAAAATTCCCAAACTGTGCTCTCATAAATGCATTCATTGTACTATGGCTTATGATTCTACATCTCCAGTTTTGCTCTCAAATATGGTTATGCACATAATTTAGATTTGAGCAGTTGAAATTCTGTGTCAATTTCTATATTCATCTTTCATTTTTTATTCAAAATTTTAGTTTGGTTATCTCGCCATTTTTGTTAAGGCATGTATAATGGCCAAAGATAATGACCAGAAATATGGTTATCTCACCATTTTGTTAAGGCATGTATAATGGCCAATTTTTCCCTATTCATGTTTCGGTTAAGCCCTGATGCTGATAAAAGATAGGAAAATATATACTCAGCAGAGATATCCTACAAAGGAAGAGCATCTCAACCATTTGCAATTCAAGTTTTTTATACGTATTCCACATTGGTGACCAGTTGTAAACAATTTGGAAACATTCTCATTCTGTTTGATTACTCTCACAGAAACCATTATCAAAATTGGTGGGTGCTATTGGTTAGTTTGGTGCACTCGAACAATTATGTGGCATGATGTATAGAGAGACAGAAGACAGGGTAGATAGAAGACTTCTCAAGTAAGATTGGTCACTGTATATATTTTTATAATACATTGGAAGGCCAAGTTTAATTGAATTTTTAAATATTTAACTGTGAAGCTAGTTTTATGGCATATTTCGAATTCTATTTGGAAAATCAAACTTTCTAGCTATAAGAGGTTTTGATTTTGAACTGGTGAAAATTAAGGCTCAATTGCAAAGTGCTTACTAACGAATAGAATATTCACAGACCTTATTAACGAATAGAATATTCACAAACCTTGCATGGGAAAACAGATTACCCAACCAACATTGGGTGCAATTCCAACTCTGAGCAGAGCCCCTACCTTGTCTTCTAAATAGCTCACTAGGGAAGAGATACAGATTGCAATTCGTTTATCTGCAGTTTAGTATTTGATGACACAGAGTAAAAGGAGAGTAAAATGACAGAGTGCATTTGCCAGATTTTTTATCCTGGATCATCATTGCAGCAAGTGCACCAACTTGTCACATGGTTGGGCTTACCATAGTTTCATTTTTCATTTGACAACATTCCCAGTGGAATCTATATGATTCCTATTTTTAACCAAGTGCATTCTAGTCATTATAGGGTGGCATTTGCCAATAATTAGGGAACAGTTCAATCTGTACAAAATCACTTCATTCACAAATATATAGGCCCTAAAATCTGATACTATCTAAGACTGTCTCTATGTTCAGCCAAGCAGAGTCGTCATGTGTCCTTGACATTCCTTTTCTCACAAACAACCATTTTACAATATCTAGTTGATTTGTATCATTCACAAAGTAGTTTTCAAGTTTCATAATGCTATTGTTTTCTAATATTTTCCCAATATTTCTGATAAACTAATTTTTCTGTTTTTTCTTAATTTTTGTGATTTTTCGAGGCAGAACCATACCTTCAGTTTTTCTGATCAAAATTTGTTGTTTTATACTTTGCCAGGTCTTTCGAAGCACAAATAGTCTAAAAATAAAAAATGGTGCACAAGTGGACGTTATGCTTAGAAGTGTCTTGCTGTCCGAATCCTGGTCAAGCAAAGATTAAATATGTTATTTACAACAATGCCTCTAATCAGGTCGTCCAAAGAACAAGAGATGTCTATGGTAGAACTACTAATAATGAGGCATACTATATTGCCCTTGTTGAAGGATTGAAAGAGGCAAAAAAGTACGGTGCCAAGGATATTGTAGTTTACACAAATTCTGAACTGATATGTAACCAAATGAAAGGCATCTATCAAGTTCGGGCAATCAATCTGAAGCCTCTTCATAAAGAATCAACAATCCAAGCTGCCCAATTTCAGTCATTTAACATAAATTACCATGCAAAGATTCATAAGTTGTCCACCGGTCTTGTGTTTGGAGAAGTTTCAAAAGAGAGCTCCGTTTCGAAAGTATGTGCAGGTGGTGAAGAGGAATTATTATCAATGTCTATTCCAACAAAAGTTGTCGATGGAAATCAATATAGACCTGCAATCTGTAAAATTAGTATTCTTGTTATGATCCTTGCGGTGTTTCTAATGTCATGGTTGTTTCGTTGAAACCCATACATTTAATACTTTCACCTGAAAAGTGACATTTTTGTTGGACAAGTTGGATTATCAATGATAAATAGTATGTGATATTTGGGTACCCAGTATTATGAGCTTTTGATTATACTATATGGGATCTCATTTATGCATTTATGTTAAAATGTTATCTGTATATATTTTTGAGTAGTTTGTATTTGTAGATATTTTTACAGTTTATTATGCAAATACCCCATTCTTGGAGCATCAATACACCCACTCTTACAACATGGTGGCTAATTACATTCAAGAGACTCACAAGATGAATTGAAGAGAGATAATTGCAAAGCAGAAGGACTGCCTGAGAACCAATTCCCAGAAAATTAAAACTTAGGGCCAACATGTCAAGCAGCGATCAGCCTTCAGCTGCAGGCATGAAGTTGCTCCTAAATCCCGATGAAGTGCCAGTCATAACATGATTTCTTGTTCGAATTTTTAAAAAATGACTCCTTTTGGCCAGCATACAATGACAATTTTACACCTTCCAGAACATAAGCTAATCTCTAGAAAGCTCCAAAACCAATTCCGCCATTTCCAGAAGCTGCCTTCTAGTCACCGCCACCTAAAGATACACAAAATATTTGGAATGAGCAGAAGCATTTAATATAGAAACAACATGCAGATTGTTAAAAATTGTTAAAAATTTCTTGCCACGGTCCTCAAACATTAAATGAATAAAGCATGCAGATTGTTAAAAATTCTGTCAAATAAAATTGAATCAAGGCTTTAATTCACTGTATTTTTTGTTGGTTAATTTGCAACAGAATATATTTATATCTATATCTTTGTAATTTCTCATCATAGTCATTCCATATAGTTGCTTCTTCACCCTCCAGGCCTAATGAGTCTTCCTTCTTCTACCCTTGTTGCCATATATTAGTATTCGCCTGATCAAATTCCTGATTGAGAGTGTAAGTACCTCTGTCCTGCAGCATTTCTATCATCCTATCAGGGAACCTGAATTCATTTTTGCATCCAACCCAAGGATCCACTCCAATCCTCACTTACTCCCCATTTCCTACCTTCCATGCTAACCACTTGCCTATTAAGGGGAAGCACTATATTGAGGCTTTCCAATGGATAGATGCATTACTTACACTTTCCAATGGATAAATGCAGTACTTATAGTTTCCCTCTGACTCCTTATCTAATCAATAATAGAGCCAGGACTAATATGTTTATGCACTATGATATCCTTTCACATACTTTCTTGAGATATGACTCACCACAAGCCTCTGGCTGCCAAGGATTTTCCAAAATAATGAATATTGTTAAGCACCCAACTTCCATCTTTTGGTTTTGCTATAACCTTCCACTTGACAAGTGGAATCTCTTCATTTTTTTCTTTCCCAGACCAAAGAAACTTAAAAACCTTTTTCCTTATTTTCTCTAGTATCCATTTTGGAATATAAGGCAAGTTGTGCCAGAACATTGGGATTGTTTCATGGACTGACTTAACCAAAGTCAATCTTCCACCACTCAATAACCACCTGTTGCACCAATCATTACTTCTAGCCTCAATTTATCCACCATCCATTCCCAATAATTTATCCTGTACCCATTAGGTTTTAGTGGAAACCCCAGAGATTTGAATCCATCATTAAAATTGATACCTCTGAGAGGAAAAATCTGTAGAACCTGCCTCTCTATCTCATTATTCATACCAAAAAAGGAAATAACCGATTTCATAACATTTACATTCATCCTCGTAGTTGTGCTATGCATGTCCATAATTTATTTTACTTTTCTTGCTTCCCTTATAGATCGTTTTAGTATTAGCAAGACATCATCCACAAACAATAAATGGGATAAGGATAGATCTTTGCTCCTGTTCTTTTGGCTTCAAGTTTGGCGCTGCTTAACTCTAGCTATTATAAAGAACAACAACGGTGAAAGAGGGCAGCCTTCCCTTAACCCCCTGGTGGGGTTGAAAAGCCTTGATTAGAGTCCTCAATAAAGGATAGAACACTGTCACCCAATTTTACAAGTAGTGCTCCAGGCTTCTCTTTTGATTTATCCAGATGTTTTGAAAGTTGCAAGCATGGATTTCTTTGAGCTTATTAACACGAAGTGTCTCTCTCAAAAATTGCATCATACTTATCAAATTCATAGATTTGCAATTTGATAATTTAATCCTCTTTAACATATATTCAATACTTTTCAAATCAGTTACTTGTACAAGTTGATTGAGGTCATTCAAATTCTGGACGGACTTGCCCTTTTCAGTGAATTGTTGATTTGAAGATCATAATCATGCTTCAAACACAGGTACTCTTCAAAGAGACAGGCATCATCTTACGAATATGTATAACGATTTCCCAGTTAACTGTGGGAGATTTCTGCTGTTACTGGGTGTTTATATGTATAAGATGATCATGCCTAACAATTTTAGCTGGTGCTGGTTTTGTTGGGATAGCCTTATCTTATGGTCTCTCATTGGACATACCATTGATGTTTATGCAATAAACTAAAAAAAATAAACGAGTCTTCAATCTCTTGTTATAAAATCTTATTTTGTAATTATAAATCTACACTTTTGAATCCAATTGACTCATTTGAATGTAATGTCTTCAATGGTCTCAATGTTTTTGAAGCCTGATTCACATCTGGAAAAGTTTACCTTCAAAACACCTCCTAGAACTTGTCAACGCTATCAGTATGATTTTGGGCCCATGATGTTCTATGATGAAATCATTCTTCAGAATGACAAGTTCATCTTGTTATACCTAGGCATCAAAATAGTGAATATCGAGCTAAAAATAACTTGTTAAAGAAGATTTAATAATGATTATTATATAGGATCTATTCTTTTTGAAAACAAGGCTTTAGTGCTATCCGGCAGTACCCTCATCAATGGGAATGACCTTTAAGGGCATTGGGTGCTTACATTTGATACTTAGGTCCCTTTTTCTAAAGGTTCAGGTGAGTTATGTCATTGATAGAATGGCCAAAGAAGGTGCTTTGTTATTTATCTGATTGTTTTGAGGATTTTTTGTAGGTCCTGAAGAGAATGTAGTGATAGGGTATTGATTTTTCCAAAACAGCTGAGGAAGAAGTAGCATTAGATGGTTGGAAATTAATGTGAAAATGGAGATGAATGTTTCATAAGTTGCAACTGGGTGTTTCAAATTTATTTGTTTCAGAGGGTAGACTATAGATCTCGGTTTATTGCTCAATTGTTGGCTTTGCAAAGTTTGCATTTTGAAGATGGTTCACACTGTTCACAATTCCTCCTCTACATGGTTGCTGCTATGTGAGAGGAATAAAAAAACCTCAAGTTGCAAACCTAGATGTTTTTGTGTGTGTTCATACATACAGATATGGATACGGTGTTCAGAATGGATATGACATATTTTTAGAAAATCAGAATACAATATGGTTAGAATACAACAAATACATACATACATACATGTGCAAAAGAAACATGAGACAAAGTTTCAGGATACCATTCATGAATTTCAAATTTGGAAGTAGAGACAAAACGAGAGTTACCTTTAAAAGATGCCCAAACTATCTATTTATAACATGATTTGTAACAAGTTAGTGTTGGCATTTTATTTTTTAATTTTGTTTTTTCAAGTGACCAAAATGTTGGCTGAAACAGCTGACATGCTTGGCTGAAATGGCTGATATGGCATTTAAAAAAAATGAAATGTTGCTGAAACATTTCAGCCTTGTCTTGAAGGCGTGTTTCATATGGGCATCTGTTTCAAATTGTGGAAATGCATTTCCAGGACATGTGATTGGTGTTTTCTGTAATATTATATATTAGTCTTGTATATTTTTTAATTTCATCATGCCTTCATATATATAATTTTTTCTAAGGAAAACCTTGCAAGATCCCCCCAAACTTCCATGGAATATCCGGATCAATAAAAATGGCTAAAATCACTTTAAGATACATGATAATGATGCATCAATAAAAGACTTAACAATCTGCATTGAAGTTCGAGTTACTATTTATGTCAAAAATAATTCAAAGCATAGAGTGAAGTGGAAATAGTTATCGAATGCATACACTAAGTATCAACAAATTACCACAAAATAGAACATATCTTGTCAAAGTAAATACAATAGCAACAGTTGTTAAAATAGCTTATATCTGTATTGTCTTAAGAAAACTCGATTGATGCAAAAATGCACAAAAATGTATATACATTGAAAGTTCCAAAACTTTTCTTGATGCAAGAGGAAGGTGGCTTCCTGTATTGCAAGAGGAAGGTAGCCAGCACTGTTGATTCTGTTTCATTGTAGAAATAAGCCCTTCCCCTAAAGATGATTTACAATAACAGATTGCAGAATCTCCAATTATAGACCCCATATCACTGGAACAAGCGTTGAAGGCGGGATCCAAGACATTTGTGCAGCAACTTCAAAGCAATTAACTATACAGATAATTATCACAAGCCTTGAGCCCTTCTCAATATTCATGGAATCTTCCTTCATAAAAATGTGCTTGGCTCATTGGTCATCGTTAAAGCTGAAGCCCTTGCATGGTGGATTTCTCATAGCAGAAGATGATGCTCCTCCCCTTCATCTATAGTCACCTGGAAGCGTGTCGTGAGTCAACACAATGGAAAGACTAATAGAACATCCAACACACCAACAAAGGAAAATACAAAGCAAATCTGTCACAATTGCCATGAAAGAGTTTAAACCTTGGAAATAAGCAACTGGATAGTTGGGAATCAACCAAGCATGTTCAATAGATGGAAGATTGCTACGAGAACCTCCTACATTTGAAATATAGCAACCAATTTTCATTGTAAACAGACGTTAGAGAATGGCAATGCCTAAAAAAAGGGTAATTGTCAAAGAGTTGATAGCATAGCATTTTCCAAACCTTGCAGGTCACCAACTGGAGACTTGTCAATGAATTGGGCATGTTTTGAAGGAGGACGATCCCTTGGACAATTTCTATCATCTGTAATTAAAAAATGAAAGAGTCATTATGAAATGCATTTGCATGTAAAGAAATACAGGCATGCAAACATTGATTACAACATATGAAAGTCTCATCAAACGTACCTGGAACAATAGTAAAGGTTGGACGCCAATATTGCATCTCCCTATGGCCTTGGATTGGTACCACGGTTGTGGAGGGTTGCACTTCTGAACACATCAACAAAATACACATTAAAGCAGGTCGGTGCCGTAAAAAAGGGTAATTGACAAACAATTGATAACATAGCCTTTTCCAAACCTCGTAGATCAACAATTGGAGAATCGTCCATTAAGTGGTCATGTTGGAACTCCCCGTGGCTTTGGCTAGACATCAAGGTTGTAGATTGTTGCACCTCTGCAGACATTAACACACCATGTAGATATGAAACATAAAATAAGTCAAATAAATTGCTTTCACAAAGTATGAAAAGTAAAGTGAAATGTACCTGGCATGTCGGGAGAATTTTGATGGTGTTGCATCTCCCTTTGGCTTTGGCTAGATGCCACCATTGTGGAGTGTTGCACCTCTGCAAATAACAAAACAAAACAACACGAATAAATAAAATTCAAACATATACAATGACACAAAACAAAGTACATAATAGAAATGAATTAAATTACAACATAAATGCTCTGTGTGATTGAGAGCGTACTACAAGAATGAGCCAATAAAACTTCACACTAAGATCATAGTGGCTAAAAAATATTACATTGTTTAAATAAGGAAACTCAATAAGCTAAGAAGAACGTGGGGAGTTAACTACCACTTTTAAAGTGCCATGTGGAGATGATGAGTTAAGGCCATGTCTACATATTTTTTGATGGTTCCAGATCAGTGGTCTCCTCCAGCTATCATCCCTTGTCCATTACAGATTGAAAAATCGTATTTATATAGTAGTACATACCTTCCTGACGTTAGGATCTGCAGCCAACTAAGGTCGTCGTTGCTAGAGATCCCATCAATACTCTAGATGCAGATCACCTAGCTGACCCCTTATGTTTCACTCAGGATTAATTTGCCTTTATTTTTGGGGCATGTGTTTGCTTTTTCAACATTGTATTTTGAAGATAATATTCTATCAAAGGAATACTTAGAACTTTAGAAGATACTTTGTAATACATTCAGAGTTCTTATTGTTTATGCCATGATAAACATTTTTTTATATTGATCCTTTTTTGTTTGCATTCAGATCTGTAATTTTAGTTCGTCTAGACTCTAGAGTTAGTTGTAGTTATAAGTCTAGTGTGATAGTCTTGTTAGTAGCTACTACGATTGCTAATTAATTTAGTGAAATTCTAACAATCGAAACTTATGACAAGGAGACAACAACAGGAGTGAAGAAAACATCAAGAGAATCCAGTTTTATTGAAAATCACAGTAAAAGAGTAGACAGTGTCACAGTTGTAGAGTTGTAGTATGATACCCTGATGAGGTGCCTTACATAGAGTGGTATGTATCTCTATTTTTACTGTCTACCGTTGTGAGGTAGCTCTCATTAGAAAATCATTAGAACAAGAAGAAAATCAATGCGTACATTTACTACCTTGCTTTATACAGGGTTGGAGTACAAATTCACCCAGTGTGTCAATTACAAATCCTCACGGACAATTGCAGAATCCTACTAACACCTATGGTGTCAGTTATAAATAGTCGCCATTTTGAATCTAGGAGAAATTGATGCCAAGTTTGAGGTTCTGTGCAAACTATGAAATCATACTTATACAGTAGTACAGCCTTTCCTGACTTTAGGCTCGGCACCCAGCTGGGGATGTTGCTCCTAGAGATCCCATTAATACTTTAGATGCAGATCACCATACTGCCCCCTTATGGTTCACTCAGGATGAAGTTGTCATTATTTTCTGGGAATATGTTTGCTTTTTCAACATTGTTCATTGCTGCCAAGTATGAGATTCTATGCAAACTGTGAAATTCAAATTATACTACAGTAGTATAGCCATTCCTGACATTATGCTAACCTTGGGTGCAGCTCCTTTGAGCGGACCTTTTGAGTTCTCAAAATTTTGTTTCTTCCTCATACTGGATGGTTTCCTTCTGAAAGGTTCTATTAATGGTATGCTCTACATTTGAAAGAGACATTCTTATAATCCAAATCATGGCAATGAACCCTAGCTTCAGTTTTGATAGTAATTTTCTCCGTAATGGATCTGCTGAGATCTAGGGTAAGGCGTTCTCATTTTCTTTTCAGAATTCAATTGGGATGGTTGGATGAAAGAGCCTAGGACATCACTATTCTGATTCAAACTGTAATATTTCCAAAACTTGAAGGGCAGGAATGGCAACCAAACCCAAACCAGGGTTTTTGATAGGATCATTTTCCTAGGATCAAAACCTGTTGTTCAATATGTCATATACAGACCAGCCAGCTTAAGAAAACACAAACCTCTTTGAAAAAACCTTTTGTGATCAGTATGTGAGGAGAAGATTACCAGGAAGTGCCCTCTACTGATCGATCCCTGGAATTTAGGTTTGAAAAACTCTTCCACAATTCCCACAGGACTAATCTGAATCACAGGATCAGTTTCACTACTATCAAGAGTCAAGACATCCTTGCTTGGTTTGGGAAGGAACAACCTCCTGCATGTCTTTCTCCTGCAAAAAGGCCATTTGGTCTTCCTGAGGGCATCTTTGAAAGCATGAATTTTATGTCTATTTGGTGGCATAGCAGCCCCTTGCTCTTCACTTCGCTCTGCCCTAGCATATGTATTATTTATAACAGTTTTTGCAGGTAATAATTTAGGTTAAATCTTGGCACCCAGATAGGCACGTTGTTCTTAGAGATCCCCTTAATAATTAGCATACATCATGAAGCCTGGTTGGAACAACAAGATTGCTTTTCTATGTAAGAGCAATTTACAGAGCAAATCCAAGAGTTACAAAATATTGCAGCAAGATCAAAATCTATAAAAAAGGGAGCTAAAAAAAATGATAGTGAGATCAACAATATCAAGTTAAATCTAGACTGCATAACTACTTGGTAGAAAAAAAATCTAAGACACCTTCAAACCTTCTTAAGAGGACTCTTCAGAAACCCAGCTTGATTATGCTTCATTTCCAACTGCAGGAAAGTTGAATTATATTTACAAAAGGAAGTTGCTACGACATTGGAAAAATGTGAAAGATTGCAACTAGGGGTAGGTAAGATGATGGAAATATTCCAAATCCTATGGACCTTAGCCCCACCGATGTTCCCACACCTAAAGAACAGAGGAAAACAGATCTAAGAAAGATAAAGGGTAGGAAAGCTATGATCATCAAGGGCATTCTACAGGTCACCTCCCAAGCATTGGAAAGCCACATCTCAATTCCTACTCGCGAGTTAGATGTGATGAATTCATGTAACACATCCTTTATTAGAGGGATTTCTGCATTAAATGAGGAAGCCATGACACATGAATTTTCCTTCAAGCTCCTTAGGAAACAATAAGTTAATATTATTATGTATGATTTTGAATTGTGGGACTCATTTTTGATGGTGAAGGAATCTTCCATGGATGTACCTATAAATCTATAAGCACGTAGACGAAACTAACCATAATAACAACACACCATAATATATAAAATCTATGAAACTAACCTGAGACCATAAGCAATGCCTTGTTTGCTCGAAGACGTCCCCGCTCTTTGAGGTATTGAAACTGAAATGGTTCATATTCAGATGCATGGATATTCAAATCTATTTCCACACGATTGTTTTGTTTTCTCTTTCTTTGTTTCTTTGTAGGGCTAAGGAAACTCTTCTTCCTCTTCAAAGACGAGTCAAGAGCATCCAATCCAACTGTGAAGTCAAAATCCATAACATGCAAATTGTTGGCCTCATCCAACATTTTTTCAACCATATCAATCAATTGGTTGGTCTTGCTCAGAGTAGCGGGGGGGATGTCTTTAATCAACTGCAAGTAGCTGTACAACTCCTCTCCGGCCAACTGAAGAGCCTCAACATCTGCATCCACACTATCGGTGGCCACAGGTGTGGTGTGGATATCTACGTTGAGGTTCCGAGGCTCCATACTTATTTCAGGGGGGTCATTGAATGTGGTAGGCATTGCATCCTGATGAAGTAATGGATATGAATCACTTGAGTGGTAGAATAACCAATTGACTTTAATGGCATGTTTGCAAATATTTCCACGAATAGACCATGGGCATTCGCAAACTATAAAATTTGTGCTATACCGCTTGACAAGGTAATTTTTATCACCATCTATTTGGCTCCTCACCCAGTAAGCATGTGGTGTGCTCTCATGAGGGCAACAATCACTGTCCGGAATTCTTCTAGCCTTTTCCACTGAATTTTCCATTTGTTTTTCTTTCCTGTAGTTATTTAGGTATCCTTCTTCTTTCAAAATTTCCTTGTAGCGATAACAAGGTTCAACACTACATAGAAGCATGTACAGCAACCAGTCCATCCTGCGTGCACATTTCTTCCTTTGATCAGATAGGAAGTTTGTCTTCAGATAACAATGGTAAGACTCAACGGCATTGTTGGTATCTTGATTTGCATGGGGAAACTCTCGACAACCTTTCACCCACATCCCTAAATGTAAAGAACTAGGTTAGTAAAAGCATGTCATATCAATGAAACACAATATTGAAACATCAACAAGAGTTTGTGCACTTACGGAATTTATCACCCTCAACCCAATTCTTGCGAAAATAGTCCAAGAACTTCTCTTCATCTTTCCATTTGCTAAAAAAACCATGGATTGCATCATCCACATCATCATTTGAAGTGTGTTTCATAATGAAACCCAACTCTTCGTACATCTTATCTGCTTGTTTTTTTTTAGCCAACCGATACACATTTTTTTCCACGCCCTCCGCACATGCCAAACGCACAAGATCACATCACAGCCTGTGATCCTCCTGCCATATCTAGAACATTTTAGTGTGACATTCTTATATTAAATGCAAGATATATTGTTGCATAACAAAATTCAACTTCCCTCAAAGCGAAAATTTCAGCCAGTGCATCATCTACCATAAATGCATTCACTTTCCAATCAGGACGGATTTTGTAACACCTAAGCATCAACTGCTCCAACCATAGCACAATATCTACTGAAGTATTTCGTTCAGCCAGAACCCATGCAACTGGCACCCCGCTTTGTTGACCATCAAAAGCCACCAATGTGTAAAGCTGGTACTGTCATATTGAAAAGAACATGTAATGTGAAATTCAAGTCATCTAATATATTCAATTACTACATCTCGAATAAACATATTAATTCAATCATTGACATATGACTTACCCCATATTTATTCGTGCTAAAAGTTGAATCCATGGAAATTATGCTATTATGGGATAGCTTGACCATGCTCTCCAACATCCATTTTGTTTGAATTCCAATTATAAAAGGGACCTCTTTACCATTGGGATTTTGATAAAAGAAGAAATCTTCTGGTCACTTTTGATGCCAAAGGTTGACACTCATTTCATCCTTTTCGTGGAGTTGATATTTTCCTTTCGACAACCTATTGTATATGTTTAAAATATATTTCCTAGATAGGAAGAAATCCCTATCTCGGGTTGAAGCATCCATGTCAACATGTCGCTTGATGTGCATTTTATAAGTTGAGGCAATGGACACTCCCGAAAAGTAACAACTCTCCACATATGCCACAATGTCTTTTGAAAGCTTTGGCTTCTGCAATGTCCTGCCATTACCTGAAGTGTCGCGTTGGCCATGACAAGGGCATCCTTGCAAATCTTCATGCTCACACATATTGTAAGTCAGTATTGCTATTTGAGGAATTTTAACCATAACCTTCACAATGAAACAACATTGGCAGCCCCTCTTCATTGGAAATTTGTCCCTTTGTTTATTTGACTCCCCTCCTCTTTTATCCTCTGGGCCATATGAACAATGATAACTACATAAGAAATTTTTAACCGTTAGTAAATACAATGAATGACAAATGTAGTCCCAATGCTAAGAGGTATACAATGCACTTTTGAAATACTTACAGTTCATATCGCAAGGCAGCAATGTCTCTTTTTCCCGGTTTCTTGTTTTGTCGACGTACAAATGTACATGGAGCATCAGGGTTTGTTTCCTCCCCTTTGATAAAAGAAGGAACTCTATTTGAAGGTACTAGGGCAACACGATCAATGCTCCTATTTTCTCAGCATATTTCAGACCAAACTAGGTCCTTACTTGAAAAGGTGATCATGTTTTTGGGGTCCTGCACCTCAAGATCCATGATTGCCTTCCATTTTCCTCGCTTGCCCATTTTGTGCGGATGCCTACAAAACAATATGCAAATGCATTAGAAATTTAGATTATGTGGAGACATGCAAGCAGCAACACACCCTAAAATGCTTGACAAATGCTTGAAATCTGGAAATGAGAAATGAACCAATCACATAGTTAATTCCAGAATTATGAAGGGATTAAGAGTAACTCCCCTAAATGATGAATTTAATTGATCAATCAAGTAAAGTATTTACTCAAAGTGGATGCTCAAATTGCAGAAGTTTAAAGATAACAAGTTGAAGAAATTGAAGAGTGTTTTGTTGTTATGTTTATCCAAAAGAAATGAAGCAACCTTTTAGCCAAATGCATGATTAATTTAAAATATGGAAATTTAAATGATGCTAAATTTAACATCTGGAAATAGTACTCTGCCAGCGGTGGTAACATGTGGGTTTAATTCTTGCACTTAGAGATATGCAGTTTCACTTTTAACCATATTTGGAGCTCGAAGGTTACTATTCCATTCCATTCCAAGTGATTGACTGTATCAAGGGAAGTCAATCAAGGGTTACTATTTTCATGATTTATGGAAGGATGGGAAGACTTGTGAATGGGAATTCAATCAAGGGTTACTGAAAGCTACTGCCTCAAGTGTCAGTTTTGAAGGAGAAAATGGCGAGGAAAAGTCTTCAGATACAGTCAAGATTGAGGAAGTTGTTCTAAAACAGGATGAGACTAGTAGTCCTTCAACACCTATTACTTGTAATAATAATGTGGCTGATGCAAAGAGCCCCTCGACTATTATAATCTCTAGTACAACGAGCTCAAGCACTCAAGACCAGGGTCTGCGTGGTTTTGTTCCTCAGAAAAGTGTCTCCAGTGAGGAATCCTGTAGGTTGAAGAAAATTAGTAGTCTTTCTGATAGCACTTCCTTCAATGATAATGTTTCTTCTAAGAATCAGGAAAAGTCTTCTTCAGTGGATTCCGACAAAGAAGGAGCAGCTTCTAGTAATGAAGCCAAAACTTTAGAAGGGGAGACAGGGATTGCTTTCACAAGTCCTCTTCTGAGTGTGAATCTTGAGCCATAGCAATCTGTGGTGCAGGAGCAGATAGTTGACATGTATATGAAGAGCATGCAGCAGTTCACATAGTCATTAGCAAAGATGAAGCTTCCCATGGACATTGAGAACCAGCAGTCTGATGATTCTACCAAGTCTGGAACGGATCAGAAAAATGCACAATCTGGAAGAAATGCAGGCTCCAGGGTTTTTTATGGCAGTCGAGCATTTTTCTGAAAACTGATAGTTTAACATAATGCACATCAAGATAAAAAGGGTAAATGAAGATATCTATAGTTAGAAATATATTAAGCTTTAGATTCATCTTGCTAATCTGATATGTACAAGTGGGTAAGTTCTTTCTATATACTTATCACTATAATGAAAGTTTGTCTAATTCCATAGTAAAACTAATATTTTCTACTACTAGTATGTACCAGCTTCACTGTGAAGGGTACAGGAAGTGAGTTTTCTCCTACACATCAGAGCTTCATTTTTGTTTCATTGGAAATTTATTTTGTAAGGCTACCCCTTCACTTATTGTGTCTAAATCGCATATTCCAACCCTTGCTTTCTTATCAGTTGCACAGAATTGCTTACACTAGTTTTGCAGGAAAACTTGTTTCTTTAGTTCGGTGTCACTAATAGGATAATGAAGGAAAACGATTCCGTATTATAGTGTATTACAATCAATTCATGACTCATGTTATATATATCTCTAATATCTGATGAACGCCAAAGGTGAGTTTAAAAAGAGGGGTTTGATGTTATATTTTATAAAACATTGTTTCCATTTTGTCTGAGAATCTGAACATTGTTTTGTTGTGGAAGCACTAGTTAATTTTCCAGTAATATCAAGATGAACTTAAATATGGCCTTTTAATCATTTAGCTTTGGCCTTTTCAAAGAGTTTATAGCGTATGATAGCCTATGCTTGTGACAGGAGCCATTTCAATTTTCACACGATTATGTCTCTTCAATGTTGTTTGCTTTGGCTGAAGATATTCCCTTTAGCTCCACACATGTGCCTTCATTATATTTATAGTTTGAAAGTAGATATAAACATCTTGATATCTTAAATTCCGTCATTCTTAGTCCAAAAAACTTTAGGTTACACCTGGTGTGTTTGCTTCTTGCATGGATTGAAAGAACCAGAGTGCCTTCCATGTTTTTTATATTTGACAGGCCAATCTCCAGATCTGAAACTTTGTAATCCATAGATTCTTAGCCTTCACAACAATAATCTTAGTCCCATATGCATCTGTGCAAAATGTTTTGTACTCGTTAAAAATGGATTCTTAGGGCATCCAAGGCAGGGCTTATTGTTTTACTCGTTGTGAGATCTCCTTGCATCTAATTTTCACTATTTTGTGTGCTGACTTGAACAATTTCTGTCCAGTGTATATGGCATAAATGAACTTGTCATTCCTTTTACTATTTAGGAATCTTTTACTGACCTATCTCCACCAGCATGCTTGAGATGTTGATGTAATTCTCAACTTGATGTTGATGAACCCATCATTCACTGCTGCATATTACTCACTCTTAGATTACATGCATCTATCATGGATGAACTAATTTGTGTTGGGCGATATATTCTATGTCGCATGCATCTATCATGGATGTGGTTATAATGACGGGGAGCTTTGTAGATTCCAATTTCCCCACAGTTTATATTGAAGTATCAGAATGGATTATAGTAACTGTGTTGTTTTAGAAGAAACACATGACATATGAATGGAAGTCCAGACATCAGAGTAATTCTACCACACAATTAATTTGACTGCTGCATAACATGTTTGATCTGGGTTCTCTGCAGATTTGTTCAGTTATTCCACTTTGAGATCTACCTTCTTTCTAGATACATTTGTTCGAAAGAGATTTTCTAGATTCCTAGGATTTTGAGAGCTTATTCCTGATATTCTGTTTTTCTGTGGTTCTACACATTATATAGAATTAGGGGCACCTAACACGAACATAAACTAAGATAAATTTTGAATGGAGATTTTTCCAGTTGGAACTACGTGCTGTTATGCAACTCTTGTTCAAGATAAAATCTGCAGAATCAAATCTTCTTTGGATTGTAATGCCTTGCTAATGTAGCTGGTAATGTGCTTCAATATATTTAAGAAATATGTTCCTGCATACTTTGATTTACTCTTTGAAAAACACATTTACTTTCGTTTATTTAAATGTACTAGCCAGTGTAAAGTGGGGTTTCTCATTCATTTTAGTGTGTTAGTTTATCTCCTGAGATGGGTTTTCTCAATCATTTAAGTGTGTTATTTATCTATTATCCCTCATATGCTTACACAGGAATCACAACTGGAAATATTGAAATTACCACTGGGAATATTCGTTATAAACCTGCAGAGGTATATTTGAGGGTCAACGCTAGATGTCAGGTAAGATTTGATTAGGGTTTAGATAGTACGAATTAACTCTTATGTACGTCAATATTGGTTCAGAAAATATATTTAACTTATCATATATTTTACATTCAAAAAATGTATTTAAGTTACGGATTAGCATAGTATTATTGTTAATATATTTTCACATATGTGCATTGAATTAGACTAATCATCCGGCATACTCAAAATCAATGTGCAACATGGATTTAATTCTTAAGAAAAAGACCAATCAACTCACTAAAAGCATGTTACAGCATATAAAATTAATTAACTAATAACATCCTTTTCAGCCCAGGCTACTATAGATCCTCAGGTTAACTTGAAGTCTTCACAGGTCTATCCCTCAAGTTGTGTTTGAGTTGTAAAGTTTATGGCCGTTGAAACTGAAAGCTAAGCACTTTAAAAATTGATAATTGAAAATCATCTATTTGACATTTTAAAATTAGATCTTATAGAGACTAAAGTAGTATAGAGACTACTGATAGCAGAGTCGAGTATTTATTTTCAATCTGGTGATTCTACGCAAGAGAATAAACAAGAGGACGATCCATCTTTTGACCCACAGTTCCAAGCCTCACTTGATAAGGATCTTGAGCAGCTGTCTCGGAAGGAAAAGCATCTATTGAGACAAACAGATGGGGATTCAAATTTGCTCTGTGGGAAGCTCTATGCAAAAGGCAATGACGATGGTCTACAGGATAGCAGTGGGACAGAAGACACCCATGTGCAGGGCAGTTTCCCTTGCAAGGAACAAGAATTTTCGATTCAAGGACTATGGACAATCGAGGTATCTCAAGAAGTTTCAGCAACGTGGTTTATGCGACTACAAAGCATAGGAAGCATAACATGGGGTTTTTCTATTTGAAGCACACCAATCGAATTAGATTGTAATTATTTTGAATATTTGCAGTCCATTTTTACCAATGTAGTCATGAAGTGAAACATTAACAAGTGCCAATTCCGCAAGTTCAAAATTCGTGCAGGGTTACCTGGATCCAGAGTTTCTCAACCCACCGCAGCTCAGCGAGGATGGACGGATGCAGCTCAGCCGAAGCTCGCAGCGGAGGGGATGCAGGGACAGGGGAGATGGGAATAGAGCACAAGCGGTGGGAGGGGGCAGACGAGCTGGTTCGAAAAAAATTAGAGCTGGGTTGGTAGCATGCATTAATGCATGGACGGGACGTCGGCGTGAGGAGGAGGGAATCCGGACGGGGGACGAGGATTGGCAGCCCGGGATCCACGGGATATCGTGTGGGACCACGTCCCGTCGTGGGGAGGAGTGAGACCACCGGAGAAGGAATACATCGGGGCGCCGTTAACGGGAGGGGACGGAGGAGACGGACGTTTGGGAGAAAACGTCGAATGGATAGACTCTTCCGATACGATATAGGTATAGATACCTATATCCAAGTATAGGTTGAGAGATTAGTGTATACCAGGCTATAGGTACCTATATCGTATAGGTACTTATAGCCAGGCTATAGGTATAGGTTGAGAGATTAGTGTATAGGTTTAGGGATTGATGTAGCCTTTTAAAACTTAAAAGGATAAAAGACAATTAAAAAAAAAAAAATTCAGGGATATTTTTATAAAAATCCATCAAAATTGTTTCAAGAAATTGTTATTTCTTCAATTTTGTAATTTTAGCAATAATATTTCTCTTTCTTAGATTAAATATCCGATTTTAAAACTATCCAGATTGCTGAAATTGCGATTTGAGCACTCCAAATTGCAATTTATAAAATAATTATTCTCTCTTATTTCAGCAGGTTGAGGGCATTTTGGTTAGCGCAATAGCTTATAATGCACCTTTTAAGACCTGCATGGCTTGGGTTTACTCTGTAAAGTTAACATGATATGTTGTGTGCTAACATGATTTGTTGTGTGTTGTGGGATGGGTTCTCCGTTAAAAATAATAAAAGATATTTTACAAGTTGTTATTTTCAATTTCTAAAATTTATGGCTGGGTAGGTCTTCAGTTAATAAAAGATATTTTACAAGTTGTTATTTTATTTTTTTTAATTTATGGATATTAATTTTGATTTAGATTTTTTTTAATTATTAATCATCAATGTCTTTCTTCTTTGTAAGATTATTTTAAAATTTGATTAGTTCATCATTTCCAAATTTCCTTAATTATGTTATTTGTTATTTTCAAATGTCTTTTTCTTGAAATAACTTATATTGAATGGTAGTCTAGGCTTTTTGTTGAAAGTCTTCCAAGTCAATTTGTTTTTTTAAAAGATTATTTTAAAATGTGATTGGTTCATAATTATAAATTCTCTTAATTATGTTCTTTTGTTCATTTTAAATATCTTTTTATATGTTCTTTTGTTCTTTTCAAATATCTTCTTTTGAAATAACTTATATTAAATGGTATTCTAGGTTTTTTGTTGAGAGTCTTCCAAGTCAATTTGTTTTTTGTTTTTTTATGTGAAAGTCATCTTGACTTTTGTATAGTTTGTAAGTCTTTCTTTCTTCCTATAGATTTGATTTGTTTGGTATTTTTTAGTCTTCCTAATCAATATGTCTTTCTTCCTTAGTAAGATTATTTTAAGATTTGATTATTTTTAATGTTTAAAATTTATGAATATTAATTTTGATTTGGGTCTTTTAAGATGTGTTTCTTCTTTTGTAAGATTATTTTGAGATTTAATTAATTCATAATTTAGAATTCTCTTTGAGTATGTTCTTTTGTTCCTTTCAAATGTATTTTCTTGAAATAACTTATATTGAATGGTCATCTAGGCTTTTTGAGTATGTTCTTTTGTTCATTTCAAATGTTTTTTCTTGGAATAACTTATATTGAATGGCATCTAGGCTTTTTGTTGAGAGTCATCCAAGTCAATATGTTTTTTCTTGGAATAACTTATATTGAATGGCATCTAGGCTTTTTGTTGAGAGTCATCCAAGTCAATATGTTTTTTCCTTTTCTTTGGACCATGCGAAAGTCATTCTAAATTTTGTAGAGTCTGTAAATCATGTTTTTTCCTTTTCTTTGGACCATATGAAAGTCATTCTAGCTTTTGTAGAGTTTGTAGGTCATGTTTTTTCCTTTTCTTTGGAGCATATGAAAGTCATCCCAACTTTTGTAGAGTTTGTAAGTCTTTTAGTCAATATGTTTTTTCCTTTTTCTTTGGACCATGTGAAAGTCATCCTAATTTTTGTATAGTTTGTAAGACTTTTTTGCTTTGTAAAGATTTGATTAGTTCATAATTTCCAATTCTTCTTCAAAATGTTTCTTTTAAATGTATTTTTATTGAATCAATGTCTTTTTCCATTTCTAAGATAATCTTATATTTGAAAGTTTATTGCTCAAATATATGAATAAGAAGATTCTTCCTCAAATCTATCTCTACTTCACTAATTTTCTTTTATTAAAGAAGAACTCGTGAAAATTTGAAAGTCTCACAAATAGGGTCCAAGGGGATTACCATGGTTCTTCGGTTAAAGTTGGATATATATAAGGATTTAAGGAGAGACTTGCTCCTCCCCAAAACCATAAAGAATTTTTAATACGTTATGTTTTTCCTCTTCAAGCTTTTTAGCAGAATCATGAGTATATTTTTCTACAATCATAAGCCATTGACATGAGATATCAATGCTTTCTTTATCTAAGATTCAAAATTTATTTATACTAAATTCAAGTGGATATAACAAACACATCATAGTTGAGCCACAATCCTATCGATGGTATGTAAAGTAGGGAATTTGAAGTCTTTTTTATTGGATTTGAAAATTTTCATGTAATTTTCTTTAAAAACTTTAATCAGAACAAAAAAATTACTATTGAATGATATATTTTTTCTCTATTATTCTACTTAATTATGTTGAAGGCATTTTTACTATGAAGGTGGGTTTCTCATATATTATTCTCAGATTCGTCCTCCATCTAATAGATAAGAATGCATCATGTGTTTTCGAAATTGTCAATTAAAACATGCAAAAAGCATGTATGATGTTTGTCGTAGTCAATGGAGACAACAGAGCCCGCCATTCCCACGGGCTCCATTAGGTACCTGGCATCATGGACCCAGTCCACCTATGGTCATGGGGACCCACATCCTCGAGCTTGGACGCTACACTACAATGCTAGTTGGTATAAGCACCTATTTACCCCATGAAGTATGTGAGTTATTGTTAAATGTACAGCATCACGAGTCATTCTCCAAGCCAATCTTGTGCAGCCAATATTGGGCCTCATGTGTTGAGATAGGGATCCTGAGTTGGACTCAAGAAATTGGAGTAGAATCTTGAGTTGGACTCAAGAATGACTAAGCCTTCAGTTGTAAAAGGTTATTCCTCATGTTTTGAGGTGAATGTTTTGATGTATCAAAGTGATGATGTTGTAAAGTCTTGTTGAACAAGGTTGAGGACTTGTGTGTCAAGTCAAATTCTCATGTGGACGTCCAGTTATAGTAGGTACCCATGGGGTGGACCTCTAGTTATTGAGGTAGATGCTTTGCATGTTGAAGCATTAATGTTGTGTGATATATTACTAACCATGGTATCGATTGCTATTAAGTCTCCTTTAGAGACTTGCCACCTCTAGAGTGAATTGGTTTAGCATATGATCATTTGGTCCGAGAGTAATATAATATGATCACAGCATCTGATAAATCTTTTGAGTATAATTTGATATGATGGATAACTAAAGTTAACACATAATAACCATGTAGATAAGACAAGAGATAAAGATAAGATGTGATAAGATATGAGAGAATTTGAATTGCACATAAAAGAATTAATTAAGAGAGAATTTGAATTGTTAAACTTCAGTGAAGACTTCAGTGAATCAAAGGAGAACTCGAATTGATCACTACAGTGATGTTAACAAGAAAGAATCATTTAAAGAGAGTTAACTAAGTGATAACAAATAACATCTAGTTAACTAAGTGTTATTGCATGACGACACTTATGTGAAACTAAAATGCGACACTTATGTGAAACTAAAAGACAACACTTATTGCGACACTTGCATGATGACACTTAAGTTAGCCACCTAACTAAGTGGGCAATATTTCAGTTAAGGGGTGAGTTCATCCTAAGACTCAATTCATTGAGTTAATGCACTGCATGAGAAGTGGGGCGCTCTTGTTCATGCAAGATTGATACATCCAGATGGAGGGCGAGTTCATCGTGAAGTCATAAGATAAAAATAGAATTTGATGCATGTGAAGAATGTATAAATATGTTATGCGGGATTGATAAATTCAATGTGAAGCGAATTCTCTTCTCCCTTGAAGGAAAGGCGCTTCGCTTTGTGCGGGATATTATTTTGAGTCTCTCTTCTTCATCTTTCTCTTGCTCTATAATGAAAAGGGGGTGCTTGACATAAAAGACATTCTCTGCTATCTATCATAATTATACTCTGAAGATTTGCGGGTGTTTTTCATCCTCATTGTTTTGAGGATTTTCCCAAGGGTACATCTTGTGTTATGGCTGAACGTTTCATGTGATTGAATGGTTCATTGATTCAAGTATTCAGTATTTCCACAATTAAATTTTTAAAGTCAAAGCTCATCATATTTGCTCAAAAGTTAACATGGTATCAGATCTCACGGCGTGAAGGAGAAAATATTTTTAGGGAAAAATTGAGCCTATGTAGATCCTAAGGATTTGAGCACAATACTTGAGATCCATGGCATCGATCTCTGTTCAACCGAAAGACCATCTTGAGGGAAATTCAAATTTTAACACTTGGAAGGCGAGGGTGTTGAACATCTTGGAGGAACATGACTTGGATGGATACGTATCCACTATGGTGGAGGATCCTACATCTAATGTAGGGTGCATCAACATCAAGAAGAACCAAACTAAATCCAAATGGGTCATATATGATTCAGTAAAGGACAATTTGATGTTCGTGATCACTCCGTTGAAGACCGCAATTGAGTGTTTTGATACATTGACAAACCTATATGAGAAGAAGGCCCCGATTCAAAAGAGGGCATTAAAGAATAAGCTTCGAAACCTAAATACATAGAAGGATGAGACAGTGGCCTCCTTCTTCACCAAGATCTCCTAGGTAAGAGATCAACTTGCTAGTATTGGAGTAGTGGTGTATGAAGATCATATTCACCAAACCGTTATTGATGGTCTCCCATCCTCATGGGAGACATTCTTCATTGCGATAAATGGCTGAGAGGTACAACCTAACTTCGAAAGGTTGTGGCATGAATGCCTCCAAGAGGAGGGGTGAATCCAAAGCAAGTCGGTGTGCATCAAAGAAGAAAACCTTGCCCTCATGGAAAGGATCGTGAAGAAGGAAAGAAGAACTTCTCTCGAAAAGGAATGAGGAAGGGTCGGCCATGGAGGAACTATGGCGATTACTTGATTCTCTACTCAATGATGTAATTTTCATCACTGGCCATGGAGAAAATAGTTGCCTTCAAGGTACATTGATTCATATCTATGCTTTGTCTCCTCAAACAATTGTGAAAGAAAACAATGATATGCTCAAGCATTGAAAAATTTATCACAAGGATCAAAAACAAGTTGCTAACAAGATAGAACAATCATACTATGTGCTTAAAGTGACTGTGTATTTGTGGAGGTATTGGATAACCGAGTCACAAACCAAATGCCATATAATGGAAGGGAGAGAAGAACAAATCAAGCTATTTTGGTTACAAACCCTCCTTCGCAGCTTACATAAGGACATCCGTCACACATCCCTCCAGTTCTGGCGAAAAGAGAGGAGCCAAGAAACTATGTGAGTCTGAATAGTGTATAGTTCATCAATTTATAGGCGGACTGGGAAACATGAACGGTTAAGATAAAGCAATGGAAGCATATGGATGAAGGTGATCACAATGACAAGAAACATGCAATCAAATCATCCAGGAATGAATCAAGGGCATACAAATTTTCAATTTTCGGATGCTTGATCGGACGGTGCAAAATGTACCAAAGCAAAAATTTGGGGAGTCTCTCCCACTTATAAAAACACCTTACGATGTAATTAAAAAAAACTAAAAGATATTATTTAAAAAATATTATTTAAACATGTTTACATATTTAAAAAAAATAATTATTTAGTTATATTATTTTTTACATACCAAAATATCTAATATCATCTTAAATTTTTTAACTACCATATTATTGTTTTTTATTTAAACAAACAAATTACTACATTATACCCACATCAATTTCTTAGATTTTTAATTCTAATTTTATATATACAAATTTATTTCTTGTTAATGTTTCTTAAAATCATGATTATTTTGGATATAAAAAGGCTTATTTTTCAAATTTTGTACACAAGCATATTTCTATAAGTATATTTATCCACATAAAAGTGCTTTGTGCTCCTTATCCAATGAGAAAGTAAATTATTTTTGGACATGAAATGCTTAGTTAATGTTATTATGGTATTGTTCATAAATAGTTTTTTATCAAAAAAAAAAATTGGTGCAATAGTGAGTTGTGTATTATATTTTTTTAATATGCATTTTAAACTATGTTTGTAAAAAAAATTTGTGTTTTTTGGCACTATGTGTCATGGCCACGTTTTGGCACAACGCCCACACACTTAAGGGAATCTTTCACTTCCACCCAAGAGGTTGGCTTGGGTGCCTAGTTAGGAAAAATGAAGTTCAGTCGGCAAGAAGACTTGGCAAATGGGGCACTTAGCCATGCGACGAAATGAAGGAAGGGCGCGTGGACTAGGCAAGAACGCGTTCCCACCGATGAATCCCACACTCAACCAAGTGGAGCTTGGAAATCCCATGAGTGTGGCACCTCGGCGACACGTTGGATGGTTAGCACGCAGACGAAGCACAGCTTAAGATGGCATCTCCTCACGTAGCTCGAGTTGGAAGCCAACATGCGAACTCATGTTGGAAGCCTGAGATGAACTCGTGTTGGAAGCCCAAGCGAACTCATGTTGGAATCCTGAGATGAACTTTTGTTGGAAGCCAGGGCAGCGAACTCGTGTTGGGAGCTCATCGCCCAGAATGTGATGGAAGCTTCATGCTTAGCTCAGGTTGAAATCTCGGCCGACAAGACAGTTTGGGAGATCGGCAGATAACGCGGATGTGGATCAACGATGGACCAAGGAAAGCACACGACGGATGGACCAAGTGGTGGATACGTGGGGAAAGCACCCACACGAAACGATGGAGGAATGCTCGAATGGACCAAAATGACGGTGCGCCCAAGGAAAAGGGACCATTGGTAAGATGGCCGACGTGCGGATGGGGGAATGCTTAGCTGGAGCCGACACTTGGTGTGGGCGCTAAGAAAGGGTGCGCCAAACTTGTGGGTCACACCCACCCAAGCGTCAAGCCTATATAAAGGCTAAGGAAAATGAAGAAGAAAGGTAGCCAAGGATTGTGAAGGAAAGTGGCTACGAACTAGGGAGGCTCTCTAAGTTTCGCAAGCCATAGATGCACTTCACACAGTTGGTTCAGAGTTGCAGTAGCGTTGCAGAGAGAGAGTGTAGTCAGTTCAGCAGAAACGTGCACACTCGTTGGGTCAACACAGAGACAGTTCGGCAGTAGAAGCAAGGGTTGTGGACAGTTGACAATCGCATAGTTGGATGCCCTCAGAGGGGTCAACTCGTTTTATTCTTTGTGATCTTTGTAACTTCGGTGTGTTAGCTATTTGTGTGCATACCGCGAGCTCTGCCCGCTTCTGAAACTCCATGATTGTAAACTTTTGTATTGTATGAAAGATTTATAGGGGTTAGCTAGTTGGGCGCCCCACCCAAGCTTGTATCATGTTTACTTATATTTATGTGGATGAATGCACTTTGTTATTTACTTGATGTAACTGTGTAAAAGAAGCTGCTAATTAGGAATAACCTGTTAAGTAAACGAGTGTAAGAGATAAGTGTTTAAGTGTTTAAGTGTTGAAATTTCTGTAAGTTTGATTAGGCCTAGTCCACTGGATATTGTGCCCGAGTTGGCCACGCCCTCGGGGAGCTTCCAGGCGGTGCCGCACGTCCTGACAGACCATCAAAAAATTGGGTGCGTGTCATGGCTGTAACAGGTGGTACCAAAGCACGATTGTTGAGAAGGTTGAAGAATTTCGGGGAAGCTCTTCAGCATATCAAAGCTTGGTTACATCTCGCAGAATCTCGTTAAGACCAAGGGTTGAATGGAAGGCTACAAGCCCGTAGAACCACAATGCCACAGGACCGTAGTCTCAGAGCCGTAGGCACAGTGGGTTGCACAAGGTACAAAATTTTGGTTGGTCACTAAAATTTTGAAAGGTTGTCGTAGAGCAGGAGCACAACAGATCCGCAAGAAGCAAATCCACAAAGATGTCGGAGCGTAGTTCGCTAAGGGTTTGGCATTCGCGTGGAAGGAGTGCACCAAGAGTTCAGGTGAAGTAAGAGTTTGGCTGCCGGAACGAAGAAAAGGGCGCTTGGAAGCCCGCAGGTGATGTTGGCTGGGCATCACTTGGAAAACTGAAGTTTAGAGGAGTGGGCCGCAGAACCGCAGGATCCCACATCTGCATAGTCACAAAACCGTAGTTCCACAGCAACGTAGAGCCGTAGTGCCGCAGAACCGCAGTTGCGGAGGATTTGCACAGAGTTCAGTTGGCTCAGTTTTCGGTTGAAGGACTTTTTTAAGGCTCCGCATTGGTGTTTCCTTAGCTGGGGGCATCACCTCTTCTTTCTATAGCAAGTAAACCAAACATAACCGCAATCAAACCGAAGGGATCATCCAAGAGTTGGCTTGGCAAGCCACTCGTCAGGGTGTCGTGAAGGTGACAAGAGGTAGACGGAGGTAGAACATCTGGTAAGAAGTTCGTTTCATTTGAAGCAAAGGTTTCCAAGAGGTCGTTGGTAGCCAAAGAGGGTGGAAGCTCATGTGTGGTGCCGGTAGCAACATCACACAGTTTTAGCAACAACGAAGTCAAATGGAGCAAAATTGTGCAGAAGGGACATCCGCAGGTAGCTTGGAAAACTATCATAGGGTGTTGTGAAGCAAATGTTCAGCAGACGGAGGCAGTAGTGGAGCAAGACCAAAGGTTCATTGAGAATCTTAGGAAGAAGCATGTTAAGTGTTGAAGATTGCGGAAGCCAACTTGTCGTATATTTGAAGGAAGCAGGTGCCCGGGGCACGCAACAAGCCATCAAGTCGCAAGGAAAGAGACGGTTCCACTTGCGGAAGCACATTCTTAGAGCGGATCCAAGAGTAAACGAAGATGGATGTAACAATATTGTCGGATGCATTGGCAGCAAAAACCAAGTGTTTGCAAGAGTTGGATGGCCTATTGCAGCATGTGTTCCAGGTGCATGTTAAAGGTGGGTTGCAGTAGGTCGCAGACTCCACTTGCGGTTTGACAAGCCAAGAGGTCGCGAAAGCACTTTTCAGCAAGTTTGGAAGGGAGTCGAGCATGGTTGCAAGGAAGGTTTGCGAAGCCAAAAGTTATTCTAGTGTCATGTCCCCATTTTGACCCCCTTTGCATTAGATCGTAAATGATGTAAATATTGTAACTTAATCATGGTGAGGAGCTCAAGGCCAAGGCCCCGCCATTGATTTGTCACTTTATGTATCGGCAATTAGAATAGATGCATATGGTTCTTGTGCTAGCTGTGCACAATGTAAAAATCAGACATCATGTAAATATGCCATTTCAATAAAAACCCACAACCAGCTACGCAATGCAACAAAGAGATGGGGCATGATCTTTACAAGGAATAGGGAGGGAAACTATTCAAACCCTTGAGCCAATGGTATTAATCCATGTGTCAATGGGGAAACCCATAAACCACCAACTACCCATTTTGTCTCATGTACCCAATCATTTAATTTTTCCAAGAAATTGGTTAAGGCAGTTAATGCCTTGGGAATGAAAGAGTATGGGCAAGCCATTTTCGTGCATGGGCAAGCCATCAACTTGGAAAATCGTGTTTTTGCTTGTGAGGCAAGAAACCACCCACGAAATGGTGGCCAAATCCATGGGGAATGGGCAGTCTTCATTCATTCACGCAGTTGGAGCTATCTGGGTCTTTCCCTTCACGTTTTTCAGCAAAATCCTGCATTTTTCCATGCCTGGAAGTTCGTTTTTGTATATATAGCAGCCTGGGAGAGAAGGGCCACGCTTTGGGGACTATATGGAAGTCGTTTTTGCCCCTGAATGCCCAAGGACGTTTTTCTAAAAACGGATTGGCTTTCCAGGGTTGTTTCCCATCTTCCCATTTCGTTTTTGTGTGTTCCCACGTTTTTCTGAGTGAGTTGAAACCCCATCTCATGCATCCCACTGTGGAAATCGTTTTCCTCATGCCCAGTAATTGTGGTTTTGTTGTTCAGTGCATCCCGTTTTAGATTGGAACCTGTGAGCAGGAGCTTCAAGAGTGGAAGAGGACAGATTTGGCTTGATGAGCCCAATGGTGTACCCATAGCTCCATGGGTGAGCCACTAGCCTAGTAACTCACCTCTGCCCACCTCTTAGCAGCCTGAGAAACCCAACTGCTAGTTGGCTTGGCTGATTCTGGCATATCTTTGGCTATGTGAGAGCCTGTTTCTCCTTTTGCTTGTGGAGATCGTGCCCAGCTCGGGGGGTGGCAGTGGTGCTGAGAGATTAAGGAGCACACTGGCCTACGGTTGGGTGGAACGTTGCAGAAGCGTAGCTGGTTGTTTGGTACTACTTCATTAAGATAAGTATTTTCTTATGCTATCTTGCAATTGTTTAATTGCTGAATATCTTGAATGTATGATGGATGTGTCAAACGAATTTACTTCCGCTGTGTATTCAAATGTTTATGCAATTGCACATGTTCATCTTCTTCTCAAATTGAATGTTTAATTACTGATTTATGGGGCTAGATGCCCGGTTTAACCTCACGATCCTCTCCTTCTAGCTGGTTGGATGGGAGGGGACGTGACAGAATGGTATCAGAGCTGCGTTGCAGCATTGGGCCTCTATGGGCCAAACCTGATAGCAGTTAGAAGGCAAGATTTTGAATTTTTCCTTAACAGTTTTGAAAAATTTTGGTTTAAGCCTATTTCTGGAATTTTTGATTTTAGTCTGTTTCGGGGAGTCCTCCCGAAACTGCGGAAAGGTTCCGCGAACCTTCCCGCAATTGCGGAAGAGTTCCGCGAACCTTCCCGCAATTGCGGAAGCGTTCGGCGAACCTTCCCGCAATTGCGGAAGAATTCAGCCAACTGCTCCGAAACAGCGGAGAAAAATGTTTTTTTAAGTGAAAAATTTTCTAAGTATCGGAAATTTCGGAAAGAATTCTCTTCCGAAATTGCGGAAGGAATTCTCTTCCGAAATTTCGGAGGGATTCCGCGAATCGTTCCGCAACTGCGGAAGACTTCGCCGAATCGTTCCGCAACGCAGAAGAGTTCGGCGAGTCGTTCCGCAACTGCGGAAGACTTCGGCGAATCGTTCCGCAACTGCGGAAGACTTCGCCGAATCGTTCCGCAACGCGGAAGAGTTCGGCGAGTCGTTCCGAAGCTGTGGAAGACTTCGCCGAATCGTTCCGCAACTGCGGAAGACTTCGCCGAATCGTTCCGCAACTGCGGAAGACTTCGCCGAATCGTTCCGCAACGCGGAAGAGTTCGGCGAGTCGTTCCGAAACTGCGGAAGACTTCGCCGAATCGTTCCGCAACTGCGGAAGACTTCGGCGAATCATTCGGCCATTGCGGAAGCACTCCGCAAGTCGCTCCGCAAATCTTTTCGCGAAAAATCGCCCGAAACCGCGGGAGCCTTCAGCCGAGCTCCCCGCAATTGCGGAAGGCTTCAGCCAACCGCCCCGCAGTTGCGGGAGCATGCTGTGAACCGCCAATTGCGGAAACCTCCCACCTATCGCTCCGCAGTTGCGGGAGCATGCTGTGAGCCCCCTTGACCCCCTTTTTCTTTTTTCCCCTCATGTGTCTTTGTTTGTGGTTTGACAAATTGTCAGTATGGCATTCTTCCCACGTGCACGAAGAAATTTGTGAATTTTTGAGAATATAATGCAACTGTGTAAAATGTGCAGAATGGGAGTGAAAGTTGTCATTTTTGAAAGGATGCAGTTCCCGCACCTGATGTCAGAATGGAGCATGAAGACAGGCATTGGAAAGCTTGTCCAGCAGGGAACAATGACGCATGACCAGAGTTTGAAGGAGGTCTACATATATCATAGATATTTAGTGCAGAAGAGTGCCAGCGGCTGTTTTGACAAACAAATTTTGTTGTCAATATGGGCAATTTATACAATCGCAGGATATGGAAGAGGAATTCCATGTCACGATGAGGGATCGAAAAGGGAAGAATTTCTTAAACCTCTGTTTGTTATCATACTTATAATTATGAAATTGTTTTTTTAAGTGAAAAATTTTCTAAGTATCGGAAATTTCGGAAAGAATTCTCTTCCGAAATTGCGGAAGGAATTCTCTTCCGAAATTTCGGAGGGATTCCGCGAATCGTTCCGCAACTGCGGAAGACTTCGCCGAATCGTTCCGCAACGCGGAAGAGTTCGGCGAGTCGTTCCGCAACTGCGGAAGACTTCGGCGAATCGTTCCGCAACTGCGGAAGACTTCGCCGAATCGTTCCGCAACGCGGAAGAGTTCGGCGAGTCGTTCCGAAGCTGCGGAAGACTTCGCCGAATCGTTCCGCAACTGCGGAAGACTTCGCCGAATCGTTCCGCAACTGCGGAAGACTTCGCCGAATCGTTCCGCAACGCGGAAGAGTTCGGCGAGTCGTTCCGAAACTGCGGAAGACTTCGCCGAATCGTTCCGCAACTGCGGACGACTTCGGCGAATCATTCCGCCATTGCGGAAGCACTCCGCAAGTCGCTCCGCAAATCTTTTCGCGAAAAATCGCCCGAAACCGCGGGAGCCTTCAGCCGAGCTCCCCGCAATTGCGGAAGGCTTCAGCCAACCGCCCCGCAGTTGCGGGAGCATGCTGTGAACCGCCAATTGCGGAAACCTCCCACCTATCGCTCCGCAGTTGCGGGAGCATGCTAATGGGAGTGAAAGTTGTCATTTTTGAAAGGATGCAGTTCCCGCACCTGATGTCAGAATGGAGCATGAAGACAGGCATTGGAAAGCTTGTCCAGCAGGGAACAATGACGCATGACCAGAGTTTGAAGGAGGTCTACATATATCATAGATATTTAGTGCAGAAGAGTGCCAGCGGCTGTTTTGACAAACAAATTTTGTTGTCAATATGGGCAATTTATACAATCGCAGGATATGGAAGAGGAATTCCATGTCACGATGAGGGATCGAAAAGGAAAGAATTTCTTAAACCTCTGTTTGTTATCATACTTATAATTATGAAATTGTCATATGGCATAAAAATGTTAAAAAGTAAAGGATTACATAGATGTATATGCACTAGATGGCATCTTAACAAATTGCATAGTGCATATAGAAACGCCTGTGCATAAATGGGATATTGCACATTGGTAGAATAATGAAGTAGGCATGCGCAATAAACCACTAATGTAGAATATTGTGGTTGATAATCACTATTGATGTTGGTATTGGTTGTAGGACCAAAGCTAACAAAGAGCATGGCTAAATGTTCTGAGGATGTTATTGCATGAAGCCTATGACCTTATGCAGGAAGGATGATGCAACAAATCTATGATCAAAAGTTGGAAAAAATGACTGAACAGCCTGGGTAAGAGGCCAACTGATCAGGTAACATCAGGCGATGTTAATGGTAACCATGCAGGTAATGATTATCAGTGCCCAATTACATGAATGTTGAAAAGGGATTTGGTAAGATCTCTTCAACTATGTTTGAGCTATGTTGAGGTAGTTTGCATGTGATATTGGTTACCGATTGGGACTGTTAACCTACCAAGCTTGGTGAGGTATGGGTAAGTGAAGGAAATGATCCTTACACCCTATGACTGTTTAGAAATCTCAATGCAGTCATATGAATTTATATCATGCCATGTGTATGTTGGTTATGTACTTAATAACCAAAGCAAGTGAGGACTGGTGGTCCTGATTATGATAATGCAAGTTATATGAGATAGTCATGTTTCGATCATAATATGCTTGAAGGCATAGTACTCATGAAACAATGCAAGGTAGCATTGAGTAGATGTGCATTAAGAGATTTTATAAACCTTGTGATGCATTGTATGAATGCATAGGGATGATACACATGTCATTGCGAAATAAATAATGAATGAAAGGATGAATTGATGATAATTCTAGGACCATTTTATGGGCTGTTATGAATGCAGAATAGTAAGTGCATGAAGATCCCAATCATGATCGATGGGATGCTAGAATGCTCTGTGGAAGGACAGAGTTGTATGAATGATATGACTGTGAAATTTGATCTAGAGCTTATGAGAAGGAATCTCATGGTTGAGAGCTCTAAGTTCTGTTAGTAAGAACAGTTGTAAACATCAGATTTGTAATTGTTTCGGATTTGAAATTTTGCTAATAAATGTTGCTGACTGTTTGGCTATTTGATAAAGTGTGCCAGGATGACACATTGCAGGAAGATCATGTGTGATGGCCTGCATAAGCCAAACTAGATAGGAAGGATTCCCTGCTTTGGAAATGGGTTTCGGGTGAAACGCCATTGTCTCAACCAAACAGCATGTCGGTAAACCATGAAAGTGAGATGGTAAAGCTATGCCCGGAAGGCATGTGAGACACATATGCAAAATGAATGAGTATTCTGTGACCCTAGACAAGAACATGCATGTCTAAAATATTAGATTTAATATGCAGAGCATGCTCTATCTTATTTATATCATTGCAAACTGCTTGAGTATGATTAGGGCCTACAAGGCGCACATCGGAAAGGGGGTGCACACCTTTTCTGGTGCTGGGTCATGTTAGGGTTTTCAATATTGACTACACCCTAAGGGAATGGACGCATTCCTGGTGTCTCAATACTTGATAGTGAATGATATGAAATATGATTACAATTTTTGGGCAGTAATACTGATGAGCCTGCTTATCCTTCTTGTGCTAACAGCTTACACAAATGCAACTTGGTGTTGCATGTAAGGGGCAAGGTGAAGAAGGGTGCTCAAAGAGGACTGTATGGGCAGTGGTAACCTTTCTACGCTCACACAAAAGGACACTAGAAGGGATGGATAGGCCCGAGGGGCTGTGTTGCAGAAAAGGGGTATCATCCTTGTGTAGTGTGAGTGGGTATTGTGGGGCCATGCTAGCCTGCAGTCAAGTGAGTCACCTATGGAGTTCCTGGAGGGAACCGCTGGTTGCACAAGAGAAGGAGCCACGTAATCATATTATGTTGTTCATATTTCCTGATAAACCCAGTCGGCGTACTGGCTTGGCATTGGTTATTTGGAAGTTGTGACGAATGGTTGTTGTATGCCTGATAAACCCAGTCGGCGTACTGGCTTGGCATTGGTTATTTGGGAGTTGTGGCGAAAGGTTGCTGGATGCCTGATAAACCCAGTCGGTGTACTGGCGTGGCATTTGTTACTTGTATGATGTGGAGGTATTGGTGAAGGGTGTTATTTCCTGACAAACCCAGTCGGAGAACTGGCTTGGAAATGGTTTTTGAAATGCTTGATAAACCCAGTCGGCGTACTGGCTTAGCATACTGATTTTGAAATGCTTGATAAACCCAGTCGGCGTACTGGCTTAGCATACTGATTTTGAAATGCTTGATAAACCCAGTCGGCGTACTGGCTTAGCATACTGATTTTGAAATGCTTGATAAACCCAGTCGGCGTACTGGCTTAGCATACTGATTTTGAAATGCTTGATAAACCCAGTCGGCGTACTGGCTTAGCATACTGATTTTGAAATGCTTGATAAACCCAGTCAGCGTACTGGCTTAGCATACTGATTTTAGGGATGCCTGATAAACCCAGTCGGCGTACTGGCTTGGCATTGCCTATTCGGATGATGTTGTGGAGCAGCATGTGTGCTGGCCAAGCATCCACCCCACAGGTGATCTAAGGCTTGTAAAGCAAAGAAGGAAACCTGTGGAGTAGCGGGGAAAATGCACAATACAGATAAGTATTCTTTTTCATTTAATTCTTGTTTGGAATAATGAAGATTTCAGGAGCAAGTCTTATTGCAACCAAGCTAATACATTATTGTTCCCTTGTTGGAAACCTTGGCCAATGCAGGAAGCAAGGACCCTGAAAGAACTGAAAGCTGCTTAGTAAATCCAGAAAGTGGCTGGTTGAGCATTGATTAATTGATGTTGAGGAGTAGCCTGCATGCTATCCCAACATTCGTGATTATACCCATAGAAGATCCAAGGCTTGTAAAGCACAGAAGGGTCCTATGGAATAAAGTGAAGACATCCAACGCAGGTATCGTGGGAAGCAAGAACCTTGAAGCATCTTAAGAATGCAGGTGGATATGTAACCACCTTGAAGAACTCAGCATGAGCATTAATGAAAGATGGGGCTAGTGGGACGGTATGAGTCCTAGCAGCCAAGAGTTAGACCAACCCAGTGGAGGAACTCCATGGTTGAGAGGTCTGGAATAGACCATGAACACTACGTGTCATAGCGAAGAAGGGCAAGTCGAGCATTCACGTGAAGTGAAAGAGGACAGGAGCATGAAAACCACAGTGGTGGTGTGGGATTCCAGAACGGAACAAAACTAAGAGGAGAAACTCTTATGACTCTCTCTCTTTCCTTTTATTGATGCATTTATAGAGTTAGAAAGTTGCTGAATGCATGCATGACTGAAAGTAAAAGTGTGTTATTTGATTAAAGTGAATTGTGAATGCTAATTAATGAATTTCTTGTGAATGGATGAACATGAAGGAATTCATGTGTATGTTAGGCAAGCATGAAAAGTGTGGAAGTCTCATGAGTAAGGCATGGACTATCCATGTCAACTGGGGAAAAACCATTGACTGATTCTGATGTTTGGTTTATGCTTGGCCTAACGAGAATTGTAATGATGAATTTCACAGGTGGAAATTAAATCAATTGGTTGCAGCCGGTGCAGGCAAGTGTTGCTAGTAAGCAAAGTGTGGTCAATCGTTCCATTGACCATGGCGGCAGACCAAGGGCTATTAGAATTGGCTGGAAGTCTTCTTCAAACAATTGCCAAGACCCAAGAAAATCTTGAAGAGATGCTCAAAATGCAAAAGCAGCAGAACAAGATGAACCACAAGGTCTTGCAGGACTCTATTCGTCTGCAGAAAGAGGTAAAAAGTATTATGAAAGCAATCAGCAAGGGAAAGAAAAGTGGATCAGTGAAGAAGCATTCATCCAATCGTCCGATTAAGAAACGCTCCAGGTGGGAAGACTCAAAGGAAGTTGAGCAGATTAAGATGAAGCAACCCGTGAAGTGTTGGAATTGTGAGGGGGATCATTACCTCCGCAACTGCCCAACAAGAGAACCTCAAGAGGGTAGCAGCCATAAAGTTTGCAAACTTATGGGTGAGCTAGAAGATCCGAATCAGCAGGAGCAGCTCGTGAAGATCAAAGGACTTGGTCCTTAAAGTTCAATGTAAAGGACAGAATGCAGGGCAGATCTGCAAAGTTTTTGTGAATTTTGGACATATGTAAAGTGGGTATTTATTTTACAAAGTGTTGGAACACCGAGGACGGTGTTATTCCAAGGGGAGGGGTATGTCACGTCCCCATTTTGACCCCCTTTGCATTAGATCGTAAATGATGTAAATATTGTAACTTAATCATGGTGAGGAGCTCAAGGCCAAGGCCCCGCCATTGATTTGTCACTTTATGTATCGGCAATTAGAATAGATGCATATGGTTCTTGTGCTAGCTGTGCACAATGTAAAAATCAGACATCATGTAAATATGCCATTTCAATAAAAACCCACAACCAGCTACGCAATGCAACAAAGAGATGGGGCATGATCTTTACAAGGAATAGGGAGGGAAACTATTCAAACCCTTGAGCCAATGGTATTAATCCATGTGTCAATGGGGAAACCCATAAACCACCAACTACCCATTTTGTCTCATGTACCCAATCATTTAATTTTTCCAAGAAATTGGTTAAGGCAGTTAATGCCTTGGGAATGAAAGAGTATGGGCAAGCCATTTTCGTGCATGGGCAAGCCATCAACTTGGAAAATCGTGTTTTTGCTTGTGAGGCAAGAAACCACCCACGAAATGGTGGCCAAATCCATGGGGAATGGACAGTCTTCATTCATTCACGCAGTTGGAGCTATCTGGGTCTTTCCCTTCACGTTTTTCAGCAAAATCCTGCATTTTTCCATGCCTGGAAGTTCGTTTTTGTATATATAGCAGCCTGGGAGAGAAGGGCCACGTTTTGGGGACTATATGGAAGTCGTTTTTGCCCCTGAATGCCCAAGGACGTTTTTCTAAAAACGGATTGGCTTTCCAGGGTTGTTTCCCATCTTCCCATTTCGTTTTTGTGTGTTCCCACGTTTTTCTGAGTGAGTTGAAACCCCATCTCATGCATCCCACTGTGGAAATCGTTTTCCTCATGCCCAGTAATTGTGGTTTTGTTGTTCAGTGCATCCCGTTTTAGATTGGAACCTGTGAGCAGGAGCTTCAAGAGTGGAAGAGGACAGATTTGGCTTGATGAGCCCAATGGTGTACCCATAGCTCCATGGGTGAGCCACTAGCCTAGTAACTCACCTCTGCCCACCTCTTAGCAGCCTGAGAAACCCAACTGCTAGTTGGATTGGCTGATTCTGGCATATCTTTGGCTATGTGAGAGCCTGTTTCTCCTTTTCCTTGTGGAGATCGTGCCCAGCTCGGGGGGGTGGCAGTGGTGCTGAGAGATTAAGGAGCACACTGGCCTACGGTTGGGTGGAACGTTGCAGAAGCGTAGCTGGTTGTTTGGTACTACTTCATTAAGATAAGTATTTTCTTATGCTATCTTGCAATTGTTTAATTGCTGAATATCTTGAATGTATGATGGATGTGTCAAACGAATTTACTTCCGCTGTGTATTCAAATGTTTATGCAATTGCACATGTTCATCTTCTTCTCAAATTGAATGTTTAATTACTGATTTATGGGGCTAGATGCCCGGTTTAACCTCACGATCCTCTCCTTCTAGCTGGTTGGATGGGAGGGGACGTGACATCTAGAGAGGTGGAAACGATGAGTTTAGAGTTCTTGAGAGAAACCAAGACTTGGGAGATGAGCATGACGAAACGGGAGTCTGTGTAAACATCTGCGTCTGCATCCGGGTTGGATGAGACCACATGGGAGCTTGCGAATGAACGAAGTCAAGTCAGAAATTCAGCACAAGTGTTAGATGAGGAACAAGAAGCCAGCAACTTGAGTAGACAAGTCTTCAACCTGGAATAAAGAATGTTGCGGATAGCTCAGAATTTGGAAAGAACGAAGGGTTTAGAAAGTTCGATTGCAGAGAAAATCAAGAACTTGGACATCGGGGAAGGAATACTCCAGAATCTTACTCAGCTTGATGACCAAAACGACCAAGGCAGGAAAATTCTTGGACAAGAGCAGAACCGAGGATGGGATGCTCAACGAACGTTTTGGTTTGCAGAATGACTAAAGCTTGTGATTTTCAAAGACGCAGAGTTGGTTGCGACTCTATGCAAGCTTGCAGCGAGTCCTCAAGGAAATGAGGTATTGCAGGAAACAAAATTTGGGCAGAAAGCTTTCCGAGTCAAAGAAAGGATGATGGAAAGACTCAACCACTCTTTGTTGGGGAGTTGGATGAAAAATATTTATTGGAAGCACAAGCAGCATTCGAGGAGGATATGAGGCTTACCATTGGAAAAATGGAACGTGACGGATGGCAACGTCACTTTGTTTTTAATTCAAGGTGAGGGATGAACGAGTTGGATCAATTCCCATGGAGACAAAAATTAGGCCAAAGGCACCTTGCAGAAGGTTTCCTTATAAAAATTCAGCCAAAACAGTGCAGAAGCACACAACAAACGGACCCAGGGGGCATTGAAACGAATTGTCTAAGCAAACAGACAGTTCACAAACATGGTAGAAGTGGTTTTTCCAAGGATTCAACAGGTTGTGGAGTACACCGAAACGCAGAAGGAAACGCAGTTCAAGCACAATGAAGTTAGTTCCTTCGAGTTGGGCAGATGGTTCGATTAGCTACCCAACCAGTTCAACTTAAAGGGGTATACAACGGATGGAGGTTTTGAAGGATTGACTAAGTACTGATGCAGTACTAGGTGGTAGGCATAACAGTTGAACGAAGAGGGGCTCTTAGAGAGTCTCAGCTGCGACATTCGGTTGCAGATTGTCGCATAGAACAATGATGGTCACATGCAACGGTTGCAGCATGTTTCTGAGTCGTGGGGCTACTTGGAGACGTTATCAGGACGACGACAACCTTAAGTGGGGGAGGTTGTCACGGCCATGTTTTGGAAAAATTCACACACACTTAAGGGTGTCTGGTACTCCCGCCTTAGAGGTTGGCTTGGGCGCCTGGTTGGGAAAAACAAAGTTCAGTCGGCAAGAAGACTTGGAAAGTGGGGAACTTATCCATGCGACAGAACGAAGGAGGGGCGCGTGGACCAGGAAAGGACGCGTTCCCACCAATGATCCCACACTCACCCAAGTGGAGCTTGGCAATCCAACGAGTGTGGCACCTCGACGACACGTTGGATGGTTAGCACACGAATGAAGAACGGTGTGGGATGGAAGCTCCTCACGTAGCTCGAGTTTGAATCCAGCATGCAAACTCGTGTTGGAAGCCTGAGATGCACTCGTGTTGGAAGCCCGAGCAAACTCATGTTGGAATCCTAAGACGAAATCGTGTTGGAATGTAGGGCAGTGAACTCATGTTGGGAGCCAGAGCAGTGAGATCAGGTTGTAAGCTCATCGCCCTGAACATGATGGAAGCTCCACGCTTAGCTCGAGTTGAAAGCCCGGCCATCAAGACGGTTTGGGAGCTTGGCAGGAAAGACGGTTTGGGAGCTCGGCGGATAACACGGATGTGGACCAACGACGAACCAAGGCAAGCGCACGGTGGATGGACCAAGTGGTGGATACGTGGGGTAAGCACCCACACGAACCGACGACGGAACGGCCAGATGGACCAAAATGACGGTGCGCCCAAGGAAAAGGGACCATTGGCAAGATGGCCGCCGCATGGATGGGGGAATGACTAGTTGGAGTCGACGCTTGGTGTGGGCGCTAAGCAAGGGTGCACCCAACTTGTGGGTCACACCCGCCAAAGCATCAAGCCTATATAAAGGCTAAGGAAAATAAAGAAGAAAGGTATCCAAGGATTTTGAAGGCAAGTAACTGCGAACTAGGGAGGCTCTCAAAGTTCTGCAGGCCGTAGAATCACTTTGCACAGTTGGCTCAGATTTGCAGCAAGGTTGCAGAGAGAGAGTGCAGTCAATTCAGCAGAAAAACGTGCACACTCGTTGGGTCAGCACAGAGATAGTTCAACAACAACAACAAGGGTTGCAGACAGTCGACAATAGCAGAGTTGGATGCCCGCGGAGGGGTCAACTCATTTTTTTCTTTCTGATCTTTGTAACTTCAGTGTGTTAGTTATTTGTGCGCATACCAGGAGCTCTGCCCGGTTTGGCAAATCCATGATTGTAAACTTTTGTATTGTATGAAATATCTAGCTAGTTGGGCGCCCCACCCAAGCTTGTCTCATGTTTACTTGTATTTGTGTGGATGAATAGACTTTGTTATTTACTTGATGTAATTGTGTAAACAAAGCTGCTAAGTAGGAATAACCTGTTAAGTAAACGAGTGTAAGAGATAAGTGCTAAAGTGTTTAAGTGTTGAAATTTTCGCAAGTTTGGTTAGGCATAGTTCGTTGGAGATTGCGTCCGAGTTGGCCACGCCCTCGGGAAGCTTCCAGGTGGTGCCGCACGTCCCGACATACCATCGAAAAATTGGGTGTGTGTCATGGCTGTGACACTATGTACAACAAACTTATGATTTAATAAAAAATTATTGATAATAAATGCTTATTATAAATATGTTTAAAAAAGTTAATGTACATACTAAATAAATAGTTTAAATAAATGAATGTACATAATATTTTTCAATTGAGTAAAGTTCTATTAGACATAATGCTTGTTATTATTTTTTATTAATTAATTGAGAATAAAATTCTCATAAGATTATGAAGAGTCGTGCAACCTTTGAATCACTCATAAACCTATGGCTTTATATCACTCTAAGTTCTTTATAGCCCTTCATAGCTCACCAAATTTATCTTTATTTACCAATCGAATACTTATTTTTAATAAAAACATTATTTTCATATACTATTTGCCATATATTAAATCTATGTAGTGCATTTCCCAACTATTGACTATAGTAGCTATAAATTAACTACAAACTACTACCACTATTTATCCAATATATATTTTTGGTAAGAACACTCTAATACATATCAGGGTATTTTTTATGGATTATAAAGGTATACGTAAGTGTAGAATTCCAGGCAATTATTTTGGATTGAAAAAAAGATATATATAGATTAGTAGGCGAATAGAAAATATGAAACATACAATTTACTACTAAAACTTGCAAATTTTGGTGAATATTATGATAAAAACACATATTTTATGTAAATATAGGCGATATTAGAGACTAAAAATAACCAAATAGCGAATTTATTTTTTGAAAAAAAACCCCAAAAATAATCAATTGGTGAAATTTTGCCCCTAAATTTTCCTTGATATATATTTTGGGTAAAACAATTCTTTTCATATTCTCTCATTTCACATGTAATAATATATTTTATAATTACTTTGATATTTGATGATAAGAAAATCTTAAAAACTTTTGGAATTATATTTTTGATATTCGATAGTTATTCTAATTTCTAAACCAAACACAAATAATATACTAAAACATTTAAAATAAAACTTAGGTGCTAATTTATTATACATTATATTTTACATGAGGTATTCACATATTTTAGTATATATGTACCCTAATTTGAGATTTATATTGAATTGGTTCCTATCTATTTCACGATATATCATATTTTCTCGACAACTATGCAATTCATAAGTATCTATTTCACAATATATCACATTTTATGGAAAATTATGCAATACTTATTAATTGCATTCTCGCCATTTAACTATCTCTATATAAGACGGCTATCCTTGTACAAAAGGGTAGAGACTAGCTACTATATAACACATGTTTTTTTTAAATATATTTATGTTCTCATTTTTCTACTTCTATAACCGCTATCATCATAACACACCTACCTCCTCCATGCGTCACCTTTTCATTGTTCAATCAAGGACCACCTTTCTCAATATATAATAATAATATGATCACCTTTCGTTCAGTCTTCTCCAACACATTAACTAATCTAGGTATTACTACAAACTTTGTAAATTTGCTCAATTAAATTTCATCACGAAATGAAGTATTTTGGGGAAAGATCCATGAGACAACGATCATGATTAATGAGAGGATTGTTTAAGAAGGGGAATTAATGGATTCACATTCATAAACATAATGATTCCACGGGAACGGGAAGAATCTCTTAAAGGATCATAGGTGATTAGACTTATTTTCCATCATTTATTTATTTCTTTAATTTGTATACTAGTCACTAAAGTTGCATAACTTTAGTCCTTTGCAACTTACTAAGGGGAAGTTGTGTGAAATTGTGAAGTGGGGAAGCAATGTGAACTGGTAAAGCATGGGTGTGTTATATATACACAGCTTGAGCATTTTAAGAGGCCATTTCTAGAATAGAATGGTGTATAGTAAGTTCAATTATTGTGGACATTTTATGTTAAATTCGTTAGTGTTGTATAAAATTATAAACATGCCTAACCAATTATAGAAAGGGATAATACTTATATGTTGTTGTTACTTTGTCTTTAAATTAAAGTAACAATAAAGGTATTATGAAAACTTTGCTTTATCTTGGAGATGGATAATTTTGTAATGCTTTGCAAGTTTTTATTTTGGCTTACTAACAAAATGGGAAAATGGGTGTCTAGCGAGTGCCTTGAGTCTATAATTAGATGTCTAAGTTTTATTAGACAAATGCATTTCCATCAAAATATTCAAATTCCTTAGTTTCAATAATTTCAATGGGTTAAACTTTATTTTTAAGTATTTGGTTATTATGTTTGTTAAATTAACTTAATCCAATGCAAAAAAATATGGAAGCAATCATTTTATATTTTCTTTAGGTCATGAAAACTATTGTCAAGGTATATGGTGATATTATTCAATTATAGTAAACATGGTTTCTAGTTGGAGTAGATTCTTTGATATGTTAGATAAAATCAAGATAAAGCTAAAACTAGGAGCAGATTTTTAGATATATTTGATAAATTCAAGATAAAGCTAAAAGAATTTAAGCTAGCTTAATATGATTGTCATCTTATTTATGAGGTGTGAGTATATTAAACTTGTGTCATTATATGGAAATTTAGGAGCAGATTCTTAGATATATTAGATAAAATCAAGATAAAGCTAAATGAATTTAAGCTAGCTTAATATGGTTGTCATCTTATTTATGAGGTGTGAGTATATTAAGCATGTGTCAGTTATCCCTATAATAATGAATAGTGCATTGTAAGTTTTACTTCATAATGGAAAATCTAAGTTACTAATGTCTTTGTTATTTTGCTTTTTGGTCCCATGGTGGTTTAGAAAGATTACCTTTCAATGCCTTAAATTGGGGTATCTTGCTTTATACCGGTTGTTTGTTTCTAAACATGAAAGCATTTAAAATGTAAGTATGATTGTTTCAAATGGTTAGAATTTTAGACCCTATTATTGAACCTATGATTTTGGGTGACATTCTTGAGTCCAACATTGATGAAACGATTGTAGGTGTCAACATAGAATCAAAGGTTGTTATAGAACCTATAGTGGGAGAAAATAAAAGTCATATTGATTAAAATATTGATCAATATTGATCAAGAATGTGATAAAGATGCTCTAGGTGGTAACTCTTGTGATGATATGGGAAGTGATTAAAAGATACAAACATGGGTACTTATAGTTGAATACTCAACTACGAAAACCCTAGGGGATAAAAATGTAATTCTAAAAGATGGGGTTTCCAAAGAAATAGGAAAAATTGGATCCTTTTGAAATCAACCAAATAAAAGTTGAGGTTGTGAAGTGAAAAAATGTTACTAAACCGTTTGTTCCAAGAGTGATTTCACTGCAAGAACATCATAAAACAATCAACAACATGATGGAATGATGGACTAGTTTTTATATAGAAACTAGGGGAAAATGGAAATACTTAGGGCGGGAGTTGAAAGAAGCCCAAGAAAATCAAGAACTAGTAGTGAAATTGAAGGAATAAAAGCAACAATTATGTAACATGGCTCATGAAACCTTAGCTTGTAGATGCATCTCACTAGTCTATGCAATCTTATTGAAGGAGAAATTGTTATCATTTCAAATGTGATACTTGGTTATAGGTAGGATTTATAATCTATTGACCCTTGAAAAAAATTAGAGCATAGGCTAATTGAAGTGGAGAAGATCTGAATTTGATGTGTGAGTTTTATCAACATGATTTTATTCTAAGTAGTCATAGAATTTGGAATCCTAATCCCTTTGTGTTATTTGTTCAATTAAAGGATTTTAATCCATTTATGAGACATCAAATACAGTAGATCCATGATTTATCCCATACAAATTTTTAGGGTCCTATCCTAACAACCTTACTTTAGGAGCTAATCAAGTAATGTATATGACCATATTTTTTAAATAAGGCCAACTGGTTAGTAGTCAACAATTAATGTAAAAAAATTCTCTATATTAATTAAGGCCCACTATAAAATTGGTACTTATTAATTATTTGACCATGTCAAGTAGTTAGGGTTTTGGATCATGGAAGCCTATTTAAAGAGATAGAAGGCTATGAATTGCTTTCTCAAAAAAATATTGTATTGGAGATATGCTCAAACAGAAGGTCACCCAACCTTAAAAGGTGCATGAACATTGCTTCAATATTTGAATATCATAATATAAGATCCATTGTGTTGCATTTTTGTTGCTTATTCTATAATTTGCACTATAATATTGGAATTCTAACATTATTTATCTAACATTATTTATCTATGTTTATCTTGCTACCACACTGATATACAGGATTAGGTACACCACAAATGGTATCAACGCCACTTTTTTGAGCCAGCATGCCTCCAATGTCTTTAAATAACCATAAAGATCTATCATTCAATGGGTAAGACTGCGATTGGAGAAAAATGAATTCATACAATTGGTACTTTTTTACATTGCACACTCGGTTGGTATAATTGTTGGACACCATTGTAACCTCTATTGGTACCCCTCCAAGTAGTATCACATCAAACATCACTCGCACATAGAATCTCACTTCCATGTACCCTCTTGTATATTGGAAGTCTCATAGGAAACCTAAAATTGGTTGTAGATAATCTGATTAGTCGTCATGTTGCTATAGTTGCACCGAACACAACACTCGGGAAGATCACTCTCGTGTACTTGGGTAGTCATGTAGTATGGCTAAGGTAATGATTGAGCATCCTTAGTTAAAGCACTAAGAGATTTGGCCAATTACGACTATTGGAACATGCACGTATATTAAAGAGTGATAGAACCTTACAATCCCTTGTCCTTAGGACCTGGGAAACCCTCATCTTTGTTACCCGCAAGTAAAATTTCAACATCCCGTCAGAGTCGTTAGTGCAGTAACCAGATTCTCTAAGGTTCACCAACTAAATTCCTAAATCTTTGCATCAAACAGGAATTTGGGAATTATGTTAGTGCATTAATATTCAATAGGAATAAATACTCCTACCAAGTTTTTGCACCGAGAGTAGCAAGGTGCTCTACAACCCAATATGGGGGAGATGTGTAACGTGTAACATTATGTAACGTGATATTCCCATAAAATAAAAATAAAAAAATGCAAACGATGTTGGCTTAAAAAAATTATATTGGTTGAACAACTTAAAATTAGATATATCAAGTATGGGATCAAATATCATGAGGTGTAAATTTTTTCATAATGTGTAAATTAAAAAAAAAAATACACGTCAAGATATTGGATCCCTCTCGGTGCCTGGTAGATCCAGGTTTAAGATGGATCTATGTTGGTTTAAAGTCTTGGGGTCTAAGAAACCCTTATTTGTGACCTATCTCAAAATAATAATTGCATCATGCTAATCGATTTGATATGTCTATAACAACCTTTTTGGGTGGTCCCAAAACCTCTTATTTGTGACTTATCTCAAAAGAACATTTCCACCATGAAGATCATTTTAATATATATCTCTAACAACCCTTTTTGGATGGACCCATCCATTCTCCATTTAGCATTCATATGGTTCAGCTTATATGCTACACACTTGTAACCAAAGCCACATTAATACCACCAACCAAAATATGTCCCAAGACTTCAAGCATTGACCTTAGTGGTCATATCCTTAAAGAAACCAATTAATTAGAAGCTTCCCACCTTGAACCACAGCGTTGACCAACTCCAACTCAAAGTGGATGAAAACAACAACACCCTAACAAACCATGAACATGTGATGACTGCTGTTGCTAAACATGTGGGATTTGGTCCAAAATTTGAGGCTCCAAGTAATGAAACAGTGGTCACTGAAGAACATGGCTCTCACACTCTCTTCCTGGAAACCCAACCTCACTCATTTGAGGATAAACATTCATGGCACCGCTTCCTAGGATTGACATGTGCAAATTTGATGACTCTGACTCCTCGGGTTGGGTTACTCGAATGGAACATTATTTTTCTCTCCATGACATTAAAAACGGTCTTTAAAAGTTAAAATTTGAGGTTTTATATTTAGACTCAGAATGTTGGCAATGGTACTAGAAATGTTATCATTGTGATTTCCCGTGGAACTAGATGATGAAGATCATTCATGATCATTTTGGCCATGACACTCACTACCTGGATCGATTTACTGAATTGAATTACATCATATTGTCATAGTTATGGACTATATTATAGCCTTTGAGAAATTGGTAATCTTCATAGAGGGCCCCTCTTATTCTTTTTTTTTGAATTCTTCATTAATGGACCCAAGGAGGCAATTCAATCTTGTGTCATTATGCAGTGGCCCTCCACTTGGTTGGAAGCTTGTGATAGAGATCATTGAACTGAAATGGCGATCAACGCCCTTCCTTTAACACCTGCAAAGGTTCTCCCCTAGCTACTATTTCCTTTCATTCCACCACACCTCGCTTACGAATCCAAAAATTGACCCCCACTATCCTTTCAATTTTTCTATAATTGTGATGAAAAATAGTTTCAAGGGAATAAATGGAAAGAACATAAACTATTCCAAATCGAGGCATCCCCACATGATTCCCTCAAGTACAACACCATGGACACTACGCTCAAACCAAAAGTGGATGATACTTTGACACCCTTGGAAGATGCTCTTGATATGCCAATTCCTAAGGAGAAACCCAAATTTCACTCAATGTTTTATCAGTTTTTTCCACACCTAAGACACTAAAGTTGATTGGCTACATCAATAACTGCAGATTCATTGTATTGATTGATAGTGGTAGACCCATAATTTCATTCATCGATGAGTGTCTGAAGAAATGCATTGATATATCCGCCCTGTATACAATTTCCAAATTATGATAGAAAATGGCGGTATGCTAAAATGTGGTGGTTTTTTTTTTAAATGTGAAACTCCAAATGGGTGAGTACCATCTCAAAACACACATGTTTTCTATTGACATGGGTGATCATGATATAGTTCTAGAGTTACAATGGCTCAATACTTTGGGCCTTGTCACCATAAATTTCAAGGCACTCTCCCTCATCTTTTCTCAGGACCTGCACACACATCATCTGAAACGGCTTGATCCCAATTCTATTGAAATTATCTCCTCCTATCATATGCAAAAAATATTGAAGAAATTCCACATGGGTATCATTACTCAATCCAATTCCATCCAAGTCATGGAATCCCCCACATAGGACATTCCACCTTACTACAACTGGTTCTCTTCCAATATCAAAAGGTTTTGAGGAACCAGAGGGTTTACCACCATCTCGTGGGGAACATGACCATGGTATTCCATTAATTATGGGCATTCAACCTCCCAATATACGCCCTTATCACCTCCCTTTTTCCCAGAAGAATGAATTTGAAAAAATTATTCAAGAATTGTTGGAGGTGGACATCATTCATCCCAGCGCAAGCCCTTATTCTTCATTGGTGGTTATGGTTCTAAAAAAGGAAGACGCTTGGTGCATGTGTCCATACTTTTGTGCTCTGAATATTTTAACCATTAGAGATAAATTCCATATTCATGTCATTTATGATCCCTTAAATGAGCTACATGGAGCCAATTTCTTCACCAAAATTGACATTTAATTAGGCTACAACCAAATCTGGATGGAAGAGTCAAACATACCGAAGTCAAATTTTCACACTCATGAGGGCCATCCTGAGTTCTTAGTCATCCCTTAGGCCTATGCAATGCTCCATCCACTTTTCAAAGCCTCATGAATAAGATCTTCCTCCCTTTTCTCTATCATTTTTGTCATAGTTTTGTTTGATGATATCTTAGTCCACAACCCCACTTGGGAAAGCCACCTCGAGCATGTTGCCGTATCTTGCAATTGTTAAAGGAACACTATTTATTTGTGAAATGATAAAAATGTGCTTTTGGGGTGACTAAGGTTGAATATTTGGGCCATATTTTGAGTGAGGATGGTGTATGAGTGGACCCCAAGAAAGTGGAAACTATGTAGAATTGGCCCTGCCTCAAAACTCTTAAGAGCTTGAGGGGGTTCCTCGGACTTACTGACTACTACCATAAGTTTGTGAAAATTATGATAAGATTGAAACTCCTCTTACATCACTACTAAAAAATAATGCTTTCTACTAGAATGAGGTAGTGGAGCAAACCTTCTCTTCCATAAAGGATGCTATGTGTACTACGCTTGTTTTATCCCTGCTCGCTAAGACTTTCATCTTAGAGTGTGATGTATCTGGTTGTGTCTTGAGAGCGATATTGCTACATGACAAATGCCTAGTAACCCTCAACAGTAAGCATCTATGTGAGCAGAACTTGGGAAATTCCACCTATGAAAAAAAAATGATGCATATCCTCCACATTGTTGATACATGGAAATCATATTTAATTGAGCGGTGTTTTTAGATCAAGGCCAACCATCATAGCCTCAAGTATTTCCTTGAACAATGGTTTTCCTCACCAAAGAAACATAAATGGGTCACTAAGATGTTAGGGTATGATTATGAGATCATCTATGATAAGGGCCACGATAATGTGGTGGAAGATACATTGTCTAGGCAATTTGAGGAGGGTTCCCTCTTTGCATTGTCCTTACTAGTTCCAAGGTAGCTCAATGAAGATCATCATGAATGAATGGCCCAAGGTTGCTCAATGAAACCCATCATGAATGTAATTTCTATAAGCACTTAACTTTTAGCCCCATACATGAAGCCACTTGAAATTATACATTTGTCCTCACTTATAGTGACTTCATTTTTTAATTAAAAAGGAAAAAAGAAAAAAACAAATCAAATGGAAGAAAGGTAGTTGATTTTTTTTTAATTTTTTTGTACCCATGATCTAAATTGATACTCCTACAATTCATATCAGACCCACCTCCTCCATGCCCCACCTTTTCACTGTTGAATGAATCAATGACTGCCTCTCTCTATATAATAATAATATCTGTGTGATTTAATACTGCTCTTTAGCTCAATATTCTCACACACATTAACTAATCTTAGTATTACTACAAGGCTTCATAAATTGTCTTAATTAAACTTCATCGCAAGTTGTGTTAAGTGAAGTGTTTGGTTTTGTGGTTTTGAGTAAAGAAAATGTTCATATATAATACATAATATTAATAATGATAAAAGAGAAAATAAATTGTCAATTAAGTTTTGCCCAAGTAATTGTGTGATGGAGTGTTATCTTCACCAAAATCTATTCCCTTGTTGAGCTCATAACGAGAACATTATTAACTAGTTTAAAATTATAAAACCTAATAATATCCTTAATATTTAGTAAATTTAATTAATATAAATTTATACTAATTGAATGATAACTTTAAATTAATTAATAAAAACCTATCTTAATTTTGAATTTATTAATATAAAAATATTTTAAAGACTAAGAATATTTAATAAATTTAATTAATATAAATTTATACTAATTGAATTATAACTATAAATTAATTAATAAAAACGTATCTTAATTTTGAATTTATTAATATAAAAATATTTTAAAAATTATAATAATGAAATAATTAATAGTATATATAATATGCATGCAAGTTAAATGAATTAGGAAAACTATTAGCATGGAGAGAGAAATTTACATTAATTTCTTTTACCATTGATTCCTTATATCATGTTACATTATTTAATATAAATTAAATGTTAATTAAATAAAATCAACATAAATAAGGATATTAATTAAGTGTTATATAAGTATAGATTAATTTTAATTGTGGATTTATCAAGTATTAAGATGCATTCAATTTTTTGAAGTGTTATTTTTTAATGATTTTTTGTTTGGTTTTAAATTTTTATTTTATGAGTGGATATGGAATTTTTTAATTATTTTTTATTTGGTTTTTTCATTTTTTATTTTATAAGCCAACATAAATAATAATAATAATTAATTACTTTTTTATTTTTAGTACATAACGTGACATCATTACATATTGTTACACATCTTCCCCATATTAAATTGTAAACACCTCACTACTCTCTATGCAATGAATATCAAATATCCATAAAATAATTCCAATACACATTATCATCATGAATATAGAATTAGTTGTATATACAACTCCAAATAACTATTATCTCCATGCACAATCACAGTTTGCTTCCGTCCATGTGAACTTTGAATCTTTATCTTTGGTTTTGGCTATGGTTGAGCTTAGGAAGCAATTGATTGAAGAAAATTTAGGTTTACGTTGTACAAATCTCATCTTTGTAGGGGAGTGAGTTGTAGAGCGCATTGGGGGAGGGACCCATGCAAACTTTGAGATAGAACTAGTTATCCTCATCTTAACATGAAAATTATAAAGATACGGTGCACAAGTAAGCTAGATTTTTATGGACATTTTCTTATTCTTGTATCCTTATTTTGTGTCATGTTGTGTGTAATATTGTAAATGAGAAGCCTATGGTATGCGTGTGCATGTCATGGTATAATAATTCTTATAATAATAATTGGAGCAAGAATCGACATTTTTCTTCCACATGAAATATTTTGAAGATCATATACAGGAATGAGAATGGAAAGAGGTGGCTAGATACCTGTATGGTTTCACAAAGGTGGAAGACAGCTATTATTCCATGAAACTTATCTTCCAAATCAGAAAGCAAAAATATTTGTACGCTTTAGAGAAGTAAGTGCCCCCCTCATTTTTAAATGTATTTCCTCATCAAAATGCATAGATGATTGGGATTTTTTTATCAATTATATGTTGGAAACCAAACATTAACATGTGGGTATTTGCAGGAAAGATCAAGAAAAACCCTTGGAGATACCGGTGAATTATCTCAAAGTATTTTCTTCATTCAAAGAAGACTTGTTCAAAAAAATCTCTCATATTCTTCACGTGAGAAAACTTGAAACAACTTTTCTAAAAACAGTTATTGTCATTGGAGTAGACTCAAAATGCTATATTCATTTATTCATGTTTGAGGTTTGGCATGTGGAGGGAAAATGCATAGTTTTCTAAATATGGGGATGCAAAAATAATAAAGAATAGTTTCCTTTTGGAGCCAAATAAATTGTTGGAATCTAATCTTATGTTTCCTCATAAGATCCAATTTTTTGCCAACAAAGATAGTTGAACCTTAATAAATCAAAGGTAGGATGATTTTCCATGGTTGAAAAAAGAATTTTTATATTTCACTTGTTATAGTATTTATAAAATCCAAATCAACATGTATTAGTTTGGAAAAATTATTTGGCAAGCTTTGTTATGCTATATTCCATATTCGTCTTTGTAGTCCTATGGGAACAAGGGATTTAACAAAAGTATTGAGATTATATAGTGTTGAATATTGTAACTTCTAAGAATATTATATTTGTACATTATTATTCCGGAGATGTTTCATCCCTCCGAGGTAACCCTATTATGTATTCGGAGATGATTATTCCTCCGATGGGTTGTGGTAACTAGGGTTATTAGACCCACCATGTGGGGGTCAGCCCTGATCTTATATTTTAGGGGTTATTAGACTTCTCCAGGACAAGTCGGCCCCATTAGGGATTTTGGTCAGTCGGGAATAAGTATAAATAGAGGAGGTGAAATCCTCATTAGACACACTTGTACAACTCAGAAAAGTAGCGCACTTGTCTGGGAGGTCTGCTAAGGAGGTAGAGAAGGAGGGAGCACATCTTGTATTTTGGTTGATCATCTTATTGAGGAAAGCTTTGCTGGGTTTTCTACCCCATGAGGGTTTCCCAGGGTAAATTCTGTGTCTATCTTGTGATTATGTTTCTTTCAGTGATCTTGCTAGTCTATTTGGTTTAAACTTAACATGATATCAGAGCTAGCCTGAATAGGACATATTTCACAAGGTAAGAATATCTCTCTCTCTCTCTCCGGTGAAAATTAGGGTTTTAGAAAAAAGTTGGTATTGTTGAATTCTGATTGCATGGCTGGATAGCCCTTCTCAAAACCAATCTTTTGAGCCCTAGATCGAACTTTTTGGTTGTGTAGAACTCCAGGAAAGTCAAACCCTAGTTTTACCAAAAGTGCGATATTTGTTTCAACAAAAAGTTGGTATTGTTGAATTCTGATTACATGGTTGGATAGCCCTTCTCAAAACCAATCTTTTGAGCCCTAGATCGAACTTTTTGGTTTGGTAGAACTCCGGGAAAGTCAAACCCTAGTTTTACCAAAAGTGCGATAAACCAGAAATTCTGTCCCAGGATCCGGAAAAGTAAAAAAGTAATATTTCCGGGTAAGTACTACTCTGTCTCTTATCTCTTGGACTCCCCCAAGATAAGATGGCTCCAAATACTAAGCTTGAAGATAAGCTAGAAGGTATAGAGAATTTCCGGGCATGGAAATACATAATTGGTCTCATTCTTGAAGAGAATGATCTTGCTTATTATGTCAAGGATGAAGTTGCAGAACCGGAAGGAGATGAAGCCAAAGAGAAGCATAGGAAGGATTTGATTAGGGAAAAGAGAATCATAGCTGATTCTATTAAAGATCACTTGATTCCCCAAGTGGCCTCCAAGAAGACTCCAAAGGAAATGTATGATGCCCTAGGAAGAATGTATGAAGGAAAGAATATCAATAGGAAGATGAACCTAAGGACTCAGTTGAAGAGTACCAAGATGCACAAAGGAGAATCCATTCAAGACTACTTCTTAAGGGTCTCTCTAATCAAGGAGCAACTAGATGCCATTGGTGATACTCTTGATGAAGATGAACTTGTGATGACTGCCCTAAATGGTCTCACTAGACCTTGGGAATCATTCATACAAACTATGTGTGCCAGAAAAGAAAGCATGAAGTTTGATGTAGTATGGGAGGATTGTGTTCAAGAAGAGGCTAGGGTAGCCAACAGAGAAGCTCTTCTCAAAGAGGATGACCAAGCTTTGGCCACCCACACTAAAAGAGGAAAGAGAGGCCACTTCAAGAAAGTGAACTACAAAAGGTCTCAACCCTCTCATAAATTCAAAAGGAAAGGAGGAACAAACTCAGAAAGAGACCTCTCCACAGTCCAATGTTATAGTTGTCTTAAACTAGGACACTATGCTAAAGACTGTACTTTTCCAAGAAAGAAGAAGAAGAAGTTTGTTCACAAAAGACATCATGCACATATGGCAGGAGATGATAGTGAAGAAGAAGTAGGGGAAGAAGAAGAAGAAGAAGAAGAGGAAAGGCCTCAAAGGAAAAGATCTAAAGTAAAGAAAGAAGATCCAGAAGAATATGTCCTATTTTCTGCACTCTCTGGATCTGTGTCTACTGGAGAAGATACATGGCTCATTGATAGTGGTGCTTCAAAGCACATGATAGGTCAAAAGAAATCTCTCTCAAGACTTGAAGAAAAGTCTTCACCTCAAAAGGTATCTCTAGGAGATGATTATCAATATCCCATCAAGGGAATTGGTGAAGCAAGCTACAAGCTTGATTCTGGAACACCCTTGAAAATGAAAGAAGTGTTATATGTTCCAGGTTTAAAGAAGAACCTACTCTCTATCTCATCACTAGATAAGAAAGGTTTTATAGTGGCTTTCGTAGATGGACAAGTACTCATGTGGTCCAAAGGAAAATCAATTAAAGATGCAGTTATCATTGTTGAAGAAGAAGGAGGTCTCTATAAGCTCAAGGGTCATCCAAAAGTTGCCCTTGCTCATGAAACCTCTAGCCCCAGTGAGCTATGGCATAGAAGACTAGCTCACATTAACTACAAAGCCTTACCCTATGTAAGCAAGGTGGTCATAGGATTACCAGATCTGAAGGGTGATCATAATGGCTCATGTAAAGGTTGTAAGAAAGGGAAGAATGTCAAGAACCCTTTTCCAAAGAGTGAAACAAAGACTAAGAACATGCTGGAGCTAATACATTCAGATGTATGTGGACCAATGCCCACTACTTCCCTAAGTGGATTTGAGTATTATCTCTCATTCATTGATGACTATTCAAGAAATACTTGGATATACTTTCTAAAAGGTAAGAATGAAGTCTTTGGAAAATTCAACGAATTCAAGGCCCTAATAGAAAATCTCTCAGAAAAGAAAATCAAGATTCTCAGAATAGATAATGGCAGAGAATATACTTCAAAGGACTTTGAAGAATTTTGTAAAGAAGCCAGAATTAAGAGGGAACTAACCACTCCCTACAATCCCCAACAAAATGGGGTTGCTGAGAGGAAAAATAGAACCATCATGGAAGCTGTAAAAACTATGATACATGATCAAGATCTACCCATGTATCTATGGGCTGAAGCAGCTAGGACAGCAGTCTATGTGCAAAATAGACTATCCCATTGTGCTCTTGAATTCAAAACTCCAGAAGAAGTGTTTACAAGAAAGAATCCTAAGGTAAGTCATCTCAAAATATTTGGGTGTCCTGTGTACATCCACATTCCAAAAGAAAAGAGAACCAAGTTGGATCCTTCTGGTAAAAAGGGAATATTTGTCGGATATTGTGAATCATCCAAAGCCTTCAGAATCTACATACCAGGTTTTCATCATATAGAAATAAGTAGAGATGTAACATTTGATGAAGAAGCAGCTCTCAAGAAATCTAGGAAGTGTCAACTTGAAGAAATCTATGAAGAAGATACACCTCCTAGAATCACAGAGGCTGTGCACATCCCTGAAGATGATTCACCAGAAGATCATGACATGTTGGAACCTCAAGAACTTTCTATCACAGATTCATCTAAGAAAAGAAGGCCAACATGGGCTAGAGATATTATTCAAGGAGCTGAAAGATATGGAGCTCCTGAAGGCTCCACTAGAGAAAGAAAGAAACCTAGGCTAGTGTCCAACTATATGGCCTTGATGTGTGATCTTGTAGATCAACAACCTACTAGCTATGAAGAAGCAGCCCAAAAGAAAGAATGGGTAGAAGCAATGACAGAAGAATATCAGTCAATAATGAAAAATGATGTTTGTGATGTAGTTCCCAAACCAAAAGATAAAAGTGTGGTTTCTTCCAAATGGATTTTCAAGATAAAACATGCTGCAGATGGTAGCATTGAAAAATACAAGGCAAGATTTGTAGCCAGAGGATTCTCTCAGAAGGAGGGAATTGACTATGAAGAAAAATTTGCACCAGTTGCTAGGTATACTTCAATTAGAACTATCATGGCACTTACATCTATGATGAAGTGGAAATTACACCAAATGGATGTTAAGACAGCTTTTCTGAATGGTGTAATTGAAGAAGAAGTATACATAGAGCAACCACAAGGGTTTGAGGTTAAAGATGGGAGGACTCATGTATGCAAACTGAAAAAGGAATTATATGGTTTGAAGCAAGCTCCCAGGGCTTGGTATGGAAGGATTGACAATTTCTTAACAAACATGGGCTTTACCAAGAGTAAAGCTGATCCCAATCTTTATCTTAAAGTGATGGATGATGAACCAGTTATATTGTTGTTATATGTAGATGATCTGTTTCTAACTGGAAATGAGAAACTGATTATTGAAAGCAAGAAGAATCTTTCTTCAGAATTCGAGATGAAAGATCTCGGATTAATGCACTACTTCTTGGGTCTAGAAGTATGGCAAGAACCAAAGGGAATCTTTCTAAATCAAGGTAAGTATGCTGTGGAGATTCTAAAAAGATTTGATATGTTGGAGTGTAAAGCCATGGCCACTCCCATGGACTCCAACTTGAAGTTATTAGTTAATGACTCATCGGAATTAGTAGACCTAACTCTATATAGACAAATCATTGGGTCATTAATGTATTTAACAAATACTAGGCCAGATATATGCTTTGTTGTAAATACCCTGAGTCAGTATCTAGTAGAACCTAGAAAGGTTCACTTAATAGCTGCAAAGCATGTGATGAGGTACCTAAAAGGTACATTAGATTTTGGTCTATATTATCTTGGAGGTCATGAACTCCGCTTACATGGTTACTCAGATTCTGATTGGGCAGGAAGTGTCTCAAACAGAAAGAGTACTTCAGGTGGATGTTATGGTCTCGGATCTGCCATGATCTCATGGTTCAGCAAGAAACAATCTAGTGTGGCCCTCAGTACTGCTGAAGCAGAATATATAGCTGCCTGCTCTGCCAGCTGTGAAGCAGTGTGGCTTCGGAAGTTATTATCTGGAGTGTTTGGCTTAGAAATGGATCCCACTGTGATTATGTGTGACAATCAAAGCTGCATTAAGATGACAGAAAATCCTGTATTCCACGATAGGTCAAAACACATAGAGATCCGATACTTTTATATACGAGATATGGTGCAGAGAGGAGCTATCAAGATCGAGTATGTGAACACTGAGGATCAAATTGTTGATATCTTGACCAAACCTCTGTCTCGAGTGAAATTTGAATACTTTCGAGACAATCTTGGTGTAGTTCAAAAGGACCCTCCTCGAAAGGGGGAGTAGTATAGTCACTAATGATGAGATTGTCTCATCGAACAACAAGGTCGATGATAAGGTTACCTGTTCACTACACCTAGATACTTAGAAATATTTAGATTTAGGACTCTTATGCTTAGAATACTTAGTTTTTACTTATACATGCTTTTGATGTTAGATGTATTAGTGAGAATACATACTTTTGATGATAGATGTATTGGTGAGAATACATGTTTTTGATGATAGATGTATTGGTGAGAATACATGCTTTTGATGATAGATGTATTGATGAGAATACATGTGAGGATTGCATCATACTTGAACTCAAGTTCTAAAGTGAGCCGTAGACAGGTGTCTTCGAGAAAGAAAGAGGATTGGATCATCCCTGGACTTTAGTCCTAAAGAGAGCCGTAGACATGATGTATCCGAGAATGAAGTACTTGGTGGACATGAGAGGATTGGATCATCCCTGGACTTCAGTCCTAAAGAGATCCGTAGACATGATGTCTCCGAGAATTGAAGATAGGACTGCATCGTCCCTGAACTAGGTTCAAAATGTACGTGATGGGATTGCATCGTCCCTAGACATGAGACTTGTCTTAAAGTGATAAGGACTGATCATCCTGGAACTTGATCGGGATTGCATCGTCCCTAGACATGAGACTTGTATTAAAGTGATAAGGACTGATCATCCTGGAACTTGATCGGGATTGCATCATCCCTAGACATGAGACTTGTCTTAAAGTGATAAGGACTGATCATCCTGGAACTTGATCAGGATTGCATCATCCCTAGACATGAGACTTGTCTTAAAGGTACGTGTGAGGACTGCATCATCCATGAACTGGGTTCAAAATGTACGTGATGGGATTGCATCGTCCCTAGACATGAGACTTGTCTTAAAGTGATAAGGACTGATCATCTTGGAACTTGATCTGGATTGTATCATCCATGGACCTATGTCCTAAAGAGAGCAGGACTGATCATCCTGTATAGTAATCGTGTGATGACGATGCTGATGATCGTGCGATGACGATGCTGATGATCGTGTGATTACGATGCTGATGATCGTGCGATGACGATGCTGATGACCGTGTGATGACGATGCTGATGATCGTGTGATGACGATGTTGATGATCGTGTGATGACGATGCTAATGATCATGTGATTACGATGCTGATGATCGTGCGATGATGATGCTGATGATCGTGTGATGACGATGCTGATAATCGTGTGATGACGATGTTGATGATCGTATGATGACGACGCTGATGACATTGATGTTCCAGTAACTAGTTGAGTTACTAATGATAATGAATTGAAGAAAGCTTCCGATGATTTATAGATGTATCATGTATGATGTAGTCGATGACTCCTTGCTCCTGCAGACGTTGTTATAATATCCTTCTTGTTAAGGGGGAGTGTTGAATATTGTAACTTCTAAGAATATTATATTTGTACATTATTATTCCGGAGATGCTTCATCCCTCCGAGGTAACCCTATTATGTATCCGGAGATGATTATTCCTCCGATGGGTTGTGGTAACTAGGGTTATTAGACCCACCATGTGGGGGTCGGCCCTGATCTTATATTTTAGGGGTTATTAGACTTCTCCAGGACAAGTCGGCCCCATTAGGGATTTTGGTCAGTCGGGAATAAGTATAAATAGAGGAGGTGAACTCCTCATTAGACACACTTGTACAACTCAGAAAAGTAGCGCACTTGTCTAGGAGGTCTGCTAAGGAGGTAGAGAAGGAGGGAGCACATCTTGTATTTTGGTTGATCATCTTATTAAGGAAAGCTTTGCTGGGTTTTCTACCCCATGAGGGTTTCCCAGGGTAAATTATGTGTCTATCTTGTGATTATGTTTCTTTCAGTGATCTTGCTCGTCTATTTGGTTTAAACTTAACACAAGGGATTTAACAAAAATATTGAGATTATATAGTCTGATTTTGGCCTATTTGTATCTATTCTTAATTCGCAACATCAACTTTGTAAAAATCCTTGACATAATCATGATATCAAGACCTTGTTTGTTGATCATACATGTACACCTTTAAATAGTTGTAGTGCACCTATGCCTTTAACACATCCAACTAGTGCTCCCGCTTGAAATTTGAGTAAAACGACAGGTAGATATGTTGAAAATACAAAGAAAAAATGTAGTTTTCTTATCTTTTCCTCCAAAATTCATAAATATTATTTTATTATTTTAATTATTATTTTATTATTTTAACTATTACTTTATTATTTTCCTAAGAAGGCCCATTTTAGACCTCAAATTTCCTCTAATGAATCTCAACACCCTTCAACTATCTGGATTAGAGGGCAGATATGCATATTGTGTTGCACAACAAGAGTCTGTACAGGGTCGCAATGGGCAAGGAAGTCGAACCTCAGCCAGCTGTTGAGAAAGAAAAGTACCTGAACAAACTAGATGAGGATTTTGGTGTTATGTGTATTCATATCTCCAGAGACTTGCTCTTCCATCTTGATGGATTGGAAATCCCAAGGGAGGTTTGGTAGAAGCTAGAAACTCTCTTTGGTAAGCAAGATGGGCTGAGAGGCCACATTTTGGAGAATGAATTAATTGCTCTTCAACCCAACAATTTTGAAACCATGCAACATTTATTTTCAAAGTTCAAGTCCTTGGTTATGTCATGCAAACAATGTGGAATTGACAGGAAGGATGAGCAGCTGGTGCTATCCATCCTGAGCAAGCTTGGTCCTAAATTTTCAATACTTGTGTCTACCTTTCAGTCAAGGAAATTGTCAATCCTCAATTGGAAGATTCATTCTTTAGATGCATTCTTAGTGTAATGTCCCCTCCCAAAATGTAATGTCCCCTCCCATCATACCAGCATGATAGAGAGAATCTGATGCTAAAGCTGGGCATCTAGCCCCATGAACTTTTTAAATAAGCATTCACATAATATATAAAAGGAACATATGGAAATGTATAATTATAAGAAAACACAACGAAAGCAATTTCAATTACACATCCATCATACATTCAAGATATTCATCAAATAAATAATTGCAAAGTTAACACAAGAGAATACTTATCTTATAACAAAGTAGTCCCAAGCGACTGGCTATGCAACTGCAACGTTCCACCCAACCATAGGCCAGTTGTGATCATCAATATCTCAACACACTGCCACCCCCGAGTTGGGCATGATCTCTACAAGGAATCAGGGAACAACAGACTCACACATAGCCCAAATATACACCAAATCAGCCAAGCCAAGCTACAATTGGGTTTATCAGGCTGTTAGGTAATGGAAGGAAGAATTGCTAAGCTAATGGGATCATCCATAGAGATATGGGCACCCTCTGCAAGATCTATCTAGCTTGGTCTCCACAATACCTACACACCTGGAACAAGGAAGTATTCCCTTCACTAGTACACAGTCCCTCAAGCCATACCTCCCATTCTAGTGTCCTTCAAGGTGTGCATAGAAGAGCAACCAGCCCTTGTGATACTCTTGAGAGGTTGCCTCCTCACTAGGTTTATCAAGCCAATTCTGGTCCACTTCCACTCCTAATTCTTGTTCACAGTTCAAACCAATGCAGGGATGCACCCAACAACAAAAATACGAGTGCTGAAAAACGTGGGCAACCAAAACGAACTGGTAGATGGGAAATAAACCCTGGGAGAGCCATTTGTTTTCAGAAAACATTTATATGCATTCCAGGAGATGAAACGACCTCTATAAACCCCCAAAACGTGACTCCCTTTCTCCCAGCTGCTGTGCAACACAAAAACGAGCTCCCAGCTATAGAAAATGCAGGAAATTGGTGAAAAACGTGATGAAGGAAAGACCCAGTAGTTCAGACTGCGTGAGAGAGGAAAGACTATGGGTTCAGAATGGCTTTGGGCACCATTTCGTGGGTGTTTTCTTGCCCATAAGCAAAAGTACGTTTTTCCAGGTTGATGGCTTGCCCATGCACGAAATTGGCTACCATACCTCTTCATTCCCAAGGCCTTAATTGCCTCAACCAATTTCTGGAAGAATTAAATGATTGGGTGCATAACCCAAAATGGGTAGTTGGTTGTTTATGGGTTTTCTCATTGACACATGGATTAACACCATTGACTCAAGGGTTTGAATAATTTCCCTCCCTATTCCTTGTAGAATCATGCCCCCATCTCTTTGTTGCATTGCATAGCCAGTTGTGGGTTTTTCATTAAAATTCGTATTTACATGATGTCTTAATTTACATTGTGCCTATCTAGCACAAGAACCATAGGCATCTATTTTTAATTGCCGATACATAAAATGCTAAATCAAGGGTGGGGTCTTGGCCTTGATCTCATCACCATGATTAAATAACAATATTTACATCATTTACGATTTAATGAAAAAGGGGGTCAAAATGGAGACATTACATTCCCCTCCCCTTACATTAGCACTGTCCTCGGTGCTCATCAAAATTGAACAAAAATGGATATGCCACCCTCATGGAAACCTCCAGCTCCCGTGTAGCCTCATCAGGACCGTAGTGCTTCCATTGCACCTTTACCTGTCCGATGGCTTGGTTCCGGAGAAATGTTACCTTCTTGTCTAGGATGCATAACGGATCGGTTTGGAATTCTCCCTCGGGTTCCACCTGGATCAGATCCCAATTAATCACATGGTTAGGATCATGTACATATTTCTTAAGCAAAGAGACATGAAAAACATTATGAGCTTTAGTGCTATCAAGCAATGCCAGTCTATATGCAACTGGCCCTATTCTTCAAAGCACTTCAAATGGCCCACAATATCTAGGTGATAGCTTGGCACAACTCCCAAGCTTCAAGGAACTCTTCCTTGATCTCACTCTAAGATACACATGATCCCCAACATTGAATTCCCTATGCACTCTATGTTTATTTGCATAGATTTTTTGTCTATCCTGGGCTGTTTTTAAATTATGTCTGATCTTGGCAACTTCTTGCTCCATTTCCTTAAGCAATTCTGGCTCAAGTACAATTCTGTTCACTGGATTGTCCCAAGTCACTGGTGTCCTACACCTTCTGCCGTACAAATCCTCATAAGGACTCATTCCCAACGATGCTTGTTGCCCATTGTTATATGCAAATTCTACCAAGTGTAGATAATCCTCCCACTTGGATGGTTTGTCCATTACATACATGCGGAGCATGTCTTCAAGCACCTGATTTACTCTTTCTGTTTTCCCATCTGTTTGAGGATGGTATGCGGTACTAAAGCTTAGCTGTGTACCCAAATCTGCAAAGAGACCTTTCCAAAAATTGGAAGTGAACTTGGTATCCCTGTCAGAAATTATTGCCTTAGGCAACCCATGTAATCTGAAAATTTCCTTCATGAAAATATTTGCAATGGCATCGGCTTTATGTGTGGACTTACCGGTATAAAATGTGCTGCCTTTGTTAACTTTTCCACCACAACCATGATGGAATCATGTTGTCTCACAGTCATTGGCAATCATGTAATAAAGTCCATGGATATTACTTCCCATTTCCATTCTGGAATTGGAACTGGGAGCAATAAACCTGCTGGATGTTGGTGTTCACTCTTCACCTACTGACATTCCATGCACTTAGAAATGTATTCAGTGATGTCCTTCTTCATGCCTGGCCAAAAATAATATTTTCTTGCTGTAGCAATTGTTTTCTGATATCCTGGGTGACCAGAGTATGGAGCTTTATGGATTTCATCCATAACAATCCTCCTCAAATCTGCCGCATTTGGAATATAGACTCTATTCTTATAAGTAAGAAGTACGCCTTCTTCCAAATGATAGCCTTCATACTTCTTGCCAAGGTCTTGCTGCTGCAATTTGTCCTTTATCTGCACGTACACTTCATCCTCAACAATATGGTTAACAATCTGCTGCTTCAAATCTGGTTGGCAAGTACTAAGTGCTGCCACATGCATTTCATGTACCTTCCTGCTAAGTGCATCAGCCACCTTGTTTTCTTTCCCTTTTATGTGTTTGATTTCAAAATTAAATTCACACAAAAATTCCAACCATCTAGCTTGCCTAGCATTTAAAGTTGGCTGATCAAACAAGTATTTTAGACCACAATGGTCTGTCCTTAACTCAAATTTTCTTCCCATTAAGTAATGCCTCCACATCTTTAAAGCATCTACTATGGCTGCAAGTTCTATATCATGAGTAGCATAGTTCTTCTCATGCTCTTTCAAATTTCTTGACTCATAGCATATCACGTGGTTGTCTTGCATAAGAACTACTCCAAGTCCTTGATTGCATGCATCGGTACACACCACAAAGTCTTTTTCTGGGTCTGCAATTTTCAAAATTGATGCACTTGTAAGAAGATTCTTCAACCGTTGAAAACTTTCCTCACATCTTGGTGACCATTCAAACATTATCCCCTTCTTTTGCAAAGAAGTGATCGGGTTTGCAACCTTGGAGAATCCTTTGATAAACCTCCTGTAGTAACTAGCAAGGCCTATAAAAGATCTCACATCAGTCACATTCCTTGGAGTTGGCCAACTCATAATGGCTTCAATATTCTCAGGGTCTACATATATTCCTTCGTCGGAGATGATGTGACCCAAATAATGAATTCTATCTTTATAAAAGTCACATTTGCTCAACTTTGCATACAGCTTATGCTCCCTTAGTAATTGCATTGTCATTCTCAAATGTTCTTCATGCTCTTTTTCATTCTTAGAATAGATGAGAATGTCGTCTAGGAATACAAGAACAAACTTGTCCAAATACTTGCTAAAAACATTATTCATGAGACACATGAATGTAGCTGGTGCATTTGTGAGACCGAATGGTACCACTACAAACTCATAGTGTCCATACCTCGTTCTAAAGGCGGTCTTATGAATATCTTCTTCTTTGATTCTTACCTGATGGTAACCAGAACTCAAGTCAATCTTTGAAAATACCTTTGCTCCTCTCATTTGGTCAAAAAGGTCATCAATTCGGGGCAATGGGTATTTGTTCTTCACAGTGACTTTGTTCAACTGCCTATATTCAATACATAACCTGAGTGTTCCATCTTTCTTTTTCACAAATAGAACAGGTGCTCCCCACGGGGACACACTTGGACCAATATATTTCTTTTCCAGCAACTCTTGTAATTGCATTTTCAATTCTAGCAATTCCGGTGTACTCATCATGTAGGGTGTCTTAGACACTGGTGCCGCTCCTGGCACAAGTTCAATTGTAAAGTCAATGTATCTCTTTGGAGGGAGTCCTGGAATCTCATTAGGAAAAACATCCCTGAATTCTTGCAATACATGATAGTCCTCCAATTTAAGAGTTTCATTCTCTGCTGCCTCTAAAATGTGGGCTGCATACAATTGACATCCCTTCCTACAAAACTTCCTCAGCTGCATGGCTGAAACCTGTCTAACAGAAGTCACCTTTGGAATGCCTTTTAAAACCCTTGGTTTTCCTTCTTCGTCCATGCATTCAAATGTCTTATTGTAGCAGTCAAGTTTAACCTTGTGTACTTCTAACCAATCCATTCCAATGAGAATATCATAAGAACCAAGTGGCAAAATATTCAGATCTGCATAAGTGAATAGCCCATCCATCTCTAATGGACATTTCTCTACTATTTCACTACTTTTCTCTTGGTTCCAGTGGCTATTTGAACTAACCATGATTTACTATGCTTTAATTTCTTGAAAGCACAAATCTCAACAATTCTAGGAGTGACATGACTGTGAGTAGATCCATGATCAATCAAAATAGAAATAGATTGCTTAGCAATCTTACCTTCAACTTCAACCACAGTTGACTGATGATATTCCTGGCGGTCGTCTAGTGCTGCATATATTCTAGGGATTGTCCTCGCCACTTGACCCAAAGTGTCAGCTCCCTGGATGTTGTGGACTTGATTTGCATTCCCATTCTGATGTGGACAGTTCCTAAGCATGTGGTCTCCTCCACAACCCCAACATTGAAGTGGTTCTCTTTGCTCTTTTGGATCTCTTGGCTTATCTCCCATCATCCTAGTTGGCTTAGTCACAACCTGTGATGGCTGCCTTTGTTGATTCTTGAATTGAAGAGGCTTGAACCCCTTCTTCCTTTGATCAAACTTTTCATTTTTCTTATCCTTCCATGCCTTATGGAATTTTGGTTTGCTTTTGTTTTGATCAAAGCAATACTTGGCCTTTCTTATGGCCTCCTCTAGAGTTCGAGGTTCATCGAACTCAATTCTGTCTTTATATGACTGGGGCAGTCCACTTAGGAAATGCTGAATTTTCACCTTATCATCTCGAATGTACATAACATATCTTAGAAGCTCCAAGAATTTGTTTGCATATTCTTCCATGGTCAATTGTCCCAATCTCAGCTCATTGAACTCTTTGATCTTATCATCATAGTACCTGTCAGAGAGGTACTTCTACTTGAAGTATTTCTTGAACTACTTCCACACAATCTTCCTTTCATTGATCTTCCTCACTTGCCTGATGTGTTCCCACCATATAGATGCTCTTCCATTCAAGTTGAAGATGGAAACCCTTGCCTTCATATTCCCAGAGTAGTCTTGGACTTGGAAATATTTTCTCATCCCAAGAAGCCAAGATTCAGCTTCTTGACTAGACTTTACCTCTCCATCAAATGTAGGAGGTTTCGCCTTCTTAAATTTCCCGTGTGAATTGTTCTTGTAGTGCTTCTTCCTCTTACTTCTGCAAGATGAAGAGCTTGAACCCTCAATGGATTCTTCAGAGTCAGATGATTCATTAGAAGAGTTTTCTGGAGTATAAGTTTGGTCTGTAGAAACTCTTCTTGAGCTACTAGCCCTCTTACGGGAATTTCTTCTAGAACTACTCCCACCCCTTTCTGGATTTGATGTCTGATACCCAGAATTTATTTGCCTTTGGATGTCTGTCAAACTCTGTAGCATGGCTACATTCAACTGATTTTGTTCTTCCTGAGCTTTAATCATCATTTCATTATCTTCTCTATAGCTTTGCAATTCCACCCTTAGGCTCCTCATGGTGGCTGCAATACCTGGAGGAGTCTCTTGATTTCTTCTCCCATTAGATTATGTTTTAGCATTTTCAACATGTATGTTCTCCCCCATGACATCTATATCAGGCTCATAGGGATCCTATGCATCATCCATGATATTGATTTTCTTGGCCCAACCAAGATCCAAAACTTTCCAACTGTGCTATCTAGAGTGCTGCCCTGATGTAACTGTGATTCTGCAAAATGTGTTCATCAACACAATTGTTAACTGCATTATATTCTCAGAAATTCATAAATTACTTTCATGCACGTGGGAAAATATTATATTGACAATTTTTCAAATCATAGAATTTTCTCACAATCAACGACATATGAGGGGGAGGATGGGGGTCAAGGGGGCTTGCCCCCTTGTGACTGCAGGGCGGGTCGAGGGAAGCGCCCTCGTTTTTTTTTTTTTTTTTGTAAATATTTCCATTTCGCGCAATCTGGCACATAAGTTCCATGGCAATTTTCAACTTTCGACACCTGAAAAATCTCCCTGGAAAATGGCTGAAATTTCTTGTTTCGGAGCAACTCAGCGAGTTCTTCCGATCTGTTTCGGGCCAACTCGTCGAGTTCTTCCGGTCAAAGACTCAGTTTTTCCTTCCGATCCGTTGCGGACCAACTCACCGAATTCTCCCGCTGTTTCGGAGCAACTCGCCGAATTCTCCCGCTGTTTCGAAGCAACTCGCCGAATTCTCCCGCTGTTTCGGAGCAACTCGCCGAATTCTCCCGCTGTTTCGGAGCAATTCGCCGAATTCTCCCGAAATTTCCTCTTTGACGCCGAAAATACTTAGAAATTTTTTCCGTTGTTTCGGGTCAACTTGGCGAGTTCTCCCGCCGTTGCGGTGAAGACTTCTGAGTTCTTCCCGAAACAGACTTTAAACAAAAATTTTCAAAAACACTTAAAACAATTTCGGATTCTTCTTTTCTTCTTCCTGTGATAACTGCTGCCCAGCAGGAGGTAACCTTACCTCTGCAAACTATCCAACTTAGCCAGTTTAGGCCCAATGTTGAGACCTGTGGTGATCAGGAAGGGACCTTCCCATGTGACTGTAATCTGATTTGGCCCATAAAGGTCCAACGCTGCAACCAGCAGCTCTGATACCAAAATGTAATATCCCTTCCCAAAATGTAATGTCCCCTCCCATCATACCAGCATGATAGAGAGAATGTGATGCTAAAGCTGGGCATCTAGCCCCATGAACTTTTTAAATAAGCATTCACATAATATATAAAAGGAACATATGGAAATGTATAATTATAAGAAAACACAACGGAAGTAATTTCAATTACACATGCAACATACATTCAAGATATTCATCAAATAAATAATTGCAAAGTTAACACAAGAGAATACTTATCTTATAACAAAGTAGTCCCAAACGACTGGCTATGCAACTGCAACGTTCCACCCAACCATAGGCCAGTTGTGATCATCAATATCTCAACACACTGCCACCCCCGAGCTGGGCATGATCTCTACAAGGAATCAGGGAACAACAGACTCACACATAGCCCAAAGATACACCAAATCATCCAAGCCAAGCTACAGTTGGGTTTATCAGGTTGTTAGGCAATGGAAGGAAGAATTGCTAAGCTAGTGGGATCATCCATAGAGATATGGGCACCCTCTGCAAGATCTATCTAGCTTCGTCTCCACAATACCTACACACTTGGCATAAGGAAGTATTCCCTTCACTAGTACATAGTCCCTCAGGCCATACCTCCCATTCTAGTGTCCTTCAAGGTGTGCATAGAAGAGCAACCAGCCCTTGTGATACTCTTGAGAGGTTACCTCCTCACTAGGTTTATCAAGCCAATTCTGGTCCACTTCCACTCCTAATTCTTGCTCACAGTTCAAACCAATGCAGGGATGCACCCAACAAAAAAAATACAAGTGCTGAAAAATATGGGCAACCAAAACGAATTGGTAGATGGGAAATAAACCCTGGGAGAGCCATTCATTTTTAGAAAACGTTTATATGCATTCCAGGGGCTGAAATGACCTCTATAAACCCCCAAAACGTGACTCCCTTTCTCCCAGCTGCTCTGCAACACAAAAACGAGCTCCCAGCTATGGAAAATGCAGGAAATTGGTGAAAAACGTGATGAAGGAAAGACCCAATAGTTCAGACTGCGTGAGAGAGGAAAGACTATGGGTTCAAAATGGCTTTGGGCACCATTTCGTGGGTGTTTTCTTGCCCTAGAAGCAAAAGTACGTTTTTCCAGGTTGATGGCTTGCCCATGCACGAAATTGGCTGCCATACCTCTTCATTCCCAAGGCATTAACTACCTTAACCAATTTCTGGAAGAATTAAATGATTGGGTGCATAACCCAAAATGGGTAGTTGGTTGTTTATAGGTTTTCTCATTGACACATGGATTAACACCATTGGCTCAAGGGTTTGAATAATTTCCCTCCCTATTCCTTGTAGAATCATGCCCCCATCTCTTTGTTGCATTGCATAGCCAGTTGTGGGTTTTTCATTAAAATTCGTATTTACATGATGTCTTAATTTACATTGTGCCTATCTAGCACAAGAACCATAGGCATCTATTTTTAATTGCCGATACATAAAATGCTAAATCAATGGTGGGGCCTTGGCCTTGAGCTCCTCACCATGATTAAATAACAATATTTACATCATTTACGATTTAATGAAAAAGGGGGTCAAAATGGGGACATTACACTTAGAATCCCTGATCCAAGAACAAGACAAACTGATCCAAATGGGCTCCCTGAAGGCCTCTAAGAATCAAGCTCTTATGGTTAGGGAGTCCAAAAATGCAAATGCTAAAGGGAAGCAGAAGGGAAAGGACAAGAATCAATTTGAATCCAAACCAAAGGAGAAGCCTAATCCATCATAAGAAGCCTCCACCTCCAATAAGGATAAGCAAAAGAGGTTTGAGAAGACCAAGTGTACCTATTGCAAGAAAGGAAACCATCCAGAGAGTTCCTACATGAAGAAGAACATAGATCAAATGGTCAAACTTCTTGAACAACACAACATTGCCCTCCCAAAAGGCGCAAGGAAGACTGATTCTAGAAGCACGAAAGATGATCATGAGAGATGCCATGCACTGAAGGCTGGATTCTCACAATCACAAGCCTTCCTCATAGGTTATGGAGCCTCCAACCACATGGTTGCATCTAGAGAGTCATTTTTCTCTCTAGGTCTCACTGATGGTCCTAGTATTCACATGGGAGATGATTCACAAATCTCTGCTGGAGGGAAGGGCATAATACAACTGGAGCATGGAAAGTTCAACAATGTTCTATATGTGCCTTCTCTAAAAGCAAACTTGTTATTTGTTTATCAGATGACACACACAAGTTCACCGATTAAAGTTGTTTTTAGACTTGACACAGTTTGTAATAAGCCACGTTTTAGTGATTTTTTTTTTTTAAGAATTCTTTGCACATGACTTGAGGCATCCCTAGTCGATTCCTTACAAATATGCCAGGGAATTAATTTAATTAATTAAATTTACTCATTAGTGAATGGCACATTCTCCCTTCATCCAAATGATATGAAGGCATATATTCCAGGGAGGTTTTCTTTAACAAAATGATTTAGCCGTTAACTACTTCACAAATTATTACCTCATGGACTAACCCTCCTACTCAACAGGTGTATATAATTAGATATTTAATTGAATATAAGAATGTCTCAAATGCACTTAAAGTGGGTAACACATATTCAAATAACATGTTATTTAATAGGCATGAACTATAAATAACATTTTGATCACAAGAAATTCCCACACATTTATAACTAGAATGCACATATTCTATTTATTATTATCTATTAGGCATAAAATGATATAAATAATAATTTAAGCACAAGCTGCTCACACACCTACCTTTAACGTGAAGTCACATAATATCCTTAATATATTTTCTATTATGCATGAACTATAAATCATATTTTATAACGTCATGCAAATTACTTAAACATATAATATTGGTAATGCATTCCAATTTAATACTATATCTACATAGCTTGCACGGGTGTGTCTCATTGGTGGTTCACTTGATATGAAGTCACATGTTGTAAATTAGAGGTCATGAGTTCAAATCACACCCGGCTTTACCCATGTCCCATGCTTGCGGGGTGTGTGGGGCACCTAGGGGTATAGTGGTAGCAGGATTGGATCCCTGAACCCCGTGTCACGCGAGTACCAACCCAATCTCCAGTTGTTGATTCCCCTAGTACAAAACAAAATACTATATCTACATAGTTCTTCTCTTTTGCATGCATTCCATATAGCCATATAAATATAAAACTATCCTATAACATTAGTGCAATTCGAATATAAATGCAAACTATCCCATAACATTAGTGCAATTCGAATATAAATGCAAGCCTAGCATGTTCCTCTAAATGTAATTGTTTAGATTACTTTCATTAAACAAACCATATTTTCCAAATGCCTTACATGGATGTATACATATGTGTAAAACATTTCCAATTAATATTACATTTATAGTTTTGCATGCATCTCAAGGATTATACGACATGAACCTAGCTTATGCTTTTCCAAGGTAAATCGCATGAGATAGAGACACGAAAGCCTAACTTCTTAAATAGGAGGTATTACACATGGTAAAGACAGAAGGAAACCACCTTCTAAAAGTTTGAATAGGTTAGAATAAAATCGGGGCCCACTTCCGGGATGTACTTCACGATTGATCTACTAAGAGTAATCTTTACTTAACTAAGGATGTACTTCACGATTGATCTACTAAGAGTAATCTTTACTTAACTAAGGACTCTTCGGTACAATCTAACTTAAACAAAAGTATGCGTTAATCTTGAACTTTAACCTCAACCCAGTCTACGGTCGACAAGTGTTTTCTCACAACTCCTTTTCGCTAACCGTCACTTCACGGCATAGTCTGGTAACAAAACGTGGATATTACAGAGGTCGAGACTCCAGCGGAAATACTAGCTGGAAAAGTGGATCACACTACAGGTAGAGTAATACTTTATGAGAAGTTAATCGAAATTCAAGAATCGCAACTACATTTAGATAGGGATGCCCGTTTGAATATCAGACAGAGATGCGATTTCCCTAGACGAAAAGTCGAATTGTTCGAGCAACAGCTCAAGGATATAATTTTCCATGATCTAGTAAAATGCTATGAATATATGCTGCATGAATACAACCTACATAATGAAATCCAGAAGTGGGCTTTCTCCCACCAAGACCTCTTGCCAAACTCCAATAGCAGCAAATCAATGGCTTACACGCATTACGATAACTGTACAGCCATAGGGTCCCCTTTCCCCTTCCTCATGCCTTCCTTAAATAAGAAATTTCATTCCGACACATGTCAACCCATCCAAAAACGCCTATTTTTTAATTATTCCGAAACAATTTAGCTCACTCAGCCATGTGTTAGATTCCTAAGAGAGTGCACCTACCTTCCTAGATTTACTCAAGTTTGTCCCCCCTGATGTTCAATCTAGTTTCTATTTTTGTGGGTACAAGTGAGGTTAAGTAAATGTTCAAGTTTAGTATACCATTTGCTTCTAAAACAATATTCTCTATTATTTTAATTACAAAAATATATTTCATGTGCAAATGGCCTAAATGCAATTTATATGTTTTACGCATAATGTTCACCAATTATTTTCGTCTAGGGTCTAGGTACCATATCGTTGGGTCCATCCATCCCTTATTTTCTTTTCGTTGACTTGGTACCACATCGTCGGGTCCATTCGTCCATTTTTTTTGTTTACCGACAAGGTACCACATCGTCGGGTCCTTCCTTCTATACTTCTTCATTGCATCTGATTTGCGGGAACTTCATGTAGAGATTTAAGATCTGTTACCTTCAATCCTTCGTCTACACGCTATTGGAGACTAATAGCGCTGAGGAGTAATTATGTTCTTATTGAGCTCCCCTCAACTCGTACGTGAGCAAATCCATCATGGTCCACTTCGCACGACTTCACGCTTCCCCGAGTAAGCGGATAGGTGCTTTTCAACTCATGCGTGGAATTCCGTAGGAAGTCGACACCGTCGTTGTTCTTCTGTGTGTGATTTATTCGTACTCTATGGCCCTTATTTCCTTTGTGTGTTCGTTGGTGAGCCGTTTCACCTGTCGCTACACACATGCTAAAAAGCACACATTAATAGATATGTTCTCATTCATCATAATCTATTTCATAACCCGCTAGTCGTTAAACATCATAATTTATTCATAATCGACGTAATTCATTTCATAAACTATTATCACAAACATAAATAAAATAATAAATAAATATAAACTAACATTTAATTAATAATAATTATAATTATTCTAAGAGGACACAACTCCTCTCAAAAGGTGCCTAACAATATATAAAAGAGGCCCTCAATGTAATATTATTCATCACATTCAATTATTATTCAATATGTATTATTTATGAAGATGGATCTCTTCTTTATCTGGATACGGATTATCCATAACACATGGATTCGGTGTTACATTGGTATCATAGCCCCTTCTTGGGCTTGATTCCATCCATTGGCTACCTTTTGGTTTTTAACCATTATATTAGGGTTTCCCTAAAAAAATAGGACCTTGTCCTAAAAGGGAAAAAAAATAAAAATAAAAAAAGTAAAATTGCACATGGATTTATGAAAGTGCACATGGTTTTGTGAGCCCTTGGTTTTATAAAACCAACCCTTAGTTTTATCAAGAAACCAACTCACACCTTAATTAGGTTGTTTATTTATTGAAATGTTACTCGATATTATTAAAACAAAAAACCTCTATAATAAATACATATAATAATATTATTATTTACAAATAATAATAATTATTATTATATTGTTTTTATTACTTATTATTATCTTGATTTCATTAATAATAAATAATCATTATTAGTAATTAATCAAGTTCCACATAAATCACTAGGAAAACATTTACATTAGCCATGAGGTCAATGTGGGAAGAATTCGATATGCTTTTTTATGAGCAAAATAAAAGGATGGACAAGATGTTTGATCGTATGGAACAATCAATGGTAAAAGCTACTCAAAAAGCTATTAACAATGCCTTCAATAAAGTAAGCCAACAAGGGAGATCGAAGGCTTCTCAAGACAAGGACTCAAAACCTAAATCTAAATATGGCGTTCAAAGGCCCGAAGAAAAACCAGATAAAGAACATAAAAATGACGAAAATGAGGAAGTTATAGAAAATCATTATGGCAACCAAGATGAGATTAATAATATTAATCAAGATAATAAACAACACAAAGATACAAAATATCATAGTGATGACGAAAATAACAATGATATATGATAAAGATGGAGATGATATTGACCAAGTTTGCAAGAAGACCCAAGCCAGTGTTGCTGACAATAATGATGATCAATGCAATGATAAGGGAAGGATCCCACAGTGTGCAAAAGAAATCAAATGTTTCAGATTTAAACTATACCTCGACTATCCTCTCACCTCAAAAGAACATCAGTGGGAACAATTATAAGATTAATCAAACACAAGATAAGATTGGCATCAAGTCTGTCAAGTCTCTCCGGTTGACGACAAGCAGAGTTAATATCTATAACCAAGCAAGCGGTAAAAGCATAAATGAAACTTTACCAAATATATATTTAATGCAGATTCCAAAGCAAAAGAAACAAAAAGAAGTAATGGTCGTAATCAAACTTGCATGTCTCAAGTCATCAGTTCAACATAGAGCTAGAATAAATAAATAAAACGACATCAGCAAACTAATATTTGAGGACAAAGCTTCCCTTAAGGGGAAGGCAATGTTACAAACATAAATAAAAGAATAAATAAATATAAACTAACATTTAATTAATAATAATTATAATTATAATTATAATTATTCTAAGAGGACACGACTCCTCTCAAAAGGTGCCTAACAATATATAAAAGAGGCCCTCAATGTAATATTATTCATCACATTGAATTATTATTCAGTATGTATTATTTATGAAGATGGATCTCTTCTTTATCCGAATACGGATTCTCCATAACACACGGATTCAATGTTACAACTACTAATCGTTAAGCAACCATAATTTGCTCATAATATCATATATTTCATCAATCAGTTAATCATTAATCCAACATGCATTTATTTTTCTCACATCACATATTTCATAATACGGCTAACCGTTAAGCAGCATATCCATGTATACGTATCACATTTTCATAAAATAGCTAATCATTAAGCAACATGCAATTATTCAGCAAATTCCGATGAAGTTTATGTTTCCACAAATGCCATTCAATTCATTGTTTTCATTCATCAATTTATCGTCATGCACATCATCAGGTGTTCCTCAATTATTCGAAATATAAATTCAATGGATCATTTTATTAAAGCATTATTCAACCGGGTCACTTGACAAGTGCCCTAAAAGTCTAAATCATTCTAGGGGCACTACATAGTTGATATTGCAGAGATCTCATCTGGGAAGCTAATAGCTAAAGGTGTTTCCAACCATGCCTCTAAGGCATATGAGTTCTCCTATTTTTTCCAGATTCACATCAAATTGCCCTCTTGATCCATGCCAACGAGACTAGCAGACTCTGGCATGAGAGATTCAACCATCTAAATTTCAAGTACTTGCAGTAGTTGCACAAGGAATATATGGTTGAAGGATTGCCCGAAATAAAATTCTCTCCAGGAATCTGCAAAGGTTGCTTGGTAGGGAAGCATCCAAAGTGAAAGATTGATATTGGGAAGCCAACGAGAGCCTTCTCCACACTTGATTTGATACATAATGATGTCTCGGGACCAATGCCCACAGATTCAATGAATGGATCCAAATACTTTCTGACTTTCATCGATGACTACTCTAGGCTTTGTTGGATCTATTTTCTTAAGCAGAAGTCAGAGGTATTTGAGACCTTTAAATTATTCAAGGCTATAGTTGAGAACATTGTTGGGAAGAAGATAAAAGCACTCAGCTCTGAAAATGGAGGGGAGTACATCAAGAGAGAGTTGCAATATTTTTGTGCTCTTAAGGGCATCCAAATGCAACATTCAATCCCATACACACCACAACAAAATGAGGTGGTTTAAAGGAAGAATAGAGTCATTGAAAGAAATGGATACATGCCTTCTTGAAGCAAGGGATCTTTCTCCATATCTCTGGGTAGAAGCAGTGAATTGTGCTTCATACATTCAGAATAGGGTACCCTACAAATATGTGGATGGGGTCACTCCATTCGAATCATTGAAGGGACACAAGCCATAAGTCTCTCACCAGAGGGTTTTTGGATCCAAGGCATGGGACAAAATCCCATATGACAAAAGAAAAGCACTTCAACCCTAAAGTAGCGAATGATTTTTGTTGGGATATGCATAAGATGCAAAAGCATACAAACTTATGGAGATTGCAACCAGAAGATGCTTCATTGAAAGAAGTGTCCAGTTCAATGAAGATCCATTACAAGATCTATAGTCAGTTGAAAAAGAAGGTAGATCTGATCTGCCTAGTCCATTTGCACCTAATGAAGATCATAATGATGTCTCTTCCGATGATCCATATTTAAATTCTGAAGATGAGGAACAAGTTGAATCAGATCTTGATATTGAGTATGAAGATCAAGCATATCCAAATCCAGATCTAGCACCTTCTCCCAATCCAAGTCCTAAATGGGCTCAAAAATTTCTTGAAGTTGTTGGGAACATAGCTGGAGATCCATCTGACCATAAAAGAACCACATCTCAGTATCAAGATGCAAACCCTGCACTATGTCATATAGATCCACTTCTCCCAGAGAGGTGCTACATGATGGTGGGGTCTGATCCACAATACTTCAAAGAGACTTTCCATGATCTGAGATGGTAGGATTCCATGGATGAATAATATGAGTCACTGCAGAACAATGAGAGATGGGATCTTATCTCTCGTCCCCCAAGGAGAAAGCTAGTTTAGTGCAAATGGATCTACAAAACAAAACTTGCTTCTGATGCATCTACAACCAAATACAAATCTCGGTTGGTTTCCAAGGGGTATTCACAAGTTCATGGTTTGGACTACAATGAGACATCTGCTCCAATAGCAAGAATGGACTCTATCAAACTTGTCTTAGCAACTGCAACTTCGAAACAGTGGGAGGTACATCCCATGGATGTAAAGAGTGAATTCCTACAAGGTGAATTAGAAGAAGGTATTTACAAGAAGCATCCTGAGGGGTACACAGATGATCCATCCTTGGTATGCAGACTAAGGAAATCATTGTATGGGCTCAAGCAAGCCCCCATGGCATGGTATGCCAAAATGGATTATTTCTTATTGTCACCGAATTTCTAGAGATGCAAATCTGATTGCAATGTCTACATGCAGCAAAAGAGAGGTTGCCTACTATTGATTGTTTTGTATGTGGATGACTTGCTCATAACTAGTGGTTCATCTACTGGATTGAATAACATCAAGTATGCTTTGAGCAAATCCTTCTCCATGACAGATCTAGGGCTGCTGAAATAGTTTATTGGCCTCGAAGTAACTCAAAAAGCTTCAGGGGGCATGATTTCACAGTCTAGGTATGAATTTGACTCGCTCAAAAATTTCCACATTATTGATTGCAAAGCAACAACTTTTCCTCTCCTATCTGGAATCATATTGGAAGAAGGTGGTTCTACTCGTTTGGTTGAAAGCACCTTGTACAAGCAGTTGATTAGTATCTTATTGTACTTGACACATTTGAGACCAGATCTATATTATGATGTTAGTGTTGTGGCAAGGTACATGTAGGATCCACATGAGCTGCATTGGAAGGAAACAAAGAGAATATTGCACTATGTGCAGGGTACAAAAGAGTTTGGGATTCACTATTTTGCTAGTGCTAAGTTAGATCTAGATGGTTTAACTGACTCATACTGGGATGGAGACAACACTGACAGGAAATCTACTTCAGGCTATGTGTTCATGTTTGGATCAAGACCAATCTATTGGTCAAGCAAGAAGCAAGAAACTCTTGCACTCTCTTTAGCAAAAGTAGAGTACAGAGGGGCTGTGAATGCAACTATGTAGGTAGTTTGGTTACATGGCATCTTGACGGAGTTTGGAATTCACACTTCTCCTTCAGAAGAAATTTTCTGTGATAATCAAAGTGCCATAAAGATCTCCAGTGATTCAGTTCAGAAGAAAAGAACCAAACACATTGAGGTTCTTATGCACTACATAAGGGAACTAGTGCACAATAAGACCATCACACTGCATTACTATCCTATAGAGGAGCATATTGCAAACATTTTTACAAATTATTTCACTCAAAAGAGATTTTCCTATATCAGATCTATGCTTAGTGTGAAGGCTGCTTGAGTTCCCCGTTGTTCATTTTTCAGGGGAAGGTTTTTTTCCCATGAGGTTTTCCCCATTTCCTTAGTTTCATGGATAGTTATTTTTTATTATTGATTGTATGGGTGACCTTTGGTCTCAGTTACCAGGGCCCAGGTTGTCTAAGTTTATATTAAGGGGGGGTGTTAGGATAATTAATAATCCAACCTTTGTCCACCTTAGTACTTTTAGCTTTTTCCTAGTATTAGATGATGTTGTTGACCCCCTAGTGGTGTGAAAATGTCATCTAGGACTCATTTTCCACTTGGTGCACCATGCATGCATGAATTTAGGCCATGCAGAATCAGTTCCCTAGATTTTAGGATCTAAATCAGTGATCTGGTCCAGTCCGCTCGAGTTCATGACTATAGTGGGGGGTTTGAGCTCCGATTTCCATTGATTTTCAGCTAATGCACCCTCTCTAGTCTTATTAGCATGAGAAACTCACTGATGCACCCTTCATGATCAGTTAATTGACAGTAGCTTCAATGAAATGACATCCAGTTGAGTTTGAAACCTTCGGAGCACTGTAGTGGTGATAATTCCTATGCTAGACTGAGATGGATTCAAATTCCTCCTAGGAAATCAAATTCTATCCATTGTAACATATTCTTTGACTATATTGATTAATGGAAAATCACACCAGTTTTGATGCACATCTGAGTTTCTTTGCATGTTTGATTTTACTGCTCAATTCTTGCTAGATTTTACTGCAATTCTTCTTCATTGGTAATTATTTCACTATGAGATTTTCCCAAGCTCAATGATCTGTTGTGTTACAAAATTTCACACTCCACATGTTGCAAGGTCTATTATGTTTGTATCTCTTGCACCAACACGAAATGCAAGTGAGCATAGTTGTCTCTGATTTATACATTTCCCTTTAGTAATACAATGCCATGGCCTCCTTTGGTAAATTATTTGGTATACTATAATTCCTTTTGAGCAAGCACAATCAAATAAGAAATTTTTTTTTTGTCATCCAAAGTGATTAGATATTTTAGGTAATTTTTTACCTCCTTGTGTGTGTGTGTGTGTGTGTGTGATTTTCTAATACATTGAATGGCATCAATGGATTTTCTAGATTGGCCTAGTACTCCATCATTGCATGGTCCTACAACAAACACATCATGAAGTGCATCCAGGTTAGTCATCCCGAGGAGGTAGTATAAGAAAATCATTAGTTAAAATCAACATTCAACCCTTTTTTGGATTAAAATTGGTTGTCTACAATCTATGTGGATTTAGTATAATCATGATAGTAAAGATGGGGAAATAAACTATGAGTTCTTTCTAAGAGAGGAAATAGACTATAGTGATGACAATGATGGAGACTTATTAGGGACAGCCACATTCACCTTTCAACATAGGAAACAATATGTGTGTGTCATCTTTGAGATTATTAAACCATATCAATGATCAAGGTCACAATGTACTTAAAATATGGTTGGTAAAACCAAAAACAAAATAATCTTGGATAAAGTAGATTCAATAAATATGAAAATTAGGATATCAAATAAAATACATAAATTTAGAGTAAGTTGTACAAATGTATGGCATTGTTGAAATTTGTTTTGATAAAATAATTTATAACTCTAAAAAGGACTTCACTTAGTTAACTTGTGACATATCATGTCGGTTTATGGCGTATTAAATAATATCCCTAATTTCACTAGATATTGAAAAATTCCCGCCAAAACCCTTTTGTTGAACAACCCTCCCAATACATATTTCCAATATAAAAACACCCTATTTTTACTAGATATTGCAGGTATCCATTTTTTCGTAGTGCATTTCATACCCCTTTTTATTTCTATTCATAGTAGGGAAACATGAAAGGACCCTTCCATTGGATACTTTGTAACATGAATACCATCATTGATGAATGGTAAGTTGACCCTTCTACATGCTCCCCCTCCATGAGAATATTATTCTAGAGGAAGGGTCAAACAACCCTTCTTGGGAATCATGATTATGCTAAAGCTTTGCTTTAGGAAGGGCTAGATAACCCTTCTTAGTGGTCACCCTCCATGATAATACAATGAAAAAGGAAGAATTGGTTAACCCTTCTCCAAGATCCCCCTTATGTGAAAACTTTCTTGAGGAAGGGTCGGCTGACCCTTTCACTAGATATCGCTCGGCTTGAATATCATCCTTTAAGAAGGGTTAGTCAACCCTTTTCCCTTCTCTCTCTCCATAATAATATTATTCTTGAAGAAGAGTCAACTAACCCTTCCACATGATACCCCATCACAAGAATAACATCATTAACAAGGGTCGACCAACCCTTCTCCGTGCTCCTCCCTTCATGAGAATATTATTCTAGAGGAAAGTTCACCTAAACTTTATTGGGGATCTCGATTATGATAAACAATTTCTCAATTAAGGGTCGCTCAACCCTTATTGGTGGTTCCTCTCCATTATGATACCATGTATAAGGAAGGGTCAACAAACCCTTCCCCAGATCTCCCTTATACAAAAAAATTTCTTGAGGAAGATTCAATCGACCCTTCCTTTGGATACCCCTCGATGAAAATATCATCCTCAAGGAAAATTAGATAGATCCTTATCCATGCTCCCCCCTGCATGAGAATACTATGCTTGAAGAAGCATTGCTCAACCCTTCTTCATTCTCTCGGTCCCTCCATGATAACACTATTCTAGTGGAAGGGTCAATTGACCCTTCTCGGGGATCCCAATTATGTTAAACAAAATCTTGAGGAAGGGTTAATTGACACTTCTCTATGGTCCCCCTCCATGAGAATACCATGCAAAAGGAAGGTTCGATCAACCCTTCCCCAAGATCCCCACTATGCAAAAATTTTCTTGAGGAATGATCGATCAACCCTTCCACTAGATACCCCTTGATGTACAGAATACCATTATCAAGGAAAGGTCAAGCGAACCTTCTCTGTGCTCCTCCTTAATGAGAGTACTATGCTTGAAGAAATGTTGATCGAACCTTCCTTTTCCTCCCAACATAGGTGACAAGGAAATCCCCCCATTCTCAATTGTTAACCATGTTCACCACCCAAAATATATTCCCTACAGCTCATCCACGAAGGGGAATTTTTTTCTTCTTCTTCTGAATGGTCTAAGAATATTCTATGCAATGTTTTACGTTGAAAAGGAACAAGCAAGTGGTTTATAGTGTAGTTCTTAATGGATTGGTGTAGTTTAGTGTGTAGACATGGAGGTGTTTAATGGGACTTGATAGTTTTCTATTAGTTGAATTGTCAAGTCAGGCTAGATTAGCATTTCTATCTTCTTTTCTAGAAACTTTAAAATACATAACTATTGAACCAATCCATGTCCAAAGACTACGCACAACTAATAAGCTTTTCATATTGGAAATAATATTTTATACAAATCTTCATGTATGGGTAATAATTTTCCCATATGAGCAATTGATTGTATGTAGAATCATGTAAAAAAAGATACCCCTAAGGAGTGACTATTAGTTCGATGAAATAGTCATGGTCCTTTAATTGGGATTGCTTTTGTTATACTTACCAAAAAAAAGTGAACAATCTTGCCTAGTGGTCTCATTGTCAATTAATTAGTTGTCATTGTAAAAGTCGACTCTTAGATGTTGATTCACACCTTCTAAGGTTATTTGGAACTAATGATTTGAGCATTGATATAATTTGTATAAGGCCATCATCTATCATATGTCTTAGTACGCCATGCCTTGAGAGTTGGGGTTCTTAATGGTAGTTTTAGCATGGGAAAAAGGGAACTTAAGTGGGTTATGTGAAGAACACCTTAAGCAATTACAACATCTTTTAAGCATTCCCAAAATTAACAAAATATTGTCTTCTAATGGAAAGTTGAATATTAGGTTTTCATGTCTAATTGTGATTACTAACCTTCAAATAGTATAAATAATAGGTGAAACTTGTAAAAAGTAATATGACATCTATACTCAATAAATTGAGAATTATTATTTTATAATTAGATCAAGTAAAAGTATTTAAAATTTTATATATTAAATGTATGTTGTAAACTAAAGATAGCTAAAATATATGATTCTTTACTTGAATTTTTCTATACAAACATAATGCACATTTCATATCATATGGTTTTGAAACTCAAGAATGTGTCTCTTTATCTAATATCTTTATAGGAATCTATACAAAGATTAGTTTAGAGGATGGTTAATAATCGTTCCATGGTTTATTGTCATTCAAGGTGATTGTTTTTATGTTGCCCATGTTTGAGTTACTTTTCCTATTAATAAGCTTTAATTCACCCAATGCATAAAGATGGAAACATAAGCTACCGTCTTTTTTCATGCTGATTGATTTTTTATGTTTGAGATTCTCTCTCATGGTAGGGAAGCTTTCCATGCAATGCATAGATGCAAGATAGTCAACATAGATGCAAGATAGTCAACTAATTTGTATAGATAACAATTTGATTATAGCAATCCAAATATATCAAATCATTGAGATTTCTCTTATTTCAAGACTTTGAATATATTAATCCCAAGATGTCTATAGCTTTGGTGTTGTTCTAATTGAAATGTTAATTGGTCGAAAGTCTTGGCAAGAATAGAAGATTATTTTTTGGTCGAAAGTACTTCGCAACTTAATAAGGGGAAGTAGTGTGAAGTGTGGGTTTATTATGTATATGGCTTGAACATTTTAAGAGCGAGTTAGTTCAACTATTGTGAAAAGTTTATGTTATATTATTTGGTATTTCATAAAATTATAAGCTTATATGATCAATGATAGAAAGTGAAAATATTTAATATGTTGATTTTACTTTATCTTTCAATTAAAAATAGTAAGAGGGTATTATGAAAACTTTGCTTTGTCTAAGAGTTGGAGTATTTTACTATGGATTTGCAAGTTTTCTTTTGGAATACAAACTAAATGAGTGCTATGTGTCTATCATTATATTTCTAAGTTTTATTAGTCAAACTTATTTTCATAGAGGTTTAAGAGTCCTTACTTTTGATAATATTACTAGGCTGAACTTTGTTTTAACTACTTGGTTATTATGTTTTTTGGACTATTATTTATTATGTTAAGTTAATTCTAAACTTTGTTTTAATTATTTGGTTATTATGTTTTTTGGATTATTATTTATTATGTTAAGTTAATTCTAATAAGATGCAACAGTTGTAGTATCAATCATTTTGTGTTTTCTTTGGGACATGGAAACTATTGTCAAGATATATGGTGATATTATTTTCATTTTCTTTGGGTCTCAAAACTTGTTGTCAAGGTATATAGTGATATTAATCAATTATAATAAACATGGTTTGTGAGGTGTCGGGATATTAAGCATGCATCAATTGTCCCTCTAACAATTAAATAGTATGCTATAAATTTTACTTTATAATGGAAACTCAAATTTACTATTCTCTTTGTTATTTTTCTTCTTGGCCTGCCATGGTTTGGAAGGCATGTCTTTCAATGCCTTAAATTGGGCTTTCTTGCCTCAAAGAGATAGAGGTCTTGTCCAAATTTTTAAGAAAGCACAAATTATAAATGTCAATATTTAAATATTTAAATTTGAGTTTAAAAACATATGAAAACTTAAATCGCTATTACATAATCCAGATACAAACATTATAATAATAATAGTTTTAATTGATAAATGATTAACATAATGAAATTTGAAATTCAAATAAGCTTCAACATATATTTATTTAATTATAATTAGTTGTGACATAGTTTTAAAAACATTTATTTAATTATAAGTAGTTATAACATAGTTTAAAAAGCTAAATTGAGGAAACCATAAATGAAAAGTCACCTTAACTTACCAAAATATTTGATCAAATTTAGGATAAGTTACCAAAATGAGTGGTTTTGAATATCCCTTATCATGCTCCACATAAGGGGTGATATAAAGTTCATGTGTAAATTTCAAGGCTTACCTGCTCCACAACTCGTTATCATATGCTTAAGTGTAGTTGTATATTCTAATCCCATATATGGAAACGTTTCAAGTTGTTTTGGGGGATCCATAAGCATCATGTAGAGTAGCTTGTAAATGTTTATGGTTTCACCTTCTCTGGGCATCATGCAAAATACCTTGCAATATTTGGTTCAATACTCCAGATAGAAAGTCTACTTTGTGCATATGGTCCATTGCCTATCGCATCAATATTCTAGTCAAAAACTTTACTTGATGCATATGGCTCTCTATTAAATTCTAGTAACTTTGAGATATTGAGCTACCAAAATCAATGAATATTGTGTTCTTCCTTTAGGTGTACTCCAAAACCACATGGTTGTCATCATCAAGATTGAATTCTATTTGAAAGGTATCACTCATTGAATCTAAGTTGGGCACTTTGGAGTAAATCTAACACGATTTGTGTATAGTAAGCGTGCATTGTTGTTTATGCACACATTTTTCCTACCAACTACATACCCATTGTTATATGCACTTTTCTAGTTTTAACAGTACCAACCATAATGCCCCTCTTATTTCTTCATGCCATATCTCTACTTGTTTTATATTGCACAAAGTTAAAATGTTGACCAAAATATTATAATATGACATTATCAATGTAAAAAAATTTCCATATATTTCCCAATGCACATGGATTACAATGCCATTGAAATACCCTATTTTATAGTTTCAAATTAAAAAAAAATGACAATGTAAAAAAATTTCCATATATTTCCCAATGCACATGGATTACAATGCCATTGAAATAACCATATTTGATAGTTTCAAGTTCAAAAAAAAAAATTGCTAGTTTGATATTATGATCAGGTGACATGGTCTTTCATTTATATAATTCATTAACAATCAAAGACACTTTACTGTGAAATAATTGGATTTATAGTTTTGATGAATTAGGTTGTTTGGTTTTGGATTTATTTTGACATTCTTAAAATCTCTTTGAACATAAAGAAAGTACGACTCACGAGAGTAAAACTATGGTCAACATTACGATAACTGCACCAATTTAAGTACATTTTATCTATTAATTTGTTAAAATATTTCAGTAGCAAGCTTTGTCTATTCTCAAATCAACGTTACAACACATTTTTTTATGTTTCAATCAGATCACACCACATCATTATTTGATTCATAAATTTTAATGTTCAAACAAATTAAAAATTATTTGGAATTATCAATATTATAAATTTTAGTTTTTAAATATAAATCTATCCAAACTCAATTATCAATATATAAATTTTGATTTTGATTTCATAAAATATATACCCATTTAAACCCAAATCCATTAAATAAATTTTGGATTTATCACTATAAATTAAAAAACAAAGATCATATACGAGGCAAAAAGACATCACTTTGAATAAGCAAACACCATTCAAAACATTACACTAAAAAATACTTATATGACTTATACTTATAAATTAGTTGGATTTCAATATTCCTAAAATAAAAAATAAAAATAAAAATTGTTTGATTTCTTAATTTTCCAATATATTAAAAATTTGTCATTCCACACAATGCCCATTTATTCTATGTTTGTTTGTCATATAATAACATTTTTTTTGCTTGAATCTTTCTGACTTGCGGGAGTGGCCTGCGGTATGAGAAACCACAACTCAAGGGCATCTAAGCCATCAAAATCACTCGGAGATCACACCCGGCTTGGACCGCACCAGCCTCAACTTGACTGGGTTTTTGGGTGTCGCCTTCCAACTAAGTCACCCCTAAGGGGAATTTAACTCGGGTCGCCTTGTTGAAAATAATTAAAAATATGAATTGATTCTTTAGTTTTTATGAATTAATTTGAAAAAAATGAGTAATTAAAATATAATTATGATAAGATTATGTCAATTGGATCTAACTCTAGTGGTTGAGAGGAATGATTGTTGTCCTCCTCACTTTGATTCAAATCATGTTGAGCTAGAGTATAAAATCATATATTACAAAGTTCATCATCTTTCATAAAAAGCATACTTAATTTGAATGCCTTATACCAAGCCCACCCAATTTGAATGCCCCTTACACCAAGCCCACCCAAAGAAGTGTGCAATTAAAACTATAAACCAAATCATCTTAGTAATTGATTACATTAATCATAGATATGGGAAGGGAGACGGGCACTCGGAACTAGGATCAATGGCATTGCCTTAGGCATTGTGAGACCAAAGGCTTCTCCCATATCAAGCTTCTTGGGCGATTCGCCATTGGGAAGAGAAAAGTCGAATGAATGTAATAAGGTGGCAAGCATGAATTGAACCATACGAATCCCCATGCTCATGCCCGCACAAATTCGTCTACCCGCACCGAACGGGATTAGCTGGAAATCGCTCCCCCTAACATCAACATTGCTACCCATAAACCTATCAGGGTCAAACTCCATCGGTCTCTCCCACACATCTGAGTCGCGTTGCATACCCCAAGCATTCACCATAAGTCGGGCATTCTTGGGTATGTAGTACCCCTCTATCTCGCATGCCTCTGCTGCTATTCGAGGGATGAGGAGGGGAGCTGGGGGGTGCAGCCTTAAAGTCTCTTTCACCACCGCTTGCAAGTATGGGAAGTTTTGGAGGTCTAACTCCTTGAGCCTTCTTTGCTCCCGTTTCACCACGGAGTCTAATTCTTCCTGGCATTTCCTCATTATCTTTGGGTGACTTATCAGCTCTGCCATTGCCCATTCTACTGTGATTGAAGATGTGTCAGTTCCTGCTGTAAACAAGCCCTAAACAATATACAACATGTATAAGTTACATGTAAAAATAAAAGAACATTTCAATTCAATACAAATCCACCCACCTTTTAGAGTACACAAAATAAGATAAAACATAAAATCTTTCCAACGTCATTGGAAGAAAATAAACTTGGTGAAAATTTCTAACAAATCTTTAAGGTAATAAATAGAAAAAACAAGTTTGTTAGATAAACATAAACCTTTTCAAAAACAGCATGGTAAGAACCAAACTTGAGTTGAAAATTTCTAAGAAAACTCTTAAGAGTTAATATGTGAAGAAAGCAAAATCTGAAGCATGCATGGATATCAACAGTGAAATATAGTTATTAGGTTCTAACAGGTTTTTGGGATTATCAAAGATAGGGGCGTAACACAACGGATTCAGCCTCTGATTTAGATACTGTGGGTTTTTGGGATTATCAAAGATAGGGCATAACACAATGGATTTAGCCTTTGATACTGTGGGTTTTGGGATTATCAAAGATAAGGGCATAACACAATGGATTCACTCTTTGATTTAGATTCTGTGGGTTTTTGGGATTATCAAATATAGGAGCATAACCCAATGGATTCAGTCTTTGATTTAGATACTGTGGGTTTTTGGGATTATCTGGCTTATCAAAGATAGGGGCATAATACAATGGATTCAGCCTGTGGGTTTTTGAGATTATCAAAGATAGGAAAATAACAAAATGGATTCAGTCTTTGATTTAACTGATTGTGGATTTTGTGGGTTTTGGGGATTATCAAAGATAGGAGCATAACACAATGCATTCAGTCTTTGATTTAGCTATTGTAGATTTTTATGCTTGTACAAAGCAAGGTGGTTTCAGAAGAACATTTTAGAGAATCTACTTTGACAGAGGCAAAGTTTACTTTAAAATGGGCCAACCAAAAGCTTTATGATTGAAGATTTTATAGATCATCAAAAAAGAATTTTAATCAAATATAGAGCAAGTTTGTGCACTTATTAAATTGAAACAAGATAACATAAAATGAAAGTAGTAGAAAGTGAAAATAATCAAAACAAAAAGATAACAGAAAAAGGTCTTTGATACGAAGACTCGAATCACCACCTTGTATTAATATATCCTTGAATTGTTGAAATCGCCATTTGCATTTCAAGAGTCTAAATCGTCATTTCAATCATCTAAATGTATTTGAAGATGCAAAATTGATTTAAGATTACAGTTGCTGAATGCTAAGATTTAAATTTTCTGACAGAATTTGGCCCAGATTATTGACTAAAATATCACATGGGAATGTGGGGCTCAGTTTTATGATTGAAGATGTCATGAACCATCAAAATTGAATTGAGAGATCATTCTAATTTAATAAGTTTATCCACCTATTCAGTTACTTGAAGTGAAATTGAAACAAGAAGATAACATAAACTCTTATTTTAAGTGAAAATAGTAGAAACAAGAAGATGACATAAACTTTTATTTAAGTGAAACTAGCCTGATATAGCCTTGTATCAATTTGAATGCAAGAATGCATCTTGAATTGTTTAAATCGTTATTTGCATTTGCAGTGTAACTCTGTCATTTCAAGCATTTGGATATTGTGAAAGAATTAGTTTGAAATTGTAATCTCTGAATGTTGAAATTACAAATTTGTTGAGATTGAAATTTTCAGACAGAATTTGGCTAAGATTAATGACTAAAATACCATGGAAATGTGGGGCTATATGATGTCCAATTATCCTAAACCCAACAAAACAAAAACTGGAAACTGGGAGTAATGAAAATAGTAGAAACAGAACACAACAGAACAAAACAAAAACTGGGAATAATGAAAATAGTAGAAACAAGAAGATAAGAGAAACTCTTAAAACTGGAAACTGGGAATAATGAAAATAGTTGAAACAAGATAAGTGGAACTCTTAAAACTGGAAACTGGGAAAAATGAAAATAGTAAAAACAAGAAGATACGAGAAGGTCTTAAAATAAGGTGTTGGGAATAATGGAAATACTTGAAACAAGATAAGAGAAACTCTTAAAAAATCGAGTACGAACAGCTAAAATTTTGGACGAAAGCTAAGCAGTGAGCTGCAGAGCATTAAATGCCGCAGCTTAGTGCTTAGGGTCCGTTGGATCTGGAGAATCTCTAGATCCAACGGATCCTAAGCACTGAACCACCGCATTTAATGCTCTGCAGCTAAATGCTTAGCTTACATTAAAATCGGAGAGATGGGAGGGGAAAAATGGGAAGAGAGGGTATAGTTAGTTATTTTTCATTAAATTAAATTCAATCAATTGAACGGGACTCACCATCAAAAGTCCCTTGATTTCATCATCCATGAGCTTCCCTCCTTCGCCATTAGCATCATTTCTAAAAGGCCAAATCATACTCAAAAAATCGCCCTTCCCACCTCCATTACACGATGCAGTATGTCGCTCATTTATGATGTTACTTAAGAACTCATCGAACCTGTTGTGCAGCTTCTTCATCTTGGTCCGTACGCCCTGCAGATCCATCCAACTCAAAGACGGCACAAAGTCGCCAATAATAAACTTCCCGGCCAAATCCATTTGCTCCTGCACCATTTCTCTGAATTCGCATGCCTTCGACCCCTGGGAATCGAACAGGCGCTTGCTGCACAGAATCTGCCCTAGAATGTTGGCAGTGCAAATGTTGAGCAGATTCCCGAGGTTCACGGCCTTCCCTTGTTGCTGATGTTCCAGAATCGACTTCACCAGCATCCCAACCTCCGCTTCCCGCACGGGCTGCAGATCGTCCAGGGCCTTGCCGGCGAAGAGATGAATGTTACAGAGCTTGCGCATCAATCTCCAGCTGGGTCCGTGGGGAGCAAAGACGAGGCCATTGGAGTCGTAGCCAATGTATTTGGCCGTTGAGCTGCCTGGCCGACTGGAGAAGTTGAGGTCATTCGTTTTGAGGCAAGCCTCGGCTATTTTTGGCGACGAGACGACCACGGTGTCGGTTGTCCCGAGCTTCAAATACATAATCGGACCGTATTGCTTGGATAAGTGATAGAGAGAGTGATGGGGTATGTTGCCCAGAAGCGGAAGGCTGCCGATAATAGGCCATCCAGACGGACCGGGGGGTAACCGTTTTCTCCGACTCCGTTTCACCACGCAGATCCAACCGATCGCAAGGAGGAGGATCAGACTGAGCGCTTGGCTGAGGCTGAGGCGCGCAAAAGTACTCTCCAGGAAATGAAGTGATGAATCCATGGCTTCAAATAACTAAAAGGATTCAAGGAGGATGGAGAGCTTCTTACTTACTTCAGAATAGGTGCAGGAAAGCAGAATTATGGGATTAGAAGGCCAAAAGAAAACTCTTTTGGATTGTTGGTTGCCCGCTTATCTTTTAAGAATTGTTGATTGTCCTCTTATTTTTTATTCTTTATGGATGTGAAGGTTGGATTTTTGAATTCTTTCTAATAGTCTTCATTTGTGATTTTACATGCTGCCCTCTTATCTTTTATGGATTGTTGATTGTCCTCTTATATTTTATCCTTTATGGATGTGAAGGTTGGGCAGCATGTCAAATCACAAGTGAAGACTATTAGAAAGAATTCAAAAACACTTAATCATCATAAATGGAGACAATTAGAAAGAATTTAAAAACACTTGGTTACTAGTAACCTCAAAATCAAGTCAATGGTGCCATATGAGATCGTGCTAGCTAGCTGATGGTGGTATGCTCCCGATGGAGATGGTTGTTGGAGAGAGAGGGGTAGGAAGAAGACTTGGAGGAAGCAAAATGACAAGTGGATGGAAAAATGGGGAATTAATTGGCAAGAGTGTCCTAACTCTAAAGAGAAGATAAAAAAATGGGTACTTGAAAAACTCGGGCTGCCATGTGGGAAAAATTGTTTGGCCTTAAAAAACACTATATGTCAAAGATTTCAACCCAACGTGGTCACATGATGAAAAGACTTATTTGAGGGATGCAATCAAGAGAAAGGCTAAAATTTTAATAGCACGGACCGGATCTCACCATCTTCGATGCGAAACGGGGAGATGGCTAACCCCCAAGGAAGAATGGGAAGAAAGAACTTGCATTTTTTGTAGGAAATGAGCGGTTGAAACTTGAAACCCAATGACACTTCATCATGGAATGTTTGGCATATGAGAATATCCGTAATCAGTTTGAAAACAATCTGAAGGTGGACAAGCAAGGATTCTCCAAATTGCGAATTTCTTGATAAGATTCATGACAAGAGAGATGCAATAGAGAGAGATTTGAAAATAGGATTGCTTTTTGGAGCTCTAGGTCCCTTAGACTACTTGGTCTCATGGACGTCATTAAAATTTCTTCAATTCAATTCTCTAGTGGCTTTCTCCAATTTTGATGGTATGCTCCCCCATTTATAATTTGTGTGGTTGTCCTGCTTATCTAAATGATGACCTGTTATTTGTATCCATATTCAGACTTGAATTATGCTATTATGACTTAAAGTGAATGTGACTTAAAATAAGTATTTTTATAAACCACTTATTATAGTTAGTTTTTTTAAGATTGAATTTAGCCCGCACCACTCCTATCTCCACTATTCTAGGCTTTTGTTGAGAGTCTCTTTCTTGGTAAAATTATTTTTTGTTGAAAATCTTTTCAGTTTTTTTCTTTTGATTATATGTAAAATTCATTTTTATTTTTTATAGTTTTTTGGATTTTTAAGTCTTTCTTCCTTTATAAAATTATTTTAAGATTTGATTAGTTAATAATTTCTATATTTTAAGATTTGATTAGTTCATAATTTCTATACTTTAAGGTTTGATAGTTCATAATTTCCAATTCTTTTTTATCATGTTTAGTTTGGTAGTATTATCATGGTCTAGATCTTAATATTAATGTGATCCTTTTCATTCTAAGATGATCCTATTTGGAAGCTCCTTGCTCAAATCTCTGTGTATACAATTCAACTTCCTCGTCTTTACTTTCATCATAGGTTATAAAATTACTCGAATAATTCTATTTTTTTTAAAGATAGCCTTGTTCAAAAAATGCATTGAGAAATTTGGAAGTCTCGCCCAAATAGGATCACCATGGTTCTTGGTTTGAAGTTGGATATCTAGGGAGTTAAGAAGAGACTCTAACGTTAATATGAAAAGAAAAAAATCCTATTACAAAATAAATATTATAAATGTGCATGAAAACAAGGGAGTCGAGCTTCCTTGAGGCCTAGTGCAAATCTACAAGATGGTGGGCGCGCATCCATACTTGGCCGATTTTTTCCTTTGAACTAACAATCATCCAAGTACTCTAGGTAGCACATGGTCTTGGAGTTTACCATGTAGCAAGGACTATTGTCTTGCAAACTATTTGAAATTTGTCATTTTAATATTTACATAACATGCATTTATAATGATAATTAGGTGTTGACATAAAATTAGTATGATTGTGTTTTGTTTTTTTTTTTTTTTTTCAATGGAAAAGATGATACCATTATATTATATAGTATAAACAGTGGGAGAAATATAAAAATATTTTAGATAATTAGGTGTTGACTTAAAATTAATATGATTGTGTTTTTTTTTTTTTTTCTTTTTTTTTCAATGAAAAAGATGATACCATTATATTATATAGTATAAACAAGTGGCAGAAGTATAAAAATATTCTAGTTGGAACAATGACATTGCCATACAGGTTAACATAAACAAAACAACAGTGAAACAAAATGGAGGTCTAGCCCCCAGAAACATCAACCGGCATCCAATGACCCCAAATCAAAACAAATGCCATGAGGCATCCACATATGTTCCAGTTGTCCAAGCTTTATAACTCGGCTATACCAAAAAAATAGAACAAAAAACAAGCAACAAAATGCTAGAAACTATCAAAGTCATCGATGGGTTCCATCAACCCAGGACAAAAAATAGTGATCACCCGAAGTTGCGACCCGAACAAATCCAACAAGCTGTTGGAGATCAAAAAGTCAAAAACCTGCACAAAAAATCACTAGACCGCCAAGGTAAATCCATATCAAAACTGTTGATATAAAACCTAGTCAAAACTATATCTGCAATATATTAATAGAACCCTCCGAGATGAGTTGATCGAAGGACCATTCCTCCCAGAAAATAATACCCTCCAGAGCTGATAGGGCCTTCTTTAACAAACCATACACCAAAATATTATGTTCCCTATAAACATGTTCAAAGGAGATTCTACCAAATGCCTGAATCAATTTTTTAGTCTCCTCCATCGATGAAGAAAAAAGAAGAACATGGAGATTCGAGATTCCTAAATCCCAGTTGATGATAACTTTGGAATCCCCCACAACTTGTAAGGAGTCAATAGATTTGTTCCTGGAAAAGGTAAGGAACATCCAAACCGCTAAAAGTTCACTTCTGGTGTTGGAACCCTGTCCACAGTACATCCATAAATTAAAGAAATGATCCTTACTTAGGAACAAAAGTGCTCTTGCACCGTTGATAGAAGCACTGCATTGTGAAGCATCGTCAAAGTAACCTTAAGGGACGCTTGGAATCAATACCGGACTCAAATGTAGCTTATTATATTTTTGCTTCAATGGACATGTATGTATATAATTATATTCCACAAATGAAGCAACAACCTGGCTACAAATGAGAGAAACAACAAGTTTATTGTCCTCAAATAAGTATAAGTTTATAGCCTTCCATAACTCCCACGAAACAAAACATGGGAGAGCCTACCAGCTATCCTTTTGCTTAAGCCATGTCCACATACTGTTCAAGAAGGACACCGACTGCCACACATAATTGATTCCAGTAGAATAAGAGATTGCTTTCTAAACCAGTGTCGTGAAGGGACATAAAACAAGCAAATGGTTCACCGATTCTTGCTCCATTTGGGAAAGAGGACACCTAGTTGGAGTATGGTCTGGGTCTCTTTCTTTCTCTGTGCATCCCATCTGCAGTTCCATACTTCTTTGCATCTTGGATTGCTTCACGTGCCCATGTTGGTCTTCTCATGTGGAAGATCTTCTCACGAGGTGGATCTACAGGTTCTTGTAATTCTCCCATGTCACGGTCTTCATGATCTCCTTGAATTGTTTCCTCCATAATCGTGTCTCTGGTTCTGGGAACTTCGGGTTCTTCAAATTATTCAGTGGGTATTTTTCTTGATTTGTTGTAGATGAATCACGGTTACTTGTTCTTTGGAACACGTCTCAATTGTATTCTCTTATAGGTGATGGTACACGATATTTCCTACAAGTCAAATTTAGTTGCGTGGTTAGAAGCATTTCATAATTTTCAAAACAAATTCTTATGCATAAATACATAGGTCATACAGTCATGCAACTATATTAGCCAATGATACAACATTCATCCATATCATGTATTAATACGGTAACTTTCTAGATGCCTTCCATCTCTACCAGAACATTGTTAAGAGCATGCACTACTCCCAACATATCAGAAAAGAGGTTTCATTCTAGATAAGTAGCAATGGAATGTTGTCCAGTAACATAGGCCACTTACCCACTTACTTGCATATTAGTAGTATTTTGTTCATCAATGCAACATGCATAATATACATCTAAATCTAGGAACATAAGTATGTACACAAATGAACAATATCATTTAAGTAATTAGATATACAAGAAATGACAATTCAAATACTTATAGTTGTTTGGTCATTGGGTGATCTCCCTCTTGATATTTGCTTCCTTGTAGGAAATATTGGAGTCTCTAACAGTGTGTTCTACTTCATCGTCTAATTCTGAGGACCTGTGCCTTTCTTGCTTATGATCGAAAATGTTGAGCAAGTATTCTACACTTGTTCTTTGTACTGGAGTAGACTCTGTGTGTCCCTTCTTCTGCATCGTAACCAATCCTGAAATGAATGAGAGGTTCTTCCATATAGAATTTATCTTTATTTGTTTCCGGAGTCCAACTTTATAGGAGCTTCTCCTACTCCTTTCATGTAATAAAAAAATTCATCTCTAGCTTTACCTAATGAGGTGGAACTTTCTGAATGAACCCTTGTAGATGGTTACCTTCATTATAATACATATTCTTCATCACTTGAAGAATCATCCCTTTCTTCTTTGGTTCTTTTCCTTGCCGGTTCATCATCTTCAGCGGTGTGAGCATGATGCCTCTTCTTGTTGTTCTTCTTGGAGGATCCTTGATTTCTAGGACAATTTCTTGAGTAATGTCCCATCTCATCACGTGTAACATCTCATTTTGGAGAGATCCCTTCTAGGTCCATGATTCCTATTGGGCCTGTTGCTGCCTAATACACACCTAGGGGGGGACGCGGCAGGAAACATTCAAGCCGCTCGGTGTGTCCTTGGGGGCAAGTGAGAGTCAAGTGCTGCCACCTGATTACTCGACTCCTCCGTCTAGGCTTACTCCTAGCGAAGCCAAGGGGGGGTGGTCCCTATAAAATAATCTAAGGCTTTTAATCTACAATAAAGGATAAAAGTCTATTCTAGTAGTTAAAAGATGATGAGATGAAAGATTAACAACTAACCACTGCTTGCAAATTAAATCAATTGATTAACACCACACAAGATAGTTAAGCATTCACGACATTCAAGATTGAAACTTAAACATGGAAAATTGAAGACCAGTGCCGAGAACGTAAAAATGCTTGCAATTGCTGTTGTGTAGGGTTGCTTGTGTGGTCTCAGTGAAAGTATTGTAGTGGCTCAGTTGGTAATTTTTATGATTATTAATGAGTAGTTAAGGAGTGGGTTAATTCCTGGTTTGGCCCAAAAGAAAACTAAACATTGAATTGAGTGCTCTAGCAACCTTACCAAGTGTCCAACCAGGCGAGGATGAACCCGCTTAAGAACCTGCTGACTTTGTGGATTCAGTCCATGCAACCTCCCGAGTTCTTAGGATTGGATTCTGATGGATTGTCCTATTAACACTAAATACCTTACACCCGTTTCTGATTGAGCCAACTGTTCCGACTAAGCTGCAGTGGACAAGAGCATACTCCGAGTTTGGGGCGTTGTTCGTTTTATTAAATAGGTATGAGTGGATGATTAATCTACACTAAACCCAAAGCATAAAGCAAGGGGGGTTAATTTTAGGATTAAATTTTAAGCACATAATAATAATTTGAAATAAACACAAAAGCATATAAAATGAAAAAATGGGTCCTTGGAGGACGTTGTGTGCTCGAGTGTGTTATTTAATTACTACTGCTTGAATGAAAACTAATCTAAAACGAAAAAAAAAAAAAAAAAAAAAAAAAAAAAAAAAAAAAAAAAACAAGGGTGCAAATCCCCCCTGGGGGGATTGGGTTCAGGCGCTGGAATTGTCTGCTGTGCTCTTTTTATTTTTTTGATTATAACTTGGAAACTTAAGAGAAATACTGCTTGCCCCTTATCATTAGGGAACAAGTCAGTTTACAATGTTAGAATGATGTAAGGGAGGTAAAACTAGCTCCCCGGATGGCTACGGACACCTCCGAATCTCAGACTTTGAGCTTTAAAAAGCTCGGACCTGCTAAAAGACAAAAAAAACCAGCGAACTGAATTAGTCTTAAAAATGCCAAGAAACACTTAAAAAGTGTCTTTGACGTTGCTACAAAATATTGCAAAAATTTCTAACTTAGCTAGCAACCTAGAACTAAATAAAAATGAAGCTATTAGACTCTTTAGGTTGCTACTTGCTTAGATCTATTAATCAAATGAACTTTGAAGCAAGATTTAGATTTAAATAGGACAGAAACCGAGATAGAATAAAAAATGGATCTAGAAAAGTGAACCCATGGGGATTGAGCGTTTTGAAGAAAGGACAATGGAGTCAAGCTCCCAGATGCATCGATAGGATCGAGACTTGGTTTGTATTTACTGAATGAAGGCACGATCTAACATCTTCGTGGACTTCTCCAGCTTAGGCTACCTGTAAACAGCTACAAACAACTAGCAAGGGGATAAGAGCATATGTGTAGATAATTAAAAGAAAGCAGCGATGCAATGAATTCAAACAAGAAATTACATTACTCTTAGCCTCCTAATATTATCAACATGAATAAGCAAACTATAAAGTATTACTTACAGATCTTATAGAAGATAGCTTCCCTTTAAAGACATATAATCCCAACAATACTAGCTATGAAACATAATACAGTATACCTCAGATGTACAAGCATGAAGATCCAACCAAAGACAATCACCAGACTAGCCTCCAAAGCCTTCTTTATTAAACTCAGAAAAATATTACAATACAAATATAAGTAGAGGTTCCACACTTTCTGATTCATTACAATGGATCCAAGCTCCTCAATTTATAGCAAATGGCAAGCCACAGTATGCCAAAACCCTAAGGAGACAAAACTCCTTGATTGTAGAGCAAGCAAACTAGATGGCCAATGGTAATGCACCATCACACATGGACAAAAACTCCTTGAAATGGAAGCTGCCCACTTTGAAAGCACTCACGCGTGAAGATAAGGATGCGAGTGGATGTTTCCACAATTCGTTGGATGCTACGTTTTTTGATTGGAGCTTTAAATGGAAATCAAACAACATGGCTGTGCCACCTCACAATCAAGGAGCCGCCACCTCACAACTTATCACCAACCAATTCCAATATGTCGTGAAGAGAAGAATTCGGCCCACGTGAAAGTATTTTTGGGATTATATGTCTTTAAAGGGAAGCTATCTTCTATAAGATCTATAAGTAATACTTTATAGTTTGCTTATTCATGTTGATAATATTAGGAGGCTAAGAGTAATGTAATTTCTTGTTTGAATTCATTGCATCGCTGCTTTCTTTTAATTATCTACACATATGCTCTTATCCCCTTGCTAGTTGTTTGCAGCTGTTTACAGGTAGCCTAAGCTGGAGAAGTCCACGAACATGTTAGATCGTGCCTTCATTCAGTAAATACAAACCAAGTCTCGATCCTATCGGTGCATCTGGGAGCTTGACTCCATTGTCCTTTCTTCAAAACGCTCAACCCCCATGGGTTCACTTTTCTAGATCCATTTTTTATTCTATCTCGGTTTCTGTCCTATTTAAATCTAAATCTTGCTTCAAAGTTCATTTGATTAATAGATCTAAGCAAGTAGCAACCTAAAGAGTCTAATAGATTCATTTTTATTTAGTTCTAGGTTGCTAGCTAAGTTAGAAATTTTTGCAATATTTTGTAGCAACGTCAAAGACACTTTTTAAGTGTTTCTTGGCATTTTTAAGACTAATTCAGTTCGCTGGTTTTTTTTGTCTTTTAGCAGGTCCGAGCTTTTTAAAGCTCAAAGTCTGAGATTCGGAGGTGTCCGTAGCCATCCGGGGAGCTAGTTTTACCTCCCTTACATCATTCTAACATTGTAAACTGACTTGTTCCCTAATGATAAGGGGCAAGCAGTATTTCTCTTAAGTTTCCAAGTTGTAATCAAAAAAATAAAAAGAGCACAGCAGGCAATTCCAGCGCCTGAACCCAATCCCCCCAGGGGGGATTCGCACCCTTGTTTATTTTTTTATTTTTTCGTTTTAGATTAGTTTTCATTCAAGCAGTAGTAATTAAATAACACACTCGAGCACACAACGTCCTCCAAGGACCCATTTTTTCATTTTATATGCTTTTGTGTTTATTTCAAATTATTATTCTGTGCTTAAAATTTAATCCTAAAATTAACCCCCCTTGCTTTATGCTTGGGGTTTAGTGTAGATTAATCATCCACTCATACCTATTTAATAAAACGAACAACGCCCCAAACTCGGAGTATGCTCTTGACCACTGCAGCTTAGTCGGAACAGTTGGCTCAATCAGAAACGGGTGTAAGGTATTTAGTGCTAATAGCACAATCCATCAGAATCCAATCCTAAGAACTCAGGAGGTTGCATGGACTGAATCCACAGAGTCAGCAGGTTCTTAAGCGGGTTCATCCTCGCCTAGTTGGACACTTGGTAAGGTTGCTAGAGCACTCAGTTCAAAGTTTAGTTTTCTTTTGGGCCAAACCAGGAATTAACCCACTCCTTAACTACTCATTAATAATCATAAAAATTACCAACCGAGCCACTGCAATACTTTCACTGAGACCACACAAGCAACCCTACACAATAGCAATTGCAAGCATTTTTGCATTCTCGGCACTGGTCTTCAATTTTCCATGTTTAAGTTTCAATCTTGAATGTCGTGAATGCTTAACTATCTTGTGTGGTGTTAATCAATTGATTTAATTTGCAAGCAGTGGTTAGTTGTTAATCTTTCATCTCATCATCTTTTAACTCCTAGAATAGACTTTTATCCTTTGTTGTAGATTAAAAGCCTTAGATTATTTTATAGGGACCACCCCCCTTGGCTTCGCTAGGAGTAAGCCTAGACGGAGGAGTCGAGTAATTAGGTGACAACACTTGACTCTCACTTTCCCCCAAGGACACATCGAGCGGCTTGAAGGTTTCCTGCCACGTCCCCCCCTAGGTGTGTATTAGGCGGCAACATTTTGGCGCCGTTGCCGGGGATAAACCTTTCTATTCCCGGGTCACGACTTTTTGTTTTCTTCTTTTTGTTTCTGCTTTGTTTGATGATTGTTTAGAGTAGACCTTTATTCTTTCATCTGGCAACTCCACTAACCTTTTTCTCTTTATAAAATTTTAAAGTAAAACAAAAAATATTTTTGTGAGAGCTTTTAATGCATATTATTTTTCTCACATGGCGACTCCATTGAAGGGATAAAACCCTTGTATCTCATAGATTTGTTGAGACTGGTTGTGTGTAGATGAGCCCATGCGACACAGTAAACTTAAAAGCTCATCATTCTGACAACTCCTTTGATTCAGTACAAGTTGGCCTCCATGGTTATTTCAGACTGACGCTTTTGACACCAATATGGATGATGAAGAGTCTGGCGATCAAATTGCTAGTGCATATCCTCCCCTCAATTTTGCATATATCCCAGGTTTTCCTAACTTTCACTATGGTGAGGAGGATATATCAAGCTATTTTCCGAGGTTTTATGGAAATGGTGATCCAAACGTCCAACACATCATGTCTTTCCTTAAGGTTCTGGCTGACTTCAATGTTTTGTACGAAGATAATATGATGCAGATGTTTGCGGGTACTCTGGAAGGAGAGGCTTATTATTGGTTTACTGAGGACCTTCCTAACAAGTGTATTACCTCCCTTTCATGCTTCCTTAGAATTTTCTTAAAGCAGTGGCAGTATGATGATGACACTGTGGAAAGATTCATTGAAAAATCCTTGGCTTACTTCTTACCCGAGATAGAATATCACATGGAAAACCCTGAGCCTCCTCGTGTTGTCATGACAGAGAACATTGAATATGTGGACGTTCCTATAGCCTCTCTCACTAAAGAAGAGATTATGCAGCTTATTGAAAATCATGGTGCCATTCTCCCTGGAGCACAATTTGACTTTGAGAGAATGATCCATGATGATCCCATTGAAGAGTTTCATGAAGCATCCTTGATTGAGGACATTGTTGAGGACCCTCCGCATTTCACTTTAACAGAAAATATGGAAGATTCAGAGTGTTCCCTGGTCCACTTCAATAATGATAATCATATGTATGTTCCAAACTTACCTGAAGAGGAAGCCATTGCAAAGATTAACGAAGACATTCATGAGGGATCTTTAATTGAGGAGGTCTTTGAGGAGTTTCCTCACATTGCCATGGTAATAAACATTGAAGATTTGGGATTTCAAGATTACTTTAGTGAAGATGACGACATTTGTACTCCTAAGCCACCTCCAGAAAAAACTATCACAGAAGCCCTTATTGAAAATGAGGAAGTTTGCAATGTGTATAATGATGATGGTTTGGAAGGCTTACTTCCTTATGACCCTTTTTCTGAAGAAGAGGATTATGAGCATGAAGAAGCCATTATGGAGGTTGATGAAGAAACTCTTAAGCAACCATTGATGGAAGATGTTATTGAAGAACCTCTTCATATTGCCATGATGAAAAGCATTGAATATTTGAAGCTTTCTCAGCATAATTTCAGAGAGGATGATGACACTTGTACTTCGCATCTACCTTCAGAAGAAACCAGTACAGAGGCTTATAGAAAAATTTATGACGAAGACAATATTATGTATGATGATACTCCTCTTGACTCTCCACATGGTAACGAAGTTAGGGAAAGCTTGTTCTCTTGTAAACATTTTGAAGACAAGCCTTGTAAAGAAGTTTATTATGACCATGAGGAAGATAGATATAGCCAGGGACATGATACAACTAGTGAAAAATCATCCATCTTTGCCAAAAATACATATGATGATTATTGGACATGCATTAAAAAACCCATTTTTTATGTATCTAGAGAAGGGAGTGTGCATTCGAAAATCCTGGGAGATCTTGATATAAAAGAGGAGCATGCATGTGCTTCATATGATCAGTCAGATCCAAACATGAGTACTAGTAATGAAGACCTGGATGTGCTATGCATTGAAGATTCAGATGGGACTCAGTCAATTGAACGTCAGTCACAACCTTCAATTTCACATTCAGAATTCTCTTATGATTTGGAGCATCCTGGGGCTTATGTCACTACAGAAGTTTTTCATCCGATAAGCCCTCTAAGGCAGTATGGTGGTGTGGTTGATCTACTCCATCCTACAAATTTATACATCAGTCCTATCCAATCTTGGATAGAAGTAGCCTGCGAGAGGACCTGCCAGTTGAGGAAGCAGTTTGATGATATTCTGCATGGTCATGATATCCCATCCAGCCCTCCCATCCTCAACATTTTCGCAGGTTTGCATCTTGTGAATAAGGTATCCTTGTTTTGGCTGGTAACCAAACACAAGGTAAATTTCTTTTTTGATGAAATGTTAAGGTGGTTGCATTGGATTTATCACTTTACTTAGCATTTTTATCGTGTTATGCTTAGAGTAGGAAATAAGCTCCTCAAAGTGAGCATTTACTTTCTGCATTTCCTTTTATTAGTTAGTTTTTTTTTTCCTTTTGAATAAAGTAACTTATGGTTCATTGGTTTCTTGCAAACACTTGTGCTACTGAAAGGTTTTCTTGTCAAGTTGAGATGTTTTTACAGGTCGTAGAAACTTGAGATTCTGGTGTTCTCGTATGCTCTCCTTGCCTTAAGACTAGATCAAGCACACGTCCCGCAGTTGGAGCCAGATGTTACCACCCAAAGTTACACTTTAGTTGGACTTCAGTGAGCCGCCAGTGTTGCACAAGTCACTTGTGCTTATCAGAATTCAGAAGTTCCAAGTTTGGCCTGTTCAGGGCCCCTTTTTTAATGTTTTGTAGTACATGACCGTGCCCCACGGGGTTTGTAATAAGCGTACTAGCATGGTGGTTTTTGAGTGACTCGGTTCCCTAAGACTTAACAATCAAAGAAGGTATTCCAAGGAGTTTTTTTCCTTGTCGATTATGCCTTGCCTTTAGCCGAGTATAATCGATGAGGTTTTCTCCTACTCCTCCAAAGCTAGAATGCCCAAAGTGGGGGTTAGGCCTTAGGGGATTATTAGAGCCCATTGTGTAACATGTATAAACATGCTAGGCGTTAGAATTTTATTGTTTTGTCATGTACTAGGTTCCCCTGAAGTTTCAGTCGATTCCGAGAAAAAATATTTTTCGCATTTTTTAAGCCATTTTTTAATGGTTTAAATAAAAAATTTCAAAAAGTGATAAAAGTATTATCTGGAGTCAGAATTCGACGCAGGGATGCTCGTTTTCAAGCTCAGAGCATCCTCTTTACCCCGGTTCCTAGTTTTCCTACATTTCGGGTGACCGAGAACCCCCGTGGAGTAGTTTTGCCTATCGGAGCTATAAAGTGGCACTTTAATGCTAAAGATGCATCAAAATGCACATGGCCAAGTAATTAAAATATTTAAAAAAAGGAATTATCACATGGCAAATGACTTGGCACTAAGTCAAACTAAGGTGTACGACTATATGCTAAAGCAAAGCATATGTTATAATTCTATTCAAAAGTCAAAATGTGAACATCTCATAGAGAGGTTTCGTTCAACCTTCACGTGGGACAACCGTACCGAGGTGTTGGGCGAGTTTGAGATTGTGAAGCCCACCAAATGACATAGCATTAGACAAGAAAGGTGGGCGATTATATCATATGGTTTAAGGCATGTGTTTTAAAGGTCGATTTTTAAAGGATTGAGCAAATGTATCCATGCTACGCATTCTCTCTTTCACGTGGGCCATCCTTCAACATGGCATCTTACCTTGTTAAGTGGGCGAATATATTAAAAAGACAAACCATGTTTTAAAGGTCGATTTGAAAGTGAAAACGTGGAGGTATTTTTTTTTTAAACAACAAATTCGCTTTCCTTTCACGTGGGACCGGCTCATCTGCACAGCTGTGTATGGATTGGATGGAGAATAAGCCCATTGGTTGGGGTGCTTACCAAGTGAGGTAGCACGGTCAATGTGAGCTGGTTTCTAAGTAAAGCATCCATTCGTAACATCCAGCCAGCGCAGCATGGAACATATAGTCCACCATCACCTTCACGTGGGCCGAATTATTCTCTTCACGACATATTGGAATTGGTTGGTGATAAGTTGTGAGGTGGCGGATCCTTGATTGTGAGGTGGCACAACCATGTTGTTTGATTTCCATTTAAAGCTCCAATCAAAAAACGTAGCATCCAACGAATTGTGGAAACATCCACTCGCATCCTTATCTTCACGTGTGAGTGCTTTCAAAGTGGGCAGCTTCCATTTCAAGGAGTTTTTGTCCATGTGTGATGGTGCATTACCATTGGCCATCTAGTTTGCTTGCTCTACAATCAAGGAGTTTTGTCTCCTTAGGGTTTTGGCATACCGTGGCTTGCCATTTGCTATAAATTGAGGAGCTTGGCTCCATTGTAATGAATCAGAAAGTGTGGAACCTCTGCTTATATTTGTATTGTAATATTTTTCTGAGTTTAATAAAGAAGGCTTTGGAGGCTAGTCTGGTGATTGTCTTTGGTTGGATCTTCATGCTTGTACATCTGAGGTATACTGTATTATGTTTCATAGCTAGTATTGTTGGGATTATATGTCTTTAAAGGGAAGCTATCTTCTATAAGATCTGTAAGTAATACTTTATAGTTTGCTTATTCATGTTGATAATATTATGAGGCTAAGAGTAATGTAATTTCTTGTTTGAATTCATTGCATCGCTGCTTGCTTTTAATTATCTACACATATGCTCTTATCCCCTTGCTAGTTGTTTGCAGCTGTTTACAGGTAGCCTAAGCTGGAGAAGTCCACGAACATGTTAGATCGTGCCTTCATTTAGTAAATACAAACCAAGTCTCGATCCTATCGGTGCATCTGGGAGCTTGAATCCATTGTCCTTTCTTCAAAACGCTCAACCCCCATGGGTTCACTTTTCTAGATCCATTTTTTATTCTATCTCGGTTTCTGTCCTATTTAAATCTAAATCTTGCTTCAAAGTTCATTTGATTAATAGATCTAAGCAAGTAGCAACCTAAAGAGTCTAATAGCTTCATTTTTATTTAGTTCTAGGTTGCTAGCTAAGTTAGAAATTTTTGCAATATTTTGTAGCAACGTCAAAGACACTTTTTAAGTGTTTCTTGGCATTTTTAAGACTAATTCAGTTCGCTGGTTTTTTTTGTCTTTTAGCAGGTCCGAGCTTTTTAAAGCTCAAAGTCTGAGATTCGGAGGTGTCCGTAGCCATCCGGGGAGCTAGTTTTACCTCCCTTACATCATTCTAACATTGTAAACTGACTTGTTCCCTAATGATAAGGGGCAAGCAGTATTTCTCTTAAGTTTCCAAGTTGTAATAAAAAAATAAAAAGAGCACAACAGGCAATTCCAGCGCTTGAACCCAATCCCCTTAGGGGGGATTCGCACCCTTGTTTATTTTTTTTTATTTTTTCGTTTTAGATTAGTTTTCATTCAAGCAGTAGTAATTAAATAACACACTCGAGCACACAACGTCTTCCAAGGACCCATTTTTTCATTTTATATGCTTATGTGTTTATTTCAAATTATTATTCTGTGCTTAAAATTTAATCCTAAAATTAACCCCCCTTGCTTTATGCTTGGGGTTTAGTGTAGATTAATCATCCACTCATACCTATTTAATAAAATGAACAACGCCCCAAACTCGGAGTATGCTCTTGACCACTGCAGCTTAGTCGGAACAGTTGGCTCAATCAGAAACGGGTGTAAGGTATTTAGTGTTAATAGGACAATCCATCAGAATCCAATCCTAAGAACTCAGGAGGTTGCATGGACTGAATCCACAGAGTCAGCAGGTTCTTAAGCGGTTTCATCCTCGCCTGGTTGGACACTTGGTAAGGTTGCTAGAGCACTCAGTTCAAAGTTTAGTTTTCTTTTGGGCCAAACCAGGAATTAACCCACTCCTTAACTACTCATTAATAATCATAAAAATTACCAAACGAGCCACTGCAATACTTTCACTGAGACCACACAAGCAACCCTACACAACAGCAATTGCAAGCATTTTTATGTTCTCGGCACTGGTCTTCAATTTTCCATGTTTAAGTTTCAATCTTGAATGTCGTGAATGCTTAACTATCTTGTGTGGTGTTAATCAATTGATTTAATTTGCAAGCAGTGGTTAGTTGTTAATCTTTCATCTCATCATCTTTTAACTCCTATAATAGACTTTTATCCTTTGTTGTAGATTAAAAGCCTTAGATTATTTTATAGGGACCACCCCCCTTGGCTTCGTTAGGAGTAATCCTAGACGGAGGAGTCGAGTAATCAGATGACAACACTTGACTCTCACTTGCCCCCAAGGACACACTGAGCGGCTTGAAGGTTTCCTGCCGCGTCCCCCCCTAGGTGTGTATTAGGCGGCAACAGGGCCTTCTGAAAATTTTGTGATGATGGTACTCCCTCTTGTTATGACTTCTCTTTGTGTGAGCAGTTAGAGCTTGGTCATCATCAGCTCCCATATTCTCTTCTCTTTCTACTAGCCGAGCTTCTTCTTGAGTGCATTCTTCCCATAGTCTGTTGAAGGTGATCAACTTCTTTCTGGAGCAAACTCCTTGAATGAATGAGTCCCATGATCTTGGGAGACCATTGAAGGTGGTCATAACAATCTCTCCTTCTTCTACTTTTTCTTCAACTGCTTCAAGTTGTTCCTTGATTTGAGAGACCCTTGTGAAGTAGGATTGCATGGTCTCTGAGTTTAGGATATTCACATTCTTTAGCTGGTTCCTTAATGCCATCTTTCGATTGATGCTCTTCCCTTCGAATAACTTCGTCAAAGCATCAAACATCTCCTTGGGTTTCTTCAAAGATGACACATGGGGGATGAGATGACCTTTAATGGAGTCTGCAATAATTCTCTTGGCTTTGACCAAGTTCTTATTGTGGGTAGCCTTTGCTTCATCTCCCTCTGGTGTTGGAACCTCCTCATTAACATATTTGTCCAAATCAATTTCTTCAAGGAAAAGATTAATCCTATACTTCCATGCTTGGAAGTTGTCTGTCATGTCCCAACAATTTGGATTGGGTCACAATGGACTAAACCACTTGGCCATATTCATGACAAATTGATGATAAGGGTCAAATAATTACCAAGCATGATGTCTAAGTTAGTAATAATGCAAAATTATATCCAAGTGGACAAGGTGGGTCACATTAAGAGAAAATTCCCAATTCAAAGTTTGTAATATTCCCATCCAAATGAACTATCATGGAGAAAAATTACTAGTTTCCAAGGTTGGGGGTGGAAGCATGAAAAGTTGGAGTAAAGGAGCTACAAGACCCAAAATGACCTTAGACTTACAAATTCACATTAAATGGGTCAATTAAATAATAATACAAATAAAATAACGTGGCATTGGACCATGAGGGCACATAAGAGGTTGTGGGACCTATTTGTGGCAAGATTCCCCACTACACTAGGCATGATTCTCTCACCAATTCGAGTTCAAGATGAAGGGTAACATACTTGGGGGATTTTATGAGGTATTATTCATGGCATGAGTCATGTAAGGTCGAATTGGAGTGGAATAATAACTCCCATGGAAGAGGAAGAGGCATCTTAGAAGAATTGTGACACTTGGGCTAGATTCCCTAGCTTCTATGACAACAATGATGAAGATGCTATGACACCTATGACACAAATCATACCTAAATGTTGAAATATGACATATATGACATGCCATGGCTTAAAATAGCCTCCAAGAGGGCGCACAAGGGAGTTAGGGCAGCCAAAGAGACACCCATTCAAAATGAGGAAAGATGGAGACTAGGAATTGTTGGACAAGTGGCATACATTGGAATCTCTTCCCAACTTGAGTTGGAATGAATATTTTGGAAGGAATTCTACCCATGGAGGACTTGATAAATTTATAAAATACAAGAACAAAGAAGGAGAGTAGCTTTTGATAATTTTTTATTTGCATCTTTGCAATTTGGAGAGCTTCTAGCTGGTCCATGCTAGTGGAGTGTTTACTCTACTTGCCTTAGTACCAATTTCAAGGGTGAAAGATTCTCATCCTGATTGGAAATTGGAGAGGCCATTCAGACCTTTCATTTGTATCTACAATGGATTTATTAGTTTCAGGTTGAAGATACAGGGCCGCTCATGGTTCTTTCTTCTACAACTTGTTCTCATCTCTATCACACATTTCCTTGCATATTTTGGCTCTTGGAGGAATTGCGCCTTTGGTGAGATGTTGATATCTTTGTGAGAGTCAAAGAATATACATTTATTTGTATTCTGATATATATACTCTATTTTTTATGCTCTCAAGACTCTCGGATTGAAATACCAAGTGAAACTATGTAAAAATACCAAACAATGCATAAATGGTGCCATTTTCCCTATATCTTGTTGTTGGAGCTTGAAGAGGATTTATTTTGATTTGTATCAGTCAATATATGTGATTTTGTTGATGTATGGAGTGTCATTAATGTTCTTAAGAAGTTTCATTAACATTTCACAAGTCCTTGCAACCTAAATTTTGAATTTCGTAAGTAGTGGTGAGGTTTACTAGCATTTCCCCCGATGTGAAGACATGTATGCAAACATCTGATTTATAGGAGTTGAAGAAGCCTATAAGAAATTATTGATGATGCATTGGGGAGATAATTGAAGTAATTTATCAGTACCATGTCTCTGTTCTGAAATTTTGAGAGGTCTTACATCATTTGGAAAGCCATCTTTGTCCCCTACCCTTGGGGGTTTGAACCTCTAATTTACTAGTAAAATTCCCCAACTTCTCCTGAAGTTAAATGAATGTTTCAGAAGTCTCCTGATAGTGTATAATCACCAATGAGGTCCATTTTTATGTATTAATACCATTCATATACCTTCATACTCAATTTGAGAGCATTTGGAGCCATTTGGAGCCATCTACCCTTGGGGGTTTCAACATCGATTTTCCTAGTCATTCTACCTTTCATTCTCTAAGTGTAAATGCAAGTTGCTGAAGTATTTTTAAAGTGTCCAAGCATATAATATCTGCTTTAATGTGTCCAAATACATCTCAATCCACTCTATAAACCATTCGAAAATATTTGGGATCATTTGGGACAGTTTGGGGCTTTACTAGTCCAAGTTTCGAAAATTGACTAAATTGAGAAAAATCTCAAATTGGGGACATTACAGTGGTATCTGAGCATGGTCCTTGCACTTGTGGATTAGGTTCATCCATTGAAGAATAAATTTCAGCCATGTCTTACTGTTATTATGACTCCTATGAGGATAATTCTATGAATGAATTACAAAGATTGAGAGCAACATGTAAAACCTTGCCCCAACAATATCAAACATATCTTGATGTGTACAAGGGAGATGCACAAAAGGCCCCTCCTTTTGAACAATTTGATGATTGGGTGTTTGAAAATAGGCCCAAAAATGAAGATGTGGAGTTAGTGAAGAAAGGTTTATGCCATTCTTGTAAAAGACCTTGGAGAGAAAAACATGTGTGTGAGTGAAAATAGTAGTGAAGTATTTGAAGTTTCAGGGAATGCCTGTATTTTCTACTTGAAGAAACTTTTTTATTTTTCTTCAAAAAGAGATTCCAAATATGAAGAGACATCACATGAGCATGAAGAAGACTCTATCGAAAATATTGAAGATCATTTCAAGACACATTCTACCTTGGACATGACTCAAAGAGCATCTATTGATGGATGCTTGAACTGTGAAGGAGTACCTACTGATGGGTGCTCACACCTTTATGTTGGTGACATAGAGATCAATTTAGAAAGTTTTGCTGCAAGCAAAACTCTTATTAAGCATGAAAATGAAGACCTTGTAGCAGTTGAAGAAGAAACAAGATCAACTTCCCCATCACCACTTGAGCTTCATGAAGTTGGTCCAAGTAAGAAGGAAGAAGATGAGGAGGTTCATTTGCAAGAGCCTCTTTTTCTTGAAGGGTCATTAAAGATGAATGAAAATAAGATCCAAGAGACCCTTAAAATTCTCCATGACACTCAAGCATTAGTGTCAAATTCTTGTTGGAAAGTTTCTTCATTGAAGGATCCATCCTTCCTTGAAGACATGGAGAAGATTCAAAGAGCAATGTGCAACATCAAAGGTAATTTCATGTCTTTGTTTTTTGATTGAAATAATTTGGTTTAGTTTAATGAATTGTTACATGATGCGTACTTGAAGAATAATGGGGATAATCATAAACTCGGAATTCAAATGAGCAACTTCTTGAAAGGTTGTAATATACTTGTTTTTCCTCCTATGTTTCAAATTGTCATATGGTAGATTGCATGGAGGATTCTCATGACATGGTAGATCATGAGAAACATGAAAATTTGCATGTGCTTGATGTGTTTGAAGATGAGCTTGATGAGATACAAGCACTTGGTGTGGTGGAAGAGGAACTTGAGTTTCCTCTTGGAAATGGTTACACATTTTTTGAAGAAGTCGATTCCACTACCTTGGAACCAACCTATGATGAAAGTTTTGCACTTTTAAGGGAGGTGCATGATCCTACCATTATGGAGAATTCACATTAGGACACTTCTGCACTCTTTGATCATTTGGGTGAGCTGGTTCATTCTCCTACATTCTCCACTTGAGTCACTTGAAGACTAATGATTTTCCTTGATCCTTGCTTAGTTCAATTGTTATTGGAGGAAATTCATCCACTACTTGGGTGAAGAGATATATGATTGGAGAAAAATCTTATTAGTAGAAACATCCCTTGTTATTTATTGATGATACACATGTTCATGGATGCACAAATTATACTTATGTGAGCCCCTTGAAGGCTCATTGTTTTATTTGCTGCCTACTTGGTTCAGATTTTAGTGGAGGTTCTTCATTCACTTCTTGGATGAAAGAACACATGCCTGATTATTTTGATGCATCTTACATCCTTTTGGAGCAGCATTATAGGACATGGGATCCTCACCTATGTCATTGGAGCAGATTTGATTGGTCACTTGAAGCTTGTATGCACTTGGCAAATGGTGGTCTACTTACTTGGAGGTATAAGCACTTTCATGATTCTTTGATGAGGCACCTCCTTGATGTACATTTTTATTATGTTGTTATGTACTTTGAAGATATATATTTTGTACTTATGATGTTTGGAAGAATGCATACAAGGAAATGGGATCCAGGAATTCTCTTTCCTGATGGTATGGGTTGGAGAGCACTCCTAATTGTTGGAGTGCAATACAAGCAATGGGACCCTGGGATAATTTTTAGTCTCATTGGTTTAATTTTTTTTTTGGAAACAAGTAGTATCGGATATTGAGTCCCCACTTAATAAGGTTATTTTAATCAAAGTAGTGCAATAGCAAGCATGGTGGTTCCTCTCTAAAATTTTCATGGCATCTTGAAGACTCAAAATTGGGAAAATCAGTGGTAACTTCAAAGAATTAGACAGTGGTAAGAAAGTTTTGGAAGAAAAGTTCTAGAAAAAAAGTAGGATCTTCAACATCCATGTTTGAAATTGCTTGAGGACAAGCAATATTGGGAATGGAGGATCCCAAAAACTTGCATTGGGTCACAATGGACTAAACCACTTGGCCATATTAATGATATTCTGTCAAATTGATGATAAGGGTCAAATAATTACCAAGCATGATGTCTAAGTTAGTAATAATGTAAAATTAGATCCAAGTGGACAAGGTGGGTCACATTAAGAGAAAATTCCCAATTCAAAGTTTGTAACATTCCCATCCAAATGAACTATCATGGAGGAAAATTACTAGTTTCCAAGGTTGGGGGTGGAAGCATTAAAAGTTGGAGTAAAGGAGATACAAGACCCAAAATGACCTTAGACTTACAAATTCACATTAAATGGGTCAATTAAATAATAATACAAATAAAATAATGTGGCACTGGACCTTGAGGGCACATAAGAGGTTGTGGGACCCATTTGTGGCAAGATTCCCCACTACACTTGGCATGATTCTCTCACCAATTCGAGTTCAAGATGGAGGGTAACATACTTGGGGGAGTTTAAGAGGTATTATTCATGGCATGAGTCATGTAAGGTCGAATTGGAGTGGAAGAATAACTCCCATGGAAGAGAAAGAGGCATCTTAGAAGAATTGTGACACTTGGGCTAGATTCCCTAGCTTCTATGACAACAATGATGAAGATGCTATGACACATATGACACAAATCATACCTGAATGCTGACATCTGACATATATGACATGTCAAGGCTAAAAATAGCCTCCAAGAAGGTGCAAAAGGGATTTATGGCAGCCAAAGAGACACCCATTCGAAATGAGGGAAGATGGAGACTAGGAATTGTCTGACAAGTGGCATACATTGGAATCTCTTCCCAACTTGAGTTGGAATGAATATTTTGGAAGGAATTAAACCCATGGAGGACTTGAGAAATTTATAAAATACAAGAACAAAGGAGGAGAGTATATTTGATCATTTTTTATTTGCATCTTTTCAATTTGGAGAGCTTCTAGCTTGTCCATGCTAGTGGAGTGTTTACTCTACTTGCCTTAGTACCAATTTCGAGGGTGAAAGATTCCCATCCTAATTGGAAATTTGAGAGGCCATTCAAACCTTTAATTTGTAGCTACAATGTATTTATTAGTTTCAAGTTGAACATACAGGGCAGCTCGTGGTTCTTTCTTCTACAACTTGTTCTCATCTCTATCACACCTTTCCTTGCATATTTTGGCTCTTGGAGGAATTGCGCCTTTGGTGAGATGATGATCTCTTTGTGAGAGTCCAAGAATATCCATTTATTTGTATTATGATATATATACTCTTTATTTGATTCTCAGAATACCCCCAGGTTGAAATACCAAGTGAAACTATGTAAAAATACCAAACAATGCATAAATTTGTGCCATTTTCCCTATATCTTGTTGTTGGAGCTTGAAGAGGATTTATTTTGATTTGTATCAGTCAATATCTATTATTTTGTTGATGTATGGAGTGTCATTAATGTTCTGAAGAAGTTTCATTAACATTTCACAATTCCTTGGGACCTAAATTTCGAATTTCATAACTAGTGGTGAAGTTTACTAGGATTTCCCCCTATGTGAAGACATGTATGCAAACATCTGATTTATGGGAGTTAAAGAAGCCTATAGGAACTAATTGATGATGCATTGGGATCTCATTTAAGTAATTTATCAGTACCATGTCTCTGTTCTGAAATTTTGAGAGGTCTTACATCATTTGGAAATCCATCTTTGTCCCCTACCCTTGGGGGTTTGAACCTCGAATTTACTAGTAAAATTCCCCAACTTCTCCTGAAGTTAAATGAATGTTTCAGAAATCTCTTGATAGTGTATAATCATCCATGAGGTCCATTTTTATGTATTAATACCATTCATATACATTCAGACTCAATTTGAGAGCATTTGGAGCCATCTACCCTTGGGGGTTTCAACATCGATTTTCCTAGTAATTCTACCTTTCATTCTCTAAGTGTAAATGCAAGTTTCTGAAGTATTTGTAAAATGTCCAAGCATATAATATCTACTTTAATGTGTCCAAGTACATCTCAATGCAATCTATACACCATTCGAAAACATTTGGGATCATTTGGGACAGTTTGGGACTTTACTAGTCCAAGTTTCGAAAATTGACTAAATTGGGAAAAATATCAAATTGGGGACATTACATTGTCAGCTCCCTCAAGCTTATCCTCAAGCTTGGTGTGCCGAGTCATTTTTAAATGAGAACCTCAATGGAAATAGGATATATTTAGATCTTACCAATTTGAGATTCCCAACTTGGTTCTAGAGCTGGCTAGCCTAGGGTTTGTTAGAGAAACCCTAATTTTTCAAAGTTGGAATTTTGAACTTTTGATTGGACGGGAAGATGTGCCTCCTCAAGGAAATTTTTCCAATGTACTCCTTTGTCTGGATTGATGGAGGAAAAACCCCAAAATCTTGATGCCCTAGTTTTCTCCCGACACTAGTGTCTGGGTCAAAAATGAAAATTCTTCAAAATTGATTTTGCTTCCTCCAAAATATGCACCCTCCTAGGGAAAGTTATCCAACCGTCTTTTTCTGATGATATGTGGAGGAATGTGCCCAGAACAGGAAGCCCTAGTTTCTCCCTACACCAGTGACTAGGTCAAAAATGAAAATTCTTTGAACTTGATTATGCTTCCTCCAAAAGATGCACCCTCCTAGGGAGAGTTAGCCAAGACCTCTTTTTTAGATGATTAGTGGAGAGAATACCTTGAACTAGGAATCCCTAGTTTCCGGTTGCTGCACAATACCTTCTTTTCAGGTTATCTCTGAAACCATGTTAGAGTTTTCACTTTAATTCAATTTAACTAGGAAATTTAACTGAAAGAAAAACAAGCACATTAAAACACAATAGATGCAATAGTTTTCCTCGCGGAAACCGTAAAGGAGAAAACCCCGCAATTTCCTTAAAGATAGATTCGTCACTAATACAATATCACAAAATGGAAAACCCAAAATAAGATGTCTTATGCAGCTCTCTCTCTTTATCCTCTAGTGAACTTGTCTTCTCTCCTTGCTTATGCAAACTTGCTTGAGTGAGAAGTGTGCCCAAATGAGAGAGAAAAGCTCTCTATTTATACTTTATGTTTGGGTGACCTTTTTCCTAATTAGGTCAGCCTCATTAACTTGACTGGGCTGACCTATCCTAGGGAGACTCAATAATACCTTTTACATTTATTCTTTGGGGTGTTATTGCCCCAACTTATAATGGAGGTTTTACCTCAATGACCTTGCATGACCCAACATAATAATGACATCCCCAAACGGAGGAAAAACATCTCCATCGGAGGTGCAAGTAAAATACAATAATAATATAAATATAAAATACAAATGAATATCTTCCGAAGTTACATTTACAACAACATAATATCCCAATCAAGTTCATTTTCCAAGAAAATTGATTTTTCATTACTAACTTGCATACCGAAGGAACTACATAAAAGAGTTAGAATACCTTTGATGCCCATCCATTCCTTAAGAACGCCTTTACCGAACAACATAACATCATCGACAAATAAGAGGTGAGTCGTCGATGTATTTGCAATCACCTTGATACCCTGAATAATTCATGAATCCTTTGCTTTGATAAGAAGCCTGCTTAAACCCTCAATTATAAGAATGAATAAGAGAGGAGATAGGGGACAACCATACCAAAGACCCCTAGTTCCTTTAAAAAAATGAGAAGGAACACCATTAATAAGGAGTGCAAAATTTGTTGATGAGACACCTGCCATTATCCATTTACTCACCTCCCATTGAGCCCAATCTAAATTAGTATCAGGCTAAGAAAGGTCTAGTCTACATGGTCATAAACCTTGACTAAGTCCAGCTTGAGAATAAGCACTTTTAGATGTTTTGACTTGATACTATGAAATATATCTTGCAGTACACCAAAATCATCCAATATATGTCGGTATTCCAAGAAGCCAAATTGCTCAATCGAGATAAATTTTGAGAGAATCGGCTTCATACGCACAACAATGATTTTTGATATCACCTTGTAAATGAGATTGCAGAGGGAGATTGGGCGATAATCATTAAATCCAGCAAGATGTGAGCATTTTGGAATAAGTGCCAAGAAGGTTGAATTTAACGTGCCTATGAATTTCCCTGAAGTATGAGATTCCTCCACTGCAACAAGAAGATCAAGCCCCATAATCTAAAAAAAGGTGAGAAATAGTTCCACCGTCCATCCATCTGGACTAGGGATTTTATCTTTCTTAAAGCCTTTTAAAACCACTTCTATTTCTTCCAGAGAGACCGGATTAAAAATATAGTTCCCTTCAACCTTTGAAAAATAATGAGGGAAATCCTTGATAACTTTGAATTGTTCTATTAGAGATGCAGTTTTCGGATCTTGATAAAGCAGGCTAAAATGTTGAACACATCCCTATGTAAATATTCAGTCAAATAGATTTGGTTCCCCTCCCTATCAGTGAGTTCCCAAATTGCATTTCGTATCCTTCTATACTCTACAAACTTATGAAATAATTTGGTATTCGAATCACCTGCCTTTAACTAAATTGCTCAGGTTTTCAAACGCCAAGTCTCCTCTTCCACTTTCAGAATGCCCAATTTTATTTTTTCCAGCTCAATTAAAGTGCCATGATCTTTGGACATAATGGGCCATAAATATTTTCCAGGGAAATTCCTTTAATCCTCGCTTCCAGCTTTACTAAGTCCTAAGCCAAGGATTTTTTTTATCACGTTCCCATTCCACCATAAATTGTTTGGATTGCAGATAAATCAACTGGCAAAAACATACTATCCCAGTGATCCATTACCTTTTTTGTATAATCCAAATCAAATAATTAGGCGTGATTGAATTTAAAAGGAGCTTTCATGTTCTTCCCATCCACTTCAAATTGAAGTAGTATAGGATTATGATCAGAGATACGCGATTGTTCCACCCATAAGTGATATTTGAAGAAACTACCCAATATTGATTATGAGATAAGGAACTTGTCCAAATGTTTCGAAATGCATGCCTCACCCCTTTTTCCATTACACTAGGTAGGGACTAAGGGAAATGGATCCACATTAATCATGATAGCAGTAGAAAAGAGATCATTGAAATAATCGTCCATCGGATCAGTAACATAATGGATACCCCATACCTCCAAAGCTACCTAGGTGAAATTCAAATCACCCACAAGAATCAAATTTTGTAAGCCAAGGATATGTTCTACATATATTCGGTCCTAGGAGGAACGACGTTCTGAATATGGGCCATAGTAATTGATGATATTAATCTCCTTTTCAAAACCGGCCAGTTTACCTATAAGGAGAATGCCAACAAAAATATTGTAAGGTTTTACTGATAATTTCTAAGGATCCCAAGAAGCCAATAGGCCCCCAAAGAGACCCGAAGCATCTGTAGAACATATTTCCCAGTCATACTTCAATTTGGAAAAAAATACCCTTGATTTTTCCTGACAGACGATCGTCTCTTGTAATAGAACTAGATCTGGAAGAGAGGTTTGAAGTAATCTTTTGAAGGCAAGATGTATAGGGAGGCCTCCTACTCCCATGATATTCAGAGAAAGACAAATCATTTTTTAACCCTTGCAAGGGATTTGAATTCTCTAAGATCCCTACAGTCAGAAGGTGGAGCAGGAATAGTATTATCCATACCAAAATTGTTAGTAGATTTCAAAAGGCCCCCCTTAATATGTAGCTTCCTTGCACTCCTAGTTTTTAGAGGGGAAAGCTCTTATGCAAGAACCCCCTTTCGATCCCCTTTTCGGGATTTACCCTTTGGGAGGGTTCCGATTTTTCCATATTATCAACCGTTGATTCAAAGGAGGGAACCACGGGATCCACCCTCCTATTCTTTATATAAGACTAGATGGTTTGATTTCGAACCACCTCACTATAATAGGGCATATGAACCATGGTATTTTTAACTCCCTCCTCTCCATAAATCGATAGATTATGGAAATTTTTCATAGGAGGTACACTCTAATTTCGTACTGCTTCTACTGAACCCCTCGAATTTGATAAGAGAATCATGTCTCTCGAGTGGGAAGGCACCGCCTCATTTGACGTCAAGGAGTTCGAAGAAATTCGAAGAGAGACATGATCTAATTCATTCAAACCTTGGACTGTAGAGAAAGGTGTTAAATCCTCAAAAGAGGGGTCAAAATTATTATAGGTCACCATACCCTTCAAGTCGGCAGCACTAATGGGGGAAGGAGGGTCATTTTTCGATCCCCCATTAATCATAGATGGTTCCAGACCATCAAAGGGAGAAAAATCCGAAGTGGAGGAAATAACTCGATCAGTTGAGGAGCACCCTTGAAAAACCCCTTTAAGTTCTAATGATTTTATAAAATTTATTTCCATATCATTTCAAGAATGATAAAATACATGATCGTTTTCTTTCAACCTACTGAAAATATTTGAATCCACAATAGAGGAACCCTCCCTTGAAACACGGTTGGAGAAACCATCAAGTGAACCCTTCATATCCTACTCCTGTTCATTGTTTTCATTAGACGACCAAAATCAATCTTTGTACCCTGAAGCCTCATCATCCCTCAAAGTGGGAAGGCCATTACAATGTTTCCATAGATGCCCAACCTCTTTGCATCTGGAACAACGAAAGGGAATACCCCAGTAGTCGATGACTTGAGAATAGACATGACCTCTCCATTGAATCTGCAATGTATCGATTAGGCCCAGAGAGATATCCACCTCCACCAACATCCAAGCCACATGCTTATCCACACCATTTAATACTCATAATAAAAATAAGTCAAATCCAATGTCCAATTCAAATCCTCGTAATTATAAATAAATCTTTATATATATTTCATAAATATTTTTATATATTTAATAAATTTGTTTTAATAATAAATATATTTTCTAATTCCCCCAATTCAGGTGCAAGAGATTGAAGAACATGCATGGAGAGGGCTCTAGCTTGATAATTTGTAGGTCCCTCTTACTATCACATCATATCATGAGCATGTTCTGACAACTGAGAGATAGGTCAAACACCAGGCACTCCCACTACACAATGGAGATAGAGCACCTACAAGAAGATTTGGTTGGCGATTTGGACAAGGTTATGGTTATGATGAGGTTTTAATGCAGCAAGATGAGATCATCCCATTAGATGCCAACAAAGGACACATAGAATTTAATGGCCCTATCCAAGGTTAGGGATTATGATAGTCGAGGTTATAGTGGGAAAGAGCAGTCTTTCTTTGCTTCTTATGCGGAGGTCGATGGATGGAATCTTTGGCCTATCCATAGCAAGAGTCGAAGGACCATTAGGGAGATACCTTCCAAGCCCATCATTCCTTTATTCTGAGCAAGATGGGGCCTGGAACCCAATTGGATGGCTCTTGGTGTAAGGTTCCTCTCTACGCTCTACTAACTCTTGATCTAGGTGGGGAGGAGTGGAGAGTTTCAATTTTAACTCGGTGTGCTTATCCATTTGTGGTGATATGGATTACTTCTTTGCTAGCATCATGGTTGGAAAGGGATGTGGTAATGAGGGAATCAAAGGCCATCGGGGTTGAGGATTTAGTCGTACGCCACAAGTCATGCAAGAAGCAGAATCTTTGGTAACTAGGTACCATGGGCATACACCTACTCGCGTCCAATAGGAGATTGATCGAGAAAAGGAATGGGTAAAGAAGGAACAAGAACTGGTTGAAAAGGTAGATATGCAATGGGAAATGGCTACATGGCTTCTCGATGAAAAGGCATCTCGAACTAGAGACACAAAATATTTTAAGATGGTTTTGTTGTATTAGAAAATAAGATCTCTATCGGGAAAGGCTCTCTTGAACCATGTAGAGGATCATAAGTAATTCCTCCTTCAAATGGACGAACTCCAAGACCAGATCAAAAAAATGAATACCAAGATCAACTTGATTTCAAAGGAAACCACAAGAATTGAGTTCACGGAAAAAGTTGTTGTTACAGACGATAACCCATCAACCTCGCAAGAGGTGCCTCTGATACCAATTTCTAATGATAATGAGCAATGCTCATAGTTTCTGTACAGCTAGTGTTTGTTTTCAATCTCTAACTATCGTAATTTTCTTTTACGTTCCTTTATGTATTATTGTTTTATTGCCAATACTGGATTTATGAAGATTTTGGATAGATTCCTAACTATCATTCTCAATTAACTATGAATGATTTTGAATGATAATCTCATGTTTAGCACCTGGTCGAGTTTCCTACTTAATATAAATAGTTCAGTTTACAATATATATATATATATATATATATAGATATATATATATATATATAATAATGGGATAATAAAAATAAAATTAAGAAATCACTTAAGTGATATAAAATTCTCCTCTCAACTATTTAGTTTTGACTTTTTAATATTTTAAGTTTTTTTCCAATATTGAAAAAATCATAACCAAAATTATCAATGATTAAGTAAAGCAATGAAAATTTTATATTTTAAATTTTTTAATTAAATTTTTTTAAATATTTTTTTATAAATAATTTAAATTTATCTATTTATAAATTTACTTTATCTTTTAAATTCTAACTTTATATTAAAATTTTCCATACCACAAATCAATATTTTACCTAATAAACCATATATCAACCTTAAATGAAAAGACACTATAAAACTATATAATACATGATATAGTATGCTATGAATTATAACACGATGAATATAGTCAATTATGAGAGAAAGTGAATGGAGAAAACTTTGAACATATATCGCCTTCATTAACTTTTTTCCATCGATTGTGATATAATACCTTGTCACGTGTTACATCAATAAAGTAAAATAGTATGTAATATCACATAAAAGTTAATATGGAAATAATATTTATATATATTCAAATTTAGTTAACAAAATTTTAATATATATGAGGGAGATCTTGTGAGTCGAGCGTTTGTCGAGTTTGTCTAATATTTGTTGAGTAACAAAATAATACAAAATAAACAAAAAAAGAATAATACAAAGTAAAAAGTAATAAATATTATGTCGGCTATAAAGAAAAATACAAAGTAAAAAGTAAATATGAAACTTAAACTAGAGACTTTACTTTTTACTTTTAATATAAAGTAAAAAGTAAATATGAGACTTTAGAGTGTTTGTCGAGTAACAAAATAATACAAAGTAAACAAAAAATAATAATACAAAGTAAAAAGTAATAAATATTATGTCGGCCATAAACAAAAAAGAATAATACAACGTAAAAAGTAAATATGAAACTTAAACTAGAGACTTTAGAGCTTAGGATTATGTGGCTCAGGGATCGCACTCAAGGAGCTATTCAAGGAGAGGTTTGCACCTCGGAAGATTTGATCCCTCTCGACACTTGATAGAGCCTAGAATTTAGATCTAGGCTGGTGTTTCATCAATAAAGTAAAATAATATGTAATATCACATAAAAGTTAATATGGAAATACTATTTATATATATTAAAATTTAGTTAACAAAAAATTTAATATCAAAATAATGTTTATATCAAAATTGGAGAGATGTTATTAAATGATGACATAAAAGTTAATATGGAAATAATATTTATATTAAAATTTAGTGAACAAAAAATTTAATATAAAAATAATGTTTATATCAAAATTGGAACAAAACATTCAATATAAAAATAATGTTTATATCAAAATTGGAAAAATAATGATGTGGAAATAATATTTATATTAAAATTTAGTCAACAAAAATTTAATATAAAAATAATGTTTATATCAAAATTGGAACAAAAAATTTAATATAAAAATAATGTTTATATCAAAATTGGAAAGAAGATGATGTTTATATCAAAATGATGATGATGATGATGATGATTGGAAAGAAGATGATGATGATGATGACAACGACGACGACGATGACGGCGGCGGCGACGACGGTGGACGACGACGAAATTGGAAAGATGATATTAAATTATCAATGACGACGACGACAACAGTGGACTGTTAAGATTTAATATGCTAAGACAGAAAATAGCAGCATTACATTCCATTTCACAATAATAGCATATACAGGATCACTGAAGAAACAACAAGCATAGCATAAACACAAGAGACACAAATTTATCCTGGGAAACCCTCATGGGGTAGAAAACCCAGTAAAGCTTCCTCAATATAGATGACCAACAATATACAAAGATGCAAACCAAAGACATGATCTCCTCCTCCACCATAGCAGACCTCTCCTCCACAAGTGCGCCTCTCTCTCAAGTGAGTGTGTGTGTCAAATGAGGAACACACCTCCTCTATTTATACACTACTCTGACATATCTTTTACACAAGTACATGTAGGCTCGTATTTAACCATTAGGTTAAATACCCTATTATAACTGATTGGGCCGACCCCACTAGGGTGGTCTAACAACCCTTTGACCCACATAACACATACAGGGCCGACCCCCACAAGGGTAGTCTAATAACCCATGTTACCACATTCCGACGGAGGAATAAACATCTCCGGATATACAATAAGATCTTTACGGAGGAATGAAACATCTCCGAAATAATAAAGTACAAATATAATATTCTTTGAAGTTACAATATTTCAACACTCCCCCTTAACGAGAAGGATATTATAACAGTATCTGCACGAGCAAGGAGTCATCAACATCATACATGATACATCTATAAATCATTGGAAGCTTTCTCAACATCATCAGTAACTCAAGCAGTTACTGGAACATCTTCAATACTGGAACATCAACATCTTCAGTACTGAGTCTTTATCTTCTGCAGCACTCGAACAGCTACAACAACATCAACATCTGGATCCTCACGATCATCAGTATCGTCATCTCATGATCATCAGCATCATCATCAGCATCGTCATCACACTATCATCAGCATCGTCATCACACGCTCATCAGCATCATCATCACACGATCATCAGCATCATCATCACACGATCATCAGCATCGTCATCACATGAGTATCCATACCAATACAAGTATCCTCATCATTAATACAGTATCCATACCGATACAAGTAACCACATCATCAATACAAGTATCCTACCGATACAAGTAACCACATCATCAATACAAGTATCCTACCGATAAAAGTAACCACATCATCAATACAAGTATCCTACCGATACAAGTAACCACATCATCAATACGAGTATCCATACCGATACAAGTAACCACATCAACACACACAATCATATTACAGGATGATCAATCCTGCTCTCTTTAGGACATGGGTGCATGGATGATGCAATCCTGTCATGTACCTTTTGAACTGAGGTCCAAGGACGATCCAGTCCTACCATGTACCTTTTGAACCGAGGTCCAGGGACGATCCAGTCCTATCATGTACCTTTTGAACCGAAGTCCAGGGACGATCCAGTCCTATCATGTACCTTTTGAACCGAAGTCCAGGGACAATCCAGTCCTATCATGTACATTTTGAACCGAAGTCCAGGGACGATCCAGTCCTATCATGTACCTTTTGAACCGAAGTCCAGGGACGATCCAGTCCTATCATGTACCTTTTGAACCGAAGTCCAGGGACGATCTAGTCCTATCATGTACCTTTTGAACCGAAGTCCAGGGACGATCCAGTCCTATAATGTGCCTTTTGAACCGAAGCTCAGGGATGATCCAGTCCTATCATGTACCTTTTGAACCGAAGCTCAGGGACGATCCAGTCCCCTTACCTGTTCATTCAAGATTTTGTTCTCGGAGACATCATGTCTACGGCTCAATTCAAAGGACTAAAGTTCGAGGACGATCCAATCCCCTTACCTATTCATTCAGGATTTTGTTCTCAAAGACATCATGTCTGCAACTCTCTTTAGGACTGAAGTCCAGGGATGATCCAATCCCCTCAAGTCCACCAAGGACTTCATTCTCGAAGACATACATCTACGGCTCTCTTTAGGACTGAAGTCCAGGGATGATCCAATCCCCTCAAGTCCACCAAGGACTTCTTTCTCGAAGACATACGTCTACGGCTCTCTTTAGGACTGAAGTCCAGGGATGATCCAATCCCCTCAAGTCCACCAAGGACTTCATTCTCTAAGACATATGTCTATGGCTCTCTTGAGGATGATGCAATCCTATATGTCCACCAAGGACTTCATTTTCGAAGACATACGTCTACGGCTCTCTTGAGGATGATGCAATCCTATATGTCCACCAAGGACTTCATTTTCAAAGACATACGTCTACGGCTCTCTTGAGGATGATGCAATCCTATATGTCCACCAAGGACTTCATTTTTGAAGACATACGTCTACGGCTCTCTTTTAAAACATGTGTTCAAGGATGATGCAATCCCCCTTGTCACCTTATACCCTGTCTAAGGACCATCCACCAACCTCTCTATTGGCATCACCAATATAGGTATTCACATCATCGACCTCACTGTCGATGCAGGAAATCTCATCATAAGTGATCACATCACTCCCCCTTTCGAGGAGGGTCCTCCTGGACTATATTAAGTTTGTCTCGGAAAACTTTACTTGAGGTAGAGGTTTGGTTAGTACATCAGATCGGTAGAGGTTTGGTTAGTACATTGGTAACTTGTTACAAATTCGAACTTTGATTCCTATCTGCACCATATCTCGTATATAGAAATGCCAGATCTCTATGTGCTTTTGACTTATCATGGAACACTAGATTCTTTTCCATTTTAGTACAACTCTGTTTGTCACATAGGATCACAGTTGGGTCCATCTCTAAGTCAAACAATTTTGAAGCCATGCCATTTCACAATTAGCAGAGCAAGCAGCCATATATTCCGCTTGTGCTAGACTGCTTCCTGCTAAACCACAAGATCATGGCTGATCCCAGACAATAACATCTTCTCGATGTGCTCTTCCTGTCTGATACACTTTCTGCTCAATCAATATCTGTGTAGCCATCTGAATTCATGATCTTCATAGATCAAAGTCTATTGTATCCTTTAGGTACCTCATCTCATGCTTTGCAACTAACAGGTGAACACTTCTAGTTTCCACTAGATACTGACTCGAGGTGTTTACAACAAAGCATATATTTGACCTAGTATTAGTTAGACACATCAATGACTCAATAATTTGTCTGTACAGAGTTATATCCACTAACTCTGATGAGTCATCTGCTAACAACTTCAAATTGGAATCCATGAGAGTGGCCATTCCAACACATCAAGTTCTTTTAATATTTCTCAGCATACTTTCCCTGATTGAGAAAGATTCCTTCTGATCCTTGCCATACTTCCGGACCTAGGAAGTAATGCATCAATCTGAGATCTTTCATTTTCATTTCTGCAGCCATCTTCTTCTTTCTTTTCATGATCTGTTTCTCATTCCTTGTCAGAAAGAGATTATCGTCATACAATAAAGGTATGATAAGTTCATCATCCACAACCTTAGGGTAAAGGTTAGGAACAACTTTACTTTTGGTAAATCCCAAGCTTATCAAGAAACATCATTCACACTCTGCATTTAATGATCTTCTACATATCTATCTGTGCCATCTCTCGTTAGATGGGTCTACTGATATGAGCCTCAATATCATTTGAACTCTGTGGTGAGTTCCTTCTTGCATCCATGTCATCTGTGTATAGAAACCATATTCCACATGACCCATGGTGATCATTAAGCTCATCAATTGATTATTGATCCTGGGAACCCATACAGAACCTGATTCACACTTCTTCTTTAATTACACCATTAAGAGAATGGTCTAGCCACTTGGAGCAAACATCTCATCATGATTCTCTTCCTCTTTCTAAGAGAATCTTCTAGCCACAAGCCTTCTATAGTGTGTTTGATTTGTAAATCCTTTTGTTGAACATCCATCACTTGTTCATTGTTCATCATTCATCATGATCTTTCCTACAAATCAAAATTAAGTACATGATTAGTAATACTTCATAATCATTAAATCTATTATGCATACAAATATCATTTACATAGTTATGCAACTTATTTTTACCAATACTTTGGAACAACACTTTCCCATATCCTGTATGCATATACTGGCTATCTAGATGCCTTCCATCTCTACCAAAACATACTATCAAGAGTGTGCACAGCTCTCAGCATGTCAACAAAGAGGTTTCATTCTGGACAAGCAACAATGGAATGTTTGTCCAAATTACCAATCATATGCATATTAGTAGTATATTGTTCAATGCTCTATGAATGTTTACACTCAGCATCATATATTCTATGCATACAACCTATTACAGGCAATATCATTTACTATTTCAAATAACAACTCAAATACTTATCTTTTATGTTTGTGTGGTTTCCTCCCGCTTGATCTTCTGTATGTCTTTTGAACTTCTATTCATTCTGTACCACTATGCATGCTCAAGTGTGCACTAGTGTCATCCTCATGATCTCATACACAAACATACATTCATTAGTATATTCTCAAAACATTCTAATTCTAAATAATCTTGAATATGTATAGTCATGATCATTAGTATTCAGGGTTTCAAGGAAGTCTTCTTTTACTCATGCATATTCTTGTTTGATCATAGTACTCTTCTGGTTAGTTAAATCATCAATCAAGATAAGAGACATAATGTGCATAAACCCTTGATTAACTTTATTAATAAGCATAACCAATCATACCAAGTATACTTATATAGGGGATCCTAACACAAGGTAAGATTCTAACTTGACATAGGAAAACATACCTGGATTAGTATACCTGCTTAGTTATGTACAACATACCTAAACAATCTCTTCAATGATTTAGAGATCCTGAGCTAGAACCTGCATGTCTCATAGGTTAAGCATAATATATCAAAGTCATACATACCTCGTAAGTAGAACAAAGATTATGGATGAGTCTTTGTCTTCATGTGGAACTTGATTTATCTTTCGTGATGTACTTGAATCTTGTTAGCAGACAACATCAACCTCACACAACACCATAATGCATTAGTACAATCATATAGCCCTAATCAATGAATGTCTTCGATCATTCACATGCATTCATACATTTACTAGGGTGATAAGATAAGTCTAACATTAATCAAGATTGTACTAACAAATAATATGAAGACAAACACATTATGAATTTAATCAGGAATCAAATTTCAAGACATACCTGAACCTCCTTGAGTCATACCTGTCGAGACTTCTTGTAGTCTTCTTATGTAAGGCCTTAGCCTCAACTCCCCTTGAAACTTGATCTGGAGCTTGATTAGGGTTTGCTAGAGAAACCCTAAAAATTCAATCTTTGACTTTCACACTTCTGAATGGATGGAAGGATGTGTCTTGCTAAGCTGATCAAACTAGCATACTTCAATTTTGAAATCTCCAAAATTTGACCCCTAGAAATTGCCTTCGAAACTTCTGGATCTTCTGGACAGGAACCCGAACTAGGGTTTGATAAAGCCCACCTTTCTGTCCAATCAAAAGGTTCGATCCAAGGCTCTAAACTCTTATTTTCTGAGGAGCTTCCAGCCGTGGTTACAGACTTCAAAAATTCCAACTTTTGTTGAAGCCCTAATTTTCCATCTTTCTGATCAAAATCCCGAGCTAGGGTTTAATCAAGCCCGGTCTTCTACCCAACCAAAAAATTCAATCTTGGTCTCTAAATTTTGATTTTCCTAAGTAGAATTCATCCGTGGATTTCGATTCCAAAAATTCTAACTTTCTCCGAAACCCTAAATTCCGGAAGCCATGAATAAAGGTGCTCCAAAAATAATTCTGTTTTGACAGAAATATGTACCTGATTGTTTCTGCTATAACTCTGAAATTTTTGCTCCACAGGGTCTAAAAACTTTTTCTGCAGTAGCCTGACCTGTCATCTTTCCATCCTAATAGGTCTGACCTCAATTGGATTTTTTTGAGAGAGAGTTATGCCAAATGTCGCAACGTGACCTGTTTTGGGATAATACAGGAGAGCAAACTTGTACGGCGTGCCTCGTGTCACTGTTTGAACTTCGTCCTCTGAAAATTTTTCTTGAGATAGCTCGCCCTGTTATCTTTCCATCCTGATAGGTCTGACCTCAATTGGACTCTCTTAGAGAGAGTTATGCCAAGTGTCGCAACGTGACCTGTTTATGGGATAAAACAGGAGAGCAAACTTGCACGGCATGCCACATGTCTCTGGTTCAGCTTCGGCCTCTGAAAAAGTTTCTTGAGATAGTAAAGTCTGTGTACTACATGTCACTTTTTACGAAATTTCATTTGGAGCTTCCTATCCCAAGTTATGACCTTTTTTCCTAGGTCACCTGATTTTGACTGAGATCTGGAAGAGGCAGAAACCCTAACTTGTACTGATCATAACTTACAAAGTACAACGAATATGAGGGTTCCCTTTGGACACAAGATACCTGTAGATGTTATCTACTACTTGTAAAGGTTTCAGATCCTGAACCTTCTCCAAAATGGATTTATAGCGAAAGTTCCACAATGACTGGTTTTTGCTATATAAAACCCCAACCTTCAAATTGTCGTAAGTAAAGCAAGTGTCGTAAGTGCCATACCTTGCCTTCCTTCAATTTATCTCTGATACCATGTTAAGATTTAATATGCTAAGATAGAAAATAGTAGCATTACATTCCATTACACAATAATAGCATATACAGGATCACTGAAGAAACAACAAGCATAGCATAAACACAAGAGACACAGATTTATCCTGGGAAACCCTCATGGGGTAGAAAACCCAGTAAAGCTTCCTCAATATAGATGACCAGCAATATACAAAGATGAAAACCAAAGACATGATCTCCTCCTCCACCATAGCAGACCTCTCCTCCATAAGTGCGCCTCTCTCTCAAGTGAGTGTGTGTGTCAAATGAGGAACACACCTCCTCTATTTATACACTACTCTGACATATCTTTTACACAAGTACATGTAGGCTCGTATTTAACCATTAGGTTAAATACCCTATTATAACTGACTGGGCCGACCCCACTAGGGTGGTCTAACAACCCTTTGACCCACATAACACATATAGGGTTGACCCCCACAAGGGAAGTCTAATAACCCATGTTACCACATTCCGACGGAGGAATAAACATCTCCGGATATACAATAAGATCTTTAGGGAGGAATGAAACATCTCCGGAATAATAAAGTACAAATATAATATTCTTTGAAGTTACAATATTTCAACATGGACGACGACGACGACGACGACGAAATTGGAAAGATGTTATTAAATTATCAATGACAACGACGAAATTGGAAAGATGTTATTAAATTATCGATGACAACGACTAGTCTATTTGACCTTAAAAAGGAAAGGAATCAGTTGGTTTTATTCATAACTGTATTTCTATGTTCAAAAATCTTTAAGAGAAGCATTCCTAAATCACAATAGTTGTGATAAGTTAAAAGGTTAGGAAGGTCAATGTTGTAGCAAATGTTTTGAAATTACACTCTAGTGTAGGTGTAAGCAGGATATAGTCAATTATGAGAGAAAGTGAAATGAATGGAGAAAACTTTGAACATATATCGCCTTCATTAACTTTTTTCTATCGATTGTGATATAATACCTTGTCTCGTGTTACATCAATAAAGTAAAATAGTATGTAATATCACATAAAAGTTAATATAGAAATAATATTTATATATATTAAAATTTAGTCAACAAAAAATTTAATATAAAAATAATGTTTATATCAAAATTGGAAAGATGTTATTAAATGATGACATAAAAGTTAATATGGAAATAATATTTATATTAAAATTTAGTCAACAAAAAATTTATTATAAAAATAATGTTTATATCAAAATTGGAAATATGTTTGATGATGATGATGACAACGACGATGACAAAATTGGAAAGTTGTTATTAAATTATTGATGACGACGACTTTGGTATATTTGACCTTAAAAAGGAGAGGAATCAGTTGGTTTTCTTCATAACTGTATTTCTATGTTCAAAAATCTTTAAGAGAAGCATTCCTAAATCACAATAGTTGTGATAAGTTAAAAGGTTAGGAAGGTCAATGTTGTAGCAAATGTTTTGAAAGTGCACTCTATGAAAAAGTGATTTTTGTCTTCAACCCTCTTTATGTCACAAAGATGACAAGTTCTTTCATCCCATGGCATTTTAGGAATTGTCCAGCATCCTGTTTCACTATGGAGCTTATGACAAATTGTTTTTATTTTAGCAATAATGATTTTCTTCTTTACGCTAGTTAAAACAAAAAGATGATTTTGATCTTCTAGATTAGGGTTGATCGCCTCCTTATAATATCTTAATTTTCTCTTATCCTCTAACTCTTTATCGCACCACATCTTTCCCATAAATTTAGATGTAATAATACTTTTAATAGTATTTGTTAGCACCAATTTTGTTTTTGGGCGATTGAAGGGGTTCGGATCCATGAAAGAAGGAGTGAGGCCTCGATTTTCAGATCATAGGACCCAAGGGATGCCAAATGAGAGCTCTGGGTGTGTATTTGTAACTTGGAAATGAAATAATCAAAGGTCCTAAGCTTTAAAATTGCTAGTGGGGGAGAAATTATAAAGGTCCGCTCAATGTTATATAGGGGCACATACAAAGGGTGTAGATCTGTGGAATTGAAGATCAACGGCTGAGAGGAAACGCCGCAAAGATAAGATGGGGTAGTTTTAGTGTGGGCAGAGTGTGCTAGCCTATAAGCAAATTGGAAATTTGATCAACGGGCATAAGGACGGATCTACGACCAACAGGTACTTCGGTGATCTGACATGCACGGGGGAATTGACATTTTCATATTTGCGAAGTTTTGGTAGGCCTCGCGTACTGTAACGGTGCAGATCCGACGGAGATGAGATCTATGACGGAGAGTTAGTTCACAATTTGAACATGCACGGGATATCAGCGTTTCCAAATCTATGAACCTGGTAGGGGCCGCACCTTTTGACGGTCGAGATGTGGGCAAGATCTAGATCGACGGTGGACGGTGGTTTCATGGATCTAAAGTGCAAGGAAGGAAGCACTTGAAGAAGGGAGACTGCGGAGAACCCTGGGGGTTAAATAGGGATAGAGATCCACTGTGCAGATTTGATCATGCAAATGGATGGCTTAGAAGCTTCTTCACTATAGGAGATGCAAGACTGATAAGAAAATAGAAATAATATAAAAATACTGTTGCACAAGGATCTGAGTATCATTTGTCCTGTGCATCGCAAAACGACAGAAGGAGATTGTGCAAAAGCAGACAACTCATCCAGATTCTCAGACCAACTGTCGATAACCAGGTAGGCCTTCTGTCTCCATACAAAACTATTTAAATGGTTGAACTGAGTGAGATAGAGCCCCTAGGTTTTGAATACCAGAGGATAGGTGATTTGTTTAAGGATAAAGATGCCAAGGTTTACGACAGAGTGATGATAAACAAATCCATTGAGACAACTGAAGATAGGTTGACGATCATGTGGGAGCAAAATATAGACGTGCATAAGGTTTACCAGTCATTTTTTCATTTGTTTGCAATCAACCAAACCCCAAATTGTCCCAAGTTTTTCGACTGGTGTGCCACCAATTACTCCTCCCCTGAGAGGGTGATTATGGATGCATCCAGCACTAAGATCTTGTGCCAAGTCAACCCCCTCATTGTTAGGAAAGCCCTGTCAATCCCAGATGAGTTTTTCCAGAAATCCAAAGAGTACAGAGAAAAAGCCCTAATTCAGCATTTCAAACAGGCCCTAGCTGAGCTTAAGCAAAGGTTCTTCCATGCTAGCCTGCAGCCAAATTTCTCCTTCCATAACCAACCTTTCCCTGGTGAAGTCAGTCTATTCACTGAAGAGTCCAAATGTGTCATCACCATGTTAGTCCAGTTCCTAGGGTTAGATACTGACATATATATCACTAAGCCTTTAATAAGCCTACTTTTTGTCATGAGCACATGTCCTCTTGAGCCTGAGGAGCCTAGTCAATCCATCCAGTGTGCCTCTCTTAGGTTTGATGAGGCCCTAGCTAAGAATATCCATCTCAGCTAGTGGATTTTCCCAGAACTAGAAGCTTCAGATTCCATTCATACCTACTAAGAATGTTCCTGTCCTTTAATGAAGAGAAATTACAGATGCCTGAGATGATGCTCACTAGGGAGACACTCACAGATTGCACTTAGTTCATGAACAACATCATGTTTGAAGTCTACTATGTTATCTTTCAAAGGAAATTTCCCAGGGTATTAACATAAATGAAAGAGATGCTGCAACCTTCTCCAGAGAAGAAGATAGGCGACTATTTCCTCTCAAACACAACACAAAAATCAGATTTTATGGGTTTTCCCATGCACCCTATGTGCTGCCATCTTTTCTAACCCCTAGATTATTTACAATGGAATTCATCCGGTAGAAAATAGAAGGACCTGAGCAGCAGTTGGTACCGATGACAACTGGTCAAGGCAAAAATAAACAGGTGAAGATTAAGTCGCCTGCTTTCAAGGTCAAAGAATATGTATTCAACCAAACATCCACTGAACTTGCTGCACCGAGCAAGAGTAGAGCTGATCTACTGGATGAGTATAAAGGGAGCACAGAAGCAGCCTTAGGGGAGTCTAAACTATATGAAGAGGTGAGGCTGCACCAGATCTGTCTAAATTGCAAGTCAGTAAGAATAAAGTGGGAAACCAGCTCAGGCAAGAAAGAGTGGAGAACAAGGCCCACAAGGCACAAATTGAGAAGTTGCAGAATGAGTTAGTGGCCATTGATGGCCAAGCAGACAAAATATCTAGTATTCAAAAGTTGCTAAATGACAAAGACAACACCATTTAATCATTGAAAAAGAAGCTAAAAATCCCCTGCACCCAGCTGGTGAAAGCCTCTGAGTTGGTAGAGCAGGAGGAGAAGAGAGAAAAGCTACAAAAGGAACTAACAGACTGCAAAGCTAGACTGATGAAGGTTGAAGAGAAGGAAAAGTTGTGGCTGAGTGATATGGCTCTCATGGTGGAGAGTGAAAAGAAGTGGAAAGATAAGTCTGAAGACCTTGAAAAGAAACTACAGGAGAAGAGCAAAGAGTTGGAGAACATGGCCACACCCTCCTCCATAGAATCGGGTGACTTCTCCCTTGTGGGGGAAACGGAACAGGAAAGTCTAAGAGACTTAGAAGTGGAAAGGTTAAAGAAGAAAAACACAAATCTGAAAACCCTGACATCAAAGGCAGAGAAAGAAAAGGAGGCTTGGGAAACCAAGTACTAGGAGATGCAGGTAGAAAATGAGGAATTAGTGAAGCAGGCCACAGGTCAGACCTCCCTGCAGGAAGCAAAGCAAGTCATTTGGGATGACATTATTGCAGAGGCAGAAAATCTAAGGCCATATCTTGATTTCATTTTGGACAAGGAAGCTATAATTAAGCTATCCCAACAAAGCATAACAATAGTAAAGGAGAAGCTAAATAAGAAACCAATTGAGAGTGCTTCAAATGCCATACATTTCCTGAATGGATTGACTAAGGGTGAGTTGAAGGATGCTAACATGAAGGACAGGCTGTCCATTATCATTTGGGCATGGAAAGTGATGAACAAGCATCACCAGCTGGGCACCATCCAAGAAAAAATAGACATCTTAGCACATCAAGTAAAGCGTTTTAGGGAGATGTTTGATCCTTTATTCAAGAAGGGACTCCTCTCTTTTGGGAGGAGGATGGAACCATGAGGACACAGGAAGAATATCAAGGCAAGTTATGGGAATGCAGATTGGATCATGAAGGATTTGCTGACATGATCCAACCTCTAATAGGAAAAATAGTGGTGGAAAAGTTAACAAAGGAATTTGAGCTAGTTTGGATCTTCAAAGAAGCTTGTGCACACTTTAGGAGCTGTTCATATAAGGATCACACAGAGATGCGAGTCTTGTTGAAAGAGGTGGCAATGTCATACTTGCCAGCTCCAGAGAAGTGGAATACCGTTGAGAAGTTTGGGAAAGCCAAACTAATTTTGCATGGATGAAGATTCGAGGGTCATGGAGAGTGGCAGCCTGCAGAATTAGTCACCTAGATTTTTGTTTATTTACTAGAGTCGGTTACTAGATAGTAGATGCTTAGTGACACTTGTAAAAGGTTGTTTATCCTATTTTGTCAGCATCTAATTTTCTATTGTAACTAATCCTCGAGAAAGGTAGACCTAGCTATATAGTTGTCATAAATTTTGTAACAGCTTTCTGTTAGGGTGATTCGGGCCTGAGGGCTGATGATATCTATATATTCATATGTAATGAAGAGAACAAGGGTTTAAACCTATTGGAACCCGTAAGTATTTTTGTGTTATGTATTTTGAGATGCTCCTTTAATAAAATTGGCAGAGTCAAGCAAGTATTTTGAGCAGAGATTCTTGTGTTATTTGTTTTATAGTCTGTACTTCCTTTTCTCCATGTGAATGTTTCCTTGTTATATATGCCACATTATTTTCCTTTGATGTTTGGATAAGCGTATATTGAGGCAAAATTCATATGTCTCTGCTCTGTTTGTTTGATTCCAAGCATCCAAAAATTTGTTCTACTAAAGTTAATGTAGAATTCATTTTTACAATGCTCTATGTCAATGGACTGTTCTTATTTTCTTCTCTATCACCAGACAAGCAACTTTTTTACTATAAACAAGTAACTACCCTTCCTCTCTTATGAATTGTTTGCAAAGCATTGCCACTTTATCATCATAAGTGTTTTTGACTCCATTTCGCAATGAATATTCACCTTGTTTCAACCAAACAACAAATCTGATTTTAATTCTAATTCATATATCTAGCCTTGATAAACAAACATTGAGAGATCCCTCTCTAAACAGATAGAAGCCAACTCTCTTTCCTAAAGCTTGGTTTTGTGTGTTACCTTAAAGAGACCTTTCCACAACCTTAAGATTGATTTGAGTGCTAACATAAGTGACGCCGTTTTCGGGGAACGAAATTCATATTGTCCCTGGGAGAAACGATAAAGAGTTCCAGTTTTCATAGAAAGAAAGGATTTCTGTGGGAAAACATAGATTTTTGCATTTGAAGAAGGTTGTATATTTTCCCTGGTGACTCCACTCATCAGGATTTCGGTTGAATGTAACTACACTGGGGAGATTGGAGACTCCACATTGGTTTCCAAAGAAGGTTTCAGAAGGCATCCTGGAAACTAGAAGGATCCATACAAGAGGTAACCCTATTTCTGAAATTTTACTAAGTGTGGAAAAACCAAAAAATTTGCTCAGGCATAGAAGTGGAAAAGAGAAAGCTAGCATTTCTAATATTGAAATTTCCTTAGCTAAAGAAACGTGTTATGAATTGGATTCAAAACTAAGTGTTAGACAGTATTTGTTGAGATCAAAATCAGAATCAGACCTAGAGCAAACAGAAGCAAATACAAATAGTTTTGAGGCATATTTGCTAGATCCCCTATGGTATAATATGCAACATTGTGAAAGTTGAAGGAAATAACCCTCACTCTCTAACCTCTCAGTCACATACTACAAACCTTGTTAGAAATCCACCTCAGAATCCTCAAAATCCTCCTCAGAACCCTGTTGTAGTACAAAATCCACCTAGACCAATGGAAGCTAGGTTTGCACCCTTAGCTTTGCCAGCTGTTTTGCATGATCTCCCCCAAAATTACTCACAGAGAATTTCTCTATATGATGGAGATGGAAATTTTACAGCAAGACAACATATGGATAGATTTGAAGATTTTATTGATTTAGAGGAAGTAGATCATGATGATACAAAGATGAGGTTGTTTGCACAGAGTTTGTCTAGGGAAGCTAAGAGATGGTTTAAATATTTACCAGTAGCATCTATCCCTACCTTTGAAGCTTTTCAAACACTATTTTTGGATAGGTGGGAGGCAAATAAGAGTCCCTTGTAAATACTATCTCAATATGGCCATTTAAAGAAAGGGAACTTTGATTCTGTACATGAGTTTTCTAGCATATTTATGAGGGTGTACAAGTCAATCCCAACTGATATTAAACCCTGAGTAGGTGTTGCTAAACTTCATTATGCAAATGCCTTTGATGGAGATTTTTCATGCATGTTGAGAGAGAGGAAGTCACCTACCCTGTCTACTATGTTAAAGGATTCTCTAGAGGTGGAAGCAAATATGATGGCTTCAGGGAAGTTGAAAGGTAAAATAGAAGTAGATAAGAAGAGACAAGAATCCCAACCATCCACTTTTGCTTCCTCCTTTTCAAGTGATGTCAAATTTGAGATGATGATGAAGACTATGGAGAAATTGATGGACAGGCTGGTCCTAGATAACATACCACCTAATATAGAGCAACCTGAAAATCAAATAAGAAATCCAAATTTTAGAAGACCATTTCCTCAAAGAAACCAAAGAAATCCTGAAGATCAGCAAATAAGACCACCATTCCCTGAAAATCTAGTTGATGAGGAAGGGCAAGAAGTCCTAATGGATAACCAGATTCATCACTTTGATGACAGTGATTCTGAAATACATTTGACTGAAGAAGAACATAATTTTTTCACTCAAGAAGATGACAATCATATTTCAGAGCTAGATTCAGGCCCATATCATAGAGGATATTAGAATGCCATTGATAATTTTCAGAGAAAATTAAAGCTAAGAAACCATGATGTAGTAACAAATAAAGGAAAGTCAATACCAAACCAGCTTTCTAACAACTAGCAGAATTCTGAAAAATAGAAATAATAGCAGAAGGAGGTTGTTATGCAAGAAAACCCAGATATTAAGGAACAATAGCCAAAGGAAATTAAACAGTCAAGGCCAATTGATGTGGATAAGAAAATTTCATCCTTCAACCTAAAAACAGAGTTGTCAAAGGTTAAGATTTCTATCCCTTATAATGAGTTGTTGAAGAATAATGAATATAGGGAAGAAATCACTAAAATGGTCAAGAACCAAGGTGACTATCAACCAGATATTTTAGAAGTGATAGACGATGCTCCCACTATTGTATTTGGACCCAAAATTGAAGATATTAATGATGAAGAAGTCCCCCCTTTTATCTAAGTTTGAACATCCATGATATGATTTTGCACAATGCAATGATAGACTCGGGTGCATCTCATAATCTAATTCCAAAAACAATAGTGGAAAGTCTAGGACTGGAGGTTACTAGGCCTTATAGAGACTTGTTTTCTTTTGATTATAGAAAGGCCAAGTGTTTGGGATCAATAAAGGATATGGTGGTATCTCTAGCACATCTCTGAAATAAAAGCATTGTGATGGATGTTGTGGTAGTTGATATCCCTGCAAAGTTTGGTATGTTGTTATCAAGATCTTGGCAATCAAAATTAAGAGGAACTATGCAAATGGACTTGTCATATGCCACTATACCCCTGTTTGGAAGCAATAGAAGGTTATATGGAGAAAAGAGACTAGCCTATGTGGTCAGTAGTAAGGATAAGCTTGAAAATCAACCTATTTATGTTGTTGACACTGATTTGGGATCCTCTTTATTTTTCAATGATGGACCCTGCACTGATCCTGAGGTCCATGTACAGATTGAAGTTAAGGAGGGTGAGGAATTTGCAAAAAGGCAAGGAACCTTTGAGAAGAAGTAAAATGAAGAAGGGGTGTGGACTATGTATTTTGATGGGTCTCTAATTAAAAATGGATCTGGTGCAGGTGTTTGAAATTATATCCCCAGGCAGATAATTTAAAGCCTTGTCCTATAAACTGACTTTTGAATGTACTAATAATGTAGCTGAGTATGGAGCTTTGTTGATGGGTTTGCAGGCTTTGAAAGACATGGGGGAAAAGAAAATAGAAGTGTTTGGGGACTCAGAGCTTGTGGTGAATCAAGTGAATGATAGTTACCAAATTAAACATCCCAGAATGAGAGCTTACAGAAATGAAGTTTGGGACATGTTTGGCAACTATTTCACAGAGCATAAAATCAAGGTGGTTCCCAGAATTGAAAATCAAATGGTTGATTCTTTTGCTACAACTGCTAGTGGTTTCAAAGCCCCTATTTATTCTCAGAAAAAAATATTAAGTTGAGATTGTGAACAGACCCTAAATACCAGATAACTCCAAATAATTGCAAGTTTTTTACGATGATATGCAGATAAAGAGATTCTTGGAGTTGTCTGATGAATTTGTGAACACTCAGATCGATTTCGAGAATGAAAATTTGGAGTGCTTCGAAGATAGCGAATCGGCTGAAGGTGACGAAGCTGAAAACAAGGCTTGGCAAAATACGTTGGGAGGAAAGGACATAATCCAGTTGAAAATTAATTTTATTCCACGAGGCCTGATCCCCCTAGAGAAGCTATTCGATCAAAACAATATGGCCAAAGACCCTAAGGCGAAGCCTATTGATTATGCCATTGAAGAGAAGAACTTAGGGACTAAAGAAGAACTGCGAATTGTAAGGCTGTCCATGAAGCTGCCTGCAAAGGAGAAGGAAGAATATGTAAAATTGATGAATAAAAACACAGATGTATTTTCCTGGAGTTATGAGGACCTGAAGGAGTATGATACTTCTATCATACAACACACCATCCCAATAAAGTCTGGAGAAAATCCTTTCAGACATAAGTTAAGGAGAGTGGACCCCAAGTTGTTGCCTATGATAGAAAAAGAGATCAAGAAGTTGTTCAATGCTAAGATTATTGTAACTCTGAGGTTTTCAAAATGGGTGGCGAACCTAGTTCCTATCAGAAAGAAAAATGGCGAGATTAGGATCTGTATTGATTTTAAAAACCTCAACAGGGTTTCATTGAAGGACAATTACCCACTACCTAAGATGGAGCACATTCTGCAGAGGGTAGTAGGTTCTGTAAGGATTTCAACTATGGATGGGTTTTCAAGATATAACCAGATCAAAGTACTCCCTGAAGACCAAGAAAATACTGCTTTTACCACACCCTGGGGTACATTCATGTATGCTAAAATTCCCTTTGGGCTATTGAATGGAGGAGCTACATTTCAGCATGCTATGGACATTGCCTTTGCAGAAGAAAAGGATAAATTTGTAGTTGTCTACATTGATGATATTACTGTTTATTCCAGATCTTATAGGGAACATATTAATAATTTAGAGAAAGTCTTTATAAAATGCAGGAAATATGGCATCTCATTAAATCCAAAAAAGGTCTATTTTTTCACTTGAAGAAGCAAAATTACTGGGGCATATTATTTCAAGAGATGGTATTAAGATTGATCCAGAAAGGTTCAGTGCAATTTTGAAGGATGAGGAGCCTAGGATCAAGAAGGAGGTGCGGTCCTTTATTGGACAGGTAGGTTTCCTAAGGAGATTCATTCCCAGCTTTGTTGAGATATTGAGGAACATTACTAACATGCTGAAGAAGGAAAATCAAATAAAATGGATAGAAGATGGAAGGGAATCATTCAGGGGTATTAAGAAGGCCATCACTGAAGCTCCAGTCCTGGCAAGTCCAAATTTTACTAGATATTTCCTAGTTTTTTCTTATGCATCTGAGCATACTGTAGCTGGAGTCCTATTGCAAAAGAATAACTAAAATGTTGAGCAACCTATTGCATTTTTCAGCAGGGTATTAAGAGAAGGAGAACTAAAATATGATATCATGGAAAAGCAAGCCTATGCTTTGGTGAAGTCCTTGAAATATTTTAGAGTATACATTCTTCATTCTTACATTGTTGCACATGTTCCAAATAATGCAGTGAAGAGAATTCTTACCCAACCTGATCCAGAAGGGAAGAGGGAAAAGTGGATTGATGTGTTATATGATCTTGAGATCAATCCTACCAAGTTGATTAAGGGACAAGGGTTGGCTAAAATGATGACTGAGGCTAATTGTGAATCTTTACAGCTCAACCTCTTGACCACCATTCAAACCAGCAAAACCAAGAGCTAGATCTGTAAAGCTAAAGGCTGCAAAGTTCTGCATCATGAATCAATACTTGTATTGGAAGGACCCTGGTGGTGTATTGCTGAATTGCTTGTTAGAAAACGCAGCTCAACAAACGATGAAGGATTTTTATAAAGGAGATTGTGGAGGGCACCACTCATGGAAGGTAACAGTGAATAAAATTCCGAGGGTTGGTTTTTATTGCGCTACTATGTTTTCTGATGTTTATAAAGAGACTAAAACCTATCATCAGTGTCAGATCTTTGATGGTAAGAGGAAACTAGTTTCACTTCCTCTTAACCCAATTTCAGTAGAGGCACCCTTCCAGCAATGGGGGTTAGAATTCATTGGGGAAATCAACCCAAATTCTCCAGGCTAGCACAGATGGATTCTGACAGCAACAGATTATTTCACAAAATGGATTGAGGCCATACCCACAATGAGAGCAACTGATGCTGTGATAATGGATTTTCTAGAGAATAACATTTTGGATGCCCCAGGAGAATTGTGACAGATAATGCAGTTGTTTTCAAATCCAAGAAGATGATAAGTTTCTGTCACAAATATCATATCAACCTGAACCATTCTTCTACCTACTACCCACAAGGGAATGGATTGGTTGAGTCTTCTAACAAGAGCCTGGTAAGGATAATTAAGAAGCTGTTAGAGGAGAACAAAAGATCTTGGTATACAAAGCTGAAGTATGCTTTATGGGCTGACAAGATCAACACAAAGAGAGCAATTGGGATGTCACCATTCCAGTTAGTATATGGAGTTGAGGTAGTCTTTCCCACATCTTTAGGAGTGTCAGTCATTAAGTTGTTGCAGGGGCATGAGGATGAACTAAACCATATGCAAAGAAGGATAAATCAAATAATAGAACTAAATGTGGTAAGGGACAAAGCATATGATAAAGTGCAAGTGCACCAAGATAAAATGAAGAATACTTTTGACAGGAAGGTTAAAGAAGAACAATTCCATATTGATGATTTGGTCTTAAAGTGGGACGCTCCTAGAGAAGAAAAGCATGGGAAGTTTGACCGTATGTGGCTAGGTCCATACATCATTGCAACAAATAGAGGTGTCAATTCTTTCATTATGGAGCATCAAGATGGGTATCCACTGACAGGAGGTCCAACAAACGGTAGATTTCTGAAGCACTACCTGTCCTGAGGATGACAAGTAACTTTTGTATCATATTTTGTATATATTGCTTTACATTTGCATTAGTGCATGTGGTGAAACAAAGGATTTGAGGCTCGAAGTGAAGGCCCTGAAATCTGGAGGGGTAGCTGTTTCTCTTATTTTGTTTTTTATATGCAGAAAAGTAGTAACAATGGTTTAAAGTTGGGAGAGCATCCCAATGGATCAGGCACTGGGTCTGCAGGGTTCTTTGTTACCTCACAGGGAGGATAGCATCCCCAATTGGAGCCAGTTGTTAGCACCAGTTTTGTTTTTGGACGATTGAAGGGGTTCAGATCCATGAAAGAAGGAGTGAGGTCTCGATTTTCAGATCATAGGACCCAAGGGATGCCAAATGAGAGCTTTGGGTGTGTATTGGTAACTTGGAAATGAAATAATCAAAGGTCCTAAGCTTTAACATTTCTAGTGGGGGAGAAATTATAAAGGTCCGCTTAATGTTATATAGGGGCACAGATGAAGGGTGTAGATATATGGAAACGAAGATCGATGGCTGAGAGGCAATGTCGCAAAGATAAGATGGGGTAGTTTAAGCGTGGGCAGAGTGTGCTAGCCAGCAAGAAAATTGGAAATTTGATCAACGGGCGGAAGGACGGATCTACGGCCAGTAGGTACTTCGATGATTTGACATGCATGGGGGAATTGACATTTTGTAGATTTGTTAAGTTTTGGTATGCCCCGCGTATTGCAACGGTGTATATCCAACGGAGATGAGATCTACGACAGAGAATTAGTTCGTAATTTGAATGTGCACAGGGTATCACCGTTTCCAAATATGTGAACCTGGTAGGGGCCGCACCTTTTGACGGTCGAAATGTGGGCGAGATCTAGACCGACGGTGGATGGTAGTTTCATGGATCTAAAGTGCAAGGAAGGAAGCAAATGAAGAAGGAAGACTGCAGAGAGCCCTGGGGGTTAAACAGGGACAAAGATCCACAACGCAGATTTGATCATGCAAATGGATGGATCGGAAGCTTCTTCACTACAGGAGATGCAGGATTGATAAGAAAATAGATATAATATAAAAATACAGCTGCACAAGAATCTAAGTATCATTTGTCCTGTGCATCGGAAAACGACAGAAGGCGACTGTGCAGAAGCAAACAACTCAGCCATGTTATTAAACCAGTAGTCGATAACCAGGTAGGCCTCCTGTCTCCATACAAAACTATTTAAATGGCTGAATTGAGTGAGATAGAGCCCCCAGGTTTTGAATACCGGAGCATAGGTGGTTTGTTTAAGGATAAATATGTCAAGGTTTACGACACAGTGTTGATAAAAAACTCCATTGAGACAGCTGGAGATAGGTTGAAGATCATTAGGGAGCGGAATATAGACGTGCATAAGGTTTACCAGTCATTTTTTCATTTGTTTACAATCGATCAAACCCCAAATTTTCCCGAGTTTGTCAACTGTGTGCCACCAATTACTCCTCCCCTGAGAGGGTGATTATGGACGCATCTAGCTCTAAGATCCCGTGCCAAGTCAACCTCCTCACTGTTAGGAAATCCCTGTCAATCCCAGATGAGTTTTGCCAGAAATTGAAAGAGTACACAGAAGAATTCCTGATTCAACATTTCAAACAGACCCCAACCAAGCTTAAGCAAAGTTTCTTTCATGCTATCCTGTAGCCAAATGTCTCCTTCCAGAGCCAACCTTTCCCTGGTGAAGTCAGTCTATTCACTAAAGAGTCCAAATGTGTCATCACCATGTTAGCTCAATTCCTAGGGTTAGATACTCACATGTATTGATGTAATTGTAACTTCGGAATGTCTTTTACCTATGTATATTGAACTCCTATAGAGATGTTATTATTCCTCTATATGGAAGTGTCGTCATTTGTATTGACAAGTGTCGCAACTTGCAAGTGATGGGTTATTACACCACCAAGTGTGGGGTCGGCTCTGATTAGTATAACCATGGGTTATTAGACTGAGTTAGACAAGTCGGCCCTGCTAGGTTATTAGGTAGGTCAGGTCATGTATAAATAGAGAGTGGGAGGCAATCTATTTGATCATCTCATTATTCACTTCTACACCTATCGAAAAGTGGCGCACAAGTGAAGAAGGAGGAGTATCTTCTAGAGAAGACTATCTCTTGTACTTGGGTTGTATCATTGCTCTTTCTATCTCTAAGGAAGTTGTGGGGCTTTTCACCTTTATGGTTTTCCTAGTGAAACTCTATGTGTCTATTGTCTCATGTGATTGCTTGGTGTGATTGATATGCATTGTTATGCTTGATATGCTATACATGTTATTCTCTCAGTAAAGATCCTAGAGTATGTTGAATTAATGCTCAAAAATTAACATGGTATCAGAGTTAACCTGAGAAGAAGACACTGTGCAGTTACGAAAACTAGGGTTTCCTGTTTATTGGGTTTCTATCCACAGATATTGAAAGGAAGTAGGGTATTTTGACTCTCCTCAGCAAGGCACATCTTTCTGTCCAATCAGAATTCAATTCTGGGCACTTTCATTTTTTGGCCCTAAAAATTAGGGTTTCCACAAAAATAGGAATTTCTAAAATCTGAGGACATAGCTAGAAGATCCTTGGAAAAATCAAATTTTAGAGCTTTGGATCGAACTTTTTGGTTGGGTGACGCTCTAAGAAACTCAAACCCTAATTCAGGGTCCGCCTAGTGAATCCGAGAAGACTAAAAGGCATTTATGAAGGGTAAAACTTTGCAGTTTTCAATTTCTGAATATACCAAGCTGATCAGCTCATCAAGGCACATCTTTCTATCCATTCAAAAAGTTGAAATTCACATTTTGAATTTTTAGGGTTTCTCTAACAAACCCTAATCCAGCACATGATCCAGATCTTTGCAAATCAAGTGGTAAGACCTAAATCTTTTTCTATTTCCATTTGAATTACTCTATAAGATGTCTCACCACACCAAGCTTGAGGATAAAGCTTGAAGGGGCTGATAACTTCCGAGCATGGAAGTATAGGATTGGGTTAATCCTGGAAGAAAATGAATTGGATACTTACATAAGTTCTGAGGTCCCTGTCCCAGAGGAAGAAGAGGCTAAAGCCTTGCATAAGAAGAACTTGGTCAAGGCAAAGAGGATCATTGTTGATTCTATCAAAGACCATCTCATACCACATGTGTCATCTCTAAAGACACCCAAGGAGATGTTTGATTCCCTGACCAAGCTATTTGAAGGGAAGAACATAAATCGGAAGATGACTCTGTGGAATAAATTGAAAAGGGTAAAGCTTCAGAATGGAGAGACCATTCAATCATATTTCTCTAAGGTCTCTCAGATCAAGGAACAACTTGAAGCTGTGGATGAAGTAGTGGAGAATGGTGAAATTGTTATGACCACTTTGAATGGCCTACCTAGGTCATGGGATTCCTTCATTCAAGGAATATGTGCAAGAAGGAAGTTGATCTCCTTCAGTAGATTATGGGAGGAATGCTTACAAGAAGCGGCTAGGATTGTAGCCTGAGAAGAAAATATGGGAAGTGAAGATCAAGCTCTCACAGCTCACACTAAAAGAATTAAGTCCAAGAAGGAGCACTCTCATCACAAGAAACCTTTTCACAATCATCAAAAGGGTAAGAAGGATCTGAGATGCTTCACATGTAATGAGAAGGGACACTTTGCTGCAGATTGTCCCAACAACAAAAAGGGCTTCAACAACAACAAGAAGAAGAGAAACAAGAAGAGATATCATGCTCATGCTGCTAAGGATGATGAACCTCCCAAGAATAAGGATAGGGCAGAAAGTGATGCTTCATCAAGTGAAGATGAATATGTTCTAATATATGGTATCACAGGTACTATCTCTCATGGATGTAATGATTGGCTTATTGATAGTGGGTCTTCCAAACACATGAATGGGTTTAAAGAATCTTTTTCAAACCTATCTGAACATGAGTCACCCCATAAAGTGAAACTTGGGGATGACTATTAGTATCCCATCAAGGGAAGTGGTGAAGCTTCCTACAACCTAGACTCTAGGAAATCCTTGAAGATGAAAGATGTTCTATATGTACCTGGGCTTAAGAAGAACCTACTCTCCATATCTGCATTGGATGCAAAAGGCATGAGGGTTTCATTTGTAGATGGTCAAGTCCTAATGTGGCCAAAGGGTAAAACTATAGATGATGCAGTAGTGATTGGAGAGAAAGAGGGAGGATTGCACAAATTGAAGGGACAACCTGAACATGCTATGGTACATGAATCCATGGAGCCAAGTGAACTTTGGCATAGAAGGCTTGCACATGTGCACTATAGAGCACTACCAATTGCAAGTAAAGCTATAGAGGATCTTCCTGAAATCAAGACAAAGCATGAAGGAGTTTGCAAAGGATGTGAAAAAGGAAAGAAAATTAAGAAGGCATTTCCAAGCAGTGAAAGCAAAGCTAAAGGAATCTGGGAAATTATCCACTCCGATGTATGCGGTCCGATGTCATCCAGTTCTCTGAGTGGGTATGTATACTATGTCTCTTTCATTGATGATTTCTCTAAGAAGACTTGGGTTTACTTCTTGAAGAACAAAGATGAAGTGTTTTATAAGTTCAAGGAATTCAAAGCCTGGATGGAAAATCAAACTGACAAGAAGATCAAGAAAATCATATCCGACAATGGCGGAGAATTCACTTCAGGTGATTTCAAGAAGTTATGCAGTGATTCGGGAATTAAGAGGGAGTTGAATGATCCCTACAATCCACAACAGAATGGGGTTGCAAAAAGAAAGAATAGAACAATCATGGAAGCAGCACGGGCAATGCTACATGACCAGGATCTTCCTATGCATATATGGAAAGAAGCAGCTAGGACAGCTGTATATGTGCAGAATAGAACACCTCACAAGATATTGGACAACAAGACACCAGAAGAGGTATTCTCTGGTAAGAAACCTAAAGTCAGCCATCTCAGAATATTTGGTTTTCCAGTATACATTCATGTTCCAAAGGAAAAGAGGACAAAGTTAGGTCCTTCAGGAAAGAAGGGCATCTTTGTAGGGTACAGTGAAAGCTCGAAAGATTACAGAATATACTTTCTAGGGTTCAAGAAGATTGATGTTAGCAGGGATGTAACATTTGATGAAAACTCGGCCTTCATCAAATCAAGGAAGACACCATTTGAAGATCATGAAGAACCAAAGGAAAACAGATTCCAAGATGTTGGTTGTGGATCCAGATCTTCTAGTCTCATAGATGATATTGTATCAGCCGTGTTTGTACCCTAGTTTTATATGATATGTAGGTGGACAGTACAGTCACCCTAGCGGGGGGAATCGCCCCCCCACAGGGTTCTAGGGGGGACCATCCCCCTTGGTTGGGGGGTTCGGGGGCAGTGCCCCCGAGAAATGGGGGTTCGGGGGCAACGCCTCCGAAGAAAATTTTTGGGGCTGTTTTCGCTAGCTGTTTTGCGGGCCCATGGTTTTGGGTATCCCATGGTATTTTCCCATTGTATTTCCCTTATAAAATAAAGACATTGTAATACGGTTAGGGATGATGATGTATTAGGTTTTGTGCATTGTAAAGATCTCTGAGATCAGGAAAGAGACTGTGAAACAGAGAAGAGGAAATGCAGCGGTTGTGCTGCAGGTTGTATCCCTTCACTTTCTTGGAAGATAATAATAATAAGGACTGGCAAATTCAGTGTGGACGTAGCCCAAGTTGGGTGAACCACGATATATCTGTGTCTCTCTTGTAATGTGTATGTGTGATTATATTTTCATTTCTGTTTATTGTTATTGCTCTGCGATCCTGTTTTTTCTAACAATTGGTATCAGAGCCAAAGGTCTATTTGGCAGTTAAACCCGCAGGAAGCCAAGGTTTCTGGTTCGAGTGGGAGCAATGGCAGAAGAAGGAAAGTTTAAGGTCGAGAAGTTTAATGGCCAAAACTTCGGGTTATGGAAGATGCAAATGGAGGACTATCTGTACCAGAAGGATCTATTCCTACTGTTGGGAGGAAAAGCAAAGTAGCCAATGGCTATGAAGGACGAAGAATGGGAGGTTCTTGACAGAAAGGCTCTGGGAACAATACGGTTGAGCTTGGCTTCATCGGTGGCTTTAAATATCTCAAAAGAAACGACAACAGAGGGTTTGATGAGCGCATTGGGTAAGTTGTATGAAAAACCCTCGGCCTCCAACAAGGTATTTCTAATGAAGCGTTTATTTAATATGAAGATGTATGAAGGTGGATCTGTTACTGATCATTTAAACGAGTTTAGTATGGTTACAAATCAGCTAAGTTCTGTAAGTGTGAACTTTGATGATGAGGTTAGGGCTCTTCTAATCTTGTGTTCATTGCCAGAAAGCTGGAATAGCTTGGTCATGGCTGTAAGTAACTCTATCTCTGGTTCAAACACCTTGAAATTTGATGATGTTATTGGTGTTATTCTTAGCGAGGAAATGCGCTGAGAAAAAGCATAGGCCATCAGGTAATGCGTTGACCATGGAGAGAAGGGGAAGACAAAAGGAGAGAGGAAAGAGCCAAGGTAATCGTGGAAAGTCTAAAATGGGCAGATCCAAGTACGGACTAGGAAAGATAGAGTGTTGGAACTGTGGAAAGAAAGGACATCTGAAGAAAGACTGCAAATCTCTAAAGAAGAAAGGAGATGCACAGAAGGAAACTACCAAGGAAGCAAATGTAGCAGGTGATGTGTTACAAGATGCTTTGATTCTTGCATTAGATAATACTAGTGATTATTGGGTAGTAGATTCAGGAGCTTCATGTCATGCTACACCCCATAGGAAGTACTTTCATGAGTATGTTCCTGGCGACTTTGGACATGTTTTATTGGGTGATGATGAGCCATGTAAAATTGTTGGAATGGGTAAGGTATGGATAAAAGTTAAGAATGGAACTGATTGGTTGTTGAAAAAAGATAGGCATATTCCTGCTATGAAAAGAAATCTGATCTCAACAGGGCAGTTGGGAGATGGCGGCTGTCTATCTACGTTTGGAGAAAAGTGGTGGAAGATCACTAAAGGATCAATGGTGATAGCAAAAGGAGACAGAGTAGTTACGTTGTATTTATGTCCTCATAATACTGACCATTCTATCTCTTTAGCTTCCACAGGAACAGATACAGCATTGTGGCATCATAGGCTTGGCCACATGAGTGAGAAGGGGATGCAGATTCTCCACTCAAGGAAGTTGCTGCCGGATTTGAAGCAAGTAAGTTTGGAATTCTGTGAAAACTATGTTTATGGAAAACAGAAGAGAGTCAGATTTCTCAGGGTTGGGAAATAGAAGAAGAATGAAAAATTAGAGCTTGTGCATACAGATGTATGGGGACCGGCTCAGGTACAATCTCTTGGTGGCTCTCATTATTATTTTACATTTATTGATGATGCAACTAGAAAAACTTGGGTTTATTGCATTAGACAGAAATCTGATGTGTTTGCTACTTTTAAGAAGTGGAAAGCTTTGGTTGAGAATGAGACAGGAAAAAGATTGAAGTGTCTCGGATCTGATAATGGAGGTGAGTACTGCGGCAAGGAGTTTGATAGTTACTATTCATACCATGGGATTCGTAGAGAGAAGACAGTCCCAAGAACACCACAGGAAAATGGTGTGTCAGAAAGGATGAACAGAATGATCATGGAGCGTGCAAGGTGTATGAGACTGCATGCAGGGTTGCCCTTACAGTTTTGGGCGGATGCTGTAAATACTGTTGTTTATTTAATAAACAGAGGACCTTCAAGTGCTTTGTATGGTGGTATTCCAGAGGAAGCATGGACAGATAAATAGGTAAACTACTCATTTCTGAGAACGTTTGGTTGTGAAGCATTTGTCCATATTGATAAAGAAAATAGAACAAAGCTTGAAGCTAAATCCAAGAAATGTACCTTTATTGGATATGGGGTTGATGAATTTGGTTATCGTTTATGGGATTATGAAAATAACAAAATCATCAGGAGTAGAGATGTGATATTCAATGAAAAGGTCATGTATAAAGATCAGTTGCAGGGAAAGAAACAAGAAAAGGAAAACACAGAGTACATAGTGCTTGATGAAATTAAAGAAAATGAAGTTCTGAAAGTGCCAAAAAATCAAAAGCAGCAACAAGTACCTAAAACTCCTGCAACTGTAAGAAGATCTACCGGGTTAAGTAGACTCCCTGAACGATACTCTCCTTCAATGTATTATTTATTGATGACTGATTCTGGTGAACCATGTTATGAAGAAGCAATGCAGGTGGAAACTAGAAAGAAGTGGGAGCAAGGCATGAATGAGGAGATGGACTCATTGGTAGGAAACCAGACTTGGGATTTGGTTCAGTTGCCTGTTGGTAAAAGAGCATTGCAAAACAAATGGATTTACAGGTTGAAGGAAGAAGAAGGAGGTAAGAAGCGGTACAAAGCCAGACTTGTTGTAAAGGGGTTTGCACAGAAGAAAGGTATAGATTTTGATGAAATATTTTCTCCTGTTGTTAAGATGACTTCAATTAGGACTATCTTAAGTCTAGTGGCGGTAGAAGATTTGCATCTTGAACAGTTAGATGTAAAAACAACCTTCCTCCATGGGGATTTGGAGGAAGAAATATATATGCAACAGCCACAAGGGTATGAGGTCAAAGGTAAGGAGGATCTGGTATGCAGGTTGAAAAAGAACTTGTATGGTATGCAAGCTCCAAGGCAGTGGTATCTAAAGTTTGACAGGTTTATGACAAAACAAGGTTATAGTGGATGTCATTCTGACCACTGTATTTATTTCAAGAAGATAAACAATGGAAGATATGTTATCTTGTTATTGTATGTGGATGACATGCTTGTTGCAGTGTCTGACATGCAGGATATAAATGTACTCAAAAGGAAGCTAGCTAATTCATATGCGATGAAGGATTTGGGTGCTGCAAAGCAAATCCTTGGTATGAGAATAACGAGAGACAGGAAAAATCGCAAATTGACATTGTCTCAAAGTGAGTACATACAAAAGGTGTTGGAGAGGTTCAGAATGCAGAATGCAAACCTGTAAGTACACATTTGGCTAGCCATTTCAGTCTAAGTAAGGAAATGTGTCCCAATACACAATAAGAGACAGATTACATGTCCAAGATTCCCTATCAATCAACAGTTGGAAGCTTGATGTATGCCATGGTGTGCACAAGACCAGATATTGCACATGCAGTGGGAGTTGTGAGCAGATATATGAACAATCCAGGTAAAGAACATTGGAAGGTAGTACAGTGGATTCTCAAGTATTTGAGAGGTACTACCACTAAGGCATTATGTTTTGGAGGTTCAGATACTGTTCTACAGGGATATGTTGATGCAGATATGGCAGGTGACAAGGATAGCAGGAGGAGCACCACAGGGTATGTGTTTACTGTAAGTGGAACAACAGTAAGCTGGATTTTGAAACTACAGAAGGTTGTTGCACTTTCAACAACAGAAGCAGAGTATGTTGCCATTACAAAGGCTAGTAAAGAGATGATTTGGTTGCAGAGGTTTATGGAGGAAGTGGGTAAGAAGCAGAAGGATAGCATATTGTATAGTGACATCTAGAGTGCCATTCATCTTGCAAAGAAATCAGCATTCCATTCCAGGACTAAACATATACAGCTTAAGTACCATTTCATACGCTCTGTTCTGGAAGATGAACTGTTGAAGCTAGAAAAGATACATGCTAGCCAGAATCCTGCAGACATGTTCACAAAGGTAGTGACCAGAGAGAAACTGAGTTCGTGCTCGGTTTCAGTTGGCCTTCTATCATGAAGGTGAAGAGGAGAAATTTTCCAAGTCCAAGTCCAGCAAGTGCAGTATTGGTGGAGTTGCTGTGATCAGTCTCCAAGTGGGAGATTGTTGGTTGTGGAGCCAGATCTTCTAGTCTCATAGATGATATTGTATTAGCCGTGTTTGTACCCCAGTTTTATATGATATGTAGGTGGACTGTACAGTCACCCCAGCGGGGGGGTGTGGGGGGGCATCACCCCCCCACAGGGTTCCAGGGGGGACCATCCCCCCTGGCTGGGGGGTCCGGGGGCAGCACCCCCGAGAAATCGGTGTTCGGGGGCAACGCCCCCGAAGAAAATTTTTGGGGCTTTTTTCGCCAGCTGTTTTGCAGGACCATGGTTTTGGGTATCCCATGGTATTTTCCCATTGTATTTCCCTTATAAAATAAAGACATTGTAATACGGCTAGGGATGATGATGTATTAGGTTTTATGCATTGTAAAGATCTCTGAGATCAGGAGAGAGACTGTGAAACCGAGAAGAGGAAGTGCAGCGGTTGTGCTACAGGTTGTATCCCTTCACCTTGCTGGACGGTAATAATAATAAGGACTAGAAAATTCAGTGTGGACCTAGCCCAAGTTGGGTGAACCACGATATATCTGTGTCTCTCTTGTAATGTGTATGTGTGATTATATTTGCATTTCTATTTATTGTTATTGCTCTGCGATCCTGTTTTTTCTAACACAAGACACCATCATGATTGAATCAATTCCAGAAGTAGATCTTGAAGTTGAAGATCTGCAAGAACCTGTAGATCCACCCCGTGAGAAGAACTCTCACAAGAGGAAACCTGCATAGGCTAGAGATCTCATTCAAGATGCAGAAAGATATGGCATTCCAGAAGAAGAACACAGAGAAAGGAAGAGGACTAGATCACATACCAGTTATGTTTCCCTACTCTGTGATATTATGAACAAAGAACCTTCCAGTTATGAAGAAGCAATGGAAAAGAAAGAATGGAAGGATTCCATGGTCGAGGAATACCAATCGATCATGAAGAATGATGTTTGGGATGTAGTCCCAAGACCTGAAGGGAAGTCTGTTGTGACTTCCAAGTGGATCTACAAAATCAAGCATGGTGTAGATGGCAACATAGAAAAATTCAAAGCGATATTTGTAGCTCGTGGCTTCTCTCAGAAAGAGAGGATAGACTATGAAGAAACTTTTTCTCCTGTATCCAGATACACTTCCATCAAATCAGTACTTTCCCTGGATGCAGTGATGAAATGGCAGATACACCAGATGGATGTCAAGACAACCTTCTTGAATGGTGTAGTGGAAGAGGAAGTGTATGTGGAGCAACCACTTTGTTTTGAGACACATTACAAGGAGTCATATGTGTGTAAGTTGAAGAAAGCCTTGTATGGCTTGAAGAAAGCTCCTAGGACTTGGTATGGTATGATAGACAACTTTCTATCCAGTTTGGGATTTACCAAGAGTAAAGCGGATTCCAACCTTTAATACAAGGTTGAGGAAGGCAATCCTGTGACACTACTCTTATATGTGGATGACCTGTTTGTTATAGGTGAGGATGGTTTGATTGCCGATACCAAGAGGAAGCTTGCTACCAAGTTCGAGATGAAGGACTTGGGGATGATGCACTATTTTCTAGGCATGGAGGTGTGGCAGAGTGCAGATGGGATCTTCCTTGGACAAGGGAAGTATGCAGTAGAGATCCTGAAGAGGTTCAGGAGGATGGACTGCAAGGCCATGGCCACACCTATGGCATCGAACTTGAAGCTTCTGTGTGATGCTTCATCTGATCCAGTTGATGTCACGATGTATTATTGGATAATTGGGTCCTTGATGTACCTGACGAACATGAGACCAGATGTTTGCTTTGCGGTGAACACATTGAGCGAGTTCCTGACGGATCCAAGAGGTGTTCACTTGGTTGTTGTAAATCATATTTTGAGGTACCTGAAGGGTACAATTGACTACGGGCTCAAGTATGATGTGAATCAAAAGTTTAACCTGCAGGGTTATGTTGATTCGGACCGGGCAGGTAGTGCTGCAGATAGGAAGAGCACTTCCGGGTGCTTCTTCGGTATGGGATCAGGTGTGATCTCTTGGTTTAGCAGGAAGTAGTCCTGCGTAGCATTGAGTACAGCTGAAGCAGAGTATGTTGCAGCTTGTTCGGCTAGTTGTGAGGAAGTATGGCCGAGGAAGCTATTGTCTGATTTATTTGATCTCCCGTTGGAGGCTACTGATATCCTTTGTGACAACCAAAGTTGTGTGAAGCTGTTTGAGAACCCGATGTTCCACGACAGGTCGAAACACATTGAGATCAAATATCACTATATCAGGGATATGGTGCAGAGAGGAGCAGTGAAGCTCCTGTATGTTGCGACAGATGAGCAAGTTGCAGATGTGTTGACAAAACCACTAGCCAAAGTGAAGTTTGAGTACTTCAGAGAGAGGCTTGGTGTTCTTCAAATTGACGACACTTCGAGGAAGAAGTGATGGACACATTTGCAGGATCCATTCCAAGCATGGTAAGAGGAGGATCCTTCCCATGGCTATGGATGTAAGCGCTGGATGATGAGCATCAGGACGATGCTCCAGTTACTACTCTATATATGCATCATGTTGGATGCTTCTTATGATCAGTTGGATCATGTATATGTATATGCATCATGTTGGATGCTTGTTATGATCATTTGGATCATGTATATGTATATGCATCATGTTGGATGCTTGATATGATCAGTTGGATCATGGATTTGCATATGTATCAGGTGGATACATTGTATGATCAGGTAGATCATGTATGATGATATGTATTAGGTGGATACATTGTATGCTCAGGTAGATCATGTATGATGATATGTATCAGGTGGATACATTGTATGATCAGGTAGATCATGTATGATGATATGTATCAGGTAGATACTTGGTATGCATAAGGTGGATGCATTCTATGATCAAGATGATCATGGATGACGAGCTTCAGGATGTTGCTCCAGATGATATGCATCAGGATGATGCTATGATGATGATCAGGTTGATCATGTGATGATGTACATCAGGATGATGTATTGTGAGTATCAGGTTGATACTTCATGGTCGTGGAAAGGTTGTGTAAGGGTAGCATGTAATACGACCTGGAGATCTGGACAGGTTGTGCTAGTCACGTAAAAGGCCTCAAATGCTCTTTAGAGATCTTGCTTGGCAAGAAACTCTTTTAAGGTTTTGCTAGACCACATGTAATGCGTCCTAGAGATCTGGACAGGTTGTGCTAGTCACGTAAAAGGCCTCAGATGGTCTTTAGAGATCTTGCTTGGCAAGACACTCTTTTAAGGTTTTGTGGGGACCACATGTAATAAGTCCTGGAGATTTGGACAGGTTGTGCTAGTCACATAAAAGGCCTCAGATGCTCTTTAGATATCTTGCTTGGCAAGACACTCTTTTAAGGTTTTGTGGTAGGGGTCACATGTAATAAGTCCTGGAGATCCAGACAGGTTGTGCTAGACACGTAAAAGGCCTCGGATGCTCTTTAGAGATCTTGATAGGCAAGACACTCTTTTAATGTTTTGTGATAGTCACATGTAAAATATCCTGGGAGATCCGATAGGTTGAGATGTGTGCTCGTAAAATGCATGGGATGCTCTTTTGAGGTTTTGTTGGTGCACGTAATGAGTCCTGGGATCCACAGTACGGCTAGTGATGATGAAGACCTACAAGTGGTGGGCCTACATCCAGTATGAAAAAGGACTAGCTCTGTAGAACTTCCTATGACGAGTAGTTCAGAGATTGATTGAGATAGCAGCAGCCGTGACGATGACGATGATTCAATGATGATGATCCAGTGACGATGATCCAGAGAAGAAGACTTGTGCTAACAGATCTGTGTCAAGAAATACCTTCCTAGTTAAGATGGAGTGTTGATGTAATTGTAACTTCATAATGTATTTCACCTATGTATATTGTACTCCTATAGAGATATTATTATTCCTCTATATGGAAGTGTCGTCATTTGTATTGACAAGTGTCGCAAGTGTCACAACTTGCAAGTGATGGGTTATTAGACCACCAAGTGTGGGGTCGGCCCTGATTAGTAAAACCATGGGTTATTAGACTGAGTTAGACAAGTCGGCCCTGTTAGGTTATTAGGAAAGTCAGGTCATGTATAAATAGAGAGCGGGAGGCAATCTATTTGATCATCTCATTATTCACTTCTACACCTATCAGAAAGTGGCGCACAAGTGGGGAAGGAGGAGTAGCTGCTAGAGAAGACTATCTCTTGTACTTGGGTTGTATCATTGCTCTTTCTATCTCTAAGGAAGTTGTGGGGTTTTTCACCTTTATGGTTTTCCCTAATTAAACTCTGTGTGTCTATTGTCTCATGTGATTGCTTGGTGGGATTGATATGCATTGTTATGCTTGATATGCTATACATGTTATTCTCTCAGTAAAGATCTTAGAGTATGTTGAATTAATGCTAAAAAATTAACAACATGAATATCACTAAGCCTTTAATAAGCCTGCTTTTTGTCATGAGCACATGTCCTCTTGATCCTGAGGACCCCAGTCAGTCCATCCAATGTGCCTGTCTTAGGTTTGATGAGGCCCTAGGTGAGAATATCCATTCTCAGCTAGTGGATTTCCCTAGAATTAGAAGCTTTAGATTCAAGTCATACCTACTGAGAATGTTCCTGTCCTTTAATGAAGAGAACTTACAGATGCCTGAGATGATTCTCACTCGGGAGAAACTCATAGACTACACTCAGTTCATGAACAACATCATGTATGAAGTCTACTATGTTATCTTTCAGAGCAAACTACCCAGGGTATTAACAGAAATGAAAGAGATGCTGCAACCTTCTCCAGAGAAGAAGATAGGCGTCTGGTTCCTCTCAAAACACAACACAACAATAAGATTTTATGGGTTTTCCCATGCACCCTATGTGCTGCCATATTTTCTAACCCCTAGATTATTTACACTGAAATTCATTAGGCAGAAAATAGAATGACCTGAGAAGCAGTTGGTACTCGTGACAGCTGGTCAAGGAAAAAAGAAACGGGTGAATATTAAGCTTCCTGCTTTCGAGGTCAAATAATATGTATTCAAACAAACATCAACTGAACTTGTTGCACCCAGCAAGAGTAGAGTTGAGCTACTATATGAGTATAAAGGGAGCACAGAAGCAGCCTCAGAGGAGTCTAAACTGTATGAAGAGGTGAGGCAGATTTCCAATAAAGATGTGTCTTTGGTGGCCAGCAAGAGCCATGCCCAGAACATCTTGAACTTGGCCTTAGCTACCAAAAACAAGGCCACTGAACTGAAAGTGAACTTGGAAGACATACCTGTCCCCGATATGATAAATTTGCATAAGGAAACTGGGGAGGTTATATATGCAAAGTTGCTAAAGGTTGAACTAGAGCCATCTAAATTGTAAGTCAGTAAAATAAAGTGGGAAACCAGCTCAGGCAAGAAAGAGTGGAGAACAAGGCCCACAAGGCACGAATTAAGAAGCTACAAAATGAGTTAGTGGCCACTGAAGGCCAAGTAAACAAAAGTGCTAGTATTCAAAAGCTGCTAAATGACAAAGAAAACACCATTCAGTCATTGAAAAGGAATATAAAAATCCCCTCCACCCAACTGGTGGAAGCCTTTGAGTTGGAAGAGCTGGAGGAGAAGAGAGAAAAGCTACAAAGGAACTAACAGACTGCAAAGCTAGACTGTTGAAGTTTGAAGAGAAGGAAAAGTTATGGCTGAGTGATATGGCTCTCATGGTGGAGGGTGAAAATAAGTGGAAAGCTAAGTCTAAAAACCTTGAAAAGAAATTGCAGGAGAAGAGCAAAGAGTTGGAGAACATGGCCACACCCTCCTCCATAGAATCAGGTGACTTCTCCCTTATGGGGGCTATGGCACAGGAAAGTCTAAGAGACTTAGAAGTGGAAAGGTTAAAGAGGCAAAACACAAATCTGAAAACCCTAATGTCAAAGGCAGAGCAGGAAAAGGAGGCTTAGGAAACCAAGTACCAGGAGATGTAGGTCAAAAATGAGGAATTGGTGAAGCAGGCCACATGTAAGACCTCCCTGCAGGAAGCAAAGCAAGTCATTTGGGATGACATTATTGCAGTGGCAAAAAATCTAAGGCCATATCTTGATTTCATTTTGGACAAGGAAGCTATAACTAAGCTAGGCCAGCAAAGCATAACAACAGTAAAGGAGAAGCTAAATAAGAAGCCAATTGAGAGTGCTTCAAATGCCATAGATTTCCTGAATGGATTGACTGAGGGTGGGTTGAAGGATGCTAACATCAAGGACAGGCTACCCATTATCATTTGGGAAAGGAAAGTGATGAACAAGCATCACCAGCTGGGCACCATTCAGGCAAAAATAGACATCTTAGCACATCAAGTAAAGCATTTTAATGAGATGTTCGATCCTTTATTCAAGAAGGGACTTCCTCTCTTTTGGGAGGAGGATGGCACCATGAGGACACAGGAAGAATATTAGGGAAATTTGTGGGAATGCAGATTGGATCATGAAGGATTTGCTGACATGAGCCAACCTATGATAGGAAAAATAGTGGTGCAAAAGTTAACAAAGGAATTTGAGCTAGTTTGGATCTTAAAAGAAGCTTGTGCACACTTCAGGAGTTGTTCATATAAGGATCACACAGAGCAAGTGTTGCTGAAAGAGTTGGCCATGTTAGACTTGCCAACTCCAAAGTAGAGGAAGACCATTGAGAAGTTTGGGAAATCCAAACTGACTTTGCATGCATGAAGATTCGACGGTCATGGAGAGTGGCAGCCTGCAGAATTTGTCACCTAGGTTTTTGTTTATTTACTAGAGTCAGTTACTAGTTAGTAGATGCTTAGTGACACTTGTAAAAGGTTGTTAAGCCTATTTTGTCAGCAAATGATTTTCTGTTGTAACTAATCCTCGAGAAAGGTAGACCTAGATGTATAGGTGTCACGAATTTTGTAACAACTTTCTGTTAAGGTGATTCGGGCCTGAGGGCCGATGATATCTATATATTCATATGTAATGAAGAGAAAAAGGGTTGAAACCTGTTGGAACCCTTAAGGCTTTTTTTGTTATGTATTTTGCGATGCTCCTTTAATAAAATTGGCAGAGCTGAGCAAGTATTTTAAGCAGAGATTCTCATGTTATTTGTTTTACCGTCTGTACTTCCTTTTCTCCATGTGAATATTTCCTTGTTATCTATGCCATATTGTTTTCCTTTCATGTTTGGATAAGTGTATATTGAGGAAGAATTCATATGTTTATGCTATGTTTCTTTGATTCCAAGCATCCACAAATTTGTTCTACTAAAGTTAATGTAGAATTCATTTTTACAATGCTCTATGTTAATGGATTGTTCTTATTTTCTTCTCTATCACCAGACAAGTAGGTTTTTGACTATAAACGAGTAGCTACCCTGCCTCTGTTATGAATTGTTTTCGAAGCATTGAGACTTTATCATGATAAGTGTTTTTGACTCCATTTCCCAATGAATATTCACCTTCTCTCAACCAAACAAAAAATCTGATTCTAATTCTAATTCATATATCTGGCCTTGATAAACAAACATTGAGAGATCCCTCTCTGGAAAGATAGAAGCCAACTCTCTTTCCTATAGATTGGTTTTGTGTGTTACCTTAAAGAGACCTTTCCACAACCTTAAGGTTGATTTGAGTGCTAACATAAGTGGCGAAGTTGTCGGGGAACAAAAGTCATATTGTCCCTGGGAGAAATGACAAAGAGTTCCAGTTTTCATAGAAAGAAAGGATTTATGTGGGAAAACAGAGATTTCTGCATTTGAAGAAGGTTGTATATTTTCCCTAACGACTCCACTCATTAGGATTTCAGTTGAATGTAACTCCATTGGGGATATTGAGGACTCTACGTTGGTTTCCAAAGAAGGTTTCAGAAGGCATCATGGCCCCTATAAGGATCCATACAAAAGGTAACCCTATTTCTGAAATTTCACTGTGTGGAAAACCTAGAAATTTTGCCTAGGCATTGAAGTGGAAAAGAGAAAGCTAGCACTTCTAATATTGAAAGTTACTTATCTCAATAAATGTTCTATGATTTGGATTCAGAACTAAGTGTTAGAAATTCTTTGTTGAGATCAAAATCAGAATCAGACCTAGAGCAAACATAAGCAAATCCAAATAGTTTTGAGGCATATTTGCTAGATCCCCTGTGGTATAATTTGCAAAACATTGTGAAAGTTGAAGGAAATAACCCTTACTCTCTCACCTATCAGCCACATACTACAAAATTTGTTAGCAATCCACCTCAGAATCCTCAAAATCCTCCTCAGAACCCTCTTGTAGTACAAAATCCACCTAGACCAATGGCAGCTAGGTTTTCACCCTCACCTTTTCCAGTTGTTTTGCATGATCTCCCCCAAAATTACTCACAGAGAATTTCTCTATATGATGGAGATGGAAATTTTACAGCAAGACAACATATGGATAGATTTGAAGATTTTATTGATTTAGAGGAAGTGGATCATGATGATGCAAATATGAGGTTGTTTGCACAGAGTTTGTCTGGGGAAGATAAGAGATGGTTTAAAGATTTACCAGCAGCATCTATCCCTACCTTTGAAGCTTTTCAAACACTATTTTTGTATAGGTGGGAGGTAAATAAGAGTCCCTTGCAAATACTATCTCAATATGACCATTTAAAGAAAGGGAACTTTGAGTCTGTACATGATTTTTCTAGCAGATTTATGAGGGTGTACAACTCAATCTCAGCTGATATTAAACCCTTAGTAGGTGCTGATAAACTTTATTATGCAAATTCCTTTGATGGAGATTTTTCATGCATGTTGAGAGAGAGGAAGTCACCTACACTGTCTGCTATGTTAAAGGATGCTCTAGAGGTGGAAGAAAATATGATGGCTTTAGGGAAGTTGAAAGGTAAAATAGAAGTAGATAAGAAGAGACAAGAAGCCCAACCATCCACTTATGCTTCCTCCTCTGCAAGTGATATCAAATTTGAGATGATGATGAAGGCTATGGAGATATTGATGGATAGGCTGGCACTAGATAACAGATCACCTAATATAGAGAAACCTGAAAATCAAATAAGAAATCCAAATTTTAGAAGACCATTTCCTCAAAGAAACAAAAGAAATCCTGAAGATCAGCAAATAAGACCACCATTCCCTGAAAATTTGGTTGATGAGGAAGGGAAAGAAGACCCAATGGATAACCAAATTTATCACTTTGATGACAGTGATTCTGAAATACATTTGACTGAAGAAGAACATAATTTTTTCACTCAAGAAGATGATAGTCATATTTTAGAGCTAGATTCAGACCCATAGCAAAGACGATATCAGAATGCCATTGATGATTTTCAAAGAAAATTAAAGCTAAGAAACCATGATGTAGTAACAAATAAAGGAAACTCAAGCCCAAACCAGCTTTCCAACACCCAGTAGAATTCTAAAAAACAGAAAGAAAAGCAAAAGGAGGCTTTTATACAAGAAAACCTAGAAATTAAGGAACAACAACCAAAGGAAATAAACAGTCAAGGCCAATCGATGTGGATAAGACAATTTCATCCTTCAGCCTAAAAACATAGTTTTCAAAGGTTAATATTTCTATCCCTTTTAATGAGTTGTTGAAGAATAATGAATATAGGGAAGAAATCACTAAAATGGCAAAGAACCAAGGTGAGTGTTAACCAGATATTTTAGAAGTGATAGATGATGCTCCCAGATGGCGAAGAAGTCCCCCCTTTTATCTAAGTTTGAACATCCATGATATGATTTTGCACAATGCAATGCTAGACTCGGGTGCATCTCATAATCTAATGCCAAAAATAGTAGTGGAAAGTCTAGGACTGGAGGTTACTAGGCCTTATAAAGACCTTTTTTGTTTTGATTCTAGAAAGGTCAAGTGTCTAGGTATAATAAAGGATATGGTGGTATATCTTGCACAACTCCCAGCTAAAACATTGTGATGGATGTTGTGGTAGATGATATCCCTGCAAAGTTTGGTATGTTGTTATCAAGATCTTAGCAATCAAAATTAAGAGGAACTATGAAAATGGACTTATCATATGCCACTATACCCCTGTTTGGAAGCAATAGAAGTTTATACAAAGAAAAGAGACTATGCTATGTGGTCAACAATCAAGATAAGCCTGAAAATCACCCTATTTATGTTGTTGACACTGATTTGGAATCCTCTATATTTTTCAATGATGGACCCTGCACTGATCCAGAGGTCCCTGTACAGATTGAAGTCAATGAGGATGAGGAATTTGCGAAAAGGAAAGGAGACTTGGAGAAGAAGCAGAATGAAGAAGGGGTGTGGACTATGTATTTTGATGGGTCTCTAAGTAAAAATAGAGTTGTTGCAAGTGTTTGCATTATATCCCCAGGAAGAGAATTTAAAGCCTTGTCCTGTAAACTGACTTTTGAATGTGCTAATAATGTAGCTGAGTATGAAGCTTTGTTTTTGGGTTTGCAGGATTTGAAAGACATGGGGATAAAGAGAATAGAAGTGTTTGGGGACTCAGAGCTTCTGGTGAATCAAGTGAATGATAGTTACCAAACTAAACATCCCAGAATGAGAGCTTACAGAAATGAAGTTTGGGACATGTTTGGAAACTCTTTCACAGAGCATAAAATCATGGTGGTTCCCAGAATTGAAGAATTAAGTTGTTGATTCTTTGGCTACAATTGCTAGTGGTTTCAAAGCCCCTATTTATTCTCAGAAAAAATATAAAGTTGAGATTGTGAACAGACCCTCAATACCAGATAACTCGAAATACTGGCAAGTTTTTGAGGATGATATGCAGATAAAGAGATTCTTGGAGCTGTCTGATGAATTTGTGAACACTTAGATCGATTCAGAGAATGAAATTTGGAGTGCTTCCAAGATGGAAAATCGGATGAAGATGAAGAAGCTGAAAACAAGGCTTGGAAGAATACGTTGGGAGGAAAGGACATAATCCAGTTGAAAAGTATTTTTATTCCACGAGGCCTGATCCCCCTAGAGAAGTTGTTCAATCAAAAAGATGTGGCCAAAGACCCTAAGGCGAAGCCTGTTGATGATGTCGTTGAAGAGAAAAACTTAGGGACTGAAGAAGAACTGTGAATTGTAAGGCTGTCCAAGAAGCTGCCTGCAAAGGAGAAGGAAGAATATGTAAAATTGATGAAGAAATACACAAATGTATTTGCTTATATTTATGAGGACTTGAAGGAGTATGATACTTCTATCATACAGCAAACCATCCCAATAAATCCTGGAGAAAATCATTTCAGACAGAATTTAAGGAGAGTGAACCCCAAGTTGTTGCTTGTGATAGAAAAAGAGATCGAGAAGTTGTTCAATGCTAAGATTATTGTAACTCTGAGGTCTTAAAAATGGGTGGATAACCTGGTTCTTGTCAGAAAGAAAAATGATGATATGAGGCTCTGTATTGATTTCAAAAACCTCAACATGGTTTCACTAAAGGACAATTACCCACTACCTAAGATGGAGCACATTTTGCAGAGGGTAGCGGGTTATGTAAGGATTTCAACTATGGATGGTTTTGAGGATATAACCAGATCAAAGTACTCCCTGAAGACCAAGAAAAGACTGCTTTTACCACACCTTGGGGTATATTCATGTATGCTAAAATTCCCTTTGGGCTAACGAATGCAGGAGCTACATTTCAGCATGCTATGGACATTGCCTTTGCAGAAGAAAAGGATAAATTTGTAGTTGTCTACATGGATGATATTACTATTTATTCTAGATCTGATAGGGAACATTTTAATCATTTGGAGAAAGTATTTATAAAATGTTGGAAATATGGCATCTCATTAAATCCAAAAAATCTAATTTTGCACTTGAAGAAGCAAAATTGTTGGGGCATATTATTTCAAGAGATGGTATTCAGATTGATCCAGAAAGGGTCAATTCAATTTTGAAGGTTGAGGAGCCTAGGAGCAAGAAGGAGGTGCAGTCCTTTATTGGACAGGTAGGTTTCCTAAGGAGATGCATTCCCAGCTTTGCTGAGATATTGAGGAACATTAATAACATGTTGAAGAAGGAAAAATCAGATAAAATGGACATAAGATGCTAGGGAATCATTCAGGGGTATTAAGAAGGCCATCACGGAAGCTCCAGTCCTTGCAAGTCCAGATTTTACTAAAGATTTCCTTTTTTTTTCTTATGCATCTGAGCATATTGTAGCTGGAGTCCTATTGCAAAAGAATAACCAAAATGCTGAGAAACCTATTGCATTTTTCAGCAGGGTATTAAGAGAAGGAGAACTTAAATATGATATCATGGAAAAGAAAGCCTATGCTTTGGTGAAGTCCTTGAAAGATTTCAGAGTATACATTCTTCATTCACACATTGTTGCACATGTTCCAAATAATGCAGTGAAGAGCATTCTTACCGAACTCGATACAGAAGGGAAGAGGGCAAAGTGGATTGCTGTGTTATTGGAGTATGATCTTGAGATCAAGCCTACCAAGTTGATTAAGGGACAAGGGCTGGCCAAAATGATGATTGAGGCTAATTGTGAATCTTTACAACTCAACTTCTTGACCAGCCATTCAAACCAGCTAGACACAGGGATGCAGGTAATGCCATAGTTCTCTATGTCTCCATGGTACACTTATATTGTGTATGTATTGCAAACTTTACAAGCTCCTGTAGGATTGAGCAAAACAAGAGCTAGATCTATAAAGCTAAAGGCTGCAAAGTTCTGCATCATGAATCAATACTTGTATTGGAAGGACCCTGGTGGTGTATTGCTGAATTGCTTGTTGGAAAATGAAGCTCAACAAACAATGAAGGATTTTCATAAAGGAGATTGTGGAGGGCACCACTCATGGAAGGTAATAGTGAATAAACTTATGAGGGCTATTTTTTATTGGCCTACTATGTTTTCAGATGTTTATAAAGAGATTACCACCTGTCTTCAGTGTCAAATCGTTGATGGTAAGAGGAAACTGGTTTCACTTCCTCTTAACCGAATTTCAGTAGAGGCACCCTTCCAACAGTGGGGGTTAAACTTCATTGGAGAAGTGAACCCAATTTCTTCAAGCCAACACAGATGGATTCTGACAGCAACATATTATTTCACAAAATGGATTGAGGCCATACCCATAAGGAGAGAAACTGATGATGTGATCATGGATTTTCTAGAGAATAACATTTTGGCAAGATTTGGATGCCCCAAGAGAATTGTGACAGATAATGTAGGTGCTTTCAAATCCAAGAAGATGATAAGTTTCTGTCACAAATATTATATCAACCTGAACCATTCTACTGCCTACTACCCACAAGGAAATGGATTGGTTGAGTATTCTAACAAGAGCCTAGTAAGGATAATTAAGAAGTTGTTAGAGGAGAACAAAAGAGATTGGCATACAAAGTTGAAGTATGTTTTATGGGCTGACAGGATCAATACAAAGAGAGCAATTGGGATGTCACCATTCCAGTTAGTATATGGAGATGAGGTCGTCTTTCCCACGTCTTTAGGATTTCCAGTCATGAAGCTGTTGCAGGGGGCATGAGGATGAACCAAACCATATGTAGAGAAGTATAAATCAGATAATAGAACTAAATGAGGTAAGGGACAAAGCCTATGACAGAGTGCAAGTGCACCATGAGAAAATAAAGAATACTTTTGACAAGAAGGTTAAAGAAGAACAATTTCAGATTGATGATTTGGTCTTGGAGTGGGATGCTCCTAGAGAATACAAGCATGGGAAGTTTGAGCATATGTGGGTAGGTCCATACATCAATGCAGCAAATAGAGGTGTCAATTCTTTCATTTTGGAGCATCAATATGGGTCTCCATTGACAGGAGGTCCAGGGAATGGTAGATTTGTGAAGCACTACCTGTCCTAAGGATGACAGGTAACTTTTGTATCATATTTTGTATATATTGCTTTACATTTGCATTAGTGCATGTGGTGAACCAAAGGATTTGAAGCCCAAAGTGAAGGAAGTGAAATCTGGAGGGGTGGCCATTTCTCTTATTTTATTTTTTATATGCATAAAAGCAGTAACAATGGTTTAAATTTGGGAGAGCAGCCCAATGGATCAGGCACTGGGTCTCCAGGGTTCTTTGCTACCTCACAGGGAGCATAGCATCGCCAATTGGAGACAATTGTTAGCACCAGTTTTGTTTTTGGACGATTGAAGGGGTTCAAATCCATGAAAGAAGGAGTGAGGCCTCGGTTTTCAGATCATAGGACCCAAGAGATGCCAAATGAGAGCTCTGGGTATTTATTTGTAACTTGGAAATGAAATAATTAAAGGTCCTAAGCTTTAACATTGCTAGTGGGGGAGAAATTATTCAGGTCCACTCAATGTTATATAGGGGAACAAACGAAGGGTGTAGATCTGTGGCAAGGAAGATCAATTACTGAGAGGAAACGTTGCAAAGATAAGATGGGGTAGTTTAAGCATGGGCAAAGTGTGCTAGCCCGCGAGCAAATTGGAAATTTGATCAACGGGCGGAAGGATGGATCTATGACCAATAGGTACTTCAGTGATTTGACATGCGTGGGGAATTGACATTTTCAAATCCGATAGAGATGATATCTATAGTGGAGAGTTAGTTTGCAATTTGAACATGCATGGGGTATCAGTGTTTCCAAATCTGCGAACCTGGTAGGGGTTGCACGTTTTGACAATCGAGATATGGGCGAGATCTAGATCGATGGTGGACGATGGTTTCATGGATCTAAAGTGCAAAGAAGGAAGCACTTGAAGGAAGACTACGAAGAGGCATAGGGGTTAAACAGGGACAGAGATCCACGATGCATATTTGACCATGCAAATAGATGGCTCGGAAGCTTCTTCACTACGAGAGATGCAAGAATGATAAGAAAATATAAATAATATAAAAATACAGTTGCACGACAATCTGAGTATCACTTGTCCTGCTCATCAGAAAACAACAAAAGGAGATTGTGCAGAAGCAGACAACTCATCCAGATTCTCATACTAGTTGTCGATAACCAGGTAGGCCTCTTGTCTCCATACAAAACTATTTAAATGACTGAATTGAGTGAGATAGAGCCCCCAGTTTTTGATTACCGGAGGATAGGTGATTTGTTTGAGGATAAAGATGCTGAGGTTTACGACACAGTGTTGATAAACAACCTCATTGAGACAACTAAAGACAGGTTGAAGATCATTTGGGAGCAGGATATAGACGTGCATAAGGTTTACCAGTCATTTTTTCATTTGTTTGCAATCGACCAAACCCCAAATTGTCCTGATTTTGTCAACTGGTGCGCCAACAATTACTCCTCCCCTGAGAGGGTGTTAGGAACCCATGTCTTTACTTTGTTAGTATATTGTTGTTGGATGCATATGCTTTGTAAGTCGTCCCGTAGTATTTGTTGATCAATAGTTGTGTTATTGTTGTTGGCGCATATGCTTTGTAAGTCGCCCGTAGTATTGTTGGTCCATAGTTTGTAGTGACCCATGGTTTTGACCCATAGTATTGGCGCCTAGACTTAGTATATAAGTGTGTGTTGAGGCCAATGAAGGTACCGTGAAGTTATTTGTATTGAGCTTGCTCAAAGGAGGTTGCCCCCTCGAAGTGGCCTGCGATCAATATAAAAGTGATTCTGAGTTATGTCATTTCTGCTATTTCGCATATTCTTATTAATTAATTGTTGTAGGTTCTTCACATTTGGTATCAGAGGAATTTCTTGGGCTCGTTGGGTGAAATTTCTGCCAAATTTTTTTTTGCATCTATTGCAGGTTCGGATTTGGGGAATAATCCCTATCCGCTTAACTGTGGGAAGTGCTTGGGCATAAGCCCTAAAATTCATTGTGAGGAGTACCATAGGAACCCGGAAGTAGCTGGCCCATTGAGAGGACCTGCCAGCGAAAAGGGCAACAACCCCTACTTGATTGACTAGTTCCCACCCATGAGGTAAACCAAGAGCTGTTGTTTGTGGCAAAGCGGTTATCAGTTTTACCTGAGCTTTGGAGTGAGGGGTACTACCCCAATACGCAAGCTGTTAGACAGCATTGGTGGTCGAGTGAAACCCCTGAACTGTTAGGAAGCTGCACATACCTGGGGTCCATATCTATTTTCAGCTAAACTGTTGTCGATCACTACTGCGTCGTTTGAGATCCAATTGTTCAGATCCATTCTGAAAGCCATTCCAGATCCATCCATTTTCATTCCATTCAGCACCGTTTCAGATCCCTCTGTTTCTACCTTCCGAGCCGTAGTCGCTCCATTCTGAGAGAAAAAAAAAAAGAGTTCAGTTTTTTCTCCATATCTCCCTTGTTTTCACTCCGTTTCCCTTGAAACTTCCGGGGAACCCCTATAATCCCATTTTGCATATTTCATTCCTGAGGACCCTATCCCCAATTCCACTTCCCAAAGCCTGAAATCTCACATTTGTCGATTTTTAGGGTTTGCCATAACTTCCTCAGATTTCACCCAATCACCTTCAAATTTTACCACAGAGTTCCGTTTCTGAATTCTGCTTCTTTGTCCCCCTCTGCCAAATTTTCTCATTCTTTCACCCCGCTTCTGAAATCCTCATTTTTTGCTTCCCTGTCTATTCGACAGTGTCCTTAACCTAGTCAAACCCCAATTACCCTTCATATTTTTTCCCAAATCCAGATTTTCCTTTACTGAAGCAGTTTCTGTTTTTGTTTTTCTACCCAGTCAACCCAAAAAAAAAAACTCCTGGTTATGGTTGTCACCTGCGCAGGAGCAAAAACCATGGAAGAAGCACTTGCAGCCATCCAAGCCAAACTCCAAGATCTGGATGAAACATTTCTCGACCTCCATCTTGAACATTCAGCTGTGAACAACAAACGGCAGTCCGAGTCTTCATCAGACAATGGGTTCTCTTCTTCCAGCAATTTTCGTGGTCCGAAGCTTGATTTTCCTCGCTTCAATGGTACTGATCCAACTGGATGGATCTATCGTGCAGAACAGTATTTCAGTCTACATAATAGTTTTGATGTCAACAAATTTCTGCTGGCATCCTTTCATTTGGAACAGGAAGCTCTTCAATGGTACCGTTGGTACATCAAGGCTCATGAGGAGCCAAAATGGCCAGACTTTTTCCAGCTCCCTTTGCAACGATTTGGTTCTAGTGTTTTGATGACTTCACAGGAGCCCTCACTAAACTTCACCAAATTGGCACTGTGAGAGAGTATCAAACCGAATTTGAGAAACTAGCCAACCACGTTGAAGGATTGTCTGATGACTTTTACCGGAGTTGTTTTATTAGTGGTCTAAAGGATGTCATATGCTCTGAGGTCAAAATGTTCTGTCCCAACACAATGATGGAAGCCCTAGGGTTGGCTAAGTTGGCAAAAGACAAGATTGCAACCCAACAACGCTCCAAGCCCACTTATGTTCCCTTCTGAAATATGGGTTCTCAACGACCACCCATACTGCAAGCTCCTCGACCAACTCCTATCAAGCGTTTGTCTGAAACAGAGATGCAAGCACGCAGAGAAAAGGGGCTTTGCTATAATTGTGATGAGAAATTCACTCGGGGACATAGATGTGTTCAACAAAAGTTCTATCTCTTGGATGTGGATTCTCAGCCTGCCTCTGAAATTGGTGATGAAGATCCAGATACAATGGATGCTCAGGTCGACATTTAGGAACCGCCTATTGACCCTCCGTCTCAGGATGACTAGCCAGAGATATCTCTCCATGCTTTAGCTGGAATCACCACCCCCCGAACAATGCAGGTTAGGGGTTACTTCAAGAAGCTTCCTCTTACAATACTCATTGATTCTGGTAGCACTCATAATTTCATTGACCCTCGGATCGCCAAGCAAGCTAATTGTTTTATCCTTCCTTGCTCCAACTTTGAAGTCATGGTTGCCAATGGGGGCACCTTACCTTGCAAAGGGAAGTGTCGAAATGTGCGTATCTCTATGAGAGATTATACCTTGCGCTCTGACATGTTTGCCTTGACCTTAGGTGGATGTGATGTGGTTTTGGGCGCTCAATGGCTACGCACACTTGGCCCTATCTTATGGGATTTTACTGAACTTTGGATGCAGTTTTCCCTCAATGGACAAAAACACACATTGATAGGATTACAACCAGGGTCTCTCAGCATCATCAGTTCACATCGCATGGAAAAACTCCTCAAGAAGAATTCACATGGTGTCATCGCTCAGATCCATTCCATTCAGATGCAACCATCAGCGGTCTCCACTACTCCTTTGGATCTACAATAAATTCTGGATCGATATACATGTGTCTTTGCTGAACCAGTGGGATTGCCACCTTCAAGGCCAGAAGACCATCGTATTCAGCTCCTTCATAGTAGTGTTCCTCCCACCATCAGGCCCTATCGCTACCCATTTCACCAAAAAATGGAGATTGAAATGCTCGTTCGGGACTTATTGAAGCAAGGTATTATTTGCCCAAGCACTACTTCCTTTTCTTCTCCAGTTCTTCTTGTCCGCAAAAAAGATGGATCATGGTGCCTCTGCATTGAGTTCCGAGCACTTAATCACCTCACCATCAAGGATAACTTTCCAATTCCTGTTGTTGATGAGCTTCATGGGGCTCAATTTTTCTCCAAGTTGGATCTTCGTTCTAGGTATCATCAAATTCGGGTTCATGAGGATTATCCCTAAAACAGCTTTCCGCACACATGATGGTCATTATGAGTTTTTGGTCATTCCCTTTGGCCTCACTAATGCTCCTTCTACATTCCAGGCCTTAATGAATAAAATATTTCGGCCCTACTAGCGGAAATTTATTCTAGTATTCTTTGATGATATCCTCGTCTACAGTAAAACATGGGATGAACATCTCTAGCATCTGGATCTTGTCATGCAACTTTTCTCTGACCATCATCTCCATGCCAAGCAGTCTAAATGTGTTTTTGGACAGAAGGCAGTTGAGTATCTCGGGCACATTATCTCAGCACAAGGGGTTCGCATGGATCCTGCCAAAATCGATGCCATGAACAATTGGCCGCATCCTCAGACACTCAAGAGCCTTCATGGTTTTTTGGGGTTGACTGGCTACTACCGCAAGTTTGTCAAAGATTATGGGAATATTGCAGCTCCATTAACTGCTCTATTGAAAAATGATGCTTTTACATGGACACATGCTGCTCAGTGTGCGTTTGACAAACTAAAACAAGTTATGTGTACTACACTTGTTCTAGCTATGCCCGATTTTTCCAAGCCCTTCACTATTGAGAGTGATGCTTGCGGCAATGGAATTGGTGTTGTTCTCCTTCAAGATGAACACCCCATTGCATTCACCAGCAAATCCCTTTCAGGCAAGAATTTAGCTGCCTCTACATATGAGAAGGAAATGATGGCTATTTTGCATGCAGTACAGAAGTGGCGACCATACCTATTAGGGAATCATTTTTGCATCAAGACTGATCACCAAAGTCTGAAATATTTCTTGGAACAGTGTGTCTCCTCCTCAGCACAACAGAAATGGGTTAGCAAACTTATGGGTTATGACTATGAGATCACGTACAAGAAGGGTAAAGACAATATTGTGGCAGATGCTCTTTCTCGCACATTTGATGCCCACTGTTCTCTTTCATCTCTTTCTATGCTTGTTCCAAATTGGTTGCAATCTGTTCAACAGGGTTATGTCAATGACTCTTCCTTATCTCAAATCATCCAACACTTGACCAACAACCCTTCTGCTGTACCACATTACTCTTGGGATGGTGCTTCTCTGAGATACAAGGGTCGTCTGGTGCTTCCCCAGAGCACAAATCTTCAACGGGCTGTCTTCTATGAACTCCATGCTTCTCCATTGGTAGGACACTCTGGGTTCCTCAAAACGTATGAATGGGCACGGAGTAACTTCTTTTGGCAGGGCATGAAAAGGACAATTCAATAGATGGTGGCTGAATGTGATACCTGCCAGTGCAATAAGGGTGAAACAACACTCCTTCCAGGATTGCTCGAACCCTTGCCCATACCTACACAGATTTGGACAGATATTTCTTTGGATTTCATTGAAGGGCTCCCTAAATCTGGCGGGAAGACAGTGATTCTCATTGTGGTTGATCGCCTGTCCAAATATAGTCATTTTTATGCTCTCAGCCATCCCTATACAGCCTCCTCAGTCGCTCAAATTTTCCTGGACCAGATCTTTCGTCTTCATGGCATCCCTTCTTCCATTGTCTCGGATCGTGATGCGACTTTCACCAGTCATTTTTGGACATAACTATTTCGCCACACTGGCACCAAATTGAAGATGAGTTCAGGGTATCACCCACAAACAGATGGTCAGACTGAAATTATCAATAAATTCTTGGAAACTTATCTTCGTTGCTTCACCTCTGAACAACAACATCAGTGGGCAAAGTGGCTCCCTCTCGCTGAATGGTGGTACAATACCTCTTACCACATTGCCTCTAAAATGACCCCATATGAAGCAGTCTATGGTCATGCACCTCCAATTCTTCTTCCATACACCCCCAACAGTTCACCAGTTCAGGAAGTTGACACAGTACTTCGAAACCGCGATCAAATTCTTCGCATTTTGTGGGACAATATTCACATGGCAAGAAATCGCATGAAGCAACAAGCTGATCAACACCGTTTTGAGCGCACTTTTCAAGCAGGAGATATGGTTTTTCTTCGTCTCCATCCGTACAAGCAATCCTCCCTGAAAATCAAAGGGCGTCATAAGCTCACTCCAAAGTTCTATTTGCCATATCGGATTCTTCAGAAGATTGGGTCCGTTACTTATAAATTGGAACTTCCTCCTTCTTCCCGCATTCATCCAGTATTTCATGTCTCTTGTCTGAAGAAAGTTCTTGGAACCAACATCATTGGACAAACTATTTTACCCGAACTGGATAATGAAGGATCCATCCTTTTGGAGCCGGAGGCCATCCTCAATCGACGCACTCGCCAGCTTCGCTCTCGCTCTATCACAGAGGTCTTAATTCAGTGGCATGACATGCAACCAGAGGATGCTACATGGGAACCACTCCTTCAGATTCAACAACAATTTCCACATCTAAAGCTTTGAGGACAAAGCTTTTTTTAAGGGGGAGGGGATGTTAGGAACCCATGTCTTTACTTTGTTAGTATATTGTTGTTGGACGCATATGCTTTGTAAGTCGTCCCGTAGTATTTGTTGATCAATAGTTGTGTTATTGTTGTTGGCGCATATGCTTTGTAAGTCGCCCGTAGTATTGTTGATCCATAGTTTGTAGTGGACCATGGTTTTGACCCATAGTATTAGTGCCTAGAATTAGTATATAAGTGTGTGTTGAGGCCTATGAAGGTACCGTGAAGTTATTTGTATTGAGCTTGTTCAAAGGAGGTTGCCCCCTCGAAGTGGCCTGCGATCAATATAAAAGTGATTCTGAGTTCTATCATTTCTGCTATTTCGCATATTCTTATTAATTAATTGTTGTAGGTGCTTCACAGAGGGTGATTATGGATGCATCCAACTCTAAGATCCTGTGCCAAGTCAACCCCCTCACTGTTATGAAATCCTTGTCAATCCCAGATGATTTTTTTCCAGAAATCCAAAGAGAACACATAAGAATCCTTAATTCAACATTTCAGATAGGCCCCAGCCAAGCTTAAGTAAATTTTCATCCATACTAGCCTGCAACCAAATATATCCTTCCAGAGCCAACCTTTCCCTTGTGAAGTCAGTCTATTCGCTGAAGAGTCCGAATGTGTCATCACAATGTAAGCCCAATTCCTAGGGTTAGATACTGACATGTATATCATTGAGCCTTTAATAAGCCTGATTTTTGTCATGAGCACATGTCCTCTTGAGCCTGAGGAGCCCAATCAATCCATCCAGTGTCCCTATCTTAGGTTTGATGAGGCCCTAGCTGAGAATATCCATTATGAGCTAGTGGATTTCCCCAGAACTAGAAGCTTCAGATTCCAGTCAGACCTGCTGAGAATGTTCCTGTCCTTTAATGAAGAGAAATTACAGATGCCTGAGATGATGCTCACTCGGGAGACACTCATAGACTACACTCAATTCATTAACAACATCATGTTTGAATTCTACAATGTTATCTTTAAAAGGAAATTTCCTAGGGTATTAACATAAATGAAAGAGATGTAGCGGCCTTCTCCAAAGAATAAGATAGGCAAGTGGTTCGTCTCAGAACACAACACAACAAATCAGAGTTTATGGGTTTTCCCATGCACCTTATGTGCTACCATCTTTTCTAACCCCTAGATTATTTACACTAGAATTCATCAGGCAGTAAATAGAAGGACCTAAGCAGCAGTTGGTACCGGTGACAACTGGTCAAGGCAAAAATAAATAGGTGAAGATTAAGATTCCTACTTTCGAGGTCAAAGAATATGTATTCAACCAAACATCCACTGAAGTTGCTACACCTAGCAACAATAGAGCTGAGCTACTGGATGAGTATAAATGGAGCATAGAATCAGCCTCAGAGGAGTCTAAACTGTATGAAGAGGTGGGGTAGATTTCCAATAAAGATGTGTCTTTGGCGGCCAACAGGAGCCATGCCCAGAATACCTTGAACTTGGCCTTAGCTACCAAAAACAAGGCCATTGAACTGAAAGTGAACTTGGAAGACATCCCTGTCCCCGATATGATAAATTTTCACAAGGAAAATGGGGAGGTTATCTATGCCAAGTTTCTAAAGGCTACACTAGAGCTATCTAAATTGCAAGTCAGTAAGAATAAAGTGGGAAACCAGCTAAGGCAAGAAAGAGTGGAGAACAAGGCCCAAGAGGCACAAATTAAGAAGCTACAAAATGAGTTAGTGGCCACTAAAGGGAAAGCAGACAAAAGAGATAGTATTCAAAAGATGCTAAATGACAAAGACAACACCATTCAGTCATTGAAAAATAAGCTAAAAATCCCCTCCACCCAGCTGGTGGAATTATTTGAGTTGGAAGAGCTGGAGGAGAAGAGAGAAAAGATACAAAAGGAACTAACAGACTGCAAAGCTAGACTGTTGAAGTATGAAGAGAAGGAAAAGTTGTGGCTGAGTGATATGGCTCTCATGGTGGAGAGTGAAAAGAAGTGGAAATCTAAGTCTGAAGACCTTAAAAGCAATTGCAAGAGAAGAGCAAAGAGTTGGAGAACATGACCACACCCTCCTCCATAGAATCGGGTGACTTCTCCCTTGTGGGGGCTATGGCACAGGAAAGTCTAAGAGACTTAGAAGTGGAAAGGTTAAAGAATCAAAACACAAATCTGAAAACCATGATGTCAAAAGCAGAGCAGGAAAAGGAGGCTTGGGAAGCCAAGTACTAGGAGATGTAGGTCAAAAATGAGGAATTGGTGAAGTAGGCCATAGGTCAAACCTCCCTGCAGGAAGCAAAGCAAGTCATTTGGGATGACATTATTCCAAAGGCATAAAATCTAAGGCCATATCTTGATTTCATTTTGGACAAGGAAGCTGTAATTAAGCTATCCCAGCAAAGCACAATAACAGTAAAGGAGAAGCTAAATAAGAAGCCAATTGAGAGTGCTTCAAATGCCATAGATTTCCTAAATGGATTGACTAAGGGTGAGTTGAAGGATGCTAACATCAAGTACAGGATGTCCATTATCATTTGGGCAAGTAAAGTGATGAACAAGCATCACCAGCTGGGCACCATTCAGGCAAAATAGACATCTTAGCACATCAAGTAAAGCTTTTTAGGGAGATGTTTGATCCTTTATTCAAGAAGGGAATTCCTCTCTTTTGGGAGGAAGATGGAACCATGAGGACACAAGAAGAATATTAGGGCAAGTTATGGGAATGCAGATTGGATCATGAAGGATTTGCTAACATGAGACGACCTATGATAGGAAAAACAATAGTGGAAAATTTAACAAAGGAATTTGAGCTAGTTTGGATATTCAAAGTTGTGCACAGTCACACTTCTGGAGCTATTCATATAAGGATCACACAGAGATGCGAGTGTTGCTGAAAGAGGTGGCCACGTCAGACTTGCCAGCTCCAGAGCAGTGGAAGACCGTTGAGAAGTTTGGGAAATCCAAACTGGCTTTTCATGCATGAAGATTTGAGGGTCATGGAGAGTGGCAGCCTGCAGAATTAGTCACCTAGGTTTTTGTTTATTTACTAGAGTCAGTTACTAGCTAGTAGACACTTAGTGACACTTGTAAAAGTTTGTTTAGCCTATTTTGTTAGCATCTGATTTTTTGTTGTAACTAATCCTCGAGAAAGATAGACCTAGCTGTATAGGTGTCACGAATTTTGTAATAGCTTTCTGTTAGGATGATTTGGGCCTGAGGGCTGATGATATCTATATATTCATATGTAATGAAGAGAACAAGGGTTGAAACCTGTTGGAACCTGTAAGGATTTTTGTGTTATGTATTTTGAGATGCTCCTTTAATAAATTTGGTAGAGACGAGCAAGCATTTTGAGCAGAGATTCTTGTGTTATTTATTTTACAGTCTGTACTTCCTTTTATCAATGTGAATGTTTCCTTGTTATCTATGCCATATTGTTTTACTTTCATGTTTGGATAAGTGTATATTGAGGCATAATTCATATGTTTATGCTCTATTTATTTGATTCCAAGCATCCACAAATTTGTTCTACTAAAGTTAATGTAGAATTCATTTTTACAATGCTCTTTGTTAATGGATTGTTCTTATTTTCCTCTCTATCACCAGACAAGCAAGTTTTTGACTGTAAACAAGTAGCTACCCTGCCTATCATCATCATAATTGTTTGCAAAGCATTGCTACTTTATCATCATAAGTGTTTTTGACTCCATTGCCCAATGAATATTCACCTTGTTTCGACCAAAAAACAAATCTGATTTTAATTCTAATTCATATATTTGGCCTTGATAAACAAACATTGAGAGATCCCTCTCTGGAAAGATAGAAGCCAGATATCTTTCCTAAAGCTTGGTTTTGTGTGTTACCTTAAAGAGACCTTTCCACAACCTTAAGTTCGATTTGAGTGCTAAGAGTATCGATATTCTATAGAGTAACCTCTTCCTCGACTGCCCAATGGTTTAGCCAAGCCTTGGCATCTTTATGCCAACCTCACTTAAGTCGCAAGTTGTTTTGACTATAGTATGAAGCAAACTTAGTGAGCCTCTTGTCTCCCATGTTGTTTATATTGTTCCTTTACATTAAGTACCTAGTCGTACACATGCTCTCAATCAGAGAGAGGCTTACATCTATGAGGAGCATAGGATATGATATATTACCTTTAATTTTGATACTATATGTTGTAAAGTACTTTTGGATTTTCTCTATCCTTCTCCAAGATTCTTTAGATATGTTGCATCCACAAACTTCACAACCATATAAGATAACGAGAGTGATGAGAGTCTCAAAGAGGATTTTCTTCCGATTCCAAAGTCAAAGGTTTGTTGATTTACAGTTGTCTTCAAGTCCATAATAAGATTTCCATACTCAAATAATCATTTTCTCAATGATATAGTTCTAGTTAAGGTTATGATGAAGATCAATTCCAAGATATTTATATGAAGTCACTTCCTCCAAGTTGTTGTTGTCATACATGAAATTATCATGAGTCATATTTTAGGATTTGGTTATCATAACCTTTGCTTTGTTAGTGTTAACAGTCATACCAATACTAAAGAAAAAATACTTGAGAATTTTAAGTTGCTTGTCAAGATCATATGGACTCCTCACCATAAGAACAATATCATTAGCATAGAGAAGAAGGGTTATGACTATACTAGCCAATGTAGTGCTAGCACAACTTGCCTCTTCCAAACAACCCTCTATTGTAAATACCAAAAATGATAGTGGATAGGGGACAACCTTGCTTGACTCCTATATTACAATTAATTTATTTTGACCATCCCTCAGTGTTCCTTCTCATACAAACTTATTGCAATATATATCAACTCAAAAGGGACTTTTAACTCTTCTAATCTATTCCAAAGGTTAGTTCTTGGAACCGTGTCAAATGTTTTTCTAAAGTAAACAAAGGAACAAAAAATATTTGTTTTATTATTGGGACACTCCTCAACAATGGTTCTAAGATTACCAAGATCATCCACAATTGAATGATAGCCCCAGAATCTTGCATGACCTTTAGCTCTTTCTACATGCCTCTCTATCCATATGATGATCTTCTTTTCCAGAATAATTCTATATAATTTGCCTATAAAATGGCTAATCATAATGATCCTATAATTAGATGGATTGTTTTTATCTCCACTTTTAAAAATTGTAACAATGAGATTTTTTGTCCAGGGTTTAGGGAAACCTTGCTTGACTACTAAATTAAAGAGCTTGTGGATGTCATGGATGAGGATAGGCCCACCAATTTTTAAGATTTCTACTTGTCATCCTTCAATGTCCTTAGCTTTCCCATTTGCGAGTGGATTAACCCCAAACTCTATGTCTTCTAAACATAAAATTTCTTCCTTTGTAGAAAGGGTTTGAATGTTGTCCATGGTATCAGGGGGATTCATAAAGATTTTTAAGGTAGGAATTCCAATCCCTTAAGGGATTCACATTTTTTAATTAGTTATATGACTCATAATTTGTCTTCATAATTTCCTAGGATCTATCTTAGAGAGGTGCAAAATATTCTCTTTCTTTTTATTTATATAAAACATTTTTTCCTTTTAATTAGTGATTTGTACCTAGAGATCGTGTCAGTTTTTAAGGTCTCATTGGAAGCATCCCTAATGGATTTTCTAGCATGTTTTAACTATTATATTCTCCTTTTTAGATGATACCATGATAGAGGAATTGTTAATGTAAGTAGAGAGGGTTGTGGTATAATTATGATAGAGGTATTCAATATTGTCCCTAGTTAATATTTTATTTAGTTCATTATTTAAATCTCTTAAAATTGTATCATTTTATTTTTATCGGAGATCAAGTGCTTTTGGTTATTATAATTCTCTATTATGCGGCTTATGTGTCTATCAAATTTTAGAATTAGGTTTAAAGGTACATGGTCGGAGTCAAGCTCATAGTCATTTAAGATCTCAAAATTTAATATTTGGTTGTATATGGGGATATAAAATATCACATAATCTACGAAATTATTATCCAAACCATGGATACAAGTCATCTGGTTGGATTCCAACCACTTCATAAGAACATTACAAATTATTAGATTAGTACCAAACAAATTCTCAACCAATTCTTCTCTTTTGTATCTACTATCTAAAACATGGTACTCATATAGCCATAGAGGATTGGGGTTATAATCATTGATTAAGATAATAGCTTGGTTAGTTGTTATTCTGGCATTAAAGTCTCCTAGAAAGAGGATATTGTCTTCATTTCTTAGGCTGGAAATATCATGTTCCAAGCCACTATAAGGACAATTTTTAGCTAGATTGTGTTTTTATATGTAAAGTAGAATTAATAGGCACAAAATCGCATATTACCATATAACTCTTCTCAGCATTGATATCTGAAATATCCATCCACATGTATTGATTGAAGGGATCTTTCTTGTGAAGCCTAATACAATGAAAAATGTTATGTAACAAACTATGCCTATGATCCCTCTATGGCAAAATTTCTTATTCAATGCTGACCACAAGGCAAATTGCTCTATGTTAGGGACCCTAGATTCTTCTTCCTCCCAAGTTTCAACAAGCAATATAATATCCATTTCACTTGGTATCATACTTAACATGGGAACCTTGCTCCATGGAAAGCCACAATAGTTCCAAGAGAGGATCCAGAGTGTCCCAACTTGTTATTTATTATAAACCTTTTGGTGTCCATCCCTAATAATATATTTTCTATTCTTTGTTATTTGCTCATTTTCCTTCCTTTATAGCTTATTTTACCTTTTGAACTTCCTTTCTTAGTTTGGCTTGATCTTCTAGAATGATATTTTCCTTTATAAATATTCCTAACCCTTTTGACTTGGAGTTTTAAAGAGTATTTAATTTATGGTCATTAGATATCACCTTGACACGAATTAACCTATATGTGTGCTCGATTATTTTTCCTAGCATCTATGCTTCTATGAGACAAGTTGTTTCAATTTGTATTTCTTGCAGTTTTTCCTTGACTAGTGATAGCGCGTCCTCTTCTTTCTCCTCTTTCAAACTAAAAATTATAAGGTTCAAAACTGTTCAAGAATAATCAATTTAAAAAACTAAAATGCCAATTTCATTAAACTTGGACATATTCTAGTCCAAGTCACTTTGAATACGGGTCAAAAACAACCTTTCTGAATCGCAAAATCAAGGTTTCTATAGTACAAAATCTGGTTCTAAAAGTTCCAAATTCGGTTCCAAAAGTGCCAAAACTGGTTCCAAAAGTGCCAAATCCAGGTTTCAAAAGTGCCAAAACCGGTTCTAAAAGAGCCAAATCCGCTTCCAAAAGTGCCAAATCCAAGTTCCAAAAGCATACTTTTGCTTTTGATATCGCCACTTTCGAAATTGGTTTTTGCACTTTTTCGATATGATAAATATGATAATGGCACTTTTAGACCCTGATTTTTCCCTATTGGAAGGCTACTTTTGACACTTCCAATACTTAAATTTGAAATTTTGAAAACATATTTTGGCACTTTCCAACTCTGATTTTTCATTTTTTAAAACCAAACTCGACACTTTACAAGTATTATAATCACAGTGAAATTGAACATACTAGTACAAAGAAACATTCAAGTGTATTATTTAACAAAATACTTTCATTTTATTCACAATTGGCCTCACATCACTCATGCCATTCAGGTGCAGCAAGCAAGGCCATAATTGATCTAACAAGAATGTGTCATTGACAACTTGGAAAGTATACATTTTTATTATAATACAGTTCCCTCCCTTGTTACAAACATGTTTTTCTTTTGAGTCATCTACAATCACTGTATTTGTAGCACCCCAACCATGGATCAAAATATCTCAAACTTTGTTTAAAGGCTTGAGAAATACATAAGGATTTCCATCACCCTGATAACCCTCTTTGGCTATGCAAGAACAATATTCTTGTGTTAAAATTACTCTAAATTGTTCCCTTTGCAATCCTATTCGTTGTAATAATGTTGGCAAAAACTCGTCAACATTTTTTTGTTGTGCAGATGTCCATAGCCCAACTTCAAATATACTAAAGCATTTTTTAAAAAATTCCCTAAATCATGAACGTATAAAATAATACTTTGTGGTTGATTCGATATACGGTTTTCGTGGCAATCCGAATTTCTTTTTTTATGAACTGTGTGTGTAACAAAACTACATTGAAATTGAAAATAATCAATGGTTTACTAGTATCAAATCTTCTAGTATCTGCAAATGAAAAAAACACACACACAACCCAGTCAATAAAATATTATGTTTCAATCTTTCTAAGTATATTGCTTTCATGTTTTGCAATTTTTTAAACAAATTTTGAAACACATCACCAGATACATGATACGATGTCCATCACATAATATGAGAATTGTCCAATAAAATTTACATCAATTAAATGTAGAATTTTTCAAAAATATACAAATCACTAAATGAATTTTTGTATGTATAATATGATGGTCATTTGAAGTTGAATGTCTTTAACCAACGCCCCATTTTTGAATGAGGCCCTAAAAAATTCAACAGAGAACAAAACATTGTTTTTATAGTTATTTCTCTCTCTTGTGAACTGTCAAATGTCCAACTAGTTGGCATTTTCAAGCAGTTTTCCTTCATGTTATTATCTGTTGATTGATATTTACCTTCATCTATAAACATGTCTGTTTTTTTATATATATATCCATTTTGGATAAGTACATCCTTGAACGACTTTTTGTAAATGTGCAGTACTTCACCAACATTATAATATGAAGACATTGAGTAATTATAAATAGTACTATGTTTGCATTGCTCTCTACCCCAAATAAATACAAATTATTCATTCTTCAACCATTCAAATATACCAAGGAATTTTTTAATTTCCATGTTGTCGAGTGTGGAAAACCACAGAGCAACGTCAAAATGTTCTCTGGCAACACTGATAATATCAGGGTTGAACATCCGTGCATAATAATGATAGCTATTATGGACAAAATGAGGTTGTTTGGAAGAATATTCAATGTTCGATAGCATCTGAACTCTGAAGAGAAATCCCTCTACTCCCAGGACCAATAGTTTCTTTTGCGGTGATATCCGGATTGCATACAAAAATTGTGACTATATATATAACCACAACAACAACACTTCTTTCATGAAGTTAATGATCACAAACATGCAACTATAAATGAAGATTTTGATTTCCAAATATTAATACAAAAATAACCCAAATTTTCACAGATTCAAATGATTTAATAAAAGCATCACACTGAACTAATAATATGTTAGATTCAGACAAAAATAGCAATGTCACCAAAAAAACAGAAAACACATTGAACGATTTAAAATTTCCATATGTTACATCTAGTGTTTCCCTCTCTTGAAAGAGGCAATTATATGTTACATTTGATGGATGTCACTCAACTAGAAAGGCATTAAAGGTTATGATATCAATTGATTCATGCATTTTACTAAAACTCTGCCAGAGTCAATGTACCAATTCACTATATGTCCTAGCGGATGATGCAATAAAGGGCTTACTCAAAATACAGTTTTCACATGGATGTGTTTTCACATCATCACCCTCCAAAAAAATCATTGATGTATTACTTTGCGAAGTTTTCATTGGAAAATCCTCCTACACACTCTCCATATTTTCTTGTGTATTTCCTTCTTTATCGTAGGTACATCTCTCTCGAAACCATAAAAATAAAAGTTGTTCCCCATATGAGTTTTCTACACTACCTGCCCTCAAAAATTTTGTAAATAGTGACTTCCCCTCATTAACCCCACATTTAGATGACCAAATCCCAACATTGAATTTGGAAATACATAATCCCTAAAATTGTATGGAATATGTTCGTGACTCATAAGAAGTTTATTTATGTTTAAATTCAAATTCCCCAACAGTACTTTTTCCCCCTTTTTTACTTTTTTCCCTCCAACAATATTTTTTAAATTTCCCTTTTTTTCTCTTTTGGAGTCATTTTCTGTGACTTTCTTTCGAAATAGAAAACCTTCCATTTCTAATATCAATAACATTTTTGTATGGGAATCTGCACATAAATATTGCTTGTCATTATATATTTCGGAATAAATTTGTTTTATCAATTCAAGTAGAAATTATTCTTTGTCAATTACCTGTCAATGCCAGGCCAACATTTGAGTGGTGAGTAACATTGTTGGAGATCCGTGTTTTGACACCAAGCCCTCACCTAGTTCATTATTATCCAAGCTCTCGCCTAGTTCATTATTATCCAAGCTCTCATCTGGCTCATTATTATCCAATGTGATTTGTTGGCTAATATCCACGGACATCATCGATGCCAGCTCTGCTTGTGGATGATCCACATGTTGAATAGCAATCCAATCATATTGACCTGGAAATTTGTAGGTATACATTTATATAACTTTTTGCAAGTATTCAAGGTCACTATCCTCATTCATAATTTAGTTAATTTAACCAAGATATTTGAAAAAAAAAATTACCTTCTTTTCCATCTTGTCCATCTTGTTCTCCAGTTTGGTATTTCTTTGTGGATTCTCCATCACATTCAATGTCGTCATCGGATAGTATAATTTTATTGGAGGATACATGAGTGTGAGATTTATTTGAATCTGTAGTAGAATAGGAATTTGAATAATTTATTGAACATAACCGACCGAGAAAATTAAAATACAATGAAATAAGACATTTGAAAATGTTAATACAAATACCTTGGTTTATACCCAATTCATGATATAAATTGTTCACAAACAACTCTTGTTGTATTGTCTCCACAATAAAAATAACTATTCTATCTGGCGACCTGATCAACAAACGAATAACTCTACCTCCTACGTACAACGACAGAACTGTACCTAGAGAAGAGACCAATCTAGAAACTACATGATCCCATAATTCCTGTGTCCTTTCTTTTGCTAAAATATGGCTTCTCAAACTATCATTGTTGACCTTTGGGAAAGGTAAATCAATCATTGGTAGGACCTCATCCTTCCAATCCATATCCATTCGAAAAGTAGACAAATTATCCTCATCCCTTACAATTCTCCAACATTATATAATAGAGAATCTTATAAATAAGTCCTTGGAGAATGTCTATAAACTCCCTTGGTAGGATTTCACGGTATCTTTTTTTTTTTATTTCTTGCTGAAAAGTGTGAAAGCTTTAGAAATCATACAAGAGTTTTCCATATCAACTAAAAAAATACAAGTACATGCTGCTTCATTTGATTCTAAGTAGTACAACAGCGCAATCATATCTTCTTATGTCCAGGGACTATCACAATTACACATATCAACAACACCAAATTCACAACTGATTGTTGCACCAAAAAATGGAATGGATCTTAGTGTGTTGACCAAATATGCAAGATAACATCATTGACAAGAAAACTGTGAATTATCTTTGACAATGTCAATGGAAATACCCATCCCCTATTTATTGATATATATGTTCAATATTTTCTCAGCATCATTTGGTAATTTGGTACCATTTTCCTCTTCAAATTCTTTCTTTCTCTTTTTACCCAGATATTTTTCTTGCTTTTCGGAGCATAAAATACTACATAGTTGCTAGATATGATTTGGTGCAATTTTATAGATTCCAATGACATTATTGTCAGTGATAATCCGTGATCGAAAAGTTTGAACATATTGAACTTTGAAATATTCAAAGATCGAATGCCTGGTTGACCTCTCATCCTTGATTCGCTTGAAATATTGATATAAAGTCTCTGCACAATCATTTTTGTCGACTGATGTGCTCAGCCAAACCAATTTGTTGATTATATTGTCCATCACAACGTTCAATTCATCTTCATCAAGATCACGCAATGGTATAAAAAAATTAGATCCATGATTCTTTAGTTTATTTTGAACAAAATCAACCTAAGTGATTCTCTTGGGTGAGCATGGCAAGGAACCACTTTTGTAAAGCTCGAATACAGACATCCATTTTCTCCATAGTCGATCTGATGTCAAAACAAGATTTAGTTTGTCTTTAAGGATGTCATTTGTTTGAACAACAAAGATATCCATACATTCACCTTGGAAAGACTACAAACATATAAAATTAAATATAATATTTAATTTTCTAATTTCATAACATAGGCAACAATATAAAGAATTTGATTGATAAGAATACAAATTATATACCTGCCAATCATCACTGGAATCATTTCCCTTTCCCTGGTGGGATGGCCTACCGCAGGATATTCATTTCTCCCTTGCTTTTACAACTTGAGAAATGAATGGAGTGTCTACAAATTCCTTGTTTGATAATTTTTTTTGTTTGCATAATTTCTTGATAATGTGTCAAGGAACATATTTATGTAGAAGATGATTTTTTCGATGGCGATACCTTGAATCGACTGATTGATATTTATTAGTTTCAATGATTTTTTTCTGCGTATAAATAGTATGCTGCCCATACAATATATAAAAATTTACTGAAGGAAAATTAATTTCGTCTTAATTTCTAGGAAGAAATCCCAATGTGGTCTCCTTATCGAAAGGAAATAGAATAACATCTCTCAATGTTGTTGTAAAAGTTGAGAGAAGAGATAAAACCATCTTTGCCACAACCTCCTCATCAACTTTTCGATATTGCAAATGCAAAGGCGCAACAACACATCTTGTTAAGTCAGTAGAAAAAACTTTCTCATTGAACAAAAAGTATTTGATTTGTTCTTCTTGAACTTATTTTGAACTTTCGAAGCTCTTAGTCACTTTCTGCATCATCGCTATAGAAGGAATTTATTTGAGTGCTTTGAAGAAAGATTTGGGCACATCTTTTTCAATATGATTGAGAAATGTTCTTCCAAGGTAGAAAAGAATCTTTTCATGGTCTAAATTTTTCAACTTATTTTCAATATTCATGTAATGAAATACAGACTAATTTTTCGCAACCAAGATTCATTTCTGTTATAGCTTGAAATGACACCTCTCCGTCCGTGATGACACTTGCTTCCCTTGGTCGCATGACGACACTTCTTGAGATCAAATTCAGTCACACAACAAGACACTTGTGGATTGAGGGGTCATTTGGGACACTAAAAATGGTTGAAATTACCTCATTCTTGACCCATTTGATGATTATGACCCTTGGGAACATTTTTCCAAACCAAACCATCTCCTGAAAATGAGCAAAAAAGCCTGTTTTTGGCCATTTTTTCACATGGGCACTACTCTACCTTAACAAACTAGTGTACAATAGTAGCGCTCAACCCCTCCTCGGCACTACTCCACTGTGAAATAGTAGCGTACACCCCTGTTTTGGTCAAAATATCGAAATTTGAGTAAGTTAAGTTGGTTGGGAAACCTCCTGAGCGGTTATAACTTCTTTTGCTCTCCTTCACTGACTATATAAGGAGTGTAGAAGGGCCATGTGAGGGGACCAAGTCTATAACATTGTTATGCTGGAGGAATGGAGACCTTAATCCCCCTCTCTTGTGCTTAGTTTCTGATAAACCCTAGCACTGCTGGTCAGAGGTTGGGATCCTTGGAGAACGGAAGCAGGAGACCTTGAATCTATGTTTTGTGAAGTGCCAAGCTTGAAAGAAGGTATAAATTTATGTACTTGCTTTCATTCATTAATAAATATCAGACGTTCTTCTCTTTCCAAATATGACCTATTAATGTGTCTTAGATTTGATTACTGTTTGATTATAGTCTGATGTCTTCTTCTGTCATGAATATCAGTTTTATATATGTAGTCAAATGTATTTGAGAAAGGTATCAAGTTGTTTTGCAGGTCTGGGCATTGCGACACTGGATAAGCATTAAAGAGCGAGGGAGGTAAAGCTAGGATCAACCTTCTGAATAAGGTGCATACATCTCTAAACCCTAATCTCTTCACTTATTTGTGGTACTTGCAGAATGCTTGTAAGTCTATCTTTATCATTGTAAGTTGGTAGTTTCTCCCCTGAACTATAGGTGCATTTTCCCCACAACAGAATGGCGACTCCACTGGGGAAAGCCTAACTGCTTAGGGGTATCCAAGGTCATTTCTTTAGTTTTGTTTGATGGTATTTGTTCATTTTCTTGATTAGAATCAGTTCTTAGGCTTTGTTTGACCCTCCTTGGCTTTTTCATACCCTTCCCATCCCTTTCAGACCCTGGTGGACCCAAGTTGGGGGGTTTTAGCCCCATTTTTTCAACTTTTCCCACCTATACGCTACTGTTGTGAAGCACAGTAGCGCCCATATGCTAGTTTTCCTCTACACAGTAGCGCCCACCCTGCTATGGGCGCTGGTATGCCTCATACATAGTAGCGCTCAAAATCTGGGTTTGAAATTTTTGAGTTCTTGGGTTGTGGACCCAAATCTGGGGGCTGTGGCTACATTTTTTGGGGTCCCCGATGACCCTAGGTCTGAGTTAAACCACTGTAAGTGGTCTCCCATCCTTGTATTGATCCTACATTCATGATTTGAACTTCTTTTGATCAATTTGGGCTTGTTTGGAAAGTTTTGGGGCTTGTTGACCCAAGTTGGGGGGTTGTGGACCCGTTTGGTGTTTTGTACCCTAATTTGAGACTGACTGAACCTACTTGCCCCATTTCCACTGGATTTGAAACCTCTTGAGTCTTCTTGACCCTGTTTGTATGTATTTGAGTGAAATTTCTCTTTTAGATTGGTTTTTTATCCTCCCTTATGCTTTTAAGTTTTCTTTTGTAGTGAAAGCTCAAGTGTTTTGATTATTGTTCAAGACCTTGTTTGCATTGTTTATGTGCAGACCTGACTTTACCAAACCATACTTCTTTGTAGGTCATTTGCTTCATTTGGGTCTAAAAGTATTTTTTGTACTCTTTTCCCAATGTTTGGCATGCTTACATCAATAAGAATTTGAAAGTCATATTTGGTAGCTTTTACTGTTTCAATAAAGAAAACCTGAAAGTCTCTTTGCTTTGCTTTGATAGTAGGTTAGTTTCAGTTTTGTTTCTTACCTTTGGAAAGCATAAAGAATTTTGATTCATTTTCTGAATAGAGTACCTTGCAAGTGGCTTAAAAGATTTTAGAGTGCTTTGCATAAAAAAGAACAAGTTTTCTTTTGCATACCTATTTGTTTGAGTAGCTGCATTCTTAGGTTTTGAGTTTAATTTTGTACATTTACACTTTATTTTTACCTTTTTTGCATTCGAAAGATTAAAAATTGCATTTTCATATGCATTCTAGATCATAATTTTAAGACTTGCATTGAAAAGAAAAGATTTGTTTGGTCGTAACTATTTCATTTTCAGTACTCTATCTCTATTATAACCACTCTCACACACCCACTACCTTTTTGAGTAAGCAAGTAACCTTTAAAATGAACTCTAATAAAATGTACTAGTAACATTTTCTTTTCTAGGTTACACTACACCAAGTAGTCTTGGTTAGGATCTTGGGTTTAAAACACCTTAAACCACCCAAGATCACACATTACGCAAAAATCGTAGTTCGACTATCACAGGTAAACCCACTTCATTCAAAGCTTGCTTGGGATCTATGCAGTAGGTCTTATGAGATCAGATTGTTGGGAATACACCTCATACTTTCTGTTTCGAGCATATACCAGGATTGGATCGCGTTTGGGGACTCTTTTGAGTTTCGAGCTCAGTTACCCTGCCCACGCCTTCTGATTCGACCCGAGACTATTCCCCCAAGAGTTTTCGGTGTGGTGGTATCCTTAATATCTGACCATAGGTTCATACACAGGTGATGGTGGAGGGTTATATCTGTTGTACCTAGGACAGACATGGGAGGAAATCCCTTGCAGGTCTTTGGGAAGGCGGTTGGGTGATTCCAGCGCTTGCACCCTTAGTCATTGTATTGTGGACCCTGGGTAACTGTTCTTCATCCTTCGTTGATCTGTTATGGGCCCTCATCATCCCAGACTCTTCTCCGGAAGGCATCTATTTGCCTGGTTTGATTTACCTAGGACATTTTTTAGTGGTGTGCTCTTTGTGCTACTTGTATTAGTTTTCCTTAGAGAACTTCTTGTTCATTTGAGCAGGAAACTATGTCTAGCGTTCCGGCGAGTGCCAATCAAGGTACCTCTGTTCCGGGGGATCCTTGTGCTATTCCATTCATTGGAAACATTGGAACTCCCTTAATGGATACTCTAAATCTTCCTGGATTCACCATAGGGCTACCTGTTTGGTTGTTTTCTACTCCGAATGCCTTGCATGTTCCTGACGCTTCTTTTGTAAGCACCTCAAATCAAGAGCATCAAAACCCTGTGCCTCCCTTGCCAGTAACATCTCCTCCTCCTCCTTCTACCTCATGTGGTGAAAGTAGCAATACTAGTTACTAGTAGTCTAAAAGAAATAGACGGAGGAATAATGGGAAGAAGAAGCCAAAACAAGGGGGCAGCAACCCAGCCACTGCAAGTCATGCAGGGGGCACCTACCCAGCCTCTGGAGGTCATGCTAGGAGAAAACTTTTAGTCACTGAAAATCACACTGAAATTTTGTCTTCAACCACTGTCAGTCATGTTGAGGACACGTCATTGATCACTGCTAGTCATATTAATGACAAGTCACCAGTTCCTGTGAGTCATACTGGAGACACCAGATCAGCCACTGCAAGTCATGCTGAGGGAGTTGACGTTGTTGACAAACCCAACAAACAGAAGCTTAAGTTCCCTTGTAAGTTTTGCGAGGGATGCCACCTTACTTACTTGTGCCTTGTACTTCCATAAGTGCAAAAAGTGTGGTCCTTAGTCCAAAAGTCTTCTGCTTCTGAGCAACCAGCCACTGCAAGTCACACTGGGGGCAAGCTGTCAACCAATTCTAGTCATGCTAAGAGTACTGACGTTGTAAAGGAGTCTCGACCTATAGGACGGAAACCAAATTTCCCTTGTAAACTTTGTAAGGGAGATCACCTTACTCACCCTGCCATTCCAGAGGCACGAAGAGTGTGGTCCATGTCTGAAAGAACCTCTATTCATGAGTTGTTTATAGATTCCCTATAGTCAGATCAACCTTTGGTTGATAAAGTGGTTGAACCAATGCAATATTTGGTCAACCCCAGTCTTCCTTCGGAGAGTGAAGTGATCGAATCGATGCAATCTTCGATCGATCCCATCAATCCTACAAAGATTGATGCACCTACTGCGGAAGTCTTCTGCATTACCAGTTTGGATGTTCCTGAAAAAGGGGGCACTTCATCTGTTCCATGTGAACCCCTACCAATCCCTAGGATTGTTTCCTTTGATTGGAATAGTCTAGCCTAGCCTCGTCTTCCTTCTTCGACACCTTTCCAGATAAAGGTTGATATCGGGAACCATACGGTTGATCGATGCATTGTTGATGAAGGTGCTTCTGTTAGTATCTTATCCGCTTATGCTTGAAGAGATTTGGGTTTCCCTAATGTTATTCCAGCTACTAATTGGCCGTTGACCTTCGACAAAAGACCTAGTGAACCATTTGGATTCCTCCGTCAGGCACCTATTATTTTGGGTGGAAAAACAGTCTTAGTTGATTTTATGGTTTTAAAGGACCCTGTGGACTTTGATATGATCCTCGGGTGTGATTATGTTTATGCTATGCATGTTGTGGTGTCTACGCTTTTTCGTGTGATGCATTTCCCTCATAACGAAAACATTTTCACCATCGACCAGCTTGCATTCATTGATCCTCCTTATTACCCAACTGCAGACCAATCAGGTCCCTAATCATTAGGCACTACTATGTCACATGGGAATTTTGTGGCATATTGTTCTTTGAGTTCAACTGCTACTGAGAAGGAGTCTCTGAGTTCATGCTTACCTTCTCGGGACTTACTCCCAACTTTTGACCAAGTGACACCTCCATCTGAATGTTTAGATATGTATTCTATCTGGGATGATATGCTTCCTTCCGAAGAAGTTTTCCTAGAGTCTATAGTATAGTCTACCATTCACTTGGATGTTGATCCAGTCGTAGTTATGTCCAGCCCCGGTTTGACCTTAAAATCTGATCTTCCTATTGTTGAGTCTTTAGACTCTCCTATAGATCCGCAAATCGGTGTTCCTGCTGAGTTTGATTCTACTTCTAGAATTTTCAACTCCCATGATGATGAATTTGTTTCTGTAGATTCCATCATGTCCTTCGGCTTTGATCTTCATCCTGAAGTCGATCTTGTTGATTGTAAGTCCTCGGGCTCAGGTACCATAGAGTCTTCATTTGAAAACTCTGCCTTGTTTATGCCTGTTGTTGATGATAGTGAAGTTGAAAGTATTTCTACCACAGTGACTTGTATCGGGTCTTTCCTTACATATTTTTTAGATATGATCCTGGTACTAATGTTTCTTGGAGACAGGATTCTTAGCTGGATTCATACTCGCATACTAGTCCTTTTCGACACCTTGTGCGACCATGTCAGGTATAATCAGAACCTTGCATATAGGTTTAGGCTTCCCCGTTGTTATGTTGCATTTGAACCTTTTGCCATCCGAATTCACCATAGGGTCGAACCTGTTGGATATTGGTTTGTTAGCCATCTCTTTATGCATTGTGCACCAGTCCAACAGCAAAGCCTACCTAACATGGGTCACCCTATTCAACAGCCTTATGCCATTTTGGTGCTCATGCTGAGTTTTTCGCATAGGCTCAAGAGCCTTTTTAGATTTACCATGACTTTGAGAAGAAGCCTCATATATTTCTGGCCATCCCTGATAAGGCTCCCATCTTTTTGTTCAAGTTGCATATGCATCTGTTATGATCCCGCTTGCGCTAATAATCCTGATGCCGGCTTCCATGCTTTTAGCTCATTATATAAGCCTCCATCTCTGATCTCATTTCCACTAAACCCTGTATCATTTTGCCTTCGCAATTTGACACCTTTTACCTAGAGGAGACACACCCTGAGTGTCCTTATCTTGCTCATGTTCCTTGCATTAGGCATAGATTTGTTCCATGCACTTGGAGCTAGTTTCGCATGTCCCTGACACTCGTCTCCTCCCAAGCGAGCATTCTTCTTTTACTTTGAGCTCATTAAAAACAGTAAGTAGGTTACAAGCATTCTTCTACCTTTGCTTCGAGCTCGTTAAAAACAATAAGTAGGTTACGAGCAGTCTTCCACCCTCACTTTAAGCTCATTAAAAATAGTAAGAAGGCTACGAGCATTTCTTTCACCTTTCCTTCGAGCTCGTTAAAAACAGTAAGGAGGCCATGAGCATTTCTTTCATCCTTACTTCGAGCTTGTTAAAAACAGTAAGTAGGTTACGAGCAGTCTTCCACCCTCACTTCGAGCTCGTTAAAAACAGTAAGGAGGATACGAGCATTTCTTTCACCTTTCCTTCGAGCTCGTTAAAAACAGTAAGGAGGCCATGATCATTTCTTTCATCCTTGCTTCGAGCTCGCTAAAAACAATAAGTAGGTTACGAGCAGTCTTCCACCCTCACTTCGAGCTCGTTAAAAACAGTAAGGAGGCTACAAGCATTTCTTTCACCTTTCCTTCGAGCTCGTTAAAAATAGTAAGGAGGCCATGAGCATTTCTTTCATCCTCACTTCGAGCTCGTTAAAAATAGTAAGGAGGCTATGAGTAGTTTTCCACCTTTCCTTCGATCTCGTTAAAAACAATAAGGAAGTTACGAGCATTTTCCTATCTCCTTTGAGCTCGTTAAAAACAGTAAGGAGGTCATGAGTTTACTTTTTCGGACTCATTAAACCTTTATGGAAAAGATCCCTATGGAGTTCTTTTAATCCCTTTTCAGACTCCTTAAATAGGAAAAGTTTTCCAAGCATAGTTGTCTTTTCAGGCTCGTTAAAATAACTGAACTGACATCCATTTAGGTATATAATTACCCCTTTTCCGGGCCTTGGTGGATAATTTACGGAAAAGGTATACTCTAGGTATACTCTGGTATGCGCTAGAAGAGTTCTTATTCCATTATTTTACACTTTTTTGGGAAGGAGACTAACTTTCGAAAAAGGACCTTTGGAGTCGTCTTTAGGGTTTTCAGACTCTCGAAATGTGAAAACACCAAGCGAGCATTCACCTACTCGGGCTCGATGTGAAATCCACGAGAGGGTAAATAGAGGATTGTTTAAGTTTTTCAGACTCTATAAACAGGAAAACACCGACGAGCATTAACCTACTTGGGCTCGATATTAAAATCCACGAGTAGGTGTATAGAGGACTGTTTAAGTTCTTCAACTCTATAAGCAAGAAAACACCGCCAAGCACAGACCAATCCGGGCTCGATATAAAATCCACGGATAGGTGTATGGAGTTTTCTTCTAGGTTTTTCAGACTCCTTAAATATGAAAATACCGTCAAGCATGCTTTAGTTCTTTGTCAAGCTCGTTAAAAAAATGAAAAAGGAAAGGGAAGGGAAGAATGTTAAAATATCTTTCAATATGATGGTAGCAAGTCAACTATCTCCTTGAACAAAGCACCTGTTTTGAGTCTATCAAACAAGTTGGGTTCTAGTGTTGGACTTAGGGTCAACCTGATCTCAGAGTTCTTACTCCTCTGTTGGTTAGTCTTACAATAATATGTAGAATCTGTTAATGTCTCTTATATTGCAGATTTGCATCGTGGTTTCTTTGTGTTAAAAGTTGCCTAAGTCACTCTTGTGTCGTGTTCATTGTTCAAGGATATAACCTGTGTCGGCCATTCTGCAGTTTCCTTGACCTCATGTGTCGGCCATTCCTTGGTGTCAGTATGTTTCATCATGTGTTCAGTCCTACTCCAAATCAGCTCATACCTGTTGAGTCTCCCTCGTGTTGGATGATGGAGGATGCATTAAGGCCTCCCTTCCAACGGACTTCTTCCCATCGACTTCAACTCATTGTGCTCTGGGAATGAATTTTAGAGTTTCGGTTAGTACCTTGGGGATTGCAGTCATTAGTTGTAGTTTCCCTCGCTATTGGATAGATGGGAATACATCAATGTCTCCTATCCGATGGATTCTTCAAGTGTTCGACGGCAAGACCATTTATTCGCACTTGTTTGAATGTACTAGGTACCTTGTGTTCCATTTTCATTATTGGTGGACACCCTCGCGTTTGTTAACGGTATACATCAATGACCGGTAATCAAACGATACCTCCCATGTTCGACATCAACTCATTTATTCGCATGGATAGGTTTGTACGTTGGATTGTTTTTGGATGAAGACCTTGGGGTCCTCGATAGCATCACCTCATTAATGTTATCGCCCAAGTTGCGCAAGATTGAGTCACACTCGTTTTGGCTCTTGATGAGACATAGATCCAGCTTGTTCTCTATCGCTATGATCTCCAATTTTGACATAGATCCACCTTGTATTTATGTGGCTATGTTTACACTTATGTTCCTCATGGATCCACGCTTGTATTCTAGTGGCCATGATATATGCATCAGTATTTGGATCATTATTGTATCCTCTTGGAGGTCATGTTCCACCATTTGAACATGGACAGTTACCTCAAGGATAAGTTTGTCTGACATTGCCTTTGCTTTCAAGTACTTCATTTGAGCCTATGATTCTTGGTTTCTCTGGTTCCTTCATGATTCAACTCTTTGTTATTTATAATTCATTTCAACCATCGTTTCCTGCACTCCCTCTGACCTCATACATTAGGGGGCATCTGTTATAGCTTGAAATGACACCTCTTCATCCGTGACGACACTTGCTTCCCTTGGTCGCATGATGACACTTCTTGAGATCAAATTCAGTCACACAACAGGACACTTGTGGATTTAGGGGTCATTTATGACACTAAAAATGGTTGAAATTACCTCATTCTTGACCCATTTGATGATTATGACCCTTGGGAACATTTTTCCAGACCAAACCATCTCCTGAAAATGAGCAGAAAAGTCTGTTTTTGGCCATTTTTTCACATGGGCGCTACTCTACCTTAACAAACTAGCTCCTGTGCCCTACTCGAGTGTACAATAGTAGCGCTCAATCCCTCCTAGGCACTACTCCACTGTGAAATAGTAGCGTACACCCCTGTTTTGGTCAAAATATCAAAATTTGAGTAAGTTAAGTTGGTTGGGAAACCTCCTGAGCAGTTATAACTTCTTTTGCTCTCCTTCACTAACTATATAAGGAGGGTAGAAGGGACATGTGAGGGGACCAAGTCTATAACATTGTTATGCTGGAGGAATGGAGACCTTCATCCCCCTCTCTTGTGCTTAGTTTCTGATAAACCCTAGCACTGTTGGTCAGAGGTTGGGATCCTTGGAGAACGGAAGCAGGAGACCTTGAATCTAGGTTTCATGAAGTGCCAAGCTTGAAAGAAGGTATAAATTTATGTACTTGATTTCATTCATTAATAAAAGTTAGACGTTCTTCTCTTTCCAAATATGACCTATTAATGTGTCTTAGATTTGATTACTGTTTGATTATAGTCTGATGTCTTCTTCTGTCATGAATATCAGTTTTATATATGTAGTCAAATGTATTTGAGAAAGGTATCAAGTTGTTTTGCAAGTCTAGGCGTTGTGACACTGGATAAGCATTGAAGAGCGAGGGAGGTAAAGCTAGGATCAACCTTCTGAATAAGGTGCATACATCTCTAAACCCTAATCTCTTCACTTATTTGTGGTACTTGCAGAATGCTTGTAAGTCTATCTTTATCACCGTAAGTTGGTAGTTTCTCCCCTGAACTATAGGTGCATTTTCCCCACAACAATTTCTTCCATACCAACAAAATTCCTTTCTTCAAAGATGACGCGGTATTAATTATGGACCAATTAGAAACATCATACGAGGGAAAAACCCACCCTTGCTTCGCACATGAAACCTGATATGAATCGGGACCACTTTTCATTAGATCTGGTCGAAAATTATAAACCATAAGATCTCTCTCTCGACCACTTCAACCTATAGAAGGAAACATCGGTCTCTCTCAACCACTTAAAGTTGAATGCGCAATAAATCATCAGAAATGGGATCTCCAGATGTCAATATTTTAGCTCATGTTGGAGATCCTTCCTCATCCAAGCAAAATAGATATAAATCCGAGTACAAATTATCTGGTTCATCCATCTCAACATACCATCCATGCTTGAATAAACCAAGGTTGTGATATTTTAACAAATCAAGGAACGAGATTTCCTGGTATTGACGAAGGCTCAACAATGCAGACATGTTTTATCTACAAAACAATAAATATTGCATAGTTAATATAAGAATACATACAATGTTTATAATTATCAATTAGTGTTTTAATATTAGATGTATACTTGCAAATGTTCAGGATAGTGATCGATGGAGAAGGAACAACTGCTCATTTTTAAAATCAATTCATTAATTAAGAAAAAATATGCTAGCATTATTCATGAGAGATCGAATGCACATTTTATATAGTCATTTGAGATTGAATCGATCATCATAGAAGGGGCAGCCGATCCTGATTGTCGGAATTTGGAAGTTGGGATAAATATTGTTTCTATGTTATAAGTTAGCCAATGTCTCGATCCCTACTATTTACTGCGGAAGTCAGAAGTCGGGAATTGTTGGCCCAGCCTTCGTAGATTAAATATTTTTACATTTCTCTCATAAATGAAGGGTCGGTCGACCCTTCTTGTGCTTGATATTCTATCAGTGCTCACTATTATGGATATACATGAATTGACGGCCTAGCCTTTGTAGGTAGAATATTTTTACAATTCCCTCATAAATAAAGGGGCGGCTAAACCTTCTTGTGCCCAGTATTCTATTCATAATAGTTCTAAACTGGAAGAAGGGTCGATCGATCCTTCATGTGTTCACCATTCTGGATACCGTTTAATCGTTGGATATAGGTGTTCACAATTCTATACTAGATGAAGGGGAGGCCGATCCTTCTTGTCGGAATTCAGAAGTCAGGATAAATATTCTTTATATGTTATAACTTAGTCAATGTCCCGATCCCTACTATTTACTGCGGAAGTCGAGAGTCGAGAATTGGTTTCCCATCCTTCATAGATGAAATATGTTTACATTTATCTCTTAAATTAAAGTTCGGTCGACACTTCTTGTGCTCAGTATTTTTCCAGTGTTCATCATTCTATATATACATGAATTGACAGTTGAGCCTTCATAGGTTGAATATTTTTACAATTCCCTCATAAATGAAGGGGCGGTCGACCCTTCTTCTGCCCAATATTCTATTCATAATAGTTCTAGACTGCAACAAGGTTCGGTCATCCTTTTTGTCGGAAGTCAGGATAAATATTTTTTATATGTTATAACTTAGCCAATGTCCCAATCCCTGCTATTTATTGTGGAATTCGGAAGTCGGGAATTCTCGTCCCAACCTTCGTAGATTAAATATTTTTACATTTCTCTCTTAAATGAAGGGTCAGACGACCCTTCTTGTGCTCAGTATTTTTCCAGTGTTCACCATTATGGATATACATGAATTGATGATCGAGCCTTCGTAGTTTGAATATTTTTACAATTCCCTCATAAATGAAGGGAGACTCTCTTAAACAGAGAGCAGAGTCTGCAAACAACAGTTTTGGCGTTATAAGAAGTTCACAAATTTGAAGATGTGTTGTGAAGTACACATAGTAAATCAAGTCACAAAATAAATAAGGGGATAGTGATGCGAAGTTCCATCAAGATAAGGGAAATGCGCAGTGAGCTTCGCCACTCACCTAACCTTCGATCGATCCTTCTTATCGCAAGTTAGGATAAATATTTTTTATATGTTATAAATTTTTCCAATGTACCAATCCCTACTATTTACTGCGGAAGTCGGGAATTGTCATCCCAGCCTTCGTAGATTAAATATTTGTACATTTCTCTCTTAAATGAAGGGTCAACCAACCCTTCTTGTGTTCAGTATTTTTCCAATGTTCACCATTATGGATATACATGAATTGACGACCTAGCCTTCGTAGGTTGAATATTTGTACAATTCCCTCATAAATGTAGGGGTGTCTGACCCTTCTTCTACCCAGTATTATTTTCATAATAGTTCTAGACTACAAGAAGGGTTGGTCGATCCTTCTTGTGTTCACCATTCTGGATACAGGTGAGTTGTTGGATATAGGTGTTCACAATTCTCTACTAAATGAGGGGGTGGTCGATCCTTCTTACCGGAAGTCGGAAGTTGGGATAAATATCTTTTATATGTTAGAACTTAGCCAATATCCCGAACCCTACTATTTACTCTAGATGTCGGGAGTCCGGAATTTCCGTCCCAACCTTCGTAGATTAAATATGTTTACATTTCTCTCTTAAATGAAAGGTCGGACCACCCTTCTTGTGCTCAGTATTTTTCCAGTGTTCATCATTCTGGATATACATGAATTGACGGTCAAACCTTCATAGGTTGAATATTTTTATAATTCCCTCATAAATGAAGGGGCATTCAACCCTTATTTTGCCCAATATTTTGTTCATAATAGTTCTATACTGCAACAACGGTCAGTCGATCTTTCTTGTGTTCACCATTCTGGATAAAGGTGAATTGTTGGATATAGGTGTTCACAATTCTGTACTAAAGGAAGGGGCGGTCGATCCTTCTTGTCGGAAGACAGAAGATAGGATAAATATTTTTTATATGTTATAACTTAGCCAATGTCTTGATCCCTACTATTTACTACGGAATTTGGAAGTTGGGAATTGTCGGCCAAGCCTTCGTAGATTAAATATTTTTACATTTATCTCTTAAATGAAGGGCCGGCCGACCCTTCTTGTGCTCAGTATTTTTCTAGTGTTCACCATTCTGGATATACATGAATTGACAACCTAGGATTCGTAGGTTGAATATTTTTACATTTCTCTCTTAAATGAAGGGAGACTCTCTTAAATAGAGACGAGAGTCTGTAGACAACAATTTTGGCGTTATGCGAAGTTCACAAATTTGAAGATGTGTTGTGAAGTACACATAGTAAATCAAGTCACAAAGTAAAGAAGGGGGTAGTGATGTGAAGTTCCATCAAGAGAAGGGAAATGCGCAGTGAGCTTCGCCACTCACCTAACCTTCGGCGAAGCTAGAGAAAACTAGTCGTTACAGTTTTTGTTTCAAAACTAGTCATTATACAGTACTTTCGGGAAATCAGATTTTTTCGCTTTAAGGCATACTTATCCTTTGAAGACACAATTAATGTAAGAAAGGATCGAGATCTAAGCTATATTTGGACAACAGACATAACATTTCATGTTAACTTAGTTGTTTTTGGACGCGTCTTATTGTGGATTATGGCTATAAAAAGAAAAGAAGCACACGGCTACATGTTTTACCATGATTGTTAATTTTACCATGAGCAAATTCTGAGTGTTTACCAGTGAAGAACGGAGCATTCTGACAGTAAATGTCTGAGCAATAAAACCTACAAGAGATATTAATGAAATTTGAACAGTCTGGTCTAGAAGCAGGTATGAAGACTCTCGTGAAAACAACAACTCAAGAGAAGGGTGGGAATTCTAGAGCCTCACCTGGGCATGCACTAGTATCCAAGTAGAAGGATATGCAGAAAGCCAAGGAAAAACAAAAGCCTCGGGCTGCAGAAACACCAAGAGAACAACAGGCAGAGTGACCTCGTGAGAGGCCAATTCTTTTGATATCTTAATACATTCCACCGCATAGAGATGATGCACCGATGGTAGTGTTGAAGAAGAACCCGCAGTATGAGATCCCTCTTCCATCGATGTCAAGCCATGTTCGGGAGAAGGAAAACTTGTTGGGAAAGATCCCAGAGTGTAAGTTCGCAGATTATGATCTACTGAATTTGAATAAGTATCTATAGTTTCAACTAGACAAATACATGCGCAGAGAGTTCGATGAATCCACTAAGAAGACAACCATACAACCACAGGACTGGATTGCACCATTATAGTCTTCATGACTGTTGAACCTGTTAAGGATTCTGCACTTTGCACGAAGTCCAGAGCTAATAGTTGTCGTGCATACGTTGTTGTTGTGCACACACCAAGGATACTTGTGGCTAGACTACAAGATAGATATAAATATTGACATGATATACAAGATCACCCATCTAATAAAACGAGGTGTTGACCCCACAACGGAGTTTGTGGGTAAGAACAAAGATAAATAACTCACCAAGAAGATGAAGAGCGAATTTGGGTTAATTAAAGGAACTCACGGCTATCAAGCAGACCAGATTAAATATGTTTCCACGTGGTTCAAAGTGTAATTGCTCGCAGGAAGAGTACTAAGAAAATGCATACCAACAGAAGTGTCAGCTGATGCAGTCTCCATAGCTGCCAAAGTTAAGGACAAGATACCATTCAACTAGGCAAGCTACTAGTTGAATGAATTTTTGGATTATGAATCGAATGCACAGGACAATGGCTATCAGTTTCAATTCAGCTGGTTGATAATCCTCATTGCATTTGTGGGCTGGAAAGAGCCAAAGTACCAGCAGAATGTACCAGTGTTCCTTGGCAATTGTCGCGGACCTCGATACGCAAATATGTGGAGCAACGAAAGGAAGGAAAGACAAAGGTTAAATAATGTTCAACTATATACATTTTGTAATAAATTATGCGAGGTGATTCTGTGCACTTTGTGTATCCCAAAGCAGATAACAGTTGTGTACATCAAGAAAATGAGATTCAACGCTGGTCTCCATTGTATCCTCATACAACCCTTAGAGCCATCAAATCCAGAATGGTATGAGCATCAATATCAGCTAGATGCATTGAATATTGACCTCATTATTAAGGACTGGCCGTCGGAATGGAAAGTTGATGCTCCAAAAGCACTTCTGACGACGTCTGATGAGAGCGCCAATGATAGTGATCAACAAGAGAAAAATGGTGTTGAAGGAGAAGGTGATCAGCAGGAAGAAGAGAAACAACAGTAGCAGGTTGGCGATCCGCCAATAGGAGAAGAGAGAAAGAACCTCGACATAGATGTGTCGGAGGTGGTGAGAAGAAAGAAACAAAAAGAAAATAAGACTCTGCTTGATGTGAAGTTACAGGACGATGAATATGACTTCATCAGATCCAGATTTCAAGCACATATAGAAGAAACACTCGCAGAAAATGAAAACAAGCAAGAGCAGCTTCACGTAAGCATGGGAGAAAGTATTTCTGATTTTAGAAGTATGATGGAAAGGGTAGAGAAAGTATAAAGAGATATAATGAAAGAATCAGACTCTGAAAATAGATCAGAGGAGTGAATCCGAAGAAAAATTAAATCACCTTCACTAACGATGCGACCTCAGCTGGTGCGCATAGAGCCAACAATTGTCATATTCCCATCCTATGAAGTCATTAAAGGTGTGAAGCATCTCGCGCACTTAGATGTTAATGTGGAAATGTTTCCTTAGAAGGATGGCATGATCTACAAGTATAGGTTGTAGAAGAAAACAAATATAGGGACTGATAATAACATACAACTAGCAATTGAAGTTGGAAGAAAGCTACAATGAATTGAGGAATTAATGCCGAAAAAATACATATGAGATAGCATACACTCGAGAAAGGCAGAAGAAGTTGAAGAAGGTCATCGAAGAAGTTTGTGCGAAGATCCCGGACTTCGACGAAGAAACTGACTTTTAAGTGACTATAGTCAAGATCGACACTACAGTCAACAATCTCAAAGCAAAGATGGAGGACATGGAAATTGGATACAAAGAGAATATTGCACACTTGGAGGCTAGGAATAAACCTGGTACTCCGCCAGAAGTAAACACAACAAGATATGAAGAGTTAAAAACTTCGACAGAAAAAATCTCCACAAAATTTGCAAGGTGCCAATATTTATTAGCAGAAGTGACCAAGTTATGGACCACAATGCAAGAAGACCCAAAAACGCAAAAGATTCAGGGTGAAGTACAAAGGAAGCAAAAGGACCTCAACTAAATGAACACGACGATGAAGGAATTTCCACTGAAGAAAAGAATACAGAAGTTCACAGAAACAAAGGAACTTCGGAAAGAATTGAAGGCATTAAGGACAAGGAAAGAAGAAACTTCGAGCAAGTTGCAACCAATGCAGGAAGAGGCATTGGTGCTTTCTGAAGAGATTGAGGTGAAGTTGTAAGAGTTTCACACAACAGAAAGCACAAATAAATACCATATGCAGGAACCTATATTTGTGATGCTTCTCGACACAGTGAAGGAATACGAGCAGGAAACTAAGAAGGTTGTTGTGAATCTGAGCACAACATATCAATAGTTCGCGGCAAAGATGAAGATCCCAAGCAACGCGAAGTCAACAAAACCTAGTGCAACTGACTCAGGGATGAGTCACAAATGTTAGGGGCCTGTTGGGCGCGGCCCAAGAAGAGGAAGTTATGAAGGCGAGTAGAGTTAGGCGAGGCCTAACATTGACCAGTTTTGGGAGAAAAGGGACTCCACAAATCCCGGGCAGAAGGTATCGAGCAAAGATCAGGGGAGAATAAAGGACCTGTTTCCTTAATAAATACAAGGTACTAGGGACAGCCAGAGGTGGTTGGCGCAGTTAGGTACAAACGGCGACATGAATGCTACAAGAGTAGGAAGTAAAGAAGCAGAGTGGTATAAAGGAAATGCCACTATAGAAGTCAGAGTCAGAGGAAGCTATAAATTTTAATTAAGAGATCACTACTCCCTCTGCATATCCCTAATATCTCAAGAGGTTTGAGTCACGTATATCAATAAAATCATAAATACATAAAACTCAACAACTAGATATCTTTACAACATAAATACAATCATTCACACATAAGACACTACATATACCTTAGAAACCCAAATGGGGAAAACCAACAATCCTGTGGGGCTATATTCCTCTCGATACTAGAGCAATATATGAAATAAATAAATAGAACAATGTTACCTCATATGTAACACTCAATCCCTAAATGGGTCAATTCCCTAGATCTGCATGCATCAGTTGATGCATGCACTAAGGAAAACTTCCCTAGCTGTCAATCTGGATCTGAGTCACTCTATAGGTAGCTTTGACTGTACTTCCTCTCTCAACCCTCCACTACGATCTTCTCTGCTCTGGAAGAATTCCAAATGCTCAACTGGTGAATGCGCCCTTCCTTTGCATGGAAAAGTGTTCCCTCCCCTCTGGATGTCAAACGCTCATACTGTATCAGATCTCAGCAGATCTGAGCTCTTATCGTCACAGACCTTCCTCAAACACTGAGGCAAGGCTACCCTGAAAGTCTCACACACTCAATCGGCAGATCAGACTCTGAATGAGCTCCTCTCTCCTCAGGTAATGCGCCCCTCTCCCTCTATGGAATTCGTCCTTCACAATATCTGCAGAAACCACCTCAGTGAACTATCTCAGTCCACAAATCTGGGCACCCAGTGACTCTAGAGCTAGTGGTCTTTGATCCAGCTCAGATATGACCACTCTCCCTCCTGTAGCAGCTCCTCTCTCTCTCTCAGAAATTCACCCTACATGCACTAATGCGACCTCCTCACTCCTGGTCTATCACTCTCTGAGAATTCAACTGAGAAACCTCATCCAGGGACCCCCTGCCTCTATATATAATCTCACCGACGAATTAGATTTACCAAAAACCTACTCTCGGTGCATGCAAAAAGTCACCTTTGCATGCATCTTTTAGTCATTGACAAGTCATGCAAAACTCATGCATGCAAAGGGAAAAACACCCAGAACACTCGCATGCAACCACCACTGGACTCATGCCACTAAGTAGAGTGTATCTCACCCTCGAATCCATCATGATTCCTATACAGCTGCAGTACCTCCATGAAAGGCAGCTGAATCATGGAGGACATCCTGAGATACTATAAAAACTAATAGAAGCAGCGCCAAAGGGACAACAAAGTTAAAGCTTAGCATGGTCTACAGGAGAACCACGAGGTTTTTGGGTTTTGGGTAATATGTGGGTTGTGTGAAATTCTACAGGTGAAGATCACTTTAGCTTGAACAAACTCACAATTTCACTCAGGAATTGTAGATAAGAATATAGAAGAAATGAATCACAATTCACACATGAAACTCAAAGAATGTGGAAAACTATTGTAATGTCATTCATCAACTATAAGCTGGAAAAAATATGATAGTACAATAGAATGAATTCAATATTAATGAAGGTGATTCGAATTCTCCTCATGGCATGGCTTGGACTACATTGGAGACATGACCCAATCAGTGATAGTTGTCACAGATAGTCAAAGATCTATCAATGTGAGTCTAACTAGGTCTAAATGAGTCATGTGACAACAAATCTAGGGAAGGAGACTCCAAGGAGGGAGCATGAGAAGCTGTCAATGGTCAGTAGAGCTGAAATAGTCTATGTAGCATTAAATCTAAGAGCTACAGTCAATTAACTGAGCAATCAGTCCTCAAATCAAGGAACTTATCCACTAATCATGGAACTGACTGATAGAACTCCTAAATAGGTGGAAGAGGGAGCAGGTGTACTCTAGTGATGGAAACAAGGGCGCATATGTGACTAGGAGGGATAATACTGAGCAGAAACAGGGTCCTGGGGGATACATATTGGGGACTAGGTGCTGTGAGACTACCATACTGATGACTGGATGCATGCATGCAGAATTCATGCAATGCATGCAAATACAATTGATGATGGTGAGGAAACTCCAACACTCCCCGCAAGCCGAACTATGAGGAAGTAGAACTAAAAAAATAGGGCCCTGGTAACTGAGACCAAAGGTCACCCCGTACAACAATTTAAATAAAAAGTGAGGAAAGAGGGAAAACCCAGTGGGAAGAGCTCCCACACTCAAGATAGACTGTAATAATCTAATCAATCATGTGCATCACTCACCCCAAGAAGGGATCGGAGGTAAGTAAACTTCTTCATCGAGAAAGGATCTATCGGCAAGAACTAGATCAATGTGAGAAGGATGAAACCTTCCATTCTGAAAATCAGATATGGTTCTCCTTGGATCAAGTGGATCTCCAACAAGATCACCGACAGATATAAGAGTTGTGGCAGACCATCTAGGAATAAGAGTTAGATCTTCAGGTTCTTGTGGATCTGGATCAAACATTCGCTCATATTAACTGTCAGGTGCTAGATATTCAGGTTCTTGTGGATCTGGATCTAGCCTTCGCTCTTCATCATTTTCAGACTAAGAATCTGAACTTTCTTGAGATGAAGCTTCGCTCTCTTTCTCAACAAGTAGTGGTGTGATGCTTGATGTAATTTCTAGAGTTATCTTCCTCTTGGGAAGAAGCGGATCATGCTCCAAAAACATGTGCTTGACTTCTCCTTCAGTGGATGCAAGTGAATCTGGAGGCTTCCTGAACTTTCTCTTTTGACCAAACATGGTGAGAACAAATCCAAAAATATGAAGATCATTCTGGAACATGTGATTCGAACCAACTGAGGTAGGATAAGCTCCAGGAATGTGTAGATAGTTCTTTGATATCTCCTTTTAACCAACATAGGTGAGAGCATAATCAAATGAACTATGACATGATGGTGGTATCTTGGACTTCAAAAACAGCTCCAAGAATGATAGATGGTTTCTTGTGATCTCATTTGAAACAACAGGGGTGAGATCAAAACCAAATGAACCATGACATAATGGTGGTGGCTTGGACTTCAAATCAGCTCCAAGAATTGATAGATGGCTTCTTATGATCTCCTTTGAACCAACAAGGGTGAGATCAAAACAAAAATCACACTGATATGCCTGAGACTTGAACACAAGCGAATGGTAGTGTATTCCATCTTCAATAAAACTCTGAAAACATGTGCCAATGACCAAATAGAAGTTCATAGGAAGCATTTGATCAAGGAGGTGGGATGCATCACCTCCAAAATCTTATTTTAATTCCAAAATACTCAGTATATCATCATCTTGCACATCAGCAAGCTCATGGGAAGTAGAGATTTCGAAAGTCTCTTCAACTTCTAGAGTAATAGCTAGCATATCTTGCTCGGAATTCGAATTAGAAGATGGATAAACTCCATCAGTTGTGTTACTTTCATCTGCTTCTGCTACATGAGAAGTAGACAATTTGAAATTGTCTTCAACTTCTAGAGCAACAGAGAAAAGAATGTCTTCTTCTTCTTCTTCTTTAGTTGAATTTGCAAATTCTTCTTCATCTTGAACAACTTCATCATGAGAGGTGATTGAGTCCAAAACAAATTTAGAGAGAGCACTGGAGGAAGTATCATTGGGCTTGTTCTCCAAATGGATAGCATCTTTCTCTTCCTTCTATTGTCCAAATAATCTATCCAATTTGGTTTAGAGATCAATTGGATGTTCAGCATTATCAATGAGATAGTGCATATTGGAATACATAGTAATACATATTGATCCAGAGGCTCCATCACAAGCATCTAGCTAAGCTTCTTCCTCTTCATAGGAAACAAAATCTCTCTTAACACCAGTACACACATCAAAAAGACCATGTCTCTTCATATGTTCTATCATATTTGGTTTCCACTCATCATATTTTAATGGAGAGAGAGAAGGAACTCCTTCCAGATACATGGAATTTGTTGTTGAATTTTGAATCTACTGTTGCCACTGCAGAAAACTGCTGCAATTGTAGAGGACTGCTGCAACTGCAGAAAACTTTGAAACTGTTGTAACTGCAGGAAACTACTGCAAGTGCATAAAACTTTGAAACTGTTGTAACTGCAGGAAACTGCTGCAACTGCAGAAAACTTTGAAGCTGCAGCAACTACAAAAACACTTCGAATAACCTACAACAAAACAATGAAATTTAGCTAGAGATTTTTTGCAGAATCTAGAGAACACTGCTTTAGGACAGTGAGCACTTTTTACAGGATCCTTCACACCTGGCCAAACCTCACTGGATTTCTCCAGTGAATTCAAGACAATAGCACCAGGATTTGTTGTGGAAATACAAAGGCTTCTAGTGCTCTACTAAAAAGCAACTAATCAACAAACTATTGCAACTTCTGCAACATGAAAATCTGTAACAAGCTCTGATACCATGTGAAATTCTACAGGTGAAGATCACTTTAGCTTGAACAAACCTCACAATTTCACTCAAGAATTGCAGAGAAGAATATAGAAGAAATGAATCACAATTCACACATGAAACTCAAAGAATGTGGAAATTTGTTGTAATGTCATTCATCAGCTGTAAGCTAGAAAAAACATGAGAGTACAATAGAATGAATTCGATATCCATGAAGGTGATTCGAATTCTCCTCATGGAATGGCTTGGACTGCATTGGAGACATGACCCAATCAGTGGTAGTTGTCATAGATAGTCAAAGATCAGTCAATGTGAGTCTAATTGAGTCTAACTGAGTCATGTGAGCACAAATATAGGGAAGAAGAATCCAAGGAGGGAGCATGAGAAGCTTTCAGTGGTAAGTAGAGCTGAACTAGTCTCTGTAGCAGTCAATCTAAGAGATACAGTTAGTTAACTGAGCAATCAGTCCTCAAATCAAAGAACCGATCTTGTAATCATGGAACTGACTAATAGAACTCCTAAATAGGTGGAAGAGGGCGCAGTTGTACTCCAGTGATGGAAACAAGGGAGCATATGTGGCTAGGAGGGCTAATATTGCGCATAAATAGGCTCCTGGGGGCTAAAACTAGGGACTTGGTGTTGGGAGACTACCATACTGATGACTGGATGCATGCATGCAAATACAAATGATGATGGTGAGAATATTCCAACAGGTTGGCCCATAGTTATTGTAATATGTGACCTTCGGGCACATCTATATAAGGGTCATTTTGTATGAGGAAGGGTTAGGTATTTGAGGGTTGTTGGGATTTTGATGGTTAGATAGACCTTAGAAGAGAATAGTGATAAAGAGAGAACAAACTCTACAACTGACTGCATAGAGATCTGATTGTAGAGAAGAGTTTGAAGTTGATTTTGCAGACTGGAACTGTTACCCTTCCGAGATAATAAAAGAACAATTCCTGTGGACGTAGCTCCTACCTAGGAGTGAACCACGTAAATCAATGTGTTTTTGTGTATGAGTTTATGACATGTTTTGTATATGAGCTTATGTGCATTTATGTATTTAGTTTCATATGTATGTGAATGGTAATCACACATTGAGTAATTGTAATACAAGTGCGTGAATGTGAAGAAGAAACACTTAGTATGATGAATGCGTATCTAACTGGTGAATACAGTAGAGATTTAGCGTAGTTCTGTATACTGCGATAGCTACGAAGTGTGAAGTCTTATGTTATTCTATCCCATTAGTAGATGTTAAAAATAACATTAAGTGAGGTTGTTAACCACATCTACGCATGGCCACGGTTTACAAGGTGATGCCGAAGGGTCCAGTGAAAGGGATTTTGTTGTGTCTACATTTCTCTCGTAAATGAAGGGTCGACCGACCCTTCTTTTGCTTAGTATTCTTCCAGTGTTCACCATTCTACATATACATGAATTGACATCCTAGCCTTCGTAGGTTGAATATTTTACAATTCCCACATACATGAAGGGGCGGCCTACCCTTCTTGTGCCCAGTATTTTGTTCATAATAGATCTAGACTGCAAAAAGGGTCGGTCGATCCTTCTTGTGTTCACCATTCTGGATACATGTGAATTCGCAATTACCTAGTAAACGAAGGTGCGGTCGATCCTTCTTGTTGTATGTTTGAAGTCGGGATAAATATTTGTATATGTTATAACTTATCCAACGACATGATCCCTACTATTTACTGTGGAAGTCAGTAGTCAGGAATTGCAAGCCCAGCCTTCATAAATTAAATAATTTTACATTTCTTTCGTAAATAAAGGGTCGACTGACCCTTCTTTTGCTCAGTATTCTTCTAGTGTTCACCATTTTGGATATACATGAATTGATGGCCTAACCTTCGTAGGTTGAATATTCTTACAACTCATAAATGAAGGGGAGGTCGACCCTTCTTATTCCCATAATTATTTTCATAATAGTTCTAAACTGCAAGAAGGGTCGTTCGATCCTTATTGTGTTCACCATTCTGGATACAGGTGAATTGCTGGATATTGGTGTTCAAAATTATCTACTAATTGAAGGGGTGGCCAATCCTTCTTGAGGAAATCGGAAGTCGAGATAAATATTTTTTATTTGTTATAACTTAGCCAATGTACCGATCCCTACTATTGACTGCGGAATTCGGGAGTTGAGAATTGTCGTCCCATCCTTCATAGATTAAATATTTTTACATTTCTCTCTTAAATGAAGGGTCACCCGACCCTTCTTTTGCTTAGTATTTTTCTAGTGTTCACCATTTTGGATATACATGAATTGACGACCTAGCCTTCGTAGGTTGAATATTTTTACAATTCACTCATAAATGAAGGGGCGGCCGACCCTTCTTCTGCCCATTATTATTTTTATAATAGTTTTAGACTACAAGAAGGGTCGGTCGATCCTTCTGGTGTTCACGATTCTGGATACAGGTGAATTGTTGGATATAGGTGTTCACAATTCTCTACTAAATGAAGGGGTGGTCGATCCTTCTTGTCGGAAGTTAGGATAATTTTTTTATATGTTATAACTTTTTCAAATGTACCGATCCCTACTATTTACTGCGGAATTCGGAAGTCGGGAATTTTCATCCCATCCTTCTTATATTAAATATATTTACATTTCTCTCTTAAATGAAGGGTCGGCTGAGCCTTCTTATGGTCAGTATTTTTTCTAATGTTCACCATTATGGATATACATGAATTGGTGGACTAGTCTTCGTAGGTTGAATATTTGTACAATTCCCTCATAAATATAGGGGTGGCCAACCCTTCTTCTTCCCGATATTACTTTCATAATAGTTTTATATTGCAAGAAGGGTCGATCGATCCTTCTTGTGTTCATCATTTTGGATATAGTTGAATTGTTGGATATAGATGTTCACAATTATCTACTAAACGAATGAACGGATGATCCTTCTTGTCGAAAGTCAAATGTTGGAAGTTGGGATAAATATTTTTTATATGTTGTAACTTATTCAATGTCTCAATCCCTACTATTTACTGCGGAAGTCGGAAGTCGGGAATTGTCGGCCTAACCTTCGTAGATTAAAGATTTTTACATCTCTCTCATAAATGAAGGGTGGACGACCCTTCTTGTGCTCATTATTATTCCAGTGTTCACCATTCTTCATATACATGAATTGACAGCCTAGCCTTCGTAGGTTTAATATTTTTACAATTCCCTCATAAATGAAGGGGTGGCCGACCCTTCTTGTACCCAGTATTTTTTTCATAATAGTTCTAGACTGCAATAAGGATCGATCGATCCTTCTTTTGTTCACCATTCTGGATACAGGTGAATTGTTGGATATAAGTGTTCACAATTCTATACTAAACAAAGGGGCAACCAATCCTTCTTGTCGGAAGTCGGGAAAGCTCACTCGGGACAAATATATTTATCCAAGTAGGGTGGTTAGTTGGATTCGATCGGTGAAGAAGGTAAAATATCATAGCTCTGCTATCTGGATTGGGATTAGTGGAAACCATGCCTTTTCTTCAGCGATGGCTTTCCTAGAAAAATGGAAATGGTTTCCAGATCGTGGTTGGAAGAGATCGAAATTCTAGGCACAAAACATTAGGGTACTTCTTGCAGAACATATCCCCAGTTGTATTCAATGGATGGGTATTACTGTTGAATATATATGTTATACACATCTGAGCAAGATCTATAACATGAAGGCATGCAGGCTATCAAAAAGTGGTCTCATTATGGAGGAAGGAAGGGCTCATATTTGCGTTTTTCAAAAACAACAGGTGTTGGATCAAATTGACATAAATATATACTAAGCAGGGAAGGATTTTTCGGACAATATTATTTTGATACATTACTTAAAAATAGTTTTATTAATACGGTAGAATATTAGCTAAATTGCATAGATAAAATAGATTTTGGTTTATTGATTGTGATATGGAATGTTAAATGGTTATGTGGATGGAAGATGACAAACATGGTTATTATGAGATAAAAAAAAACATGTGTAACATGTGTAATAGTGGCCATTTGGAAGACAAGTATGTTTCACATGTAACAAATGATTATCATGATCACTGACTTTTATGGACAAGAATATGTGTAGTTTCTTCTGATTCATAATATGAATAACAAGAGGATCTTTTTCTTCTGGAAAAAAAATCATCTAACTAGGATTTTCTGCATTAATTTGGAAGAAAGAAACATTGACAATATTTAAATGTGTGAAACAACGCATTATAAAATGAATTCTAACTCACATAGTACAATCAAATATGAGGCAAAGCGATAAGATGGTGTAACACAAAATACATTCACAAAAGAGAAATTAACATACTGAAAAAAGTGACAAGATATGAATATTTGTTTCCGATAGACTTGTACTTCTTCTCTTCATTAAAGTCTTCAAAAAATATTACATCACTGTATTTTTTCTCTCAGATCTCACACCTCGATTACTTTTTAAAATCAAAATTTATACAAAATGTTCTTTGAATAAACTCTACCAAATTATTCGCTAAAAATAGAAATTTCAAAGAAATATCTAAACTTCAGGAACATTTGTTTTGTTGTCGACCAAGCTGGTATAGTGTTGCTTTGATTTGGGATGATGTAACACTCGGGCAGTTAACAAAGGAACCGCCCCAACTCCATTTCAAATTAAGACACCTTTATATTCATTTTTTATATAACTTGTATTTTGTTTTCCAAAATATTTTCAACAGTCTTTCATTGCTCTTGATTTGGGATTTCATAACCCATCATTTCTCTCACCATCACCTCCAATTCTATGCATGATGTGTAACATACAGCTAGTAGATTATTCTTAATTCATTATAAATTGTTCAAGTACTTCAAAATCATCGGTCGATTTATCAATTATTGTCTTTCCAATTAATCCTTTTACCAACCTGTCAAATCTCGAGTGATCCATACGAGCATGTACTATCAAACTGTGATAATTTTCTTGATTCATTAATTTTCCATCATCACTCCAAAAAGAAGGTAGACCAGTTTCAAAAAGCCCCAGAAATAATTCCCTTAAAATTTTGAACTTCAAGGACCACCTGTTGCGCTTTGTCTTGTACTTCTTAAACACGATCATGCTTGCCAATAATTCTTCGCGCCCCAAATTATGATTGGTGGTATGTATTTGATTCCAAAACTCTACATATCTAATTGAGTTGGAGTGCTTAAAAATATGATTGTATTTTGAGTTGTTTCTGAAGGCCTTTTGCATAATGTCTCGTTTGCCACTTTACACCTCTGGAGAGCTATGTTTTCTATAGCATCTTTATCTTCCATAGAATTCAAATGTGACCATAATTTGGTGACTTCCACTGATATCACATCCCATATAAGATGTTTATCTCCTTGTAATGGAATCCCACCTGTCACTCTATCTTTTTAATTCATCAACTTTATTTTGCAACTATTTTCTATCACTCGAGGATTTTTTTCTTTTCTTCAGAATTTTTGAATTACTTCTTGTTTCAACTTTCTGGTTTCTCTGCTTTCAACTCTTGTATCTCTACATATTTTAGACTAATTTGTGAAAATTCCTCTGTGGAGGACTTTTCCATTTGTCCTTCGTCCATAAAATAGAGATTGATCCCCTGGCTTCTCTGGCACTTGCACATTTTCAATCTGATTGGTATATTAACACTGAAATTTGTGACAACAATTCAATCCTTTATTTTTCCCAAGCATGCTTTTGATCTTGCAAATTTAACATTTTACCTTTGTGATCCATCATTTCTTGATATATGGATTCATTTTCTTGTTGTAATGTTGTCAACTCTAGAGATCGCACATGTTGATTATTTGGAACCTTCAATTTTTTCTTGAGCATTTGATGGTATTGTATTTTTCATCAAGGGGCCTTTTGTTACACTGGCTGTTCCCCTGGCTCCGGCTCCCATAGTCACAAGGTCCATTTGTAGTCTTTTAATATGGATCAAATTTGATTTGTTTTTCTGCCTTCTCTTGCCTCAATTGACTCTCCAGCTTTGCTATCAGAGACTGCAATTTAGAAATTTTCAAAGTGGATTGTAATAAATTAGAGTACATGACATCTCTTGTTTGTCTATGCAATCAAATCTTATCGAGTATATTAATCTCATCAAGCATAAATTCCATTTCAAAAACTTTCTCATCATTCACCACTACAAAACCTTATAGTGTTTCTTTTTGGATCCTTAATTGTAAGAAGGAAAAAAAAATCGTTCTGCCAAATTTCTTTACTTGGGGGAACAATTTTTGAGTTTCTCCCAAAGACTGCTTCTTCTTTTCTAAATATTGTGAAAGGAAATCAAATCTGGACTTATACTGAGAGTTACTTCCATATTCCTTTATTTCTGAAAAAGAATATTGCTTCATATTTAGAGGTGGTTGTGAAATCAAAGTAGTTTTTTCTGGAACAATTAAATCGCATTCATCCATACTAATAATTTTGTTCTATTGTTCCACTTTTGATTTCTTGCTTGAAACTTCTTCATCAACTTCCATACTATCAACTTCTGAAATAGTTCTCTTATTGGTGATATCATATTTAGCTGGTGTCTAATCCAACATTTCCAAATTGCTTGTTTGTACCATATTCACTTATTTCTTATCTTGTTCAAATTTGAATAAATTTTCCATTTCTTTTAATCCTTAAACTGTTTGATGATCAAAATCCTTGTTTCTATTTTGTTGTCTCCTTTCGCGATATAATTTGATGAGGATCATAATTAATCCTTTCATCCTCTTGTAAATTCATGATCTTCAATAATTTTTCTACTATAGATAGGGTTGCCTTAGTCGTAATGATGAATGGACCAACTTTAAGAGGGAATTTCACATTTGATGATTTTTTGAAAACAATGAAATGTTCTTCTTCTAAATGCAACCTTTGTCTAATAAATTATAAGGAAAAAACCCTTGGTGGTTAAAAAGGTTGGAAACATATATGGTGCTCCAGTAAAACCATACACTCTAATTATAGTATGTTCTTATATACAAGAACTAATCACCCTGCTTTGCCTTCTGGTGTAGGCTGCAACATTTCTTTCATTTCTTCTAACACTCGTGGGCAATTCAACATTAAAATAATTATGTAAACGTCTGCCATGATTGTATTGGTGAACTCAAACATATTTATCTATTTAGGAAGGTCATGAGAAAACATGGTACCAAGAAACTTTAATTCCAAAATATTTGATCACAAGAACAGGTTCAGGAGATATGACTGATAGCTGAAATGCTTCAACTCATGGAAATTCACCAACTGGATATGAATCGCTTCATCTAGGAATTCATCCAAATTAAAAACAACACACTGGACTCGATTGTGACCTCGAGTGAAATTACTTGCAGAAGGAAACCTAACATAACTTCCATGATTGACGTATCACTATATAGACCTAAAATTTGACTCAACAAGGACAAAACTAACTGGGTATCTCGTTGAAATATATCAATACTCAAAGGGAATGATAGGTTTTCATGTGACTAACATTCTTTCAAGACGTAATAAAAACTTGTCGTTTTTCTGCACGAACTGCAATTTCTAAAAAACTTTACAAAATTTTCTCTGTTAAACGACTCAGGGGCTTTTAGGAAATGTTTCAGGTAAACATATAACCTCACATACATTCTGCGCATTTACTCGGCATAGAATTTTGGTTGTATTTACATTAATTATTACCCTTTCAGCATGCGAATAATTCACCGCAAACCAACCAACAAATTCGAGTAAGTGTAGGGTTTGTTCGACACAAAAATAATACAGAAAAGAACCAAAAAAATTAATACATCATTTCCCCTGCGACTTAAAGTCCATTAATTTCTCTTTAGACTGCGAAAATACTACACACAAACAAAACAGGTCAGAAAATATCCCTTTCCCTGTCAACTACAAGCTGCTCGTTTTCATCTAAACTTTCATTGAACGGAACAAGGTCTTCAATTTTCTCCATTTGGGATACAAACTCTGAAAACTGAGGGTAACAAACTCTGAAAACTGAGGGTTTCGAGCTACCTATGAAGTGAGCTTGTTGACTTTTGTTCTTGTTTACGAAGACAAGTGACATGTTTCCCTCGACTTCGTTTCCTCCAGGAAATAATCGACAAATGCATTTTTTTGAACTTCGAACAAACCTTTTATATAACATATGCTTAGGTGGTTTTGGAACTTGCTATGAGCGGTTTAACTTTAACCGCTTTTCATAGCGGAATCCACCAACGCTTGCCACGTGGTAAGTGGTTTAATATCCGCTCCACCTTTCCAAGTTTAACCACTGTACACTTTCTAGCACTGAAACCCATTTCCACCGTCGATTTGCTTGTGGGTGCGGCTGCATCATTATCCGCCGGGTGCGGCTGCATCATTATCCGCCATGAGTTTACACGTTTTCAACTTTTGGTGTAAGTTGTTCAATTGTTTAGCGCCTTTTTCCATCTCCGCCCTTGGTCATTAGAAGACCCTCCATGCATTTGAATCCCCTGTATGTAATCATGAAGGCATTGAATTTTACTTGCAAAGAACACCATCGATCTTAGAGGAATCAAATCCAACGGATCACATGCATTTCGTTGGGTTAACATGCACGAAGTTCACGTGTAGGATAAAATACAAACAAAACTCCCTATTTTTATGACATTACGACTCACGAGTTAGAGACCTTACTCGATACCTTACTATGACCGAACTTTGGATTAACTGATGGGACAGATTGACTGCTAGGGTTCGTCGATATAATTATTATCGCTTGTACAAATTTCTTAATATAGTGACAATATTTGCATTGTTCCTCTCTATAAACTTTAATAAGCAATGTTATATTAATATGGGCTAGTTAAATAAACCAAGAATCCATTTATAATATATTTAAAAAACATAAAGACAAAAAAGCTAACAATATGAAAAAATCACTTGTTTGAGCAATTATACCAATTCTAGACATTGTTTGTAGATGGGTTCGTAGAAGATCTAGTGTAACATGGGAAAAATTCAATGAACAAGAGGGAGAGATGCCCATAAGAGATAAGAGAAGTCTAAACAACAAGGTCAATCTTCCAAGATGGCATTGAGATGAAACATTAAATTAGGAAAAGAAGGAGAGATAACATGTCATAGGAATAACATCTAAGGTTGGTGTTAATTTTTTACACGACCCATTTCATATTATCTGCATAATTCTACCATTCAAGGTTTGGAAATTGCAAACAATGGCAGTGAGGTACAATCTAGGAAGTGTGATTTTTTGTTGGTTCGTTAGTGTGGGTCATTCGAGACTTTTCCTCCATAAACTAGTCGCATAATGCATTACAAATTTCAAACAATTTGGTTGTGGAAATTTAAAACACTACATCTAAATCTGTTCTCCACATACAAAATGCTACACATATTTGAAAATCCAATCCATAGTGAAAAATTATGCACAAACCTGTAAATTCACAGCAGCCCAGTCATATAAGGATCCCACTGGACGAATCACGAATGCAAATGTTGCAGAATATGTTTGTAAGAATCCTGTTGGACGAATCACGAATGCATAATGAATAAAATGAGGTGGAAAGGACAACGGGGACGAATTACCCAAGATAAACTATGTTTCAAGTTTCACCCCTACGCAATTGGAGTATTGGGCATGGTTGCATCCAATTTCTCAAAAAAGCGACAAAATTTGCATCATTCCTCTCTACAGCTTTTAATAAGCAGTGTCTAACCCAAATAAACCAAGAACCCGTATAGAGGAAATTTTAGAAACATAAAAAATACCTAACAATATAAAAAAAACATTTGAAAAATATTTATAACCATGGAGATTGAATTGACAAGTAATCAAAATTCTAATAGAAAAATCAAGGTTGGATGGAAATGAAATACAATCTATGCACTGTCCAATGAATATAGACATCGATAAATACAAAAGAGGGCGTGAATCTAAAAAATATGTTCATGAATACAAAAATTATTATCTTGAATTGCTTCAATAACAAACTTCACTCCTTAGAATCCCTTTGGAAACTTGAAAGTCGACGACAAAGTGCAAAGGTATTTGGAAAATGTCTGCCACAAATTACCAATTCGGAATTGGTGGTCCCTTAAGTACCAAATTTAAGGGAAAGATCTGTTGGAACATTTAAAAACCATTCCATACTTAGGATATATTTTATTAGTCATCTAGATTAATTTTCCTAGGTGTGGACTAGGTAAATTGACCTAGTTTTGTCTTTTAGTGGACCACTTGCTATCTTAAATCACTAAAACGAATTTGGATAGATTTTGGATAAGATTCCTTGGATTCTGTCTGATTTTTTTCTATTACTAAATTAGAAAGACACTTTCCTGATTTAGACAACTTTATCCTGTTTTTTCTACTTTCTAGTGGATAAGGTAAAGCTAGTTGACTTGGAAACTCTCTCCACTTGACCAATTCGACCTCCACCACTTTCTTCTCTCCTAAAGTCAATCATTACATTCCATTTACATCACTCATGAGATTCCATACCATATTCATCCAATTCGTGAGCATTTAGACATTTTTGGGAAAGTGCTTTTGACACCTGGGGGGTTTTTATGCTTTTAGTAAGCCTTATTTTTTTGTGCTTTTCAACTTTCCTTTAAGGAATTCTATTTTAATCTCTCGAGATGTATATATATTGTATTCATATTGAGGAATAATACATGAGATGATATTTCTATCAATTAAGTTCCTTCTGTTATGTTTATGTTTCAATATTTCTTCTTATTCTTGAATATCTTTGAATAATTCTTGTGATGACTTATTTTCTTCAAGATTCTTGGCTATTAGAATTATTTCATGGTATTGATCCTATATAGAATTCTCACAATATGAAGTGAATAAGGCCGAAATTCTAGTGGAAGATGAAATCTTGCAATGAGATTTCTACTTGATTTTTTTTTTTTAGGTCATCTTGGAATTTTTAGTATATCTTTGTTTCTGGGATTTTCAAACCATGAAATGTTTATGGGATGGAGACATGTCAAGACTTGTGAGTACCTATGGTAAATATTTCAGATGCTGATTTGCTATAGTTCTGAGGATATGACCTCATAAAGTTAGGATTTTTGGATAACCTTCAAACATGTTAATTTGTCATTTTCCTTATAAGTTTTGATCCAGAATGTTTCTAATGGTTCCCTTTGGAGGATATACAAAATAGATATTTAAGAACACATGGTTAAAATTTTAGATCTGTGTTCGCTATATTTTTCGAAGATATGCACTTGGGAAGACTGTGCTTTTAAATTACTCAAAAATCATCTTTAAACAAGTTAGCTTGGAATTTTCACTATAACTTTTGATCCATGGCGTTCTAGAGAATGACCCTTAGAGGAAATGTCCTAGAGATATTGAAGAATATGTGGTAAACATTTCATATATTTATTCATTACATGTTAAGAGTTATACTTGTTGAATATTAGGTTTTGTGACAATGACAGAGACAATGAAAATTCAAGAGAAGAAGGTGACAAAATCTTGCGTAACTTTCTCATATAGTATCAGAATCACAAACTTGTTGGCACATTGGATCAGCATACTTAATGATGATCTTGGTAATTATCTTGGCACATTCTATGACGATATTGGCATAGATATTATTGGTGATTGTATTGAAATATTCCATGGTAATGTTATTGGCATGAGATCCATCTAAGATTTTGGAATGTACTATGAGGTCTATGATGTAAGGGTTTGAAGGTGCAAATAGATGATTTCTATTGGTGATTATTTATGGGATTTTATTACACTCTTTGGAGGCATATTTCTGGTCTTTCTATACATATGAAGTATATCTTGGAAGAAGTTGATGGCATTCTTGGAGGACAAATTTGAGGCATGTACAAGTTGACATTGTGACAGAGATAGTTTTTGTGGCATTATGACAGAGACAATGATTGTGTCATTGTGACAAACAGGGATTCTGATAGTGACAGCAATACAATGATTGTGGCAATGATAGATATAGGTACAGGGACAATGATACAGGTACAAGTACATAGATTACAGGTATAGGTTGATGGAGACAATGATACAATGGCAGTGGAAAATTGTTCTTCTTATTCATATCAGGGTGGCAGGATGGGGCAAGGATAGAAGATTGAAGTCTCCTTTAGGTTGGTGCTTTTGATCTCAAGGAGTTGGGGCTTCCTTCCAATTGGTGCTACTAAAATTATTGAGTTGGAATTTACTGAGGACTGGAGTCCTATCTATAGGTTGGAAATTATGAAAACCAAGGGGTTGTAGCCTCTTTCTAGTTAGAGCTAGTAAACCGAGGAGTTGGAGCTTCCTTCAGGTTGGAGCCTATAAATTAAGGGGTTGGATATGGATCCTCCTTCCAGTTGGTGCGGGTAAATCAGGGAGTTGGAGCTTCCTTCAAGTTGGATCTTGTAAAATAGGGGGTTAGTGCCTCCTTCCAGTTGGTGCTAAGGTGCTTCCTATGAATGCAATATTTTATTTTTATATGAAGAAAAGCATTATGTGGTTTTCTCTTGTCTGGTTTTCGGATCCACATTAAATCTCTTATGCATTGTGTATGATGTTATGTGTTGGTTTTATGTGATGGTGGATGACATTGTTGATGGTTAATGTTACATGTTGTACTTAAGGTTAAAAGTGTTAAAAAGGGTTAAATACTGATTCACCCCCCTATTAGTATAATTTTCCAACAGTCAATTGGTATTAGAGTCAATTCCTTCAAGAGAGTTAGATAGTTGCCCCTTTATCTCTAGAGCACATGGATGAACATGAAAGTCTCTACTCTGTAGATGGGGTTTGACTGTTCTATGGATCAAATTTTGATCTAATTGGATTATAAGAATGAGACTCCATTTACATGCACAAGGTTTTGATATCTGGAAATCTGTTGTAAATGGTTACATCGCTCCAAAAAGACCACAAAAGAATGCAACCATGAAGGAGCTAAGGAATAATAATGCAATGGAAATGGATATCATCTTGCATGGAATATATGATCATGTGAAAGATAAAGTTGGAAAGTGTTCATCAATTAAAGAGATCTGGGACAAGGTACAAAATATCTGCACAAAGGGACCCCATTGTTAGCATTATTTTTGTCCCAAGTACCTAAGAAGATCGAGTAAATAGTTCATGAGGTTTGGAGTCCAAAGAAGGATTAAAAAGTATAAGGGAAGTAATATTACCTTAGGGAGCCTACAAAGTTATGCCAATAGGCCCAAGCTCTTAAAATATTAAGCAGAGGTGCTAGAGCATCAACTACACAGGACCCTAGCCGATGACTAGGGCGCTATGCGGCGGGTGTTGGTTTATCCAGCAATACTGAGAGATGGGGGCGTGAATCAGTATTTCCTTTTTCAAACATTTTATAGACAATTAGTATTAAGCACAAGTTGAATAATCATAAGTAACATGAATAAGACAATTAACAAATTGAACACATAGATTTATCATGGAAACCTCAAAGGTAAAACCAGCAAAGCTTTCTTATTAATAAGCTAATCTTATACAAAATTGTTTTACAAGCACCAAATTGATGGAAAACGTAATCTCCTAGATTATTCTGCCACTACAAAAAGGATGCACCTACACCCCTGGTTTTCTACCTACTCAACAGAAAAGGAATCCCCAGCACCCTAATTCTCCAGCCACGACTGGAAGGAGGCAAAAACCCCCTTAGCAGGCCTCAACCTGCTACAAGCACCATCCAACCACCCTCTAATTTATAATAGTTTTAACTTTATTTTTTCATATCTTCAGTGGAATATCGAACTTATGTAATGCTTCATATATCTCACTAGCCTCATTCTTGATTCTGATATGCAATTACCAAAACCTCATAGACACCTCTAGTCCTCTTCATACATTTGAATTGTATGGTTATATATATTTTCAAAGAACTTTATTATTTGAAACATTGTTTCTTTTTAGGAAAATCATGCCTCTTCATAAAAAATATTGTATTCTTATAATGGGATCGATTCATCATTGATATTCATAGTCTTTCAATCTTGTTTTAATTAATAAGGAATTATTATTTTACAGAGTTAACAAATTTTGGCATTCTCCAAAGTTGGAAATTTGGCCAAATTGTTCTCCAAATATACCATTTCCAAGCCTCTGTTCAAAAAAGTGGATGTCAAACCGGCGGTCAACAAAGATTTAAAAAGATTTCGCGTCTGATCCTTTTAATTAACCCTCAAGCATTTTTCAATAGCGAAATGATTCAAACCCATTGGATCTTCGTCAATCCACATCGATGGTGGACTTCAAAATGCGCTTAGCTAGATTTCATAAATATTTTGCATCACATGCTGAGCTTTAAACTCTGAAAAACTTAAACCAACAAATTGTCTTGTACCATTGGATCGCCCCATCCAAGATCGACGGTGGAATTGAAATTATGAGCCCAATTATGAACCCTATTCATCAATTTGTCCCATCAGTTAATCTAAAGGTCGGTCAGGGTAAGGTCTCTGACTCATAATGTCATATAACCCTCTTTCAAGTACTTTGATATTTAATTTCAACGATTATGGAGATTTATTCTAATCTGTGTTCAAGTTTTTTTGTTCATTTTCACTCATTTAAATCGAATCTACCCCTGTTCCCTTTTGTTTTCCTAAAATGTTGTCTAACTTAGCTTATTCTTCAATTGTTTCTCCCTCCACTAGCCCTCCTCAATGTTTGGTTGTTTGAAGTTTCAGAAAAGGGAAGGCTCTGAGTTTCGACTAGTGCTCTTCCTAATCGTTGCAAGCTCTCGTACGGGAAGCTTTGTTACAGTAGTTCTTCAATCCTATCTCCTTATTTTATAATGGCGTAAGGTAGCAGTTGCGACCCTGTTGCAAGGACTAGCATCAATGATGCAAATAGCCGAAGAGTGGTGCAGTTAGAAAAGGATATAGCAGAGCTTCGGCGGAAGCTAGAGGGGAAATGCGACAAAGAGGACTTGGAGTCATTGAATAAGAGAATCGAGGATGTCATCAAATGCAAGTTTAAAACTAACAAAAATGAACTGATCGAACAAATGAGAAGGCTCCTTTTCGAACGCGACGAAGCCACCCGATTTCAACGTGGTGAATCCACAAGAGTTCAAGGTGAGGCCGAGAGGAGCCCGATGACTTCGGTAGGTTCTGGATAGTCCCCTCCAGCTTCCAGAACTCCCTCAGGGGAAAGATCTTCAGGGACTAAACTGTAATGTCCCTTGTTAGGAATTTTATTAAAATGGCAATTTTTCACTTTTTTCCCTAGTTTGACCTTTGACTAGTTTTGAGCTCTAGGTCCCCAAATTACTCCAATTTCTCCCAAATCTTCTGATAAGGTATATGGATGATGTTAGAACATAAATATGTATTTCAGGGATGCTTTTGGACCTTTAAAATACTTCTGCAAATCCTCTTTCAATTCTGGCCAATGTAGGGAACTTTACTAGTAATTTCCTTTTGACTAGTATTGGTCTCTAGGTCTTGAATTGACTCCAAATGCCTTCAAATATTCAAGGAAGGTGTATGAATTATATTAGGACTTGAATATTATTTTCAGGGATGATATATCACCACCAAAATACCTTTTCAAACTCTCTTAAGATTCTGGACCAAGTATGCAATTTTACTAGTAATTTGGGGTTCAAATCCCCCTGGGGTTAGTACTGAAAATGGCTTCCCAAATGCCTCCAAACCCACTCAAATTTCTGAACAGATGTAGGGAATGTATTAAGGATGTTATTAAGGTCTCATGTGCACCATTAATTTATTATTATATCTGTTCCAACCCTCTCCCATTCAACTGCAAAAATCACCAATTAGACCCTTGGGGAAATGGCACTATTTCTTCTCCCAATGCAATTAAACTGAGTAAAAATACTTCAAATGCTCAAGTACAGTACATGAAACTTCTAAAATACATACATGGAAGTAAATTAATCACAAATGCATCATAGAATCATCCATTCATTCGAAATCATCATCAATACATTGGTTCACAACAAGGAACAAGGTAGTGGGGAAATGGCATTGTTCTTCCATTAAAAATGAGATTTATACATTTCTACTTGGAATTTCGACCTGAAAATTTATGGAGAAGAAGAACAGATTATTTGCTTCATATTACAAAATAAATGGGGCATGAGAATCTCCCCCAAAGAGTACAATAGCTCACCCAAAAACGCCCTCCCTCAAGGATCAAGAATATGCCATCAAAACTGGAAATGGTTGAGAGAATGTGTTGCAATAGAAGAAATCATGAGCTTCCTTGTAGCTTACACCTGCAAATAAAGACTCCATTAAATATCCAAATGAAAGGTCTGAATGGCCTTTCCAATTACCAATTTGGATGGGAATCTTTCACTCTCGAAATTGGCTAAGGCAAGAAACTAGTCATCCACTAGCTCTCCCTCTACACAAATGCAATTGCAAATTCTACAAATGATCAAAAGTCGGTTTAACTCTTTTTTATTGAAATTTATAAAGTTCTAATGTCCTCTATGGTTCGAATTCCTTCCAAGAGACTCATGCCAACTCAAGTTGGGAAGAGATTCCAAAGAACGCCACTTGTACAACAATTCCTAGTCTCCCACTTCCACCAAATCACATGTGGAAGCATCTTAGCTTCCCTAACACCCTTGAGCGCTCTCTTGGAGTCTATTTTTAGCCCTAACATGTCATATATGGAATATGTCAGCCTTCAGGTCTTATTTGTGTCATAGGTGTCATAGCATCTTCATCATTGTTGTCATAGAGCTAGGGAATCTAGCCCAAGTGTCTCACTAACTCCAAATTGCCTCTTCCTCTTCCATGGGAGTTACTCTTCCTTTATATTTCGACCTTGGATGAGTCATTCCATGAATAATACCTTTTGTACTCCCCCAATTATGTTACCATTCACCTTGAATTCGAATTGGTGAGAGAATGATGCCAAGTGTAGTGGGGAAATCTAGCCATATGTGGGTCCCACTTCCTCCATGTGTCTTCATGATCAAATGCCACTTTGATTTTCACTTGTATATATTTATTAATATCCTTTATTAAATATTTATGCCATTCTAATTTTTAAACATCATTTATTATCCCCATTATTCCAAATCCCAAAGCTTCCAAACCAAACCTAGGAAACTAGTAATTTTCCTCCTTGGCAATTATTTGACCTTTAGCATCAATTTGACAAACTCTAATGCATAGGGCCAATGTGATTATGCCATTGTGACTCAATGCCAAATTTTGGACATGACAAAAACCAATGGAGATTGATTGAGGGAACCAGACGACTCACCCAACACGGTCTCTTGTTGTTTTCCGGATAAATTTTATTTTTTAGGTTTACTTGTCTGTTTTTAGATTTTTTGTTTTCTGTTAGTTTAAGGGAGGGATTTTGTCCTATTTTCCAAGGCCCTTCTATTCAATTTGTATCAGCAGACCTTTTGTAAGGGTTTTACTTTTAGAGGGACAATAGAAGAATAGTAGAATAATGGAAGGATAATATCATACTGACCTATTTTGCAAAGGGTCTTCCATTCATCATTTTGTATAAGTGGGATAAATGACAGTTTAACTGATTTATCTAGTTGTATGGTTCATCTAACAAACTTTATGAAATTTATCGGTGTTATCGAGTGTTATCGGATGAATATATATATATATAATGTGACTTTATTAACATGATCAATTTGCACTATTTTGTTGTATGTGTTCTTTTATGAATCCAATATTAACTTATTTTGTTATCTGTGTTATTTTATGAATCCACAATATTAACTTTAGAAGAAGGTTTTGTGAATACCTGAATCCTATGAACCAGAGCATATCAATATGAATTGTGACTCAACATAATCTCATTCACAACAGACAACAGATAACAAAGGAGAATCTATGCTCACATAGATCGACGGTGGATACAATTTTCGTTGGAAAAAGAAGCAGGGGATTTAACACATAATAAAGTTACTGAAATGACAGTTAACTTAATATTAAAGAGAGAAAGAGATCAACGGTGATCCATAAATCGACAAGAAGATCAACGGATCACAAGGATTTTTCATCACCAACTTGCGCGAACAAAGGAAGTGGTGGGTGGTTGCGAATCTAAAACCACCCGTCACGTGTCAATACAGTGCCATTTTGCTGGTTGAAAAAGTAGTAAAGGAAACCACCTTCTATGGTTATAAAATACAAAGTGCACGAGATAAATGACACTTGTCATTCAGCATTGAACGGTTTGTATGTGTCACATGCAATTGGAACACAATAGAGCATACCTCTTTTCCAGCTCACGTATTTCCAAGTAGGCTTTCAAGACTCTTACATATATTTCAGACACTTATTTCAATGGAAAATAAGAGTGAGGTAGGGGTTCAAAGTGGGGAATGTGCAAAATTGGAGGAAGTTCTTGAAGACAGTTACGGGGATGTGTTTGACACAATTATGACTAGAAACACAGTTAAAGAGACTAAAAACAGGTTGGGATATTTGCAGAAGCAGGGTATAGACGTCCATAACATTCATAAGTTTCATTTTATTCACTTTTGTCTATAACAAACCCTAGGTTTCCTAGACTTTGTTTCTTGGTGTGCCGAAAATTATTCCCAAGCTTAAAGAGTCGTCATGGATTCAAAAAGACTGAAAATCATGTGTCCTATTAATTCCTCAGTGATTAATAAATCCATATTTTTATATTGAAATGGTGCCACCTTAGATGCTGCAAAAGTCATTAGATTTACCTTTTTTTTAGGAGTTACCATCTATAATTTTGACAGAACACACTATTTCCAGAAAATTTGAATTTGGAGGCAGATTTGTATCGACTCATGATATGCATCTTAAACCTAATTTCTGAAACATATCAACCACTCCACTCCATCTCTTCATTTATGGAAGCTTTTGTTTGAGACCTTGTATGCTTGGGTAGTTTTACAAAGTATGCTTCTGAAATAGAGTCAACACGGTTTGTATCCCTAATAGATATGTGTGACACTAATGTTGTTTTCCTTCGTTTGTGGAACAAATTTTGAAATGCAGGGTTTCTTTTCTTCTTTTGGATGAATCTTTTACTTACATATGTCCTTTTCTTTTTATCTTCGGCTTCCAATTTCTCAATCTCTTGGATTTTGTGACTCACTTTGTCTTCTGTCAGGATTTCCACACCAGTGGTTTCCTGTACTTCACTATCATCACCATGTTCATCATCGTCTATGGTGGAACTCCAATATAGTTCAAAATATTCATCGCCACTTGGTGATATCTTATTGCATGATTTCTTGGTTTTTCTTTGATGTTTGTGCTCTTCCATTGGATTTATTATAACTTAAATCCATATGTTTATATTCAAATGGTACAAGTGTTATCCTTAATATTCATTTATACAATCTTTAAACTAATTTTAAAAATCAAATATTCCACGTGTCACAATTTGAGCGTTCCATGTGTCACCCTGGAAACTAGATATCAACATTTTAACAACAAAATTTATAGAAATTTTGCTTGAAAGAGTTTTCTGGCACGTCAAAAAAATTTCAGCGAAAGAGAGGTCGTTCTTTCCTAAGGTTGTTCTATTTTAGGGTGTTGGAAGTAGATGCTAAGGAGAAAGAGCATATGATCCTTCCTCTAGGGTGTTTTTTAGGAGTGGGGTAAGTAGATATCGACACTCTAAACACAAATTTCATAGGAACATTGCTTCGCACAGTTTGCTCGCAGGTGTAAATATTCTCAAAGAAAAAGCGGTCGCTCTTTCTCCAAGTTGTTCTATTTTTACAATTACCTCATAAATGAAGGGGTGGACGACCCTTCTTTTGCCCAATATTCTTTTCATAATAGTTCTAGAATGAAAGAAGGGTCGATCGAACCTTCTTGTGTTCGTCATTCTGGATATGGTGAATTATGGATATAGGTGTTCACAATTATCTACTAAATGAAGGGGCGACTCACTGATCCTTCTTGTCAGAAAATGGAAGTCGGGACAAACATTATTTATATGTTATAACTTAGCTCATGTTTAGGTCCCTACTATTTACATCGGAATTCAGAAGTCGGGAATTGTCGGCCTAGACTTCGTAATTAAATATTTTTACACTTCTCTCGTAAATGAAGGGTCGGCCGACCCTTTTTGTGCTAAGTATTCTTCCAGCGTTCGCCATGTTGATGTATATGTAACTTCGGAATGTATTTCAGCTATGTATTTCATATATATTTATTGTACCCTTATAAGAGATGTGTTATTCCTCTATAAGGAAGTGTCATCATGTGGATTGACAAGTGTCGCAAGTGTGTGTACTTGCCGATGGGTTATTAGACCACCATGTGTGGGGTCGGCCCTGAAATATATATTATATTGTGGATGTATCTAGATAGACAAGTCGGCCCCATAGTGTAACTGGGCAAACACGTTAAGTATAAATAGAGATCGGGAGATCTCTATTTGGATCATTCGGATAGAAACACTTCTCTCACTCAGAAAGTGGCGCACTAGTAAGGAGGAGGATCATCTGCTCTAGGAAACTATCTCAAGTGTATTTTGGTTGTACTTTGGTTGAGCCATTGCTCTCTCTATCTCTGAGGAAGTTGTGGGGTTTTTCACCTTAGGGTTTTCCCCACGGAAACTCTGTGTCTCTTGTCTCTCATGCTTTTGATTCTTGTGATGCTTGTCATGCTTATTGTGATTGTTATGCATTAATATACTGTATATGTTATTCTCTCAATAAAGATCCAAGAGTATTGTGAATTAATGCTCAAAATTTAACATGCTATCAGAGCTAACCTGAGAAGAAGACATTTTGCAGTGACGGAAACTTGAGTTTCTTGTTTATTGGGTTTCTCTCCACAGTTTTTGGGAAAGCAGTATAGTAGATTGACTCTAATCATCAAGGAGAATCTATCTGTCCAATCAAAATTCAATTCTGAGCATTTTCATATTTGGCCCTAAAAATTAGGGTTTCCACAAAAATAGGAATTTCTGAAATCTGAAGACATAGCTGGAAGCTCCTTGCAAAAATCGAAGTTTAGAGCTTTGGATCAAGATTTTTGGCTGGGTAGATCTCCGAAAAACTCAAACCCTAATTCAGGGCTCTCCCTAGTGAACCCGGGAGGACAAAAAGGCAAATCTAAAGGGTAAAGCTTTGCTAATCTCAAATTCTGAATACACCAGGCTGATCAGCTCATCAAGGTGCATCTTTCTATCCTTTCAAAAAGTTGAAATTCACATTTTGAATTTTTATGGTTTTTTTCGACAAACCCTAATCCAGGACCAGATCCAATTTTCAGCATTTCCAGTGGTAAGACCAAAATATTTTCTATTTCCATTTGAAGTACTCTGTAAGATGTCTCACCACACCAAGCTTGAGGATAAGCTTGAAGGGGTTGATAACTTCCGAGCTTGGAAGTATAGGATTGGGTTAATCCTGGAAGAGAATGAGTTGGACTCATTTATAAAAGAAGACATCCCTATCCCAAAGGATGAAGAGGCTAAGGTATTGCATAAGAAGAACTTAGTCAAGGCAAAGAGAATCATTGTTGATTCTATCAAAGACCATCTCATATCCCATGTGTCTTCTCTAAAGACACCCAAGGCTATGTTTGACTCTTTGACCAAGCTATTTGAAGGAAAGAACATAAATCGGAAGATGACCCTGCGGAATCAATTGAAAGGGGTCAAGATGTTGAATGGAGAAACCATTCAATCCTATTTCTCCAAGGTCTCTCAGATTAAGGAACAACTTGAAGTTGTAGATGAAATGGTGGAGAATGGTGAAATTGTTATGACTACTTTGAATGGCCTACCTAGGTCATGGGACTCTTTTATACAGGGGATCTGTGCCAGAAAGAAATTAATCTCCTTCAGCAGATTGTGGGAGGAATGTTCTCAAGAAGAAGCAAGGCTTGTGGCAAGAGAAGAGAAGATGGAAAATGAAGATCAAGCTCTCACAGCTCACACTAAGAAGGGAAAGTTCAAGAGGGAGCCATCCCATCACAAGAAGAAATCTTCTCATCATTTTCACAAAGACAAGAAAGATCTAAGGTGTTTCACTTGGAATGAGAAGGGTCACTTTGCTTCAGAATGTCCCAAAAACAAAAGGGACAACAACAACTCCAGCAAGAAGAATAAGGGTAACAAAAGAAGGTACCATGCTCATGTTGTCGAAGATGATGAACCTCCAAAGAAGAAGGCTAGGGAAGAAAGTGATGATAGTAATGATGACTCATCAAGTGAAGAAGAGTATGTTCTAATCTCTGCTCTCACAGGTACTATCTCCCATGGTTGTAATGATTGGTTGATTGATAGTGGGGCTTCCAAACACATGACTGGGTTTAAGGAATCTTTTGTGAATCTATCTGAACATGAATCCCCCCATAAGGTGAAACTTGGGGATGATTATCAATACCCAATCAAAGGAAGTGGTGAAGCCTCCTACAACCTAGATTCTGGAAAATCTTTGAAGATGAAAGAAGTCCTTTATGTACCTGGGCTCAAGAAGAACTTACTCTCCATCTCTACATTGGATGCAAAAGGTATGAGGGTTGCATTTTTGGATGGCTAAGTCCTAATGTCGCCAAAGGGAAAGACCATAGATGATGCAGTGGTGATTGGAGAGCAAGAGGGAGATTTGTATAAATTGAAAGGACAACCTGAACATGCCATGGTGACATAAAGACAAAGATTTATCCATATTCATGGATCACATAGAGGTATGTATAATTTGTTTTTGCAAAAGTTAACTAATGAATTATGCAGGTCATTGAAGAAAACAAGAACACGTTGCTAGACATAACTAGCAAATATGGTGACCAGGTATGTGTTTCTTATATCATAGGATCTTTTATATAAGTATGCATGACATGATTGATGATGTTTATTCATGAATTCATAGGTTTGAATAATCATGGGTATATGCATATTGCGTGTCTTACCTTATTTAATGTTATGACTAACCAGAAGAGTCATAGGTTTGAGTAATCACAGGTTTAAACATGTTATGACTAACCATAAGAGTCCTATATAAACCTTGAATGCTAATGCTTATTATTTCTGTTTGAAATGTTCATGACTATACATGCTTGAGATTATTGTGTTAAGATTATACTAATGAATGTTTGATTATGTATGAGACCTCGAGGATAACACAATGATGATACTAACAAGCATGCATAGGGATCGAGAATGAATATAAGTTCAAGAACAAGTAATCCAGGAAGCAAATATCAAGAGGGAGTACACTCCAGTGGCTTCTGCAAGGATGCATATATTCAGAGGGAGTTGACCATCTCTCTACATTCCACAACAGAAAGGTGTAGAAGAAGCTACTTCAGATTAGGACTCTAGCAGCTCCTGCAAGGAAGCAAAGACTCAAAGGGAGTCCACCCACAAACAAACAAGATAAGTATTTTAATTATCATTTCTTGCATATTTGTTTGTTTAAAAAAAAAATTTCAATGATGTATATGCTCATGTTCCTAGACTTAGGATATGTATTGTGCATATTAGAATGATTGCATTAATGAACAGTATACTACTAATATGCATGTGTTGGGTAAGTGGCCTATGGCAATGTACAACATTCCATTGCTACTTATCTAGAATGAAACCTCTTTGCTGACATGTTGAAAGTAGTGCAAACTCTTAACAATGTTCTGGTAGAGACTGGAAGGCATCTAGAAAGTTATGGAACATGGATAAATGTTGTATTGAAGCATTGGCTTAAACAATTGCATGACTATATGACATATTTCTTTATGTGAAAGAATTTGTTCTGAAAATTATGAGATGTTTCTAATCATGCAATTTAACTTGTATTGTAGGAAAGACCGTATACCTTCACCTACAAAAGAAGGATTACAACATTTGTTCAAGCAACAAAATTATCTATTGAAGATATTGAAGTTCCCAGGATTCGGGAAGAATGCCATGATCCATCGATCATGAAGAACAATGTTTGGGATGCGGTCCCAAGAGCTGAAGGGAAGTCTGTTGTGACTTCCAAATGGAACTATCAGATCAAGCATGCTGCAGATGGTAGCATAGAGAAATATAAAAGTGATGAAATAGAAGATACACTAGATGGATTTCAAGACAGTTGTCTTGAATGGTGTAGTCATATATGTGTGCAGAACTTGGTAGGATAGACAGCTTTCTATCCAGTTTGGGCTTTACCAAGAGTAAAGCGGATTCCAACCTTTACTACAAGGTTGAGGAAGGGAATCCTATGATTCTACTCCTGTATGTGGATGACTTATTTGTAACAAGAGATGACAGACTGATTGCAGATACTAAGAGGAAGCTTGCTATTGATTTCGATATGAAAGATTTGGGAATGATGCATTATTTCCTAGGTATGGAGGTGTGGTAGAATTTAGGTGGGATCTTCCTTGGTCAAGAGAAGTACATAGTAGATATCCTAAAGAGATTTGGGATGATGGATTGTAAGGCCATGGCCACACCCATGGCATCGAATTTCAAGCTTCTATGTGATGCTTCACCTGAGCCGGTTGATGTCTCTATGTATCGTCAGATGATTGGGTCATTGATGTACCTGACGAACACGAGACCAAATATTTGCTTTGCAGTGAACACATTGAGCCAATGCCTGACAGATCCGAGGAGTGTTCACCTGGTTGCTGTAAAGCATGTCCTGAGGTACCTAAAGGGTACAGTGGATTATGGGCTCAAGTATGAAGCGAATCAAAAGTTTAACCTGCAGGGTTATGTTGATTCAGATTGGGCTGGCAGTGCTGCAAATAGGAAGAGCACATCTGGGTGCTGCTTCAGTATGGGATCAGGTGTGATCTCTTGGTTTAGCAGGAAGCAGTCCCGTGTAGCACTGAGTACAGCTGAGGTAGAGTATGTTGCAGCCTACTCAGCTAGTTGTGAGGCAGTATGGCTACGGAAGCTACTGTCTGAGTTATTTGATCTCCCGTTGGATGCTACTGGTATCTTTTGTGATAACCAGAGTTGTGTGAAGCTGTCCGAGAACCCAGTGTTTCATGACAGGTCGAAACACATAGAGATCAAATATCACTATATCAGGGATATGGTGCAGAGAGGAGCTGTGAAGCTCCTGTACATTGCGACGGACAAGCAGATTGCAGATGTGCTGACGAAGCCACTAGCCAAGGTGAAGTTCGAGTACTTCAAGGAGAGGCTTGGTGTTCTTCAGATCGATGACACTTCAAGGAAGAAGTGATGGACACATTTGTTGAATCCATTCCAAGCATGTTGGAAGGAGGATCCTTCACATGGCTGTGGATGTAAGCATTGGATGATGAGCATCAGGATGATTCTCCAGTTACTACTCTGTATATGCATCATGTTGATGCTAGATATGATCAGTTGGATCATTTATATTTGTATGTATGTACGCATCATGTTGATGATGGATGTGATCAGTTGGATCATTTATATTTGTATGTACGTACGCATCCATTAGAGATATTTTGAGGTCAAAAAATGGCCTCCTAAGAGATGTACTACAAAAATATGAGATATATTAAAATATTATGAATTGGGGGTTTTATGGGGTACGTATATATGACAAGCCACCTCCCACAATATTTTCTATGCATAATATAAATAATCATGGTTGAGTTACTTTTCAAAATTCACTAGAAATAAAATTAATAAAATAAGTCTACATTGATGTGACTAAGATTCATTGTAAATTCCCAAAAATTTATTATCCTTTAGAATTTATTTGTCTTGAACATGCAAATGAAATTAAATAATAAAAAACATTTTTAAGAGCTATTTTTTTAATTTTATGTTGACTTTTTATATTTAGTATTTTTCTCATGAATTTAATATAATGTAATTTAATTGAGAATTTATTTACATGTAAAATGTTAATAATATTATTATAATCCACATTACATTATTATTATTATTATTATTATTATTATTATTTATTAAATCTATTATTGTTCTTTATTAGTTTGACATTATGTTATTAAATAGAATGGAGTGAATATATAATTTAAAATTAAAAACATAAAAATGATCATATATTATTTTATAAAAAAATGTGAAAGGACTTTCTTTATGAATTAAGAGTACTTCACTTGAAAATGACAATAATATTATTTTATGATAAAGTGTGAAAAGACATTCATTATGAGTACTTTACTTGAAAATGACAATAATATTATTTTATGAAAAGACTATCATTATGAGTACTTTACTTTATGACTTAAAAGTACTTACACCACTACCTTGGTTAACTATGTGTTTTCATCCACCATAGAAAATTTGACAAATAAGCATTCTTAACTCATGCAATGCCACCTCAACCAAGGGGGATGATGTCATCTACTAGAATGTGAATGGTTGTTTTTTATAGTACATTTTCTTTGTTTTGAGGCCATTTTTTGACCTCAAAATTTCTCTAATGATGTTGGATGCTGGATATGATCAGTTGGATCATTTGTATGTATTTGTATATGCATCATGTTGGATGCTGGATATGATTGGTTGGATCATTTGTATATGCATCATGTTGGATGCTTGGACCATGTATCCATATATGTATCAAGAGGATACATTGTATGATCAGGTAGATCATGTATGTTGATATGTATCATGTATTTGTATTTGCATCAGGTGGATACACTGTATGATCAGATGGATCATGTATGATGATATGTATCAAGTAGATACTTGGTATGCATCAGGTGGATGCATTGTATGATCAGGTTGATCATGATGATGAGCTTCAGGATGTTGCTCCAGATGATATGTACCAGGATTGTACAAATGATGATGATCAGTATGATCATGGGCATCAGGATGATGCCTCGTGCGATGATGATCCGTTGTATCATGAGTATCAGGTTGATACTTGGAGGTCAGAGATGATATGTGGCAGGTTGTGGAAATAGCATGTAATCAGTCCTAGGAGATCTTGCCGGTCGTGCTGTGGCATATAAATGTTCCTGGGGTACTCCTTCTATTATTGCTATGTAGTATGTAATCAGTCCTCAGATATCCGATAGGTTGAGCTGTGTGCTCGTAATCAGTCCTGGGATGAGGTATTACTACGGAGACATGTAATCAGTCCTGGAGATCCGAGAGGTTGAGCTATGTGCTCGTAATTAGTCCTGGGATTCTCTTTAGAGATCTTTCCGGTCGTGCTACGGCACATAAATGTTCCTGGGATGCTCTTTAAAGGTTTTGTCTATCCATATGTAATCTGTCCTGGAGATCCGAGAGGTTCAGTTGTATGCTCGTAATAAGTCCTGGGATTCTCTTTAGAGATCTTGTCGGTCGTGCTGCGGCACATAAATGTTCCTGGGATGCTCTTTAAAGGTATTGTGGAGGATATGCATGTAATTAGTCCTGGGAGATCTTGCCGGTCATGCTTAGGCACATAAATGTTCCTAGGATACTCTTTCCGGTATTGCATTCGCACATAAAATTAGTCCTGAGAGGCCACCTCTATCAGACCGTTCGCACATATGATGAAGACCTACAGGTGGTGGGTCTAAATCCAGTATGAAAAAGGACTGGCTCTGTAGAACTTCCTATGACGAGTAGAGTCATAGATTGGTTGAGATAGCAGCAGCAGTGACGATGATGATGACGATGCATCGATGACGATGATCCCGAGAAGAAGACTTGTCTAGCAGAACTATGTCGAGAATTACCTTCCTAGTTAAGAGGGAGTGTTGATGTATATGTAACTTCGGAATGTATTTCATCTATGTATTTCATATATATTTATTGTACCCTTATAAGAGATGTGTTATTCCTCTATAAGGAAGTGTCGTCATGTGGATTGACAAGTGTCGCAAGTGTGTGAACTTGTCGATGGGTTATTAAACCACCATGTGTGGGGTCGGCCCTGAAATATATATTATATTGTGGATGTATCTAGATAGACAAGTCAGCCCCATAGTGTAACTGGGCAAACAGGTTAAGTATAAATAGAGATCGAGAGATCTCTATTTGGATCATTCGGATAGAAACACTTCTCTCACTCAGAAAGTGGCGCACTAGTAAAGAGGAGGATCATATGCTCTAGGAGACTATCTCAAGTGTATTTTGGTTGTACTTTGGTTGAGCCATTGCTCTCTCTATCTCTGAGGAAGTTGTGGGGTTTTTCACCTTAGGGTTTTCCCCACGGAAACTCTGTGTCTCTTGTCTCTCATGCTTTTGATTCTTGTGATGCTTGTCATGCTTATTGTGATTGTTATGCATTAATATACTGTATATGTTATTCTCTCAGTAAAGATCCTAGAGTATTGTGAATTAATGCTCAAAATTTAACACACCATTTTGGATATACATGAATTGACAGCCTAGCCTTCGTAGGTTGAATGTTTTTATAATTCCCTCATAAATGAAGGGGAGGTCGACCCTTCTTCTACCCATTATTACTTTCATAATAGTTCTAGACTGCAAGAAGGGTCAGTCGATCCTTCTTGTGTTCGCTATTCTGGATATAGGGAATTGTTGCATATAGGTGTTCACAATTATCCACTAAACAAAGGGGCGACCGTTCCTTCTTGTCATAAAATGGAAGTCGGGAAAAACATTTTTTATATATTAAAACTTCGCTTATGTCCAGATCCCTACTATTTACAACAGAATTCAGAAGGCGGGAATTGTCGACCTAGCCTTCGTATATTAAATATTTCTACATTTCTCTTGTAAATGAAGGGTCGACTGACCCTTCTTATGCTTAGTGTTCTTCCAGTGTTCACCATTTTGGATATACATGAATTGAAGGCCTAGCCTTCGTAGGTTGAATATTTGTACAATTCCCTCATAAATGAAGGGGCGTCCAACCCTTCTTTTTCCCAGTATTCTTTTCATAATAGTTCTAGACTACAAGAAGGGTCGCTCCATCCTTCTTGTTCTCAGTATTCTTCCAGTGTTCACCATTTTGGATATATATGAATTGACGGCCTAACCTTCGTAGGTTGAATATTTTTATAGATCCCTCATAAGTGAAGGGGCGGCCAAGCCTTCTTCTGCCCAATAATATTTTCATAATAGTTATATACTGCAAGAAGGGTCAGTCGATCCTTCTTGTGTTCACCATTCTGGATATAGGGAATTGTTGGATATAGGTTTTCACAATTATCTACTAAATGAAGGGGCGGTCGATCCTTCTTGTCGTAAAACGGAAGTGTGGACAAACATTTTTTATATGTTATAACTTAGCTAATGTCTAGATCCCTACTATTTACAATGGAAGTCGGAAGTTAGGAATTGTCAACCTAGCCTTCGTAGATTAAATATTTTTACATTTATCTCATAAATGAAAGGTCTGTTGGTCCTTCTTTTGCCCATTATTCTTACAGTGTTAACCATTTTGGATATACATGAATTGATGCCCTAGCCTTCATAGGTTGATTATTTGTACAATTCCCTCATAAATGAAGGGGCAGTTGACCCTTCTTCTTCCTAGTATTCTTTTCATAATAGTTCTAGACTACAAGAAGGGTCAGACGATCCTTCTTGTGTTTTCCATTCTGGATTTAGGGAATTTATGGATATAGGTGTTCATAATTATCTACTAAACGAAGGGGCAGCGGATCCTTCTTGTCGGAAAATGGAAGTGTTGACACAAATCCGTAAACAGGGTTTCACATCGCACAATTCTCAACAAAGCTCGACACAAACTCCCATAGATATCGGCCCGGAAAGGGTTTATCCTTTTCAGCAGCACTCGTAGAGTGAGTGAGGTCTCACCCGAGATACCTAAGGGGGTTGCACGAACCAAGTTTTCGCAGGTATAAGAGGGCATGCATCATTATCATTCAATCGCAATGAAGCTCAGAGATCGACATAATCATCATTCGCATCAGAACACTATTATCTCATAATAGACATACTAATAAGATCTAGGAAGTAACAGATTATACAAACATATCTAATTGATTGGAGATACATATCATAACTGTGACATTTTTATTTCATTCATAAAACACAATTAACCATACTGCAAAAACACACATTCAATCATAATGTGACATAGTACATCATATTGTGAAAAAGCACATAAGAGACAAAATCATAGCCAAAACATCCCTTTGTATTATACATCCACCTGTATTATACACATCGCAGAAACAACAGGGATACACATCCGCAAAACCAATTTCTCCAAGACAAAGATATAAGATAAGATACCCTTAAGCTTACAATGCAACCTCTATTTATAGGCTCACTGGCCATTAAAAAATTGGTCCACTTCGCAAAGTGACCCATTAACTAATTAAATAATTAAATAATTCTTCCACGTTATCCGCTTTGTCCACTTTACTTCCGCTTTATCCGCTTTGCTACGCTACACAGCAGGCCCTTTACCCTTGTAGATGTCCCTTTTGTCATTGTTTGTACCAAAAATTCTATGAGCTAGCCTCATTCCAACAGGCCCCCAACACAAACTTGTGTCTCGTCCTAAGCCACTTTATCCGGACATTGCTAGTTCATTCACATGTTTCTTGAATTCTTCATATGTCGGTTTGATTTTGTCGAAATTTGCTTCACATCTTCTTTAATCAATGTGCATTCCTCAACCTCCTGCTCTGTTGGATTTCTGCTTCCCGTCTACTACACCTTCACTAAGTTTTCCTTTATCTGCGTCAATATTGTCATAGCTTCAACTGCTAGCTCCTCCACTTTCGACTGCAACTCATCCAACTACACAATTATTCTATGTTTCCTCGTCCGTGTCTTGTTGACTCAATGCTGCAATTCCTTTAGTTGTGTCGCTCTGGTCATCTGCACCATTAGGGGCATCTCCTTTAGCGATCCCCTCAATGCTTCTAACTGTGCTTCTTCCTATCCAAGTTGCACATTGAGCTAGTGCAACTGCTAGTATTGCACGAGACTTCCCCAAAACTGTGAGACTTATTCAACAATGTTTTGCGCCGACTTCTCCAATTATGCGATCTTCATTGCAGCATCCTCAATAGTGTTCTTGTGCACTTCCACTTGTTCCAGTGGTGTGCTCGACACCATCCTTATTTTCAATTCCTTGTTCACTTATCTAATGTTGGAAATAGTTGTGCCCAACCTTAATTCCTTAGCTTCTGCGATCATTTCTTTGGCTATTTCTGGCACATCTTCGCATTCCATGGAGATGGCATGTTCCATTCTCCTCCTATCCTCCATCGCTTTTTCTCTTTCATTCATTATTGCCTAATTTTCCTCGTGGATTTGTTCAACCTCTACTTCAATACTTCTTTCCTGTCGTTTATAGTTTATCATTTGATCATGTGTTGATGCTTCTCGGTCATTGATTTCTTTGCTCACCCTAGTGTGGGTGTGATGAAGCATAAACATGGGAAGCATATTCAAATCTATGTTGATAGTGTCTTTTCCTCGCAATGCGATGTCCAATTCTTCATTTCCTGTAGTGATCGCACCAAGTAGCACCTGTACGATCCATCGCTCGGTGCTAATATAAACATTGACTTGTCGCACTTTTGATGGACCTGACTCTGCACGCCTTGGCTGCACCCTTGTTTCCATAATCGCAGTTCTCAGTGTCTACAATAACTTCGACACTTGATGAAAGTACTATGTTGTATGTTGTGTTACCTTTGCATTGTTCTCCTCTACCACGGTATTCATTTTATCAAGTAGAATGTTCATATGTTCGTCGGGGAGACCAACAGTAGTAATCCCCTTTCCTTTCTCCATTATGGATTCTTTTCATTGGGCATCCAACACCGAATCTGTCGAAGTATCTGTCCAGGCATCGTGACTTGCGGTGCGTGATTGGTCATCCGCACCTTCATCCTCAGCGTCTAAATCCTTTGTTTATTTTTGTGTATTCATTCCATATGCCGTATTCCCATCCTCTAGATCCGACAATTGGTCGTCGCTAAATGGAACCTTCTATTCATTTGGCCATTCATCTACTATGGTGTCAATTTCTTCTTCGGTTAGCTTATACTATGAGGTCAACCATTGCTTCTGGATCTGCATGTGGTTGGATAAATATCGCTTGAGGCCCCACAACAAGCCTCGCAATCTATCGATACTTTGTTGTCTTGACCTTTGTTAATCGTGGAACCTTAACTGCCTGCATTCGCAAGTCTTCTAAATAGATGTAAAATTGAATATTGTTTCCTTTTTTCTTTTCTTTGTCATTCATCTCCCATAGGTTCTGGTACCATGCCCCTCGGCACAATTTAACACTTTTTGTCTCTGTGCCTTGATATTGCAGTGGCTCTATCCACACGACCAATGCAATTAGCAGAAGGATCCATGAGTAAGTGAACGGATTACCCTTATCTTCTGTTGCGAATGCATCATCCATCAATTCATTCAGTAAAAACAGCGACCATTTCATCTGAACTCCAAGCATGCATTGCTTCGCTGATGCGATTACCCCTAATGTGCACTAGTTGGGGCAGTTCTTCCTCGTGACCTTGATAGCCAATAATTTTTCTGCGAGCCTAACAACTTGTTCATTGATTGTGTCAACTAGATACCCCTGGGTGTTTTTCTCCACCCCATACTTTCTTTCATCTTTGCACCCAGCTTTTTGTCATTGTCTTTTCCTTGGAATTACTACGATGGATCTACCCTTGCCTTGGGTAACCCTATAATCTGCGCAATCAGATCAACGGTGATTGGGATCTTTCTATCGATCCATAAATAACCATTGTGGAAGCATACAAGCAATTGCTAGATGCATGCATTCACCTCCGTCGATCGCCCAAAGTGTAGTATGTGGATAATTGACATCAATCATGATAGCTGCAACCCCAATTCCCATTGCATTTGTTCCCTAGTGATTAGGCCTCCATATTCATGGAATTTGTTGATAAATATTCATTGGGTGCACTTTGGATAAGCGAGGATGTCGTGATCGTTGTATTACGGTTTTTTCAGTAGCTGCAACACTTCTGTAGTGGTGTGGACACCCTCCGGTGTCGTTGGCTCCACTATGGTGTACTTGGAATTATTCCCAAGTCTTACCAACGGATCCCCTTGTTTCCCTAATGGTACATAACAAGGAATGTCTACTATGGTCGGACCTTGCTTCCTTCCTCTTTCTATTGTCATCTCTTCTTCTGCGGCACTTGAAGTTCCCGCTTCTCCTCCTGCAGTTGCAGCCCATGACAAGCTGCGGGTAGTTTTTGTTCTTCTGTCTGTGTCCACCGGCCAGTTGGCACTTCTCTTCTTCTGAAATTTTTGAGCTAGTGAGGATACAATCTCTAGTTGCTCCTCAATGATGGGTTCCATCTCCTTAGGTGTCTCCTACGTGCTTGTGCTAGATATCACATGCACCATGGCAACTCTCTGAATTCTACTCTGCTTAGCTTCGCTCTCTAGTTTCTGCAATACTCTTCACCTTCAATACTCACAATGTGCAATGGGTCAGAATGTTTCCCTACGCATCATTTTATTCCCATCGAATCAATTTGGACAATGGTTACCCAAATCCGTCATCGATTTACCCAATCCTTCACCGATTTGGGTACCCAAATCGGCGCAATGATGCGGCATTAAATCCATATGTTTATATTTAAATGGTGCAAAATTCATAGCTTTACCTTTTTTTTAGGAGTTACCATCTATAATTTTGACAGAACACACTATTTCCAGAAAATCAGAAATTGGAGGCAGATTTCTATCGAACAATGATATGCATCTTAAACCTAGCTTCTGAAACATATCAGCAACTCCACTCTGTCTCTTCATTTATGGAAGCTTTTCTTTGAGACCTAAGTTACTGAAATTACTGTTAACTCAAATGTTAAAGTAAGAAATAGATCAACGGTCGTCCATCAATCAAGAATAAGATCAACGAATCACAAGGATTTCGCATCACCAACTTGCGCGAACAAAGGAAGTGGTGGGTGGTTGCGAAATCTAAAACCAACCACTACGTGTTGATACAGTGACATTTCGCTGGTTGAAAAAGAGGTAAAGGAAACCACCATCCAGGGTTGCGAAACCGCTTTTCGGGGTTATAAAAGACAAAGTGCACGAGATAAACGGCACTTGTCATTTGGAGTTGAATGGTTTGGACGTGTCGCATGGGATTGGAACACAACAGAGCAGACCTCTTGTCTAGCTCATGTATTTCCAAGTAGGCTTTCAAGCCTCTTTCATATATTTCAGGCACTTATTTCAATGGAAGATCAGAGTGAAGTAGGGGTTCAAAGTATTCTTCTTCCCAGTATTCTTTTCATAATAGTTCTAAACTGCAAGAAGGGTCGGTCAATCCTTCTTGTGTTCTCCATTTTGGATACTGGGAATTGTTGGATATAGGTGTTCATAATTATCTTCTAAACAAAGGGGCAACCGATCCTTCTAGTCGGAAAACGGAAGTTTGGACAAACATTTTTTATATGTTATAACTTAGCTAGTGTCCAGATCCCTACTATTTATAGTGGAATTCAGAAGTCGGGAGTTGTCAGCCTAGACTTATCAGATTATATATTTTTACATTTCTCTCATAAATGAAGGGTTGGTCGACCCTTCTTGTGCTCAGTATTCTTCCAGTGTTCACCATTTTGGATAGACATGAATTGACAACCTAGCCTTCATAGATTGAATATTTTTAAAATTCCCTCATAAATGAAGGGGCGGTCGACCCTTCTTCTACCTAGTATTATTTTCATAATAGTTCTAGACTACAAGAAGGGTCGGTCAATCCTTCTTGTACTCTCCATTTTCGATACAGGGAATTGTTGGATATAGGTGTTCACAATTATCTACTAAACTAAGGGACGGTCAATCCTTCTTGTCGGAAAATCGAATTCGGGACCCACATTTTTTATATGTTATAACTTAGCTTATGTACGGATCCCTACTATTTACATCAGAAGTTGGAAAACGGGAATTGTCGGCCTAGCCTTCGTAGATTAAATATTTTTACGTTTATCCCGTAAATGAAGGGTCAGTCGACCCTTCTTGTGCCCATTATGCTTCCAGTGTTCACCATTTTGGATATACATGAATTGACGTCCTAGCCTTTGTAGGTTGAAGATTTTTACAATTCCCTCATAAATGAAGGAGCGGCCGACCCTTCTTATTCCCAGTATTCTTTTCATAATAGTTCTAGATTGCAAGAAGGGTCGGTCGATCCTTCTTGTGTTCTCCATTCTAGATATAGGTGAATTGTTGGATATAGGTGTTCACAATTATCCATTAAACAAAAGGGCGGTCGATCCTTCTTGTCAGAAAATGGAAGTCGGGACAAACATTTTTTATATGTTATAACTTAGCTGATGTCTGGGTCCCTACTATTTACAGCGGAAGTCGGAAGTCGGGAATTGTCGTCCTAGCCTTTGTAGATTAAATATTTTTACATTTCTCTCGTAAATCAAGGGTCAGACGACCCTTCTTGTGCTCAGTATTCTTCCAGTGTTCACCATTTTGGATAACATGAATTGACGTCCTAGCCTTTGTAGGTTGAATATTTTTACAATTCCCTCATAAATGAAGGGGCGGTCAACCCTTCTTCTGCCCAGTATTATTTTCATAATAGTTCTAGATTACAAGAAGGGTCGGTCGATCCTTCTTGTGTTCTCCATTATGGATATAGGTGTTCACAATTATGTACTAAACAAAGGGGCGGTCGATCCTTCTTGTCGAAAAATGGAAGTTGGGACAAACATTTTGTATATGTTATAACTTAGCTGATGTCCGAAAGCCTACTATTTACAGCGGAAGTCGAAAGTCTGGAATTGTCGGCCTAGCCTTAATAGATTAAATATTTTTACATTTCTCTCGTAAATGAAAGGTCAGACGACCCTTCTTGTGCTCAATATTCTTCCAGTGTTCACCAATTTAGATATACATGAATTGACAGCCTAGCCTTCATAGGTTGAATATTTTTACAATTCCCTCATAAATGAAGGGGAGGTCGACCATTCTTCTTCCCGGTATTCTTTTCATAATAGTTCTAGACTACAAGAAGGGTCGGTCGATCATTCTTGTGTTCACCATTCTGGATATAGGAAATTGTTGGATATAGGTGTTCACAATTATCCACTAAACGAAGGGGCAGCCGATCCTTCTTGTGGGAAGATGGAAGTCGGGAGAAAAAAAATTTATATATTATAACTTATCTTATGTCTGAATCCCTACTATTTACAATGGAAGTCAGAAGGCGGGAATTGTCATCCTAGCCTTCATAGATTAAATGTTTTTACATTTCTCTCGTAAATGAAGGGTCAGTCGACCATTCTTGTGCTTAGTATTCTTACAGTGTTCACCATTTTGGATATACATGAATTGACGCCCTAGCCTTCATAGGTTGAATAGTTTTTCAATTCCCTCGTAAATGAAGCGGCATCTGACCCTTCTTCTTCCCATTATTCTTTTCATAATAGTTCTATACTGCAAGAAGGGTCAGTCGATGCTTCTTCTGCTTAGTATTATTTCAGTGTTCACCATTTTGGATATACATGAATTGACGGCCCAACCTTTGTAGGTAGAATACTTTTACAATTCCCTCATAAATGAAGGGGTAGTCGACCCTTCTTCTGCCTAGTATTCTTTTCATAATATTTCTAGACTGCAAGAAGGGTCGGTCGATCCTTCTTGTGTTCACCATTCTGGATATAGGGAATTGATGGATATAGGTGTTCAGAATTATCTACTAAACGAAGGGGAAACCAATCTTTCTTTTTGGAAAACGGAATTCAGGACAAACATTTTGTCTATGTTCTAACTTAGTTGATGTTTGGATCCCTACTATTTACTGCAGAAGTCGGAAGTTGGGAATTGTCAGCCTAGACTTCGTAGATTAAATATTTTTATATTTCTCTCATAAATTAAGGGTCAGTCGACTCTTCTTGTGCTTAGTATTCTTCCAGTGTTCACCATATTGGATATACATGAATTGACATCCTAGCTTTCGTAGGTTGAATATTTTTACAATTCCCTCATAAATGAAGGGTCGACCAACCCTTCTTCTGCCCAGTATTATTTTCATAATAGTTCTAGACTACAAGAAGGGTCGGTCGATCCTTCTTGTGTTCTCCATTCTGAATATAGGGAATTTATGGATATAGGTGCTCACAATTATCTACTAAACGAAGGGGTGGTCGATCCTTCTGGTCGAAAAATGGAAGTCAGGACAAACATTTTTTATATGTTATAACTTAGTTGATGTCTGGATCACTACTATTTAAAACAGAATTTGAAAGTCGAGAATTGTCAGCCTGGACTTCGTAGATTAAATATTTTTACATTTCTCTCGTAAATGAAGGGTCGGTTGACCCTTTTTATTGACTTATTTGACAATATATACTAGTGGAAAAATTATTCTTTGTTTGAAATAAATATTATTTTTAATGTGCTCCTATTATTTTATATTTCCTAAATCGCTTCTGAAATAGATTTTGGTTCTCAACAATGTGTCCTCTTATTTTATATTTCAGAAATCGCTTCTAAAATGGATTTTGGTTCTCAACAATGTGTGGACCTCCTTTTGAATGGATTGAAAGTTGTTGAAGGAATCTATTTTCCAGAAAGAAAAATATTGCATAATATCAGCATTCATGATGGATATATCATTGTAAATGTTACCAAGACTTTAAATGCAGGTCTTCAATTTCTCTATCCATCAGAAAGTGCAAATACATTGTCAGAGGTAGTTGGTGGTTATATTCAATGGCCTACATCTGAGATGGTTAACCACATTGGATCTGCTCTTCACGAGAATGAGGTGAATGATATACCAGCTTCTACTTCGACAAGTGTAGAACATATCATAACAACTGAGAATAAATATTCTTTTATTATGAGAAAAGTTAAGTTGTTACATAAGCTTTTAGAATGCAAGGATTGCATTTCCATTGGTTTTGTAACAAATGTGAGTGGGACTGATTTTGTTGAGGGAACATTTTTGGGTGAATCTCCTTTGGTATTCTGGTGGATGAAGTGATGTTTTCTTGTATGGCATGTTGTCCAGGGTTGAGCAGTGGAGGTTTTGTTGTATGGTCGATTAAGAGAATCATATATTTTAATACAAAACATTGCTTTCTGTTGAAACCAATTTCAACAATAATCAATCTGAAACTACTTTGAAAGTATTAAAAGAAAACCACAATATCAAGTTTGTGGGAGAGAAAGTTAATTTTCATATACATCAATGTTCTTTAAAGCCACATTATGTTGCTCGGGGAATAGTGTCAACTGTTTTTGAAGGATATATTGTACAATTCAAACCGCTAGATGTTGGTGAGTTTGGTATTTTGGTTCATAAAGTCTTCTGCAATCACAAGGATTGTGGTGTATTTGAAGGCTCTCTTGTAAGATGGCCTGCAAACAATTTTCTTAACCTCAATGATGTTCCTTTGGATGTTATACTAAAAAAGAACACAGACGAAGACATGATCAACATTTGGAAGATTTTTGAAGAATGTCCTTTATAGATGGTCCTTCCAGGTACTCCCCATTGTGAATATACAGATGTTAAAGGTAATGGAACAAGGCCATATAATTCCGTAAAGTGGCAAGATGGAACTAAAATTTCTGAAATAAATTCAAGCTCGGTACCTTACAGGCTTGGAATTGATCAGGGTGCATTCCTTTCAAAAATTGTCACTAAACATTGTTGCTCAAATCTTTGTATATAAAAAATTTCACTTCAATCGATAGTTGAATGTGTGAATAAATTTCATAGTATGAATGGAAATTCAAGAAGAAAGTATGTTATAAATTCTATGGGATCAAATGCTCATGTGGCCAAAGAAGGAGATGACAAAAAAATAAACATGTTTACAATGAGATTAGACACAATAGACGTCTGTCAAAATGAACGGTATAAATGACATGGGATAAAAAGGATTACTTTCTATAATTATAAAAGCATGTTCTTGAATGGTGATGTGAGAGTTGTGCATGGTAACAATGGCTTGGAAAGATCTAGGGCGAACACTGTTGCACTGGTAGCTACTATTAATAAAATTGTAGAAGATAATTCAGACAAATCTCCACATCTTACACGATTAATCAATGAAGATGGAACAAGGACAACCTTGAAATTATTGTCATCTAATATGTCCCATGGTTTGCTGCGAAAAATGGCAAATGAAGAAATCGAAAGTATTGGTTTGCCTCCAGTATCACAATCCTCTTTTAGCAAGGTGATGAGAGAATATTTTTGAGATGTTAAAATTTCTAAATCAAACTCCTTCGCAAGGTGTAATGACTGCATTACAATACATGATAGGCTTAAGGGGACCATTGATCCAAATGAGGTGGAAAGGTTGCGAGGACATCAGGAAGCTCATAATAAATATATTTCAAGTTGTCGCCAAGTATATTATTCTCACAGATTAGCTTCACAAAAAAAATCCATTGACTTTTCTGAGTATTGTTCATGACAAAATGGGTAAGTCAAAAGACTTCCATTCCAAGGATGGATAAGAAGGAAAAATATTTTAGTAATGTTATGAATATTCCCATATCATTGACTGGAATGTTGACTCATGGGCACAAGACTGGGGGTTTTTCCCATTTTAGCCTCTCATTTTTAGAGATGGGATTGAATTTCACTGTCACATCCCTGGCTAAATGCTTGAAGAGTCTTGAAGAACTAGTGGTTGATAAATATGGTGATTTTCTCTACAAAGGCAGAAGATCTAATCACCAATTGCATGATGCTCTATTGCAATCATATTCATATGAAAAGGGTGTGATATATAGACAAGATGTAATGAAAAATGATATATTGTGTGTTGATGGTACTAATCAATGCATGCCAAATAGAAAACTACCACCCATATTGTTGTTGCAAATGGATAATTGTCCATGCGATAACAAAAACCACTTTGTATTTGTATTTGTATCTCTTTTAACAGCAAGGAGAGTGTTCGAGATAGTTGAAGTTGGATTCCTCTCGGTTGGACACACCCAATGCATGAAGACATAGATGGAACTTATGGAAGGTTATCAATAAATCTAATGTTCAAGAATATATTTTCACTCCCACAAATTATGGATACGTATAGGACATGTGAAGATCAAAATTTCTATGTCCCTTATCTAATTGATGAACTTTACAATTTTAATAGTTTTGTGAAACCCCACCTTCTGGATGGAAATGCCAAAATCATTGGTATCAAAAAATGGCATTTTTAAAAATTTCAACTCATTGATAACATTATAGTTGTGCAATGGAGGGAATCACTTCAGGATGAAGTTTGGTCTTCTCATATTCATTTGTGGCGGTCATTGCTAGATGGTAGCACAGACTTGCCGGTGGGGCACCCTAGGTTACTAAATCTGCAATTAAAAATACCTTCAGACATTGACGAAATAAAAAAAGGAATAGAAACATATATTTCATTTTGGAATCGAGGGATTGAGAAGGGAGGTGAACAATTTTGGCATCCCAAGTTAAATTATTGGGAGGTTGTATATAAAGCTTTGGATAGTCCCTTAGAGAGTGTTGATCAGTCAACAACGAACTTTTGGCCATTGACAAGCCATGATATTCATAGTAGTGAACCTACAATATTTGAACATGAAATTATGGATTCCTATTTGAAGGAAAATGTTCCTGCTTTGCGGGATTTCTATGTTGGACCAGTATGCAATAATCCTAGAGATGAATTCATTCCAAGAGTGGATGTTGTAAAGGGACAAATGGTGATTGTGCAATCACCAGATCCAGATTGTGCAATATGGTTGGGTAGGGAGATTGGTAATATTTATCAGGATTCATATGTTAGTACTCTTGGGTCTTACAAAGTAGAGGTGCAATGGTGGAAGCCAACGGGAGCATCGAAGAATCTAAAGGTCTTATACACAAACTACTTAAATAGAAAGAAAGAATGGGTTTTTGGTGTAGAAGAAAATATGATGATCAATGTAAATAGCATCATCTGGGCATGGTCACCAAGGCTGGGATGGTCAAGAGAAAAAATTAGAATAAATGATGAGGGCCTTGCAGCAGTTAAGGCACAATGAGAACAGATGGGGCATAGTGTTGAGAGTGGGATGGATGTTCCTATGGATATCGTTTGATGGGATCTTAACCCAACAAATTTATATTTTGTTACAATCCTTCTAGTCTATCTATCAACCTGGTTGGGTGAGCAAACGTCGAGCATCTAGAATGTCCACGAGCCTCCAGGCATTTGAGAAAAATTACCACTGTGATGAAAAATACACCATTTGTTGGTTACTACTGTGTAAGTAAGTTGTCCCTATACAGATTACGCAGAGAATTCCTGCCTCTTTTGGAAACTACTAAAATTATATATGTAAAAAGCTAGATATTCTTGATACTGTATCAAAAAAAACAAGAACTGATAAACTTGCTATTCAAACAAGGACTGAATATTATAGACATTGCACTTTTCACCTTTGAAGATTGCTCATTTCCGAATGAAAATTGCACTTTTCAAATCAAAATTTGCATTTTTTTATTTGAAATTCACACTTTTCAAATCAAAATTTGCATTTTTTTATTTGAAATTCACACTTTTCAAATCAAAAATTGCATTTTTTTATTTGAAATTCACACTTTTCAAATCAAAATTTGCATTTTTTTATTTGAAATTCACACTTTTTGAATTGAAATTCATAGTTTCCTAACAAAAAACTGCAATTTTAGGGTTCATAAGTAGTCGAAAAACACGTTATTCAAATAGAAAAACACACTTTTCAAAGCCAATATTGTCACTTTTAGAACCTGATTTTGCACTTTAGAAAGGTTGATATTGACACTTTCAAAGTATAAATTCACACTTTCTTAGACCAAATTTTGCCTAATATGTCCAAATTTAATGAAATTGGCATTCTAACCTAATTGTTAAACATAACAACAAATATCCTTTTCTTTTTTCTCATTTTTATTTTAAATAAAAATATTCATCATCAAATATTTTTGTTAATCTTAAAAATTAAAATAAATAATAAATTAAAACATATCCATCATTAAAAAATACATATTGCTAGTAATAAATTATAACACTACAAAAATACAATTATAAAACAATATTGAACACATTGAGTGCGATGAATGAAATAAGATCCACAAGGTGGCAATGTCCCCGACATTGCACCTATATTGGCCTTTTTGTTTGTCAACAAACACATTCAAGCTTAAACATGGACACAAATTGCTATCATCAGAGTATGAAAATTGTGTTTGTATGTTGTTTATGCATTTAGTCATTAACATAATACTGTATATATTGCAAAGGTGGAACACTACACATACACAAACATTTAAGTTTCACCTGTTGTATTTATTGCCATTGCTTTGAGTCTTTTAAGAAGTCCAACACCAGAGGTTTCATACAATGTGCATTATGTTAAGTTTCAGGTTTTTTCGAAGTCCAAGATGATCGATGGGTTGACAAGTGGCAATAATTGAGTGGGTATCATGTGTCATTCAGAGGTGTCAAAGAGTGTGATTAGGAGAAGTCTTGGTGGAGAAAGTCCGATAGTGTATCAAAGATTATGTATCAGAATTGCCCCACAGAGTTGTTAAAAGGAAGCGCCAAAGCGTAGCAGAGGAAACGTTGAAGAGTAAGGAAAGATACATTAGATCTAATGTATTAAAAGTATATAGAGAGGCCATTGAAAGGAGTGTCGATAGTGCATCGAAGTATTGGCATTAGAGGTTCCATTTCTGTGAGTGCAGTGGAAGAATCCGATTATGTTTCTGAACTTTTTTTAAGGTGATGTAAATTCGAATTGCCGATAAAAAATATGTTGCTTATATTATTGTTATTATTGTTATTATAATATAAAAGAGTAAGTAATTTCATCTTTAAAAAAAGAGAATAAAAGGGAGACATAACCGTCCCCTTCAAAATGAGCGAGTGAAAGAAGATTCTTCGTAAGCCTTGTTACGTGTCTCACATTGTATTGTGGAAAGCTATTGATAAAGCACCTCTCAATATAATTTTAAAAAAAAACATGATCTTATATTTAAAAATAAAATAAAAATAAAAATAATCTCTCAAAATGTTTGAAAATTTTTCATTGTATACATTACTTAAAAATTTTACAGACATTTGAAAGTTTTTTTAATTGTGTGTTCTTTTCCTCACTTATAAACGAACCTATCAAATTTTCTTATATTTCCAAAGACTTGATTGTCCTTTTATCATTACTGTACGTAACCCAAAAAAAAGGTGTAGGTAAGCACAAAATCAAAATCTACCCACGAAAGAATTCGCTACTTTATGTCAATTTTTCTACCCTACATTGTCAAATAAGAACAAACCATTTTATCTCAAAAATTATATCTTGACATGAAAATGGAAACAAGATATCTGCAAACGATTTTTTCTGCATGCATTTATTGCATCATTATTCCATATTTTCTTTTGTATACATCACTTCACTCAATTGCTTCTCGCTTCCATGTTTGGTGGATTCATTTTCATGATATTGTTGGTTGATATTATGTTTTTCTTTTCAATATAATCCAGTATTATGACATCCACATACATTTTTTTTTTGCAAATTCCACATACAGTATTATGAAATCAGAATTTCTGCATGGTTTCTCAACGGATGAATGCAAATTTTCCACATGGTTTCTAAATTTCTAGGTACTTTTCCAATTAGCGTCCACTGGATTGTACTTATATCATCCGGACCCAAACCTTAAATAGGTATAATTTCAGTAAAAACTAAAATTCAAGTTGCACATCACGTCTCCATGACAATAATGCATATGAGCAATGCGGGTTTGTAATGTTCCTTTCTACCTGCTCATCTCCTAGAAATGCAGCTGTCCAACATGAATTCGTGCCAAAGGCCAGATCAGATATTATCCAGCGCTATCAAAATAGTTCGAGCCCACCCCAAAACGTTTATTTTTGTCACATTTTTTCTCTCAATTCTGTTTAACTATCTCCCTGTGGCGAACTATTACTTTTATTCGATTGGCCTACCCATCGCCACAGTTGGCATATTTGCAGTCGTTTATATAATATTATTTTGTATTATATAGAGAGAGAGATAATTTTTTTCCAATATAGTATTCTTGAAATCTGCTAGCTATGCAACATCAACTTTTCATATGACATTTTCATATAGCCATAGCATTCTTGAAATCTGCTAACTATACAACATCAACTTTTCATATAGCCATATTATTATTGAAATCTGCTAACTATACAACATCAATTGTTTATATGATTGTAGGACTTTTTCATATAGCCATTAATCTTTTTACCATTGATAACATATCATTGGTTATTAATAATAAGCTGATTAGGGTTCCTGTTAATCTGCACACTCCATACTGTGAGTTCACGTTCTAGGAAATTGTTGAATCTTCATCGAATATATTGAATTCATCAAAAATATATATTTCTCTGTGATATCGGTGTAGTTTATCATATGCCATAAATATTTTAGTGTATATGTCTGAGAATGTATGAATTCAAGGAAGTTTATTTGAAAAACTTAAGCAACACGCAATCTGATAAAAACTATTTCATCAAATAGATATTGCAATTCAAGATTAATTTCATCAAATAATATTGCAATTCACGATAGGATTGGCAGGGTGATGGATTAATATAGATTGCTCTCCCCACTAGTGTGTCGTCCCCACTAGTGTGTCGTCCCCACTAGTGTGCCGTCAATATTGAGTACAGGCTGGGCCAAACAAAATTTGACACAAAAAGTTTTATGGCTTTAAAAAAAATAGTAACAACTTCAACACATACCTTTTTATCCACGGGTCAATTTAGTTAAATGCATATCTCTCTGTATATAATTGTTTTAACCAAAATCATCCAAATTTCAATGAAATTTAAAGAAAAAAACAAAGAAAATTGTAATGCAATCCATGTAAGGGATTCTAAATTTAATATTTGCAGAGAGGAAAAGCTTAGAAGTAAAAATTATGGAATTCTTTGCCATGGAAGAGTCCTATCTACCTCTATTGCACATTGTAAACATGCTGTATGAAAGCATGAAATATAAGATTGAACATAGTCGCGGTCTGGATGTGATGTAATTAGTAACCGCTAAGGATTTGCATATATTACTAACATTACATACTCGCGTGGGAAGGGAAGAAAGAGTAAGTATTGTATACAGTATTAAAAATTAGCGGCGGTTTGGATGTGATGTAATAGCTAGTAACGGCCAACGATTTGCAGGTGTGCATTACACGCCAATCTTCAACCATCAACAACAACTGATATGTCAGCCAACGGAAGGGAAGAAAAAATATGTATTGGATACACCTTCAGACAAGTATTGCAAATTATGATGGGAGATGTAGTCTCATGAACTTCAAATGAAATTTTTTATGCCCGCAGTCATTGACCAACTGTCAAATACGTTCCAGAAAGGAAAAAACGTTCTACAGACCGTCAAATTCCAGTCCTGGTTGCACCAGATGGACAGATTTACCATCAAATTACCCTGCAAAGCAGGTTGCGAAGGGTACCTTTGCCATGTCAGAAAACCTATCAAATAATAGCTCTAGGGTTAGCAATACCAAAGTCAAAAAAGAAACCCAAAGTGAAGAAAAATGCAAGGACACAAGTAATCAATGCTGAGAGGGCACAAGCAAGCCCAGTCACCATTGTTTCATTCTTTATGAAATTGAAGAGCATGGTTTTATAGTTCAGGCAAGCAAATCCTGGATCTCAAAATGGACAAACAAAAAACTAAAACCCTCTAAATTGAATGCAAAAAAATCATTTACAACAAAGATAAGTATCACCGTGAGCCGATAGATTGGCGTAGCACAATTGCCATCGGAGCACTAAAAATAGAACCTGCAAACAAGCAATTTAATAAGCAGTAAGGACTTGTTATAGTGTAAGCACCTCAGATTGGGTTGTTCTTTGTGAATTTATTACCATACATGTGCCACTTACAACCTCTTCTAGAATGTTAGTCTCAGATAGTCACCCAGGACAGGAGGCATGCACCTGCCACATTCCCTCCATGCACTACATCAATTGTAACAAAAGTGTTCTGCACAATGCACTGACACGCGAGATCAGTTCCAAGACTGTCTGTACATGCACTGAACTGTCAAGTGCATCGAAATCAACTCTATGGAAAAATGAAAAGCGGATCTCACAATAAAAGGTCGCACTGTAAAAACGTTAGATAGTTGAAGCCAATGCGTATGTACTATGTATTGTTAGGTATATGCGAGAACCCCACCATCACCAGCGCAGGCCTGCAGATCCATCACGAAAACCTAAAAAAAATCATTCATTTTCATTAACTAGCCTGGGGAGGTGCAGAGGTGACGTCAGCCCGCAGCCCCCTCCTAGGAAGCGAGAATCGAGGACTACATCACCTCAGGCGGCCAATCAATGTTTTGAAAAATATGAATTTTAAATATTTGAAAAAATATTAAATAAGTTAAACCATAGTTTTTATATAGTTCATATGGAAAATTTTAGGTTTTTAAACAATTTAATACAAGTTTGATGATACATATATGATCCCCTTCAAGAACATAATAAGAGACAAATGAAGTAAATTAGTATAATACTTTGGAAACAAAATATCCAATGACATCATGATTGATGTTAATTTTGCTGATTGGTACATTATATATCGAGATCGAATAATAAATATATACAATAATTTTGAGTTTTTGGTCATGATAAGATATGTATCACATCATTTAACATAGGAATATCTTTAATATTAATAATACAACGTTAAATTTAATAAGAGGTATACAATATTTCTTTGTTATTGTGGGGCGTTTTCGTGAATCAAGAGTGAAGGCGCTAACTCACAAAGCCGCGGAGCCTTGTGAGTTAGTGCACTGATGTGTTCTCATATCTCCTTTAGATGCCATTTTATGAATGTGTACAAACCAGGCAATGAGACTTTGGCGTAGATCACATTTAATGTTAGAGATACAACATGGTGGTTTTAACAAAATTTAGTTTAAAAATTAATTTTATTTATTTTTTAATTTGGATAAATAAAACCACTCTTTAAATTTGGATAAATAAAACCACTCTTGCAGGGATTTATATCCCATCATGAGTGTTTTAAATCAATCAAAAATTCAGAATATTGTATTTTAAAATTTTAAAGTTTATTTTATTTTTCAAAATATTGCTAAAATTTTGAGAGCTTTCAAAAATATTGCAATTTTTTTTGTGGAAAAGTAAATTAATAGAGGTCAATAACATTTGAGGAATCATCGATTAGTATATCCTTGCCTTGGCATGGAATAAAAATAACATAACACATTATAATCAAAATTAAATATTAGTAAATATTAATATTAAAATTTAAAAATAAAAAACAAATAATAAAAACTAATATTAAATTATAGTTTTAAATATTTAAATTAAATTAAAATTTTGAAAACGACCATCTTTTCATTTATGTAACATATGGTATGATAGTATAAGGTGTAGTCTAAATATTCTATGTTTTCAACCCTTTTTTAGTCTTATTTTGTTCATAGTTTGGTTGGAAATCTTTAAAAAATATTAGAATCAAATTATTAGCTATGAAAATTGCATAATTTGGGTGCCATAGGGTTATTAGAGGGTGTAGAATCTATTTATAGATTCAAAAACACAATTTAAACACTTCCAGGTTTAGATTTTATCAAAAACAAATTTACCAAATTTCGACAAAAACCCATAATAAAATAAAAAAACATAGAATAAATAAACTACTCCATAGTATAACCATAAAATACATAACATCAATTTATTTTTCACTGTATATTCTTAGTTTGAATCATGATGCTATGGAAATAATATAGTTATACCACATGGCTGATTTTTTTAATAACTTGTTGGTATATTGTAATAAAATTATAATTTAGTACTCCAGTAGTGGGTAGCTTTACTCTATTAAACGATCATAGTTTTTGCGGAGGTGAAAATCTGCGAGGGTTAGGCAGAGCGCACGTTTTCGGCTGTCAGATCCATCGCGGTAGGGGTTGCATCCCCTGCAGTGGATCCGGCATAGGCCCCAGGCCATGGCATCAATGGAAATGACATCGGCTGAAGGGGGAAATGAGGTAAGGAGGGAGGAGGAAGGCATTCGGGAATCTGGTGCTAAGCACCGGATGGGCCCGGGAGGGTGTCTTCCAAAGTCACTAGATATCGTGGCCATTCAGATATGGGCATAGAAGGTAAGAGAAAAGGTGGAGTTGTGGAAAGAGAAGGCCCTAATTGGAAAGTTCGTGGGTATATGGCCTAAGGAAAGAGATCTTGTTCGGTGGATCAAAAGTACTTGGAACCCTAAAGGGGACTACGATCTGCAATTGAAGGCCAAGGGTTTCTTTACCATAATCTTTTCTAATGTGAAAGATAGAGATCGAGTTTTGGAGGGGGGACCCTACTTTTTCTTCTCAGCTGGCCTTTACCTCAGACCCTGGAAAGAACACTTCAACCCAGAAACGGAAGACATGAAGGTTGCTCTAGTTTGGATCAGACTATTTTCTCTCCCCTACGAATTTTGGGATCTGGAGATCTTGCAGGCTATTGGTAATTCTCTTGAATTTGTCAAAGTATCGGAATAGACGAAACTGCAAAGGTACACCTCTTATGCCCGGATCTGTGTTTATATGGATATATCCAAGGAGATCCCAGAAGCTATTAGATTAAATTGGGAAGATGAGGAATGGATCCAGCCGCTTGATTATGAGCAACTTCCTTTTCGCTGTCGCCTTTTCCATGAATATGGTCACTTCAGCAGAAATTGTCCTCATTCCGATCGGGAGAAACCCTCTTCACGATCAGACTCTGAAAGTAAGAAGGATAAGGAAGGGTTACCCAGGTCCGCAGCCATAAAAAGAATAGATCTAATGACCAGTCGTGAAAAGGAAAGGAAAAAACGGATAATGGGTCCACCAGCAAAAACCCATTTCAGGTGTTGGAGGAGGTTGATGAGGAGGGAGAGGGTAAAAAGGGAGAAAAAGAACCCTTGCATAAGAGTATGGATGAATTTTTGGAAAACTAGAGTCACGATCAGATCCTGGATGATCAACCCGCGGCGATTGAAGAAGATGGTGAGGAAGAACTAGATCTGGGAGAATTAGATCTGGACGAGATCGAGAAGGAATGTGAAAAAAGGGGGAAGGGTTATGTTACCAGAAGACAAGTGGAGATCCTAAGGGAATCAATCATCAAATCAAAATCTAGTTAGAAGCTGCGTATCATGGCCGACCCTCAGTCTGGGAATAAACAGAAGTCTCCAACAGAGGATCTGAAACGCGGTAGGAAATCCAACAAACAGATAATAGCAAAAATTGGTGTAAATCTTATTGAGTCTGGCCAATACCCGACGATTAGGGTGGCCTTCTCTGAAGCAAACAGAGTTTCTCAATGAAGATTATATCCTAAAACATTAGGGGGTGCAATCATCCCCGAAAGATAAAAACGCTACCAAGAAAGATTAAGCAGGAAAGGCCTGATATTCTTTTTATTCAGGAGACCAAATGTTCATCTAGCACAATGGAGAAAGTAGGGAAAAAAATATAGAAAGGATGTGAGGTCATGGAAATTGATGCTACTGGCATGGTGGGGGGCTTGGCAGTCCTCTGGCGACCTCTCTCCATCACTCTGTCCAATTGGAGAGCTAACAGATTCGCTTTGATGTCTGATTTTGTGGTTCTAGATTTGGGGGTTTCTAGAATCCTCGTTAACGTCTATGGCCCAAGTGTTGCGCCTCATAAGGAGGCCTTCCTTCAGTTCTTCTCCTGGATCATTGTGCAGGCTGAGGAGGGGTCATGGATTGTTGGTGGGGATTTCAATCTTATTACTTCCCTTACAAAGAAAAAAGGTGGCAGAAGGACCTTGGATAGATTCCAAGAATCATTCTGGGACGTTCTCAGCGGTAGCCAGTTCATTGATGTAGAAACAGGGAATGGATGGTACACTTGGAATAATAAAAGGGGTGGTACCCACCTGGTGGCATCTTGACTTGATATATTCCTTACCACGGAGATGTTGCTCGAGGATAGGGGGAATTCAATGCCAGTGTCCTCCCTATGGCTGGCTCCGATCATTGGCCTCTCGTCCTAAATTGGAATCTATCGAATTCTTGAATTTTTAAGCCTTTTCGATTTGAACAATTTTGGCTGGAACATAATGACTTCACTAATCTAGTGAGGCAGTGGTGGCAGGAGTTGGTTCCCCCGGAAGGATCATGTATGTACCAATTTCAACAGAAGTTAAAAGCTCTGAAGGCAAGGATCAAGATCTGGAATCGAGAGGATTTTGGAAACATAATTCAGGATAAGAAGAAGTTGAGTGAAGACTTAGAAGTCATTCACTGGAAAGGGATGGAGGATGGTTGGGACACGAACTTACGTGAACAAGAGAAGTTCCTCCTAGAACGCTTGGAAGCACGGGAAAGGAAAGAAGAGATCTTCTGGAAACAAAAGTCTCGTAACAAATGGTTGCAAGATGGTGAGAGGAACACTAAGTTCTTCCACAATACAGTCATTCAGAACTGTCATAGATCGAAAATCCTCAAGATCTGCAAAATCAATGGGGAACAGGCATAAACTAGAGGAGAAATCGAAGAGGAACTTGTGACCCATTTTGAAGCTATCTTAAAAGAAGATCGAGTGGATCATAGCCATGACATTGCCAAAATTTACAGCCTCATTCCTCGTATGGTTTCTAGGGAACACAATGAAATGTTATGCAAACCAATCTTGATGCAGGAGGTTGAGGAAGCAATGAATCAGATGGATCTTGGGAAATCCCCGGGCCCTGATGGGTTCACCACCAACTTTTTTCATCACTTATGGGATCTCATCAAGGTAGAATTTCATCAGATTGTGGAATAATCGTGCATTAGTCGAGGGGTTCTAAAAGTGTTCAATGCAACTTTCTTATCGCTTATCCCAAAAGAGGATGGAGCAGATTCTCCAGGGAAGTTTTTCTCGATAGATTTATGCAATGTAATCTATAAAATCATTTTTAAGGTGATTGCCAATGGCTTAAGCCTCTCCTTCCCATTCTTATCAGTCCTGAGCAGCCGGGTTTTGTGGAGGGTAGACAAATCACGGATGGTATTATCCTGGTTCAAGAAGTCATGCACTCTCTAAAGGTTACAAAGAAACTTGGCATGCTTGTTAAGTTAGATATTGCCAAATCTTATGACAAAATCAGTTGGGAATACATGCACGGTATCTTGAAGGCTTTTGGTTTTGATCGGGAGTGGGTGTCATGGATTATGAATCTGGTTTCGACCCCTTTTTATTCTATTCTCCTCAGTGGATCCCCTTCCAAGCTCCTTCAGGCTTCTTGTGGTATTCGTCAAGGTGACCCCTTGTCCCCTTTCCTCTTCATCTTAATGGCAGAAGGTCTCAGTAAGCTTTTGCAATCCCAGACAGCCGAAGGCAGGCTTCGGGGGCTCCAGCTTCATGGGGGTATGGATAAGCAGACGCATCAGCAATTTTTGGATGATACAATGTTAATGGGGCATCCTTCAGTCCAAGAGGCTCGGATCTTCAAGAAATGCCTTGTCCTTTTCGCGAACACGTCTGGGTTGGAAGTTAATCCTGTTAAATCTCAGGTTTTCTTTTTCAATACTCATGGCCCCACTCAGCTTAACATTCTCAGACTTCTGGGTTTTTCCCAGGGCTCTTTCCCCTCTAAATATTTTGGGGTTTCGCTAGCTGAGGGATCCATTCAAAGTGTCTCATGGCAGGATTTATTGGATAGATTAAAAAGTAAATTGGCTCACTGGACTCTTCACCCCTTGAACCTGCCCAGTCGCCTTGTTTTAGTCAAATATGTCCTTCAGGCTATGCCGGTTTATCTTTTCTCAATGCTTTCAGCCCCCAAGTCCATTCTCAATGAGATCCAGAGCATTCAGAGAAATTTTCTCTAGGGTGGAAGGGATTCCAAGGAAAATTTTGCATTAGTTGGGTGGGACAACATTTGCAAACCAAAGACTAAAGGGGTTCTGGGTCTCAGAGACCCCGAAGTGCTAAGCGGGATTTATGGAGCGAAAATATGGTTGAAATGGTGTACGCACAATTCTGAACCATGGGCGCGCTTATGGAATGTTAAATATGCCAGGAACCGTGAGTTGGGACAGTTGGTCAGATTCAATGAAATCAAACCTGGGTCTCACATTTGGCTTAAAGCATTCACCTCGCGCAATCTTGTTCAAAGCCATTGCTTCTAGGAGGTTCATAACAGGGAAAGGGAGAACTTCTGGGATGATTCCTGGAACCAGTTACCCAAACTAAGGGATGATCCCAGGAGGAAAATGATTAGGGACAGAGGCTTGGTGGAGGGAAAAACTAAAATTTGTCACTACTGGGAGCAGCTGGACCAGGAAGGGTATAGAAATTGGTTTACTCTCGATGGGTGGGAGGAACTCCTCTCGGAGGTTGATCTTCTCAGTTTCCATGCCACCCTGTAGGAAAGGATTATCAGAATCAATAATTCCCCTGACAGACTCCAGTGGGGATCTTCTCAGCGTGGTACCTTCAATATTAAAGAAGCTTATGCTCACCAGATTAAGGACGATTTGGAGGAGGATAAAATGTGGGGGAAAGTTTGGGGGATGAATAGATGGCCCAAAATAGGGATCTTTTGCTAGCTAGTGATATGGAATCGAATCATGACCAGTGAATCTCTGCAGAAGCATGGAATTATCGGTACATCCTGCTTCCTTATGTGCCTCAATGCAGAGGAAACTATTGGACATCTCTTGGATTCCTGCTCCTTTTCCTCCATGATGTGGGATCAGGGAGCTGTTATTTTCAGGTGAAGTAATAGGATCAGAGGGAAACCAGACCAAACCTTGAAATCCTGGGACGTTAAATCATTCTTGAATCCCATCATTGTTACTCTTTGGTTAATGTTCTCGGGCATGGTTATGTGGTCAACATGGAAAGAGCGGAATGAACATATCTTTCGGGATAAACATCATCGGGAAGAGGAATTCTGGACTAAGCTAGTCAAGAATATGAAGGAGACTATCAGAATTGCTCAGTGGGATGATAAGGATAAAGACTTATCAGCTAATGAGCTGCAGATTGCTGCCAGTTGGGATCTTGGTAGGTATGACCTGGAGGGGCTTAGGCGAAAAGACAAATTGTGTCGACCGACAATTCCAATCCTTTGGTCCCTACCCCCCTCTTCCTGCTTCAAAATTAATTTTGATAGTGCATCCCATGGAAACCCTGGGTCTGCAGGTTTTGGGGGGATTTGACGTGATTCCACAGGTGTTTTTCAAAAAGTATTCTTTGAATCCATTAGTCACGACTCGAATAACTCTGCCGAGTTGGAAGGACTCATACAGGGGGTAAAGTTGGTGATTTGTGAAGCTTGGCTCCTGGCGGTTCTGGAAGGAGACTCTTTGATCATTATCCAAATGGCTAAAAAATTGCTATGTGGCCAATATCCGGAGAAGGTATCATCCAGTTGGCACCTCTTGGATCGTTTAGATTGACTATGGGGGTTGCTTGCCAATCAGTTGGATCTGTCTTTTTTCCACGTCAAAAGTGAGGCCAACAAGGTGGCTGACTGCCTTGTGAATTGTGGGGTGGAGGTTGGTAGGCCCCTTTTGAGTGGCCTGATGACGGACTTTCTGCTGGAACCATGGTTTCGGAATTGTAGCCACCTAACACAAGCTGACTTGTCTAACTGTAGACAGGCGGCGCAGGTAGATCCCACGCACCGAGGTGATGAGAGCATGTGGCCAGAAACAGTTATGAGGTTGCATCGTGTCCCGGTTCAATCATGAGTGACCTGACACGAGCTATCGCTTTGAGTTATTGCACAGGCATAAGACGGTACAACCCGAAGCAAAGGAAATACAGTGGAATATATTTGTACAACCTTCTCTGTACTTTCGTTTGCTGTGTTGTCATTATTTTTCGTGGTATGCTCGGCTCTTTACTCAGTACGTTGTATTCTGTGACGGAGGCCCATAATTTCGCAGTTAATTTCATAATTTCGCTCTAGTTTTTTAATGAGGAGGGACATCCCAGTATGTTTTCCATTCTTCATTCTCCCTCTGTTGTCTGTAAGTGTCGAGACAGTGCCAACAGCAAGTTTGTATACCAGTGTGGGTGGTTTTCTGGGTTTGTCCCCTCGATTGTCTGTGGGTTAGTGCAATGGTGCCTAAACGTGTCTTTCATCCTAGGAATTCAAAATATGTTGAGAATGCTGGGCATCAGTTGACAGGGGAAACTTCTGTGTCTCGTAAGGCTGGGGTGGGTAGGGTGACGCATGCTTCAGCAAAGTCTAGAGCCTAGTACTAGGCTGCTTTCTTCCGCGGCCGCATCCCCCCTGTTATTAGAAATGATATTAAAGAAGTGGAAAAATATCTATGGGAGATGGTCCAAGCTCTCCCTATGGAGGAATTATGCAGAGAGGTCGAAGATTGGGTGTATGATCCTGGCTCTACGGCAGGAAGAGCGTCTGCCTATGAGAGGATGATTATGACTTACTTGGTAACAAAGAATTTTCTTTCTCATGTGCTTATGGACACTGTCAACAAGGTTAAGGGAGACGAGGAGCCCGTTAAAGCCTGGAAATTCCACAACTTGGATAACAGAGTCATGCACATGAAAATTGATTCCATTTCTAAGAAGTTGGGGATCACTTTAGTTGTCCAGGAGCTGAATGATGGGACGCTTGAGGATGGTGGTCGCCAGTGCACACAGAGCTCGCCTGATGCTGCTGCTGGCGGTACTATGGAAAAGACCCAGACCGTGGGGAAGGGGTCGACTCCGGAGAATCGCGGTAAGGAGACTGTGCCTATGATCCACCTCTAAACGGCATTTCTAGTTAATGTTTTGTATTGTTGTGGACCTGTCCCGAGCTCATCTATGTCTGGTCTAGTTTTTGGGTCCCTAGAATGTCTAAGATTTTCGCAAGAAGTTCTGAGTTATGTTTTTGTCCGAAATTTATGGTAAAGGCAAGTTTCCTGTTTGGCTTCCTATGGCTGGGAATGTCTCTGTGAATTGATAACTCTGTAAGGTCTAAAGTATGGTTTCCTGTTTGGTTGTCATTAGCCAGGAAGGCCGAGGGTTCTAAAGACTTAGCATGACTAGCTATGTATCTTTTCAAGTAGTAATATAATGTAGTTTTTATTTACAAAAAATATATATATATATAATTTAGTATTTTTGTTGGAATAAATTTTGTTTACTCAACTTAAAAAATATATTTTATATTTGGTAAAGTTATAATTTTATATTTTATATAATCATGATTGAAATTTTTGAAAGGAGTTATGTATATTTAAAAGTATCTAACTTTAACTTTTAATTTATTTAAACCAAATTACATATTTATTGTAATTTATTTTTATTTATAATGATTTATATTCATTAATATATTTAAATAAAATAAATAAATTTTTATTTCTCTTCAAGTATATCCATATTCTCATTTGATACTTTTTCCAATGGTAACTACTACCATCATATCACATCCATTTCCTTCCTATCTACTTTTTCATTATTAAATCAATTACCACTCCTCACTATATATAATATAATAATAATAATAATAATATAATATTGCCATTAGCTTAATCTTCTCCAACACATTAACTAATCCAAGAATTAATTATCACTACAAACATTATGTATTTGTTCAAATGTTTCTCAGTTATGTTAATTTAAGAAAAACAACTTTAAAAAACACCCATATTCGTAACAATTGATATCCTTAATCACTAAGTAATCACCACATTGTCTTGTAATGGGTTGATTGTCCCTTCAAATAAGACTCAAACTTATGCATTGTGTTAAACCAACAAAACCTAAAACTAAATGCAGCAAATTAAAACCTTCTTAATATGTCATGCCTTGTTTCTCAGTTATGTTAATTTAAGAAAAACAACTTAAAAAAACACCCATATCCATAACAATTGATATCCTTAATCACTAAGTAATCACCACATTGTCTTGTAATGGGTTGATTGTCCCTTCAAATAAGACTCAAACTTATGCATTGTGTTAAACCATCAAAACATAAAACTAAATGCAGCAAATTAAAACCTTCTTAATATGTCATGCCTTGTTTCTCAATTATGTTAATTTAAGAAAAACAACTTAAAAAAACACCCATATTCCTAACAATTGATATCCTTAATCACTCAGTAATCACCACATTGTCTTGTAATGGGTTGATTGTCCCTTCAAATAAGACTCAAACTTATAATACGACGCATTGTGTTAAACCAACACAACCTAAAACTAAATGCAGCAAATTAAAACCTTCTTAATATGTCATGCCTTGAAAGTTGTCGTTCTCAATGGCAGTTTTATTAAAACTGAATGCAGCAAATTACAACATTCTTAATATGTCATGCCTGGAAAGTTGTCATTCTCAATGGCAGTTTTACCATGGGAGAAAGGGAACTAAAGTAGGATGTGTGAAGAACACCTTAAGCAATTACACGGCCCTCTGGTAAGTATTCCCAAAGGTTGGATTTTTTGGTTTAATTATAATTATTGACTTTGATTTTGAAATAGTATGGATAATAGGTGCAACTTGCAAGAGGCAATATGGAGTCTATGGATAATAAGTGCAACATGCAAAAGACAATCTAGAATCTAGACTCGAAAAATTAGTGACTATTATTTTACAATTATATGTGTGTGTGTGTGTGTGTTATATCTAGTTTAGATTTCATTTGAATAAAAGTAGTTAAAATATATGAATATTTACTATGTTATACGAGTAGAATGCACATTTACATATCATATGGTTCTAAAATTCAAGTATATATCTTAGCCAAGTCACAATCCTATCCATGGTATTGTAGGTAATTTGAAGTCTTTTTGCTTGGATTTCAAAAAGCTGCATACTTTTCTATTTTTTAAGGTAGTACCCACGACGTTTCAACCGATGACCTAACACTATGAGTGTCTTAATAATACACCCATTCACCGTGTATTCTATGCCCCGTGGGCATCACATACTTTCCTATTAAATGTGAGTAAACTTTAATTAAAACAAATAAAGTATTATTAAATGATATATTTTCTCTCTAATACTTTATTTAATTATATTTATCCTATTAAACACAAAAAATAATATAACAAACAATGTTCATATGAAATAAAAATAGTGATGCATGTTGGCACTCCTCTTCCGATGGAAAATGAACTAGACCAAGTGAATTACTCTCCTAACCCCTGGAAGGAACATCCATATGGTCCTTGCCTAAATTCAGATCATCGGCGCTCAAGAAGGATCTAGGCATAGGACCGAGAGATAAAAGTGATCATAAGCATTTAAATCAATTATTAATTTTGGGTTCTTTTCTCTTGATGAGAGACCTAGCTGCACTGTATCCCGATGTAAATGTTTTATGTGATATAATGTCAGTTCTAAATTTAAAAATATATATATATATATTAATTTAGTGTGGGGTGTACCAAATTCAACCGAGCCGAAATTAATTCAGCATGGAAATATGCTTAGGAAGGACATCTCAATACTTTTAAAACTGGGTTGTTCGATCGAGGTGGTGATTAGATTAAATGAAACGAGTCTTTATTTGAAGTGAACGATCCTTTAATTTCCTTTGGCTTGGAAGACTAAACTTTTTTGTTATCTTTATCACCTTCATATGGTTTTGAAAGTTCATGTCGGAATCCAATTATCCAAGAGTCTCTCGAGGCGCTAGGTGCCTTGATTCTAGTTTTTATGCTCAAACTTATAGGCGGACATACCTTCAAAATCGATTGCTAGACTTAAGGCTCAAAACATCCAGGTGAGAAGTCTTTCGGTATGTTCATAATTGGCTCTATTCCCTTCAAATGTGGAAAAAAACATTGGTGATTGAACGGTTAATACCAAATTCAAGGGTGGAGGAGGTACAATATAGGGTCTAAGCAAGAAAGAAGTTATCGTGAGCAAAGCATACAATAGGATGGTAAGAGACCTCTCTCTACAAGAATCAATTTCCGATGGGGATTTCTCATTGCATTCTAGAAAAGAAGGTGGAAACGACAGTTTTGTAGGAAAATCTTTAGGAGAACTGGATTTTGGTAGTTTTCCTCTATTGACAACTTTGGGGTTGAGGGGAGACACTAGACCAAAAAATATCACAAGTCCCTCTTAGAAAAAGAAGAGGACGTGCATTAAATTGAAGGGGAAGCTAGTGAAGTTGGTTCTCAAGGAAGACATAAAGATACATGAGGTATTCGACCTGGTGGGAAAGGACGTGGTGGAACGAGTTAGGGGATGGAAGTTTGAAGAGAAAAGTATAAAGAAGTGGATGACTTCATTGTGGCTCCCTCTTGTAATCTAGGGGATTGCATCGATTACCAGTAGTACAATATATTAATATGAAGAAAGAGCCACAAACACACACATTATACAATCATACATAAGAGAGTAAGTGGGATAGTAGCAACAAGCTCTTGTATTTATGGGACCAAAGTAGAGTACAATATTAATGCAGAGATATATTTTGTTGTCGGCTCTACAGCCTATTTATATTGATTACAAACAGTTATTCAGTTACAACTTCTCGGTCGATCGACTAACTAACCAATGGATTTGGGACAACCATAGTGACTAAGGGATTTGGGCCGGCCATAGTCGACAGAGGACCTAATCAGCTAGTCAATTAGGCTCCTCCAACATCTCCTCCACCAACAAAACAATTCTTTGTCCCCAAGAGATCAAGAATAGAACTGAAGAACTAGGTCAAAATTGGTAACCGTTGTTGCTTACGGTTGCGAACTAGTGGATGTAATTGATGGATCAGGACTGATACAGGATTCTACAATGGTTGGAGCTGAACTGATAAGTCGTCACTTGAAATATTCCTATGTATGGAGAATTGTCTGATAGCATAATTAGATACCGAACAAAATCTATGCATTGAGTCTAGTATTGAACAACATCTAACAGCTCTTCGGTCCTATAGATGACCAAAAATACAATTGATTGTTGTTTTAGAGAAGAAAAGCATCCAAAAAAATAGTTACTTGGTCTGCAATATTTCCCATGCTCGCTCAAGCTTGCAAATCAGTCGACCATGGGAACTGTAGGCTCAGGAACGTGATTGGTGGCAAGGAACAGAAGGACAACTCTTGGTCTTGGCACATTGATATTTCTCAAAATTCTTATATATCATGGAGTGGAGGGTAGATTCCACTGGTGGGGCGTCGAAATGCTCACATATCACGAGAAGTGATGGCAAATGATCAATGAAGTGTAGCAAATGGGATTTGTGATGCTCGAACATTTCTGATAGAGAAACAAGCGAAAAGGTACAGGGGTGGAGAAGGAGAATGCCATGGTTTCCCCCAGATTTCACTATGGTGTTATACAGGGTATGGGTGGCCTTTTATAGTGGGAGTTGTGAATGGGTAGCGAAGTTTTGAAATGATGGGGAAGGGACTGATGAGAAGATGACAAATGTAGAAGTATGGTGCGAGGGTTGGATCTTTTATGCAACTGCTATAGATGTGCTTGAATAATCGTACACGTGCCAATTAGAGTGACGTCTTGGAAGTGAATTGTATGCTGACATGGCGGTGAGTTAAATGATGACACCTGAGGTGTATATGAATTTGGCTGCACTGGTGAGAAGTGATATCGTATGTGACTCGTATGAAGAATATTTCAAATCATGTATTAGTCGACAGTATTCATGTGATCTCTGACGGGGTCGGTCAACCCAATGCCTGTTATGACTAGTCGACTCATTCTTGAATGTTCTGGTCGGTTGAGACTAGGCACCTCTCATTCGTCGGTCGGTTGTGGGAGTATGTTTGTGGGTCATTCTTTGGCTATCGCTTGTCTTCATGTTCCTTGGTCTAGTCTACCATCATTGTGAGGTACTTACTTTCTGCCAACCATCCATGATTTAGAGCACTTTTATACAATTTTTCCCTTTGGATGCAAGTTAGTTTTTGAAAATCATCTTCTTCTTAACTAATAATTAAGTGTGCTTATAAATGTTAACTGATTTTACATACATGGGGCACGACGATCGACTAAATGGTGATACAAAAACTCAGTCGATATCATGCCCATCCTAAGCTTTATAACATTTCAATCTTGCACCTTTGACAACTTTGGTAAAAAAATTTCCTTGTAGCATTCTTAATCGAACTGATCCATTGTGATTTATTTCTTCGACGAAATATGGGATGAGCCATGTTGTATGCAATTTCTTAGGTTTACCTTTTATGTGACTGACGTAAAGTATTGCTAAGTCACCGACAGAGATATTTTTGCTTTTAATGTTGCGGTCATGTCATGCTTTTTGTTGTTTTTTTTGGATTTCCTAGTGATAGATGGATGTTTGGAATTGTTCTTCTAGCTTAGATAAGTCAAAGTGTCTATCTTCAGTAGCTTTAACAATATCTAAGTGAAGTGTTTATGCAATACTAGGCACTTGCTGTTTCAAATGGAGCAAAACGACTACTTCTTGTGCATAGACGAGTTTGAAAGGTGTATGCCATGCCGACCATTTATAAGTTGTTTTGTATGCCCATAAAATAGTTGGCATCATGTCGTCCCAGCCATTTTTCTCAGTATTACAAATATTTGTTATAAATTTAGTTAATGTTTTGTTAAATTCTTCAATTGCTCCATTCGACTGTCGATGATATGAAGAGCTCTTCTGATGGTCGATCATAAATTCCTTTAGTAGTATTGATATCGTCTTGTTAATAAAGTGTGTTCCTCTATCACAATAAGAGTGAGGGGGCACCCAAACCTGGTGATAATATTCTCATATATGAACTTTGCATCTATTTCACTAGAACATGCTTTGAAAGCTTCATCTTCCTCCCATTTAGTAACATATTCAATCGTTGTGATAATGTATCTAGACCCGGTTCATTGGCCAAGTACTGGAAATGGTCCAATGAAATCAATAGCCCATATTTCAAATGTTCAACTAGGATTAACATGCATTAATGGCATTTCGTTCTTTTGTAGTGGTCGTCCTAGTATTTGACACTTGTCACATTTATTTACCTGATTTCTGCAGTCTTTATGCAATGTTGGCCACCATAGACCAGATTATAAAAAAAATTGCGCAGTCGTATCGGCGTCATAGTGCCCTCCAACAGGTCCACTATGAGCTTCGTCGAAGATATTTTGGCATTCATGTTCTAACACACATCGTCTCAATACTTTGTTGGGTCCAAGATTATACAAAAATCCATTCATTAAATTGTATGGGGAAGACTTCATTGTAAGTATCTTTCTTTTATTTTCTGGCATTCCGTCGGGTGCTTGACCATGCTCAATAAATTCTGTTAAATCTTGCAATTATGTCGGTATGGATTCGACTCGAAATAAGTGGGCGTCGGGCAGCTCGTCGTCAATTCCATCGAGTTCTTCTCTAGTTTCAACTTGTGACAGATGGTTGGGTCCGACATTATTCTTTCCAGGTTGGACAACTATTTCAAATTCAAATTCCTGGAACAAGAGTAGCCATCTGCATAATCGACCATGGTGTAGAGGTTTATTGACTAATTATTTGAGCGCTTGATGGTATATATAAAATATGAATGGATTAGCTAATAAGTTATTTCGATACTTCTAAAGTGAAAAAACCATGCCTAAGATTCTCGTTCTGTGGTAGAATAATTTATTTCTGCCTTATTTAATTTCCAACTAGCATATGCATTTGGATAGTCCATTCTGTCTTCTCCTGGTTGGGTAAGAATTGCAACGACTATAATGCCCAAGGCGTCGATATGGACATGAAACTGGATCGACCAATTTGGGAATCTCAGAATTGGGGCTTCAACAAGTTTTAGTTTAAGAAGCTCAAATGATTTTGCACATTCGTGAAACCATATGAAATCTTGATTTTCTTTTAGTAATTCTTCCAATGGATATGTCATGTGAATAGTACCTTATAAATTTCCGATAATAGCCTATGTGACCCATGAGTATCCTGACTTGCTTAAGATTTACTGGTGGTTTCAGGTCGAGGGTAACTTTAATCTTTGCATAATCGACTTTGATCCATTATTTACACATAATATGTCCAAGTAAGATACCGATTGGAGTTGCAAAGATGCACTTTTTAATATTCAATGATAGTTGGATTCGTCGACATCATTCTAACATCAACCGAAGATATTGAATATGATCCCTTAGGAGTGAGTATATTGTCCAGTCGTCGAAATAGATGGCCATGGTTTTTTATATGTATTCTTGAAATGATTTGACAACGATTCTGGAAAATATTACTAGTGCATTCTTGAGACCAAAGGGCATAACTTTATAGGAAAATGATCCAAATTCACAGACGAATGTCATTTTGTGTTGATATTCCTTGTAAATAGGAACTTGATTGTATCCTGATAATTCGTTAGTGAAAGAGTAGCATTCATGTCTTGCAACTTCGTTGATAATTTCATCGGCGAAATGTGTAGGGAATGGGTCGGTTAGTGTCACTTTATTCAATCCTCTGAAGTCGACACAAATTCGTAATTTTTTTGAATCATGTTTCTTTGGTTGGACAACCATAGGACTATCCCATCATCAAACTGGTCGACGGGGTAAATGATACTTGGAGCAAGCATATTCTCAATTTCCTTTTTTACTATGTCCTTATATTTTTGTGCCAACTTGTAAGGTCATTCTTAACAGGCTTGGCATCTGGTTTTGTGTCGATCTTCATTTCTGCCATTTCTTGGACTAGTCCTTTTAAATATTTGTAGTCTCGTGCAAAAACATCTTGATATTCTTTCAATAAATTATTAATGTTGGATACTTGTTGGTTGGACCAATAGTATCCAATATTCACCATTTTTGGTCGATCATCATTTGAGATGTCAACTTTTATTTTGATTTTTGTGTCCATCCATTCTAGTGCTCTTTGTTAGTTGATCTTTCAATCTCCTTCCTTGAATTCTGCAAATGCCTGGGGAAAGTCACTTTCATTTAATCTTTCAGGTTCTTCTTTTTCTTCTGTGTTGATTTTCATCAAATTTTATAACGAATTTTGAACATTACAGTGATGTCTTTTCCATTGGAAATTATTGCCCATCGTTTTATCTGTTTCAATCTTAAGTCGTGTCGATCGAAAAATTGGTCTTGTTGTGGGATTGTTGCAAGTCAATTGATTTTTTTCTATCGACATCGATCTAGTAGGCTCGTTCATCATTGCAAAAAATATTTTATTTGCCTGACTGCTTCTCTTGTGTTCTCTTCTTTTGGGATGAATGAAAAATATTTGATGAAATTTTGTTTTAGTTCTGGCCAATTGAATGTCTCTCCTCTCTATTCTTCCATTTTGTACCATTTTCTTGGTAGATCTTCGAGTGTATTTGGAAAAATATGTGGTTACAATATTTCATCTCGATATCTGACTCGCTTCCACTCACTTTCACGTATACTGATATGGCAGGCTGGATCTTGGCCTTGCGTAAATCTTGGTATCATAACTTGTGTTTTCATCTTCTTTCCTCTAAATCGTTCAATAAATTTTGTGGAAGCAATGGTCCAAGTCTGAACACTAGATTGATGCATGTCCCACCATCTTGTTGCTTGTCCAGTAAATTTTTTGACTAGAGTCTACAGTCGACCCTAACCACCGACATTTTCAGATACTTCCTCGATGTGAGCAGACGAAAAATCTTGATCTTTGTATCAAAGGAGTGGAATATTCGTCGGTTCTTTCTTTGCCGGGATGATAGTTGGATATTCTTGTATTTTCTTCTTGAAGATATTTGGGATAACAGATACAGTGAAGCAGTGATGTGTTCTTTTTCTGGGAATAACTTCAATGGACCAATAGTCACGAGCTTGTGCTTCATAATTTTCAATTTTCCAATCAAATAACTCTAAATCGGAATTGTATCCGGCGGAAAAAGGACTCCCTAGTTGTAGTTCTCCACGATTATTGGGTTCGACGAAATCTTCATTTTTATGGACTATCTGATATAGATGTTGGATATCTTCATCATGATCATCAGGTTCATCCCATGGTTTTCCTTGGGATGTATTGATAGGTAAAATTACTTTCTTTCTGTCTCCCCTTAAGTTTAATCCTTTCTTTTTCCAATGAGATGGATTCTTTCATTTTTCGTCGCCAAGGTTGTTCGAAAGATGTAGCCCCTTCTCGTGGGTCAATAATTTCAAAGTTTATGTGTGCTAATACCCATTATTGATATTTTCACATTCCTCCAAACGTTGATAGGTTCAATTAGTCCTTGGTCAGATAATTTGAGATAGATCCCAAACTCTTCAAGTCATGGTCGACCAATACTTCCCATGTTGATCTAGTCATTATATTTGCTTGCGATCCAAAGTCAAGGACAACTTGTGAAATACGAAATCCGTCAAATTCCAGATCAACAAGGGGATCCATATCGGTTTGTTCTTTATGGTTCATGTTGCACAGCATTTTAGTGACCTTTTGATTTTGAGCATTATTTTTTATGAGATGCATTAAGTCAATCAACCACGCCGTAGCTTCTTCTTTCGTTAACATATGCAGTAAGTCATTAAGTGTTTTATTCTTATTTTCTTCCTTACTTTCTTTAGATGCAATTTGTGAAAATATTTCTTATGCATTTTTAAATATTTCTTTTGCTTTCATGAATTAGGATAGTATTCTTGCTTATTTTGCAGTAGTGTGACCTTAGCGTTATCCCCTCCATTTTTTGTGCCTTGTCTAGTGATTATATGCAAATTTTTAGTACTACAAGCTTCATTCTTGGAAACATAAGAAAAAATCTTAACAATTTTTCTTTTATTGAGAGCATCTAACATTACGGGGCATTCTTCAAGATTGTGCTCTCATACAAACTTTTAAGTTTGTCTTGTCCTTCCATGGGCAATCCAAACTCAAATGTTCTTCACTGAAACATACAAAACAACACGATCGAATTCAAGCAAGTGGTCGGTATCCCCGATTATTATAGTTTCTTCCTCGACCATTGTATCCTACTCGTCGGTTATTACCACTATTGCAGTAGTCATTATTGTGATTGTCCCGACCTCTTTGATCAATTGTCTGCATCTGGTAGACTATGTGGTGATTTGATTTAGTATTCAAATTATTTATACATTCAGCAGTTGTATGTTGTGTCGTTTGGAAGATTCCACACCACTTTGGATTGACATTATCAACATTGTATGGAAAATCTGTAGTTGAATGTGGCTCAAATATTTCACATATGTTGCAGAAGTAAGTAAACTAAACAGACTGGAAATTATCTGGCTTTCTTTCTTTTGGGAATGTAGTCATTATTTCTTCAAGTATTCTCATGTTGCTTTGATGGACATTATAATTATTTTGGTAATTTCTCCTATCATCACATGGGAATACGTATTTAGTGTGTCCTTCATTAGATAATTTAGTGCACCACAAGACATTATTTCGTAGAGTCAAGTGCTACATCAATTTCTCCATCCTCTCGAATATATATTGTAGTTCTTTGTCGATGGTGTGAATCGAATGGTTTGAGTTTGATTCTATTCTTAATTATTTCTTTAGGGTGTCTTCATACGTTGTGTATTCATGTATCAATAGTAGAATTGAGATTCTTTCGGCTAGACTTTCGACAAAAAAATGAATAACTACAACATGGTCTATCTTGGCAGGAATTTGACTTAGGAGATCTTTAAATATTATATCATATTCTTGGAATGACTCTCCTATTCTTTGTTTAATCTACTTTCGGTGGTGGCCTGCCAAATTATTTGAATCGTCGACCTTGAAGTGGTCTAGAAAGGCGTCTTTTATCTGCTTCTTTGTTTTTGGACCTTCTTCCAAAAAATTCATATACCACATGAGCTCACGATTTCTGAGCCCACCTGCAAACTGTGCAATTTTTTTTATTTTCATCGTCAATGAGATTAGCTTGCCATAAGGCTTCACACACAAACCAATGCTTTTTAGGATCTCCATCCCCTTTGAAAATAGGAATATTTACTGGAAGACGCATAATCATATTGCTTCTTTTATGAATTTTAGGACTTACCGATTGATTGTTAAAAGGAATTACTATTAGTTGACTATTGGTGACTTGTGATGAATGTGATTGCTGCAATGACAACCGTATTTCTTCTATAGACACTTCTTTGTCAGGTCGGTGTTCCAACGAGTTGGTTGGTTCTATCAATAATGTTGCTGGAAGGGGGGTACTTCAATGTGTTATGAATAAAATAAATTAAAAGAGTGTCTTCCGAACTCAAGTGTGAATGTAATCCAGTTACCTCGTTCTGGCCGCTAGATCATCAATCTATCTGCAATTCATCCACATTGGTCTAGTCGATTCCATATACTAATATCTCACGGTTGTACCCCCATGTTACGCTGGACTATTTTTATGATGGTTGACCCAATCGTCATTATCATAGGTACAGAACTAATGGGATTTGAATCGTCCGGAATTGCAATACACAAGGTCTGGTGGGTCAACACCATTGCTTTTGACCACTCTTCCAATGTCGGCGCCTCACCTTCTTCTTCAACTGGTTGAATTTCCCTCGACTCAGGAGAGCCACCAACCTTCGCATCCCAGGAGAGCCACCAAATCCCATCATCACTTAATTGCTTACCTGAACACCATAAACCAACGTCACTCTATCCCACCGCCACTTGTTGACAGACATTGGCCATTTTCATCTCGAACGGTTATCATATCTTGAGAGGTGGTTGTGGTAATCACACTCGTCGTGAATATCTCTTAAATAGAATTATTAATTTGAACAAAAAATTTATAAAAAAAAATGAATTATCCCTATGGTCATTATGGAGATTATGGTAACAATTATATATAGCCCTAACCAACAGATGCCACATTCAGGACATGCCAAACCGAAACATATGGCCATAGGAACATGCCACGCCTTTCACATGCACAAATCCCATTCAAAGTTTTAAGCCCATGCCACAACCTCAAGCTTCAAATCTGACCCACACCCCTACAACATCAAACAATTATCGAAGACAAAAGCAGGAAAAAACAATAATCATTAAACCCCATTTCATTATGAGCTACAACAGACACCAACAGACACCATTTCATCATCAACTACAGTCTTTAAATCCCATTTCATTATTACCTACAGAAATAAGCAATTTGAATCCTACCTTTTCCAAATGGCAATAATAGTTGTCTGAAGCCACCAGACAAATAGACATGGATAGACAACACTCACAACCACAGTAAAAAGTACCTTTTCCAAACGTCGAACACACCAACCAATAGCCACCACAAACCACCCACCTCTGCTAAATGCACGCGGCTGCAACCCAAAACACTCACCTCCAGCACCAAAGAACAGGGAGATGAAAATATCGATCAAACCAGAGAACAATCCAGACCATACCCACAAAAAACCCACGCATTCCCTCCTTCGACAATAAAAAAACCGCTACCATCGTCGAACGACCACAGCACTTAAAGGAGAACAATCCAGACCGAACTCGTGAATGAGAAAGCCCACTGCATTGTAGGCTCCACATTAAAACACCTCGCACCAGCACACACACAACATACGGCAACAACAAACCGCAAACATTTGGTGGGTCGACAGCATGCAACAATGACCTTGAATGCAGATGACGCCATACAATCGCCAACCCCTGGGCTCCAATGCGCAACGCATGACGCGACACAACCTCCACCAATCAGCACTTGGGAAAAATACGGATGGACATTTAAGGTCGAATTCGACCCCTGATAATCTCGACAATCACATAGGAAAACCCTAATTCAAGACGGCTAGCACTATCCACCCGGCAGCAAGAATCTTTACTCTTGTTGCAGGGTGTGCATGTGCATATACCGGTATAGACACTAGTATATACATTGATGTATATACTAGTGTACACCTCGCGCCAACACACACACAACATACGGCAACAACAAACCGCAAACATTTGGTGGGTCGACAGCATACAACGACCTTGAATGCAGATGATGCCATACAATCGCCAACCCCTGGGCTCCAATTCCCAATGCATGACGCGACACAACCTCCACCAATCAGCACTTGGAAAAAATACGGATGGACATTTAATGTCGAATTTGACCCCTGATAATCTCGACAATCACATAGGAAAACCCTAATTCAGGACGGCAAGCAATATCCACCCGGCAGCAAGAATATTTACTCTTGTTGCAGGGTGTGCACATGCATATACCAGTATATACACTAGTATATACATTGATGTATATACTGGAATATACACCAGTGTATATACCGGTATATACTAGTATATACATTGGTGTATATACTGAAATATACTCTAGTGTATATACCAAAATATACTCTAGTGTATATACCGGTATATACCAATAGTGTATATACAATATACATAGTATACATTGAAACTTGAAATTGTGACTTAATAGTTGTCAAAATTGCAATTTATGCTCAATCTTTTGATTGTTGAATTTGTAATTGCTAAAGTTAAAATTTCTTAAAATTAAAATTGCAATTTAAATAAAAAATACCAAAATAGAACAAAGAAGCTCTAACCAATAGGAACTTTTACCATGAAGAATTGAACCCCTAAGCTAATATTTTATTATATTCTTATCACTACAATGTTTTTAATTAAATATTGTATTCATCTCTAAATCAATGTTTTCTTCCCCACATTTAGAGTATAATAGGTATGTTATCATGGGTAAAAAACCAATCTTAATTTATTTCACCTATATACAGTATGGGATGCATGATGTTGTCCTTGAAATTCTAGGGTAGAAGTGTTGTAATCAATTATTCTTTGTGGTGATTTGCAACTTGTATTTTAAATATTTATTTATTTATTTTATACCATAAAGTTAAAATAACATTTTTCTTGTAATGTAAAAGTAAAATGGACATAAATTGCATAAGGAAAATTTTTCCACAATTATATAATGTGATGATTATAAATGATATCAATTTTTATGCCCACAATAATTTTTATCAAGTTATTAATAATTATCTTGAGTTAAATATATATACTTGATTTTCAAACTTTACTAGCAATTATCAAACTAAATGTACAATTTCAAATTGCATGTACATATTTAGTTATTTTGAAATTAAGTTACAAACAATTTTCTTGTTTTAATGTATTTTCAATACTTGTACCGAATTTTCTCAAATGACTAGCAATTTTCAATTTGTTAATTTACATGTACAACAAATTTCAAGTTACTAGCAATTTTAAAGTTAAATGTACAAGTTACTACCAATTTCAAGTTACAAGCAATTTCAAATTTTACTAGCAATTTCAAACTCAATTTCAAGTTACTTGAGCAATTTCAAATTTCAAGTTACTAGCAATTTCAATTTTTACTTAGAACAATTCTCAAGCTAAATGTATTAGTTGGAAAATTCAATTCACATGCAATTTTCAATTTTTCAATTTCCACATCAAATTTCAAGTTACTAACAATTTTAAAGTTCAATGCACAGCTATCAAGTAACCAATTTTCAATTTGTTAATTTACATGTTATGTAGGGAGAGATTATGGTCAAACATCACATCATGGTGATCAAGAATCACATGACCCTGTGGCCCCTCATGATCCTGATCAGCCATCACATGACACCTTTCCCTCTCACATTGAAAGTATAATTGGGAGTTGCAGTGGGGTTGGAAGGGGTGGAAATTTTATAGAGGATTGTGCAGTTGTTTCTGCACAAGAAGAGATTGGGAACTCGATCCCTGGTCGAAGAGTTAGAGAGCATGTTAATAACATAATTAAGTCATATTTTGAACAACATTCAACGATGGCACAAGCTCAAATCCTACATGGGTTGATAAAACACAAAAAATTGAAACATGCCACAAAGTTGTTGGGTTTTCAAGATGTTAAAACAAAAAAGACATGCGAGAATGCAATAGAAAAGGTAAGAACTGCATTATCTTCATTTGGAAAATCAAGAAACAATGATACTCGAGCTGCTCGTAGGGAAATTACAACGGTTGTTGTGGCACAAAGCACCTCAAGAAATCGAATGGTATCAACAATGGCATCATTGCTCAATGTTTCAAAAAGAACATTGCTCAAATATACTAAATTCAGGGTCCGGATAGATGAAAATGATGAAGCTACTTTTTGGGCTCTTATTTGTAGGGAACCCTATTGAGGCAGGATGGTAGCAGGCATTAGAGAGAAGGTGATAGAGTTTTTGGATAGCCATTCTCGTGCTATTCCAAATCGAAAGCATGTCCTGCGACAACATTTATCCACAGGCATTTATCAGGAGCACTATAAGCATGTGATGGAGATGACGGGAGTTGCACTTTACAAGAAATTCCAAGAAACCAATCCTGGTGTTCAAATATCATTTAGCATGTTCAACAAATTGAAAGTATGGTATATTAGGCTGAATACGATTCGCGACACTTGTTGCTGTCGGTACCACATTGAATTTCAACTATACTATGACACATTTATGGATTTTTGCAAAAGGCACTGGAATGGTGTACTAGCTCCTCACACAGTGCGAGATTTTATTTGTATGATACTATGCAACAGGAATCCTGAACATGTGTTTTTCAATAAGAGGTGTGTAGGTGGGAGAAAATACCATGAATGTGGTGATTTGATATTGTTCCATAGGAACTTTCCTATCGATCCAACACACCATGGATTGTCAGATATCACCGTTAGGTGCAAGAGGTACGAGTACGTCACCATGAATCCAACATCTTCTTCATATGTGCCATCCAAGAGGATCGACTTGCTCGATGATGAGATTCCTATTTTAGATTTCATGGAGAAGTTTCAAAGTCATATTTATAAATACATAAAGCACTCCCATAGGTCCAGGTGGCAAGCTTCTGAATTCAAACATTCTCGTGAGGTATTTGAGCCGGGCACAATCTTATCAGTGGTAGACTTTGCGGAGAACTACACCTTTGCTCCTCAAAGAGATATACAAAGTGAGTATTATCACTCCAACCAAGTGTCTATCTTCGTACATGTATTGTATAGACATGCTCAAGAAAACATTGATGGTAGGGATAGCACTCCTCGGTCATGTGAAGTGATCAAGGAGTACCATTTTTATGTTAGTGATGATCGTGAGCATGACACATTGTTCGTTCAACACTGCTTTTGGTTGATTTATGATTCATTCAAGCAGAGAGGCGTATCCTTTATTGAACACTGGATTTGGTCAGATGGGTGTGCAGGGAAATTTAAATCGGCACGCTCATTTTATTGGTTGAGTTACCTTCACAAACAGACAGGAATCCGACACACCTAGAGCTTTTTTGAGACAAGGCATGGAAAGGGTGAACATGATGGCACAGGTGCATGTGTGAAATGATCACTTTGGAGGTACCAGATGATTCATGGTGCAACCCGACTCAAATGATCCACTAAAGTAGTTGATTGGTGCACACGTCATTTGGGGACATCAAGGTCGCGAACAAGCAAGGCTGGTGTGCAGGTAATAAAATCCAAACTCAATTAATAAGCTAATAACATTCGATATCATCATTTCCAAAAGAACACATACTCGATAGGAATTTACATATGAAAAATTGGATTCCATGCAGGTTCTTTTGGGATGTTGCCCTTGGAGATGTTAATAGATCCATGCTGTGGTATTGTGAGACCATCCCTAGTACGAGGGAATTACATTCTGTTCGAATTAAATACATGGGTGACATATTTTCCATTAAAACGAGGAAGTATGCTTGTTTTTGTGATTTTTGCATTAATGAAAATGGATGCGGGCTTGATCACTGTGAAAATGATGTATATGTGAAACCATGGAAATATGTCTCTCTTAATCCAAAGGGCCCACATCCAATTCCAACATGGCAAGAGATGCACACTAAAGAGGCAATCGTCTCATTAGATCATGATCGAGTTTCTGATATGGTTAGGGAAGGTACAAGAGTCTTCATTAAGTTAATTAGTTCATTATATATTACACATATACAAATGTTGTAGAAATGCACATAGGACATTTGAATAATATTTGTAATGTATCTTGCAGGTGATGTATTCGTTGTCATTGCACCCCCCCAAAACCAAGAAAATGTGGCATACTATTTGATGCGGTGCACGCAAATAAAAAGTAGGTTGGTGCAACCCTACCAAGATGGCGACTTCACATACCAAACTGGAGACATGGTTCTAATGGGACACTTTTTTGAAAAAGTGAAAAAACAGGATGCTCATATTATTTACAGATATTTTATGCCTGAATATATATCATGTCAATACAGTTATTTGGTGGTGGCAGCTTGAATACATCTAACAGAAATCAAGATGAAGAGAAGTGAGCCAAAGAGATGGAAGATGACAGAAGCTGACCATGATCGTATTATGGAGACTTCCATTCCTATAACCCATTGTCCAGATGAATGAGTTACATGTATGCCACTTGCATCATTGGCATACTTTTCATGTTGTCTTGTGTAATATTTTTTTGGAGATTTTTGTGGAGGTTGTTTTATAAATGTATTTTTGTAGATGCTTTAATGTCAAGAATACAAATACTAGATGGGAGGCTTTTGTTAAATATGGGTCATGGTGCTCCAATGTGAATACACTTGAATGTATGGTAAATTCTCCATGAACTTCATTCATAATAGTTTTATGAATGAATACAAATACTAGATGGGAGGATTTTGTGAAATTTGGGTCATGGTGCTCCAATGTGAATACACTTGAATGTATGGTCAATTCTCCATGAACTTCATTCATAATAGTTTTATAGATATTTGTTTAGATGCTTTAAAAACAATATTAAAGATATAATAGATAGTTGAATTGTAATGTGTAGACAATATAATGTAATTGTAAAATTTCAATTTTAAATTGTAATGTACATTCTAATTTTAAATTTTGATTTCAAATACAATTGTAATGTAATTGAGAATTTAAAATACATCTATACAATGTGGAATTGTAAATTTTAAATTTTGAATTGTACAATGTATTCTAAGTTTAAATTTTGATTTCAAATTTGCAAAATTTTATACATTATAATCCATTCATTGTATTTCCCCATCAATTATATTGTATTTCATTATCAATTATATAAAAATATTGTCAAATACCAATGTATTGAAAAAATGTTTCATTCAACAATAATCAATTAGTTTTGTTATCAAGAACATATCAAAGTTGGGACCAATTGTTTTTGCCTCTCCTCATTCCATTTAATAATAATATTATTTGAATATATTTTCATGCAAACAATACCCATTGTTGGCACAACTCGCAAACATTCACTATAATTTCTAACCATCAAACCTTATCAATTTTTGGATTACATGCATCAAAAACCATCTTTATCATGCATTTTTGCATACATAGGCATGGAATGTCTTTGAGAGAAATTAGTTAGTATTATATGGCCTTGCTTGCGTAAAAAAACCTCAATTATCAAACCAAAACACAACTTGTACATGCCTTTGTTTTTTGTAGACATGGATTACGTAATAATGAAAGTTGAAACGTAAACGTAATAATAACATGGAAACGTAATAACTTGTACATGCCTTCATATATGCAACTTACCTAGTTAGATCAAAGGGTGCCATTATCTCCATTTGTCATCAAAACATAAACCATATGAAATAGTTTTACAAGCATAGTTTCTACCATAGTTGTACAAGCATATGCTATCAACATATTTTCATTTCTTATATTAACTAGGTGGTTATGCCCATTGCCAAGAAAACAAGCCATACTTTTATGACTTTAGATTAGAGCACACACTTAAAAGAAAAGAACACAAAGATTACCTACATACTATATAACTTGTAATTAGAGAATTTTGTCTCAAGGGATATTTCACACTCTCAATGGACAAAAACATTCTTGTATACAACAACACATTGAATTTTCAATTGAAATTACACATTAAATTTTCCATGTAATTGAATTGGAATGTGGAAATTGTAAGTGAATTGTAATGTGTAGACAACATAATGCAAAATGTCAATTTCAATTTTCAATTTCAAATGTATTCTAATTTTAAATTTTGATTTCAAATACAATTGAGAATTTAAAATACATATATACAATGTAAAATTGTAAAATTTAAATTTTAGATTGTACAATATATTCTAATTTAAAATTTTTATTTCAAATGCAATTGTAATGTAATTGAAATTGAACTTGTAAATTGGAACAACCCATTGAATTTTCAATTGAAATTACACATTAAGTTTGAGATTTTAATTTTAAATTGTAATTGAATTGTAATGTGTAGACAACATAATGTAATTGTAATTTCAATTATTAATTTCAAATGTATTCTAACTTCACATGTTGATTTCATTTATGCAATTGTAATGTAGTTGAAAATGAACTTTTAAATTGTAATTGAATTGGAATTGAAATTACACATTAAATTTGAAATTTTACATTGTAATTGAATTGGAATTGTAATTTCAATTTTAAAACGTAATGTATGTATTCAATTCTAAATTTTGGAAGATGTTCTCTAATGTAGTCGAAATTTGCATTTTAAATTGAACTAAATTGTAACTACACATTAAATTTGCATTTGAAACGACAAAACATAAATTTATAACTGTAATAACTATATCCAGATCTAATATAAAAAACAATCGATTTCAAATCAGATACAAAATACACATGAAGACATCAATATGATAAAATATACAAAATATCCAAAAGTCCATATCCAAAGTCCGTATATGATAAAATTCCACGTATAAATGATAGAAATCCATATCCAAAACATGAAAATATATAAAATATGAAAATATCCAAAACATGGAAATGTATAAATCATCAACTCATTGGCCACTACCCCCACAAGGCCCTTGATCGTCCCTCTGACTGCCCTCGTGTGTAGTAGACCGATGCTGACTTTGAAATGGTAAACCATGAAGGAATACATCCATATCTGTCAATTCAATGATGATATTTAGGATCTGGGTAGGAATACAGGTAGATGGCCCTTCATCAGGACCATGTACTCGAGCTGTATCCCAATCATATGTGAAATCCATTGCAGCATTGACACCCGCTCGTAGTGATGCTTGTGTAATATGCCATTATATGTAATAAGATAGATTTATTAAAAATTAAAACTATTTAACATAATTGAAGTTATAATTCAAAAATTGAAACATAAAGTACAAAAATCAATTATTAGATGTGACTAAATAACATGAATTGGAACATAAATTAAAACTCACATCTGTGTCTGGACCCGGCTCGTGAGGACCTTTGCGGTCCTCATTTCCATCATCAAGATCTACCCCGTTTCCTTTGCCCTGTACAATTTGAAATTAATTTGAAGTTAAGATCTAAAACATAAAATCTCAAAAATTAAGAAATAAAACACAAATTATTTAAACTCAGAAATAATGTTCAAACACAAATTAAATTGGAACATAAATTATAACTTACCTCGACTACTGTCGTCCGTGGGTAGGGACGAGCAGATGGACCAATCGATGGCTCGCTACCAAAGAGTTGATCCATGAATGGGGTCCCCTGCATGGATCAATAGAATACAACTCCCTTAAGTATTATTGACCATTCAATTTACGACATTAATACGATGTAACATGAAGAACATATATACATAATTGTACAAAAGTATACCTGTGTTGTTGCGACGCATCTACGATACAACTGAAAGTATGCATCTCGGGCTGACTCAGTATACCCCAGTAGGGGCTCGCCATCGAAACTCCTGAGCATGTCACTAGGGACATACTCTATCTTTGGATCTGCATGTGGAGAGGGTGGTCTAGATTCCTCTCCATGTACAGCAACAATAGCACTGCCCATGGCAATGAACAACGTCTCTGCAAGGTCCTGTCTAGCCTCTGCAGCAAGCTGGGATGATTGTGCCACATCCCCCAACCTGAAAATCATCTTGTCTGGAAACAGTACCAACCTCGGAGGGGGTGCCACGAAGGCAGGTCTCTCCGAGATCCAGGACGTTGGTAGGAGCGTCCCCTGCCAGCCCCATAGAACTGGGACCCTGTGCTAGTGTAATCCAGGTGCATGTCCAAAACAAACTCTGCATAAACATGTTTTCCAAAGTACAATGGGACCTGGTCATGGTGGGGGAACATGCCCCATGCTCCGATGAATCTATCATATAGATGTGGTGCAGCGGCCTCCAACTTAAACTCCCTGAGTCTAAGCGGTTGACCGGAAGGGCGATCAGGAGGGATGCTGAACAAAGTACCCTTGATGTCATGCCCTCTTATGGCGACTTTGAAATCCTCCCATTTGTGGATCCCAATGACATCTCGTCTCCTCCTCTAGCATGAATTACACCAAATGTCACTGATAGGTCCCTCCCTCTTGTAGAGGGCCAACATCTCATCAACTGCTGATAACATCATGGATAAAGATCACCGTGTGGGAGAATCCTCCCTCAATGTGCACACACATGAGTTCACCCACTCTCACTGGGAAGTGATATCAGCGAGAGTGATTTGTGCGACCTCATCGTCGTACGATCCCCCTGATGGGGCACCTGCGATCCAAACCAAAACACAAATGTTACTAAAAATATATATTATAACTTGTAACTGAAATTCAATGGATTATATACTAAAACTTTACTTAAAATGTATCTAACAAAAAATATGCACCTGATGCACTCGATTCTTGCTGCCCATCCCCCACCTGGGGATCACCACGTATGTCGTCGAGATGAAATGACACACTAGCTCTCCTGTTGTTGCCACCAGCGGCAGCCGACCCGGGCGTGGCCACACTCATCGACGAACGGGAGCACTGCCGATGGCCGCCCTCTTGGGCGACGTCATATTCTCTCGTGTGTCATGGAGCACGAAGCAATGAAGATCTCTCTTCAGAACTCTCTGCATCACATTTCAATTTCTAATTCTAATTCTCTTTCAAATTTTACATTTAAAATTCAAATCCAAATTTCAAATTCTATTTCAAATTTCGCATTTCAAATCCAAATTCAAATCTCAAAATCAATTCAAATTTCAAACTCTATTTCAAATTTCAGAATTCAAATTCAAATTCCAAATTCAAATTCCAATTTCAAATTCCAAGTTTCAATTTCGATTTGAATTCTAATTACATTTTCAGTTCTCAATTTTCATTTCTCATTTCAATTTCAATTTTCGATTTTCATTTCGAATTTCATTTCAAAATTCAAATTCAATTTCAATATCAATTTCCAATATCAATATCATTTTCATTTTCAATTTCAAATTTACATTTCAATTCCAATTTAAATTTCGATATCATTTTTATTAGCAACACTAGCATCATAGGGGCCTAGGCATCAAATCTAGTTGTTCAACACTTGTTGCGACAACATACAGGTATGGGATGGAGGGGAATTGGAATCAAGCCTAAGTCAACTTGGGCTCGCTACATGTTTGAGTCTCTATAATCTACCTTTTAAATTGAACCATACTAACCTATGTAAAGTTATGATGCATACTAACCTATTGCTTGATATTGTGATGATGATCCTACTTGATTATAGATAATGATGCAAGTTCTTCGTATGTAAAGGCATGATTGGTGAATGTGTAGTGTTAATGTGTCTATGCATGGAATCGTTAGTAACAACATCGTAATCCTATGTGTTTACCATTGGGAGAGCGTTGGACTATGTGATAAAAAATTTCAGTTGTGTTCCATGAATATATAGGGTTATCACTCACATGAGGTAATTGACCAAGTTATCCCAAATGAATGATGTATCTACCACCAAAAGGAATTGTTTTATTATCTGGAAATGCTTCTCGTAATCGAGAATCAATTTGAATGAACAACCATGGACCTATAAATCTCATAAGTTAGTATTAGTCGAGCAATCATGGACCTATGGACCTCTACATTGGGCCCTAAAATAAGATTTTAGGAATCTAGGATCAATAGATATGGTCGACACACATGTCTTCTTGAAAATATTCTTAGTCTCTATGTGTAGGAATTAATGTCATTTTAAGGTTTTGATTACTAGTGATGGGTTTACATTTAAAGTTGGATGTGGATGGAAACATTCAGTTTTGTTTACTAGGGATGGGTTTTGGACCATGGTTCAAGAAGAAATTAAGGGAATTATACCCTAACATAAGATTATTAGGGTAATGGTAAATGTTCAAGGCCATGAACCATAGAATAGATGTTTAAATTGGATCTTTGGCATAAAATTTGGATATCGGCACAATCGAGAGTTCTTCAATAGTGGGATGGGTCTTAATGCCATAACTGAAGTCATAAGAGGAAGGAAGGAGGATTATGTAGGTGTCCTAGGGACTTTGGAATAACATTCGAGGGAAGAAGACCATGTCTTTGACCTTAAAGAAACCATTGAATCATCCAAATATATGAACAATGCCTTGAAACACTATGCATGACCTTCTCAAATATCCATGGTGCTATGTATCTAGGCATTTTGGCCTTAGTCCCTTGGACATGGCTAGTGGAGAAGACTTGAATCATAGTCCCTAAAGGAATATTCTATCCATAAATATATAGAAGGTTTCTTCCACCAACTACATATATGGACTCTTGAGAGTACAATTAGCTTATGCACCTAGGGATACAAGTTGACTCTACCTACCACATCCTAAAGTAACCGCATATTTGAAGAGGGTGTGTAAATCCAATTTAAGAATGTTCAAATGGAGCATGGGATATGTGTGGCTAGTCAAAACTCCCACAAGGTGCCAAGAGGTCATATCTCTTGAGGAGGAAGCAATAAGCAAACCCTCCACTAATTAAAAGATGGTTTGTCTTGTGTGGCTAATCTACATGGTAGAGAATTACTTTGTGTAGGCTTTGAGGAGTTTTGTGAATGGAGGTAAAGTACAATGTTGTTAAGTTTTTATGTAATGTACTATTAGTTTAACATGTAATAAAATATGTTTCTCATGAATTCGTGTGAAAACTATGCATCACTACATGATGGCATAGGAAGACAAACCATGAACTTCTAAAATATTTATTTATGAACATTTCTTTAACTGAAGATATTAATAGAAGAAAAAAAATTCAAGTAGTAGATAACATCGGTAAGAAGTAAAATGTTGCACTACCTTAGATTTAGTTTGATGTAAATCACTCTCATCCATACTAGGCGCACACTCCCTTTCCTTTCACTCCACCTTCTGAGAGTCAGGATCCATATCCATGTCCTAAGAATGATCATGACTCTTGTTGAATTTTTTGCTACAACTTTCATCATTCTCTATCCAACTCTATACCCTTGATAAATTTAGATCTATGCATATGCACATGGCTAACTCCTTCCTTTTTCTAAGCAATGTTAAAAATTATAAATACTTTGAGGTTTTATGAAACAAATTACATGTCATTTCACATAATGAAACAAATTTAAAATAAAATATTTACATTTCAACACTAGTGATTGTACATATTTAATATATCATTTATATTCATTCTTTCATTTATAAATTGTTGTTTTTATAAGATAAGCTTCAATAACTATTAATTATATAGGTTATTGCAAAATATTTTATAAAATTATTAGTTTATATTAACATATAATTATATTAATAAATATTGAATTTAATTGTAATATTTATATTTATTTTTAAAATGTTATATAATATATATTATTAAAAAATTAAAAAATAAAATTATATATTTTGAATATTTAGTGTAGTGAAATGGAAAGCAACTTAGTGTGTATTCTATTTTTATACACTTAAACATGTTTTTTAAAATGAAAGTGTGCATATATTATTAAAAAGTGAGAGTAACATTACAATAATATTTTTTATATATAAGTATTTATATGATATTATATGTATAAATATAAAAATATATGTTTATATAATATTATTAATAATAAATTATTACTTAAATATTAATATTATTAATCTCGTTAATATTGTAGTTATATTGATTAATATTTTATTATGGTTTATGTTTATATTTTTCAATCGATATTATTATTAATTAAATATTAGAAAAATATTATTCTTTTAATTTTTAAATCAATAAAGTTTTATATTATAAATATTAAAAATATTCAATTTCTTAATTTTTATAAATATTATATTTTATAATGTTAATATAAAAAATAAATTTAGAGTGCAAACCTTAAATTATTTACGAAATCTTAACACAACAAAATCTTACAAATTTACGAAGTCTTAACACAACAAAATCTTACAAAGACCTAAATTTATGAATATTGATATTAAATTTATATATGAAATTTTATTATTATTATTATATTAAATATTTAGAAAATATATTATTATGACTAAATAAAATACTATATTAAATTAATATTAATATAAATTTTAATATTATTATTAAATTTACATTTATGTTCAATTTGTATCATAATTATATACAAAATAATTGTTTTTTATAATTTTAAATTCTCGTTAATTCATTTGGTTAATGAGTTTTCTACATGTCACTGTGGTGTTGTTGAAGTTTTTTTAATGTTAATGGTTTTTGTTAAACCGACAACCTAATATGATTTTTTTTTCAATCCTCTTGGCATTCTGAAAAAAAACAGGCAGCATTCCTGCTTGTCAAAACACATTTTAAAATAAAACCAGTAGCATTTATGCGGTGAAATGATACCGGTTGACATAAACAAAAATATTAATAATTTAAAAAACTAAATAGAACATAAATTTAAAACAAAACAAAAAAATGGAATGGTTTTTGTTTTGGTTTCAATGGTGTTTTTTAGTTTCAATGGTTTTTGGTTTCGATGGTGGTTTTAGTTTCAATGGTTTTTGGTTTCGATGGTGGTTTTAGTTTCAACAGTTTTTGGTTTCAATGTTGGTTTTCATTTTCAATGGTTACATTCACAAATTGATAAAAACTAAATAAAATTTACGTTTTAAACACCCATTTTTATATACAAAACAAATCAAATTTAGGGCTTTTTAAAAACAAATAACAAAACAAAAAATTGGGGGATTTTTTGAAAACAAACAACAAATAGTTCTTTTGAAAAACAAATTACAAGGGTTTAAATCTACTTACCTTGTGGATTCAAAGCCATGGCGGACGGAGGCGGACGGAGGTGGACAGAGGTGTACATAGGGCGTGTTGTGCTGGTTGTGGATGCTCGATCGAGGGGCTTGCTGCCGTCATAATCGGCACTGTTTGCGTTATCACTTTCAAACAGGGTCGGTCGACAGGCCGAGCCTTTTTTTTTTTTTTCTGTCTCAAACCCTGGATCGAGCAATAGCTCAATCGAGGGTTTAACCGAGCCCTCGATCAAGCATTTGCTCGATCGAGGGTTTAACATAGCCCTCGGTCGAGCTATTTAAATAGCCTCGATCGAGGTATTTTCAAACCCTCGATCGAGGGTGCGAAAAACAATTTTTTTGACTCTCGCGCATCAAAAATGGTGAACCACCTTCTTGGAATCACCCATATCAATATATACACTAGTGTATATACCCGTGTTGGTTTATGGCATGGCATCACATGGGAGCACCGTAGCCTAGCTCCATGCATGTTATGACGGAGATTTTTCCGATCCTGGAATTTACATGGGGCAGCTAGCCCACCTGCACGTGCACACCCAGCGGCAAGAGTCTTAATGACTCTGGTGCAGGGTGGATATTGCTTGCCATTCAAGACACACCAAACTAATAAAAATCAAGCATACACAGAAACATAATAATTAGTAGTCACATGAACCAATCATTTCTATAAGTGTGCTAAAAAGAATATTAAATCATTTAATAAAATAATATTTTGGCAAAGTTGGATTAATTTATATAAGAATGTAGTTTTATACATTGATTCATCATTATTTAAGGCAAAGTGATTTAGTCAAATGTCAAGAAATGAGAAGAGTGGGCTATATTGGACAATGATCTTTCAATTGAGGTTAAAACTTAACACAAGACATCACCCTTTATGAAGCATAGTGATCAATTTTGAGATGTGAAGATGCATAAAGACTTGACTTAAAATAGCTTGCTAGTGTAATTAATAATGTGCATAAAATATATAATTTTACCCATTGACCATTTTTTATGAGACCCCTAGCAAACAAAAAGGCAATATAAAGACAATACCGTACTTTACAACTTGCCTACTATACAATGCATGGAAACTAATACTTCAATTAAGTTATTTTATGTGAATTAATTAAAAATAAGTTATGTCATACAAGTTAAGTGTATAGCCTGAGTAGGTCTAACGGTTAAGAACATGTGTTTCCCCTAAGAGGTTATAGGTTCAAATCCGAAGGTGGGTAGGGTATGTACACCAATGAAGACTTTAGCAATTACATCGTTGTGCAAAGAGGGGTTCTGTGTCCCACAAACAAGGGTCTCATACACCAAGAGGTCATCGGTTCAAATCCAAATAGGGGTAGGGTATATACACCTCTATAAACTTTAACAATTACATCGTTGTGCAAAGAGGGGTCCCTCGTCCCACAAACAAGGGTCTCATACACCAAGAGGTCATCGGTTCAAATCCGAATGGGGATAAGGTATGTACACCTCTATAAACTTTAACAGTTACATCGTTGCACAGAAGGAAAACCTTGTTCCAATACACTTTAATTTAAAAACAAGTTCTTTCATAATGTAATTTGGAAAGAATAACATATTATTCATAACTCCCAATCCTTCTATATATTAAAGCACAAAATCAACAAATAGAAAGTAAACTAAAATTTGATTTTGTCTACCTATATAATAAACCAAACAAATATAACCCCAAAACAAAAAACAACAAAAAAAATATTTCAAATTATATTCTCAACCTTCAAAATATAAACCTATACAACGAAACACAAAACAACAAAAAAAAATGTTTCAAATTATATTCTCAACCTTCAAAATATAAACCTATACAAGGAAACATAGCTTGACTTGGAACAATATAAACTATAATAAAATAATTAGTATATGTTAAGTATGTTTAAGAGGATACTTTAAAAACATTTAATAATATAATATCTTTTTCTATAATTTAACATACTTTAAAAATCTTTAATAATGTAATACTTGTTTTAAAAATGTTTGAGCAGCTATTGATAAATTATCCTATTTTAAAAACATTTAATAATGTAATATTTTTAAAAAATATTTGACTAGTTATTGATAAATTATCCTTCTTTAACATATCATATTATTAAAATAAAATTATACTTGTTTTTAAAATGTTTGAGCAGCTATTGAAAAAATATCCTACTTTAAAAACATTTAATAATGTAATATTTTTAAAAAATATTTGACTAGTTATTGATAAATTATCCTACAATTTCCTTTCCTCTAATCAAGATTGGGAACCCAACTGGGTGGCTCTTGGTGTAAGGTTCCTCTCCTTGCTCTTCTAACTCTTGATTTGGGTGAGGGGGGAGTGGAGAGTTTAAGGTTTTACTGGCCATACTTTTCCATTTGTGGTGACAAGGATTAGTTATCTACTTGCATCATGGTCGAAAAGGTACGTGGTATAAAGGGACGCAAAGTTTGTCGGCGTAGAGGACTTTGTCATAAGCCGCAAGTCATGTAGAAAGTGGAAGCTTCAAAAACAAGGTACCATTAGCATACACTTGCTTGTGTTCAACAGGAGATTGCTCAAGTAGAAGAATGGGTAAAGAAGGAACACGAACTAGTTGAGGAGGAATATATGCAGTAGGAAATGGCTCTGTGGCTTTCCGATGCAAGGACATCTCAAATTAGAGACACAAAATATTTTCAGTCAGTTATATTGTATTGGCAAATAAAATCTCTACTAGGAAAGGCTCTCATGGACCATGTAGAGGAGCATAAGGAAGTTTTCCTTCAAATGGACAAACTTCGGGACTAGATCGAATAGATGAATTCCAAGATCAACTTGATTGCAAAGGAAACCATAAAAATTTTAATAGGACTAGTCCCCATAGTTTCTATAGGACTAGTGTTTTTTATAATGATGAGTAGTCCCCATAGTTTCTATAGGACTAGTGTTTATTTTGTAATCTTCAGCTATCATAGTTTTCTCTTAAGTTCCTTTAAGATATTACTATTTTATTGCCAATACTAGCTATCATAGTTTTCTCTTAAGTTCCTTTTAAGATATTACTATTTTATTGCCAATACTGGGTTTAGGAAAATTTTGGACATATTCCTAATTATCATTCTTAATAGGACCAGAATGATCTTGAATGATATCTCATGTTTTGTACATAGTTGGGTTTACATGTGACCGACCAACTAACTAAAACTCTGTATTCTTCTGTTTAATATTAATAACTAAAACTCTGTATTCTTCTGTTTAATATTAATAACTAAAACTCGGTATTCTTCTGTTTAATATTAATAGTTTCTGTTTAATATTAATAGTTTACTTTACTTTATATATAAAATCATAAATAATTTAACATTTTAATATTTTAATATTTTTTTTTTCAAATAAACAAAATTTCATTATCAAAATTCTTAATAATTAAGTAAAACAGTGAATCTATAACTTTTAACAAATTTTGAAAAAACTAAAATAAATACATATTAATTAAATAATTATTATAAATAAATATAATATAAAGTTATTTTAATTTTTAAAAAACTAAAATAAATACATATTAATTAAATAATTATTATAAATAAATATAATATAAAGTTATTTTAATTTTACATTCTTATTATTGAAAAAACTAACCCCAAATATTAAGAATATAAAACATTAATTTTTATGCATAAATATTTTTTCCATACTTAATAAATCTTAAACTAAAATAAATTTATTTTAATACAAAATGCATTATATAATTTAAGTAATATAAATAATTTTACTTATATTTTAAGAGCTAAAAATATAACCCCAAATATTAAGAATGTAAAACATTAATTTTCATGCATAAATCTTTTTTCATACTTAATAATTCTTAAACTAAAATAAATTTATATTAATACAAAATGCATTATTTAATTCAACAAAATAAGAGTGAGAATGTAAGACATTAATTTCCATGCATAAATATTTTTCCATACTTATAATTCTTAAACTAAATAAATTTATATTAATACAAAATGCATTATTTAATTCAACAAAATAAGAGTGAGCTAGGTGAGGTAAAGTTATTTTTTAATTCATTTATTGCTTTGAATATTAATACAAAATGCATTATTTAATTCAACAAAATAAGAGTAAATAAGAGTGAGATAGGTGAGCTGAAGTTATTTTTTGATTCATTTATTGCTTTGAAATTTATATATATATATGAAAAAAATTATAATCAAAATTCTCTTAAATGAATTTTTGTTTAACTCCATTTTCATTAAGATTTAAAATTATCCATTTCATTAAGATTCAAAATTATCAACCAAAAAAAACAGATGCTATGGTGGTTGGCTTGGCTCGCCACTAAGGAAACCAGACCAACCACACAACCATAATTTTATTACAGATTGGCTCACCACTAAGGAAACCAGACCAACCGCACAACCATAATTTTATCACAGTATTGTATATAGAATTATTGTTAATGCTCATAGGGAGGCAAAAATTTCAAAAGACTACCTGAGCAGGGTTGTGAACCATATGTAAAAACTTCAAAAGACTACATAATTTTATCACAACCATAATTTTATCACAGTATTCTATATAGAATTATTGTTAATGCTCATAGGGAGGCAAAAACTTCAAAAGACTACCTGAGCAGGGTTGTGAACCATATGTAAAAACTTCAAAAGACTACTTAAGCAGGGTTGTGAAACATATGTTATGATGAAACTAGGTCTAATATCAATAGTTCTAATGAAGCCAACATGCATATTAACCAAAAAGTCATAACAAGAAATCCTATAACTAGGGATGAAAGCAAACATAGAACTAAACTTAAGGGTCATCAGATAGTGTGACATGAGGCACCTCAGAATTATCCTTGGCTCCGCTTGTCTGCCCAAGATCCCAATGCACCATGAAGACCATCCCAGCAGTGGAACGAGCAAGAACATTCATCTTTGAGCCCTAGCTATTTGCTTGAGGAGAACCTCCAAGCAAACATAGAACTAAACTTAAGGGTTATCAGATAGTGTGACATGAGGCACCTCAGAATTATCCTTGGCTCCGCTTGTCTGCCCAAGATCCCAATGCACCATGAAGACCATCCCAGCAGTGGAACGAACAAGAACATTCAAAGACCCAGTAGTGGAACGAGCAAGAACATTCATCTTTGAGCCCTAGCTATTTGCTTGAGGAGAACCTCCATTATGTCAAGGCGAGCCTGAGTATTGTTGTCAGGAGTCGAAATCGTTTCTTTCTCTGCCTCATGCTCTATTGAGAAACGACCCAACGGGATTTTAGTCTACCAAAGGAGGGTGAGCGTCTTAACATACTTTGTCTCTCTGGTTCTGGTCAACCCCAAGTCCTCTATCATTTTCCCGAAGTTGGCAAGGAGGTATGCAAGGTCCTGTTGAGACTGCATGTTGGTAACCCAGTCCTCCATGTCTTGAATTCATTGTTGAACCGAAACAGACACCATGCCACTAAAGCTAGCGCGGGCCTTGTCATGCTCTTTCAAGACCATCAGCATGTGGGAGCATCGTTCTCCCTGGACCTATTTACGCTATGTTTGCTTGACATGAACCATCTTGGGCCTCCTGAAACTGTTCCAGACTAGCCTTCAGAGAATGTGGCTTGGTAAAGACCCAAAGAGAAAGATCAGTTGCTAAACCAACACTTTGAGTGAGTTGCAGCCATGCAAAGACATAACTCCTAGCCTTACGGTGATTTTAGGTGAACAATGAGCTATCGTGGTTGTTGAGCATAACGATGAGGTCGGGAAGTGGAAACGGTGTCTCCATGATGAACCATGAACCTGCATGCGAGTGGAGCCACCGTTACATGGCCAAAAGAGGGACCAATCTATAATTAGGACAGGCAGTCAACCTTCGCATCCCAGGAGAGCCACCAAATCCCATCATCGCGTAATTGCTTACCTGAACACCATAAACCATCGTCGCTCTAGCCCACCGCCACTTGTTGACAGACGTTGGCCATATGTCAACTCGAACGGTTATCATATCCTGAGAGGTGATTGTGGTAATCACACGAAGATCTCTTAAATAGAATGATTAATTTGAACAAAAAATTTATAAAAAAATTGAATTATCCCTCTGGTCATTATAGAGATTATGGCAACAGTTATATATAGCCCTCGCAAGCCCTCACCAACAGACTTTATACATTCAGGACATGCCAAACCGAAACATATGGCTATAGGAACACGCCACGCCTTTCAATGCACAAAGCCCATTCAAAGTTTTAAGCCCATGCCACAACCTCAAGCTTCAAATCCGACACACACCCATACAACATCAAACAATTGTCGAAGACAAAAGCAGGAAAAAACAACAATCTTTAAACCCCATTTCATTATGAGCTACAACAGACACCATTTCATTATCAGCTACAGTCTTTAAATCCCATTTCATTATCAGACACACCAAACTAATAAAAATCAATGATCAGTATATGTTCTTGCATACACAGGAACATAATAATTAGTAGTCACATGAACCAATCATTTCTATAAGTGTGCTAAGAAGAATCTTAAATCATTTAATAAAATAAGTGTGCTAAGAAGAATCTTAAATCATTTAATAAAATAATATTTGGCAATGTTGGATTAATTTATATAAAAATGTAGTTTTATATGTTGATTCATCATTATTTAAGGCAAAGTGATTTAGTCAAATGTCAAGAAATTGGAAAAGTGGGTTATATTGGACAACGATCTTTCAATTGAGGTTAAAACCAAGACCAAGAATCACCCTTTATGAAGCATAGTGATCAATTTTGAGAGGTGAAGATGCACAAAGACTTGACTCAAAATAGCTTACTATTGTAATTAATAATGCGTATAAAATATATAATTTTATTCATGGACAGATTTTTATGAGATCCTAGCAAACAAAAAGGTAATATAGTACTCTACAATTTAAGACAATATTGTACTCTACAACTTGTATACTATACAATGGATGCAAATTAATACTTCAATGAAGTTATTTTATGTGAATCAATTAAAAATAAGTTATGGCATACAAGTTAAGTGTATAGTCTAAGTGGGCCTAATGGTTAAGAACATGCGTTCCCCCTAAAAGATTATAGGTTCAAATCCAAAGGTGGGTACGGTATATACACCTTTGTAGACTTTAGCAGTTACATCCTTGTGCAAAGGGGATCCCTTGTCCCACAAACAAGGGGGTCTCATACAACAAATTGGAGTTTAGCTTGGTTGTGACTTTAAAAATAGATTATTATTATTATTATTATTATATAGACTTAGTGGGCCTAACAGTTAAGAACATGTACATCATTGCGTATATATCATCATCATTATTATTATAAAATAGGTTCTTACATCCATAATAAATGTGTTCCAATACACTTTAAATTGAAAACAAGTTCTTTCAAAATGTAATTTGAATGTAATTTGGAAAGAGTGACATATTCTTCATAGCTCCCCACCCTTCCATATATCAAGGCACAAAATCAGCAAATAAAAAATAAACTAAAAGTCTGATTTCGTCTACCTATATAATAAACAAAACAAATAAAACCCCACAACTAAAAACAACAACAACAACAAATTTCAAACTATATCCTTAACCTTCAAAATATAAACCTATACAAGGAAACACAGCTTGACTTGAAACACTATAAACCATAATTAAATAATTAGTATTAACAAGGACCAATCATTTCTATAAGTATGCTTCAAAAAATAATTTAAAAATATTTAATAATATAATATTTTTCTATAAATATACTATACTTTAAAAACATTTAATAATGTAATACTTGTTTTTGAGCGGTTATTATCCTACTTTAAAAACCTTTAATAATGTGTAATACTTGTTCTAAAAATATTTAAACAATTATTGATAAATTATCCTACTTTAAAAATCTTTAATAATGTAATACTTATTCTAAAAATATTCAAGCAGTTATTGATAAATTATCCTACTTTAATTATTATTATATTATATCATTAAAATTAAATTAAAATAAGATAATTGTTAATATTATATCATTAAAATAAAAATTAATACTAATAATAAAATAAGATAAGGTAATTGCAAATTGAAAAGCCATAACCACTTCTATATATTTATACTTCAATAATTTCTAAAAACAATCAAGCATATACTTCAATCATTTCTAAAAACAATCAAGCAGATATTTCAATGGTGATTACAAGGAAATCGACTCCCTTAAAAACAGAGTCATCTTAACGCTTTAAAGAGAGAAAAAGAGCATGCATTATATGCCGCAAATACCATACTCAATTCCCAGAATATTAGTGTTGGATTCATAAAATGTGTTTAGAATCATATCTAATTTTTTATTATAAAATTATAAATTTACTAAATAATAATCTATTTTCAAATTGATACCTAAAATCCTCCATTTAAGCAATAAAAAAGTTATTCAAACAATAAAATAGTAAACTCCTTCCGAGTAATGTAAGAAATTTGAATCATTCAAGCAATGAAATTTTATTTCACTCCACATACAAGCACATAAATATGAGTGAAGGAATAAGAAGCTTTAATCCTCACCAACAAATATATGTGGGATTAAGATCATTTGAAATGTAAATATGAGTGAAGGAATAAGAAGCTTCAATTTCAACTACAAATATATGGGGGATTAACATCACTTGAAATGTAAATATGAGTGAAGGAATAAGAAGCTTCAATCCTCAGCAACAAATATAATGGTAAGGGATCCAAATACAAACAATGTTATTTGCTATATTTTGAATTTTTGGCATCTCATATAAAAGCAAGATTTTAAATCAGGTTATTAATTGACATTGTCTTTTGATTGATTGCCTTGCTCCTGGATTCATGATGAAATTGGGCGGATCAATTATCAATTCATTAATTGCCATTGTCTTTTGGTTGCTTGTCGCATAACAATAGTTGCTCCTAGATTCATGATGAAATTGGGCCCACCCAACACCTGGATTTAGGATGAAATTGGACCCACCGAACTCAAGATGGCTTCATGTTGGCTTACAAACTGATCTAGAGGTTTTCCAATATAGACCCAGGTTCTTCACGGTTTAACTTAACCAACAAAACCCCTTCTCACCGGCCCTTTCGACAACAGGCTGTGAACAGGCTAAAGTCTCACCCGAGGTGTAGCTATGAGTGTACTGCAGAATCAGGTTTCCACAGTGATGTGATGAGTTGTTCGGACAGGACTACTGCGTAGCGCACTCTTAGACCTGCGCTGCGAGCTGAGGACTGCGCGACGATAGAACGCGCCGCGGTCCACACTTCCAAGAACTAGTCCCTTGCGCAACCAGCACACCCAGGGGCTGCGCGGTTCAGGCAGGATACAATTAATAGGACAGCACAACGGAGTTATACGCTCCCTCTTCCAACCTTAACCAATAATAAAGGCCTTACTTAACACTTAGTCATTCATCTACTGCCTTAGATTATTGAGCTTCCTAACAGATACAAGCAGACAAAACACCTGATACTACACACTTTCAGTGATGCACGTCAAAAGAGTTACACAATCCAGATTCTATATGTATTTGTGACTATTCAATGGGTTGATACCTTTACAAACTTAGAATACTGCGCATTCATCATTCATCCATTCACGTAAGACTTAACATATTATCCCCATCCTTCTCCTATGGTGAATACATATAAAAGAACTAACACAACAGTTGATAAATGAGAATCCAGACATTCATTCGTAAGCAAATAAGCAACTGCATGCACACAAACAATCACACTACACATTATTTAACATGGTTCACCCCCCTGATGGAGGCTACGTCCACAAGAACTGTTGTTATATTAGTCTTTGGGAAGGGTGCAACAGTTCTTTATATGCACACTCAGCTGCAGACTCTCTTCTCTCTCAAGATAGGTCTCTGTGCACTCGGCTACAGAGCCTTTACAATATCTTCTAAGCTTTTGATTCAACAATATTCAAGACTTACAAAATGAAGAGTAACCCTTTCCCATACAAAAATGCCTTGTTTATGGATCATGCTCGTAGGTCATGTCTTTACAATTCGAAGACTAAAACCCTTAGGTTTACAAAACTGTCATGGTTTCCCCAAAACCGAACTGCTGGCTTCTGGTAGCGAATATTCCATTGTGGTTTCCTTCAACGCATGCCTCACGTCGCTATCAGTATTCCTGTCACACGCATGCCTACAGGTCGCTTTCACCGAGTCGTTCTTCCTCTAACGGTCTTGTGCAACTGGTTCAGGTAGTGGTTCTTTCGCATGTGCGACCAATCTCTTTCTTTCCGCTTTGCTCTTGCCCGCCACTTAGCACTCCTGGAGCATCTTTACCAAAAATAGATTGTCGACGGTCTAATCGAAATCTTGTGCCATCTTCCGTCCAATACTCTGCTTTGTCGGATCCACATAGACTGGACACATCACAGCGCTATCTCCTCACAGTGTTAATCTTCGCAGCTCTTCTGATGCTGCGCTATGCGTAACTTCACAGCATACCAAAAATTATACAAAAAATACTTCAACTGAACTGCGCCTAGCTCCGCAGTTCCAAAAATCCTTCTTGCTCAAAATTGCCCCACTTGGGCCAGGCCCAACAGGCCCCTAACACTTACATGTGGCTCATCCCCGAGCCACCTGCAACTTCTCCAAGTTGTTCCGCCGCCTGTGGAGCTAGCTTCGCAGCGAACTCATTGTATGTGCCAATCAGCTTTTTGACTGCGTCATTCGTATCTTGCTCGACTTGCTTGACTGTATCCAGCATCTCAGGTGTTATCTCATCGCCAATCTGTCCTTCCACCTGTTCTTGATTTTCACGCAACTCCTTTAACTTCTCCTCGATCTCCTACGAGATCGTGTCGACGTCCTCCAGTAATGGTTGTGACTTATCGCCCATTTCAGTCTCTTTTTCTCTTAAGGCTTGCACTTCCTTCTTGAGGGCATTGATTTCCCTGTACTTCTGAAGCCTGTCTCTTGGTAGTAGGGCCTTCACTTCTGCATCCAACTTTTCCAGTGTTGCTTACTTATCTTTCACAGTGGTCTTTACTTACAGCAATCCTGGGTCTTCTTCAAGGGCATTAAATGCCTTCAACGTTGCTTCCAACAGACTTTGGCACTTAGCCACTTCAGCAGCAATACTCTCTGCTGCGGCCTTGACCTCCTTTGCTCTTAACTGCTACTGATATGGTGGGGTCTGTGGGTTGATCTGTGCTTCCAAGGCATAAATCTTAGCTTCATGGATGAATTCCATATCTTGCATTTCTGTCCTAAGAGTGTTAACCATTTCTCCGATCTTAACAATAGTATCCGCAAGGTCTGTCTGTACCTCAGATTCTTCTATATCATTTGTGACTGCGATGATTGTGAATTCTAATCTTTGTTGACAATCATGCTCATCTTGTAGCTCCATAGCTCTTCGCGAGCTAGCTGCCTGCAACTGCTTATTATTTGCTTACAGCTCCGCTTGTCCTTTCAGTGCGTCGGTAGTTCTCTCATGCATTTCTTCAAAAACCTGCTATTGCAAATAATGTAGACCAAGCAATGGTATTTTTGCAAAATCGAGCTCCACACGCTCTACATCCTTCGTGTCCAACATTAGTTGTTCTGGAAGTGGCAGGTTTACAGTCAATGGGTCCAAATGGACGATGAGGGACTTCGCAGGCACAGTTATGGCTAGCTGCGAAGTTCCTCTTGACTTCCCTTCATATTCTGATTCTTGCGGCAGGGTTAATCTTTTGTGTACTTCATCATTTCTCGGTAATCCCTTGCAGCGCAGTCAGATTCTTCTATAAACTATCCTGTATTGCCTTATCATTTTTCTCCTTGTCAGTCATCAGATCTTCCATCTGCTCTGTGAACTTTACCCCGATCATTTCATAATCATCGCTCTTGAGTACTGTATCTAACTTGCCTTTATCAGCTTTCTGCTTTTTGCATGCTCCCTTTTTCGGTGCTGGGCTCTCGGCTTCCTTTCTTTTACCCGTCTCATTTTCTTCAATAATAGGACATGGAATGGGTTCGTCCTCGCCAGAGTCGCTTGTGACATCTACAATTTCCACTCGAAACTCGACAGGCCATTATTTCATGATAGTGTCAATATCATCCTCATACATATGGTAGTTGCTTTGGTACCATTCAATGTTCTTCTTCTGTGCTTTGGCTGAAATGAATATGGAACGCCTACCAACATAAAAATCAACAGTGCGAATATATTGACTTGTTACCTGCTTTGTTATCCACGGCGTGAGGATGATTGCTTCGCGCAGTTGGTCATAATATTGGTAGAACACCTCAGTTGTCGTGTGTTGTCTCTGTGAGTTCATATTTGCCCAAAGATTTGCATGACGGGCCCCTCTACAGTCATTGGTATCAGTAATTACGCCGACATAATCCTTCAGCTCCTTCCATCCTACGAAGGTGATCAAAACTATCAGCCACATAAAATGGAATTTTCCGCCATTGAGCTGTGTATCATTTAATTCCTCCAGGAACTCATTCAATAAGTATTGACACCAGTTGAATGATTCGCCCTCCACAGCTACGGCGCCAAGTAGTACTGCGCTCGCAGGCACCTCCAAAGGCCTGCATTTTCTAAGAATCTTGCCCGCTAACAGTTGCGTGACAAACTTTATTGCTCTATCCTCTATGTCATCCATCTGAAAGCCTCTCTTTCCTTTGACGATGGCTTGAGTTTTTTTCATTTTGGCCATTCATTCTTTGTCCTTGCTTTTCCCTTGGAAAAACCGCTTCGGGTCTTTACCCCTTTTACTTAATCCAGTGATGCGGTGGATAATGTCAATGGTCAGGTCGACATTGCGGTCAAACCACAAATATCCCTGGTGGATGCGTGCCATCAATGTTTGCACCACCACATTCAGCTTCGGTGATCTGTCAAAATGCGGGAGTCTGAGCAAATTGAGCAATCCGGACTTGACTACTCCTGATAACCAGCTTTCGGCGACCAAATGGAGCTCGCCCTTTACGTCTTTCTTCTAGCACATGTACTGGTCGAGCTGGAACTATGGGAATCTCAACTCATCGTTTTCTTTTTGCATCGGAAGTAGATCATAATCTTCCCAACGACATTCTGGAATTTTACCTAGAAAATTTTTCTCGACCTCGACGTCCTTTGATATGGGTGATAGCAGGATGTCGTATTTGGCATTCTTTGCTAACGCAGAGACCGGTCCGTCCAGTGCACGCGGTGAGCTATAATCCGGGGTCATTGTCAGAGGTATCTCTTTATTAGCTACCGACGGCTTCTGCACTGTCGAACCCATCTTTGGTATTTTCGTTCTTGGCCCGACGGGACCTTTGCCTTTGTCTTGCATTTCTAGGGCGGTTCTCTGTGATCTTCTAGATGCTTGACCTGGTTCTAAGACGCACTTCTTCGATGGGGTTTTCATTAACCCTTCGATCCCTCCGTATTGAAATACCTTCACAGTCTCCTGGACCATGAATTCTTCATCAATGGAATACCACTCAAACATCCACTGGACAACTTCCACAGGGTTTCAGACAGCTTACTGGAAACAATTTGCAGAGTAGTAAGCGCAGGAAAATTCTAAGTGTTTGGTAACGTCCGCGAGTCTGAATGCAGCATTACTTATAGGCACCGCTGACCCCCTCTACGCCCCTTAACGGCTAGATGAGCATTAAATGTGGTATCCGTTGGCCAAATCCGGTGGATATCTCAGTCCTTTCCTTCATAAAATCATTCAGAACGGCTATCTGTGCGTTAAATTCACAAACGGTCGCTGGCAAAGTACTGTATAACGGTTATTTTCTCGACCGACATTGTAACGGCTATTTTACTGGAGTGTTGTGTCGAACTACACGACAGGTCAGCATTTCTCCTACGCAGTTACTTCGTGATGCCTGAATTCTTGCCTCTGAACTTAACATCTTTCCTCGTTCATTTGATCTCCGCGGCTGCCTTTTGGTCTTCGCAACTGCGTGGTTCCGGTTCCTGCTTTCTTTTTCTTTTCTTTTCTTTTCTTTTTGTTTTTTCACACATAGCTTTAGACGTAGTGCTGCACGGTATATACATGTTCCTCCTCATATATGGCATACAGACTCTTCTCTCTTTCCAGTGCCCACTTTCAACTGTACTTGGCACTTAGAAATTTCGTTCTTTTCTGACCATTACAGGTTCTGCGAAGCAAGACTATCCCAATGGGGTTTTAGTTTGCTTCCATTGATTAAACTGGCCAAGTTATCTCCTGCTAATGTGGCTAACTGAACTGGGCCAGCATTAGTAACATGCACAACAGTATATGGGCCAAGCCAATGCATTCTAAACTTTTCCGGAAATTTCAACAATTTACTATCATACAGGAGGACTAGATCACCTACCTGGAAGGACTTGTTCTTGATGTAGCGATCATGCCATGATTTTTCTCATTCTTTCTGCACTTGTTGGTGGAAGCCTGCGATGAAGCGATCTTCTTCCATACCAACCAAGTGTAGCAGTCGTTCTTCTAGTGCCTCCTAATCCTCCATACCTGTAAACACAGCTATCCTCAAGCTGGGAATGATGTATTCCATTGGCATAATTGCTTCCTGCCCATAGGCCAGCCTAAAAGGTGTGTGCCCTATAAAATTTTTGCATGTAGTCCTGTATGCCCATAGTATAGCTGGAATGCGTAGGTCCCAGTCATCCCTATTCACGTTGCATACCTTAGTGAGCGCATTATCCAATATTTTATTGAACGCCTCCACAGTTCCATTCGCTTGCGGGTGATAAGTTGTACTGCGCTGATAATGAATGCGAAATTCCTTTGTCAATGCCTCAATAGTTTTGTTCAGAAAGTGAGTGCCTTGATCACTCATCAGAATCTTTGGACATCCAAACCTTGTAAGAATGTCTTCAAATATGAACTGCGCTACAGTCATTTACTGGCTTTACTTCGGCCCATCTGGTGAGGTAGTCAGTTGCTGTAATGATGTACCTCGCACCAGTTCTCTTTCCCAGTGGGTTTATAGGTCCCACAAAATCAATTGCCCATTTTTCAAATGCTTGTAATGTCAACTGTGGATTCAATGGCATTTCGTCTCTTTGTGATGGCTTTCCTGTCCTCTGACAGACATCGCAGTTCTGACAGTGTTCATTTGCATCTTTATGGATCGTAGGCCACCATAGTCCTACGCACAGTATCTTCTGCGCAGTAGCTTTCCCTGCATAGTGACCTCCTGCAACACCTGAATGTGCATCAGCCAATATAAATGGCTTTCCGTGCTCTAATACACACATGTGCAGTACTTCATCTGGTCCCAATTTGTATAATTGTCCTGCGATAATAGTGAAGTCTGCTGCGCACACTACCAGCTGCTTCTTTTGTTGCGTAGTGAACTCTATAGGTGTGAATCCAGTAGTCAAAAAATCTATAATGTCTTGATAATAGTCATCGGCAACCTGAATTACAAACAATTGCGCATCAAGCAGATTCTCTTCAAGGTTCGTCGGCTCTTCTCCTGACTCAATCCTGGATAGATGATCAGGTCCCAAGTTCAACCTGCCTGGCTTAACAATGATCTCAAAATCATACTCTTGGAAGAGTAATAGCCATCTGCATATTCGCCCCCATAACACTGGCTTATTGACTAGGTATTTCAAAGAAGAATGGTCGATAAACATAAAGAAGTGCACACCAAGCAAATAGTGCCTGAACTTCTGCAGTGCATAGACCATAGCAAGGCCTTCTCTCTCGGTAGTGGTGTAATTCTTTTCTGCAGATGAGAGCTTCCTGCTCGAAAATGTAATGGGATGGTCAATACCTCCCTCTCCTGGTTGTGCTAAAACAACCCCCAGTGCTATGCATGAAGCATCAACGTGTACATGGAACAGCTTCTCCCAGTCCGAAAAAACTAGGATTGGTGCAGTAACCATCTTTTCTTTTAATGTATCGAAGGCTTGTTCACAATCTACGTTCCAGATGAACGGGGCATCTTTCTTCAGCAGCTTCTCCATTGCTACGGTTATCTGTGCATGACCCTTTATAAATTTTCTGTAGTACCCAGTATGCCCCAATGTAGTGCGCAACTGCTTAACTGAATTTGGTGTGGGCAAGTTTACTATGACTGCGATCTTCGCAGGGTCAACCATCAAGCCCTGTTTACAGACAATGTGTCCCAATAAAATCCCATAAGGAACACAGAAGATACACTTCTTCAGATTCAATGAGATCTGATGTTGTCTACACTTTCCAGCATCATTCTCAGGTTCGCGCAATGGTTCTTCAACAGTCCGAACACAGTCCAGTCATCAAAATAAGCTTCTAGGAACTTGTGCATGAAATCTTTGAATGTTGTGACGACAACTTTGAAAAAGATGGCGGGCACGTTCTTCAGACCAAATGGCATCACTGTGTATTGGAACGACCCCCATTCTGTAGCAAAAGTAGTTTTGTGTCTATCCACTGGATCAATCCTAATCTGATGATATCCGAAAAATCCATCAGTAAAATAATAGGCCTCATTTCCCCTAACATTATCAAGCACCTCATGAGTGAAAGGTGTAGGAAATGGGTCATGCATTGAATCATCGTTCAGTTTTCTGAGATCCACACAGATTCTGATCTCACCCTTTGTTTTCTTATCCTGGATAACCATCGGGCTTATCCACTCAAATTCCTCAACAGGCTCAATAATCCATGCCTCGAGCATCTTGTCCAAGTCTGCTCTAACTCTCTCTTTGTATCGTGGGTTCAGACGATATGGTATTTGTTTAACGAGCTTCGCGTCGGGCTTGAGAGGTATCTTCATCACCCCTAAGTCCCCCAAAATGTCCTTCATCTCTGTAAACATAGTTGGGAATAACTCCTGATATTCATGTAATATATCTACGATCTCCGCAACAGTCTGATTGTCCCAGTAGTCTCCAATGGACGTGAACTTTGGCTCTTCGCTGGTGCCAATGTTCACTTTCTTCGTTTTTACAGGCCCACTCATATCTGGGATTTCCAACGGAGGTCCCTCTACCTCGCTCGCACCTTCGGACTCAAGTATGTTTATGTTGCGCGGTTCATCCTCATCATTGTCTTCTTGTCCCTCGACCTCTTCAACTAGGTTATAACATCCCATGGCATGCTCTACCTATTCCTTGCAATCTGACTGTAGGCTCGCAGGTATGTTGTCTGCACCAAAGAATTCCTCTAAAGTCATATTTCTGTGTGGGCAATATTCTCTGAAGATTCGTTCCTTAATTATTTGCAAAGCATCATGTATAAGAGGGTTCTCATCCTCAAAACTAAAGTCCTTCTGGAAGTTCGCAGTCAGCATGGCCCAATCTGTGTTTCCTCTGCGCAACTCCAAGTCTAGGTATCATTTCTTTGGAATGTCGTTCTCCAGCGTGTGTAGAAACAAATGCACCCATTCTGTGTGTGGTCTCTCCTTCCATGCTTCTGAACAGACCTGAATATATTGTCTTGGATCTGTTTGTCCATTATATTTCTCAAAGGTTAGGGTAACCTTATCAGCAAACCTGATCTGCATCTTGATTCTGCATTGATCCCATGTGGTCAATGTCTGCTTATGCGCAGCCCACCATCTGGCAAGTGTGTCACGCAGTGCCATATCTAATGCTTGTAAGCAATGTTCATCTGCAATTGCCGCAGTATATTCATTGATAAAAGAATAAACCTTAGAGAAACCATCATAGTTGGGGATTGGGCTTACCTCCTTTCCAATCCAGCGCAGTGACTTTGTAACCTGCGCACATCTCCTTGCTGATACTTCGTGCATGCGGCTTTGTCAATTCTCCAATCCTGCGTCCGAGTCTAAGATGCAAGAACTGTCGTATCTCCAGCTGAGCGTACCATCCGCAGTTGGATTAATATAATCTTCCCGGTTCCCAGTCATCTGGTAAAGACAATCCAAATCTTGAGCTCTGGATTCCTCCTGAATCGGCTCGCTGTATCTCTCGCCGTCTGCAGGGTCCAGTGGTGCAATGACTCTGAGGTGTTTCCCTTCAAAGATCATCTTCTTCGTCTTCAAGTTTATAATAGCGAGATTGTCCATAGCCCAGTTAATCCCCAGCAGCACAGGATAAGGCTGACTATTGTCGACAATCTCGATCACTTCAAAGTCTGCATGACTTTGCACTCCATCAATGTCAAGAATCACAGTGGCTAACCGTCCAAAGGGTATAACTTTCTCCTGGTTGGCCATTCTCAACTGGATAAATGACCATGATAGCTTTGGTCTCCCCATCTGATGCCATGTCTGTTTGATTAAGACATTTACTTCGGATCCCAGATCGAGGATGATCTCATCCATTTCATAGTCTCCAATCTAAGCATTGAGCCTCATTTCTCGGCATGTTCTTTTGTTTTTCTTGATCTGGTGAACTACGTTATCAGTAATTTCTATTTCGTCCTGTGGTTAGTACTGATTTAACATTTTTTGCAATTCTGCTATAGCGTCTAGGCTCTTCAACAACTTCATGCAGCTCCATAGGAACTGCGCAACAGAGGTGCCTATCTCTGCTGCGGTGCTCGTATTGTCATAAGCAGCCGGTATGTCTTCTACATACGGTATTTCACTGCACAGCGGGATTCTCGGCGATATTGGTGTCGACTCTCTGAAGATATCTCGCGCTTCTGTAAATGATTCCTTGTTCTTTTTTAAGTCAAAAGGAGGTGCTTTCCCAGCAGCCTTTCTTATCCATATTGTGTCAAGAGGAGACTGTCTAGTGTTAAAATCTCCAGACGTCGAAGCTTCTGCTCCTCCATCTCTTCCTATCGTAGCGCCACTTCGCATCACTACGTTAATACTGGGATCCGTAGGTCTCCTTTCTGCTGTGATCAACTAGATATTTGGTTTCGGCGCCTCTGGACGCTTCCTTTTCTGCATTTCTACCTCTAAGACTGGGCAGTCTTCAATAACATGATCAAATGATTGACAATAACTACATGTAGTGCATGGGTTGGTACAATCTCTAGATACATGACCTGCTTGGCCACAGTTATAACAAATTACCTGACCTCGACCCCGTCCTTGTGCTGGACTGTTATTCCTTCCTCTCCCGCCGTATCCTCCTCCTCCGCGACCTCTATATCCTCCTTGATCCTGCTGTGCATTATTTTGTTTCTGAGGAGTCTCTTATTGGACTCTGTACACTCCTCCATACATATGCTCAATATCCTTCTTTCTTTCTAACATGAGTTCATATGCGCAGCAATTAGACTCATCATGCCCTACTGACTTACAGAAATTACAATATAGATTTTTAGGTGTTCTTACGTACTTCTAAATCATGTGGCAGTCTTCTGACTGATGTCTTCTAGTTCTACAAATTTCACACCATGGCCCTGGGTGTGGATTTAATGGGTTTGGTCCACCCATGTTAAGGAATTCTTGAAATAAAGGACAATGATCCGTAGTGTGTCATTCTCCTTTACAACCTATACACCAGACTTCTTGTCTCTCTTGTTTTCCTTTCTTGATATCTTGTAACTGTAGTGTTAGGGTAGCCAATTGGTTCTGAATCTGAGACAATCAAGTGCTACTTTCTCCAATTGGTGAAGCTTCCAACTTCATCGCGATCTCCAAGGCTTCTGCCTGCGACATAACCTTCTGCTGCATCAATGGTTGTCTAATATGAGGCAACAGCGCAGCTATAAACCATTCCTTGTGCTACTGCAGTGCTATAATGAAGCTTACTTGGTCCAACAGAGTCTTAAATTTCTTATCAAACTCCCAGACTGTTTCATTAGGTTTCTGTTTGATCTCTTTCAATTATGTTATACACTGCGACTCTGACTTCGGCTTTTTAAATTCTGCTAAAAGTGCAGCCTTGATTTCTAGCAGGGTTCTAGGCTGTGCCTGCGAGTATTTTATGAACCAATGCAAGGCTCTATCTCTAAAAGTGGTGATGAGCTGGGCTTGTTTCATAACGTCATCCTGGACTTGTTTTACACTTCATACGGCTTCACATAGAAACCAATGCTGATCAGGGTCTTCTAGACCTGTTCCTTTGAATATCGGCAGTTTGATATCATCAGTCATTCTCCTTCTAGGGGGTGTGGTTCTCTGAGTGGTGCTAGGGATAATATTCTGAGGGGTAATCTGAGGTTGGACGTTCTGAAGTGGTATAGCCTGAGACTGACTAGGTTGATTCGGAATAGCCTGGGCACCCGCTCCTGCAGTGTTACTAGTACCAATGTTCTGCGGTGCGGGTTGCACGATGCTCGCAACCGGTGGGTTCTGAGATAAGGGAGGCATGGTATGTGCAACCAGCGGATTTTGAGGTGTATTAGGCTGACAGGTGGAAGATAGAGGTGCGGTTTGGCTATCAGGGTCAGCTTCTGAATGTATGTCTACATGGAGTCCAGGTCCAGTAGTAGTTTGCTCAGGGACGAACTTGTATCTCTTTCCACTTCTCAGGCTATGAATTTCTTTGTAGGAACCACTATATGTACTGTCTACCATGACAAATGCAAGTATTTTACTGCATTCTAAAAACACCTTTCTCGTTTAAAAGCATTTTAATATATAAACTGAGGTTGTTCAGATAGTTACCTCGAATTCCCTTGAAAAACTCTCGTTCGGTTGCGTTGTAGGACTTTAGCATGTCCAGAGCGAACTGTGTTACAAAGCTCTGCAGTGTACTGTCAACCCAGAAGTCAACTGCTCATACAAATGGACTATCTAATGCTTTGAGCCTTTCAATAAGCTCTAGTGTCCACTCCTTCGGTAGGTCTCGCGGGGTACAGTTTCTGTGTTCGACGAGTCTTGACAGCCACTCGTGAAGTTCGATTCCAAAAGATGCCCAGAAAACTTCGTGAACGTTTTTCCACAAGTACTTATTCAACCACTGAATGTCGGAAAGATGTGGGTGTCTGTTTTCTTTTCTTGCGAAGTCTCTCTCTGTCTTGTCACACCAAGCCCAGATTTCTTTCTTGTCGGGATACCAAAAGTCGACAACCAGCTCAACTTCTTCTACTTCACACATCACGACTTCAACTCATCACGAATTCTTAGCGCAGCAACGGAACCATTTGTTGGCTTACAAACTGATCTAGAGGTTTTCCAATATAGACCCAGGTTCTTCGCAGTTTAACTTAACCAACAAAACCCCTTCTCACCAGCCCTTTCGACAACAGCCTGCGAACAGGCTGAGGTCTCACCCGAGGTGTAGCTATGGGGATACTACGGAATCAGGTTTCCACAGTGATGTGATGAGTTGTTCGGACAGGACTACTGCGCAGCGCACTCTTAGACCGGCGCGACGATAGAACGCGTTGCGGTCCGCACTTCCAAGAACTAGTCCCTTGAGCAACCAGCGCACCCAGGGGCTGCGCGGTTTGGGCAGGATACAATTAATAGGACAGCGCAACGGAGTTATACACTCCCTCTTCCAACCTTAACCAATAATAAAGGCTTTACTTAACACTTAGTCATTCATCTACTGCCTTAGATTATTGCGTTTTCTAACATATACAAGCAGACAAAACACCTGATACTGCGCACTTTCAATGCTGCGCGTCAAAAGAGTTACACACTCCAGATTCTATATGTATCTGTGACTATTCAATGGGTTGATACCTTTACAAACTTAGAATACTGCACATTCATCATTCATCCATTCACGTAGGACTTAACATGTTATCCCCATCTTTCTCCTATGGCGAATACATATAAAAGCACTAACACAACAGTTGATAAATGAGAATCCAGACATTCATTCATAAGCAAATAAGCAACTGCATGCACACAAACAATCACACTACACAGTATTTAACGTGGTTCACCCCCCGGATGGAGGCTACGTCCACAAGAACTGTTGTTATATTAGTCTTTGGGAAAGGTGCAACAGTTCTTTGTTTACGCACTCAGCTGCAGACTCTCTTCTCTCTCAAGATAGGTCTCTGCGCACTCAGCTGCAGAGCCTTTACAATATCTTCTTAGCTTTTGATTCAACAATATTCAAGACTTACAAAATGAAGAGTAACCCTTTCCCATACAAAAATGCCTCATTTATAGATCATGCCCGTAGGTCATGTCTTTACAATTCGAAGGCTAAAACCCTTAGGTTTACAAAACTGTCACGGTTTCCCCAAAACCGAACTGCTGGCTTCTGGTAGTGAATATTCCATCGTGGTTGCCTTCAGCGCATGCCTCACGTCGCTATCGGTCTTCCTGTCGCACGCATGCCTACAGGTCGCTTTCACTGAGTCGTTCTTCCTATAACGGTCTTGTGCGACTGGTTCAGATAGTGGTTCTTTCGCATGTGCGACCAGTCGTTTTCTTTCCGCTTTGCTCCTGCCCGCCACTTATCACTTCTGGAGCATCTTTACCAAAAATAGACCATCGACGATCTAACCGGAATCTTGTGCCATCTTCCATCCAATACTCTGCTTTGTCGGATCCACGTAGACTGGATACATCGCAGCGCTGATCTTCGCAGCTCTTCCGACGCTGCGCTATGCATAACTTCGCAGTATCCCAAAACTTATACAAAAAATACTTCAACTGAACTGAGCTCAGCTCCGCAGTTCCAAAAATCTTTCTTGCTCTAAATTGCCCCACTTGGGCCAGGCCCAACACTTCATGATGAAATTGGGCTTAGAAAATGCGGATCAATTATCAAGTCATCAATTGCCATTTTTTTTGGTTGATTGTCACATAACAACACAAGACGATCTCATGATGAAATTGAGCTTAGAAAATGCGGATCAATTATCCAGTCATTAATTGCCATTTTCTTTCGGTTGATTGTCACATAACAATAATTGCTCCTGGATTCATGATGAAATTGGCCCCACTCAACTCTTGGATTCAGGATGAAATTGGACCCAACCAACTCAAGATGGCCTCTTAAAAGGTTTATATAGGGAAAACTTATTACAAGTATCATTTTGCATATCCATCAGAGAATCAACATTTTCTGATGGTTAACAGGCTTCTTTAACTTCTTCACTTTTCCTAAGATGGCATTAAGTTATAAGTTGCTTAGTTGGTCTTTACATGAAAGTAAACAAGAAAGTATCATCTCCAAAAAAATCAATGTTCCATGAGGACGCGTCCCAAAGGGTCGGGGACGCGTTTCGGCGTTTCTTGCATCCCGGGGACTCCAAAACTCCATGCGAAACGTTTTGGGACGTCTCGCTTTGGGAGAAACGCACAGCAAAACATTTCGGTTGGCGGCGAAACTCGACGAAACTTAGGGGGACTGGTGTCCCACCCAAAACTCCGAAACTCCGGAGAGAGTTGTGGACGTTCCCCCCGAAACTCCGAAACTCCGGCGAGACTCTAAACTGAAATATCAAATATCAAATGACAAAGACTCAGAAGTGACAAACATGAAATATGATGTTCACATTAATCATAGATTCATATATTAATATAATATAATGAATCGTGTAATGTGTTTGAACTTTGCATTTACATTGCATGATTGCACAATGATGAATGTAGTGTTTAGTAATTCACTAATTTGCATGTGATTGTTTGTTATTGTTGGGATTTATATTTTGCATATTTTTAAAAAATTTATGACTCTCGCGTCCCCCTGAATTTCTCTAAAATTTGGGGGTGGTCTCCACGCATCCTGAATGTGCGTCTCCCCGCATCCGTGTCCCACCTTCTTAGAACCTTGGGGGAACATTGAAAAAAATAGTAACAAAATCAAAATTTTGTTTTTAAACCAGTGCAGAATCTCACCAATTGATGATGAAACCCATGTTAATTTACCATAACTGGAAACTTGTCAACAAGCGATGATGAAACCCATATTAATTTAACATACCTGGAAACTTGTCAACAAGCTCTTGCTACTGGAGATCTATGAATGACCTCACTAGAAATAAAGAGATTGTTGTTTGTTCTCTAAAGCTTCATCATCATCTCACAATAATATTGCAGGATAAGATTGTAATCACTAATCAGCATTATATTGTAAATGTAAATTAATCTGTTGCTTACGTCGATTGCCAACATATCTTATAGACTTACAATACCTCTTTATTTCGGTAAAGTGTTTACTTATATAAAAAAAAATATTTTTAACTATTGTGCATGAACTGGTTGTTCACCCATCAGTTCTGCCATCTCTCTTTGGTATTGTAATTCTCTCTTTTACTCAACAAACACTTTCCACTAAATTTGTATATGTAGCTTGTGCACAAAGCAGGCATAACACATTAAAGACAACTTTAACCAATCATATAAATTGCTTGTAATTTTTTCTCTTTTAGTCAACAAACACTTTCCATTAAATTTTTATATGCAAATTGCTTATGCACAAAATAGGCATTCATGTAAATTGCTTGTGCACAAAACAGACATACCATATCAAAGACGAAACTTGAACCAATAAAATATCGACTGCAATGAGCGGTGGCTTGCCGGATGGTGAAAGCAGGTAGCTAATAAAGCCCCACCAGGGTTTGTCTGACCAAGTGGCATGCTAGTGCTTCTGCTTGCGCTTGCAGAAGCACGCCAGTGCACAACAACAGCAGCTGTGGCCAGGCACAAATCCTGGGCAATTTTGTTCCAATAAAACCCCCACACTCGCAGCAGCTTAGCCAAATGTATCCAAATTGAATAGTGCTAATGGTTCTGCCGTAATGCTATATGCAGGTACATTAGCCTCATCGTGCCAAAGGGGAGTTCAGTCCAAAAATATATAAATCTAATGCAGTTCAATTGAACAATCATAGATGTCAATCGTATGCCCAATAGTCAACTTAAAAAAGCTAGAAGTCTAAATGAACTACGTAATTTGTCATTAGAAATAAACCAGGTTAAATGATCAGTAAAATAACAAACATCACCAACAGATATAAATTAGAATCAAACAAACTACAAAAATGGGTATCTAATCAACTGCAAGTCATTTACAGAACTACCAAATACATCTTTGTAACGCAAATAACATAAACACAAACTTTAGCCTCTTTGGATCGAATAGATTTCTTTAGTTCCAAATCATCCTCAAAACAATTTATAAAAATACCAAATATATGCATGAATCATCAAGCAAGATTGCAATAAGCCATTATTTCCAAAAGAACTTTTGTAACTCTCCAAAAATGTTCCATTTCAAGAACTGTTTTTTTGTTTTATAGCTGGTCAGACTCGGCTCAAACATGACACTGCACTTGAAAGCACCACCGGATATGCTTTTGAAGATATCACTTTGTCTTCTTCCCTTGCTTTTTCTTGATGACTTCATCAAGATACAGTATTCCCTTTCCTTTATACACTTCTGGAGGTTTACAAGCTCTTATAGTACTAGTAAATTGAGTTACCTTATGCAAATCTAGTCCTGTGCAGCAAATTATGTTAGGCTTGAAGCAGAAAGCACGAACGGCAGGCGGCACTTTGAGTTCAACCTCATGACTGAATCCTAATTTTAGAAACAAAACACGTCCTTCCTCCTCGGTGCGTGCTTTGAAACCAACTCCAACTATTTTCAGAAAGCGGAAAATTTTTGACTCCATGAACTTAATCTTATAAAATGACCTTTACCAATACTAATTTACACCTGAACAGAATTTCTCCAAGACTTCGGCTACCATTAACCTTCTCATATTAACTGTAGCAACCAGCAAAGTAGAAATTAATTAGAATCACCCCTTAAAAAAACAATTCTTTTTTGTACTGTCACCATATAAATCAGTTTTTGAGACCTCTCAAAACACAATAATAAATGATTGACAATAACGACAAGTGCTATTGAGTTTGTGCTATTGCTACCAATAGTTTGGAACATAAGACAGTGCTGTCCTTTATATATGAACTATGTTAATTTGTGTATTTGCACAGAAAAGAGAGCTTTTTTTTTCTACATTTCCACCATTTTACCATTTTTCCATTGCCGCATTCTGGCAGCAAACCAGCACCAATACGTAAAGAAAAGCAAAGACAGCAGACCAGCACCAATATCTAAAGAAAAGCAAAGAGATCAAGGATAAAAGATCTTTGACAGAACAAAAGTTGAAAATTGACTTACGTACATGGCAAGAAATTGTATATTAAATATTTAGTGCCTACAAAAACAGGGACGTGCCAGGCCCATTGCAGGGATGAATTCGAGGTACACGAGGAATTATGTCATTTGGCATCATTAAGAACTGTAGGACTATTTAGTATTTAATATTTATAGGTTCTGCAAAAATCTAATATGGGATTGGAGCATTACTGAGGTCCGATAGTGTACCTAGAAGAGTCGAATTAACATTTTTTGTGGATTGATCAGCATATACAAAGCCAATAGGTGATGCAACAAAGGACTTCCAAGATGCGGATATGAACTCTACTCATAAACAGAAGCTAAATAGTCTAAGAAAAGCCAATAACCAGCATAGAAATGCATCCAGTACAACTCCATTGACCAAACCTTTAAAATATGCCTTGACCTAAACTTCAAGGCTTCTTAGACTTTATGTTGCGGAAAAATACCTAAGAAAAAGCATTTCATTACCATGTCATTTGCTTTAACTTTTGTTTATATGTTTATTTCTCGCCATTTCAAAAGTAATGATAATTTTGATCTACTACAGGCAAGCAAAATATGGTAAAGAAGTCTAGCATACACAATGCAATCCTACCAGTGGTAGTATCAAGCTAAAGCTCATGGAAACTGAGCCCCGTGTTATCCCTGAATTAATCTCTTGTAATATATTTTTCTCTTAGCCTACTTTTTATTTAATGGAATAAACCTAAGGTCAATGGAATACTTTTTTTTTCATGCCAACACATGCTATTCCAGAGAATCAAGGTGTGGCCAGAATTACAATTATTAAATAGTCAAAGTCGGCTCCCAAGGAGCAAGTGTCACAAAGCGAGATTTGAACCCGGGTGGGGAGGATAACAACATTCCTCCCAATGGTCAATGGAATACTGTTATAATGCAAGATGTACTTTATTGCTTTATGAAGTGGTCGTCATGAAGTCATTATGAAGATGTCATCATTAAAAAGTCCTAATTAATTGGGTGAACGGTTGTGTTCCTGAACCTTATGTATGAGAATCTTTATGCATAAAAAGAACCCCGACCTTGAATTATCATCACAAACAAAGGAATTTTCAATGTATACTGTATCATGCTTCCATCTCTGCTGATCAGTGTGCATACATTTAACTACACCACGACATAGAATAAAGAGCTTGAAGACAACTCCTATGTTGTGTGAATGATGTTATAATGGTTCTCTTTTCTTATATTAAAGTCATGTTCAGCCCCGAGGGTTATCTCAAGTGCTCCTCAGTCAGACGTGAGACCTTTCCCCCAAAGTTAGGGAGGTCACGGGTTTGACACTCTTGATTCCTTCAGAGTTAGGCTCCATAATCAGGGTCAACACTTTACCTCGTTTACCATGCATGGATCATAGGAAAGTACTCAGAGGGTTTTCAGTGAGGTTGTTCCATGGAAAAAAATTTGAAGTCATATTCACAAATATTGGCTCTTGATTAAATCTATCTCATTGTCATTCCAAACTTGTAATTTTGGGTGAATTCACTCTAAACATTTGGCATTGTTGCCAGAAACAGGAATGACAATCAACTTCCAATCTAATTTGTGATAATGACTGGAATCGGGAGGAGAGGATCCGAGTCTGGTTAACAGTAATTAGGCCAAGACACAAGAGTGCATCAATACATGAAAACACGTGTTTTTGGTATTTCCAAGGTTGTGTGCACAACTTTGAATTTTGAAGTGCACAGGAAGCATTATGGTTTGAGAATGATATTTTGATGTTTTGTTTTCAGTTGGTAGTTACATATTTTATATAATGCTGTGAAAATATAAAGAAAAATAAGTGTTTCAGTAATGTAAGGGATCAGGGAGTCCAGGACAATGTGCCGATGTACCCCTGGTCCCCTTACTAATGAAGAACTAGGATGCTTGCTAACAGACAACTGCTCCTCCCACAGGGGTGTAGCTCAACTGGCAAATGAAGTGAAATGAAGGTCATGGTGTATATAGAGGTTATGAGTTCAAATCACACCGGCTTACTCGTGCCCCATGCTTGTGGGCTGTGTGGGTGCACCTAGGGGTATAGTGGTAGCGGTCAGGAACCGACCCCGCGTAACGCGAGTAATTGCACTGCCCTAGTTGCCAATTCCCCTAGTTTTAAAAAAATAAAACAGACAACTGCTCCTTGAGCCTCCAACGGAGGAGAGGAGACTGATGAATGGGAGGGCATTTGCAAAGGTGGAGCAGAGGCCAGAAGGGCAGCTAAATTCAACAAGTCTACCAGATGATTATTAGAGGAGGATATCAAGTTTAAGTTCACATTTCAGAAGTGATGGAGAGGAGAAGGTTGAGAGCCAGGAAAAGATGTATGAAGAGGGAGAGAGCAGATGACACTCCAAGTGTAATTATAACATTTATGATGGAAAGGATGAATGGTAAAATACACAGCATGAAAGAAGAATGAGGACAGAAATCATGTAATTTGAAACCTAGAACCCTTATTGAAAATCTGAAACTGGCTATTAAGAATCATCTTGATGATGAAAGTATGTGTTGAGATTATGTAGTTAATCTTCACTTGAGGCCACATATCAACTTTCTATTCGGTGTACTAGGGGCTTATTGAGCCTACATATGGATACTTAACCTACCTACCAATTGTATTTTCTATATTATTTGGCTATTTTGGTTGAGGCTAACATAGTCCACCTCTTTAGGCTAGCACCACAACCCTAGAGGATGTTTATATATATATATAGATAGATATATATATATAACATACTCCTTATTTGTAAATTATTCATTTCTAGTTATTGATTTAAAAAGGCCCAAGGGCCTTCCTGTAGCATGTTTCTCTTGTTCACATGTTTGTGTATTGCAGCAATCTCTCTTGGTTATGTCTGATTTCCCTCTCAAACACGTGCATACATCTTGAGCACACTATAGTATGCATTGAAATCTCGTGTTCATCATTAAAGTGCCGTTGCATCTCTGCTGTGTCTTCCTTGACTGTATTAGGGTTGTTGGAGAGTTCACCATAGATCCACCATCTACTTATGATCTGAACATGGTATCAGAGCTAGAGTGGACCTATTCCTTCTCTACACAGCACTGTTTTAGGGTTGTTTCAGGACTAAAACTAGGGTTTCCAGTACGCATTTGGAACATCAAGCAGATTTCAAAAGGTTTTGCCCTTTCTTTCACTAGTGCCCTCCTTTGGCAATTTTTTGTATTTTCAGCAGATTCAAGGGGAGCTTTCTGCAGATTTGTACCCTTTTCTAGGACGGTGCACTCCTATTTTCTCTCTTTTTCTGCCAAAACATTGCAGTTTTTTCATAGCAACACTGGTATCTTATGAATCTATGGATGTAAAATCACTTTATCCCCGTCTTAATGGAGCTAAACCAAATGACAACACTTCTTCACAGCAAGGGCTTATGGATGCATTTGGAGAAAACCCTTCCTGCCCCCAATTATGACAGTTACGACCTTGTTTGCTTGAAAAAGGATGAAGCCCTCGGGTTGATTACTCTCTATGTGGAGCCAGATCTTGTTGCAAACCAGATTTTGGATATGCCTTTAACAACTTATTTGGTGGAGTGAACACTACTCAAGTCGATGGACTTGAAACCGAGCTCTCCACTCTCAAAATGGCCAACTTTGCTAGCATCAAGGACTATATCGCAAGGTTCAAGAACCTGAAAGTTGACATTATTATATCCAGTGGAAAGGAAAAATCAGATTCAGAATATGTAAGTATTGTTCTGAATAATCTTTCTCATGCATTCAGATATTTTGCTATCATTTTATACAGCATTCCTCTCTTTATCAAGGCACAGGTTTGTCCCTCTTTAGAGGATGTGTTTTCAAACCTTATCCAACGTCACGACACCTTGTGAAATTTGGGAAAACTACCCCATCATGATCAAGCCCATTCTAAAGCTACCTCATCCTCATGCATGCATGAGTCTACAGAAGAAACTCTCAAATCCTCCAAGAAGAAGAGGATGGTGTGCTCTTATTTCAATAACAATGTTATTAGAACAGACCGATCACTGAACCGATGGACCCTAAAAATTGGAAACTGGTCGAAACTGAACAGAACAATTAAAAAAATGGGAAAAAATGGTCAACCAAAAAATACATAAAATATTAAAATTTTGAAATATATAAAAATTTGAAATATATATATATATATATATATATTCATGTACATCCATGTGAATCCAAACCATTAAACACAAATATGCTAAGCTATCTCATGTATATAGCAAGTAAGGGTGCATATAATCAAAATAGCACCAAGTGCAATCCATATCTGAACCAAATACATAAACATAGAGGCTCTACACGACCTCTAGAGTCCAAACATAAGCATAGTAATCATGTAATTACTAATTTACTAATAACTAGAGTCTATAGTCTACAATCTAATCACATGACAGAATCATCTGAATCTGCATCCCCCACATCCTCATCATGATCAACAAACTTTGAACAAGGATTCCAAGTAGATTCCCCTAACTCGAATGTATCAGTCCAACAACAATGCTAGGATCCTTTGCTTGTGGAAGTGAGTCAAAGTCCATCCAAGATAGGTCTTCATTGTCAAATGTTTCCAGCTAAGTCCCCAGAACCCACTCTAAAGAGGGATCAATATCATCCAAGTCTATGGTGCTTAACTCAATCTTGTTCAAGAACTGGTTGTGCCTCAACCTAAGGTTGTACTGGACATAGACCATATCATTCAACGGTCAACCGCTATTTTCCAAACGGTTTCGCTTCTTGGTGTGGATGCACACAACACTCCAATTCCGTTCACATCCAGGAGCAGTACATGTTTGGCTCAAGATCCAAAATGCAATATTTTGCAAATCAAGGCACTGGCTACCAAATTGCCCCCACCAATAGGCTACAACAACAGTTGAAGAAAAATAACCTTCAGCAAATGAGCTTGAATTTTTTAAACTTTGAATACTTTTGCAAAGAATGATATAACATAAAAAAATTGAAATTACTTGACTGGTGGGTCATTGGATCTGCTTCAGATAGCCATTAACATGTCGAAGGTACCCATGGCCTCATTGAAATGCAGGAGATTATTGTGTATCCATATAATCATTCTTTTTGTGAAAATTCCAAACCCTAGGTGATTGTTGCCCTGATGTTCTCAACTAAACAAGTCAATTATTTAATTGCAGAAAATTAACTTCTTCACATAAAAACAATCACACTGATAGTTGGAAAGTAATTAGCAAAGTGTAAAATAAGTACACACATATATATAGGGAATTTCTCCTTCAAATTAACTTATCATTAACTTAATCAAAGCTTACAAGGCAATCTCTACGCTCTGCTTGAAACCAGCAACTGCACGGTAAACAAATTGCCCTTGAAATGAGTTGTACAGCCTGCTGAGAAGGTACAGCATGCACAAGAAAAGGAACAATAGTTGTAAGGATCCGTACAGAGCATATGGATCTGTACCATACAGAATGTACTTCAACCTACTTGATGATGGTCGATCCTCTTCCTTCTCCCTGCTTTCTCTCCTCCAATCACTTAACATGCTCAACTGTTCAACAAAAGCTGTGTCTGAACACTATCTTGACCTGCCTTTATACTTGAGCTAAAACCCTAATCTCTTAGTGACATGTACAGTTGAGATTAATCTAAATCAATAATGAATAAAAACACTTTACTAAACTCAATTAGTTAAATATAAGACTTTCATTTTAATCCTAAAGTGAATGACAAAATAGAATTAACCTGAACTGCTACCAGCATGTTCACACCGAACCTATGCAGAAGTTCTTGTCTGAACTACATTCTTCAACACTTTTACCTCCCCATCTGCTTCAAAATCTTTTGTATAATGGTACCTTCAAAAGATTGGGGTAGAATGTGTAGGGGAGATTCTTTTAGATCCGACGGAAGTTCAGTAGTCACTTAAGAATGGGGTATGGGATTGGCTACAAGTAACCAGGCAGAAAGATATGCACTTTTCATGGGGTTAGAAACCATTGTATCGCTTGGCATTCAAAAAGTCATAATCCTGGAAGATTCCCTTCTTGTTCCCTCGCGAGCAAGAAAAAAGATATGTAAAGAAGATACAGTCATCGAGAGATTACAATACAGAATTATGGACCTTCTAAGACGGATCAAAGAACCAAATGTTCTGCATATCCGTCGACATAATAACTCCATGGTAGATAGGCTAGCAAATCAAGCCACATATTTCGAACGAGGCATCCTTATTCAAAATGGAGGCCACCAATGTCGTAGGTGGCTCCGCTAGGATATTAAGCATGGGTTTAAACTTTGTTTTAATATGGATTTTATACACGTGTGTCACATGGTGGCATCTCATCATATCAAGTACAGGGGCCTCTACTCATTTACTCTCCCACATGAAAGAAGTCTCCCCACAGTCCCTCGTTATGGCTTGTTTGGCTCTACACCTTCATTATATGGAGCTCTCTGGTATTTCGCCTGCTATCTATGGGATTCATCTAAAAGATGGTCTCTGTTTTTCTGGTCAAGGAAGTCTCTGCTTAGTCGCACATGTGAATCTTGAGTCAAGGTGGTGGGCAGTGTTACCAACTAAGTTGTACTTCGTTGGACTTTCAAGTGAGCAGGCAAAGTTTGAACATGTTTCATGTTCATTATCGGTGATTTGAGGTCCATTAGGCCTTTTTCAGGGCCTTTTTTTTTTTCTTCACATGTCCATGCCCTGCGGGGTTTGTAATAAAGTGTGCTAGCATGGTATTTTTATGTAAAGGACTTGTCAATCAAGTCAGGTATTCCAAGGAGTTTTTTCACTTATTAATTGTGTCTTGCGTTTTAGCAAGACATAATTTTTGAGTTTTTCTCCTGCTCCTCCAAAGCTGGAATGCCTAGCGTGGTGGTTAGGCCTTAGGAGGTTATTAAAGTCCATGGGTCAATGTATATGAACATGCTAGACACTAGTTTTGAGTCGTATGGATATGTGCTAGGTCCCCCTAGGTTTTTTTTATGTTCTGAGAAAATAAACTTTTCCTGTAAAATTAAGCCATTTTTTGATGGTTTAATTAAAAAAATTAAAAATGTTGTAAAAGTGTGGTCTAGGGTTCTTTTTTGCCATGGGCGTGCTCATTTTCAAACTCAGAGCACCTACTTTACCCCAAGACCCACTTTCGTAAGTATTAGTGCTTTATTTTTCATATTTTTCACTTTTCCCAAACAAAGTCAAAAAAGTGTGAAAAAGTGCCAAAAAGGTGAAAAATATGAAAAAATCCATTTCCTAATTTGATGGGATTTGGAAGAGTTTTGGATCAGAATTAATTAAGTGGATGTAAAAGGTGATTTTGGCAAGTTTTGGGCAGCACTTAATAAGGGGATCTATTCCCCACATTAAGGGGGGCACATTTCCCAAGGAAGGGGGCCCATAATTAATGGAATTTGCAGCAGATTTTTAGGCATTGTTTGGGCTGAATTTTGGGCAGCCCCTAAATCAAGCCTTGGTTTATGGCATAATTCTCTCCACCAATTCGCCCTCCCTCTCCCTTGACTAGTGTGCCCCTCTCTCTCTCATTCTGGCTATTTAAGCAAGGCTTTGGCTCTCATTTGAAAAGGAGGGTGAGAGAGGACGGAAGGACTGATGAAGTATGTAACTATTATATTGTAATATTTTTTGGAATAAGAAGGCTTTGGAGGCAAATCTCTTGTGTCGAGCATATGTGTGTGGATGATCATTGTCAATTGATATGAGGTAACTTTGTATTGTTTCAATGTTGCATCTTGTGGTGATTAATTTGGCCCTAGTGAAAGTTGGTATCAAGGCGTAGGGTAAATAATTCTTGTTTGACTTTATTTGCTATTATTCTATGCTTAGAGATTTAGAACTTCTATGTATAATTTGTTTATTTGCATGCTCTTTTAACCTCTTGTGTAGGAAATACCGGATTTAATCCTCTTGTTGCAAGTATTGTGAATTGTGTAGATTTCCTAACTTGAACGTGCGGATGATCTTGTTTGCTTCTACTGCTTTTCAAGCACACAAGGACATAGTCCCTCCGCTTTCCACTAGCAGGATCCATAGCTCAAACATTCCCAAGATTCCAACATCCTTTCTATCTCTTTCTCTCCATCACTTTAATTTAAAATTTCTATCTAGTTACTGTTACTTGCATGCTTAGTTAGATTAGTTTCCATTAAAAAGAATATTTTAAGAAGCTGATTTAGTTAGTATGCTGCTAGATCTAGGATTTAAAGCTTAATTTTGAGTAGATCTAGTTTAATTGAGTACTTAGGCTTAATTTTCTATTTTTCAGTACTTAATATGTTATGCTTCTAATGCTTTATTTGGCACATTTGGTGCATTTCAGGTGGCTGGTTTTGTACTTTTATCGCCATAACAAGTGGAATTGCTGCCGGAAAATCGAAGATCTAAAGCCATCCAAGGCTTCCTGGAGCAATATTCTTTCGCCTTGCATATTTTTCATGAAACCTTGTAAGCCTTTGGATTCAGTTTCATACGGACCAAAGGCATCCACCTTCCTATTTGTAACATATTAAACGAGAGCAAGTGGGCTACCCAGCGCCCACACCCCATCCCCCAGGGAGGAAACTGTGTCAACTCAAATTTTGTAGTTTGCATTTTTCTTTTGGTTTAGATTTTCTTTTCCAGCACTTAATAAAATTTAACTAGGATTAAAATTTATCTTGTTGGTCTGTTCCATTGGTGGACCACAAGTTCACTGAGGACCTAGTTTTTCACATTTTTTTTAACAATTTCCATTTTTTAAGTTTTAATCAACCCCCCTTCTTTCCCGAAGTACAGATTTCAAGATAAGGGCTTGCCCGAGTACTAGCCAGAAAAGAGACTCTTGGGGTTTTAATAAAAAAGAAAAACATTGTTCAAAAATTCATAAAATTAACAAGGCTTTGTCCCCGTATGCTCTGGATCACTGCAACTTTGACTGAACATGCTGATCATACCAGAAAGGGACTTAGTGACTAGTAATTACTCTCATTTTCCCAATTAACCTCCCATTTACGAAAATCTGGCGTAATCGCTTATTGACACAGTGTGGGGAAATTTCACAAAGGAAGTGGGAACCACTGGGTAGTGACCTCGGGATACCGTTAGACTGCACCCTCGTTTGGTGTAGTGTTGAACACCTCCCAGAGACTCTGATCCAGCCCACATTTCCAAGTGAGGAGCCACCTTTGTCATATTCCGAACATATTTCCAGTACCTCGCGATATATTGGAAACCCCCCCCCCCCCACCCTAATAATCCACTCATTACCACAAAATAATAAAATTTACCAAGAACATTTGCAAAACATTGTCATTTTCTTTCAAGCATTTCAACTGCACTTTATTTGACTCCATTATCAGCACTGGTCTTGTTGTTGATTATTTTATGATGATGTTGATGTTTCAATGATGATGATGTTGGATAATGAATGATATGAATTTGAATATTGCATTGTTCTTGTGATTAAATTTCTAACTCCTAGATTAGTTGTTTTCTCTTTTTTGTAGATTAAACACTTTAGATTTTTCTCTTTTTTAGGGTCCACCCCCCTTGGCTTCGCTACGAGTAAGCCTAGACGGAGGAGTCGAGTTTCAAGTGACAGCACTTGACTCTGGCTTGCACCCAAGGCCACACCGAGCGGCTTGAATATTTTTGTCGCGTTTTCCCAAGTGTGCATTCAGGCGGCAACAAGCAAGTATTTTACTCTTCCATTCTGGTCCTCAGCTTGCCTATGCTCGTGATTTATTGAGGAAATTCGACCGTGGATCTAGGAGGGTAGCCTTTCTAGATATTATTTTCTAAGTGCTGATGAAAGAGCCTGAAGATGTAGTTTTGGAGGAGTCGAGCTAAGGCACAAGTTTGGGCAAGGTTAAGTCCGACATTCGAGGGCTGAAAGTTATAATGCATAGAGTGAATTCTTGGCCGAAAGGGGTTATGGCTGCCATCGAACATGTGACCTCTCACATCTCTCACCTAGAAGTCTACATTGACAACCTAGAAGGGAAAGTGCATGTGCAGGGAGCTTAGTTAGAGAGGCTATCCATAACTGTGAACCTTCATCAAGAAATGTTGGTCAACGAGCAATCACGAAACACACAATTTGCAGTTTCAAGGCCCATGGATGAAGGTTCGGTTCAACAACCAACTTATGTAGTAGTGGAAATCTCCAACTCTCATGGACAAGAAGAAGACAATAGGGATTTCCATGAAATCCATAGTAGTCACAGTTCTTTTTAAACTTCTTTGTTGTAATGGTCTTTTTTTGTGTTATTACTTATTTTGTTGGGTCAGTTTGTTAGAGTATATAGCTGTCAGGTTATTGTCATATATGATGTAATAGCTTCAAGACTCTAGGCTAATAATAGTCTCCAAGGCAATGCCCTAATGGACAATGGGAAGTTGCGTTTTTTGGAAACATTTGTACCTTTTTGGCTATTTTAATCAGCCTATTAATACCAAATATATACTCGTTTTAGTAAAAAAAAAGGGTACCTTCAAAAGTCAAGAAGCTTCATCAAGTGAGTTTCAAACTTTGAAACTTTGTCTAGCCACTAATCTTTGAATAATATAATTTACGAACTTTGGAATTGCATACCTTGGGTTCAAGTAATAGCCAAATGCATGGAAAAGTTGATGGAGTTGTTTGCTCCATCTATCATCAATGATTTTCCATAAAGGAAGATACTTCTGTCATTTATTATCATATGTTGCCTTTATTACCTCTTTGGCCCAATCCATGGCCTTGTAAATAAAACCCATGATGGCTTTGTCACCATCCACCTTTGGAAACACTTTCACAAGAGACTCACTAAATAGTACTATCTCTTCTACCTTTCTCCAAAACTTTGTCAACAATATATTTACCTTTAAGTTTTCCACTCCACTAAGATGCATTCCACTCATTACGAGATAACATTTTCCACAAGTTGGCTTTTTGGTCAAGCATGGATTGCAACATAAGAAATTTTGTTGAAAATCATGTAATAGATGACCGAACAAGCTCTTTGACCCCAGTGTTTTCCTCATAAGATTCAAGACCCGTGTGTGGTTGTATATGTATCTAGTTATGGCTTTTGCTTGTTCCACACCTCTTCACCCACTCAATTTTCCCAATGTACTCAAGCATGAGGTCCAAACAATGGGTTGCACATGGAGTCCAACCAATAGTGGGGTGTTTTTCTTCCAACTACCTTCCCACTATAACATAGTTGGAGGCATTGTCAATGATGACTTGTACAACGTTCTCCATCCCCAACACCTCAATTACTTCATCCAAAAGACAAAATAATAATTGTCAATCCTTATCCTAATCAAATGCATCCACTAATTTAAAAAATAAAGTTCCTCTTGGACAAGCAATTAGAAAATTAAGAATGGTGCAAGATCTTCCATTAGTCCATCCATTGGACATGATTGTGCAACCCGTTTTACTCCATGACTCTTTGAATTCCACAAGCTATTCATCAATTCTTTTAACCTTATTATGTAAAAGTGGCCCCCTAATATCATGAAAACTAGGGCCTTTGAAACCCACACTACATGAAATTATAGCATCTATCATAGGTGATAATAAGGAGAATTAGTAGCATTGAAAGGTATGTCTACATCCTACCACCATCTAGCAATGCATTCCCAAGCAACATCATTTTCCCTCTTCTTCCATTTAACATCAATAGTGGGTTGAGCACCAAGGGTAGTACAGGGTACAAAGAATGAAACAAGTTTGCATGGCCTCTTCAAATTGGATGTACTAGGGCCAATAATAATCTCTTCTCTATCAGGGATCATCACCAAGGGTGGTGCGAGGTACAAAAAATGAGACAAATTTGCATGGCCTCTTCAAATTGGATGTACTAGGGCCAATAATAATCTCCTCTATCAAGGATCATCAACAAGAAAAATAGAGGATTCTTCAAAACTAGGGATATGATTTTCATTAAGCCCTAAACCTAAACTTCTCCCTATCTCCTTTTGCAAATTTTTCTTACTACCTTCTTCTGCTTGGAAGGCACCAATATGACCTTGCATCTCATCTTTCGGCTCATCAAAAACTTTTAGGTAAGGTTTTACATTCCCTCTTGCATGTGCTAAGTGTTGTTTCATTAGCAAAATCATGGTCCCATGCACTACATACGAACATGTACAGAACCGACCATTTCTAGTTCAAGGTTGCAATTTGGACCTATTGGGGCAATAAACCAATAGAACCAAACCGGTTTTGGCAAAACCGGTTCAATTCTGATAACATTGTTCCATAAGGATGGACATTCCTTCAAAACTTGTCTTCTCTATCTTCAAAAGACTGATAATATTTCCAAGCAAACAACAAGCAACAATATCATCTTTGAAGACAAGGTTGGTACTTCTAATTCTACACATCTAGCTATGCACTCTCTTCAACTTTTTCATAGGAATAGATCGAAGACTCTAGGGCTACTAGACATATGACACAACACAAACATCTTCTCTCTAACTACCATGATCAACATAAAGGAGAGAATGTAACTACTAATGAAGACTCAACTCTCCCTACCTCCAATTGCGGGATTATTGAGGTTGGAAATGCTAAGCTTGGAGATGTACTCTATGTACCTAAGGTTGGACCAAATCTTCTATCTATCTATCGCATCACACACCAAAAAGAAGGTGGAAATTTGGTCAAACAGATGGGTTTTCAAGGATATCAATGGCAAGTTCACAATGACTGCCTCTGGATATTGCAATGAATCTAAACATATGTACAAGTTGGGGAAGAGATCTTCACCTCCAACTCAAAACAAATTCATTGCAATGGTCACCAATGCAGACGATGATAGTATGCTATGGCACAATCATCTAGGTCATACCAATTATCAATCCTTTGAGACACATGAATTGTCTTAGCCTTGTTGATGTTCTTCCACAGATCAGCACTCCTAGTGTTGTCTAGGAGGGTTGTGTGAAAGCAAAACATCAGAGTGTCCTTTATGAAGGACACATCAACACGTACTTCGAAGCCCCTTGAACTGATTCACAACGACATTTGTGGTCCTCGTGCCCACCACTTCCCTTGGGGGAGTCAAGTACTTTTGCACCTTTATTGATTACGATTCTTGGTTTCTTTGGACCTACATAATTAAATCCAAGGACAAGGTGTTTGGCAAATTTCGAGAATGCAAATCTCTTGTAGAAGATCAAGTGTCTATGGACTAATGGGGAAGGTGAGCACGATGGTAATGCTTTCCAATAGTTTCTTAACTCTCAAGGCACTTCTTGGGCAAAAATTGCACCCTATACTCCTCATCAAAATGGTGTGGTTGAGCATAAGAATAGGGATATCATGAAAATGGCCCATCGTTGCTTCGCTTTCAGATAATTAAGCTATCTTTTCGAGGAGTGGCAGTTGTTTGGGGAGCACTTATCATCAATCACACACCTATTTGTGTAGGTATGAATCCTTATGAACAATTGTATGGGAAGAAACCCTCTATCTCACATTTTAGGATCTTTGGCTCGAGAGCACGGCCACCCACTTCATGAAACGCGTGATATATCACATGTCCAATCATGACACAACTTTGGTTGGCTATATTGAGATGTTATCTCTGATGAGCCCTTTCTGCATGGTTATGTAGGATCTCTTATGTCACTCCTCTCCAGTGATGATTCTCGATATGTATCCACAAACCATGACTATGATTCTCTTGTTGGGTCTCTTGATGACGAATTCTAGTTGGTTCTAGTAGAGCTTTCCACATCCCCATCCAATGTTGGTCCACCCATATGTACTCTTTCAAGTTCATCCTCTATCATTGTTGGGTTAATCTTGACTTGGTAAAAAAAAGTAATTAGATTAACATGTATTTGGTCATTAATGGGTTTACCGTTGGTGGTTTACAAGACCATAATATTTTCCCATGGTATTAGTATGTGATGAAGCCTATTTAGAGGCTTGAGTAACTCTATTGTAAAATGCCTAATGTAGTTGGTGTTGATAGAATTTCACATGGCTTGGTTAGATTGACCAAGGGTAATTAAAGATATCTTTTGAAGGATGGTCTCCCCAATAAAGGGTTTCCAGGGTAAATATTAGCCATTACTATGTGTATGCTTATCATTGTGTATTTTGTTTTCTCCACAATGCTCAATTAATGTTAATATGGTATCAAAGCCATGTTTGGGTGGATAAATCTCTCTCACGAGAGAAGCCCTGGATCATTGACTTTAATGAGGAAGTACTCAATTAAGGAGTGCTTGATTTGGCTCACTGGATTTGAAGCATAAATGAATGAGGGTAAAGAAGCAAGTAGATGCTTCAAGCATCACATGTTTGGGTATACAATTGTAAGTATTTTTATGGAGTTAGATTTAATGACATGTAAATGGGCATAAGACTATAAGACCTATTTAAGCATGCGTACCCATGGTTTATTGGATCACTGGAGTAAATTCTAGAGATCGACCTAGGTGATAATTAAGGGGGGGGGCATGTTGTATTCCCATATACCTAGTTATAAACTTTTAGGGGGGTAGGTGTTTACCCCAAGTCAAGTTTAAAGGGGGGCATGTCGGCTTAATCTTGACTTGGTCAAAAAAGGTAATTAGATTAACATGTATTTGGTCATTAATGGGTTTACCATTGGTGGATTATGGGCCCATGGTATTGGGTAGCTCATGGTATTTGCCCATAGTATTAGTATGTGATGAAGCCTAATTAAAGGCTTGAGTAACTCCATTGTAAAATTCCTAATGTCGCCAGTGTTGGCTGGATTGGTCATGGCTTGATCTAATAATTAAGGGTAATGAAAAATATCTTTTGAAGGCTAGTTTTCCCGATAAAGGGTTTCTAGGGTAAATGTTGGCCATTATTATGTGCATACTTATTATTGTTTTCTCCACAATGCTCTATTAATTTTAAGGGACTAATAAAACTATAACATCTAATCCCTCTTCTTCTCCAAATGTTTCTTCCAAACTTTCCTCATTTGACAAGGTCATCATTGACAACACCCCCTCTTTAGATGTGCAACCTAGTAATGTTCTTCCTTCTAGTGATGTCCAAATCTGAGATGACACTCTTCATGTGGAAGTGCAATTGTTTGATGACGATGATCCTTCTACCTCAGTGGGTTGTTTGCACTCTTATCAATGTTGATTTCCCCGTAGGCCCTTCAACACGTCGTTTTGAGTCACCTCTATCTCAAGCTCTAATTTCAACTAGTACTTCTACTCTTTACAGATATTGGTTTTCTCCGCCAAAGACTCTTTTGAGCACAATCAATCCTAACATAGATTGTGAAGGTTTTCTTCAAGAGCTCTATGGCCTTTGATGATCGGCAAATCAACATTAAATCACAAAACCCTAGTTAGGGTTTAGTACCTAAGTGGATTGTTGCATCTCTTACCGATGTTGTCGAATTCCTTGTAAGCCCTTCAACATGTTGTTTTGAGTCGCCTCCATCTCAAACTCTGATTTCAACTAATCCCACTCTTTACAGATGTTGATTTTCTCCACTGAAGACTCTTTTGAGCACAATCAACCGTACCAAAGATTGTGAAGGTTTTCTTCAAGAACTCTATGGATTTTGATGACCCCATATCAAACATTAATGGGGGGGTTGTGATGCTCTTGTTATAGAATAGAAATGTACATTAAATAACAAAACCCTAGTTAGTGTTTAGTGAAGAAGCGAACCATAAGAATTGATGAACACAATAACTAAATAATATAATATGAAAATACTAAAGACAATTATAACAAGATTCACCTCTTATATAGAGTTCGAGAGGTCTTATTTGTCCAAACCCTAAATGCTAATAATAACTGGAAACCCTATCTTGTACCCTAAGTCACTAAGATGACTTTATTACACATGTAAGCCTTATATTCCAATACCTTCTCTTAAGGCTTACAGTACAAAGAACAAAACCTACTAAAAGCAAACACACTCTGACTACAAACACATTTACCGAAAACTAAAAACAACATAATCAAACATTCTCCAAATGCTTTTTTGAAAACAACGCTTGGACCACTAAGACTCCTTCAAAATGCTCCATATTCCTCCAAGAGGTATAGTCTCCCAGTCGTAATCCAAGTTCTCGACATCATTGGACACCATTTGCACATGAAATGTCTCATAAATCCTTGTGAATATATGATACCAAACTTCTAGATCTTGGATCTCTCTTAAACTACTAAACAACAATCCCCTCATGCATGTCTCATAACCCTAATCAGATATAGTTTCTCCAATCCACAAGCATTTAGAACTATTGAATAGCAATCTATCCTCCCCTACGTCACTCCCTGTCTTCAATGTGTGGGCTTCTTATAATGCACAATGCTAGTTCTTTAGTGGGGTCATCACTACTGTCAATATCAGGTGGATCTCCCATGATGGCCACATTTCCACAACTAGAAAACATTTCCTTAACCTTGTCAAGTACTTGGAGAAGCTTCTTTAGATATGTAAAGTTATCACAAAAGTATTCTTCCATGACAACATTATGAATATTGGGAGCATCCTCCTCCTTCTCCAAGAGTTGAATTTAGGTTATCCAAACATTCTTCATAATGCCTTGCGTTACAACATGAACTAGCAAGTATAGTTAAAGAACCAAGGAACACGACTAACCCAACTGCAACCTAGAGGTGTTACCCACTATCACCCCAATAACCACCTCCCTGCATTTTCGGTTGGCTCTTCTCCAGCTCGAGGGGGGCTTCCCTAGATAGGATTGCTAGGCTATGGCAATGAAGGCAGGAGGTGATTTCGAAGAGTTAGCCTTTGCAAAACTTGAGGTCTTCTTTTGTGGTATAAGTGATGGGAGGGTTTTGGAGACTAGTGCCAATACCCAGGGCATATGGAATCTCGAGGTGATTCCCCTTTAGGCCTTGTTTAGAAATGTTCGACTAGAACCTCTACAAAGCAAGACAAGTTCCTACCCCAAAGGGCCAAAACTCTTCAAGCTTCATGCAACATTTCATCGAGAGTGGCTCTTTGACACACACCTCCAACCTCTAACCCTAGCTTGTAACCTAACCTATGCAAACTTGATTCGCAACCCCTCCTAAAATAGCCAAACTGCAAGACAAGCCACAAGGCTAAAAAAAAAATAAACAAGATTATTCCATGAGCAAATTTACTCTTTAAGTGAACTAGGTTAAAGATCTTACAATGATAAAAAAAAATACATGTTACCTCAATATTTAGCCATCAAGGAAACCCCAAGAGAATAAAACCTTTCCACTTCAAAAATGTTCCATAAAAGATATCATAATCAAGCTCCAAAAGAGAGAGAGTTCTCACCATCCAACCATGCCTAACGAGGGAGAGAGAAAAGCTTTATATAGCCTTAAGTTCCTTAACCTCTTACAATAAAATAAACATAAATCCCTAAAGATCTACCCTAGGGGGGGTAAACAATGATAAAATCCCACGTGAGTATAACAAACTTCTAACTAACTTTTAACAAATTATATTAAAAAAAAGATGGTCAATGCCATAAGTACCAGTATAGATCCATCTTAAACCCAGATCTATCAAGCACCGAGAGGGATCCAATTTCTTGAGGTGCAAATTTTTTTAATCTTAAAGAAAAAATTTACACCTCAAGAAATTGGATCCCTCTCAATGCTTGATAGATCTGGGTTTAAAATGGATAAAATTTACACCTCAAGAAATTGGATTCCTCTCAATGCTTGATAGATCCGGGTTTAAAATGGATCTATGTTGGTTTTAATCTTTTTTTATGAGCCAATATGAATTTTTTAATTACTTTTTATTTTTGGTAACATTACGTAATGTTATGTTATGTTACGTGACAACATCTCCCCCATACTGGGTTGTAGAGCGCCTCGCTACTCTCAGTGCAACAATGCATAAGGTCCCCTTTTTTATGTCACGGTGAATAATAAAGCAAATATTTTGTAACCTCCTCAACAAACACAACAAAGTGGTTGATCCACTTTAATCCCCTAAATAAAATATTGAAGGCCCCAACCACTTCAAGTAACAGTGATAAAATAGTGACTATCCTCCAAATGAACTTCAAACAACCCCCACCAACTTTAACAACCTCCATGAAGGAGAATGCATCACCAAACAAGTCCCCAAATGTAGCGCAAGCATCCACGGCTTCATGAAGAGTTCCAAAGGGAAAACCTATCACCTCTACGTTATCTCAAGGTTTCAAGGGGAAAAAGAGGCTGGCCCCATTATACCTCTCATTACCCCTATGGCTTCATAAAACATGTATATTGCATTTCCAAAGATGGACTGTCCAAGCATATGAAAGAGGCACATGACATTATGATAGCACACGCCATCCCTATGTGATTGTCCAACCACGCGCTAGGAGAAAACTTGATTTAAATTGACTCGGCTCCATGTTACAAAAGTTGAAACAGTCAAGGGAAGATCAAACTTGAAACTTACGGTTGTCTGTTGCCTCAAGCTAACTTGCAAGGTTGTGCGCCCCACATCAATCCACATTCATCCTCGCATTGTGCCCCTCTGCATGTATCGAGGCTAAGTTAGGGCCACGTCATGAGGAAATAATACTACACGGATCCATTCCTTGGTGCTGCTTGGGCACTTCGACCTAAATTCTAATTTTCGGCATTATAATTTTTGAGTGGATTTCTAGATTATGCCTCAAGAACCTGAAAGCCATATCCATTAATATCCACAGGATGTTCACAAAAGAATGACATCTCATCATCAATACAAGTGTTCGATCGCCATGTGAAAGGAGCACCATTCCTAGTGAAACATGAATCTGGAAGATGGTAGGTATGTTTGTCTTCTCCATAGGACGAAATGAGAATCAGGTATCAGATAAAAGGACAAAAACATTGATGAAGGATTTCACTCCTGCTTGTATACGCTGCCTTCACTTATTGCCATCAACTGGCTTTCTCGGCAAATTTTATCCTTTATATGCCAAACTTGATATACTAATGTAAGCTCTCAGTCTTCGATCATTGCTGCTAGAGATCTTTCAAATTGTTGATTTTGGCACCATGAGAAAAGGTTTAAATAATTCTTTTACCAAAATACACCTTCAGATCTACCTATAAGCGCACAGAGTCGACTTTGACCTGATCATAGCATCTATTACATGACCAAAATATGAACACAACCCCTCCGCAACAACTCAAATTATTCACCATTTCTCTACTGATCTTGATGACTAAATATAAGGTTTCAATCATAATATATACATGTTGATGTTGTAGCATCGAACAAATACTTCCACAGGTTCTATGTCTAACAGGTGGAAATCGTCACTAATACCTCTCTAGGTACTTGCTTGAGAGAGTAAGTGACTTTTGTATCTCTTTCCTAAGTCTAACATAGGAAAAGAACATCAATTAACTTAATGTTGGCTAATGACTAAAAGTGAACTTAAGATTAAGTCACAATTGTTGATCTTGACTCTTAACTAATTGTTGTTCTATTTCAGCAATGATTAAGTCTTACCAATTGGTTTGATTTGTTGTTGAAGTGCTTGGCTGGACTTTATCATCCTAATTGTCAAATTAGTCTGAAATTTGGACAATGCTGGGATACAAATTTTGCATATAATTGGAAGGAATGTGTCCTTATATACATCTTTTAATGCTAAGGCATTGTCAATAGCAAGAATAGGCAGGACAGTAGTTCCAAAGACTTCTTCATCGTCTTCGTCCTACCCATAATGGTATTTTAGTCTCAATAAAAGGATTAGCGAGGGGGTAGAGAGTGAACCTATTTTGTGATTGACCATTTCCAATGGTTATATATCCTGTTCTACAAAGTATGCATGCATCTGTTGTGGCTATCCATGGTCTACCAAGTGTGAGGGGATATCCATTGAGTTTTACCTTGGTCTACAATACTGGAAAGTCTATTTGATATTTCCATGAATCTATTGAGACTGTAACAACGTCTAACATTCCCTCCAGCCTAACAGTAGACATGTTTGCCATCTGAAGGACAGTGGATGTATGTCACACTCACAATACTCTCAAATTTAACTTGAGTAATGCACCCTTGATCATCACATTGATTGTAGCCCCCAAATCTATCAAGGTATTTTTTATTGAGAATTTGTTTATATCTAAGTTGCATGAAATGTGGAAACGTGTACAAGTTTCAGAAATGGGAATGCTTAGAAACGTGACCATCCCAAAATGGGTACGTCAGGGGAAACGTGGACTTTATATTTATATATATAGTTTTTTTTAATTACATGTTATCTCACAATAAAATAAGAATAAGAGGTTAATTCGTAGGTAGGTTTAAAAATAATTTAGAGGTTAATTTGTTTTCATTTTCCATAAACAGGTTTTTCAGATTTCCTATGGGTCTGAAGTCACCCATGGGCCTTTGGAGGTTACCGAGAAGTTTCTGAGTTTCCGGTGCCGGTACATGGGTATTCTACAAGTTTTGTGCAACATAGGTTTATATAGACTTCCACTACAGGGCTGCCTGGATCAAAGTATTTGGGGGTAAGAACCTTCCCCAACATGAGGTCAACAAGCTACACCACAACATTAATGGTAGAAAGATCCCTTTTCTTCCTTCCAGGTCTCCTAATGCATAGTTCCTTGATAATGCTTTTGTAAATGGGCAAATATTTGATGGCTTGTAAGACTGGCATTTTGACACAGATTTTTGAGTTGTCCTAAGAGTTCAGTTTTTCATATTGTTGTATGTTTTCCTTTGTTCAAGCCTCTTTGGATAAGGTGGGTTTTTCCTACTGTGTATTTGGTTGGGAGGGCTGCAAGTTTTTCTCTTGGATTTCTTGGTCTTCAAGTGATTTTTTCTACTTGCTCAGTAATTGGAGGCAAAGGTGTTGCCACCACTTTTCCTGAGCGAAGGTTTAGCTCATTCAAATTCGAGGAACTTAGTAAGTAGGCTAGATAGTTTGTCATCTCGTTATTATAACTGGTCATACCCATCTGTGTTTCAAGCTTGGAGTTGGCTAAGCATGCATTTGTGATTGCCTAGATACCCATAGGGTAGTGTTTTGTATACGAGGAGGTGACAGCAAGGTATGTTGCTATTGTACTTGAGTTCTCCAAGGCTATGGAGGGTTCAGCAATTGAACTTGGGGTTGTGATGAAGGATGAAATGGAAAAGATTAAGGTTGAGGAGGATATTGCCACTATTGTGGCACTTGGTTTTGCATCCTTCAACTGCAATGGCTAGGGGGATACCAGGTTGTAGGAGTATAAATTTGGGTATTATAAGCAGAACTGAAACACTGAGGATGCAAATTAGGCATACCTTGTTGGAACTGTCCTGGTGGTCCTTGTCTTCTTTGATTAATGAACCATAGCTGCTCCATACTCTCCTTGGATCTTTGGTACACAGCGTTTAAGCCAAGCAGAGATGGACATTGGCTTATTTGATGATTTTCCTTACAAATCCTACAAACTTCTATAGTGTTTAACAGACATGCATTCTTGGCATGCTTTATGTTGCACTTGGACAGAAAATAGCTAGAGCCGTTTCAAGCTCTTCCTGTCTCCTTTTGATCTGAATAGTATATAACTGCATGGCTAAGAAATGAAGAATGACAATTTTCCTATCTTTAAGTAAGGTTTCAATTTCCGACTTCGCCAGACTTGTTGTTGTCCTTAGACTGTACAACAACACTTCTGCAGCCTCATTCTTTTTGTTGGCAGCTTTGGAATAGTTCTAGAACACTTGTTGTATATCATCATAAGGGAGCTGAAAAATATCACCATTTGCAAGGAGGTTCGAGGCTTATATCCAGTCCTCTCTAACAACTCCGAGGAGTACTAATTTGACAGATTCTCAATCCAATGTGCAGGTGTTAGCCCTCTTATAGCTGAGCAAAACCTCTCTTTATAATCTTCTAATGATTAGTTTTCTCCTTGTGGCATTGAGAATATCCCATTTCTTGTGTCTTGAGCTTTGTACTAATCTACGTACTTACTAATGAAGTTTGTTTCATTTAATCCCAAGTGCTAACATTGTTTCCATCCAAATTTAGAAAACATCTTAATGTTGCTTCCTTCAGTGCGGATGGGAAGAGCCTCAGTTTCTTGGCATCTATCATTACTACATTTTAAGCCTTTAGGGGTGGTGGTTTTTCATCACTAAAAGTGCAAATTAGGGGTGGTTTGGGAAAAAACGCCTCCAAAAGCACCAACGTTAAAAATTAGGCCTTTTAGCGACGACTTAAGAAGAGTTTTGAACTGTGGACTAAGCTCGGTCCACTCACCACGCCCATTAAATGGTTCCAGTTCTTGAAGCCTAAGGCTTCAATGCTCTTCATCGTCGTCACTCTGAGCAAAATGGATGTGGGTACAACTCCAATCATGTCTCCCTGCACCGAATCTACGGCCCCCGAGGTGGATTATTTCATGGATGCGGTGAGGAAGGTTTCCATATCCCGGTTATTTGTAGTCGACGTACAGTCTGTGTTTCTCTCCAACGCTTTGGAAAAAGTCTTTCTTTGGGCTCGACCAAGTTCAACAGCGTCATTTGGCTCCCTTTCTCAGATTTTTGGGTGCTCTGGTTCTCTGGTTCAAATTCTTTGGGTGCTCTAGTTTACATTTCGCAAGCTGAAGGGACTGAACCTCATTCTCCAGCTGCAAACATGTCTAGGAGGCTTCGAGCCACCTCTCGTCATGCTAGTAGAGGTAGGGGAAGCTCTAGTCATAAAGGAAATAGAGAATCCTCAAAGAGTGGTTTTGACAGTTCGGTTCCTGGACATTTAAAAAATTTGCTAGACGACTGGGAAGATGAGATGGTGGTGCAACATTTGGTAGCTCAGCGGGCTCAGGTTTGTCGTAGGCATTACAAACATATGTTGGCTCAGGTTCTTATGCATTGTCAAGATTTCAGCAGGGATAACAATCCCCCGCCCTCTCCTTCTCCAGCTCCAACTCTCCATTCCTCCCCCTCGACGAGTCCCTCTTTGGTTTCCAAATCGATGGAGACTCAAGAAAACCAAGCAGAGAAAGAGCCCCCCATGGCTCAAGATAAAACGAATATTGCCTCCACGAGTGGCCATAAGAGGAAGCATGTAGAGCACAGTGGTCAGGTGGACCTCTACTCCTTCAGGAAAACTAAGGCTCTCTCGATTAAAAAATCTTTGGGCAATTCCTCAAGTTCAGAGGACTACCGGTGCCCCATTCTGGAAGAGAAGCTTGAAGATGCTGAAGTCGCCCGCAACTCTTACTAACTCTGGTTTTATCTTTTCTAGTTGTTGTTAGTTTTCAAAGAATTTTTTATTATGAAGCTGAAATACACTTTCGTTTAACTTTTAATGCACTTCGAGGCCATTTTGATAAGCCGTTTATTATGAATATGTACTCGGGCATAAGATTGTTTAGTAGTTTTTTTAATCTCCCGTGCATGGAAGGTAAACATTGACAAGTTCATGCTGGAACTCCATGCATGGGCAGCTTGTTTAAGTTTAAGTTTAAGTCTTAGCAGTCATAGGTCTGTGAGAAGCCATTTTGGGATTTTGAACTTCATGAACCTCTTGTGCATGTACTCATGATTTTTTGTATATTAATATAATTTCACCATGGAGCTTACAAAAGAAAAAAGAAAAGTTTTGAACTGCTCCCAAAAGTGCCTTTGAGTGTGGTTGTGAACCCTCTCCAAAAAGGTGAGTATTAGAGGCAATTGTAAATAAATCGCCCTCATAGAAAAGGTAAATATTAGAGGTGGTTGTAAATAAACCGCCCTCATAGAAACAGACAAGGGTCGTTCGAAACCCCCCACCCCTAGAAACATATGGGGGCAATTTGAAACCCCCTTGTAACAATGTATGGGGGCGGTTTGAAAACCCCCTTTAGCAACTTACAAGGACAATTTGGAACCCACCTCATAGCAACTTACGGGGGTTGTCTGAAACCCCCCTCATAGCAATGTACAAGAGCGGTTTAGAACCCCCATGATAGAAACTTACAAGGACAATTTGGAACCCCCTCATAACAACTTACAGGAGCAATTTGAAATACCCCTCATAACAACATATGGGGGTGGCTTCCAACTCCCCTCATAGAAATATATAGGGGCAATAGTCCAACTCACCCCCCCAAAAAAGGAACCTTTAGGGGTAGAGTTCAAAACTCTTCTTAAATCACCATTAAAAGGCCTTTTTTAGCATTGGTGTTTTGGGGGGCATCTTTCCCAAACTGCTCCTAATTCCACTTTTAGTGATGAAAAACAATTGACCCTAAATGTTTCTTTGGGGAAAGTTAAAAACTGCCACTAAAATCCTATGGGGGCTATAAAAATAAAAATAAAAAGTGTTTAGGGGACCTAGACCCTATTTTGGGTATCGCCTATCTATCTTAGTGAGACTTCACAAAGCCTTCAATCTATCTCTTTCTAAAGTATATATGATGTTCTCAACATCTTCAACACTCTTAATGTAGTCATTAACATGATTAGGGCTGAAGTATTTGCATCCATGAATCTTGATAAGATCTAAGGACCAATGAAGAAATTTAAGAGATTTAAATCTAAATAGAAGATGAGAAAAAAAGGCAAGTTTACTAATAAATGCAACTACAAAGGAATTAAAGCGAGATCCATGAAATCCCTGAGTCCCTATGAACCCTTCACCATCTATATTTTGCATGAGGTTGAACATGTTTACTGTTTTTTCACTCAAGTAGAACAACCGTTGATGGGGCTTAAACATAAGTAGGACAATTAGGAATATCAACACCAAAAGTCATCATGCAAGAGAAAAAACTCAATGTCCATGATGTGTACAATTAATGTGAGTAGTCATTTTTGTACATAATTCTCAAGAGTCCATAAGTCTTACAACTTAATGAATAAATTTTCATGACTTTTCAAATGAATAGTAAATATTTTTGGGTAACATGCAATACGTACCAACAAGATAGAGAAGATACTTCACAATTTCTATTTCCCCATACCAACAAAGTATTTGCTACTTGAACAATCACACATTAACTCCAGATCCTTGTGAAGCAACTAATGAAAAAATTTGTTCTTAAAAGGGACATGATCTGTGAAAACAAGGTTATATGACTCTTAGAACCTATGGTCTATCAAACCTAAAAAAGATTACTTGGATTACTATAAAATGTTATTTTTGTGCTAAAAAAGATTAGAAAGAAGCGTTCCTAAGTCGCCATAGTTTTGACATGATAGAAAGTTAGGGAGGTTTGTATTGCAGCAAAGATTATGAAACTACGATCTAATGTGGGTGTACGCAGGGCAGTCTAAGAGAAAGTGACTTTCATTTTCAATGCTCAAAGTCTCACAGATAACAAATCCTTTCCACCCACGGTATTTTAGGAATTTTCCAGCATCCAGTTTCACTATGAAGCTCTCGATGGGGGGAAGACCCACTTCTAGAAGGGGAATAGGGTAGAGTGTATTGCTTTTAATTTTGAAGTTATACGTTATGAAACGCTTCTGGATTTTCTAGAGAAGCTGCAAGCCCAAACTTCGCAGACGTACCAAATAACGGGAATGACGAGAGCTTCAAAAAGAAACTTCTTTTTATTTATACATCATATTTATCCTCTTCATCACTACACAAATTGGCAATTTGTTAAGCAATCCTATGACTATTCGTTTTCAGTTGTAGGAAAGAGACTAAATTCTAGTCATAATGTGTCCAAGAATCCAATATTCTTTGAACTCACAAAAATTGTCTATACTCATTTTTGTTTTCGTTTTGTTTCAAAGGTGAACAAAACAAGCATTAATTCTAACACACACCCTAATAATCATTTTGTTGTGGCTTTTTGCTTTTCAAAAATAACAATTTCAAAGATTCATAGGGGGCTAGGGTTTTTTTTTGTGATGGCAGCTGCTTTGGTGTAGGCACTGTTGCAAGCGGCAGGCCTGCCGCAAGCCTGTCATTGTCAGGATGTTGGCACGATATCCGAGATGGGGAATATTACGATGGTGGTTTTAACTTTTACTTGGCTAGTAATTTCTTTTTGTAAAACCTGTTTACTATTATCTTTTCCCTCATTTCTTTCCTGTGGTTTTTTCGTTTAACCTGGTATGGAAATGGAAGACGCGGTCGATTATGGTTGTGATTACTTGACACATAAGGATATCTGGGCCTCGCCACCTGGCGACCCTCAGGATGTGGATGGTGCCGGTTTCTTTTGTGGGGGTGGGGGGGTTCGGTCCTTGCCCTCGGACTTTGTCTACAACCAACCCTGGTCTTCCTCCTACTTCACAGGGCAGGCCAGCGACTATTCAGTTTTCGACTGTCCTGGACGGGGTTTTGCTGGAGGAAGACCGGGGTTTAAATATATGGGGTTTCTCGGGCACTAGCATTCCCATCTTTTCACTTGCTGGTTCACCTTCAAGCTTCGGTATCATAACGGATTTCCTAAACTCTGTCGGTGGAGCAACTGTGAGTTTCTCTGCGCCTGGCCCTACTATGGATGGTGAAGTTCTGGTGCCGTTGGTTTGATGTTAATGGAGTTTCTTTTTCTTCGTCGACGGAGGATTTCTTAGCTGGTTTTCTGGGCTTGGCCGAACAGAAAGGGTTCCCCAGTCCATCGGTTAAAAATACACATGGTACTCCTGCTTCGTGGGATGGGGCTATGGAAGGTGGGGAAGTCTACTCGCGGGTTAAGGTGAAACGGAAATGGTTGAAGAACAGTGGTAAGGCCCCAAACTACTCTTTGGGGGAGGATGTTGGCTTTCAACAAATTTTAATGATGGTCAAGACCTTTTTGGTTGGTAGGGTTTATGGTCATTCGGTGGCACTCAAGACTGTGGATATGTCCCGAGGGTCATTGTGGATATGTCCCGAGGGTGGTGGCGCTCTCGGGGGGTTGGTTTGCTTTCCATTTTTCATCCGAAGAACATGCTCTGTGGGTGATGGGTAGGAATTGGAGTTTGGTGAATGTTCCTTTGCTGCTCAAACCATGGAACCCTTTATTTGATGCTAGTCATGAATGTATGGATACCATACCGTTGTGGGTGCGTCTGTCAAGACTTCCGCTACACTACTGGCTCAGGAACACTTCCGTGAGATTGGCAACCTGCTGGGGACATACTTGGATGCTGATTTCTCTTTTGTTACTACCTCGGTATAGAAGGTTGCTCGAATCTTGGTTAACATCAATGCACGAGATGGTCTGGCTGACGGCATGGATCTCCGCTGGGGTCCCTATATTTTTCCACAAACCCTTGATTATGAGAATGTGCCTTTTAGGTGTCGTCGGTGCCATGAATATGGCCATCTTGTTATTGATTGTCATCTTCCTTTGCGCACACGGAATGGCACTCCTCTACAACGAGGGCATTTGAAGGCTGATTGTTGGATGGATACTGAGGCCCCTATTCTTGGTGGGGCTGAGCAGGCTTCAACAGGGTCTCCTACTCTGTCTATGGGGGATGATGTTCCTATGGGTGTGGAAGCTGAAGTTCCGGATACAGCCTCTTTTGTTGACAAGGATGATGATTTTTCTACAACATTTCCGGATGGGGCTGAAGGTGGATTACAAAACCCACTCTTGCGAGCGGTGGATTTGGCTTCGGGTACTACCTCCTCTCCCTGCATTTCTCCTTCCATAAATTTCTTTGTTAAGAATTTAACTATTCCTGATCTAGATTGGGTGGCTGGACTCAAGAACTTACACATTTCCTCTCAAAAGTTATTTCCCAGCTCTGTTTCAACCAGTGTACCCTTGGTGAATCTTTCCCCTGGCCCCCTCCTTCTGGATGATAACCCTGTTACATCCCCTGTAGATCCCCACCTAGACCCCCCTGACCCCCCTGTTACTCTCTCTGATGTGGATCAGCCACATTCCCCTTCGGGTTTGTTGGAGTCGGGTTATTTTCTGCGTTCCATGACCAAGCTTTCTGCTGAGGGTCTTGGGAAGGATGTACCCCGTGTGGCCAAGGGTAGAGGTAGAAAGTCCTTCTTGTCTAAAGCTAAGTCCAAATCTTGCACGAACCTCCTGGAAGGGAGACAACTACCCATTGAACGGGCACTTAGAGCAGTGCATGCCCAAAAAGAGGGGTATCAATGAAAATTATGTCCTACAACTGTCGGGGTCTTGCTGGTCCCTCCAAAAGATTAGCGTTGCCTCGGATGTTGGAGATTGAGCATCCGGATATCTTAATGTTACAGGAAACTATAGGTGGGGGTTTAGAGGTTTTGGGGAAGTTGAAGTCTTGGTTCCTGGGATGGAGTTTTGAGGCCTCGGATACCAGGGGGCGTTCTGGTGGTCTGGCAGTGGGATGGAGGGAGGCTTGTGTAAAGGTCTCCAATTTATGGGGAATGGATTTTGTTTTGGGTCTGACCTTCAGATCTTTGGAATTTGAACGAGATTTTACTGTGGTTAACATTTATGGTCCTTATTGTAATAGGATCCCTTCCTAGGAGTCTCTACTGATTAAAGATGTGCTTAAGGGTGATTCGGTGATCTTGGGAGGGGACCTTAATTTCTCTCTGGGACAGGCCGAGGTTTGGGGTCCTCATGCACAGGTGGATAATCTTATGGATTTTTTTATTAGGAAACTGATTGAAGGCAATTGGGTTGATGTTGAACCCATCGTACTTAAACCATCCTGGAGGAACAAGAGGGTGGGGGAGGACCGGGTTGCAAAACGTCTGGATATATTTTTGCTTGCAGAGCAGTTGGTGGAGTCTTTTTTTCACATTAGGCAATGGATTGGATCTGGGGGGGTGTTCGGATCATGAACCTATTTTCCTTAAGATTATGAATGGTCCTATCAAGCCTCCTGCTCCTTTGAAGTTTAATAAGACCTGGTTGAAGGACCCGACTTTTACAGATTTAATTCAAACTCTCTGGATTCCATATCAACTTGGGAACCCTCTTTCGGTTGCTTTCCAATTTGTTGAGAATATCAAAAATCTCAAGGGTCCTATCAAACAATGGGTGGCGGATAAAAGAAAAAAGGATGATCATGAACTTAAGTTGATCGAAGAGGAAATTGCATCCATTGGTTCGAGCCCTGGGGGTGGCTTTACATCACAGGTGACGAAGGATTCTTTTGTTCAACTGGAAGGTCGTAGGAATCAGATACTGTTGGAGAAAGAGACATGGCATCTAAAGAGTAGGGCCATTTGGTTGGAAAGTGGGGGTGAGAACACTAAATTTTTCCAGGCCTATGCTAAGGGGAGAAGGTCAGCTAATACTATTTGGAGTCTTGAGGATCAAATGGGTACTTCTCATTCTACTTTCGAGGGTATGGCACGAGTAGGGATCCAACATTTCCAAACCCTCTTCAAGGCCAGTGACAGGGTTAATATGGAAGAAGTTATTAGGGTGGCTCAGCTGTTCCCATGTTTTGTGGAGGAAGAAGACAATAGGATGCTGATGGACATTGTTACGGCTGATGAATTAAAAGAGGTACTGAGCAGTTTTCAGAAGGACAAAAGCCTTGGGCCGGATGGTTGGACCATAGAATTTTTTCTTGGTCTCATTGATATTGTTGGTGATGATCTTCTTCCACTGGTTGAAGATACTAGGAGTGAAGGTAGGATTCCGGCTAGCATCAATTCGACTTTCATTGCCTTAATTCCTAAGGTGGATACTCCTTCTTCTCTTAATGACTTCCGGCCGATTTCCTTGTGTAACTATGTTTACAAGATTGTCACTAAAGTCATTGCTCAAAGGCTAAAATCCATCCTTTCTACTCATGTTTCGGAGGAACAATTTGGGTTTCTTGAAGGTTGTCAAATTCATGAAGCCATTGGTATTGCACAGGAGGGGTTACATAGTATTAAAACTAAGAAGCTGAAAGGGGCGGTTCTTAAAATTGATCTGTCGAAAACCTATGATAAAGTGAGATGGTTATATCTTCGCCTTCTGCTCACACATCTAGGTTTTGACATTGGTTTCATCAGATGGGTTATGAGTTGCATTTCCACAGTTTCCTTCTCGGTTCTCATTAATGGTGCTGCTACCCCCTTTTTCCATTCGGGTCGGGGTCTGCGGCAGGGCTGTCCTTTGTCTCCGTTGTTATTTTTGCTTGTGGCTGAAAGTCTAAGTCATGCTATCAAAGATGACAGAAGTGTGGGTCATTTTGGTGGCATTCAAGTGGCTCCTAATTTATACATTACCCATCTTCTTTTTGTGGATGACATTCTCATTTTTTGCTCGAGATCCCGTAGGGATGGGAACATGTTAAAGGAGATTTTGGACCTCTTCTCTCAAGCCACTGGAATGGAAGTTAATGCAGGCATGTCCACTCTTTCTACTAACCTTATCTCTAAGGAGGAGTTATTGATGTATTCTGAGCATTTTCCCTTTACTCTCCTTACCATGAAGGATGGACTAAAATACGTGGGTTTTAATCTGAAACCAAATGATTACAAGAAGCAGGATTGGGTATGGCTGATTGAGAAGTTGGAGAATAGATTGAGAAGCTGGAGTTTTAAATGGTTATCCAGGGCTGGAAGATTGGTTCTGGTTAAATCTGTCTTAGAAGCTATCCCAGCCTACTAGATGTCCTTGGCATGGATTCCTCGTGGCATTTTGGATCGTGCGAGGAGGCTATGTTTTCGCTTTCTGTGGAGTGGTAAGGAGGACACCTTTGTTGCCCCATGGGTCAAGTGGGATCGGATTGCAGCTCCCAAAGCTCTGGGAGGTTGGGGGTTGAAGAATATCTTTTCATTTTCTAAGGCACTGGCAGCTAAGTGTGGTTGGAGGCTGATCAAATCTGGAGGTTTTTGGGCTCGGGTCATGATTCACAAGTACATTGCTCCTATTTCCATTGAAAGTTGGATCCGGAATCCTTTGAAAACACATTCGGGTGGTACTACCATCTAGAAAGCGGTTGTTAAATCTATTCATGTTATTGAACATGACTTGGTCTGGGACGTTGGAAACGAACACAAGGTTTGGATTGGGCAGGATCCGTGGGTTGGGTGTGAACTTCAACATCGTATGACAGAGGGGACTATTGAGGCCCTAGGTCAAAGAGGCTTTCACTATTTACATCAGCTCGCAGATCCTAAGGTTCGACTGTTGGGGAGTCCTACTTGGCGTTTGGCAAACTACTTCGGTCTTGGGGGTGCTAAGGAGCTGGAATTGGGTCTTTATCTACAGGCTCTTCGTAAGGATCATATTTATTTGGGGGATCAAGACAATGAACTGTGTTGGGATGGAGATCCATCCAGCAATTACACGCCTAAAGGAGGTTATCTCCGGATCAGTGCTGAAATGATGCCGAGGGAACTGGAATGGTGGTGGAGGTCCTTATGGAAACTACATAGTCCACATAAGACCCGTCTCTTTATCTGGTGTATCCTTAAGAACCGGATTCCGACTTGGGAAGATTCCGACTTGGGACTTTCTTCAGAGGAGAAATAAACAAGGTCCAGGTTGGTGTATTCTTTGTCAACGGGATGTGGAGACTGTGGAACATCTTTTTCTATTTTTCCCATACATTTCTGCTGTTTGGGATATTGTCTCGCGGATTATGAAAGTCCTTTTTCGGTGGGTTGGGGCTTCGTTGAATGAAGTCTGGTTGGCATGGTTTCAAAATCCCATTTTTAAGGACTACAGGGCGCTCCCTTTATTGGTAGTATGGGGAGTATGGCTTGCAAGGAACAAGAGTGTGTTTTCGGTGATGGAATGCTTACCTGCACAATCGGCTGTTTAAAGCTGTGGACTCTTCCTATCTTGCAAATGTATTTCTCAACCTGCTGTTGCTAGAAATGTACAGCCGGTGGATATTCATCATTCACAGCCTTAGGGTTTTTTCGATGGTGCTTGTCAGAATAATATTTGTGGGTGAGGGGCTCTTCTATTTCTTTCTCCTGAACACTACTTTGAATTGTCGCTGGGTCTGGGAGCCGGGAGCAACAATTGGGCAGAAATTCTAAGTCTTAGATACCTTGTCATCTATGCATTTGAGTTAGGGATTCGTAATATTACTATTTTCAGGGACTCCCTGAATGTGATTCATTGGGTTTCAGGGAATCATCTTTGTCACAACCGTAGACTCTCCATCATATTGGCATATATTCGAAATGCCTCTTATACTTTTGACAACTTTTCCTGCAGGCATGTATTCAGAGAGAATGCAGAAGCGGACAGGACATCAAAAGAGGGGCTGTGGCTGGGGACAGGGATCTGGATGATTAAAGAATTTTCTGATGGGGTGGTCAGGGAATTCTACCATAGGCCCTTTATAGACTGATGGGTTGAACATCAATGGTGCTGGTCTGATACGTTTTTTCTTTTTTCATTTGGGCCGATTTTAAGAGGTTGTGGATGCTCTGTCATGACAGGAACTGATGGTGATTTTCATTTGTATATGCATTATTTCCTGCTTATATGGGTTCGGCTTGTGGCTCCACAAAGGTCAAACTATATCTGATTATATGTAATGTCCATTATACTGGACACAATGACTATGTCGGCATACTTTTAGTTTTTCTTTTTTGAATCCTATGGATCCTTTCCACATGTATGGAGGATGTTACAGGGCTATATCCGTATATTTTCAAAATCAGCAAAGACACTCTCAAAGAGTGAAGTTGAAAGATGTAAATTTGTACTTGAACAATTGAAATGAAATTACGCTTTTTTTTCCATGGAAAAAAAAATCATTTTGTTGTCCTTGACACAACATATTTCTGAGCCTCTCAGATTTCTCCTTGTTTAATGCATTCATAAATAATTTGCAAACATGTCTGTAGGTTTGCAATTAATAAATTATATTGGTCTATTTTGCATAAGCTCTATAAAATGGTAATCATGCACCTCAATGTGTTTTATAGTAGGCAGTAGCATTAACGATTGGATTTTTTTGCCAACTTAATTGTGCTTTGATTATACAAAGCAATGCAATTGCTTGCATTTAATAGCTACTTTGTAATTGACAACAAGCATGCATTAACTTAAGTCCTAGTTTTCCACCACTAGCAAGTTCATATTATCTCCCCTGTATTTATAATGCTGGAACTTATATAATATTACAGCACAATCTTACATTTATTGTTCCTTAAAATTTGAAGTTCCACAATCTGCATTACAGTCATCATTTAAAACACAGAAAAGAGAATATTAAAGGTTGGTAGTATACTTAGTTTACCTATCAAGGCCAGCGTGTTCTTTTACTAGAATATCTTGCAGCAAAACAACTTTCAATGTAAATTGCTTCCAATGTTAAAAGAGGTAAAGTAACAAAAACTCTGACAATAATAGGCAAATTTGAGGAGCAGAAATTAGACAACCAGGACTATTTCACGTGTATTTCACAAAGAGAATCCTGTGATGATACAATTTGACATACAAACTTTAATGGAAACAAATGATGATAGCAGTTCCAAATAGTAGATGTTCCTTTTATTTGTGAAAAGCAGCAAAGAATAGAAAGAACAGATCTGTCATTTAATATGTGCATTAAAAATCATGCATAGGTTTTCAATTATTTCAAGTCTGTTCTACTCAATTGTTTAGGATGTAATTTATTTTCTGAACATCTCATGTAGTGGACCTATACCTTAAACTGCTGCATTTGTTCACTTGGGATCACAGATGAAAAAATGGCCAAAAAATCAGCAACATCGCAAAAAAACACAATGTCAAACAGGTAACAAGAAATCACATGGAAAAAGTCGCACCATTGTGATTTTTTCTTGAATGGTGACTTTTCAGAAAAAATCGCCAAGGCTTGAAAAAAGGCCAATATATGCTTGAAATTTGATTTTTTTGGTCACTTCTCTGATTACTTTTCATTGGAATAACCAACAATATTAATAAATAAATTACATCATTGACATTGAAGTTGATCTAATTACTAAATTAGATATGCTTATATAGCTTAGTACCAATATCCATATAATGATGGAAACAAATAAATGTCGAAATCAATATAGATGCAAACAAGCTAATCACCATATAGAGATGCAAGCTTATGAATGTTGTTAAGATAGGATCCTAAAATTTAGAAATATGAATATTTCATTATTTGTTTGCAACTTTATCAAAATCAATACATTTGCAATCTGTAGGACTTTGAGAAGATCATCTTTGTGATATTGGGATTTGTTAGGCCTGTCATTGTTTGTTAATATTTGGTGGGCAAGTAAATTAGAATAATGTAGTAAAGTTTAGAATAATTGTCTATGAGAGAACATTGACATCGTTAGCCAATACAAGAGTAATAATTGGGAAAATAGAGAACAAAAGTTTAATCTCTGTTATTGAATTGATTGATAGTCGATACAAGTACAATGGAGTGACAAGTCCATTGTGTGTATAAATACACACAAAAAGTGATAAGTCATGCCTTTTGGTAAAAGGGTGACTTATCATAATTAGGGTATCGGGAAAATGGGTTTTGGAAGCACACCCACTCTAGAACTGCACTCCCAAGTGACTCCAATACAAGGGTATGGAATTGGCATTTAATCAAAATCACCAAGCCCTCTATGTACCCTTCAATTGATACAAAACCACTGATTTAGCATGTCAAGCTTCCTACCTCATTTTAACACATGGCTAGCCAATTTCATCAAAACCAGAAGTTGTTGACTTGAGAAACAATTGGGTGGATGGACTTGTATCCACAAATGTACCCTTCAATTGATACAAAACCACTGATTTGGCATGTTAAGCTTTCTGCCTCATTTTAACACATGGTTAGCCAATTTCATCAAAACCGGAGGTTGTTGAATTGAGAAACAACAGGGTGGATGGACTTGTATCCACCAATAGCACCAAGCCCTAGTACCCTTGTCCCTAGAGGATCGAGTTAAAGGACAGTGGACACAAATAGAGATGTTGATGATGAGGATGAGGATCCCAATATAGGGGATGATTTTGATGATGTGTAGTTTTTTGTGGTAGCATGATGTTTTTTGGACTCTAGAGGCCATTTAGAGCCTTAATGCTAATGTATTTTGCTTGAATATGTATCACACTTAGTGCCATTTTGCTGTATTCTTCACCCTTGGATGTCATATGCCTGAGAAAACTTTGCATATTTGGTGTCTAATAGTTTTGATTTACACTGACGTGTGTGTGTGTGTGTTAAAATTTACGTGGTGGAGGGTGGAGACCAAGAGGCTTGTTATGGAGGCACCTAATTGGTTACATGAGAAGGGAATGGGGGATGAGGAGACTTAGAGTGAGGACATTGATGCGCCAACCTCCACACCACTTTCTACACAGTGAGACAACCACCAATGGTCCTGCGTCTCCAGCCATATGGTTTCTTCTATGAGAGGAGAGCCATTCCTTTGCCCATAAAAGGGGTATAGGGAATTGGTAGCTAGCTTCTAGACTAATCTGTAATCATTATAGATGATGCATGATGATGATGATGATGATGAGATACATTTATTATATATATTATGCAGTTTTTTTTATTTATTAGTCTTGAATGGACAACTATCAAGTTTCAGTGACAAGAGTTGATGTTTGAACTTTAATTTATCATTTGACATCCACTGCATCTTCTTTCCGTATTTATGTGCCAATGTTAATTGATGTTGATGTTGGTTTATATGTTTAAGAATTTGAAAAAAATGGATTTATTTTGTATTTTTTAAAGCTTGTCATAGTTTGTCAATTTTGTCACAAATGTTGCCAAAAAGTTAAACATTGGACCCTCAGCGATTTTTTGTCAATGTCGATGCTTTCAACAACGCTTGGGTTTACTTGATATAAGCTTCTCCACTTAACATTATTTTGGCGTATTTTTGTTGGATGTACTTGTTATCACACAACTTGTAGTTGCCCCTAGTGGTATCCCATCCGGGACGGTAGAGGAGATAGGCAACTAAAGAGGTGACCCAAGAGATGCCACGGTTCCCAATGCAAGGTGGGAGTCACGTCAAGCGAGGCACTCTTCGCTTTAGGTCAATGTGAAACAAGACCTAGGGGGCGACCCTATAACCAATCATAGTTGATTGGACCCAAACAAAGGTTCCTAAGGATAAGCAAATAATGAGTTACGGAAACCAATGCAAGGTTGAGTGGACCTAGAAGTTAAAGTATGGTTGAAGGCTAGGAACAAGGTTGGGTCCAATCAACTGTGATTGGTTATAGGGTCTCCCCCTAGGTCTTGTTTCACATTGACCTAAAGCGAAGAGTGCCTCGCTTGACGTGACTCCCACCTTGCATTGGGAACCGTGGCATCTCTTGGGTCACCTCTTTAGTTGCCTATCTCCTCTACCGTCCCGGATGGGATACCACTAGGGGCAACTACAAGTTGTGTGATAACATTTTTGGCGCCGTTGCCGAGGAGGCTTGCCCTTCAAGCTTGGAGGAAGACGTTTTGGTTAAACAGGGAGTAGTTTTGTCTTTGTGCCAACTATTCTATGCTTATCTCTCTCTTGCTTGTATCTACCTTCAACATGTTAAACTGATTGATGCTTTGCTCCTTGGTTTTGACAGGTTAGAGGGACTCATATGTGGCTTGGAAAAATCGATTTGGCAAGAGGGCTTCAACAATTCTCCATTTGATCTTTGGCAAAACTAATCCTCGTTTCAACTAGCATTCATCTCTTCATCCAGGTATGCTCCAAAGGTATGATCTTCTTCTTCCTTGAATCATCCATAATTTCTAGATCATAAAAACCCTAATTGATTAAAACCCTTGTTTTTGGATTTTCTTAGATCTACTTAGATCTAGCCTTGCATTTGAAGAGATATTAAAAACCCACCTCTATAGCATCCACCCCTAGTGGGATCTATAGTTTGGTGGTGATTGGGTTAGAATTGGCACACTTTTCAAGGCAAAAAGCCCTCTTGAACCAAATCGCACTTCCTTGGAGAGGCTAGTTTTGGCTAGATCTGGCACATGGGTAGGTGAGATCCCACTTGATTTGCAATCTACACACTTGATAACCTATACCCAGACTGTTACTTTGGTGATTTCTACGTTGTGGGCATCATTCCATGTTTTAAGGGATCAAAAACCCCTTTTTAATTTCTTGGCACCTTAAAACTCAGATCTAGTAAGATCTAACCCTTGGATTATCATGATTTTCTAGATCCACATAGATCGGTGCATAAGCTACTTGGATCTATAGTTTGGTGGCCATTGGACTTGATTTGGTCCACTTAACCCCTCTTTTAACCCTCCTTGAGCAAGGTCGCACTCCCTTGGGTGAGTGAGTTTGCCCACTTTGAGGACGTGGGTGGTTGAGATTTTTGTGGATTTGGAACGGCCATACCTTGAAACCTAGGTCTAGAACATCTTTTTGTGACAATCTACCTTGGGGGTAGCATTCCTTGTTTTAAGGGATTGTGGTCCACTTAGGGTCACATCATGAAAACCTAGATCTAACAAGATCCAACCATTCTATCTTAATTAGCCCACTTGACTTGGCTCCTAGGTGTCCCGATCTACACTTTGACATACCTTTTGACCCCATTAGCCCATCCAACAAGGCACTAGTCCTCCTCAAAGCAAGTCGCACTCCTTGGGAATTGTGTCAAACCCTAGATCCGGTACATGGGTACTCCTCAAATTAACTTAGACCCATAGATTTACTCATTACATAACATCTAGTACCAATTCCTTCCCTTAGCTTCACCTTGTGGGTCCACTTCAAGCCATTTCACATATCCCTAGAAAGTAGGATCCACTTGTGTAGCACATGGTACTATACCTTATCATTACACCTAATTATGTGGCCTAAATCATACATTGGTTGAAACACTAACAATCTCTCAAACCACCTTCAACCATACTTTAACTTTTAGGTCCACTCAACCTTGCATTGGTTTCCGTAACTCATTATTTGCTTATCCTTAGGAACCTTTGTTTGGGTCCAATCAACTGTGATTGGTTATAGGGTCTCCCCCTAGGTCTTGTTTCACATTGACCTAAAGCGAAGAGGGCCTCGATTGACGTGACTCCCACCTTGCATTAGGAACCGTGGCATCTCTTGGGTCACCTCTTTAGTTGCCCATCTTCTCTACCGTCCCGGATGGGATACCACTAGGGGCAACTACAAGTTGTGTGATAACAGTAGTTTTGAGTCTCATTGAACTACTCATTGTGGCCATTAGTTGGACATTAATAAACTTATCTTATCTTATCTTATCAACCTTTAGCTAAGCTTCAACAAAGCATCAAATTGGTTCAAGTGCCAACTTTTTTAACCATTGGTCAAATTAAAAAATGACATGATTTCCCTTTTGCACATCGTCGTCAATATATGCAAGCTCCCAAAATAAACCCTAGTTGCAAGCAGAGAGAGCAACCTCCAGAATCATGTTTTGTGTCAAACTTGAAACCATATAATTAAGTATTATTCTTCAAAAGCTTCATATTTGAGGTATCATTTACAACACCTAAGAAATCATTGTTTCCAAACTTGGCAATATCAACTGAGATCTTTGTCTGGGCACAATAGGACTTTAAAATATTGATGCTACTTTGTATATCTCATACATTGTCCATGCCCTCAATTTAAAATAATGCAAACATACCTTTTACCTGAACTGCCCATGTGTTTATCTCTTTGCATTCTTGTTTAGCCTCTACAACGCTTCAATCTTCATATTCAAGTTTATGCCTTCTAAAGTTCATTTTTTCCTAACAATGACTCTAACATGGGCATGACTTTGTTAATTTCAACTTCACCTCGGTGGTTTTGTCCAAGTCACAAAATTCCATACTCAACCCAATAAGAGTCCCAACTTATTGAGTTTTCAACAAACAAAAATCCGGCTGCCATTTTTCACAACTATAAGGATTATGAATCCTATAGGTAAAAAATAATCAAGATTGGGAAAATTGGCTCTGCAAAAAAAAATGGACAAAAGTATATGCTCTCATACTACAAAAAAATGATAATGTAGTCCGATGAGGTTGGAACTGTTGCCGCCGAATTACGCACCCGGTTAACGCAGCAGAAATCTCACTACTGCTCGGTGCGCCCTTGGGGGCAAGTCTCGAGTCAAGTTTGTCACCTGATCCTAACTCCTCCGTTTAGGCAAACTCCTATGTTGCACAAGTTTCCGGTACGCGGGTACGTGGGGTACGTGGACACGAGTATCTGGAACGGCTAGAAGTTTCGCCCAAATTTACAGGAAACGTCAGGTTGGGAGCGGCAATAATATAATATATTAAATTTTAATATATATTAAAAGAAAGACAGAAATAGCAAGATGGATAATATCTAACTAAAGAGCATCAATAATCTCCCTAAATTACAAAAGCTTATTTTGATATTATTAACTGATGTGAAGTAATGCCAAAGGTAAATAATAAGCTAAAACATGTAATGTCCCTGAGCAAGCTGGCCTAGAATTTTGTTTCTTAATAGCCTATTGTTTAAGGTAAGATTCTCAACAAACACTTAGGATCGCTTCAACCAACTACTGTAGGTCGGAATTGTGAATCAAGTGAGCAATTATTTCTTGGTGAAGGTCTGAATTGAACACTTTGAACCAATACTTTGCAGCTGCATCTGATATAAGTTTCCCTTTGCTACTGGTTTCTTTTAGTTTCACTGGGTGTGGACTTTTGCCAAACACATGGTTGATTTATAATGATTTTCCGCCACTGTAGAATCCCCTTATAATCTTTCCTTTCACTGCTTGCCAAATTTTAGGGTTTCTTGTGAAAGACTTTCAACAAACACTTGGCACATAATTTCTAGGTTTGAAACTTTCTCTAGAACCTTCTGTCAAACACTTCTTTTACTCACTATTTTCTTCACTGTTTATAGTGCTAGGCTATTATATCTGTTGTGGTCATGGTGTTTGGACAAATACTTCATTAGCTAGCACTGTGTTTGCTGGTTTGGTGTCTAGAGTATATGCTTGTTTGTAATGCATTAAAAGAACAACATACCAAAAGTAACTCTATATTAAATCAGCAATAAAGTACTCTCAAGATCTTTTGCATTAATGCCATAAGATGTTACCTTAACTTATTTGCAAATCTGATATTAATTTATCAACAGTACAAAAGACAACTAAGACTTGTAAACAAGTTCAGACCTGGAAATTGTAGCAGAGTATAAGTAGATTTAATTGTTGTTCTTGCCATGATTCTTGCCCAGATTGGGTTGATTAACAAATGTTGTTGATGACAGATAACAAATGAAGTTTCCAGCAACTAAAACTTCTACCAAGCAATATAGAATTTGACCCCAAGCACTCATAACTCGACCCTGGCAAGAATATCTTCAACCATGTAAAGGAAACTCAACCCAGACTTCAAGGGGATGACCTCCATCAGAAGAACTTCACCTAGAATTTAATGTACGTGTAATCCCATTACCTCAAACAAATTTCATATTACGTAAAAAGTGACAGTGACAAAGAAGTGACCAGTGCATCAATTACAATATAAATCTGAGAAGCTCCCGATCCATCGAGGAGCTTCTAGAAGCTCCTAATGGATCAGGAGCTTCCTCAAGCTCCCAACCACAAGTATACTAGGAAACTCCTATTGGGAGCTGCGATTTCACCTCTGCGAAGTACCCGAAAAGCTCCTGAGTATCCGAGGAAGCTCCCACCCATTTTGGAGCGTTTCGTACCAGCTCCAAAGCTCCCGGTACCGCAGAAACGTCGGGTATGCCATTCCTAACGGCCAGGAGCGGTACCCGTGCAACATAGGCAAACTCCTAACGAAGCCAAGGGAGGTAGTCTCTACGGAAAGTTTCTAAGGTTGTTAAGTGTTCAGAAAATTAATTAGATGGAGTGTTTTTAGGAGTTAAAAATGTGATTTTACTGTCCAAGTTATGCAAAGGAAATTATAGACAACAACATGAAATTAAACCATTGACATGACGAAAGCTTAAAGATATAACAAATAAAATACCAGTGCCTTGGAGTCAAATACTTAGATAAAAGTGTTGTTGCTGAATGTGAAATGTTTTGCAAATGTGTCTTGGTTAGTTTTAGGATTATTAAAGGTGAATTTAATTACGGGAAAAAGGGAGCTCCAAATATATCGTGAGGTACAACGAGTAATGTCTGGAAATCAAGCAAAGGTGGCTCCTCACGAAGACTTGTGGGTTGGAATGGAGTCTCGAGGGGATGGTCAACACTACACCAACAAGGATGTAGCCTAACGGAGCCCCGAGGTCACTTTCCAGTGGTTCTTGCTTCTTCTGAGAAATTTTCTAACAAAATATTTAATGATCAAGTATCGGATTTTCACGATGTTGAGGATTGTTCATTTTATTAATATGACTCCTTAATTAAATGTGAAAATTTAATAAGTTGTTGCAACTCTTTATGATTTCATAAGGACCAGGCCAATGCCGCAAAGGGAAAGAGCATACTTTGAGAAACAACAAAATGTTTATTCCAATTGAAGTGCTTGAAATTAAATGCTAAACAAAATAACTTGCAAAAAAGGGAAAGATATTGATCACCAAGATTATGTGTCACTTTCTAATCAACCACCACTAATCGACAATGCCTTTAGGTGGTGGTGAGAGCATACTCAATGGCAACGAATCGAGGTTTATTTTGCTACTTGCGAAATATGAAAGAAAACAAAATTAAAGCTACTTAAAGAAGTATACAACCTGCATGAAAAGTGATTGTGTGCTAGTGTTATGAAATGAGAAAAATTGTTCGAAAAAATTACTCCACAAAAAAAAGACAGTGAATCCCCCCAGGGGGGATGAGGTGTGGGCGCTATGTAGCCCACTTGCTCTCTTTAAGAAATTACTCCACAAAAAAAAGACAGTGAATCCCCCCAGGGGGGATGGGGTGTGGGCGCTGTGTAGCCCACTTGCTCTCTTTAATAAATTACTCCACAAAAAAAAGGCAGTGAATCCCCCCAGGGGGGATGGGGTGTGGGCGCTGTGTAGCCCCCTTGCTCTCTTTAATAAATTATTTACAATGCTTTTAAAGAAATGCCACTTAGTCCTTTTAGACTTGGATATGAGAGCTTACAAATTAGAAATTGAAAAAAGTGATGAAAGAGGGTCTCCGGAAGCTCAAATTGGCCAAATATGACGAAAATTTGCCAGAGTTTCCTCCTCTTTTTTCTTAAACCTGCCAAAAACCAGCAAGTTAAAAGAGTGCAAATTAGTAGATTAGTAGATTAAAATACAAAAAATTTACACTACATTAAGTACTTGGAAAAATTTAGAATTTTTTATGAAAACAAGTACTTGAAATGGCAATCTAGATCTAGTTTGAAAGTAGACTTTGAAAGCAATCTAGATCTAATATATATGCTAAATAAAAGAAGATAAAAGATTTATACTTTGTGGATCTAACTTTTACTAAGCAAAAAGGAGCCAAATAACCAAAAGAAATTTTAAATTTTAAGAGATGGTAGAAAAGAGACCCTCAAGCTCAAGCTTGAATAGAAGATGAAGGAAAAGAGGAATCTATGGAACAAGACTTATTAGATCCAAATATTCGGATGTAGTGGAGAGAAGGTGGATGCAACCAAGCTCCAAACTCTCTTCACCTTAGGCAACCTGCAAAGCTACACACTTCTCAAAGCAAACAAGATCAATCTAGTTCATTCATCAATAAAGACAAGGAGAATACTAGTATAGCCGAATACAACATATTACTCCTAAAATCTTGAAAGCATGAACATAAATAAGTAAATTGACAGCTGCAAATACTTATTCAAAGAAAGCTAGATCTAATCTACAAGCTTGTAAAAGAGAAAGTAACCTGACTAGATATCACATCGATACTCATCAACAATCACTACCATAGGGGGAAATGCAACCATGAGCCTCCAAAGCCTTCACAAAATCTTATTCAACAAAATCATAACTGCCAAATAGTAACAGAGCAGAGATTCTATGCTCCATGAGGAAGAGTGAGGAAAGACCTCGCTTTTATAGCCAAATGAGATAGGGGGAGATGCACTTCGGAAGAGAGATCCTCTTTGACACTTGGAGAAATGAGTTGATACACTTGGAAAATGCTTGCTGACACATGTGAGAGGTTTGGGGAGGTTAATGACACCTTTCTCCAACCATTTGACACTTTTCAACCTCCACTTCACACCTCTCCAACCACAAATTCGCCCCCCTTTAGACGAGATCCAATCTTCAATCAAATCAGTGAAGAGATGCTCCAAAATTGCCTTGGATTTGAATGCCAATCATCGGAGATATGAATCCGACAAACTTCTTTAATCTGTGGGATCTCAATTTTGACTTTATTATGTCTTATTTGGCCATTTATTTGGTCTTTTGGACCTTTTTTGAGTACATATTAATTTTGGAGAAAAATACTCACTCGAAACTTAGGAAATGTGGGTGTATGGGTCAAAGGATGCTCTGGCTTAGAAAATGAGCATACACTTGTCAAATTTAACCCACAACCATACTTTTATTACATTTCAATTTTTCCATTTAAACTATTGAAAAATAGTCTAATTTTATAGGAAAAATTATTTTTCTCGGAAATTCAAAAAAATCCTAGGGGACCTAACACATGTCCATATGACTCAATATTGATGGCTAGCATGTAAAAATACATAGACACTTAGGATTTAATAACCTCCCAAGGTTTGACCACCAAGGTAAATACTCCAGCTTTGGAAGTATGAGTGAAAAACTCAGGAATTATACGCCACTGAAGCGCAACGCATAATTCCTAAGGAAAAAACACTCTAGAGTACCACATTGATAGATAAACCTAAGGTAATCCAAGCCTGTTACAAAAAGGACCATGCTATACCAACTTATTACAATAACCCCAAGGGGCATGAACATGCAATTTTTTAAAAATGGGCCAAAACTGGCCGACTGAACTTTTGAATGCTGGCAATGAACAAGTACATTGCTCCAATCTTCGCCGTCTCACTTGGAAACCAACTAAGTGCAACTTAGGACCCGGATGCAGGTGAGTCCCGGAATTAGGAAGACATGGCAAAACTCTGGCATGCATGAAGAGTGGACACGCGTCGATGTAACAGTTATTATGGCAACATGTGGTAAATAAGACTGCGCTTTGACGCAAGCGCGTGTTGAGAATTTTCAGAGCCTGGAAAAGTACGAGGAAGCAATTGGAGTGCGTCATGGCGATTGAATTCGGTACGGCGTTCAACAGGAAGGGACGGCAAACATTAATGGCAAAAACTGGGAATTGCACTGACAGGGGAAGCCATTATTGGCATGTCACTTCGGTAGTTATGGCTCATTCACGCACCAGTTGATATAACTTAGGGATCACGGAAGGTCTCTCGGTCGTTGGGATAAACCGTGAGCCCGGTGGTTCTCTTAGCAAAGCTGGGATTTTGAGCAGGGAGGGGGGGAAAAGGTGGTGGAACAACGGGTGGTGGCAACGGAGTTTACTGGGTCGTCGTCGTCGTCGTCTGCATCATGGAACCAGCTGAGAACGCTGAGCCGATGGAGAATTCGCGAAAACGACGGGCTAACCGAGAGCAAATCCGAGCCGCACAGGCAGATTGGAGCTATAGAGCGTCCATCCCCCTGTCAGTCCGGGCCAACCTGGAGATGATGGAGAACGGGGCTTGGAAAGAAGTCTTGGAAAATTCTCCTTCACTTGACAAAGCTGCTCTGGAAAATTGGATCCAAGATCCGAGTCCTTCAAGGGCAAGGCAGGCACTCTATGAAAAGACTGTGACTCTCTACTGGACCATTAAGGGTCTGTTGGGCAAAGTGATGTTGGAAAGAGAGGAAAAGATGGGGGGGATGATATTCCATTGGCATTCTGGAAGGAGCTTTACTCCGACACTCGCCTCCTTCACATGAAAATCAACGTTATCTAGAAGAAATTGGGGATTCAATTCCTCCCCAAGATGGGCTACTTTTACCCTGGTACTATGGAGCACGCGCAGAAAGGCACTTGCATTGGTGGAGCGGATGGAGGCGCGAAGGATGATGAGGGAGTCCCTCCGTCGGACAAGGAATAAAGTTCGCCCGTTTGGGCCTCTACTGGTCGGGTATTTCTTGATATTCCTCCTTTTTGTTAGCGATATGGGACTGCTCCACGGTGACGGGTCCCGACACATACCATGGTTTTGTTGTGATGCTTGTCGAGTTTGCTGACTCTGTTTTATATTGTCTTTAGTTCTCTATTTTGATGTTTAGTTCTTCTGTTATGTATGCTCTATCTTCCCTCCCGGGGGAGGAGCACTAGGATATCTAGTCGTAAGGAATCAGGCCTGTTAAAACTCGTGGTTTCAGACTACTTTACAAACTTATGAAGTTCTGCCCTATACTCTATTTATTTTGTCAATAGAAAGGTCCTACTTATTTTACAAAAAAAGAACTAAGTGCAACTTAGGTGGTAATAGGAACCACTCTCAAACATCCTAAAACAATTAATGGTAATGTTAAAAATTTAAGTAAAAGGATAGAAAATGAAAGATAAGGAGAATGTCACTTTTACATTAAGAATTTAACATTACCATGGGGGGGGGCACCCAGACGCCTCCCTAAAAGGGAAACACGTTCCATCATTGGGGAAACATTTCCCCATGCGTTTCACAATGTTTCCCCCAAAAGGGCGATGTGGGGAAACGTTTCGCCAGGAGTTTCCCCATCTCGAAAACGTGGGGGAGCACAAGGGCATGTTCCCCACGCTAGGGGACACGTCCCCATGGAACATTCTATATAAGTAAAAGAGGCATTCAATCCCTTGTTCCAGATCCTAATCTGGAAGAAACAAACAGACTAGAAAATTGGGGTGAGGAGCATAAGGACGGCGAAAGACACTTGCTCGGGGAAGGAGGGCGAGGAAGACTACTTATTTTTCTTTACTTCCCTGGAGGGGTAGGGTACTTTCACTTCTACTTATCCAAGGTAAACTTTAACTTCTTTCCTTGCAATGTAGGGCAAGGTATACTTTCTCTTATTACTTTTCTCTGGAGGGTCTGGGGGAACTTTGTGCTAGGGAATTAAGTAGGCTATTAGAATGGGTTATTGAGCAATTAACTATAAAAACACAAGGAGAAGGTATGTAACATAGTAATAACCTCGTGCTAGACAAGATAGCTAGGTGAGATAGATGGATAGGGAAGACAGCTTGGAAGGAGGGAGCTAGGTCGATAGGGAAGAAAGATAAATGAAATAAACAAATATATGTATATATATAGGGAAGAAAGCTAAACAATATAGGCAATAAGATAGCAAGGAAGCTACTTCTTAAGGAGCAATTAAGGAGTTGACCAGTAGATTCTTTTTTAACAAGGATACTATGTTACAACCTAGTAGAATTAATAAATAAACACAGGATAGATACCCCCGCCATCCAATTGAATTGATCTATTAAGTTTCATCGACCATTTTTACTTCCACTAGTTGAGTTGGCACTTCCGCACAACTTCTGCAGCACTTCTGCAACAACCAAGCAGCCTGAGCCTTAGCCTTAGCCCAACCTTTATTACTTACTTGGCTATATGAACACAAAGAGAAGGCAGTCAAGGGGAGATGTTTGTTTAGTGGAGCGATCCTCCCGAGACGAGGACAGTACCTTTTCTGGACCGCCGAACCAATTTATATCGATCCATTGATGGAACTGACTGAGACTGACCAATTATAATAAGGGATTTTTACTTTTGCATTTATGCATAACTTCCGCTAAGTAGCATCGATCCAGTGGAGTAGTTGTTCTACCAGCCCAGATAGATAGGCAAGACAGACAGCTTCGCAGATGAGATAGGGAAGACAATCAGCTAGACGAGATACTTGGGAACACGAACAGGGGAGCCGCCAGCGGCTAGTATCCCAGAAGATAGATTTGGTAGATGGTCGATTTGGGTACCCATTTTCCTCCGTTCCCAGCCCAGATAATAAATCTATATAGGCAAGGATACTGCTCAGAGAAAAGCCCCAGTAAATGAATCTATAGATTAACCAGGAAGAAAGCCGGGAAGTAAGATAAGAAAGTCAGTAACGCTAGACATTAACTCTCACTTCTGCTTCCAGCCCTCGTATTCGATTCTTTAACGCGAGACAAGCTCGAGAAAGAAAATCCATCTAGGTTTTTCCTTGCTCTCTCTTCGTTCAAGCAATTAGAAAGGCCTATTTTCCTTGTGAATACCCCGGTTGTGGTGGTGGGTGGAGCCTCGCGTGCTATACCAATACCTTTCAAGCAGGGCGAAAATACATACCCGGCCAGATGGGCGAGAATACATATGCTTGCTTCCTGTAACCTCCGATGTTTCCAGGTCCAGCAATAAAATCTCTCCAGTTTTTAACCATCCAGTTTTCGATCTTCACAATAAAAATATCCATCCAGTAACGTATTGAATGCCTCATGTATCGAACGGGCCAGTAAAATAAATTTATCTTATTCAAATTATCCAATTTAACCTATTTTCCTGCCCAATGAATAGATCCATAGGAATGGGTGTGGAAGGGAAGCAAATTTATACCGATACGTATAGAACTACCTCTACAGAAGAGCCAGCCTAAAATGGACCATGCTCCTCCGCCCTCCATTTCTGAAGCTAATCCCTGCCAAAGAGTTTAAAAGAAGGGTTCCGGACAACAAAAGCGGAGGATACAATAAACCCATCACACATCACGATGATCGAATACACCAACGAATTGCCCAACGCTATTACCGATAAATTAGGCTTCGTACATTCGCCATAAAAGATGTCTATGGTTCCACCTCTGCTAAGCTCTTATCTGAATGAATTACCCCAAATTATTATCGGCGTAAAAACCTGATGATCGACTTAATACTTCGTCAATCTCACCAGGCTCGGTTGGTTTTGAACCATGACAACAAATAAAAGAATTCTTCATACATCAATTCACAGAATTTTTTTGCCGAAAAATATATCTAAAATATTGAATCAAACCATACTGAAATTGCAACCTGGGAGAAAGAGAATCCACAACTCACCGCCATGATCTATTTGAATCTTCTATTTCCGCCACTCGACCAAGTAGCAGAAACAGCCAACACTGCTGGCAACCCACGTAAGATTCAACTAAAAAAGACCAATGCTGCACCCCAAAAATTTGCCAAAGTCTTTTTAATCAAATAATCAGTCTGGACTCTGTACCTAACAAACAGATAATGATGATGTGTCTATAGCTGGAGGAGACAAATGAATGGCTTTGAATGGAGGATTGTGCAGGCCTCTCCAGTGTCTTGCCGGGCACTGCAATGGATTTCACCGTCAAATGTCAAATAGCCGTGTCGGATGCAAGATTAATGGAGGATTGCAGGCCTCTCCAGTGTCTTACCGGGCACACTAATGGATTTCACTGTCAAATTTCAAATAGCCATGGCCGATGCAAGTTTGGATTTAGCAAATAGGGTCTAGAGATTTATTTGACCCCGTAAGGTTAGTTTATTGAATAGGATTTAGTGGTTAACCGAGATTTACAACTGCTCCTAGGGTTTCATGATTTTCCTGCAGGAATTTCTGATTATGACAGTTGATCTGATGAATTGGTGACCTTCGGCGACTTGGAGTCCAGCTGATTCCATGAATCAGCCTAGTACCAGCCAAGGAAAAAAAGTGGGAAGTTTCTGCATTAGTCAGAGGTTATTATTCATCATTTCTGCTAGATTTTTCGGGGTTCCTGCAGTACGGGTTGCTTTTTAATTTTTTGGTGCAATGTTATGATCCGGGATCTACTCCATCTTTAGATTAGCAGAAGATTGTGACTATTTTAGGGGCCTTTTCCCCTTTTGTGGAGGAGCTACTAATTTTGCCCTTTGGGACAGTTGTCCTGGGTTTTCAACCTGGTGACCGGCAGCTGCAGGTCGTTCTTCTTTTGGGGGACTAGATGTCCTCGTTGGGGGATTCTATCAAAACATCAAACCCTCATCTGTCGGCTGAGCGCTCTGGTCTGGGTGTGCGGCCTGGCTTTGTCAATGGCAAGGAAACTCAAGGAGGCCGCCTTCGGGGTGTGAAGGCAAAACACCGGCGACTGTTGAAGACTATTAAAGCCCGAAATGAGATTTGCAGGTTCGACATTGACGCAGATTATAACCTTGACAAGATTCGAATACTGGCTGAACGAGCATTGGTTGGCCGTTTCGAGTTTACTTCGGGCACCAAGATGGAAATCTCGGAATGGGTTAATAGGGTTTGGGTGCCTATCACTGGTTTGGCCCCCCGCATTAATTTGTTGCCAAACTGCTGGATACTGTTCACCTTTACGGAGGCGGCACACCTAGATTTGATTCTGTCAAATTTTTGGGAATTTAAGAGGGGATCCTTGTTTATTAAGCGATGGCACTTAAATTTCGATCCTGTCAAAGAAATTCAAACCCTACGCCACCTGTGGATGATCATACCTGGCCTACCCATAGAAATATGGACTGAGGATGTGTTGAAAGGCATTGCAAATTCGGTTGGACGATTTGTCCGTTTTGACAAGCAGAACCTCTTTGGGATGGACTGTCGCTATGCCAAAGTGATGGTAGAAATAGACTTGAAGGGTGGCTTGCCAGCAGAAGTTTTAGTTACTTGGGGTTCTAGGGTTTGGCATCAAGTTCTGGATTACTATAAAATCCCTTTCAGATGTTTTCTTTGCCGAAAGACTGGACATGTTAAAGCTTCGTGCCCATCCAATCGTGACCAGAGCTCTTCGGAATTCTCATCGCCCAGGAATGACCAGCAGACTTCTGCATTACAAAAAGCTGGTAAGTATTTAAAAGACCCCTCTTTAAATTTCCCGGATTTGTCAAACGAGGAACTGGCTTTCATTGAATCTTCCGAACATATCTTATCAAGTCGTATTTCAAAAGGAGAAGTACACTTGCGGCATGACATTGTGACTGGACTACCTGTTTCTAAAACGGCAATTGGTTCTTCTGATATCAATGTGAGTCGTAAGCTTTTTGACGACATGGATCCTGAAACAATAAAATTGGGGCTTTTGGCTTCGTCTCCTGCTGTGGATTCGTTGTCGAACCCTAACCCTGATAATGCATTGTTAGAAAATTGCCCCGAAAAACAACACATTGTGGATTCAATGTCATACCCTAACCCTGATAGTGCTTTGATAGAAAATCAGTCGGGGAAACAACACTTAGGGTCCATTGAAGTTATTCCTGTATCTTCTGGGGACTCACAGGGTGAATCTCGTCAAATTGAGGGTCACATTTCGTGGGGAGATAAGGGAGTTAACCCATCTAATAATGTTACCAATCCATTAGATCTGAATATTTTAACCGATAGCGGATATCTCATGTCGACTTATGGTAAGGAATTCCCTCCTCTTCCGGCTTACACTAAGAATCCTAGTAGTGGGTCTGATGCCAACCCTATACTTTCCCTATACTATCAAAATGTTACCATAAGAAGAGGCAAGAAGAAAAAATCTGACTTAAACATTCCTGATCCTTACACACCTATTTCTAGGAGGTTGGAGGAAGCTGAAAAGATAGAAAAGACTGAACCCCTGGGGCTTAGAGCAGTGACCCCCACTAGGACTGTTTCTTGATGTCTTTGCTATCATTAAATGTTAGGGGATTGGGCAAGGTGACTCGGGCCCAGGCCTTGTCCAATCTGATAAAAGATACTGGCCCTGCAATCTTATTTCTTCAGGAGACTATGTGTGAGGACATATTAGCTATACACAAGCTATGCAATATTCTTCCGGACTGGGAGGTTTCAGCTATTAGCTCATGTGGACACTCAGGGGGTCTTGCTGTAGCTTGGAATCCAAATTTCTTTGATCGTAATGCCTTTTTTACGCCTTGGGGTATCTTATTAAAAGGATCTATTTGTAGTTGTCAGAAATCTATTTCCTTACTCAATTGTTATGCCCCTTACAGAGATAGACAAAACTTCTGGACAGCTTTGAGAGGTTCGGGGCTTATGGATTTACCTGATTTAATCATTGCAGGCGATTTAAATTTCTCTTATCAGGCATCTGAAATATGGGGCATCTCCGCCAGGATGGATGATTTGGGGGATTTTTTCTTAAATCTGCTCTTGGAGAATAATCTTATAGATGTTCTGCCACACAAACTATCCCCCACATGGTCTAATGGTAGATTTGGTGCAGAAGGTGTCCACAAACGTCTTGACAGATTCCTTGTTAAGTCGACCCTGTTGGCATATTTTCCGAAGCACAGGTCTTGGGTACACTCAGTTAAATTCTCGGACCACTGGCCCATTGTTCTACAGATGGAGCAATTTGATCATTTACAGTTTTCACCCTTCAAATTCAATGCAACGTGGCTCGATGATGATTCATTCTGTCACATGGTTAGAAATTTCTGGGTAAGATGTGAGGTATTTGATTCAAATCCTGTACTGAACTTCTATTACAAATTAAAAAAATTAAAAGAGGCTGTTGTAAAATGGATCAGAGAAAAGAAGCTGACAGATAAAATTGAACTTCATCAGTTAGAATCTCAACTTCAGGATGCCATTGCTGCAAATATTAACAATTCCCTTTCCGAGGAAGCATTTGAGATTATGAAGAAGCTGGAGTTGAAAAAAGAAGAGTTAATATTGCAGGAAGAAAAAGCATGGAGATTAAAGAGTCGTGCTATCTGGATTTCACTCGGTGATAAAAACACTAAGTTCTTCCATTCATTTGCATCTGCTAGGCGGAGGTCTAAGTATATCTGGGAAATACTTGATGACAATGGGATTCAGTGCTCTGGTATTGACAATCTTAAATCTAAAGCTTATACATTTTTTGATGCTATTTACTCTGATTCTGGGGATTACTGCTTAAATGATCAAATTGAAGTGGCATCTCTATACCCTCGGTTTTTTGATGAGCAAGAAGCTGAATACATTCAAAGAGAGGTCACATTGGAAGAAATAGAGCAGACATTAAATTTTTTTGCAAAAGATAAAGCCCCTGGGCCGGATGGATGGCCAGTCGAGCTCTATCAACATTTCTTTGAGTTGATGGGTGAAGAATTACGGGAGTTAGTCAATTACTCCATGACAAATGGTTACATCCCAGGTGGTCTCAATTCCACGTTTGTTACCCTCATTCCAAAGAAAGACAAGCCTGCAACCTTCGGTGATTTTCGCCCTATTGCACTTTGCAACCTGTTATACAAGCTTATTTCAAAAATTATTGCAGACAGATTGAAGAAGGCCCTTTCTGCTCACATCTCTGAGGAGCAATTCGACTTTTTAGAGGGTAGACAGATCCACGATGCAATCGGCATCACTCAAGAATCGATACACAACATCAAGATTCAGAAAAGGAAAGCTATGCTGCTTAAGATGGATTTAGTCAAAGCATATGATAGGGCTAATTGGTCATTCATCAGATTGATCCTCATCAGGATTGGATTGCCCTCTTTAATTATTAAGTGGATCATGGCCTGCATCAGATCCATGAATATATCTGTTTTGGTGAATGGAAGTCCTACTGAATTTTTCAGCTGCTCCAGGGGATTAAGACAAGGCTGTCCCTTATCCCCTCTCCTGTTCATCTTGATAATGGACGGTTTCAGCAGATTGGTTAATAAGGCATTGTTGGGTGGACAAATTAAAGGTATCAAATTCACAAAAGATTGTGTTTTTACTCATTTAATGTTTGCAGATGATGTTCTTGTGGGTGGTATTGACTCTGTGGAAGAATGGATGATGTACAAAAACATCATTCATACATTCAGCAAAGCTACAGGCATGTTAGTCAGTGCAGCAAAATCCAGTTTTTTTCATCATTCTCTTTTAGAAGAACAGATAAGAGACATCCGATCTGTCATGCCTTTTAATTACTCCTCCTTTGATCAGGGTTTTAAATATCTGGGTTACGTTCTAAAGCCAAACAATTATCTGATTCGGGATTGGCATTGGCTATTGAAAAAAATTGAGGATAAGATTGCACATTGGTCCTATAGGTTTTTATCAATCGATGGAAAGCTTATTCTGGTGCAATCGGTGCTATCTAGCATCCCTGTATATTGGTTTTCTTTGTTGGAAGTCCCAACTTCCATCATCAAAACCATTAAGAGATACTTCTTCAATTTTTTGTGGAATGGAACAGCAAACAGTGGAAAAATCCCTATGGTAGCTGCTGATGCTCTTGCAAGACCATACAAATTTGGTGGCTGGGGAATAAAAGACTTGGAGGTTTTTAACATTGCTCTCAGGTTAAAAAGCTTTTGGCGTGGCATTTATGGTGATTCCCTTTGGTCTAGAATTATTCATATAAAATACATAAAGACAGATGTCAACACTTGGATTCGAAATCCAAAATTGGCAAGCTGGAATTTCTCACCTATTTGGAGGGGGTTTATGAAAGTTTTCCACTGGATCAAAATTGACCTTATCTGGCAGGTTGGCTCCGGATCTCAGATCAGGGTTGGGGTTGACCCTATTATCGGTTTAGAACATGAGCATTTTCTTCCTCCTATTATTCCACAGTATTTGCAAATCATAGGATTGTCCACATTAAACAAGATACATCATCAGAATTATGGCAATGCTGAATGTTCGAAGTGGTTCTCGGCTCAAGAGATAGGACTATTTGGGTATCTTGCACGAATTTGGGAAAACTATACTAATAATTTGAACTCAGCTGGTGTCCTGTTGTGCAACTCTGATGACAAACTTGTCTGGGCTGGTAACGCAGAAAATGGCACTGTCACGGCAAGAACAGCATACAAAAGAATTTTACAGCATAAGTTCATCTACCCACCGGACTGGTGGTATTTAAAAATTTGGCAGTGGCACATTCCTGTTAAATTAAAATGTTTCTTTTGGTTAATTTTACAAGATAAGTTAAAGACTTGGGACAATCTCTGCAAGAGAGGTTGGATAGGCCCGAGTTATTGTGCTCTCTGTAAAGAAGATGCTGAATCTCGACTGCACCTATTTGTTCAGTGTTCATTCTCACGCAAAGTCTGGGAAGTGATATCTATAAATTTAAATATTACTCAATGCTGGGCAATTGGGGATTTCAATATGTGCTTTTTAAATTGGTACAGACACTGCAAGAAGTACCTTTATCTGGCTGTATGCATTCCTTGGGCAATTTGGCATGTCAGAAATTGTGACATCTTTCGAAACTCTCCACCTGATTACTTCCACTGCTGCTTGACTGCCCTTAAAATGTACAATTCCTGCAAGGTGGATGAGTTGATGCTGAAAACAGATCGAGTCAGTTCTTTTAATCTCATAGTGGATCGACCTGTCCTGTTCTTTGACGGTGCTTCACAAGCAGGTATTTGTGCTATAGGAGGTGTTATTTATCTGAATGATTCTCACCTTTTTACTATCAAGCTCAATTGTGGAAAGGGATCAAATATGAAGGCGGAATTAATTGCACTTTGGTGTGTATTAAAGGTAGCCAACATCTTTGGGTTGACAAACATAAAGGTATATGGTGACTCTCGGGTCACCATCAAATGGGCAGAGGGTAAATTCAAACTCAATGTTTTAAATCTGAGGCACTGGGCCTCCAGAACGCTTTTTGAGCTCACAAAACAACAGAACATCATGTTTGAGCATATCTATCGTGCACATAACAGTATGGCGGACAAGCTCTCCAAACAAGCTCTAGATGGATGTGAAGGACACCTGATCTGGGATGAATGGTGTGAGGGCAATCTCCAGGATTGTGGATCTATTTATTTCTACCACTGATCTGTTGATGGAAGATATGTCTCTCTTTGTTTTTGCTGATTCATATGAGTTTATATTTTGGATGTAATAAGCATTAGGCTTGGCAAAGTTTTCTGGGGATGCTCTTTTTTGATATCTTCTATAGGGGTAAATTTCATTCCATGTATTGGCAGACCATTGTAGACAACATCTTTGGACTTTTTCGAAGGATCCATTTGATTGGATCAGGAACTCATTTTGTACTATTTGATTCAACTTTGAATATCAATAGTAGCTTTTTTTCTCTGGGAAAAAAATATTTGATTTGTTGTCATCTAGAGAGTGTTCAAGATGATTTTAATTTTTTTAATTTATAGATTTTTTTAATTACTTTTCTTTTGTCCCGGATGCGGGTGTACAAGTGGCCATGGCCCCGCATGTAATCGGTGACATGGAGCCAGAAAGAGGTAGGGTTGTGTCGGAGGATAGGGCTCCGATCGGTGAGCAAGAAAGAGTTTAAATGTTGAACAGTTGAGGAGGGTGTGTGTTAATGGTTGAGCAAAGGAAAGGAAGGGAGCATTTAAGCATATGGGACTTCATGGAGGAGAGCCAATCTAGTTCTTTGTCAAAAACTCTTAAGAATTGGAGAAGTAAGTACGCCTGGTATGTGAGATATCAACGGGTTAATGGAGGAAAGAGAATGGAGGGAAGGAATGACGGTGAGGCTCTGCACGGAACCATTAAAACATTCCATGTAAGCTTGATTGCACTTGTAAATGGCGGTCCTTGGGGTAGGGTATTGAGGCATGTATTTAAGGAGGAAGGGGATGTGGGAAAGAGGATGGGAGACGTGGATTATTGCAGGCTCATTCTTTTGGAAGGTGGCAAAAGGCTTGCTCCAGTGAATGTTGGTAGTTTGTCAATAGCCCCTTGCCAAAGAATGCGTAGTCGTCGGGGGGAAGAGGAAGAGCTGACAAAAGTGTAGTGAAAGAGGAGGTGGGGGCGGAATACATGGAAGATATTCCTACCCATATTAACGACTCCATTTCAAAAATCGAGGACGGAGAGGTGAAGCGAAGAATTGAGGACCATGGAATGGCTGTTGATCTCGACCCGTACTGGATTTTAAGGTGGATCATGGGCAAGGTGATGGCAGAAAGAGAAAGTTTTGGGGGACATGGTAGAGCAGGTTGCCGGAAATGTCAAGGAGGACATGATGTGCAATATGGTGGATATGGAGGGAGTGATGGATTTGGCCAAAGGCTCCTTTACAACTCCTACAACGCGCAACTCATCTCCTCCAATGGACCCCGATCACTCCTCATTGGCTCGTATGGAAGAAATGGCTCTCATGGAAGAGACTCAGGAGGACTCTGCACCTCCAACGGCCAACCCAGACTAGTATTTTTCATTTTATGTCTTGTTGTTTTTTGGCATCTCGTCTGAATGATTTTGTGCTAGTTTTGTAAAGGCAATGAGCCGAGACATAGTGCCTATCATACTTGTTATTACCATCTTCGAATAGCTTGTTTTGTAATGGCTTTATGCCTGGAATGGGATGGGATAGTAATGGCTTTACATCTAGGATGGAATCTCTATAGGGTGACAAAGGGGTTAGTAAGGATGGTTGTAGGTGGAATGGTGATTCTGTTAAGCTTAGTGGGATATTCGGCTAATGTGGTCTATGCTCAGGACAGACCCTTTTTGTAACAATATGTACATATTTTGCCTTTATCAGTAATAGAATGTTTTTTTTTATTTGCAAAAAAAAATGGTTTTAATTTTTTTATTTATGAGCTGGCTTGAATTTTTTAATTACCTTTTATTTTGGTAATGTAACATTACCTTACATGACAACATCTCCCATGTACTAAGATGTAGAACACATCTCTCCTCTCGATGCAATATCAGTTGGGTGTTGTTTGAGAAGGTGGAAGAAAAGTTGTTACCATTTTTGTTTAGGTTTAAATCTTATTTCGTGATCTGTTTAGGTTTAAATCTTATTTCGTGATTTGTTTGTTTTTAGTAAGCTCAAACTATAATCAAATGCCCAACAACATTAGGAATCATTGATTGAACTAACCCCTTGAGCTAACCAGCACATAATTACTTATATGCACATATAAGTGAATCAAAACTCACATGTTTGTTTTTTAAAACTTATGAAATTATATATTTGTTTGGTAGCATCTTGTAGCTATGGCAAAGCATCCAAAAATAATGGTTGAAAAATGTTGCATGTATGAGACTACCTAGGTGGATACATAAGTGTATTGAAATCTACACCATATTCTCTTTAAGACCTGCAAAGTGATATATATACATATTGCTTCGAGGTGGCCACGAGAGCAGCCAGAAAGAGAGTTTGAACTTGTATCCACATTCACATATGTGGACCAAATCTTGCCTCCATGTTCTCCTCAAGACCTATCAAAATTTCGCACACAAAGTCAAGTAGCATATACACACCAATATGGGAGCAAAGCATAAGAATAAAAAATGTTATATGTATAATACACCTTAGATACAAAGAGAAATAGAACTCAAGAACCAAAAGGAATGTAGAGCAAGGAATATAAATATTTGGCATAAACAAAATCCTAGCAATAGTGTATTGTCTTCACAATTCCACATCAATCGATCAAAACTTCCCAACAATCATTCCCAACCCATAAATGCACCACATAGAGAACACCAAAGAAGTTAAATTGGTTTTATATCTATAATGCAAATGAAACAAAGATGCATATCAACAAGTATAAGCACCCTCAACCCAGTGCAATTTTGAAGGTGGTGCGATAGTTACATGGGTTTTTTTAATAGGCTATAATCCATTGCGACCATCATCAAAAAACAATTACCTTGTTGAAGCTAGCACAAGTTTCATAAGCATATGAACTATGCTTTAAGACTTTAATGAAGTTCATTATATTTACCTCTGTAGATCAACGAAGATGCAATAAAAACTTGTCCATTATTAAAAGGGGAATTCACTAGAAAGCATCCATTAAATATATTGATACAGATCCCCAATTTTAACATGAGATAACTTATTGTCAATTCCATCTTATATTCTACTTAAGTTGGATGGAAATATACCAACCAAAACACAATTTAACCTCATACTCCATGAAGTATGATAGTTACAATCTAACCTCATACTCCATGTTAACATGATAGTAACTATGACATTTTGACAAAAATGCATTGTTGAACCAAGCTTGTCTCATTACATGCTAGAAAAGGACATAGCAAAAGGGAATTCCTTGGAGGTATTCATCCTTGTGTGAATATGGCTCACTCAACTTCTTGCCTTATGATATTGAAAAAATTTGTGGAGATAGAAGGGAACGGTAGACTGCTTGGCCATAGAACCCACAAACCAACCATGGTTGCCATGTTCAATGGTAGCCATGTTATTCCATGGCCCTATGAATTATGTCCCATAAGCCTTAAGATCATTATTTTCGTGAAGTCTTATATGTTGTTTGGCATGAATAACTTCGTATGTTATCAATAACTTCATCTCTATTGCCAACAATTGAATTCATGCTCATATTCCAGTGGTGGAACAAATATTTTTGTCTATAGGGCCATGACCTCAACAAGACAATGGAGACTTATTGCCTACAAGCTTGTGAAAAAAAGGTCATGAGGGCCTTACAACTCAAACCGCTCACTACCCATCCTTGCAATCCAAGCACCGATCCATGTTCATCAAGCGGATTAGTCAAAAAGAAGAAGAGAAAAGAGTGACAAAGTTGCAACTAAAAATTATCTATTTAAGGCCAAAGGCACAAATACAAGGTATAAACTAGTCATTTGAGCAATCAAAAGCCACAATATCGATAAATCTCAAAACCTCTTGCAAGTAAAGAGAATGCGTGAGTAACTAGAATGCCCACCTTTAGCTAGCTTACAACATGGAGAAACAATCCACATACTCACCAACACCAAAATTTAGCTTCAAATGGTTAAAAGGTCAAATGCATTAAACATATATACTTCCATTGCTCACAAAGGTATCTCATTCAACAATGCTAATGTAGAAAAAGCACAAGTAAAATAGGTAAATGATCAAGATGACAACATTGAAAAGGTAAACCCTTGTAGGGCGCCACAACAAACCCTCAATGCCCAAGTAAAATGCCAAATGGTTTATTTGTGAGTGCCTCCCCCAACGGGCATAGCCAACATTACCTCTCATGTGTTGCTCAATTGAAACAATAGCAAAACCAAAAGTCGACCACGTTACAAATTACCTATGATCATCGTTCAAGCAACCCTCCTATGTGTTATTGAGCAAAAGAATTAAGAAGAAGAAAGTTCCCCGCCTTAAAAATGACGCAAGGTCAAATTTCAAACATACTCTGAAACTGACATCTCGTATACCACTATCTTTCACACGAAAGAATAGATTAAACAAAAAAGAATAAGGGACCTAATGGTATGCCTTTTCTGATGGATGTAGTAATAAGATTAGCCTTGCTTCCTTTGCATAGTTTCAAGATGAATTGTTAGCAAAATGAATATCGATCATTCAACAAATGGTACTAAGTGCAAGTCCAAGAGAGACACACATCATTGTTGCAAATAAAACCTCTCATATATTATTGGGTGGATATGGTAGAAGTTAGATGAAGGTTGGTTGTCATACAAATGACTTGAGGCCAAAGTCCGAATAGACCCAATAAACAACTCAATTACCACCATCGTTTGCATGAAACAATAGTCTAATGGAAGAAGAGGAATCAAACACAAAAAATGTAGTATTCCAAACAAGGGCACATATTGAAAACAACTAGAATGAAAAATAGCTTCAGAGTGCATAAGCTAATATAGGACCTTCCATACATCTCACATATTATGGAGCAAATGCAACACCAAGAGGTGTGTCAACTACCCTGCGAATAGCCCAAGGCCAAGCTTTGGATTAACCCAATACACACCATGCATACTACCACTGCTTGCACACACAAACAGATTTTAAGAGCAAAGATCAGACATTGGAAAAGCACCTACTTGACTTATTTAGGATTACACCACTTCCTTCTAAATCATCCAAGGATTTTGGGTTTTCCATATATATAGAAATATGAGAAATGTGTATACATAATTGTCACTAAAAATACCTCTCAAGTGTTACTAAGTGAATATAGTAGCAAGATGAAAGTCAACCACCCTGTAAATGGCCAAGGCCAAAGTTCAGAGAGATTCAACAAACAACTCAATTATGACCACACTTCACACAAAACAATAGTTCCATACACCAAATAATGTAGTATTCCAAAGAAGGACATGCATCAAAACCCACCAACACTCTGGATGAGCTTCTAAGAGCATAAGCTAAAGTTGGTTTGACCATACATCTCTTGTGCTTCTAAGAAAATGTAGCATCGGAAGGAATGTAAACTAACCCACAAATGAGCCAAGGCCAATATATAGACAATCCAACCAGCACCTTGCATACTATTGTTGTTCACATACACAAACAAATCCAACAAAAAATGTGCCCTCATCAAAACCCAATGTTAGTGCACATGGCGAGTGGTTGCAGATCAAAATTATGAACATTTATTGTTGTTATACTGTTTTTGTTGGTTTTACAACATGGATAATCAAGCACACTAGCCAACACCAAAAGTGAGCTCCATAAATTTAAAAGGACAAATGCACTAACCACTATCCTTCTAGAGCTCACAAAGGTATCTCATTCGACAATGTGAATGTAGAAAAAGCACAAGCAAAATAGGTGATGACCAAGATGCCAACATTGAAAAGGAAAACCCTCATACTCAGTGGAGACTATAGAAAATCGAAAGTTAACCACCCACAAATGACTCATGGCCAATGTTTGAGTAAACCTCTCATGTGTTATTGAGCATAAGAACTATGAAGAAGAAAGACATTTTCCCTACAAATGACCCAACGTCAAATTTCAAACAAACTCAACTAACATCTCAAATAACAAAGCAGTTTGCACGAAAATAATTGATTAAACAACAAAGAGTAAGGAGCTTAATGGTAGCCATATTCTTGTGGACATAGCTACAAGATTGGCATTACTCTCCTTGTATGGTTTCAAGATGAGTTGGTAGCAAAATGCACATTGACCATTCAACAAATAGTACTAATCCAAAGTCCAAGAGAAACATATGTCATTGTTGCTAATAATACCCCTTATATGTTATTTAGTATATATGGTAGAAGATATATGAAATTCAATTGTCCTACAAATGACCTGAGGCCAAAGTTGGATAAAACAACTTAATTACCATCATAGTTCACACAAAATGATAGTTCAATGGAAGAAAATGAGTCCAACATAGAACAATGTAGCGTTCTAAACAAGGCCATTCATTGAAACTAAATTGCAATGCAAGTCAGCTTTAGAGTGCATAATCTAATGCGGGACCTTCCATACATATCACGTGTTTTGAAGCAAATGCAACAGCGCCTATTTCATTAAATTTGGACATATTAGGCAAAATTTGCACTAAAAAAGTGTGAATTTAGACTTTGAAAGTGTCAATATCAACCTTTCAAAAGTGCAAAATTAGGTTCTGAAAGTGACAATATTGGCTTTGAAAAGTGTGTTTTTCTATTTGAATAATGTGTTTTTTGACTACTTATGAACCCTAAAATTGCAGTTTTTTATTATGAAACTATGAATTTCAATTCAAAAAGTGTGAATTTCAAATAAAAAAATACAAAATTTGATATGAAAAGTGCAATTTTCATTTGGAAGTGTGCAAACTTTTAAGGTGAAATGTGCAATGTCTATAATATTAAGCCCTTGTTTGAATAGCAAGTTTATTAGTTCTTGTTTATTTTTTGATACAGTATCAAGAATATCTAGTTTTTTACATATATAATTTTAGTAGTTTCCAAATGAGGCGGGAATTCTCTGCGTAATATGTATAGGCACAACTTACTTATACAGTAGTAACCAGTAAACGGTGTATTCTGCATCACAGCAGTAATTTTCCTCAAATTCCTAGAGGCTCGTGGATGTTCCAGACACTCGACGTTTGCTCGCCCAGCCAAGTTGATAAATAGACTAGAAAGATTGTAACAAAATATAATTTTGTTGGACTAAGATCCCATCAAACTATATCCATAGGAACATCCATCCCACTCTCAACACTATGCCCCATCTGTTCTCATTGTGCCTTAACTGCTGCAAGGCCCTTCTTGTTTATTCTAATTTTTTCTCTTGTCCATCCTAACCTTGGTGACCATGCCCATATGATGTTATTTACATCGATCATCATATTTTCTTCTGCACCAACAACCCATTGTTGCTTTCTATTTAAGCATTTTTTGTACAGGACCTTCAGATCCTTCGATGCTCCTATTGGCTTCCACCATTGCACCTCTACTTTGTAAGACCCAAGAGTACTAGCATTTGAATCCTGATAAATATTACCAATCACCCTACCCAACCATATTGCAGAATCTAGCTCTGGTGATTGCACAATGACCATTTGGCCCTTTACAACATCCACTCTTGGAATGAATTCATCTCTAGGCTTGTTGCATACTGGTCCAACATAGCAATCCCTTCAAATAGGCATCCATAATTTCATGTTCAGATCTTGTTTCACTACTATGAATATCATGGCTTGTCGATGGACAAAAGTTAGTTGTTGACTGATCAACACTCTTGAAGGGATTGTCCAAAGCTTTATATACAGCCTCCCAATAATTTAACTTGGGAGGCCAAAATTGTTCACCTCCCTTCTCAATCCCTCAATTCCAGAATGAAATATATGTTTCTATTCCTTTTTTTATTTCTTCAATGTCTGAAGGTCTTTTTGATTGCAGATTTAATAACCTAGGCTGCCCCACCGGCAAGTCTGCGCTACCATCTGGCAATGACCGCCACAGATGAATAGGAGACGCCCAAGCTTCATCCCGAAGTGATGGCCTCCATTGCATGATTGGAATGATATCTATGAGCTGAAATTTAAAAAAACTAGCATTTTTTATACCGATGATCTTGGCATTTCCATCCAAAAGGTGGGGTTTCACAAAACTCTTAAAATCATAAAGTTCATTAATTAGATAAGGGACATAGAAATTTTGATCTTCACATGTCCTATACGTATCTATAATTTTCGAGAGTGAAAATATATCCTTGCGCATTAGCTTTACTGATAACCTTCCATAAGTTCCATCTATGTCTTCATGGGTGTGTCCAACCGAGAGGAATCCAACTTCAACAATCTCGAACATTCACCTTGCTGTTAAAAGAGATAAAAATGCAAATACAAAGCGGTTTTTGTTATCGCCTGAACAATTATCCATTTGCAACAACAATATGGGTGGTAGTTTTATATTTGGCATACATTGATCAGTACCATCAACACACAATATATCATGTTGCATTACATCTTGTCTGTATATCACACACTTTTCATATGACTCTAATTGCAGTAGAGCATCATGCAATTGGTGCTTAGATGTTCCACCTTTGTAGAGAAAATCACCATATTTATCAACCACTGGTTCTTCAAGACTCTTCAAGCATTTAGCCAGGGATGTCATAGTGAAATTTGATCCCGTCTCTAAAAATGAGAGGCTGAAATGGTCAAAACCCCCAGTCTTGTGCCTAGGAGTCAACATTCCAGTCAATGATATGGGAAGATTCATAACATTACTAAAAAAAAATTTCTTCTTAAACATCCTTGGAATGGAAATATTTGACTTATCCATTTTTTCATAAACAATACTCAAAAAAGTATTTGGATTTTTTTGTGAAATTAATATGTGAGAATAATATACTTGGCGAAAACTTGCGATATATTTATTATGAGCTCCCTGATGTCCTCACAACCTTTCCACCTCAGCTAAATCAATGGCCCCTTAAGCCTGTCATGTATTGTAATGCACTCATTACACCTTGCAAAGGAGTTTGCTTTAGAAATTTTAACATCTCAAAAATATTCTCTCACCACCTCGCTAAAGGAGGATTGTGATACTAGAGGCAAACCAATACTTTCAATTTCTTCATTTGCCATTTTTCGCAACAAACCATGGGACATATTAGATGGCAATAATTTCAAAGTTGTCATTGTTCCATCTCCACTGATTAATTGTGTAAGATGTGGAGATTTGTATGAATTCTCTTCTACAATTTTATTAATAGTAGCTACCAGTGCAACAGTGTTTGCCCTAGATTTTTCCAAGCCACTGTTACCATGCACAACTCTCACATCACCATTCAAGAACATGCTTTTATAATTGTAGAAAGTGCTCCTTTTTATCCCATGGCATTTATACCATGCATTTTGACAGACGTCTATTGTATCTAATCTCATTGTAAACATGCTTCTTTTTCTCTCGTCTCCTTCTCTCCTTCTTTGGCCACATGAGCATTTGACCCCATAGAATTTATAACATACTGTCTTCTTGAATTTCCATTGATACTATGAAATTTATTCACACATTCAACTATCGATTGAAGTGAAATTTTTGATATACAAATATTTGAGCAACAATGTTCAGTGACAATTTTTGAAAGGAATCCCTAATCAATTCCAAGCCTGTAAGGTACTGAGCTTGAACTTATTTCAGAAATTTTAGTTCCAGCTTGTCGCTTTACATAATTGTATGGTCTTGTTCCATTACCTTTAACATCTGTATATTCATAATGGGGAGTACCTGGAAGGACCATCTGTAAAGGACATTCTTCAAAAATCCTCCAAATGTTGACCATGTCTTCGTCTGTGTTCTTTTTTAGTATAACATCCAAAGGAACATCATTGAGGTCAAGCAAATTGTTTGCAGGCCATCTTACAAGAGAGCCTTCAAATACACCACAATCTTCACAATTGCAGAAGACTTTATGAACTAAAATACCAAACTCACCAACATCTAGTGGTTTGAATTGTACAATGTCTCATTCAAAAACACTTGATACGATTCCCCAAGCAACATAATGTGGCTTTAAAGAACATTGATATATCAATTTAACTTTCTCTCCCACAAACTTGATATTGTGATTTTGGTTTAATACTTTCAATGTAGTTTCAGATTGATTATTCTTGAAAAGATTGATTATTGTTGAAATTGCTTTCAACAAAAAACAATGGTTTTGTATTAAAATCTATGATTCTTTTAATCGGCCATACAACAAAATCTCCAGTGCTTAACCCTGGACAACATGCCATACAAGAAAACACCACTTCATCCACCAGAATACCGAAGGAGAAGTCACCCAAAAACGTTCCCTCAACAAAATCAGTCCCACTAACATTTGTTACAAAACCTATGGAAATGCAATCCTTGCATTCTGAACATTTATGTAACAACTTAAATTTTCTCATAATAGAAGAAGATTTATTCTCGATTGTTATGATATTTTCTACACTTGTCGAAGTAGAAGCTGGTATATCATTGACCTCATTCTCTTGAAGAGCAGATCCAATGTGGTTAACGATATCAGATGCATGCCATTGAATATAACCACCAATTGCCTCTGGCAATGTATATGCACCTTGTTATGGATAGGGCAATTGAAGACCTGCATTTAAAATCTTAGTAACGTTTATAATGATACATCCATCATGAATGCTGATATTATGCAATATTTTTCTTTCTGGAAAAGAGATCCCTTTAGCAACTTTCAATCCATTCAAAAGGAGGTCCACACATGGTTGAGAACCAAAATCCATTTCAAAAGCGATTTCTGAAATACAAAATAGCAGGAGCACATTCAAAATAATATTTATTTTAAACAAAGAATATTTTTTTCCACTAGTATATATTATCAAATAAGTCAATGCTCTACAAGTTGATAGAATTATTGTATGATATCATTCTCCATAAGACGATAAATGAGAAAAGTTCCTCACTATGAAGAAAACGTTCAAAGTTCTAGTAACAACAATCTCATGTAGATTTACCATGCTATTGTTTTTTGAGAAGGAATCAATTTCAGAAGGAGAGGACAATCCTTCCTAATTGGATACAATGTAATTGTTGCTTAGAATAAATCCATACGATAAGGAGGTGTCGGCGAATGCTCAAAAGGTAATCTGTTGTTTTCATTGGAAGGTACTCAAAGCGATGATGGATGAATGAGTGACTAATTCTTTGAGGAAGGAGCGCTTGTTCCTTCTTAAAAGCATCCCTTGGACCACAGAGGTTGGAAATATTTATCGAGATAATATATTATTAGTAAGATTTAAATATTATACATGAATTTGCTTTACGTATTTGAATTATGAATTCTATTAGGTGGTATCAATAAAGGACGAGCGTCCTTAACAGTCTAACATGCATATGTCTGAATGGAGTGCACGAGATTTGAACAATTGACAATATCATTGAAATCATATATTATCTACTGCATTCCTTACCTCCAAAATTAAACCACTCGGGGAAGGAGCGGCCGCTCTTTTGCTGAGAAAATTCTTGAAATATTCACCAAAATCATATACGATCCGTTGAATTCTCGGAACTCCAAAATGGACCTACTTGGTAAAAAGGTGGTGACTCTTTCTTCTGACCATCTACTTTCCCCAAGACAAAAATGGAAACCCTTGAGAAAGGATTATTCGCTCTTTTGAGATAAGAATATTTTCTAAAAGGGTCCATACATATAAAGATCAACCGTTCCTTTTCTTTCATGTCCCCATACTCCTCGCAGGGGTTGATGCTCTTTAAATGATTTACATATTCAAATAAATCATGTATGTTCTTCAAAATTACCAAACTCCACAATCGACCTACTTGGGGATAAAGTGGTATCTCTTTCTCCTCATCATCTACTTTCACCACCCTAAAATAGAACAACTTGAGGAAGGAGTGACCGTTCTTTCTCGGAGAAAATTTATACTTTCCAAGAAAATGTAGAAAGCAAATTTCCAATGAGATTTGTTATTAAAGTGTTGATATCTACTTTCCGCAACCCTAAAAAAGAACCCCTTGAGGAAGAAGCAGTTTCTCTTTCTCCTCAGCATCCACTTTCAACACAACAAAATAGATCAACTTGAGGAAGGAGTGATCACTCTTTCTCTGAGAAAATTTCCACTTGCCAGTAAACTGTTTGAAGCAAGGTTCCTCTGAAATTTGTGGTGAAAGTGACGATATCTACTTTCCCCACCACTTAGAAATAACCCCTGAATGAAGGAGATGACTCTCTTTCTACTCAGCATCTACTTCCAACACCCCAAAATAGAACAACTTGAGGAAAGAGCGGCCGCTCTTTCTCTGAGAAAATTTCCACTTGTCAGCAAACTGTTTAAGGGAAAAATCCTACGAAATTTGTGCTTAAGGTGCCTATATTTGCCTTCCCCGCCCCTTAAAAAGAGCACCTGGAGAAAGGAGCGGATTCTCTTTCTCCTCAGCATATACTTTCAACTCCCCAAAATAGAGCAACTTGAGGAAAGAGTGACCGCTCTTTCTCTTAAAACATTTCCACTTGCCAACAAATTGTTTGAAGCAAAGTTCCTATGCAAATTGTGTTTAAAGTGTTGATGTCTACTTTTTTCACTTTTAAAAAAGAACCCGTGAGGGAAGGAGCGGACGCTCTTTCTCCTCAACATCTACTTCCAACACCCCAACATAGAACAATTTGATGAAAGAGCGGTCTCTCTTTCTCTGAGAAAATTTATGCTTGCCAGCAAACTCTTTGAAGCAAAATTACTATGAATTTTGTTGTTAAAATGTTGATATCTGCAATACCCACCCCAAAATAGAACCCCTAAAGGAAGGAGCGGACGCTCTTTCTCCTCAGTATCTACTTTCAACACCCCAAAATAGCACATCTTGAGGAAAGAGTGGTCGCCTCTTTCTCTAAAAAAATTTCCACTTGCCAACAAACTGTTTAAAGCAAAGTTCCTATCAAATTTGTGATTAAGGTACCAATATCTACGTTCCTCACCCCTTAAAAAGAACCCCTGGAGGAAGGAGCAGACACTTTTTCTCCCCAGCATATACTTTCATTAGCCCAAAATAGAACAACATGAGGAAAGAGCGGCCTCTCTTTCTTTGAGGAAATTTCCACTTTCCAGCAAACTGTTTCAAGCAAAGTTCCTACGAAATTGATGTTTAATGTGACAATATCTACTTTTCCCACCCCTAAAAGAGAACGCCTGGATAAATGAACGAACGCTCTTTCTCCTCACCATATTATTTCAAAACCCCAAAATAGAACAACTTGAAGAAAGAGCGTTCACTCTTTCTCTGAGAATATTTCCACTTGCCAACAAACTGTTCGAAGCAATGTTCCTATGAAATTTGTGTTTAGTGTGCCGATATCTGCTTTCCCCATTCCTAAAAAAAATCCATGGAGGAAGGAGCAGGCGCTCTTTCTCCTCAACATCTACTTCCAACACCCCAAAATAGAACAACCCGAGGAAAGAGTGACCTCTCTTTCTCTGAAAAAATTTCCACTTGCCAGCAAACTCTTTGAAACAAAATTTCTATAAATTTTGTTGTTAAAATGTCGATATCTAGTTTCCCAGGGTGACACATGGCATGCTCAGATGGTGACACGTGGCATATTTGATTTTGAAAATTAGTTTAAAAATTGTATAAACGAATATTAAGGATATTAATGGTACCATTTCAATATAAACATATGGATTTAAGTTATATAAATTTTTGGAATAGGTATCAGGATAAAATTTGAAGGGTTGACCTTAATTTCAGGTTGAAGGGTATATATTCATACCACCCTTCTAGGATGAAGGGATTTTAAAAAATTACACTTCAATTGACAATAATAAATTAACTCAACCTTTCATTAAAAAAATTGCTAAATAAAATATTACTAGATATGAGTCATACAGTACATATTTCCCTGCATACACTAAAAGAAAGTGAAGTCTATCTTGTTTGCAAAGAAAATGGGTCTAAATGGATACTACTTTCCCAAGCATAGAACTCTATTATTGATGACTGAGCAGTCTTTAAACATCTCTTAGGATACTATATATTCTCAATGCCATGCCAGCTAGCTTAATAAGGAACATCTAACAAATTGTTCAACTGAAATTGATCCTATGGACAACTATATCTCTCTTGCTGATAAAACTACAACTCCATTTAGGTAACCCCTACTCTACTTCAGGCACTTTTCAATAATGTGGGAAACACAATGGCGTATAGGAGTAGAACTTTAAGAAAATTACTTTCTAAGCTATTTTTTGGGACTGTGCTATCAGCTAGCAGGCTAAGCATCTCTACTATCAATTGATTTGATTGGATAACACTGGTGTCGAACAATTTCTGAACTAAGCTTTGATTTGCATTTATACCACCACTTTGTATTGTGATGTCATTTGCATTTCTAAAACAAAAAGATGCAGAAATATCTTCCTATTATATGCATTCAGTTATCCATTATTCCATGGCTATATTACTTATCTATTTCCGAGAACCGATAACCATAATAAGACGTGGAAAAAATAAATAGAGCACACACACACATAATGTTTTAAAAGCAAAACTTGATTCATATTTGGTATTACACAAAGCAAAACTTGATTCATATTTGATTCTCAGGGGTTAATGATGCGAGTCCATAGTCAAGTTCAGATAGACAAAGAGATTTGGACTTGATACACATTGTCATTCATCATCATCCTTTTAGTCAAAATGTATCACATAATAGCCTAAGACATCTCAGGGGTTAAAACATACTATTTCTGGAAGCTATCAACAAAAATATTTATATCAAAACATGGAATCATGTGAACCTCTTATGACACAGAGGTTCCAGAAACTGTAAGCTAGTTTACAAGCATAAATATGTTGGTATGTGTTGACACAGTTGTTTTCCTGGGTGATTGAGAAATGTCTGAGGTAGGAAGAGATAGTCTATCTTAAAATTTTGTTTTTAGCATGACCTAAGGTTAGCAAGCAAGGCGTTAAAGGAACAAGGGCTAATTTTTTTTTTTTTTTGGGCAAAACACTCCATGTGATCGTGAGCTAAATTAAAGCGGGGTAAAAATGGTTAATGAAACATCTTGTAAAATTGTATAAGAAATCAACGGTTTAGATTCGAGGAGCGATGAGATCTGTGGTGGATAGGGAATCCGCTAGGCAAAGGTGCATGTTCTATAATGTTGACAACTTTTGGCGAAATGACCGTTGGTACGTGCTAAAGTTAGGAAGCAATCTACGGTGGAGGAGCGGCAGAATAAAAGATCAATGGTTGATATTGATTTCGCACTTTCAACTAGCGCGGAGAATGAAAAGGGTAAGCGATAGCAGAATTTTTACCGCTTACCACGTGTTGAATCGAGGATCATTTCGCTGAATGAAAAATTGTAATGGAAAACTACTTCTCGTGATCCCAAAACCACTTACATGAGATATTATAAAAGGAAAAAGGGGTCACGTGGAAAATGGAATATTTGTCACTTTGCGCTCAAGGAAGAAGACGTCACTGGCACATATGGAAGCCCAGTTAGAGTTATTCCCTCCAATCATCAGCTGCCAAGTAGGCCACAATATCCCAAAACAACCAATCATTTTGTAAAGATGGAGGGAGAAAGTGAAGTAGAAGTTCAAAATAGGGAGTTTAATAGGTTGGAGGAAATTTTTGAAGATAGAGATGGCGATGTTTTTGATACAGTCCTATCCCTTGGTCCCAGTAAAAATAAATTAAAGATTTTATAAGCACATGGAATAGATGTAAATGGGGTTCATAGGTCCTATATTTACCATTTTTGCCCAGAACAAAGCCTAAATTTTCCTAATTTTGTCTCATGGTACGCAATAAATTATTCCCAGCCAGAGAGGGTTATTATCGATTTCAGTCGGTCAAAAATCCTTTGTCCCATTAATCCCCCGGTCATTAGAGAGTCATTATAGGTTCCCCAGTTATTTTCCCAAAACCCTGAGGATTTCATGGAAGAAAATATAATTAATTTGTACATATATTCTACGATGGACATGAAACAAGCCTTCCTGTTGAAAAGCCTTAAACCTGGCGTTTCAGTAGAAAATTTACCCTTCCCTCTGGACATTGCCTTGTTTACTGAAGATTCCCAGTGTGTCCTTTCTTTACTGTGTCTGTTTTTAGGGTTAGATAATGATAAGCTTATCCCAAAAACCCTGTTAAGCTTGTTGTTTAGATTGAGTTTACATCATTTGAGTTTGAGTCTAGTCAATACTTTTGTCTTAAATTTGATGAATTCTTAGCTGAAAATATTCATATTCAGCTAGTGAATTTCCACACGACTAGACATTTTAGGTTTAAATCCTATTTGGTGAGAATGTTTCTATACTTCAATGAAGAGAATTTATAGTTACCTGAAGTAGTTTTCACTTTTGAGATTAGAAATAATGCTTTCAATTATATGAACCTTATAATATCAGAGATATACAAAGTCTTCTTCTAGGAAAAGCTACCCAGAGTATTACCAGAATTGAAAGATGTGTTACAGTTCAGTCCTGAGAAGAGGGTTGGTGATTGGTTCCTTTTAAAGGAACATACCATTATCAGGGTTTATGGTTTTGTTCTTGAACCTTATATTCTACCTGCCTTCTTAACACCAAGAATTTTTGCTTTAGAATTCATTAGACAAAAGCTTATTGTGGAGAATGAACATTTGTTAAATTTTAGAAAGGCTTCTGAGGTTAAATTTCCTTTGAAAATTGGTCCCTTCATTGTAAAGAATAAACATGCTCTCCCAGTGATAGAAGGATTTCTACAAGACATGAATTTCATGAAGGCTTCAAAGATTAATTATGATCCACATCATATTATTTCTCAGAGAAGACAACAGAATAAGAACAAAGTTTTTGATCATCAAGAAGTGGATGTATTGGCTGAGAGAGCCAATCTAATGGAATATCAATCAAGTGCAGAGAGCTCAGAAAGCTTACAATCAAATCCCTCTGCATTGATTAAGTCTTCTACTATGTTAGTACCTACTCCCAATAAAGCTGAAATTACTGGTAAAAGAAGCTTTTCAAAGACAATTGATGTAGAATTTGAAGACAAGGATGCCACAAAAAGACCTAGACTTGATAAAGGGAGAGAAATGGTGGAGTCAGAAGGCAAGAAGACTAAAGAAAAAGAAAAGCTGCATGGCCTAGCCTTTCACATATTGGAGTACAATTTTTCTGAGGTACAAGAAGTTGGTTCCAGTGACAGGCATCGTTCTAAATCCGATTTGTATGTTAAATATGGTCTAGATAAAAGGGCTTCTTTTGAAAAGGTTCATAAACTTTTTCCTAAAGTTAGAGATGTATCAAATAAGGCAGTTTCATTAATAACAGTCAAAGACCATGCAAAGAATACTTTAAATTTGGCAGTGGTTTCTCAAGAGAAAGTTTCGGAGATGAAAATTGACTTGCAGCAGATCCCAGTCCGAGATAAAATTCATTTACATAAGCAGACTGGAGAAGTGATTTATACTGACTTGTTAAAGGCCACTCTGAAGGTTTCAAAATTATAGTCTACATTGGGTAGACTAGAGAACCAATTGAAGCAAGAGAAAACTGAAAATAAAGCTTACCAACAGTAAATAAAGAAGCTTGAAACTGATCTTGTGGCAATGGATAGTGAACCAGATAAAGGACAAGCCACAAAGAATATTTTAGTTGAGAAATAAAGTACAATTCAATTGCTCAAGAAGAAATTGAAAATTCCAGCTACTCAGTTAATTCAAGCATATGAATTAACAGCTTTGGAACAAGAGAAGGATGCTTTATCCCAACAATTGAATGATAGTAATGCAAAGCTACTAAAATTTGCATAACAATAGGGTAAATGGGAGAAGGAAAGAGCTTATCTCATAGCTCAGATTGATGTTTTGAATGAAAATCAGATAGGTTTGGAGAAAGAGATTGAGAAAAAACAATCTGACATAAAAGAGACCGGCGAGAAAAGTATGGAAGCAAGCATAGAAGGTATAGTCCAAGCCATGTCTCATGTTAGCCTGAAAGAGAAATAAATCAAGGTACTTAAAAGAGAAAATCAAAGGCTAAATGAAGTAGTTAAGGAAAAAGAAGAAGAAAGGAAGGGTTCTGAAGATAAAAGTAAAGGATTGCTTGAGAAAAATGAAAATTTACTAACAAGAGTATTAGGGCAGTTACCAGTACAAGGAGATAGACATTTAATTTGGGACTTGGTAACTACTGAGGCTACTAAATTAAAACCTTATCTAAACTTTATTAAAGATAAGGAGACAGTGATAAGTACAACAATCCAAAGTTGTGAAGTTATGAAAGAGACTTTGGATAAAACATCAACAAAGACAACTCAAAATACCATTGATTTTCTCAATACTTTATCAGTAGAGGAATTGAAAACATTAGCAATTAAAGATATAATTGCAGTGATAACTTGGGCAATGAGAGTTATTGGAAAGCATCACCATCTTGAGAGTGTCCAAGTAAAGGCTAATCAAATGTTGCAGCAGGTTAAGTCTTTTAAATGTTTAATTACAGAGTTATTTCAGAAAGGACTCCCTTCTTTTTGGGATGAATAAAATAAATTGATCGCTCAGCCTAATTATCAAGCTTTATTAGTTCAAGCTCGAATGGATCATAAGAAATTTGAAGATATGATCCAACCTTTAACAGGGAAGGCAATAATTGATAAGCTTGCAGTGGAATTTGAAATTTTAAATCAATTTAAAATGATAGGTGCCAAATTGTCTCCTATATCTTTTGTAGACCATGTAGAATTAAGAGTTTTGGTTAAAGAGATGATTAATTATGAAGTCCCCTCTATGGAACAATGGAAGACAATTGAAAAGTTTGGGAGGATGAAGTACAAATTGCACCAATGAGGATACATGTCAATGATACTCAAGCGAAGGTTATGCCAAAGCCCACTTCAAAGTGGCATCAAATTGTCTTCAACATTTTGAGGATTATGAAGACTTAGTTTTGTGACAGATGTAATAAGTAGTTATAAAATTCCTATTTTCAAGCAAATAGTTAAGCAGTCAGTTAGATATCAGCTCAATGAGATTTTTGATGTATAAATACATACTTTTTCAATGTAATTGGGGTTGGAACCCATGAGAGCGAGACTTGTTTGATTGAGCAATTTCAAGATTAATAATTTTTTTGCAGAGTTAAGCAAAGACTTTTTTGAGCAAAGATTCCAGCGTGTTGTTATTTTGTAGTCTGTATTTCATTTCCTTATGTGAATGTTATTCATGTTATCTATTTCCATTGTGTTTTCTTTTCATGCTTGAATTATATTATGTTGAGTCATAATTCATATTGACATGCTCTGGTTCATAGGATTCAAGTATTCACAGAAACCTTCTTCTAAAGTTAATATTGGATTCATCTTTATTTGATGCTCATATTAATGGACTGTTCATTTTTCCTCCATTACTACCTGAAAACAAGAACCTGACTGTAAGAGAATAGCTATCCTGCCTCTGTGATAAATCATATTGCCATAATTCTGTTTATCTTTAAAAATATTCATGACTTTGACTCCATGCCCAATGGTATCCTCCCGTTTCAACCATTTGCATATCAATCTAGTTTATTTAAGAAAATCTCTGGCCATTGTATTTATTTGTTGAGAGAGCCCTCTATGGTAGGAAAGAATCTAGATTTTCTCCTAAAGGTTGGTTTGAAAAGGTTACCTTAGAACTATCCTTCCACAACCAGAGGATAAATTCTGAGTGATAACAATATGGAGAAAGAAACAGGCATAAAAGAACACATACAACAAAATAGTGCAAATTGGTCATGTTATAGTTACATTATATTCATCCGATAAATTTCATAAGGGTTGTCAGTCGAACCAGACAACTAGATAAATCAATTGAACTATCTTTCATCCCAATTATACAAAATGAATGGAAGACCCTTTGCAAAATAGGTCAGTATGATATTATCCTTCCTTCCATTCTTCTACTGTTCCTCTAAAAGTAAAACCCTTACAAAAGACCTCCTTATACAAAATGAGCAGAAGGGCCTTTGCAAAATAAGACACAACCCTCCCCTTCTATTCTTATACTTTTCGTAGAAAACTAGACAAGAAAAACTAACAGAAAACGAAAAAATAAAAACAGACAAGGAGAACTAACAGAAAACGAAAAACTAAAAATGATCTTGAAAATATAAAGAAAAGAGCCTGGTGGGTGTGACACGTGGTTCCCTCAATCAATCTACATTGATTTTTACCTTGAGGGAGGCCTCTTAGTTGGAGGGGACTATCCATATCCTACCAAAGTCGTTGGGCTCCTCTCGGTGTCACGTTGAGCTCGTTTGGCTGTGTCGTGTTCGACGAGGAGCGTTTGCATCCGTTCAATCATATCGTCATTATTTTTTGCGAACTTGTGGTCGATGTTGTCCCCAATTCTCTTCTCCATGGATTCTAAGTCCCGTTTCTCGCATTTTCCCTCAAGCTTCTGTCTAAGTTCTGCTATCTGCTTTTTCGACTGCTCCACTCTTCGACTATTCACATCACTACCGCTAGTCCTTCCAACAGGGCCACAAATGCTACCATCTGCCATTATATAATAACGAGATAGGCCTGAAGAACTTGAGTAACAAATATTCCCATACGGGAGCTCACCACTGAGCAGAGCACTGGTCGGGATCCGGTACCTGCCCTTGTCCGAACCTTCAATACCCAAACGAGGAAGACGACCAGTGGAGGGAGAAACCGTCGAAGACAGAGCTACGTTAGACAACATTTTCAGCAAGCACCAAGGAATAAGGGTAGATCCAATTTAAAGGAGCGAAAATGAACAAAAAACCTGAACCCTGGATATGAAGAAATATCCAACACCGCCGAAAATAAATTTGAAAGTACTTGAAAGAGGGGGTATATCATATTACGAGTGAGAGAGCTTACCCTGATCAACCTTTGAATGGACTAATGGGACAAATTGACTTCTAGCATTCGCCGATATAATCATGGATCAAATTTGAAGGGTAGGGTCCCATTTCACTTTGAAGGGCTATGAGATATTGAACCCTTTAATGTTGACATGTAAAAATAAATCATTATTTTCATTTGAAAATGTAATAGTACATCCAAATTTCATTATCGCTTTTACAAATTCCTTAATATAGTGACAATATTTGCATTGTTCCTCTCTATAAACTTTAATAAGCAATGTTATATTAATATGGGCTAGTTAAATAACCCAAGAACCCATATAGAATAAATTTAAAAAACAAAAAGACAAAAAAGCTAACAATATGAAGAAATCACTTGTTTTGTCAATTATACTAATTCTAGACATTATTTGTAGATGGGTTTGTAGAAGATCTAGTGTAACATGGAAAAAAATCAACGAAGAAGAGGGAGAGATGACCATAAAAGATAAGAGAAGTCTAAACAACAAGATCAATCTTCCAATATGACATTGAGATGAAACATAATTGGGAAAAGAAGGAGATATAACATGGCGTAGGAATAACATCTAAGGTTGGTGTTAATTTTTTACATGACCAATTTCATATTATATGCATAATTCTATTGTTCAAGGTTTGGAAATTGCGAAAAATGGCAGTGAGGTTGTACAATATGGGAAGTGTGATTTTTGTTGGTTCATTAGTGTGGGTCATTCGAGACTTTGCCTCCAAAGACCAGTCGCATAATGCATTACAGATTTTTAAAAAATTGGATGTGGAAAGTTAAAACCCTACATCTAACTCTGTTCTCTACATACAAAATGCTACACATATTTGAAAATCCAATCCACAGTGCAAAATTATGCACACACCTGTAAATCCACAACAACCCAGTCATATAAGGATCCCATTGGACGAATCATGAATGCAAATGTTGTAGAAGATGTTTGGAAGGAGCCCACTGGACGAATCACGAATGCATAGTGAAGAAAATGAGGTGGAAACCACAATGGGTACGAATTACCCAAGCTAAAATCCGTTTCAAGTTTCTTCAAGGTTTGAGAACCAATTTTCCCATCTTGTCCACTTCATTTTGTTTCATTTTTTCTCCCTCAAGACTCAACAGTCCAGGAAACACTGGGCGGGATCCATTCCAATTTCCATTTCCCATTTCGCAAGAGTGGTAGGCTCCATTCCAATTTCGCATTAATGCACTCATTGGCCAGACTCCGCGGTAACATGGCTAATCAGTGATGGTGGCATAGGAAAATTCAATGGATTTTTTTTCATCAGGTAAAGTATTGGCGCTCGCGCGCTTGTGAAGGCGTTGTATACATGGGGTCGGGGGTTTGAACCTGGGTGGGGACGGCCACAGCCGGGCGCCCCTGCCACCACTCCTATCAAGGCAAATTCAATGGAATTATGGATTGTGGATTTATATTAATACTTTTCCAAAAGTTATTTATATCATGGTCTTTGGCAATAATCTCAAAAAAATCATTTTAAACTTTGTAAATATCAAAAGTTTGATAAAGCACAGACATTTATTCCGATGGGATTAAGTGTTCCAAGGTTAATATTTTAAAGTGGTAGCGGAATTTTTTGCCATGGTTTGATCTTTTACAATGTGTCAATCATATAACCTTTCATGCTTAGTAAAATTAATTATTTTCCAAAATTCGGAAATCCAAAACCACGGGAAGCAAACCAATAAATGGTTTTTACAGAAATTTATAAATGGTTTTTGGATTATATTTATGAATATATGAAATATGGGCAAAACAAGAGATGGTTTTTAGAAATAATGAATGTTTTTGAGAAATTCGTTTTGAATTTCATTTATGAAATTCATAAACAAATGCAAAGTAAATGGATAAATGTTACTGGAGATGATTTTTTATGGATGGGTAAACAAGACATGGTTTTCAAGATGTGGTTTTAAAAACCACAGGAATTTCCTATTTCAAAGGCAATATAAAAATGTAATTTTACAGGTTGAAGAAGTATTTGGGAAAGTTTTTGAAATTGATATTTCAGAAAATTAATAAGTGGCAAGAAATAAATGATTTAAACAAAGTTCAGTAGGCAGAAGATTATTTCCATATTTTCAGGTAAATAGTAGAATATCAAATTTCACACTTGGCAGGAAAAATATTGTTTCTAGATTTGAAGGCACAAAATCAGCACACCAGGATCCCACAACCATATAGGAAGCTCATCGCTCCCAATGTTGAAATGAATCTCTACGAGCCACCAACAAAATATGGAACTCCTCATGCAAACTAGCATCACGACTCACAACACTGCTATCCAACTGACACAATTGACACTCCCATGTCCCGTTATGTATACTGAAGGCATCATGCAACAACCATAGATTCTCATGCTGCTCAAAAAAGATGAATGATGTGTCGAATGACTCTCAATTGATGCAAGCAAGAAAATTACCCCCTTGGGTAATCATCTCAACCATGTACCTATCCACCCAATCCATGGATGAATAAACAGTCGTGTTGACTAATCCAATGGAGTGCAATTAGCCTCCTCTAGTGCGAGTTGCGCTTTGGTCAAATCGCTCAACTCTTTGATACTTGTCCCACTCAAAGGGCTCAAGTAGAACTCCCATGCATTGCTATGCATGATGGAGGCATCAGATGATGTCAATGGGTGCCTCTGATGTTGTTAGGAAAGGACATGTGTGCTTGTTAAACCACATGTCATGACCAAAAAATCATCAACATAAAATGTGGGATCCTCCTAGTCCTCATGTGGCACCAACAGAAAGAATCCCTTCACCCAAACTTCGACATCCCCATGTGCTCTGGTTGACATAGATGTGTGGGATGAAGGATAGTGAACCAAACTCAACTTTGAAAGGCATCTATCCATAGGTGGGTAGATCTCACTGCTGCTGCATGGTCCAAGTGGAACACACTTAGGTACATCCTCCATATATGAGTCTTACTCATGTAGAGAAAGCTCAAGATCCTCTTGATGTGAAACAAGTGCCCCGCAACCAATCTCCATATCAATGTTAATGAACACACATGAAAATATCATGTGTAAAACTTGGAGTATGAATCTCCAACCACAATAGATGAATATCATGAAAGTACTCCAAAATATTTTCCATATGGCTCTATGAGAAGGGATGGGTGCCTCCCTCCTCACTCTATCATCCTTAACACTCGAATCTTGAGTCTCACCATCAATAGACTCAATTATGCAAATCTCCTCTCCAGAAGTAGATGCAATCTCATGATGACATAGAGGAATACAAAAATCAGAAATTTGTTCATACATTTGCATCATATCTTCCTCTTCATGTGGTGCAGTGGTGATGGAATTTTCTTCCGCGAAACCATCCAGTGCACAACCAACTAATGAATGAATATCTTTTGCTTCACTATGGAGCTCAAATGCTGACTGGAATTCTGATTCATATTCTTCCTTTGGATCTAATCCAGAAAATGTCTCACCACCATCAATCCCATCTTCCATCTTCCATCTCCCTTGTAGTGATCTCAAACTCACCAACAAAGAAGCTTGGGTGTCCATGTGTGGATCTCCACACTGCCAATAGCCTCTTGCATTGTGGCTTGGCCTTCTATATTGCAATATTCTTCAGTCTCCTTGGTAGGTGCCTCAATGGAATTTCCATCATGCTCATTTGATGAGAAGACTTCATTATGAAGGGATATATGCATGCTTTCTAAGGGCTACAATGCATTTTCCAATTGCTTGTGGCATGCATCCACAACATCACATTCATCCTTAACATCCACATTAGCATTATAAAACTCCATGCTATCATTTTCATCACATGAGATGGGGAATTCTTTAGATTGATTCAAGAAAACATTGCTTCTACAAAAATCAGATTTACCTTCGTACCTTAGCTTGATGTTTTATTCTTTTTGCTCAATGCATTAACTAGAGGAACTACATGGTTCTTCCTTTGTAAGATTGTTGCTCTTCTCCTTTGATGGCTGATTGGTACTTTGTTTGTGATCCTTCAAGCGAGCTGATGCATCTTGCTCCTTGGTTGCCTTAGGATCAAGACTCTTGGAGTTTCTCTTTGAAGAAGATCCAAAAGATCTCTTCATGCTAGAAAGAATGGCATCCATTGAAACTTCACATTTGATTCCATTTTCTTCTTCTTTGCTTAGAGAAGTGGAACAACTGGGATCTTCTCTTAATGGTTTGTTGTTCTCATCATGCTCATGTTCTTCTCATAAACATAAGATTCCCTGGAGTAATGCTTAATAATTTTGGAAGTACTCAAAAGAATTGAATTCCACTGATGATCGGTTAGTCTAAAAAAATTTCTCATCTACACCTTGGGGCCAAAATACATGCATGAAATAAAAGTATTCTTTGAAATAAATGGCTGCACGAAACTCCTTATCCCATGCTAGATATCCCTGATGATAGTGAAGCAACTTTTGCACCTTTTTGCTTGCTGCAGATACTCTTGCTATCTCTTTAATAATTGGTATTCTCCGAAGAGTGGAAACTTAGTGTTGCAGCTCACAGGTGCAGAGGACCATGCTCTGATACCATTATAGTTTACCCAAGGTAGAGAGTAGGCACACTAGCTAGATGACAAGCAAGGAAGACTATATTCCCCCAAGGGTTCTCAAACATTTAGAGTTATTTCAATTTCTTACCCAAACCAATGCAAGGATATGGTCTGCAGTGGGAATATACAGGTCCGAAAAACTAATATCAAAGGGTTTTAGAGTCCATACATACTGCGGTGGGCACATTCTCTAGGTACGTCACGCTCAGGATGGTCGTAAGACCACGTGGTTTCAGTGCTAGGGACTTATGTGGAAGCAAAATGGCTCCTGGTGCTTCACCAAATGTATCTAGAATCTGTTACAGTCCTATCTATAGTAGTAAACTTCAGACTTATCTACATTCTTTGATTTTGTAAGATTGGACAATTTGGAAGAATGTTCAGTTTCTAGGACTGCTCGACTAGTTGTTTTCCAAACGAATTCTAATCACACAAAATGGGAACAATTTTCTGATATGAGGGTATGGTTACATCCAATTTTGTCTTATATTTCCAGTGGTACCTTCATACCATGAAATAGATGAGCATAAGTTAGTCTATGACAACCAAAACCTAAACTAGTCAAATATGCTAGTGCATTGAGCATAGGAGAGAAAAAGTATGAGAGAAAGGGATAGAATTGAAGAACAAAAATCAATATTTATTTTATTATGATGTAGGGGACCAAATTACATTAGAGAGATTCTGCTACAGCCTTCTTGGCTCATGTATCCCACCCAACATCTCTTTCCAACTCACACAACAAGAAAACTAGCTCTAGGTTTGCAAAGACAAAATGTGGAGTATGATTCTCCAACTACAATAGATAGATAACATAAGAGTATTGAAGATAATATGAAGATCATATATGTGATAAAGGATGAATTCCTCCCTCATAAATGATGGTGGACAGAAGGGCACATCTCCCAACTATGTGCAAGGGGAACATCACCCAAGAATAGAATTGCACAAGCAACTCTTCAATAATTTTCATCAATAAAGCAAGACAACCTCTACTAGTGCACCTTGTTTTTCCTTTTAATATTGTGATATCTCCAATACCATGGATCAATACCATGTGTGAGAGAAAACCATGCTCCTTAATCACCTTTGACCAAGTTTTCCCACTTAGCCAATACCATGGAGCAACCAAAACCATCAACTATGCATGAGGTGGTTACTATTTGACCACATCTCTTCGTAAGTGTTCCCTCAACCTCCTTGAACACTTCTTCCCTCCTTTTTGAGGAATCTTATTTGGTCAAATGGGATTTGTCCACTTGCTAACTAACTTCCAACTAACTTTCCTTGATTTGTGGAACCAAGTTTGTCCACTTTCTTATCCTTTCCAACTAACTCCCTAGGTGCCCCATTTAGTTAATATTCTCTCATAATATTAAATAAAATAATAATAAATCATAATTTTATGAGAGAGTGGGTCCTTGGGCATATTAATTGACTTTCCTTAGTGCTTTTACCCAAAATTACTTGGCTTGCCAACTAATTCAAATGGGATGTGCTTAAACATTAATTTGGGGCAGATATTTATTTATGTGGTCCATTTCCACTTAATTGACCCATTGATGAACCTGCAACAAGAATATCCAGTTTCACATTGCTCAGGAGTTTCCTTCCTTGGACTTTTCTTCTTTAATAATTATTTCGAACCTTAGGGTTGCCATCTTAGGATATCTCCAATATTTTTGACCACATGAAGACTTGGATTATTTTATGAGTCAGTTAAGGTCCATCATCTCCTTATGCATTTTTCCCAAGTCCAATATATTTAATGTTGCATTATTCCTAAATTTGGACCTTAGGATCAACAGTTAATCAACCCAAATTACCACCCAGGAAAATAAACATGATCATGACTAGGTGACTTAGGCTATTGTAGCCCATGGCCAAATTTGGGGACGTTACAAATATAAAATGCATAATATTAATTACTTCTTTAGCAATGGACATTTTCTTGAAACTCACATATTTGCATGCATGGATTTCCACAACCTTGAAACCTAAAATCAAGGATGAATCCTTCTTCTACCCTTGTGTAAAAGGACTTTTGGTGGTTGAGTTTTATCTTAGTTAAGGATAAAGATCACATACTTAACTAGGGCCCTTAGTTATAGGATGTGATGGAAGCCTACACAACCTACAACCATGCCTATGTAGGTTGTCGTCACAGCCTACATGTGTTCTACTACTCGTATTCATGCATGGGACTTGAGATTGGACTTGGAGACACTATATTTTTTTATTTTCTAATTATGTTTTGAGTTGTGTATTTGAACTTGGTACTATTTGGGAATTTGTTCAAGGAATCATCTTTCAGTTCACTGTTTTGCATAGAAATATGGAGTGTCAAATGCTTAGATTCTTGAATAAAAATTATGAATGCTTGCTAAAGGCTAAGTGATAAGCATTAAGAATGATTCATTGTGATCTACTCGCTCTTGAATTATATTGATAGTCACGTGGATGCTTATTTAAAACTAGGTTCTATTTGGAAACATAATCGATGAACTTGAATTATTTGTCATGGATGTATGATAGCATGAGCTAAGGGTATTGGATAATTTGCTAATTGTGGACAAATTCATGGTGATTAGTATCATTTACTAAGTGAAGGGTATTGAAACTATTGGATTGGGATAAGAAAATATCATACTGAAATTTCATAATTTTTAGAGCTTAGATTCATTTGCCATTGTTATTACATGAATGGTCATTATTTAGACAAATGTTTCTTGGTTATTGCAAAGCTTCATTGAGTTGATGACTTTTGGTAAACACCCCCATAACATATTGGGGACTTTCCCATCATTCAGGAATAGAGACCAAATTCCATCAAGGTGTTAAAAAAAGGCTTTGAAATCATACACTGTGAAATCAAGGGAATAAGAGCTTTTATGGAAGAGAGATGGAGAAAGGAGGCACATGCATTCATATTCCTCAGTTTACTCATACTTTAAAATGATTTTCCCTTATCTATCAATGCAATTCTAATTTTGAGTTCTGCTTTGTTGATTATTTGCATGCACAGTCAAAGGGTAGAGTTCCCTAAAAAGTGAGGTATTCCATTACTTTCCTCTAGTGGATACAAATTCTTGTACTTACCTCACCATAACTATTTCAACCATTCAAGTTAATTGTTGAAATATATTTATGCACCCAAGTAGCATGTATCATGTCGAATCTAAAGATATAGAATTTAAAATTTATAGAAAGAAACAACTCAAGTGGTGTTGCCAGATGTTGGCCTTGAAAATGATCAAAATAAACATGATTCAAAGTGTCACAACATAGATACCTACTACAAAATTTTAATAGCCTCTCAACTCTAATAAACACTAGTTTCACCCTAGTTAACGATCAATAGCTCTAATTCCTTTTTAGGCACTATAGGGTATTCTCCTAGTGTGCACCATAGTTATACTAATAAATATGCTACAATTTACTAGTTCGTGGTTTGCTCGATATGCCAATCAAGTGTAATCACTTCGTGGTTGACTTCAATATATTATTGATGACTAATGTTCTTGTTTGAAATTTGATACGATGACTTATGATGGCTTATTATATAGAAATGATATGTGGAACATGGATATAAAGTATAGGCTCACCATTAGTTATTTATTGCGGTGTTTAGCACCGGTATGGTGGCATATGTCCCTAGGTAGCTTGGTTGTTCAAGTCAAATTTTATTGACTTTTTTTTTTCAAAAATGTATTGATATGCTTATGACCTTTGCATGGCTTGTATGCTCCAGCTCCAATGGTCTTGATCAATCACATCCATAACAATGTGAAACACAATTAGAAATCTAAGAAGTATCCTAGCTTTGAGTGTATGTTCTTGTGCCTAAGGTTCATTGCAAGTACATTCATATATGGTTGGATTATAGGTAGAGGCTCCAACATTCACTGATGATTATTTACTTAGCAATAAGTAACATCATATTGTTAAATTTAAATACATTAACAAGCAACCACATTTTAGAACCATTGACGGTAATGGAGGGGGCACTAATTTACACGAATAAACCAAGGTTTTTCTTGTGATTAAATGGTGGATATTGGAGGGGATAAGCCTTGTAATTTACCCTAATTCAAATCCCAACTAATTTTCATGCTACATGCTCCATGGGAGGGGAATTTATTTTAGTCTTGATTTTTCATTCCTCTTGTGTGCACTCGAGTCCATTCTATGCTAGTTTGAGTGCATGAAAGGAAGTAAGGGGATTTAGAACTCATGATATATGTTTTACCTTTTCTTCTTGATTCTGAAATATTAATAATAACTAAGTTCAATCACTTACCTCAAGAGATCATTACTTGTATTTGCTATATGAAGGAGTTTCAACTTGGGTATAGCTTCATGCAAGCACAATCTAGAGAACAAAACAAGCATGGATACCACTCAACCATAGAATTCAAAGAGTGTTGGAAAAGAGATAACCTATAGTTCATATAAACAATCACTAGTTTTCCTTTATTTTGTGTGTATGCTACTTGAGAAAGGATGGCTTGAGGTTTCATCAACATGCTTTTAACCTTTCCAAATCTCTTCATTCATGATGATCTAGTTTGTAGTTCCTCTTGCAAGTGAGTTTGCCATCATTTTCCCTTTACCCATTTAATATTTAACTAAGAATGACCTTCATTGTAGGTTTGAAAATTCCTATGCTCAACCTAACATTTCAGTTTGTATTATTGCTAATCATTTTGAAGGAGATTGTTGTCAAATTATTTAGTTTGTATTTTGTAGTTATGGACAACCCAAAGCTTATATTTTGACCTCTCTTAGGTTAAAACAACCCGTGCTTCAAATAGAATTTGTTGGAAGCATTTCCAACCTTAGCTTGATAATATTTTGGACAAATTTCCACCGCTGATAAGGATTTACTCAACTATTATTTGGCATTGTGTGGCTAACTGTAATATTTTTAATCATGGGAAACTTTACCTCTTGGATCTTGAAGTACATTTCATGACATGTTTTAAATTTATCTAATGACAATGTGACAATGAAACTAAACAATTTTTCTTCATCTAGACATTTGCTTATGAGATACATGGTGGATGAGTCGTGGCAGTCTTGTTTGGAGTTTACACATATTATACATTTGTGTATAGGCTAATATATTTTAGGGAACATGCATGTGTGTGATGTGGATCTATAATTTTCATTTTTTTTTCTCTTACTCTCATGGCGAGATGTAGGTGCTCAACCCTTTGAAAATTTCTCGCATCTACCCTTTTGATATGCCTAGAAGGTTTGGGAATAGGGAAAATTTCTTTTTAAGTAACTTATTAAGATATCTAGTGTTTTGGAAATGGCCATTTGTAGATTGTGCATGTGATTTAAATTTACAATATCGATTCACATTTTTATAGGCACATGATTGTGATAGTGTCTAAAATCACACAATTTTTAAACTAAGCTTCACGAGTGATCTTGTTAACTTATGAAAGAGTAATTCAAACTTGGAAGCCAAGAATTTGAAGTTAGGATCATGCTTTATTTGAGTGCGGAGTTGATTAACAGTTAGACTGAAAATAGTAAAGGCTAGGTGTAAATTTCTTACTAACAATCTATCCTTGTCATTATCCTACTCATAAACCCAATTACTCACGCAATGCCCTTTTTCATCTAATCTCTTGTGTGCATGAATGAATCATGAGTGGTTTGTGTCATGTTTGAAGTTGATTGTTATTAAAATATATTGCTTGAAATGGATTGGTCAGACTAAGGATTACCCAATTTCCTAGCAAAAAAGAATGAATGGCTATGGTGTAGGTAAGATTACAACTAAGTTCCCTCCATTTGAGAATGGTGTCCTTGAATGGGCACATACTTCTTACCATGATGGAAATTTTTTCTTCTTGAATAGGTATGCCCTCAATATACTTGGGATATTGTGAACTAGTGTCCAAGTCACCTATTGTTTGATGTGTTTTATTTAGAATCAGATAAACTATGATGAATATTAATTATGCACGGGGTTGCGAGATAGAATTTGCTTTGATGGTCTAGTACAATACATGTTTAAATTGAACAATTATGCAACATAGTTGATGAAATTTGTATCTATTTTTTATGGTGATTGAGTTTATTTTGGTTGATGTAAATAGGTAGTGGCCTGTGAAGGAAGTTTGAAAATTGAACCTATTTAAATATATATCTATTATTTATGTGAAATATGGATGCAAAATAATGATGATTTTGTCTATAATTTTCAATGTCAAAATGAAGACAATGGGCCAATAATTCACGATGAAAATGAAATATTCCATGACTTTATAATATAGGAAAATCGACACTAGTTGAGTTGAACCCTCAGTCATCTAGGGGACCAATTGCCTTTAGCTAGTGCTTTTCAAAATTCATGCTCTCAACCTAAAAATGAATTTAAATACTCCAATAACTAATTTCCGGAGGAAAATTAAGGGTCATAGGTTATCTCTCACCTACCTTATTAGCCATCTATAGAAGATGAGGATGAGGACTTAATCAAAGGGAGGAGAATAATGAGCATGTATAGTCTTATTTTTCTATTGCATGTCATCTATTTTCATTTCTTTCATCCTTCAATAACCTAACAATTCTCAGAAAGGTATGATACAATCTAACATCTAGCAATAGGGTGAAAACATAGTTGTTTCTGTCTAGAGGTAAATTCTATTTATTTTCTTCATGTATGTATTAAAGTATTTCTTTGCAAATTTTTGTATGGCTAACATTCATGTTTGCGAATTTTCTTTTGCTAAAGATGAGTTCATTGGTTGTTGGGAGAAATTGAGGTGCTTGGGGTGAATTTTGAAGTGTTTGGGAATTTTTATTATCATTGGGTGAATTTTGAAGTGCCAGGGGCATTTTTATGATCATTAGGTGAATTTTGAAGTGCATGGGAAAATATTGATGTTCCTGGGGTGTTTTTATTCGTTGGGAGAATTTTGAAGTGCATGGGGAAATATTGAAGTGCATAGGAAAAAATTGAAGTACCTGGGGAAATATTGAAGTGCATAGGAAAATATTGAAGTACCTGGGGAAATATTGAAGTGCCCATATGAAACTTGTAAGGCCATATGATGTTGACTTTCTAGGTTATGGGGGTGGGGAAAATTTGACCATAGAAGGTAATGACCCAATCCCAATATGATTTAGCAAAAGTGTACAATATTGAAAAAATGATTAAGAGGTTCTAACGCAAGGCAGGTTGGTCAGACCCTCTTGCTTAATAGATTCACACAAATGTGCTCACAAGACTAGATGTGAACTCGAAATGCCAAGAAGTTGGCTTCTATTACTTGAATCATTTACAAAATTACATGCAAACAAATAAACAAGTCGGCCTGAGCCTGCTACAATACACATGATTAATATCTACTTTGTCTATGTGGTTTCTGTGTGTGTGTGCGATTTATGATCCTTGATCATCGCTCTCTCCGTCTGTCCCCTTCCTTCTGTGCCTTCACACCGCTCTTCTAATCTGCCCTACTAATGATCCCAAGGTCCACCCTATCGGTTCCCCCGAGGTGTCCTTACTCTGTCCACCGAATTATCTCTGATGTGCATACCTGCAGTTGTCAACGCCCCTGAACATGCTTGCACAACGTTCTCCTGTGGTGACATCTGGCTTGATCTCAACCACCTTCTTAACTGCCATCAACTTCCTCAACTACCAACAACGGATGTAGGTATATTTCCTCGACTTCTGCACCTCTAGACCTATGTTTCTTTTGACTTTGCTACAGTTGTCGGTCTTCACTTAGTGTCCACGGCTGCCGGTCCACCCCATCCCCCACGCTTGGCCTTTGTCACTTTCGTCGGTGTCGTTGATCGACCAATAGTCAACTTTCGACTCCTTCGACTTCCGCTCCTGTCGACCATACTTCAACAACTTCTTGCTCGACTACCTAGCTTCGACTGCCAGTCTTCCCGCACCAGTGATCGTCGGCAATTCCCATGGTCGACCTTCTCTTGTTGATCATCTTTGACTGTTTCTCCTAGGCCCCGATGCCCCTACATTAGGTTCATATTTACCCCACAGAGGACACTTAGCAAAAATGAGTTAGTTTGTGACTTAAAGATAAACCACCCAAAATAAGTGACCATCCAAAAAAATCCTTTTTGGGCTCCCCTAGTAGCTTCCAAACGCCACAAAGGGTTGAGGGAGAAACTCCTCGACACACAAAACCATTCCATCAAGAGGATGTTGTGACCATTTTCCATCAAGAAAACAAGGAATGCTAGTATGCATTTACAAGAGAAGGTGACATCAGTTAGCCTTAAAGAGTCTCTATAAAGGCATCAATCAAATATTTTGGAATATCTAGTTTATCAACAAATGCTTAAGACATTTGTTGATATTTTTGTTTTAGGCTACAACCATGGACAAGAATCCAAACATAACCTCCACGTTTTTTTGTTTGTACAATCCATTTAAAAACGTGGCTTATCAGACGTTCGAGTTGAACAGTGGTAGCATAAATCTAACGTCTATTATCCAGAGAATACTCGACATTAGTTCGATGAATCATCCACATTTTTTTTTCTCAAGACAATTGGAGACATGGCTTGTCAAACGTTAGTTCCACGCTAGCAATTTCACTTTTTAGATGTTTGGTCTACGTTAGGTCCATGTTGCAAACATCGCTTTTTAGACGTTATACCGATGTTAGGTCTACATTGTCAAAGTATCTTTTTGGAAATTACAATGACGTTAGGTCTACGTTGCCAACGTCTCTTTTCATACGTCACACATATGTTAGGTCTAGGTTGCCAAAGTCTCCCTTTGGACGTTATGCTGATGTTAAGTCTTCTTTGCACACATCACTTTATGGATGTTACACAGACGTTAAGAATAGTTTGAAAACATATATTTTTGGATGTTTTACTGGATGTTACTGCCACGTTAAGGAATGTATTTTTTGGATAAACTACCGACATTTTGCAATGTCACTTTTTCGATGCCCAACTGAAGTTTATTCCATGTTTTTTTTAATGATATTAAAGTTGAAAAAATTAAGTCTTATGCATCGCTTAAGTAATGTTATTCTACATACGCTTATCCCGCTTATTATGTCCCCGACATATAGTTTTGAGTCGGGTGGTATTAATTCGGGTGGCAAAAATCGCGGATATGAAATTGCAAAGTTTTTGTTAAAGTTTATATTTATTTGTATTTTTTGATTTTTTTTGAAATTCATTTTACGTGGTTGTGGTTTGATCCGGACGCAGTGACGTTGGCCTGGGGATGTGTGCCCCAGGCCCCGGCGGCGGGGTGACGTTTGCCGTTTTAAATGAGGTTTAAATGGTCTCGGGACTGAAGACTCCTGTGCGATTTATTCACCAGTCTTGTCCATTTATCGTGCCTTTCGTTGAGTTCTGTTGTGCACTGGCGTCGGGTTGATGTGTTGTAGGGGTTTAAATGGTCTCGGGACTGAAGACTCCTGTGTGATTTATTCACCAGTCTTGTCCATTTATTGTGCCTTTGGTCGAGCTCTGTTGTGCGCCCGCTGGCGTCGGGTTGAGGTGTTGCAGGGGTTTAAACGTGTTGCAGTTGGCGTATTCATGCAACACGTGTTGGTCCATGGTTTTGTGGTGTTAATGCAGTTGGTGGTCTCGGGACTCAAGACTCCTGTGGGATTTATTCACCAGTCTTCTCGATTTATCGTCCCTTTCGTCGAGCTCTGTTGTGTGTGATTTATTCACCAGTCTTCTCGATTTATTGTCCCTTTCGTCGAGCTCTGTTGTGTGTGATTTATTCACCAGTATTTTCGATTTATCGTCCCTTTCGTCGAGCTCTGTTGTGTGCTCGTTAGCATCGGGTTGAGGTGTTTCAGGGGTTTAAACGGTGTTGCAGCTGGCGTATTCATGCGGTATGGTCCAGGGTTTGGTGGTGTTAATGCAGTATGGCGCGGGGTGACGGTGGTCTCGGCACTCAAGACTCCCGTGCAATTTATTCACTAGTCTTGTCGATTTATCGTCCGTTTCGTCGAGCTCTGTTGTGTGCTCGGTAGCGTCGGGTTGAGGTGTTCCAGGGGTTTAAACGGTGTTGCAGTTGGCGTATTCTTGCGGTATGGTCCAGGGTTCCGTGGTGTTAATGCAGTATGGCGCGGGGTGACGTTTGCCAGTTTAAATGAGGTTGGTGGTCTCGGGACTCAAGACTCCTATGTGATTTATTCACCAGTCTTGTTGATTTATCGTCCGTTTCGTCGAGCTCTGTTGTGTGCTCGCTAGCGTCGGGTTGGGGTGTTCCAGGGGTTTAAACGGTGTTGTTGTTGGGGTATTGACGCGGTATGCTCTAGGGTTTCGTGGTGTTAATGCGTTATGACGTTTTTGATGTGACTCAAGACTCCTGTCCGAGTTTTACCTTGGCGAATGTGGTTGCACTGTCCTTGCTTATGGACATTTCTTCTGGCGTGTTTGTTGAAGCTATATTTTAGAGGTTCTCTGGTGTTCAAGCTTGTTCTGTTTGGTGTGACTTGCTTTTGTGTTGTGGCTATTTTTGTTGGCTTCTTTGCGGTGGTGTGGTTGTTTGTGGATTATTTGCGGTGGTCCAGCGAAGGTGGAGTGGTTTCTGGTAGTGGGTGTTGCTGTCTGAATGCGCTTCATTGGTCGAGTAATTTGCGGTGTTCGTGTCTGAACGTGTAGAGCGCTTTCTTGGTGCAACGAGCTTTGTCTTCTGCAATTTCATTGACGGGTTCTTTGGAGGGGTAACTGTTGGAATTTTGTCTCCAGCTGAGACTTCTGTTTTCTGTTTTATGAAAAAAATCCGATTTATATCTCTTGGAAAAGACAAAGTAGTGCACATATAGTACGAGGATGATATATATATTTATGTGAGTTTAGAATTGCTTAACACATCATGTTGAAGTTTGTTATTATCTCTTAAGAATATGGTTTTTTTAAAAAGCTTATAGATAAATATGAGATTATGATCGATATGCTACACTGTATTCAATAAGAATACTCACACACAATATTTTTTTTATTATTTTTAAGTTTTTTAAAAACCAACCCAAACCAAAATACTATATGAGAGACAAGCTCAAATGTCCTGTGTTAGTAGACATGTCAGAATCATACAATCGGGATCTCATCCCTTTACTATGGTTATTGCCATGTCTCTGGGCCATTAACCTTTGTCTTCGTGTCAAACCCCTGTCCACACAGCGCAAAAAAGTATACATCTACATTATTGCGACAAACTATAGATCACTGAAGCATACTCAAGCTGACCAATGCAGTCTATAGTAGCCTAGCAACAAGCTGATCTGGTTTCATCTAAAGAAAAAGCTATTTCAGATTGGATATTTCATCAATTTTTCCTTAAATAAAACAGCAGGTTGTCAATACCACCATCACTGCATCTAAGAATTTGTTAGTGTTCATGTTTCTTGTAACAGTATTCTTGACAAGTAACAAACTTTGTTGATATAGGGCTTTCTAAATATTCACAGGATTCCTGTGAATTTACAGCAGTGTTCTGTTGCAAACACTGTCCACGTTTTCTTCTTTAGACAAAACCAAAGCATCTTCTTGCTAAGTTATCATAGACTTCATTTCAGATTGGATGTTTCAAGAATTTATCCTTAAATAAAACGGTAGGTTGTGAATTCCAGCATCACTGCATCTAAGGGTTTCCCCTTGAGCCGCATATGGAACTGAAATAGTTGTTAGTCATTACCTCATTTGGCAGATGTCAAAGTCAAAGACAATGGAGTATCTCGCCAAAGACCTAGATTTTATACTGCACCCGAAATGCCGTTTGTCTTATATGGGCAGTTGGCAAAGCTAATGGAAAATGAGCATCTCTCTCTTAAGCTCCCGACCTATTGTTTTGGGGTAGACTTCTATTCTCAAGTACAGATACTTAGGTTGAAAGTGGTTTCTATTTCTAGATTCAGTAAACCTGTATAGTATCTATTTTCTGAGAAAACTTGAAAAACAGGTCCATGCGAAAAGCAAAACCACTTAAACGAAGCAGACCAAAGAACCATTTAAAAATATCACATTCATACCACATGGCATAATGGAAATGCAAAAAGAACGAAGCAAAATAAAATAAATACAAACAGATCTGTAAATTTAATTAATGATATAATATACTGTCATTTATTTCCTACCCGGTGCCTGGGTTGCAGGCTGGTATTAGCATTTAATCCTAGCGCCGACGCAGCTCGTGATATCATGACCCCACTCCATACCTGGCCGAAATACCCGGGAAGGAGGGAGGTTGGCACTCTTGGCATTAAATCTTCAGATACATACATACATACAATTCCGTTCCCCATACATTCATTTCAGGGAGTGGATGTCATTACCGAAGAAAAGAAATGGCAATGACCAATTACACAGTCTTTGTGTTTTTTAAACCACAGTTTTTATTGCAATTATGGAATAAATCAAAAAACATAAAATTCTTGGCGCAAACAGTTCTTATGAAACCAGGCCAACGTCACTGCGTAAGGAACAAACAACAACCACATAAAATCAACTTTAAAATAAATCAAAAAGAAAACAGATAAATATATTATATTTTTATTTTTTAAATTCTTATATAATTTTTATGATGATAAAACCTATTATAATTTGGTTATTAAACTATCATCATTAATTTGGATACCGCATCAATATGCCAACTGGAACACTGCGAGAAATTTATCTCGCAACAAGTACTGCTTCCACTTGGCCAAGGCATGTTTTATTGTCAACGTCTTTCCATCATATGTAGATTTTATATGCTCATTCAGTTGTAACTTTTGACTCTCAAAGGCAATGAGATGTTTATGACTTATGAGCAGAACTCCTACGCATGTTCCTGAAACATAGTATTCATGGACGCATGTTTTCCTGACATCTGGATTTGTCAAGACTAGAGTGGATGTCATTAAGGTTTTCAACTTTTCAAAATAGTCTTTAGCTTTTTTTATCCCATATGAAGGCATCACTTTTAAATAATGATGTTAATAGTGTGACAATTTGTGTGCACATTTGAACAAATCTTCTATAGTAGTGTACGAGACTAAGAAATCCCCTTGATGATGTCATTGATTTGGGGATAGGTCACTTAGTAGTTACCACAATTTTCTTGCGCTCAACCTTGATGGTTTCAGTTAAAATGATATGTGCTAAAAACACTTTTTAATTTTGTCCAAAACTGCATTTGAATTTGTTAGCTGCAATTGGCCAAAATATGTATATATTTAAATTTCTATACACATATCCCAAGTACAGACATCCTTTAGGATAGAGACATTTCAGAGTCATATAACATATAGGAATTTCAGAATCACATAACATTTAGGAAATTCAGTGTAGCTTGAGTGTCAGCAAAATTTCGGTTTTGTGCAAAATGTCTTTGTTTTTTGTAGTAAATAAAAGAGCTCTGAAAATTGAAATTTTTGTTAATTAATAATATAAATAATTTGTTCATTTGCTGTTTGCGAAATCTGGTTGCAAATTTTTTGTTAAATTGCTGAATACTATATTAATTAGATTTTATTATTCATTTCACGTTAGGGCTAAATCTACAGAAATTAGTTAGTGTCAAGAATTTCTTTCTGCAAAGCAGTTGTCTATAATGCTTAGTTATAGGCCTTGATAATGAAAAATAGAAAATATAAGTGCTTCATGCAAAAGAATGAGTACACATTATTGCATAAGCATTACAATTGAATACTGATTTAAAACTATGTAATAATGCAACAAAAACCTGTTCTTGGTTTCTAACTCTTTCATTTCATTTGCAAAGTGCAAATGTGAATAACTATATTGGGCAAGCATTTACAAACAGGCATTTACAGGTGTATTTGCTTATCCTTGGATGATTCCTAGAGTTATTACACGTAATTTGTTCTCACAAAAAATGAGAAAAAAATTTAAAAGTGGTATTGATCTAAAGGCTTTGAAAAATTGCATTTAAAATAAATTCCTAACAAAAATGTTTATTGAATTCTTTTCCAACATACTTTTCATTGCAAGTCGCTATGCAAAAGACATTGTTCTATTTGATTCATTGCTTGCAAGTGTCACAAACAATGTGACTTATTTTTGCTTATTTCCAAAGTTGCATTTGCCATGCAGGTTTTTCTTCCTGTGTTTCTTCTTCTGATGGAGAACATTGAACATAATCAATGTTCTGCCATAGGAGCAACATCTGTTCCAATTATACAACAGGCATTTGATGGTATTGATGTTGCTTTGTCAACAAACCATTTGTTTCGTTTACAAGCTTTTCATTACCGAATTGGAGATTGTCTTTTTGATGCCTTTGCTGTTTTCTTGCATTTTCGCTACACATCCTTGGAGATAAGAGAAGCAACCATAAACCATTTTCGTTTGCGTCTAGCTGCAAACGATCTAGCCGCAATTTCTTCTTTGAACTTGGAATTGGATCCTTCGTACTTATTTCAATTGCATGGGATAGAAAATAGAGATCTTTACTTGGAACGAATGTCGCAAACTGCATCTGAACCGGATGCAAAAAATGTTTATGGCCTTTGGGGTGATATCTTCTGCATAAAATGGTTTGCAAACTGGTTAAATGTGCCTGTTGCTATATGGTCATTGAGAAGCAAAAGGAAATATCTTCATTTCAACCCTTCCTGTGTTGGATATTGCTACAATATTCTATTCCATGATCATGTTCCAGCTGCTGGGCACTTTGAACCTTTGCTTTCATACAAATTACTAGGACCTGACTATGTTGTTTTCAATGAACGATCAGATACTTCTTCTATTGATTCTTGTCAAGATATCTTTTTCGAATGTCATCGGTTAAGAAAAAGTCTATTGCAACAAGGATTCCAATTAATCTCTCGCATTGATGGCCATTGCTGTGACTTGTTATTTGAATCAATTTCAAAATTGACAAACACATTTGATAGTGCAAGCCTCAGAAAAACAATAGCGCAAACTTTTTTCAACTGCATGCTTTCAAATGATGCAAGAGCCTTTCGTTGTCTAGAAACATTCCTTCATCTTGAAACAGTGCAAGAAAATCAACTTGTTTCTAGTTGACAAACCTTTGTAGTGAATTTGGCAGAGCCTTATACAATTGGCCATGTAAATGATGGCCATTTCACAATTCAATGGTTGTGTGAGGTTTTGGAAGTCAACATATTTCTTTTGAACATACACTCTTACAAAGTGGAAAACCAATTCTTCTCAACAAATACATCGTCAAAGATCTATTTTCTTCTTCATCATGAAATTGACAAATGCCATTCGCATTTTCATCCCTTGTGTCAGACAAGCATTGAAAAAAATTCTCCAATATTGTCAAATGCCATGACTAGGAATCTTGCTATGAATGCAATGATGAAAACAATTGACAATTGTCATCATCAAACTCTTTGCAATGCCATTGAAGAATAACATTCTCCTGACCTTTGCAAAGAACATTCTAACATAGAAACAAAGAAAAGGAAAAAAACTTGTTCGATGGAAAAAACATTAAAAAAAAACCAAGACTCTTTTGCATTGGCCCAGAATTTTCAATTGTAATGGAAAAATGCCTGGAAAAATATTCCATTATGAGACAACAAAAATCCATTGCCCCGTTCAAAAACATACGTGCCATTAAAAAACAAAAGCGTCTGAAAACTTGTTCCATGCAAGAAACATTAAAAAAAAAACCAAGACTCTTTTGCATTGGCCCAGAAATTTCAATTGTGATGGAAAAATGCCTGGAGAAAGATTCCATTATGAGACAGCAAAAATCCATTGCCTCGTTCAAAAACATACGTGCCATTAAAAAACAAATGCGTCTGAAAGCACTTCATTCCTTTCAAAAGCAAAAGGCATATGAGAAGGCAAAAAAAGCACTTAAAGAATACTCGAAAAATATTCAAGATGCCCCTATTCATGCATGTTTTGTCTGTAGACGCTTGCACTTTAAAAGGGATGTTCGCTATATCAATGAAGACACTTTCTATGCATTGAAATGTCTTCCTTGGAATACCATGCCTTCTTCAATCGCATTGTACAATTACATATGCAAATATTGCAAAAAGAATATTTCAAATTCAGAGACACCATTATTTGCAACACCACTTAACATTCGTTGCAACACTTCATTATCTGATGTAGACAAATTGACTTCGCTTGAAGAGCGGCTTGTGTCACCAAGAATTGCTTTTGCTCAGATTCGGCAACTAGGTTATAAATGAGCTCAAGTTGGCTTGAAAGGAACTATCATCAATGTGCCCGCATCTTTAGACAAAGTACAAAGAGCATTGCCTAGGAACCTAGAAGAGGACAAGACCATTGCAGTTATGCTTAAGTGAAAACTAGAATACAAAAATGCATTTGTTTCTGGAAATGTTCGACCAAATATTGTCATGCAAGCATTGAAAACTCTTTGTGACATGGATCTTTACAAAATAGAGAATGTACATATAAATTCAGATTGGGAAAAGGCATTCCATGAATTGTTGGCAAAGCAAGAATCTAATGAAATATCAATATCAGAATCAAATGATTTAGATCAACCTCTTACAAAGCTAAGAGAAAGTGATGAGGATACACATGACCAATTCATAGAACCAATCACAGAAACATTGGTACATGGATATGGAGAAACCCATCTAATAGATGATTTGGCCACCAAAATCATTGAGCTTGCGCCTTCTGAAAACTACCGACCCCTAGGAATTTTCCAAGATCGGTTCTCTGAAGAACTTAATTTCCCTACACTTTTCTTTGGATGCAGCCGCTCCAATGACATGTACAAGCGCTTTCGACACCAACAAATTTTCCAGTGGGAGCTTCAACATGAAAGCACACATTTTGAAGAACATCCCACAAATATATTCTTTAAAGCAGTGAAAGTGTTAATAGGTCAAATCTCTAGTACTGCTTGGATATCTATTCGCATAGGGGAGTTAAAAGGGAAAAAACCAAAAGCCAAAGATGTAAAATGCAAAGCCAACCTTCTTAACATAATGAAATCGCCAATTGCATATCGTTCACTAAAAGCCGTCCGAACATCTCCTGACTATTTTGACAACATGAGAAAAAATCTTTTCGCAATGATACGTCAACTAGGGCCACCAACCTTTTTTGTAAGCTTTTCTACTGCTGAACATCTTTGGAAGCCTTTGTGTGATGCTTTGCACATGCTAGAGAAAAAAGACAAAGAAAATTGTGATGAAATTCTTACTGAAGATGTTATTGATAATTTGATAAGAAAACATCCTGTACTTTGTAGCCGTTACTATAAAAACAAAATGAATTCGTTAAAGTCCTTGATCTTGAAAAACAAATACCTTTTTGGTAAAGTAACTGACTTTTTTTTTACAACTGAATTTCAACAAAGAGGAAATGAACATGAACATGGGCTTCTTTGGATTGAAAATGCACCTGTCTTTGGCAAGAATAGCAACGATGAAATAAGTTCTTTTGTCGATTGCTATATTTCAACAGACTCTTCATTGCTTGAAGCAAACTTCATCAAAATTCAAACTCACAGACATACAAGAACATGTAAAAAACATAGACGCTCTACATGTAGGTTTCGATTCCCGATGTTCCCTGTCGATATTACAATGGTTTTAGAACCTCTTGAAACTAAATCAGATGCGTTGAATGAAAAAAAAAACTCCTTTCTTTTGCTCTTGAATCTAAAGAATATTCAAGGAACATGACATTTGATTCATTCTTGCAAGAACTACATTTAAACAAGGACGAGTACATTGAACTAGTACGTTCTACAATTGAGAAACCGACATTGCTATTAAAAAGACACCCTTCAGATATTTGGATAAATTGTTTTGCAAAAGCAATTCCAAGTTTGTGGCAAGCAAATAAAGATGCCCAATTCATCTTAGATGCATATGCAACTGCAACATACGTAAGCTCATACATAACGAAATTAGATAGGCCTATGACAATGGCTTTGAAAACAATCAAAGAAGAGTCTATTTCAAACAATTGTAATCAGCTAGAAACAATTCGTAGGCTTGGAAACACGTTTCTGTACATGCAACAGAAGTCTATTAGAGAAGCAGTACATATTGTGCTTTCGTTACCTCTATATTCATCTTCAAGAACGACAATTTTTATCAACACTGCTCCAGATGATAAAAAAACTGTTGTTTTAAAAAAACCGTCTCTACTAGAAAAGGAGCATGATGATTCTAAAGACATCATTTGCCCATCGATAATAGACAGGTACATTGAACGCCCGACAGATCTACAACATGTATCTTTAGCTGAATATGCTTCTTCCTATTGCCTAGTTCATGGAAAAACAATCAAAAGAAACAAACAATCTATCATTCGGTACATTCATTACAATCAAGAAAAAGATCCTGAAAATTTTGCTCATGAAAAGCTATTGCTCTTTGTGCCTCACAAAAATCTTTCCAATTTCTTGGAGCACCCTCTGCAAACATGGACAGAGGCATATGAAAAACACAAAGAACAAATAGCAAATGTTGAAGGAAAAATCATGGCAAAATCAATTTCAAAATGGGGTGATATTGACATTGCAAAAGACAAAGTTGAAGCGCTTTTTGAAATACCTGTAGACTTTGCAAAAGATATCAATGATGCACTCAAATTGGATGGTGTTGAAAAGTATGACATGGGCGATGATCTTATCTACAAAAGAAAGAATCGACTATTTGAAACACCAAAAACATTTAGCATAGCTAAAAAACCATTTCTGCCTGATAAGGATGAATACTTTGCAATTAGACGTAGTTTAAACAATGAGCAACAGTCCATTGTGAAAGAAATTATTGCTAGGAAAAAAAACAATCCTGCAAAACCAATCCATATCTTCCTTACGGGAAGTGCAGGAACAAGAAAAACACATACTGCAAAGGCCCTTTATGATGCTCTTGTCTTTTTCTATGAAAAAGAACTTGGTAGCAACCCCTTGAAAAGAAAAGGTCTTATTGTTGCATTCACTGGAAAAGCAGCATACAATGTAGATGGAATTACTGTTCATTCTGCTTTTAAGCTTCCTTTGGGTTCCTCAATCTTGATCCCATTAAGTTCAAACACACTAGATCTTTTGAGCAAAGACTATGAACAAGTACGTGTTCTATTAATTGATGAAGTTTCTTTGATAGGTTCACGAATGCTACATAACATAGACAAACGTCTTCGTGAGATCATGCATACTCCAACAAAACCATTTGGAAATCTAGATGTCATCTTTTGTGGCGATTTCTGCCAAGCAGAACCTGTTCATGATTCTTGGATTTTCGACTTGCCAAGGTTCAATAATAAAAAATTCCCTTATAGTTTTTGGAATGACTCCATACAATACTATGAATTAAAAACCGTTGTCAGGCAAAAAGATGAAACTTTTATATCGATCTTGAATAGAATCAGAACAAGAAAACAAACATTTGAAGATATACAATATTTGAACCGGAAATGCTATAGACAACCACCAGTTGATCCATCGTTTCCATTTCTTTATTATTGCAATAAAGATGTTCAACAACATAACTCAAAGATGTTGACTCTTGTTAATACAAAAGCATTTACAATTGCTGCTCAAGACACCAAAATTGATCAAATCGATAACATAGCTAATGTAGATAAGAGAATTCATTTGCCATCTACAATTACTCTAAAAAAAAAACATGCTTGTCGAAATAGTAGGCGGGAACTATTCAATTGAAGATGGCCTTGTCAATGGTGCTGAAGGAATCTTCAAACATTATAGTCAAGCAACAACAGACATTTTATGGATTCAATTTTCAGATCCAAAGATTGGAGCAATTGCACGGGCATCTATGCAACACCTTTACAATGATTCCATCCTATGCACTTGGACACCTATAAAAAGAGTTACAACACAAATTTCTCTTGGAACGAGAAATAACTGTATCCGAGTACAATTCCCAGTTCAATTAGCATGTGCTCGAACAATTCATAGAGCACAAGGTCTTACACTTGAAAAATTGGCATTTGATCCAAAAGGAGTCACAAAACATGGTCTTGTTTACACTGCATTGTCACGTGTAAAAAACATCGAATGTCTCTATCTTGTAAGCAAATTACAGCAAATTTTTTTTTCTTCCGTTTCATCAAAAGTAGTTGCAGAATTAAATAGATTAGAGAAACAGGCTTCTTTGCAATTTCAATATGGACTTAAGTCGTTTCCAAATACTAAGCACATGTTCATTTCTTCACTTAACACACGAAGTCTGCTTTCACACATTGATGACGTTGCAAATGACTTTGAACTCATGCAATCAGACATTCTTTGTTTGCAAGAAACACATATGAATTTGCCACCTACTACTGCAGCATTTGTAAACCAAAACAATTGCATTGCAACACATTCAGTTCATGGCCTTCTGACAGTTGTCAATAAGAAGATTCCTATTATGAAAACAACTTTTGTCAACGAGCCATCAGTCGAGGCAATTGTCACTTACATTACGCTCCCTGACAACATTCTCCAGCTTGTCAATATTTATAACAAACCAAATAATCTTGTTAACAACCTTATTGATGTCTTGGACTGTGTAAAGTTACAAAACAACATGAAAATGCTAACCATAATAACTGGTGACTTTAACATTGACATGTACAAAGAAACAATATCGAAAAGGAGGTTGGAATTGTTTATGCAGAGTAAATGTCTAAAGTTAAAAACAAACATACCTACAACAGAATATGGTTCTATGATTGACCATTTTTGGACAAACATAGATATTGATAGGCTTTCATTTACCATTTCCGATGCATATTGGTCAGATCATTTTACTAGTATCTTATCAGTACCTGCAACTTGCATATAGAAACTGATACAGCACTTTGTCTTCCTTGTTTTTTGTCTTTTTTTAAGATGCTTTTCTATTTGAAATATATTCTTGAATATTTTAACATGCTCTGAGTCTTCATTGGATGTGCAAATTGAAAAAAAAAAAATACAGCATTTCAAAAAAACAACTAATCAGAAGCAATATTCTCAAGGACCATGATATGTTTTCAAACACCATGTTGCAAAACCTGCATTTGCAAACATGTTTTCATAAATTGGATTCTGTGGTTTTTCCTAGCATGGCCTTCGTATCAAAACATGCTCATTGCAATGTTTTTTTATGTTTTCTGTTTAGTTGCATAGAACAGATATATGGGACATTGAAAGTAAAAAATGTTTTTGCACCACCGTACCACTGCATTTGCACACAGTGTAAACTGCCAATGATACAAAGCACCGTTTTTTTTGCATTTTGCAATCGTGAAACACCAACTATTTATGAACATATATTACAATGTAAGCTAGAGACTGAAGAAGGGACTATTGAATGTACACTTCGAGACACACAATTAAAAGAATGTTGTGCCGATGTTCTAGCTATTTCTTATGAACAATACTCCAATAGTGGTTCCTCAACCATTTACAATCTTCGCAAGTTGAAGCAACAAGGGCTTTACACTTTGGCAACGAACAGCAGAATTGTCGAAGTCAAAATTTTTTGAACAAAAGGTATGATCATAATTACCCTTTTTGTTCAAACACTTTGAACAATTTTTCCATTGTTTCAGCTTCGATTCAATATTTCAAAATAGATTTCAAACACTCTCTATTGCAACTTCTTTTATGATTTATTTGAACCTGTTTTTTATAAAATACACACAATATTAAATAATTTCTCTTTTTCCATTCACACAACGCTTGCAATGTAATCATGTTCATTGCTTATATACCTGTCACTTGTCCTATTTATTGTTTAGTCAATAATAACTTTCAACGGCTTTTCAAAGATTCAATTTTAATGTATCTGAAGTTCTCTTTTGTTACTCTGTTCATTTATTTGAAGATTGCAAAAAGCACTGACCCTAATAAAAGCAAACGAGTCATCCCTAGTATAAGATTACCAAAACCCTGTTCACTTTTAATAGATTTTTTGCACCCCCTCCTCCATTGCCTCCTCAAATGGCACTGAAACTGCCAAAGGTCTCGTATTATGTTCTAACCAAACGACCTGGACAAGGTCAAGCCGATAAACCTGTTAAATTACTCTGTAATCACTTTAGAGTAAGCTTTACTAATGTCCAGGACTCATTCCAATACGATGTGAGTAAGTTCAACATTCTATTATCTGTCTTATCTGTCTTATATATTAGATTTTGTCAAGGCAGATGATAATTTTCCTTCCTTCGATTTCAGGTGAAAATAACTGCTCAACGCAGGGGCCAAGAAAAAGAATGTGCCAGTAAAATCTTGTGTGCAAAAATTATGGATAAAGTCAAAGAAATATATAGTCATGCTGAACTAGGTGACAAAGATTTTGCTGTTGATAGGGAGAAGAACTTGTTTAGAGTTGGGCCTCTTAGAAACAATATCATTCAATGCAATGTTCTTGTTGATGACAAAAGAAATAAACAAAGGTAAGTTTTTCTTCCTTACTTACGTTTGTTAATTCTTTCCTTCGCAAATATTGATTGAGTTACAAGATTATCTCTCTATTATATGTTTTAGTATGTAGCTTTAAGAGATTAAATATTCAAGTTGCATTTCATGATATTGCTCTGTGAACACATTTCATAATCCCTACACTAGTTAATATTCGTGATCTTACAACGCATACTTGTCTAATTGAGTTACAAGATCCTCTCTCTATCACATGTCTTGGCTTTCAGTTTTTAAAAGTTTCAGTATTCAAAGTACATTTCTTTTAACTCTATGCACAAATAAAGAGATCCAAACTTGCACACTCCCTTTTGTTGATATTCTTATCAGAGAAATCTGGAAGCTTGGTTTCAGTAATAATGATTCAGAATTCAAAGCAGCTGTAGCAATTTGATATTCCCATTAGAGGAATGTACAGACTTGATTTCAATAGTAGAGTTTTCAAATGTAGAAGTAGAAATTAATTTACAATTGCACATTTTTGCTCTTTTAAAATGTCAACGCATCAGAAAACTGTTAACGATATCCATTTTTGCTAACTTTCATTATCAATTTTCATGTTTGAATCAATAGAAAAACCAAACGACCTGGACAAGGTCAAGCTGATAAACCTGTTAAATTACTCTGTAATCACTTCAGAGTAAGCTTTACTAATGTCCAGGACTCGTTCCAATACGATGTGAGTAAGTTCAACACTCTATTGCCTGTTTTATCTGTCTTATTTATTAGATTTTGTTAAGGCAGATGATAATTTTTCTTCCTTCGATTCCAGGTGAAAATAACTGCTGAATGTGGGGGTCAAGAACAAGAATGTGCCAGTAAAATCTTGTGTACAAAAATTATGGATAAAGTCAAAGAAATATATAGTCATACTGAACTAGGTGGCAAAGATTTTGCTGTTGATGGGGAGAAGAACTTGTTTACAGTTGGGCCTCTTAGAAACAATATCATTCAATGCAATGTTTTTGTTGGTGACAAAAGAAATAAACAAGGGTAAGTTTTTCTTCCTTACTTACATTTGTTAATTCTTTCCTTCGCAAATATTGATTGAGTTACAAGATTATCTCTCTATTATATGTTTTAGTATGTAGCTTTAAGAGATTAAATATTCAAGCCGCATTTCATGAGGTTGCTCTATGAACACATTTCATAATCCCTACACTAGTTAATATTCCTGATCTTACAACGCATACTTGTCTAATTGAGTTACAAGGTCCTCTCTCTATCACATGTCTTGGCTTTCAGTTTTTAAAAGTTTCAGTATTCAAAGTACATTTCTTTTAACTTTATGCACAAATAAAGAGATCCAAACTTGCACACCCCCTTTTGTTGATATTCTTATCAAAGAAATCTGGAAGCTTGGTTTCAGTAATAATGATTCAGAATTCAAAGCAGCTATAGCAATTTGATATTCCCATCAGAGGAATGTACAGACTTGATTTCAATACCAGAGTTTTCAAATGTAGAAGTAGAAATTAGTTTACAATTGCACATTTTTGCTCTTTTAAAATGTCAACGCATCAGAAAACTGTTAATGATATCCATTTTTGCTAACTTTCATTATCAATTTTCATGTTTGAATCAATAGAAAAACCAAACGACTTGGACAAGGTCAAGCTGATAAACCTGTTAAATTACTCTGTAATCACTTCAGACTAAGCTTTACTAATGTCCAGGACTCGTTCCAATACGATGTGAGTAAGTTCAACATTCTATTGTCTGTCTTATTTGTCTTATTTACTAGATTTTGTTAAGGCAGATGATAATTTTCCTTCCTTCGATTTCAAGTGAAAATAACTGCTGAACGTGGGGGTCAAGAACAAGAATGTGCCAGTAAAATCTTGTGCACAAAAATTATGCATAAAGTCAAAGAAATATATAGTCATACTGAACTAGGTGGCAAAGATTTTGCTGTTGATGGGGAGAAGAACTTGTTTAGAGTTGGACCTCTTAGAAACAATATCATTCAATGCAATGTTCTTGTTGGTGACAAAAGAAATAAACAAAGGTAAGTTTTTCTTCCTTACTTACATTTGTTAATTCTTTCCTTCGCAAATATTGATTGAGTTACAAGATTATGTCTCTATTATATGTTTTAGTATGTAGCTTTAAGAGATTAAATATTCAAGCTGCACTTTATGAGGTTGCTCTATGAACACATTTCATAATCCCTACAATAGTTAATATTCGTTATCTTACAACGCATACTTGTCTAATTGAGTTACAAGGTCCTCTCTCTATCACATGTCTTGACTTTCAGTTTTTAAAAGTTTCAGTATTCAAAGTACATTTCTTTTAACTCTATGCACAAATAAAGAGATCCAAACTTGCACACTTTGTTGATATTCTTATCAGAGAAATCTGGAAGCTTCGTTTCAGTAATAATGATTCTGAATTCAAAGCAGCTGTAGCAATTTGATATTCCCATCAGAGGAATGTACAGACTTGATTTCAATACTAGAGTTTTCAAATGTAGAAGTAGAAATTAGTTTACAATTGCACATTTTTGCTCTTTTAAAATGTCAACGCATCAGAAAACTGTTAATGATATCCATTTTTGCTAACTTTCATTATCAATTTTCATGTTTGAATCAATAGAAATACACAGTCAAATCTGCCCAACAAGAAAAGAACTAGTGGCTAAAATATTCTGTTAAATATTTTGCCCTTTCAATTTTGTTCAAAAATAAACTTGAATTGTAACTCTTCTTTGAATGTAATTTCTTTCTGTCATATGCTGAGCAAGTTAATTTTCTAAATGATACTTAGCAATGGTTTTAACCTGTCATGCATTCAATCATGATCAATATGATTTGTTATGTTTTACGTCTTTTAGAGTTACTGCAGGAATTATATTTGAAGTTTTACTACCTTGTTACCATTTTGTGCCCATCTGTCGACAACAATGCTCATCAACCAAACTGCTGTCATTGATTTTTTGTTGCCGAATCAAGATGTTGACAATCCATGGAAGATTAATTGGGCTAAGGTAAAACATAAAACATAACTCGAGACATGCTTACCTTGGATTTATGTCATACAACTTTTATTTTTATTTTTTAACAATTGGAATGTCAAATTCTGTTGCCTGATTTTAGACAAAACAAATGCTGGAAATGTTATTGGCTCCTGGAAATGTTTGTATAAGTGTACATTGTGTGGTTTTCGATGTGTATTTGACCTGTCTATCTTTGTGCTCATCTGAAAACATACAGAAGAAGTTGCATTAGACAAAAAAGAATTAGAAGCTGTTTCTAACTTTCTCCTGTGGCAAACAATGGATCTATTGCCTCTATATTGCATCCATCAGATAATGGTCTTGCAATCACAGGGTTAGAACAATCAACCTGCACACATAATAGTAATCTTGCTGAATCTTTGGAACAAGCTAAACCTAGATATGGATAAAAATTATGCATGTGTATATAGTGTTCTATTATCAAGCATTGGATATTGAAACATTTGTTGTCTTCCTGTTGAAGGATATTAAATCAGAGCGTCCTTATTGACACATACCTATTCAGCTCTTCCTGTTTGTTGAATAACCATTTTGTTAATTGAATGAGGCTTATTGATGTTGCATTTCAGACAGTGCAACGAATACACAGCTTTTGTCTTTGCATGACTCCTTTAAATGTATTCCTTTTCTAATGATTTGAACATTCTCATTGTTTTCTTTGCAGACATGGACATCATCAAAAATCAAATGAAGTAGTTGTTACTGTGTTTGCAAAGGAGCAGTCTAAAGAAACTGTTGTTGTTGAGTTTAATGAACAGTTTGTATGTGTCTTCTCCAGAAGATGATTCCTTCTTTTTAGCTCATGTTGTATTTTTAGTGGGCTTAAGCATGGGTTGGACTATTTTTTGGTTTATGTTATTGGCATAATATTCACTCAGTAAGGAGCTGATTTGATTTATTCTGATTTCAGTTGACCATTATTACTGATATTCCAGGAGAAGACAATTATGTGCTTCATAAGCATTTATTCGCTAAGGTAACATTTGTTATTCTTCTTGATGATATTTTTGGTATGTTGTTTTAAACTTTGTATATGTTTTGTTTGAATGTGAAATACTTCTATGATATTGCTTTTTCTATGGTTACTGTATAATTTTTAAATTAAACTACTGCAACTTGTATGGCTACATTTTACTTTTACTGCCCAACTCTCTCTTGTATCTGCTGCATTATGTAGAAATGAAATCTAGTTAATGTAATTTGCACACAATATGATATCTTACAATTGACAATTCTTTATACGAAGACAGGTTTAAAATGCTTTTGCCTGGACCTTTCAGGCAATAGAAATCTTTAGCTACTTTTGCTTTTGCAAGTTACTATTTATTTCCTAGTTTGATGTATTGCATGTAGCTAAGATCTCTTCTGAGAATTGAAAGTGTCTATCAGCTAGGATGCCAGTTTGTTAGACAGGTGTCTAGTACAATAGATCCATATTAACACTGGCCCTTTCAAAATGAGATGTTCACACCTGTTTTTAATCCCTTAGTAGTTAAGAGCTCCAGGGTTAAGAGATCTATCAGCTAGGATGCTAAATTGTTGATTCTGATTATATAAGCATTCAAGAGTATTAATGAAGAATGGCAACTCAGTCATGTACACTGATGATCTCCACGTTTTCAATTATTTCTTTTGAGAATATATAAATTTCTTGTTGAACGTTTTGATAATGATAAGACATGATTACATACTTGTTTAAATGAGCATACCAATGTTTGAGACATAATGTGTTTTTCAATCAAAAGAGATAAGTCTCCTTGCAAATTCAGTTTACGGTCAGTTGCAAAAACCATGCAAACATACTTGCTCATTATCTTTTTGCAATGTGCAGGAAAAATACATTGCCAACTCTGCCACAGCACCGATTATGCCACTGCAAAATGCAATTTTGAATATGGCTACCATTTTTGGGTGTTCAACTACAAAGCAAGGCTTTACCACTTGCTCTCAAGGTGATTGGCAGCTCTTTGGGCAATCAGCCGTAGCAAATTTGTAAAAATGCTAGGAAACTTTCAAGAACAGAATCTATATCACAATATCATAGAAAGAAGCTTCGTAATTGTGTTGCAGATTTTGCTACAGCACATCCTCCCCCGACCTTTCAAGCAGAGTACATATGCTATAGCTCCAACAGATCTATGACTATAGTTTTTGTTGTTTTTGTCAAAGACATCGTGTCTTCCTTGCCTTTTGTACTACATATAAAGCTTCTACAGCAAGTTGCTCTATGTTTTGAATAACTTCACTAGCAACACCTCTTTCTCTTTTGCAAAGATTGTTGAACCTATTTTTAATATTTGCTTATATATATGTCAACAAGAAATATTGCCTCTTTTCTCCAACTAAGTCTATTTTCATGATCATGTTGAATGTAGAACTAAAATATTTCGATTTTTTCCCTTTTTTATTGCAAACACCTCTGTCTTTTGCCATGATCAAATATATATGCATTCTTTATATATATAAATGTTTCTATTTAACGTCTTTTAATACAAGAAAGGAAAAATCCTTTCGCCAAAAAAATCGCTTTTATCAACTAACGACAATTTCATATACACTTGACAATTCCCCCACTAGCAATGTCGGGGACATCGCCACCTTGTGGCTCTTGTTCCACATTTGAAACCATGGCCATCCGATGCTAAAAACAATCGAACAAGCATCGAATGAGACACTTAATTCTAGTAATGTGGGGCTAAAATGTTATTTTCCTTGTGATGACACTTATAGTAAAATGCCCCTTCTAGTGAATGTGGAGGTTTCTTTTGTTCCCCATTTAGAATGTTTTATTTTAAATAATTTTTTTTTGTGCCCTACACTAAATGGATTGCTCCTATAAGCCAAGTCCATCCTTGGGTTCATAGTTTTCTATAACTAATTTGTATGTACAAGCTTGATAGCATTGGGCTCTTGCATTTGTGGATTTTTGGGCATTCTCATGAGAATATATATTTGTAAGTACTATAAAGGATGGTGAAGAGTGGCTTTGCTTGAACATGATATCTCTTTAGTTTTTTCGTTGTGAAGGAAAATGGTAGATTCTTCTTAATAGGTCTGAGTTAAAATCTTATGGTTCTCATGAGATTCACTTTAAGAATAGTTTTTTTTTTACAATAAACCAAGGTGGATTCCAAATGTTAAGTAATAGAGAAAGCATTATAACAAAAGAACCACTGAGAAAGGCTTAAGCAATATTCTCTCTTTTCAAAGATATTCATACCAAAGATGGAATTATATATTACAATGATATCAATCACCTCTAGATCTATATATGCTTTGATGTTGACATATCATCATTGATAACCCATCAATAGATATGTATGACAACTCAGAGATAATAAAAACTCATAAAATAGGTGATCTAGGACTTAGTGATTGTCTAGGGACTCATAGTCTAACATTCCCCCACTCAATCATAAGTTTGAATAATTATACCAGTAAAACAACTAGAGCTAGCGCATAAACTGGTATAATCTCAATCTCCAATATGGACTTATGATTTGATCTTCGATGAAGATTTTCCTAGAAACCACCAAATATGGATGTTGAATTGTTCACTTGAAATTAACTTTGAAAGATAGAAGACATTTTGGAAGTGAACAATTGCTGTGTTTGAGCATTTCATGATCACTTGACAATTTGATCATTTTACAAGTAATTTGGCTAGAAGAAGTCGGCGCCTTCTGCTAATTAGTGAAAAAAATAGGATCACCATTATACTATTAGTGAACAAATAGGATCATTGAAACACTCTTTGAATTTAGACACAATTAGGCGTCGAACAACATCCCAATGAACAGTTGAGGGGCCTAATGGCCATACTAGAATTCCTAATTTCTGATTGAATTTTGATTTATAGTACTTCGAAACTTGAAGCCTGACTATAATCATTGATACTCCCCCCATCAAGTGCAAGGAGAGAAGTACGTCAAAGGGCTCCAAGATTGAGCTTTGGAGTCTTATTTTTTCAATAGCCCTTGCATCATTGTATTTGGTGATTTTGGTTGATCACTAACCATTGTCACTTTAGCAATTTACTCCCCCCCTTAAGGTGTAAGAGAGTTTCATTTTTTTATTAATGTACTCCCTACCTTGATGTAAGAGAGTAACTCTTTTCATTTCATTTTTGTATGTCCACTCTTTTAAGATGTAAGAAGAGAAGATTGGATATCTATTTGTTGCAAGATGGGTCTTTACTCGAGAGTGAATTCTACAGTAAGATTGATATAACTACTTAGTTGTTGATGACCATTGCTAATGATTAATCCATCCATAGTGAACTTGTAGCCTTGCATCTTTTTTCAACTTGGAACATATGTTTGATGAATAATTCTTCTTGCCACAATGACGACAAGGATGGAGATCAAAACATTGATTCTCCATGTGATAAACTCGAGGACAATGTTGTCACTAAGTATTCTAAAGTTGAACTAGAGCATGTGAAGTGGAATCTCCTTGAAGGATGCATTGAGGAAGTAGATTGGTCTAGAATAGTGGAGAATATGATAGGTAAGTTTCTTATCATATCCTGCTCCTATGTTATGTTTGTTGTCACGAATTTCTTCCCAAGGATTAGAAATGTGTTTGGAAAGATTATTATGTAATTGTTGATGTTCTTAATGCATATTTATTTTTATAACTTCAAAAGAAAAACCAAGTTCGCATTCACTATTACTGTAACATTAACTATTTGAATTAGGTCACTTGTGTCACAAACAATATCAACAACTCCCTGATTTGAAACAAAAAAATACCAATTGAGGCCTGACACAGAAATGTGATTGCAAGCGGTGTGAGCTGTTATGATTGCTATCTTGTGGCTGATCTGAATCGCCTGCTTTGATTGAAATCATGTTCTATTTGTAAGGCTCTATGTGTAACATCGTCAATGTCCTTTACAAAATGAAACTATCTTCTTCATGATGTGAGTGTTGGCTTCCTCTTTAATGCACATGGAATCTTTTTTAGTTGTACGACCTCTTTTCGTATCACTTACAGTTTTCAGAATGGAGGCCATTTGTTGTCTTCACTTGATCCGATCGATGCATATCAGTCCACATGCTACACACTAGATCGATTTGATAGCTCCATTTGCATCCATAGCATATTAAAACTATCTCTTGCTTGTCTTTGAAAACACAAATTCTTCGTTGAAACATTGTGCCAAATCACTATGCATATATTTCTTAAGATGTAGATCACTCATTAATAGGGAATGATAATAATTGTAATCTCACTGGTCATTAGTACATTAATTAGTTGAGTGATTAGTTGGTTAACTTGACTAGGACACTTTGATGTCCCATAGTATTTTCTGTTCCATGGTATTGATCCATAGTATTGCTGTTATGTAATCCTATATATGCTTCTGATTAATAATGAGAAGGCAATGAATATGCCCATTGTTGTTCCTTCCTTTACTTGTTTCTTCTTTTCTTATAAAGTTAACATGGTATTAGAGCTGCATGGCATGATCCATACCTGTTGTATTTGGGTAATCCTTTTCGCATAGAGGAAAGCACACACACGAGACGGGAACACATCAACGTGGAGGAGTGGAGTTTCTTCACAACACCAGGGTCGTATCATTTTTATTTTTTTCCTTTGGAATCGTCGCCGCACCTTGTCCCTATCGGGAACTGCGTCATCCTTCCATCGAATCACCTTCTACTAAAGAAAAGTGCATCGCTGATGCACTCTCTGCATAGACTAAGTGCGGCACCAACACACTTGTTGGTAAGCCAAAGTGCGGCGATCACTGTTCACTTACATGGATTTTTCCCGATGCTCTCTATGATGCACTGTGCTAGATCTACAAGTAGCGACACTATGTTTAAAAGTCAGTCATTAAAGATGGCAAGTACCAGTACGAAGCAGATCTTCGGACCAATGTTGACTGGAACCAACTATGAATTTTGGTCAATCAAGATGCAGAGGTTTCTCCAACTCAACAAATGTTGGGATATGGTTGAAAATGACTTCAAAGAACTAGATGCAACCACTTTGAATGCTACGTCTATTGCTAAGAAGAAATCCCTTGAAGAAATCTAAGAATGAAATGTCACTGCAAAATGGTTGATCCAGAGCTACATTGAGGAGTCCATTTTCCCACGGATCTCAGGAGCCACCACCGTGTATCGAGCCTAGAATCTCCTTGCATCTGCATACAAAGGTACATACAGAGTCAAAACGACAAGACTCCAAACCCTTCGACTTCAGTTTGAAAGTCTTAAAATGAAGGAAATTGAAACTGTAGATCAGTTCATGACTCGGGTTTCGGGTATTGTGACTCAATTCCAAACCTATGGCGAGGATTTGGAACAAAAGGTTGTTGTCCAAAATATTCTTAGATGTCTCACTAAGAAGTTTGCTATGGTTGTTAATGCTATAGAAGAATCTAAAGATCTGTCCAAATTTACCCTAGCAGAGTTAACAGGGTCCCTTTTGTCCCATGAAGCTTGACTCAGCCAAGAAGAAGAGTCTAGATCAAATGTGTTCAACACCCAGGATTCCCTCAGCAGAGGTTGAGGTAGAAGACGGGGCATAAGAGGAAGAGGTTCTCATTCTACAGAGGATAGAACCGCTCATGAGCACCTAGATCACTGTGAGCACTCTCACAACTCTCAGATCAGAGGGGGAGAGGCAAGAGATGGACTAGAAGGTCCAAATTCAGTGCAATTACTGTAAGAAGTATGGACACTATGAACGAGACTGCAGAAAGAAGAAAGCAGTCCAGAACAGTGGAAGAGCCCATGTCTCCAATGTTGAAGAAAGCTCATCCGAAGTCATGTTTCTCTCATGTCAAGTGACTGAAGAATAATATCATTAAGATGTATGGTTGCTGGATAATGGATGTAGCAATCATATGACAAGTAAAAAATTGTTATTTTCTGATCTAGATTCATCTGTCAATACAAAAATCAAGCTTGGTGATCATTATCTTGTTCCTGCTCAAGGAAAAGGCATTGTTCCTGTTCTTACTAAACAGAATGAGAAGAAGTTTATACATGATGTATTCTATGTTCCTAATCTGAAATTCAATCTAATCAGTGTGGGTCAATTGATTCAGAACAAGTATGATGTCAGGTTTATTGATACCTATTGTGTTGTTTATGATAAAACCCCCAGTAGAAGACTCTTAGCTAAAGTATAAATGGCCAAGAATAGAATATTCCCACTTAGTCTCAGAAGTGCCACTCCGTCACAATCATATGCTCATACTGTTTCAAGTCAAGATGAAACCTGGTTGTGGCACTGTAGGTTTGGTCATCTACCCTTTCAGAGTCTCAGGTTTATGCAAAAACAATCCATGGTTAAGGAGTTACCAATTATGAATGAACATACCAGTTCTTGTGAAGATTGTATCTTAGGGAAACATCAAAGGGAAAATTTCCCCACTTCCACATCTCAATCCAAAGAACACCTTGATTTAGTTCACACAGATCTATGTGGACCCATGCAAACCCAATCCATAGGAGGTAGTCTTTATTTTTTGACTTTTATTGATGATTATATCAGGAAAGTCTGGGTCTACTTTCTCATACACAAATCAGATGCATTCTCCAAGTTTAAAGAATTCAAGGCATTGACTAAAAAGTAGTCAGGTAAATCCATCAAAGTGCTCAGGTTAGATGGTGGAGATGAATATGATTCACATGATTTTGCAGAGTTCTGTAAACATCATGGCATCCAGCACCAGTTCACTACCATATACACTCCACAACAAAGCGGAGTTGTTGAATGGAAGAACCAGACCATTATGAACATGGCCCGAAGTATGTTGTCATATAATAAGCTATCAGATGATTATTGGGCTAAAGCCGTTGCATGTTCACTTTATTTACAAAACAAATCTCCCACAGTGAGTATAAAAGACAAGATTCCTAAAGAAGCATGTAGTCGCACTAAGATTAGTGTCTCACATCTTAGAGTGTTTGGATGTGTGGAATTTGCACACATCCCTGATGAATTAAGAAAAAAGTTGGACAAAAGGATTCCTAAAGAAGCATGTAGTGGCACTAAGATTAGTGTCTCACATCTCAGAGTGTTTGGATGTGTGGAATTTGCACACATCCCTGATGAATTAAGAAAAAAGTTGGACAAAAGGAGTGAGAAATGTATCTTCATTGGTTATAGTGAACATCATAAGGCTTACATGCTGTTTAATCCTGTCACAAAAAAGGTTGTGGTGAGAAGAGATGTCAAGTTTCTTGAAGATAAATGCTAGAGTGATCCTCATAATGCTTCAATAGATATTCAATAGAAAGAAAGTCCAGTTTCAACAGATCTACCACTCAGAATGCCCAGACTGGAGGTACAGCAGCAGCAGCAAGAAGAAACATCAGTAGACAGTCCACCACAGAGAATCAAAAGTTTGAGGGAGTTATATGAGCAGACTCCTGTTATTGATGAGCAATTGCAATATGCTCTATTTACTTGTCAACCCCCATGTTTTGATGAAGCAGTAAAGGATGCACAGTGGGTACAAGCAATGAATGAAGAAATTGATTCTATAGAAAGGAATCATACTTGGGATATTGTTGATCTTCCACTAGAAAACAACAGTATTGGAGTAAAATGGGTCTATAAGATCAAACTCAATGAAAAATAAGAGATATAGAAGCACAAAGCTAGGTTGGTTGCCAAAGGATTTGCTCATCATATGGCGTGGATTATGATGAAACCTTTGCTCCAGTAGCAAGGATGGACACCATCAGAGCTGTACTTGCAATATCATCTCAGAATCAATGGCCTGTTTATCAAATGGATGTGAAATATGCCTTTCTCAATGGCACACTTGAAGAAGAATTCCATGTAGACCAGCTGTTGACACAGTTCTATCGACAGGGGTTCACTTCGTACTGTCATCAACAAACACCAACCCAACACCTGTAAGCACTGGCCCAGAAAGGTTTTACCCTTTCCAGCAACACCCGCGAATCGAGTGAAGTCTCACCCGAGATGGTTAAGGGGGCTGCAGGAACCAACTTTCCACAGTGGGGAAAGGACATGCATTTACTCTATCTCCATCGCATCAGAAACCAGAGATTTTCTTTCGCATCATGCAACTCTACCATACATTCATCATTCACACATTAACCATGTATTCAGCATTCACCATTCGCATATTCAATACATAATTGACATTCTCATTAGCAGGGAAATACCGGAGATTACATCAATGAAACCTTACAGAAAACATCACAAAGCATTCATCATTCGACATAAACAGAGACAAAAGGACATATCCGAACATCTTCATGCATTAACTCATCAAAACCTATGGTATAACCTTCGCAGAAATAGTTCAGAACATCTTTTCGCGGATCCATACAAAAAATGTTGAAGACAGAGCAAAACATTACAGAGTTCATCCCCACCATGCTAATTAACCACAAAGATGCCCTTAGTCTTACATTTGTATTCTTATTTATAGCCAACTAAGGAGGTTACAAAATGGTCCAAATGACCCTTTTTCTAACAAACTAACTAGTCTTGTGCTTCCTCGTTCTCCGTGAATGACCCTTCCTTCTGCGGATGGTCCTTCTTCATAGCTGTAGGCTTCTGCACTTCACACGGACTAATCCTGTGCCAACATGCCCCCAACACAAACTTGTGGCTCGCCCTCGAGCCACCTTAGCTGGACACCTTTGGTACTGTTCTCATCCTTTGTTGTGCTAAACTTCTGAGGCTGTTCTTTCCGTCTGAAGCTCACTGTCATGTACTTCTTGAACTCATCCTCCAGTATCTTGGTCATTGTCATGTACTTCTCAAAATCATCCTCCAGTCTCTTGGAACCTTCATCATTGATTCCTTCGCAACCGTCTGTTACTTTTGACCTCGGCCTGCGACTGGACGAAAATTTCTCGACAACACCAACTGGTGGTGCGGGCGTAGTGGTCCGACACATCTGTTTCACGCATTTGATCATCATTCGCTGTTACCAACACACCTTTGCTCTTGGTACTTTCGCAATTGGAGGGACTGCTGCTCTTCGAACACTCGAAACTCGCTTAACCATCTCGAGTAAGACTTCATCGTTGTTTTTCCTAATACCAAGTGCCTCTGCATCTGCTAGTTGTTCGTGAACACTTGTCTTTCTTTCCCTTAGCGCACCTTGGGTGCTTCCGCTGGAAACGAAATGCACCATTGCAACTATCTCACTTCCCTTTTCCACAACTTCCTTGGAATTTCTCACTCAACTTACTAACGCTCTTCATCCAACTGACTTACTCTCTTCATCTGACTCTCATTCGACTTACTGACTCTCTTCATCCGACTGACTGGCTCTCGCTACCCTCTTCACCTGTATTTATGCTCGCGCTTTGTAGCCTTGACGCCTGCTTATCATTCATGAAATATTTCCCATAGCCATTAGATTCTTCCCGTAAGTGTGTCATCATTCATCTCCGTCGTCTTCCGGTGATGCTTATCCACATTAATCATGCTCAGATTTGACTCCCACGTGCTAAACATGCGAAGCATCGACAAGTGATCCGACTGGCCATGCCTGCCACTTTTTGTCATAATTGCACTTATTTATTTATTTTTATTTTTATTTTTATGCGACACTAGTCCTTCGCTGGAGTCGTGTCTATTCATGTCTTCCGTGCTTGTTGGATCTGCACTCACAGATCCTGACTTCACCAGTTTTCTTATCCTGGAACACCATCGGGCTGATCCACTACAAGTCCTCTATTGGTTCTATAATTCCTGCCTCCAACATTCTTTCAATATCAGCCTTCACTCGCTCCTTATACCGCAGATTCAACCTATAAGGCCGTTGCTTCACTGGCTTTGCATCAGGTTTCAGTGGGATTTTCATCTTTCCTAGGTCCCCTAAAATTCCTTTCATCTCCGAGAATTTTGTCGAAAATAAGTCCTGAAATTCATGCAATAGGTTAGTAATCTGTGCAATAGTCGAGTCATCCCAGTAGTCTCTGATGCTTGCAAACTTCGGATTTTCTTCCGACCCAATATTCACTTTCTTGATTCGCAACGATTGTTGAAATTTGTCGGAAGGCATATCTGGTGCCTCGACACTGTGACTTCCTTCTGACTTTGGGATATATGTATCCCTCGGATCATCCTCATCATCTGGTTCTCCTGTGATGTTGTAACATTCCATCAACATTTGATGTGTTGCAGTCCATTGGAGTCCCATCGGTTTCTCTGCCGGAACTGCGTCGAATACTTTCTTCTGGACCTCCTGTAATGCTCTGTGGATGAAGGAGTTTTCGTCAGAGAAACTAAATGTTTGGCTAAAGCCAATTGTTAGCTATTCCCATGAGGTTGTTCCGCGTCGCAGTTCTACTATGACACACCAATTCCGCGGTACTTCATCCAACGTGTGAATAAATGCATGGACCCATTCCTGTTGTGCCCATGGTCCCCATTTGCTTTCACATGCATTCAAATACTCCTTCGGATATCCTCTACCATCATACTTCCTTTCGCAGTTTTCGTCAGTGTCGCTGAACCTAACCGTCATTAGGTGTCGACATAGTGGCCAGTTAGTTATGGTGGACTTGTGCGTCGCCCACCATTGCGTTGGTGTAGCCTTCAAGGCTTCTTCCAAGGTCAATAGTCGTTGTGGTTCTGCCACTTTTTCTTCAAATTCAGTGAGAAATGCGGCCAAGTTGAGCAATCCCTCATATGTTGGTAGTTCGCACTCTTCCATAGCTACCCTTCACATTGACTGAGTGATCCGTGCACACCTCCTAAATGACACTTCATGCATCCGATTATGCCAATTTTCAAATGCTTCGTCGGAATCTGACGACGCCGAACTACTAATGTGCCACCCTAATTCTCCATCCATAGTAGGGTTGATATAATCTTCAGAGATGTTGTAAATATTGTCCCATCCCTCGGTGAATTCATCCCTCGTCGACTCAACATATCCCTGCCCTTCCACAGGGTCAAGAGGTGCGACTACCCTTATCTCCCGGTTCTCGAACGACATAGTTCTTTTCTTGAAGTTGATAATAGCCTGATTCTCCATCGCCAAGTCTATCCCTTGAAGCACTGGATAGGGGCTAGTGTTGTCAACAATCTCGATTACGTCGAAATATGCATATGTTCCAAGTCCCTCGATCTCAACGAGAACCTGGCATAATCGACCAATCGGGGTGACTTTACTTTGATTTGCTAGCCATAGCTATACCGGGGACCAAACCAACTGTGGTTTCCCCATTGTTTCCCATGTCTGTTTCATCAGGATGTTTACATCTGACCCCAAATCCAAGATAATGGAGTCGATCTTGAATTCTCTGACTTGCGCAAACATCTGCATTTCCCTTTCTCTCTCTCTCTCTTGTGTATTCGATTAACCGTTCTCTCCTGTCATGCACCCTCCCGTCGATGTAGCAGGTTCGATATCTTCGCCAATGCGTCCTAATCTTTTTCCAGCTCCAGGCAACTCTCTAGAAAATATCTTAAGGTGTTGGCCTTTTTCTGCTAATTTGTTGTGTCGAATATCAGTGGCATGTCATAAACAACTCCTTTCTGTTGAAGAGGTGGCTGCCTCAACTGCCTCATTGCCTCCTGTGCTTTTAAGAAAATATCTCGTTCTTCTTCCGCATCAAATGTGACTTGTTTTCGTGCTGCCTCTCGGACACTAGGCTGTGACTTGTCAGCCCTGTCACAGCTCCTCCTCGAGTCACTATTCTGACAGTCACATTTTGACCTCTGACTTCTGCTGATATCTTCTGTACCACTGGTGGCAAGTTCTTAGTTTTCCACTTTGCGATGAGTTGAGGACAGTCTTCGACACCATGGTCCACAATGCTGCAATAAGTGCACTGTGGGGTTGGATTTGGGTAATCCCTCTAATAATTCCCTTGCTGCCCACAATTGTAACATATGATGGGTCCTCGACCTCGTCCAGCAGCGCCTCCTCAACTGGCATCGGTGCCTCGGCCTCCGCAGAACCCCCCTTTGAATCCTCCTTGTAGAGATCTGTATGGTGGGTATTGTGGTTGATTATAGTGCGGTTGTGGATATTGCGGTTGACCGTATTGCAGTTGTTGAAATTACAGTTGCAGATATTACGGTTGGCCATACTACGGTTGACCATACTGCGACTGATCATACTACGGTTGCGGGTTATACTGATGTGGATGTTTATTATACTACTACAGTTGTTGTACTGGTGGTTTCTCTTCTCCCTTCATGAAGTATGTATCTGCAGTCCTCTCTTGGAGTAGGTCATAAGCTCTGCACTCTTTCTCGTCGTGGCCAACTAATCGACAGAACTTGGAATACAAGTTCGTTGGTTTCGACACTATCTTCTGCAGGTACACACATTCTTTCGGTCGATGTCCTCTCATCTGATAGGCGCGGAACCAAGGCATTCCTCCCTGACTGAGGGGATTCGGTGCACCCGATTGCAAATATTCTTGAAACTCTGGGAACTGGTCCTTATGGTGTCCTTTTGTCCTGCATCTAGTGCACCAGACATCTTCGCGGGCCTCTTTTCCCTTCTTTATGTCCTGTAACTAGATCGTCAAATTTTCCAACTGCGCTTGTATTCGATCCATGCCTAAGCCTGTTTCATCGATCGATGAAGCCTCCAGCTTCATTGCAATCACCAGCGCTTCTGCCTGAGTCGCTACCTTCTGTTGCATCGGTGGCCCACGAATGTGTGGCAGCAACCCAACGATAAACCATTCTTTATGCTGCATATCGCTCATTTCGAAACTTACTTTTGCCATTAGTGTTTTGTATCATTGGTCGAATTCCCATACTGATTCATTTGGAAATTACTTGATTTCCTTGAGCTCGGTAATATACTGCGACTCGGATTTTGGTTTTCTAAACTCATCGATCATCCCTGTCTTGATCTATTGCAATGTTTTGTTTGGAGTTCCCGTTGACACCTTAGTAAACTTCATATACCAGTCTAGCGCACGGCCCTTGAGGGTCGTCGTTAACTGTCCCTTCTTGATATCGTCATCCTGGACCTGCCTCACCGTCCAGACTGCTTCGCACAAAAACCAATATTGTTCAGGATCCTTGGTCCCGTTTCCCTGGAACGTTGGCATCTTTCCATCGTCACCTTCCATTCTTGCGCTTCTACTATTATTATTTACTGATCCGCTACTCTTACTACTATTCTGGAACGTAAGAAAGCTCTGTGAATAACTTCTATTTCTTCCAATCAAGTTCTGAGTAGTGTGTGGAGTTGAAGGTACGTTGTAGCTTAAGGTCCGTCCTTCTTCGACTTCTGGGGTAGCCTGTTCACCTTCTTCTTTATTGCAATAAGGTCGCTTCGTCCTGTGTGGTGCTGTTCTGCAGTCTTTTGTTCCGGTCCCCTAAGGAGACTCTCTCTCAGTCCTCCTCTTCTTCTCTGGTCGCCATAATATCACCCCACTCCTCAAGGTACCAAAATTGTCTTCAACCTCCCTTAAAAACGCGTCCTCACTCATGTACATATACCCCGCATATTTCTATTGGACCCATGGTACCCACAACTCCCGCACACTGATATTCTACTCGTCGGAATTCATCCTTAGTATGCCCTTTTCGCAGTCAAGCATTTTAGTCCACAACTTCAACGATAGCAGGAATCTCCCTCTAGGTCCTTTGAAAAATTTCCTTTGTGCATCGCTGTATGATTTGATCATGTCCACGACAAACTTAGTGATGTATCCCTCTAGGATACTGTCTACCCAGAAGTCAACATCCCTTGATACCTTATTGTCGACCCATTTCAGCTGTTGAATCGGTTCTGGAGTCCAGTGGATAGGTTAACCTCCTTAGCAATGGTTCTTTTGAAAAGTCAGTTGTGCCAACCACTCGTGTAGCAACACCGGGAATTCGCAGAAGAATATCTCGTGGATATCATAGTAAATGTGCTTTTATAACCAACTCTTTGTCGTCTTCCCAGGGTTCCGAGTTTCTCCTTCTGCAGATTCTTCTTCCTTCTTGTCAAACCAATCCTGGATCTCCGGTTTCATCGGGTGGCACAACATGTACTCTTCCTTCTTCTTTCAGGGTCCGGGCAACAGAACCATTTGTTGACACAGTTTTGTCGATAGGGGTTCACTTCGTACTGTCGTCAACAAACACCAACCCAACACCCTTAAGCACCGGCCCATAAAGGTTTTACCCTTTCTAGCAACACCCGCTAAGTGAGTGAAGTCTCACCCAAGATGGTTAAGGGAGCTGGAGGAACAAAGTTTCTGCAGTGGGGAAAGGACATGCATTTACTCTATCTCTATCACATAAGAAACCAGAGATTTTCTTTTGCATCATGCAACTCTACCGTACATTCATCATTCACACATTAACCATGTATTCACCATTCACATATTCAATACATAATTCACATTCGCATTAGCAGGGAAATACCGGAGATTACATCAGTGAAACCTTACAGAAAACAACACAAAGCATTCATCATTCGACATAAACAAAGACAAAATGACAGATCTGAACATCTTCATGCATTAACTCATAAAAAATTGTATTATAACCTTCGTAGAAACAATTCAGAACATCTTATTGCGGATCCATACAGAAACTGTCGAAAACATAGAAAAACATTACAGAGTTCATCCCCACCATGCTAATGAACCACAAATATGCCCTTAGGCTTACATTCGTATTCTTATTTATAGCCAACTATGGCGGTTACAAAATGGTCCAAATGACCCTTTTTCTAACAAACTAACTAGTCTTACGCTTCCTCGTTCTCCTCGAATGACCCTTCCTTTCGTGGATGGTCCTTCTTCGTAGCTGTCGGCTTCCGCACCTCATGCGGACTAATCCCGTGCCAACACCAGCCACCTGGATATGTTGTTAAAGTTCAAGAACACAAAGTGTGCAAGATGAAAAAGGCCTTGTATGTTCTAAAACAAGCTTCACGATCTTGGTACAACATAATTGATTCCTATCTCATCCATAATGGGTTCAACAGGAGCAACAATGATCCCACTCTCTATGTCAAAACAGATCAGCAAGGTAACATTATGATTGTATGTCTTTATGTTGATGATATGATTTATATTGGAAATTTGATGTTGGAAGAATTTAAGACAATCATGAAAAAGGAGTTTGAAATGACTGATCTTGGAATCATGAAGTACTTCCTTGGTATGGAATTTGACCATAGTGAAAATGGAATTTTCATCTGTCAGCATAAGTATGCTACATACATTCTGCAGAGATTCAGAATGGATAAATGCAAACCGGCAGGAACCCCCATTGCTGCAGGCACCAAGTTAAGCAAGAATGATGATGGACCCACAATGAATTCTACAATTTACAAAATATTGGTAGGAAGTTTAATGTATTTGACTGCAACTACACTTGATTTGATGTATGCTGTCAGCCTGATCTCTAGGTTTATGGAGTCTCCCAAAGAATCACTGGAAATTTGGTAAAAGAATTCTGATATATGTTGCAGGCACAGTTGGTTATGGACTTTGGTACTGTCATTCACCAGACAATACTCTTATAGGGTACACTGATAGTGATTTTGCAAGCAATATTGATGATAGGAAAAACACATATGGTTATGCTTTCCATTTGGGTACCAATATGATTTCATCGGTTTCTCAGAAACAACCCATTGTCAACATGTCTTCTGCAGAAGCAAAATATGTAGCAACAACTACAGCATCATGCCACGTAGTTTGGTTGAGAAGACTTTTGAAGGATATGGGACACACAGAAAAAGAACCAACACCTATTTATTGTGACAATAGTTCTGCCATACAATTGTCCAAACATAATGTGTTTCATAGAAAGAGTAAACACATTGACACTCACTACCACTTTATTCGCGAGTTAGTCAATGGTGGAGGGATTACTTTGCTATTTTGTGGCTCTATGGAGCAATTGGTTGATATGTTTACCAAACCTTTGGGAACATTTGCATTTGAGTGTCAGAGAAAGAACTTAGGCATTGATAGTGCTAAGTATATTGTCCTAGTTGAGATTGAGGGGGTTTGTTAAGAATTGTATTGGTCATCAGTGCATTAATTAGTTGAGTGATTAGTTGGTTAGCTTGACTAGGACATTTGATGTCCCATAGTATTTTCTGTTCCATGGTATTGATCCATAGTATTGCTATTATGTAATCCTATATATGCTTCCGATTAATAATGAGAAAGCGATGAATATGCCCACTGTTGTTCCCTCCTTTACTTGTTTCTTCTTTTCTTATAACTTTAACAGGGTAGATTAGATCATATCAAATATCTAGAGTAACAATACAAGATCTTGGATGAAACGAAACAGATCTGAATCATGGGATATTTTTGGAAGCAACAATGAGATAAAAATAAAAATGGATCTCATAAGCACTTAGATCCACATATTAATGGTGAAATAAAAATTGAAATGGCGTCCCTGCATGTACTTTAAATTTGTTGTAGCAGTTGGCCAACACACACTGAGTCAATGTTCATCAATGTACGTTAAACTCAAATAGTAAAGTTCATCACGAAAGAAGTCAATTATTCGATCAAAACATATTCGATGGCTTGGAGGAGCAATTGATTTAAATGCATTGCAACATTTCTTACCATCAACTCTATTGCATTACAACAACTGTTACAACGATTGATTTAGATTGCATTACAACAACTCTTATCATCACTACATTATTGAATATATGTTCATACCTTCAATCTTGGACAATTTAAATATCTGATTGATGCATGAACCAATAACGATAAGATGCTGGAATTACCAGTTCAACCACGACTATCAAACCACTTAGATCAACATTTTTAATAGCAGTGATTATGTAGAAAAACACAAATTACTCACCTCGGATCATTTTTCTTATTAATTTCTTAGGTTTTTCCATTTTAGATTAACATTTCTAACTAGCATAGTCACTTAATTTGTGGTCGGTGAACAACAATGATAGGACACAAGTTAAGTGTCACAAATAAGTAATAAGTTATCAAAAAATTATTGTTTATTTTTTATATTATTTTTTCTTTTATAATTATTTATTTAGAATCTTGAACAACTGCCATAAAAGCATATATACTAGTCCACCCTAAATTCTAAAATATAAACACCTATCGGTGTAAAACTAGCACAACCGCTTAACTTATGGTCGATCAACACCGATAAGCCACAAGTTAAGTGCCACAAGTAAGTTATCTATTACTTGTAAGTAAATTATCTATTACTTGTTCTAGTTAAACAGGTTGTTTGCCACGAACTAGCCATTATCCATGCATTAGCTAAGATTTATCCATGCATTAGCATTCAATTATTCATGGATAAACTATCAGTTATGTTTGATATGATTTGTTCTTTTATAATTATTTATTTTGAGATATTCTTTTTTCTTTTATAATGATTTATTTTGAGATATTCTTTTTTCTTTTATAATGATTTATTTTGAATTTGGAATGACTACCATAAAATCAATCCGAATACTACACTTGTCTCATCCCCGTGCAATCTAAGAAAAGCATAGATGCTAGTCCACCCCAAATTCTAAGATATAGACACCTATCGATGTAAATAGCATTTTTTTTTTCAAGCTGAAAAAAGTAACTTGTTATTCAAAAGGAGATGAATCAAAGTTACATCATATATGATTTTTCATCTAAACTGTCCACATGAACAACCATATCAGTCATAGATACAACCAAGTACTGGCACATAAATAAACAGTACTGCTGGAAACCATACTAAAGATGAGAGCAATCGGAAAACTGATACAAAAATTCCTAAGGAGAAAATATTTCACTACAACCATTAGAATTACCACCAGGCAGAATTAGAATAGTTGCAACGTGCCTGATCCCACCAAAGAGCCTTCCAAGTATTCATCAAAACGTAAGCACCCATCCATCATGCCCACAACAGATTTAGATAGAGAATCGACTTTTGTATTAAACTCACGATAGATATGGGTGAATTCAATTTTTGCAAAGCCAAGAATAATAGCATGAATTCTGTCCATCCAGTGCATGAGCTGAATAACATCCAACCGAGCTTTCCTTGCAGCCCAATTGATAACCACCAGTGAATCTTCAAAGACCCGAAGCATATCAATCCCACGGAAACGGGCAAAAAACAACAGCCCCCAGAGTGTCAATAGCTCAGTACGGGTGTTAGTTCCTTTTCCTGCATACAACTTGATGTGGAAGGAGTGAGTTGCATTTAAAAAAAGCACCATACCTGCCCCACACCAACCATTATGTTGAGCTCCATAAAAAAAACCCACAGGGCTCGAAAATTCAAAGCAAGGAGGGACGAGATAACGCTGCCTATTCACCACTTTCTGATGACCGAATTCAGAGAACGAAGCCACCACTTTACAAACCACTTAAAAAGTTCCCATCTTTAAATCTTGAAAGATGACACGGTTCCTGTGTTTCCAGACTTCCCAAATAATGAAGAAAGGAAGTCCCGCATATGCATACCTGTCATTCACCCAATGCCCAAAGCTTGCAACAAAGTTTACCTGTCCCCAAGGAATCTTACATACTAAAAGCTGCTGACAGGCTTCCAGCACAGTAGTGAAGAAGGAGCAAGCTACAAACAGATGTGTCACCATTTCCTCATGCTACATACAAAGAGGGCATCTTCCAGGCCCTACAAATCCCCTCTTACATAGATTGTCCCAAGTTAATATACTATTATTCCAACACAACCAGATGAAAAGCCTAACCTTGAGAGGGAGATTCCATCGCCATAAATTATGTGCAATCGGACTGTTCATCAAAGGATCCTGAGCCGAGACAAGAAAACCATAAAATTTTTTAGCCGATATGGCACCATTAGAGTCACGCCAGTCCCAAACTAAAAGATCGGGGGTATTAGATAACAAAATCCCCGCAACATTCAACTGCAGAATGTAAAGACTCCACTCCTCCGCCAACCTGCCCGACAGGCCCAACTCAGAGGCACTCATCCAATAATTAGTAGAATCCACTGTCGCCTCTGGATTGTGGATCTGAGCCATGAACTCAATATTCCGATCATGCAAAGCCATAATCAACTCGGGTGAGAGCTGAAAGTAAATAGCATTTATATATCCATCGAAGCAATAACAACAATAAATAATATCCTTCTAACTACCTATAATCTAGCAATAAAAACAATAAATAAGCTGCTCCAAGATGCTTGATGCATATTAAAAACCTATGCTCATGAGCTTTCCAATTTAGATTCGTATTTCTGAGAACAATACTTAACAACAAGAAAAATAAATCTTACCGACCAGAGTACTTTCTCGCATCAAATTTCCATGGCCCTTCCACATGGCGGTGCCAGCGTGATTAGTACTACTATGAAGATTCCTTCCTAGTGCATGATATCGTGGTACCGTTGTTTTGGTTTTCTTTTAGTTAAGGGAGGATCTGGATGGAGAGTTAAAAAGGCTGAAGGGAACCTGCCTTAGTCTTCAACGCTTGTCTTATTGTGTGAAATGATCCTCTTCCAGTTGGTCATTATGGTGTATCAAATTGGTAAGTAAATGTAATTACATAAAAAAATTAATTAAATAAAATATAAATAAATATAATGTGAGATTATATTTTATATGTATATTAAATTTAAGAAGCATAAATTTAATTACCAAATAAATATATTACTTCATATTAGAGTATTTTAAATTTGACATATATGTTAGTGTTTTCAAAATGAGATATATTTATTTAAAAATTTTCATGATCTAAAATATTAAAGAAATAAAATCATTTTTTTTCCTTGGAAAAAGTCGTAATTTTATTTCATTAGAGAACAAAATTACATTCTGCACATGTAATAGAATCTTAGAGATCCTTACATTGTCAGCTTATACTGTCCATAAAGCCAATCAGTCCACCGAATGACTGTCAATTATCCCTTACATTATTACAAATATGAGTGTTGTCACTCAGCAGCTGAGTTTTTACATCTCCCTACAGTCCACACTGTTGTATCCAATCAGCCCAGCCAATGTGCCGCAGGTCGCTCTCAAAACTCTGATAATACAGAAAATTTTTACAAAAGAAAAGTTTATACAACATATACTCGTTCTCACAGGAGAAGCTCATACAAACAGAAATAAATCTGTCCAAAAACGATATAATCAGAACTGTTGCTGTCCAAAGTGTATCCACTACAGCACGAACAATTTATATTGTCCACAATCATTGACTCATATATATTTATCCAATCCGCAGGCATTTAACTTCTGTCCATACAGCAAAACAAATAATCAGTCTCAGATAAGTATCTAATCAGCAGTTGTTTTCTGTCAAAAGTTGGTCTAATTCTCCGAAAGGTCCACAGTTTCCCCAAAGAAAGGCCTGTGGGTATAGCTGTAGATGCCTTCTGATGAATGAATCGTGATCCTCCATGTGCCAAATATCAAAGTTTGAGCTTCTTTAGATAGCTGGTCAGCCGTCCCATTTCGCTCCCTATAGATATGGGTGAATGTAATGCAGTTAAAAGCCTGTTTTAACCGTAATACCTCCTCCAAAATTGGTAAGAGTATCATCACATGGCATTGTGTGCGCTCCATGGCCCATTCGATAACAATTAGAGAGTCTCCAAAAATCTGGAGTGTAAGACATCCTTGTTCAAGAGCGAAAAGCATCATTAGCTTAAGGGACATAAGTTCGGCGTAGTTATTAGTACCACTCCCCAAACCAGCCATTATATGAAAATAATGGGACTCTGATTTGTGTAGGACACCACCTCCACCACACACTGATTGTTGATTAATAGATGAGCCATCAAAAAAAGCCCACGGCATGGATTTATCTATTAATTTCGTGATCACAGGTCTAATGCTAATCGATTTTATGGATGACTTGAAGTGTAGTAAAACAGCCACCGCTTGTGCCACAACCTGCTCCAGAGGGACCCTACAATCCTGAAATATGATCTTGTTCCGAGTGATCCAAATGCCCCAGGCGAGGATACAGGGGACAGCCCGAAAAGTGGGATGCTTGAGAGATGTCCACCACTGTTGAAAAGCGTCGGGAAAGTCCACTCCCCACCAACTCACATTGAGCGCCAGATGTTTGCAGGTGGCAGCCCATACAGCTTGTGTGAACCTACAGTGAACAAAAATATGTGAATTTGACTCTTCTGCTTCCCTACATAGTGGACAGAACCCCGGCCCCTGTGTGAATCTCTTCTGCAGAATGTCCCAAGTCGGTGCCTTATTTTCCAATATAGCCCAAGAGAGTAGTTTAGCTTTCCCCGGGCACTTTATTTTCCATAGGTGTTTCCACCACCACACCAAATCCCTGTGATGTATATTCACATTCAGCTGAATATAGCCATGTTTAGGAGTGTAGTTACCAGATGGATGGTGTTCCCAGATTAATTCATCAATCCGATTTGTGAGGCGAATATTAGTGTATCTTAAAATCCGAATATAATTCACCCAAGCACCAAGCAAGTCATCCGAAATCTCAAGTTGTTGTGCAGTGATCCACCCCTGTTGCCATAGAGTGGATGATCCCGGATGTTCAATATCAGCCAGAAAGTGATAGCCTCGGGCTGCCAGAAAATTCCTTAAAGCCTCCGGTAGGACATGTCCACCGCTACAGCCTACCCAAGGATCCAGTCCAATTCGAGTGTATCTCCCATTGCCGATTCTCCAAACTAAGCCAGACCCTATCAGATGAAAATGTTGCACCACCGCTTTCCATACCAGAGAGCAATTTGCCCGCGTCTTATTGCCCTGCCGAATCCATTCGAGAAGAGTTAATGGAGCAATATACTTATGGTACACCACTCTAGTCCAGAGGCTCTGAGTTTTTATAATTCTCCATGCCACCTTAGCCCCCAAGGCTTTAGCAAAAAGGAATATATTCTTTAGGCCCCATCCTCCCAGTGCTTTGGGGACCGCGATCTTATCCCATCTGACCCATACCAAAGCACGGATATCACCCTTACCCTTCCATAGAAATGCAAAACACAACCTCCGGATCAGCTCCAAGACTCCTTTGGGAATCCAAGCGAGTGACATCCAATACACAGGAATCGCTTCCAACACTGATTTAACCAAAACTAGCCTCCCAGCCCTCGATAGCCATTTATGACTCCATCCACGCAGTCTCAGTTCTAGTTTAGCGATGAGCCAGTGCCAGTCAGCTTTCAAATATGCATTCGGTTTTAAGTGAAAGCCCAGGTACTTTATACCCACATCAAAATTAAAAGTCCTGTATGGTAGTCGTAAAGCCAATCTGTGAATCTCCAGCTCAGATAGAAGAGAGCACGAGATCGTTGATTTTTCAATGTTAACTAACATACCCGCTGCCTCTTGTAGCAGATTGAGACCTTCAGCGATCTTATCGATATCCTGTCTCGATCCATCACAAAAAATCAATATGTCATCAGCGAAAAGGAGATGAGTAATATACAGCACCTGTGAGATGGATATGCCACGAAAAGAACCTTTAGCTTTGGCTTTTAAAATAAAACGACTGAGTCCTTCAGCGAAAAGGAGAAATAAAAGCGGTGACAGTGGGCATCCTTGGCGTAGGCCCCTGCCAGCGTGAAAGAATGGACTCGCTGAACCATTTATCAGAATAGCAAAGCTCACAGTGGAGATGCAGGCCATAATCCAGCGTATAAATTCATAGCAGAAGCCCAGGTGTGTTAGAAGTAATCGGATATAGAGCCAGCTAACCCGATCAAATGCTTTGGAGAGATCAATTTTGATCACAGCGCCCTTCTGCTTTTGCACCTTCATAGTGTGTATTCCTTCCTGAGCAACTCCAATGGCCTCATGAATTTGCCGGCCTTCCAAGAACCCAAACTGTTCACTGGAGATATGCTGAGACAAGATAATCTTAAGTCTCCTCGCCATAACCTTTGAAATAATCTTATAGATGCAGTTGCAGAGAGAAATAGGTCTGAATGCATCAAAGCTTTCAGGCTTGTCCGTTTTGGGTATGAGAGCTAAAAAGGTCGAATTGAAGGGTCCATGTATAAATCCAGCCTTTCTGGATTCTTCCACCACATCCAAAAGTTCTTCCCCAAACAATTCATAGAAACCCAGGAAGAATTCAATAGGCCACCCATCGGGCCCCGGGCTCTTATCTTTCTGGAAGGAGTGCATAACCTGCGAAAGCTCATCCGGTAACACCTCTGCCATCAACATAATGTTCTCCTCTTCTCCCACAAAACGAGGGAAGAGCTGAGCCATTCGTATGACCTCAGCAATAGAGGCCCCAGATTGTGCAGTGAACATATCTCCAAAATGTCTTACACCCATATCAGCCAAACCATCAAAGCTGGAGATCAGTTCCCCTTCAGGAGAGGATAGTTCCCAGATAGAGTTTGTATCTTTTCTCCCCTTTGCATAGGCTTGAAAAAATTTTGTGTTCTCGTCCCCACACTGTAGCCAGAGCGCCCTGCTCTTCATTCTCCACATCTCTTCTCTATCAGACAGAATTACATTTCTGCAGCATTCCCAATTCATCAGCTCACCTTTCTGCACTTCATCCAGATAACCCATGCCCCTGCAGTGTAGTAGTCTATCGATATTTATCTCAGCCTCCCTCAACTTTTGTTCATCCTTTCCTCGTTTTTCAGAGGCCCAGAGAATGGTGACCTCTTTAATTCGCTTGAGATTGTGTTGAAAGTGTTCCCCAGCATGCCGCAGAGACTCCGGAGTTCGATGAACCCACTGATCCTGTACCAATTTGAGAAAATCCTCATCCTTCAACCAGCTAGGATTGAATTTGAATGGGCTGGGGGGTTTTTCTCTACCTCCTCGTAGTTCCAGCAGTATTGGGCAGTGGTCTGAAACCCCCCCTGTCCCAACCCATTGCTTGACCACATCAACTCCCAAAGCCAACACATCAGTTACCAGAATCCTATCCAGCCTCTTAGCCACCCGTTGATCCCCTGTTCTCTTATTCCTCCATGTAGGGGTTATCCTGGTAGGTTGAATGTCAAGGAGGTCCAGCCTTGCAAATGTTTGTATGAAATAATCTGCAAGTGGATCCGAAGCAGCCCGTGGCCCCCAAACTTCAGAAGTCCCCAGTGAAAGGTTGAGATCCCCACCCAGTATCACATCCCTACCAGCAAAGATGTCCATACTAAACAAAGAGTCCCAGAATCCAACCCGGTTGAGATAGGGCCCATAGATATTGAGAACTGTGATCCTCCTCCCCAACGATGCATCCCAAACTTCCAATCCAATACCAGAGGGAATGCCCCAAGAGCAGTCAATTTTGCAGCTATTCATCTTCCACCCTGTGGCCAGCCCTCCAGAGCGTCCACGAGCATCCACACCAACAAACTTCCAACCAGGTAGCAATAATTCCAGTGCCCTAACAACCTCCTCACTGCCACCCAAAGTTTCTTGTAACAGTAGGACATCCGGTTGATTTAAATCCACCAACCTCCGAAGTGACAATTTTTTAATGGGACTCGCCAACCCACGACAGTTGAAGGACAATAATTTCATATGAAACCCCCTTCCTGGGTTTTCGCTGCTCTAAGTGCCCATTCGATAGAGGATTGTGTACCCATGACTAGATCAACTTTTGCCCGCTCTTGAGCGATGGAGAAATGAGATTTTCGGCCCCGCCCTTTCCCCCCAACACTACCAGCCATTTCAGCAAGTCCCTTACCCCCAGAGCCATCAGCAGTGATCATCCTGTTACGGAGAGCATAACGGATACTACGTCCAGTGCTGGGGGAGTGTTTAGTAGAAACAATGGACGGTGTGTATACACTATCCAGAACAGTACAATGAGCAGATCGAACCGGAGAAGATGTCCCAAGACAATCCTCCCCCAAAACAATATGGTCATTAATTAAAGGAACAGCAGAGGTTAAAGGAGACAAACCCAAGTTGTTCGAAGATGAGCCCCGGCGGATAGATTTCTCCTGGAGCTTTTTGGATGCTGCCCGCGTCAATGGTGTCAAGGTACCCATATTAGCCCCTGCTACAGCGGTTTCCATGTTCCCAGGAGCATCCAACCCCTTTTCGGCTGAAAGTTCCTTGGATCCCTGCTGCCCACTCAGTACATCGGGAACCACCGGAATTTCTGCCCGATTTCCAGATGAAGGCTTTATAGTATCATCTCCCATCGCCGATGTGTGCACCACCTTATCAGTACAATCAGCAGCTGCTGCCATAACCTTTGGTCTGCCCCTAAATGAAAGTGGGCAACAGGCAACCAAGTGTCCAAATGTGTGACAGCGGTGGCACCTAAACGGTACGCCCACATAGTCCAGTATTTGAACGAATGCCCCATCCTTCGTTTGTACATTGATCTCAGCTGTTAATCCCAATCGAAGATCGATGTTAACCAGAATCTTTGCCACTGTGTAAATGCCTGTTTCAATATGGGAATAATCAGAGCATACATAGTCTCCAAGGTAGTTCCCAATCGCTGCAAACCGTGTTTCATTCCAGAGGTGCATGGGAAACCCCGACAGCTTCACCCATAACGGTTCTTTGTCAATTTTCTCCTGTTTGGAATCGAAGAAAGGGGACCAACGTTTCAGGATTATAGGTACACCCAACATTGACCAATGTCGGCGTAAGACAGCATCAACCTCCCCAATATTCGAAAGGATAAAGGAGAACCATCCTTTCGTTAAAACCCGAACAATAGGTGCAGTAGCCACAATATCTTTCCACTGCTCGGCTGCCCATCTTTGGAGAGAACCTTGTCCAAGTCTTTTACCACGGACATGGCCAACCACTGCAATTTTTGAGAAATCTTCAGCCTCCTCAATCGATACATCCACGCCCAGCACTAGCTTATCCTTCCGCTTCCGTTCCTTGACCTTCTTAGCAGTGTTTTTGTGTTCTGCCTTCGTAGCAATCCCTGCACGAGGAGCTGGTATGGAGGCATCTCCACCCCCAGTAACTCCCGCTAGGTGTCCACTGGAAGAGGAACCCAATCCTCCCCTACCATGTCCCCTGTCAACGGAATCACCAGATTCCACAGACCGAGCCAAATTCCCATCTGATGTCACACCACCACCCAGATCCTTCCTCCGTCTGCCACTTCTAGTCAAAGTTTCAATCCCCTCCCCACATGAGGTATCCGAGCAGGTTGGGAAGTTTGTGAAATTCCCCAATCGTGGTTGTAGAGTCCTTTCTAACAGATCCGCCAAGTCTGGCCGTTCATCCACAGGCCCAGGAAAGAACCCTGTCCCCCTGCCAGGCAAGGGTGATCCCGATGATGCCCTCGACCCAGAAGCCACTGCAGCGAATGATCCATGGTCGAAAATCCCTCTGGCACATTCTCCATCCGAGGTGTAGTCCACCTCCTGCTCATAACTGCTTGCCATTAAACCCCAGCTCAACAGGACAGACAGTAAAGTGTCTCCTGAGCCCTATCCCCCACCCAATCAGCACCGAATCGGCCTCAGCAAGGTTCAAATATCACAGCTATCCCCGTCAGTATTCCATCCAGCTCCAAATCATCCAATGCTCAGCAATGCCAGCGAAAGTATGCCCAGGTCTTCAGAACAGGATATTCTCCGCACCCATTTCCTGTAAATCGATCAGCTACCAATCGTGGAGCTCGCCTGTCAACAGTCCAGTGTCTGAATGGGATTGGCTGGCCGACACAATATCATGGCACTAGTTCTCTTCCTGATACCAGCGCCCGCATGATCCCTCCAAACGCAAGCCAAGAGAACTCCTTCGATTTGTATAGGAGCCCATATCACAGCCTCGCACCTTCAGTCTTGCACCCAACGTACTCCTTCGAAACGAGTTCTTGGAGCCAAAAATCTCTTCATTCTTCCTAAAGAAATAAAATCATATTACCATTGATATAGTGTTTTCAAAATGAAATATATTTATTTAATTTTTTTTATGATCCAATATATTAAAGAAATAAAATCATATTACCATTAGTATAGTGTTTTTAAAATAAGATATATCTTATTTTAGATTTTTTATGATCCAAGATATTAAAGAAATAAAATCATCAGTCGAGACTCTTCCACTACTTGCCAAACTTCCAGTTTAATCAAGTCCTAGAAAGCATGAAAGAAATTTGCAGTAAATCCATCAGGACCAGGGGATTTTCCTTCTTCCATCTGAAAAATGGTTGTCTCAACTTCCACAAAGGAAATAGGGCTGATCAATATGGCATTATGTTCATCGAAAATAATACGGGGAATGACTGTTTTGATCACCTTGCATGCTTCGGTGTGATCCTCCTGAGGTTTTGTAGTCACCTTAGTAAAATGATCTATCAATTCTTTTTCAATCTCTTCATGAGATTCCAGCACAATCCCTTCATTAGTCTTGAGATTAACAATCTGGTTATAATGCCTCTGTTGAATAGTAGCCCTATGGAAAAACCAGGTATTTTGGTCTCCATCTTTTAGCCACTGGTTACGGGATTTTTGTTTCCAGAGAAGCTCTTCCTGATTTTGTCTTTGCATGATTTCCTCCGAAGTTCTAGTTTCCTCCTCAGCAAGCTCCCGGGTTACACCAGTCTACATAATCCTTTCCTGTATCTGTTCCATTCTTTCCTTCAAATTAGCTTTTTCCTGCTGAATATTACCGAAGACCTCTTTATTCCACCTTGTAATTTTTTGTTTGAGCATCTTCAGCTTTTGTTGAAAGCAAAACATTTTGGTCCCTGCCGGAGGGCTTAGGGTAGTCCACCATTCCTCAACCCGAGAGGCAAAATCAGTGTGAGTTAACCAAAACTTTTCAAAATGGAAGGGTTTGGACATTTTCAAACCAATCTTGCTCCACATAAGTGACACCGGCCAGTGATCAGAGCCCGAAGATGCAATAGGGCGAGAGGTCAGTGTACCCCCTAGGAGCATGATACTTTCTGATAAAAGAAAACGATCCAGTCTTGTTGCAACCTGATGCTCTCCTCCCCGACGGTTATTCCAGGTACAAGTCGTGCTTCCAAGATCTACATCAATAAGATTGCTATCCTCGATGAATTCGTCAAACAAAGTATTCTCAGGAGTAAGATAGCGCCTCCCCCCCTTCTTTTCAGCTAGCAACCGGATCATGTTAAAGTCACCCCCCACAATCCAGTGGAGGCCATCAAACAATCTTCTTAGGTAAGCCAGACTACTAAGAAAATTCTGTTTCTCCGGATAACTGCAAGGTCCATACACATTGGTTAGAATTCATTTAACCAATGATCCAATGACATGAAATTCAGCAGTTAAGCTGAACTTAGTAGATAGAAAGTTAGTCAGAGATATTTGCCTTGGATCCCATAACACTGCCAACCCACCAGAGTGGCCTGTCGCATCCAGAGCCATATAGTTACAATTTTTCCAAAGAATTTGCGCCTTTGTTGCTAATTGATTCCCAAAACATTTAGTTTCTTGAAGAAAGACCACAGAGGGTTTTTCCTTCATAATCTTATTTTTTAGGGTTTTACTTTTATGGGGACCATTGATCCCTCGAATATTCCAAGTAAGAATTTTCATTAGGCACTATATATGGTGGTGAGCAGAGCCTCCTGTATGGTAGGATATTGTCCCGAGTCTACCAATCTAGCTCCAATTTCACCGATCCTATCCTTGTTTGACCACCTTCCCCTCTTGGAGTTTCCTTCCTTAATCTTTCTCTTGTTTTCCTTGAGTTTAAGCGGACCAATTCCCAGATTGGGAGTCGGTTTAGTTTTCAAAATGGCTGCTTTCAACAGTTGAAGTTGGTTTTCAGGGATGGAATGAACCTTGATGTTTTTACAGGCTTCTTCTACACTGTCCAGGTCCAAATCTCCAAGGACCATATCATCCAGATCTTCATCCATATACTCCGTCTCCTTCAATTGATTTACCCCCATTCCAATGGGTGTGTCCTTCCCTACTTCTACTTCTAGCGGACCTGCCTCCGACATAGAGTGTTCTTTCTCCTGTTCTGGGAGAGAGTTTTCCACTGGACTAGATTGCAAGGCCTCAAAGCTATTAGTCTGAGCAATATTTTTTCCCGGATCTAAACCTATTTGGCATCTCCTCGACCTTTTGCGGGTGGCTACTTTGACGAAACCATCCTTATCTTTCTGTTCCAATATACTACTTCTAGGGATTTTAGCAAGAGTATTAAGATGATAGTCCCTTGCCAAGTGACCATGAATGTGACACCGACGGCATCGAAAGGGAATGTGTTCATAGTCCAGGGTTTGGAACCATTCCGAATCATCCTAGTTTAGAGTAATCCCCTCTGGGAGGGCTTTTGCTATATTCATATAAACACAAATACGGGTATAAGACACATACCTTCCCTGTTTGGTCTGATCTGATATCTTGACAAACTGGACTAGGGTTTCACCGATAGCTTGTAAAACTTCCAAATCCCAGTACTCTGCAGGAAGAGAATAAAGACGAATCCATACCGGAGCAATAGAGAGATCTTCCTTATCAGGGTTAAAATGGTCTTTCCATATTCTGAGAAAGACACCTGTAGATAAATAGAAGTACGACCCCCTTCAAAGATCCTATCCTTATCTTCCATACTTAGGAATACCACTGTAAAAAAGCCCTTCGATCCCAGTAATAGATCAAAGTGACCCTTAGGCTTCCATGTCGCTTTGATCCACCTTGTCAGTGCTTTTTCCGTAGGCCATATCCCCATAAAGTTTCCAATAAGTGCATGGTCCGTCATGTATTGAATTCGTTCTTTTACTTTGGTAGAGTTTATTGTAATGGCCGGACTACGAATGGATTTCGGTATACAGACTCCTCCTATGTCTCCTCTGCCTATAACCTTTTTTCGCACTTCCCGGACTCCCTACTATGCCTTTCCTTTCCGCTCCCTGCTTCTCAAGCCAAAGCTCCAGACCCTCTCCTCCTGTCCCGACCTGCTTGTCCGCATTCCTTGCTTCAACCTGCTGCTGCACCCTGTCCACAGTCGAATATGCATCGATCAAAGTGCTCTGAAGGGGAGGAGGGGGGGTGCCCCTCCCCTGTGGTCGAACCATCCCTCTTATGCCCAGGCTACACTCACTGCACCACCGCCAAAAGTTGTAGAGGGTAATGCAAAAAGATACCCAGAATCAACCGTTAGAGAAGGGCATTTCTTGGAGCAGTCGTCTTTTTCTCTCCAGCTTCCAAAAAATGGATCTATGGAGATCTTGTTTTCATAACTAAGATTCTATTATTTGTCAAATGATTCAAATATTAATTCACCATTATAGTGTAATATCCAAATTGAATACAATAATTTATTTTAAGAAAAAACATAATCGAATGAAAGGATTAAATTTGAATAATGGGATATGAAGTTTATATGTATCACATAATTTCCCAATAAAAAAAAATAATGTTTTGAAACAAAATTAAAATTTACATCATACATTAAACAAGAGCCACGAGGTGGCAATGTCCCCGACATTGCATCTGCATTGGCTTTACTGTTTGTCAACAACGTTGCAGCTATGTAAGTATATAGAGGTTGCAGCTATGTAAGTATATAGAGGATAGAAAAATAATTAAGATTCTATAAGTTGATATAGAAAGTCTTGTCTTTAAATAACAAGGCAAGGAACATAACCTATAAATCTTATAGAAATCACTTAGCTATAGCTACATGCTTTGAACCAATCTATTACTAGAGAGTAATAGCTACTATAACTCTTACTAACTCAGCTCTCAACTAAAATCCAACTAATTTCGACAACACTTTACTCTTAGTAAGAGAAAAATATTCCTAACAAAAGGAATAGACTTTTACCAATCCTTACTTTGCTCTCAATACAACTCTATGCTTTAGGTACAAGAACAACTATAAGAAAAGTAGATAGAGGAAGATCAAACTGAGTTTATCAATACATCCTCACCAATAAAAATAGATAAATAATATAACCTCATCATAATGAAGCTCTAAAATATTTTAACTAAATAGATAATGAGTGACCCTTAATGTTATAGGCAGTTGAAATGGAGGTAGAACATAGACCTCCCCTTCATATGCAACACCATTCTATTTAATGCCTTATGATGTAAAATTGTTAGTGACTTTTAAGTATTAAATTTTGAGTAGTTGAACAAATCTTTATGACAATTGGAAATCTATGTATATATAGAATAATAACAATTATGTTGTTATAGAATGTCATTTTTTGTGTAAAGAACGTTTACTTGTCAATTGAATTGATTTGATGGTGTCTTTGTAATTTTTTAATTAAAAAAAATGATAAAAACATAACTATTAAGTAGTAATTTTTTTTCATTCTATCATACTTTTATGATAAGGCATTTTTTTTATTTCTTACTTAGATGACACTTTCCTACTTGTTTCTTTTTTTAATTATTTCTCATATATGTGTAAAGAGTCTTTGAATTCATGATATGCACGAATGTCTTGAAAAACCTCTTTAGCTATTGAATATTCTTTAATTTATTTAATAGTATGTTGGGGTTGCTATTAAATATTCTTTAATTTATTTATATAATATGTTGCGTTTTGAATTTTGCAAATGTTTGCTGGAGAGGGAAATAATGAATTTTGAAATCTTTAAAATGATTACATACTTTTCTATAATATATTTTATATTATTATTGAACATTGAGCTGAGTATGAGGTTGCTAGTGCCTTGTAAACTTCATATAAATATGTATAAACTATAAACTAGAGCTAGTTTAACCCTATACAAATTTTGTTCTATTAATATGTATAAATATACAAATTTTGTTCTATTAATATGTATTGTTAATGTTTAAACTTATAAAAATTTTGTTCTATTAATTGAAAGGACACGTTACATGATGCCCTAGGGAGCCTCAGCTGATTTATGGTTTTTGGTTAAAAAAAATATTCAAAATTTTAACACTATTACATTAGACCATTTAAACACATTTACACTGCATAATAACAAAATATCATTCTCCAAAGAGAATATATATCGGTCCCAAACAAAAAAATATTAACTATATATTATAAAATATATATAAAACTTAAAAAAGTTAAATTAAAGTTTTTGACAAAATTTAATGTTTGATTGATATGGTTGCTTCTAGAATTTCATGAAAATGAATATATTATCCAAAAACATTAATCCGACGGAGACGGCTTCTTCACAGTTCTATACTCCGACAGAGACAGCCCAATTCGCTTGCAGTTGCTATTATAATTTTGAGACATTCAATACTTTAACTTTTACCAAATTGAAATTTATCAGGTGATGAGAATCTAGGGTGGCAACCAATAAAATATATTATACATTAAAAGCTTCAGCTTTTATCGTTTAATCATAACTGTCAAGTTCTCAATGCAAAGGAAGAAAATCGGTCACATCTATTATTACACGTCCCAACCAATGTAGTCACCTCCAGTAGTCATGTAAAAGGAAAAGTATTGTAAATTGTAATTTAAGAATTCAATTCATGCATTTTGTTCAAATGTTCGATAGCCTTTTACATTATTGGTTACTACATTATTTTATTTTTTCAAAACATTTTCAAAATTAAAATATCAATATTTAGTATTTAAATGATTCAATAAAAAATTTAAATATATAATTTTTTGAAAGAAAATAAAACATCGCAAAGCTCGTCATTCCACGACACTCTGTGATATCAATAGCTTCTTATTCCCATTATTTCCAGTGTTTCTCATTCAAGTGCAGAATTTATCTCGGGCAAAGATTCTTTGTGCAAATAAATCCCCTTTTATTTCCCCTTTCTTCGATTTAATTGTTAAAACCTCAATCACCTGGGCTTTTCTTTCCTGCAAATAGCTAAATTCAGTTGTGTTCCCCAACAAATCTCTAAATTCTTCACCTAACATGCTTCTTTAATTTAATCTCTTCTTATAAACCAGTGTCCTCCTGTTTATCTTCCTCTCTACCTTTGAAGTGCTTCCAAACTCCTTTCATTTCAACACTTCACTTCCCAGAGTTACTGTTGAATAGTTGCATAGATCTTAAATCATAGATCTTACTGCTATTACAGTATGGTAGGCTCTGTTGGTCTGGGAGGACGTTAAAATACACCTCTAAGAAGTTAAAATTTGAAATAAACATTTGTGCTTTTGGTAGAACAGCTACATACCTGTCAGTGGGGATCACTTTCATGTAAGGGAAAATGGATTTGTTTCAGACACAAGCACTATATGTTAGTCTCCACAAATTTAATGAGCATTTGTAACTGCTGATTTCTCCGGACAGCATCAACTTCAGCCTACAACTGCTGTTTCTTAGGTATCTATGCCTGATTTTCTCCAGAGACTCTAATTTTATTGGCAAATATGGATCGTGCAAAACTTCATTCTTCGAGCTTTAAGCAAAATAGCCTCCAAACACCTTTCTTTGAACTAATTTTTCCACGACACATCAAATTCAGGCAAGCTCCCAACATCTCTCAAAAAGCCATCTCCGCGACAGCTTTTTTTTCAAAATCCTCCCTAACACGGCCATTTCAACAGAAAGAACTCCAAATTCCTCCTCAACGGCCACTATTTTCACAGAAAAACTCTCCAAAACTACCATCAGGACAGGAGTCTAAATTTCTCCATCAATGCAAATTTCAACCCCTCTTGTATTCTAAACTTCCTCCCTGCTTTCTTCCTTCTCTCCTCTAAATTTTCCCTCCCGGTGTCAGCTTCCACCCCACGCCGATCTCGCCAGATTTGCCTAATTTGGTGTTGATACCATGCCAGAGATGGCACCTTCTCCAAGATGACCTGTACATAAAATAGGGCTAATTGTTCACGGTTGCATGTCAGACCAAGGTCTAGGATTTGTACTCCATAACACAAGTGGAGACCAACATTAAAAAACTAAAAAAGTGTACAGTTTAGACTTTAGGAGAATGCATAAACATTGGATGTCGTTAAACTCTTCACTGGGGAAACGACAACAATTCCCCAGACTTACAAAATGATAAGAACAAGCAAAGATCGGATAGTAGCAAGCATAACATGCTATGGGATGAGCGACCCCATATTACACCTACAAAGGTTGTGGGGAAATTCTAAAACTCTGTAGAGCCGAGTTGTGACAGAGATAACAATCACACTATGATACTATTGGTGCAAGGCCAAGAGCTCAAACCATGCATTCCTGTTATTTGTGAATTGTACAAGGAGGTGACCAAGGGAAGTTAAGCCTGCCAGTGGCTGTGTGACTCCATCGAAATGGACTGTGAAACTAGGAGTTTTAAAACCAGTCATCATATGTCAATTTGGAGCCATGGGTTGTTGATTCTACAACTATAGGGTTGATACTACAGTTGCAAGGCATGCAAATGCAAGATAACATGTTATTTCCCTCGACTGCACTACACCTACTCCATCGAAAACTGCATGCCATCATGCCATCTATCGAGGTGATGTCAGGTCTAGGTGCTTGTCAGAGCGTGCATAGTTTCCTTTACACGGTACGTGCCATCAGAAAACTGCATGCCATCTATCGAGGTGATGTTAGGTCTAGGTGCTTGTCAGAGTGAGCGTGCAGAGTTTGCTTTACAGGGAAAGCGGGATAGACAATGGAAAAAATCGAAAAACCAAACCTGGATTGCATTTAATCCCGTCATGATGCCAGTAAAAGAGGATTCATTCATTACATGTAAGGCACTTCCTAAGACCTGCAGTGTCTGTCCTCTGGGCAGGACCTTACGTCATCCCGCCGCCCCCTCTTGGAAACCAAAAAATGAGGACGACGTCAGCGTCCTGTATCCAATAAGATTTCAAAAAAATTCTTTTTAATAATTCCATTTAATATAATAAATATTTTAGACTAAACCCAAAATATTATAGAGTCTAAACCTAGATTAATAGGTTCTTGGTGATACATAGATGATCCCCTTCGGAGACATAATAAAAATGAACAACGAGGAACTAAGACTTATATTACCTTCAATTGGATGCTTGAAGCCTCTCCAAATAGATGCATCAGCCTTACGATTTAATACAAATATTATGTAACAATATAAATATGGAGTATAATATTTCCTTGTCCCAACCATGGTGGAGCCTTCGTTGAACCTCCCATATTAGATTGAATAGCAATAAATAAATAGTCTAATCATGTAGACATGTAAATTTATCATCACATAAAGGTGAGTACAAGGGAATGGAAAAGTGGTCTGCATCAATTGGAACCGACCATCAATTGTGTGAACGTGGGGTCTTTCTTTGTTGTCCTCTAAATTTGTAATGGAGGGAATTACACAATGCTTAGACCAAAGAAATAATGGTGTAAGGTTGCACAATGGGTTGTCTTACATCATTTTGTTGTTCTTTCAATCTCTCTCATCCTCTTTTTATTTTTTGGAGTTTCATTTTCTTCTATTCATTAGCTCTTTTCTGAATATTTTCCACACGCATTCTACATAACTGTGATAGTGTACTTTGTACTAAAAACAATAGCTCGATCGAGGTACATAATTTGATTGAGTTGTTTTCTCCATTTGCACCAATTAATAGACATAAGTGCGTAATCGACTGTATGATTTTTAGCAAAAACAATAGCCCGATCAAGCTCCATTGCTCAATCAAACTATTTAGCTCGATCGAGTTATTCGCTTAACCTGCACACCTTTTAATTGAGGGTTAAATAAACACTCAATTGAGCTAATTTAAAATTCAATTTAAGCCCCCGATCAAGGTATTTAAATGCTCGATTGAGCTTTTGAGGGCCGATAAATAGAATTTTATCCCCCATGCTGCATATTTGATTTCAAGGCCACCTTCTAGGGGGTGAAACACTATCAAAACTTTCATGATGTGTGGCAGACTTGTCACAATTGATTCATCAATGAATCCTCTATCTAGTGGTATATCATTTTTACTTTTTCAAGTTGATATGATATTTAACTTATACTTTAATTTTTTTTCCATAGTTTCGAAAGGGCTTAATGAAAATCAACAACATACAAATTATACAAGAAAAAAATTCAAAAAAAAATGTTTGCACTTCTCTCATGGGTGCTCTTCAAAAGGGTATTTTTGGTTTTTCAATTTATGTAAATATTAGGAAAATGGAGGGAATGCAAATGTGTATAGAATGCGATTGAAATATTAATTACCCAACTTCGAAAAATAATAAATAATATAATTTTCAAAAACAAGAAAAAAAAAATATACATTCCCTAGTGCTTTGTATGTGCTTTTTTTTAATAGAAATGATAAAGGGAGTTGTATTATATAAAAGGAAAGATTACATAACGCTCCCAGGGTATCAAAGCATCAACATAGTCTTAAGAGAGTCCAAAACTAGAGAGTCAGTACAAAATCATGTTGCAAAAGCCTCCAGCAGTTCATGAATTTTACATTTTTTGACAAAGTTGGTTCTACTATTTCTAACTGTATAAAATCTGATAAGTTGATTACCTATGAAAACACAAAAAAACATCTATGAATTTAAAAAGAGAGAAAATACTTACGTTCCTGAATGTTGGCATCGGTGAGTTTGAGCTGCGAAACTGAAGCATCATCCATCAGGATGGCCTCAGCTTGCTCCCCGCCTAGTTCACTATTGAAAGGATACAGACCATTGGCATCTTCATGGATTTATTCAATATTTTCCTTTAACTGGACAAACATGTTCTCATCTCGCTCGACCTTGTTCAGGTTGTGCGCCTGTAAGAAGCGTCGTAGGTCCACTACGCTTTTGCGAACCCCATCTATATTTTCATTCAAACCCCTTTCCATTTCAGCCACTCACCTCTTCAACTCCTCTACCTCTCTTGTATGAACTCTATACCTAGTTTCTGCATCTTCAAGGCGGGTTTCAAAATGTGTTAGGTCCAAGCCGGTCTGTCGAGCTTCTTCTAAACTGGCTTTAGAAACCTCAAAGATGCACTGAATCATCTTCTTCGGGTCTGTTAGGTACCCTTTGATACCGCCTAATTCCTTCATAACATACTGCAATACTAGGTCCTCCTCTAGATGGTGTAACTGCACCTTCTGTGAATATGAAACTTTTTTCTCCATATCATATGCCACCTGAGTCAGAAAAAACACTCGGTTCGTAGAGGTATCAGAGCAATGTAGATAAGAAAACAACACTTGCATCTCTATTATACCATTTAATGCTGAAAAGAGTGGGGGTTCTGCCATTATTATCCAGGGAATGTCGTACCCTATGCCAACTTGCTCAGCATGAATGAAAGGAAGGTGAGTTAATGCAAAAGCATTCCGACAAGACTCTCCAACGCCAACAAAGACATCTCCATTACCAACTATCAGCTTTCCCCTGCAATGGCGGCCTTCGACATTGATCCAATCGATTAACATTAAATGCGCCATTGCGATGTCTAACACCATTTAACGAAGGTGGGAGAGTCATTAAGGGAGAAATCCCCCTCATTTAATCCTGTTCCTTGGTTGGCCAAACGATCGGCCACCCCATTTAGGCATATTTTGACATGAAACAAGTGAATCATTGAATTCCTAGGGCCAAGTTGGAAATTCTGAGTTGAAATTTATTTTTTATATTTTATTCCTTTTCCATACTACCATGGCTTGGATAACAATCCGAGAATCTCCAAAAACCATGAAGTCTTCTATCTTGAGATCAGACATGCATTCCATTCCTTGCGTCAAAGCGATCCATTCAACAAAGTTGTTGGTGCGCTTACCCAGTCCCCATGTGAAAGTCCTAACAATATTTCCACCGGTATCATATATGACCCCTCCCGCACCTGCCAACTCTAGTGCTTTCTATGTGCTTGATATACATTAAACATTGACTTAATAGGAGGGAACAAAAGTCACTTGTTCATTTTTACAAATTTGCAAAGACAAGCATTTAATAAATGCAAATTTGACATATTAAATGAAATTAATATTTTTTGAAAAAAATATCATTACAAAGAAAACAAATTTCTCTACAAATTGTTTTTTACTATATGTCAAAATTCACAAGGTGCGAATGAATTTAGAGGGCTTCAATTTAATAAAACAATATTTTTTTGAATGTTCATCGCCGCATTTCACTAAAAAGTGTTACCCATCTTCATGGATTCAGCCCCTCACATAAGTTTCCTAAAAATATTGAACAATAGTAAATTGGTCTTGTTCTTCAATGCTCTCAATCGAGTCATTGTGACAAGTTAAAGAGGAGGACCCACTAATTTGTGTTAATGCACGCCCACCATATACCCAATATACACAAAACCAAAAAATTCAAACAATGGAACAAAACACCACATAAATGTATTAAAACAACCATAAGCCCTATAATGTGTCTTGATGGAATAAATTTGGGTTTGATTATGGAATAAATTTGGGTTTGATTATGGCATATATCTACATATATTTCTTGAGAGAGGATTAGGTAGATATTTCAACATTCTTTTTAGCTTGCATCATTATTTTGGCAAGCTCACCACGAAAATCATTTAGTGGGGTCCATAACATTGTATTAAAAATATGCACATGTTAAAGCCATGAATGGTTGTAGTATAGACAAGAAGGCTCATACCCAATATGTGGGTAGTTTCCTACAACAAACTCTTGTCTCATGCTAACTAGATTTAGAAAAGTATCATAATAACCTACAACATACAAAACCAGATAAAAAAAAAACAAACATTCAAAAATACACACACATATAAATTACTCAAGTGAACTTATTGTGTTTACATTTATGTGCATTTATACAATTTATAAAGCTTAATAAAAAAAAATACGATGACTCTCTAAAACCTTAGTAGTGAGAGACTTCAAATGTTCACTCTTTAGAATGTATTTAGCACAACCTTTGTAATAACATGCTCAGCCTATCTCAAAGTAGTGCAATAGTTAGTGATCTCGAATATTTGTCATTAACATTCACAATGGAACATGGCTTGACCCTTATCTAAGATAGTTATATAATCATGGGTTGAAGTAACTTATTTGTGCTTGAAACTTATTTTATATATACATACAAAATATTCAATAAAAACCAAATGAATGAATAATGTATCAAAATCCCACTATGGGGAATTGGAATCAACCTTCGTTTCAATGATTCACTTTTAATGATTTTCTACGTGAAATTTGAAGTTTTAGGGTTCTATTATGTGATCAAAATGGTAAAAAAACCATCAAAATAAATTACAAATTACAGTAAATCATGACTTAATTGTCATGTCTTGTATTAGTAGATCCTTTGGCTTTGGTGGAGAACAACCACATGCTTTTCTTTCCCAATCCTCAAATATGCTTAACGCTATGATTGGGAATTAAATTGACCAACAAAATTATGTTTTACAAAATAGATTATACTTTTCTTTCCCAATCCTCAAACATGCTGAGCACTATGATTGGGAATTAAATTGACCAACAAAATTATGTTTTACAAAATAGATTATATTGCACATAATGATTTGTTGAAAAATTAACAATTTATTTAAATATATATTTAAAAGCTAGTGAACCTTTTAATTTTCAAATCCCAACCCTAAAACTCAAATATTCTCCATTTCTCTCACAATCATGTAGTGACTAGATGGATGATATGGATGGCATGCAAGCATGGAGAAATGGAAAATAGTCAAACCAACGTGATGAGGTAAGCTTGGCATGTGTTGTGGGAAAGTGTGAGATGGTTGAGAAATAGTGTACACAAAACATCTATCTACTAAGTAGTCTATTTCCTTGATACATTGAAGCGAAGCGATATGGGATATGTATTTTATTTGGAACCTTGAAAACTTTATGGTTTCTACTTATGGACATTTATATAATAATATATTCATTAAAAATTCAATATTTAATAAGAGAAAATTATTAACAAATGTTAATATATACAATAAAAACTAATAAATATATATTAAAAAAACTTAATATTTAATGAGAGATAATTATTAACAAATACAAATATATACACAATCAAAACTGATAAATAAAAATGAAAGACTTAATATAGATACATACTCATTAAAAACTTAATATAAATTCAACATTTATTGATAATTAATAATTCCCTGTATTATATCCACTGTACAGGATTTGAACCCTGATCTCTGGTAAAGAAACCATCTAGATCAGCCATTGAATTTGGAGCCTCAACCCCCAATAATATTAATATATACATAAAACTCATATATATACAAAGCATCTTAAACAAAGGACTGTACGAAGGATCTTATCTATTTTATATAAAGATATATAGGAAAATTATGACATTCCTTTACTACCTACATAAATATTTTGGTATAAATATGAAGTACCTAAGAAAACTGATAGACATTCATTCCAATGTTGTACCCTCGGAAACCATGAAACAACACTATAGATACACCCAAAACGCGAAGTTTTTTTTCGAGACTAGGGATACATGGCTTGATTGTTTCAGTGGGTACAAAAAAAAGGATTGATTATTGATTATTCTAGATGTAGACAATAGTAGTAGATATTGAGAAGGATGTCAGCAGCCATTAGCAAGTTCCAGTGCTTCATGTCGTTCAAGGGAATCTGATATTGCAGAAGGTTTCTTTTCATTGAGTGCTGAAATAACTGCAGTCAGTGCTTTGTCCGGGTCGTCCAGATGATCTATCAGAATTTCTGAGATATCTGCAGGAGTCATGTCGGCTCCTGCAGACATGCTCTCCTCCACCTTAGAAAAGAGAGGATGATCTTCAATCTGCAAATAATTGAAAGCAAGACATTTGAATGCGGGGAAAGCACAGAAGGAGAGGAATATGTGCATGTCCATCCTGCCAGATCTCAACAGTGCAGGATCAAGCCTATCTTTGTGGTTGGTTGTGAAGATAAATATTTGTTCCTCACCGCAGCACGACCACAGCCCATCTGTGGAGTTAAGAAGACCCGAAAGAGTAACGCGGCTCCCCCTTTTCTCTTCACCTGTATCTTTTTTTCAATATGAAAAAACTAAGAGGTTAGTAAACATCTTTCGTTTGTTCTCTACTTCAATTGTTGATGTCCAGATTTCACTGATCAAGCTGTAAAATACTGGTAACAAGACGACCAAGGCACATACAACTAAGGATACAGTAGCTGATCCATAAAAATGTTACATAAACATATGACTACACTACTGCTGAAATAAACATCTATGTTCAAGAAGACTGAGAAAGGTTTTCAAGACTGCAAAAGTCTCCTAAGGGATCATCCAGCCCAGCTTCAGCTTCACCTTTTATCAAAAAGCCAAAAAATGAGAAGAGTGAAAAAGAATTCACCTGCATCTATTACTTGAGCATTTGGCCGAGGCTGGGAAAGCCTGTTGGTTACATCCAGCGAGCAATCGATATCCTCGATAACAATTATCGATTTGCTTTTTGTCTGTATGAGCAGCGAGCGAAGTTCAGAGTTGTCTCTAACCTTTGTGAGCTCCAGGTCGTACACGTTGTACTTCATATAATTAGCTATGGCCGCAACCAGACTGGATTTCCCAGTTCCAGGGGGGCCATAGAGAAGGTACCCTCGCTTCCAAGGACGCCCGACTCTGCTATGAAACTCTTTTCCTTGCCTGAACCGGTGCAGGTCCCTTAAGATCTTCTTCTTCAACGTGGGATCCAGGGCCAGAGAATCGAAAGAGGAAGGATGCTTGAACGGAACCCCGCTCCATCCCGATCCACCCCCATGGTGGCTTCCACTATAGTTGGTAAAGAGGGTTCTGCCCCTGTTCAGTCTCTTCAATTCAGCAGCAGTATTTGCTATGTGCTCAAAATATGCTGACAAAAAAGGCTTGCTTCTCTTGGCTACTTTCAGTGTAAACCGGCGCCTCTCGATCTGGGCGTCCTTGCCAAGATAAGCAATGTTGTGAGACCACCAAATGGTGGCTCCCTGGAAGTAGTCCACCACAGGCTCATCAGAAACCGGGCCGAACTCTGCACTCGTCGAGTCCTTGGAGCGAAATACAGTCAGTTTTCGAGCGCTCTCAATGGCGTCGAGGGTGGGCAAGTAGAGCTCCACTTCGTCATACACCTCATTGTGATTGGTTCCACGACTCCCATTGTTCTGTGGAATCTCGAGACAGTAATAAGGATCGAAACGATTCCCGACAATAAAGGACCAACATTGCTTCAACCACTGATTCAACAATACTTGCAATTGTGGAGGAAGGATACTGCGGAGGAGAGTGAAGAATCCTACCAGCGACCATAATTGTGCAATATCGTTCTGCAGCATTCTCAACATTCAAGAAATACATGGACAATTGGAAGAATCACTTCGGGGAGGGGTAAGAGATGAAGAATAGGTAGGATCCTTTCAGCCTTCTTAACTCTCCATCCCACTACAAAGGAAGCTCCGTAGGAAGCACGCTGGTACCGCGACGTTGAAAGGCCATGGAAAGTTTGATCAGGACTCAGGATTATTATTTGTCTTTGTCGTTTCCTGGACAAGCACTTTGCTTTTAGAGATGCTAATTTCAATTGAAAACAAGGGCAGCAGTTTACTCTAGGCTATGTAATTTTTATGTTTTTGGACGTAGAAAAATTTGCAAGGCCACCCACCCATGCATTGAGGATATGTTTTTCTTTCATTTTGGGATTCCAATTCGAAGTACCAGGAAAAACAGTATTTAATGTTGCTGCTACAAGGATAAGGATAATGTTTTTCTTTTATTTTGGGATACCAAGCACGAGCTTCTCTCTGTAGGCGAATATTATTCAGCTTGCTGCAGGTCATTTAATGGGACGGTCAACCCGCCTGCTGCCGTTCCATTAAATGGCCTGCAGCAAGTTGGATATTGATCGCCCTCACGGTATATATTCTTGATTTTACATCCATTAATAATCGTGGAAGACACTGATATGATCAATTTAGGGTAATATTCTTATTTTGTTCGGGATTTGTGAGGTTATGTGTCAGGACCCCAGAAATTTTGGTAGCCTTGGCGGCCGTCTGTTGGTAGGAGCCTCAGTCGGACGGACGGTGTATTAGCGTGTTTGATCGCTAGGAGGACCAAGGATCATGTCTAGTCAAGTAGGACAAGGCAAGTGTTGGCTCGGGGGTGGAACATGCGAGTGAATGCATGGTCTAAGGTTGGGTGGCGATGTTGTCGGCATCGTCTACGGTGAAACAAGCACTTATATTCCACACAACTCGATGGTGTCTGACACAGGTTGGTTAGGCTGGTTTTCGATAAGGCGTAGTCCAGGTGATACTTACGGTTGATAGCCAAGCCCAACTGGCAATATAACGTCGGTGCCACGCGTGTCTAGGCTTTAGGATGGTATAAGACGCTCCAAAGAGATAGAAAAAACCACCCATGACATTATGTACTACTCTTTCTAAATGTTAGTAATAATACAATAGAAGAGAGTTGAAACATTTACCATGACATCATGAAGAGAATTTATCATGATGTCATGAAGGGAATTGGTGATTCGTGATACAGCATCCATCCACTTAGTGGTTTTCCCGTCATGATACTGTTGATACCTTTTGCTATGACTTTAAAAAAGGGGCAAACATCGGACTTCACATGTTATTTTTTAAAAAGTAACCATATCAGAATGTCCGTTGCCAGATTTGTCTTACAGTGTTGTTGCATAAAGTTTTGGAATCGAAATGAAACGAATTTTATCAAGAAAGTTAAAATCTCTACCAGTGGCTCCCATTTTCAACTTTTTTTCATAAGATTTCAACCAAAGGTATAATGAAAAGTAAATAAAGGTATAATGAAAACTAAATCTGGATGGATCTTTGATAAAAGATAATGGTAAGACACTCAACAGTGCAATATTTAATGATGTTGTTATGAAGATGTGATTACTGTTGGATTTGCTATGAAGATGTGACTATTGTTGAATCATATCTGACTATTCACATCCTAACAATATTAAATGCTGCACTGCTAAATACTTATTAAACCAAATTTTATAATATATTAAAATTTGAAAAAAAATATTTTCCACATTATAAATGCAATGCAGTTGTAATCTCTGCTGTGAACAGTTTTTTCGTGGTGCGTGACCTTTGTACTAAAAGTTCACTGGCCCACTCCATCTCAATGTTTTCTTATGTTGCACAGCCTAGACTCCACTATCACCTGTCTTACTTCACCTACAGCTTCACATCACACAACAGCATTTCAAGTCCTCCAGGACCCTTCATTTCTTCTTTGCCAGTCAGAAAAATGTCTGCAACACATATAATGATTCGAATTTGAACCAGGGCCGTTCATCATCTCCCACCAAAGAAATTTATTTCACTGAGTTGCCAGGAAATCAGATTTTGAGATTCCTCCATTTTGACAGAGTTGCCAGGAAATCAGATTTTGAGATTCTTTTGACATGGATTTTAGAGTAGAGTATACTATAATAATGTATACTTTTAGGTTTGAGCAGCCTAGCCATGTGGTTTTTTTCTTATTTTTTTAAATACATGGTATCTGTATTCGTGCATAGAAAGTGAGAAGCAAAGAGAGAATCACACAATACAAAGATATATATATATATACACGTACATGTAATAATGTAGATGCCACGGGTATCAATTAATTAGAAACTGTGTAGATTAGCCATATCTCTAAGTATGCATTGCACACAATGGTTGATATCATATACCAGAATGCAAGGTGTAATACTTTAGCGAACTCGAATCGTGGAATCATGGAGTTTCTCTCTTAGAATTATGTAAAGCCCACGGTACTTGAATGGGCCCAAGAAGTAAATGCATTAAGGATTAGAAATCTATTGGTGTGTTGCATGATATATGTTTATAAGCATGGTAACTCTTGAAATAATAATGGCGAAATGTTTAAAATAGTATATAGTTATACTGTTAGCATACGTGTAGTTTGAGATCCACTTTCTTAGGAGTTTGTTAACAGGCTCTCAGAGCTTATATATTTGTAAACTTTTATTCATAATAATAAGTTGTGTTCTGTTTTATATTCTTCGCATAATCTATATTGGTATCAGAGCTCAGGAGAGAGGGAAATAGAGTCTATGTTTTGCTTGAGCTGAGGCTAGAGGAGCCCGCGTGAAGGAGCCTGCACAGAGGAGCTACATCAGAGTGCTAGCTGAGGTTAGGGATCATGAAACCATTTGCGTCTGCGTGAGGGAGTGGGAGTGAGGTTGTGTGTTGTTCAGATCTGAGCCTGTGGAAGGCCGCAAACTTATAGGGAGCTGTGATTGATCAGAAGGAGCGTTTCCCATGAATTGAACCACTATTCAATCACTATCTAAGCTACTGCATCGAGTTGTTGTGGGACGGACGTTCGATGTTGCTGTCGCTGCCAGAAGGAGGATGCAAGCAATCTATTGTGGAACACTGTTCTGTGATGCACTATTGAATAAGCAGAAAAGCCAAACGCTGCCCATCGCAGGAGATCAATACGTGGAGGAGCTCTGTAAAGGGGTGGAAATACTTGATTATCGCGGGTCCCCAGCTTGAAGGGGCACGACAATTCGGTGCTACAGTGCTAATCTTTTGACAAGGAGATTATCGCGGGCATCCGATATTGACAGACGCAACAAGCTGGATTCAATCCAAACAAAGGTAGTTTCCCAAGAAGAGGAGTTTTTTTCAGAAAAGAAGTATTTTCCAAACAAAGGTATTTTTCTTGAATTAGTGTTTTAGCAGCTATGACAAATTCCTTTCCCGAAAATTATATGAACGAAGCTTCTAAGCTTGACGGGGACAATTACATTGACTGGAAATTCAAGATCTTAACTATATTCGAAGCATTGAATGTCTGGACTATAGTAAAAGGAGATGAAACCAAGCCCACAGGTGCTACTGCTGCAGACTGGGAGAAACGAGAAATGAAGGCGAAAGTGTTGTTGCGGTTGTCTGTCAAAGACAACATAGTCCCGCACATCAGAGATTGTAAAACTTCCAAGGAGACATGGGACATATTGAAAGGTTTGTATGAAACTACAAACTCCTATAGAATTCTATTTCTGAAGACTAAGTTATTGTGCATAAAAATGGCTGCAAATGAGAATATCACCAGCTATGTTTCCCGGATTAACGATTTATGTGATCAGTTAAGTGCAATTGGTGATATTGTTTCAAATACTGACATGGTAACTATTACATTAAAAGGTTTAATTAGAGATTATCATGTCTTTATTTCAAATCTAGGGGGTAGAGCAATGCCACCTACATTTAATGAGTTAACAGGGATTCTTCTACAAGAAGAAGAAAGAATTAAGGTGTTTGAGTTGGACTCTCATTCTTCAGAATTGACATTAATAGCAAAAGGGAAACAACCCTACAGGGGAAAGACATGGGACAGAAACAGAATAGGCAACTTTCAGCCAAGAAACAGAGGTATGACTCACTCAAAATATGATTCACATGATAAGAAAAATGATGGTTGTTTTTACTATGGGAAACCTAGTCATTATGCTAAAGACTGTTACAAAAGGAAAGCTAATGAATCCAAACAAGTTTAGAAAACATAATGGAAATTATGTGACAACTAACACATCTACCAATGAAGGTTTTAAGAATTTAAAGTTGTTTATTTCAGAAGCTGCATTGTTTGTAGAAATTGATGATGAAAATGCATGGTTCATAGATTCAGGTGCCTCAGCCCATATGTCTTGTGTCAAAGAGTGGTTTGATGAATATCATGAGAGGACAGATGAGACACACATATATTTAGGAGATAATAGATCTCATAAGATTCAGGGTTATGGAGTGATATGTGTAAATTTACCTAATGGCCAAAAGAAACAGATTCATGATGTGTTTTATGTTCCAGGCATCAAAAGGAATTTGATTTCTGTTTCCACAATAACTGATCAAAATCTGAATGTAGAATTTATGCAGTCTCATTGTCTTGTGAAGGATATTCCAAATCATTATAATGTCATAGCCACGGGGACAAGAATTGGAGGACTGTATAAGCTTGATGTCACAAAGTCTACTCATCAAGCATTGACATCTACTACAATGACAACTGAAGAGCTATGGCATCGCAGGTATGGGCATCTTAATCAAAATGACTTAGTGCTACTTCAGAAGAAATTGATGGTTGAAGGGCTTCCTATTTTGAAACATGAGCATATAGAATGTGAAGCTTGTGCACTAGGTAAGCAGCATAGGGAAGAATTTCCAGTGCATAAAGAGAAGAAACAGAGAGAGATAATTGAATTAAGACATATTGATGTCTATGGTCCCATGCAAACCTTATCACTTGGTGGTACAAGGTATTTTCTTATATTTGTTGATGACAAATCAAGGTTTACTTGGGTTTATTTTATAAGGAAAAAGAGTGATGTATTTGAATATTTTAAAGAATTCAAAACTATGGTGGAAAAACAGACAAGAAAATGCATCAAGATACTCAGATCTGATTAAGGAGGTGAATATACCTCAAGAGCTTTTGATAGCTATTGCAAGAACAATGGGATCATTCAGCAATTCATAGTGCCTTCTACACCACAACAAAATGATGTAGCTGGAAGGAAGAACAGGACATTAATGGAATGTGCTCGCAACATGTTAAAAGGTAAAAATATCTCTAAGGGTTTTTGGGCAGAAGCCATTAACACTGTTGTTTATTTAAAGAATAGAAGTCCAACTAAGATTCTAGATTTAAAAACACCTTTTGAAGTTCTGTATGGCTATAAACCTGAAGTTGGTCATTTAAGAGTATTTGGTTCCAGGGCATTTTCTCATATTCCCAAAGATGAGAGAAGAAAACTGGATGCAAAATATGTTAAGTGTACATTTCTTGGTTATTATGATGATCATAAGGCATACAAACTGTTTGATCTTAATTCACATAAGCTCATAGCAAGCAGAGATGTGATTTTTCATGAGACTACAGATGAAGAAATAAGTAAGTATGATGTCTGGCATACTCCTTATGACAATGATGTTCATGTGAAAATTGATATAGATAATGAACAGGAAAAGGAACAGGTACAACAACAAGGTGAAAGCAGCATAGAGACTCCAACCACTCCTACGCCTCAGAAAAGAAGAGATGAAAGTGCAGAAAGTAGTGACCACTGAGGAAGTCAACAAGAACAATTTAGATACCCTCCAGGTATAAAGACTATGCATTGATAACACAAGTAATGAATGTTGTAGAACCTACTTCTTATGAACAAGCCAAAAATCATAAGGACTGGAATACTGCAATGAATGAAGAATATGAATCAATAATGAAGAATGAGACTTGGGAATTAATAGAACTGCCTGAAAACAAAGTTCCCATAGGATGCAAATGGCTGTATAAAACCAAATTTAATGCAGATGGAAGTATTGACAAATATAAGGCCATATTAGTTGCAAAAGGGTATTCACAGAAGGAAGGAATTGATTATGAAGACACTTTTGCACCTGTAGCTAAGTTAAATACAATTAGTGTCATGATTGCATTAGCTACACAATACAATTGGAAAGTACATTAGTTAGATGTTAAATCTGCATTTCTGAATGGTGATTTAAAAGAAGTTTATTTGGTTCAGCCTGAAGGATTTATAAAGAAAGGGGAAGAAGATCTTGTCTGTAAACTCAAGAAAGCTTTATATGGTTTGAAACAAGCACCTAGATCTTGGTATATTAAGATTGATTCGTTCTTTTCCCAGAAAGGTTTTGTGAAAAGCAAAAATTATCCTAATCTGTATGTTAAAAAGGATGAAAATGGAAATGTTGCTTTGATATCCTTATATGTTGATGATTTGATTATCACTGGTAGTGCTTCTCATTTGATTGAAGATATTAAGATTCAATTAGCACAGATATTTGAAATGAAGGATCTTGGTGAAATACATTATTCTTTAAGTCTGGAAATATGGAGAGAAGGCAGTAAAACAATTGTCACTCAAAGCAAATACTCAAGGGAGATTCTAGAAAGATTCAATATAAGTGATAGCAAAGCAGTATCAACACCTTTAGAACAGAATGTTAAGTTATCTAGTCTTGATGAAACTAAAGAGGTAAATGGTGTTCTATATCACCAGTTGGTGGGAAGTTTAAACTATCTTACCACTACCAGACCATATATAGCATATTCTGTCAGCATCTTGAGTCGGTTCATGGATAAACCATTGGAAAGCCAATGGATAGCTGCAAAGAAAGTCCTTCGATATATGAAAGGAACTATTAATTTTGGTATTATGTATACTAATGATTGTGATGTTGAGTTGATGGGTTGATCTGATTCAGATTGGCCTGGAAATCCTAATGACATGAAATCAACCTCAGGATATGCATTCAACATAGGCACAGGGGTTGTATCATTGAGTAGTAAGAAACAACCAACTGTTTCTTTATCATCAACAGAAGCTGAATACAAAGCTCTATGCAATGCTACTTGTGAAGTTGTTTGGTTAAGAAGAATTCTTGAAGATGTTGGCAACAAGCAAATGAAGCCAATTGTTCTCAAATGTGAAAATCAAAGCTCTATTAAATTGGCATACAATCCAATTTATCATACCAGAACCAAGCATATTGAAATTCAACATCATTTTGTAAGAGAAAAGATACAAGAGAAGGAAATTGTCTTGACCTACTGTAATACCACTAAGAATGTGGTTGACATCTTTACCAAGCCTCTTGGAAAGATGAGTTTTGAAGAATGTAGGGAACAATTAGGTGTGGTAGATAGAGATGGAATTTGATGGGCATTTGCCCGTTTTGGAGCATTTTTCCCGTCAAATAAGGGAATTGTTTTTGTTAAAACGTTTTGTTGGACATTTAATATTTTTTATATACCGTCATTCTAACATTTTATATTTTCACAAAAACGTCATTAATACCTATATCGAGACTGCCTAGGAGGCCAAGGATAGAGGTAGGAGGCTTGAGGATCGAGTTTGCAAGTGGGGCCTAGAGGCAAAGCCCTACCACCTTGAGATTGGGTTGATAGCCTAAGTCATATTACCCATTTCAGTGATTCCATTTGTGTTTTCCAATAATGTTTGACAGAGTTGCATTAAGGGTAGCGATCTTATCTCTGTTTAGTGATCTGCATATGTACATACCTTGTTTGATAGTGATCGACCTGAATATAGTTTTTACCTTATCACATCTCTACATGCATTGTGTGACGCGATCTATGCCTGCACTGTGGCTGTATTTTGACGAAAAACGATCTAAATCACTGCCACTTTCATTGAATTAATCTCAGCAATCTCATAAGTGAGACGCTTCTTGCATGATTGTTAAGGTACTTCTCCTTATTACCGAGCCCTTCTATCGTTCTTGGGTTGATGAATGTTTGAATAAGTATTGACCGCAACAAGGAAAATCTCTTCTAAGTAACCGATATCTTTAATATGTCAGTTTGGGTTTCAATCTTCGAGAAAGAAGAAGTGAGGACGCAACCATTATGGGAGGCGTCGTGCCATTGTTTACTATTTATTTTCCTTCCTGAGCTAAAAGGGGGTTCCCTCTTGACCATCTCTAGTTATTCTGTTTGCTTGGCACAACTCCATTCGTCGGCTTCATACAAGCTCGACTATACATATTCATTGTGCTTAGGGTCGGCTTCAAACTTGAGTCTAAATCTCTTCCTTCTGAAACACTAACTGTGATTACTGAATTATATGTTATGCTCAGAGTTGGCTTCAAACAAGCCCGATCTCTTCCACCTGAAACGATATAGGTGTTTATTGTATTATACATACACTGTGTTTAGGGACGACTTCGTACAAGCTCTATTTCATTCTTGAAGTTATACATATGGTTACTGCGTGTAGAATTGGGAAGGGATGGTTCCCAAGAGAATAAGATCTCATTTGTTGGAAGATTATTGGATTATTTAGTTATTTGAAATTACAATTTAGTGGTGAAGATTTCAGTTTTTTAAGATTGATTGTTTATTCTTCTTATGAAAGCAATGGCAGGAGAGGGCGAGTTCTCTGTATGGAGGATTGACCCAAATTGCATTTTAAAAGATGAACCAAGAGCCATTCTTGTTTTATCTACCAAATGCTTAGTGGCGTTGAGTCATATAAGAGTTGGGAACTGTTTTGCCTTATTTACTTGATTATTTTAGGCTTGAAATATATTACAGGTATTACAGGTAAATAGGTGGAATGTATCTAATTTATATGGGGCTCTCTACTTTATAAGACTTATATTAGTGGACTTGTCATAAGAGCCAATGGCTCTTCGAAGAGTAGATATCCATTTAAAGCAAAGGGATACACTCAGGCGAATTGCAGAAGCAAGGATTCCGAGCTGCAAGAATTACGAATTATGTCTGGTAAATCTAAGTCACTCAAAAATTCACTGAAACGTTATTACTGACAGGTATATATGTATATATTTAAGCAAAACGTTCGATGAAGGGGAATATTAAACCCCAAAACGTAAAAAAAAAGAGTATGACAGGTGAGATTTTGGTGAAATTCCAACCCTGGTGGTAGAGAATCCATTTCTCCATTAAGGAAAAGTGTTGAAATAATAATGGCGAAATGCTTAAAATAGTATAGAGTTACACTGTTAGCATACGTGTAGTTTGAAATCCGCTTTCTTAGGAGTTTGTTAACAGGCTTTCAAAGCTTATATATTTTTAAACTTTTATTTATAATAATAAGTTGTGTTATGTTTTGTATTCTTCACATAATTTATTTGTAACCAAATGCCTCTACAAAGTAATGAATTGGTATGTGTTGGAAGGAATTGAACGTAGCATTGTTTGTTTTGATCTTACAATCTATGTAAATGTATTACATATTATATACTAAATATAGTGTGAGTAGTGTGTCACTAACTTAGTGTGAATAGTCATTGTGGATGTTCTATAAACACACTCATCATTAGGATTTCATTTTAGTTTTGTGATTTATTAAGGATATATCTGTTCTTTCATCTTGATGAAGATTGGGAATTACGATAGACTAATAATGAATTGAGCGTTCATTTTATATAAATGATATTGAATCAAAGATTTCATATAATTACAATTTTTTAATCTATTCAGATCAAGGGACCAAAGCTCATATGCACTCTCACATCACAACCATTATTTTTAACTTACATACGTTAATTTTAGTTGGTTGTACTCTCTTTACATGGACGAATGTAAATGGCCCCAAATTAAGATAAGTTTATACATTAGTATCATGCTATGACATTGAGACAAAAACATTCAACAAATAAACATTAGTAACACCATGGAGCATAAAGAAATTTAAAGTATGAAATTGCACATTAGTAACACCATGGAGCATAAAGAAAATTAGAATATGAAATTTATAATGATGATTGATAGTATATTATCATTCTTTTATTTTTTTTTAATTTATTATTTCTGGTCATTTCTTAAAGCTTAGTATGTTAGACTTAAGTGTTGCTGATTTTTTATATGAATTTAAAAAAAAAAAAAAAAAAAAAAACCACATATATCTAAGTTAAATATGAATATGGGTCCATGAAAGCATATTTAGAACATAAAGTGGTAAAGTGTACTGAGCATATAAACCATTGATGCATATGTTTTGCATTAAAAATAACAAATACAATTGTAAAAATATTTTTTGTTATATAAAAAGAAAGTCTAACATTTCAAATTAATATGATGCTTGTTATTCAATTCATTATATGATATATAATGAAATCTTTTCAAATTCTTTTTTATGGAACTGGTGAATGCAGATAGGAATTACTCGTTTTCTATATCCTTTCATTTTTCTTTTAAATAAAATTTATATAAAAAAATATTTTTTCAATATTCTTACCCAACTTATATTTTAAAGAAAAAACATTTAAAAAATAAAAAAGAAGTAAGCATATAGCAGAATTGGAGTAATGTGGTCAACAATTATTATAGTTATGGCTATTCATTAATCAACATTAATTAAATCAAGTAACTCACATTCTTTATGCTGTCAAATCTCCACCATCAATTTGATGGAGACCATTATGAATATTCCTCATTATAAAATCAAGACGACCAAATTTATAAATACAATTAAAAGCATGCAACCCCACTCCATGTATTGAAATAAGTACGCTTTATCAACATAAATATGCAATGAAATAATTAAAAACACTTAACATTTAATCTTTTACAATTTATCAATGGTAATATGAGAGGGGTTCTCCCTGCTTTAAACTCTACCTTCCTTACCCTTATCCCTAAATCTCCTATGGCTACGAATGCTAATTTGTTTAGACCAATTTCCTTGTGCAATATTATTTACAAGATTATCACTAAGGTCCTTGCTAACCGTTTGAAACCCCTCCTACCCTCCCTCATTTCCATAGAACAATCAGGGTTTGTGGAAGGCCGACAGATCATGGATGGCATTATTCTGGCCCATGAAGTGATTCACTCACTCAAAGTTACTAAAAAGGCAGGTATGATGTTGAAATTGGACCTGTCCAAAGCCTATGATAAGCTAAACTGGAATTATATGAAAGAGATCATGAAAGCCTTTGGTTTCAGTGATATTTGGATCAGATGGATAGCTAATCTCACTTCTTTTGCCTTCTTCTCCATTTTGGTTAATGGACATCCTTCCAGCGTGGTTAAACCTACAAGGGGGATTCGGCAAGGGGATCCTCTTTCTCCCTTCCTTTTTGTGTTAATGACAGTCGGATTGGGGAGACTCATTTCTCATTATGTGAACCAGGGGAGCATCAAAGGCTTGAAGTTCCCTCCCTATGAAAAGGCGATTACTCATCAACAGTTTGTGGATGATACATTATTGATGGGACACTTCTCCGTGCAGGAAGCCCGTAAGATTAAATAGGCTTTGAACATTTTTTTGCAAGCCTCGAGGTTAACGATTAACATGGATAAGTCCCTAGTGTTTTTCTTTAATACTCTGCCTATCTGTCAGAAAAACATCCTTCGTATCTTGGGCTTCAAGAAGAGCTCCCTTCCAACCAAATATCTCGGGGCGCCCTTAACTGAGGGGATCCTTAAAAGAGCATCCTGGGAAGATATTTTGAGTAAAATGAAGGAAAGACTTTCGAACTGGACCCTTCGTTCCTTAAATTTTCCCGGTAGAGTGGTTCTGGTCAAGTCTGTTTTGCAAGCTATGCCTTTGTATATGTTCTCTGTTTTGTCGGATCCTAAGGCGGTGCTAAGGGAAATCATAAACATGCAACGAACCTTCTTGTGTGGAGGAATCGGGGAGCATAGGAAATGGCCTCTGGTGGGCTGGAAAAATTTATGCAAAACAAATAAGGAGGGGGGTCTGGGGCTTCGGGATCCTGAGGAGCTTAGCAGGGTCTGTGGTGCAAAAATTTGGTGGCGCTGGCTAACCCATACGAATGAGCAATGGGAAAGCTTCTGGGGGAATAAGTATATGCCAACAACGGAGCAACAAGAGTGGATTTGGGAGGAAGGATCGGATAAAGGATCCAACATTTGGAACATGGCCTGGGCTGGCAGTGGAATTATAAGAGATCATGGTTTCTGGGAAATCCGTGAGGGAATGTCGGTGAATCTTTGGCTGGATGCATGGCAACAGGAATCTCCCATTGCTAAGTTGGTGACCCCTGAAGGAAACATGGATAGGCCTCATCTCTGGCAGTCGGTTAACAATTATTGGCAAGAAGTCTTTGAGGACAGAGATTTTCACATTTGGAAGCCACTAGATTGGTGGATAACCTCCTATGGGGAAGAAATAGGAGGTTAAAATTCAGAGGGGTAGTTCTATCCTTCAATGGGGTCATCAGTCAATAGGTAGGTTCACCATTAAAGAAGCATATCACTTGCAGACCAGCTCAGATAATCTGGAGGAAGATCAAATATGGAAGTATTTGTGGGAGGCTAAGTTTTGGCCTAAAATGACTCTATTTCTCTGGTTGGTGTTACGCGGGCATAATTTGACATGGGACAATATTGTTAAGCGAGGTTTTGAGGGTCCTTCCATATGCGTTCTCTGTGGTCAGAACAATGAGACTACGGCTCATCTTCTTGGCGAATGTAGCTTTGTTGCAGCTCTGTGGGATGAAGGGGCCAGGGTTTTCAGGAAGACTGCTCGGGTTAGGACAAGCCTTGAGCAAACCATAAGAAAATGGAATAGGAAACCATTTCAAGGGAATATTTTGAATCGCATTTGGCAACTTTACCCTGGTTTCCTCCTCTGGGAGGTTTGGAAAGAGCGAAATAACCGCTTATTTCAAGGGAAAAAAACTCATGGAAGGTCGTATGGGGGCGCCTAAAGCAGGAGATAACTGAAACTTTGAAACTCACTAGATGGAACGTACAAGATATGATTGGTCCTGATAACGAAGTTAGGTTACTACATACCTGGGGTATCAGGGACCTTCCTCAGTTCATCGGACTTCAACATTCTGGTAGCAAAGTGCAGGAAAATCCATCGCATTGGACTCCGCCTCAGCAGGGATGGCTCAAGCTGAACTTTGACGGAGCTTCCAAAGGGAATCCGGGCATGGAAAGGTATGGCGGGGTGGTGATAAATAACCAAGGTCGCATCCAGTTTAGTTACTATGGAAACTTAGGCTACGAAACAAATAACGTAGCGGAGTGTGAATCTCTGCTCCAAGGTCTAAGTTTAATGGAAAGGCGTGGAATCAACAGCTGTATTGTGGAAGGTGACTTGGAAATTCTCATACAAACTGCTATAAAACTCTTAAATGGAACTCACGCTACGAAGTTGGCTACATCGTGGTGCCTAGCGTGGCGGGTGTCATGTCTGGGAACCTTGATCAGAGGATTCAATTCCATCGTTTTTCAACACGTTAGGAGAAGTACCAACTGTCTGGCTGACGAGTTGGAAAATCAGGGTGCCAGGCAAGTAAATGAAAGATGGGATGGGAATGCCTCGGACATACCTTCAGATACGTGTCATCTGAAATGTTATAAAATCGTCGAATGTGATTACGATGAATGGCTGTCGAAAGGTGATGACAGAACTTGTCCCATTAACGGAGATTGAATTAATGAGGGTACACATCGTGCATTATAGGAACAGATGGAACAACGGTATGATGTATCAAAGGACGTTAGTTATGGTTCTTGAAGATATCATCTTAGGTGGTGATTTCAATTTTGAGGATTTGAAGCGTGAGAAAGACAAGGTGGAGAGGCTATTGCAGGATTTCGATGGAATTTCATGATAAGCAAAGGACATTGAGGATGAAAGAGGAGGTCTTGTTCAATTATTCCAGCGTCAGGTTCATGATGACAAATTTAATGGTGATAGGAGGCGGCTCAGCCTTAAATATGGAATGCAGGGGTGGTAACAGCAACAAAGTGTCTTGGCAGAAGTTCCCCTGTGAAACGCTTCGTAAGTTTACTGTCGTTGTGAGTGTGTAGAGGATTTGTAAGGGTGAGGGCACCATGCCTCCGAAAGGCCGTGCCATGAAGAGAGGTCGTAAAGCTCTTGGTGAGACTAGCAATGTGGGGGGAGGTGCAATGCCTCCGACTGGTCCAAGTCGGGATCAATGGAGTTCTGCTGCCACCGCAGTTTTCTTTCGTCATTTCTTCCTGCCGAGGGTTCGACAAGAGGTGGAGGAAATTGAAGCTGATCTGTGGCGTCTGGTGGGGGAGGTTGAATTACCTGCGGAAGTGGAGGCCATGGCCAATTGGATCCATGACCCGGGGAATACTCTGGGACGTATGGCTCTGTACAATCGGGCGATTGTTACCCTTTGGGTGACCAAAAATTTGATTGCTCAGTGTTTGGATACCCGGGGGGATGCATTATCTGGCTCCCCACAGCTTAAGAGGCTGGAGGATTTAAGTAAGGATACGACTGAGAATTGCCATTGGATCCATATGAAGCTTGATCTGTTGGCGGATAAATTGGGGATTACCTATCTGGACCCTCCGAAGAAGCAGGCTAACCCTCGGGGTCCCATACCCTCAGATAAAGGGGAGGTGGCAACAACTCTAGTGATGTTGCATAGTGACGACAAGGTGAGTCCTTTTGCTTAATGTTTGGTCTATTTGGCTTTCTCAGCGCGGAATCTACATGTGTTACTTCTTCTAGCTTTGGTGCAATTTCCTCTTCCTTTTGGGCTCCGGTTCTTTTTGGTTCTGCCCTGGTCGTTTTCTGGGTTATGGTTCTGGTTAGGGATAATGATGTCAGGTTCCTTTATGCACTCCTGGGGACTGGAAAATGTGGAGTTGTTGGCAATAGCCTTTGGCTCGTTGATAGTTTTTGTGACTGTTTCATGGTTTCCTGTCTTTCCTGTTGGCATTTTTGTAACTTTGGCTCAAATATGTGGGTGACTTAGAAGTTGGTAATGATAGGCTATGGGTGGGTTGGTCTGCTCAGTGGTGGCTTGCAAAGCACCATTTTTCTGTGGAAGCTCAAGGAGCACCTCATTATTGTTAAAAGGACTGTTTGTAATTTCAGTTTATGTTAATAGAATGAAAGGTTTCTTTTTTGCTTAAAAAAAAAGTATCTTATTTATAAATGTAATAAATATATTAACAAGTATCGCAATGGAGTCACCTAGTCACGAATTACTAAGTTTCTTATTAATTGTCAAACATAGAAATTCGACCTAACTCAACCAAGATGAATGTCACTTGATGCAACATACCCATTGAAGAATGTCGCAATCCAACATAATCTTTGAGGAACATCGCATTGTGAATTTTTTAAACCCTTTATGAAAATTGTCGTATGACCTAGAATAAGGACAAGGAGGTAGTGATACCTGAACTCCTTGACCTCGATATCAATGACATGTTCCCATCATGCAATTATAGCAGAAAACATACACCTAACCACAGTTGAACTATGTTGAATAACTATGTGGACTCATTGTTTATGTCACATCACAGCATTTACCTTGGTTGACATATAGGTCAAAATACTCGACAGGAAATGAAGGGAAGCAACTTGTAGACCTAGAGTTAGGAAAATGAGGTAGCAATACCTGACCTCCTCAACCTCTGTATCAGTGATGCATGCCTAGTATGTAATTATAGCAGAAAATCTATACCCACACATGGTTAACCTATGTTGAACAACTATATGTGGACCCATTGATTATGTCACATCACCACATTCACCTTGGTTGACATAGGTGTTGAAACAATTGATGGGAAATGAAGTAAAGGAAGCGACTCATAGACCTGAATTTATGACAAGGAGGTAATGATACATGACCTCCTTGACCTTGGTAGCAATGACACATGCCTAGCATGCAATTATAGCAAAAAAACTATATCCATCCATGGTTGACCTATGTTGAACTACTATGTCCCCATCGCTTATGTCACATCACCACATTCATATTGGTTGACAAAGGTGTCAAAACACTAGGCATGAAATGAAGGGAATCATCTCGCAAAACTGAAGTTAGGATAAGGAGTTAGTGATACCTGGCCTGCTAGGCTACTTGACCTTGGTATTAGCGACATGTTCCTAGCTTGCAATTATAGCATAAAAAATATACTCACCCGTGGTTGAATTATGTTCAACAACTATGTCCCCATTGCTTATGTCATATTGTCGCATTCAACTTGGTTAACATAGGTGTTGAAACACTATGCGAAAAATGAAGGGAAACAAGTTGTAGACCTGAAATTAGGACTAGGAGGTAGGAATACCTAACCTCCTTGACCTTTGTATCAGTGATAGCTGCCTAGCATGCAATTATAACAAAAAACATATACCCTCCCATGTTGACTTATGTTCAACAACTATGTCCCCATTGCTTATGTCACATCACCCCATTCACCTCGGTCGACATAGGTGTCAAAACATTGGGCAGAAAATGAAGGGAAGCAACTTGCAGACCCAAAGTTAGGAGAAGGAGGTAGTGATACTTGACCTGCTTAACCTTTGTATCGGTGACATGTTCCTAGTATGCAAATATAGAAAAAAACATATACTCGCCCATGGTTAATCTATCTTCAACGACTATATCCCCATCGCTTATGTCACAATACCACATTCACCTTGGTTGACATATGTGTAAAACGACTAGGCAGGAAATGAAGTAACGAAGGCAAATCGTAGACCGGAATTAGGACAAGGAGGTGGCAATACCTAACCTCCTTGACCTTGGTATCAATGAGACATTCCTAGCATGCAATTATAGTAGAAAATTTATACCTGTCATGGTTGACCTATGTTGAATGACTATGTCCTTGTCCTTTATGTCACATATCCACATTCACTGTGATTGACAAAGGGGTCAAAACACTGGGTGGGAAATGAAGGGAAGAAACTTGTAGACCTAGAGTTAGGATAAGGAGGTAATATGACTTGACCTACTTGACCTTGGTATCAGTGACATGTTTCTAGCATGCAATTATAGAAAAAAAACCTATACCCACCCACAATTGAGTTATTTTCAACTACTATGTCCCCATCACTTATTTCATATCGTTGTATTCACCTTGGTTGACATAGGTGTCAAAACAATGGGCGAGGAATGAAGGAAAAGAAGTAGCTCGTAGACCTAGAGTTAAGAAAAGGAGGTAGCGATACCTAACTTCCTTTACCTTAGCATCAATGACATGTGCTTAGCATGCAATTATAGCAGAAAACCTATACCCACCCACAGTTGAATGAGTATTTCCCCATATTTTTTGTCACATTGCCACAATCTCCTTGGCTAACAAAGGGGTTGAAACACTAGGCGGGAAATGAAAGGAAGCAACTCTCAAACTCAGAGTTAGGACAGTGAGGTAGCGATAGCTGACCTACTTGACCTTGGTATTAATGATGCAATGTCCATGTCACTTATGCCGCATCGCTTGCATTCACCTTGGTTGACATAGGTTTGAAACACTGGCGAGAAATGAATTAAGGTAAGCATCTCATACGCTCGAAGTTAGTACAAGGAGGTAGTGATACCTAACCTCCTTGACCTTGGTATCAATGGCACGTTCCTAGCATGCAATTATAGAAGAAAACCTATACGCACCCACGATTGATCTATGTTGAACGACTATGTCCCCATTGCTTCTGTCACATCACTACATTCACATTGGTTGATAAAGGGGTTGAAACACTGGAAGGGAAAAGAAGGGAAGCAACTATGGCATGTTCCTTGCATGCAATTATAGAAAAAACTATAATCTCCCATGGTTGACCTATTTTCAACAACTATGTCCCCATCGCTTATGACACATTGTCACATTCACCTTGGTTGACATACTCACACATGATTTTGAGAGTAATATGTGATTTAATATCATTTTTTTGTCTTGCTAGCATGTTGAAGTTTTTTTCGTTACATAAGTTAGTGCAAAAGTTGTTTCAAATTTCAATTCAACTATGCAAGGATGGAGTTTGATCAATTACCACAAGACCATGTGCCCTATCAAGTTTCAAGACTAACTAGGAGCTGCAGTGGTTTTGAAAGGGGTGTAAAATTTTTAGAAAGTTTGGATGCAAACATACAAGAGGATTTTGGGAACCCAAGCCTTGATCGAACAATTAGAGAGCATGTCAGTAACATAATTCACTTGTATTTTGAGCAACATTTAGTGATGACACAAGCTCAAACACTACATGGATTGATAAAACATAGAAAACTAAAAGATGCCATAAAGTTGTTGGGTTTTCGAGATGCTAAAAGCACAAAGGTGCATGCGAATGTAATAGAAATATATCAAAGGAATTCTCTATGTTTGGAAAATCTATAAAAACGAATCTCGGAGCTACTCATAGGGAAATTACAGTTGTTGTTGTGGAACCAAGGACTTCAAGAAGTCAAACCGTGATAACAATGTCAAAATTGCTTCATGTTTAAAGAAAAAACATTGCATAAGCATACTAAATTCATGGTCTAGATAGATGAAAATGATGAAGTTGCTTGTTGGGCTCTTATTTGAAGGAAACCCTACCAAGATAGATTCCATTAGGAATTAGAGAGAAGGCGATATAATTTTGTGAAAATCATTGTTATGCTATACTAAATCGAAATAATGTAATGTGACAACATTTATCTAGAGGTGTGTATGTAGAGAACTATAAGAACGTTCTGTAAATGAGAGAAGCTGCAATGATTGAGGAATTTCAAGAAAGCAGCCTTGGTGTGAAGATCACCATTATCATGTTTGATAAATTGGAACCATGGTTTATTAGGCTTAACACAATTCGTGACACTTATTTTTGTCGATATCATGTTGAATTCCATCTTTATTTTGACACATTTATGGATTTTTGCAAATGGCACTCACAAGGTGACCCTCCTCCTACCATATTGCATGAATTTATTTCAACGATATTATGTATAAGGAATCCCAAAGATATGCTTTTTAGTAAAATATGTGTAGGTGGAAGTGTTGAGATTTTAGTTAAGCAGTTATGTTATTTAGAATTCTTTAGACTTTAATTCAATTTATACCATATCATAATAGTTGCATGCATAAAGATCACTGAAAGAAAGACATTCACAATGTACACAAAGATTTATCCTGGGAAACCCTCTTGGGGAAGAAAACCCAATAGAAATTCTTCAATATAGATTAATCAACCAAGTACAATGACATTACAATGAAGAGATAAATATCTCTCATAGAAAGATACATAACATTCTACCCATAACTAGCATGTATCCTATTTCATTAGTAATAATGCCAAAAGATGCTTTCTTTATAAAAAGATCCTTTTTTGATTGGTTAAAATTCTCCACATGGTTGAGGAAATAATATTTTTTATTGTGAAGACGGTGAGTGAGTCAACTAATCGCAAGAGTATGTGGCCAGAAATTTTTTAATGGGGACCATTTCCCGACAAATTGGGACATTTTCTAGAAAAAAGAAGAGTTAACGCAGGTTCAACATGAGTTAGGCAGCTATGAAGGTGGGTGTAAGATTCTTGAAACTCTAAATCACATTCAATAACCAACGTATTACATGAGTGAAACTTGCAAGTAAAATAGCTTTTAATTTCTAAGTATTTAAGAAAACGGTGGCGCAATTGTGTGATAGGAGTGGTGGAGCATCCATTCCTGAGAATGATCTCACTAGTAATAAACTAAGAAACCTATGCTAAATTGAAATTGGTTGAGCATTCATACCTGATCACCAATTTGGCGTGCAAAGAAAAAATAATTCAAGGAAGAAATTAAACCGATAACGATTTTCGAAAATCAAAGTGTTTGAATCACGGATTTGGCGGGCAACTTAAAAAAAATTATGGAAGAAATAATACTGAGAATGTTTTTCGAAAATCCTCTTTTTGGCAATGGTATTTAGCATGGTGATGAAAGAATGAAAACATGCCATTGTATCTGTCCTTACCTTTGGCCATAAAGATGACTCACAGCAAAGACAATTCCTGAAAATTTATCGAAGCAAAAACTTCTTTTGAAAATTTCATTGTGTTGAAGGTATGTCGTGCAGGCTAGAAATTGTATCTGAATTCTGAACTCTAAATTTAACAGTGATTATATAAAATTATTGGCTGACTCTCTAAATTTTTGGAAATGATGTTTTTATGAAATGCAATGGCAATGGTCAAGTGCGTAAATCATCCACATGCAAGTTGATTCTTTCAGAAATTCTTTATCCCTCAAAGGAGAGAAAATTTGTATCCCAAGTCTACTTAAGCCCTGTTTTTCAACACTAGCGAGCATTTTTTTGGGAAGGTGCAAAACATGCCAAATTTCTGTTTTGGCAGGAAAATATCTCCATTACCAAAGACTCTTTTCCCAAAAGGAGCCAATGGTCAAGTGAATAAATCATCCACCTACAAACTCATGCTCCTAGGATTTTTTTATCCCTCAAATATGAGAAATGGTGGGCATTTGCCTACGGCCATTTAGGCCAGTTTTAGATGCAAAACAGGCCGAGTGGTTGTTTTGGAAGGCCAATATTATCTTCACCATAGACTTGTTTTAAAACTTGAGCCAATGGTCAAGTTCATAAATCATCCACCTGCAAGATGATACTTTCCTAAAAAAATTATCCCTCACAGGTGAGAAATGGTGGGCACTTACCCAAGGCTACTTAAGCCCTTTTTTCAACACAACCAATTTGGCCAATGGCGATCATTTTTCTGGGAGGGTGCAAAACAAGCAAAATGGTTTTTTTGGCAGGAAACTATCTCCATGACCAGAGGATTTTTTTCAAAAATGAGTCAATGGTCAATCGAATAACTCCATCACCTACACATGTATTCTGTTATAAATATTTTATCCAACACAGGTGAGAAATGGCAGTTATTTTCCTAAGGCCATTTAGTCCAGTTTTAGGTGCAAAACAGGCTGAGTGTTTGTTTTGGCATATCAATATATTCTTGACCATAGACATTTTTTAAAACTTGAGACAATGGTTAAGTGTATAAATCATCCACCTGAAAGATTATTCTTTCCCCAAAAAATTATCCCTCACCAGTGAGAAACGGTGGGCATTTACCCAAGGCTACTTAAGCCCCTTTTTTCAACACTTGACCAAATTTTCCAATGGGGAGCATTTTTCTGGGAGGGTGCAAAAAAGGCTAAATGGTTGTTTTGGAAGGAAAATATCTCAATGAACAAAGTATTTTTTTACAAAATGAGTCAATTTTAAATTGAATAAATCATTCACCAACAAACTTATGCTCTCAAAATTTTTTTATCCCTGAAATATGAGAAATGACAACCATTTTTCTAAGGCCATTTAGGCTAGTTTTAGGTGCAAAACAGGCTGAGTGGCTGTTTTGGAAGGCCAATATTTTATTGACCATAGACTTTGTTTCAAACATGATCCACTGGTCAAGTGCATAAATCGCCCACCTACAATCTTATGCTTTCCTAAAAAGACTTTCCCTGACAAAAGAGAAATGGTGGGAATTTTCCCAATGCTACTCAAGCCATTTTTTTCAATACTTAACCAATTTTGCCAATGGTGAGCATTTTTCTTTGAGGGTGCAAAACAAGATGAATGGCCGTTTTGGAAGGAAAATATCTCCTTTACCAGAGACTTTGTTTAAAAAATCAGCCAATGATAAAGTTAATAAATCATCCACCTACATATGTATGCTCTCATAAAAAATTTATCCCTCAAAGGTGAAAAATGGCGGGTATTTTTCTAAGGCCATTTAGGCCAGTTTTAGGTGCAAAACAGGCTGAGTGGCTGTTTTGGAAGGCCAATATTTTATTGACCATAGTCTTTGTTTCAAACCTGATCCAGTGGTCAAGTGCATAAATCATCCACCTACAAGCTTATGCTTTCCTAAAAAAACTTTCCCTCATAGATGAGAAATGGTGGGCATTTTCCCAATGCTACTCAAGCAATTTTTTTCTATACTTAACCAATTTTTCCAATGGCGAGCATTTTTCTTTGAGGGTGCAAAACAAAATGAATGGCCGTTTTGGCAGGAAAATATCTCATTGACTAGAGAATTTGTTTCAAAAATAAGCCAATGGTAAATTTAATAAATCATCCACCTACAAACTTATGCTCTCATAAAAAATTTATCCCTCAAAGGTGAAAAATGGCGGGCATTTTCCTAAGGCCATTTAGGCCAGTTTTAGGTGCAAAACAGGTTGAGTGGTTGTTTTGGAAGGCCAATATTTTATTGACCATAGACTTTGTTTCAAAATGGATCCAGTGATCAAGTGCATAAATCATTCACCTGCACGCTGATGCTTTCCTAAAAAACATTTCCCTTACAGATCATAATTGTTGGGCATTTTCCCAATGCTACTTGAGCCGTTTTTTCAACACTTAACCAATTTTCCAATGGCGAGCATTTTTCTTTGAGGGTGCAATACAAGATGAATGGTTGTTTTGTCAGGAAACTATATCCTTTACCAGAGACTTTGTTTCAAAAATAAGTCAATGATCAAGGGAATAAATCATCCACCTACCAACTTATTCTCTAAGAAATTTTTTATCCATCAAATGTGAGAAATGGCAGGCATTAAACTTATTCAGCTTATAGTCATGGTTAGTTGGCTCACATTAAAGTAGGTAACAATGCAAACATTCACCTACAACTCTAGTATGCTTGAAATTCTTTGTGATCATAGTTGCATCATCAATGTCCCTACGATGGTTCAAAGTTGATTCTTTATGCCTGCAAAGTTGTTTTTAATAGTCCATTTTCTAATAATTATTGCTTGAAATAAGGTTTTTAAATCATGAGATGATTTAGGATCAATAAAATCCAAAGAGAGGTAAGGGACTTGATCCATTTTGAAGTAATCCCTCATTGAAATAAGGTTTTTCGAGTATAAGATGATTTAGGATCAATGAGAGAGAGAAGGGGTAGGGGGACTCGATTCATTTTGTGCATGGTTCAATGCTGAGATTATGTGCTTGCTAAGATGCCCATTTTGTAGTAATCCCTTATTGAAATAAGTTTTTGCAAGCATAAAATGATATAGGATCAATAGAAGCAAAATACAAAGAGAGAAAAGCCTCGATCCAAGTTAATTTGTGTATGGTTCAAGGCTAACACTATGTGCTTGCAAAGATGTCATTAATAATCCATTTTGTAGTAATCCCTCGTTGAAATAATAATCTGATAGATCAATGCCTATTCATTCCAAATGAAAATAAATTTCGCAATAATTGCATGATCCTTCATGTATTGAATCCTTTCATTAATCCTTGGTAATTTGATTTAATAGTTGGGCATTTTCGTCATTTTGGGTATGTATTTCCCAGGCCTACCTCCTCCATTGATCCCTTTTTCGTTTGTCGACGTAGTTGTCATCCTCTCTCATCCCTCTCCTATGTTCCTTCTTTCGTTTTAGGATATGTAGATGACCTGTCAAAGGATCTTCATGCATCTTAGATCCCTTATATTGGAAAGAGGGATTGCCCATCCCTCCCTCGGAGGTTGCCATTGATGATACCTATGTCAGAGGGGTCATCGAACTTGAACCCTAAAGTTCGAAATTCGGCAAATCTTAAGAAAAAAAAGGAATTTGTTGAAGTCTGGGTTGAGGTTTGGTCACGGAATTTGTGGGTTCGTATTCTAGGTTTTTGTTCCAGGTATATTGTGGTTGATATTCTTTTGTGCTCGAGAATTTGCAAGGACATTTAAAAGAATCTGTTGGTGATTTGTGGTCGGGATTAATTTGACATGTATTTTGTGTAATAAGTCTAGAATGTGATTGGATTGATCTAGGTTACTCGTGCCATTGTCGATGCTTTCTCTGTTCCTTTTTTCCACCTTAAATGTTTTTCCTGTGCCAATGTGTCGAATTGTTGATGGGTATTCCAATTGCCAATGGGTAGCGATTTGAAGGATATAGGTCATCCGTTGAGTGCACCCATGATTTGTTTGTGGAAATGTGTTGAATGGGTGTTCCACTAAGTCGTCGACGCCATTTATTTTTTAAAACACTAATGAAGGAATATAATTTAATTTGGGTATAGGGTTACTATTAGATGTATAGGTTATTATAGTTTATAGTAAATATTTTATATATATTATATATTAATTATAAATATATTATATTATGTAAGTTATTATATTAAATATTAAATGTTTTTTATATATAAATGTAATCTAAAATTATAATTGGTAAATTAATTTATAAAATATCTTTATTTTAAAAATATGTATATTGACGAACTTAATGTTGAATCTCATGCCAAATTTTATTGGAAAATTCGAATTTGAAGGATATAGGTTAGCCGTTGAGTGCGCCCACGCTTTGTTTGTGGAAATGTGTCGATGGGTGTTCCACTAAGTCTTCGACGGCATTTATTTTTTAAAACGTTAATGAAGGGATCTAATTTAATTTGGGTATAAGATTACTATTAGATGCATAGATTGTTTATAGTAATTTTTATTTATTTATTATTATTAATTATTGATTATAAATATATTATATGGCACAAGTTAGTATATTAAATATTAAATATTTTTTATATATAAATGTAATATAGAATTATAATTGGTAAATTAATTTATAAAATATTTTTAATTTAAAAATATTTATATTAGTTTAATGTTGTATCTCATGCGTTTTTTATTTTGCAACCTTACCTAACGTGAACTCAAACCCAAACCATGTGACATAGAATGAGATTGGTTGAATGATTAATGTTTTGAGTAATGCTGCTTCTAAAAAAATGCCAACAAAAGAAGAAACCCTAACCAGGGGTCGCCATTACGATTCTCATTCTCCCGCCCGTTAGCCAACTAAACAAAGCCACCTCCTCACTATTTTATTGATTGAAATCTTCAATATATTTGAAAGGCCTTGTAATTTAATTTCATAAACCAAATATCCTATATTTTTAGCATGACTTAAATAAATTTGAAGTATGTTTAAAATACGAGAGTATTAGCATACGAATTGGGTCAATTGAAGGGTTTACTATAATATTTTTTTAAATATTAATTTTGAAGTGTTCAAATGGGGTTTTTAATATATTTGGCATTCCATATATATATTTTTGAGATTATCTAAATTTTACAATCATTTTATGATTTTTCAATAATTTCTTTAATTTTTTTACCCAATTCTATTAAAAACAAGAGCCCAGGAAACAGTTAATGATAACTATTCTCGTTAAATGATAACTATTTTGTTGTTAAATGTTGATCAATCCATAAATTTGAGCATTTAAGAATCCAGATCATGGCGAGTTGTGTTGTTTTATGGTATCCAATGTTTCCAAATCCATAAGCTCCAACTCATTTATAAAACTCTCCTTGCAACCCTATGCCTCCCATCTAGTACCTGTGATTTTGATCGGCGATTTCAAACACAAGCTGATAGTCACCTTATTAAATCATTTAACTCACCACAATTATGTTAATCCCAAGAACCCTCGTTCTTAATTCTTCTACCACATTTGGCATCGTACCTCCATTCTCTGGCCATTAAGTTGAGGTTGTGTACATCGATGTGAATGCACCGTAGGGGTATTTTGGAGTTTGATTTAATATGAAGATTGGAAGTGATCTTATCACTTCCTGAAAACTATCCCTTATTCATTTTAATGCAGCACATGGATACTATCAAGGTCTGCAACGGAAGTGCCTCTCTCTTCATGCTCAACAAGGGGGTTATAGTCTTCAGGTAGTAGCATTTCACAATGGATTTGTATCCTCTGCTACAACACAAAGCCACAGACACACACACATCTCCACTCATAGAATTTATCAAATAAACAAGTAGATAAATCACCAGAGAATACCCATGCAAAAGTTTAATAACACGGAATGGAAAAAATTATTGTTGTTCATGAGAAATATTTACAACTTATGCTCCATACACAGAGACACTCAGTTAGTTCTGGTTTCTGTCATAACAGATAGTCATTTAATTCCTCTTTTTTCATAATCTGTTTCACTTCTACAACAAATAGTCTGGTCTCTTCTCCTCATTTCCAAAATTCTCTCTCATCCCCCTCTAGCTGCCAGGCCACAGACCATGGAATCCTCTTTGATTGCTCCACCTCTTTGATCTTCTCCCCAAGCCTCCTTTGAGTATCTTCCCAATACTTTCTTTTCTCCTCTATCCATATTGTATTTATCTTTATATAGAAGACCGTTCATCTTTAGCTTCTCAGGTGGCCACTTCAACTACCAACAACCATGCTGTCACCTACCCAATTTTTAAGAATAATTATTTTCTGCTATTATCCTTTTTGCAAAATACTTTGTGTTAAAATTATAATTACAAGTTTTGTAATTATGACCAATTAGGTCAAATATGAATGTAATGACTCATTATTATTATTTAATAAATAAAAATGGGAGACAAACACTCAAGAAAGCTGTTACAAGAGTGTCCACTGGCCCACTAGGAGGAATGGAAGCTGCTGGAAGGATTGGGACAGATGGCAACATTTTTATGGGACAACTCCCCCTAATTTTGTGGCATTTCCCCCTCCAGGTGGAGGGAGGTGAGAAAGTAGCTCACTAATGACCAGTAATTACAAAAAGACCTAGGCAGCCTATAAAAGGAAATTCGAATTGAGCAGGGAACTCTTACAATGTTTTCTGCAGAAACATTTCCGTAGGGCATCAGGTGATGGCTGAGAGATTCGAATAGGGAGGATGTGTAGAGTGCAAGTATAAGTCTGCAAATGTTATGAGAAGGACAGACCAGAGGTGCTGGTGCTGGTCCAATTGATTACCAAGCCTGTAAGGCTGGATAAATTTCTTGCTCCTGCAAGTAGAGATCCTAAGCTTCATAACTTTCTTCCTCCTGGTGGATCAGTGGACAGGCTCGGGGGTCCTAAGGCAGACATCTTGGCTGCGTGGGAGCAGGTTGGGTAGAACAGGCTTCTTGAGTGATTTGTTCCTCCCATCACACTCAAGTTCTATTCATTTTGTGTTTTTTTCTTTCAAATCACATGAATGATCTTAGAAAGTGGCTTAGAAATGTTATTAATGATTAGTAGCAGTAAAATGTTAGATCCTGATTGATTTTAAATTGCTGAACTAATAAAATGACTCCTTTGCATTTTTCCCCATGCGTGAAACTGCATCGTACTCCAGTACAGAGAGGTAGCATTAAATCTGTTCAGTTAAAAGTGAAATCTAGCATGCATCTAAATATATAGACCCAAGAGACCACCCATGCACAGACTTATGTTCCCCATGCATCTTATATTTTAGTAGCTGTAGATTATATCTCTGCATGCATTGTTTTTACTGTTCAAATCTGTATGCTGAAACAACATAACAGAAACTAGTTATAGTAGTAGGTTCTTTTCTGACTTCTGAAGGTGGACATGGTGTTAACATCTAGGGTTTATTGATCATCAGTTATTTCTTCAAAAGAAACCAATATCCTGCGTTCTGTTTAACCACATACTCATTCTTTTATTTGTTATTTGAATCTGACTGACCTTTATAGAAATTATTGTCATCACTGTATTATTTTGTGCAAAAAAAAGGAGTACTGTATTGTTCATTCATTTTCTCTAGAGGTCCAAATTGGACAAATACATAGAGATAGAATTAAAATAGAAAAACTATTATATTCATAAGCAATTAAATTAACTGACGAATGCACTGTCATTTTCTTTTTCCTGTATTATCAACTGTATGTGGTAGAATTTACATCACAGAATATCATGTTATTAAAAGCAAAGAAAAGAATAGCATTATTGAATTGACAGAGCAAAATACAGTATCTCTACACCCAAACCAGGGTTAACCTGTTCTCATCACACTATTATTTACAAACATTTAACAGCTGCCAAATCAAATGTTTCATTATCATAGATATCCTAACTGTAGAATCAAGATCTATTATTCTTGCTTTTAAACATCAAATACAGCCCAGTATATTTCATTATCATCGACAGGCTAGGGTTTAACATCATCACAATTGTATTCAAACAAAACTAACACCTTTTTATTATCGGCTTAACCCGAGCATGCACAGATGTAACGCAAGCCAAGTAGATCATTATCAGCTTATAGCCACTCTTTAAATAAACATCTTAAACAGGATTTCAGACACCAATTCGAAAATGAGAGTTCAAAACACCATACGTAAGCATTAAACCCTAACGGTAAACATTTCCATTTAAAATTTCGATGGCAGCATCCTACAGCTTGCCTCATTGTCTACTGAAGGTTCCATCCTTAACCCATTCTTTTTACACTACACAGCTAATGCCGAAACAAAACTATAGTCCATGTTTCTTTTCCCTTTAGTTTCACACTTGTTCTTCCATCGACTTAGAAGTGCCAAACGATAGAAAACAAACGTTAAATGCTGTGAAACTCTTTGCAAACATGAGGGTTCAACCCTATCAAGCTCGCCGAGCCAAGGGATGACCGGCCATACATTTTAAGAAACATTTACATCATCTACAATAACAAACAAAACATAAACAGTAACGTTTCCCAATGCTGCAGGCGAGGCAAAAGCCATTTCCGAGAAGACATACTTCCAAGACCCTGCTCATCAAGTCCGATTGCAGGAGAACCACGAGGGAGAGGTACCACCGAAGCTTACCGGTGGGTTCGCTATATTTTTCCTCCCCGTCAACTTTCCCGGCACCCTGCTGTTCGCCGAGAGCTACCTGCCAAACGACCATGCTCTGAGTTAAATATCAATCATGAAATAATGGTGCATGCAACAATAAAACTTTAAAACTTTTGCCACTTTACTGTACCTGAGTCGTGATAGAAGATTGACGAAGCCAGCCATCCATCCACTGTGAAGGAGAAGCACCCAACTCGAAGGCCACATTGTGTGATACATTTGAAACTTACAACCCGATCAAAACCCTAAGCGCCTCTCGGCCGGTTGGCCTCACCCCCAAACCCTACCACCGAAACGAATGCCAAGAAAACGTTACAATATCCCATAAGTTACGTTAGGGTTCTCTACGATCCCAATGCACAATAATCAACGACGGAGATCTAATTTCATTAAGCCACGATGGAGGGTGGTAGATGCGATAATAACTCTCCCCTCCATCTCCCAAGCCACGAAGTTGCCAACTCTATTGACACCGGGGCAGGAAGCCCGTTACAACTCAGCATTGACAAACCTTCTCACATGTTGGACACTCTTTACAACGTGCACGTAATATCTCCATTAACACGGTGGCCAGTCGAATTGATTACAACCCAACCATTTACTACACCCTTGAATTCGTACGCACGCTTTATACGACGCCATCATTCCACCTGCCAACCATATGGATCAACGTTTAATTGCATTGACACTATAAATTATACCAAGGTATAAAATTCACTGGTAGCTTGTATTAAAGATCTTATATGTTCCATTTAATCGATTTTAAGCACACTCATAGTATAAAAATATCCACCTAGGTCGCGTTCAATCCTAGGGTATGGATTGACTCTGCCGCAACTTAATATAAAATCATTATAAAGTTCATCATATAGTTCATCAAGTTTTTCCCATTGCATAAGTTCACAAGGTTACACCCTTAGGGTATAGTTTCCACCCAAGGAACCATCATATAAATTGCATGGTAGGGTATTAATGCATAATTCATCACCATTGTAATTGCCCAGGTAATAGAGAACTAGAATCACCTTATCACTCTTTCTATGGTATGCTTAGGACCATGTGTCCTTGTCTTAAACATGTCACCATCGAAATTTATAAAAGAATTATTTTAACAGCCGCAAGTCATTCATGGAATGATAACAAGTGAAGTCATAAACCCCTAATGAAGAACATTCACAACAATCACCCTCTGAGCTTGATGATTTCTGCAGTTTTTGAGCCAGCCAAGTTCATCTTACAAATTGGAAGGAAACCATACCTGTAGCATCGAAATCATAAGCAGTTTTTATTTATATCACGGTTATTAAACACTCTGAAGTTTATCGCTATCTCTTACCTGCGAATCTGCGCATGAAGGATGAGTACAATGCTTTAGCTGAGTAGCTAAGTAAGCCTCGGGGCACCTCGTGGGACCCCTTTCGTCATCATCCAGAAAAATTAAATTGTCAGTACTTGTCGAGAAGAATTCTGTTTTCCAAATGCATCACAATTTTCAGTCATTCCAGCATATAAATAAAGGACATAATCATTAATTGGATTCATGACGTGTCACTGACACGATACACCATCAGAAGACAAAAAGACACATCAGTTAAATTGTTCCTACCAAATGTCTCATTTATTAATTACTGCTTTATTAAATATTATTATTTCCACATTTTACAAATATTAGCATTTAATGATGATTTAAAGTTTTTAAATTTTTTATGAAAATATCGGGATGTTACATGTGGTATCAGAGCTCATGTTCGAACTCTAGGCCTAAAGACGGTCCAAGAAACACGCAAACAAAAAATTTATGACTGTGAAATTTTTCGCTAACTCGAGTTTAAATTATTTTCTCGTATACAGAAAATTTTCTTTGATTTACAGATATGGAAGGATCAACTGAACACATAAGGGGCAGATTTCCGCTAAACAACCCAAGTATGGAACAACAATTCCAGGGCAATCGGGGCAACGATTCGTCAGAATTATTGCGGGCTTTTCAAGAATTAAAGGCAGAGATCCAGTCAGTAAAACAGGACAATGAAAGAATCCTGAGGACACAGGAGGAGTTGAAGCAAGCACTGTTCGACCAATATCCAAAATATGAACAGAACCTTGAACATACTTCCGAAACTAAAGAGCTATCTCATGAAGGCAAGTATAAACAAACAAAAACAACTGAGGGAAACAACAACTCAAAATCATCAAGAACTGCCAAACATCCACGTAAAAGGAAGCATAACTACTCTAGTGACAGCAGTGTAGGAGACTTCAAGCCAAAAAGGAAAAGGAATAAACAGTAGGAACAGATATCTGGTGAATTCAAGAAAATCAAACCCCTAACTTTCGATGGCGAAACAGAGAAAGGAGAGACAGTGGAAGCATGGCTATCCGGCATGAAAAAGTATTTTCAAATCTACGACTATTCGGAATCCTTAAAGGCAAAGATGGCAATTTATAATCTGACCAGGAAGGCAGATATTTGGTGGCAAGACCTTAAAAGGGTAAAAGGTATAAAGGACAGAGATGTGAGTTGGAGTACTTTTAAAAGACACTTCAAGAAGAAATTCTTATCTGAGCAGTATTATGAAGAAAAATCCAAAGAATTCTATGATTTGAAACTGGGAATGATGAACATGAAAGAACATCATGTTCATGAAACTGGGAATGATGAACATGAAAGAACAAGTTTTTAAGTTTGCTAAGGTATGTGCCATATATGGTGGAAGAAAAACTGAAGGTCCAGAGGTACCTAAGTTGTCTACCATTCCACATCAAGGACAGAATAGAGTACGATAACCCTAAGACACTAGAAGAAGCCATGAGGAAAGCAACTTTTTGCTTTGACCAAAATAAGAAAAGGGAAGGGGTACCTAGCTGGAAAAACCCAAAACCCAATAATTTTGAACAGAAAAGGAAATTTTGTAGATATGGTGGCAATTCCAATTTCTAGAAGAGAAATTTTCAGAATAAAAAATTTCAGCAGAACAGAAATAACCAGCAGCAGAAATTTATAGCACCCAGGAATGTCCCCAATGTTGCCAGGACCAATGAACAGAAGCCACCTATAAAATGCTTTGAGTGCCAAGGGCCCCATTATGCCTCAGACTGTCCCCTCAAGAAATGGGCGGCCAACCATATTCACTCCATACAGTCTGAAGCTACTGTAGGAGATGTGGCAAGAGAAGTACCCAGAATTAGTGCAACATTAGACAACTGGCAAGTAGAACACCAAGTCTCAATGGTGGAGATCGAAGGTATGCTGCAAAACCACCCTGTTTCTATTTTAATTGACCCTAGTGCTAGTCTAAGTTATATATCACCAGTTGTTGTAGAAAGACTCGATTTGAAAACAGAGAAATTCGATAAATCCTGGTTAGTTAGATTAGCAACAAGAACAAAAATGAAGGTTTCTAATTTTGTGGAAAATTGTGTTTTATCTATGAATCAACTAACAACGTAGGTTAAGTTAAATATTCTGCCATTGGGGTCATATGACATCCTAATCGGTATGGACTGGTTAGAAACCCATCGTGTCATTCTGAATTGTTATGAAAAAAGTTTCATTTTCCTGGATGATGAAGGAAAGACAGCAGAGGTAAAAAGCATCCCAAGAAAAACATCTGTTCGGCATGCAAGTAAAAAGGGAAATCAGAAAAGGGTGTCAGATGTTTGCAGTGAATGCGGTACATGATGAGTTGAGTACTAAGGAGGACAAACTGAAAATAGAGGACATACCTGTCTTAAAGGATTTCCAAGATATTTTTCTGGAAGAGATCCCAGAATTACCTCCCAAAAGGGACCTGGATTTTACTATTGAATTAATACCTGGTGCAGTGCCAAGTTCTAAAGCTCCATACCGGATGAATATACTAGAGCTGAATGAGTTAAAATATCAACTGAAGGAGCTGATCGATAAAAAATATATAAGACCTAGCATGTCTCCTTGGGGAGCACCGGTCATTTTTGTTAAGAAGAAGGATGGTACCCTGAGACTTTGCATAGATTATCGTCAACTAAATAAAATGACGATCAAGAATAGGTACCCGCTGCCCCGCATTGACGATCTTTTTGACCAGCTACGCGGAGCAATAGTATTCTCGAATATCGATTTACGATCAGTATATCATCAGGTCCGTGTGAAGGATGAAGACATTTTCAAAACAACCTTTAGAACTCATTATGGACACTATGAGTTCGTTGTCATGCCAGTTGGATTAACTAATGCACCTGTTGTATTTATGTGTTTAATGAACAAAATTTTGCACAAGTACTTAGATAAGTTTGCAGTTGTGTTTATCGATGACATTTTGGTATATTCTAAGAACAATGAGGAGCATGATGAACATCTACGTATCAGTATGCAACTTCTGAGGGAGCACCAGTTGTATGCAAAATTCAACAAATGTGATTTTTACAAAGACAAGATTCAGTACTTAGGACACATAATCTCCGAGGAAGGGATTTCGGTTGACCTCGCCAAGATAAAGGCCATTAATGAATGGTTGGTTCCTAAAGATGTGACGGATGTGCGATCGTTTATGGGCATCACTGGTTATTATAGAAAATTCATTGAAGGGTTTTCCAGGATTGCAAACCCCATAACGTCGCTGTAGAAAAAGGGAAATAAGTTTTTTTGGGATCAAAAGTGTGTGGACAGTTTTGTAAAGTTAAAAGAATTGCTGACTTCAACGCCTATTTTGAGGATTGCAGATCCTAATAAAGATTTTGTAGTATGCGCAGACATATGCAATGATGGACTGGGAGGAGTCCTAACGCAGGAGGGACATGCTGTAGCCTATGAGTCAAGAAAATTGAAAACACATGAGAAGAACTATTCCACCTACGATCTAGAATTGTTAGCAGTGATTCATGCCTTGAAAATGTGGCATCACCACCTTATTGGCATAAAATTTACCTTAATGACGAATAATATGGGGCTGAAATATTTATTAGATCAAACAAATTTGAATGCCAGGCAAGCTAGATGGCTAACTTTTCTGAGTGAGTATGATTTTGAAATTCAGCACATTAAGGGGAAGGAGAATAAAGTTGCAGACGCGTTAAGTCGTAATGCAAGGATACATTTTATTTCAGCCATCAGCACATACGCAACAGATTTGGAGAAACAGGTTTTTGAAGGAATTAAAGAGGATGAGGAATACAGAAAATTACAGGAAAGGATAGTAGAAAACAACTCTGAAAATTCTGTAATAGATTTTAGTTTGAAGGAAAATGGTTTACTGCTGTACAAAAACAGATTGTACGTACCAAACGTACCAGCAGTAAAGATTCTGATTTTGGATGAGATGCACAAAAGCCACTATTCTTGCCATCTAGGTTATCAGAAGACCATCACAATGCTAAGGAAAGATTACTATTGGCCCAGAATGAAGGATGAAGTAGCAGAATATATAGCTAAGTGTTTTGACTGTCAAAAAGTGAAGGTGGAACATCAACATCCTACTGGATTGCTGTATCCCTTGCCTATACCCAGCTGGAAATGGGAAGTCATAAGTATAGATTTCATCACTGGGTTACCAAAGAATCAGAAACAACACGAATCCATCATGGTGGTAGTAGACAAACTTAGCAAGGCAGCCCATTTTATCCCTATCAAAACTACCCATAAAACTCCTATTGCAGAAATTTTTATGAAGCAGGTTTTCCGACTGCATGGGATACCCAAGGTAATAGTTTCAGACTGAGATTCAAAGTTCACAGGTAACTTTTGGAGGTCCTTGTTCAAGGGGTTAAACTCCACCTTAAATTTCAGCACTGCGTTTCATCCGCAAACAGACGAACAGACTGAAAGGGTGAACCAGATATTGGAAGATATGCTCAGAATGTATGTTAAGGATCAGCCTAGTAAGTGGGAAGACTACTTGCATTTAGCAGAGTTTGCATATAATAATCACTACCATGATTCAGCCAAACTTAGCCCATTTGAGATTCTTTACGGTAGAAGGTGTAACACACCGGTGTCATAGAGTGATCCGGTTAGCAGGGTCACCTTAGGGCCTAAATTGCTGTAGGAATTAGAACTAATCGTGAAGCAAGTACAAGGGAATCTTAAAGCTTCCCAGGATAGACAGAAAAGTCAAGCAGACCTTAAAAGAACTCATAAAGAGTTCCAGGTTGGTGAACATGTTTTTCTTAAGGTAAGGCCAAAAAAGAGTTCCTTAAAATTGGGAAGTTGTGCCAAACTGGCACCCAGGTATTGTGGTCCTTTCGAAATCTTGTCTAGAGTTGCACCTGTGGCATATCAATTAGCCTTACCTTCAAACCTCAAAGTCCATAATGTTTTTCACATTTCATTTTTAAAGAAATATGTGCATGATCCTACTCATGTTGTAAATTGGAATAATGTTCAGGTGGAACAAGGCAACGATTTTTCGGTGGAACCGGACTATATTCTCACAAGGAAAGCAACTCTACTTCGGAACCGCACGGTTGGCCAAGTAAAAGTGCAATGGAGGCACTATAGCCCAGCAGAGGCTATCTGGGAGTTGGAGAGTAGTATGCGGGCTGCATACCCAACTCTGTTCGAGGAACACTCAAGGAGTGAATAAAGAAACATCGAGGACGATGTTGAGGCTTAAGGGGGAGTGTATGTCACCTACCCAATTTTTGAGAATAATTATTTTCTACTATTATCCTTTTTGCAAAATACTTTGTGTTAAAATTATAATTACAAGTTTTGTAATTATGACCAATTAGGTCAAATATGAATGTAATGACTCATTATTATTATTTAATAAATAAAAATGGGAGACAAACCCTCAAGAAAGCTGTTACAAGAGTGTCCACTGGTCCACTAGGAGGAATGGAAGTTGCTGGAAGGATTGGGACAGATGGCAGCATTTGCACTCTACCATTAGCTGTTGGTATGGGACAAATCCCCCTAATTTTGTGGCATTTCCCCCTCCAGGTGGAGGGAGGTGAGCATGTAGCTCACTAATGACCAGTAATTACAAAAAGACCTAGGCAGCCTATAAAAGGCAATTCAAATTGAGCAGGGAGCTCTTACAATGTTTTCTGCAGAAACATTTCCTCAGGGCATCAGGTGATGGCTGAGAGATTCGAATAGGGAGGCTGTGGAGAGTGCAAGTATAAGTCTGCAAATGTTATGAGAAGGATAGACCAGAGGTGCTGGTGCTGGTCCAATTGATTACCAAGCCTATAAGGATGGATAAATTTCTTGCTGCTGCAAGTAGAGATCCTAAGCTTCAGAACTTTCTTCCTCCTGGTGGATCAGTGGACAGGCTCGGGGGTCCTAAGGCAGACATCTTGGCTGCCTGGGAGCAGGTTGGGTGGAACAGGCTTCTTGAGTGATTTGTTCCTCCCATCACACTCAGGTTCTATTCTTTTTGTGTTTTTTTTCCAAATCACATGAATGATCTTAGAAAGTGGCTTGGAAATGTTATTAATGATAAGCAGTAGTAAAATGTTAGATCCTGATTGATTTTAAATTGCTGAACTGATAAAATGACTCCTCTGCATTTTTCCCCATGCGTGAAGCTGCATCGTACTCCAGTACAAAGAGGTAGCATTAAATCTGTTCAGTTAAAAGTGAAATCTAGCATGCATCTAAATATATCAACCCAAGAGAACACCCATGCATAGACTTATGTTCCCCATGCATCTTATATTTTAGCAGCTGTAGATTAGATCTCTGCATGCATTGTTTTTATTGTTCAAATCTGTATGCTGAAACAACATAACATAAACTAGTTATAGCAATAGGTTCTTTTCTAACTTCTAAAGGTGGACATGGTTTTAACATCTAGGGTTTACTGATCATCAGTTATTTCTTCAAAATAAACCAATATCCTACATTCTGTTTAACCACATACTCATTCTTTTATTTGTTATTTGAATCTGACTGACCTTTATAGAAATTATTGTCATCACTGTATTATTTTGTGCAAAAAAAAGGAGTACTGTATTGTTCATTCATTTTCTCCAGAGGTCCAAATTGGACAAATACAGGGAGATAGAATTAAAATAGAAAAACTGTTATATTCATAAGCAATTAAATTAATTGACGAATGCACTGTCATTTTCTTGTTTCTGTATTATCAACTGTATGTGGTAGAATTTACATCACAGAATATCATGTTATTAAAAGCAAACAAAAGAATAGCATTATTGAATTGACAGAGCAAAATATAGTATCTCTACGCCCAAACCAAGGTTAACCTGTTCTCATCACACTATTATTTACAAACATTTAACAACTGCCAAATCAAATGTTTCATTATCATAGATATCCTAACTGTAGAATCAAGATCTATTATTCTTGCTTTTAAACATCAAATACAGCCCAGTATATTTCATTATCATCGACAGGCTAGGGTTTAACATCATCACAATTGTATTCAAACAAAACTAACACCTTTTTATTATTGGCTTAACCCGAGAATGCACAGATGTAGCGCAAGCCAAGTAGATCATTATTGGCTTATAGCCACTCTTTAAATAAACATCTTAAACAGGCTTTCAGATACCAATTCGAAAACAAGAGTTCAAAACACCATACGTAAGCATTAAACCCTATCTGTAAACATTTCCATTTAAAATTTCGATGGCAGCATCCTACAGCTTGCCTCATTGTTTACTGAAGGTTCCATCCTTAACCCATTCTTTTTACACTACACAGCTAATGCTGAAACAAAACTATAGTCCACGTTTCTTTTCCCTTTAGTTTCACACTTGTTCTTCCATCGACTTAGAAGTGCCAAATGATAGACAACAAACGTTAAATGTTGTGAAACTCTTTGCAAACACGAGGGTTCAACCCTATCAAGCTCGCTGAGCCAAGGGATGGCCGGCCATACATTTTAAGAAACATTTACATCATCTATATTAACAAAAAAAATAAACAGTAATGTTTCCCAATGCTGCAGGCGAGGCAAAAGCCATTGCCGAGAAGACATACTTCCAACACCCTGCTCATCAAGTCCAATTCTAGGAGAACCACGAGGGAGGGGTACCACCAAAGCTTACCGGTGGGTTCGCTATATTTTTTCTCCTCGTCAACTTTCCCGGCACCCTGCTGTTCGCTGAGAGCTACCTGCCAAACGACCATGCTCTGAGTTAAATATCAATCATGAAATAATGGTGCATGAAACAAGAAAACTTTAAAACTTTTGCGACTTTACTGTACCTGAGTCATGACAGAAGATTGGCGAAGCTAGCCATCCATCCACTGCGAAGAAGAAGCACCCAACTCGAAGGCCACACTGTGTGATACATTTGAAACTTACAACCTGATCAAAACCCTAAGCGCCTCTCGGCCGGTTGGCCTCACCCCCAAACCCTACCACCAAAACGAATGCCAAGAAAACATTACAATATCCCATAAGTTACGTTTAGGTTCTCTGCGATCCCAATGCACAGCAATCAATGATGGAGATCTAATTTCATTAAGCCACGATGGAGGGTGGTAGATGCGATAATAACTCTCCCCTCCATCTCCCAAGCCACGAAGTTGCCAACTTTGTTGACACCGGGGCAGGAGGCCCGTTACAACTCAGCATTGACAAACCTTCCACATGCTGGACACTCTTTACATCGTGCACGTAATATCTCCATTAACACGGTGGCCAGGCGAATTGATTACAACCCAATCATTTACTACACCCTTGAATTCGTACGCAGGCTTTATACGATGCCATCATTCCACCTGCCAACCATATGGATCAACATTTAATTGCATTGACACTAGAAATTATACCAAGGTATAACATTCACTGGTAGCCTGTATTAAAGATCTTATATGTTCCATTTAATCGATTTTAAGCACACTCATAGTATAAAAATATCCACCTAGGTTGCATTCAATCCTAGGGTATGCATTGACTCTGCCCCAACTTAATATAAAATCATTATAAAGTTCATCATATAGTTCGTCAAGTTTTGCCCATTGCATAAGTTCACAAGGTTACACCCTTAGGGTATAGTTGCCACCCAAGGAACCATCGTATAAATTGCATGGTAGGGTATTAATGCATAATGCATCACCATTGTAATTTCCTAGGTAATAGAGAACTAGAATCACCTTATCACTCTTTCTATGGTATGCTTAGGACCATGTGTCCTTGTCTTAAACATGTCACCGTTGAAATTTATAAAAGAATTATTTTAACAGCCGCAAGTCATTCATGGAATGATAACAAGTGAAGTCATAAACCCCTAATGAAGAACATTCACAACAATCACCCTCTGAGCTTGATGATTTCTACAGTTTTTGAGCTAGCCAAGTTCATCTTACAAATTGGAAGGAAACCATACTTGTAGCGTTGAAATCATAAGCAATTTTTATTTATATCATAGTTATTAAACACTTTGAAGTTTATTGCTATCTCTTACCTGCGAATCTGCGCATGAAGGACGAGTACAATGCTTTAGCTGAGTAGCTAAGTAAGCTTCGGGGCACCTCGTGGGACCCCTTTCATCATCATCCAGAAAAATTAAACTGTCAGTACTTGTCGAGAAGAATTCTGTTTTCCAAATGCATCACAATTTTCAGTCATTCTAGCATATAAATAAAGGACATAATCATTAATTGGATTCATGACGTGTCGCCGACACGATACACCATCAGAAGACAAAAAGACACAGCAGTAAAATTGTTTCTACCAAATGTCGCATTTATTAATTACTGCTTTATTAAATATTATTATTTCCCCATTTTATAAATATTAGCATTTAATGACAATTTTTAAATTTTTAAATTTTTATGAAAATATCGGGATGTTACACATGCCCCTTTGTTTTCCACTTCTAGATTTGTCTTGTAGCAGCCACCATTCTAATTTCCTTGACTGTTGGGTGACAACTCATCCTGCTCATCCTTCCATGGCTCACATTGGCCACCAGTGTATGATTTCTGTGAATTATGGTTCTGCGGCCAACAAAGGTTCCACGTGACCCACAACAAATGATCTGCATCAATTGTTCAAGCCCTATCTTGGTTCTGCAGCCACTTCCATGCGATCTGTGGCCAACGTTCCCTTCAACAGCCACTTCCACACAATCTGTAGCATGCTTCTGCAACCAATTCTACTTCCCTCATGCCACATAATCAAAATGCCTTGATGCTACTACATCAGACTCCCCAAGTTAAATAAATCATGCCCTCATGCTTATGAAATGCTCCACCACTACAACTTCTATCACTGTCTTCCCTTTGCTACATACTTTAGCTCTATAAGAAATATAATGCATCACCTTCATGTTGCATATTATTTCTTCAACTTGTCACTACTATCTTCATGCTCATTGCTGCTTATCCACCTGCAATAATACAACTCATGGAAACAAAAATAAAGGACACGACTGTAGATCTCGACGATTTAGAGAGGCAGAAGGATTGACGATGACCATGGTTTCAACAATGGGGGGGGTTCTCAAGCCTCCCCAGTAGATCTATCAGGGGGATTCCAGATCGGGGATATTGCGATCCCCCTGGAGGCAATGGGAGGAGAGGGAATGGGTAATCAGGCTCTAAATCCGGTTGGCCCTTCAATCGAAAGGAGGCCTAGTCAGTGTATTCCTAATCTTCCCTAATTCCCTTGATGCAAATCAAATCGAGCGAACTTAGGGATCGGAACCAACACATGAGAGATCATTCTCTGATAGGGAAGTTCGTGGTAATGTTGCCCTCAAAAAAATCCCTAATATGGTGGATAAACTCCACCTGGAAGCCACGGGGACATTACGATCTCCAACTGGGTTCCAAAGGTTTTTTTACAATTTCCTTTCTAAGCCTCGAAGACCGAAACAAAGTTCTTGATGGAGGACCATATTTATTCTACTCTGCGGGTTTGTTCCTAAGGCCTTGGAAGGAGAATTTCTGCCCGAATAAAGAGGATATGAGGTTTGCCCCGATGTGGATCCATCTCTATTCTCTCCCAAGCGAGTACTAGGACTCATAAATTCTGGAGATATCAGAAACAATTTGGGTTCCTTCATTAAAATATCTAAGCAAACCAAGGCTCAAAGATACACAGCTTATGCAAAGATATGCATGTATATGGATCTGTCAAAAGAACTACCAGAGGCCATCAAAATGTCAGGGGAAGTTGAAAACTGGGTTCAAACCCTAGATTATGAAAAAAATCTGTTCAGATGCCATAGATGCCATAAGTACGGTTATCTGTCCAGAGAATTCCCTTTGAACTCTCTGAAATCTCAACCCAAGGAAGACAAGGATAAACTAGATCACGGGTTTACCAGGGTTCCAACGCGTAAAAGAGGAGGGAGAAAACATGAAAACATAGAAGCTCCCAAAAGGATCTCTGTATCCAATCAATTTTATGCTTTAGGAGACCAGCCAGAGGATATCACAAAATTATCACATAATGATAGTCAATAGAACCAGAGTCGACAGGATGAGAAGAAAGGAAGTGCGGAGACAACAAACAATAAGGTGGAGGAGGGCTTCCACGAAGACCTAGTAAGAGATACAGGGGAAGAAGTTGAAGATATGGATATTGGGGACTTAGATCTAGATGGCATTGAACAAGCCTGCGAAGACGCTGAGAAAGTCTATGACCCCCAAGAGTAGGTAGTCTTACTAAAGGAGGCAATCATCAAAGAAGGGAAACTAACCATCTGGGAATAAATCCTGGTTCCCACAAGGATTACAAGAGGAAGCATGAGGAGATAACCAAGAATTCAGGCAGGAAATCAAACAAGAAACATATAGCGGCAACAGGTTTGAAGTTGGTTGAATCAAGTCAGTACCCTACCATTAGGGCTGCTCTAGGATTATAAATATGTTTGTTCTTATTACTTGATTTGAAGATTGTATCCTAAAAAAGATTCAGAAGACAAATCCAGCTATTGTTTTTCTTCAAGAAATAAAATTCTCGATGGACTAGCTACAGGTAATAGGAAAGAAGGCTTGGAAAGGGAGTGAAGGAATGGGAATTGACGCAAGAGGGATGGTAGGCGGTCTGGGAATCCTATGGGATCCTAACAAATTCTACCTATATGGATTCAGTGGAAATATTTGGTCCATTTCTACAGAATTTGGAGTAATTGGTTTCCCGGTTAGAGGGATCCTAACTAATGTTTATGGTCCTCATCTCCCCCAAGAAAAATATTTCATTGAATCCATTAGGAGTATTCATAAATGGACAGAGGGGAATCACTGGATTCTGGGGGGAGACTTCAACCTTATCACTTCATTGGAGGAAAAGAAAGGGGGAAGACGAAGGCTGGAGGAAGAATGTGGGTTTTTCAGAGACATTATCGAGAACTTGAAGTTGGTGGATGGGGTTCCTGGTCAAGGATAGTTTACTTGGAATAAAAAACAAAGGGGAGACCGTCACACTGCCTCCCACCTGGATCGTTTCCTAATCTATGATTCAGTTATGGAGTTGGGGAGTGACATCTCGGCATCGGCTCTTCCTGCCATTGGATCAGACCATTGGCCTGTGGAACTATGGTGGAGCGGGCTAGGTTCTCAGTTCAAAAATCCTTTCCGGTTTGAACAATTCTGGTTAGGTCACCCAGATTTCAAAGAGAGATTTGGTCATTGGTGGGATGAATTAAGAAATGGGTAAGGCCAAAGAATGTATAAGTTTCAACAAAATATGAAGGGACTAAAGGCCAAAATCAAGAAATGGAACAAAGAGGAATTTGGGAATATCTTTGCTGATAAAAAATTCCTATAATCTCGACTGGAAGAAGTACAAACTCGGGGTATGGATGAAGGATATATGACTGAGCTTAAGGAAGAAGAAGCATGCATGAGTAATAGGCTACAGGAGAGGGAGCGATAACAAGAAATTATTTGGCGTCAGAAAGCTAGAGTTAGCTAGCTAAAAGATGGGGAAAGAAACACTAAATTATTCCACATATCGGTAATCCAAATCCGATCGCGAAACATAATTCTCATGATTAAGAATTCTAATGGGGACAGACTAAAAACCAGGGAGGAGATTGAGGAGGAAATAGGCCATTACTTTCAGGATATTATGAATGAACCTGTCCTGGAAAAAAGTAGGGACATTGAACAAATAACACACCATATCCCCACTCTGGTCTCTCAGGATCAGAGCGACCTATTAATGAAGCCAGTGACTCTTCTTGAAGTTGAAGAAGCGGTGAACTAAATGGATGATGGGAAAGCACTAGGACCGGATGGCTTCACAATCAAATTCTTTCATCACTTTTGGGATCTCATTAATAACGAAGTCTAGCAGATTGTGGAAAAATCTAGACTCTCTATGAAAATTATCCATGCTTTCAATGCCACCTTTATTAATCTTCTTCCTAAGAGTGATGGGGTGGAATCACCGGGTAAATTTCGATCCATAGCCCTTTGCAATGTTATCTACAAAATTGTAACCAAGGTAATTGCAAATTGCCTCAAACCCATCCTTCCTTGCTTGATTTCTCCCAAGCAATCAGGATTTGTTGAAGGTCGTCAGATTATGGATGGCATTATCCTTATCCATGGAGTTCTCCACTCTCTCAAAAAAGAGAAGATACCTGGGATGATGTTGAAACTTGACATCGCTAAATCCTATGACAAGCTCAATTGGAAGTTCATCCGTGTAATGCTGAGAGCTTTTGGCTTTGAGGAATATTGGATCAAGTGGATAATGAGTCTTATCTCGAAAACATTCTTCTCCATTCTTATTAATGGAGTGTCATTTGGTCTACTTAATCCAACAAGGGGACCCCTTATCTCCCTTTCTATTCATAATTATGGCGGAAGGATTGGGAAGAACAATCAAGTCCATGCAGGGTAATCACGAGATGCAGGGGATTCTTATCCACCCGAGAGAGGATTGACAAACCCATCAGCAGTTTGTAGATGATACAATGTTGATGGGGAATCCTTCGGTTCAAGAGGCTCTGAATATCCAACAATGTTTGGTCAACTTTTGAAAAGCTTTGATTCTGGAATTTAACGAGCAAAAATCCCAGGTCTTCTTCTTTAACACCCCAAGGCTCACCAGGCGCAACATATGCCAAATCCTTGGATTCCAAGAGAGCTCCCTTCCATCCAAATACCTTGGAGCCCCTTTAGTAGAATCAATGGCTCGGAAAGGCTCCTGGTCTGAATTGTTGGAAAAAATGAGGAAAAGACTTTCTAATTGGACATTGCCACCCCTAAATTTTTCCAGTAGACTTGTCCTGGTAAAATCCATTTTGCAAGACATCCCAAATTTTTTTTTTTCTGCCCTAGCAACTCTGAAATCTATTTTGAAAGATAGTAGGAACATACAACAAAATTTCCTATGGAACGGATCCAACGATCACCGGAAATGGGCCATGGTGAATTGGGACACCATATGTTCTCCAAAGAAACACGGCGGTCTTAGTCTTCGCGACCTCGAAAATGTTAACTATGTTAGTGGGTAAAATATTTGGTGGAGATGGGTTACCCACAATCAAGATCCATGGGAAAAATTGTGGCACAAGAAATATGCTGGTGGGTGGGAGAAGGGTAATCTCATTCACTTCTTCGAGGAGGTACCAGGATCACATATATGGAAAAATGCCGACTAGGGGAGAAGAGGATGAAGGCTAATAACTTTTCGGAAATTAGAAACGGGAAAAGAGCTCTAGTCTGGGAGGACTCATGGAAACAATTTCCACCTCTAGTCTAGAGTTCAGAAGCACCCCAGCTCATACAAGAGTGCATAAATCAAGGAAAAACAAAGGTAAAGGACTTATGGGTGAATTCAAATGCAGAGCTAGAATACAGAGTTTGGGCCCCTCGGGACTGGTGGGAACAACTAGGACCTGAATAGGAATTCGACAGGATAGAATAAGCCCTAATCAACAGAAAAATTAGGGTCCATACAGGGGAGGACAGACCTTGCTGGGGGTTCAAACCAAAAGTTTCATTTACCATCAAATAAGCTTACAATATATGGACGGGTTATAACAACCAATCACCTGATAAGAAATGGAAGAATCTATGGGAAGTTAAACTATGGCCCAAAATCTCTATCTTTATTGGTTAGTTATTAGAAGATGAATCCTTACGGGATAAAATATCAAGAAAAGAGGAATGCAAGGTCCTTACCGATGCTACGTGTGCATTAGTGATGAAGAAAAGATGGACCACCTCCTGGATTTGGGCCCATTTGTAGCGAACTTATGGGACCATGGTGATACATCCTTCAGGAGATCAAATAGACTCAGAGACTGCCCCGACCAGACCCTTTCCTCTTGGATGAATGATCCCTCCCAAAATCCAATTCTCTATCACCTCTGGAAAATTTTCCCATGCTTTGTGGTCTGGGAAATATGGAGGGATCAGAATTCCAAAACATTCGAAGGAAAATTGGGAATTGAAGACAGGGTCTAGAACACTATAAGGAATAAGATGATTGAAATGGTTAAAATGCAAACGTGGGAAAACTCGGATTGGGAAGCGAATGCATCAAAGTCCTTCATCCTGAAGGCATGGTGGATCTTAGGGACACTACAATGTTTTGGTAAACCTTTGAAGACGTCTATGGCGAAAACTAGCCCATATTTCCGGTACCCTCCACCTATGGGAATTTTCAAACTTAATTTTGATGGGGCCTCTAAGGGGAATCTGGGACCAGTGGGATTCGACTGCATTATTAAAAACCATAAAGGGGAATTACAAGGCTTCATAATAGGTTTCATTGGCACGGACTCCAACAATGTTGTGGAAGTGGAAAGATTAATTCATGGAGTACATATGTCCATTTAACACAGCTGGACCTCGCTAATTGTAGAAGGGGAATCCCAGGTCATCTTAAACATGGCAACAAAGATTCATCACATACACTCTAGAACCAAGGTGGCCAAATCTTGGATATTAGAAGGGATCCTGGAAAAGCTGGATGAGATTATGCGTCCCACGCTGGCTCTAAGTTTTAACCATGTCAAGAGGAGTGGCAACAAGCTGGTTGACATGTTGTCCAACCTCGGGACTAATAGCTTCCGATCTATTAATGCTAGATTTTGGGTGGCATTGGATGATGCGAATTCCTGGGATAGATGTATAGAGATCATGATCCAGGACATGATGTGAAATCATGAAATGAAGGAGCAAGGACATCAAATAGGCCCTCCTCCAACCACGTGATGAAAGGGATTGTAGGCCAGACAGTCAAGGGTTTTCAGGAGGAGGTAGAATGGCCTTAACTACCATGTATTCCGACCTTTATGAAGTCTTTTCAAAACAACAAATTGCAGTTGTAGTTATGATCAACGTGGGTGGCGAATCCAACCACTAGCTAGGGATGTATATTCACGGGACTACAGAGCATGGGAAGATTTTAATGGCATGTACGAGGCTAATTATGGGCCAAAATGGAAATTTCCTGTATAGAGGATGGAAAGGTGGTGACATTAGACGTGCGATCAAGGCTCAAATCTGCATGCACTCTGCCATTATCATTCTGATAACTAGGAAAGAGGTTGTCCATAGGATTAGAAATATGGAAGGCCATCGTGTGGAGGAAGGTGATATTAATATGTATGGGCGCAGAATGAGGCGGAAAAGGGAAGAGGCACCCGCAGATGAGGACTGAAGGGTAACTTGGGTGCAAAAGAAATCAATTTGGGAGGCATGCATGTTCAAGTTGGGCTTACCGTCGGTCGTCCAACAGGAAATAAAGGACGTGGAACAGAGGCTATGGAGGGAGCTAGATAAGGATACCCTGCAGGAGGAGCGCTGAAAAATGGAAGACTAGATAATGGACCTGGGCAACAATGTTGCCCACATGAGTCTCTACGAGCGGACGGTGGTGCTCTTCTGGGTAATGAATAAGTTGATGGGGCATGTGATGTGGGAGCGGATTGAGAAGTCTAAAGGATATGAACGCACGGCTCACTGGTGGAAAGTGCATCATGCCGAGACGGAAGAGATGCATCAGAAGATGGACGCCATACTCCATTCTCTGGGCATCTGCTACCCAATTGCTCAGTCTTCTTTTGCGGGTGGTGGTCAGCAAGGTCGCTTTCCGAACTTGTCATACATTATGCTATGAAGTTTTTCTGGGTACGGGGTCTATGTCATAGGGTCAGTTGTGGTTTAGAGATCTATGTTAATTTGGTATGTTAGTTGTTTTAGTGTTGGTAAGGTCAGAAGTTTTAGTGTTTGGGTTAATAATGTCCTATAATTTAGCTTCCAATGCAATGAAGGCTTGTAAGGAATTTATGTATGAAATCTTTAGTGTCTTTAATTTTGGCTTAGTGTTATGGGAAAGTGGGTGTTATGATATCTTTCATGTTTTGAGGTTAGATAGCCAAGAAATGCAGGCGACCAACAGAGCTTTGGCCTGTTTTGATCAGATGTAAATTTTCTCCTTTTATATAATACAAAATTACCTTACTTACAAAAAAAATAAAACTCATGGAAACATCAAATTTCCATTATGCTTTCTACTATATTCGATCAAGTGCCACTAATTTTAACTTTGCCTCACTTCAACAAGCACCTCTCCTATGCTCCTCAATCATGCATTACCTGCACATTTTGAATTGAGTCAATGTCCCCACAAAGACATTTTGCTACCCCTTTTCATGGAGCATCCAAGTGCCTAAGGTGTAGCCATCCACTCATGATCGAAACCACACAACATGGAATCATCAACATGTTACACTTCCTAGACTCAATCCCCACACAAACTGCCTCAATCGATGATTTTGTTGTGCATTCACATCTTCAAAACAACATGAGGCATATGTCTGTAGTGTTCCTCTTCTCTTCCTCTAGCACCTATGTCTTGATTGGGTGCCGCTGCGCATCCCCCTCATCATTATCCAGGATCACTTTAGCTATGAACCATGTCCTCCATTGAGCAATTTGAATGCATCCATCCTCATGAACATTTGTTTAATAATCCTAATGCAAATTTAAGGTCAGAAGTTTTAGTGTTTGGGTTAATAATGTCCTATAGTTTAGCTTCCAATGCAATGAAGGCTTGTAAGGAATGTATGTCTGAAATCTTCCGTGTCTTTAATTTTGGCTTAGTGTTATGGGAAAGTGGGTGTTATGATATCTTTCATGTTTTGAGGTCAGATAGCCAAGAAATGCAGGCGACCAACAAAGCTTTGGCTTGTTTTGATCAGATGTAAATTTTCTCCTTTTATATAATACAAAATTACCTTACAAAAAAAATAAAACTCATGGAAACATCAAATTTCCATTATGCTTTCTACTATATCCCATCAAGTGCCACTAATTTCAACTTTGCCTCACTTCAACAAGCACCTCTCCTATGCTCCTCAATCATGCATTACCTGCACATTTTGAATTGAGTCAATGTCCCCACAAAGACATTTTGCTGCCCCTTTTCATGGAGCATACCAAGTGCCTAAGGTGTAACCATCCACTCGATCAAAACCACACAACATGGAATCATCAACATGTTACACTTCCTAGACTCAATCCCCACACAGACTGCCTCAATCGATGATTCTGTCGTGCATTCACATCTTCAAAACAACATGAGGCATATGTCTGTAGTGTTCCTCTTCTCTTCCTCTAGCACTGATGTCTTGATTGGGTGCCGCTGCGCATCCCCCTCATCATTATCTAGGTTCACTTTAGCTATGAACCATGTCCTCCATTGAGCAATTTGAATGCATCCATCCTCATGAACATTTGTTTCATAATCCTACAGCATCTTTCACTACCATTGAACCAAGGCATATCCACTGCTAGTTCTCCCTTTCACCTTTCTTGCTGCAATTTTTCCGCGCTTCCTGCACTGTACCACACTACAGCTTCAACACAATCCCTCTGTGTCCTTCTGCTACAAGTCCAATGTACCATCTCTGCAATCTCCACTTGCATATTTTCATCAACGCAACATTCCCCAACACCTCTACCCAGCACCGTTCATGATTGGATTTGTATCTCCTCTTACAACATCTACTACCCAATCTAATTTCTGTAGGTGTTACTTACACACTCACTCAGATAACTCTACCCAGCATACGCCTCTTGCTGGAGTCATCTACATCATTCTACCTCTCCAATGTTACACCTTCAACGTGGTGTCCCTCGTGCAACGAGAACTTATGCCCAACTTCAAACCACAACTCAATTTCAATACCGTGATTATCTTTCACAATCATGGATAACCGCCACCACAATTGTCAACTTATCCACACTACCTCTAGCCAACGGTAACTTTCTTAGAGATTATCTTCTCACTCAGCAGCAACCTTCTAGGTTTTCTTCACTTCATGTAGCCTTTCTTCCCTCTTTTCTCATAGAACACGAATATGCTACCCCTTCTTCTTTGCAGCTTCTCCATCTTTCTGAAGTCTGGTTCCTAATCATGTGCATCATTCCTTCCAGTGTGATCTTCTTGTACAAGAGTTATAATGAACTCCTTTTGCAATCTCCCTTGTCTTAGCCCTATACCAAAAGTTAATACTCCATAATCTTCCACATACAGAGACAAACCAAAGTTGAACTAGCTCTGATACCACTTAATGCGGCATAGGGATACTACGAGGGTCTGCAATGGAAGTGCTTCTCTCTTCATGCTCAACATGGGGGCTATAGTCTTCAGGTAGCAGCAGCTCACAATGGATTTGCAACCTCTGTTACAACACAAAACCAAGACACACACACAACTCCACTCATAGAATTTATCAAATAAACAACAAACAGATAAATCAGCAGAGATAACCCATGCAAAAGTTTAATAACACAGAATGGAAATAGCTTTATTTTTTTTCATGAGAAATATTTACAAATTATGCTCCATACACAAATCCACTCAGTCATTTCGGGTTTCTGTCACAGTCATTTCATTCATCTTCTGTCATAATCTATATTGCTTCTACAACTCTCGTTATTGCCATAATGCTCTCTTGTTCCCCTCTGGCTGCCAAGCCACATGCCATGGCAACCTCTTTGATTTGCTCCCCAAGCCTCCTTTGAGTATCTTCCAGATACTGCATTTTCTCCTCTATGCCCATTATATTTATCCTTCTACAAAAGACCATTCATCTTCAGCTTCTCAGGTGGTCACTTCAACTACCAACACCCATGCCCCTTCGTTTTTCACTTATAGATTTTCCTTGTAGCAGCCATCGTTGTAATTCCCTCTATTGTTGGGTGGCGGCTCAGCCTCCTCAGCCTTCCATGGCTCACGTTGACCACCAGTCTATGATTTCTTTGAATTCTGGATCTGCAGCCAAGAAAGGTTCCACGTTACCCATAACAACTGATCTACAACAATTGTTCCAGCCCTATCTCGGTTCTGCAGCCACTTCCATGCAATCTGTAGCCAACGTTCCCTCAGCAGCCACTTCCAGACAATTTGTAGTGTGCTTCTGCAATCAATTCTACTGCCCTCATGCCGCATAAGCAAAATGGCCTGATGCTATTGCATCATATTTGATGAATTAAAAAAATGAGTTTCTCTCTTGTGCTGCATTACCACTATATTTTGTTTCAAATATTGAGGAGATTGTGGTTCTCGTTCTCCCTGTATGTTGTTGTAGCCCTCGTACAAAATTTGCCTAGGATTGGGATCCCTAGGTAAACTCAAATCCGTCTTGATATGGTTGTTGGGAAATCTCTCTATGGTTCCACGTGTCATCGTGATAATCGACACTGTGCAGCCCAAACTAGCCCAAACAGATATATAAGTGAATACTATGATATGCTATGCACTGGAAGGCTGGTATGACGAAAAAACAATGGGACGCTCCCCACAATGGGAGCCTAGGGCTGGAAACGCAAGTGTCATAGCCCCGAGCAGAGGATTTGGGAATCGATTGAGACTTAAAACTAAAGAAAATAATAAGGGAATTGGTATCCTCTCTAATTTAATTATTTTTTAATTAATAGTAAACTTACAAATAAATTAATAGTCTATAACCTTACATAAAACTTAAAATGATAGGCACCAAAAACATGTACCCGTCATCAAATTTCCAATGGACATGCACTTCTAATTTGAAATTGCCTGCTTGCATGGGTTATTGTTTTATTTTGTAGAAATTATAACTATAATTGTTGCACTTGAATTTATGTTGGAAGTCATATTGCATTTTTAACAATTAGTATGAAAGTTTGTTTCGAATAATTTGGAAAGTGTTTTATTTTTTATATTTAATGTAATAAAAATTAAATTTTTGTTTTTTTTTAATATTATTATAAGATATAATTTATGAGTTATTTTTTTATTTCGTAGAAATTATAACTATAACTATTGTACTTGAATTTATGTTGGAGTAGAGATATACATCAATTAAAAAGTGAATGGCAATCATATTGAAGTTTTTGATAATTAATATGAATTAAAAAATGAAAGCAATCATATTGAATTTTTAATAATTAATATGAAAATTTGTTGCAAATAATTTGGAAAATGTTTTTATATTTAATGTACTAAGGATTAAATTTTAATTATTTGTTTTCTTATATTATTATATGATATAATTTAGTTTATAAATTTTTAATTTATTATTATTTTACAAATATGAATCATTTATAAAAAATATTTTTTTAATTTATTATTATTATACATATAAATTATATATAAAAAAGAAAATTGTGTTATATTTTGAAGATTAATTAAAAATACAAATTAATATATAAACTAATATTTATTTTTTATTATTTTATTTTATATGTCTCTTAATTTCACTCATCACGTTTTTTTGTAAATTCAATAAAAGTAAATTGATAATTCAAATGTAGCATTTGAATGTGCTAATGGCTACAGACACTTTAAAGAGTTACATATGCTTTAATTGGAGGCGTAACCATTAGTTTGAGATAAAATTATATCCTTCAAAAGTTGGGTTAGTGAGCATAAAAGATATTTTGTTAGAAGACATAAAAAATAGAATAAATAGTTCTTCTAGTTCCTATAAAGTCATTTTATAACTTAGCTAATTCTTATAATGAAATGAATAAAATGTTTGTTAATTTAAAGCTAGTTGGTTGATAATGAAGCAACATTGCTAATTTAAAATTAGTTGACTAACAACAAAATACTATATACATGATAAGGTAAACATGCAAACATTGATGCACAATTTTAGTATCCTTGGAAAGCTTTGGGATTACAGAACTATGATGAACAATTTATATTGAATGATATGAAAGAATGAGTATTTTCCCTATGATGATGTGTATCGTTCAAAGCCAACTATTTATGTTTGCAAAAATGTTTTTAGTAGTCCATTTTGTAATAATCCTTATTTGAAATAATGTTTTTCAACTATATGATGATTTAGGATCAATAGAAGTAAGAGAGAGAGAAAGGTCTTAATCCATGTTCATAACTGTAACATACACAAAAAATTTATAAGCAAACTAAACTACTGTGGTTTTAAACGATTATTAGGACGATCAAGCAATCAAACACTTACTTGAAACAAGGAAAATGACAATTTGGAGAATTAGATCCTCCCAACCATAAGAGAGAGCAACACCATTGTTAGCCCAACTCCACCCCCAAGCTGGATCACCACCATGCAATAGAACACCAAGCAACACTTCCACACGACACTCTCTCTCAGAGTTTGTAACAAGCAATGATGGACTTATGAAAGAGAGAAACACTCAACCATAGTTTCTCCATGCACCACAGGGCGTCAATTTCCCATGTTGCCTCTTCAAGGCTAAAGTGCTTCCATTGCACTTTTATTTGAGCGATGGCTGGATTCCGTAGCATGTGTTCGTTCCTGTCTAGGATACACAAAGCTTCGATTTAGAACTCGCCCTCGGGTTCTACCTGAATTATATTCCAATCAATTATATGAGTAGAATCATGCTATTTTTTTTTTAACAAAGAAACATGAAATACATTGTGTATTTTTATAGTAGGGGGGAGTGCAAGCTAATAGGATACCAAGGCATTTCATATCAGAGAACGGGTAGTTTAGTTCCAATAACCTTATCATGGAAATTTTTGAGACTCTTTCCCTTATAACCTTTGCAAACTATTTTGCTAAATACTGGACCCTTGACCACCATCAACTTTAATGCATTAACATTCAAAACAATAATCATAAAAGGACTATTTTATTCATAAAAATCATCATCTTAAACAATGCAATGAATACATCTATCGGTTATCTCCATAATCAAGAGTGGAATGTTATAAAACCCGGTATAACTTAATTTATTAAAAAGGTACTTATCTAATTCTTGAAGGCCTTTGCGACTGAAGATGTGACTGTAACTTTTGGATCTTTATCTTCCATTTTTAATCATCTTGGATCCTTTACTTTTTCGACATGTTGTTATTGTTCATCTTCATTTCATAATTTGCACTTTACACAACTCATACGAGGTCTTCCAAAAATTTTAGCATAACATATGCATAACATGTTTTTTTTTTAATTTCAATAAGAACGTAAGTAAGAAATTCCTTTGTAACATACTGTTGTTGTTGTTAATGGTAACTCTTCAAGTCATTTTTCATCGACACTTGTGCTCTTATCATCGTAAGATAACATAAAACATATAACAACCCAAAAATACAAAAAAATAGGAAATTAAAAACTTTAATGAAAACTAACATCCTTGAGATTTATTCATTTTCCTTTGTAATAAATGCGGTGCATAACCTTTTATCCATATAGAATATATTATTTCTAAATAACTCACGCAACTATCAAAGTTCATCTCTTTTGCTTTTATATTGAACATTTTCCTCAACACATAAGTATGAATCAATTCTCTCTAGGATTATGATGCATATTATTGTCTACTTACAAGACTTCTTATAGAGCACAATTTAGCTTTTTTTGCTATTTCTTAAATTGCATGTAACGAATATATAATTGTAATCGTAGCTTACAATATAAGAAAACATTTCAAATAGATTTCTAATGCAACGAGTAGTTAAAATATTTCAACGTTGATATCTATACTAGACCAACTACGCCGAGCTAAGAAGGGAGACATCCATCCATGATTTCCAGGCAGTCGTAACAACGACTCGAATTACCTACCATGATTTGGATGTATATTTTACGATTGCATTCAAAAAATTAAAAAACGAGCCAGTACTTGAAAAAATGATCTATGGACAACAATGCTTTAATGCTTTAATATTTTAAGCTCTATACATCACAGAGATGTTGATTTAGTTTGGATTGGATTTGATTGGTAAAAATATCTCTTGCTTGCTTTACACATGTTCTCTATGCCATGTTGGTGTCCCCCCATTTAGTTGGACTCTCCAAGTGTCTTTTTCTTGTATTAATAATAAAATAAATAGTTTGTTATGCAAAGTGTCACTCACACCTCTTGTGAGTGTTTTTGAGTTTTTAAATAACTCTTAAAAATAATTGTTTTTTTGAAAATATTGTCACAAATATTAAATCAAAATAAAATAATAATATCTTGAGGATATCCCAATAACCTTGTAGTTCAATCTCATAAACCAAATTTCCTATATTTCATCACAAAACTCCAATACATCTTGAAAATGTTTGAATTACTCTATAATTTAATCTAATAAACCAAATTTCATATGTATTTTATAATAAGAAATCTTAGATATGTTTGAAAAACCTCGTAATTCAATCTCATAAACCAAATCTTCTTCTAACGTAAGATTTAGCTAAATTTAAAGTATATACAAAATACAAAAGCATTAGCATATTGGTTAGGTGCATAGTAAAAATATATACTTTGACTAAAAAAGCCAACCATCATATTGGGCAAGCTTTTCTTTAAATTCTCCATTAAGTGGAAATTTACCTCTTCATATAAAACAGTAAATTACACCATTTAACATAGAAATTGCGGAAGAGTATATGTCAAAGGATAAGACGACTAAAATCAAAAGTAATGATATGTCAAAGGATAAGACTGACTGGAATCATAAAGTAATGCACGACATCTAAAATCATAAGTAATGAGAGGGAGAAGGGGAAAAACAAGGGGGAACAATTATATTATTAGCCACGATGCTGGTTACCCAAAAGATTTTATATTTAATTTAGCAGTGTAAGAGTTATTATTATCTTATTTGTTTGATTAATTATTAATTTTATTTTAAATATTTTTTTATTATCAAATTTAATATTTAATTATTTTTTATTTTATTTTATAAATTTGATATTATTAATATAATTTTATTTTTTTATATTTTAATTTATTTATCTAGCATGGAGTCTTTAGTGTCAAAACTGTTACTAATTAATTAATTAAAAAATATAAATTAACGTTGCCTTAGTAAATATAAATTAACTTTTCCCTATAAAATATAAATTAACTTTTCCCTACATTAGTAAAAAGTATGATTAACCAATAATTTTAATACAATATTCTTTTTATTCAATTCACTTTCATAGATTACTAAATATCACTTTCATAATTATGATTAACAAATAGTTTTAATAAATATTCTTCTATTCAAATCACTTTCATAGATTACTAAATATCACTTTCATGGATTATTGTGGAACTTTAATATGTTTGTATGGTCAATTTTAAAAACTATTATGTAAGTATATCAACTAACAAGTGAAATTAAGAAGAAAGCTCACTGATATTTGCTTCCTCAAAAGAAAAATTAATAAAGTTTAAAAATAGTTAAATAAGAAATAACTAAATAAATAAGAAAATGATATTGTCATTTAAAAATATTGATTCTTAGTAAGTACTTAATATTAAAGATATGAAATGTATAGCATTTATTCAAAATTTTAAAAAAAAAATTGAACTACCAACTAAAGTTATATGACAATTTACCTCTATTTATACATCTTATAGCAAAAATAAAAATACATGCATCAATGCCTTATAAGAATATCAAAATATATCTTAATTTTATATAAAAACATATTTTTGTAGAAATATATCTTAATTTTATATAAAAACATATTTTTGTAAATAAATATGGATCAATAATACTTAGCTAACACATCTTGTAATCTTAATAAAAGATCAACACATCTTGTTATATTTAGGTGTTTTTACTCTGGTTCGAAGGTTTCCCTACAGGTTTAAGTTTGACAAAGAGGGTTGTAACTTGGGTTTTTCGAGTAAGAATTCTTCATGGGCACTTAGAGGAAAGCTCGTCCCCTCAGGTTTTCAATGAAATTGTTGTCTCTGAACTATAGAGGGTTGGCCAACAACCTAAAACAGTTGGCGTTGGTAAGATTAGTAGAGTTACACAATCTGGAGGTTCTTTTACTACAGGAAATGATGTGTGGGGGGGATTTTGTGGTTGCTAGACTGAAACAACTTCTTTCTGGGTGGGATTTTGTTTGGACGGATGGTAGAGGTATTTCGAGTGGCATCCTCATGGGTTGGAATGGGAATCTAGAACTTTTGAATAGTTTCTCCTTTTGCTCTAGTATTGGAACGACTTTTGACTGTAGGGCACTTGACTTGAAGTTCTTGATTCTAAACGTTTATGGTCCTTACGAGAGGAAAGCCGATTACTGGAATAGGTTTTTTGAGAAGTATTTTCTAAAGGATCTTCCTTTTCTTGTGGCAGGGGACCTGAATTTCACGCTAAGTAGAGCTGAGATTTGGGGAAATCGAGCTCGTGAGGATCCATTGCAGATTTTTTTCCATGACCATTTAGAGGTAATGGATCTGGTAGACATAGAACCGGTGGAGCTTAAACCAAGTTGGTTCAACAAAAGAGTCGGAGAAGCGGCGATAGAAAAGAGACTTGATCGTTTCCTCTTTCAGAGAGAGTTGTTAAGGAAAGTGGATAATGTGAGGTTGTGGAGAATTATTGGAGGGGGGTCTGATCATCTCCTGATTCTCTGTCAGGTTGAAAAAGGAGAATGGAAACCGACCAGTCCCTTTAAATTTAATCCTCACTAGTTATTGAATGCATATTATTTGAATATGATTAGCTCTAGCTAGAAAGGGTATGATGCTAGTATAAGCATTCCTGCTTGTAGGCAATTCTCAGATGCTTTACAGGATGATAAGAAGCTTTCGGTGGATTGGTCAGCCAAGATGTTAGTAAGTAGAGATTCCAGACTTAAGGCTCTTGAATGTAAAATAGAGGAATTTTTTAATGAGATTCGTATTAACCCTTACCAATTAGGTTTGGAGAGGCTCACAGTTTTAGAAGCTTAGAAGAATGTCATTTTAAAGGATAAGGAGGATGAAGCAAGAATGAAAAGTAGATTCGTTTGGTTAGCGCTGGGAGACGAAAACACGGCTTACTTTAACAAGATTGTAAATCACAGAAAATGATCTAATACTATTTGGGAGATGAAGAATCGGGAAGGGGAGAGTATTAGGGGTTTTGATGGGCTGGCAGTGGAAGGAGTCAAGTTTTTTTAAGAACTCTATTTAGAAGCTAAAGTAAATTTACAAGATTTAGTTACATTGAGTACCAAATTCCCCAAGTGGATTGAGGATGCAGACAATGAAAGGTTGGAAGCTCTTGTTACTCTAGAAGAATTGAAACAAGCTCTGGGCAAAGCTAAGAAAGATCGCAGTCTGGGTCCGGATGGGTGGACCTCGGAATTCTTCTTGGTTTTTTTTTAAATGTTGGGCATAGATCTTGTGAGAGTGGTGGAACAAACTAGGATTTCAGGAAGAATGCTAGTTTGTTTTAATACTACTTTTCTCGTGTCGATTCCAAAAGTGGATAATCCTTCCTCTTTTGGGGATTTCCATCCTATTTCACTGTGCAATGCATTGTATAAAATGATCTCGAAGATTATAGCAGAGAGGATCAAACCTCTTTTGGCCTCCCACATTTCAGTGGAACAATTCGGGTTTTTGAAGGACCGTAGTATTCACGAGGCGGTGGGCATGGCCCAGGAATACATACATACTATTAAAACTAAGCAGATTCCTTCCAAGGTTATTAAGTTAGATTTGGCTAAGGCATATGATAGAACAAGTTGGTTGTACATTAGATTGGTACTCTTGTAGACAGGTTTTTCTATTACAGTGGTTAATTGGATCTGGTCATGTATGTCGACGTTGGTTTTTGCAGTCTTGATTAATGGAGCTGCTTCACATTTTTTTACTCTCCAGAGAGGGATCCGACAGGGATTCTCATTATCTCCTTATTTGTTTATCCTAGTAATGGAAGGGCTTAGTCGTTCTTTGATAGAAGAAAAGGAAAGCAATAGTATACAAGGTCTCAATATAGCATAAATCTCAATTACTCACATATTTTTTGTAGACGATGCACTATTGTTTCTAGGGGATTTGGATGTGGAAACATAAGCAGTATTGGAGATGTTATATCTCTTCAGTCGGGCCACAGGTATGCTTATAAACTTGAGTAAATCGCCTTGTTATCATAACAAGCTGGAATTGTTGAGACTGCATTCATTCCAACAAAGGATGTCGATGGATCAATTCCCTTTGGAGGGGGGTTTTAAGTATTTGGGTTTCAACTTAAAACCTAACTGTTATGTTAAGGAAGATTGGTTCTGGCTTATCAACAAGGTGGAGAGAAGGATCAACTTTTGGTGTAATCGGTTCTTATCCCAGGGTGGAAAATTAGTTTTAATTCAGTCAGTTTTGAATGCCATCCCTGTGTATTGGATGATCTTAGTTTCACTTCCCAAAGGAGTTCTCAAGAAGCTGCGAAAAATGTTCTTCAGATTTCTGTGGAAAGGGAATTCAGTAGCAGGGATTCATAGGGTAGCTTGGATGACTATTGCAAAACCTAAGGCAGAGGGGGGCTGGGGATTTAAGGACCTCCTCTTATTTGGAAAAGCTTTATCTACTAAATCGACTTGGCAGTTTATTTCAAAGGAAGGGAAATGGAAGACTATCCTTAAAGCAAAATATTTGAGTAATGTCTTGCTTTTGGATTGGGTTCAGACACCAACAAAGATTAGCAAAGCAGGATATTTGGTCTGGAAATATTTGGTGGGAGATTTTCCTATCATCAGGGATAAGCTGGCGTGGGAAGTGGGAGACGGTCAAACTGTTTTAGTGGGGAAGGACCAGATTGTGGGGGATTCAAATTTTCTCCTGACAGAACTGATCCAGTTTCTATTCGATAGGGGGTACAATACTTTTAAGTACATAGCTGGAACGGTTTCAGTCGGGTCTATATAGTTATGGAGTCGGCCACTGAACTTGCACTCCCGGTTAACTGGGCAGATTCATGGAACTTGTGGATAACTGGAATGAACTGGGGTTTTATTTGTTTAAAGGAAGCTACTGTCTGGCTGGTTTGGACAGGTAATCAGGAGGGTGGTATGTATGTAGTTAACAAATATTACAAGTTGTTTTGGTACTTAGAAACTTCTCTTGCATGCTGGTGGTGGAATGCTATATGGAAATATCAGGTGCCCCAGAAGCATAAGGTCTTTATGTGGCTAATATTGAAAGGAAAGGTCCTTGCGTGGGACGATTTGAAAAAGAGAAATATGGCTAGACCTAGTAGTTGCAGTCTGTGTAGGGAAGCTGAAGAATCCATAGTTCATTTGTTTCTGGATTGCCCTTTTTCGATTCAAGTATGGAAAGGCCTGGAAGGTTGTCTTCAACAAGAAATTATGTGGGAAGCTGAGTCCTTAGAAGATAATCTTAAAATCTGGTTTGATAATCCTTCACTCAAATCTTTTCGTTGTATTCCTTTTTTAGTCGTGTGGAGGATCTGGTATGTAAGGAATGTTGTAATCTTTGATAATATTCTCCTCCTGGAATTTTATGTTATTGAAAATATACAAGCAGCCTATAGGTACTTCATTGAATAGGATTCTCCGAAGTGTCTCAGGACGATGAAGACAGTGGTTTTAGAAGCGGATTGTGCTGACTTTTTTTATGAGGCTTGCGAGGTTCCCGACAGGTTCTGTGGATTACGGGGGACTCTAAACCTTTTGGAAGGGGGAAGAATCGAGTTCAAATCTAATGGAGGCTTAGGCACTAATAATAGAGCTGAAGGAATGGAAATGAGAATACTTTTGCAGATTGCGGGAGAAGAATCGGTAACTTCTCTCCATATTTTCAAAGACTCAGAAATATGGATTAAAGCTATGCTATAGGAGCAGCAAATAACTAATTTGAACCTGACAGGAATTGGATATCAGCTGGAAATTTTAGCACAGACTTTTGAGGTTATAAGGTTCAGTCATGTCTATCGAGAGCAGAATGAGACTGTTGATTCACTTTCTAAAGAAGGGTTGGTTCTTCCTCTTGGAATTTGCGAGAAGACCGCATGTAGGGAAGGATAGCGGGAAACATCAAGTTTTACTTTGGACTTTATGTGCTGAATTTAAATTAAACTTTCACAATATTTTTGCTCTTATGCATAAGGATTATAAAGAAGTATTTGTTTTTTTATACTTTTGACATTGAAAAATCTCGAGAAAGAAATTTTTGTAAATTTGGAACAAACTTGATAGATTTATACTTATGATAGTACAATCTGCTGCTTTATACTTATGATAGTACAATCTGCTATGTTGTAATTTTCTAATAGAATAGTGCAAGGCACCTGAAGGATGTAATCTAGACGTCGAAAGATTAAATAGATTATGACTTTTTTCTTTGGAAAAAAAATCTTGTTATATTAAAAACTATTAAGAATGAATGATTATACTTTTTTTTCCTTAGAAAAATTCGTAATTTTATTTCATAGATTGGAACAAAATTACATTCTGCATATGTAATAGAATCACTAGGATTCCTACATTGTCACATATAACCGCCCATATTTTTTACATCAGAAGTCCCTTCAGAAAATAACTCAGAAAACCATTCAGAGATAACTCTGCGTCTACTGTCTCAAGTGAAGGTCGTGTCCACAACACCGCCCTCAAATTAAATCCCATACTAATTCAAATTTATGCTGTCCTCCAGCCTGCAATTATAAGATTGTTCTTCTTTCACAGAAAATTTTTACAGTAAACAGCCCGTGCATCAGCGTTCCCAGCCTGTCCTCATTTTATAATACCTGTGGGAATCCTCCTGATTATGATCGGCGATCATCCCACTGCTCCAGACATCCATTGCGTGGATTGTACAGAGCCTCCTCAATGCCCTCATAATGGACTGTGATTATATCTGAAGAATGTGTGGTGGATTAATCAGAGCCTGCAATGTCCTCAAAAAATGGAGTGTGATTATAGCAGAAGGTGCCTTCCGGAGAGTGAATAGTAATCCTCCAGTTTCCATGTGCTAAGTCCTGCTGCGTTGCCTCCTTGGATAGCTGATCTGCCAACTCATTCCTCTCCCTATACACATGTGTAAATGTGATGTGGTTAAATGACAATTTTAACCGGTTCACCTCCTCCAGGATAGGTAAAAGAACCATCACATGACACTGTGAAGTCTCCTTAGCCCAGTTGATGACTAACAGGGAGTCACCAAAAATCTGAAGCGATAAGCAGCCTTGTTCAAGCGCAAATAACATCAGCAGTTTTAGAGCCATGAGTTCTGCATAGTTATTTGTGCCTCTTCCCAATCCAGCCACCAGATGGAAGTAATGGTCCGCTGTTTTGTAAAGGACACCCCCCCCTCCACAGACCGATTGTTGGTTTAAGGATGCGCCGTCAAAAAAGGCCCACGGCATGGAGTGATCAATCGTTTCAGCCCGCACTGTTCTAGTCCTGCACACTTGTTCCGGAGCCACATAATGAAGGAAAACCGCCACCATATGAGCCACTACAGATTCCAGAGTGACCCTGCAGTCCTGGAATAACACCTTATTCCGAGTGATCCAAATGCCCCAAGTGTAGATACACGAAAAAGCCCGGAAAGTGGATGAATATTGAACAGACCACCACATATGGAATGCTTCCAGCACAGTCGTTCCTCTCCACTTCACCTTAATATCCATTATCTTGCTGATCTCAGCCCAAACCGCCTGTGAAAATCGACAATGAATAAAGAGGTGAGCCAAGTTCTCTTCGGCTTCCCTACAAAGTGGGCAAATCCCCAGACCTTGGAGAAAACGTTTCTGCAGGATGTCCCAAGTAGGGGCCTTATCTTCCAGGATCGCCCAGAAGAGTAATTTTGCTTTACCCGGGCATCTTAGCTTCCATAAGTATTTCCACCACCACACCAAAGTCCTGTTTTGAACTTCCAAATTGAGCTGGATATATCCATATTTTGGTGTATAAACTACGGAGGGATGGTGATCCCAGATAAGTTCATCAGTCCTATCGGTCAATCGAATATGAGAAAGTCTTAACCTCCGAATATAATCCCCCCATGCCCCCTGTAGTTCAGCCGTGATCCCAAGATGTCGAGCAGAAATCCATCCCTGTTGCCAAATAGTAGTAGTACCCGGGTCCGCTAAATCCGCCAGATAATGACATCCTCTATTAGCCAAAAGGGACCTCAGTTCCACAGAAAGGACATGACCACCCCTGCAACCAACCCAAGGGTCCATCCCAATCCGAAGGAGTCGCCCATCGCCAATCCGCCACACTAATCCAGCTCCGACTAATGAGTAATGTTGTACCACTGCTTTCCAGACCACAGAGCAGTTTGCCCTCGTCTTATCAATCTGCCTGATCCATTCGAGAGTAGTTAAAGGGGCAATATATTTATGATATACCACTCTAGTCCAGAGGCTCTGTGTATGGATTATACGCCACGACACTTTGGCCCCCAAGGCTTTGGCAAACATAAAAATATTCTTTAATCCCCACCCTCCCAGTGCTTTAGGAATAGCGATTTTCTCCCATCTGACCCACACCAATGCACGCTGATCACTCGATCCCTTCCAAAGGAAAGCAAAGCACAGTCGCCTAATCTGCTCCAGAACTCCAATGGGAATCCACGCAAGAGACATCCAATACACCGGAACTGCTTCCAATACTGATTTTATCAGAACCAGCCTCCCTGCCCGAGAGAGCCATTTATGGCTCCAACCATGAAGACGCTGTTCTAATTTTGCAATTAACCAGCACCAATCCGCCTTCAGGTAAGCATTCGGTTTTAAGTGAAATCCAAGGTACTTTAAACCGGCATCTATCTCCAAAAGCCTATATGGTAGTTTGTTAACCATACTATTAATCTCCTGCTCAGTCATAAGCGAGCATGTGATTGTAGATTTGTCAATATTCACTATCATACCCGTAGCGATTTTCACTAATTGTAGTCCTTCTACCACCTTGTCAATGTCCTTTCTCGTGCCATCACAGAAAATCAGAATGTCATCTACAAAAAAGAGATGTGTTATGAACAGTACCTGGGAGATAGGAATGCCTCTAAAGGAACCCTCTGCTTTAGCTTTCAGTATGAAACGGCTAAGTCCTTCTGCAACTAGTAGAAACAACAGCGGAGACAGGGGACATCCCTGTCGTAGTCCCCTCCCAGCCTGGAAGAACGGGCTTGCAGACCCATTTATCAGAACAGCAAAGTTCACCGTAGTGAGGCAGGCCATTATCCATCTGACAAATTCGTAGCAGAATCCCAGATGGGTAAGAAGCATCCGGATATAAAGCCAGCTAACCCTGTCGAATGCTTTGGAGAGATCGATTTTAATTACAACACCCTTCTGCTTCTGTACCTTGAGAGTGTGTAAGCCTTCCTGCGCAACTCCTATGGCCTCATGAATTTGGCGTCCTTCCAAGAACCCAAATTGCTCACAAGAGATATGCTTAGACAATATATTCTTGAGTCTGCGCGCCATAACCGTAGAAATGATCTTGTATATGCAATTGCAGAGAGAAATGGGTCTGAATTCATCAAAGCTAACAGGCTTGTCCGTCTTCGGAATAAGAGCTAAAAATGTGGAGTTGAAGGGTCCATGGACAAACCCAGCCTTGCGTGATTCTTCCACCACAGTCAATATCTCCTCCCCGAAGAAATCATAGAATCCTATGAAGAATTCTATAGGCCAGCCATCTGGCCCCGGGCTGCTATCTTTATTAAAGGATTTCATTACCAACTCGAGCTCAGCCTGCGTTACCTCCTCCATCAGCACTCTGTTCTCGTCCTCACCCACAAAGCTGGGGAATAGCTGAGTCACCCGAAGTACCTCTGCGGTGGAGACTCCAGTTGGAGCCGTGAGTAAATCACCAAAATGACGAACCCCCAACGCTGCTAATCCATCGAAGCTAGAAACCTGTTCTCCATTATCAGCAGTTAGTTCCCAGATTGAGTTTGTGAATTTTCGCCCCTTAGCATACGCTTGGAAAAATTTGGTATTCTCATCCCCGCACTGTAGCCAAACCGCCCTGCTTTTCATTCTCCACATCTCTTCTCGCTCACACAGGATCCCGTTCCTGCGTCTCTCCCATTCCAACAACTCATCTTTCTGCAATTCATCCAGGTAACCCATGCCCAGACTGTTAAGTAACCTTGCAATGTTAATTTCAGCCTCTTGCAAATACAGGTCATCCAACGCCCTCTTGTCATGAGCCCATGTTCTCGTGGCCTCTTTAATTCTCTTAAGATTGTGATAAAAGTGAGCTCCAGCCTGCGTCTGAGATTCATGTGGTCGATGTATCCAATGCTCCTGAACCAGTTTAATGAAATTCATATCCTTCAGCCAGCTAGGATTGAATTTGAAGGGGCTGGGAGGTTTATTTCTGCTACCTCGTAACTCCAGGAAGATGGGGCAGTGGTCAGATATCCCACCTGAACCAACCCACTGTCGGACCACATCAACACCAAGTGCCAGGCCTTCGGCCATCAGAAACCTATCCAATCGTTTGGCCACTCTATGAACGCCAGTTCTCTTATTCCTCCAAGTAAGAGATAGCTGGGATGGTATAATGTCGAGTAGATCCTTCCTGACAAAGGCATTTATGAAATAGTTTGCTAAGTGATCCGGAGCAGCCCGAGGCCCCCATATTTCAGAAGACCCCAGTGTAAGGTTGAAATCCCCACCCAAAATCACATCCCTGCCATCGAATATGTCCATACCTAACAAGGAGTCCCAGTATCCCACTCTATTGAGGTAGGGCCCGTAAATATTGAGGACCGTGATCGTCCGACCAAGATCAGCAGCCCATACCTCCAACCCGAGACCAGAGGAAATGCCCCAAGAACAATCACATCTGCAGCTCTTGACCTTCCACCCCGAGGCCAGACCTCCCGAACGCCCCCGAGCATCCACTCCAACAAACTTCCAACCAGTAAGCAAAGTTTCTAATATACGAACTACGTCCTCGCTGCCACCCAAAGTTTCTTGCAGCAATAATACATCCGGTTGGTTTAATTCTACCAGCCGCCTTAGTGACGATTTTTTAATGGGGCTCGCCAACCCACGACAGTTGAAGGACATAATTTTCATAATGAACCCCCATCATGGGCATGCACTGCTTTAAGTGGCCATTCGATTGAAGCTTGTGTACCCATCACTACATCCACCTTAGCCCGTTCTTTAGCCTTTGACAAATGGGATTTACGTCCACGAACTTTCCCCCCAACACTGGAGGCCAATTCAGGTAGACCCTTGCCCCCCGTTCCACAATCAGGAATCTCCCTACTACGAAGAGCATAACGAATACTGCCCTCAGAGTTGGATGAGTGAGTGGATGTAGCCATAGTCGGAGTGGCAGTACAATCCACATCAGGCCGATTACAAGGAGCAGCCGGTCGTGGTGGAGACCCATGGCAGCCTCCCCCCAATACCATAGAGTCATCCAAATATAAACCAGCAGTGGAATTTAAATCAGACATACCTGAGTGAATGGCAGATGTATCTTGTCGAAAATAAGGCAGCTCCAGATTCATAGAAGTCGGTTTTATGGAAAAAGTATCCCCCTCAACAGCAGGAGGCGCCTTCCCAGTTTGCTCCAAACCAATGTTAACCAAAGGTGGCAGCAACTCCTCAGACCCTAGCCTCCCACAATGTAATGATGGCATATCAGAGCCATAATTCTCACCCTCATCCATAGCAGTCCCACACCCAGCATCCACCACCGCCGGGGAGTCCACCTTAGTCACTGGAACAGCCTCTACATCTGCTGCTATACTGGACAGAGGCTTACTGTTCCGAAACGGTAAAGGGCAGCATGCTACAAGATGACTCTGAGAGTGGCAACGGTGACACCGAAAAGGCACACCCACATAATCCAGTAATTGAGTGAAATTCCCGTCCTTGGATTTAACTTTAATATCAGCCGAGAGTCCCAACCGAATATCGATATTAACCAATATTTTAGCAACCGTGTAGATGCCAGTCTTAATATGGGAGGAGTCATAACACACATATTCACCAAGGAAATTCCCAATCTCAGTAAACCGTGTTTCATTCCACATATGCATGGGCAGGCCAGGAAGCTTAACCCACAGAGGTTCTTTCGAAATTTTCTCCGACTTGGAGTCAAAGAAGGGTGACCATCTTTTCATAACAAGAGGTATTCCCAGGATCGACCAATTTCGACTCAAGACAGCCTTGGCCTCCCCTTGGCTCTTGAAGATAAAGGAAAACCAGCCTTTCGTCAATACACGGACCTCAGGAGCAGAAGGTACGATGTCCATCCACTGTTCAGACACCCAACGTTGAAGGAAGCCACGGCCAAATCTACGTCCCCTGACATGTCCAACCACAGCTGTGTTAGAGAAGTCCTCTGCCTCTGCCAAAGTCACATCCACCCCCAACACTAACAGATCTTGTCGCTTTCTTTCCTTGACTGATTTAACCGGGTGTTTTGTAGGGCCAGCTTTTGCATGCATCCCTGATCGGGGCAGGGATTCTGCACCAGGAAAGTCTTCTTTCCCCGGAGTGGCCATCGATGCACCAGAAGAAATTCTTCACAGAATCGAAATGGCTTACAATCACCAACTCCCTATCCAGCCGGACTACAATGTCAAAAGAACCCCTGAATCCCCTGCCTTCAAGCGAGCTAAAATAACCAAAGCAGAAACAAGAATCCTCACCGCACCCACGCAGTGCTCCAACGCGAATACTCCATCACAAGGGTAGCCGATCCCAGCGAAACAGTCATTCAATCGTACACTTCAACGGCCAAAGCCAAGAGTGTAGAACTGCATAGTAGAATGCTCTTTAGCCAGTCTCGTGCCCATGCTGGTGACTGCTACTCGAAGATCTCTGGTGAAACACCTAAAAGCCCGCCTCGTAGTCATCCAAGAGCCTCGGTGTAAGCCCACTCAGAGTTTAACGTACTCCTTCATACTGTATATCTTGCAGTGTTTCTTGGAGCCTTAGGGAAAAATCTATTTTCCTTCATATTTTCCTGACTTTGTTCTCTAGATGATCTTTCATTGAATGATTATACTATAATATGATATAAGTCTATTAACATATGTAATTTATTAATAATGTTTTTACAAGAATTGCAAAATTAATAATATTTTTTTTTCCAGCTTTGATGTGAGGCCGCAATACAATCTCTCAACCACTCGAGCTAACTCATAGAGCTACAAAATTAATAATATTTATAAACACTAATATTAAATTTAAAAAGAAAATTGTAGTTAATAGTATTCATTTTGATATTTAATATTGTTTTCCACATAACAAAATCATAACTGAATTATTTTAGATAGAGTTATATTTTTCAGATGTTTTCATGAAAACTTCATGTACATATCTAGTTGGATCATTTCCAACTAATTGTTCAAAATTGTAATTATATTGACTTAAAACCAAATTTTAATATTTAATATATTCTATGAAAAACAATATAATGTAATAATTACACCGATAGGTGTTTAGATCTTAGAATATGGGGTGACGCTTAGAATAAAATTTATTGAATTAAACTAATTGAAATTCTAACAATATTATTAATTTAAAAATTCATGTTAAACAATGTTTTCAACATTACATTGATTATATTTAATGAAAAAAATCATATTATTCAAATATTTTAAAAAAATCCAAACTAAAATTCATATTTTTAATAAATATAACATATATAAAATATTTCATTTGAAAAGTGTGTTATTAAAAAAACACTTTCAAAACCAAAATTTATATTTTTTATAAACATAGAGTAAAACATATATAATATGTTAAAATTATATTTTTTTAATTATTTAAATGTATTTTTTATATTTTATTTTATGTTAATATAATTGTACTCAAGTCCATAACACTTGATTTTACTCAAGTCCTTCTTATGCCCAAATGTCTGACAACCATAACACTTGATTTTACTCAAGTCCTTCTGCCCACCCTGTTGTTGCTGCTTGGCCCCACCCTGCTTGGAGCCCTTCTTCTTCTTCTTGTCCTTTGTTTCCAATGCCACATTCTCTTCATATTCCCTACCCTGTGAAGAACTACCCTGTACAAGACCTCTCCTCGTCTCCTCCTACACATAATCATCCCATAGTCTCTCCCATGAAGGTAAGTTCTCTTTGCCCACTATAGCCTGCCCAAATGCACCTCAAGGCTTGGAAGCCCCATTCATTGCTGTCTACACAAGCTCAGTAGCAGTAACAACCTCCCCAACTGTTGCTAGCTCATCTCTAACTGTAAATATCCTGGTAAGGTAAGATGTCACTCCCTCTCCACAATTCATCTTTATACTTTTAAGTTTCTCCTTGAGAACCATCTTCCGGTTCTCATTGGTGCTCTTGTATAAACTGGTTAAGGAAATCCACATCAAATGTGCCCTAACTTTACCTGAAATGTGAGGAATGATATGGTCTTTAACTGCATCAAGAATTATTCTTCTAGCTTTACAGTCCTTCTTGTTGAAGGATGATAATGCTCCTGCATCTGTATCAATAGGAATTTGAACAGGGTTTGTTGTAGTGTTTCTTACCACCTCCCCACACAGTTCTTTTTCCTCCAAGATCAGCAAAATCCTAGCCTTCCATGGCACAAAGTTTCCTGTCCCATCTAACCTATCCTCCAACCTAAGTCCTGTAGCCATCTTATTGTCAACCCAACAAGGTGTTGTTCACTAACAGAAGAAAATACTGAATTTTGGAAATTTCTAACTATCTGCAAATTTTAATGTTTTCTGCCCCCACGCTCTGATACCATGAAAGTTTTCTGTGTTTAAATCAGCTTGCTGGTTTATGTCAAGTTTTCATAGTTTTGATGCCCAACAACATTTCTCATACTGCTGGAGATAAATTATAAAATTTTCAAACAATTAAACATGTTGAAAAACAGTTTAACAGGCAAAAAAATCAATGCACATGCACGCCATGAAAATATTTCAGACTCAAAAATTTAGCCAGTGGCCCTAGAAAAACCCCCACATGGAAAACCAGTCAGAGAGAGAGAATTTTCATTTCTTCAGAAGAATTTCAGTACAGTAATTTTACAGTCAAAATGTACTTATCTCAACCAGAAAAATATACTCAGAAATTTGCCTTGATTTATGTGCCTTGCTGCCTCAGTTTCAGTGCATCAAATCACCTCGATTTCTGTACCTAAACACCACCTCGATTTCTTTGAATAACAACACCTAGATCTCTGTGCAATGAAACTGCCTTTATTTCTGTGCTAGCTTCTTTGAAAATCATGCAGAAACTTTCCTCGATTTCTATGCCAGAAAGTACAATCCATACCAGCTGTACGGACCTCAAAATCTGTGCCTGTAATTTACTGAAAACCGTGCCCAGATTTATACCTTAAATCCCATGCCATTGCCTCAGGATTTGTGCCCATAATGCTCCTCGAAAACAATGTTGTACAGATTTATACCTTAAATCCCATGCCATTGCCTCAGGATTTGTGCCCATAATGCTCCTCGAAAACAATGTTGTACGAACAACAATAAATGTTATGTACGGATTCTCGGTTTTTGTGCCTAAGGTTCTGCTCTCTGCCTTGGGAATCGTGTTGTACTGAAAATTGCCTCACCACGGAATGTGTGCTGCTCAGTAAATGCTCCTGGAGCTGCCTCAAAATTTGTGCCCCCTCTCTAACTCTTCTCTTCTTCACTCTCTTCACAAGAATGAATGTATCTTTGCCTCCCTTTTCCTTCTTGGTGAAAACCCTAGGTGAGTGTGTGCCCTTTCAATCCAATGGCTGAGATTAGCCAAGATGAATGGGTGAGATTAAATGCTCACATTTAATATTTAAAAAAAATTAAATTCACTCACTTAAATTTTACCAAAAGTGACTTTAAGTTATACAGTTACATTAAATGCTTTTCACAAGTCATTTAATGCAAGGGTCACTTTATTTCCCCCTTGAAGTGACTTAGGAAAAAGTCACTAGGGAAAAACACCTCCTAGGTACAAAAATCAACACTCCCTCTTACCGAGGAAGGTGTTCTGCACCACTCCCAACTTGTCTCTGAAGAAGACAAACCACTCCCAACTTGTCTCTGAAGAAGACAAACTTTCCCCTCCCCAAAGATTTCATCAGAATATCTACTACTTGCTCATCGGTGGAAATGTTCTACAACTCCACAACTCCTCTCTGAACGTAGTCAAGGATGAAATGGTACTTGATCTCTATGTGCTTGGACCTGTCATGGAAAACTGGATTCTCAGAGAGCTGGATGCAACTCTGATTGTCACAGTAAATCACCGTAGGTCTAAGCTTCTGATCAAACAAGTCTACCAACAACTTACGAAGCCACAGTGCCTCGCAAGTAGCCTGACTGGCTGCCATATACTCAGACTCGGTAGAAATCAATGCAACGAACTTCTGTTTCCAACTCAACCACGACACTGTTGTCGAGCCCAAACTGAAACAACAACGGGAAGTTCTCTTCCTGGTCCCTCACACTGCCTGCCTAGTCTGAATTTGTGAAACCAACCAAACTGACTCCACCCAAACCCCCATATTCCAAACCATAGTCCACTGTCCCTGCAAGGTATCTCAACACATGTTTCACAGTAGTCCAGTGCACACTCCTAGGCTCCACCATGAACTGACTAAGAGTGTTCACCGCAAAACATAAGTCTGGTCTGGTGTTGACCAGATACATCAATGACCCAATGAGCTGACGGTATAGTGTAGGATCTACCAACTTACCCTCAGAAGCATGAATCTGCTTCCAGTTGGTGATCATAGGTGTGGACATCGGCCTGCAATCCTCCATCCGAAATCTCCTCAGAATATCAACTGCATACTTCCCCTGTCCCAGGAAAATATGACCAGGATCCTACCAAACCTCCATCCCCAGATAATAGTGCATCAACCCAATGACTGTCATCTCGTACTCTGTAGCAAGGTCTCTCTTGCAATGTGCAATGAGACGCTCCTCCCCAGTGATAAAGAAGTCATCAACATATAACAAAATAATGAGAGGATCTCCACCAACCACAATGTAGTAAAGGTTGGGATCAGCCTCACTCTTCTGAAAAGCCATCGATGTCAAATACGCATCAATCCTGGAGTACCAAGATCTAGGAAATTTCTTCAGTCCATACAAGGCTTTCCTCAGCCTGCACACATGATAATCTCTCCCATGAATCTCAAATCCTTGTGGCTGCTCTAAGTAAACCTCCTCCCGCAGAAGACCATTGAGAAATGCGGTCTTCACATCCATTTGGTGGATATTCCAACCCATCTCTGCTACTATAGAAATCACTGCTCTGATGGAAGAATAACGAGCAACCGACGCAAAGGTCTCATCATAATCAACTCCCTCAACCTATGAAAACGCCCATGCCACAAACCGAGCCTTGTACTTCTCCACACTACCATTCGCAGCATGCTTCACCTTATAGATCCACTTGGAAGTTACAACGGAATTCCCCTCTAGTCTCGGTACTATCTCCCATGCATCATTCTTCATGATGGAATGGTACTCTTCCATCATGGTATCTCTCCAAACCTGATGTTGAGAGGCCTCCTCAAATGTGGAAGGCTCTGAATCACAAAGACTCGCAACTAGATCCATCCCCAATCTATCCGGCATCACAACTGTCCTGACCTCCTCCTGGGGCCTACCAAATGCCCCTGTCTCCTCCAAGGTATCACGAATCCATTTAGGCTTCGTCTTCCTTGAAGGCTCCTCCCATACTGGTCTATCCTCATCTAAAGAAGTATCGAAAGTAGATGGCCTAGCAACCTGTGGACCAGTAGTCCGTGAACTAGTCATTGAAGAACCTGTAACTTGTGAACCAGAACCTGTCCCTGGAGTACCTGCTGACTGAACCAATGAACCTGAAGAACCTATACATGTCACCTGTGACCCAGTCACTCTGGAAACCCATGGACCTGTGATCTGTACTAAAGAATCCTGAGTCACCTGAGGTGTGGAAGCCGGTGGCTCCCTATGATCCAACTCTCTGGACTTCCTGAAGGCTCTCTCCTCATCAAACTTCACTTACCGCCTCACAACAACCTTCTTCTGGCCAGGAAGATAAATGCGGTAAGCCTTCGAAGTCTCATCATATCCCACAAAGATGCCTCTCTCTGCAGTGGGATCCAACTTTGTCCTCTTCTCATAAGGGACATGAGAGTAAGTCAAACAACCAAATATCCGAAAATGGATAGCCTCAGGCTTCTTTCCTCTGAACATCTCCTCAGGAGTCTTCCTCCTCAAGGCATGATGGGGACTCCTGTTCTGTAGATAAACTACAATACCGCATGCCTCTTCCCAAAGAAAGAACGGTTAACTCTGATCATGAAGCATTGCTTTCGCTACTCCCACGATCGACCTGTTCTTCCTCTCTGCAACTCCATTCTGCTCAGGAGGGTAGGGAATTGTCAACTGTCTCTATATACCCTCCTATGTGAAAAACTCATCGAACTCCTTGGAGGTATACTCACCCCCATTGTCTGATCTCAACACCTGAATCCTCCTCCATGTCTGATTCTCCACAAGGGATTTGAACCCTTGGAAGACTCTCAATACTAAGGGTGACTTCTTGCTCCTCAAGGAGTAGATCCAGGTCTTCCTGGAGTAGTCATCGATGAAAGAGATATAATACTCAAATCCAGTCAAAGAAACTGATGACATAGGACCACAAATATCAGTATGGATCAAATCAAGTACTCCTGTTGCTCTGTTGTCACTTCTTGAAAAAGCAGTCTTGGTGTACTTTCCAGAAGCACACCCCCTGCAAACATCACTCTGCTCTGTGCTGAACTCTAGTAAACCTGTAACCATGCTCCTCAACAATCTCAAAGCTAGGTGATTGAAGTGGGCCATCCTTCGATGCCATAGCTCACAAATCTCACTGCTGCTGTTGTGTGCCAAAGTGTGCTGCGGCTGAAACAAGAGCTTGTATAGTTTTCCACATCTGACCCCAATTCCCATGGAGGTAGATAATCCTATAGTCTACCTCAAAGATAGCTCAATAAAAATGAGAACATCATTAATTATCTAATTAAAGCACAATGTTAATAAATTATGTTTATTTCTTCAATAAAAACCTACCTATAATAATAATCGGAACTATTGATATCAACATCAAACATATTATAACTTTATAAAATGATTACTCTATCACTTTAATTTTATTTTTATTTTTAATGTTAATAAATTATGTTTATTTCTTCAATAGAAACCTACCTATAATAATCCAAATTATTGATATCAACATCAAACATATTATAAGTTTATAAAATGATTACTTTATCACTTTGATTTTATTTTTATTTTTATATAGTATTTAAATGTAAATTTGAACTTTGATTTAATTTTTATATAGTTTTCTAAAGTTAAGAAATATGAGTCTTATTCAAAATTGAGAGCATAATTAATTATTTTTAATTATTTAAATAAAAACAAAATGTTAATAAATTATATATTTTTTTAAAATATAAACTTACCTTTAATTAAAACATATTTATATGTGAATTTTAAATGATAATAATAATATTTTTGTTAACAATGCTAATAATATTAATATTAATATTATTAATCATTAATTAATATATGTATTAATATTAAAAATCATTGATATTAACATTAAATATATTATAAATTTATAAAAAATATTTTCTCTCACTTTCATAATTTAACATAAAAAAAAAAAAATCACTTTCATAATTTAATATAAATAATATTTTTTATATTTTTACTAGCTATATGATAATATTTATGTAACTACACTATACCTAAATATTAATATTTAAAATAATCATAGCTTTATTATCATATTTTATTATTTAATTTAACATAATAAATATTAAAAAATATTTTTTATATTTTTACTAGGTATATGATAATATTTATGTGACTACACCATACTTAAATATTAATATTTAAAATAATCATAGTTTTATTATTATATGAATGTTAAAATTAATATTATTAATATTAACATTAATATTAATACCAACAGTAATATTAATATTAATATTAGAAGGAACGTGGAAAGTCAAAAATAATAATTTAATAATTCAACTAAACACTGTGACACTGATAACGGATAAGTGATTTTGCAACAATAGCTATCCTCTCTCTTAGTCTCTTGGTACCATCATTAGAAAAATGGTCACGTCTTTACTTCTTAATATTCAAATCCAAATTGGGTTCCTCCATGACTTCGTAATAATATACGGGTCAACTATAATATATTTTGGTGTGAAAATCAATAGTTTAATGATTTCACTATCAATAAAAATAATACATTAATTTTTTTAATTTCAAAATAAAAAATATAAACACATGTCTAATAATTTTTTTAATTTCAAAATAAATAATATAAACACGTGTATAATAAGTAGGTATGATCCCTAACATAAATTCTTTATGCACTCTATTCTTATCTGCATAATTTTTCTATCTATCTTGGACCACCTTTACATTCTACCTAATTTTTGCAATCTCTTTCTCCATTTTCTTAAGCATTTACAACCCAAACACACTTTTTTCACTACATTATCTCAACTCACTAGTGTCTTTCATTTTCTGCCATATATAGCCTCAAATGGACTCATTTTCAAAGATGCTTGATGCCCATTATTATATGCAACCTCTACAAAGTGTAGATAACCCTCCCACTTGGATGGTTTATCCATTGAATCCATGCGAAGCATGTCCTCAATCACTTGATTTACTCTTCTTATTTTCCCAACTATTTGTGGATGGTATGCACTACTAAAATTCAACCATGTACCCAAATATGCAAAAATAATTTTCCAAGAGTTAGTTATAAACTTGGTATCTCTATCAAATACAATTAATTTGGGTAAACCATGCAATTTGAATCTTTCTTTCATAAATATTTTTGTTAACTCATTAGCCTTGCGAGTGGATTTAATAAGAATAAAACATGTCACCTTAGATAATTTATCCACCAGAACCATGACAGAATCATGCTTTCTCAAAGTATTTGGTAACCGAGTAATAAAATCCTTAGTTACCACTTCTCATTTTCATTATGGGATTGGAAAAGCTTGAAATAAACCTGTTGGGTGTTGATATTCAACCTTTACTTGATAGAATTTCATAAATTTGGAAATATACCCATCAACATCTTTCTTGATATCAATCTAAAGGTATTGTTTTCTTGTTGTAGCAATTATTTTATGGTAGCCTAGATGTTCATAACATGGCATCTTATGGATTTCATCCATAATAATTCTTCTTAAGAATTGAGAATATACACTCTATCCTTATAGATAAGAAGTCCATCATCCTCCAAATGATGACCTTCATACCTCTTTTTCCAAATTATCTTATTGTAATGTGTCTTTCACTTGAAGATGGTGTTCACCTTCAACAAGGGAATGTATCCTTCATCTTAAATCTATTTGTCAAGTGTTAATGGATGCTACATGAATTTTTCTACTAAGTGCATCATGCATTTTATTTTGTTTCCCATTTATGTGTTTCAAAATCAAACTGACATAAAATTTCTATCCATCTAGCTTGTACTACATTTAATGTTGGTTTGACATAGGTCAATTTTAATCATGAAATAAATTCAATTATCCATTAAATTAAATCAAATTATTTATTACATGCATGGAAATCAACCTTGATCCCTACTGACAGCCAACTATCACCCACGTATACATGCAACACTTGGACATCATAGACCATCCATGGATGCATGTAAACACTTGGAAATCCATGGACCACGTGTCAACACCATCAAAATGAAAAAAGGTGTTTTCTGCTCAATCATTACGAGGAAGAAGTAGGAGACATTAGCCGAAATGTGACAGAAATCAACTGGAGATATATATGGACATGCAACAAGGTCTTCCAAATGAAATAGCAATTTTTTGTGCATTACAAGCAAGAAGTAGGAGATGGTATAGTCAACATATCAAATGAATCTGAGAGATGTCCTCAAGTTAAGTGAAATAAAGTCCTTGGTCCATACGGTAAGAATCAGTTTTTTGCATGATATGCTTATTTTCTGTTTAACTATTATGCAGTCTCTGTTATTGGCAGCAATAAAATTCATAGCTCATCTAGCGAACCAACAAGTTGCACATGAGATCATTACTTTGTATGAGCTAAAAACTCGAGTCTATTTTATTGTGATTGGAGCAACAAACCGCCAAATAGTATTGACCCATCCCTTAGAAGGTTTGGAAGGTTTATGTTGTGTATATAAACACTATGGTGCAATGTTGTCTTTCTATCTTTATTTGTTTATTTATAGTAAATAGTGTATAAATAACAACATGTTAAGAATTGTTCAATAGTTTGTTGAGGTGCCCAATGTTTGGAAAATGTCAAGAGGAACCTTCAAACAGTAAATCACCAAATATTCAATGTTGTTTTGTAGGTTGTTGTTTTATTGATCACCTCGTTCAAGGAAGACTCTACTTGCAAAAGCAACTGCTAATGAGTGTCAAGCTGATTTCATCAGTGCAAAAGGCCTAAAATTCTTAACAATGTGGTTTGGATAAACTTAGGTTAATGTACAACAGATTTTTAACAAATCTCGACAATCCGCACTATGTATCGTGTTCTTTAATGAGCTTGATTCTATTGCCGCACAGGTCAATGTCATATCTTTGATTAGCGTGATACTTGAGCATAGATTTACCCCTATCTTAGTTTCGTCTACCTTTCCTCTTTTCCTATTGACGTTCACTTTGCCCCTCCAGGGGCAAATGCTAGTCTAGCACTCATTACTTCCTATTAAATTGACCGAACAGGAAAAGCTTTTGAATTATTGTTTGTGTGTGTTTTATTTAAAATTAAAAAAACAAAATATTGGAATCTCACCACTGCCGAGTGCCCCACGTTCACAAAACACTCTTTGCTTGCCATTGAATTGACCGAGAAATTGAGAATAGAAAATTTATGAAGTATTGTTTGTACTATTGTTTTCCGCTTTCAGTGGTATGAGAAATTACCATAATCAGTATTGTTAGTTGCACAGTATTGAAAAATTACCATAATTACTTCTGTTAGGTACACAGTAACCTCGAATTGGTATTTGGTTAAACCGCATCGCTAATATTAAATTAAATGCCAATTACTCGTTGAACGAAAATGATATTTTACCACTGGAACCATTAAATGTCATGGATCTGTCCAGTAATCGAAGGAAACATGGTCCTCGATATGCACGTTATTGGATTGGCCGAAGAATGAATGAACAAGTCTCGAATCCGATTTAACCGGAGTTACTATTGAGATTCATAAAAAAGTCAAAGCCAACCTTCCTTTCGGAAGAATAATTTATCTTATTATTTTTAATAAAAAAATTAATTAGTTTTTATATTATGTTAATAAAACATCTATAAGAATAATTTATATTATTATTTTTAATAAAACACTTAATTTTTTATTATATTATATTAATAAAACATATACAGTTAAATAGGAAAGAAACGTGTCACATCTAAAGTCAAGTCTCTCCTCCGATTTAACCGGAGTTACTAGTCAAGTCAGCCTTAAATGAAGGAGTAGGAAAGAAGTACACCTTGAACTTGGCATTATTTTAGTGTGGCTACGTGTTGGAATTGAAAAAGTGATGTGGGTGGTGGACCCAGGGTTCAAATTTGAAGCCGTCACAGCCCGTCAAAGGGGTCTTAGCACGTCTCAGAAGTGCAGTTAAAAAAATGGACGTAAAAAAAAATGTTAATTTCTAATTTTGACATTTAAAAAAAAAATTGCAGCCTCGAATTAAATTTTCATTAAAACGGCAGTCTTACAAACTGCCCGTCGACCATTAATTTTGGGTTGCTGCAAGTTGTTGGCATTTAAGGGAGGGCACTATTAGATTGGATGGGCTCTCCCATCAGTTTCGCTAAAACATATAGCCATTATAGCTGACCGACTTTGCTTTGAGTGGGTGTTTATGAATAAATTAATAATAATAATAATGGTGAATATTGGAGCGGTTTTTGCATTTGTGACAGGCGTACAGTGTACTCGCCATATTTTTGCTGTCTCTATTTTTATTATTATGTTTATGCACTGGCTATTTTTACAACCCTCTATTTCGGTTCTGCCTGTTTTCCTGAAACAATCAACTCTTTTTTATCTTCAGCAAATTAAACTTACCTTAAGCTAAATGTTTTGTTAGGATTTTCTGTCTTGAGCAATCTGCCTAGGGTGAATCCTGAACCAATCGTGAATCGGTCCCTCCATCCTGGGCCTGATGTCCTCTTGGCTGGCGTGTACCGGTGGTAATGAGGGGCGATGTCTCCTAGGTATGGGAATGGGGTTATATCTCTTTCTGGGCAACCATGAATTTGCAGCTCCTGTCCTTTTACTAATCGATTGTGGTGCCCAGCACAGAGATAGTTGAATCCACTCAGACCACTAAAGAACGTGATGAAACTCCAAGAGCCGAGAAACGAGACAGAACTCAGTTATCTCTCGATGTAGCGGAGATATAAAGTTTGATGGCAAGGATTTAACATTACAGTTTGCTTTACTCAGGTGCTCTCTTCAACATTAAGGTGGGCTCTGGCTCATGTTTTTTTTTCCAGTTGTTATTAAGTATCAAGTATCTATGTGATTTCATTATTGTGAATTTTTTTGTTATGGTGCCAAAGCCATTAATGAGGCAGATTGACAGGGCTCCTTCACAATGCTGTGTGAATCTATGAAAATAATCTAATTTAAATTTTTTTTCTAAAAACCCCCCTATGATTGGAGCCCAGTAGATAAATAAACACTTTTCCTTTGTTTCTGCAAATTTTGACGAGCATACTTGCTGGAGATTTATTTGTGATCCATCACTTTTAGGTCATTTAATGCAAAATTTGGAAGGTCGTTTGGTTTTATGGGTTGTGTGCTTTGGACGAGAATGGAAACAGTGATATCCACACGCAGGGCCTAGATGAACCCTTGTAGTTTGCTGGAAGAGACTATAAGGTGACGCTGGACGAAAATCTGACGCTTGATATTGCTGTCCAATAGTGGAAATGAGGGTTTTTAGCTCCCTTAACGCACGCAGTATTTAACCTCTGAAGCTTTTTCAAAGGTAAAATGTGCATAAATAAAAGGCACATGTTCCCCAGGCCTGTTCATCCTTTTGTTTTGACCTAACTAAGAAGGAAAGTGCACATGTTCCCCAGGTCGGTTCATCCTTTTGTTTTGACCTAACTAAGAAGGAAGGTTGAGTTGATTACCCTGTTTCCTTGAGTCCTGTTATTGCGAATTCGGTAAATAGGGCGCTAGTTTTGAGTGGAAAAGAAGAATTTCTGTTTTCAGAAAAAGTAGGATTCTATTATTAAGCTGCAATGTCTATCCTATCTCATATAAAAATATCAGTGAGTAAATAGAGATGTAATTTTGCACTTCTAATGAAAATCGTGCCACATCGACATAAGTTAAAATAAGTGGATTCGTGTAGCTGATGTATAAAAATGTCCATGATTTCATAAATATATCCTTTATAAATTCCATGCAGCGAATGAAGGGTTGCGATGAACCTCATATGTAATGTTATTGTTTTTCGGGATGGTCCAGTTCGAATCGAATCCTGTGAGGCTTATTTTATTTGTGGGATTTTGAGATGGGTATTTTTGAAAGGGTTTTGCCTGTGCATTTTCTAGAATCATTTTCTCTTTTCCAAGAGAGTATGAGGACTAGAGCATATTGTTATCCGCATGAATCTATGATGGATAAATGTAAGCAGGAACTACAAATGATTTCCAGAGAGGAAATGGATTAAAAATGGCCTGGACGAGAATCCAATGGCACTACGCTTGGTGTTAATCTTTTTTATTACATTCCTGATGATTTGTTGATGGATGGATTCAAGGTAGACTCTTATCTCATTTATAATTTTTATTTTCTATTTTTTTTAATGTGTTGAAGTCAATATTTTATGTGTGAACTTTTTTTTTCTATTTTTTTGAACGTGTTAAATTTAGTGTTTGAATGTTTATGTGTGAATTTCTATTCCATAAAAAAAATTATTTTTGTGTGAATTGTAATGTAGATTTATAATTTTTTTAATTAAATAAATTGATTAAAAATATAATACTTTATATGGCACATTTTTTATGAAACTCAAAGTTAATTTATACATGTCATAATTTGTTTTAAAGCCCTTCATTATAGAAGGGCAGTATGAATATATACCCTTCAAAATTAAATTAAGACCCGCCCTTCAAATTTGATCCCTGGGTGGACCACGTATGATTCCTTATCTATAATGCATTATAATTTATGCTCTCTCTATCCACGGGGGGTTCACTCAATGAACTTGTTACATAGAACGATCGTTCACATGATATTAAAGAATATCCCTAATTTCACTAAATATTGGAAAATGCCTCCTAAAATTGTATTGTTGAACCCCCCTTCCAATGTGCCTTTCTTATTAAAAAACCCCCTAGTTTCACCAAATATTGTAGGTATCCATTTTTATCAACACATTTTTAGTACCCCCTTTATATCATATTATCAATTTGTAACAAACAAGATCCCTAGCACATCTTAGTATAAGCAAACAAGATGCTAAATAAAATAATAGTATAATGCTAATAATGATCCCACCAGAATTGTAGGGGCGACTAATCAATTTGTAGCATTGGATAGTGGAATACCTAATGAAATAGTACTTGGGAAGTAAAAATGTGTAAAAGGAAACCTAATCAAGAGATCAACATAACAAAGAATGTAAAAGACTGATAGTCCACTGGTTAGTTAAATGCTTAGAAAATATGATAATTGCAAATGTTTCACACCACAGCCTACCAATATACCAATTGCATATCATGTAAATACAAGTATAGCCATAGATATCTCATGTTTTCTATAAGATTAATAAATTAAACTCCATAAAAATGAAAAATTGAAACCCTTTCATGGATGGACTCCCCTACCTTCCTATCAAAACAAACATATGGGTTGCAGTGATCCAAGAAAGATTGATCTCATTTTTCTTGGTTGTCATGGAGCAAACTTTGATTGAATATCAATACCCACCTAAACCCCAACCTAAAAAATGAAGAGTTATATATTTTACTCAAATGCCTACAAAAAATACAATACAATTGTTCAACTATGGAACTCCTGATTAGCAACATATCTTAACTTAAAGATGAAAAACTATAGAACATCAATTGAAAGCAAGCCCAAATAAGCTATTAAAGGAGGATTGCTCAAGTCTAGTAATCCCAAGAGACTTCCATCAATATTATCATTGGCACACTATTATCATATTTATGCAAAACTTAAGATCATAAGCAATATGAAATAACAATGGAGGGTCCATAAGTTTTAGGTGGGTATGAAGTGAGCCCATGATTTGAGGGTATGAATCCATCCCACTATTTGGAGGTTATTTCTTAGCCCACACAAATAAAATAACACCCAATATTTATATTAATATGTCAAATTAAAACCTCCCTTGACCCCTTAATACGGAGCAATATATTTTTGATATTTTTAAGAGTATTAAAACCCCCAATATGAATGGACGTGATATGATATTTATTTTATAGTGAACCCCCTGTGTCTCTATCATGCTACCTGGTAACTATTTGAGGAAAGTTGGAGGATGATAAACCATTCTTGGACATAGATCAGCCCACATAGATGGTATGGTTAGATTTTTCATGTGATTAAAATGTTTCATATTTTTATTTATTTTATTTTTTTGTTTTTTGAAATTTGATTAGAAAATATTATTTGTAATTGTAATTTTGTATTTGAATTAAATTTGAATTGAATTATTAAATTAAATTTTAATTGAAAGCTTTTCAAGTCAAAGATGAGAAATGGATAGTTTCCATAAAAGTCCACATTATATTTAGTTCTTTAATGGAAAATGGTAAAGGAAAGACTATTTTTGCAACAAAATTCCATCCCCAAAATTATTAATTCAATCTTTTCCATAGCTAAAAGTTTTATCATCAACTAACCATACTTTAATTAATTCATGGTTCATATGTCAAGTTTATAAATTCCAAAAAATCTAATTTACAATGTCTCATGATTGCCACCTAGTAACTCTTGTTGTTTTATTTTATACAAATCATACACTTTAATTTATGTTGAAATAAACATGTACACCTATTCAAAATTTATTATTTTATTTTGTAAACATTATGCACTTGAATTTATGTTGGAGTAGACATGTGCACGAATTAAAAAGTGAATGACAATCATATTGCACTTTGATAATTAATATGAATTAAAAAATGAATGGCAATCATATTATTGGAGTTTTAATAATTAATATAAAGGTTTGTTCCAAATAATTTGGAAAGTGTTTTTTTTAATTTTTTTTTTTTTTATCTTCATTTATTATTATTTTATACATGCAAACTATTTATAGAAAATTGTGTTTTTAATTCATTATTATTTTACAAATGTGAATCATATATAGAAAATTGTGTGTTGTATTTTGAAAGGTAATTAAAAATACAAATTAATGTATAATTTTATTTTTATTTTTTATGAGTAAGATAAGAATTGTCTTATAATATTATAATTTTTTTAGTTTATATTTGTTTATGAGTAAGATAGGAATTGCCTTATATTACTATACAAAAAGAGAAATTAAACATAATATTACAAAATAAGTCTAACCATGACTAGGACCAGACTTAATCATAAGACCAAAGGTATTAAAAACTTGCAACATCCTATCAAATTAGGGAAAATTGACATACCTGCTCTGTGACAAGGAAACAAAACCTTCAGAGTATGCTCTCCTATCATTCTACCAATCATTTGGAAAGGGCTAATGCCCGAAGTCCTTACATAAACGAGCTAAAAAACAAGAGACCCGCTCAAAACACGACAGGAAAATTAAAGCTAGAATTACCTCTGAAGCGGGTCATTCTGTGGAGATCTTGCTTCATCAGGATGATGCTTAAAAGGAGCTTTTGCGAGGTCCAAAATCGCCTCAATATCCACTGTGTCCTTCAATTTTTATGTCTTTTAGTTTTATAGTCACCACATTTTTGGTAAATTCGATAAAAGTAAATTGGTCATCATACTTTAAACGTAGCATTTGAATGCGTTAAATTAATGACTACAAATTGTTTAAAAGAATTATATATGCTTTAATTAAAGGCATAACCATTCATTTTACATAAAATTATATCCTTCAAAAGTCGGGTTAGTGAGCATAAAAGATATTTTGTGAGAAGACATAAAAAAATGGATTAAATGGTTTCGCTAGTTCCTCTACTGTCATTTTATAACTTACATAATTCCTCTAATGAAATGAATCAATCAAATGTTTGTTAGTTTAAAGCTAGTTGAGCACCATTGTTAATTTAAAGTTAATTAGCTAACAATAAAATACCATATGCACGATAAGGTATGCTTGGAAGTCTTTGGAATCATACTTAGATGATGAACAATTGTTATTGAATGATATGAAAGAATGAGTATTTTCCATGTGATGATCTGTATCGTTCAAACCCAACCATTTCTGTTTGCAAAAATGTTTTTAGTAATCTATTTTGTAATAATTTTTATCTATAGTCATTTTTATCTGAATTTTTTTTTGATTATATGATGATTTAAGCTCAATAGTAATATAAGAGAGAAAGATCTTAATCCATATTAGTAACATTATAGTTAAATCTCATAAACCAAATTTCCTACATTTCATCATAAAACTCTAATACATTTTGAAGATGTTTAAATTACTTTATAGTTTAATCTCATAAACCAAATCTCATATATATATTTTATTATAAATCTTTGATATATATGAAAGACCTTTTTGTTCAATCTTATAAACCAAATCTCCTATACTTTTTAAAGTAAAAATTAGATAATTTAAAATATGTACAAATACAAAAGTATTAGTCTCCTACACTTCATACAAAAGCAGACATCCCATATAAGTGTTTGTTAGATGCATGATAAAAATATATACTTTGATTGAAAAAGCCAACCATCATACTATGCAAGCTTTTCTTTAAATTCTCCATTAAGTAGAAATTTACCTATTCATATAAAACACTAAATTACACCATTTAACATAGAAATTGTGGAAAAGTACCATGTTTTTGCCCTGCCCTGCCGTACCCTACCGTTACAAAGGGAGGTTTGGACCTTCAATCAAATGACAACGACAAATGGAAAATCAAAAGTAATGATATGTCAAAGGATAAGACAACTACAATCCAAAGTAAGTCAAAGGATATAATTGGAATCATAAGTAATGTAAGACAATTAAAATCATAAGTAACGAGAGGGAGAAGGGAAAAAGCAAGGTTGATCGAGAGCATACCTTACCAACTTTTCGACTTGTGGTTTCTTCGATGGTGTTGCGGTCGGGGGGCCTGGTGTGAGTGGGGCCGGTGTGGTGTTGTACTTATCCATCTCTTGCTTTTTCCGCATCCGATTGAATTTGGGGGTTGGTTCTAACACGCGCAGTGAGTTGTGTGCTTTTTGGCTCTTGTTGCATTTTGTTCGTATCAAGCAAATTTCGTCACTCTTGATTCTGGGTTATTCTTTATCCATCATCTCCTAGGCCAAGGGTCGTGCCCCTCTCAATGTGATGTTACTCACTTTCTGGCTGGATGCGGTTCGAAAGTCCATCAACGAGTTTGAACATATACATTTCTCTCATATCTTCCGGGAGGTGAATGTGGAGGTTGACCAGCTCTCCAAACTGGCTTTGACTTCTCAAGCGGGGATCATCCTGTGGGAGGAGTGGCGGGAGGATCTACTTATCTCCCAGGTTTCTTTTGACATGCATTGGTCCTGATTCCTTTGGCTTGGCTCTGCTGATTATGATGGTTTTTGTGGTTCATGCGGATATATATATTTTTATGCGGTTTTATCCTTTTTTGCAGGTCTATAGTTATCTATTCCCCAACTCCTCGTTGGTCTTTTGGGTTTCTCTGGTTATTTGTGGCACTATATTTCTTTTTGCTGGTCGTATTTATTTGTGGTCTCTTGGGTGGTGGTCATGGTCTCGGCCCTCTGTTATGCTGAGACTTTTTTGGGCAGAATCTTCGTCTTGTTTTGATGGTTTGAACTATGTATCTGTTAAGTTTGTTGTTGCGTTATGACGATGTATTTTCTGTCATGAACTGGAACTTTTATTGGTTGGATGTTTCTGGGGTTGTTTCATGTGCCCGTGGGTTATTTCTATTGCTTGACACAATGATGGGAAAACTTCCCTGTGATACTTTGTGGCATATTGGACCTATTTACTATTTCACAGTATTAATAGTAAGTTAAATTTTTCGATGAAAAAAAAAAGGTTTGAGTGATCAATTTTAAAAACTATTATGCAAGTATATCAATATCTTTTTATTCAAATCACTTTAGATTACTAAATATCACTATGAGAAATTTTAATAGGTTTGAGTGATCAATTTTAAAAACTATTATGCAAGTACATCAATTAACAAGTGAAATTAGGAATAAAGCTGCATAATATTTGTTTTTTTTTTTTTAAATTAATAAAATTAAAAACTAGTTAAATAAAAAATAAGAAAATGATATTATCATTTAAAAATATTGATTATGTAATAAATACTTAATATTAAAGATATTAAATGTATAACATTTATTTAAAATTTTCAAAAAATTAAATTACTTACTAAAGCCAATTAACCTCTTTATATACATCCTACAACATAAATAAAAATACATGAAACAATGCTTCATAAAAATATAAAAATATCATAAAAATATAGAAATATATCTTAATTTTATATAAAACATATTTGTACAAAAATAGGGATCAATAATACTTAGTTAACCCATCTTGTAATCTTAATAAAACATCAACCCATCTTGTAATATTAAAAACTATTAGCAATAAATTATTATACTATAATATGGTACAAATCTATTAACACGTGTAAAATTAATAATATTTTTACAAGAATTGCAAAATGTAAGGTCTAATACAATTTGCTTTCAACCACGCGAACTAATTCACATAACTACAAATTTAATAATATTTATAAACACTAATATTAAATTTCAAAGGAAAATTGTAATTAATAGTATTGATTTTAATATTTAATATATTCTATAAAAACAATAATAATATAATATTTAGAATAAAGTAAAATAAAGTTTATTGAACTAAACTAATTAAAATTTTAACAACATTATTGATTTAAAAATTCATATTAAACAATGTTTTCAACATTACATTATTTATATTTAATTTAAAAAATCATATTATTCAAATATTTAATTCTGTTCTATAAATAAGACCATAGCCCGGATCACATTATACATATATTCATAGTTCCAAGTTTTCTTAGGATTTTAACTATTAATACGGTTTAATCACTCACGCAAAAAACTTTTCAAACTAAAATTCATACTTTTAATAAAAATAACATATATAAAATATTTCATTAGAAAAGTCATGTAATTGAAAGATTTTTAAAAAAAATTCTAAACCAGAATTTATATTTTTTTATAAAAATAAAGTAAAATGTTAAAATATTATTTTACAATGTATAAAGTTAAACATTATCACAAAGCTTTTTAATTTACTTTTATGTTCTCAACCAATCAAAAAGGATAAATATATATTTTATATATTTAATAATTATTATTTTACAATGTATAAATTTAAACATTATCACAAAGCTTTTTAATTTTATCAACTAATAAGAAATCAAATTAAAGTTGACTTTTATGTTATCAACCACTTAAAAAAATGGATAAATATATATATTTAAGATATTTAAAAATTATTAATTTACAAAGTTAGACATTATCACAAAGTTTTTTAATTTTATCAACTAATAGGAAGTCAAATTAAAGTTGATTGTAAACCATAGGCAAATATAATAACAACAATCATGTACTTTTACTAATATATTCTTAATTTAATTCCCCGGATGGGGTGATTCGGTGGGAAGACGAAAGAGTAGGGGGCGAAGGGATGGGTATGGAATTAAACCACTGTCCCATCCGTCTTATTTGTTTGGGCGAATACTATTTAGCCTGCTGCAGATTATTTAATGTGGTTGCAGTATTGCAACTGCATTAAATGTCTTGCAACAGGCTGAATAGTGTTCTTCATCTGTTTGCATTGATATGTTGCACAGTATTCGCACCACCAAGCTCATTGCACCGAGTGAAACGATATGCTCTACATCCCTGTATGGGGAAGATGTTCTAACGTGTATGTAGCGTTACATGTAATAAAACGTACAAAAAGTAATTTTTTTAATTAAAAAAATTCATGTCCGCTCATAAAATAAAAAATTATGGAAAGTATTTAAAAAAAATCCATGTTGGTTCATAAAATAAAATATTATGAAAAGTAATTAAAAAATAGATATTAGTTTATAAAATAAAAACTTAAAACTTAAACCCGGATCTATAAATCAAGACAGATCAAATTTCTTGAGTTTAAATTTAAAAAAAGAAATACACCTCAAGAAATTGGATCCCTCTACAGGTTTAAGATGGATGTATGCTGGTTAATTGCACTCACGATGGAGGTACCGAGTGCATTCATGGTGACAGGCACACCATCCTTCAGGCAGAGAAAGCATTTGAGTTCCATTCAAAAAGGTAGAATCGAGAGTTATGGGTCTCAGAACCACAGTAGCACGAGTGGGAATCAGGGAAGGAATTTGGGAACAATCCCACCCGTCAAAAAGGACGGTTTCGACACTAAATAGAGACGTTTTACTGTTTTCTTCGTTTTTTCTGATGGTTAATATGAAATATAGGTTGTATTTGACGGGCAAAATGTCCCATGACGGGCATTTTTCCTATCAAATTCCAGCCCTAGTGGGAATAGACCTCTTTGGTGCATTATTGCTACAGCCGTGATGATGGAACGTTTGAGGGCCTGGTGCTCGAGGGTTGGCCGCTCTTGGATGCATTAGATGGAGACAAGCGATTGGGCTCTTGCGCGACAGGTGGTGGCACTTATGGAATCTCTTTGCGACATCCAAAACATTGTGCATAATCTCAATAGCAACGCATAGGAACGACTTCAAGGCATTGTTGTTAGAGTGCAGCAACTCGTGAGCTGGTGCATGGACTTGGTGGATACTTTCAATCTCCCTCTCCTTTCCTTTGAGGAGAGCATGCCAACTAAGACAAACAACGAAGCCATGGTGGCTCCATCTTGGGTTGCCATGTCATCCACTCACCTTGTGGTTTTGGTGATCGGTGCTCAAATTGTCAAGCCAGAGCAGGTGGACGTGCATGTTGTCAAGACAAAGATCAACATTTTGAATCCATTGACTGATACGGGAAACAAAAGCAAAGCTGACAATTCCGAGGAAATGAAGAGCATTGTGCAAGGTGGCAACATGAGTGAGGGTGAGGGTCTCCCAAGATCAATGTGATGCCAATTCTCGTATCGACAAAGATCAACAATGCTTGTAACCCATGAATTCATGTGAAGATTTAGAAAAACAAGGTGTCCAAGCTTCTTTGGGAAGCTTTCATTAAGTGGCACTAACAATGTTGCATGCATCAATATGATGGTAGGATTATCTAAGGGTGAAATGTGTGATAGATTTAATGTTTTGGAGTGGTACACTACATTAAGAATTGACGAGAGCCAAAAGAAATACAAATTATTTTAGTATCTATATGCAAAAAGCAAATATTGGAAGATGAACTCTAAATCATGTTTACTTTTCAAATCCATCCTCATATAACATTAAGTGTAAACTCTAGGAATTTTATCACAAATGTCGAGTTAAGAGTGAATATGTTGAAGAATATACTGAATCTAAAGCCAACACCAATGCGTATCCTTATTGTACTTGATATGCACCGACCAAATGAATGACGATCGCAGTGTTGGCAATGTCAATCAACCAAAAGGGATTGTAGAAACCAATATTGTCAACAAGTTTTCTGGTGCATTGCCACCTAAATTTGTGTAGCCCATGCAGCCACACAGCGTCTAGAACACCGTTGTCATTGCTCGGCCCAATACCGTTTCTTTCTTCATCGTCTTGTTCTCTGTGGGCGGTGATTTTATTGTGTCATGCGCACATTTTCAAATGATTTAATGTCCTCACATTTGTCACCATTTAACTAATTAGGTAACAAGGGCTTTGGTAATAATGTATATGATACCTGAATTTCAATGATAATCACTGAACAAGAGTAAGCAAATACAATATTCCCAAGAGCTTGGAACGTATTCTATATTTTCTCAAATTTACTCAAACCACCAATGGCTGCTCCCGTGAGGATCCATCTCGAGGGTCCCATCTCTGAAGCAAATCGTGACATATTACAAGTAGCTCAAAAAGTGTGATATCTATTAAGAAGACTCCATTGAGCTCGAACTTCAACCAAAGTAAAACTGGTCCAGAAACATCGCCATACAGCTTTGGATTCTTTCAATTTGGGCACCAAATCGCCTTCTATGTTCATGACCATGACTCGGTCCAGGCCACCTATGAGATTCCCTCTGATGAACACAACGGGGACTGATGATTTTTGTGGTCCCACCACCGCCCACAGTATTTTCTCCATCTCTGCTCCTTCTTACTCGTCCAATTCACAGACAACAGGATGCACGCCCAGGCCGCCCAAGAGTTGTTTCACGATAGCGGGAATCCATGTTGAATACTAGCACGATGTTCTCCATAGGTAGCTTGGAAATCGTGTCCATAGTAAGCCGATAAGACAAGGCAACAACACAACGATAGCGATCACGAATGTGCGATTTTGATTGCAGTGACAGCACAGATGCATCAGGATCAGGCCTGGAATTTGACGTGCTGTGAGCAGGGTTTAAATTTGAAGCCGTCACAGCCCATCAAAGGGGTCTTAGCACGTCCCAGAAGTGCAGCTAAAAAAATGGACGTTAAAAAAAAGTTAATTTCTAATTTTGACATTTTAAAAAAAAATTGCAGCCTCGAATTAAATTTTCATTAAAAGGGCAGTCTTACAAACTGCCGGTCGACCATTAATTTTGGGTTGCTGCAAGTTGTTGGCATCTAAGGGAGGGCACTGTTAGATAGGATGGGCTCTCCCATCAGTTTCGCTAAAACATATAGCCATTATGGTGCGGAGGGATAATACTACAAGAAGTCTTCTACACACCAAAGTTTCGCTGACCGACTTTGCTTTGAGTGGGTGTTTATGAATAAATTAATAATAATAATAATGGTGAATATTGGAGCGGTTTTTGCACTTGTGACAGGCGTACAGTGTACTCGCCATATTTTTGCTGTCTCTATTTTTATTATTATGTTTATGCACTGGCTATTTTTACAACCCTCTATGTCGGTTCTGCTTGTTTTCCTGAAACAATCAACTCTTTTTTATCGTCAGCAAATTAAACTTACATTAAGCTGAATCTTTTGTTAGGATTTTCTGTCTTGAGCAATCTGCCTAGGGTGAAGCCTAGGCCAGTCGTGAATGGGTCCCTCCGTCCTGGGCCTGATGTCCTCTTGACTGGCGTGTACCGGTGGTAATGAGGGGCGAGGCCTTAGTTAACCGCAGGTTCGCAATTGAATGAGCCAGCCTGCCAGGGCACTTGGCACTGTGTGGCACCGGTTTAAATGTAATTCTTTTTTTATCAGAAGAAGATGGTTTAAGTCCGCACGCAATTAAGGCGGGAAATCAATGGTTACAAACTTACAACGCTCCTTCCCCGAAAATTCCTCCCATTCCAGTACTGCCTCAGTCGTCTTTATTTCAAGTCAATGGTTACGACTTTTCTTCCCCAAAAATTCCTTCCATTCCAGTACTGCCTCAGTCGTCTTTATTTCAAGTCAATGGTTACGACTTTTCTTCCCCGAAAATTCCTTCCATTCCAGTACTGCCTCAGTCGTCTTTATTTCAAGTGAATGCCAGTTCGAGCCTAATCGTTTCTTTGTTTTTTCAATTGAATGCCAGTTCGAGCGTAATCGTCTTTCTTTCTTTGCGAGTGCGATAGAGTGTAAGATCATGGACATAATCTGCTTTTCGGACTGGAATTCGGATTACATGGGCTTCAACATGGCGTTAATAGCAAGGGCATCGATCAACAACTACCCCATTAACATGCAGCAAATGCCCATGGGCAGGAACAGTGCCAACTCCACCTGCAACTACATTTTGTGGTTTACCGTCGACGCCGCCACACTGCGGCAGGATCGCCTTGATCTGGTGATCGCTTTTTCCACAGAGGTTGGCGCACAAATTGGCTGCGTCAATATCCCGTTCATGCATTTCGTCCAGCCTGGTTCCGTCCCGGTCCAGACACCCTACGGACACAACATGGGACTTCTCCACGTCTTTGCGAAAACCCATAACCAACCGCAAGTGCAACCCAATGGATACATTAATCGATACCCGCCCTCTTTTCCTTTTTTCCCGCTCCCTGCTCAGTACCCTAGTCCTTACCAATCCCCTGCGTTTCAACAGCACCCTAGTCCTTACCAATCCCCTGCTCAGTACCCTCGTCCTTACCAATCCCCTGCGTTTCAACAGCACCCTAATCCTTACCAATCCCCTGCTCAGTACCCTAGTCCTTACCAATCCCCTGCGTTTCAACAGCACCCTAATCCTTACCAATCCCCTGCTCAGTACCCTAGTCCTTACCAATCCCCTGCGTTTCAACAGCACCCTAATCCTTACCAATCCCCTGCTCAGTACCCTAGTCCTTACCAATCCCCTGCGTTTCAACAGCACCGACCCAGTATATTTAGGCCGATTATACTCCAGGGCGTGGGCCAAGTAATTAGCCAACTTTTGTGCCAAGGAATTTTTGGAAATGGATCAGATCTCGGAGATTGGGGTCAAATTCTGGGTTTCGGAGATTGGTTTACGTTTTAGTAGGTAAGCGTGGCAACGGCAAAATTTCCGTATTGGGCAGATAGTTTCAGCTTATAGTCATGGATAGTTGTCTGACATTAAAGTAGGTAACAATGCAAACATTCACCTACAACTGTAGTATGATTGAAAGTCTTTGTGATCATAGTTGCATCATTAATGTCCCTACGATGGTTCAAGGTTGATTCTTTATGCTTGCAAAGTTGTTTTTAGTAGTCCAGTTTGTAATAATTCTTGCTTGAAATAAGGCTCTTAAATCATAAGATGATTTGGGATCAAGACGCCAAAGAGAGGTAAGGGCCTTGATCCATGTTAGTTTGTGCATAGTTAAATTACGTGCTTGCAAAGATTTCTTTAATTAATTTAAGTCCATTTTGAAGTAATCCCTCATTTGAAATAAGGTTTTTCGACTATAAGATGATTTGGGATCAATGAGAGAGGGGGCTTGATCAGTTTTCGTTTCAATGCTGAGATTATGTGCTTGCAATGCCTTTAACAACTTATTTTGTAGTAATTCCTTATTGAAAGAAGGTTTTTCAACCATTAAATGATATAGAATCAATAGAAGCAAAATACAGAGAGAAAAAGGATCTGATCCATATTAATTTGTGTGTATGGTTCAATGTTAACACTATGTGCTTGCAAAGATGTTTTTAATAATCCATTTTTTAGTAATCCCTCCTTGATCTAAGGTTTTTTAATCATCAAATGATTTTAGGTCTATAGAAGAAAAGAGAGAAAGGCCTTTGATCCCATGTTAGTACCCAACTCACCTTGTATGTTTTGTAGCAATCCTTACTTGAAACAAGGTTTTTTGACCATAAGTTGATTTAGGATCCACATAAGCAAAATAGAGAAAACAAGTTTATAATCCATGTTTGTAATTTTGTAATTCAATCTCATAAGCTAAATTTTCCACATTTCATCATCAAACTGGAATACATCTAAACCAAATTTTCCACATCTCATTTGTAGAGAGCCTTGTCATGAGATCTTCCTACAAGGATCTTGTAATTACACCAATAGGTGTTTAGATAGTATCTGAGATTTTGGACTTCCTTGAGTGGATCAACAAGATTAACGTGAGTATAACAAGTGTAGAGTGGGAATTCATTTCATGGTCATTGTATTCTTGTTATGCTTAAATGCATCTTGATTAAGATTTAAATAAGCTTCAGTCGTTAAGAAAAGGGGTATGTTTATTAAATAGTATTTGTTTTTATGTTTATATTAATTAATTTAATGTTTATGTTTGTTTAATATTTATGTTAATTAGTTTAATGTTTAACTTTTGTTTAACAACCAGCCATCTCCACAAAACTAAATGATTGACTATACCTATGGGTGAACAAGTGACCACTTTACTTATGGCTGTGCTAGTTCAATCTCATGTGCTAATTCAATTTCATAAGCCAAATTTTCCACATTTCATCAACAAACTGAAATACATCTAAACCAAATTTTCCACATTTCATTTACAGAGAGCCTTGCCATGAGATCTTCCCACACGGATCTTCTGATCACAGAGTCCATAAGAGGAGCACCTAGTTGCAGCCTTGCAGGCTGTGGTGGCCCTTGGGGATTCCACTTAGCATTGATCCAACATATCAACGCCTTTTTCATTGGGCCAAATCCCAATAAACTTCTTAATAAACTGCATAATCCTTCATGTGTTGAAACCTTTATTTAATCCTTGGTGATGTTATTTGATAGTTGGGCATCTTTGTTGTTTTGGGTATGCATTGCCCAGGCCTACATCCTCCATTGATCCTTTTTCATTGGTTGGCATGGTTGTCGTTCCCTCTCCTCCGTCTTCCCTCTTTTGTTTCCAGATCCGTAGATGAGTTTGCCAAAGGATCTCCGTGCATCTTAGATCCATCATATTGGAGTGAGGGATTGCCTGTCCCTCCCTCAGAGGTTGCCATTGATGAGACTGGTTGAGTGCTAAATGTTTTGACTAGTGCTGCTTCTACAAAAGGTGGTCACAAAAGAAGAAGTCCGAACCAGGAGTCGCCATTACGAATCTGATTCTCCTGCACTCGTGTCTACCAAACAAAACCACCACATTAAATAATCTTGAATATGTTTGAAAGATCTTGTAATTCAATTTCATAAACCAAATCTCTTAATTCTTTTTAGCAAATCTCCTATTCTTTTTAGCTTGAGAATTAGATAAATTTGAAGTATTTTTAAAATAGGAGAGTATTGGCATACAAATTGGATCGATAGATGATAGATGTATGATGGGAGTATATATTTTTGATTGGAATTTGGTAATTTTTTTTTCAAATCTCAAGTGTTGAAATCATGTTTTTGAATGTATAAATAGATTTAACATCCTCAAATATCTTCTAACACTCTAAATTATATAAGTTCTACAACTCTCATATACATTTTCAACAAGTCCTCAAAATTTTCAGCCAAATTTTGTAAAAAACAAATCGGAAAAAAAATCCAATAAAACTATTGAAATAATAAGAGGGTTACACTAAAGTAGGCGGGCATTTTCCTAGCACGAATTTTCACATAATATTTTTTATATTTAATTTTTACATAATATTTTTTATATTTCGTTTTAGCAATGCCATCCAGTAGTATTCCGAGAGTTAATCCTGTATTGTAGGGAGTCGGGACATATAGTGATGGGCATGAACAATTAGTTTATGCGTACTCTAATTTAATTTTTCAACTAATGTTTTAGTTTATCTTGTTTTCTTTTGATTTTTTTAAAAATAATTATTTATATTTTTATTGGTGTGCAGGTTAATGCCCTCAGCTTAGGGATTTGGTCTAATGGAGTTGGATGGTCTTATTTTTACAGATCCAAATTGTTCGTCCGTTGAAATCAAAGTGCACCTGATCGTAGCATGAAATTGTATTTATTTTCTTTAAAGTGCCCTTTTTAAGAGTGTTTTTTAAACAGTAAGAAATAAGATAAGCACTCAATATTTAAAGATATTCGATAAGAGTGCAATAGTTCGTACGTTGAAATTGTAGAAATAAGATGATATTCGATAAGAGTGCAATAGTTCGTAGGTCGAAATTGTATTTATTTTGATTACCTAGTTCAAGTGTACTTTATTTTTAAAGATATTCGATAAGACTTGTAGTATTTTAGCTGTCAGATGATTTATACTTTTGCTGTTTCTTCTGTGAAGACTGTTAAGATGTAATTTTGGTTATTCGCGAAAACGGTTAAGATGTAATTTTGGTTATTCGTAACCAGGGATCAAATTTGAAGGGCGGGTCTTAATTTAATTTTGAAGGGTATATATTCATACTGCCCTTCTATAATGAAGGGCTTTAAAACAAATTATGACATGTATAAATTAACTTTGAGTTTCATAAAAAATGTGCCATATAAAGTATTATATTTTTAATCAATTTATTTAATTAAAAAAATTATAAATCTACATTACAATTCACACAAAAATAATTTTTTTTATGGAATAGAAATTCACACATAAACATTCAAACACTAAATTTAACACGTTCAAAAAAATAGAAAAAAAAAGTTCACACATAAAATATTGACTTCAACACATTAAAAAAAATAGAAAATAAAAATTATAAATGAGATAAGAGTCTACCTTGAATCCATCCATCAACAAATCATCAGGAATGTAATAAAAAAGATTAACACCAAGCGTAGTGCCATTGGATTCTCGTCCAGGCCATTTTTAATCCATTTCCTCTCTGGAAATCATTTGTAGTTCCTGCTTACATTTATCCATCATAGATTCATGCGGATAACAATATGCTCTAGTCCTCATACTCTCTTGGAAAAGAGAAAATGATTCTAGAAAATGCACAGGCAAAACCCTTTCAAAAATACCCATCTCAAAATCCCACAAATAAAATAAGCCTCACACGATTCGATTCGAACTGGACCATCCCGAAAAACAATAACATTACATATGAGGTTCATCGCAACCCTTCATTCGCTGCATGGAATTTATAAATGATATATTTATGAAATCATGGACATTTTTATACATCAGCTACACGAATCCACTTATTTTAACTTATGTCGATGTGGCACGATTTTCATTAGAAGTGCAAAATTACATCTCTATTTACTCACTGATATTTTTATATGAGATAGGATAGACATTGCAGCTTAATAATAGAATCCTACTTTTTCTGAAAACAGAAATTCTTCTTTTCCTCTCAAAACTAGCGCCCTATTTACCGAATTCGCAATAACAGGACTCAAGGAAACAGGGTAATCAACTCAACCTTCCTTCTTAGTTAGGTCAAAACAAAAGGATGAACTGACCTGGGGAACATGTGCACTTTCCTTCTTAGTTAGGTCAAAACAAAAGGATGAACAGGCCTGGGGAACATGTGCCTTTTATTTATGCACATTTTACCTTTGAAAAAGCTTCAGAGGTTAAATACTGCACGCGTTAAGGGAGCTAAAAACCCTCATTTCCACTATTGGACAGCAATATCAAGCGTCAGATTTTCGTCCGGCGTCACCTTATAGTCTCTTCCAGCAAACTACAAGGGTTCATCTAGGCCCTGCGTGTGGATATCACTGTTTCCATTCTCGTCCAAAGCACACAACCCATAAAACCAAACGACCTTCCAAATTTTGCATTAAATGACCTAAAAGTGATGGATCACAAATAAATCTCCAGCAAGTATGCTCGTCAAAATTTGCAGAAACAAAGGAAAAGTGTTTATTTATCTACTGGGCTCCAATCATAGGGGGGTTTTTAGAAAAAAAAATTAAATTAGATTATTTTCATAGATTCACACAGCATTGTGAAGGAGCCCTGTCAATCTGCCTCATTAATGGCTTTGGCACCATAACAAAAAAATTCACAATAATGAAATCACATAGATACTTGATACTTAATAACAACTGGAAAAAAAAAACATGAGCCAGAGCCCACCTTAATGTTGAAGAGAGCACCTGAGTAAAGCAAACTGTAATGTTAAATCCTTGCCATCAAACTTTATATCTCCGCTACATCGAGAGATAACTGAGTTCTGTCTCGTTTCTCGGCTCTTGGAGTTTCATCACGTTCTTTAGTGGTCTGAGTGGATTCAACTATCTCTGTGCTGGGCACCACAATCGATTAGTAAAAGGACAGGAGCTGCAAATTCATGGTTGCCAGAAAGAGATATAACCCCATTCCCATACCTAGGAGACATCGCCCCTCATTACCACCGGTACACGCCAGCCAAGAGGACATCAGGCCCAGGATGGAGGGACCGAATCACGATTGGTTCAGGATTCACCCTAGGCAGATTGCTCAAGACAGAAAATCCTAACAAAACATTTAGCTTAAGGTAAGTTTAATTTGCTGAAGATAAAAAAGAGTTGATTGTTTCAGGAAAACAGGCAGAACCGAAATAGAGGGTTGTAAAAATAGCCAGTGCATAAACATAATAATAAAAATAGAGACAGCAAAAATATGGCGAGTACACTGTACGCCTGTCACAAATGCAAAAACCGCTCCAATATTCACCATTATTATTATTATTAATTTATTCATAAACACCCACTCAAAGCAAAGTCGGTCAGCTATAATGGCTATATGTTTTAGCGAAACTGATGGGAGAGCCCATCCAATCTAATAGTGCCCTCCCTTAAATGCCAACAACTTGCAGCAACCCAAAATTAATGGTCGACGGGCAGTTTGTAAGACTGCCGTTTTAATGAAAATTTAATTCGAGGCTGCAATTTTTTTTTAAAATGTCAAAATTAGAAATTAACATTTTTTTTTACGTCCATTTTTTTAACTGCACTTCTGAGACGTGCTAAGACCCCTTTGACGGGCTGTGATGGCTTCAAATTTGAACCCTGTTCGTAACTTGGCCAAGTTTTGATGGTCGTCTCAGCAAGGTGTTTCGCTGCGATCCGGTTATATTGGGTCCTTTCTGGTTATATTGGGTTTTTTTTATTTTTATTGATCCTTGGTATTTATATGTTTTGTGGTATGAATTACTGGGGCTTATTTTGTTGTCCGTTACTATAGTTTGTGCAGGACTGTTGTTCCTTGCTGTTACTGTTATGGTTTGTGTGGGACTGTTGTTTCTTGCTGTCACTTTTTTTTATGTTTTGACCGGTGTGGGATTGTTGTTCCTTGCTGTTACTGTTTTTTTGGTGTGGCAGGGTTGCTTTGTGCCCACTGTCATATCGTCTTGGGACTTATGTTTTGACTCTTGCTGAGCTTGTTTATATTGGTTAGACTTGGTTTGTGGCTTTGCGTCCTGCTCCTTGCCACTGCTCTGTGAAGGCTGGATGGTGCCTTAATTATGTATCTTTCTATACGGTTTACTCTATTAATAGTATGCTATTTTCTGGTTGGTGAAAAAAATAAGAATTCTTCTAGATGATTATATTTATATCTTTTGAATGATAGACAAGTAGATATACTTTTTGATTCTCCAAGAATAATAAAAGTATAAAAATAATAAAAATATAGTTTTTTTCTTGCTGAAAATTATTGAAATCATCTTAGTTTATCTTCACTATAAAAAAATTAATAACCCAAAATCCAAAAACATAGAAATCTGCTCAAGTCCTTATTGCTAAAGACATACAACAAAAATAGAAGTCTACTTTCCTTACTCGATGGATCATTTATTTTGTTGTCGAGTTTGCACCCTGGGCACATGCAGCTTTTTATTTACACGCAACGTTTTATTTATGCACAGAAAAAGTGGTACAATTCACGTATTTTCAATCCCAATTACTCGAGACAAACCAAATTTAGACCAGGGTTAAATTCAAATAATAGTAAAAAACGGCACTAACGCACATCACATTAGATAGAACACCCCGCAAGCATTTCACGTTAGAAAGAATTTCGATGTCCAGACTCAAACCTCAGCCGAGGATCACCGAAAACCCTTGGTTGCTAGCGCACGGTTAGAGACAATGTAGTCCTTAAGGGATGCAGAGAAAATCTGTACATTACACAGCAGAAATATGCAAACACAGGCAGGAATTTAATTTACACAGCAGAAATATGCAAACACAGGCAGGAATTTAATTTACACAGCAGAAATATGCAGACACAGGAAGCAATTACAGGCAAAGAAACATCCACAGTAGAATTTATACATCACATATATCTAGCAGAAATAAACACAGAATCTTCAATTTTTATTTATTATGGATGGACTGTTCCAGATTACAATTCCACAGAGCCTCACTGTGATTGGCACTTCCCTCGGCCTCTGCAGGGTAAAAATTGAGAACCATACTCAACCTCCCCCTCTCATCATAACAAGAATGTTTCATAAATAGAGTTGCTGGGGAATGCCAAGGGATGAAAAACTGTTCATCTGCCTTGGATTTGGTTCACATTTAGTTAGGGCATCGTTTCACATTTCGGTTAATTTGCTTGAGACTGTATTATTGTGGAATAACCAAACGACTCTCATTATTAGAATGCTTTCACGTGCCCATCATAATATGTTTTTTTTCTAAGACAAATTTATTTATTATTTTATGTTTTAGTTAGATGACCTTAATACGGCCTCCACATGATTCAATCCAACAAATCTCTGCGCAGTTTTGAGATGCGGTGCCAACCCTTCAGTCACTCGCAATAGAAATTAGTTGTTCAGACGCCTGCACACGGTCATGTAACCTTTATTGAACTCGATCAAGCGCGTCGTTGCTGAAAAACACGTTCTGGAGCAGCCTGTCATAGATCTGTGTCATTCGGGTTATATCCACCAACTTCCCTGTCCAAGCTTTCAACGACTTATAGGTTCTGTAGCAACTGCAATCTGCAGCAACACAAAGTCTATAAAACAACCATCTATCCTGGACTAATTACTAAATGTGCAGGATATCTCTATTTAGAAGGGATGCTACTGCATCAGACCTCCTCCTTGGTTGAAATCTGATTATCTTTGCTAAGTGAAAAACCTGTGCTAAAAATGTAAGTGAAAAATCTGTGCAGATTGGACATCCTTCGCTGCCCATTTCTGTTGCTAACATCCACAGTATTTCTTTCAACTTCTTTATTCCTAACATCCACAGTATTTATTTCACCTTCTTAACCCAACGTTGTCCTACATCAACCCCACTCTTTTGTTTTTCTTCTATTTCTTGCAAATCTAGCATCTTTCTTCTATTTCTTGCAAATCTGCCCCCACGAGGTTCCACTTGACCCTTTTCTGGTACACCTCAACAGTGTTCACTGCCTTGCATCTCTTCCACCAAACCACCATTCCAAATGCCCACTGTACTAACTGCACAACCACACTATTCTCAATGGTGTCCATGGTGCCTTTAGCTGTCTCTCTTATGGCCACATTTTCCATGCTTTCTGCTGCATTGCCTGCAAACATACAAATGCATAATACATTTTCGATGCTTTCTGTTGCATTGCCTGCAAACATACAACTGCATAAAATATTATGGTAAGGACAATTTCTCATCTACTCCACCGTGAAAGTGTTGCTGTTGTAGCACCCATGCTTTGCTTTTTATGTTCAGCCCACGACTACATACATTCTTGCTACCCACTTCCTTGATATATATCAATACTGGGTTTAATGATGCTTTGTCTTTGCCTTGTTTTGTCTTTCACAATTTTTGGGCATTCAAAAGCTAGCCTTGCATTCCACATCTGAAACAAACACCTTCAAAATTGCCTCCTCCACCTTTACCTCTAACCAATCAACCTTGTACTCTATCAACATCATAGGTTGGTCCAAAACATTGTAACTGCTTTCACCTTCTTCAACTTGCTTTTCTTTATACAGCTCTCTTCCATATCCGAGAGTTCTTTTCATAGTCTGTTGTTTCCAGAACAATTTCTCCTCAATTCTCAAGGGTATTGAAAATGATATTAAATTCGTTTGAATAGCATGACTTGAACCATTCACATATCTGGCAATAAATTTCCGACTCACTTCATTCTGTATAGAATGGCTCATTAGATAGGTAAGTGGAGTGATCTCTACCATTGCAGATCTTTGGTGAGGTCTAGAGTGTAAATCCTCGCCAATCGTCGACCATGGTGATCGATGGTCCTAAGTTGGTCACTGTAATTTTTTCTTGACTGTTGGCGATCCATTTTACCTAAAGATCATATCACGGGATCCTATCACATAATTTTAGGATTGAGGAGATCCATCGATCTATCTTCGAAACCGACCATTTGATGTCTGAATTAGTGTCAAGGAGACTACATTTAATCTAGTGGTTCATTTGATTAAGGGGCATTCATGGCTAAGCCCGTACCTTCAATGTAGAATAAGAAAAATGGGCATATTAATGAATAATTGATCCCAAGGAGGCCTTGTATATTTGTATTTGTATATTTCTTGAGTAATTGAGAATATCAGCTAAAGGCCTTATTAGTTATTAAAGTTAAATCAATGAGTTATTAATGAGTGTCTGTTTGTATTAATGTTTATGAATGTGTGTGTCTCTGACTTGATCTGGGATTCCTAAATCCAGGAACCAACATAATCAAATCCGGGTAGTTGACCTGCCCACCAGAGCCGCAGCCATAGCTAAAAAAACTTATTTATATAGTGGAATTACACTGAATACCCGAACTCATTCTATTCCAAGATCTTTACGTCTCAATTTCGACCACCCAAGCCTTAGGAACTCAAGTTCACTTTCTTATGACCCGTCGTAACCGTTTAACCAAGTAATGACAACTTTGATGGGCAGGAGAGGGAGGAATGGTGGCAAGTATTATTTCCTGACAACTAAGATTTCCGGTTCCAGTGGCTTCTTATTGTATCAGGGTAGAGTATATGTACCTCCAGGTTTGCATTAAGCCTTACTAAGGGAAGCTCATCAAGCCCCTTCCTTCCGCACACCCTAGTACGATTAAGATGAGCACGCACTTAAAAAGGAATATTTTTGGCGTGAGATGAAGAAAGACATAGCTGATTTGTGTTTGGAATGCCAAGGGGTAAAGGAAGAACACCAACACCCTACAGGAAAACTAGACCCTCATGATATACCTGAATGGAAATGGACTCATCTTGTTGGACATCCTCTGATGTAACAATTTTGCACCTCCGATGAGTCAACCTTGACAACACTCTATCGGGTATGCTCTATCGGGACATCTTCCAATACTCCATCGGGGTATTCTCTAATACAATGATCCCTATACGATATCAGATTGAGCACATCAGTGTTTTCTGCAAATCCCATTGTGGCAAATCTTCGATGAGACATCTCCAATAGCACCGACCTGATACACTATTGAACCCAATCTATCGGGCCTTCTGTCGATGCCTATGTCGCAGATGTCCGATGCCACACTTCCAATACAACATCGGACTTGGTCGGTCAGACCTTTCTTTTGATCACTCTCGAGCTTTCCTTAGATGCGCTGTCAACAAACCCCCTCGACAACATATCACTGATGGGGTTCTTCCCATTGAACAACTGTGATCGTGCCCAAGATCTCATTGGATGATTGTGATTCCTTTCCCATTTTAAACCAGTGGATGAACTCCTACATCCCCGATACATGCTATTGATAGACTTTACTCTCAGTTCACATGGCACGGGTGGGTCCATCTCAAAATTTCCATATTTTTCACATTTTCGTAAATAATCAGAGATTTTTATTTCCTCCATTCCGAAAATACCTCTGAATTTTGAATTTTTCCCCAAGTTTCTTCAACCAATCTACCATTCTGCTGTTAGATCGTTGATTTAATTCATGGCTCTGTTAAAATACTCTCTAACAATTAAAACCACAGATTTTCCATATAAGCAATTCGTCAAACACTTCTTTTGCAAACATCGACATTCTGCATGTGACTGCAAAGGAGATATTTACAAAATTTGAGCTTCTAAATTTTGCCCCTTGGGCTAAATTCATAAAGAATGAAACGCGTGTGTAGATGTATAAACAAAAATATAGTAGAAATAAAGTCTATCCACATACATATTAGGCATATATATAACATATTCTTCACAAGCATAAAATAAAATCATTGCACATTCAAATACAAATAGAATACTTATCTTTAAAGAAAAATGATCCTAGCAACAAGTTATGTAAGAGCGATTTTCCACTCAATTGTAGGCACTTTATCTAATATATAATCTTTACGCTGAGAGGCCACCTCCAAATTGGGTTATGAGGCTACTAGGGTGAAGGAAACCACCTATAGACTTCTTTCTCTATCATCCCACAACCCTTTCTTCTCCCTAAACTTAGAGAAATTCTTATTCACTCTACAAGAATCTCACTCAGTGTTGACATCCACAATACCTGCTCAACACTACACCCTTCTAGGCTCAAGCATCTCCTTCACCAATCCACGGTTCCCTTGGGTCATCCATCTTGCCAAGTGCTTACCAATGTGTGCATAAAAGGAGTCCAACCTACTATATGTTGTTGGAGAACTTCATGTAATGTTAACTCATGGCTTCTCAAGTATGTAGAAGTAGCAAAACTCATTTAGTAAGAATTCCTAACTTACCCAACCTTTAAGCTTATTTTTCTATGTAATAAAAAAGTTTAACATTAAAATTTATAAAACAACAATGAATAAATGGATAAAATTAAGGAATTTACATAAATGGATAAAATTAAGGAATTTACATACATCCTTATATTTTGATTACCAATAATTTAGAAATTAATAAAATATGTTTCTAATTCTTTATTAATATTATGTGCATATACATAAGAAATAATAATGTTTGTTGTTCCATCATTACTCACACCAAAACTTTAAAATGTCAATTATAAATTTGTCTAATCTGATATAACAAGTAGTTAGATATACCTCTTAGGAATGAGGTTAAAAATTACCTGTATTTCCCTCAATAAATACCTTAAAAACTCTTCATTGAGATGCACCAAAGGTTGAGGAGGTTGTTCTCTTAATTCTAATTGTCTTTGTGTCCTCGAGCTCTAGTATTCTCTGGCATTCATCTTTGTCCATCATTTGGCTATCATATCCCTTATCTCAAACCAAGAAAAACTGAAAGAACAAGATACATCAACAACCGAAAAGCTAGTATAAGAGCAAAGGAATACTTCATCTTTCATGTGACCAAATATTTATTGAAACATAGCAGAGGAAGGAATTCTACTTTGAATGTTTCATGTTTACAACCGAAAGTAAACTCTGCAAATGAATATTTAATCTTTCAGATCAGTGGACAAATCTCTTCTGATGTGACGACCAATATCTTGGCTATGATGAAAGTAAAGATTATTCCTTACTTTCTGATGTGGCGACCAGTATCTTAGCTATGCTATGATGAACGTAAAGATTATTCCTTACTTTCTGATGCGACCAATATCTTAGCTATGATGAAAGTAAAGATTATTCCTTCACGTGGAGCCCTATATCTTAGCTATGATGAAAGTAAAGATTATTCCCTACTTTCTGATGTGGAGACCACTATCTTAGATATGATGAAAGTAAAGATTATTCTTGAGATATGAGGAAAGTAAAGATTATTCCTTACTTGTTCAGTATGTTTGAGAAACAAAACCTTGTTCCTTTGATGAAGAGTCCCAAACGTTCCTGGAAGCTGCTTCCACTGTAAAACAAAAGAGGCCGTTGACGATAAGTATTTTATATTTGGCAGGCGCTGTAATGGCTTTTATTGAGCTGATCCTTCCATTTCCAATAATTCTGAGTAGTTGCAATTGAAATTGAGAAAATCCCATCCAATCAAGCCTATGCAATCAACACCCATTACTTGCGCCTCACCCTTTACCAGTACAAGGGAAGGCAGCATCGTTCAAGAGATATGGCTTTCTTGACAGAGGCCACCTTAGGCGACATAGCTTCCTGTCCGCATTAAACGAGTGCATACTGATCCCTTTATATCGAGGACCAAAGGAATCGAGTATTTTTGCGAGGCACAAGTGACAAAGACCAAAGAATCCCAAAACTTCTTGCGTGAAACAAGTGACAGAAGACCCAAGGAGTCCAATAATTCTGATCGTCACTATTTGCTTTTTCAAAATGGACTTTACACGTCATGGGCAAAGAGAATCCAAACCATAGTCCAATAATTCTGATCGTCAGTATTTGCTTTTTCAAAATGCACTTTACACGTCATGGGCAAAGAGAATCCAAACCATACACGTTTACGTTACTTTATTCTTTCTGAATTATTATTACTACATATCACTTCGTTTTGTAACATTTACTTGTTAACATGAAATTGTTCCAGTAGTAAGGTTATTCTCGTTTCCAGTGATGTAGAGAATCTTACATTTTATATAGCATATTTCTCAAACTATCGCTATCTTCGAAGTTTTTTTTATTTATCTTAATGAACAGAAAGTAACTTTTTTTTCATGGAAAAATAAATAAATTTACTTGTTAATATTAAATTTTCATTTCTTTCTATTTTATTTTTAATATTTTATTTTTTTAATATTTAAAATATTTTTCCAATATTTTGAAAAAAAAATATTAATTATAATTTTTAAAAAATAAAAAATATTATTTTAATTTTAAAAATTAAAACTTTTATATTTTTATTGTTGGAAAGGTTTCTTTAAATTAAATACTCTTAGTGGAATGTGATATTTATTTTTATAATAATATTAATAAAATTAAATGAAAATACAAAATCTTAAAAATTCACATCTATGTAGTTATATTAAAATCTATTCCAGCGCACTAGTAACATTAAAAATTGGTGTAAATGTTAGATCTTTTATTAGATATGTTTATTGGGAACCCTAAGGGTAAAATCATACAATTCTTCAACTAGTTCTTGGTCGAGTCAAAATTATTCCAGAACAACGCATGTCTACTCATAAGTTACCGTTTTCCACAATGGAGAGAAGGAATTAAAATTGCCAAAATTATCTAAGTGAAGTAACTTAAATACATGATGAACCTTTGGTTTGTTTGTTTGGACTTCTAGTCATTCCTATTCTAAACCCTAGACTGAATAGCATTCAACTGTGATTACATTTTTTATATTACATATTCAAATCAACATTAAAAAAATTATAATATAAATAAGGTTTCTAGAAATAATTACTACATCTTCTATAGCCCACAAATGAGTTTAATTTAATCTGTATCAGATATTTTATACAGTAATGAAATCTCATAAATATAAGACTTGAATGAATAATGAAACATAAATATAATTATTTATAGTATTTTTGTTACATAAAAATGTATTTACATTCTATAATTAGTATTTTGACATGTTTATTTGCTAAATACCATTTAGAATATTACTTTTATCTTACCAGAACACTATGAAATCTGGAAATTGTATGACAATTAATATAACATTTGTATAAAAATACTTTTTTGTCCTTCTACTACAAACTTACTCTTGAACATCCACGCTCCTTTCAACTTTAGACTCTTGGAACCACCAGTCCACCCCCAAGCCAACCAAGCTTGCTAGAGAATAGATCTTATGGATCTTCAGATGTATCCACACCAACCAAATTCAGGTCAATCTCCTCTCATGACCAACTCTGAGCGCTCAAAGGAAACCAACTGGACTTGTTCAAGACCTGAGGCATCTCTTGCTCTCCCGACAAATCCTTAAATCCTGCTCTAATTTATTTTTTATGGAAGACGCTACATTTCAAAATTGGCCATTCTTTCTTAACATTTTTCTGCCCCGTTTTTTTTCCCTTTACCCCCTTTATCCTTCTTGAATTTAATTTTTAATTTTTTAATTTTTTTTTAATTCGGGAAGTAGTTAGTAGTTAGGGTTTTTTGGGGCTTATTACTTCTTGTTAATTATATCTTTAGTTTATGTCTGTTTTTCTTCATTTGTTTTTGTTTTACTCTCTCCCTTTTTATTAATATTCTCTTAATATGTTCTTGTCCTCTAGCAAGCTTGGTCCCTCTTTGCAATGAAATTTTAATGGCACTTTCGAATGTAATAATAGTAATATATAAAAAAACACAACAAATACATACTTGTCCATATCCAAAGTTTTACTATCTCAAAACAAGTGTACTTGTCCCACATCCGAGCCTAGGGATGTCACAACCCACGCACCTTAAAGTAACATTGTCTCACTGTTATCAACTTTGAAATAGGGAAGGGTATGCTTCTCTGATAGCATATTCCCTCTCCCATGTAGCCTATTCAGGACCATAGTGCTTCCACTGCACTTTCACTTGGTTAATGGTTCGCTTGCGAAGCTTCCTTCTTGTCTAGAATGCAGAGGGGTTCGGGGGGGGAATTCTCCTTCTGGTTCCATCTGCAATAAGTCCCAATCAATTACATGTTTCGTGTCATAATATATGCTTTTAACAAAGATACATGGAAAATGTTATGGACTTGAACATGAGAAGTTAAAGCAAGTTGATAAGCCATAGGGCCTATCCTTGCCCACAATATTTTCGGGCTAATTTATTGCATTTTCCCAAGTCCAGGGAACTCTTTTTCGCCTTAACCTTTAGATACACATGTTCCCCAATCTGATACTCTCTATGCCTTATGTTTCTTTCTACATAGCTCTTATGCATGTCTCGGGATTCTTTTAAATTCCGCGTAACTTTATTTACCAATTGTTCTAGATCTTGTAGTAATTCAAGTCCTAACATTAGCTTGTCTATGGAGTTGTCCCATGTTACCGGAGTTCTGTATTTTCGACCATATAAAACCTAAAATGGATTCATCTTTGCTGGTGCTTGATACCCATTATTATATGTGAATTATGTGAGGTGTAAATAGTCTTCCCAGTGCATGGGATTGTGCATGACGTACATCCTAAGCATTTTCACTATGATTTGATTTACTCACTTTGTTTGTCCATCCATCTATGAATGATAAGTAGTGCTAAGATTTAGTTGAGTATCTAATCTTGAAAACAAGGCCCTCCAAAAATTTCCGGTGAATTTTGTATCTCTATCTGAAATAATAGCTTTAGGTACACCATGGAGTCTAAAAATTTCTCGCAGAAAAATATTTGCAATATTGCAACTTTATAAGTGGACTTTATTGGAATAAAATGAGTAGCCTTAGGCAATTTATCTACCACTACAAAAATTGAATCATTTTTCTTTTTACTTTTCGGTAGTCCTGTAGTAAAATCCATGCTAATCACCTCCCATTTCCATTCTAGGATGGGTAAAGGTTGCAGCAACCCAACTGGGTGCTGGTGTTCTGCTTTCAATAATTGGAATTCTTGACATATAGGTATAAATTATGCCACATCATCCTTCATTTTTTGCCAGAAATGTTGTTTTTTATAGCTGTTATCATTTTATGGTATCCGGGATGTCCTAAATACAATTTCCTATGAAATTTTGTCATTATTAATTGTCTAAGGTTTGACGTTTTTGATATATACAGTCTATTTTTAAACCATAGAAATCCTTCGTTATATCCATCTTATATGCATGTTGCTATTATCCCAGTTTATATCGTTGCAATTTTCACTGTAATATCTTTATAAAATGTGTCATTTTTGGTGGTTGTTTTAGTTTTATCAATTAAATCAGAATCTGTTTTACTTACATTCATCTCATAAAGTAGGTGTACCTTTCTACTCAAAGCGTCAACAACTTTATTCTCTCTTCCTTTTATGTGTTTTATTTCAAAATCAAATTCACTAAGAAAGGGCAGGCACCTGGCTTGTCTTGCATTTAGGTTTTGTTGTTCAAATAAATACTCCAATCCCATATTATATGTTTTAAGGAGAAATATTTTTCCTAATAAATAATTCCTCCACATATTTAAGGCATGAATGATGACTATTAGTTCAAGGCCATTAGTAGCATAGTTTTGCTCATGCGTTTTAAGCTTCCTAGACTCATAATATAATACATGGTTATCTTGCATGAGAACTCCACCCAAATATTCTTTGCACGCATCTATACATACTATGAAGTCTCCATCTGGATCAACAATTTTTAAAATAGGTGCAGTAGTTAATAAGGACTTAAGTTTTTGAAAACTGGTTTCACATTTTTCAGTCCAATTAAAATCTACTCCCTTTTTCTGAAGGGCTCTTATTGGAAAAGAAATTCTTGAGAAATTCTCAATGAATCTCCGATAATAACCTGCGAGACCCATGAAGGACCTTATTTCTGACACACTTTTTAGAGATGGTCAATCTACAATAGCCTTGATTTCCTCTGGATCAACTAATATGTCTTCTTCTGTAATGACATGTCTGAAATACTGAATTTGAATCTTATAAAAGTCACACTTGTTGATCTTTGTATATAATCGATGTTCCCTCAAAATTTGCAGCACAACCTTTAAGTTTTCTTCATGTTCTTTCACGTCTTTAGAATAAATCAATATATCATCAATAAAGACTAACAAATTTATCTAAGTATTTGCTAAATATATTGTTCATTAAACATATAGAGGTGGCTGCGGCATTGGTGAGGCCAAATGACATCACTATGAACTCATAATGTCCATATATGGTTATGAATGCGGTCTTATTTATATCCTCATCTCTGATCCGAACTTGATGAGATAAATCAATCTTAGAAAATACTTTAGCATGATCACGAACTTGATCAAACAGGTCATCAATTCTTGGTAACAGATACCTATTTTTAATGGTCACCTTATTAAGTTGGCGATAGCCAATGCATAGTCTCATGCTTCCTTCCTTTTTAACAAAAAGGACTAGTGCACCCCACAGGGATGCAATAGGTTGGATATACCCTTTTTCAACCAGTTCCTAAAGTTGCATTTTGAGTTCTACTAGTTATGATGTACTCATACGATAAGGTGCTTTGGATATGGGCACTGCTCTTGGTACAAGGTTATGGTGAAAAATAAATCTCTTTTTGGTGGTAACTCAAGTATTTCCTCCATAAATGCATCTTTGAACTCCTTGAGAATGGGGTAATCTTCCAAATTGTGATTGCCTTTTTATGCCTGCATTTGTACACCAATGGCATACAATTTACACCCTTTTTGGTCACACCTCTTTGTTTGTAGGCGGTTTAATCTGCCTTACAGATATTTTTTGGGTATACCCCTCACCAATCTAGGTTTTCCTTCCTCATCAAGACATGTAAAAGTTTTATCCAAGCAATTCAACATTACATGGTGCTTCTCTAACTAGTCCATGCCCACTAAAATGTCATAAGACCCTAAAGGTAATATGTTCAAATTAATTGTGGCAATCATCTTGTTCATAGTCAAAACACAGGCTTTTATCCATTCAGTTATTTTCCTTTTGGTCCTAGTGGCCAGTTGGACCAACCAAGATTTATCATGTTTCGTTTTTAATAATTGACACATATCTACAATTCTAGGCGAAACATAACTATGACAAGATCCAAGATCAATTAAAATAGTAAATTTTTTTTCCAGATAATGTACCTTCTATTTCCACCATGGAAAATTGATGATCTACCTACCGATCCTCTATAGCTGCACAAATATTTGGGATCCTAGCCATGTCATTACTGTTAATTCCTCCTACAGATTATTTACCTTCCCAACCTGTTTTTGTCTTGATGGGAAATCTTTGAAGTAATTTGGTCCCTGACATTCCCAACATTTGATTATCCCTAGGACTGTTTTCCTCCCTATAAATGTTGTTGGTATGTTCCTGCTCTGCGTTGGGGTGTTTGACTGGAAGCTATCGTTATCAAAATTTATGTTTTTTTGAAATATATTGTGATAGTTTCTATATGGCATGGGTTTATGCCCTTTTTGTCTATGTTCATATTTTGCTTGTCTTTTACCGTGACCATTCTTTAAATTTTTTGATCTGTGTTGGTTGTGTTCATAACACAATTGGGCCTTATACAGGGCTTCTTCCAATGTTTTTGGACAATTTCAAATCAATTTTGTCTCAAAAGAATGGTGGAAGATAGCTTAAGAAGCGTTGAATTTTAATTTTTTCCTCTTTAATATATGGAACATAGTGTAGTAACTCCATGAATTTATTTATTAATTAGTCACTAGTAGAAAAAGTGAGATAAATGACTAAATTTAGTCATGTGACTAATAGTCATTTATTTCCAGTCACTTATAACACGACTAAATACGTGGCTAAAAAATTTTAGTCATTTATTAGCTGTTCTAATTGGTTATTTTGGTCATTGTTTTAGTCATTGATTGTTGTTAACTGATCGTTTATTTAGTCGTTGATTGGTGTTAACTAGTCATTTTTTTAGTCATTGAGTTTTGTTAACTGGTCCTTTTTTTAGTCATTGATTGTTGTCATGTATTCAATCATTGCTTTTTGGGTAACTGGTCATTTATTTAGTCATTGATTATTGTTAACTGGTCATTTAATTAGTCATTTATGTTGTAGATAGGGTACAGAAGAATCAAATCACCAACCTCCTACATTTAAGGCAGGTTCTCTTCCATTGAGCTAGTACCCTTAAATCAAAATTTTCTATTTGTACCAAAAAGCATGTTGTACATAATTCCCCTTCACCCAAATACGCAAATCTTTCCGTGGCTAATCCTATGTTTGACCTTTGAGTTGAGGCAAAACAATTTTTTTTACCATGGAGCAAATATCTAAGTAGCAATTGTAAACATGAGTTAGCATAGATCCGATTGGGCATACTGTTTCTATTTGTTGAAGGGAAACTTTCCATGCTGATAACTATCTAAATTCAAGTACCATTATTAACTTCAAATCTCACTAGAATTTCCATGTATCCCAAAGTGTTGATCAAACTTTGAATCAATAACTAGCTAAATGCTGCTAAAAATATGCATAGTTCTACACCAACGATTGAAATCCCATACAAAATTACATTGGCATTTATAAATCCTTAAGAAAACAACATGCCAGTTATTGTTAGTTAGCATAACTCATGATTATCTCCTTCAAATTTAAAATTAAATAAATAAACTCCTTGAAGAGCATCGTATGTAAAAAAGCTTAAATAATTTTGACCCTTAAGAGGTACATAAATGACCACATACTACTTCTAGAACTTCAAAATTTATGGAAAGACAAGCATGAAAAGTCAAAACAATTTAATTTTCTAATGGTCTTGTTTAACATTTTTGCTTCATATTCAAACTTTTTGAGTTTGCTTGCATTAAGAAACCAACCTAGTTATGTGAATTTGGATTAGCTTGAAATGGTAAGACAAAATGGTAGGTAATTCCAATGAAAAATTACAATTCAGAAAAGTGATGAGCATAAGCTTCAAGCAATAATAGTATCCACAACCACTAGACATCACAACTACTAGGCATCAACAACACTAAGATGGCAAATCTCAAGTGCTAGGAAGGATTAAACAAATTATTATTTTAGAAGTGATCTTGCTAAATGTTCTCATGTAGATGCAAGTGTTTGAGATATAGTTTGCAAAAAAAAATATACTTGAAATTATATCATTCCATTACAGTTAATGCTGAAAAAATATTTTAGGAGTAAATGCATTACAATTCCTTTAAGTCAATAATGATAGAATATTTGCTTAAGAAAATAGATGAAGATCATGAAAGGTAGGAAGCATAAGTACCTACTTATAAAAGTGTACCCCCCCACCATCATCACCATGGGTCGCCACTTTTCCAGCAATTAGACTTGCTTTAGTCTCTGTAATGATTCTGAAAATTAAATACACAATAAGGAACACAATATTAGAAGACTTCACTGGATTATATTGCTATATTCAATGTATTCTTCCTGGGATACCCACAAACTTCAATGTCATTTATTAAACTTGAATGCCATCACGATCCATTTTAGAAGTATGGCACTGGCATCCACTAAAAAATAGCATGTACAGTTTTCACTTGTCAGTAGCAGAGTTGTAATGTACTAGTGGTTGTGGATATTATTATTGTATTACAATTGTCACTTGTCACTTTTCTTCTTTTAAAAGTGATTTACCAAGTACACTGTAATTCAATTTTCTTTCTTAATAACCATGAATTATGTAGAGTAGACTTATGAGTTAGAAGTGGTGCACTCTTGTGGGAGAACCATGAGTAGGATAAATGGAATTTGTAAAGAACAAGATTGAGATTTTTTCATTCATCACTTTAAGAAGCAATCATACTTTGCATTGAGTAGAATATTATCAAGTTCCACAACCCAAATCAAGGCTCCATGTCTGTGGAGGAACATGAAAGAATATTTATGGAGCTATACAAATATTTTGATCATATGAAGGATGAGATGGAGACCATTCTTTTCATAGTGGCCTTCACTAATATTTAGTTAGTGAGACCTTTATTTTGGAAACCAAACACATTATTTGAAGCAAACCAAAGGTTAAACATTGTGAATTATCGAATGGAGTACATATTGTACTTCGAAAAGAAGATTAAAGGTAAATTAGATGTCCAGGATGATCAATGGTAGAAATATTTTGAAGGCCTATTTTATCAGGATTAAAGGTATCTCACACTAATCAAGTGGACTAGCACCTAAGCAAGGACCAAAAAGGTTGGTGCTTTAGATGTGGACAAGATCACTACTAGACAGATTGGCGTAAGAGAAATATGATCGAGCAACCATACTTATCGGAGAGATGGATCTATCATAGCATATAAATATTGTGGAATCAAAGCCAACAAATAATGTCCTCAAAAAATCAAATACTGAATATAATTGTGAGTTTGGAGGGACAAGTTTTCTAAGATTTTGCACTAAAGAATGCACAAAGCACACATAGATATGCACTCAAAGGAGAAAAATCGCTATCTAAAAAGTAGGACAAGTGAACATGCTGATTTATTGCATCCCTTACAAAGAATCTAACAAATGTTGAGCTAGAATCCATCCACAAATCACTATAGACATCGTTGTGTTCCCAACTATTCTAAAATGGAAACACTTTGCTTGGAGGTTGATTCTTCTCTCTTGCCACAACCCTAATTAGGGGAATTTTGAGGTCAAAAAATGACCTCAAAGCAAAAAATGTACCATCAAAATCAACTTTAAAAGAACCAATCACATTGAACGACCTCAATGTCCTTCTACTACAAACTTACTATTGAACTTCCATGCTCCTTTCAACCTTAGACTCTTAGGAACAAGTAGACCTTTGATTCCAGGGAGTCACCCCCAAGCCAACCAAGCTTGCTAGAGAATAGATCTTATGGATCTTCATATGTAAATTTAAATTACTATAATTTATGGTAGTATGATATCTAGGTTCACTTTATCAGCTCTTTGGAGTCCTTGTAATTAAATCCACACCAACCAAATTCAGGTCAATCTCCTCTCATGACCAACTTTGAGCACTCAAAGGAAACCAAATGGACTTGTTTGAGACCTAAGGTATCTTTTGCTCTCCTGAAAAATCCTCAAATCCTGCTTTGATTTCTTTGTTGTATTGTAATTTTTATGGAAGAGGCTGCATTTCAAAATTGGCCATTCTTTCTTAACATTTTTCTGTCCCCCGTTTTTCTTCCCTTTACCCCCTTTTATCCTTCTTGAATTTAATTTAATTTTTAATTTGTTTAATTCAGGAAGTAGTTAGTAGTTAGGGTTTTCTTGGGCTTATTACTACTTGTTAATTATATCTTTAGTTTATGTCTTTTTTTTCATTTGTTTTTGTTTTACTCTCCCCTTTTTTATTAATATTCTCTTAATATGTCATTGTCCTCTAGCAAGCTTGGTCCCTCTTTGGAATGAAAGTTCAATAGCAATTTGGAATGTAATAATAGTAATATATAAAAAAACATAACAAATACATACTTGTCCATATCCAAAGTTTTACTATCTCAAAACAAATTACTTGTCCCACATCCGAGACTTATTAATTAAAGGGCAGAGTCTAGGGCTGTCACATCCCACCCCCTTAAAGTAACATTGTCTCAATGTTATCAACTTTGAAATAGGGAAGGGTATGCTTCTCTGATAGCATCTTCCCTCTCTCATGTAACCTTTTTAGGACCATAGTGCTTCCACTGCATTTTCACTTGTATAATGGCTCGCTTGAGAAGCTATGTCTCCTTCTTGTCTAGAATTTAGAGGGGTTCTAGTATAAATTCCCTTCTAGTTCCACCTGCAATAAATCCCAATCAATTACATGTTTAGTGTCATAAATATTTTTTTTTAACAAAGATACATGGAAAATGTTATGGACTTGAACATGAGAAGGTAAAGCAAGTTGATAAGCCACAGAGCCTATCCTTGCCCACAATATTTTAGGGCTAATTTATTGCATTTTCCCAAGTTTAGGGAACTCTTTTTCGCCTTGACCTTTAGATACACATGTTCCCCAATCTAATGCTCTTTATGCCTTATGTTTTTTTCCACATAGCTCTTCTGCATGTCCTGGGATACTTTTAAATTCTGCTTAACTTTGTTTACCAACTGTTCTATATCTTGTAGTAAATCAAGTCCTAACATTATCCTGTTTGTCGAGTTGTCCCATGTTACTGGAGTTCTATATTTTCGACCATATAAAACCTAAAATGGATTCATCTTTGCTAGTGCTTGATACCCATTATTAAATGTGAATTATGTGAGGTGTAAATAGTCTTCCCAGTGCAAGGGATTGTGCATGACGTACATCCTAAGCATATCCACTATGATTTGATTTACTCACTTTGTTTTTCTATCCATCTGTGAATGATAAGTAGTGCTAAGATTTAGTTGAGTATCTAATCCTGAAAACAAGGCCCTTCAAAAATTTCCAGTGAATTTTGTATCTCTATATGAAATAATAGCTTTATGTACACCATGGAGTCTAAAAATTTCTCGCAGAAAAATATTTGCAAAATTGCAGTTTTATAAGTGGCCTTTACTCGAATAAAATGAGTAGCCTTAGGCAGTTTATCTACCACTACAAAAATTGAATCATTTTTCTTTTTACTTTTAGGTAGTCTTGTAATAACATCCATGCTAATCACCTCCTATTTCCATTCTAGGATGGGTACAAGTTGCAGCAACCCATCCGAGTGTTGGTGTTTTGCTTTCACTAATTGGAGTTCTTGACATCTAGCTATAAATTATGCCACATCAGCCTTCATTTTTTTCCAGAAATGTTGTTTTTATAGCTGTTATCATTTTCTGGAATTCGAGATGTCCTAAATACAGTTTCCTATAAAATTTTGTCATTATTAATTGTACAAGTCTTCACGTTTCAGGTATATACATTCTATTTTTAATCCATAGAAGTCCTTCTCTATATTCATATTATATGCATGTTGCTACTATCCCAATTTATATCACTGCAATTTCACTGTAATATCTTTATAAAATGTGTCATTTTTGGTGGTTGTTTTAGTTTTATCAATTAAATCAAAATATGTTTTACTTACGTTCATCTGATAAAGTAGGTGTACCTTTCTACTCAGGGCGTCAACAACTTTATTCTCTCTTCCTTTTATGTGTTTTATTTCAAATCCAAATTCACTAAGAAAGGGGAGGCACCTGACTTGTCTTGAATTTAGGTTTTGTTGTTCAAATAAATACTTCAATCCCATATTATCTGTTTTAAGGAGAACTATGTTTCCTAATAAATAATTCCTCCACATATTTAAGGTATGAATGATGGCTATTAGTTCAATGCCATTAGTAGCATAGTTTTTCTCATGGGTTTTAATCTTCCTAGACTCATAATATATTACATGGTTATTTTGCATTAGAACTCTGCCCAAACCTTCTTTGTACGCATCTATACACACTATGAAGTCTCCAACTAGATCAACAATTTTTAAAATAGGTGCAATAATTAATAAGGGCTTAAGTTTTTGAAAACTGGTTTCACATTTTTCAGTCCAATTAAAATCTACTCCCTTTTTCTAAAGGGCTCTTATTGGAAAAGCAATTATTGAGAAATTCTCAATGAATCTCCAATAGTAATCTGTGAGACCCATGGAGGACCTTATTTTCGACACACTTTTTAGAGATGGTCAATCTACAATAGCCTTGATTTCTTCTGGATCAAATGATATGCCTCCTTCTATAATGACATGTATGAAATACTAAATTTGAATCTTATAAAAGTCACACTTGCTGATCTTTGCATACAATCGATGTTCCCTCAAAATTTGTAGCACAACCTTTAAGTGTTCTTCATGTTCTTTCACATCTTTAGAATAAATCAATATATCATCGATAAAGACTAGAACAAATTTATCTAAGTATTTTCTAAATACATTGTTCATGAAACACATAAAGGTGGATGGGGCATTGATGAGGCCAAACGACATCACTATGAACTCATAATGGCCATATATGGTTCTGAATGCGGTCTTGTTTATATCCTCATCTCTGATAAGAACTTGATGATATCCAGATCATAGATCAATCTTAGAAAACACTTTAGCATCACAGACTTGATCAAATAGGTCATCAATTCTTGGTAATAGATACATGTTTTTAATGGTCACCTTATTAAGTTGGCGATAGTCAATGCATAGTCTCATGATTCCTTCCTTTAAAAAAAAAGGACTAGTGCATCCCACAGGGATGCACTAGGTCGAATATACCCTTTTTCAATCAGTTCCTGAAGTTGCATTTTGAGTTCTACCAGTTATGATGTACTCATATGGTAAGGTTCTTTGGATATGGGCACTACTCCTGGTACAAGGTTTATGGTGAAAACTAAATCTCTTTTTGGTGGTAACTCGAGTATTTCCTCCATAAATGCATCTTTGAACTCCTTGAGAATGGGTTAATCTTCCAAATTGTGATTGCCTTTTTATGCACACGTTTGTATGCTAATGGAATACATTTTACACCCTTTTTGGTCACACCTCTTTGTTTGTAGCGGTTTAATCTGCCTTACATATATTTTTTGGGTATACCCCTCACCAATATAGATTGTCCTTCCTCATCAAGACAGGTAAAAGTTTTATCCAAACAATTCAACATTTCATGGTGCTTCTCTAACTAATCCATGCCCACTAAAACGTCATAAGACCTAAGGGTAATATGTTCAAATTAACTGTGGCAATCATCTTGTTCATAGTCAAAACACAAGCTTTTATCCATTCAATTATTTTCCTTTTGGTCCTAGCGGCCAGTTGGACCAACCTAGCTTTATCATGTTTTGTTTTTAATAATTGACACATATCTACAATTATGGGAAAAACATAACTACGACAAGATCCAAGATCAATTAAAATAGTAATTGGTTTTTCAGATAATGTACCTTCTATTTCCACCATGGAAAGTTGATGATCTACCTACTGATCCTCTAGAGTTGCACAAATATTTAGGATCCTAGCCATGTCATTACTATTAATTCCTCCTGTATATTATTTACCTTTGTAATATACCAAATCAGGTTTGAATTGAGATTATGCAAAATTTTAAGCTTTACAACACAATTTTGACAAGCAAAAAACTAGTTAGCAAAACTAGTGGGAAAAGAGTTGGATGGGGACACAATAGATGACTCCAGGATTATGAACTTGGAATATTTAGGTTCTGCCAAATGTATGGGGATGTGTGCAGCAGAAAACATAGAAGGAACATGTCCAACTTCCAATTCCTATGCACAAATCACTGGGGCCATTTACATTTCAACAACAACCGTCGCTAAGGTCTACTTTGAGGCTTCATGCGCACTTCAGCATATGCATATTGGACTTAGTTGTTTACACCTGAATGTAACTAGTTGTGTATATCAGTCATTAGAATCCTAATTACATGATGGACAATATCTACAGGGAATTTGGGAGGTTCTGGGTGAGTTTGGAAGCAAAAGAGTCAAGGGCGCTATGTTGGACTGCTCAACTAGCCAATTTACAAATCCTTCCAAATAGTATGAAATGCATTCGAATCCTCAGGGAAATGAATGTAGGTGACTTAATATTGTCTCAGGATTCATGTATAACCTTCATATCAGAAAAATGACTCCTACATAACTCTAGATTGCAAAAATGGTAAAACTAGTCAAATAAATTTGCATAATGAGCTAGTCTTTGAATTACTTGTTCCAAATTGCATTAAAGGCTTACAAAAATCAGTTCTGAAGCATGTGAGGGATCTGATAAAAGTTAATGAACAGAATCGGGTCAAAAATGGAGGTCTTGAGCATATATTAGATAAATTATTACATTCATAACTTCAGGGAGTCTCCAATGCTAGAGAAATATTACACACTAAGAGAATGAGTATGGGAGGAGGAGAAGAAGATGGAGTTCTGCATTGGATATGATATATGAATGATAACATGTCTGATATATGTAGATGAATATGTATATGAGGGGTGCACTGGACCTTATGATCTGCATTGGGCGCCTTCACTGGAATAGATCACTTCTACCGGGTGAACTCCTTCAAAACTCTCTCCAATAGCATTGTAACTGAGGAACACTCTCTGGAGACTTATGATTCTTCAAAAATGGATTATGTAGACCTGTAGATCAGCATTCCATGGATATGGATCTGATAATAGACAAGATTGAACATAAAGGTCGTTTGGGTTCATCTCCCAAGAAATGGTTGAGACACATCTCTCAACTCTGAGTAGCAAGAGCTCTCAATAAAAAAATGAATTAACCAAAAGATGTGAATGGGATTTGGAATCATTGTTTTATAGAATTTAGGGTGACCTACTGAGAAATTTGAATGGCTTGGTGACTTGTGAGAACCATTCCACATGGGCCGTCCATGAGTGGATATACTTTCCTTTATTTTGCCTTACAATCTTTCCTTTCCTTTAGAAAATGCACCCCCTTTGTGTCAAGATGTTTCCACATTTATGCTTTTGACAACTTCTTACATCTTCTCTGATTTTCATCCTTTGCTATTTTCTTTCGTCCAGTTCCATTGTAGCAACCTTATCCTCATGAGGGATCCCTCTTGACCCACTTTGCTCAAAATTTAGGAATAATTATTTATAAAAATAATTAAAATTAATAATATTATGGTTTATTCTAGACTTAGCATAATTTTTATTCTAAGCATAAAAAAATGAAATAAATTTATCTCCTTACAGGTTAATTTGTCCCCTTTACCCATGGGAACTAAATGAGCCAAAATTGGGGACATGAAAGTCCTCCCCTCCCAAGCTTGCTTGTCCTCAAGCAAGAAACCAACTTATACTCTAGCCAAAAGTCCACCATGTTTCTACTGCACCACTTTGATTATAGTCATTCTACTAATGACTAAATCCTTTTTAAAAAAAATTTCAACCCAACTAAGATATCTGAGAAGAATGACTGGATCTCACTGTTTGTGCTGCATGTATCCCAGTGGCATGGTGACTTGTGGAAAACTATCATTCCAAAGAATTCCAGGGTCCCATTGTCTCAGCTGCATTCTTCCAAACATCGATATTAGCATGGAGGATGTATAGGTCACTCCACCATACTGGAATTTTATCACTTCCAATGCAAACTTGGACCTCAAAGAGTCTCTCCAACCAAGTATGGAACTCCTTCTGCTCCATGTGTAAACCAACACATAGACTTATACCTCTGATAGTAAATTGACATAAGTGACGATCCCATGTCTTCAAGGCATCATCCAGAAACCATAGATTCCCATGAAAATTATTGGAAAAAAGTTATGATGTGCCATTCAAATCTCCATTGATGTAGACAGAAAAATCACCCTTGGGGGTGCTTAGCTCCAATATGTATCTATTCACCCAATCAATGGATGAACAAACACTCCCACTGAATTCAATATTACGCATGATGGAGACATTGGATAGATGTATCTATTGATGCTCATCAAGCTAGAAAGGGAATGGTGCACTTGTCAGGCCACATGGATTGACCTTGAAGTCATTAATGGAATATGTGGGAGCCTCCTTCTCCTCATGTGGAACCCATAGGAAAAATCATTTTACTCAAACTTCATCCCTATGTGTTTTGGATTCCATATGTATTTGGGGTGAAGGAAAGTGAACCAACTCTTAGAAACCATCATCCGTTAATCTTCTGGGTGGCTCCACCGGAATTAAATCATGTGCCTCCTCCAAAATTATGCAACTTCCTCCATGAGGTAACTTATAATATTTCCGGAAATGAGCAGGTTCTTGGACTTCATCTTGCTTAACTCCAAACTATCCAAGCACATGTAAATTAGATTGTAGTCCATGTGCCCAATGCACACAAGTACTAAAGATCAAAACATTGTTGTCCAAATGACAAGGGTGAAGGTCCCATGTCTAATCACCAAAAGCGTAGACACCATCAACATTCCATGGATTCCCATGCTGCTCACCGAAGGTGTAAAATGTATCAAAGAACTCTCCATTGATGCAAGCATGACTATTACTCATGTGTATTTTATCCCAAATAGGAAAAGAAGAGACACTTCAACCCAATGGTCCAAATGGAAAGCAATATGCTTCCTCATGTGAAAAAATCCAATGACTCAACTCTCTGCCACTGGTCAAAGGATTCTTGCAACCATCTTATGTCCCACTTAATGAAGTCAAATGGGATCCACCTGCATATTTATGGTATGTGGCATCAAACATAGGCATGATATGCCTCTGCAACTGCTAGGTAGGAAATGGTACTTCCATTAAATAAACTGAATTGAAAGTGGGAGCCTTCTGCTCCTTTTCAGGCACCATCAAAAATAAATTATTGACCCAAACTTCATCCTCAAATGTCATGGAAGAAGTAGAAGGGTCTGATGTGGGATCATGGACCAAAATATCCTCTATACAAAACCCATCCACCAAACTAATGGATGCATCAACTCCATCACAAGTTGGTCCATCAAACATGAGCTCTTATGAGTCCTCAATGGAGGAATGGCTCACTCCATGAAGAAGCTCTGTTTCATCCTGGGAAATAGTATGTGCTTGGAACTCTTCATCTACATCTAAAATTTCCTCAAGCACATGTATTCCATCATGTACCTCATGAACCACCATCTCATGAGGTTCCTTCATATAACTTCAAATACAACCAACCATAAGAGACTGGATGTTTGGAATGAGTGATCTTTGCAACTTTTGATAAAGTTGCTCTATCCGGTTCCTGAATTCTAAGAGGGAACTTTGAGTGCTTCTCAAAGAATCTTGGGTGGTCATCAATTCATCATTGAGCTTGTAAATCTCTTCATCATCCTTCAAGGATTCTCCATGTAACAAATGCACAAGCTCATGTAGATCATTTTTTTCATAAAGCATATCTAAGAAATTACCTTGGGTTGTAGACATTACTCTCTAAATCTTCTCCATGGCTTCAAGGAAAATTAAATCTTCCAATGAAGCAGCTCTCCAACAAGATTGTGACACTGAAACATGTGTGTCATTGAGAGTGTGTAAGTCCTCCTTGATACTTATTTCATTCATCTTGAGTGGCATTTCAAAAGGGAAAGGTTGAGAATAAACCTCCTCATCATTTACCAATGGATCAGCCTCTTGAAGCTTAGGTGGTGATTTTGAGATTGGTATTGTGACTTATTCATCGACTGCAAGGAGTTCATCTTATTCAATATTAGGGTAAATTGTACTTGAAGCAACCTCATCAAGGGGTATCTATATGTCACCCACATAGAGATATGTACATCCATCAGAAGATGTCTCCTCAAAACTTAGGCACCCATCAGTAGGTACCTCTTCGCACCATCCATCAATAGATGCTTCTTCAGAATTTGAGAAACTGTTGGTAGATGCCTCTTCTTGGAACCCATTAGTAGCTACTCTCTGATACATACTTTGCTGATCCTTAGCATAACTAGTGATGTATTCTTCATGCTTTCCCCCTTTGGAATATCTTCTTGAAGAAAATCCAAACAATCTCATTATGCTAGAAGATGCAGTTGGCTGATTTTTTCTTCCTTCTTCTTTACTCATGGAGGTAGAAAAACTTGGTTCCTCCATGGGTGTTTTGATGCTCTCTCTTGAATTCAAATATTCCTCCTTGATCTCAAATCCAAATCTGCAATTAAAGTAATCTTTGAAAGAAATTTCCTTACCAATTTCTTCTCCTAAGGTCAAATACTTGCAGATATTATTTCTGTCAAATATTTCTTAGGTTTGGCCATGGATAGTTCATCCCATTTGTCTTTGCACATATGTTCACAAATGTAACCATCCTAATCTCTTGGTAATCCTTCGTCAATGTAGATAATTTATTCTTCCTCATACAACTCACAACCTTCATCTTCTATGTCTGCCAATGTTTCCATAATTGCAATTTGAAAACAATTATGTGATCCACTTAGAGTTACTTTCCATAGGATGAGCCAAGGAAAGGGCTTTGATACCACTGCAATATCCCTGATCAGTTTGGAGTTGATATTATGCAAAATTTTAATCTTTACAACATAGTTTTGACAAGCAGAAAACTAGTTAGCAAAACTAGTGGGAAAAGAGCTGGTTGGGGACACAATAGATGACTCCAGGATTATGAACTTGGGATATTTAGGTTCTTCCAAATGTATGGGTATGTTTGTAGCATAAAATAGAGCATAAATGGGGCCACCTTCCGAGTCCTATGCACAAATCACTGGGACCATTTACATTTCAACAACAGTTGCCACTGAGGTCTACTTTGAGGCTTCATGGGCACTCTAGCATATGCATACTAGACTCAGTTGTTTACACTTGAATGTAACTAGTGGTGTATATCAGTCATTAGAATCCTAATTACATGATGGACAAGATCTACAGGGAATTTGGGAGGTTCTGGGTGAGTTTGGAAGCAAAAGAGTCAAGGGTGCTATGTTGGTTTGCTCAACTAGCCAATTTACAAATCCTTCCAATCCTTTGAATCCTCAGGGAAATGAATGTAGGTGAATTAATATTGTCTCGAGATTCATGTATAACCTTCATATCATAAAAATGACTCCTACATAACTATGGATTGAAAAAATGGTAAAACTAGTCAAATAAATTTGCATAATTTGCTAGTCTTTGAATTACTTGTTCCAAATTGCATTAAAGGTTTACAAAAATAAGTTCTGAAGCATGTGAGGGTTATGATAAAATTTAATGAAAAAAATTAGGTCTAAAATGGGGGTCCCGAGCATATATTAGATAAATTATTACATTCATAACTTCAGGGAGTCTCCAATGCTAGAGAAATCTTACACATTGAGAGAATGAGTATGGGAGGAGGAGAAGAAGATGGAGTTATGCATTGGATCTGATATATGAATGATAAAATGTCTGATATTTGTAGATGAGGGGTGCACTGGACCTTCTGATATGCATTGGGAGCGTTCACTTGAATATATCACTTCTACCAGGTGAACTCCTTCAAAAGTCTCTCCAATGGCACTATAACTGAGGAACACTCTCTAGAGGCTTATGATTCTTCAACAATGGATAATGTAGGCATGTAGATCAGCATTCCATGGCTATGGATATGATAATAGAAAAGTTGTAACATAAAGGGCCTTGGGGTTCATATCCCAAGAAATGGTTGAGGCACATCTCTCAACTCTGAGTAGCAAGAGCTCTCAATACAAAAATGAATTAACCAAAAGATGTGAATGGGAGTTGGAATCATTCTTTTATAGAATTTAGGGTGACCTGCTGAGCAATTTGAATGGCTTGGTGACTTATGAGAACCATTCCACATGGGCCACCCATGAGTGGATATACTTTCCTTGCCTTTTCCTCACAAGCTTTCCTTTCCTTTAGAAACTGCGCCCCCCTTTGTCTCAAGATGTTTCATGCTTTGTTAGAGTTTCCTGCTTTGTAAACTGAACTCCCTTTTTAGAAACTACGTCTCCCTTTGTCTCAAGATGTTTCATGCTTTGTAAACTGAACTCCCTTTTGGAAATTGTGCCCTCCTTAGCTTTTCCTGTATATTTCCACATTTTTGCTTTTGGCAACTTCTTACACTTTCTCTTATTTTCATCATTTGCTATTTTATTTCCTCCAGTTCCATTTTAGCAACCTTATCCTCATGTGGGAGCCCTCTTGGCCCACTTTGCTCAAAATTTAGGAATAATTATTTATAAAAATAATTAAAATTAATAATATTATGGTTTATTCTAGACTTAGGATCATTTTTATTCTAAGCATACACAAATGAAATAAATTTATCTCCTTAGGGGTTATTCTGTCCCCTTTACCCATGGGAACTAAATGAGCCAAAATTGGGCACATGAAAACCTTCCCAACCTGTTTTTGTCTTAATGGGAAATATTTGAAGTAATGGGATCCCTAACATTCCCAACATTTAATTATCCCTAGGACTGTTTCCCCCCTATAAATGTTGTTGGTTTGTTCCCGCTCTGTGTTGGAGTGTTTGACCGGAAGCTGTCGGTATCAAAACTTTTGTTATTTTGAAATCTATTGTGATAGTTTCTATATGGCATGGCTTTATACCCTTTTTGTCTATGTTCATATTTTTCTTGTCTTATTTCGTGACCGTTCTTTAAATTTTCTGATCGGTGTTGGCTGTGTTCATAGCACAATTTGGCCTTATACAGGGCTTCTTCCAATGTTTTTGGACAATCAAATCATTTTTTTCTCAGAAGAATGGTGGAAGACAGATTAAGAAGCATTGAATTTTAATTTTTTCCTCTTTAATATATGGAACATAGTGTAGTAACTCCATGAATTTATTTATCAAGTCGTCACTAGTAGAGAAAGTGAGATAAATGACTTTAAAAACTACTTAAAATTGCATATAAATGACTAAATTTAGTTATGTGACTAATAGTCATTTATTTTGCCAGTCACTTATAACGCGACTAAATATGTGACTAAAAAAATTAAGTCATTTATTGGTTGTTCTGATTGGTTATTTTAGTCATTGTTTTAGTCATTAATTGGTGTTAACTGATCATTTATTTAGTCATTGATTGTTGTTAACTGGTCATTTTTTTAGTCATTGATTGTTGTTAAGTTTCCATGTATTTATTCATTGATTTTGGTCAATTGGTCATTTATTTAGACATTTATTATTGTTAACCGGTCATTTAATTAGTCATTTATGTAGTAGATAGGGAACAGAAGAATCGAACCACCAACCTCATGCCTGTAAGGCAGGTGCTCTTCCATTGAGCTAGTACCCTTAAATCAAAATTTTCTATTTGTACCAAAAAGCATGTTGTACATAACTCTCGTTCACCCAAATAGGAAAGTCTTGCCATGGCTAATCCTATGTTTGACCTTTGAGTTGAGGCGAATTTTTTTTTTTTTACCATGGAGCAAGTATTTAAGCAGCAATTGCAAACATGAGTCGGCATAGATCCAATTGGGCATACTGTTTCTATTTTTTGAAGGGAAAATTTCCATGCTGATAACTATCTAAATTCAAGTACCATTATTAACTTCAAATCTCACTAGAATTTCCATGCATACCAAAGTGTTGGTCAAACTTTGAATCAATAACTAGCCAAATGTTGATAAAACATATGCACAGTTCTACACTAATGATTGAAATCCCATACACAATTACATTGGCATTTATAAAGCCTTAAGAAAACGACATGCCAGTTACTGTTAGTTAGCATAACTCAGTATTATTTCCTTCAAATTTAAAATTAAATAAATAAACTCCTTGAAGAGCATCGTATGTAAAAAACCGTAAATCATTTTGACCCTTAAGAGGTACATAAATGACCACATACTACATATAGAACTTCAAACTTTATGGAAAGACAAGCATGAAAAGTCAAAACAGTTTAATTTTCTAGTGGTATTGCTTATGATTTTTGCTTCATATTTAGACTTTTTGAGTTTGCTTGCATTAAGAAACCAACCTAGTTATGTGAATTTGGATTAGCTTGAAATGGTAAGACAAAATGGCAGGTAATTCCAATGAAAAATTACAATTCAGAAAAGTGATGAGCATAAGCTTCAAGCAATAATCATGTATCCAAAACCACCAGACATCACAACTACCAAGCATCAACAACACTAAGATGACAAATCTCAAGTGTTAGGAAGGATTAAACAAATTGTTGTTTTAGAAGTGATCTTGCTAAGTGTTCTTGTGTAGATGCAAGTGTTTGAGATATAGTTTACAAAACAAGTATACTTGAAATTATATCATTGCATTATAGTTAATGTTGAAAACATATTTTAGGAGTAAATGCATTGTAATTCATTTAAGTCAATAATGATAAAATATTTGCTCAAGAAAACAGATGAAGATCATGAAAGGTAGGGAGCATAAGTACCTACTCATAAAATGGTACCCCTCCACCATCAACACCATGGGTTGCCACTTTTCCAACAATTTGACTTGCTTCAGTCTCCGGAATGATTATGAAAATTAAATACACAACAAGGAACACAATAAAATAAGACTTCACTAGATTATATTGCAATATTCAATGCATTCTTCCTGGGATACCCACAAACTTCAATGTCATTTATTAAACTTGAATTCCATCATGATCCATTTTAGAAGAATGGCGCTAGCATCCACTAAAAAATATCATGTACAGTTGTCACTTGTTAGTAAGAGAGTTGTAATGTGCTAGCGGTTGTGGATATTATTATTGTATTATAGTTGTCACTTGACGCTTTTCTACTTTTAAAAGGGATTTACCAAGTACATTGCAATTCAATTTTCTTTCTTAATAATAGTAAATTATGTAGAGTAGACCTGTGAGTTAGAAGTGGTGCACTCTTGTGGGAGAACCATGAGTAGGATAAATGGAATTTGTAAAGAACAAGTTTGGGAGTTTTTCATTCATCCCTTTAAGAAGCAATATACTTTGCTATGAGTAGAATATTATCAAGTTCCAAAACCCAAATCAAGGCTCCATGTCTGTGGAGGAACATGAAAGAATATTTAGGGAACTATAAAAATATTTTGATCATATGAAGGATGAGATGGAGACCATTCTTTTCCATAGTGGCCTTCACTAATATTTAGTTGGCGAGACCTTGATTTCGGAAACCAAACACATTGTTTGAAGTAAACCAAAGGTTAAACATTGTGAATTACCAAATGGAGTACATATTGTACTTCGAAAAGAGATTAAATGTAAATTAGATGTTCAAGAGGATAAATGGTAGAAATAAATGCTAGTCCAAATAAAGTGGACTAGCACCCAAGCAGGGATAAAAAAGGTGGGTGCTTTAGATGTGGACAAGATCACTACTAGAGATATTGTCGTGAGAGAAATATGATTGCACAACCATACTTATCGGAGAGATGCATATATCATAGCATATAAATATTATGGAATCAAAACCCACAAATAATGTCCTCAAAAAATCAAATACTAAATATAATTGTGAGTTTGGAGGGCCAAGTTTTCTAAGATCTTGCACTAAAGAATGCAAAAAGCACACATAGATATGCACTCAAAAGGATAAAAATCATTATCTAAAAATTAGGACAAGTGAACATGTTGATTTATTGCATCCCTTACAAAGAATCTAACAAATGTTGAGCTAGAATCCATCCAATAATCATTAGACATCGTTGTGTTCCCAACTATTCTAAAATGGAAACAATTTGCTTGGAGGTTGATTCTTCTCTCTTGCCACAACCCACTAGAATTCCAACATGTGTGTATTATAGTGTGGATTCATACTGTTGTTTTCTATAATACTTTACAGTACAAATATCACTATGTTCCTAATTATTCTAAACTGGAATTGCTCTGCTTGGAGCCTGATTCGTCCAATATTGCCACAACCCACATCTTAGTATAAAATGATACAATGACATGGTTAAAAACCCAAGAAGCTACTCTATATGTTCAAAATATTCCTTAGGAAACAAAATAAAAGATGACTATACTGCATATCAATGTAACTAGCTAAAATGATAACAAAAAGATGTGATCTTATAAGAGCAAAAAATTGAGAAATACACAACTGCATCGCAATCATATAAATTTTATTAGTGTTGCTTTTCTAAAGGATATAACATAAAATTCACAACAACACATGCATCTCATCCAAACATATGTTATTACTATGATTGCACAGAGATGTTATGGTGATCTCAATAAATTAAGCATCTACTTGATTTGCAAAATGTGCAGAACCCTGAAGGCTAGACATTAAATAAAACTTAAATTCATATGCAAAGAAGCACGCAAGTTGATAAAAGACTATGTTGTGTGATACTGAATTAAATCCTAGCAACATATGCATAAAAATAATAAGGGGAATCCCACCAAAAGCAATAATTAATCCAATACTTGGGCCAACAATGATTTCATAGGTCTAAGAATCGTGCATCTTCTATTGTCCAAGCCCTTCACATACAAGAAATGACAATAGAATCCAGTTATAGCTTGGATCTCTTGCAAAATCTAGAGAAACATATTATACATTCCATGTCATGAATATCCAAACATCCACTATATAAATAGATAGGCAATGAATACTCAATTGAAATGCATAATGTGATTGGGCTAACAAATCAAAAGTGATTTTATCAACAATCCCATGACTAATTATGTCCTAAAACTTAAGTTAGAAATGCTTATATAAATCATTTCACACTTTCCCTAACACCATATGCAGATGTCCCCAATCATTGATCTATGATGGTTTTAATATTTTTATCTTTTGTGTAAAATTTAATATTGAACCCGCATATGCCTTTATTTAATTTATTTCGTTATCATGTTACGTATGTGACAAAATATCCACCATACTAGACTGTAGAGCGCCTCACTACTGTTAGTGAAATTATCCTATTCTTTGTCATTGGGATCTTGGTTCGATGGTAAGGCCTCGATCTCATTATCTCATACCCCCACTAAGATATTCAAATCCCCTAAAGACATGTTTTTCCCCTTGTGGAATGCCTTGGCCATGCAAGTGGGACCTGGGTTGTCTTGCCTGCATAAATAGGATTTCGTGCAGACAGGACCAAGTGAAACTACTAGACAAATTTGATGGAGTAGACTTTCCCCAATCATAACAGATTAGCCAAGGGGTGATTTTTGAGGGCTTGTGTTTTGAGAGAGATCATGTTTTTTAGGGTTGTGAAAAATCTAGATTCCAATGTAATATTCCCATACAGGGGAAAGGCACACTTGCCACCAAGTTAATCAAAGTTATTACTAAATACAATAAAAATGAAAATTTTAATTTAAAAAACATGAAAAATAAATTTATAATTAAAAACAATTAATAACAAAAAAAAATACATTATTCTAATGATGTAGTTATAGACCTTGATAAAAGATGCTTTATGCATTCTTAGTTATATTTTATATGCATGATATACTAAACAATACTAGCTACCACTTTTGGACATCCACAAGGATGAAAATAACTTCTTTCTTTCTAGTTATTTCAACACTAATCCTTAAACCAAAAGCATTGTATGAAGACTATCACCATTTGTCTTTGCAACTTATAGATATCCACTAGCTAAAAGAGTGTAGCTTTCATGATTGTTCAAATTGGAACAAGTCAAATCAATACATATACCATATGAAATAGAGAAGATATTCAGAAAAAATATCTGCCCATAAGGAAATCCTTTTTTTGAGAACACAAATTGCAAACAACAACCACGTCGTTGAAGTAATATTGTCACTAAATCTAACTTCACGTCGTTGAAGTAATATTGTCACTAAATCTAACTTGATGGAAATAATGGATCTTACTGTTCATTGCCACGTGTTCCTTTAGAACATGATGCTAGATCTTAATCAACAGCTATTTAGGCTCCCAAATTCCTACCATGTGATAAAAAACGATTAAGATTTTAACTTTTAGAAAGGGAGCAAAACCAAGAGAAGTTAACTAAGAGGCTAAAATCATACGAGATATTATCAAACAATCAAATATAGAAGCACATGATTTCCTAGAATGAATGTCACTTTTCAGTGATAATGAAGAACACTAGACACTAACATAAAAATGAGGCATAGAGGAATTATTGCACATCAAACAAGACTGCAAAGATAATTCTTAGATGTACATTTTTTATGAGACAAGATCCTAAAGAGGACATAGTACCTGAAAAAACAATAGACACTTCTTATGCAATGGTTTCAACGTTGGACTTTGGAAGTCTGTTTAAAAGGCATGTATTTCATCTAAAAGTGGACAGGAAAATCATTTAAAACGTTCTTAATGATGTCTCAACCATTATTTCTAAAGTACCATGCTGTATTGTTGGAATCTATACTCGATGTTGTCTAAGATGCAAAAATTTGGTAAATTACATATCACACAATCAATCAAAACCAATTTTACTTTCATAAATAAAACATACCAAAAAAAATCAAAACCAAAAGTCAATTCCAAAGAGAGAGACTGAAGAGGGAAAACAATAAAAAACCTTGTGTGTGATAAGAGCTTGGTTTTATGACCTTGAAGGAGATTCCAATAATTGAGTATTGTGTCATCCTTGAGAATCCCACTCATTATATATACTATTGTGTCATCCTTGTTTTCAAATATTTTAGAGAGGACTCTGCAGATACAAAGAATCCCACTCATCATATATACTATATCATAGTATCCATAATGAAATCAATTTTCTATTGATATTACACATTATTATTCTAGATTCCATTTAATGTATTAAGTGCAAACAATCTCCCTACAATTTATAGCAAGTTTCAATTAAATAAATAAAAGGTATTCTAGGTGTGAACAACATTCAAGAGTAACCAACATAATTTAGAGAACTACATTAAAGAAGAATACCAACAAAGATTTATCTTAACTTTGGTTCTATTAAGTGCTGAAAGGGATCAAATCTCTTGAGGCACAAACCTTTCCTCACTCTAAAAGGTGATTGCACATTAAAGGATTTGATCTATGCTAAATATGTAAGAGTTAAGATAGATCTATGCTACTCATTATTATAAATTTAACATATAAAGAATAAATACCAAAATACATGATCAAAAATTACTAGAAAAAAAACATGGAAATGGATTATCTCAAGCTTCTAATTAAAATATTAGGAATGGACCAAAAAACTTTAAAGAGATATCATATAATAATAATTAAGAGAAAAATACAAGATAAACTTCATAAATCTTGATAAGAGTTGACAAAGTTTTAGATAAACTTCCACATATATTCATTAGACATGCATTTGACTTGGTACCCCAGCTTTTAAAATATAAACAATTTTGTGTGAAAAAATCTTACATTTACTATTGGAAAGCTAATTTACAATACTCGTTCATATACTGATAGACACATTTGCCCCCACCATCACAGTGTTTAATAAAAAAATCGATGAACATTGAAATTAACCTTAAACCAAAACCTAATGACAAAGTCCAACGGAATCCATTTATCTACTGATGAGAACTAGGTGTGGACAAAGTCTAATGATGAAACGAAATCCATTTATCTACTGAGAAGAACTAGGTGTGGACATTGCTCCAATAATATAGTGATAGCCTTGAATTTGTTCCGCTAATTGACTATAAAATATTAACCCTTCAAAATCATGAAAATCAATTGCATGCAAGAAAGATACAATTATGCTAATTGACCATTAGCGATTAGATTTCTTGTTATGTGTCCAATAACACATGGATTCAAAATTAAGAGAATGGTGTTGAAAGTTGTTCATGATTATGAGAAGACATTGGATTGGATTCGATTCTAAACTAAGAAAATGAGACTTAGATCATAATCTTGCTGGATAGAATCAACATATGTTTGTATAGTAATGTTTTTTGATATTTTTTTAGTAGACATGTACCACGTTAGCTCACTCACTGGGGTTGTAGACCACCATAGTATCAATGGAGTTGGCTATTGTTTCTATTGTTGTTGATGACTTTTTTATCTGTATTTTTCCATGTCTTTACAGCTTTTCTCTTCACCTCTTTATTATTGTTTTCCATTTTTTGTGCTCCTTGTAATACGTCTTGAATTTAAGCCCAACTCTCTTTGTTTTCTATCATCTCCAAATCGAAACTTGTCTGATGAAGATAAGTTGAGGACCCTATGTTTGCTCATATTTTTTATATGAAGTGGTGTAGATCATATCTCCAAACTTTTCCTTGGTCCAAATTCAATGCAGTCAACATATTTTCACCTACAATTTGATTTGGTCTTGCTTTAACTACAAAAGGTCATATTTCTATTGGTAATTTGAAACCAAGCTTCTGATTTCTAACCCCAAAATGTATAAAATACAAATTAATTCTTTGCCTATCATATTCTATATAAAAAATTCTCTTGGCGCAGTTAAAGAGCAACATATTTTGTTAATTATTCTTGATCTCAAGGAATTTGGGCCTCAGTCACAAAGCAACAATAGAGTGTGGAAAATCAAATATTAAAAATAAAGCTTTCAATAGAGAAGACAAACTACGAGAGAGAACCTTGGGCTAATGGATATTTAGTAATAATTAATCAATTGTGAAAATGCATCACCAATCCTTACACTCCATTACATTAGAGAAATCACATCTTTTAATCCTATAAAGAAAAGAAATCACAATAGATAGTCATATATTCCTGGAGAGGACTGGCATGAGACTAAGGATCTGGTAATCATTTTCCACTTTTTCTAACCATATCTATTATTATTATAGATAGGTCAAAAAACCTCGCTTCCCAACTACTATCAAACTAGCAAGAAATTTGAACATGAATTCCACTTCCAAATCAAACTTTCTCTACGCAGGAAACAATTTTACAATCAAATAGTCCTTAGTCTTGAATAATATGAACAAATATTTATTTTCTGAGTCCACCAATACACAAAACATATTAACGTCAAAACCTGAATATCCATCCTTATTTTATGGACACAGGAATACCAGAAGTGTGAAAACACTCCCAAGATGGGTACTAGCATTAACTAGGATCCCTCCCTTGTGACTGTGGCTGTGACCTTAGGATGGTAAAACGGAGAAAAGATTTGGCTATTGGGACAGTCGAATCTCCTTTTTTGGAATACAATCAGACTTGACTGGACCAGGCCACCTATGAATTCCTCTTCTCCACCTTGCCTTGCCTCCGAGAAAGAAAATGAAAGACACTCGGCTGACACTGCGTATTGCAGACCTTACCAATCAATCCACATGATTGCATATTTTACCTTAAATTTGATTGGATGAACACGAAAGGCTCGAGATCAGTCAAGATCAAACAATGAATAGCATGAATCATATATGCAAACAAACTGTCTTTTTATTTGGACCAAGGCGCTACCTTTCCCAGATTAAAGCACTATATAAGTCCCAGAACGCGGCTAGGTACCCTATTCATCCCTCCTGATCCAATATGAGGGCATTAACCTACAAAATAATTCAATATAGATTATTAGCAAAACCACTTAGATTATCCCTAAAAGTAAGAAGATCGGAAAAAATAAACAGGAAAATTTTGGGGAGAACATCGAAACCCTGTCATGAATATAAACAAGAATAATTTCATACAAATCTAATAAAAGGGAAATTTTCTTACCTTGGTCATAAATGAGGACATGTGTAATACACCTAGTTTTTACTTGGAATGTATTTAACCAAATTCATGTAAATGATGTAAATATGCTAGTGTGGAGCTCAAGGCCAAGGCCTGACTAGTGAATGGCTAGGCATGTATGATGTATATATTTTATTTGGACTGTTTTGGATTGACTTTTATGTTGATTTAGAATATATGTAAATATTATGTGAATAAATAATAAAATGGTCCAACTATGGATGTGTAAAGATCACCAAAGGGGCTACGATTCCACCAAAGGTGAAGAGGAAAGGGGGTCCATGGGTGACTAAATCCTTGTTGCCAAGTGTCAACCTTAGAACTCACCTAAATTCTATCATGTGCCTTGAATAAGCCATTTATCTCCTTTTTTGACTATTCTCCAATCGTTGAATGCATGTGTGAGGTTGGTGGGAAAATCCACCTCATGTAGTTATTGAAGCATGGGGATGACTGCACTTTTTAGACGGTTATGTCATGAAAGAAGTCAGTCTGCAGCTTCCATGAGTCCTTTTTTCTATTGTCAGAAGTTATGTTAGTTGTCTTTTCACCATTTTCTCATATGCCTTGGAGTCAACCCTCATTTTCTCATTCTTACATACAGATCTACACTAGGTAGAGCTCTCCATTGTTGTCTATGAACTTACCATGTTGTTTTGAACTAGGAAATTCGAAATTGGAGACCATGCTACAGACTTGGAAGGGAAAATCGATGGTTGTAGGTGAGCAAAGAGGATGGGAAAGATAGGAACCCTTAACCATTGAATTTTGTTGCTTGTAGGTGCTTGAGAAGTAACGAATTAAGGCTATAGGTGGTTCTATAGCAGCACATATCAGATTGGACTTCTTCTATGCACACACTGGAGGAACCCAACAATATGGATCACCCAAGAGAACTATGGATTGGTGAAGGGGATGCCTGAGCTAGAAGGGTGTTGTGTGAGGAAGGTAGTGTGGAATACAAGGCTGTGAGGGAGGAGTGAGACCCCTGTAGAGATCTGTATGAGCATTTGGATAAGCATAGAGATCAGAATGGGTTGTGGGATTAGAGATAGAATCCTGTAGGTGTTTCCTTTACCCCAGTGGCATCATAGCCCATCTTGGGGGTGGCCTCTTAGCAGAAAGAGTATATTTTGGAAAAAGTGCCTATGGTTGGGTGGAAAATCGCTCTTACATAGCCAGTTGCTTGGATCTGCTTTGGATAAAGATAAGTATTCTCATGCATTCAAATTTAAATATTTTATTTCATGCCTGTAATGTTCATGCTTGTATTTGCATGCTAAATGTGTTTGGATAAATTTTAATTCCGTTGTGCATGTTTATTTATGTTTGTAGACACATTGTATATGTTGAAATTCATATTATGGATTTGGGGTGAAATTTGAGAGCCCGTATTTAGGTAATGTCCCTCCCGATGGTCGAATTGGGTGAGGGGGACATTACAGAGTGGTATCAAAGCTTCTGGTTGCAATACTAGAGCCATATGGGACATAAATCATGACTTACAGAAAAAAGAATCAGAAATGGTTGTGTAGGGATAAGTTTATGTTAAATGGATGTTAATGGGATGGGAGTAACTTTGAATTAATTTCGAATCAATCCCCTTATTGGTGGATGAAAACATTGCATGAACCCGAAATTTTAAAAATTGGAAAAAAAATTGGGCCCCACTAGTGCCAGGTGGCAGGATGATGTGGAGGAGCCACGTGGGCAAGAGGTCTAGCGTGGAGGAGTTGCGTGGGAAGAAGGTGTGATGTGGACCAGCCGCATCATATTTGCATGCACAAGTGACCGTAAGTGATGGAGTGTGAAGGTGGAGAAGATCTGACCATCAATCAGTGAGGCAGATTGACAGTCGATAGTGATTCAGGCCCACGAAGGTGCATGAGAGTTAATTTATTTTTCGTAGCCCTGAATGAAAACCACCCCATACACATGTCATCCTCTCATGGATTTAGGCTCGCAAAAGCGGTTTGGAGAAATCAGTGAACAGTTAGAGTTTCAAAGGGGGGTGATGCAGATGTTTTTGTGAATATAAATTGTCAATATAGATTATTCCCAAAATGCATGAATTTTTATTTATAATTTCTAGGGATATAATGCAGCTAAAAAATGTTTTTATAAACACTTTTGTAGATTTAAAATCCTATCAGTCACAGTTAAGGGTCAACATTTCAGTCTAGTGCAATTGAGAAATTTTGATCTTGGTTGGACCAAGAAGAAGAGTATCATCGTGGAGGATGGATAGGATCCTTATGAAATTGAGGCAGATGCAATGGGAGAGAATATATAGGTTTAGAATGCAGAGGCAAAATCTAATGGAATAAGAAACCAAGCAACTACCCCATACATTGCAGAAACCAAGAGGAGCCTAAGGGTAGAACTACAGAGTTGCAGAGCAGACAATGAAAGACTGATTAGAGCCCAAGAGGAACAGAATCAGTTGAATGTAGCTATGCTTCAAAGCTTGAAAAACATTCAGAGGAAAATTAATGGTATGGTCATAATTTAGAAAATCAAGAAAAGAGTGGGAGTAGCTCAAGGAGGCATTCCCACAAGAGATCCCATCGTTCAAGGAGGATTTCTAGAGATAGGACATACACTCCAAAAATCTCTTCTGGTGAGTCATCTAACTCTAGGGAATCCATTGAAGGTTCAAGCTCTTCATCTCATAAAAACAAGAGAAATAGGTATTCCAAGAACAACTCACATGGAGAATTTAAGAAGGCCAAACCTCCTACCTTTGATGGTGAGGTTAAATCTGGTCAAGAAGTTGAGGCTTGGCTTCTTGGGATAAGGAAGTATTTCCAAGTCCAAAACTATTAAGGAAATATGAAGGCAAGAGTGGCCATCTTCAATTTGAATGGAAAAGCGTCTATATGGTGGGATCACCTTAGGCATGTATAGAGGATCAATGAAAGAAATATTGCGTGGAAGCAATTCAAAAATTACTTCAAGGAAAAGTACCTTTTTGATAGATACTAGGATGGAAAAATCAAAGAGATCCATGAGTTGAAATTGGGACAAATGACAATGGAAGAATATGCAAACAAATTCTTAGAGCTGCTAAGGTATGTCAAATATATCAGGGATGATAAGGTGAAAATTCAGCGTTTCCTAAGTGGACTACCCCAGTCATATAAATACAGAATTGAGTTTGATGAACCTTGAACTCTAGAAGAGGCCATAAGAAAGGCCAAATATTGCTATGATCAAAACAAAAGCAAACCAAAATTCCATAAGGCATGGAAGGATAAGAAAAATGAAAAGTTTGACCAAACGAAGAAGGGGTTCAAGCCTCCTCAATTCAAAAATCAGCCAAGGCAACCATCATCAGGTGTGACTAAACCAACTAGGATGATGGGAGACAAGCTGAGAGAGCCACTTCAATGTAGGGGATGTGGAGAGGACCATATGCATAGGAACTGTTCACATCGAAATGGAAGCACAAAGCAAGTTCACAACATCCAAGGAGATGAAACTGTAGGTTAAGTGGAAAGGACCATCCCTAGGATTTATGTAGCACTAGAGGACCGCCAAGCAGACCATTAGTCAATTGTAGTTGAAGTTGAAGGTAATATTTATAAGAAATCTATTTCTATTTTAATTGACCTTAGATCTACTCACATTTATATATGTTCTAAAATTGTTGATATTTGCACTTTTAAGAAAACAAAGCATATTAAGTCATGGTTAGTCCAACTAGCCATTGAAACCAAGAGGAAGGTTAATGAAATCATGGAAAAATATCCATTGGAAATGGGTGGACTGTCCAATTTTTGCAAATCTGAATATTTTGCCACTTGGTTCCTATGATATCTCATTGGAATGGACTGGTTGGAAGCCCACATAGTTAAACTTGATTGCTACAACAAGACTTTTGAATGCATTGATGAAGAAGGAAGCCCAAGGGTTGTAAAGGGGATTCCAAAGGTAGTTTTTGTTAGGCATATTTCAACCATGTAGTTGAAGAAATTCTATAGGAAAGCTTGCCAATTGTATGCAGCCTATGTATTGGAGAAAACAGAAAATGAAATTCCTAAGTTGGAGGACCATCATGTGCTACACTATGGCTTGGGGTAGACCACAACAAACAACTGACTACCAGAAATCAACTCAATTCCCAATGCTATGCTATATAAATGACAATGCTAAGATAATGAAGAATATAACCAACCTCGATCCAAACGTTTGATGTAGATCCCCATTGGAGCTTTTCAATCTGTGCACTTGAATCTGCAAATTAGTCTTGACAGCCAATATACAACAAGTACATATAATATATAAACGGCATTAACCTCATCAATAGCAATGGCCCATGATATAACAAGTAAATGCAACCCAATGTAAGATAAACAACATTAATGGACAAGAATATGAGTATTTCTATTAATAAACAAGAAGAAGTACAATGTGATACGACCTCTTTCCAGCAACCAATTTGAACCAAGATCTGGATCAACCCACTTGTGCCTCCACCACTTCAATCCTCCATGAATGGCAAACTCAAACTATGATAGGAGTTTGGAAGGTGAACATAAGGGGTTCACAACTACAAGGATCAATGAGCGTAGACTAAAGATAGGGCAAAAATCCACTAGAGTTCTCTTGCTCTTCTTTTTTCCTCCTGTCCATAAGCATGCTCAATATATAGTCCTCCCAAAGGTAGGTGAAAGGACACATCAAGGTGTTACTTGGGTAGATGGAGGGTCAAAGGTCACCCCATAACCGCTTTTTGGGAGTAAAAAGTAATTAACTAGTGATTTTTACCATTTTACATTCTACCCGCGAGCTATAGTGATGCAACTCGCAGGTACGCTTGCTATAGTGATGCAACAAGCAGGTAAGAGAAAAAATGAGGAAATAGTATGTCTGAAGGATATAAAGTGGATCTGAGTCATTGAAATGGATCCTACAAGCCAAAGAATGTTGATGCTCACAAGGTGGACAATTACGTTGTAATAGATGCCCCCTAATGTGTGAGGTCAGAGACTGATGCTACGATGGCCGAAATACATTATAAAACTCAGAAGTGGAGTGATGGAAACACAAGTGGAAAGAGCAGCTCACTCGTCATAGTATAATAGTATCTCTGAATACATGGCGGTATAGTACAACAATCTGATACAATGGCCATGAATAGGTAGTACATAATGGATATATGTCATAAGTGATCATAGCCATGATCCTTCTACAGTAAGATATGGTCTCCTACTGAAAAGGAAACAACTAGTGCAAACTAAAGGTACAAACTGTTGATATCTGAGAGGTGATATCTCAGATGTAAATTCAAAGTCATAGGTAGCATACTGAATGCCACCATCGCCTGGGGTCTTCTACACAAGTATTCGACAGTGCAAGTCCCATCAAGTGAATAAAGGAGTTGGGGTCGAACTTGATGAGACAATGTCTGATTACCGGTCAATGGAGTATACCGTTAACAGATGCGAGATGACCCACCAATAATGAAAATGGGCATCAAGGCACAAAGCACAATCATCGGAGTGTGAATAAATGAGTTGAAGTCGAACACTAGGATGAATCCATCGATCAGGGGACATTGATGTATTCCCAAAACTGTCGATGGCGAGAGAACTTGCCACTAATGAATGTAAGCCTCAAGGTACTCAACTGAACTCTAAGCCTCAAGTCCCGGAATAAATGGGTTGAAGTCGACGGAACGAGACTTGCTGGAAGGAGGGCATTAATGCATCCCCCATCAACCAACACGAGGTACCATCTACGCTGAAATATTTGGAAGATATCAGGTGAAATGGACTGACTCAATAAGGATGGCTGACATGCAATAGTCAAGAGATCTAAGGAGTGGCCGACTCTGGGCTCAGGACTTCCTTTGAACAAGAGCATGAGCAGATGGATAGACTCAAGTAGCATAGACTCAATATAAACTGTGCAATGCGGGAGGCATCACAAAGGGCTCCATAATGACTGGAAGCTTAACCAATAGGTGGAGAAACTGAGATACAAGTACAACTCCTAAGGTCCAACTATAGTCCCGACTCATAGTGTATGAAGTGGAATGAATGCTCTATTCAAAGGCGACACAACAGCTGCCAACAACAAGTAGTAACCATAATCCTGTCTGGCATTTTGGAATATTTGATTTTTTGGGTCTTTTTCATATTTGGGGAAAGCTTGAAAAATAATAAAATTGCTTATAGTACAACAAGTGAGGGAACGAGTGTCAAATAGCGAGCAGACTAGTCCTAAGTAGTGGAACATACCTATGATCAATGCAAGAAAGTGCATGCAGGATGTGGACACTCGAGGGTGTGTTCCCTCAAGGTCAAAAGGGTGATCAAATTGTGAAGAACAAATGGAAGCTCTGCAAGGCTCGACAGGGAAAAGTGCTTAGGCACCAGACTAACAACTTAGTAAGCGGGAGTTGACACAAGGCTCAAGCGGCAAGCAGGATGATGTAAGCAATCACAACATGATATAACTAAGGGGATTCCTTAAGGGAGATGGCCAGCATAAGATAAAGTAGAGTATGATTCTTCATCGCAACGTCATGGCATGACTACAAAGGACTCTCAATCCTAAGGACAAACAACGACATGGGCACCAGAATGTACAAAGGGGTTCTAACTAGGGTACCCATGTTCAAAAAAGCCCTACCGCCACATAACGACACTTCTATAGCAGTGTGAAGGTTTTGTGTCGGTTACGAAGTGGGGTCGCACCTAGGGTTTATGAAAGTGGTCAAAAGGTCAAATGCATAATGCACATGGAAATGGCATCTAACCTATATGTCGGGTGTGAAATGTACCTGCCGTAGGTGTGAAATGGTCCAAAACAACTTTCATCGAAGAAATCTGATTAAAAAATACTACTCCAAAAAATTATAAATAGTAATAAAAAATTACAATTTACAATTCATTTTTACTATTCACCCATTTGGAGCTTTGTGGTTAGTTTTCATCTGAAAGTTCAGTTGCCGATTCTGGGAGCTACAAGCGACTGTTCATCGAACCATTCGGAGCAGGTTGGTAGTCTCATCCATACCTTTCATTTTAGTTTTCAGTGGTGGGATTTTTAGTTTGGCCAAGCCCTAAATGGCTTCAGCGCTACCCGCGGGCTATAACTATGTGGGTTGCGGGTAGGGCACGATACTCGCAGTCAATGCAAAGGTCGACCGCGGGTACCCGCCCCTGTATACAAAGTAGCCCGTGGGTATGGCCGTGAAGATGATTTTGCAAAAGAATTTGACCAAAATCTTTGTTGTTTCTCACTTCAGGATGTTTTAGAGTGGAGAGAGAGGGAGCATGACCAAGTAGATGAGGCCGTGCACAACGATGTGCAAGAACAGCAGGCATTGCAAGCATGTGGGTAATATAAATTTTGTAGTATAGGGGGTTTGAGGGCCCAAAACCTACTACTCCGCCGCTTGATTGATTATTGGGATGTTGATGCACAGAACTTCAGTCTCAACGGGCAAATCCTCACACTGGAAGTGGAAGACATCTACTTTATTACCGGTTTGTCCTGTCGAGGTGAGGTGGCTAGTCTTCGATCTCGTACCGTGGGTGGTGGGATCACCGTCCATGATTACATAGCGTGGTATTGTCCCGCAAACACACGAGCGGTGGGAATTCAGGTGCCCATCAATGCCATAGTAGATCTGAGCATGAAGATCATTGTGGCTACCTTAGTGCGGATCACTGGATCCAAAGCTCTGCACCAGGCATCTAGGCTGGTGATGTTCTATGCATCACAATGCATGCAGCCTAATTGGTGTACCACACTACTGGTGTCTATGAAAACACATCTGACAGAATGCAAAGAAGGGAAGGAAAAAAACTTCGGGTATGGTAGCATCCTATGCAGTTTCTTCTTTGAGAGATTCCCGGGGCTTAGTCTGAGGGTGGATGTCCCTCCTCATAGTCTCCGCGATCCAGCCCTGACCCGGTGGGATGAGATCCTAACACGACAGGGTGGTGGCCGTCTAGCGTCACCATATACTGAGGAGTTCTTCCGCTGGTGGGACCGACAGGTCATTGCCATAGAGGACTACCCCTATGCAGGGATAGATTTTTGCTAGGATCAGGACATGCCACTCCCACCAGACGCAGCATTCGGAGACATTGGTGAGTACTCTTTTTGGGTTTTTTGTTATTAAATTTTTATGGATTTTTTTATTATAGATGAAATGCAAAAATCTTTTTGGTGGTAGTATCATATGCTAATGGTTGATTGTTTTCTCACAGACAAAGGCCTAGTGAGACCTGATGGCTTTTCGAGACATGGTCATTGGGGTATGGGTGAGGAGGCAGGTGATGCTACAGCAGGGCGCACTCTACAGACCTTGTGGCGCAACCTATCATGGATGGTTTCCAGGGTTCCACAGATAGAGGTGGCACGACTACCTGAGGCCACGCAGCACCAAGTAGTGGGGGTTCCTGGTGACTGAGTGCGGTTACTGTAGTGGGTAGCCAATGCAGTTCACTATTTCTATGAGACACATCCTATCGAGGTGGCAGCTAAGCCTCCTCGGAGGGAGTAGATATCCCAGGATCTCAGTTTTGTATCGATATGTATATTTTTGAGGGCTACGGGCTCCATTTTTTGTATGACACTACCATTTTTGGACATATTTATATTAAAAAAAACTTTGGTTCTCGGTTCTACTATATGTGTGTATGTACAAATGTATGAATGTCTCTTTCATTTGTGTGATTTTATGGTGAATGTGACAAATTCCAATCTAATACATAGTTAGTGTATGCATCAGATATATGATTAACACTTCTCGGAACATGTATGTATGTAATTGAAACAAAATGTCATTCCAAGAGTCTTACCCTTAGGAATTTTCGTAGTAGCGTAGGATCCCGCACATGGTACTACCCATTCAACTGAGACACAACTAGTTGTGAATCTAGGCGGACTTCTAAATATTGGATACTATGTGAAATAGCATCCCGAAGTAGCTCGATCATGACACTATACTCGGCCACATTGTTAGATGTAGGACCGAGACAAGTACCTCCTGAGGACACAACTAGGTGGTTAGGTGAGAAAATAACCCAGGCAACAGAAGCAAGCTGCTGCATATGCCGGCTAGCACCATCCGCAAACCCTAAGAACATAGGAGATTCCGTTGACATCTGTCAATCAAACGGAAGCGAATCAACAGACTTGAAAAACCAAAAGAAAGCTACACTATGTACAGAAGCAACTATACAATAGTATACAAAAGTATCATCCTGAACTAGAGGTTCAAGCGTAATACCGCTTGAGATAGAGCCCATTTCTAGGATCCTTCAAGACATTCCCCTCATAGTCTTCTAATTCATAAGCTCCTTTTTCCAGGACACGCCTCATGATGTAAGGACCGTGCCACATGGGGTTGAACTTGCTTGCCCCCAGGGGTTCTTTAGCTTGGTCATATAAGAGGACCAAGTCACCTTCAGCATACTGCCGAGGATGGAAAGACCTATCATACTGAACTTTGACATGACGCTTGTTAGCATCTATGGCCACAGCGGCATCTCGACGTTGCTCATCACCTTGCATAAGGTGGATTACGTTGCTCAAGACCCATCGTATCAGGGAGGAGCTCTATGGACAGTTTAAGCAAAGGGATTTCGCATTCAATCGATAAAAGTGACTCCACACCGTGAACTAGCTGGAATGGTGAGAATCCAGTGGCAGTCTTGACTGCGGTTCGATAGGACCACAAAGCGGGATATAACATGATGTGCCAATTGTTCTTGCTTTGTTGGATGGTACGTTGGAGAATGGTCTTCAAAGACTTATTGACTACTTCAACTTGACCATTCGCTTAGGGATAGTAGGATGACGAGTGTTCTTGAAGAAACCCAAGCTTGAGAGACAAATCCTCCATCATCTTATTTTGAAAGTGATTGCCATGGTCAGTGACAATCTATTTCGGGATACCAAACCGAGTGATAATCTGATTGAACATGAAATGGGCTGCAGTAGCACCGTCGGATTTTACAGTAGGCATGGCCTCAACCCATTTGGAAAAATAATCCACAGCCACTATGATATGGTGATGCCCCCCAGCCAAAGCTGGTTTGCAATCCATGAAATCCACCCCCCACTTAGTGAAGGGACCGACGGTGACGACCGGGTGAAGGGGCGCTGGATGCGAGCGTATGTTCTGAGAAAACACCTGGAAAAGGTGACATCTCTTCACAGCGTTAACACAATCCTTAAAGATGGAAGGCTAAAAATAACCAGCTTGCATAATATGTTGGGATGTAGCAAGCCCGGATAAGTGACTGCCACATGCCCCAGCATGGAAATCATTAAGCACCTGCTCCGTTTCTTCGTGAGTTAAGCAACGACGGAGAATTGAATCCTTTCCTCGGCGATACAATGTGTCACTGACGATAGTATAATCTTTAGCGTGATGTTTCACACACTGTTGCTCATCTCGTGAATAATGCGGAGGAAACTTCAAATTTTGGAGATATACAATGACATCCCCATACCAAGGGTCCTCGGACGAGATAAGAAATAAGTGCTCATCCACAAAAGAATCTTCATGAATGACATCCTCATCAAGTCTCGGAAGGTCCGACATAAGCATAGCAAACACCAACGATTTCACCGATTTTGCCGAAGCAAAATCGAGATTGAACTCCTGAAGGATCACAATCCATTTATTATACTTCCCCCCTATAAGGCATCGTGATAGCATGAATTGAAATGGATTGATGTGAGCTACTACTGTGGTTGTTCTAAGCAAAATGTAATGTCGTAACCGATGGACTGCATGGATAGTCGCAAGTGCCATCTTTTCTATGTGAGTATATCTTAGTTCAGTGTCTACTAGATTTTGACTGAGGTAATAGATAAGATGCTCGACGAGCGCATCATCAACCTGAACCAAGACCATGCCAATCGTCTCTTGAGACGCAGCCACATAAAGGATAAAATCTCATGCAAAGTCTGGTGGACTAAGCACTGGGGCCAATACAAAATATTTCTTAAGGGCGTCGAAATACTGTTGGGATCGCTCATCCTAGATAAAAGGTGTGTCTTTCTTCAATAAGCGCGGGAAACCTTTGGTAATATTAGCATAATTGACTACAAATCTACGCAAAAAAGTAGCTCTCCCTTGGAGGCTCTGAAGTTGTAAAAAATTACGTGGAGAAGGCAACTGAAGTATTGCATCAAGCTTTAAAGGATCGACTCTAATACCCTCTTTCGAAACTATGAAGCCTAGAAGGCGACCGGTCCTTACAGCGAAGATGCATTTATTGGGATTCAATCAAATTTTGTAGTGTATACATCGTTCGAGAATCATATGGAGGTGCTTGGGGTGGTCCGCTCTCTTGCAAGAATGGCCATCAAGATCATCCAAGAAAACCTCCATAATCTTCTTAAGATCGTGAAAGGCGTAGGTCATGGCTCGCTGAAATGTAGCTCTGGCGTTTTTAAGGCCGAAGGGCATTTTCCAATATGAAAACATTCCCCATGGACAAATGAATTCCATCTTATGTTGGTCCACAGGTTTGATCTAAATATGATTATAGCCTGAGAAGCCATCCATGAACGAAAAAATCTCACTTCTCGCACAAGCATCCAAGATCTGATCAATGAATGGCGTGGGGAAGTTGTCTTTCGGACATGCATGGTTCAAATCTCTAAAATCGGTGCATACACGGATCGTTCCCTGCTTCTTATCCACAGGAATGGGGTTTGACACCCATTCGGTAAGGGGAACGGGGTAGATGAAACCAGTTTTGAGTAGTTTCTCCACCTCTGCCTTAATAGTAGCTGCCTTCCTAGGGTTCACAGCACATAATCGTTGTTGAACTGGTTTAGCATTAGGGTACGTTCTAATCTAATGTTCAACAATGTAGGGGTCTATTCCTAGCATCTCCTCATATGACCAGGCGAAAGCTTCCCGGAGTTCTGTAAACAATTTAGTGTAAATAGCAATCTCCTCAGGAGTGCAATCGGCACCGATGTAGACATTCTCCACCTTTCCGGGAGTACGAGAGATGTTGATCGACATGGTTGGGGAAATATTGGCCATATTCTCCTCCGCCAAAACATCATGCAACTCTAAAAGAGCCACAGGGTGACCAACCATCTCTTCTAGAGTCATCCTAAACTCTTCTTGCTCAACGAACTTGAGGTTGGGAAGGAAATAAGAGCGATGATGCATATCCTCCCAAGGCCTCTCACTACCACACATGGCCTCCATAATAGCTTCATCAGATGGCAAAGTATCATCAAGGCAATCGTGTGAATAAGATGAGTTGGCTGCCTAAACTGGCAGGGTAACAGGATCTTCTTCGACTGTCTGGGAAGAAGAGAGATCCGGTTCTGTAGTGGCTTGTTGAATATGCTCGTAAGAAAGCTCAGCTACAGACAAGGGCACATACATCCCGACGTGCGTATTGTCTCCAACGTAGGACTCGTGGGACGGCTTTGTTGATTGCACATTGTGTACTTCAGACGACGGAGTGGAAGTGGACAAGGTGTGAACCTGTCTGGGAGTAGACTGGTTTAGCGACAAATGTTGCATTTGATTGGCTACCAAGTCTATAGGGAGAGTGCTTACGGATCCCACGATGCCATCGACATGTGGTCCAGGAACTGACGTGGGATCGTGTCGTGTTCTCGGTGCGTTAGGAATAATGTCATATAAAATGCCAGACTAAGAGTATAGTAGGTCTAACTGTTGGACTTTCAAGATAGCTTGTTCCTCAGTCACAATTCCGGACATCGAAACATCCTTAGCAATGTATGGGAGTAGAGGCTTAAGGAACCATTCCAACAGAAACTCTGGAGGAATGTTGGCTTTCACTAATCTCTTCCATCGACGCCACTCTTAAACGTGGTCAGAAATATGTGTGGCCTTATTCTGACGGAAAGTAGACAACATTTCAGTACCAGTGTCATAACGAACCGGCAACTGGAAATGGTCCAAGAAAACAAAAGCAATCTCGTTGAATCCCCTATAGGTGTTCCCGGGAAACTCCACATACCATTTCGCAGCTGCCCCCGTGAGGGTGCGTTGATATAGTCGTAATCTAACAAACTCATGATTCAATGAGTTGGAGGAGCACCAAAGGTGAAACATTGTGACATGATCACCCGGATCCTCACCACCTTTCCCCTCAAACTTGGGAATGTCTGAAGGGAGCTTGGTAGGGACCAGGGGCCAACTAGGGTCGTGACACACCGAATCATTCGTGAGCTTCGAAAGATCCGGAAGATTCAAACGTGCAAGGAATGGGAGATGCAGCTGGAAAGCTTGATTATAAGCTCCCATAAAAGGTTGGTTGAACGGAACCGGATTATAAGGTGGACCAAAAGCTTGACCATAAGCATTAAACGGCTAATAATGAGGATCTAACGGACCATAAGCTTGACCATGGCCATAAGGTTGATAACCTCCTCTGACCTGACCCGTGTGAGAGTAAGCAGGTATATGAGTGTTTTGGGCACCGTATTGAGGTGGGTTGAACTGGTGGCCAGCACCGACTGTGTTGTAGTAAGGGTTGCCACCATAAGTATGGGGCATATACGTACTATTCGTAGCGGGAACCGAGTTGTAATGACCATAATGGTGAGGCATGTTCCAACCCCCAGCATTAGGATTAGCGTGAGCAGTCGTGTGGTGACACAAAGCATGAGAAATATTCCCAACGCCAATGTTGGTGTTACTAGTAGCAGGAATGGTGGCGTTATAATAGTGAGGATAAGATACATTTCCACCTCCTACATTAGCATTACTAGTAGCGATGGTGGATGCAAAAGTGTGTGGTACTTGTCCACCCCCATAGTTAGGAGGAGCATTAACATTTGCGAAAGTGGTCCTGGGTTGACAAGTAGCGATATGTGTGTTAGGTGGTGGATGGTGAGTCGTGTTTTGAACAGTGTTCTTATTGGGTTGGGCAGTCCTAGGAGGTGGTCTTCTTCCAACATTAGCATTGTTAGGAGGATTATGACCAGTCCTCATATTATGTGCGTGAGTGGAAAATGTGGTGCCCCCGGTGAGGGTATTACCCCCAGTGGGTGCAGTGTTGCTAACACCATGACTAGTGCCAGCATGACTACCAAAAGCAGTGGGAGGATCAACTATGCTGAAACCGGGCATACTATATGAGAACAGGTTAACGTTGATCACAGGATCTTCATCTTCGTCTTCAGGTAAAGTAGGCATCCCATAAAGATAATTATCCAGATTCGAAGGATCGAACGAATCGTTCTCAAGTGGATTCGGCCAAATAGAACCAGGTCAAGTCTTATGTGGATCACCCCCCCAGGCCTCACGAGGTGTGGGGGTGTCTGAAGTATGTTCGACTCCACCCAATGGAATCGTGGGTATGTTCTCCATGTCGGAATGTGCAGCCATCATAATGTCGGCTATGTATGTCTCATAAGAATCCGAAGACTCGGAGGGAGCCCGTTGGCATCCCCAGGTAGCACGACATGAAAACTAGGTCGGTTTTAAACCATCTAATCGGCGGGAATGGCGGAGAGTAGGACTCTACGCCACAATATCTCCAAAGAGAATATCAAATCACAACGTCTCCTATGGCCAACTATCGATCAAAAACTGTAAATCAAAAGCACACACCTAGAGAAACTACAACCAACAACAAACAAACAGAGTGGCTAAATGAGCTCCCGACACTAGAGTCGATATGTCTCGCCTAGGAGAGGCTTGAGACTCCCAAACTATAGCCGGAGGTAACAGAATCAGTTATAGAGACACCCAGGCTTCACTGCGTGCACAGGGTCAAGTCCACTGTACAACCACAACTGTGATGTCCAATCCCTATTTGACCCAGGACACAAACAGCATAACCACTGCAAGTACCCTATGTGAAACCTAGGTAAGGAAACTATGGTCACCGCAATATAACCAATGCTCAGGGGGACAGTCGCAGGTGGGATCCTTCGTATGGGAAGGGTAGCTAATCCCGAAGCACAAGAGGATGAACCTCCGATACCCCAGATACGAACAAACCCTGGAAATATCTCCCACGTTCAGCCGGTATCAGAGGGATATCCCTTCAACCAACCTCCCGTGACCTCATGATTAACTCTGGTTTGAGTAGAGCTTCATGAGAACATCGATATATACCATGGATTCCTCCACTCCCTGGTCAGACACCTAATGTTTCGTCTAGTAGTCTTGGATTGTTAACTCACAATGATCTATTCCAAGACTCTAAACCTATGCTAGTTGGTGTACCCTATAAATAAAATCGGTCTAATCAATTTTAAGATTAAGCGTTAATTTTAGTGGTTGTGGTTACTCAAAGGATATGGTCGTGAAACTAGTGATGTGTATGACTCAATAGTATGCAAAATCGTCCAATCCTAGACCCATCTATCCAATAAAACAATGTCACTAACATGCACAATCAACCCAACGATTTCGAAATAAAAATGCAATCCTTTTATATTTTCGATGCACAATCATAACCTAAATGAAAGCAGCAAGCACTCAATGCAAGATGCAGTACATGAAAGTAAATTTTTTTTTGTATTTATTCTTATAAACAAAAGGAAAATGCAAAACTATATGTATTTTTTTTTTGTATTTTTCAATATAAAGAAATGAAAAATGCAAGCAAAATCCTACTATATAATCACTGAAGTGTCGAGAAGATCACTAAGACAATCCAACAGATACCAAACAGTAAGACTCAGCCAAAGGAATGAGCTCAAAAGGAAAAAACCAACAGGGCTAAATCCAAAGATGGGTAAAAAACCAACAAGGCTCAACCAAGAGAAATGAAGAGTTCTGGTCACAACCAAGGCATGAAACAATCAAGAAATAGGCCAACAAAGACTCAGGATCATCCAAAGCCAACCCAGCAAAAACCAATAGTCATAAACCAACAAAATCCAGATTTGTATGCTACTATCGAAGGAATACCTGCGGGTACCTGTGAGCAGCAGTGTAAACAGAGGCGGGTACACGCGGGCAGAGCTAATCTAGCCCGCGGGTGAGGAAAGGCAAATGGGAAAACAAAGAGTCCAATGGCTCAGAAAAATGAATTTTTCTATAGTGTATCTCAACGTCCAATCAGTGACACAGAGCTTCGACAAACAACAACTCTAATTATGGATTAATGCTAAAAAACAATTCCCAAACATGGATGTTTCCCCAGTGGGGTCGCCATTTTTGTGTTGGATAAAACTCACTATGGCTTGGGGTAGACCACAACAGACAGCTGACTACCAGAAATCAACTCAATTCCCAATGCTATGCTATATAAATAACAATGCTAAGATAATGAAGAATATAACCAACCTCGATCTAAACGTTTGATGTAGATCCCCATTGGAGCTTTTCAATCCGTGCACTTGAATCTGCAAATTAGTCTTGACAGCCAATATACAACAAGTACATATAATATATAAACGACATTAACATCATCAATAGCAATGGCCCATGATATAACAAGTAAATGCAACCCAATGTAAGATAAACAACATTTACAACATTAATGGACGAGAATATGAGTATTTCTATTAATAAATAAGAAGAAGTACAATGTGATACGACCTCTTGCCGGCAACCAATCTGAACCAAGATCTAGATCAATCCACTTGTGCCTCCACCACTTCAATCCTCCATGAATGGAAAACTCAAACTATGATAAGAGTTTGGAAGGTGAACATAAGGGGTTCACAACTACAAGGATCAATGAGTGTAGACTAAAGATAAGGCAAAATTCCACTAGAGTTCTCTTGTTCTTCTTTTTTCCTTCCGTCCATAAGCTATATGTGCTCAATATATAGTCCTCCCAAAGGTAGGTGAAAGGACACATTGAGGCATTACTTGGGCAGATGGAGGGTTAAAGGTCACCCCATAACCGCTTTTTGGGAGTAAAAAGTAATTAACTAGTGATTTTTACCATTTTACATGCTACCCACGGGCTATAGTGACGCAACTCGCGGGTACGCTTGCTATAGTGATGCAACAAGCAAGTAAGAGAAAAAATGAGGAAATAGTATGTCTGAAGGATATAAAGTGGATCGGAATCAGTGAAATGGATCCTACAAGCCAAAGAATGCTGATGCTCACAAGGTGGACAATTACGTTGTAACAATCATGTGCTACAAGAATTTAAGGATGTGTTTCCCGATGATGTTCCAGGAATTCCTCTAAAGAGGGACATCAATTTTACAATTGATCTTGTTCTAGGAGTTGCACTAGTTTCCAAAGCACCTTACAGGATGAGTACACCAGAATTATTAGATCTTAAACTACAATTGCAGGAAATGTTGGAAAAGAAGTACATTTGTCCAAGTGTGTTTCCATGGAGAGCACCTATACTTTTTGTGAAAAATAAAGATGGAACACTAAGGTTATGTATTGATTGTGGGCAGCTTAACAAAGTTACAATGAATAACAAGTACCCCTTGCCTCGAATCGATGATCCTTTTTGTCAAATGAAAGGGGGAAAATGTATTCTCAAATATTGATTTGAGGTCTGGTTATCATCAAGTGAGAGTCAAGGAAGAGGACATTCACAAGAAATAATTTAGAACAAGGTATGGGCACTATGAGTTTGTGGTGTTCCATTTGGTCTCACCAATGCACCAGTTACATTCATGTGTCTCATGAATAGTGTTTGCAACAAGTATGTGGACAAGTTCGTTCTTGCATTTCTAGATGACATTCTTATTTACTCTAAGAATGAATAAGAGCGCGAAGAACACTTGAGAATGGATTTGCAATTTCTAAGTGAGCATAAATTGTATTCAAAGCTAAGAAAATGTGACTTTATAAAAATAAAATTCATTATTTGGATCACAATATTTTTGAGAAAGGAATATCGGTGGATCCTGAGAAGATTGAAGCCATCATGAATTGGCCAAATTTTAAGAAATGTGACAGATGTAAGATCTTTTGTGGATCTTGCTGGTTACTATAGGAGGTTCATTAAAGGATTCTCCAAGGTTGCACACCCAATCACTTCTTTGCAAAAGAATGGGATAAAGTTTGAGTGGAAACCAAAATGTGAATAAAGCTTCCAGATGTTGAAGAAACTTCTCACAATTGTTCTAATTCTAAAAATTGTAGACCCGGAAAAATATTTTGTGGTATGCAACGATACATGTAAAGATGGACTTGGAGGAGTTCTTATGCAAGATAACCATGTGGTATGTTACGAGTCAAGGAAGTTGAAATAGCATGAAAAGAACTATGCTACCCATGATTTAGAACTTGCAACCATAGTGCATGCTTTGAAAATGTGGAGGCACTACTTAATGGACAGAAAATTCAATCTAAGGATGAACCATTGTGGTTTGAAATATTTGTTTGAACAACCAACATTAAATGCTAGGTAAGCTAGATGGTTGTAATTATTATGTGAGTTTGATTTTGAAATGAAACACATAAAAGGTAAAGAAAATAAGGTGGATGATGCACTTAGCATAAAAGTACATGAGATGCATGTAGTAACTATTAGTTCCTGTCAATCAGATTTAAGGCAATAGATTGTTAACAATATTGTTGAAGATGAACTATATGAGCAAATAAAAGACAAACTGCAACAACAGAATTTGGAAAAAAAGTATGAAAGTTACCATTTGGAAGGTGATGGACTTCTTGTTTATAAAAACAAAATTTACATTCCTAATGTGGCAGATTTGAGAAAAAATGTTGTGGATGAAATCCATAAAATGCCATATTCTAGTCACCCGGGATACTAGAAAACAGTTTCTATAGCGAGAAAGCAATATTTTTGGCCGAGAATGAAAAAGGAAATTGTTGAGTATATTTCTAAGTGTATGAAATGTTAGCAAGTGAAAGTTGAGCATCAAAACCCAACAAGTTTATTGAAGGATTTTCCAATTTCGGAATGGAAATGGGAAGTGATTTCCATGGATTTTATTACAAGTTTTCCAATGAATTTTAGGCAACATGATTCCACCATGGTCATGGTGCATAAATTATCTAAGGAATCACACTTTATACCGGTTAAAACGACGTATAAAGCAGATGCAATTGCAAAAAAAAATATGAAGGAAATTTTCAGGTTACATGGTTTTCCCAAAGCAATAATTTCGGACAAGGATACCAAGTTTATTTCAAATTTTTGGAAAACTCTTTTCGTTGATTTGGGTACACAGCTAAAATTTAGTACCGCCTACCATCCACAAACCAATCAGGAAACAAAAAGAGTAAATTAGGTGCTTGAAGACATGCTACACATGTATGTGATGGAAAAACCATCAAAGTGGGAGGATTATCTACACTTGGTAGAGTTTGCATATAACAATGGGAAACAAGCATCAATGGGCATGAGTCCATTTGAAGCTTTGTATGGAAGGAGGTGTAGAACACCAGTTACATGGGATAATCCAGTGACCATAAATGCACTTGGGCCGGAATTGCTTAAGGAAATGGAACAAGAGGTTGCAAAGATTAGGAAAATTTTAAAGGCACACCAAGATAGAGCTAAAAGCTATGCATATAAGAATATAGTGCATAGATATTTTCATGTCAGGGATCATGTTTACCTCAGAGTGAGGCCAAGGAAGAGTTCCTTGAAACTTGGAAGTTGTGCCAAGTTATCACCAAGATATTGTGGGCCATTTGAAGTGCTTGAGGGAATATGACAATTTGCATATAGAATTGCATTGCCTACTAACACTAGAGCTCATAATGTTTTTCATATTTATTTGCTTAAGAAATATGTACATGATCCTAACCATGTGATTGATTGGGATGTGATCCAGGTGGAACCCAATGGAGAGTTCCAAACCTAGCCACTATGCATCCTAGACAGGAAGGTGACATTGCTCCGGAACTGAGCCATCAGAGGATGCCATGAGAGAGGCATGTCCATTTTTGTTCTAATTTTGATCAAACACTGAGGACAGTGTTATTCCAGGGGGGAGGGGATTGTAATACCCCTATTTTTTACTTGGAATGTATTAAACCAAAGTCATGTAAATGATGTAAATATGTTAGTGTGAATTCCTAGTGCGGAGCTCAAGGCCAAGGCCCAACTAGTGAATGGCTAGGCATGTATGATGTATATATTTTATTTGGACTATTTCGATTGTATTTTATGTTGATTTAGAATATATGTAAATATTATGTGCATAAATAATAAAATGGTCCAACTATGGATGTGTAAAGAGCACCAAAGGGGCTATGATTCCACCAGAGGGGAAGAGGAAACGGGGTACATGGGTGACTAAATCCTTGTTGCCAAGTTTCAACCTTAGAACTCACCTAAATTCTATTGTGTGCCTTGAATAAGCCAATTATCTCCCTTTTTTACTATTATCCAATCATTGAATGCATGTGTGAGATTGGTGGGAAAAGTCACCTCATATAGTTATTGAAGCATGGGGTTGAATGCACTTTTTAGATAGTTCTGTCATGACAGAAGTCAGTCCACAGCTTCTAGGATTCCTTTCTTCTATTGTCATAAGTTAATTCAGTTGTATTTTCACCATTTTCTCATATGCCTTGGAGTCAACCCTCATTCTCTCATTCTTACATGCATATCTACATTAGGCAGAGCTCTCCATTGTTGTACATGAACTGACCATGTTGTTTTGAACCCATAAAATAAAATTTAAATACCATGCTACAGATTTGGAAGGGGAAATCGATGGTTGTACTTGAGCAGAGAGGTTGGGAAATCTAGGAACCCTTACCCATCGAATTTTGCTGCTCGTAGGTGCTTGAAAAGCCACAAATTAAGGCTATAGGTGATTCTATAGCAGCACATATCAAATTGGACTCCTTCTATGCACACACTTAAGTAACCCAACAAGATGGATCACCCAAGAGAACCATGGATCGGTGAATGGGATGCATGAGCTAGAAGGGTGTTGTGTGGGGCAGGTAGTGTGGAAGCCAAGGCTGTGAGGGCTGAGTGAGACCCATGTAGATCTTTGTATGAGCATTTGGTTAAGCATAGAGACCGGAACGGGTTGTGGTCTTAGAGAGAGAAGCATGTAGGTGTTTCCTTCATCGTAGTGGCCTCATAGCCCAGCTTGGGGGTGGTCTCTCAACGGAAAGAGTATATGTTGGACAGAGTGCCTATGGTTGGGTGGAAAATCGCTCTTACACAGCCAGTTGCTTGGATCTGCATTGGATAAAGATAAGTATTCTCATGCATTTGAATTTGAAATGTTTTTATTTCATGCCTGACATTTTTATGTTTGTATTTGCATGCTAAATGTGTGTGGATAGATTTTAATTCCACTGTGCATGTTTATTTATGTTTCTACACACATTTGATATGTTGAAATTTGTATTATGGATTTGGGGAAAAATTTGAGAGTCAGTATTCAGGTAATGTCTCCTCCTGATGGTCGGATTGGGTGATGGGGACGTTACAAAGTGGTATCAGAGCTTTTGGTTGCAATACTGGATCCATTTGGCCATAAATCAATATTTACAGGCAAAAGAATCATAAATGGTTGTGTAGGGATAGGTTTCTATTAAATGGCAGTTAAGGAGATGGGACTAAGTTTGAATTAATTTCGAATCAATCCCCTTATTGGTGGATGAAAACTTTGCATGAACCCAAAATTTTAAAAATTGGGATTTTTTTGTTGGGCCCCACTAGTGCCAAGTGGTAGGATGAAGTGGAGGAGTTGCATGGGAAAGAGGTCTAATGTGGAGGATTTGTGTGGGAATAAGGTGTGATGTGGACCAACCACATCATATCCACATGCACAGGTGATTGTAAGTGATGGAGTGTGAAGGCGGAGAATATCTAACCGTCGAGCAGTGAGGCAGATTGACGATAGATAGTGATTTAGGCTCACGAAGGTGCACGAGAGTTAATTTATTTTCATGGTCCTGAATGAAAACTGCCCCATCCACGTGTCATCCTCTCGTGGATTCAGGCTCGCAAAAGTGGTCTCGAGAAACCACTTCTCGTAGATCCTGAAACCACCTTTTGGTGCTAACATGAAGTGATGTGATGTGGGGAGATGTGACGGGAATAAACATAAAAAATGATGGGACTCACATCACTTCAGGCCCTTGAACATGCAGAAGGATAACAGAGAAGCATGACCCTGAAGTGGTAAACATCCCTATGACGTGTCATTATCTCGTGCATTTAGGCTCGCAAAAGCGGGTCCAGGAAACCACTCTCCTTGGATCCTGAAACCGCTTTCGTCCTAATGGGAAGTGATGTGTTGTGGGGTCTAGACATGATTTGCAGAGATGTCAATGGTGATGCGACCGACGGAGATCATGTCAGTCTGGAAGGATCGTGCATATTTGATCGACGACTGAGAGTGATTCAGGCCCATGATGGTGCACGACTTGGTTAATTAATTTTTAAGACTTAGGAAATGCAAAACCCTCGACTTCACTGTAGTCCCGAATTTGTTTCCTCCAATTTTTCTTCTGCCAAACTAGAAGAGAGTAGGTATTAAAATTAAAAAGATATTTAAAAGATTTATTTTTATTAAGTTTTTTCACTTTGGGATTTAAATGGAGCTTATGTAACTTAGGAAAAAGGAATATATTATTCTTTTTGTGTTATATTTAAAGGATGGGAAAGGTATTTAGAAGGGGCACAAGGGGATTTAAAATTAAATTTATTTTAGTTAATGGAGATTTTTTGGGGGAGGAAAACTAAAATAAATACTATAGTCCCCCTTTTGGGTATTAATAAATTTACAAGGATATTAAGCCTTAGGAAAAAATATTCTTAAAATAAAAAATGAACTATAATGCATAAAAGGGGGGAGTCTTTTTTTCTTTTTGGAGAAAGGAGGTTAAGAGTGATTTATGGAAGGAGGTTCCTATGGTGATATTTTTAATTTTTTGAACACGGGCAGTGCATGAAAACTAATGATGGCATGACCGATAATTTTATCAATGGATGTGAAATTGACAAATTTAAATTGACATGATGCAATATGCCTTTACTTGCCGAAACTTCAACTAGGTGTTGAAATGGTCAAACATGTATGACTTTGGAGAAACGAAATATGGATGTGATGAGTGCGATGAACTAAATGACATGACACTCACTCCTTGGCATTAGGATGGAATAAACAAGGAATGACAACATCCTAAGACTTGACTTGACCACAACACGACAATGTATAAGACATAACTTAGTGAGTCAGACGCAGGGGTCATAAGGAGGGAAAATGATGAAACATGAGATGGGCATGACATGCATATAGCCCTGGACAAGACGGTGAAGATGAAATGATTACGTGACATAGTTCATTAGGTTCTCCTATGACGTCGTTTTTTGACACACGAGATGGGCATGACATGCATATAGCCCTGGACAAGACGGTGAAGATGAAATGATTATGTGACATAGTTCATTAGGTTCTCCTATGGCGTCATTTTTTGACACTTTGCAACCATGTCGATGTTGAGCATCAACATCTAAAGGGGTCTTTGAATTCATCTGCAGCATTAAAATTGTAGGGCCCCCCATTTCGAGGTCCCCTAAAAAGACTATCTAAACAATACTAACCTCACATGAAAAAAAAAATTGAACTTGAAAATCAAATGTGAAACCGTAAATAAAATGCTAAAACTCAACTGTACATAAAATGGAACCATATGCATGATTTATGAAGGTTGTAGGTGGTTGTAGCTGACATCCATTGCCGCTTCGATTCAAACATCCAATCTCCCGATTTACCGAAGACCTCTCGGTTGACCACCCTACCATATCGAGGTTACTCTCCTTCACCCAAAACCCCCGATCATTTTGGGGTCATAAGAACACATTAGCAAGATTCCCGCTAGGATATCCCAATCCCCGGTCTAGCTAAGCCCAACTCACAAAAACCACAAGATCAATTCTCGATTCCGGTGCCCATCTAGCACTAGGGAGCAAGAGATATCATTTTCTCCTTCTCCTCCCTTCTTTTATAACAAAATTATGTGTGCCATGTGTCCTTACATGCACATAATTTATTTAATTTAATATTTTATTAATATTTATTCTCAAGTTACAGTTTCATTTTCTTGTCTTAAGTGTGCACCTAATTTCCTAAATTGGTGCAAGGTAGGTGTAGTGGTTTGCCAAATAATTTTATTCAAGAAATCTTTTTAATAAAACTTTTAATAGACCACAAGATGTTTTTTATTTTCTCTCATTCCCAATTAATAAAATGAAAATAAAAGAAATTTCTTTTATTAATATTCTACTTTAATTCCAATTCTTTTTCAAAGTTTATAATATTAAATAAAAATCAATATTTGAATAAATAGTTCTTGTATTTTTATTCCACTTCATTTCTAATTCTTTTTCAAAGATAATAATGTTAAATAGAATTAAAGATTTGAATAAATAGTTCTATTATTTATTTTCTACTTTATTTCTAATTCTTTTCATCTTTTCAAATTAGTAAAATAAAACAAATTGGGATAAAGTATTTCTTAAATCTTATGTGAAATTTTCATTTATACATTTGATTAATTTCTCCCTTTGGTTGTTGTCTAGGTACCTATTCGGCGGGCCCTTCCGACAGTTCTGTTTCTTTCTTCTTATGGAGAGTACTGTGTAGCGATCGGGAATCTTTACCACGACCTTCCAACTACGCTTTCTTGGAGACTAAGGGTTGCTGAGGGATAAGGTCCTCCTTATCGTGCACCCCTCAACTCAACGCACGCGACCAAGTCATTATGGCCTCACTCATACTGCACATGCTTAGCAGGGTGAGATGAAATGGTTTCCTACCTGTGCGTGGATTGCTATTTCATGATCGACAATCTGTCGTTATACCCTTATGTGTTCTTCTCGTTCTTACGACCCCTATAATTTCATTGTGGGTCAGTCGGTAAATCGTCTTACCCGCCATTGCATACACACACACACGCAAGCGCACATTAGTAGCGCTGCACTATGAAATATTTCATCATCCATCATAATATCTCAGTGAGTCGAGCATATATTTCATTCACTCTTTTCTAATCAGTACATCATATCTATCATTCATCATTCCATCTCAATCAGTCGAGCATATCTAACATTTATTCATTCTAGCTCAATTAGTCGAGCATATATAACATTCAGTCATTCTATCTCAATCAGTCGAGCATATCTAACATTCATTCATTCTATCTCAATTAGTCGAGCATATCTATCATTCAGTCATTCTATTTCGATCAGTCTAGCATAACATTTAGTCATTCTATCTCAATCAGTCGAGCATATCTAACATTCAGTCATCATTCACTTCGTAAATTCGCAAATCATTAAGTAGAGCATTCATTTATTAAGAAAAGTATCAATTTCTATAACTGTCGTTCATTGCATCGTTTTCGTTTATCATTAGTTGTCATGCAAATCATCATGTGTTCTTCAGTCGTTCAGGAATTTTCAATACTCAAGGGACCAATTACTAAAGTTTATTCAGTCGGGTCACTTGGCAAGTGTCCTCAAGTCTACGGCCAGTCAATGTACGGAGGCGGGCATTACAAAAATTTACTCAATCGTAAAATTTCATTTTTCAAAATTGTAGTTTTCCATTTTCATATTGATCTCGTAGTTGTTATCTAGTCATATTTTTTATCCCTAAACTAAATTAGTCATTGTTTTAGTCATTTTAATTTGTGTGACTTATTATTTAGATGTATTTTTTTTATCTCATGACTAAATTAGTTATTTAATTTAGTCATTTTTAGTTGTTTGTAGCTCAAATTTAGTCATATTTAGCTTTAAAACATTGTCATGACTAACATTTTTAGTCACGTAGTCATTTATCACCCATTTGTATACTAATGCATCTATTGTCATTGGCCCCATTTTCAAATCATGAAATTATTTTATTTTCTTATCTTAAAATCGTTCAGACAGATATTTCTCTTTAAACATTTTCTTAAATTCTCTCCAAATAATGTTCTTTTCTTTCAGACCTTTAGTTAGCTTGAGGTCTCCCTACCATCTGGAATCTCTCCCGTTTAATTAATAGATGGCTAAACGGGATTTTAATTCACTTGGATACGTATATACTTTAAAATATTTTGACATACCTAAAAGCCATTCCTCGTCCTTTTCTCCTGAATTAGCTTCTCCGTAAAAAAAATGGGGCCTTTATCTCTTTAAATTCTCCCCTTGAAAACCTCCATGTTTTAAATGTTTACCATTCCTTTTGGAGTGTGGAGAGGATGAGGTTTCAGATGAATTGTTTTTGGATCTATCTTAGTACGATTCCGATTTAGAAGGATTTTCAGAGTTTATTTCAGACTGATCAATAAATTCAAGTTCTAGACTCTAAATTGTCTTTCCTTTAGACGAACACTTCACCACATTACTTGAGGGATGGGCATGATGTTGATTATTTCTTATCTCAGTTAAAGTATGCAACATAGCGGCATTTATTTCCCATTGTTCATCCTTTTCCCTCATATTTTTTGCCTTGAATTTTTTAAGCCCAACCTTCAAATTTCGCATAGTCACTAACATTTCAGATGGAGTAGGAATTTTTTGTTGACTGTTTACATTCCCCATCAACAAATTCATATCTCCTTGTTGGTTGGAATTCCCTTCACTATTCATAGTTTCCTTTTAAATCTAATTATGTTGTCTTAGATTTTGTTGTCAGTCTCTTAGTTCCTCCTGTTGTGCGAATGCTTCTCAAGTTCTTGAATGTAGTTTGGTAACATTATTTACAATTGTGATGTGAAATAAACTATATGTTAGTTTATAATTCCAAATTTAGTGAATGAGTCCATAAGCTACAAAGTGTTGAAACATTGCTACAAAGTGTTGAAACATTGCTTTGGTACTATTTGTAATATTCCTCTATTGTCTAAAAGACTTTTTATTTTTTTAACAAAAGGAAAAACCCTTTTTTTATTATGATGAATAATTCTATAATGCACTATAATTACAATGTTTTAAGGTAGTTTCTTTCTGGTTAATATCTTTACTAACTTAAAATTGGTTATATGCAGAGGTCTTACTTTGAAGCCCCCTTTTGTTGGAACAATACATTGGTTTCTAACATCGAGGACATGTGTAACATAAAGAGAGCACTATAGTTAACTATATTAATTAGTGTTATTAGATTTACCCCCATGATTGTGCTCTCGTTCCTTGGTTTAATTTATATATTTTATAAAGTACTCATAAAAATGAAATTAACTCTTTAACCTTAACATTTCAGCGCATGATTTACAAGAAGAAGGGGTCAGGGTTTGAGTTAAACATTTGTGTAAAATTATACTTTTAAGGTCGAACATTAATGGCACCACAACTAGACGGGTGCAATGGTGTCAACATTATTTTTGAATGACCTCCGTGCTTGTTAAGGGAGAGTTGTCTATTCTTGAACAGGGACCAGTAGTTGTCATAGTACTGGTCCCACACATCCACCACATATTGACATAAAGACACCCATAAATTAAACATACATATTCCATATTAAGTGCAGTAAATATTTAAATTATGTCCAAAAATTGCCCATTAACTGACTGGGCCAATAGGTGTCCATAAATAGTCTTTATATGAAAAACAGTACAAAACATCTTGTCCCAACTAAGTACAGATCTTCTCAGGGATCCAAAAGTACATGAACAGCTAAATAACCTAGCTCATTTTTTCCACCTACTGCAAGGTACCTATCAGAGGAGGACCCACGAATATCTATTGGAGCCTAAATATCCCAGCATTCATTAAAACTTGTTCAAACATTCATTGAAACCTGTTCAAGCAATAAAAAGGATAGTGATAGCCATAACTACAAGATTGTTCAACATTCCAACCCACTGTATTCAATAAATGACACCTACAAATTAAATGCACCCATTAAACAGATGGAAGCACAAGGATCATGAAACAGATGAAGGCACAAGGATCCACCATGAAAATCTCCCAGCCATTGGATCACTTTTAAATCAATCCACAACACACATTCAAATTTGAGAGATTGCAATCCATGTGCAACCTTCCTACCAATCCAATTCAACAGCAAACAACTATAAATGAACCACAAGCCTTACTGAAGTTGCATTTCATAAATTCGACCTGTAGAGTGTGTGCATAGTTGCATTTTAGAAATTCGAATTGCAGAGTGTGTGCACAGTGGAGGCATACCATCATAAGTGTGTGCACAATATAACCAGGTTACTGTTTATGTTATTTCCATTTATGTTATTTATATTTCTGTTATAATCAGCTTCCAGTTTCCTTCTATATAACCCGCTTCCCTTGTAATGTTATTTCCATTTATGTTATTTATATTTCTGTTATAATCAACTTCCAGTTTCTTCTACATAATCATCCTCCCTTCTAAATGTGTAGGTTGTTGCAAGCATGGAAAGAGTCAGCAATGCAAGGAGAACAATTCGTCGACTGAGCAGGGGTGCCCAGCTATGCTGCACCTCATCGGACAAGGAGAGGGTCGATCATTCAAATGCCAACAATGCTCCCAACAATGTTGTTGAGAATGACAATGTGGTGGTAGAGGACATTGTTGTCCCACCATCAGCCACACAGCCACTTCCAACCACAGTTCAAGGAACAAGTTCAACCACCAAAATCAGTGCAATAAGAGGATGGAAAAAAGAAGACATGCTAGCTGCCATTGATGATATAGAGTTCAATGGATATTCCATTTGTGCTACTGCTAAAAGACATGGAGTTGCTACCTCTTCAGTACATTATTGGATAAATGGGCTCACACATATAAAGCGCAGAGGGCATGTTACAATTATGACTAAAGAGGAGGAGGCCGAGGTGGTTCAGTGGTGTAAGGAGACGGCTGAAATGGGACATGGGCTAGAGCTGATACAGCTAAAATCCACAGTAGCTCAAATCTGTCAAGGGAGGCCAAACCCCTTCAAAGATAGGTTTCCTGGTAAGTCATGGTGGTTTGGGCTTAAAAAAAGGAATCCAGACCTTGTGTTGCATATAGTTGAGGGCTTAGATAGAGACAGGGCTCTAAATCTATGCCTTGCAATTCTGACTAAGTTCTATGCCACCCTTTCTAGTGCATACGAGAAACATGGGTATGCTCCAGACCATATATGGAACTGTGATGAAACAGGTTTACAGGCAGGAAGGAACTATGGCATGCATGTAATTTTGAAGAGAGGGAGTCGTAATGTGCCAAATATTTTGCCTATGAGTAGGGAGTGGATCACTATTCTATGTTGTGTCAATGCAATTGGTGCTTCAATCCCTGGATTTTATCTATTTAAAGGTAAAACTCAACTCAAAAACTATATACAGAATTGTGAACCAGGTGCATGCATGGATGCACATCCCCATGCTTGGATGACCAAAGAACTCTTTTTGAATTGGCTTACTCACTTTGCTGCATCTATATCAAGCGGTGTCTCACCTGTAAATAGACACCTGCTGGTTTTAGATGGTCATGGAAGCCACATTGTTGTGCAAACAATCGAGGAGGCTAACAATTTGGGCATTGACCTATAGACACTACCTGCTCATACCACTCACAGATTGCAACCCCTAGATGTCAGTGTGTTCAGGCCTTTCAAGAACTATTTCAGGGGTGAGCGAGCCTCGTGGATAGCAAAGAATCCAGGGGTGGAAGTAAAAAGGTTTGAGCTAGCCGAGCTTGCAAGTAATGCCTTTAAAAGGGCTCTCACACCTTCGAATATCAAGGCTGGGTTTAAAGGACTAGAATATGGCCACTAGATTCTGAGGCTCTCATGCATGATACTAGTTGTAGCCAGGCATTTGATCTGGATGGTCAGGAAGAAGGGGATGTCCAAGCACATGTTGATGGCCAAGAAGATGTGGAAGTAGAGGAAGACGTTGTTGCTGCTGATAATATGATATCCCTCTCTCAAGGAGTACCATACTGTGGTGATGAAGAAGAACAGGTAAGTGAAACATAATATAACAATGAACCAATTGACAGTAACATGGAGGTTGTTACACCAACTGAGACAGCTGCAACTTCTGCTTTTGATCTTCTTAATGTCTCTATGCAAGAGACAATTGCAACTTCTACTTCTGATCATGTCAATGAAAACGTTGATCATGCACCAGGAACCAGCAATGGAGAATTGACTTTGCCAAGCCAGGTTACCCCACCATCATGGCTGGCAGAAGCCATGATGAATTTGGACAAAAACATTGTCTCAAGGACCAATGAAGAAAGCATGAACATGCCTTCATAGCCAAGAGAATTGAAAGATGAAATTGTTCATTATTTTGTGGACAATGGAAACCTGGAAGAAGATAGTGTCCACAATGAGGTTCCAGCTGAAGAGGACAATATGGTTCAGATAGAGCAAGAGAACATTAACCCAAATATTGAAAGGCAAGTGTCAAGCAAGGAGTAGCAAGTGCCAAAGAAGGGCCAATTGCTTGGTTAGTTCCTAAAGCTACTAGTAGAGAGAGTGTCAGCAAAAAGAAGGCAAGCAATAGCAGACAATCTTTGTCTATGCCGAAGTTCATAGTTACTCACGTCAGAAGACTATAGAAAACTATTGGTTGAGTCTGAGCATAGGAAACTTGAAATCCAGGATTTAAAGCAGAAAAAGAGGGACTTAGCTAAAGAAAAGAAGGCTGCAAGGATTGCTGCAGCAGAACTTCGAGAACAGGAAAGGCTTGAAAGAGAGAAATAAAGACAAGAAAAGGCTCATAAAAAACAAATGGCAAGGCAGGAAAATGAATTGAGAAAGGCTCAACAATTGCTTCAAAAAGAACAAGGGGTGGTAGAAAATTCTGCCATTGATGCAAACATAGTGGAGGGGAGTAGGATGATGCCAAACACATTGGAACATCTTGCAGATAATACTCCATGTTTCCAAGACCTCCTAAACATCCAAGTCCCCCGCTATCAACAAGTGCGCATGTCCACTTTATTCCCTCCTACCAGTGCAGGTGTCAGACATATGTATGATTATCGGGGGCTCAACCTAATGCAGGGGTTCGTAGCACAAGTGTGCACTGTGGCTACTCAATTCCTCCATGGATACAAGAAGCAAATTGGATATCATATGGAGGCAACCAGCCACAACCTAATCAGCCATTGTTAGGTAGGCCAATCAACCTGGCTCAAGCAGGAAACTCAACAATATTGGGCAGTGAAGATCTTGGAGGACATCAAGCATAGGGGTGTCATATAGGGGTGCCAATTTTTTTGTTGTGACCACATTGCAATGTGGATTTTGTAATCACTGGGTCTAACTACTGCAACATGGCCATTTTGTATACAATCCTAGACCATTTTGGGTACAATCCTAGGTCATATCGTTCCCTAATGTTTGCGGCATTGTAATCAAGGGTTTATCATAAGGTTTAATATACAATATCATCATTTCAACAGCAAGTTGTAATGTTCTCTATTTAAACATTTCATTAACATTTTTTAGGGTTTATGAATTTAGTTTGTTGTTAGTTTATGTTGCAATCATAGGTTGGGATGAATTATTGAAGGTTCTATGGTTTATGTTGCAGTAGGGTCTATGGCTTATGTTGCAATAGTTTGGGATGAATTATTGAAGGTTCTATGGTTTATGTTGCAGTACTTTGGGCTGAATTATTGAAGAGAAAAAATTTGGGCTGAATTATTGAAGGTTCTATGGTTTATGTTGCAGTTGGTTTATGTTGCAATCATAGTTTCGGCTGAATTATCGAAGGTTCTATGGTTTATGTTGCCATATATTCCTTAAAGTAATAGTTAGGAATGGGGATGAACCATTACCTGGGTGCGAAACCCATCCATGCGATGCTAACTGATTGGGAACATGCCCATATTTCTCTCCAAGGAGGGCTCTCATGCATGACTTATTACACCTAAATACAGTATCATACTAATCAACATAAATGCATGCTATGCTCTACCCAACAACTAATTGAACAAAATACCTACAACCAAATCAAAAGGAAAAACTGAAAATTTAACTTCTTTTATTTTGCACATAATGCAAGTTATTGGCCTATAATGCAAGTAATGACCTGATAAGATGGAGCACCCCACTTGATGTTAATAGTTAAAAGTTAAAACTGCATCATACAGTTGTAAATTAAAACAATAGCTAATTGTGTTCCCTACAGCCGTAATTAAAGTAAAAGCCAATCAACAATAGCCAATTTGGCACACTGGCTTATATGAACAACTAAATTATGTGTTTCTTCCAATAAGATGAGACAATGGACAAAAGTCACTGTTGTCAACTGGCATCCATCCCCTGTATGATGCAATCTTGGCTTTTAACTATTAACATCCTACTGCAACAAAAACCAAAAACATAAACCAACAACAAACTAAATTCATAAGCCCCAAAACAATTATAAACCCTGCTGCAACATAAACCATAGAACCTTCAATAATTCAAGCCAAACTATGATTGCAACATAAACCAACAGGGAGCTAAAATCATAAGCCCCAAAAACATTATAAACCCTGCTGCAACATAAACCATAGAACCTTCAATAATTCAGGCCAAACTATGATTGCAACATAAACCAACAAGGAGCTAAAATCATAAGCCCCAAAAAAATTATAAACCTTGCTGCAACATAAACCATAGAACCTTCAATAATTCAGGCCAAACTATTATTGCAACATAAACCAATAGGGAACTAAAATCATAAGCCCCCAAAAAATTATAAACCCTGCTGCAACATAAACCATAGAACCTTCAATAATTCAGGCCAAACTATGATTGCAACATAAACCAACACGGAGCTAAAATCATAAGCCCCAAAACAATTATAAACCCTGCTGCAACATAAACCATAGAACCTTAAATAATTCAGGCCAAACTATGATTGCAACATAAACCAACAGGGAACTAAATTCATAAACCCCCAAAAAATTATAAACCATGCTGCAACATAAACCATAGAAACTTCAATAATTCAGCCCAAATGATGATTGCAACATAAACCAACAACAAACCAAATTGATAAACCCTACTGCAACATAAACCATATAACCTTCAATAATTCAGGCCAAACTATGATTGCAACATAAACCAACAGGGAACTAAATTCATAAACCCCAAAAAAATTATAAACCATGCTGCAACATAAACCATAAAAACTTCAATAATTCAGCCCAAACGATGATTGCAACATAAACCAACAACAAACCAAATTGATAAACCCTACTGCAACATAAACCATAGAACCTTTAATAATTCAGCCCAAACTATGATTGCAACGTAAACCAACAGGGAACTAAATTCATAAACCGTAAAAATTTTATAAACCATACAGCAACGTAAACCATAGAAACTTCAATATTTCAGCATAACAACTTCGCATAATAACTCTGCATAACAAATTTGCATGATAATTCTGCATAAACCCTAACAACTTCACACACCCTAGCCAACAACAATTCATAAACCCTAACGAATTCACCTTAACCCTAATAAATTCATAAACACTAAAACATTCATAAACCCTACTGCAACATAAACAAATTAACTATTCATTATTCACCATTCACAATTCATTAAACAACATTAACAGTATCACAATTCATTAAACAACATTAACAGTATCACAATTCCATGCTGCGGCGAATGTAGTTCACCACTGTCGCCGATGCCACATTAAAAGCCACATGCGAAATGCATTTCACCATTGCCACAAACTCAACGTAAACCCACCACAAACAATTCAAACCCAAATCAAAGTGCGAGCAGGAAGACACCATCGCCACTGCCGGGAGCAGGAAGGGGCCAAACCAATTCACCAACAGAAATGCACAATTTCACAAATTCACAACCAAGAAATGCAGAATTTAACCTATAAAAGCAGCAGAAATAGTCCACGAAATCCCCAGAAGGTTGAGAGTGTTGAAAAACACTAACGCAAGAATGGCTGGTAGGAAACCTACCAGCGCCACCGAAGAAGTGCAAGCAGGAATAGCCATCGCCACCGTCGCGAGCAGGAAGGGACCAGCCACCACCGTGAAGAGGAAGGGACCAACGCCACTGAAGAAGCACGAGCAGGACGGGACCAGCACCATCGAATGAAGGCAACGAGTGCGTGATGGAAGCCACCATCGCCACCAGCGAAACTAGCCAAGCAGGAACCCAACAACACCACCACCCAGACGAGTTCATGGGCCTATGGTGCGTCGTGGGCATGGAGCGAGCGTCAACGTTGGGAGAACCAGTGGACAGAACAAACCGCAGCGGCGAACGCCATCCATCGGGGGGTAAGGCACCAATCGTCCGCCACATCACAGAAGCATAGTAGGATACCGGCTGAACCAGAGCAGGAGTGGTGCAGAACAAGAGCGAGGGTGGTGCAGAACCAGAGCGGGTGTGAACAGGAAATGGGGTGGCGGAGCGTTCATAGATAGGGCCCGAGCAACAATACACGGGAGGAAGGAGAGGTCACGGGAAAAGCACCATAAAAGCATTAAAACGCGTGCCATAAAGGTCACTTTATGGTGCCCACCCACCATGACAGGTGGCAGTGCCATCTAGTCCCGGTCTGGCCTCATGTCGACTCGCCAGCGTGGCATGGGGGAGGGAGCCACATGGGGTGTCCAACAACTGGAATCCCTCCCCTAGCTCGACTTTACAGAGATAAGTCATCGCCTCACAAATTGTGAAGTGCGTTATCATTTTGTAGAACACCATAAATGTGCCTTTGGTAAACCCCAACAAAGTCATACTATCCGATCCATATCTGACACTTAATTCCTCATATCTATCAACCTTGCAAAGCACTTGTCCATAGAATGGAAGCAAGGATACAATAACGCCACTTGATATAGGCACTCGAGACACCTTTGTCAATACCTAGTTCACAAATATGCAGAATAATATGGGGCTTCTTCAGTCAGACCGAGAATTGTTTTCCACGTCTGGTGCAAGAACAATTTCTACTATGAATGGATACAACACAAGTCAAACTGATTTCTGCTCTAACTTTTCCAACTCGATGAGTAACATGAGAAACATAAGTTCTTGGACGGGAACAAGCAGTGAAATCTGCTTGCATTATGGTAAGGTTAATGGTTAGAATTTGCTTGGAAAAGAGCATCCACAGCCTCTGAATTTATTTCCCCATAACCTATGTCGTACGAAAATGCCAAACCCAATTTATTTTCTCAAGCTTCGGGTGAAACTCATGGATTGTGTTACTAAGACTCTTCATAATCAGGGGCAAATAGTTGTTGAAGTTGCACAACCATGTGTATCAAACCGATCGGAGTTGTAGTTATGTCATGGCAAGTATCCAGGAAAATGTTACCTTCGGTAGCTTTCCATAGTTTGTGGTGAGTTCTCAATTTTCGACGAGATGTTATCCAGCCATTATGGCATGCATGCGGCCGTCATGTCATTGTGGAATTGATTTTCAATTACATTTCTAACCTTCTGTATACAGATGCAAGTGAACCAGCAGAGCATAAACCCATGTATCTTTTTTTTTATGTCCCCGGCAATGGATATATGGATCGCTCACCCCTATTAATTTGGTGCCCAAGAGGGGGTGGCCAGATGACATCGGGTCCTGCGCAGAGGACAGACACTATAAGTCTTGGACAGTGTTTTGCTGGTAATGAATGACTCCTCTTTTGAAAAATGAAACTTAAGTGTCATATTGTGGCCCTTGGATTCTCGTTTCTCTGTGAAATTTCACCTCATGGCGTACATAGTTAAATACCCTATTTACTACATACTCTCCATTGCGAATCATGCTCTCAAACCCGTACGAAATGTTGTACACTCATACACGCAATTTACTCACCCAGGACAACAATTTCCAGCTTCAGTTGCACGCAATTTGAATGTGAGCAAGGCAAAAGCAGCGACATATAAAGGAAGCCAGTGAATTATAAATATAGATGTAAGCACTTCACTTCCTTGCATTCACTGAGATCAATTTCATTCCTTGAAATGTTAGAGGGTACGAGAGCTGCAGGATTTTATGGCTGAGCTTATCTCGCCTGTACATTCAGGCGAGACTTGCCAGCTCGCCCTCTGACTTTCAACTCCAGGCCCACCGCCACGCTGCTCCCTGTCGGATGCCCAAAAAAGTTTCCGGTAAAAGTTTTAAAAAAATTTCCGTCGCGTTTCCCCGCCAAATGGCTCAATGACCGAGGCTCCTCCGCTCCGCCCAGCCCCTCCGCCCCTGGCCCCTCCCCTTTAGCCCCCTTCACGGGACATATCTCTATTTACATCTCTTTCACTGTGCATCTGAGACCACTGCGGGACCGGCCATCACCCTCCACGGGCGACCCAAAGCGACCGGATAGCGACCCATCACCAGCGAGATAGCTCATAGCTGGTTCATATCCCCTGTTTTTTTTTTTTCACTATCCCCTGTTTTTGTCTTTTCACTGTGCATCTAAGCGGGACCGGCTTTCAACCTCCATCAAGGCGGGCCACCGGAGCGACCGGATATCAACCCATCACCAGCTCAGACCAGCGTAAGTTTAAATCGATCCCGTTTAAGTCTGTGTAATAGCAAGGAATCTATTATTAGTTGATGGAGCTGCATTGACCATGAAATCTTGACGAAGGATAATTATTAATAACTGTGGAAAGATGATGTATCAGTGGTTAATTTGTTTTTAATCTTGGTAATCTCCTCGCACAGAACTTGCCAGTCATCACTTTCTCTTCGATTACTGTCTGGATGGTACACAACTATAGCTTTTTTCAAAGCATCCTTCACATTTTCTTGACTTCCTAATTGAGGCAAAACCTGCTTGGTCACATCCGGATGAGGGCAATTCTCATAGATATACTTCAAGAAGGATCCTGCACTTTTATCCTTCTCCGCCTGCACTGCACTTATCTTTTCCTTCATTCTTTCAGCACTGGCTTTGCGTTTTTCTGCGTTTTCTCTCTTCTCCTTCTCCACGACTCCCTCTTTGTGTTTTCTCACTGCTTCAGAAGAACACATGTACCAATCAGAACTTTCTATCCATCTAGACATTATGGCGAGAGCAATTTTGACGCTCTGCAAGTGATAGGGGTGGGCTTCCTGCTCCATTTTCAGAACACAGGAATACGATTTCCCAATCCTGCTCAATGCAATAGCCTCGTTACTTGTTTCTGACATGAGAAATCCTTAAGGTTTTATGGTGCTTATGGTTGGACATTCCTATTGAAATTATAAAATCATGGATTGCTTTTTGCATCTCTGATGTATTTTGATCTTCTATGTCAAGAACAGAAACAGAGCAACTAGTTAGGAAAATCAGATGATTGTATTTTAGAAGATAGCATACTTTTTCTCTATCTGGAGCGCCCAAGATTGGGCCACCTAGTGCCTATGAGCATGTGTTAAACTGCAAAATCTCTTGATGTGTATTAATCTGTGAATTATCCATTTTTAAAATCCAATTTAGCAAGAACAAAAACATGAGCCAGTGATTTAGGAAAATTGGATGATGGTACAGTTAGATTTTTCTTATTAGCAGATGTTATCTATTTGGAGATACCAAGATTGTGCCACCTAGTGCCAATGGGCATGTGTTAATCTGCAAAATCTCCTTACAGCAATTACAGCTTACTCGCCATATTGTACAAACACAAATTTAGCATTGGATTATATTAGTCATCTAGCATTGGATTATATTAGTAAACAAAAATTTTCAATACACAAAGCATGGTCAGTTAAATACATATCGCAGACACAATCTAACTAGCTAATTGTACAATGAAAGTTCATTCACTGAAGTAAAATGCTTCTCTTCTAAAGTTCCCCACTTACGGGGAATTAGCATAGATAAAGGTGGTTTAGATAAAGCTAACTGGATCAAATAAACATAGCCTGAAAAGTGTTAAAAAGCCAGTGGAGCATTGAAAAGAGGTTAGCCTCTTGTAGATCCAAAAACCCATAAAAAAATAACAGCGCTTAGGCGTTTCAATTCCAAAAGTCATTTTTGTCATGAGTAATTATGCAATGGTTCAAAGTAACAGCGAAGGAATGAGTGGCACTTTCAAATTAAGTGAAAGGATCCTGTGGTTATTCAGGTCGAGGTAAGCCCGACTTTGTCCCTTTTGCTACGCATGTACACTTAAATCTGCAAGGATTCACATTTTTCCAAAAGCTCTGAAGCTAATTATGAAAGTTAATTAAGGAGTCAGCCTTATGTAATCAATTATTGCTGTCTATGGCTAAGGTTTTGATTTTGCAATAAAAGCTTCTTATAGCTGTGAATGTTGAATTAAATGTAAAAATCTTAAAAGTTAAAAGAAATTTCAAACATTTCACTTAAAAGTAACCATAACTGCTAATTAGTATTGTAATCGCTAATTAGTATTGCCTCTTGGGTGTTTATTAATTCAATTGACGATGGAAAAGATGGACAGATCCTGTTAGATGATGCTTTTATTACTTCCAGATCCACTCTATAGGGTACAGAACCCCATTTCATGAATTTAAGGACCACATATATGCCTTTCACAATAATTGCTCACTGTTGCAACATTTGAAGTGGAAATATGCCTGTAATTACATCAAGTAACTTGGAAGTGGAAATCATGAGATCTATCTTGGTATGCACTTAACTTTATAAGATTACTATTATAAAAGTGGACAAGATTCTATGCTTTTCTTTCTTTGACGATGCCAGTGTACAAATCTTGTCAATCATGTTGGAAATGTTTATCTTACAGACAAGACCACAAGAGTGACTAGACAAGAGAACAACCCGATGATTACTTCAAAGGGGTAGGGGTTTATAATTTTCATTTTTACGTCCTTTATCATGTCAAAAGCTGGAAAAAGTTTTAGCATTTAGATTTAAAAGGTATTTTGTAAGCACAAAACAATAACCACCAAGGAAAGCCTTTATCAAAGAATATAGTAGTCTATTGTCAGTTTCAGGATTCTAACCTTCTATAGTTATATTGCTAATTTCTTGTTTTATGACTAGTTGAAATTTGTTATCAAAACAGTTCTTTATATAGTATTTTCTGTCCATTCTTCTCCAGATACATTTTGCAAATAGAAGTGAACGAATTCAGACTTATTTATAAATTATCAGAGAGTGATAAGCAGCTTTATATACATAGATAAGATATAATTTTATTAATGTCCAACAAATGACCACCACAAAAGTAGGTCGATGAGACTAAAGATAGTACATTCATTGCAAGTACAAAAGCATCTCCTAGATCTCCTCTCGGTTATTATAATGTTTTTTAGAATTTTTATGTTTTTTCCTTTTCTAAGTGGTAATATGAAGTATGAACGCTTTTAAGTGGTAATATTATTTATTTACAAACTAAATATGATACTAACAAAACATATCACATGGATTTTGTTGGCAGATAACTATGGAACGCCAGTGGATATTGTGCATTGCCATATCGTGTCATCCGAATCCAGGCCAAGGGACGATAGCCTATGTTTTGTATGACAAAGTGCAAGACATAACCATAAAGAAAAGGAGGTCTATACATGGAGAGACCACAAACAACAAGGCATATTACATTGCCTTAATGGAAGGGCTAGAAGTAGCTTTAGAAAATGGGGTGAATGAAATTGCTGTTTACATGAATTCAAAGCTTATTATTGACCAAATGACAGGGCATTGCAAAGTTACATCGACAAATCTTGTACCATTGTGTAATGGTGCCCGCGAACTTGCTCATAAATTCCTCTCATTTACCATGTATCATGATGAGATGGATGGAGATCATATGAATGCTAGCAAGATGTGTAAGGATCTTTTTATCTGGGGTAATGTCATCCCCAGTAAAAAATGTTAATCAACACCAACATAGATCCCATGTACGACGGAGTGAAGCAAAATGTGGTGGACATCAACGATGGATGTGTCATGCATGCATCTGGTTCATTTTTATTTTGTATGTTTTGCTTATGTTAATGTGGCATTTGATTTGACCACATAAAAATCACATGCCATAATGGATGTTGCATTGTATTTGAATGTTTATAACAGATATTTTGTGTAATACCAAATCCTTTGATGATTCTTGTGTTCCAGTATTGTGTGTGATGCTTTGTCTCATGGACAACATATTTACTTTGGATTAATATTTTTGTACATGTACCATAATGAACCAAATGCCTTGTTATACCAGGATCATTAGCCTTAAATATTTTTGTGCGGAGGAAAGGTGAAAGTTATATTTTCTAAATGGAAAAAATCTTATTGACATAAAATTTGAAAAGGGGCACAGTTGATATTGGGTGCACTTATCTTATGGGAATTATATAAGAAGGCATCAAAAATATATATGTGATTTTTTTGGATAGAGTTCAAAGCGAAATGTTAAGGTAGCTGCTTTGCCTTTCTTGGATAGAAAGTTGCTTTGTTCTTTGCCTGAATAATAGAATCTGTATTTTTTTTTCTGGCTTTTGTTGGTTGCCGACAAAATTTACCCATTGCTGAATGAGAATGAAGGGGATATGGTTTGCTGGGAGTAGTGGGTACAATTTTACTTGGGAAGGAAATTGAAAAGAAAAAAGTACAATTTCAGAATGTCTAGTGTGTGTTAGAATAAGCAAGACGACATAAACAATGCTTATTTTGGATTTGGCTTGATAATGGAAGTTCAATATGCCATATCAAGCATCGGGACAGGAGGACTCAGTAAATGGAGAAGACAGGGTGATCTCTATGACCTGCTCCAGTTTGGATAAGGCAATGTAAGTACAATTCGACCACTAACAACATTAGAAAAGTTGGCAGAGAATAAGAGCTGTTTATGTTTAGCAAATTTTTAAATGTGTGAAAAATTGAGGATTCCACATCAAGCTGAAAAGGATAAAATTTGAGGATCTTTTTCTGAAATGGGATATCCAGGGGAGTTCGAAACAGGGAAAATTGTATATGCTTGATTATGAGGGGATTTTATAAGCAACTTCTTTTGGGTATATATTATAGTATAGTAGTTTTTTTTGTTAAATTCATAAGTGCAATTGGGACAAAATATTTCTGAGGTATTAATTAAAAATATGAAAAAAGTATCGATAAAGAAGAAAGTAGGTAAAGAAGAAAGTAGGTATCTTGCAAACTTTTATTACTTAAGTAATTAATCCAAATGTATTTACTATTTATCCTCCTGCATCAAAGGCCAATGATTCATGCTTCTGAGTGAAATTTTAATATTACATTCCTGGGCTAAAAATGAAATTAAATCTACTTTCAATACATTCTTTTCTTGAAAATGAAATTAATTCAATTATTTACGTCTTTTGCTCGATTGCAATGTATTCTATACCCAAAACAGTGTACACAGGTTGCTAGTCTTGGCCTTATTTGTGAGAAATATGATGATGAATGTGCATAGACGTGTTAGGATTTGGAAGGAAAGAAGTGGAACTACCTTGGTGTGCAAACCTATGCATGTTTACATTCACTCAAATATTTTTGTTATTTTGCTTGAACACTTTGTGTGCAAAGCCTTTCTTTATTCTAAATATTACTTTTAGTTTTCTATTTTACGGGGTGAGGGCTGGAGCTAGGCAAGGCTATTCATTCCTTATCTTCTCTTAGATGTAGAGTTGAAGTAACAGAGATCAATGTGAGAAGGTTAAATATTAAAGCTTGTATTTATTTCTATGATGATTGATCTTCTTCTCACTGCTAAAGTTGCTAGGCTTTTAATCCTCCAAAATGCTTATTAAGCAATGTATTACCTTTTAAACTTCTCAAGAGGAAGCTGCAAAGAGAAAATTTGAAAATGAAATGGGTGAGTGGAATAACTCTACATGGATATTATTTACGTAGTCCCTTTGCTATACATTTCCTTGAATTTGTCAGATTCTGATCGTGCAGCAACACTGTTGCAAAGAAGTTGGATGGAAGGCAGCTGCTTATTCTTGTTGGTATCCATTCCTGAAATAAGTCTTAACCCTAAGATCTATTTCTTCCTAGGGAATAACACGTTGCATGATGAATAGTCTTAACTAGTGCGCTCCAATAAGGGAGAAAGACCCTCCTTGGGGTATGCACCCTAAAATGGGCAGAGATATGGAGCTAAAGATTACTTATCTAGAAGCCCACCTAACTGACAATTCCAATGATGAAGATGATCAAGTCTATTGCATACTCAAGTGCAAAAGGAACATTCTGAAGCACAAGTCTATCGTACTCAGATTTGGATACCCTTATGACAGCCAAAAAAAGAAGGAAGAAAAACCTATTGACTGTACTTCCTGCAAGGCTGCAGGCCAAGCATAACTCATCCATAGATACAAATCACTCTGAACATTCTGTGTAACTCCTATCTTGGATCCCCAATTCCCCAATTCTGAAGTAAACTCGAGCTAGGATTAGCACATAAAAGGGATAATTACGATAACCAATTGATAATTAGAAAATAAGATCACTGCACAATTCTTTCTCAAAATCAGTTCTTGCAGCCATATCAAGTTATCGACTCACATCTTCAAAGTCCTGACAGCCTCTTTGCATTCAACTACTCTTGAATAATACCCTGGTGTACTTGGTAATGGATATCTCAAACCTGAAATGCCGGTAATATTTTACATGACTCTGATTCTTGGCATTGGCTATTGTCATTGAATTTAGGAGGATGTATGGTCTTGCGCTCCTTGCTCTTGTAAAAGAACCCATATAGATAATGAAGGAGAAGAATATATGTCTAAGAGAGATTGTGATAAATGCTTTAAGAACGTGACCAAAACATTTGAAGCATTAGTAGAGTATTTAGAGTTGATACTCTGTGGAAAACATATATTGGTGCCCTCTCATTGCTGGTATTATGATCAATCTTTATGGCATATTAATATTCTTAACTAGTTAACAGTTATTTGTGACATATATGAGTCCAGCTATGACTGAAATATTTCAAAAAAATGATTTTGGTACTTTGCTCCCCCTCCTTGACTTATGGGAGATGCAGAGTCATAATCAAGATGTAACATAAAGTTTCACTTTACACTGCAAGGCTATATATTTGGGGTGTGTTTGTATAGAAAAATTATCAACTTTTGAAACTGCAGATTTAAAATATGACTAACTATGGATGCAATTCTTGATGCAATTAAATCTTTGAAGACCTCCTACCGAGACTCAAAAACCACAATTAGCAATCACAGGAAAAAATATTGGGTCACTGTTCACAATGTAGTTCTAGATTGGGCTGATTCTTCTCGGGAAAGAGTTCTTGAAGATGTAATTGTGATATTTCAGGGGATCCCCTTTGTTTTAATGTCTCTATTCAGGACACATGGGAATCAATGTTGAACAAAGTAGAAACTAAAACAAGTGGTACAATTAAAGCCACCATAGAGAAGCCTGTTAGTTGCTCAACATATGCTTTCAATCTTTGTCGTATTAATACATGTAACTTTCTCTTTTCTACAATTAAGGAAGGTGTTGGTATTGAGACAAACATGGAGAGATACACCTAAGACAACTCCTGTTCAGTATCTAGATGCCTCAGCATTAGGCATGACAGCTGTTGAACCAATCATGAAGTGCTCCAATCCTGATTTATCTTGTATGACAAGATTATAGTGGCACCTCATGCCTAAAAGACCTTGGGAATGGAATAACATCCCGAATTTTATCGTCATTGCTTCCTTAAATGCTATCACTAAGATGTGCTTTGATATTTACCTTATGGTGTAATCACATCCCTTATGCTTGTTAAACTAAATCAACAATTTCAAATTATCAAATGTATGAACAAAGGAAGTGGATCTGTACTCAACAAATCAGGATTGCATCAAGGTGCTTGTTGGAAATAAAGTTAACAGGGTAGTCTCTCATGGAAACTCAATTATTTCAAAGTTCCATGTGTCTTTTGGTAAAGCATTGTTACTGCACTTCCATCTCTGATTTCCTCTGTAACAAATGAATGCCTTTGTTTGATGCGCCCATGAATGGATTTATATCATACAATTAAATGGATTTTCCATGAGGCCACACACTCTCTCTTCAACTCTGATATTTGCAATTTAAAAGGCACCTTAATTTTATCTTGCCAGAATTAACTCAAACATCAATCGTTGGTAGAACTACTTTTTTAAAGACCATCAACACAACTCAGGAGCCAATATAGAGGGGCAAAGCAAAAGCTGCCATGACCAAGCCAAGGTGATGATTGCTTTAAGGTAAATTTAATTTGAAATTAGGTGCTAGATTGTGTATTTCATGTTGAGGATAAACTTTAGATACTGATAAATGTAATGGAAACCTAACATCTTGAACATGAGAAATTTTAGCTACTGAGTAATGATGATAAACTTTAGATACTGAAACTGCAAAAAAGGTAGGGAAACTGGACCATGATAATAAAAGGATCAGGATGTCCTTTAAGAACAACTTTTCTTAAAAATTCATGCATCTGAGGTACAAAAGTCATTTGGAATCTCCATCTGGCATAAACAGAAAACACATGATGTTTCACATAAGATCACAACTTCTTGCTGAATTCCATTAAGACATAATTGGAATAAAAGTCAATGAAGCAAGAATGAAACACAAAGGTAACAACATCAAATGCTATATTTCCGGAAATTCTGGTCAAACACACGAGACCACTAGGATCCCAACAAAAACCATCAAGAAGATTTACATAAGTACCAATAGATCGTGATAAGTTTGCAATGAAATAGGGTTCTTTATCATAGACCTTCTACAATGACTATCCAACAGTCAACTACACATTTACAACAGTTTGACCTGACTGCTGCTATTCTAGCACAAGAACCTGTTAATCTAATTCAAACTTAATCTCTGCCTTTGATATCTGGCTTAGCCCACACATAGTAGATGGATACCACTTTAAGATACTATAAATATGCATGTTTTTGCAATCATTTTCCTAATTCCAACCACAATTTTCAATATGAAGTTTTCTTAAATTGAAGTCTTGGCATAGCAAAGAAACTCCAAATCATACATGTTTCAAGCTTAATTTTTTTTATAATAACCAAGTTTGCAAGTTTTAAATTTTCATCTTCACTTATTTGGGTTTCTTTCACTATCTTGTCTAGCAGCTCTATCAAGTACATCATCAAATGTTTGTCTCCTAGTGCCTTGTGTTGGGCGAGGAAAGTGTGCAGAACTAGATGATGTGTAAGAGCGCTTGCGAGTGACCATCCTTTCCAAAAAATCTTTTCCACGTTGTAGGGTATTCCCAAATCCATCTTGCACTTGTTGGAAATATGGAGCAGCCGGATGGTCCAACCCCAAAGTGGTAGATGCCAATGCTGTTTTGAATTCATTGGCAACATCTTCCATGCGTTTCTCTAGGAAGCAGAGATGTGATTCTTCACTGGGCAACTGCATAAGTGACTCAAAAATGTCTCGAATACGTTGTGGAACTCCTCTTTGGTCATGACTTGGATTTACATTATTGGAAGTAACCATCGAACCATTAACATTATTATCTACCTAGAAACAAAGAAAGAAAAATTCACATCAACATGAAAAGAATAATAGAAAAATATGAAATAAACCAAGTTATGAAATTACTACCATGATAGGAAAATCCAAGCCATTTGCAACTCCAAAGCCATCGTTTTCAGCTATCTGGTAACAGCTACATTGCACCATATTAGACCACACCAACTACTATTTATGATCTAAAACATTTGTATTGATCTAAATATGCATTATGAAATACTAAAAGTCACCTGATGTGGGATTGTTTCATCAATTCCTATTTCTAGTTTTTCTTGTTCCAACCTAATTTTTTCCCTCATTGTGGTAACCTTAATGACATGCTTGCACAAATATCCATTATTTGCCCAACTGCAATCACACATAGCAAAGTTTGGACCTGATTGCCATACCATATATCTTTTCTCAATATCATGTTGGCTTTGCACATATGCTATTGAAGGATCGGAGTGGTGTAGTGTAACATTATCATCTGGAATAGATTGTGCTCTTAGCCAAGATTGAGCTTCCATTTTCTCCACTCTATAATTTCTATGAAAACCATTTTCCTTTCCGCATTCACACCACCAATAAAAAATGTGGACCACTGTTACCAATTGATGCACTAACCAATCTACTCGACGATGGGAGGCTGATCGTATTGACTTTAGAAATACATTTTTCAAGTGTGAATGGTATGACTCGATGGACCCATTTGTTTCTTGTCCAGCGTGCTTTAAAGTGCGACAACATTTTGTCCACATTCCTAATGAACATCAAACAATACCACTTAATAACTAGAAAGCATGTCAATAGGTAAAATATAGTAGAACTATGAATTGAAATCTAGAAGTATGTGAAATTCAAAAATATAGTAAAATTCTCATAGCACTTGGAGATTATGGATAGGCTAGTCATTAAATAAAAATATCTAGGATATTATAATATGAAAGCAAACCTATTCTGTCCAATCGTCCTGCTCGAAAGTACTCAACAAAGCCATCTTCTTTTTTGAATTCATTCAGAAATCTATTGGCTTCCTCAAGAGCATAATCTCCATTTGTTTGGTTGTGCATAATGTCACCTAAACGCTTAAACATGGAGCGCCTTGTAGTGTCATCTTTAACTTTCATCACAAGATGTTTTAGCCACGCCCTTCTGACATGCCAATTGCATAGGTAGACTTCACATTGAAATGTCTTCCTGTTGAATAAATATGTTATACACTGTTAAAAATATATGCCTACTTTAATATTGTATGCAACGCTTCATTTCAAGAAATGGAAAAAAAAAAACCCTATTAGCTATATGTACCTAATTGCACCAATCTCCGCTGCTGCATCATCTACCATGAATGCATTCAATTTCCATTCCAACATACCCATGCGTACTTTAAGAAGTATAGTTTCCATCCATCTTACAATATCTGAGGTCGTAGATCTTGACATGATGACCCATGCCACTGGAACACCATTATGTTGGGAATCGAATACCAATAATGTATAAAGTTGGAACTGCATACAATTAAATAGGACATCAGTTACATGCTTGAATTATACTATAAATAACAAATGATAGTAAGAAAAAAACATCTATGATATATAAACCTACCTTAAAGCGATTTGTTCCAAATGTAGAGTCCATTGCTAATATACTATCATGACCATATTTCCTCATCCATTCCAACTGTAATGGTTGTTGGATGCCTAAAATGATTGGAATATGACCCTCATCATCTATGGTTTTGTCAAACTCAGAGTAGTAGAACACTTTATCAGGAGTTGCAGCTTGCCATATACGCACACTTTGGGCGTCATTCTTATGAAACATATATTGGGCATGTTTTAATTTTCTCTCTATATTGCCAATGTCATCACGTGAGAGAAAATCATTTCGATCAAACTCAAGTTCGAAAGAGGATACTTTATCATGCACTAGTTCACGATGTTTTTGATGTACACATTCACTAGACATCCCCAAAAGCAAACATCTTTCTACCCATTGATATAGTTTTTTGCTAATATGAGGTGCATGGTATGCCCTTGTGCCTACAAAATCATCAGTCTCTTGTCCATGCCAAGGTTTATCGTCAATATCTATATGATTCCTCTCACTATAAGTGATTAGGCAGCGTTCTGGTGCCTTCTTGAGTATGCGGATGCTAAAATGACAAAGACAACCACGTCTTATATGCTTACGACCTGGACGACTCCCCTTACCATGCTTAGGCACTTTGGATATATCAACAGGTAGTTTATCAATCTCTTGATGGTCATCTGGCCCATACGAACACCAAAAGCTGCAAGCAACAACAAGAGATTAACACTTCATACATCACAATATTTCAAAGCATCAATTGAATATAAGAGAGTCAAGAAAAATAGAGAAAAACTCACATTATATACTCCAAGGTGCTGTCGATTCTATGCTTTTGATTTCCAACATTTTCATTTTCATTTTGTGATTTGCTGTTGTAACTATTTCGAAAGCTTGTTGGATACAATGGGTTTTTGCTCTCCCCGATAATGAACTCTTTATACCTATTTGATTTGATCCAGGCAACAGCATTGCCTTCAACCATATTCCAGTGTAAATCAAACGTAGAAAAGTTTATTTTTTCTGGGTCTTGCACCTCGAGAGCTAGAAGTTGTTGCCATTTCGAAACCATCTAAAAGGCCAAAACAAGAATACAATCAGTGAAAGAGAAAACCAAAAATAACAAAACAAAACAAGATGTAGTTACATTCAGACAGACATTGGGCACCAGCGGCCTTGGTGGAGAAATATAGACCATTGATGCACAACTCATTTTTCAGTAGATCATACCATTCTTTAACAATAGATGACATCTTTCTAGATATAAATGCATATGACATTGCTGAATTTCTCCCTGATATTATCGAGATTGTTGGGCCTTTAATTTGGTGCAAATCATAAATGATAATCCGCTTATGTCCAATGTTATACAGAGGCTATACAGGAAGTTATTTTGTTTCTTATGTTGTGATATTTTATGGCCAGTGAAACTTAAGAGAACTACTGTCATGCCGTTCAACAAGTCTGTCATGCCGTTCAACAAGTCTTGCAGTGGCACATTATGACAATTCTTCACTTTCCTTCAGTGGAGAACATCTCATTATTAAATTATTTGATGTATAATTTCATGGCCCTATTTATATAAGAGTCAATGACCTCATTTTTATTCTATAGGACTCAATGTCTACCTACAGAAAACAAAATGCCTAAAAGCAAAGGCTATATAGAAAGAACCTATATGTTAATATTCTAAAAAGAGGGGACAAAGCATTGTGCCATTACTGAACTTTTATATGAAGAGAAACTGAAGTTGAAATAAAAATAGAGATGGATATATGAGTTGAAACTCATGGGATTTTGATAATCCCTTTACATAGTGTGTGTATGAAGTTCCAATATACCTTAGCAAGTTGAAATTTTTGTTTTGCAAAACTCTCTGCTACCTTATTGTGCTCTTTGTAAATATGCTTAAAAGTGATGTTTGAGAAGCTTATTTTTAAAGACTGATATGCTCCCAGAACATGTAGAAGAAAGATGTTGTTCATAGTATCATTCCTTTCTTTTTGAGCCACTCTCCAATGCTAAAATTCATTGTCCCCTAACTTGATTTGCCATCAAGAAGATTGAGAGGCATTTATGATATGAAATTGGAGGGTCGAGGTGTTTTTGATGAGAGATATTTAAGCCAAGCCTTCTCACCCATTCCCAAGTACTTGTTGCATTCAGACAGACAGCATTGAATCCTCCTCCACAGTGAATTGTCAAAGCACTTTGGCTGGCAAACCATTTGCAGAAAGTAAATGATATCCTCAAGTAGATACCAGAGAAGGGTTTGGTTGCCAGTGTTGTTGAATATTGTAAAGATGACAAGAGAGAGGAGGCTTTGGAACTTGGATGAACCATTAATAAGTGTTGTTATGCCAAACATTGATAATTACAATTCAATTATCAGTGCACTTTTCAATAATGGTGACATGCTGATATCAAAGAACCTATTGAGTCTTTGCAGAGGCATTGGACAAAATTTTGGTCCCAAATTTTATTGCATACTTGGTATTAACTAAAGGGTATTCTGAGGCATGCAATATACAATAAGCTTATGAACTTCTTGATAGCATGATAGGTTGTGGAATATACAAAACAACTATCTCTAAGGCACTGTTATTGATAAAGTTTGCAAGCAAGGTGAATTTGGTATTGTTCTAAATTTCTTCGATAAAAAAGAAAGGAAAGGCATTCTCCCATATGTGAGTAATTACATGAAATATTTTGGGGGACTCTAGAATGGAAGAAAGCAAGAAGCTAATGAACTTCTGAACATCTTTGGAAAATGTTTGCTCTGATGAGGAAGATGCAAATTTTACTATGAATTTGTATTATAGAATGGAAGAGAGAGTTATTGCAACTAATTCTTTTACGTACGGTGCTGTCATTTGTGGAATTTAAAGAGTAGGCAAGATGGATATGATTGTAAGGCTTCACTTTAGAATGCAGCAGAGATACTTCCTGACCAATCTTCAAAGTTCCTATAAATGATCTTCGCAAGCAAGATAATTTGGAAGAAGCCAATAATATTTTTCATTTAACTCTAGAGAAAGGTTTAATCACTAATGGAAATACTTTATGTAGAATGATAATTCAAAGTGTGAAAGGGGAAACATTAAAAGGGAGGATGAAAGGATCATATGAGATTTTAAGGGAAGATCTGAAGGAGGGAATTGTGGTGAATAATTTTGTTTACATAATAGTAATCGATGGGATGTAAAGAAGGTTGATTGGATGAAGCTTCAGAACTGTGCAAGGAAATGGAATTCAAAGGCACTATGCCCAGTGAGGACTTAATGAGACTTAATGAGCACTATGCCACCTAAGCCAGAGTTCATTAAGTCTTACATTCTTTTTGTTGCTCATGACTGTAGTTGGTTCTAAAAAATTTCTGAGAAGGATGGCAGACTTTAGCAACAGTTCAAAACTCTACTCCATATCTCATGATCAAATCATGAGAATATGGGATTGTCACACAGGGAAGGTATGAAGGCCGAATGAATAAATACATTGTGTTGTTTTATTTAAGATATAAAATCATAGCATAGCATTAACATAACAAATCTCTTTCTGTCTGTCAAAGTGTGTGGATGAGATTAAAATTGGACAAGAAATAGGATGCATTTCTAGTGAAGATTCATGGATTTTTTTGTGTATTCCAGACGAGGTGAAGGTATAACATAACTTTTCTGATTTTCAATTTCTTAATGTTTGACAGTTTAATGAAGATAGATTAATTTTGGTTTATCAGTTTTTAAGAAAGAAAATAAAGAATACTAGTTATCAACTTTGTTTATTTATTATTTTATTTTTATATTGTTCTTCTATATAATAAATAGAATGCACTTCATGTAGATTTGGAATTCAAATTCTTCTTTCATTGATTCTAAAAGTCTGAAATGTCCTATTAACACTGGACAAATAAATGCTCTTGCTATAATAAGTGAAAAGGAAATGCTTTTAGCTGGCTGCCAGGTATGCTAAAACAGCTTAAGCAATGCATTGCTACACATTTCATAATTTTCTTTGTTTCTATTTTAACTCTACACTCTTTTTTTCTCAATTATTAGAAGTTTCAGTAGTTAAATTGCAATTTGTTTATGTGTAGAATGGCCAAGTTCTTATGTGGAAGTTAAATTCTAAAAAAGACTCTTTTGAGTTTTGGAAGGCAGTTTCTCCACACAACAAAGAAATTGTTAGTCTTGCTGTGGCAAGTGGTAGATTTTACTCAGGTTCCACTGACAAGACAATAAAGGTAAGTTGGATTAGTTTTGTTTGTTTTTGTAAGTTAATTTACCAATGAATAAGTTACCTTTCACTTGGCAAAAGGAGCCTTGGCAGCAAATATAGGGGAGCCATCATTATTGAAGTAGTAGAACTACGAAGGGCAAAGTTGAGATACGCCGTTTATGATCTAATATCTGTTTATTAAATATGGAGGACTTTTATCTTAATTTTAAAAAGATGTAGATCTTTCTAAAATTCGGGTTCACATGATCATTTATGAAATATCACAATTCCAAACTACCTTCATGGTCCTGAACAGTTTTCTGTCCATGGATACATTTTTCTATTAAATTTATTCTAAAGTTAATGGTGACTTAATGAAAGTAATTTTGCGTTTGTTATACGAATCCTGTTGAATGGCATCTCTTCGTTTTCGGTTATTTAGATAAACCTGTAAAGTATGCTGGGACGACTTTACTTGATTAGAGCTGACTTCCGTTTAGGGCTGACATTACAATGCAAATGTTAAGTTTTGAAGGTAAGCTGGAATGGCCTTACTCGAGTAAGGCTCATTTAAATGATTCATTTAATAGATCTCAAAACACGTTAAATTGACACATTTTAAAGCTTATTAAATTGACACATTTAATAAGCTCAGCCGATTGGTTCCTGTTTTCTGTTTTGGTGTGAACAAGATCCGCTAGGTGCCTATTCTAATTTATGGCAATAGATTCCTTGCTATTATACAGACTTAAACGGGATCGATTTAAACTTACACTGGTCTGAGTTGGTGATGGGTTGATATCCGGTCGCTCCGGTGGCCCGCCTTGATAGAGGTTGAAAGCCGGTCCCGCTCAGATGCACAGTGAAAAGACAAAAACAGGGGACACTGAAAAAACAAAAACAGGGGATATGAGTCAGCTATGAGCTATCTCGCTGGTGATGGGTCGCTATCCGGTTGCTTTGGGTCGCCCGCGGAGGGTGATGGCCGGTCCCGCAGTGGTCTCAGATGCACAGTGAAAGAGACGTAAACAAAGATATGTCCCGTGAAGGGGGCTGAAGGGGAGGGGCCAGGGGCAGAGGGGCCGGGCGGAGCGGAGGAGCCTCGGTCATTGAGCCAGTTGGCAAGGAAACGCAACGGAATTTTTTTTTAAACTTTTACCGGAAACTTTTTTGGGCATCCGACGGGGAGCAGCGTGGCGGTGGGCCTGGAGTTGAAAGTCAGAGGGCGAACTGGCAAGTCTCGCCTGAACGTACAGGCGAGATAAGCTCAGCCAGATTTTATATATCATTATTGCCTAGGCTCTATGGTGGAGCTCTCCACCGAAAAATTAGCTCCTGCGAGCTACTCCGTCTTCATAGGCAGATGTTATAAAGAGTTTCAATGGTGGAGAGAAAGCAATTGCTGAGACCAAAATGATTAGAGAGATCTAGTCCAGAGTACGAGTCTGGAAGCGGTAATAGTTATTTCCATCTTACACTTTTCTAGAATATTAGCCTATAATTTTGATAATCAAATTATATGGATTGAAGGGTATATGACATAAGTCGTCTTTGAATGGCGCTGGCGGTGGGATGAGTATTGTGGATGTGAATATGCCACTTCTGAGGAATCGCATCAACCAACTGATAGTATAGGAAGAAGAGAGAAAGAGAGACATGTCGCCTCCCGAAGAAGAATTCTCTTCGTGCCCGAGATGTATTGGGCGTCGTTGATATGTTTCATATATTAGAGGGTTGTAGAGTCTGGTAAGCTCATTCTCATAATTTCATTATAATTCTGTTGATATTAGAATGTTCAATGACAAGGGTTTGATTTATTTATTGGTAATGGTAACAATTTATCAACAAAATTGACCGTTGGTAAGGTTGAAGAATTGGGAATTATGAGAAGGTTACGTCATTTCGCTCAACTGAAGGGCATCTTGGATAGTCGATCTTGGGTTTGGTGAAATCGGGATTCGAGGTGAGAAAATATATTCCATTTGGACCAGTGGAGAAAGTGATGCCTTATCTCATCATAAGAGCCGAAGAAAAAAACGGGATGCTCTCTGCAAGCTTTCTGGATATTGAGGTTCTCGGGCAAGAATCTAAGCTGGGCAACAAGTATCTAAGCTATTCGTATTCATTGATATTAATTTATTTTGTTCTTATTCTTATCATGGTTACCAACTAGATTTCAGAATCCGTGTTAACAAGGCGGAGTTGAAACATAGGATTTCACAATTTTGACAGCTAAATAAACTGCAAACTACAACATAATCTTTATCTTTGACTTTATGGAGAAATTTTCTTCTTGAACATTGTGTATTTGATGCCAATGTGCTGCTTTGTGGTCTTTTTCCTGCCAATTGATTGATGTGCTGCTTTGTGGTCTTTTTCCTGCCAATTGATTGATGGGATAGTGATAATGATGAAATCTGTAACTCTCTTCTGCTGACACGAAGATGAAAAATTTAGTATCAAATCTGTAATGTTTCTCTACTCATTTGAAAATCAAGAAGAATTTGATTTCCAATCTGTCATATTCTTCTACTAATCTGAAAGTGAAGAATTTAATGTCCATAATTTGCTATCCAATCTGTAATGTTATTTTTCTAACATGAAAATGAAAAATTTGATGTACAATTTTATTATGAAGAATGTTTGCCAAGTTTTATTTATTTATTTAGCTAAAGCATAAGTAAATTCTATTTCATGTTATTATGTCCGTGACATCTTGTGTCACTTTGGACATATTAGTTCATTGGCGCAAGATTCAAAAAAAAAAAATTGTTAATTTACAATGTAAAACTTTGGTTAAACGAATATTTCGCCTTGGTTTTTGGAGCGGGAAATCAGGCGACATCTGTCTGCCGGTCTGTGCATTGATTACCCTCCTCGCAGTCTCGTGTGGGGTTGTGATGTCCACATGTCGGCGAACCTGTACTTGCTAGTACCAAAAGGAGGGTAGTAGCATTAACTATTAAATGCATTTGGGAGTTCAGCTCTGTCACAGGCTCGAGCAGGGGTTACTGAAGTCCATTTCTTACCTTTTAATCCGGTCGACAACGTACGGCACTTACATATGTTGATGGTAATGGAAAGTGCCATCGTGCTAGTAAAGGAGCACCAGAGTAGGTAATAACTAATGCCTGTTTAGATCATGCTTTAAGCCAACAGGGTGCACCACCACTGGGCAGCATAGTTTCTCGTTATTATCTTGCGTTTGCCAGAGCTTCATCAATTAATAGAAATGGTCTCCATTCTGTCCACGTTTTTTCTGAATTCCGGGGAAGAAGGAAGGTGCTACCTTTGGTCTTTGTGTTGCGTGAAAAATCCCAACAACAAGAGATAGAAACAGAATCTATTGTGGAGGATGATTCTGCTACTGAATTTGCAGATTCATTAAGCAATAGAGTTTGTGAGAATGAAAGGCAGTGGGATAAAAGAGCCACCAGGAGGAAGGTCGAACGCCACGCGTACTTCTTTGCTGCTATCGCCTCTAGCGTTGGGATTACTAGCATGGTCGCTGCGGCTGTTTACTACCGTTTTGTTTGGCAGACTCAGGTTTAGTGTTCAATTCTACCCCCAGTGACCAATTTTCCGTTCTTTTGACTACTTATAGTTCATAATTATGATAATAGACTGTTAATTCTTTCATCTCCACGTGGATTTCCGACCCAAGTTTAGGTGGGTTTGTGCTTGTGGATATATATTCTCAGTAGTTTGTGACTTTATGCTGATATGTATGAGATGACATGGGTATATCGCCTTGCTTGTTCTCTTATGGAATTTGTATGCAGGGTGCAGAAGTTTCCTACACAGAGATGTTTGGCACATTTTCATTAGCAGTGGGAGCCACGATATGTGCAAGTTCTCTACATAAGCTGTTGGTATTAGATTTGGACCTACTCATTCTAATATGGCTTGAAATGTGCTTGTACAGGTTGGAATGGAATATTGGGCTCGCTGGGCTCACCGAGTTTTCTGGCATGCCTCCTTGTGGAATATGCATGAGGTATAATTACAGTTTGCAAAAAGATGGACCAAGAATTTGTACAAACAAGCCATGGCATAGCAGATAGGTTTTGTAATATGCATTGTCCTTTTGTTTCATTGATTCCAGGATTGTAGAGATGTTAATTTTATATTCTAATTGAGAATCCGCTTTTGGCAGTCTCATCATAGGCCAAGGGAGGGACCGTTTGAGTTGAATGATGTATTTGCTATCATCAATGTGGTTCCTGCCATTTCTTTATTGGCTTATGGATTCTTTAACAAAGGCTTTGTGCCAGGTCTTTGTTTTGGTGTTGTAAGTATTGGCCTCGCCTTTTCTATTCACAATTTATAAATGGGCAGTATTAAATAAAGAATGCTGTGATCACTGTAAATTTAAACCAAGTTTGACTTAGCAGCTATGTCAAGGTAATTTTCAACAGCAGTATGTTAGTCACACTATTATCAAAATTTACCATGCATTTTGAAAATTTTCTCAGGGGCTTGGTATCACCGTTTTTGGGATGGCATATATGTTTGTCCATGATGGCCTTGTTCATCGCTGCTTTCCTATTGGGCCTATTGCTGATGCTCCATATCTTCGTGAGGTAGCCGCTGCACATCAGGTTTGTTCCTAGATTCCTCATCATTGCTTTATAGATCTATTCATCTATCTCTGACTTCTGCATAGATTTATTTCCAGTAACTAATGAATCTCATACAGATTTGTTTAAATGCAACTGCAGCTTCATCACGCAGACAAGTTTAATGGTGTACCATATGGTATTTTCCTTGGACCAAAAGTGAGTTTGTTGCTTCTCTTGTAATTTTTTGTAAGAGTGTATTTCATATGTGGTTGGATTCATGAGTGATATGGAGTGAAGATATATACATAGTTTATTGATTTTTTATTGTCACGGGAACTGGAAGAGGTTGGAGGCCGTGACGAGCTAGAAAAATTGTTGAATAGTAAAATAAAGGGCTCCCAAAAACTCTAGTGAAGGCTCTGACTTTCCTTCTTGAATTATTTCGTACACATGTTCCCATTTTATATCTACGTTGATAGACAACTCCATTTTCCTTTAGAGGTAAGTTTTTATACACTAAGAGAGTATGCTTAGGCATGTAAATGATGAGTATTCGAGACGAGTTTTAGAAAAATAGGGGATTTTATGTTGTTAATGGAGATGATACGGGGGGTTCTTTACATAAGGGATCTAAAGCAATCCTATTCATCTGGCTCGTGTAGATGAGAAAATCCCCTGCATGTATACTAGATTGAATTTACTTTTAGCAGATCACATCATGGTCCATGCCCTGTTTGCAGGGTTTGTAAACTTTGGTTGAACTAGCAATAACCAGTTCCTTGCATGTTTATTAGATTGAATTTTCTTTTAGCATATTACATCATGGTCCATGCCCTGTTTGCAGGGTTTGTAAACTTTGGTTGAACTGGCAATAACAAGTTCCTTGAAGTTATTCCAGTGTATTACTAATGAGGATTTTGTTGTAAAGAACCTTTTTAAAATCAAATCACACATCATAAGAAAATGTTGCAGCCTGCTTGGAAAGGACTTCTGGCTATTTTTGTATCAGAAACAAGGGTATCAGATTGAACCATTCATTATGTTGGGTTTGTTGGAACTAGCAATAAGTTTAGAAATTCTATCCATCATGAAATCAACTCATTGAAATCGAAGATGATAGACGAGCATTCGATTGATGAGATATTGATATCCATCCTCGGTTTCATGTAGACCTTAAAAATTGCTTTTATTTTGGATATTGGATATTTGGCACATATGCTTCACATGTTAGAATTTGCCCCAAAATTTAGAAAATGTACTTTTTAGGAGCCATATATGATCTTCAACGGTTGGTTACACTAGCGCTATCTCTCTCTAATAGAAACTCTTCATCCTTTCACCTGGTTAATCCTTTTCCTGCAAGCAACTCTTTCTTTTAAATTCAGATTTTCAACTTTGTTAGTTGCTGCATGGCAGTGTATATATTTGATTTCCAGTGACATTACAATATTAGTTCCAGCACAGGGAAAAGATGGTTATGATCTCATCCTTTACCATGAGGCTTTGTAAATATGTTGCAATCTACCATATGATGATGCACATCAAAGCTGTTAATGTTTCCTTGTTTGAATAAAGAAAAGTGGCATCTTGTTTGCAGAGTATATCTTAGAGTAGAGTCCTTGTTCATACTAAGCTTCTTGACATTCATTTTGTGCACTCTCTTTTCACTCTGAGTGGTGAGAAGGCAATGACTTCTTGGGTTTGTCATGTTCCCCAAGTCATTGAACAAATTGGATGCCTAGCGAAGCTGTTCTCAAACTGGCTTTGAATAAGCATATACCCCTGTGGCATACCAATTTCCATTACATTGAAAGCGATTACAGTGATTGTACTCCTACATCAATTGGAAGACATCATGGAAGGATTGTTTTCTGGATATATGACATCTTGACAAGGAAGAGAATATATCTGTAAATTGTTATGCAAAATCTAAATTCATCAATATCCAGTATGAAGGAAGCAAAGGGAATGAAGAGGCAGTCATTTTAAATGTGCAAGATGCAATCACCAAAGCACATAATAGTTGATAGAATTTTTCCACTTTCTTGTTATTGACAGTCAGAATAACATGTTTCTATCTTCTAGTAAATCCTGTATTTTTCAGCTGCTGAAAGTCTTAAGTCTACAGATTCTTGACCTCTGCCATTGCAAGGAAGATGTGAGAAATAAAGTACATTCAGTAATTAATAAATTTGTTGAGTGTCGACTTCGTTCTCTTGGTGTAGCTAGACAGGTTTTCTATTGACTATTCGTTATGGTTCAAGTAGTTGCAAAATTTAGATTTATCCTAAAAACGTTTCTTTGAAACCATAAGTTAAGACCTTAATTTCCACTGTAGATAAAAGCATATAGGAAACTTCACTAAAGGTCTGTAAATTTCCGAAAGAAGCTATACAAGTAACTGACCACTATTTTGTTTTTATGCTTGTAGATTGCAACATTCCTTGCATTTTATGCCAACTTTAGCTTTGCCAACATCAAACCTATTGGTTGGGGTTGAACCAAGACTGCTAAAATGAGTGAAGTGGTTGGAAACAGGGAGCACCATGTCTGAGACACCCTTGAAATGAAATGCAATCTCAGGCACCACAATGTTCTCTAGACCAGAGACATTATAACAGAGTGTTAGACCAGTCCTAGCTTCAACTTCAGTAGCTCTTTCGTGTCGAATTTGAGAAGCAAACCTAGTGATAATCTTTTGAAATATTTCTTCGTTAAAGATAGTCAAAGTAGTTCCTGAATCTATTATGGTTCCTCCATTTCCTTTGCTTTCGAATCTCAATAACTTAGAAGGAAGCTCAAGCGTTTTCAGCCAATACTGACCCCTCTGAGATCAACGTAATAGAATTAGTTGTATCCAGAAGAAGGAGCCTTGGAATTGATGAGAAAGGGAGTGTAATTCAAAGAGATGTCACTAGGAGCCTTGGCATTGATGAGAAAGGGAATGTAATTCAAAGAGATGTCACTAGGAGCCTTGGCATTGATGAGAAAGGGAGTGTAATTCAAAGAGATGTCACTGGGGAGCGCCTTGTCACCAAGAACCAATACGATTTTGTTGCTCTCTTCATCAAAGCGGTGGTGGATTTGTAATACACAAATTTATCTCTACCAATTTTGTGTTGATCACTAAGCTGGGAGGGCATAGACAGCGCTTTTGCTAAATCCTAAACAATGAAGGAAGGAAACTTTCAGTGCAAATTGACAAAAATGCAATGGCAATGTTAAGTTCCTTTCCCTATGTTATGGTGTATTTGCAAACTCCATTTTCATGCACCCTAAGTGCAAACTCTATTTTCATGCTTTTCATGGACATTGCCACATGCGGCTCTTATTCTTATTGTATTTATATCCAAAATATTTTGATGGCTTTTTCCAAAAATTATATCATTTTTGTGGCAATTTTATGTTTGTATCGTCTTCATAAAAAGAACCATATCTTTGGTTTTTCGTTCCTCTTCTATATATATATATATGACGTCTTTTATATATACATATATATATGAGACGTTTGTGATGAACTTTATGTCTTTATCGTGGTGAGAAAATATTGGCTGAAGTTTTGAAGGGGCCACAAAATTTAATATTGTCTTGCACGTTGTTTTGAGAAGACCATAAGATTAGAGATGTTTTTTACCTTTAAGTGATACTTAAAATTAAGTGTTGATTATTAAGTAAAATGTATCACATTTATTTTTTATCTTTTTATTTTTATTTTTTAATCTACATTGAACATTCTTATACGTTTAATACTATATATTAAAATGTCATAACAAAACATGATTATTATAACAAAACATGATTATTATATATTTAGTATCTCTTATAAAAATGTTAATCGTTTTTTTTCTACTTTTATATTAAAAATAAAAATTTTATATTCAAATTTATATATAATATATATATATATAAAAATTTACTTATTTATTTATTTTTTTAAATAATTAACTTACTTTGATTCTTATCATTGATATAAAACCATAATTAATCCAAAAGAATGCCACCTCTTTTAAAAATACCACTCTTAAAATCAACTTAAGAAACTAAAAAGAAGTTCTAAAAATAAAGATTATATTATAAAATAGGAAAAACACTTAAAAATGATATCATGTTCTAAACCATAAAGAAGCACTTAAAGAGCTTATATGATGAGCTTTGGAAGATTCCTTCCACATTGATTCTCATACTTGGATTTCAAAAATCAATGAATTATGGTGGTCAAACTTAAGATATTATGTTAGAAACTAGAAGGACCACTGGTCAAACTTAAGATATTATGTTAGAAACTAGAAGGACCACTTTATAGCATTGCGGTAGGGATAAGCTTTGGAAAAATCCTTTTACATTGATTTCATTCAACTTTGTAGAGTTTTTAGTTTTGTAACCTCTTACATTGATTTCATTCAACTTTGTAGAGTTTTTAGTTTTGTAAGAGAGAAAATGTTTTAACTTTAAATAATTCTCAATTCAATTGAGTCAAACATATTTAAATGTTAGTAATATGTAGTTTGTTTGTAGATTATTTTTATTTTTTTAGACAAGGTCTTAGGTACTTATGTTTTTGTTTTTATAGCTTTCATCTTATAGTAACATTTATTCACAATGTAAGGGACATTGCCACCTCATGGCTTTTGTTATAAAGAGTAAACGGCTAATTCAAAATCTTAAATATTAAAAAAAAAAAAAATGGAGACCATTTAGTTATTATATTTAATTAATGTTAATTGAGGTTGCTAAACATCCAATTTTGTCAATAAATCTGCTTTAACTTTTCTTTCCACTTTTCCTTCCTTATTGTTCTTTGCCATTAAGTTTTTCGTATGTATTGTGTAACATAAAAACCTGTAACATGAAAACCTAGTACTCATTAACTGCTCTTCCTACTAACTTTGGTAACAAGCAAAGCTTAAATCTTTTCACTTTCTAGGAGTATACCTATTTTTACCCCCATTACAGAAGTAGGCTCTCTTAGACTTGGTGACGCCATTATTTTCATTACTAGTCGAGAACAAGTGTGAAAGTTCAATTAGCTAATATTCTATATTAGATGGATTTTCGGATCTTAAGTTGACGGAGATAGAAATAACTTGATAGAAACAATATGTCTAGAACATATTATATTATATTACACCTATTGGAATTTGATGGGAAAATGTCATAGATTTTTAAAAACGTTGATTTATTTTTTCATATGATATGGAACTCGGGATAAGTTTCAAGCTTGGATGTGGGTCAAGGTTCACTTTTTCATTGCTTTTCTATTGCCTCCGTTTGAATTGCTTTAGATATTTATTATTATCGGTGGGTAGGAATCACTTATTGTCCCACATTCTAACTGATAGCAAGCTCTGATTATCATGTACCACTCAGAATAGAGACCACGCTATGTTGATTAAGTACACATTCCAATCCATTTATTTGGATAATGGATATGTACTCTTTTAATTAATTATTTAATGTCTAATCCAAATCTCTTCATGTGTTCGTCCATAAATGAAGAAACCCTAATTCATATCGAGATATGTGATTGAAAGGTTGCTTAATCCGACACCTTCCGTCCAACCAAAATTCCAATCTAAAAAGACATAATATTTATTAATTTTAATTTTTAGAAATGAACATATACAATATGGTATTCATAAACATTGGAAATCAATGGATCACATGGAATAAAATCATTGAAATGGGAATGAACTTGCAATGATAAGATTGAAGAAAATTGACTTATTTAGTTTGGCTTTTCACTAAAAATGATATTTACGCAAGCGATTCTGACATTCAATTTGATTTGATGGAATTTTGTTTTAAATAGAATCTATTTTATTAATCGATAGGCACTAGGCATTTGCAGTTTCACAAATTTTCAAGTGGGTTTATATGGTCAAATATTTATACTTGTCTCTCCCTCCGTATATTGACATATTGTAATAGTTTTTATTTATGGCAAACATCGGTGCTAAATTGGATTATAGATGGTCTTAGCATGGACATTAATTGGGTACCTTAGCCCCTTTTCTAGATTGCTTATGAACCCCTTGCCCCTCATGATTTTGTTCATGGTTTGGGTGCTTAATTCTCAACCCAAACTTTGCAAATTACATTTTTTCGAATTGGTTTAATGGCAAGATTGCCTTGGGATCTCCCTTTCTGCACCGACCGTCTCCCGCGTACTCCTGGAACACCTGGCTCCCCCATCGGTCTCGTCCCACTTGCTCCGCATGCATGAATTTATTACCACCACCCTCTGCTATGCCTTATATCAGGTCTCAAGATAATGTGCTCGTCATTCTGCACATTCGTTTTGCCGAGAATTGGAATCTTAAGGTGTCTTACGTAGATATTTGGGTTAGCATTTTGGTTCTTCACAGGTTAGCTATGGAGGATAAGGGAACGAATCTCTCTTCGATGCAATGCAGACGCTGCAGGAAGAACATCCAGGAAAATTCTGGTGGGGTTGGAGTGAAACATTACCTATATGCATTTGACGTGGTCCAAGGGTAGGGGAATGGTGGATTTGGGCAAGCGCGTGGTGGTTCGGCTCAGACTTTCCTCCGTGGTCTTTCCAGGATTGACGAGTTTGTCATTGGAAGAAGTTGGGCTCAGTTGGAGATGGGCTCTGGATAGAACAATGGGGGAATTGTACAGCCAATAGCTCGGGAACTCTGCAATGACTCTGGAATAGGGAAGGGTTGGCCCAATCTAGAACTGGGCAACAGTCAAATTCTGGGCAGGACAGTGCATCTCTCTGCCCGCGGGCATTCCAGCGAGCCTGAAAACAACAAGAATTGGGCCTCTCAGCATGGGTTGGACAACAGATGTATCAACTTGGAGTCTCCTCATGGGCAGGACATCCTGCCTTCTGAAATCCTTGCACACCTACAAGAGCTAGAAAGTCAATCCGAAGGCTCAGAGGTGAATACATTAATCAGAAAAAATCTCTTTCTCATCTCGCCACCTTCGTTCAGCTCTCTTCCTCTAAAATCCACAATCTCTACAGCAAAATGAAGGAGCACTTTGACGTGCTTGCTAGAAAAATTGACAATGGTTGCCATTGCTTAGGGGATATCAGCACTCAAACCAACTCCCTGCATAACAGTCTGAAAGTGGTTGAAGCAAAGTTGGATGCAATAAGGTCTGATCCTAGAATCACTCATTCAGTCTTCCACGGAAATATCACGGGGGATTCACTAGCGAGGAAATATCATATCACGTCCATTCATATTAGGGGTTTGAATACTCCTAAAAACCTCAAAAATATATTACCTTGTATCAAGGGGTCAAGGGGAGTTTTTTAATTTGACATAGTAATATAAATATTGGGGGTTATTTTATTTGGGTGGAATAAGGAATAACCTCCAAATCGTGGGATGGATTCAATCCTCCTAATCATGGGCTCAATTCATACCTCAAATTTATTAAGATTATAGAAAACATGAACTATATATCAATAGTATCCCTTGAATCTGCATTGAAAGCGATTACAGTGATTGTACTCCTACATCAATTGGAAGACATCATGGAAGCATTGTTTTATGGATATATGACATCTTGACAAGGAAGAGAATATATCTGTAAATTGTTATGCAAAATCTAAATTCATCAATATCCAGTATGAAGGAAGCAAAGGGAATGAAGAGGCAGTCATTTTAAATGTGCAAGATGCAATCACCAAAGCACATAATAGTTGATAGAATTTTTCCACTTTCTCGTTATTGACAGTCAGAATAACATGTTTCTATCTTCCAGTAAATCCTGTATTTTTCAGCTGCTGAAAGTCTTAAGTCTACAGATTCTTGACCTCTGCCATTGCAAGTAAGATGTGAGAAATAAAGTACATTCAGTAATTAATAAATTTGTTGAGTGTGGACTTCGTTCTCTTGGTGTAGCTAGACAGGTTTTCTATTGACTATTCGTTATGGTTCAAGTAGTTGCAAAATTTAGATTTATCCTAAAAACGTTTCTTTGAAACCATAATTTAAGACCTTAATTTCCACTGTAGATAAAAGCATATAGGAAACTTCACTAAAGGTCTGTAAATTTCCGAAAGAAGCTATACAAGTAACTGGCCACTATTTTGTTTCTATGCTTGTAGATTGCAACATTCCTTGCATTTTATGCCAACTTTAGCTTTGCCAACATCAAACCTATTGGTTGGGGTTGAACCAAGACTGCTAAAATGAGTGAAGTGGTTGTAAACAGGGAGCACCATGTCTGAGACACCCTTGAAATGAAATGCAATCTTAGGCACCACAATGTTCTCTAGACCAGAGACATTATAACAGAGTGTTAGACCAGTCCTAGCTTCAACTTCAGTAGCTCTTTCATGTCGAATTTGAGAAGCAAACCTAGCGATAATCTTTTGAAATATTTCTTCGTTAAAGATAGTCAAAGTAGTTCCTAAATCTATTATGGTTCCTCCATTTCCTTTTCTTTCGAATCTCAATAACTTAAAAGGAAGCTCAAGCGTTTTCAGCCAATACTAACCCCTCTGAGATCAACGTAATAGAATTAGGTGTATCCAGAAGAAGGAGCCTTGGCATTGATGAGAAAGGGAGTGTAATTCAAAGAGATGTCACTAGGAGCCTTGGCATTGATGAGAAAGGGAGTGTAATTCAAAGAGATGTCACTAGGAGCCTTGGCATTGATGAGAAAGGGAGTGTAATTCAAAGAGATGTCACTGGGGAGCGCTTTGTCACCAAGAACCAATATGATTTTGTTGCTCTCCTCATCAAAGCGGTGGTGGATTTGTAATACACAAATTTATCTTTGCCAATTTTGTGTTGATCACTAAGCTGGGAGGGCATAGACAGCGCTTTTTCTAAATCCTAAACAGTGAAGGAAGGAAACTTTCAGTGCAAATTGACAAAAATGCAATGGCAATGTTAAGTTCCTTTCCCTATGTTATGGTGTATTTGCAAACTCTATTTTCATGCTCCCTAAGTGCAAACTCTATTTTCATGCTTTGTCACAGACATTGCCGCATGCAGCTCTTATTCTTATTGTATTTATATCCAAAATATTTTGATGGCTTTTTCCAAAAATTATATAATTTTTGTGGCAATTTTATGTTTGTATCGTCTTCATAAAAAGAACCATATATTTGGTTTTTCGTTCCTCTTATATATATATATATGTGTGTGTATATATAACGTCTTTTATATATATATATATATATATGACGTTTGTGATGAACTTTATGTCTTTATCGTGGTGAGAAAATATTGGCTGAAGTTTTGAAGGGGCCACAAAATTTAATATTGTCTTGCACATTGTTTTGAGAAGACCATAAGATTAGAGATGTTTTTTACCTTTTAAGCGATTCTTAAAATTAAGTGTTGATTATTAAGTAAAATGTATCACATTTATTTTTTATCTTTTTATTTTTATTTTTTAATCTACATTGAACATTCTTATACGTTTAATACTATATATATTAAAATGTCATAACAAAACATGATTATTATATATTGAGTATCTCTTATAAAAATGTCAATCGTTTTTTTCCTACTTTTATATTAAAAATAGAAATTTTATATTCAAATTTATATATATAATATATATATATATATAATTAACTTATTTGTTTATTTTTTAAAATAATTAACTTACTTCGATTCTTATCATTGATATAAAACCATAATTAATCCAAAAGAATGCCACCTCTTTTAAAAATACCACTCTTAAAATCAACTTAAAAAACTAAAAAGAAGTTCCAAAAATAAAGATTATATTATAAAATAGAAAAACACTTAAAAATGATATCATGTTCTAAACCATAAAGAAGCACTTAAAGAGCTTATATGATGAGCTTTGGAAGATTCCTTCCACATTGATTCTCATACTTGGATTTCAAAAATCAATGAATTATGGTGGTCAAACTTAAGATATTAGGTTAGAAACTAGAAGGACCACTTTATAGCATTGCGGTAGGGATAAGCTTTGGAAAAATCTTTTTATATTGATTTCATTCAACTTTGTAGAGTTTTTAGTTTTGAAACCTCTTACATTGATTTCATTCAACTTTGTAGAGTTTTTAGTTTTGTAAGAGAGAAAATGTTTTAACTTTAAATAATTCTCAATTCAACTGAGTCAAACATATTTAAATGTTAGTAATATGTAGTTTGTTTATAAATTATTTTTACTTTTTTAGACAAGGTTTTAGGTACTTATGTTCTTGTTTTTATAGCTTCCATCTTATAGTAATATTTATTCACAGTGTAAGGGACATTGTCACTCCATGGCTTTTGTTATAAAGAGTAAATGGCTAATTCAAAATCTGAAAGATTTAAAAAAAAAAAACGGGAACCATTCAGTTATTATATTTAATTAATGTTAATTGAGATTGCTAAACATCCAATTTTGTCAATAAATCTGCTTTAACTTTTCTTTCCACTTTCCCTTCCTTATTGTTCTTTGCCATTAAGTTTTTCATATGTGTTGTGTAACATAAAAACCTGTAACATGAAAACCTAGTACTCATTAACTGCTCTTCCTACTAACTTTGGTAACAAGTAAAGCTTAAATCTTTTCACTTTCTAGGAGTATACCTATTTTTACCCCCATTACAGAAGTAGGCTCTCTTAGACTTGGTGACGCCATTATTTTCATTACTAGTCGAGAACAAGTGTGAAAGTTCAATTAGCTAATATTCTATATTAGATGGATTTTCGGATCTTAAGTTGACGAAGATAGAAACAACTTGATAGAAACAAGAGCCACGAGGTGGCAATGTCCTACATTTTTGCAGAGATTGCAGTGCCTGGGCTATGGTTCCACCAAATGACTAAAGCATTTCCACATTTGGGAATAAAAGAAACCAAATCGCAGTTTCATAGTTTCCATGACTACCGGATTTTAGTTCGTAGTAGATTAGCAAGTTGATGAAATGCCATCAAATTGCAGGCTGGGATGAAGGGAAATCAAGCTATTAATACTTAACCTCGATGTTGCTAGTACAAGGATCAAACCGCCATATTGCTAAAGCATTTGATGCCAAAGGCAAAATTGTTGATTTAGTTACACCAATGATGCATAAAATTACCATCGGAAACTATGTGAAGAATTGGTCACAAATTGCTGCACCATATTGAAGAATTCAAAGGTCAATAATATTAAAAGATTAAGGCTGCATTGATCAAAGCTATTTATCGAATACCATCTTCCCAAATGTGCATAGTTGCAGGCTAGGACAGTTATAGCTGTCCATTTGCTTTTTCCATATAAAATTATAGGTAAACCACTCATTAACTAATAATGCAGGGCTTACAAGGCCTCAACTTAGGCATACATGCTAAGATGGAAAACTTACATGGAGAAGCTGAAAATGTTTCATATAACGTGAGCACTTATGTCTTCTAGACACCACTGAAATGAATCTACATTGACCTGTTAAAGAGTTTAGATAATATAGATCTCTTAATTTTGTGACGGTTTTCAGTTCTGATCATTATTCACTGGTATGCTATCCATGCAATTTGATTTAATTCATGATTTAGTATTTACATACGGCAGTCTGTGTGCTCATACCAAGTTATGTCCAACAAATATTCACAATCACATATCCATTCTTGATTGATATATCATTGTTGAGTATATTTTTTGTTTTCCATTTCACTAAAACTAAAAATCTTAAAATAAAATTCAAAAGTTCTTACAGTTGAAGTTTTTTGCCATTTGTTCAAACAAAAAATTTGCAAGTCCATATCAAAGTTCATTGGTCCCTTTGTTCCTAATCATTTTTTTCATATCATTCTGCTGGAGATAATTTAAGTTTCATATCTTCAGCAGAATGCTATGGATATATGTTCAATTTTTGTAGTTGTGGCAGTTTGAATTCTAAGAAATGTTGTCTATTTTTTTGTCACTGTATATTGCATATTTTGCAAGTTGTTTTCTCGCACAGGCACTATTGCTTCCAATTTTGAGTTCGTAAGATTCAGGTTCAAACATGCCTTGTACTTTTCTAGGTGCCTATGTTGTAGCGTGGCCTAGCAGGTATGGAGAACTGCTTAAGCTCCTGTATTTTCCCCAAAAGTAGTGCTCAAGCTCAAATTCTCTAAATGGCATTAAACATTTTAATATTTTGTATGTATGCATTGGATGAACCTCTATCACTGTTTTATTGCACTATTCCATATTCCTATTTTATTCTCAGATAACAGGATTTTTTCTTTCCTGTCCCTGCATATTTACTTTTAATTCTCTTCCTCAATTTTTTAAATAAAAATGTTTTCAATGAGGAACTAAAGTATAGTTTCAAAGATAGACTAGTGTCAACTGTTTACTAATTATGGGCCCTGAGCGTAACAAAGGCCATTCTATTGGTAATAGCTATTGCAAATGCATGCTGCGAGACCACGACTATTCTATTAAATGTGACAGTTCAAGGGCAACTTGTAATTGCCTCACAAGAGCGATTGCTGGATAGCTAGCTTAGGTGTGGTGCAAGCATGTATTTAGATAATCACCATGCAACATGGATAATTTTTTCTGTGTTTACTTTGGAAGTGTCATCTAGAGGCGAACAACAAGGTTATGTGGCTTGTATTAATGCAAAGAACCAGCTTCAAAACGTCCTGAGTCGGTGCGGATGAGACCGGGTGCAAGCTCTGGATGACTTTGACAGTATAGACATACCGGCCATAGTGCAGTAGCATAGGCAAAGAGATTCTATAAGACGTGTTTCTGAGCAAACAAACAAAAATCAATATACTCCAAAGTCAACAACTTTGGAGTAGATAAAAATAACAGTAAAATGTCACAAAGGAGACACTGATTTTAATCACCGATATCTATATTGGGTGTCAGCTGCATAAAACTCTACTTGATCAACATCACGGAACAATTCTTAAACTGAGTTTGACAATGTAGGAACATATTGCCATGTAGGAAATATTATACTGAGTTTGACAATGTAGGAACATATTGCCATGTAGGAAATATTATACTATATATGTAAATCTGTGGTATGTATATTTGTCTGCCTAGCAGATGACAAAAAAACTATCGAAATGTTAATCAACAAGAGTCTCAGTGTATTTTTTATATTGTCTAAAGGCATTACATAAGGAAAAAAACAGTTCTTCAATACTTCTGTCAATAAAGCAGAAGACAAAAAAGGAATAAGTCCAACAGACTGAGTTTTGTTAATAAACCAGAGGACCAAAAAAGGCAATAAGTCCAACATACTGCAATTGTGCTTTTGCATGAGAAAATGGGTCTTTGCACTTCTTTTGTTGCAAAAATGTTATGCAATATCAACTTTTGTATTCGTTGTAGCCCCATTGCCATTGTGGTGGTTTTTGATTGTCGCTGCACCTGCCAATAGCATTCAAAATGTAGTCAGAATAATTGGAAAAAAGTAGCAAGAATGGAAGTATTTGTAAAGACTAGATACTATTTCAAGTATAATATTGGAAGTACTCATAGTTTATGTCAATTTGCATAATTTCAAAGCAATGAATCTTTAGGAACAATTTAGCAAGAGAGAAAATCTTGCGAACAATAACAAATTATTGTATCAGGTTGTGTAATAAATTATAGTAAATTATTTTCCAATACAGCTTTTATCAATAGTTAGAGTATTAGGCTACTGAAATTAGCATTTCACCAAATGTTAGTATTTAAATCGTAGCTATTTAAATCATGCCATTCTATGATCAGAGTTTCGAACTTTGCAACACATACTCAAAATCAAATGTGAATCAAAATTTTGTGAAAATTGTTTAAGCGAAAACTAACCAGGGAAAGTTTATAAATTGAAAGATGATTATATGTTAAACTAGATATACACCAAATATTTTGAAGCTGCAAACCATTAATGTAAACTGAGGAAATGGCAAAGTGTTTCTGTTTGTAGCTAATGCAATTGAGTACAATTTTCAAAACACAGTTTGCAGAGGTCGGTGATATTGAATAAAAAACTTGAATTCTTTAGAACAAAAAATAGATTTGTGTACCTGAAACTCAGTTTCTTTTCAAGTTGATGATTCTGTTGTCCAAAGCCAATGTAAATAGCCCTTGCTGGGAAAACCTTCGCAGATTGAAAACTGTTGATGATATGTTTTTTGAGTATTCTTCAAATGAAATATTTGCTACTTCTGGACAATACTCTTTTAGCTGTGGGTTGCGCAGTGTACATTCTATCAATCCATCATTTGTGTCTAAATTGCATTCCAGACTATGCTCATATATAATTTCCATTTCTTTTTTGCAAAATGCACAGACCACACAGCTCTGAATCAATGGTTGTTTACATTCAGCGCAGATGCATCGATACGGAGGTGCAAATGAATTTCTTGGTTTCAGTATTCCATGTATCTGTCAAAGTCAGAGAACAAATGACCATAGAAAATGCATATAATATCAGCATATTTTTAAATAGAACTATGTTTTTTTATTTGAATAATAATTGAACTTAGATTCAAAGCACTATGACTAATTACAATGGTAATGGGCAAGGTAGCCATTGGCTAACTGTTGTTAGCCAAAGTGTAAAAGCAAAGAGACATTGCAAAAAGCAATCTTTGGAAACTGATGAATAAGAGTGTTGTGTACAGAGTTATAGCCTTCAATATAAAATTTGCTGCAATGCAAACAATGTTTTGAAGCACCGATAGAAAGAGAATAAATTGTACTTTGCCAGCATGCAATAAATATTGTATGTGCGAAGAGGAGTACCATTTAATGGATATGCAAAGGTTGCATTGTCATAATTTTGCTTCTCACATTGAGAGTACAGACACACAATGCACTTTTGCAAAAAGCAAAATATCCAATTTGCAACATCGCTGCAAATGCAATTTTGATGAGTTAAACAAATATAAAATCTGTTTCGTGGCACTTTTAAGTGTTCTGCATCTATCTTCCGATCACAAAAATCTAATCATGCTATTGTCATCTTATCTAGCATCAATAATTTTAGATGATCTAGATAATGTGAATTAGTTGGATGCACTTTTGGTACCTAAAAGCCTTCTTTGCAAAGAGAGCTTGATATTGATTACATCTCAAGATAAAGATGTTCTCAGAAGCTGGGGAGTGGAAACGTCATCAATTTATAAAGCAACTGGCCTCAATACACAATACTCCCGAGAGCTCTTGTGCTTTGATGCCTTCAACCAGTCTTTTCCAATCGTAGTATTTGAATCTTTCCATAAATTCTTACAAGCGTGTGATGGATTGCCTTTATCTTTAAAAGTATTTGGGGTGCTTGTCTATGGAAAAAATGAGATGTCTTATTGGGAAGACCAATTGAATAGAGGCTTAAACATATGATTCCAAATGAGACTCAAAGAAGACTTGAAATTAATTATGATGTGCTCAAATAAATCTAACAACTGGATTGATTTTTTGGAAAAACAAATACTTCTGTCTGAATGGCTAAAAGAGCTTAAATTCCATAGCTTTAAGCAATATGTGCTCAGGAGATATAGTAGCGGAAAAGGAGATTTCTGATTGCAGGAACCAGATCTACAGATTTGTTTTTAAAACAGAGTTTTCAAAGTGGCCCTTTTGCAAATGGCTAAAACAACTTAAAAGCAATGACCTAGGCAAGCATGTGCTTGTTAGCCTTGAGGATAGAATTACAAATAGACAAGATTCTTTATTATAGGAAAAATGTGTACTCAACATCAGAAACAGTGATACAAGAGAGAAACCATAAAAACTCAAGGAGATATGAGAGGGTTTACCAATTGGGAAGGTCTAGCTACGAAATATTAACCCCATATTTCTTTGCAGAAATCAAGGGCTAATATTTAGCTAGACTACCCAATGTTGATGCCAATACAAGCGCATTCAGACTTTTCCAGTGATTAAAGCTTGTTTGAGAATCAGTTTGATGAGATTTTGAGAAACTTTTATCAAGTTATTCTTAGCAATTTGGTTTTTTGCGGCATGCATGTGAGATGTTTAAATATTCTTGGTCATCACAAAGTCTATTATACATAACAAAGGCAATGGACTTAGACAATGAACAAGAGAAAAAAAAACGACGAAAGGTCTTAAGCACTGAAACTAGTTTGCAGCAAACTACATTGTGTTTGAGAAAGAAGCAATTTCTCAACAGACCTGTGTCTTTGAGTCAATAATTGGTAGCAAATTTTGAATTGCATAATCATCATTAAGAGGGTCAATAAAAGTAGCTGCACAGGTCCGGAGCATGTGGCTTGTTTTCGTGTCATTTCGAACAATGTTTTTAAACAGATAGAATGGAGGATTATCAGATGCAAGTTGTTCTTGAATTTGCAAGAACAGTTCTTTGTAGCCTTCATTGAGTTGTAGCTGCAATAGTAGAAGACAACAGTTAATAAGCATAGATTGTAATTAGAAATCGTTAAAGCTATTTGTGTTTGTTTTTTTCCTATTTTTTTGTTTATATAAAAAAGTGAAAATTTTATTTGCGTTTAAAAAACAGCAATTCCAAAAGAACACTAGCTATGCAAGTAAGCATATTTACTGTTGCATGGTCGTTTGCCGTTCCACCGTCTTTGATATACAAGTCAAACTGCTTGTTGTTGTATTCACATGCAACAACAATTGCTGCTACAGAGCCAACAAAATAGGAGTCATTGGATGACAACAGATCACCAATTGTCATATCTGGAGCTAGCTTTCTGATTTTGCAAACTTGATCAATTGTCTCAATTATTGTATGTGGAAATATGACTATTGAGTACTTGGCATCGCCTCTGTCGTACTGGCCTTTTTTTTTAGCCCAAATCGAGTGATTCTTAGACTTTTGCTGGTTGAGAAATAGCTTCCAAAATGTTTGATCAAGTTGTCACTTATTCCAGCAGTGATTGTCATTAGCCCATCTCTATCAACAAAGTCTGCATGCAGTATTTGTGCCTTTACAGGAGAACCTTGTATTTTGTTCTGTGCGGGCCCATATACGGCCAAAATGTCTCCTTCGAAAACAATTTTTGATGTTGTTGTGCATAGCTCTATAATAGTAGCTGCTTCTGGAGGTGTTTGTCTGAACCTGCTATTGTTATAGTTAGAGAAAAAGGCGAAGAAAGAAATTATCAGCAATCAATAACAGGAATGTTGAAACTTAAATCAAGGTTGAGAAAATATTTGTCAATGCAATAGTTATATTCTACTGTTTTATGTGCTAGAAAATTGTAAAAGAAAACGAGGAAGTTTCAAGTGTTAAAAATGATGTAAAAAGCAATCAGGACGAAAATAATTCCATACCTTTTTGCACTTTCAGGAGTTGACACTGCTCCCATTGTTGGGCTGTTTGGTGCTGACGTTGTTTTTGTTGTGTTGTGCATGAGCAATGAACTATTTTCCATTATTTTTCAATTTTCGATTTCAGTTTCAAAAGTTGTGCATGCAAAAAGTCTTAAGCAAACCAGCTGTAGCTGAAATTGCTAATTAGTGTAAAAAGTAGAAGAAATTTATAACAGATAGAAAATATGACAACAAACAGATAGCATAACAAGAAGAAAAGCAAAGGAAAACAAATGTCTATAATTCTTTGACTGGATTTTTAACATTTGCATAGCGCAAAGTCTATGTAATGTTAAGAATTTCAATTAAACAAGTGCTGAAAACTATGTTATTTACAGCCAAATATTGAACAAATTTTCATGTACAATTATCTTGAACATAAGAATTTGTTATTAAAACATTTTATGTAGCTTATATATGGTGTGCATTTTTATAAAATGGAGACAGCAGGTGAATACTTTTTGTAAAGAGTGTCTACATATGTAGTGCCATAATTGCTATTTTTTACATATGAACTGTGAACAAAATAAAATGTAAACAAATTTCGACAATAAAAAAAAGCAAAAGTTGACATCACGAAATAGATTACAAGAATACGAGAAAGTTTGACAGAATTTAAACTCATAGCTATGACATCGATGTTGCAAATGCCCAAAGCTAATTTCAATCTAGCTTAGTGTGAGTAGGCAAAAACCAAATTGCTGTAGTTTAAAGTGCATGAAAGTTGCAGGAGAAAAAAAAGTACCTGCTTTTGATTTCGTGCAAATATGCTATCATGGATCCGTCCATAGATAGCAAGACAATAAAATTAGATAATGCAAAATTGAATAGACTACGCTTTTTTATCAAAGGATCGATAAGAAAGTTGAATAGTGATCAGTCCAATAAGCATCTGAAATATTGAAAACAATATCTCTGTGTTTCAAATTTGTCCAGAAGTGATCAAGCATTGAACCGGTGTTTGTTGTTGCTTTTGTTGTTTTCAGTGTCAAGCCTTTCATTTGCATAAACATTTGCAATTTCCTTTTTGATGTTGTTTCTTGCAACATGTCAATGTTCAGGTCACCAGCTACTAGGATTTGAGTAGTTGATGTGCAAGTTGACAAAATGCAACTCAGTATATGAAAGAGATCATCAAGCACACCACATGGTCTATTGTAAATGTTCACTACTTTCAATACATTGTACCCTAATTCAAGATCTATGCAAATTGCTTCGGTGGAGTTTCTTGTATAGTTTTTAAAATCGATGATGGCAATGTGTTTTTTAATCAATGTAAGGATTCCATGCATTGAAAATGCTGAAAAGAAATTGTATTTTTCTATCATTGTTGTTTCCTTGGCAAGTGTGTGCATGTGAGTTTCTTGCAAACATAAAATGTCTGCTTGCATAAGTTCATGATCATTCAGAACATCGTCATAGTGCAAAAGCAAGCTGCGTGTGTTCAATGATGAAATGAGTAATTGCCTAACATTTGGCATTGAATGCAGACCGTATTCAAATTGCAAACTCGCATGTGTTTTTAATCTATTTATTTCAGTCATGACTTTTGGACAAGTTATAAAATTTCTTTGTTCTAACTTGTTTAGAAGATAAAGACAATCAATATCTCTGACACGTGACAGCACAATGTAAACAAGGCCATGTCTCTTAATTCCTTTTGGGTCAAATGCCAATTTGTTCATTGTCAATCCTTGTGCTCTATGGATTGTCCTTGCACATGCTAACTGAATTGGGAATTGTGCTCGCATAACATTCATTTTATTTTCAAGTGTTGTTTGTATCACAATTCTTTTGATTGGTGTCCAACTAGACTTTACGACAGGTGTATAAAGATGTTGCATAGTAGCACGTTGCTTGTCTCCAATTTTTGGATCTGCAAACTCAATCCAAATGATATCATGGCTTGTTTGTGTATAGTGTTTAAACATACCTTCTGCACCATTGACCAAGCCATCCTCAATTGAGTAGTTGCCTCCAACTAGTTCAATAAGCATATCCTTTTTTACTACTATCATAGAGGGAAGTCGCAATGTCTTTTGTCTATGGTCATTTTTTTCAATTGACTCAATTTTGCTATCATGTGCTACTAGTGTGAATGTTTCTATTTGCATAGCTGATAACATTTTTGAGTTATGTTGTTGAACATCCTTATTACTATAGAAAAGATAAGGAAACGTTGCATCTACTGGTGGTTGTTTGTAGCAATGTTGGTTCAAGTAATCTATGTCATCCAGTGTTTGAGAGCATGTTCTAATTCTATTCAAAATTGATATGAATTTTTTATTTCTTTGACGTACAACTGTTGTAAGTTCATAGCATTTTATGGCATCAGACCAAAATGTGTAAGGAAATGTTTGTTGTTGGAATCTTGGTTGTTCAAAAATCCAACAATCCTGAACAGGTTGTGCTTGACACAAATCACCACAGAATATGACATCAAGGTTTCCAAATGCTTTTGTTGGTGTGTGCATGATTTCACGTAGTCGTTTGTCAATGTTGTATAGCATTCGAGACCCTATTAAAGAGACTTCATCAATCAACAATACTCGAAGTTGTTCACAATCTTTTGTCAAAAGATCTAGAGTGTTTGAATTTAGAGGAAGCATGTTTGAACTTAGTGGCAGTCTGAGAGCAGAGAGGACTGTAATGCCACCTGCATTATATGCTGCTTTTCCAGTAGATGCAACTATAAGACCCTTTTTCTTTAAAGGATCACTACCAATTTCCTTGTCATAGTAATGCAAAAGACCATCATAGATTGCTTTTGCGGTGTAAGTTTTACCTGTTCCTGCCCCTCCTGTCAGGAACAAGTGAATTGGAGTCAGCGGATTGTTTTTTTTCCTTGCAATAACTTCTTTCACAATTGATTGTTGTTCAGTATTTAGCTTTCTTCGAATTGCATGGTATTCATGCATGTTCAATAGAAATGGCTTTTCTGTCAAGATGCACCCACTTTCAGCTTTTGATCTATTGGACATAGTTTTTCGGATTAGATCATGTTGAATGTCATATTCTTCAAATGCAGAAGTAGTTGTTGTTTTGTTTGTTGTCAAAGGAGCCATAGTTGTGTCTTGCAATTCAATTGTTTCAACGGCATTATCAAGGTCACCCCACTTTGTCGTTGTTGGTGCCATAAAGTTTTGTTCAACAATGTCTATTTGTTCTTTGAATGCAACATATGCATCAGACCATGTATTGAAATTGCTTTTTAGTAGGTTGCAGTTGTCTCTATGCGGCATAAAGAGGATGATCTTTTCTCTAAAGAAATTCTCTGGGTCTTTTTGTTTGTTATAGCGAATAAATCGTATGATACATGGTCTATTTCTTTTTCTTGTAATTGAGTGGATACAAGAATAGAAAGATGCATATTCTGCCAAGGAGATGTTTTCAAGCTCAATAGGACGTGCAATGTATTTGTCCAAAATTGATGGGCAAATAATGTCGTCAGAGTCATCTGGTTCTTTTTCCAAAAGTGATGGTTTTTTCAAGACAACTATTTTTTTTTCGTCCGGAGCAGTGTTAATTCAAATAGTCTTCCTAGAGGATGAATGTAGAGATAACGACAATATGACATGTACTGCTTGTCTAGTAGACATTTGTTGCATGTTCAGAAGCGCATTTCCAAGCTTACGTATCGTTTCGATCTTTCCATCATTCTCAAGAAGACATTGTTCTTTGATCTTTTTGAAAGCATTTGTCATCGATCTATCAAATTTGGTGATGTAAGAGCTTACATATGTTGCTGTAGCATAAGCATCTAAGATATATTGTGCATCTGTATTTGCCTGCCATAACTCTGGTATCGCTTTTGCAAATGAATTGATCCAAATGTCAGCAGGATCTCTTTTTAGTATTAAGGTAGACCGAGAAAGCAAAGACCGTAGTAGCAAAATGTATCCATCTCTGGTTAGTTCTAGCTCTAGCAGTAATTGTGCAAATGACATGTTTTTAGAATATTCCTTATGTTCAATAAGAACAAATACTTTTTTTGCTCTTTGAATGAGATCATCTGGAGCATTTTCTAATGGCTCTAGAATGATGGTCCTATCCATAGGAGGCAATGGGAAATTGAATCTACACGTGGAATGTCGATGTTTTCTACATGTTTTTGTGTGACGATGTGTTTGAATTTGAATAAGATTTTGATCAAGTAAAAACGAGTCTGTGGATATATAGCGATCAACAAAACTAATAATCTCCTCATTTGAATTTTTTCCATAAACAGGTGCATTTTGAATCCAAATTAGTCCATGTTCATGCTCATTTCCTCTTTGCTGAAATTCGGTCGTAAAAAAAAAATCTTGTATTTTTCCAAACAATGTATTGTTTTTTAACATAAGAGACTTTAGTGCTGCTATTTTGTGTCTATAGTAGTGAGTACAAATCACTGGGTTTCTTCTTATTAATGTATCAATATTTTCTTCCAATGCATTGTCTTGTAAGTTTGACAAATGTTTTTCCTCAATTTGTTTCAACGCACTGCATAAAGGTGCCCAAAGGTGTTCAGCACTTGTAAAGGTTAAAAAAAACGTAGGAGGACCAAGCTGTCGAATCATTGCAAATAGATCTTTTTTCATATTTTCAAAGTAGTCAGGTGATGTTCTAATTGCTTTTAACGTACGATACCCAATCGGAGATTGGAGTATTTTAACAAGATTGTCTTTTGACTTGACATCTCTTGCCAATATTTTTTTGTCCTTTAACTCTCCCATGCGAATTGATATCCAAGCAGTGTTTTTTACTTGTTTTATTATGACTTTAATTGCTTTAAAGAAAATATTCGTGCAATGTGTTTCAAAGTTTGTACTTTCATGTTGTAGCTCCCACTATGATACTTGTTGATAAGAGAAGCGATCGAAAATTTCATTTGGTCGACCAAATCCGTAGAAAAGTGTAGGAAAATTTAGCTCTTCAGAGTATTTGTCTTGGAAAATGCTCAATGGTCGAAAGTTCTCGGAAGGTGCAATTTCTATGATTTTGTTGTCTAAGTCATCTATTAGATGTGTTTCTCCATATCCATGTATCAATGTTTCTGATATTGGTTCTATGTTTATTTCATTTTCATCATCATCTGTTTGTTCCATTGTTTCTTGAGTATTTGACTGTTGTTTGGCTGTTTCACTAAATATTTTTTCCCAATTAGTATCGATTACAATGCCTTCAATTTTATAAAGTTCGATTTTGCATAAATCACTCAGCGCAGTCATAATGATCTTTGGCCGAATGTTTCCAGATAGATATGCGTTTTTGTATTCCAATTTTCGCTTTAGCATAACTGCAACTGTCAAATTGTCATCTAGACTTCTAGGCAATGCTGTTTGAACTCTATCCAAGTCTGCAGGGACATTGATAATTGAGCCAATTAGCCCAATTTGTGCTCTTTTATAACCAAGTTGTCTTATCTGTGCAAAGGCTATTCTTGGTGACACTAATCGTTCTTCCAAAGGAGTCAGTATAGTTACAGATGGCAATATGTTATTGCGGCGGATTCGTGTAGGCGATGTAAACATAGGCAATTTCACATTAGCAATTGCTTTCTTGCAAGGTCTACAAATTTGAACAAGTAGCATTGCACATGACACATCTTCTGTATTTGCCAGAGCTTGAAAAGCTAGTTTAATTGAGTTGTTCACACAACAAATGTCTTTTTTAAAATGCAGTTGTTTACACACAGAACATGCATGAATAGGTGTGTCTTGAATAACTTTTAAGTATCTAACAACTGCTTTCTTTGCCTTTGTACATTCCTTTTGCTTTTGACGAATGTCCATTCCTTGTCTACGCATATTGTGTTTCAACAAGCGCAAGTTTTTTTGTGTATTGTCATCAATGCATGTTTGCATGCTGGTTTTGCTTTTTGAAAATTGCTCAGCTATGCAAGAGTTATTTTGTTCTACGTTTGCTATCTTTTGTTTTTGCCTCTTTACTTTAATTGCATTTATGTATATTGGTTTGTTCAAGGATCCCTTGTCAATGTTCTTGTCTACAATGTTTTCTTTTCCTATTGCCTGTTTGTTCTTTTCAAAATTATCCATTGCAACTGCAATAGACGTATTTCTCTTGCAATTGAGCAGAAAGGGCATTTTATTTCCACAATGTTCTTGTAACAAAGGTTGGAAATGTGAATGCATTTTATCTATTACATGTTGCATCAGGCATGGAACCTTTGACAATCTATTTGTTGCATAGAATATTGCAATATTTTCTTGCAAATTATTGCTCCATAGATGTATGTTAGTGCCTAGTAGCTCACATAACCATTGGAGAGCAAATCGATCTCCTTCTATATGACCAATGATATATGGCTCTGCCAAATGCATAATATAGGTTTCCCATCCAGAAACAAGAGATGTATCTGCTAATGTGTTTTTATCAAGATATATGTCCAAGCATTTTATTGCTCTAATATCGTTTGAAGCAATAAAATTATAAAAGCTTTGCGCAACTGCTTTTCTAACACTTTGTCCATCAGCGAAGAGTGTTAATTTGGAAATCGATTCAAACAAGGAGTCATGACAATTGCCAGGAAGTCGATATGACATTTCAACTTGGTTATATAGACATTGATTTACATTTGCGCTATGAGGAAGCATATCAATGCCTTGTCTATTGGCTTGCATTGTTTTATATGACAACAACGGTTCAAAGTGGCCAGAACCTGGTGTGTGGTCATGGAACAATATATTGTAGCAATATTCAAATTTCCCAGAATTGAAATGAAGGTATTTTGTTTCTTTTGTTAATGACCAAACAGCGACTGGAACATTCAACCATTTTGAAAACCACTTGATGCAAAATATATCACCCCATAGTCCATATACACTTTGATCATCTGGCTGTGAAGCAGATTGCGACATGCGATTGAGATATTCGTTGACACTTCCTATGTTATGCAATTCTAGCAAATAGTCAACTGTCAATTCTGTGCGCATTGATAACAATGCAGACGGATCTTTTTTATCTAGACAAACACGAAAATGATTCACAATTCCTTCCCTTATCTCTATCGATGTATATCGGAAATGCAATAATACTGCAAGTGTGTCAAACAAGCAATTTCCTGGCTCATAGTGAAAATTGTCTAGTCGAAACAAATTGCTTGTAGCCAAAGCGTGATCAATTTGTTGCCAGTTAGAATGTTTGATCCCAAGACCATCTCCCCTTAAAACATAATTGCTTTTACTTTTGTCTTTTCGCATATTGCCTGCAAAAAACATTTGCACTAGCATATATTTCTTGCCTTTTTTGTTGTTCTTTTTTCTATGTCTCTGGTGGTTTGTATAGGAAAACCTGCAGGCAAGTGAAGAGAAACAGAACCTAAGGAAAAGAAAATAAGCGGAGGGCATGGAATTTTTTCAAGCCATGATGTTGTAAACATTGTAAATTGTTCTTGTCATTGCAAATAAGCAAAGCAAATGAAGGAACATATTGACGACAAACTTTTTTCAAATGAAGTGTATTTTGGCCTCTTAGTAGAATAGGGAAAAAAGGGGATGTTAATTGCTAAGTTGAAATTATTAAATATCCAAGATTTGGTATCAATGCAAAAAAATGTCAATTAGAAAACAAGGAAATTCTATGTCTATGTGTTCAGTTTTTTTTTTTGAAACTATATTTGAGTTTGTTATCTTACAACCAGTAAGATGGATTTTTGTAGGAAACTATCCAGCTATGGTTTTGGTTAGAGTGAAAGGTTTCAGTGCTTAAAAGGTCGAAGTCACTTTATCAAGAAATATGGATATAATGTTTCTCATCACACATCACTACACACTTGATTTCCTATCCTACTCGGGGGGGATCATTAGATTCAATGCAATATTAGAGTCATTGGTGACCTATAACAAAGGGAATCAAACCAAACGCATTACATTGCCTATTTAATGTCGATGAATCATTCTACATAACTTTGTACATATATCTTAAGCAGATATGATGATAAACATAAGCTCCATCTCATATATTAGCATAAAGATTTGGTACTACCATTCATTAACACTATACACATATCTAAGGTTATGGAATTACATACATGTAGATCCACATGATTTACGTGACATCACATATGCTAGTTACCTATTATAAGGTATGGTCTTCCTTCTTAGCTTCCATATAATAACAATGTGATAAGCTTATATGTGGTGTTGAGCTTAATCCATCAGCATAACCCTATGTGTTTGTCCATAATCAATTGCACACGTTATTAATAATGCTTATACTATTCTTAAGCTGGGAATCATAATAATCAATACAAGCAACTAATGTCTACTAGTATGAACAACATATATGTTTAATATGATCGTGATAAGCATTGCTTATTACGATAGCTTAGGTATGGTTATTGCTATGGAGATTACACTCTTCTCTATCTTCCGGTTGCACCAACACTAGATAATTATAGCGAAAGCCATGTGAAACAATCTGCCCTATATGAATAATTACACATAATACATAAGGCTAAATAAATCACTTATAGCTTACATTGGTTACATATTAGTTATTTATGAGACAATTCACGACATACATACTATATTCCTTGATGAGGATTCCCAACAACCTAGATGTATGTTCAGCAGCAGGAAACTCAATAACTTCAGCTTCTTCTTAATGCAAGTTTGGCGAATTTGCTGGGAATCCCCTAGATCCTAGTCAAACACACCTATCTCTATTAATATAGTTACATAGACTAACTTGCCTTTGACACACTACACTTACAATATCAATCCACTAGTGACCTATAACAAAGAGAATCAAAGGCAAGTCATTACATTGCCTACTTAATATGGATGAATCATTCTACATCAAAGCTCATTCGCTCTGAAATGGTGACGTAAGTCTTGGAATCGGCAGGCCAAGAGCCGGCGGTGCAATGCCGTCAGCGTCTGTTCATTTGTTTAATGCATGACAGAATGTTGAAGCCACGTTGTAGAGGGCGTTCAAGCCACCTTGAGTGGTGACGTAAGTCTTGAAATGGGGGCGTTGTGGGTCTGGTCATTTGTTTAATGCATCGCAGGTTGACATGACAGAGAGCAGCAGGTTGAAGCCACGTTGAAGCCAACATTCGAGGCATTAAGTCTTGAGCAGGTATGAAACACACCTGTTAGCTCATAGCGTATTCTAGTTTGTGAGTATTGAAACGAATTGATAAGGTTTGGCTTGTGCCAGGGTGATGGTGCTCCCATGCTTTCATCTTGGTTGGGCGATGGAGAAGTCCAAGGTCGCGGATCGCGTATTCGTCTGCGTTTGTTGCCTTGGTTCAGGTAGATTTAGGGTTTGTTACCTGTTGTAGATAAGAAGATACATAGCAACTATGTAAAATTATCTTGTTCGTTAGTCATCGGCCAATCTGAACCCAACAAGACTAGGAAAGTTGAGTGAAGTCAATGCTTTCAACCAATTACTAAACTACAACCAATAAAAACAACCCCTCCTAGAATAGCACAAGCAATGCTTAACATCTCCTTCAAGTGGCAAAATGCACGAACATATGTGCAATAGAACCAGACGCAAAGTAAAGGATTAGCAAAGTGACCCAACATGTGTGTCACTATGCCAAGTTAATATAACCATGCCTCCACATGTGTGGGAAGAGAGGGAGCTGAAGCAAGATGATGTGCCAAATGAACAATACTCCTCAGGATCACCATCCTGCATAAAAATATGCAGCAACATGGCGCTTAAAACCAAAATTGGACGTCCGACAACTTGCACATAAGATGTCAAATAAATCAGGAAATTGATACTAGCACTACTATTGTGATATTTGCGTTATAATCTTATCTCAAGTGGATATAACAGACTATATAATGTATAAAGCAGGTATGCTTGTAGGAGTTTTTGACTTGACGCTTGATTTGGAATAAGTAGGAACAAATGAATGTACTAACAAATGTCCCATAATATGGGAATGTAAGTGATGGTTGAAATACATTGTATTTTTCGTTTATATAGCAGACCACTCGAGCACAAGGTCATAAGGTGACAAATCATTAATAACAAGTCAAACACATGAGAATCATTTACAAATAAATAAATGTAAATAAGTTGATCCTTGCAATGTAAATATATGTACAGGGCGCAAGACCTTGGCATAGAATTTATCCACAACAAAGTTATTACATAAATAGCCATACGAAAAAGAACCATGTATGCACAGGGACAAAGCCTTTTCACACAGAATACGAAACTAAAAACATGTAAACAAAGCATAGACATATACATATAGACAATGAGCATATATACACAAGTTCGTAGATAAACAAAGCTTGAATCTATGTGAACTAAGGCAACAAAAGCAGAGGAATAGGCGATCCCTGACCTTGGACTTCTTCTTCTGCTATTGCTGCTGCTGCTTCTCTCTCTGTGTCTGTGTGTTTTGTTTTGTGTTCTTCGCCCAACTGAGATGAAACCATGCGAGCACCAATACCCTGGCACAAGCCAAACCTTATGAATTCGTTTGAAAATTCACAAAATAAAATATGCTATGAAACCATAAAACTGACTCACCAAGTGGCGCAGCAGCTGCCTTTCGTAGCCAATCAAGATTTTATGACTTGAATGTTGGCTTCAACGTGTCTATTCAAAGTGGCTTCAACGCCCTGTTCACTGTCATGTCAATTGATGCAAGTTCTATGATGCATTAAACAAATGAACAGACCCTGACAGCATCACACCACCGGCTGTTGGGGTGCCTATTTCAAGACTCACGCCATCATTTCATAGCGAACGACGTTTGACATAAATCATTTTTTATAAAATTTAGTTTAATAAAAAACAGGTTATAACTATGTAAAACCATATAGATAAAGAAAAATTAAACTCAAATGCGAGGAAAATTAAGTAGATTAATTAATAGGGTACGAGCGATCCATATATTTCCTGCCACGCAGGATATAATAATAATAATAATAGCATGAGTATGATTGTAAGTTGGCAATGATACACTAATTAAAACTCATTGTTAGAGACAACCTGAAAAATGCTCTAGCATTGCTCGCAACCAGGTCTGGAATTTGATGGCCTAAAGAACGTTTTTAGGCCGAAAATTTTTTCAGTTCTTAAACCTATTTGACAGTAAAAAAAAATGTTGGTAGGTCAACAGCTACGTCCATTAACAATTTCAAACCGTTGATTCAACGTTTACAAGGTTAAGGCCCACGCCATAAATTTTAATAAGTGGCGATCACCGTTTGAGAAGACAATTCAAGCAAACAGACTTGCAGTGACCCATTCCATGCACCAACACGATGGCAGCTACAAAGGTGAATGCACAACAATAATTGACATGCACCTGAATATGGCAGGTGCATTGACATCCAAACGTGTAGCAACAACATAGCAGTGAAGAACAGTAAGCACAAAAAACGCTAGCATATAGACAAACATAGAGCAGCACGATGGGCTGTTTTTCCTTCCACTTAGAGAGGCCTTGCAAAAAAGAAAACTAAATCAGATACTGCTATGAAATTAACACACAAACATAGTTCTATTCCGGCCACAAGATAATGATAATAACATAGACAAAATGCATAATGCATAAAACCAGCAGGCACACAAAAGTAAAAAATGTTACTAATAGTAATCTTATGCATGAGTCAAGAAAAAATCCTAGACTTGTGAAAGAAGCATTTTGCTGCATATCAATGTGTGAAAGAAGCATTTTGCTGCATATCAATGGCTGCTTGACACAACGAAGATGCCTCTTCTTCCTTCAAGTTAGTGTTTGCAATTTAGAGCAATGTTGCTCTTGCTTCAACAAAGAGAGTCAACATTTCAATCTTGCTCTCCCTGTTTGTGAAATCTATACAGAACATCTCCAAACTAGAAATTCCTTTGAGAAGTCCAAACCAAACAACATTGTTATTTGCTAAGAATATTTTGGTAAATTTATGAGATAGAGTCAAATTTCAAAACCTTAAAATAGAACAACAAAAAACAATATTGAATTATGTATATACTGAAACTATGGATACATTGCAAGATAGATGAACTGAAATAGACATTGTTATTTGCTAAGAATATTTTGGTAAATTTATGAGATAGAGTCAAATTTCAAAATCTTAAAATAAAACAACAAAAAACAATATTGAATTATGTATATACTGAAACTATGGATACATTGCAAGATAGATGAGCTGAAGTAATAGAACAGTGGAGGACAATAATGGACTCTAACAAAACAATTGTTAAAAGAATGATGAAAATCCACCACAGCGGTTGTCGAGGTACCTCTCATCTCCTCAACACTTTCATTTAATCTAATTTTTATAAAATTACTGCGTTTTGTTAGTTTGTCCTCTCTAAGTTCATTGGTGAAAGTTCATCAATTCGATCATTAGTGAATTACGTATGACAAAATCCCTAAAATGATATATCTGTGAAAATCAACCATACTCTGGCTTTAAAAATATGAAAAGTTTACACTCAGATCAGTGGAAGTTTACATAATATTTGGATGCTTTTTAGGTTTGGCTATGTATACATAAAGCTTCGACAGAGAACATGGAATAAAATTCCAATGGTCGATAGGGTTTTAGCCTATTTTTTATTAATTTTATGGTATATTAATTTCACACTATTTAAATTTGTATAAAACATAAACTGAAACGGACAGAAAATACAAGACTGTCGTCAAATTTCCGTTTGACACGCAAAATAAATTTGAATTTCCAGCCCTGTTCACAACCTCCAAGGGGTTGCAAAGCGAAACCTTCAGGAAACAAAACGAAAATGATGAGTGTTGAGAGGCTTCTCCAAGGACAAAACCCTCATTGCATCTACCGAGGTTGAAGTACAATGTATTTAAATCGATATTAAGACCCATGGACTACCAACTTTTTCATATGCATTGAGTTATCAACCAGCTAGCTGGCTATATTAATGATCATCGTAAACATAAGCTCTACGATGGACAATATCAACAATACATGCAGTTACAATGCGACGTGGAAGCATAACTTATGGTTAAGCGAGATCATGCTAAGATATCCAGCTTCGAATCCATAACTTATGTAATCATTGAGTACCTGCCAAAAAAAAAAATATGCTTTAGCTTAATGCTAAGCAAGCTACCCAACCTGTCATCATAGACAAGCTCAAAGGCACAGTGTATAATTCTCCATCATATTTTAGGCTCCACAAGTACACTCGAACTACATAACTCTCCAAAGAAATTGCCGACACACGAATCAACCCTTGACCCGCACAAAAAATGCCTAAAATGATATATCTGTGGAAATCAACCATGCTTCGACTTTAAAAACATCAAAAGTTTATACTCAGATCAGTGGAAGTTTACATAATATTTGCATGCTTTTTAGGTTTGGCTTTGTATACATAAAGCTTGCACAGAGAACATGGGATAAAAATCCAATGGCCGCTAGGGTTTTAGGCTATTTTTTATTAATTTTATGGTCTATTAATTTGACACTCTTTAAATTTGTATAAAACGTAAACTGAAAGCCGCAGAAAATACAAGACCGTCGTCAAATTTCCGTTTGACATGCAAAATAAATTTGAAATTCCAGACCTGCTCACAACCTCCAAGGGTTGCAAAGTGAAACCTTCAGAGAACAAAACGAAAATGATGAGTCTTGAGAGCCTTTTCCAATGACAAAACCCTCATTGCGTCTACCGAGGTTGAAGTACAATGTATTTAAATGGATATTAAGACCCATGAACTACGAACTTTTTCATACACATTGAGTTATCAACCAGGTAGTTCGCTATATTAATGATCATCGTAACCATAAGCTTCACGATGGACAATATCAACGATACACGTAGTTACAATGTGACGTGGAAACATAACTTATGGTTAAGCGAGATCATGCTAAGATATCCAAGTTCGAATCCATAAATCATGTAATCATTAAGTACCTGCAAAAAAATTTAATATGCTTCAGCTTAATGCTAAGCAAGCCACCCAACGTGGCATCATAAACAAGCTCAAAGGCACAGTGTATAACTCTCCATCATATTTCAGGCTCCACAAATACACTCGAACTACATAACCCTCCAAAGAAATTGTCGACACAGGGTTGAACCCCTGACCCGTACGAAAACACGCCACAGCAAGATGAAATCAAAACCCCAAACCCAAATCCGAACGAAAGCACTCGAAATCAAAACCGAGAAATCGTTCTTCGTAAATTTCCCCTAGAAACGGTCCATGGAAGCTACAAAACCAGCGGCATTCCTTTATGCTAACATCTTTCTCGCTTTTAAGTAAACCGCGCATTGAACTCAAAAGTTTGCAACTTCATTTCTGCTATTCTCTTCGGCCCCGAGACCTTAGCAGAGAATTTATGCACAACAAACTTATTACATAAATAGCCATACAAAAAAACAAACTATGTATGCACAAGGACAAAGCCTTTTTAGACAGAATACGAAACTAAAAACCTGTAAACAAAGCATAGACGCATACACGGAGAAAATGAGCATATATACACAGGTTCGTAGAGAATGAGCATAGACGTAAACATTTTCTTTGGTGCCGAGACCTTAGCAAACAATTTATCCACAACAAAGTTATTACATAAATAGCCATACGAAAAAAACCTATGTGTGCACAGGAACAAAGCCTTTTCAGAGAGAACACGAAACTAAAAAACATGCAAACAAATCATAGACATATACACACAGAGAATAAGCATATATACACAGGTTCCTAAATAATGAGCATAGACATAAGCCTTTTCTTCGGCCCCGAGATCTTAGCACAGGCAACAAACGCAGACGAATACGCCATCCGTGACCTTGGACTTTTCCTTCGCCCAACCAAGATGAAACCATGGGAGCACCGTCACCCTAGCACAAGCCAAATTTTATCAATTTGTTTCAACACTCACAAACTAAAATACGCTATGAACTAGTACGTGTCTTTCATAACCACTCAAGACTTTATGGCTCGAATGTTGCCTTCAACGTGGCTTCAACCTGCTTTTCCCTGTCATGTCAAGCTGCCATGCATTAAACAAATGAGCAGACGCGCAACGTCCCCATTTGAAGACCTACGTCACCAGTCAACGTGGCTTCAACGCCCTCTACAACGTAGCTTCAACATCCTGTCATGCATTAAACAAACGAGCAGACGCTGACGGCAATGCACCGCTGGCTCTTGGCGTGCCGATTCCAAGACTTACGTCACCATTTCAGAGCGAATGAGCTTTGAAATAAATAATTTTTATAAAATTTAGTTTAATAAAAAATACATTGCAACTATGTTATACCATATAGGTAAAAAAAAATTGAACTCGAGTACGAGCTAGACTAGGTAGACTAGATAGGTGATAATAGGGTCCGAGCGATCCATTTATATTCTGCTGCGCATTGTTATGAAATTTAAACATTACATTAAACTAAATTAAATATTCAATGCAACATACTTTATCTCATCCTAACAATCCCATACTTCGATTAAGTTGCAGCTAAAGTCTATAACATAGCCCCATGTTCCGATAAAGCTATTGAACTAATGAATCTATTAGACTTTTGATTATGGTGAAGTCCAATCTAATAACCATTTGCAAAAAATGCTCCACAACCCCATCTTTCAATAAGGTTATAATTAAGGAATTTTTTACACTTTAAAATTTTAAAATACAAAGTATAAGTGACTTCCAAATTAATAATTTTTTAAAGCTCTTTTCCGTTTCTCAAATTATGTAAAAAAATATGTGGAAAAATATTACAGAATAACAATTATTACACGTTTTCATTTAAAGATATTTTGCAGTTATTTTAAATGATATATGCCTTTGATTTTTTTGGTTTAACTAAGGAAATCGGTATTTTTGTTTGAATATTCTAGTGAAAATTATTTTAAATAAAGAAAGTTTAAATATCAGTTATCAACCAGGTAGTTCGCTATATTAATGATCATCGTAAACATAAGCTCCACGATGGACAACATCAACGATACACGTAGTTACAATGTGACGTGGAAACATAACTTATGGTTACGCAAGATCATGCTAAGATATCCAGGTTCGAATCCATAACTCATGTAATCATTGAGTGCCTGCAAAAAAATTTAATATGATTTAGCTTAATGCTAAGCAAGCCACCTAACCTGCCATCATAAACAAGCTCAAAGGCACAGTGTATAACTCTCCATTATATTCCAGGCTCCACAAGTACACTCGAACTACATAACCCTCCAAAGAAATTGCCGACACACGAATCAACCCCTGACCCGCACGAAAAGACGCCACAGCAAGCTGAAATCAAAACCCCAAACCCAAATCCGAACAAAAGCACTCAAAATCAAAACCGAGAAATCGTTCTTCGTAAATTTCTCCTAAAAACGGTTCATGGAAGCTACAAAACCGGCGGCATTCTTTTATGCTGACATCCTTCTCGCCCTTACGTAAACCACGCACTGAACTAAAAGGGTTGCAACTCCATTTCTGCTATTCTCTTCGGCCCTGAGACCTTAGCAGAGAATTTATCCACAACAAAGTTATTACATAAATAGCCATACGAGAACACGAAACTAAAAACATGTAAACAAACCATAGACGTATACACACAGAGAATGAGCATATATACACAGGTCCGTAAACAATGAGCATAGACATAAGCCTTTTCTTCGGCCCCGAGACCTTAGCATAGAATTTATCCACAACAAAGTTATTACAAAAATAGCCATACGAAAAAACCTATGTATGCACAGGGACAAAGCCTTTTCAGACAGAATACAAAACTAAAAACATGTAAACAAAGCATAGACGTATACACAGAGACAATGAGCATATATGCATAGGTTCGTAGATAAATAAACCCTGAATCTACCTGAACTAAGGCAACAAACGCAGACGAATAGACGAGCCGCGACGTTGGAATTCTCCTTCTGCTGCTGCTTCTCCTCTCTCCGTGCACGAACAGCTAACAAACCCTGAATCTACCTGAACCAAGGCAACAAACGCAGACGAATACGCGATCCCCGACCTTGGACTTCTCCTTCGCCCAACCAAGATGAAACCATGGGAGGACCGTCACCCTGGCACAACCCAAACCTCATCAATTCGTTTCAATACTCACAAACTAAAATACGCTATGAGCTAGCAGGTGTCTTTCATACCCGCTCATGACTTTATGCCTCGAATGCTGGCTTCAACATGGCTTCAACCTACTTCTCCCTGTCATGTCAACTTGCCATGCATTAAACAAATGACCAGACCCGCACCGGCCCCATTTCAAGACTTACGTCACCACTCAACCTGGCTTCAATGCCCTCTACAACGTGGCTTCAACATCCTGCCATGCATTAAAAAAACGAGTAGACGCTGACGGCATACACTCGAACTACATAACCCTCCAAAGAAATTGCCGACAAACGAATCAATCCCTGACCCGCACGAAAACACGCCACAGCAAGCTGAAATGACAACCCCAAACCTAAATCCGAACGAAAGCACTCAAAATCAAAACCGAGAAATCGTTCTTCGTAAATTTCTCCTAAAAACGGTGCATGGAAGCTACAAAACCGGCGGCATTCCTTTATGCTGACATCCTTCTCACTCTTAAGCAAACCCCGCACTGAACTCCAAGCTTTGCAACTCCATTTCTGCTATTCTCTCCGACCCCCAGACCTTAGCAGAGAATTTATCCACAACAAAGTTATTACATAAATAGCCATACAAAAAAACAAACTATGTATGCACAGGGACAAAGCATTTTGAAACAGAATACAAAACTAAAAACCTGTAAACAAAGCATAGACGCATACACACAGAAAATGAGCATATATACACAGGTTCGTGGAGAATGAGCATAGACATAAGCCTTTTCTTCGGCCCCAAGACCTTAGCAAACAATTTATCCACAACAAACTTATTACACAAATAGCCATACGAGAAAACCTATGTGTGCACAGGGACAAAGCCTTTTCAGACAGAATACGAAACTAAAAACATGTAAACAAACCATAGACGTATACACACAGAGAATGAGCATATATACACAGGTTCGTAAACAATGAGCATAGACGTAAGCCTTTTCTTCGGCCCCGAGACCTTAGCACGGAATTTATCCACAACAAAGTTATTACATAAATAGCCATACGAAAAAAAACACTATGTTTGCACAGGGACAAAGCCTTTTCAGACAGAATATCAAAATAAAAACATGTAAACAAAGCATACATGTATACAAACAGACAATAAGCATATATGCACAGGTTCGTAGATAAATAAACCCTGAATCTACCTGAACTAAGGCAACAAACGCAGACGAATAGACCATCCCCGACGTTGGACTTCTCCTTCTGCAGCTGTTGCTCCTCTCTCCGTGCACAAACAGCCAACAAACCCTGAATCTACCTGAACCAAGGCAACAAACGCAGACGAATACCTCCTCCGCCCAACCAAAATGAAACCATGGGAGGGCCGTCACCCTGGCACAAGCCAAACCTTATCAATTCGTTTCAATACTCACAAACTAGAATACGCTATGAGCTAGCAGGTGTCTTTCATACCCGCTCAAGACTTTATGCCTCGAATGTTGGCTTCAACGTGGCTTCAACCTGCTGCTCCCTGTCATGTCAACCTGCCATGCATTAAACAAACCACCAGACCCGCACTGCCCCCATTTCAAGACTTACGTCACCACTCAACATGGCTTCAACGCCCTCTACTACGTGGCTTCAACATCCTGTCATGCATTAAACAAACGAGGCTTCAACATCCTGTCATGCATTAAACAAACGAGCAGACGCTGACGGCATCGCGCCGCCGGATCTTGGGATGCCGATTCCAAGACTTACGTCACCATTTTAGAGCGAATCAGCTTTGAAATAAATAATTTTTATAAAATTTAGTTTAATAATTAAAACATTGCAACTATGTAAAACCATATAGCTAGAAAAAATTTGAACTCGAGTACGAGCTAGACTAGGTAGCCTAGGTAGGTGATAATAGGGTCCGGGCGATCCATTTATATCCTGCTACGCAGGACATAACAATATGTCTAGAACATATTATATTATATTACACCTATTGGAACTTGATGGGAAAATGTCATAATGCATTTTACTTTTCAAATACGATTATAATTGATTTTTAAAAACGTTGATTTATTTTTTCATATGATATGGGACTCGGGATAAGTTTCAAGCTTGGATGAGGGTCAAGGTTCACTTTTTCATTGCTTTTCTACTGCCTTCGTTTGAATTGCTTTAGATATTTATTATTATCGGTGGGTAGGAATCACTTATTGTCCTACATTCTAACTGATAGCAAGCTCTGATTATCATGTACCACTCAGAATAGAGACCACGCTATGTTGATTAAGTACACATTCCAATCCATTTATTTGGATAATGGATATGTATTCTTTTAATTAATTATTTAATGTCTAATCCAAATCTCTTCATGTGTTCGTCCATAAATGAAGAAACCCTAATTCATATCGAGATATGTGATTGAAAGGTTGCTTAATCCGACACCTTCCGTCCAACCAAAATTCCAATCTAAAAAGACATAATATTTATTAATTGTAATTTTTAGAAATGAACATATACAATATGGTATTCATAAACATTGGAAATCAATGGATCATATGGAATAAAATCATTGAAATGAGAATGAATTTGCAATGATAAGATTGAAGAAAATTGACTTATTTAGTTTGGCTTTTCACTAAAAATGATATTTACGCAAGCGATTCTGACATTCAATTTAATTTGATGGAATTTTGTTTTAAATAGAATCTATTTTATTAATCGATAGGCACTAGGCATTTGCAGTTTCACAATTTTTCAAGTGGGTTTATATGGTCAAATATTTATACTTGTCTCTCCCTCCGTATATTGACATATTGTAATAGTTTTTATTTTGGTCAACAATTTTTGGACTCTACCGTAATTCTCCCTCCGTATATTGACATATTGTAATAGTTTTTGGTCAAAAAAAATTTGGACTCTAGGGGAGAGAGTTCTATAGTTGAACGGGAACCGGTAGTGGTGATAGAACCGGTGACTGTTACAACCCAAAAAGTGACTAAGAAAATGCCAACTGTCAAACACATATAATTATATAAATATATAAAAAGTTTCCTATTTAAGTTCATTAAGTGTCATTCTGTACAGTAGGCCCACAACTATCAACTATAGGACAAAAGGTTGACAACTAAGCAGTCTTGACAGAACCAAAATCAAATCCATCATGTCGCTTCCAAATCCCAACATGCACTGACACAAACATCTAATTGGACCTCATCACTCCCCAGGTAGCCCAATCTACAAGGACGGATTGCTCATCACATGGACCCCATCGAACAAGCTTCAGGGTACACCCAGACCAGCATCGAGAATCACTTAACCACCAAGGCATCCCACCTGCACATTTATCAAATGTCACCTGCATAATAAATGGAGAATGAGTGTCAGCTCCAGGTGCATTGTTGTTCAACAAAGTAGCCCAATCAATGCAATTAATGCTGCCAACTCCATTAAAATCATCAAATCAACCATAAAACCAAGCAGAAGCATGTCCATAGGCATTTCGAATAGCACATGGATCAACAAAGCCCCATTGATGGCCATTGGATCGAGGCCAACTCAATCTTGAGCCACTCATCCAACTCCAGCCAATTGCAATCCATGCCTTCTCAAACTTGCCAATCAAATCAAACACCAAAATGTTATAAAGACACTACAACCTTCAGATAGACTCCATTTTTTTCTGCTATTCGAAATTCCCAGACCTTGTTAAACTCACCTCCATTTCCAAGCGTCAAATTTCAGAGTCCAGCCATTCCATTCAAGCAAAACACAGTTGCAGAGTTAATTCAAGACAACATTCAGAGTTCAGGTATTGCATTCAAGATAAACTTGTCTTTCAATAATGTTTTCAAGTAGCCAAACTATATCTAGTTTTATGCAAGAACCTGCATTGAACATGTAAATCACATCAAGAGATCCTTTTGAATACTCCAGATCCTAGGGTCGTTTTAACACTTTGTTTTAACACAACTATTTTAATATTCCAGATCCCTGTGAAGATACACAGCTAGTTCTAATTCCGTGGGTGGGAGCATTGTTATGGTTTTTGGTTTTTAATGGGGCACTGTCCCTAGCCCTGTCCTTGGCCCTGTTTGTTCTAATTCTGTGGGTGATTGCAGTCATGGCAAGAGTCAACACTACTCGTGCAAGGAGGTCAAGTAGGAGACTCAGCAGGGGTGCCCAGCTACGATGCACCTCGTCCGATGAGGACATAGCACATGATGCTGATAATAACAATGCACACAGAGATGATGAAGAGGCAAATGATGCAGAGCGTAGTGGTGTTATTCCACCATCAACCACAGTTGAAGAGGCAAATGATGCAGATCCTGGAGGTGTTATTCCACAATCAACCATAGTTCAAGGTGCAACTTCCAGTAAGAAGATTAGTGCCATCAGAGGATGGACACAAGAAGACATGAAGGATACCATAGATGATATAGAGTTCAATGGTTTTTCTATCAGAGCAGCTGCTAAAAAACATGGGATTCCACCAACATCAATCCATTACTGGATAAATGGCCTGACCCATACCAAGCGAAAAGGACCTCTTACAGTGTTGAGTGCAGAAGAGGAAGAAGAAGTTGTGGTTTGGTGTGAAGAGATGGCTCAACTAGGCCATGGTCTGGAGTTGGTTCAACTCAAATCCACTGTTGCACAAATCTGTCAAGGGAGGCCAAACCCCTTCAAAGATGGATTTCCAGGGAAATCATGGTGGAGATGATTTAAACAAAGGCATCCAGAACTTGTGTTACGCAAAGCAGAGGGGCTTAACAGGGATAGGGCTTTCAATCTACGCCCTACAGTTGTGACCAAGTTCTATCAGACACTCTCTGATGCATATGAGAAACACTCATACAGAGGAGACCATATATGGAACTGTGACGAGACTGGATTGCAGGCAGGGAGGAATTGTGGCATGCGGGTAATTGCCAAGAGAGGGAGCAGGAATGTGCCCAAAATTCTGCCAAAAAGTAGGGAGTGGATAACTATTCTTTGTTGTGTCAACCCAGTTGGAGCATCAATTCCAGGTTTTTATCTGTTCAAGGGAAAGAATCAACTCAAAAATTACATTAAAAACTGTGAACCTGGCGCATGCATCATTGCACACCCCCATGCTTGGATGACAAAAGAACTGTTCTTGAGTTGGCTTTGCCACTTTGCTTCCTCTGTCCCTGGCGTTGTTTCACCTGAAAACAGACACCTGTTGATTTTTGATGGCCATGGCAGCCACGTTGCTATACAAACCATTGAGGAGGAAAACAGGCTAGGCATTGATCTGTTGACACTGCCTGCACATACCACCCACAGGCTGCAACCTCTAGATGTGAGTGTGTTTGGGCCTTTCAAGTGTTACTTCAGGTCTGAGAGAGCGTCCTAGATGGAAAACAACCCGGGGGTAGAGGTGAAGAGGTTCGAATTAGCAGAACTTGCAAGCAAAGCTTTTGCTAGGGCACTCACAACATCAAATATCAGGGCTAGTTTTAGGCGGACAAGAATTTGGCCTTTCAATTCTGATGCTCTTCAACATGACACAGGATGTAGTCAGGATTTTGATGTTCAGGGGAAACAGGATGCAGATGCTGCAGATAACATCATATCACTCTCTCAAGGTCATTGCCAACCACTAGATGACGACAATGAACACGTAAGTGAAAGTCAGTATGGCACCAAACCTGTTGGGGAGAATATAGAAGCTATTGGAAGGACAGAAACAGAATTAGATGGCCAAGGGATTGTTCATAACAACGTTGTCGATTTGAGTGTGAATGGAGGTGACCAAGCAGTGGTAAACAACAGCGAGGAGTTGACATTTCCAAGCCAGCCAGAACAAACCGAGTGGTTGGCAGAGGCGATGACAAATATGAACAGACACATTGTCACCCCCACCAACAATGAAAGCCTTAACTTGCCTTCGATGCCAGTAGTCCTTAACAATGAAGTTGTACATTATTATGTGCCACTTGGGGGTGTTGGAGATGAGATTGAACAAAATGAAGATACAGTGGACCAAGAAAATGATGATGAGGCACTCCCACCAAATGAGCCACTACTTGGCCAGTTCCTTAAGTTTCCAGTGGAGAAAGTTGCAACTCAACTATCTAATCCCACTGCTGAGCATCTTAGATTAAGCAGGAGCTCACAAATACTAACATCAGAGGACTACATCACCCTACTGATTGAGGCTGAGCACAAGAAAAAGGAGATGCATGATTTAAAAGAGAAGAAGAAGGCCTTGGCAAAGGAGAAGAAGGAAGCAAAGATTGTTGCAGCAGAAAATCGAAGGAAGGAAAGGCTTGTAAGAGTGAAACAAAGGGAGGAAAGAGAGCGACGGAAACAACTGGCAAGGGAGGAAAGGGAGCAAAGAAAGGAAAATCAAAGGAATCCAAATGGTCTGGAGAGGATAGAGGTGGTTGACAACCCATTGGATCAGTTTTTAGAGAATAGAAGATTATTCCAGGACCTTATTAACATACAGATACCCCAATACCACCAGGCAGGGGGAAATACTGTGTATGCCTTCCAAACACCTCCAGTGAACCCAGGGCAATTAGGCTCAAGTCATAACTATGGTTACTCAATTCCTCCTTGGCTACAAGGAGAAACCTGGCCCGCACCAAATGTTTGCAGCTCAACACAACCAGGTCAAGCATCAGTATCTAACCCAACTAGTTTGGGTAATGAAGGCAGTCAACCTCCTCACACATAGGGTTTTTTGTTTGGCGAATGATAGATGTTTTGTGTTTGGCATACACATATGAAAGGAAGATTTTGTTGCTGGGGGAGATTTTGGGTGGTTCCAAAGTTTTCGTTTGACAGATGGAAGATGTGTTTTCTTTGGCATACACATGTGATAGCTAGATTAAGCTAGATTTTGTTGCAGGAGGAATTTTGGGTGGTTTCCTAAGTTTTTGTTTGATTCCAATCTGACAGTCGATATATGTTAGGCATAACCACAGTAAATGTATAAAGTCCCAACCCACCATGGACCAACCATATGTATAAATCTCGAATTGCTACTATGTTGAACAAGAATATGCCCTTTATGTCAAGTATTGTTTTCTTCATGTCTCTGGCTATTTGCTGGACTACATTCCTTACTAAAACTGATTGCTACATTTCTTGGTTGGCAAATGAATTTGAATGTTAAACTAAATTGGATGGTAGACCAACCTGATTGAAAATTTAAATTGAATGCAAGTTTTTTTCTGAATGCAATACTGACTTGAATGCAAATCAACTTGAACTGGATTGATAGTAAGCATTGCAAACAATCACCGAGCACACAGTTAAAGATTACTTAGGTTAGAGCACACAGCAAGAATGAAAGCAGGTGGTATCACTAATTCCATGTTGCATATTGCATTACTGTTGGAAGAGTAATGACAAATTTTTAAATGAGAACCCAAATTCTAGAAAAATACAAAATGAGGGCTAATTGTAGATGGGACAAACATGTCCAACATTCAAATACTCCTTCATATTCTCTCATACTCTCATTAGAAATCAATGCTTATTTCACATATTCATCCAATAAAGGGATACTAGAATTGTAAAAGGTTTCATGCCTCCAATTCACAGTCCAAATTATTCATCTAATTGGCATGCCCAAATCCATTTCAAGCATGCATCAATCCTATAATCAACTCCAATAAGAAATTAACTACCATTCCTTAAGAATTCAAGCAATCACTGAAAGCAATATAATCACTGAAGGGTTTAATGGAGCACTGTTATGGTGTTTTTCTATGTCAGAATTTCTCGTAACCTTCATACCATTAAACCATATCTGAATTTTCCATAACCATGAAACCTTCTCTCAATTTTAAAATATCAAGCCGATGAAACAATGAAACCATATCAAACCCTATTCCTATAATGAACTCCATTAACAAATTAACAACCATTCATTGCAAATTCATACAATCAGCGAAACAATCAATGAACCATAGCAAACCCTAATTTGTTAAAAGGTTTTATGCCTTCAATTCACAGTCCAAATTATTCATCTAATTGGCATGCCCAAATTATTTGAGAGCGTCATCTTGCATCTCAAGCATGCATCAATCTTATAATCAACTCCAATAAGAAATTAACAACCATTCCTTCAAAATTCAAGCAATCACTGAAAGCAATATAATCACTGAAGGGTTTAATGGAGCACTGTTATGGTGTTTTTTTTATGTCAGAATTTCCCGCAACCTTCAAACCCTAATCCTATAATCAACTCCATTAACAAATTAACAACCATTCATTGCTAATTCATACAATCATTAATAATAAATTTCGACCCTAACAGTCTGCCATTAATAATCAATTTCGACCATAACAATGCTCTATTAAAAACCAAAAACCACAACAGTTCTCCACTAAAAACCAAATACAATTACAGTGCTCCATTAAAAACCAAAAACCATAACAATGCTCCATTAAAAACCAAATACCATAACAGTGCTCCATTAAAAACCAAAAACCATTACAGTGCTCCATTAAAAACCAAATACCCTAACAGTGCTCCATTAAAAACCAAAAACCATTACAGTGATCCATTAAAAACCAAATACCCTAACAGTGCTCCATTAAAAACCAAAAAACATTACAGTGCTCCACTAAAAACCAAATACCCTAACAGTGCTCCATTAAAAACCAAAAACCATTACAGTGCTCCATTAAAAACCAAATACCATAACAATGCTCCATTAAAAACCAAATACCATAACAATGCTCCATTAAAAACCAAATACCCTAACAGTGCTCCATTAAAAACCAAAAACCCTAACAGTGCTCCATTAAAAACCAAATACCCTAACACTGCTCCATTAAAAACCAAATACCCTAACAGTGCTCCATTGAAAACCAAATACCATTATAGTGTTCCATTAAAAACCAAATACCATAACAGTGCTCCATTAAAAACCAAATACCCTAACAGTGCTCCATTGAAAACCAAAAACCATTACAGTGTTCCATTAAAAACCAAATACCATAACAATGCTCCATTAAAAACCAAATACCCTAACAGTGCTCCATTAAAAACCAAATACCCTAACAGTGCTCCATTAAAAACAAAAAACCATTACAGTTCTTCATTAAAAAGAAATACCATAACAGTGCTCCATTAAAAACCAAAAACCATTATAGTGCTCCATTAAAAACCCAATACCATAACAGTGCTCCATTAAAAACCAATTACCATAACAGTGCTCCATTAACAACGCTCCATTAAAAACCAAAATGTCTTATCCTAAAGCCGAAACCATGAAACCCTAGAAACCATAGCCTTGAAACGAAGGCAGTGCTCCATTAAAACCCCAAAACCATACCAGTGCTCCATTAAAACCCAAAAACCATAACAGTGCTCCATTAAAAACCAAAAACCATAACAGTGCTCCATTGAGAACCAAAAACCACAACAGTGCTCCATTAAAAAACAAAAACTATTACATTGCTCCATTAAAAACCAAATACCATAACATTGTTCCAGTCGTAAACGAATTCAACAACAAAAATGCTCCATTAAAAACCAAAAACCATAATAGTGCTCCATTAAAAACCAAAAACCATAACCTACGACGTTGTTTGGATTCAACCAAGAACACAGACGCAACCGGACCCAACCAGACCGAACACAGATAGAGAAAGTGAGCAAATCACACCAAGAGAGTGGTTGTGTTGAAAAACACAATGCAAGAGAAGCCGGTAGGATCGAAATCCTACCACGTTTTCTGGACAGATGGCCACCGCCGAGCACGAACCAGGAGCGGAGCAGGAACCAGGAGCCGAGGACGAAGCAGGAACACCAACACCAGAAGCAGCCCACAAAAAAGCAAGAACAGGAGATTTCCACCAGGGGACCCACGCCACGGACCATGAACACAAGAACAACAGCATAACAGTTCTCCAACCCACGGCGACGACCATGGAGGCGGGCCTCTCCACCATGAACTCCAACAAGGTTAACAGCAGCAAACACCTCTGCTCAAATAGCAAACACCTCCGCTCGAACAACAACCAGATGTGGACCACAACACGACGACAGAGCCTCAAGCAGTGGCAGGTTTGAACAAGAGAAGGAGGCGGCATTGGAGCAGCAACGGCGCCATGGCGGATAGGTTTCGGGGTGGCGAAATGTTCACACTCCGGCCCCGAGCAAGAATACACAGGCGTCTGGAGTAGCTGCGGGGAAATGGACACCTGGCATGGTTCCCGAGGTGTAATAAAGCGCATTAAAGCACTATCTACCCGGGACGACGTGGAGCAGACACCTGGGTTATTCCGGACCTCGCCGGGTGGCATCCACGTGGCGTCCCAGGTGGTCAAAGTGGCCCCGCACCACTTTTGGCTTCCCTCCCCTACCGTAATTTTAATATGTTTGTGAAATTTTTATAATGTTTAAATATATTTTTTATTAAATTAATTTTTTGAAAAATAAAATTTTGATTTTATTAAATATTTCTAATCTTTTAATTCACAAATTTTATATTGTTTATAACATTTCACCTGGGTTGGCAGGTGTGGGAGAAGTTCTTTTTTACTTTGAAAGAAACAAAAAGAAAGATTATACATGGGGAATTGGCAGAAGGACTAATAATGAGCAGAATGGCTTGCCCTAATCAAAGGAATGGAAATTGCTAGGGAACAAGATTTCAAGAATCTTGTGGCCCTTGGGGACTCCATGCTAGTTATCAAGGATGCCAGATCTCTGGCAAAAAATTAAAAAAAAAACCTGTCAATAAACTACAGCATCTCTTCTCCTTGGTGGCTAAGGATTTTAACTACATCTCCTTTCACCACATTCTAAGGAACAACAACAAGGAAGCAGATAGTATGGCAAATATCGGTGCTAAATTTGATTGTGGTTTAGCGATCATAGATGGTCTTAGCATGGAAATCAATTGGGTACCTTAGCCCCTTCTCTAGATTGCTTATGAACCCCTTGCCCCTCATGATCTTGTTCATGGTTTGGGTGCTTAATTCTCAACACCCAAACTTTGCAAATTACATTTTTTTTATTTGGTTTAATGGAAAGATTGCCTTGGGATCTCCCTTTCTGCATCGACCGTCTCCCGCGTACTCCTGGAACACCTGGCTCCCCCATCGGTCTCGTCCCACCTGCTCCGCATGCATGAATTTATTACCACCACCCTCTGCTCTGCCTTATATTAGGTCTCAAGATAATGTGCTCGTCATTCTGCACATTCGTTTTGATGAGAATTGGAATCTTTAGGTGTCTTACATAGATATTTGGGTTAGCATTTTGGTTCTTCACAGGTTAGCTATGGAGGATAAGGGAACGAATCTCTCTTCGATGCAGTGTAGACGCTGCAGGAAGAACATCCAGGAAAATTCTAGTGGGGTTGGAGTGAAACGTTACCTGTATGCATTTGACATGGTCCAGGGGTAGGGGAATGGTGGATTTGGGCAAGCGCGTGGTGGTTCGGCTCAGACTTTCCTCCGTGGTCTTTCCAGGATTGACGAGTTTGTCATTGGAAGAAGTTGGGCTCAGTTGGAGATGGGCTCTGGACAGAACAATGGGGGAATTATACAGCCAATAGCTCGGGAAATCTGCAATGACTCTGGAATAGGGAAGGGTTGGCCCAATATAGAACTGGGCAACAGTCAAATTCTGGGTAGGACAGTGCATCTCTCTGCCCGCGGGCATTCCAGCGAGCCTGAAAATAACAAGAATTGGGCCTCTCAGCATGGGTTGGACAACGGATGCATCAACTTGGAGTCTCCTCATGGGCAGGACATCCTGCCTTTTGAAATCTTTGCACACCTACAAGAGCTAGAAAGTCAGTCCGAAGGCTCAGAGGTGAATACACTGATCAGAAAAAAGCTCTTTCTCATCTCACCACCTTCGTTCAGCTCTCTTCCTCTGAAACCCACAATCTCTACAGCAAAATGAAGGAGCACTTTGACGTGCTTGCTGGAAAAATTGACAATGGTTGCCATTGCTTAGGGGATATCAGCACTCAAACCAACTCCCTGCATAGCAGTCTGAAAGTGGTTGAAGCAAAGTTGGACGCAATAAGGTCTGATCCTAGAATCACTCCTTCAATCTTCCACGGAAATATCACAGGGGATTCACTAGCGAGGAAATATCATATCATGTCCATTCATATTGGGGGTTTGAATACTCCTAAAAACCTCAAAAATATATTACCTTGTATCAAGGGGTCAAGGGGGGTTTTTTAATTTGACATAGTAATATAAATATCGGGAGTTATTTTATTTGGGTGGAATAAGGAATAACCTCTAAATCGTGGGATGGATTCAATCCTCCAAATCATGGGCTCAATTCATACCTCAAATTTATTAAGATTATAGAAAACATGAACTATATATGGATATACTTGTATTTACATGATATAAAATTGGTAGATTGGCAAGATGTAGTGTGAAACATATGCAATTCTAATCTTTCTAAGAATTTCACTGACTATTGGACTATTGGTCTTTTACATTCTTTGTTAAATTGGTATCTTGAATAGGTTTCCTTTTAAACATTTTCCTTCCCCGTTAATATTCCGTTGGGCATTCCATTATCCAACCCAACAAATTGACCCCTGCAATCCTAGTGGGATCATTATTAACAATATACTATTATTTTATTTAACGTCATGTTTGCTTAGACTAAGATGCATTAGGGATCCTGTTTGTTACAAATTGATAATGTGATATAAAGGGGGTATTAAAAATGGGTTGATAAAAATGGATACCTACAATATTTGGTGAAACTAGGGGTTTTCTTTATTGGAAAGGTATATTGGGGGGGGGGGGGTTCAACAATACAATTTTAGGAGGCATTTTCCAATATTTAGTGAAATTAGGGATATTTTTTAATATCATGTGAATGGTTGTGCTATGTAACAAGTTCACTAAGTGAACCCCCTGTGGGAAATATCAAGAAAAATGATGGAACTAGGTTTGGCAACAAGGAGAACATCAGTCATCAGTGCACACTCTGATTCTCCATGGCCTATCAAGAACTCCTTTTGTAATGGCTCTTAGAAGCTAGTCTTCTGTCTATTGCTTGATATGTATTTCTTTTGCTGACTACTGTTAGGAAAATATGTAAGGATCTTTGGTTGTAGTAGAATCAAGTGTGTGTTTGAACTGCAAAGACTAGAAATGGATGAGCCTACTATGTCAGTCGTCCAATTTTGGGAACAGTCTTCCACACTATATTTTGTAACTCTACTCCTCTTCTTAATATAAAAGCTTGTTATTCATTCTTGTAAAAAAAAACAAAAAAAAAATTAATTTAAAAATAAAATATAAACATTCAATAGTTTACATTATTATAAATCTTTATATATTACTTTAATGATGATTATATGTGTTAATTATTTCATTACCTAATATCTAGTTTTGATCTTATCAATAGTATCACTTGAATCTACATTCTTATATAAGATTTGGTGAAGTTACAACAAATATGTAAAAGTTATGTGTGAGTGCAAGTTAATGATGGTCAATTTTGCAAACAAAATGCTCGGCATAATGCATATCATGTACTTTGAAACCAAGCATCATCACACCCACTTGGAGCTATGAATTGTGAATTGTGGTAAGATGTTCTTTCCAAATTTTTGATAAATTTGATAATAATCTAAAAATAAGTTTTAATGAAATTATTTTGGTTGTTTCTTAAAACATGAAATTGTTTTTATTATTTTGATATTGAGCTCGGTAAAGACTACAACCTATATTCGAATCTTGGCATGGAAATAGGGTTTTGCTAAATTCTTGGTTCTAATTTTGGCCCTCCATCACAAAAACACATTGATAATAAAATTGAAACCGTAGTTGTGTTGGCACCCTAACAACTCCCTTTGAAATTTTCAATAAATTAAGGGGCTTCCATTCATAATTTTGTAAATAGTATTTTCAATTCATTTTAAGGTGTTTGTTTGATTTTGTTGCTTGGTTTGATGGCATCATTTGATTGCGTGTATTTCATCCTTGACTTTTATTGATTTTACACCTGCACTTTTAATAGATGATAATTTCGTGGTTCTCACAATCTCTTTGGATTTGATCTTTTGACTTTATGATTGACTTCTTTCGAGCTTATTGAAAGTCAATTTGCATCTCCAACAAAAATAAAACAAAAAGAACGAATTATTATACCTGCCAAGGCAAGTATATAACAATCGGTTAGGTTGCAATTTTATTTTTATTTTTACAAAAAAAAATTCTATAATTTTCAATAGTTTTTAAATAAATATATATTAAATTTAATATTTGAAAATTAAAAATTAATTTTTATAATTTTAAAAAATCAAATTACTAATTTGTGATTGGTTAAAATTGATGATTAAACTAATTTCATCTGATTTGAAAAATAATTGTCAAAAAATAAAAAAAAATATATTAAAATTTTAAAAATAACTATTATTCTCTTGACTGCCACATTTACCACCTCGTATATTATTCTCTTGACTGCCACATTTACCACCTCGTAAATAAAGAAATATACGATGTGTCCTTGTCTTGGACTTAATGATTTGTAATATTTTTGCTTCTAAATTCACCCGTTAATTCTTCCACCCAGCATACCGATTATTGGCCTGAATTTCGGCACATGCATCAACATCCGGTTAATTCTTCCACCCAACATACCGATTATTGGCATGAATTTCGGCACATGCATCGAGATTCGATTATTGGCATGAATTTCGGCACATGCATCGAGATTTTCATAAGTTATGATGGCGAGTGGCGACCATGTGGTGGATATTAAAGAAGTCTCTATTGTAAAGGTAGCTCTATATTGTAATCGTTTAGGTTTCAAATTTCTTTTTGACTTTAAGCAATAACAAAAATTAAAATGATATATTAAAGTTTAACTTTATAATTCAAATATTTACAATTTATAATTATAAATAAAACCTATTTTACTATCATGTGGTTGGTTTTTTGTGTGAGAAGACAATGATAAGACTATTTTGATCTTATTGTTGTTGGCCACGAATAATTATAAAAAAATAAAATGGTCCAATCAACATTAAAATCAAGTTTTTATGACATCATGCATTTAATGAGCTTGGCAACGGAGTAGCTAAAGCCTAAGTGTGTGAATTTTCAAACATTAATGGTGGTTGGAACTTGGAGTTTGGAACCCAAAGCCATGGCGGGTGGATGTCATGACAGTTTGGAGAGCTCGCAATGCGTGCATTTTTGAAAACTTGAAACCTCTCTGTGCAGCTTTATGCTATAAGACTATTGCTGCTCATAAGGAATATATATCTACTTTTGGATTAGGTGTTGCATGAAGACTCGGAAATTAAAAAACCGATTGGCTCCTCCAATATTGGTTTATCCTTGTGCTTTCTTTGACGGGGCCGCTGTGTGCCTGAATGGCGTGGGGGGAGCGGGCACAACTATTCACATTTCCAACTCTATCATTGTTCACTATTGGCTAAATCTGGGAAATGGCTCAAATACTAGAAGTGAGATATGCGCTCTTTGGCTCTTACTGTTTTGTGCCCGTAAAAGGAAGATTGCTTCCCTTGTTATTTATGGCGACTCGCAGGCTATTATCGATTGGGCTAGGGGTTCTTCTCCCCTCAATGTACTTCTGCTCGCTCATTGGTTAGAAGCGGCTAGAAAGCTCATTCTTGAATTTGAGCACATTCACTTTGAACATATCTTTAGAGAGGTGAATCTGGAGGCGGATATGCTCTCTAAGCGGGCTCTTCACTCTCATACGGGGGTCATCATGTGGCAGGAATGGCGGGATGATATACTTTATTCACATGGTTCTCATCAGTTACATTGGACTTGAGGCTTGTTGACTTTTTTATTAGTCCTTTTTTGTTTCCCTTTCTGGATATATGCGGCATGTATACTTATATATTTTTCAGTTTTATGTGCAGATACTTAAACACTGCTGAGTCCAATTTCTTGTTGGACATTTCTATAGACTCACATATTTTTTGCGGCCTATATATCTACTTCTTGCAGATGACGTTCGGGTTTCATTGAGCAGATGAAAACTCTGTTTTCCTCTCCTCTTTTGGCGCCTACATATCTATGGGAGATGCTTTTGGTGTTTGGCATATGTGATTATTTATATATTGGACCTATTAGGAGACTTATGTTTTTTGATGATGTGGCATTTGGTTTCTGTTATGCTTCTCGACGCATAATTGTTTGTCTTATGGGAGATGTTAGGGGTTTGTGGCACCTTATTTTGTCATTTTCAGACCGTTTCTATTGGTACATTATGTTGATGTAACCGGAATGTTCCGGGGGCTACTTATGACTGAATTGTATGATTTTGTTATGGACTGACAGTTGGACATATTTTACTATTTCGTATATTAATAGTAAGTTGCATTTTTCTGTGAAAAAAAGTTGCTAGGTGAGATTTATAGGAAAAAGTATATATGTTTTATAATAATATAATTTTTTTTAATATTTTTTTCCAATTTTATGTTGAAAAGTATTTGTAATGTGAGATTTTTCAAAGGCATTAGGTGGATTAGGATATTTTAAAAGGATAGATAGTTATTAATTAAAAAATTAGTTTTTTTTTTTTTTTAATTGAAATCAAAATTTATTATTTATGGTTTTTATTTATTAATTTTTGTAATTCAATTAAAAAATTAATTATTATTTTTTATCATTATTTTTTTAAAAGATTAATATTAATTAATTATGGAAATAATTTCAATTGTTAATATTATATTTGTAAGATAAATTTAATTTGGACTAATTATTAATAACTTAATTTATTATTATGTTTTTTCTAATATTTTTAACTTTTAAATTATTATTTTATTTTATTCCAACATAATTTAATTTTATATTATAATGTAAAGAAATTATTATTATTATTTGTAAGCGAGTATCCACGGAATTTTAAATTAATCAACTATTCTATACTTTGTAGACTAAAATAAATATTTATAATAAAATTTTAAAAATAATTAATTACTTACAAATAACATTTAATCTTGTTTTCAACTTTTTTCATTTTAATTTATTTTAAAAAAAATTAATATAAATAATCTTTTATTTATTAAAAAAAATTTATATTAACCTCAAATGAATTTCTAATTTTATACATCTAAATTTTTTTTTAAATATAACTAAACTTTAATTTTTCATTTTTAATAAACTTTATTAATATTAATAAAATATTTTTTTCTCTTATTAAATTGTTGTTTACCTTAACTATTACCTCAAAAATAAATTATTATTGTTATAACTTAGATTTTAATGATGTCATATTTCTATTATTATTATTTTTTTAAAATATCTAATTTAATTTTTTCCTATTTCAAAAACTTTATATTTAAACTAATAATATTTATTATACTTAATTTATTATTGCTATTTTTTTTAATCTTAACATTTTATTTAAATTAAATTAAAAGATTTCAATATTTTAGTTAAGATAAATTATAGATATGTATATTTAATTTTTATTTAAGTAATATCTTGTATTTTTACATGATATATATAAAGTTTCATTCATATTTCTGATTTGTTGTAAGTGGATATATTGTGACTTTTTTCAAAATATTTAGTGACTTTATAATTTTATGCATTTTCATTTTATGTTTTTTACTTACTATATAATTATTTTTTCTATACTTTTATAAGAGATAGATATTAAGCAACTATGTTGCTAATCTTACTTGTTTATACATTTCTCAAATCATTTCGTGTACTTGTTTCTTTTGTGGTATCACGATAAGAGAAATATTTTAAAGAAAAAACGTACATATTAATATTAATTAATTATAAACCATTAACTAAAAGAAAAATGCATCTCCCACTAAGTGGAGACTTGGATCACTCTAGAAGGTTAAAGAAGAGTACAAGGTTATGTAGTATCTATGTTTTTTTCATGCGAAAAAATGTTATGAAAACATTCAAAGGCTAATGTGTTAAATGTTGAAGTTATATTATTTATTAAATTGTTCAATTTTTTTATTGCTTACTTATGTGCATTTTTTTTTTAATGGTCATACTTTTGGAATTACTTGCTTGTATGCAATTTTTTTTTTAATGGTCTACTTTTGGATAACGATAGACTTTTATTTTTTTAATATACATATATTTTAAATTTAATATAATTTTTTTTGAAATTTTTTTATAAAATTTAAATATTTATAAAAAAAAAATCTATATATAATTTAATTTGAATGAATATGAATATTTATTATTGTAAATATATTTACTCAAACAATAACTCTCAACTACCAAAGCTGAATTGATCTAAATACTTCAACACAAAATCCTTATGATAACCAATAAATACATACACACGTTATGTTAGATGATGCTCTTAATTAAAGGTACGTTGCCATCATAGATTTTCCTAGAAGAGTTTGTCCACATTTATAAACTATTTTCATCTTAATTTTTACTTTGAGACTATATACAATTATTAATTAAATTACTTATAAACTGTTTTGAAAGGCAGGTATAAGCATCTTTGCTGCTATTTTCACTTGTTTCTTATATATTTAAGTTTTCTTTTTCTTTTCTTTTATTTACCTGTTGTAAATAATATTTATTTTTGTGAATATTTTTCAACCGAAAAAAAACGTACTATTGTTATTCATGGAATCAAATAGTACAAATATCTTCAACCTTATAAAACAAGGTTTTTGTCCTCCAATTCATGGCTACAAGCCAGATTACTCAAAAACTCCTGACAGGTAAAAAAAAAAAAAAAAAATAGATAAAATAGGCCAGAGATCCAGTCACACTATACAATCGACAGACTAAAATCTGTAATAACTTAGTTAAAGAAAAAAGCATCCCCCTTGTCCAGCAGAATGGAATTCATCCATTCTTCCCATAACAAGTGGCCTTATGTACCCTATAGAACTTGTTTAGATAAATCATCAGCCATTCCATTGTGTTCCCTGTAAATATGAGAGAAAGAGATGTGCTCAATCTTATCAATCTCCTCCCTTATGCGCATGCACCAGTGATTAAGAGCCAAAATATTAAGCTCAAATTCCCCCTCAACCCATTTTATAATGACTCGCGAGTCCCCAAAAACATTTAAATTTACTAAACCAAAGATGTTTGCACATTTCAAAACACACCACAATGCTAGCAACTCAACCTTCATGTTATTTCCTTTACCACAATTCAGACGAAGAGTATAATGGTGACTCTCATTCAAATGTATCACACCACTAGCTACACAGATACCATGCTGAGCAGCCCCATCAAAAAATAGAATGGGTTGCTCCACTTTGAAAGAAAATTGTTCAATCCTTCTATCACGTGTACTATCATTCTCAGAATGAAAAAGATGAGCTAATTTAATAGCAATAAGCCCACACATCTTTGTCTCCAGCCATTTTCCTTGAAATGTAGCACTATTCCTAGCAAACCAGATTGCCCAAGCAACAAAAATGGGCAACAATAATGGGTCCTTTTTAACTCTATACTAGTTGAGAAGTGACTTTCCAAAATCTTCAGCATCCCTTACATTAAAAATGTTCAACTCTGCACAACAAAAATCCCAAACTTTTTTACCATAGGGGCAAGTTACAAACAGATGACTAATGTTTTCTGAGTTTTCCTTGCAGAGAATGCACCAATTTGGGCCACACCATCCCCGCTTCACAAGGTTATCCCAGGTTTTCAAAGTACCCTGCAAGGCATGCCATAAAAAGCACTTGATTTTTAACGGGAAGTCCCACTTCCAAATCCTCTTCTACCACCAATTTTGTGGAAATATATATTTCTCTTGCAGAATTCTATCATAGGCTGTTTTCGCTGTGACCATTCCAGATTTTCCATTCCCACTCCATACCAATTTATCACTTTGGGTAGTCAATATACAGCCTGCAAAGTTAAGAGCAAAAACATAATTGTCCCAAACAGAAGCATCATTTCCATCCAAACCCAAATCAATGGATTTAAGCTAGTAAGAATCTCCAGCACTGTTTCTGATACTCTTAAGAGTTGTCATCCCATAAATCTTTAAATAATCCCGCGATCTATTTGGAAGATGACAGTTATCCTCCATTCCCAGAATTTTATCCATTCCAATCCTAATATCCTCGCCATTTCCAACCTGCCACTTCAGATCTCCAGTAATCCAGCCCGAGACTTTTTGCAGACCACGCCACATAGGTGAAATACCTCCTCCAATAGGCATCGAATTTCTGATCCAGGAGATCACATCCATTTTGATATATTTTGCAAAAATAACCCTGGACCAAAGAGAGCTGTTAAAAAGACATCTCCACAGACTCTTGATTCTAAGAGCCATACTAAAGGTACCCACATCTTTTATCCCCCATCCCCCAAATTTCTCAGGCCGGGATAAAGTCTCCCACCCTATCATAACCAAATTAGCTCGATCTGTACCACCGGTCCACAGAAAATTGAAGATAAGATTTCTAATGACATTTAATGTGAAGGCTGGGACTTCAAGCAACAACATCCAATAAATAGGGATCCCCAATAAGACAGGTTTTACCAATGTAAGCTTTCCACCAACAGAAAGCATCTTGTACGCCCAATGAGCAATACGTGCTTCAACTTTTTGAATAAGCCACCACCAGTCCTTTATCTGATAATTGTTTGGTCTCAAAAAAAACCCCAAATATTTAATCCCTTCATCTAAAGGATAACAGCTATATGGAATAATAGATGTGATTTCACATCTTCTATCTAATTCCACATTGAAATAATGGAAACTAGATTTTGAAGTGCTTACCTTCATTCCAGAGATGCTGTAGAAGGAGTTGATGATATTTTTCAAAACCCTCCATTCTGTCACAGGAGCTAATCCCACCAATAATACATCATCAACAAAGATAAGATGTGTTAATACACATCCAATTCCCATTTCGATACCTTTAATCAAACCTTCATTTTTGGAAAAGTTCAGCATCCTGCTAAGCCCATCAATTACTAACAAGAACAATAATGGAGATAAAGGGCAGCCTTGACAGAGACCCCTGGAACACTGAAAAAAAAGCAGAAGGCGATCCATTTATCAAAACAGCAATGCTGGTTGTTGTGACACAATCCATAATCCAATTAAGAACCAAAGGAGGAACCCCAATCTGTATCAGTATGAGTCTCAAAAATGTCCAATTGACCCTATTATAGGCCTTTTCCAGGTCCATTTTCAGCAGCAATGCCTGTTGTTTCCGAGCTTTGATGAAGTGTAGTAGTTCTTGAGAAGTACCAATGGCATCGTGGATTTGGCGATTATGCAAGAAGCTGAACTGTTCTTCAGTGATGTGCTTTGAGAGAGCATTTTTTATCCTTTGAGCAATGATTTTGGACACTAACTTATAAGCTAACTTGCAAAGCGCAATAGGTCTGTAGTCTCCAAATGTGGCAGGTTTACCTCTTTTTGGAATCAGGGTAACAAAGGAAGAATTCAGTGCCCCAGCAGTAAAGCCATGCAACCTAGTATATTCCACCATTCGCAAAATGTCCAAGCCCATAATATCAAAAAAATGAGTGTATATTTCTACAGGCCAACCGTCCGGTCGAGGACTTTTTTCACTGGCAAAGAGTTTCAATGTTTTCTCCACCTCCTCAAGAGTAACAATTTTCCCCAATTCAGCAGCCTCATGGTCATTAAAAAACCTAGGGTATAGTTCTGCTACTCTAATCTGATCCAGCAGTTCACTGTTTCCTTCATCCTTGTAAATTATGCCAAAATTATTTACAGCTTCATTTTTCAATGCAACCCCACCAGAGTATTTATTACCCTCCATATCTTCCAATTTCCAGATAGAATTCATGTTTCAACGAGCAGAAGCAAAGGAGTGGAAAAATTTAGTATTACAGTCACCATGTTTAATCCACAGAGCCCTTCTCTTCAATCTCCATTCCTGTTCTTCCTAAAGAAGGACCTCCTCTTTCTTCTTCTCATATTTATTTAACACCTCAAAGCCCTCCTCATTCAACATACCATTAAAATTTTCCACATGATGCTTCCGAATTTCAGCCTCCAGCTGTGCCAATTCTTTCTTGTCATTATCTTTCTGAGCTCTTATCCAACCAACAACCTCACTCTTGAGCAATCTCATTTTATTACAAAACATATCTAAGGGGTTTTCACCATCAGCAACCACTGACAACCAGGAATTATTAAACTTAAAAGGAACTTTGGATTTCAACCCATAATCATCGAACTGAAAGACAATTGGCCAATGATTGGAGAACTTCATCTCATGCACCCATGTTCTGTATCTCTGAAAATTCTCCAACAATGATACCTTCACCAAAAATCTGTCTATTCTTTTATGAATTCCCTCATCACCAAATCTACCATTTGTCCAGGAGGGCAACAGCTTAGTAGGTAAAACATCAACCAACTCATTATCCATCAACAGCTTAGAAAAATATTCAGCCATTGGATCCAATCTAGCTTTTTGTCCCCAAATTTATGAAGGTGACTTCGTGAAATTTAAGTCACCTGCAAAAATAAGATTCTTTGCATTTAAAATCCCAGAGCAAACAAGTGAATCCCAGAAACACTGTCTATTTGAGTAGGGAGCATAACAGTTAAAAACAGATAATTTAAAATTTTGACCAACACAAAAACCATCCAATAATATCCCCCAATCTATTCTGAAAGCTTTGAACGAGAACAACGGTGGGTTCCAGGCAACAACCAAACCTCCAGATAACCCAGAAGAGTTTGTGGTCGTAACTTCCCAACTCGGCAATATACCCCCTAATTTCGAAATAGCATCAGAACTGGAACACGTGGTCTCTTGTAGTAATACGATACCCGGGCAAGTAGTATGAAAAAGGTTGGATAGGACCCTAGCCCATGAAACCCTACCCAACCCACGAACGTTCAGTGAGAGTAGTGACATCAAGGAAAATCCTCAACGGGCATCTTCGCTCTAAGGCCCGAAACAAAATCATCTACAATCACCCTTTCAATAACATCCAAACCCCCATCTGCCTATAAATCCGGGTCTAGAGCAATTTTCTTTTTCCTACCCTTACGGATGGTAACATTTTGGAAATTAGGAGTATTAATAGGTAAAACATCCGAGTCTAGAGTTGGGTTTTTGGAAAAAATGGGGAGAGGTGAGAACCCTTTTGCATCCTTTGACCCAAAACTATTCGAACAAACAGTATCAACAGCTTCAGTCCCCAAATCACTCGAATCAATATCAATAACCCGGGACGACTCAACAGAGGCAGGGAATAGGGAAGGAATAGCCTCAGAGGCAAATGGTAACCCCTCCCTGGAAGAAATTGCCGAAATGTTAGCCTCAGAGACAAATGGTAACCCCCCATTGGAAAAATGTGCAGAATTGGGTTATGGGCATAACCTGAGAGAACAGACCTCCAAATCTACAACCTCAAGGTCCTTATCAAGACATCTAATTATCGGAGGTGGTCCCGACTCAGAAACTAAAACAGACGACATATCACAAAGATTATTCGATAAACCATGCCTCAACTGGACTTCTCCCCTAGAAATTCTTCTATCTAAGTCCACTTCCCTATCAGAAATAAAATCCAAATCAGCTTTGGAAAGTTCAAAATAAGCTGATTCCGGAGGGATTTTTGGCTTACCTCTACCAGCAGAAACCGGAGTATGAAGACCAAGAATTGGAGGGATGTATTCCTTCCCGCGTCCCGAAGACTCCTTTTTAGATAGAAGAACAAGACATTTTACTAGGATATGGGCAATTTCTCAGCAATGAAAGCATCTGAACGGGGTTCTGAAGAAATCCAGCTCTTGCGACCAAACTCTATCTCCCCACACAATCTCTATGGCGGCAGGGAGTACCAGACTCAAATCTAATTCTACCCTGACCTTTGCATATCGTCTGTTAATGCCGAAAATGGAATTCTTATCCATTCTAATATATTTCTCCACCGAATTAGCTAGACCCATCACAATTTCTTCCGTCCATAATTCAATGGGAAGGCCGGGAATAATCATCCAGAGGTGCCGAATGCCCTATCTTTCCCGAATGGGATCAAAGGAGATATGCCAGCATTTGAGAATCAAGGCCCTTCCTTGAAAAGCCATGTACCATCCAATATCCTCGTCAAAGCCTCCTGACTGGGAAAAATGAACAGAATCCAACGATTAACTAACAAGTTTATCCTCGGAGTGTTTCCAATAACAGGTGACCAGGACTTGTTAACCCATTCCACAATTTCTGACTTCGAAACTGAGGCAAATTCTAGCCTACCCACCAAAGCTCGACCAGCTAACATCTCCACCCTTTCTAAGTTTGAACCAGTTGGAATCACGAACCTTTCCACCATCTCCCTTTCCTTTAGGGTCTTTGCCCACCTTTGGCTCTTCGCTTTGATGCCATATAGGTTAGGGTTTTTCACAGGCTCACTAACAGGGTGCCGGACATCACAAGCACCTCCGGCAGAATGGAATGATGGGTCACCAAATCGTGAAGAGTGAAAAGACATGATCCAAATACCGGTTAGTCCGGTGAAACAAAAACTACACCTATCGCTGCATAGAGGACCAACAACGCGACCACCCACACCTTGAACACCTCTCACAATTGATAGTGACCCTGTAGAATAATCCCCTCGAAACCCGTAATCAGTAGTGGGTTCCAGCTATAGGTAGAAAACCCCCACCTATAAGAAACCAAGCATCACCAAAAGACTAGCCACAAGGGAAACAAACCCCACACAACCATCAAACACCACCACCATAAACCTAGCACCGCACTAGTTCAAAACCAAGAAATAGAAACAGGACAAAGGCATCTCGACAGCAAAACAACAAGAAATTTCCCACTTTTTTTAGACTTGGCTGGTACTAGGCCAATTCTTTATGAACCGGCTTGACTCCAAGTAGTTGAGAAGCTCAAAAAACGCCTCGTCATTCCTCCTTCATGGCCCGAACCAGCACCGAAGAGCTCTACAAAACCCTAGTTGCAGCCATCATCAATAGTTCTAAGAGTCAATCCTCTTTCTAAGAGTCTGGATTATTTTTGTGAATATATATAATGTTTTCTTAAATAGTTTTATTATTTAATTTTAAAAAGTGAGATGTAGGGCCTTTAAATTTAAATTTTTTAATTGATGTACAAAATTGAATATTTTATGTTAGTCGAGCTTTTCAATTTAATATTTTCTCAATATTCTATTGGAAAAAAGGTTTATTTTGCAAGGGATAATAATGGTCGATCATTAGCATATCATTAGAGGATTCAAACTAGAATTAACACACCCAATTTGACACATCAACAAAAGGAAATGAATTAAAAAAATATTGTGTCTTAAGCCTTTTCAAAAGTATCATAGATGTTATGTTGAATGTTTTCAACGTTGAGGGAAAAGAACAAATGTAAATTTTATCCATATTATATTCTATTAATAAACTATTAACTTATTTGTGTTTTGTTCTTTTCACAGGTCAACACCATAGGTTGAGAATGAAGCATAAACCATGTACTTTTGGGTAATTCAATAATTCGTTACGTTCCAAAATGATAAAAGATTAGATAGGAAGTCGCCCAAAATTTTGTCATGTTCAATTCGTTGAGGAATTGTGAAAGTTTTAAACCAACATGCAAAATCGTATTAATCACTAGATTATAGGGGATCAACGTGAGATCAAATCGTTGGAATCACTTGAGCGCAGCAAAAGATGTGGAGTTGCAAAATCTCGTCATTCTATAGGAAGTGAATTTTAAATTCGATTTCCGAACAAACCACAAGGAATCTGGTGAAACAGTGAAAACCCCACTTCTAAAATTGGGCGATTTAGCTTAATCGCAAGTGATTTCCTCTAAAAGTGAATCGTTTGGGATACATTAGCAACTGATTAAGACCGAATTTCCCAGATTTGATAATAAAGCCACTAGCAAAATTAACATTCCTTTTGGAGCAACTCAGGATTTGAGGAATGGAGGTTTAGCAAATAATTAATGGAAATTCAATCAATTTTTCTATAGTAGGAGATTATATAGGAGATTATAAATAGAAGAGATCTTTGTGTAAAGAGCAGGGGGGCGGTCTCTACATATCAGATATAAATGTATTTTATTTATGTTTTCCTGTTACAGTTGGATTACTGTGTTGTACTTTAGAGAAACTAGATCTGGAGAGCGTTGCCTGGCAGCTAATTGATCAGAACTTTTACGAAATGATGTTGGAGTTTGTTAATTTTCTTTCTTTCTGTAATTACGCCGTAGGCGTTCACCAACGAGAAGCGCTACCTTCCACCTCGGAAAGATTCCTCGTCTATAAATCAAATAGAATCAGGCCGGGTGTTTTGCACTTTCGCGCATGCCGACCAGATCACGCCGACCGTCTCGTCGAAATTATTTGGATTGCTTTGCCCCTTTCACGCAAACCCCCGTCCGTGTCGCAGCGATTTGCGGACTTCACGCCGACTAAAAATCCTAGGATAGATTCCTCGTCTATAAATCCAATCGAATCCTGCCACTTTCGTGCACGCCGACCAGATCACACCGATCTTATTTGCATTCCACTATCGACCATGTTTTTTTAAGTAAAGTGACCCGACCATTTCGACTCCCGACCATATCTTACAGAACAAAATTACAAATTCATATCAACTGTTTCATATGTCGATCATGTTCACACCGTGCGAATTTCACGGCGACCAATTTGTAACGCTCGACCAACTCGACTATAGACCATATTTTTTTGCATTACTTTGCCCCTTTGATGCAAACCCCCGTCCGTGTCGCAGTGATTTACAGACTTCACGCCGACTAAAAATATTGGAATAGATTCCTCGTCTATAAATCCAATGGAATCCTGTCACGTGTTTTGCCACTTTTGCGCAAGCCGACCAGATCACGCCGATCTTATTTGCATTACTTTACCCCTTTCACGAAAACCCTCATCCGTGTCGCACTAATTTGCAGACTTCACGACGACTAAAACGAAGTGTCCATCAATTCGACCACACAGTTAAGAGTTGACCAATTTTTAAATGCTCAGAAAGATTCCTCGTCTATAAATCCAATAGAATCCTACCGCATGTATTGTCGCTTTCGCACACGCCGACCAGATCACGCCGACCGTCTTGTCGAAATTATTTGCATTGCTTTACCCCTTTCACGCAAACCCCCGTCCGTGTCGCAGCGATTTGTGGACTTCATGCCGACTAAAAATCCTCGGATAGATTCCTTGTCTATAAATCCAATCAAATCCTGCCGCGTGTTTTGCCTCTTTCGTGCACGCCGACTAGATCATGCCGATCTTATTTGCATTATTTGCATTCGACTATTGACCATGTTTTTTTAAGTAAAGTGACCCAACCATTTCGACTCCCGGCCATATCTTACAAAACAAAATTACAAATTCATATCAACTGTTTCATATGTCGATCATGTTTACACAGTGAGAATTTCACAGAAACCAATAACGCTCGACCAACTCGACTATCGACCATATTTTTTTGCATTACTTTGCCCCTTTCATGCAAACCCCCGTCCGTGTCGCAGTGATTTGCAAACTTCACGCTGACTAAAAATCCTGGAATAGATTCCTCGTCTATAAATCTAATGGAATCCTGTCGCGTGTTTTGCCACTTTCGCGCAAGCCAACCAGATCACGTCGATCTTATTTGCATTATTTGTATTACTTTACCCCTTTCACGAAAACCCTCATCCATGTCGCACTGATTTGCAGACTTCACGCCGACTAAAACGAAGTGTCCATCAATTTGACCACACAGTTAAGAGTCGACCAATTTTTAAATGCTCGACGAACTCCACTAAAGTGAATCAAAATGGTATGATCTGATTTTACAAATATTATTGAAAACAATGTCAATTGAGTGTAGATTGGGTGGTTGTGAGGAATATTGTTATCCTCCCCACCTGGGTTCAAATCTTGCTTTGTGACACTTGCTCCTTGGGAGCCGACTTTCTATGTAATGATTTTAATTCTGGCCATACCTTGATTCTTCGAAATAGCAGGTGTTTTGCATTTTCCCGATGGATTTAGCGCTCTAACAAATGGTGAACCATCATTTAAAAAAATTATTAAAAACAAAATTACAAATTCATATCAACTGTACCAACTCGACTATCGACCATATTTTCGTAACTAAAGTGACCCGACCATTTCTTACAAATATTATCAAAAACAAAATTACATGGTTAACAGTCGAGCAATTTTAAAAGTCCCGACCAACCCCAGTATCGAGCATTTTTTTTTAAACTAAAGTAAGCTGACCATTTTGACTTTCGACCAATTTTTAAAGGCTCCGGCAACTCCACTATCGACCATATTTTTTTAAAACTAAAGTTACCCGACACAGTTAAGAGTCGACCAATTTTTTAAGGCTCGGCCAACTCGACTATCGACCATATTTTTTTATAACACACCTGACGCGACCATTTTGACTTCCGACCATATGTTAGAAAGTGTCTATCATTTCGACGAAATAGTTAAGAAGCGACCAATTTTTTAAGCCTCGTCCAACTCGACTTTCGACCAAACTCGGCAGCATTTGGGTTGATACAGTCTAAACAGGCAGTCCAGCTCTGCATGGAAAAAGCTTGCGAGATTTATACTTTTGATTATAAACTTGAGCATTCAATGACGGATTAGACATTGAACAACTTTCTATAAGGTTACCCACGTGAACATTCATTTCGTTGCGTTTAATCCATCACGAAGTTATGAACTTTGCTTCAGTAGTACAGATTTCTGCCTATGGACATATATCTGGATTTGACGGATTGGACCTGTTGGATATTTGATGTTGTGGAGATATGAGAATAGATTTCAATGCAATAATGGTTAAATGTGGTCAGACACGAATGCACTGCCTTTACTCTTGATCGTTTATAAAATTCGATGGGTAAAGCCTCTCTCATTCTTTTGTTCTTCGATAGTGTTATTGTGACATAATCTCAGTTCTTTTCTCATCATTCGAATCGCCTTCAATTTGTTGCTCTTTTACAGACCAGCAACCCTATCAAGTATCCAAAGATTGTTGTTTCCTATTCAAAAAAAAAGGTTCTCCTCTCAAACAAAAGTCATTTCCCCTAGTAGAATTATGTTGTTCTAAATCCTGTTTCTGTTTAATACATTCAAAAGAGATTCTGCTATCTTTTTTTAAGTTTTTTCTTGAAAACTAGAGTCTGTTTATGTCAATTATTTATGTAACACCCCGTTTTGACATTACTACCTGAACTACTATTATATGTTGTATTTATTTGACTGTGAGACCTCGTCGGTTGACGACATTGTGGACATATGGTTCTATTATTTTGCCGATATATATATATATATATATATATATGTGTGTGTGTGCGTGACGATAGTATAATGATCAGTAGTCATGTTTAGATATGTATCATGTGTTAATTATGTCAATATATGGAAATTTACTAAATGATGGGTACGTGGATACCGTTACAGTTATATGTTGAGATAATGAATGTTATGCCAGGTGCATGGCGAATGAATGAGTTTATTGTCGTTATGATATGATGAAATATATGTGTGTACATATCGAGGATTTATGCACGATATTCTATATTGTATGTCGAGTACTGACTTACAGGTTGAAACGGCTAAGTGATAGCTGGATCCTACGAGGTGGGAGGGCCTCGGGGACACGGACTTCGAAAGATAAAATGGTATGCGAGTGATGCATTATTTACTTTCGTATGGTTATTATGTTGTTTATTATGATGTATGTTATGACATGGGTGGGGTAGGGTTTCAGGAAACTCAACCGCCCAGATCGGTTATACGATGACAGACCGAGTACAAGTGCAACGCTGTTGTTATGTCGAATAGACATAATCCCTTGTTCCATTAGGGGGGTGGAGGCTTTACCCACCGTTTATCCCCGAAACCCAGAGTCATGGGAGGGCTGTGCTACGGCGCGCTCCCCAAGGTGTGTGATGATGATTGGTGGTTGCCTGCTGGGGAAGCTGGTCGATGTAGTCGACACTTCCGCTTACGGGTTCTAGCTGGAACCGGTCATGACTTGACATTCCAGGGTAGTCCAGCAGAGGACAGGATAGGATGTGGAAGTTAGTGATGATGTAGGTAAATAGGTGTAGCGTGAAGTAGGGGTGAAAACAAGATCTAACTGTAGGTGTGTAAAACCCTTGCTTGAGTATGTGTCGTAACTTAGAAAGGTATGAATTGTCGTAACTAATAAGATTTCAGTTAGTTAAAGAACTGTACCTTGCAAACTATGCTAAAACATGTGTCAGTAAACAGTAAGTTTCATGATTATGATTGACGTGTGTGAGTTATTACTGTTAGTGTACTTACGCGAGGTATGTAAGCAGTAGCTACGCTTACATAACTCGCCTACATATTTATGAATTGCGAGAAATATTGCTGAGTAATAATGTTAATTAGTGTCGCTTAATAATTAATTACTGTACATTAATGATTAATAAACAAGTTACGGTTAAATTAATAGTAAATAATGCAATTGGTTAGTAACGCTTAATTAAATGTTAATGAGTTTGATTAGTAATGACTAAGGGTTAACACGTTAAATGATTATTGTAATGTTAATTAAAGTAGTATTAAATTGATAAGTTAATATTAATTGCACGGCTAGATAATTAATTAAACTGTATGGATAATAATTAATTTATATCTATTAAATTTTATGATGACCATGCAGAAGCTAGTTGGAACATAGGATAATTTACGAATAGATGTAATATGAAATTGGTAAACAAGTGTCGGGTACACACTTGGGAGTTGTTCATGAAAACGATAAATCAATTATAAGTTAATCAATTATGAATTAATTATAATTTAATTATGAATTATTTATAAATTAATTGTGAATTAATTATGAATTAATTACGAATTAATTTTGAATTAATTATGCATTAGTTCTAAAGTAATTATGAATTAATTATAAAGTACTTCTAAATTAATTATGAATTAATTAAGGAAGACATTACCTTATGCCATTTTATATCCAAGTTTATAATTATATTGTATTTTAGTTAATAAATTAAAATATTAATTAAATTGTAATTATGAGCACTTGAAAAGACAATGGCGGTGGAACCACATTAATAATTTAGTTGACTTTTATATACGATGTTTGCATAAAAAAAAGGGATAATATTTATAATTCATTTATAAATTAATTAATTAATTAATTAATTAATGTATTAATGGTATCAATAAATGTGGACATGTCTCGAGGGAGAAAAGGGGAACTGCCATCTTAGCTAGAATTGAATGGAGAGGATAAGGGTAGTAATGGGGAGCATTGAGTCGGCAGAGCAAACATGGGATAAGATGGAGAAGAAAGGAAGAAGAGGGGATCCTCTTTTACCTCAGTTATTTTGGGAGGAAGTTTTGGGAGAGCAGATAGAGAAATTTTAGAGCAGAGCTGAAAGGAGCTGAAAGGGGGTTTTTTGCTGGAGGTTTTCTAAAGGGATATAACGGGTTGGCTTGTACTCGGTTTGGGCTCGGGGGTCCAAAGGGGTACCTTTGGAGCTGGGTGGTCGGCGAGACCTCGCCAGTTGGCAGGGTGGCAAAACTATTTTTGGGTTGGTTGAGTTTCAGAACTGTGGGGAAGGGGGAAGGCTTGTGACTGCAGGGAAAAGCAAGGAGAAGCAGCAACGAGGACAGCAACAAAAAAAAGGATCTGCAGCTATCTACAGGTATTTTTCAGCAGGTATGTTATTGTTTCTACCTTGGCAAATTTTGTTTAATTAATTTCAAAGGTTTTTTATGCTGTGATTATCTTTGCTACCTGCACAGTCAACAATAAATTGTTAGAAGTAGATAAAACAGATTTATTAATTTTCAAATCTGAAAAGAATGAAATTGCAGATTTTATATCATTTACAGGCATGTAAATGAGCAAAAGTTAGAAATGAAAACATGCAATTTAAAACAGAATTTTAATTGTTTAATTTTGTAAATGTAAACACTTTAAGGAACAAAACGCAAGCAGAACAGAACAAAAACTTAGACAATAGAGCACAAGCAGAACAGAACAGAAATTTTGACAATAAGTGAATTTTCTGACTGTATATTAAAGTTAAAGGAGACCCAGTTCTGGGTCTTACATATGGTATCAGAGCCATGGTTCCAAATCTGGAACCAGAGGGCTCATTACATTGATCAGAACTGCGAGAAAAAAAAAAAGAGAGAGAGAGATTTACTGGAAACCCATAACTCTTGTGCAAATAATTGACCTGCATGAAACACCACCTACAGTTAGAAAAATATAACACATTATATATGTATAGGTATATATACAAAAAAAAACAAGAGTGATTACATTTATGTTCAAACCTAAACTATTAAATATATATATGAATATAACATGTACAAAGAAAACAAAAGAAACTATTTCATAAATAATGTTGCATAACATATATGTATATCATTTAAACAGAGAAAATATTTGACAGAAACAAAAATACATATATATATATAATTGACAGAAAAACATATATATATATACCTGAATCTTTGAAAATTGAAAACAAAAAAAAAAATTTATATACATATATATAATAATAAATAGAGGGATTTAATTTTTTATATATATTGAACCAAAAAATATATATATATTAAAAAAAAAAAAAAAAAAAAAAAAATTTATTTCTAACATAGTTTTGAAAGAAAAATTATTATTATTAAAATTTAAAAAAAAAAGGGGGTTTCAAAATATATTTTTTTTCCGCGGGCATGCAGCCCACGCAGGGCGCAGCCCCAAGGGCGCGCAGCCCACGCAGGGCGCAGCCCCAAGGGTGCAGCCCGAGGGCACGGCCCGAGGGCGCAGCCCACAGGGCGCGGCCCCAGGGCGCAGCCCACAGGGCGCGGCCCCAGGGCGCAGCCCCGAGGGCACGGCCCGAGGGCGCAGCCCCGAGGGCACGGCCCAAGGGTGCAGCCCACAGGGCGCGGCCCACGGGCGCAGCCCAGGGCGCGACCCACGGGCGCGGCCCAGAAGGGCGCAGCCCACACGGGCGCGCGGCCAGGGCACGGCCCGGCCGGCAGCGAGCTGCGGCCTGGGCGGCCCGGCCTGCAGCCCATAGGGCGCGCGGCCAGGGCACGGCCCGGCCAGCAGCAAGCTGCGGCCTGGGCGGCCCGGCCAGTGGCGGCCCAGCAAAACGAGCAAACAAAAAAAAAACACAGCTATAATCTGTTAAAACAAAAATTTTTTACCTGAAATTTGAAAAAAAAAAAAAACGTACGCGGTGGCCATGATAGCCCAGCTTGCAGCTCAAAAACTCGCAACTTGGGTGCGGCCGGCCAGCAGCAGAGGTGCTGCGGCCATGAGCGGCCAACCTGTTAGAGGCAAGGGAAAATAATCATGTATACAGAAAACCTGCCAAAAAAAAAAAAACAACCAAAAAGAAGGAAAATAATACCATGATTAAAACATATGTAGACCTGAAAGAGAAAGACTCGCCATGGCTGAGTTGCTGAACTATGGCTGAGTTGCAGAACTCACTCGCCATGGGAGGTGCAGAGCAGAGCTCACTGGAAAAAAAAATGATGGAGAAAAATGAACCAAAACTAGGGTTTGAGGTCGTTTATAGAATAGTTTAATATTATTTAATGCATGGCCCAGATAGCCTAGAGAGGCCGCGTGGTGTAGGGTTAGGGTTGTTTTTATCATTATTATTGTTTTATATAAATATATTAATTATTATTTTTATTAATAAAAATTTTATTTTATTTTATTTATTATTTATTTCGAAATTGATAAATGATATATTTATATATATAAACAAAATTACGTAATAAATAAATTTTTTTTTATTATTATTTATTAATTCTGAAATTGATAAATGATATATTTATATATATCTAAACAAAATTACATAATAAATAAAATTTTATTTATTAATTTTGAAATGGATTTCATTATATTATTAAATAAGTGTTTTACAATTAAATTTATTAATTACTTAATAAATTAAAGTTAATACATTGATGTTAAATGTATGAGTAAATTGTAAAAATGAATTTATCCTTATGTTTGTTTTTTATATATAAAGGGAAAATAACTAAATACTAATTAACTAGTGTTAATGAATGTTAGTGTTAATTAATTAGTGTTAGTGTGTTAACTAATTAGTGTTAAACTAAGACAAACTAATTAGTTTTGAGAGGGCTAAATTAACACTAAATGGTTATTTCATTCTTAAAACTATTTCTTGCCGAAACTTCGACGTACAGTCGAAGGAGCAAGACGGAGCCGGAATCTCGAAAACGAGACACCACGGAGACCAGCATGACGAGCCGATCACTAGATCACCGATTTTACCCCATGACAAAATGTTTGATAAACATGACGCTAGACTTAAAACTTAGGTTATGTTATTAGTAAATTATTAATTATTAATGAGAACGAGGCAATAAACATTAAATAAATATCTTGAAGAATTGATGGCGACTTAATGAGGATTGTGTAGAATCCAATACCTAAACCTACGTAGAACTACTGCTGTAAATTTAGTACCGGGTGGCCTCAAGATGGCCTGATCGAAACGTCCTGAACTATAGCTCTTAAAGTAAAACGCTCGTAAAATTAGTCATGACGCACTTTTGAATTAATTGTTGAGTTTGATAGTAAATTAGCGATGATGTCATTGTGTGCTAATTATCCTATTATTCCATGAGCAAGAATAAACATGGTAAGAACGCGAGCAGGTCGGGGGCGAGGTCAGGCGACGGCATTACCTGAGCCGAATGTGCCGGCACCATCGCCAGAGACCATTCTTATACTGCGCTCGCTGGAAGCTATAAACGAAACACTGAGGGGACTAGCACAGAGAGGTAGTGTTGCCTCAGAGGTAGAGGTGGAGGCCCCTCCACTAAGGGAGGAAGTTCCTGTGGTAGAAGCGAATACGGTACCAAGAACTCCGCATCAGGATATCAAAAGGGAGCTTCAGAAGATAAGGCTTCCAGAATTTTCGGGGGGTCGATCAGGGATACGAGCAGAGTCGTGGTTGGAAGAGATGACCAGGTGCTTGACCTTGCAGGAGTACACCTCCACGTCCAAGTCCAAACTGGCCATATTTCAACTAAAGGGGGCCGCTTTGAACTGGTGGGGAAACCAGGAAAGGCAGCTACACCTTACACCGGACACGGTTCCATGGGAACTGTTTGTGGAAAAATTCAAGGGGAAGTACCTACCCGCATCCTACCAGGAAGAACAGGCAGGGGCTCTTCATGCCTTAGTACAAAGGCATCTATCAGTGGAGGAGTATGAAGAGAGGTTCATGGAGTTAGTGAAGTATGTCCCTTACTTGGACAATGATGAACGCCAGGTTGAGCGCTTCGTGTATGGGCTCAATGCCAAGATCAGGGCTCAGGTACGGATGTGGAAACCAACTTCGGTCGCCGAAGCAGTTGATTGTGCTCGTTACACTGAGGAGATGTTGGGTGCAAAGCCCATCAGGTCATTCAACTCTCAGCAGTCAGGGTTTGTGGGGAAGGCCCCTCGAAGCTACCCTCGGGGAGGATATGCGAGGCCACCTCCCTACGGGAACAGGAGCACAACAAGAGTCGCAGCGGTTGACAGATCAGTGGCAACTAGGGCGGTGCCCCAGTCGGCCACAGGGACTCACCAGGGTGCGAGGAATTTCAGAGGAACAGCCGGTAGAGGAAGGGGTCCTAGGGGGAGGAACCCCTCTCAGAGGTCTGAGCAGGTTATCTCGCCCGCTCCATTACAGGTTGCTTGTTGGGGATGTGGAGGTCCACATTACCAGCGTGACTGTCCCGAATTACGATCCGGTACAGTGCAGCGAGAAGGAAAAGCTCCAATGGGGAGTGGGGGTAGTAGGCATCAGATCTCGGCTGCAGTAAACAACCATCAGGCAGAGCACCAATCCACTGTGGTGGAATCATCAGGTACGGTCAATAATGTCAAGCTTAGAATATTGTTTGATCCTGGTGCTACTGATAGTTTCATTTCTCCATATGCATTAGACAAATGTGGGTTGGCAGCCTACGAGCATGATGATTTCAGCTTAGTCGAAATGGCTTCAGGGGTAAAGCAAGCAGTAGGACCTAGTGTCGATAAGTGTGTAGTGGATCTCGGGGTGTGTGTTACACAAGTCAAAGTGTACGTCACCACCCTCGGAACTTATGATCTCATCATAGGTATGAATTGGCTTGAGGAACATCGAGCTTTCTTGGACTGTTATGGGAAGAAAGTTCTTTGCATTAATGACAACGGAGAGGCCATCAAGATCCAGGGTATCAAACGGAAGGTGTCCCTACGTTTCATATCAACGATGAACGTAAAGCGATGTATGCGACAAGGATGCCAGTTGTACATTGTTGAAGCAGTAAACAATGAGAAGGGACCCTCCTTTGATGACTATGCAGTGTTAGCCGAGTTCAGTGATGTATTCCCAAAGGAATTACCTGGGTTACCTCCTAAGAGGGAACTTGATTTTACCATTGAGGTAAAACCCGGTTCAGAGCCAACATCAAAGACACCTTACAGGATGACGGCCCCAGAACTTTGTGAGTTGCAAATGCAGTTGAAGGAACTGCTAGATCTAGGGTTCTTCAGACCAAGTATTTCACCGTGGGGTGCGCCAGTAATCTTTGTGAAGAAGAAGGATGGTTCCTTGCGTCTTTGCATTGATTACCGAGATTTGAATAGAGCCACCGTGAAGAATAGGTACCCGATACCTCGAATTGATGATCTCTTTGATCAAATGAAAGGGGCGACAGTCTTCTCAAAGATCGACTTACGATCAGGTTACCACCAGCTACGGATTAAGGAAGGTGATATACCTAAGACTGCTTTTCGAACAAGGTTTGGGCACTATGAGTTTGTGGTGGTACCCTTCGGTTTGACCAATGCCCCAGCCGTATTCATGAGTCTCATGAATAGCATGTTCCGAAAATACTTAGATCAGTTTGTGCAAGTCTTCTTGGATGACATCCTCATCTACTCCAAGAATGAACAGGAGCACGAGGAACACTTGCGAATAGTGTTGTCATGCTTAAGGGAGCATCAGTTGTACGGTAAGTTGTCCAAATGTTCATTCTATCAGAAGGAGATCCATTACTTAGGGAATATAATTTCCGGTGAGGGAATTTCTGTGGACCCTGAAAAGGTGAAGGCCATAATGGATTGGCCCGTGCCAAGGAATGCGCATGAAGTAAGGAGCTTCATGGGGTTAGCCGGGTATTATAGAAGGTTTGTTGAGGGTTTCTCAAAAATCGCGAAACCCATAACTACCCTACAGCGTAAGGGCACTAGGTACGAATGGACAGATGAATGTGATGCCGCATTCGCCGAGCTGAAAAGACTATTGACGAGTGCACCAATTCTATGGGTTCCGGATATGGAGAAGGAATTCACAGTTTGCACCGATGCTTCAAGGCAAGGTTTGGGTGCAGTATTGATGCAGGAAGGTGGGGTAATAGCTTATGCGTCGAGAAAGCTAAAAACACATGAAGAGAATTACCCTACTCATGACCTAGAGTTAGCTGCAGTGATGTTAGCTTTGAAGCTTTGGAGACATTACCTTGTTGGACGAAGCTTTGAACTCAAGTCTGATCACCAAAGCTTAAGGTATATCTTCACTCAGAGAGACCTAAATGCTAGGCAAAGGCGATGGAGTGAGTTCATGAGCGAGTATGATTTTGGGATTTCCTACATCAAGGGGAAGGAGAATGTGGTAGCAGATGCCTTAAGCAGAAAACCAAGACTTTTCTCTCTTATACCTTTGAAGGTGGATTTGAGGGAAAGAATTTTAGGGCAGCTACTCGGGGATAGTTGGTACCTAAAGGTCACAGCAGCACTCCAGAATGGGAAACCGGTGGGACCAAAGTTTGAAGGCTATGAGTTGGAAGCCGATGGTTTGTTACGGTATCAAGGGAGGATGTATATTCCTGAGGAGGGAGATATTAGAGAGACTATCCTTAAGGAGGCCCACAAAGCAGTGTATTGTGCACACCCGGGTGTAAAGAAGATGTATGCAGACATGAAGCAACTCTTCTTTTGGGCAGGGATGAAAAGCGACGTGGTCAAATTCGTCGCTAGGTGCCTTGAGTGTCAGCAGGTAAAAGCTGATCATCACCACCCGGCAGGTTTGTTGCAGCCGCATGACATTCCTATGTTGAAGTGGGAGGTTATCTCCATGGACTTCGTGGTGGGATTGCCTCTTACCTCTCATAGGCATGATTCCATTATGGTCATCGTTGACAAACTGACCAAAACTGCTCACTTCATTCCAGTTAAGGAGACCTATGATGTCACGGACGTAACACGTGTATTCATAAATGAAGTTGTTCGTCTCCATGGGTTTCCCAAGAAGATTATATCGGATAGAGATTCTAGGTTTACATCCAGGTTTTGGACGAGTTTGCAGTCGGCGTTGGGTGCTCAGTTGAACCTAAGCACTGCTTACCATCCAGAGACAGATGGGCAAACAGAAAGAGTGAATCAGGTAATGGAGGACATGCTTAGGATGTATGTCGTGGATCAACAAACTCATTGGGAAAAGCACCTACCTTTGGTAGAGTTTGCTTACAACAACAGTTACCATAGTTCAATTGGGATGCCTCCATATGAAGCTTTATATGGAAGGCCATGCAGGACACCATTGAGTTGGGAAAGGTTAGAGGATCGAGTAATTATAGGACCTGAGTTGATTCAGGAGATGGAAGAACAGGTTGTTCAGATTAGGCAGCGGTTAAAGGAAGCACAGGATAGACAGAAGAGTTATGCCGATGCGCATAGGGTTGACCGAAGCTATAAGGTTGGTGATGCAGTGTTCGTCCGCATCAGGCCTAGCAAAAGTACCATCAGGTTTGGGAAAGGGACAAAGTTGTCGCCACGATTTATAGGACCCTTTGAAATTTTAGAAAAGGTTGGACCCGTCGCGTATCGTCTTGCGCTGCCACCCCCATTTGCACAAAACTCATAATGTTTTTCATGTATCTGTTTTACGACATTATGTAGCTGATGAGTCACATAAAATAAATTGGAAGGAACTGCAGGTTTTGGACGAGGGAACCATCAGGGTCGAACCATTACTTATATTGGACCGCAGGGTTAAACAGTTGAGGCACCGTTTGGTGGACCAAGTTAAGGTCCAGTGGGACCGATATAGCCCAGGTTCTGCTACCTGGGAGGACGCAGAGACTATGCGTCGTGATTATCCCACACTATTTTGATCATAACTTCGGGACGAAGTTTCCTGAAGGGTGGGTGTATGTAACACCCCGTTTTGACATTACTACCTGAACTACTATTATATGTTGTATTTATTTGACTGTGAGACCTCGTCGGTTGACGACACTGTGGACATATGGTTCTATTATTTTGCCGATATATATATATATGTGTGTGCGTGACGATAGTATAATGATCAGTAGTCATGTTTAGATATGTATCATGTGTTAATTATGTCAATATATGGAAATTTACTAAATGATGGGTACGTGGATACCGTTACAGTTATATGTTGAGATAATGAATGTTATGCCAGGTGCATGGCGAATGAATGAGTTTATTGTCGTTATGATATGATGAAATATATGTGTGTACATATCGGGGATTTATGCACGATATTCTATATTGTATGTCGAGTACTGACTTACAGGTTGAAACGGCTAAGTGATAGCTGGATCCTACGAGGTGGGAGGGCCTCGGGGACACGGACTTCGAAAGATAAAATGGTATGCGAGTGATGCATTATTTACTTTCGTATGGTTATTATGTTGTTTATTATGATGTATGTTATGACATGGGTGGGGTAGGGTTTCAGGAAACTCAACCGCCCAGATCGGTTATACGATGACAGACCGAGTACAAGTGCAACGTTGTTGTTATGTCGAGTAGACATAATCCCTTGTTCCATTAGGGGGGTGGAGGCTTTACCCACCGTTTATCCCCGAAACCCAGAGTCATGGGAGGGCTGTGCTACGGCGCGCTCCCCAAGGTGTGTGATGATGATTGGTGGTTTCCTGCTGGGGAAGCTGGTCGATGTAGTCGACACTTCCGCTTACGGGTTCTAGCTGGAACCGGTCATGACTTGACATTCCAGGGTAGTCCAGCAGAGGACAGGATAGGATGTGGAAGTTAGTGATGATGTAGGTAAATAGGTGTAGCGTGAAGTAGGGGTGAAAACAAGATCTAACTGTAGGTGTGTAAAACCCTTGCTTGAGTATGTGTCGTAACTTAGAAAGGTATGAATTGTCGTAACTAATAAGATTTCAGTTAGTTAAAGAACTGTACCTTGCAAACTATGCTAAAACATGTGTCAGTAAACAGTAAGTTTCATGATTATGATTGACGTGTGTGAGTTATTACTGTTAGTGTACTTACGCGAGGTATGTAAGCAGTAGCTACGCTTACATAACTCGCCTACATATTTATGAATTGCGTGAAATATTGCTGAGTAATAATGTTAATTAGTGTCGCTTAATAATTAATTACTGTACATTAATGATTAATAAACAAGTTACGGTTAAATTAATAGTAAATAATGCAATTGGTTAGTAACGCTTAATTAAATGTTAATGAGTTTGATTAGTAATGACTAAGGGTTAACACGTTAAATGATTATTGTAATGTTAATTAAAGTAGTATTAAATTGATAAGTTAATATTAATTGCACGGCTAGATAATTAATTAAACTGTATGGATAATAATTAATTTATATCTATTAAATTTTATGATGACCATGCAGAAGCTAGTTGGAACATAGGATAATTTACGAATAGATGTAATATGAAATTGGTAAACAAGTGTCGGGTACACACTTGGGAATTGTTCATGAAAACGATAAATCAATTATAAGTTAATCAATTATGAATTAATTATAATTTAATTATGAATTATTTATAAATTAATTGTGAATTAATTATGAATTAATTACGAATTAATTATGCATTAGTTCTAAAGTAATTATGAATTAATTATAAAGTACTTCTAAATTAATTATGAATTAATTAAGGAAGACATTACCTTATGCCATTTTATATCCAAGTTTATAATTATATTGTATTTTAGTTAATAAATTAAAATATTAATTAAATTGTAATTATGACCACTTGAAAAGACAATGGCGGTGGAACCACATTAATAATTTAGTTGACTTTTATATACGATGTTTGCATAAAAAAAAGGGATAATATTTATAATTCATTTATAAATTAATTAATTAATTAATTAATTAATGTATTAATGGTATCAATAAATGTGGACATGTCTCGAGGGAGAAAAGGGGGACTGCCATCTTAGCTAGAATTGAATGGAGAGGATAAGGGTAGTAATGGGGAGCATTGAGTCGACAGAGCAAACATGGGATAAGATGGAGAAGAAAGGAAGAAGAGGGGATCCTCTTTTACCTCAGTTATTTTGGGAGGAAGTTTTGGGAGAGCGGATAGAGAAATTTTAGAGCAGAGCTGAAAGGAGCTGAAAGGGGGTTTTTTGCTGGAGGTTTTCTAAAGGGATATAACGGGTTGGCTTGTACTCGGTTTGGGCTCGGGGGTCCAAAGGGGTACCTTTGGAGCTGGGTGGTCAGCGAGACCTCGCCAGTTGGCAGGGTGGCAAAACTATTTTTGGGTTGGTTGAGTTTCAGAACTGTGGGGAAGGGGGAAGGCTTGTGACTGCAGGGAAAAGCAAGGAGAAGCAGCAACGAGGACAGCAACAAAAAAAAAGGATCTGCAGCTATCTACAGGTATTTTTCAGAAGGTATGTTATTGTTTCTACCTTGGCAAATTTTGTTTAATTAATTTCAAAGGTTTTTTATGCTGTGATTATCTTTGCTACCTGCACAGTCAACAATAAATTGTTAGAAGTAGATAAAACAGATTTATTAATTTTCAAATCTGAAAAGAATGAAATTGCAGATTTTATATCGTTTACAGGCATGTAAATGAGCAAAAGTTAGAAATGAAAACATGCAATTTAAAACAGAATTTTAATTGTTTAATTTTGTAAATGTAAACACTTTAAGGAACAAAACGCAAGCAGAACAGAACAGAAACTTAGACAATAGAGCACAAGAAGAACAGAACAGAAATTTTGACAATAAGTGAATTTTCTGACTGTATATTAAAGTTAAAGGAGACCCAGTTCTGGGTCTTACAATTTACTAGTTTCTATTTGTTGCTCTTTTACAGACCAGCAACCCTGTCAAGGATCCAAAGATTGTTGTTTCCTATTAAAAAAAAAGGTTCTCCTCTCAAACCAAAAATCATTTCCCTTGCTCTAATTATGTTGTTCTAAATCTTGTTTCTGTTTAATACATTCAAACAAGATTACGCTGCCTTTTTTATTTTTTTTCTTGAAAACCAGAGTCTGTTATGTCAATTATTTACTAGTTTCAGATGAAAGGTTACTTGACTGGTATATATTCATTTTTTTGTCTCCTAGGAATTTCCCCTGGTATAATTATGTTGTTCTAAATCCTGTTTCTGTTTAATACATTCAAATGAAATTCTGCTGTCTTTTTTTTATGTTTTTTCTTGAAAACTAGAGTCTGTTTCTGTCAAATATTTACTGGTTTCTATTTGTTTCTCTTTTACAAACCAACAACCCTGTCAAGGATCCAAAGATTGTTGTTTTCTATTCAAAAAAAGGTTCTCCTCTCAAACCAAAAATCATTTCCCTTGCTATAATTATGTTGTTCTAAATCATGTTTATGTTTAATACATCCAAACAAGATTGTGTTGTCTTTTTTTATGTTTTTTCTTGAAAACTAGAGTCTGTTTATGTCAATTATTTATTGGTTTCGGATGAAAGGTTAGTTGACTGGTATATATTCATTTTTTTGTCTGGTAGGAAAATTGCCCTTGCAGAAAAGTAATCTTTAATTCAGTCATTTGCTATGTGGACAATCGTACCGTCTTCTCACTGTTCCTGTTTAATACTTAAAAACAAGGTTCTCAAAGTAAATTTAGCCAGAATTATGTTCCCTTTTTTGTTGTTTTTTGTTTGAAACTAGCTTCTGTTTTTTTATGTTTTTTGTTGTAACTTGTATTTGACCATTTACTTCATTTATTTACTGTTTTCAGATCAAATGTTACTTGACTGGTATATATTCATTTACTAACTTTGGCAAACAAGAGCCAATTTATCTAAAATTACCCTGTTTTTTTGTTTCTTTTGTTTTTTTTTTGTTGAAAACTACACTCTGTTTCTACTTTTTTTTTTTTTTTTTGGAAACTAGAGTCTGTTTCTGCCAATGGATTGTCATTTATTTACTCCTATTTACTCCTATTTATTTATTGGTTTTAGACAAAGGTTTACTTCACTAGTATATATTGATTCTCTTGTGTTGGTTCTCAGAGTAAATTTACCCATAATTATGTTCCATTTTTCGTTGTTTTTTGTTGGAAACTAGCTTCTGTTTTTTTGTTGTTTTTTGTTGTCTTTTGCCGTAACTTGTTTTTGACCATTTACCTCATTTATTTATTGTTTTTAGATGAAATGTTACTTGACTGGTATATATTTATTTACGAACTTTGGCAAACAAGAGCCAGTTTATCTAAAATTATCTTTTTTTTTTGTTTCTTTAGTTTTTTTTGTTGAAAACTACACTCTATTTCTACTATTTTTTTTTTTTTTGTTGGAAACTAAAGTCTGTTTCTGCCAATGGATTGTCATTTATTTACTCCTATTTACTCCTATTTATTTATTGGTTTTAGACAAAGGGTTACTTCACTGATATATATTCATTCCCTTGTGTTTACCAAGCCCTTCATTTATGTATTCTTGCCACAAATATTCCTATGTATTGCATGAAATATCAAATGATCTTTTGTCATGTTTACTCTTGCAAATATTATGTGTATAGTATTTTTCTGTTCCACCAAATGCACTAGAAAGTCCACAACCACTAAACACCTTTTTTTTAGGCATGCCAACCAATGATAACATTGATCAACAGAATGCACGCAGAAGACTTCTATATGCTCAAAAGAAAAATGCAAACAACAAGCGTCAACGCTTTCTATATAGAGCTGCTCGTCAACTTGTTTATATCCCTTCTCCGTTTGACGTTGCTCAACCTCCGCTTATACCCTCCACACCATTCGCATCCACAACAACGCACCCAACAAGCATGGACCTACATGCTGCACAGCAGCAATTCTGGACAAGATTGGACAAATTATCTCCCATGAAAATATGCTCTATATGCATGGAGTCATATCCTGGAATTAAAATAAAACACTCTTCTGGTGCATATGCATGTTCTCGATGCAATGCGGAAAAAAATGGCCACCGCTATTCCATTGCAAACAATATGGATCCTGGGATACAACCATCAGTGCTAGCAGCCCTTACTCAAGTTGAAGAAATGCTCATTTCTCGAGTTAACCCAATTTTACAAGTCACTTACGCTCGTGGGGGACAATATACATATTATGGCCACACTATCAGCTTCCCACAAGACATTACAAGCATTGCCACTTTCCTCCCTCATTTACTCTCATGCATTGACATCCTTATTGTTCGTAAATGCAGTCCTACGAAAAATCCTTATGACTTCTTTGTTAGTCGAACACGTGTTCTTGCTGCTCTTGAATAAAAGCTTTCAAATGATCCATACTACAAAGATGTCCAACTTAACTCAACTACATTATATTCTTTGCCTCTTAAACCAACTGACATTTCAGCCCTCCTTCGTCATGTCACACCTGTTGAAACCCCATTTGATGAACATACCTCGACTTCTACTATTCAATCATCCAACTTCCTCGAATCCCATGAACAACAATCATCCTCTTTTATATCTACACAAACAAATTGTAGAACTGAGGTTGATGAAATCAAACTCTTCTTAGGAGTAAGACATGCAGACACTCTACCTTCCATTGACTGGCCCCCAATAGACAGTTGCCCTATTAATGAGTATAACACAATAGGCCTCCTCTCAATGGCCTTCCCAACCTTATTTCCCACAAGAGTTGCAATGCTTAAACAACCACACATTCAAGAGGTTGGTATGGATAATTATGCACTGCACCTTCTTCGATATCATGACAATAGATTTGGCCAACATCCCCATTTTCATTATTACATATATAACTTGATGATGCGCCATCGTAGCCAATCTACTGCTTTCGTGTTTGTAAAGCGTAACATTGAATATACATTGCCTCCAACCATTTTAGAACTTGTACAGCAATTACAAGACTTGCCTGATGCTAAAATTGTTGAGCAAGTCATGCGCTTCGACTCCACACTTCGTGGGACACGCTCCTACTGGAACGAAAGCAGTGGTGAGCTAACTGACATGATCACTCAACAAGGGACACCTACATTCTTCTTCACGCTCAGCGCAGCTAACAAAAAGTGGCCAGATTTGCATTCTTTGATGCCTGGACAAGCTCTATCCACTTCAAATCAACAACACCAATGCAAAATTTGCAACCTTATATCCAATCCACACGTTGCATCTCAATACATGGACAATAGATTCAAAATATTCCTAGAAGAGGTTCTTCAAAAAGGCCTTCTTAAAAAAGACTACTAGTGCAGGTTTGTAATAACTCATATTCCCATGAAAGTTCAATGTATTTAAAAATTACAAAATGTGTTCCTTATATTTATATTTTACATGTAGGTATGAATGGCAACACACGGGATCTACGCATATACATGGATTCTTATGGCTAGAAAATGCACCCAATATGGAAACGTTAGACTGGGCAGATGCTACAAAGGTTGAAGATGCCAAATTATACTTTGACAAGTTTGTTATAGCATGGAATCCTCGTGTCAACCATTCTCAAACTCCAACCTTACAAGCCTCTACTATAAATGATCCATGCACCATTGGATCACATTCCATACTTGCAACTAATCACTTGGATGACTATGAAGAACTTGTTAATTGTGTCCAAAGGCACACAAAATGTTCAGAATCTTCTTGCCTACGCACAAAAGGATCATCTCTTCAATGTCATTACGGGTTCCCCTTTGATCTACAACCTACATCTTCATTATTCATTGATGCAAAAGGACGGAAAACATACAACCCTGTAAGGAATCATGCCCTTCTAAATATTCACAACCCTATGATGTTGTCAATTTGGTGAGATAATGTTGATTGCCAACCTGTTCTTTCTAGACATGTTGTCCTCAAATATATTTCAAAATATGCAGCAAAGGCAGAGCCTAAATCAAAAAGCTACCATGCACTTCTTTCTCGGCTTGCACATGCAACTCCACGTGATGCCCTGATCCTTCTACCAATAAGACGTTTTCTATCTGAAACTGTTGCAGAAAGAGACATTGGTGCACAAGAGACTTGCCACATGCTCCAAAAACTCCCTCTTTGTCTTTGCAATTGTTCCTTCCTTTCTTTAAATGTTGGCCAAAGCGTTTTCCTCCGTATTTCCAATGACTCTCCTGACATCCCAACAACACCCACCTTCATTTTTGCATACATGCAACACCCATCTGCACTCGAACAACTTACCCTTATTGAAGTTGCACACTCTTGGTCATACCCACCTAATAGAAAGCAATTGCAATGGAAACCAAACTACCCTCCCAAGATTGTTCGTGTCTTTCCTCGCTTCACTACCATTCCACCCATTACTGCAGATTCCTTTGTTTCCTTTTGCTGGAGTGAGCTCCTCCTATACAAGCCTTTCCGCACTCTCCACAATGACATTGGATCCACAACATTGGCCATAACTTCTAATTGGATTCGCATTAAAGACACATATACTGCATGGCATGTTGATCGTTTTCCAGAACCCCCAGTACCCCTCCCTCTGATGACTCTACCTCTGCTTCAAACCACTTCCCCTTAGCCCCTTCCATGGATGAATGGGAACTCCTTTCTCAACTCCACCTTGGAAACAACCTCTATGTTTATGACCTTGACATGCTTGGTCATTGTGACTTTGACAAAGACCACAATTGGACTGAAAACCATATTCCTTTAAACATCCATGCAACAGCTATATCATTCATTGATGTCATTCGAATGTCTACACATGTTGAACCTAACACCTTCTCATCTTCATGTTCTCCTACCTCCTTGTCTCCCACTCAACGCATGGCCTTTTCCCTTATCATCGCACACTCCACAAATGCTACAACCCTTCCCCCACTCAAAATGGTCATTCAAGGCACTGCGAGAACAGGAAAGTCTTTCTTGATTTCTTGCCTTAGATCTACATTCCATCATGCCTCTGGCGATAGCCCTTCACCCTTGCTCCTCCTTGCTCCCACCAGTGTTGCTGCTTTTAACATACATGCGTTAACAATACATTCTGCCCTTCGCATACCCATTACAGAGATGCATCCTCTTGAAGGACAATCCCTTTCAAGCTTCCAACAACAATTCCACCATATCCGATACATAATCATTGATGAAATGAGTTTCGTTGGCCCAAAATTGTTAACTCGAATGGATGACCACTTACGACAAGCATTCCCCTCCCAATGTACAACTCCATTTGGTGGGTGCTCCATCATTTTCCTTGGTGATTTTGGACAACTACCACCTGTAAAGGATATCCCCATGTATGTTGGTGCATCACGAGGGAATTCTCTCTGGCGTAGTTTTGACACTTTTGTCACTCTTTCAACCATCTTTCGACAACAAGGAAACACCCCTTCTCAAGTTTCCTTTCGACAACTCCTGCTCAATCTTTGGAATGCAATACCAACTCTTGAAGATTGGACGTTGATATTGTCAAGAACAACTTCGTCCCTTTCACATGAAGACAATCATACATTTGACCAATTCACTCACTTGTACGCAACTAATAGCTCTGTTGCATTGCACAAGAAACAAATGTTAAAACTGCTCAACATGCCGACTGCACATTGCTTTGCAGAGCAAAAGAAACAACATGTACACAGCTCAATAGATGATGAACAACTTCCATTCAAGGTTCTACTAGCAATTGGTCAACAAGTCATGTTGACAGCCAACTTGTGTGTTTCAGTAGGACTTGTGAATGACTCACGTGAGAAAGTTATTGCAATTGTCTACAATTGCAATAATCAACCACCTACATTTCCATATTATGTTGTAATTGATTGGGTGAAAAAATGAAGATGGGTGTCTATTTTGGGGGGTCTCGTGAGAAAATAATTCTGTTTTTTTCATGTCTTCCAACTTCGGGCGAACAAAAGTGATATTTTTATTTAAAATTTCACTTTGCCGTAAAAAGAAAAGTTTTGTAGAATTATGTTAGCTTTCTACTCATAATTTTTTCATTTTTTTTTATTAAGATTTGATATGTCGATTTCGCAAATGTTTGACAGTGTGTTCTTATAAAATGAAAAGACTACAAAAGAGTTATGATTTGTTGCACCACTAAAATCGTTGTTAGACTTGTGTTTTGCAAAAACTGAAAATGCTACGACAATCTACACACAATGTACTAACGCGTGACTATAAGTTTGCATCCAATGGACCTATATACTAATTATTATATTTTTTTAAAGTCGATCCATGGGGAAACTCAGTCGATTTTCAACAACCTTTTTGTTGCACCACTTTTCTCTCAACCCGCTATAAAATCAAAAAATCTAAGACCACCCTTTTGAAGTAGACACGTCAATGAATCGACCCACATTTTCTTCGATTTTTTTGGTGTTGTATTTACAAAGTTATGGATTTTTCTTTTCGTTGTTTTTTTAAAGAGCTGAATCATAACTCGACACATGTTACAAATATAAAACTTAAAAAATATCAGTTCTTATCTATATACAACAAAATTTATACCCTCGTAAAGTAGATTCAATAATGAATCTACTGGTATGAAGTCCGACATTCGTTTTGTTGTGTAAGAGGTGGTTTTCTCCTTCCGAAAATGGAGAAACCTGAAAATTTTGCAGAGATCTGAATCGGTCATGTTTCAGAGATTATTCGGCCGAAGTAATTATTCGGCCGAATAATTATTCGGCCGAATAACTGTTTTCCGTAACGGCGCCGTAACTTATAGCGAAGGTTATTCGGCCGAATAACTAAACGGAAAAAAATTTCGTCGGCCGGAAAAAAAATAAAAATAAAAATTTATACTCATATAAATAAACATAAAGTTAATTCATTATTTTCGCATGTTTGAACTTCGCATTTTTTTGTCAAACTAATTTCGGAAGGAGGATATAATTTTTGCAAAAGGAGGTTTTTACAAGGTATGTTTCTTCTTCTTCTCTACAAAAGGCACATTGAAGGAGTTTTTTTTTCTAAGGCATATTTACAAGGAGTTTTTTCAAACTATCTATTTTCTTGTTGCATTTTTACAAAGAAGACATTTTTTGCAAAATGAGGTTTTTACAAGCTATGTTTCTTCTTCTTCTTTACAAAAGGCACATTGAAGGAGTTTTTTTTTCCAAGGCATATTTGCAAGGAGTTTTTTTTTCCAAGGCATATTTGCAAGGAGTTTTTTTTTCCAAGGCATATTTGCAAGGAGTTTTTCCAAACTATCTTTTTTCTTATTGCATTTTTACAAAGAAGACATTTTTTGCAAAAGGAGGTTTTTACAAACTATGTCTTCTTCTTTTTTACAAAAGGCACATTGAAGGAGTTTTTCCAACATATCTCTTTTTTATTGCATTTTTACAAAGAAGACATTTTTTGCAAAAGGAGGTTTTTACAAGGTATGTTTCTTCTTTTTTCCAAAGGCACATTGAAGAAAAAAAATTTCTAAGGCATATTTGCAAGAAGTTTTTTCCAAATATTTATTTTATTGTTGTATATTTGCAAAGAAAACATTTTTTTGAAAAAGAGATTTTTACAAAGTATGTTTCTTCTTCTTTTTTCCAAAACACATTGAAAGTGTTTTTTTTAAGGGATATTTGCAAGGAGTTTTTTCAAAATATTTCTTTTCTTAGACATGTTTGCAAGGAGGTTCTTTGCAAGGATGTTTTTTTTTCAAAGTAGCTTTGCACTTTTTATTTAATTGAAAGAGGTTTTTTCAAATAGTTGTTTTGCTAAGGTATTTTGCAAATGATTTTTTTCCAAAATAGTTTTGCACTTCTTATTTATTTGAAAGGAGTTTTTTCAAATAGTTATCTTATTTTGCAAAGGATTTTTTACAAGGTAATTTTGTACTTCTTATTTCTTTGAAATTGGGTTTTTTTCAAAGAGTTGTTTTTTTACAATGATTTTTTCCCAGATATATTTATAAATAAGTTTTTATTGAAAGTATTTTTTTCTAGTGGTTTTTTTCGTAGATATCTTTTCAAAAAAGTATTCTTGGAATGAATTTTACAACAAAGATTTATTTACAAGGTGTTTTATTTTCTTCCTTGGCACAAGGTGTGTTTATTATTTTCCAAAGAAGATTTTTGTTCAGAGAATTTTTTCAAAGGAAAGTTAATTCCAAAGAAATCTTCTTCAAAAGACTCTTACAAAATTTTTAAAAGGTAAAGTAAATTTCAGTTCATGTTTTTATAAATTCCGTAAATGTTTTTAAATCTTAATTTATTTGTTTTTACTATAAAGTAACATGATTCTTTAATTTATCGTCTATAGATTAAACAACCATGGGCAATAAGAGAAATCGTAAAAGAAAAGCTGATCGTAAACGTGATGATGATGATAATAGAGAGAAACAAAAACTCAGATATATTGCCAAAAAACAAAGGGTTGCTGAAACGGAAGAGAGAACTATTGAAGATATAAATACAGATTTACATGACAATGTTGAAGAAATGGAAATTGAAAATAGAGTACAAGAAGAACAAATTGAAGTTGAAAAGAACATTGTAGAAGATGTAAATAGTGATTTACATGCTAATGTCGATGAAATCAATATTGAAGATCAAGTTCAAAATCCAGAAATTGAACCTGGTATGTATATATCATATATTTTCCAAATTCATTTTTTTATAATGAATTTTATTTTTTGATATATGTTAAATTTAATTTAATTTGATGTATAGGTACTTTTACTATTGATGATGAAATGTTAGAAGACATTGATTGCGACAAATATGGAGAAAAACTACCAATACATGTTGCACGATATCGTGCTACAAAATTTTATGATGAAGTTCTCAAAGATTACTCAATAGCAGGACAAGCACAAATTTTGAGATGTTTATTAGTGTCCAAGAAATTAGAAGGTGCTACATCGTTATTGGGTATTCACAAAGTAACAAAAGAGTCGAAATTGAAACAAAATGTGATGGAAAATATAGGCGATGCAATAAAAAAATTTGGAAAATCCAGGAAGAAAGATATCAGTGCTGCACGTAAAGCAATTCATACAGCAATTCTTTCAGCTAGTACTAAACAAAAGCGTTTGACAACAGAACTAGCAAAAGCAGTTGGAACATCAAGAAAAACATTATAGAAACATAGCAAATTCAGAATGCAAATAGATGAAAATAATGAACTTGCTTGTTGGGCAATTATTTGTAGACAACCTTACAAAGATAGATTAGGAGCAGGGGTTAAAGATATTGTACGAGAATATTGGTTGGAACATGCTCGAGTTTCACCAAATGCAAGAGATGTGATACGCAAAAGAATATCACGAAATGTATATGAAAGCCAACCAAAACATATAATGGACATGACACAAGTACAATTGTTCAATAAATTCAAGGAAGATCATCGTGGAATTAATATATCAATCACTACATTTGTGCAACAAAAACCATGGTATGTTCGACCTATAACTATACGTGATACATGTTGTTGCCGTTATCATGTGCAATTTCAGTTATATTATGATACGTTTCTTGAATTTGGAATTTCAGTTATATTATGATACGTTTTTTATGATAAAGCGCTGAACATTAAACATCGCTGGAATTTCTTTGAAACTGGGCATGGAAAAGGTGAGCATGATGGTGCAGGAGCATGCGTGAAAAGAGCACTTCGAAGATGGCAAATGAACTATTCTTCAGCACGATTTCATTCAGCTGCAGAGGTTGTCCAATGGTGTCAATTAAATCTAAGCCATGATTATAATCAACAATCAAAAGACGTGCGCAGGTATGTCCACTATTTTTTTAATTTATATTATTTCTTAAAATTTAAAAAAATGTATATACTAACATTTAAGTACACATGTACACTATTTATTGTGTAGGTTTTTTTGGCTTGTTGGGATCCAAGATATAAATAGATCAATACCATATGACGCTAGCACCATACATGGAACTAGAGATCTTCACTCTATTCAAACAAAATCATTTCACAACATGTTTGCATTTGACAGTAGAAAGCAATCATGCTTTTGTCATATTTGCATTGAAAATGTCGAGTCTACAGAAGTTTGTGAAAACATAACAAACAACTACGTAAAAGCTTGGAGACACACAGAGATTAATCCAAAAGGAAAAATGCCTCTAGCAAGTGTTGAAGAATTAGAATCAGAAGAAATAGCAATATCGTCTGATGGCGATAGAATTTCAGATCTCGTAAGAGAAGGTAATAAACTTGTTTTTGACTTTTTAATCAATTGTTAATTCTAATCCATCGCCATAAGTAGTCAATTTAATTCATTTAAATACACTAACACCAATCATAACTTGCACAGGAGATGTTTTCGCTGTGATTGCACCTGTAGACAACAACGAAAATGTCAAATATTATTTGATGCGATGCACTGAAGGAAAAATGAAGTTATTGGAGGACTACAACGACAACGGATTTACATACGAAAGAGGATCCATCATTTTAAAAGGCTACTTTTTTCAACAGACACACATGACTAAAAATTATGTCTACTTTCAAGATTATGAGCCCGATGTTATATGTTGTCAATATAGTCATTTAGTATGTGCATCTCGAATAAAATTGATACAAGTTCCATCAAAAAAACAATTAAAAACCAAAAAATGGAAACTATCCATATGTGACCATGAACGGATAGTTGAAGATGGTATTCCATTGCGATGTTTTTAACTACATATCAAAAATAAATTGATCTATATTTTTGTCCATGTCAATTGTTGTGTGCAATATATTTTTTGTCCAATTATCAAAATTGTTGTGCACAGTATATTTTTTCATTGAGATTTTATTTTTTCATTGAGATTTTATGAATATTTTCTTGAATGACAACTAACATAAAAGCTTAAATGGTTGTACTTAATAATGAATGACAACTAACATGCTTAAAAATGAATTCAAATATAATTTGAAAATTCAAAAGTACTTTATTCGGGTCCCCATATGTCTATTAGACCACTAAGGGATGAGATAACGGATGTGGCTATCCCCACTCCGCCCCGAATTTTTACTTTTGGTTGATTAATACTAACGAAAAATCACAAAAAGACATATTAAATTTTGTATTATTTTAATTCCATCGAACATGTTTTTTTAATACATACTTCACCATAAATATGATCTTAAATAGATGTCTTAAAATTGTCACCAAGTTCTCCGTCCCATATCTTTAATTTAAAATATCGCTTATGCAAATTCACATAACTGAAATCATGGCAAATGGAGATAACGATCATTTGATTTTTAATCACAAGCAAGGATTCCAGGATTGTGAAGCTTTTGCTAAATTAGAGAAATGATTATTTACAACAAATGAACGAAAATCCGTCAAATTGTTGTTTAAAATCATTGCTCTAATCTAGCACAAACTTCACAATCCTGGAACCTTCGCTTATGATTAAAAAACAAAAAACCGTTACCCCCATTTGCCATGATTTCAGCCGCATCAAATATACCTGAAAATTGAAAATAAAAATTAAATTAATTAAAAATCCATTATATCAAAATTTGATCTTAACATATATTTGCTTTTAAACTTTCTAATTCATCCATGTTTCTATCAAAAATTTTAACATATATTCTCAACATTGATTCTTACCATAACATTCATTCTCAACATTGAACATTTCCCAACTTAGAATAACATTTTAGACATTCCTAACATTCAACATTCATTCTCATCATTCAACATTTTCTAACAAGTCATAACACACATTCTCATCATTCAACATTTTCTAGCAAGTCATAACATTCATTCTCATCATTCAACATTTCCTAACCTTGGATTACACCTATAAAAACATTCCTTCTTCCATAACACCTCCCATTCATTCTTTCCCTACATTCTTTTTTCTCTAACACCTCCCATTCATTTTTTCTCAACATTGATTCTTAACATAACATTCATTCTCAACATTGAACATTTCCCAACTTGGAATAACATTTTAGACATTCCTAACATTCAACATTCATTCTCATCATTCAACATTTTCTAACAAGTCATAACACTCATTCTCATCATTCAACATTTTCTAACTTCATAACATTCATTCTCATCATTCAACATTTCCTAACCTTGGATTACACCTATAAAAACATTTTAAACATTCATGCAAAACATATTATAAATATTATCAAAACACTTTAAACATTCATGCAAAACATATTCTAAACATTTACCAAATGAGAAATAATAGACATGTACTCATGTATATAATCCAAAAAAAAGTTGATGAACATGTGAATTCAATGTACATGTATATATAATCAAAAAATAAATACCCTCCATGTTCAAAACAACTACAAAATATATATATCAACAAAAACAATAAAGTCTGAACCACTATCCATCTAGACCAATATCTTTCCACTATTTTCCACTAGGACCTTCCCTGGGACTCAACTCCACCTACAATACACAAAAAAACAAATTATAAATTTAGATCATAAATTATTTAAACAATTTTAAACTAAATTCAAAATATTAAGATATTAAACTCATCTACAAAACAATTCAATTATTAAAAAAATCATACATCAAATTCTTTGGATGCATGTCCACCACTTTTTTCCCCTAGAGACTTTCCTTTAGCTCCAAAGGACCTCAAAGAGCCAAGCTGCAACATGTACAAAAACAATTTTCAAATAAATCAAAAAAATATAAAACATTAAACTTATATATCAAAGATCATTTCTAATTCAACAAAATTACCTCAGTGGCAATATCTGCATTCATTAGAGACCCCACATCTTCGCCCCCAATTTCTAAATGGTCTCTTCCCTAAAATTTAAATTTTGTTAATAAATAAAACATAGTAGATCCAAATAATAAATTAAGCAATTAACTTAAAACCAAAACAAAAAAATTAAAATCATTAGCTCACAAGAGATGGTAAATCATCTAAAAAGTTGGAATCTAATGAAACCTACATAAATAAGTCAAATTAACAATAAGATACATTGATATTTATTAAAATTCAAGCAAACATAAAAAATATCATGTTCAATCATAAATATTATAATTAAAATACCTCTCCTAAGCGCTCTTCATTTTGACTAGGATGCTCTCGATTTTGACTACTGGAGACTCGAAAATTATTTGCATTTAACATTGACGTAAACTGCAGACAAAATACATTTGCTTAATATATTTATTCCCATGTAGCAAAAAATTCAATTCAAAATGATTAAAAAAAATCAAAGAGATTGTCATAGCATAATCAACAAACCTCTCCCATGCTCGATGTGTCATTGGATAACACATCTGAAGCTATATCTCGACAAGACTTAGCATAAGCCCTAAGATCATCAATGCTCAATGCATCTACCTCGTCATTCGTCTTGTAGACAAAACTCTGACGAAGAATAGCGCGAGCCTTCTCTCGCCCCAAACCAACTTCTACTCCTGCAAGAGCTGAAGCTAAACCATCACCTACTGATTCCCTTCCAATTGTCCCTAGTTGAGATGTTGTCTCCATCTCTGATCTTAAAGCCACAACCCTTGGTGGACGAGATATCTCAGGTGGAGGTTGTATAGTGGCAGGGTCTCTAAGAGCACCTTTTCGATTATATATTCTACCCTTTCCAGCTCCATAAAAGTCAGAGGGAACATCAGTATAGTTAGGCTTCATACCTAAAAAAAACTCCGCATAAAAAAATCTAGCAAAATAATTAGGAACCTCATCGTTCCAAGGCAATCGACCATAAGCTGCAAGAAATCGATCATATATTAAATGTGCAATTTGAGGATGCTTGAAATATTGCACTTTCAACATTTTTCGCTTAAGGCCTTCTTTGAAATTGAACATTGAATTAGCTTGTTCTCTACTGACTCTCTCCTTCACAACCTCCCACTTATCTGGACCCATAACTTGGTCCTTTCGCATCCGCATCAAATGAACAAAACTATTTGTAGTTGGTCCAAGTTCATCGTATGCATCAATGAATTTTTGCAAAGATGCCAAAACAATCTCTAGACTTTGTCGACTCTCTGGAGGGAGATCCAAAGAACAAAGATCATTGTTCAACCTGTCATAGTGGGATTTACAACTTTCAAGAATAGTTTGTTGCACAACACCTCGCCATGGAAGCTCATTAGGTAAATCAGACGGATAAGTTGATATGGGTGTACACCCCTCAGCTAGTGGAACATATGTCGTCCTAGCTCTAGGAGGAACTTCAGGACCCTGCTCTCCACCCACACCTATTCCATCATCTGTATTCCTATCTTGATCTTCCCCTCGCTCCATAGAATTACGCACATCTTCTGAACATCGCTCTGCTTCAAATATAGCCGTAGTCAAAAATTAACTTTTTCCATAAATTCAAAACACAAAAAAATACAAATTATACATTATTAAACATTAATGTTCATACCAACAGAACGTTGGGATCGACGCTCTCCCATAGAAGACAAAGGAGAATCATTTGTACCCCCTCGAACTTGTTGGTGATCAAACGACTGGGACCCATGCAATAAACCTGAACCCCGCGGTGAATTCGACAACCTTCGACTACCAATTGGAACACCAATTCCTAAGGATTGTGATGACCTCCTACGCTTTCCCTTCGAAGACTCTCTTTCCATTTGATATAACTTCTAAATTTACACAAACATTAACATATTGAAAATGTACATAACTACCACTACAAGCATCAAGCCAATATTTGATTAAAAACTCCAACAAAATTTAAGTCCCCCTCCTAACTCTAATTAATTAACTAAAATTCCTTACCCTCCCTAATATTGCAACATAAAGGACATATCTAATAATCATTTCATTATCAAACACAATTAATTGAAGTAGTATAATAACCTTAAAAACTTTTAATCCAACAAATATGTTTGAATTATATATGTCAACAAACGAACATCTCACTAAACATATATGTATTCTTATTAAAAGAATTCTAACTTATATTTATGATAATACAATTTACACACATTGAAGTTGTACATGTTAACTCTACAAACTCAAAACATATCTATTAAAGATCTGCATACAAAATGTAGAGCTTCCTCAAATAGTATAACATAAATATACCCTTATTAAGAAACTTCTAGTTAACATCTATGATAAAACAATTTACAAACATTGAAGTTGTACATGTTCATTCTACAAAATTAAAAACATATCTCTTAAAGATCTGCGTAAAAAATGTAGAGCCACCTAAAATATTATAACTTATTTTCTTTTGTAAGTTCCTCTCCTAACTCTAAGAACACTATTGCAGCATAAACATGACATCAATAATCATCCCATATTGTAATAGTTCAATCATCTTCCTAATTTTTAAACTATCACTTATGTTTTCATTCTATATCTCAATAAACAAACATTCCTTAATTTTTATAAAAAAAATACTTAATAACTTACAATATTGAATTTTTAAGTGACTTTCTACGTTAACTCTATTCATGAACAGAGTTCATGAACTCAATTGACATTCTTGTACCTGACTTAACATAGTAACACCACATGTTGATCATTTATAAAGTTGTTTAGTATATCCTTTATCATCACTTCTTTGAGAATTTGGAAAACTTAATATGAAACTCGTCAGGGATTAGGGTTTAAATATCCATATATATAAAGAAGCAATGGAGTTACATTTCATAAAAATAAGACAGCTACATGTTATGATGTTTAATTCTCATTTTATATATTTCAAAACCTTACTTCATAGCATAACTACCGCCTATAATTTCATAGCATATCATGAACAGAACTCTGTTCATGAACAGAACTCTGTTCATGAACAGAACTTCTATGATAGCAAATGAACATTCATGGTTGATGGAGTAGTAGTAAGTCCATAGTTTTCATGATATTATACAGATACCCAATTCCAAGTAGCAGGAGGAGATTCATTGTTGAATGCATGTGATTATAATGAATCGAAAGGACTGCCTACTTTAATGGGGTTAGTTCATCTCTATTATCTAAAAGCTTACGTCAATCAGAGAACCAATACCCTTTGAGCAATGATAACAACATTATTACAGCTAAAGATCATTACCTAATCATAGCTAGTACTATTGTATTACTCATATTCTTGGACCTATCATAGCTCATAGTTTCTATCAAGCACTCATAAGCATGAATAATCATGTAGTACTAATACCCTTATCTGAAATCACATATAAAGCCTAATCAAAGCATTATAGTATTCATAGTAAAGCTAACCAAGCTATAATAATTGTAAAGCTATCCTTATATTTTCTGTACATCGTATGATTAGACTGCAATCATTGTGGAATTTATATACAGGGCAACATGTACGTAAGCTTCAACTGCATTGGGTTTACTACTATCTATAACCAATAATCAGCAATGATAATGTTTACTAAACAGTTGTGATTACAGCTTCTATAAGACAAATTATGAGCTATATTATAACAGTTCATATCTAACCTATAAGTAATGGTATTTTGTTCATGAACAGAGTTCTGTTCATGAACAGAGTTCTGTTCATGAACAGAGTTCTGTTCATGAACAGAGTTCTGTTCTTGAACAGAGTTCTGTTCATGAACAGAGTTCTGTTCATGAACAGAGTTCACGAACAGAGTTCTGTTCATGAACAGAGTTCACGAACAGAACTCTGTTCATGAACAGAGTTCACGAACAGAACTCTGTTCGTGAACTGTTCATGAACAGAGTTCATGGACATAAAACTGATTCTCTAAAATAAAAATTGCATTTTAAAACATTTAACCTTCCAATATTAAGACCCATTACAGATTTTTTTAATTCTAAGACTGCCAACAACATAAAAACAAAGTTTATGTAACGATGCATACCTGTATATAAAAATGCAGTGAAGAATCGTCGATCCCAACGCCACCTCTATTCAATCCAGCAACGCTCCAAACAACACCTATTTCCTTCACAAACAACAACTAACGTCATCAAATAAGCCCTATAACATACACAAACAGAATCATTACGTCAAAACCAAAGCGAAAACGCACCTTCAACCGTTCAGATAAAACCGCAACACCATCAAAGCAGCAACCCACCAAGACACACCTGCCAACAACAACAGACCAACCTACACGCTACCTCCAACAAGCAGCATCTAGCGCAAATCACACCCCGACGAAACGTTAAAGCCGACGAGCGCCAGCAGAAAAAACAACAAACCAACCGACTCGCTGCTTCCAAAGAACAGAGCAAGCGCAAATCACACCCCGACGAAACTTAAGAGCCGACGAGCGACAGCAGAAATAGAGCAGACGCGAGTCGCGGAGAAAGAGCGAGCCGTGGTACACAAGCAGGGCGGCGAGCAGCGGGGTGGCGAGCAGCGGGATGGTGCGTCGGCAGGGTAGCAACAGACTACTGCGGGCCCATGCAGGGTCCAAACAATTCCAACAGGGAATGCCAAATGGCAGCCAATGCTGTCTTTTTATGCAGAAAACTTGTTCGGCCGAATAATTGTTCGGCCGAATAATGGTTCGGCCGAACAATTATTCCGCCGAATAATTATTCGGCCGAACAATTATTCGGCCGAACAATCGTTCGGCCGAATAAACTATTGCCCGAAATTTTTTTCCGTCCGGCAACCGTTTGCACAAATTTCAAGAGTCTCCGTTAAACGGGACGGAGAACTGTTTGTGGTTATTCGGCCGAATAACCTCAAAATTATTCGGCCGAACAATGATTTTTATTCGGCCGAATAATATTTTTATTCGGCCGAATAACTTCCGCTAAGACGATTTTGCACTGATTTCTCACGAAAGTGTTACCCACCTTCACGTTTTCACCCGATTTTGTCCACTACAAATGCTCCCAATGGGATTCTTACAATCCAAATTATGTCCCCATTACTCCTATAACAAGGGGTTCACAAAGGAAAATACCACTTCGCATGGCATGGGGTTTAATAATCCATAAAGCACAAGGGATGACCTTTCCAAATGCAAAAATAGATATTGGCAACACTGACCGACAAGGACTTACATTCACTGCAATATCAAGAGTAAAATCTCTATCATGCCTTCGCATATCTCCACCTTTTTCCTTTTCTAGGTATTCTCAAATGAAAGATAGTCCCTATGTGCAACGCAGAATACAAGAAGAGAACTTACTTGCTTCAAAGTCTTTGCAACCACATGCTCCATAAAGTTATATTCCTGCTCCTTTGCAGCTCCATTTTTTTCACATCTTCTATTCCTGTTGCTACCATCATTGAATATTTTCCTATGAAAGACAAGAACATACTACTCTATAAAGAAGACAAGAAATTTAATCTTTGTATCAGCACTTTTCTTGTACTACTGTATCTTATTTGCTTCAATGTGTTGTCATTACTTTGATCTTATCTTAGTCTTTTTTCCACTAAATATAAAATGTCACTATGCTGTCGAGGATCTGTCCACAAAATGTGTGCATGGGATAATGAAGTAATGTGATCGAAATGATAGTTGGTTCTCTGTTTGACTAACGCTCTCGGTCGTTATTTTCTATCTTCAGAAAACTATTAAATTCACATGGTTATTGTATCCAAGTTGATGACCGACTAATTGTCTTCCTTTTCGACCGGCAACAGTTTCAATACAGTTCTATCGACTTAATCGTCAACTTATTTTGTTGATCGCTTTTTTTTTATATTAAATGAACCACTCTTACTGAATTCTAATACTGGTCAAATTCCATAGTTGACATAAGCAAGAATATCGTCCTGGTCGACGGTCAATCAATCTGCTCGCCACTCATGCAATAATATGTCGATCATGTTTACAGAGTGGCATACTTAAGATTCATCTAATATTTAAAGGCTCCACCAAATCCGACAATTTTCACTTCCGACTATTTTGACTTCTGTCCATACCTTAGAAAAAATGTCGAAAAACAAATTAAATATTCATATCAACAATTCAATATGTTGTTAATGTTTACACAGTAACAACTTCAGGCCAACTAAAACAAATTGTCCATCAATTGAACCACATACTTAAGAGTCGACCAATTTTTAAACACATCGACCAGCTCGATCAATGGTTAGCATTTGCTGACCAAAAATGATGGTATTCTTAAAGTAAGTTTTTAAAGTGATCATTTTCTTTAAAAGAATCAGATTTGTGACAACTAGTCGAATCTCGACTAAAAAACAGCTCCATTGAAGCAATTCCTTTTTGTTGTATTCTTCCATTTAGAGTTGTATAACTTATATTGATTCAACATTTTATTACTATTGTTTAGGCACAGAATGTACTATATCCTCTACTTACAACAGCAACAAAACTTTACAACTTGTCTATGTTCAAGTTTACACATTTAGAGAAATAACACTGATTCCTCTATCTTAAATACTAGGTACCTTGTAAACATTTAAATCAAGATTCCTAATTATTCACACTGTATGTTTTCAAATAAGGTATGCTGCAAAAAAATGACAAAAGAAAGGCTGAATAGATGGACCTTGAAAATGAAATGACTCAAAAAATACAAATGGAAACATTATTTAAAGACACTAAACCCATCATAGGTCGCAGTGCTGAGTTCAAATGGGGCGAGTTGTACATAGCTATCAGAGACAGAAAAATACCTAATTCAACCTTGGAGGAAACCATAATCTATGAAAACATCAAGAGGTCCAACCTTCACAAGGCAAATACGCGGCCAGAACTATTTCACTGCTCAGAGGTTATTGCATGGATCTTGCCCCATGTAGATACTACAACAAGGATAATTTCAAACTCCAATGGGGAATGGCTCGCATCCTTCCAACCAGCTCACCTTGTAGCCGCATACAAGTTGCCTACCTCTAATGTATTTTTAACTGATGATTGGGTAAGACGTGCCAATATAAATAATGTTGAATGTGCAAGGGAAATGTTGCTACCAGACAAACAACTTAGACCCAAACATACCAATAAATATGCCACCGAAAACTTAAGGACCCCCTACAGAACCATAGTCCTATTGTTAAGCAAACTCTTCGATCTACCAAATGCCAACAACTATAAACTCAGTTGGGTTCCATTGATATACCATGTTGCCACACATGGTGCAATCTTCAAATGGGAAACTATTATTTCAGAAAGTATGGCGTCAACCATTTCTACAGCTCAAATGGGCCTTTCACAAGGGAAATCAGAATTTTTCATGTCTAGCTACCTTATCGATTGCATATTAGTCAGCCACCCTTTCCCTAATTTGGGATGTACTTGGAATCGAAATAAAACTCCCATTCATGTAGCATATCAGGTAACTTGGGCTCACCAATATGCAAGGTACTACAAATTACTATGCGAAGAACTAATCATGCCCTTTTATTTACTTGTCTTCAATAAATAAGCAAATTGTATGTCAGACAATGCCTTGGATGTAATAGGTGAATGTGGAGACTATTACTTCTCATCAAAAGGCACATACATTAGAATGTATGGGGGCACAAAACCTCCTTTTCTATTGCCCAAATATGCTACAGATTACATTGTGCATAAAAAAGCGATTAGACAAGTGTTCATCAATGGAATTGGTAACTATCTCGATCACAACAAAACTGTCTCTTATCCACATGTACCATTCAACATTGGTGGATACAAATTTCATTAGATTAAGGTAGTGGAAGCCTTTATTGCAGACTTGGAACCTTTTCACTTTGGAACAAAACTATTTGTAAGAAATGACAACAAAGGCAAAGTGGCTAAACATTGTGCTTCTTGCAAAATCACTTTTGAGTACTCAAATCACTTTTTGGAAGAAGAACAAATATATAAAAGGGTACACAACATGACAGAGATACACAACAAACTATATCTGAAGATTGCATCTACTTCTACCTAAACTACAACCAAAGAAAATCAACCAGAAATACATAGGCAAAGAGAAGAGCCAGTAACAGTTGGTCGAATTAATCAATCGCCCCCGACTAGCCACAGTCAACAATTTCTACAAGCAACAAGCAATCGGGATCGCCGACCAATAGATGGGAAAAACCCACATTCACGTGACAACTCACAAATAGGCTGTCAATCGGAATTAAATAGGTTGTCAAATCATTATTTAATGCAATCATCTAATTTTAATTCACATGCGCCAAACGCTTCGTCCTTAAATGCCGACCTAGAAGATTGTTGGATACTCTTTTGCCAAGCACTGGAAAACCATACTTCAAAGAAAACAGAAGCTTTCTGCGAACCTGATAGTTCTACAGAAATGATGGCGCCAAAGAAAGGTCAGACTACAACCTGTTCAGCCACAGCTAAAGTACAGACTACAACCTGTTCAGCCATAGGTACACGAGCCACACTGGCAAAAAAATTGGAAAGATATTCTTCAGTGGGTAAAGGAATCAAATGGCCATTGGAGGGAGCTGACTCAAAGACTGCGGACTGCTACCATTCTCCAATACATGAATGCACCTCTGCTGGAACAGTTTGGTGGACAAAAAGACATTATTGCTCAATTCATAGTAAGCAGATATCATAATGGAAAATTCTATTTTGACGTTCCAGTCGAAATAAATGATGAGCTCATCCACAAAATTACAGGGTTATCAAACAAAGGTGCAGATATACCTAGTCGACAGACACCAGAATTGATCAAGGAGTTTACAGACCACCCAACTGGAAATATTCTTGAGGTTTATTGGTGACGCAGATAAAATTTGAAAATTATAAAATAGCTGCGCGAATCGTGTCCACTGCTTTATCAAGCTTCGGTCGAGGGTCCGATTTAAAAATTGAAATGCTAGAGCATGTCCTGAGCATGGAAAAAGAAGGAAAAATATACAACTGGGCTAAGTACCTTGGCGAAATTATCAAGAACATATGTATGAAGTTCCAAGAGGTTGGAGTGCCCATTCGTTACCCATCTCTAATCATCTGGATAGCAATCATGGTTGTAAGACCAGCAAGCAATAAAGACTTTACTAAAGAGGGGCCTGTGTTAATGAACAACTTCCATTGCTTTACGAAAGGAGGCAACATACTTGGGCCGTCAACAGTAAATATTTGGCTAGAAGCCTGGTTCGAAGACTTCAAATTTCAGTCGACCAGATGGAGAGTATCTCAGAATGTTCATCGGAGTCTGCCTCCGACCGCTCACATTGAACTTGCACTGGACCATACATCAGTTTGGTGCTTGGAAGGAGCAACCGGACACGCGCAAGATCTCTACTATTACCCTTAGATCGAGGAAATATTCAAAGAGCTTCAAAGGCAGTCCAACACAAAATTGGCAATGCCTGCTATGACACACCAAGTTGGCATTCCGATAGTCAAACCTTTAATGGATGCAGAAAAAGAAGAAGTGTATGAAAGCCGTCTATATATGGGCAATTTTACTTTTCAAGCTCAGCCCACCGTCGGATCAGAACCATTAGCACTTACCCTCATTCCACACCAAGGTTCACCGGATGGACCTGAACAATCGGATGAAGAGACCCTGTTGAACAATCCTGAGTACGCCTTGACGACCGACAATATCCACCAGATGGCTAACCAATCATCCATAGGTCGACATTCAAGAGTTGTACAAATACAGGGCAAGGGAAAAAGAAAAATGACCATTGATGATCCGACAGTGGAAGATGAAACTGAATTATACTGACAGCACAACACGAATATTGGAAGATGCAGCTAAGAACAAAATACCTGTCGACGAGCAGTTGCATAAATTTCTGGAAGCTGAGCACCCTCGACCCAAAAAGAAATTCAAGCTTATCATCGACAATGTTGTCGAACTGTCAGATAACTTAGCTCCACCATTGCCAACAATTGTCACGGAGGATACTATTTTTTCTACACCTGTGGTAAGTACCCCACTTGCACTTCAACCTGCATCTCAAGTTTCAAATATTGTACAAACTCTTCCTTCCTCACTTCGAGAAACATTCCAAAATGATAGCGACATTACCCAATTCATGACTCAAATCCCAGCCGTCTTCCTAGATTGGAAAAAAGTCATAACCAAGAAACATGTATTCGCAGACACTGGTTCACTGACATATTCTGCCCCTCCTAGTGTCATCCCAATGGAACTTTTTAATCCATCAGATACCTTAGCACTACAACCAATTGGCATGCACCATACCCTTCTAGAGCACAATCCTAACACAAACAATCCAATTTTTGCTCAACAGACTTCTTCGTTCATTCCTTTTCCATTCAATCCGTCGATGCAAGCCCATTCACCTCCCCGACATGTCATCAACTCACCACAACATTTCCCCAACATTCAAGTTTTAGATGTAGTCTTATCCCCTGTAGTCAGTCGTGAACCGTCTACCAGTTCAAATCCTAACCCTCGTCTTTCAGTCAACGAAACATGTGTGTCGTCGACAGGTGAAATCGGTACTACTGTACCATTCCACGACCCTACCAACGTGACAACCACAACATCAAAACCAATCCAACTTCAAAAATAGGAAACACCGGTTCCAAAAGTCTTGAAATCAGCAGTCGAGTCAACAGCAGAAACAACTGAAGCAACAATTGAGTCAGCAGAACAAACAACTCACACAACAGTCGAGACAGTAGAGCAAGCAAAACAAGTAACAAGTGAAGAAGTAGTTCCAACAAACACATTATAAATATCAAGAACCTCAATACAAGCAGAACATTCTACTGAAGAAGCACAAAAATAGACAGAACAGACATCAGTAATTGTCGAGAATAAAAAAGAATCAGAACAGCAATTACCAGCGCCAAAATCCAAAGGAATATCCAAGAAAAAGGAAAATACAAAAAAACGATGCCAACAGAAACATCTTCAACAATAGCAACATCATCTGCACCACATATCTCAATTGAGTCACTTATTTGTACATCTCGACCAATTTGGGCCGATCACGACATACTATCCACAACAGGCACCACAAGAAGAGCTCAACTTACTAGCTGATGCAATCAACCGAGAATAGTGACATAGACGACCGGAAGCAGAAGACTGGATTCATAAAGTGGAACAAGACCAAACTCTATTTCTGACAAAGTGTTAAGAATTAGCGCAACAGGTCATTCCAATTCCAGTCACCTCCGACACGACAAGCACACTTGATAGAGCATTTCATTTGTTCAAATCTGTTGTGTCGGAACTGTCTAAATAACTCACCAAGGACCGAGAAGAACAAGCGACAGTAATAGCGTCATTGATGTCACAACAGTTTCTAGCATTCAACTCAGCACACAGTCAGCTCATACAGTATAATGATCAACCAGAGACTGTAAACAACATTCTCCACAATTGATACAAACAATATGGAAACGTGTTTACAGAAATGCGGGAGACAAGCAAGACAATTGAAAGTATTCATAAAGAACACCAAGTAGCTGATGAAACCATGGCCAAAAGTATTGAGGAACAATTGATAATGGAAAATAGGAAACTGAAGAAATTGGAAAAAAGTGAAGCACAGTGGTTGAACCAGGCTCGGAATAACCTTGACAAAGTAGAGCAACTCCGACCACATCTTCAAACACTGCTTTCAGCTGCAAATGAGAAACTAGAGCTCTTCGGTTTCGACCTAATTCATCTACAGGGAAAAACTACTCAAGAACAGATAGCCCACTTGTCGGCCCTTACAACACTTATTATTGACATCCAGAACACACTGCACCAATGGGAGAGCTTCCAGCACCAAATGTCAGTTTCAGCTAAAGCAATTCTTGAGGTCTGTCTGCAACAACCAACAACGACCAGTTCCACTCCAGATAACTCATAACAGCTGCATTTATCACTTGAAGCACAATTATACACAACTTTTGTTCAATAATTTTGCACACTCCGGTGGGTTGTTTGCAATTAAGTGGAGAAGACCTGTCGACCAGTGCAAATATGTCGGTCAGTTGCATCAACAATACAGTTGTATAATTGAATGTAAAATTATATATATACACTGTTGAACCAATATAATGATTAACTAAGATCTGTTCATGTATAGTTTTACACTTGATATTCAGCTCAATATCTTATATTGTCGAATTTTTGCAGCATTTTTTAGATTCTCTTATCCTGCACATTTCCCAGTATAAATTTATTGCTTTTATTAGTTAAAAGATATTTTGTTTTGTAAAGAGTGGTTAAAACTTCAATATGGTCGGTCTCTTCGGTGGATAGTAATATGTTCAATATTTTTATGGAGTGAATAATTATTACTTATATGTTGTTTTTTGTTAATTTTTAATATGATTCTTTTTATGGAGTAATTTTTACTTAAATGTTGTAAATTTGTTTATTTATAATGTGTTTATTTTTTTTTAAGCTGATTTTTTTTCATTAGTGGAGTGACAAGGTTTTTGGGGAAATATTTAAATTCATGAAATGGTCAATAACTCAATATTCAATAATATGGACATTGATATATATTTTCATTGGAGAAGTCGATGAGGTCGGAGGAGGCCAGACAAGTCGGAGCACGTCGAGGAGGTCGGAGGAAGTCGCAGAAGGTCGGAGGAGGTATTTGTTTTGTAAAGAGTGGTTAAAACTTCAATATGGTCAGTCTCTTCGGTGGGTAGTAATCTGGTCGATGACCAAATATCATCGGTCGCCTTTGTCAAATATGGTCGACTCTTTTATATTTATACAATTTTTTTTAATTGATTATATAATTTCTAAAGGTAAAAACGTAGGCTGTTAATTGTTACACCCACTCAAATAACAATTTCCTTATCATTAAATATATAACGTCTTTGTGTTTATTGATTCGTTGTACACTAAAGGGAAAGAAAAATAGTCTCTAACATTGTTACAAAATTCATTCTTTTCCTAACGGCGTTCACTTTTGCACCTCCAGGGGCAAATGTTAGTTTGAATCAATATTGAAGATGTGTTCTCTTGTTTATTTAGATTGCTTTACAATTATAATTTACTTATAAATGTATTTGTGAAGGATTCTAATTATCATATCTATCTGATCTTTTTGTTGTAGTATCATTTCAGATTGCAGAATTAAGGGTCGTTTAACTAATCATCAAGAATGTTTTGTATGGTTAGCCATCTACTTTTGATTTATTTAAATGTGTGATAATTAGAAAATGAAAAATGTCTTTCATGATTTTTACTTGTTGCAAGTTCCAAATGCAAGCTGATTTGACTAGTTTTAATCGCTTGCATGTCCGGATAAGAATAACTTTAGTTATTAACTTAATTAGTATTTAATATTGCATTCATCATTACGCAGTTGTTCTGTATTCTGCAACTATTATTTCTGCATTCTAAAGTGGTCTAAGTTGCAACTCTCTAAGTCATTCTTGGAAAGTCTTGGGACTTTCCAAGAAGTATCTTTGTAGATTTGTATATTTTTGTATATTTATTGTATATATTTATTTTAGGATTATTTTAGTGTTTTAATTTTTTTAAATTAATTTATTTTTTTGTCTTTAATATTGTTTTGTATTTTAGTTAGTTTAGACTAGATTAGAGTTAGTCCGGAACGTTAAACCCATTGAGTGTAGCTACTCCAAACAACTAAGGGTTGCTAAACACCCCCGGTTTGGGTTGTCACTCCATTGTTGACCATTGTGCATATTTTTATGTCAACGATTTGTTAATTTGATCATTTTCAGAGTACATCATCAACAAAAAAAACATGGGTAAATGAATCTAATGTTGTTATTTCTTTTAATTGAAAATTAAACTCTTTAATAAAAACATTATTAATAAAGCATTTTTTTTAATAAAACTTCAATGTTAAAGGATTGTTTTCTCACAAAAATGAAATTCCAACACTGCTTCCTTTCAAATCCCTTTTTTGTGTTGATATTCTATCATTTTGAAATGGACAATATATCATAGGGTCTATGAAATTCCATCAGTAATTAGAAGAAGTAATTATTTAGGGTCTAATGAAATTCCATCAGTAATTAGAAGAAGTATTTATTCTTTTGAGCATTCCTTGATTAAAGGGATCAAGATCTTATCATAACTCTTGTGAAGCAGCTACTTCTAAGTCTCCATCTCGTTATGTTATTGGGACTAGTGCTTAAGGTGGTGGATCGACTAGGTTTTCTCGAGTTGCTAGTGTCGTAAAGCTCGTGTGACGTTGAAATTGTCGTCAATCGAATTAATAAAAAATGGGCATGTCTAACTTGCAGAATAAATTTTAGTAGTATTTACATACATCTACCTAATGATTCATTATATAAATGTTTTTGTGATGATATCGACAGCAATGCACTATAACTATTTTGTTAAATGTCATCAATTGTACAAGTTACATATACAATTCGTGCGTATTGTTGTCAATGTTACTTGTGGCTTGTAAACAGAGTACCATAGCAATATTAAATACTTAAAATCAATCATGAGAACCATAAGGTATGGCACTACAAACACTGGGTGCAAGAACCATGTGTTTAGATAATGCTATTTCAAGGTGTTAGTTTAATTGTGTTGTGTTGTAAATCTAGTTATCTACTATTTACAATTATGCATTAGAATTAAGAGGATACAACAATATTGGCTAAGCTCTAAGGATTAGGTATTTCATAGTACTTGTTTTAAATTATGTTTAGTATTATTGTTGATTTATTTTTTGGTATGTATAAATGTTTTTAAAAATAATTTAATTTTTTTAATATTATTATGATAAATTTTAATTATGTTGTTATATCTCTTCTTATTTATACATAATCAAAGAAAATTTTGTGGGGAAACTTAAGAAATGCTTTCCTTCATTCATGACTGGTATTCATCGTAAACTCCTTATGTGCCCATGTTGTATGGTGTCAACATTTATGGAATGTGAGGGAGCACTTAAAGGATTTTTCTAAGGATGGAATCCCTAGTAATATGTCAATATAGACTAGTGCACCTCACTCAAGGGATTGAAATTGGGCACCTGCAAGCATAGAATTATCTAAATGCCAAATAACATTGGTGACATCTAGTTGAGCTAACCCCTTGGATATAAATATAGATAGGTAGGTATGTAGATATCTACTTTTATTTCTACAAACAAAAATTAAGATTAGATATAAACAATTTTTAATATTTTTTTGTAAATATTTAATTAATTTTAATGTATTGTATAATTCAATAAAATTATTACATCCCTAATAAGCATGTCTATATAGACTAGTGCACTTCAATTAGGGATTGAAATTGGGCACTTATTGGCACAAGAACTATCCAAATGCCCAATAACATTAGCAACATCTAATTGAGCTAACCCCTTGGCTATATATATATATATATTCCAAAGAAAAATATCAGCAACTTTATTCCTTAACAAGTTAAAAGTTACATCCATGATTAGCCAAGGGTTGACTGTGCATTCTTGCATTGTTATGGGGAGTGTTCTCACCCATTTACATTCCTGAAAATTGTATATTGACATAAAATATCAACTTTATTTCCTAAGTTCCTTCATTAGACTAGCTAAGAGGTGTCAATACATTCCCTTACCTAAGTGTTACCTATCCAGTGGTGAGGTGGCATGTGCGATCTATGTGTTGTAAATTGAGGATCCCTTCTTGTAAACTGCAAACTTCCTTCTCCAGTCTGTCTGTAAACGTGTTGCGCTCATGGTAGATCTGCCTGAAAGTGATGTTGGAGAATTCCAAAGTGGGCAGGAGTACCCTTCGCAGAATGTGATCTGATACTAATTTTGAGTAGGATATTTTCTTGTTTATGCAATCTACCCCCAACTTAGAATCCAAGAGGACCACTAATTGATTTATGTTATTCTCCCAAGCTAAAGTGATCGTTGTGAGAACACATGTTAGTTCAACATAGTTGTTGGAGTTGGTCCTAGTGCCTTGTTTATAGGAGATGGACTGATATCTTAAAATTAGCATACCCCCTGCTCCGGTGTTCCCTAAATTTCCTTGTGATGCTCCATCACAATAATAGTGTGGAGTAGATATGTCTAGCATAAGAGGGGGAATTACTCTTGATTTCTAAATTTTCTTTTTATGTGTGGAAGAGGATGCGTACTTGATCCTAAACATGGTCGCTATAAATGATGGATTTGTGTCCTTGAATATAGCTTGATTCCTAGTGATCCATATTCCCCATCCAACTATTGAGGGAGTCTAGAAAAATTATTGGTTGTTGCATTTGTCTCACCAAGCGTTCCAGGCCGTGGAAATTGTGTCGCCTTTCCATGTAGGCCATGTATCATGCCTTGACGACCTTGTGAGCTTCCAAATCTCCTAAGTGAAAGGGTAGTCAACTAGGATGTGAGATATTATGTCCTCATTATTTTTATAAAGGTTACATATACCAGGTCCATACTTCCCTCGCTTCAATATATAGTCCCATGTTAATATTTTGTTGTTGAGTGTGAGCCAAAGGAATAGTTTAGACTTTGAGGGGGAATTGAGCTTCCACGGTTTTTTCCACCACCATTGCATATTAACCGGGTCATCATTTCTTATAACTTTATATCCCATTTGGCCTAATATGAGCCTCCTACAGGGTTTTTAATCTAGATTAAGGAATCTGGATCCTTAGAAAGAGTGATATGGCTCCTTATTAACCTAGAGATATACATGTTCCATTATTATTCATTATGTTCTTGTAGTCCGATGCTATGAGATGAGTGTTGGGTTGGGTTCCAATTTTATGTAGGGATCTCTTCCTATTTGTCAAATAAATGTATGAGATTTAAAGAGTGAATCATAGGGATCATTCCTCTAGGAATGAGGCCTTCTGAATTGAGTCCAATTATGGGATCCACCCCAAGCATAATTGACTGTCCATTCCCAAGATTCCATGCGATGTCATCCCATATGATGTGGAAAGCTTTATTAATTTCCTACCAGAATAATGATCCCCTTTTCTAGTTTGTATGTGGAGACTTAAGCCATGATATCATTGATAATGGGGCTATGTATTTCTAGAAGATACATTCCTTCCATGGACTCGAGATGGTGATTAGGCACCATAAAATTTTCACTGCCAACCCTTGTGAAAATAAGGGAAAATGCTTAACCATCCCCCATGCATTTCAATTTGCACAATAAATCCCATCTACATAATGGAGGACTATGATCCTCTTTGTTCCTCGATTAGAGATATGCTGAGAAAAAATTCTTGATTTGGTTCAAAACTACTTTTGGAATTAATTCCAATGACATCTAGTACATTGGTATTGCCTCATTTATGCTCTTAATCAGGTGATACTTCCAACCATATAAATCCATCTACGATACCATAAATCCATTCTCTTCTCAATCTTGTTAGTGAGCCAGTTCCAATCTTGTATTTTGTAATCATTTGCCTTCAATAGATAGCCTAGATATTTAAAGTAGGAGTCAACAGATTCTTCAATGAAAGGTAGAAGGGATGATGAGATAATAAAACATGAAATAAGATAATGGAATATTTCCTTGTGTTCATTTACGTACTCGCGATCAATGAAAATATCTTTAAGACTTTATCAATATATTTTGCTTCAGAAATGGAGGCTTTCCGGAATAGCAGGATATCATCCACGAAAAGGATCTAATAGATATGATGAGTGCCTACAATTTTAATTCCATTGAGACCACCAGATGCTTTCTCATGATTAATATATCGGCTGAGACCATCTACAATTATGAGGAAAAGCAAGGAAGAGAGTCGACATCCTTGGCGTAGACCGCGTGTAGGTTTGAAAAACGAGGACGCGGATCCATTAACAAGGACAACATATGAGACATTATGATAACAATATTCTATCATGTCTATGAAGGCATGAAGGAAACCAATCTAAGTGAGAATGAGTCGTAAATATAGCCAGTTAACTTTGTCAAATTCTTGGACATATCAATTTTGAGCATGAATGCAGACTTTGACTTGGTCTTAATTGAGTGAAAGGCATCTTGGGAAACCCCTATGGAATCATGTATGTTCCACTTGTCAAGAAATCCATATTGCTCGAGAGAGATGTTAGAAGAGAGAATCAATTTAATTATTATGTTAATGACCTTTGCTATGAGCTTGTATATGCAATTGCATAGGGATATTGGCCAATATTGGTTAAAACCATAAGGGGATTCACATTTTGGAATGTTGGCTAGAAATGTATAGTTAAAAGGAAACTGAATTTTACTTGATATCTATGATTCTTCCACAACAAATTTGAGATTGACTTCCATAAAATCCCCAAAAAAATGAAGAACTAAGTTGTCTAGTCGTCCGGTCCTAGAGATGTACCTTCCCAAAAGGAGTGAAGAGCATCATGTACTTTCTCTTTAGTGATTGGATTTGATTGGATTTTGTATTTTCTCAATCTACTCATTATATAGCCAGCTATCAAAGAAGGTGGAGATTTCCAGAATGTCTCTTACGTTATCTCTAGGGGCCTCTGAGTATATATATATAAGGGTCAAATCAATCTCAAAAGCAGTAGTTGATCATTATAGAGATCTCTACTCGAAGGCCCCCAGAGATAACGTAAGAGACATTATGGCAATCTCCACCTTCTTTCATATCTAGCTCTCTAATGAGCAGATTGAGAAAATACAAAATCCAATCACTAAAGAGGAAGTATGTGATACTCTTCACTCCTTTTGGGAAGGTAAATATATAGGACCAAATGAATGGACTAATTTCTTATATATCTCTCTATATGTGTGTGTGTGTGTGTGTGTGCGTGTGTGTGTGTGTGTCAATTCTTTCTAGCTCATTCGGTTAAGGTGTGGGTCTCGTCAGCAGGGGAACCCGAGTTCAATTCCCCTTGGGGGTGAGCTAGTTGGGAGGAGACACCCAAAAATCCAACCATCATAAGGGTTGGTGTGGCCCGGGCGAAGTGCGATCCCCGAGTGACTTTGATGGCTTAGATTCCCTTAGGTTGCGGTGCTTAACCAATGGTTCATTGCTACGAGCCCCGAGTGACGGGCAATCGAACAAATATATATATATATATAAGATTTTATTTATTAAAAAATTAATATTAGATATAAATATTTTTGTAAATATTAAATTAAATTCATATTTATGTATTATTGAATAATATTATTGGTAAAATTATGCAGAAAACTTGCATAAAACAAGGTAATCTGTTAGGAACATGTGTCAACCCTTCTCTTTACTTTGTTAGTATATTGTTGTTGGATACATATGCTTTGTAAGTCGTCTTGTAGTATTATATGTTCCATGGTATTGATCCATGGTTTGTATTATCCCATAGTATTATATGTTCCATGGTATTGATCCATAGTATTGGACGCATATGCTTTGTAAGTCATCTCGTAGTATTATATGTTCCATGGTATTGATCCATAGTATTGGATGCATAGACTTAGTATATAAGTACATGTTGAGGCCAATGAAGGTATCCACGAGTTATTTTGTATTGAGCTTGCTCAAAGGAGTTTGCCCCATCGAAGTGACCCACGATCAATAAATCTCTTCTGTGTTCTGTTATTTCTGATATATTGTGCATTTTCATTAATTAATTGCTGGAGGTTCTCCAAATATGGTATCATAGCACTTTCTTGGGCTCGTTGGGTGGAATTTCTGCCAAAAAAAATTCGCATCTATATTGTTCCTTTCATCTGCAGGTTCGGATCTGGGAATAATCCCTATCCACTTAACTGTGGGAAGTACTTGGGAATAGCCCTAAAACTCATTGTGAGGAGTACCACAGGAACCCCGAAGTAGCTGGTCCATTGAAAGGACCTGCCAGCGAAAAGGGAAATGAACCCTACCTGATTGACTAGTTCCCACCCATGAGGTAAACCAAGAGTTGTCGTTTGTGGCAAAGAGGCTATCAGTTTTACCTAAGCCGTGGAGTGCGAGGTATAGCCCCAATATGCAAGTCGTCAGAAAGCATTGGTGGCCGAGTGAATCCCCTGAACCGTTAGGAAGATGAGCATACCTGGGGTCCATACATATTTTCAGCTAATAAATAGCAGATTACATCTATCCAGAACTGTTGTAGATCGACACCGAGTTGTTGCAGATCCATTCCAAAAAAAATGTTTTTTCACCATATCCTCTTGGTTTTAACTTTGTTTCCCTTGACAATTCACTGACACCCCTATAATCCCATTCTGCATATTTCATCCCTAGGGACCCTATCCCAAATTCCACTTCCCTAAGCCAGAAATCCCACATCTGTCTATTTTTAGGGTTTGCCATAACTTCTTCGGTTTCCACCCAATCACCTTCAAATTTTGCCACCGTGTTCATTTCCTATTTCTGCTTCTTTGTCCCTCTTTGAAAAAAAATTCTTATTCTTTCATTCTGCTTCTGAAATTCCCATTTGTTGCTTCCCTGTCCATTAGAAAGTGTCCAAAACATAGTCAAACCCCAATTAACCATCAGATTTTTTCCCAAATCCAAATTTTCCTTTACTAAAGAAGTTTTTGTTTTTGTTTTTCTACCCTTACCAAAATGTTTATAAAAAAAAAAATCTTGGTTATGGTTGCCACCTACGCAGAAGCAAAAAACATGGAGGAAGAACTTGCAACCCTCGAGATCAAACTTCAAGATCTGAATGAAAAAATTCTCGGCCTCCATCTTCAGCCTTCAGCCATGAACAATAGACGACAGCCAGAGTCTTCTGCAGACAATGGGTTCTCTTCTTATAGCACTTTTCTTAGGCTGAAGCTTGATTTTCCTCGCTTCAATGGTGATGATCCAACTGGATGGATATACCGGGCAGAACGATATTTCAGTATGCATAATATTTTTGATGTCAACAAAGTTCCACTTACATCCTTTCATTTGGAACATGAAGCCCTTCAATGGTACCGTTGGTACATCAAGGCTCATGAAGAGCCAAAATGGACAGATTTTTGCCAATTCCTTTTGCAACGATTTGGTCCTAGTGCTTTTGATGACTTCACAGGAGCACTCACTAAACTTCACAAAATTGGCACTGTAAGGGAGTATCAGACCAAATTTGAGAAACTAGCCAATCACATAGAAGGATTGTCTGATGAATTCTACAGGAGTTGTTTTGTCAGTGGTCTGAAAGATGCAATCCGACCTGAGGTTAAAATGTTATGTCCCGACATAATGATGGATGTCCTAGAGTTGGCTAAGTTGGCAGAGGACAAGATCACAGCCCAAAAACGCTCCAAATCCACTTTTGTTCCATTCAAAAATATGGCTTCCCAATGAACTCCCATCACGCCAACTCCTCGACCAACTCCTATCAAGCAATTGTCTGAAGCAAAGATGCGGGCACGTAGAGAAAAAGGGCTTTGTTATAATTGTGATGATAAATTCACTCGGGGACATAGATGTGTTGAGAAAAAGCTATATCTCTTGGATGTGGATTCTCCGCCTACCTCTAAAATTGGTGAAGAAGTTCCAAATACAATAGATGATCAAGTCGACATTCAGCAGCCGCCTGTTGACCCTCCATCTCAGGATGACCACCCAGAGATATCTCTCCATGCTTTAGCCGGAGTCACCACCCCACAAACAATGCGGGTCAGGGGTTACTTCCAGAAGCTCCCTCTTAAAATACTCATTGAATTGGTAACACTCATAACTTCATTGACCCTCGGATCGCCAAACAGACTGATTGTTTTATCCAGGCTTGCTCCAACTTTGAAGTCATGATTGCCAATGGGGGAACCTTACCTTGCAAGGGGAAGTGTCGCAATGTGTGTATCTCTATGAGAGATTATAACCTGCGCTTCGACATTTTTTCCTTGTCCTTAGGCGGATGTGATGTGGTTTTGGGCGCTCAATGGTTACGCACACTTGGCACCATCTTATGGTATTTTGTTGAAATTTGGATGCAGTTTTCAGTCAATGGAAAAAAACACACATTGACGGGCTTACAACCAAGGTTGCTCAGCATCATCAGTTCACATCGCATGGAAAATATACTTAAGAAGAATTCACATGGTGTCATTGCTCAGCTCCATTCCACTCAGATGCACCCATCAACGGTCTCTACTACTCCTTTGGATCTACAACAAATTTTGGATAGATATGAAGATGTCTTTACTGAACCAGTGGGATTGCCACCTTCAAGAGCCCTTTCCGGTAAGAATTTAGCCGCCTCTACATATGAGAAGGAAATGATGGCTATTTTTCATGCAGTACAGAAGTGGCGACCATACCTATTAGGGAATCATTTCTGCATCATCACCAGAGTCTGAAATATCTCTTGGAACAACGAGTCTCCTCCCTAGCACAACATAAATGGGTTAGAAAACTCATGGGTTATGACTATGAGATCACTGACAATAATGGTAAGGACAATCTTGTGGCAGATGCTCTTTCTTGCACATTTGATGACCAAGTTTCTCTTTCATCTATTTATATGCTTGTTCCAAATTGGTTGAAATCTATTCAACAGGGCTATGTCAATGACTCTTCATTATCTCAAATCATCCAACGGTTGGCCAACAACCCTTATGTTGTACCGCATTACTCTTGGGATGGCGATTCCTTGAGATACAAGGCTTGTATGGTGCTTCCCCAGAGCACAAATGTTCAACAGGCTATCTTCTATGAACTCCATGCTTCTCCATCGCCAGGGCACTCAGGGTTTCTCAAAATGTATGAACGGGCACGGCGTAACTTCTTTCGACTGGGAATGAAAAGGAAAATTCAACAGACGGTGTCTAAATGTGATACCTACCAACGCAACAAGGGTGAAACGACACTCCTTCTGGGATTGCTCGAACCCTTTCCCATCCCTACATGGATTTGGACAGATATTTCTATGGATTTCATTAAAGGGCTCCCTAAATCTGGAGGGAAGACAGTGATTTTGGTTGTGGTTGATCGCCTCTCCAACTATAGTCATTTTTATACCCTCAACCATCCCTATACCTCCTGCTCAATCGCAGAAATTTTCCTATACTAGATCTTTCATCTTCATGGAATCCCTTCTTCCATTTTCTCGGATCGCGCTGCAACTTTCATCAGTCATTTTTGGACAGAACTATTTTGCCACATTGGCACCAAACTGCAGATGAGTTCAGGGTATCACCCACAAACAAATGGTCATAATGAAATTATCAATAAATGTTTGGAAACTTATCTTCATTGCTTCACCTCCGAACAACAACATCAGTGGGAAAAGTGGATCCCTCTCGCTGAATGGTGGTACCATATCTCCTACCCCACGACATCTCAAATGAATCCATATGAATCAATCTATGGTCAGGCATCGCCAGTTCTTCTCCCATACACCCTTAGTAGTTCACCAGTTCAAGAATTTGACACGGTTCTTCAACACCACAATCAGATTCTTCGCATTTTGCAAGACAATCTTCACATGGAAATAAATCGAATGAAACAACAAGTCGATCAGCACCGTTCTGAGTGCACTTCTCAAGCAGTTGATATGGTTTTTCTTCTTCTACAGCCTTACAAGCACTCCTCCCTGAAAATCAAAGGGCATCATAAGCTCACTCCAAAGTTTTATGGGCCATATAAGGTTCTTCAGAAGATTGGGTCTGTTGCTTATAAATTGTAACTTCCTCCTTCTTCCCGCATTCATCCAGTATTTCATGTCCCTTGTTTAAAGAAAGTTCTTGGAACCAACATCAGAGGACAAACTATTTTACCAAAATTGGATAATGAAGGATTCATCCTTTTGGAGTCGGAGGCCACCCTCAATAGGAACACTCATCAACTTCGCTCTCGATCTATCACAGAGTTATTAATTCAATGGCACGAAATGCACCCAAAGGATGCTACATGGGAACCACTCCTAATTCTGCAACAATTTCCACATCTAATGCTTTGAGGACAAAGATTTCTCGAAGGGTGAGGGGATGTTAGGAACCCGTGTCAACCCTTCTCTTTACTTTGTTAGTATATTGTTGTTGGATTCATATGCTTTGTAAGTCGTCCTCTAGTATTATATGTTCCATGGCATTGATCCATAGTTTGTATTATCCCATAGTATTATATGTTCCATGGTATTGATCCATAGTATTGGACGCATATGCTTTGTAAGTCGTCCCATAGTATTATATGTTCCATGGTATTGATCCATAGTATTGGATGCATAGACTTAGGGTATAAGTACCTGTTGAGGCCAATGAAGGTATCCACGAGTTATTTTGTATTGAGCTTGCTCAAAGGAGGTTGCCCCCTCAAAGTGTCCCGTGATCAATAAATCTCTTCTATGTTCTGTTATTTCTGATATATCGTGCATTTTCATTAATTAATTGCTAGAGGTTCTCCACATAATCATAATATATGGCTTTAAAAAAAATCCATTGACAACTATTTTGAACAATGAATTTGAGCCTACTAAGACTTAGGTTGGTGGGTAAATTGGGAGAAATAGAGCTTGTCCCTATTGTTGTTCAATTGTTGTTTTTTTTAATTTAATTGTTATAGTGACAAGGTTACCTTGGGGTTGCATGTCTTTTAAATCCCATTTCCAAGTTAGTAACCAAAAAAATAATAAAAACAAAACCTCTTGTTTTTAAATTCCTTGTTTGTTTGCATGCTTGTCTTTGTTTATGAGCTTCTAGTGTGAGTTCTTATATGGTTATTGAGATTGTAGCGGGTATGGATGTGAAGCTTACACCCCTGGATCATTTGGTATAAGAGAAGACAGACTTACATAAAATTCAACTCTTGAAAAGAATAAAGAAGCACTATGTAGATGCTACAACAGGGAAAATAGTTCCAATCTCTTGTTGGATAAATTTCTATGGACATGAAAGAGAACAAATCCAACTAGTAGTTGGGTAGATATTATTAAAATGTTGAAGTGAGGTGGAGAAGGTGTGTCATTTGATTCAATGGCTATGTAGAAGCCTCAAGTATTGATCAACGTTACTCTATCTAACAACTAAAATGACTATGGATTTTGGGGAACCTTGGGACGATGTTGGTCCCCTTTTCCTTCCATAATGTCCTGGACCATTGGATCACCCATCCTCATCTAACGGCCCTCATATTTATGCCTTTTTTTTACTAAGGTGATGTAGGGTGGATTTCAAGTGCTTAGGATTGTGGGCCATTCAATCTTCCATCTCCACCCATCAACTATTATACTACACATTTTGTTTGTAGCTCATTTCATGAAGAGATGAAGGTTGAAGGGGGGCCTTTAATTGTAATATCCCAATGATTCTCCCTAAGTTTTGACGTAATTATTTTATTATTTTGTTTCCATTTGTTAAGGAAAACGTAATTATTTTATTATTTTGTTTCCATTTGTTAAGGAAATTATTTAGAATAGGATGATGAAATTACATTATCAACAATACTTTATTTTTTATAAATCCTTTTGTTTTATTGAATTATGGTTGTTATTGATGTCAAAGTGGTTGTTGATGTGGTAGTGATGATGAGGTGTCATTGATGTCAAGGCATTTAAAGTGAAATGTGTACAAGAAGTATTTGCAGCTTCCAGTATCATTGTGACGGCTTGGCGTTGCACATCTACTACCGGAATGCAACCATAGGAATGTAACACTCCACTACAAGAATTTTGGTAATCGTGTACTCATCCTAACTACCTAAATTGCAGAAGCCAACTACTGGAACGACAAAAGGTGAACAAATTGTTCGTTGGCACATATTCTTGTGATGGGTCCACAAAGTGTTCATCAGATGTAAAATGATTGGGTTATGACTACAATTATTCACAGGTTCACAAGTGCGCTTGAGAGATAATGTAAACCATGGAACAAAGTTATGGTGGAAACCAAAGAGTGCATATTGATTACTAGAAACTCATACAACAACTACAGGAACATGGTTATTACGGGAACCGAAGAACAGGAACTACCAAAATGAACCTACAGAACTTATGGTAATTCTCCAATGCTGTCAACATGCAGTCTAACCACTGGAACTACAGATATTCATGTAATTTGTGACTACTCGAACTGCATACAATCACTACCGAAACTGCAGAGTGAACTACCAGATTTCATGTAGGTAACAACAATTACCAGAACTACAGAGTGAGCTACTGGAATGCTTGTAGGTTGCGAAATCAGTTAAATTGGACATTTTTTTTCTGAAAATGAGGACGTGAAATGAACAAGGCATGAAGATTATGTTTTAACAACACCTCTATGAACAATTCAACCTCTATTTGAATAGCAATGATGTGATGCCCACAGTTGGTGGTATATTACCCACATTGTCGATAAATGGGTCGGCCCTAATCCCCTTCTTTGTTTCCACAATGGGTCCATAAGCACATATGATCGGATCAGTGAATTAAATACATCAATATTTAAAACACAAAGTTAAAGCATATATATATATATATATAAGAGTGTTCAAAGCATTTGTGGTATGTATGCAATGTAGTAGGAGATGGAGCTCTAAGGAAATTAATATTTATGGGGCACTATTGTTTGCATAAGAAGATCATTTTTCAGTAGAAAAGAGAAAATATGAAGTCTGCCACTGATACATTTATGAGATAAGATAAAGCTTGTTGGAGAATTTGAGAGCTAACCTTTTTAATGGAATTGATAGGTGAAGGACTAAGCTAAGCCTTAATCCTTTGATATGGGTTAAATTAAGCTACATGAAGTTACTGGAATTGTTGAGGGTATGTTACAAGAATTGTAGGTGGTTACAGGAATTGAAAAACAATAGTATTATAGGAACTATAGGGAGTATTGCTACAAGAACTAAAGAAGTAGTATTACAGAAACTACAGGAAGTAGAGTTATAGGAGCTAAAGGAAGTAGTGTTATAGGAACCACGGGAAGTAGTGTCACAAGAATGACAAAGTCATTGTACATTATGTTCTAATGAATGAAATTATGACAATCATAAAAACAACAAGATTGAAATTTATGATGTTATGCTCTGTTTTGAATAAGTTTTGAGAATGTGAAATACCTATATGCTTTGAGAGGGATTGAGAGCATGAAGACTTGAGTAAATATATGCAGAAAAATAGTTCTTTTTATGTGTATCATGTGCTTGAGGACATTGTTGCATCTACAGGATTTTCTGATACATTTTCTAAAGATAGATTTTGAAGGGGTACCAGAATCGAATGACGCTACAAGAATTAAAGATAACTATAGGAACGAGGTTTTGGTGTCACGAGGATTTTTGATATCAAGATAGACTATGAAATGATATCTAAGTCGCATATGAACAAACATAGAGTGAACACAAAGCTAATAAAGGACAGATTGAAGACTAAGAACATGACTAATTTGAAGAGGACTATACCAACATGTATACAATTGATTAAAAATAGCAAGTAGGTGGGTGCCTACACAATCTTTGTTGAGTTGGTGCTCATCCAAGGAGATTGGTATCTCCAACTAGTTGGTGCTCTACTCAAGGGGTTGGTGCCTCCTTCAAGTTGGTGCTTTTAAATCAAGGGGTGTACCTCCTTTTAGTTGGTGCTTGTAAATCAGGGATTGGTTTCCCTCATAGGTTGAAGCCTATAAAGAATGTAATTTTTTTTATATAAGAAAAATTTTATGTGATTTTCTCCCTTATTGGGTTTCCACGAAAAAATATTTGGGTACTATGTCTTGATGTTAATTTCTACTGGTATGATTGAGTATGTGATAATTGTTTAAAGTTGAAGTAAAAATTGAAAAAATTGACCAATTCTGATCCCCCCCTACCCTCTCAGTATTGGCGTATATTCCAACAATTGGTATCAGAGCAAGTTCCTTTAGAACATATTAACCACTGGAAGGAATATCTCGAACAAAAATGGCTTTTGATGAATTTTATGTCTATCGGATAGAGATCCTTTGTTTAGTGAATCAAATTATACAACATAGAGCATAAAAATGGAAGAATATCTGAAGGAAATGGGATATGATATTTGGGACTCGGTTGTTTCTGGTTACAACGTTCCAAAAAGACCTCCAAAAACTGCAGATAAAAAGGAGTTAAGGAAGAACAATAAAATGGTAATAGACGCCATCCTGAGTGGACTACCAGATTCTATGAAATTCAAAGTAGGACAATGTGCATCTGCCAAAGAGCTTTGGGACAAGTTACAAACTCTCTACATAGTCGAGGAAGTTGATGAAACAAACAAGTAATTAGATGCAGAATAAGATATTAGTTCTTCTAATGATTGTGGCAGTGACGTAGATGAAGATCTTCTCACAAAATCATATTCAAAATTTGATCCCTTTGGAAACAAAGAATTGATATGTGCCCTAGATGTAATTAAGGATCTCAAGAAGAAGAATGCATTGCTAGTAGAGAATCTAAGTGAATCCAAAGAATAAAATCATGAAAGCACCAAAGAGACTGAAAATACTATTATTAGTCTGAAAGAACAAGTGGAAGAGGCAAACAAATTGAAGAAACCTTGACAAACCAACTAAAGAAGAAGGAGAAATATGTAAGAAGCAAGAAGCTGAAATTCTCTCTCTAAGAAAGGAATTATAAGATAAAGCTATCCATCCAATTACGAACCTAAAGCTTGAAGAGAATGCTATAATTCAAATGGAAGAGGTAAGAAAACTTGAATAAAGTTTGACAAGGCAACTAAAAGAAAAGGAAGAAATTTCTTAAGAACCTGAATTGGAGATTGTTTCTCTAAGAAAAGAATTGGATAAGACAACTATCAAGTTGAAGACAAACATAAAGTTTGAGAAGAGTTCAATGAGCTTAGATGATATTCTAAATTTTCAAATATCGCCACTTGATGGGACTAGTATTGGGTATGACAACATTCAGGAGAGCTTTAAAGAAGGTGGAAGTTTCAAGCTACCAAATAAGAGAAGTGAACCAAAACCTAGAATCTATGTAGATGTCCTTAGAAGCTCCAATCAAATCAAAGACAATAACAAGGAAGAAGATCATAATCAAAAAAGGTTTGATAGACATGATTTCAAAAGGACTGTACCACCAAGAATACCATTTACTCCCAGGTACCAAAGTGTCTTTTCTAGTTATTGGTATACTTGTAATCAATTTGGTCATAAGGTGATGAATTGTAGAGGAAATGTCTACTTGAATATAAACCCTTATAAATCATCAAACACAAATTATAATTATTTTCACCCTTGATGGATTATAGTGTTGACTGTTGTAAATGCAACAATTATGAGCACATTGCAAAGTTCTACAAGATTGGTATTATTATATCTTCAAATAAAATCTGCTACAAATGCAACAACTATGGACACATAGCATGAGATTACAGAAGCAGCATGACAAATATTTCTAAACAAGAACCTACAAAGGTATGGAAGAGAAAACAAGAAGATAAAGGTAAGGATGAATGTGAATTAGTTTTGTTTAACAAGGAACAGAAAAATGGAGAATCCTTGAAGGACATGGCCATGAGAGCAGTGCATTTCTGTAACCATTTTGATACTGCAAATGAAAAGGAAGACACTGGTATTGTTGTATAAAATCATGTCAGAATTGATGGATACAGTAAGTATGGGGACAATACCCTTGATCTTATAGTAAAACATGTATTTGAAGAAGAGATTGAAGAAAAGGACATCATTCTTAATGTTATCATGGAAAAGGAAATCAATGAAGTGGATGAGCTTGTAGTTGCAGTAGTCGAAGTAGAAGAATCTAAATAAGAAATAGTAGTTGAGGCAAAGATCCAAATGCAGCCACTGTCAAATACAAACAAGAAAAAGAAGAATAATAAGAACAAGAGGAACAAGAACACAAGTATCAAAGAAAAGGATGATGATATTGCTGCAAACTCAACATCATCATTATTCTAAACAGTTGGCCCTGAGACCCACAACTACATATATGATTTTGTTGAGGGGGAGTCTAAGTTGTAGGCAAGGAAGACATTAACAAATTATCATAGTTTGGAAGTGTTTCAAGTTCTATAAAGGTTTGATCACAATAGGATTCAATAAAAGAAGATAGTTCAAAGAAGCATAGATCTTCTGGAAATAATATGCAAATGTATGATTATCGATCCCTCCTATATCATCTTAGATACACAAATTTCTTTTGATGAATTGATGTGAATGAAAAAGAGAACTACATAGGCCTAAAGGATTGACAGAAGACCTGAAGTCTTCAACACAATTTAATGATGAGAATATGTTGTAAGAAGAAGATGATAATTAAAATGAATGTGGAAGCCAAAATGAGAATGTGGACCCCAATGGAAAATTACCATATGAGACAATATGCAGCTATTGGGACGGAATTTGAGGAGCCTTTGATAGGAGGATTCATTTTTAAAGATCATCCAGGTACAGATCAGACCTTGATGATATTTTTTTATTTCTAGAAATCAAAAGGCCGCTCCATCAACTGCGACAAGGAAAAGTTGTTACAGGATTAAATTTTTGAAATTTTCTTTTGGATAGAAGTTTGAACACCTTGAAGTATTTTTGGGTTGAATTTTGTGCAAGAAAAGGCTTGAAGAACTTTCTTTTGACATATATCTTGTTGAAGAGCAAAGCCTACAATTGATAAGTTTTTTATGAGGCCTAATTTTACAAAGGGAGAGTTGTAGAAGATAGGAAGGAAGCAAAAGAAAGATGCATTCATTTATCCTCAAAATCAACAAAAAAGAGAGAAACAACACCACTTAAAAGGAAGAAAAGAATTGTCTAGACAAAAGATTTCAGACCATCACAAGGAAAACTTTGAAGATGATGCAGATCGAGCTTCCCAAGCCAAAAGGTTTCCAGATAATATTCAAGCCTTTCAAATTTGGTATTTGGAAATATTCCGAATTTTTTAGAAGAGTGTGAATCAACTTCCCAGGGTCATTACTTTTCCAGGTCTGATGATAACAGTAATAGTGTGGTCCTATATGCACCCTCATATGTCTGCTCATATACATTATTCTTTACCATATCATAAAGGGATGGAAGAAAGAGGTTTTTATTTTAGTTGGTTTTGAGATGGATGGTTGTTCAAAGGTAGATTTAGATCCACTTGAACAGGATGATGTTTCTCAACAATGATCTCAAAATGTGATTTGATACAATCAATTCTAAAATCAGCAAGGATATTTGGGAAATCTCAAGAAACTATAAATTTCGGTAAGTAGTTGCAAGATATATCTCATTCTACAAGAAGGTATTCTAAAGAAAGTGAAGGTATTGCAAAAGGCAGTAATGCATGTGAAAGCACACAACCATTTCTTGAGGCAAGAGTGAAAATTAGCAAGCAAGAGAAGGTTATGCATAAACCATTATTCAATATATTTGCAGATTTCATGGAACTTGCTCAATTGGTTGATAAGGTTGTAGTTGATAACTATGATGTGTTTTTATTCATGGTTGGTACTATGTACAAGAATGTTTTTTATGAAGTATGTTGAGATTTATCTCGTGAAGTATTTTGAGGAGGAGCCGGTTTGATTATGGAAAATCTAGTGACTATACTAAAGATTTTCATCGAAGCGGTGAGTAAAATTGGCATATTCCAGAGTCCTTCCCAAATGAAGATGTGACTTGTGCCTATAAAACTCCACAAGTTGATAAGTCAACTGAACCTTCTCATAAAGAAGGTTGGATTCGATGTCACTTTGCAAGATATGTTGAAATTTTTAGATAGGATAAAGTAAAAGGAAGTCATTAATTTGACGCAACTAGATCTATCAAGTTCAGGGGAAGTAGCACCAAGGAGAAGCATGAGTACAAGGGGAGAAGCACAAAAAATTAGTTAAAGGAGAAAAGAAAATAGAGACAATGGGAGCATTCATTTTTTCTCAAGATGACAGAAAGAGAAAATATGAAAAATGAAAATCCACAAGCTAAATATAGTGGACATATCAATGCTAGCCATGAAAAAAAAAGTCAAAATGTACAGACAAGGGGAGTGTCTCTTTCTCATTGTTGTCAAAAGGGGAGAGTAAGACAGTAAAACAAAAAGTGTAGGAGAAGATGAAATTCAAGGAGTGTGAAGATAGGGGGCGCTATCTCAACAAGTTACTACAAATACATGAACACATAGTCAAAAGGGGATATTGTTGAAGTCATGTTTTACTAAGGCAATGACAAAGAGGGAGATTGTTGAAGTATGGTTATCATCGATGTCAAAGTGGTTTTTGATGTGGCATTGATGACGAGGTGTCATTGATGTCAAGGTGTTTAGAGTGAAATGTCTATAAGAAGTCTTTGTAGCTATTAGTATCATTGTGAAGGCTTGGTGTTGCACTTTTACTACCAGAATGCAACTACAGGAATGAAACACTCCACTACAAGAATTTTGGTAATCGTGTAGTCATCCTAACTACCGGAATTGCAAAATCCAACGACCAGAACGACAAAAGGAAAAATCTAGTGATCAAATTGTTGGTTGGATCGTATTCTTGTGATTGGTCCACAAAGTGTTGATCAGATGTAAAATGATCGGCTTATGACCATAATTCTTCATAGGTCCACATGTGGACTTGAGAGATCATGCGAACCAGGGAACAGATTTATTGTGGGAAGAACATAGTGCATATTCATTCCTGGAACCACAAACAACAACTACAGGAACATGGTTATTACAGGAATCGCAAAACGGGAACTACCAGAATGAAGCTACATAACTTCTTGTAATTCTACAACACTGTCAATGTGTAGTCTGACTACCAAAACTATAGAGATTCATGTAATTCGTAACTACTGGAACTACAAATAAAAACTACTGGAACTGCAGAGTGAACTACCTGATCGCCTGTAGGTAACATCAATTTCCAGAACTACAGAGTGAGCTAGAAAAATGCCTGTAGGTTGTGAAATCGATTGAAATGGACATTTTTTCCTAAAAATGAGGACATGAAATGAACAGGAAATGAAGATTATGCTTTAACAACATCTCCATTACCAAGTCTACATCCGTTTAAATAGAAACAATGTGATGCCCATGTTTGGTGGTGTATTAGTAAATGGGTTGGCCCCGGTCCCCTTCTTTGTTGCCACAATGGGTCCATGAGCACATATGGTCAGCTCAATGAATTAAATATATCAATATTTAAAACACAAAGATAAATCCTATATATACAAGTTTTCAACGTATTTGTCGTATGTATGCAATGTAGTAGGAGATGAAGCTCTAATGCAATGAATATTTCTAGGGCACTATTGTTTGCATAAGAAGATCATTTTTCATCGGAACGGAGAAAATATGAAGTCTTCCACTAATAAATTTATGAGATAATGATCTGGGTTAATAACAGTGATGAAGATAAAGCTTGACAGAGAATTTGAGAGCTAATCTTTTAAATGGAATTAAATGGTGAAGGACTGAGCTAAGCCATAATCCATTGATTTGGGTCAAATTAATCTACAATAAGTTACTAGAAGTGTTGAGGTAGTGTTGAATTGTAGGTGGTTACAAGAATCGCAGAACAGTAGTATTACAAGAACTACAGGAAATAATATTACAAAAAATACAGGAAGTAGAGTTACAAGAACCACGGGAAGTAGTGTTACCAGAACCATAGGAAGTAGTGTTATAGGAATGATAGAGGCATTGTACATTATGTTCTGATGAATGAAAGTCCAAGAATTGTAGCAACAATGGGATTGAAATTTATGATGTGATGCTCTATTTTGAATAAGTTTTGAGAATGTGAAATACCTCTCTGCTTTGAGAGGGATTGAGAGCATGAAGAGTTGAGTAAATATATGCAGAGAAGCGGTTCTTTTCCTATGTATCATGTGTAAATGAAGAGAGATTTTGAGGATAGTTTTGTAGCTACAGGATTGTCTAATACATTTTTTTAAGATAGATTTTGAAGGGGTACCAGAATCGAAGGATGTTACAGGAATTAAAGATAGCTATAAGAATAGGGTTTTGGTGTCACAAGGATTGTTGATATTAAGATAGACTATGAGCTAAGAGCTAAGTCACATATGCACAGACAGAGAATGAACACAAAGATGATAAAGGACAAATTGAAGACCACAAACATGATTGATTTGAAGACGACTGCACCAGCATGTATACATATGATTAAAGATAGAAAGTATGTGGGTGCATATGCAATCTTTGTTGAGTTGGTGCTTAGGAAAGGAGATTGGTGTCTCCAGCAAGTTGGTGCTTTCAAAAACTGTAACAGCAAGTTGGTGCTTGCAAATACTGTAACAGCAAGTTGGTGTCTCCTTCAAGTTGGTGCTTATAAATTAGGGGGTTGGTGCCTTCTTCTAGTTGGTGCTTGTAAATCAAAGATTGGTGCCCCTCACAGGTTGAAGCCTATAAAGAATGTAATTGTTTTGTGATATAAGAAAATTTTCTGTGTTTTTCTCCCTTATTGAGTTTCCACATAAAATATGTGTGTATTGTGTCTTGATGTTAATTTCTACTGATAAATTAGCAATGCATCTACATGGCATCTTCAATAGTTCAATGCACATACAATCATGCTAACTCAAATCTAGATTCCTTAGATGAAACATCAATGGGATCTTGCAATCAATGAGTTCAATCTACTCAATGAGTCTAGTGATCAAAGTAAACTACATACATGCGAAAAGGCCATAACATCTAATAGGTCTCTAACATATTTGTAATTTAGTTAGTTCCTTGCTTAACTTACAATCATTACTTTAATGGAAACTTTGCACTCTCTTGTTGTATTATATTTAACTTCACTTGTCATGGACCAATTTTCCATGTGATAATTTATAAATAAAATAAAATAAAAAAGTGAAAAGAAAAAAATAATGTAAAAATAATGTTTAAAAGTGAAATTATCTTTGTAATTTTGTAAATAGTGAAAGGGTAATGGGAAAGGTCACTACTTTTCATCCTACAACCTTTCATTTTCTATTTATTTGAAAGAAAGGCTAATATCTACGGCATGGAAAAAAGGTATTGGAATAAATCCCTAGCCAAGTCTATATCTAAGTGAATACCACTAGATGAGATCCGATATAGTACTATAATGGGTGAATATTGTTGAACGAGATACAGTATAGTGGCTCTTGTATGTTAAGGCTTTGCACTAGTTCTCATGTGGCAATCTTTTCGGGGCCAAGACCAGTCAATAATAAGATAAGTATTGGAACACATGTACTATTATTTTAAAATAAATAAATAGAATAAATCTTTCAAAACAATCATTGTATTATGAATTGCTCGTCTCATAAGGAATTGTATTAGTTTTCATGTGGCGATCTCTTTTTGGGGCCAAGATAAGCCAGGATAACATAAGTATCGGAACACATGTACTATTGTTTTAAAACAAATAAATAAAAGAAATATTTTCAAAGCAAGTATTGTATTATGAATTATTAAATGACATATTAATTTGTAAATGTTATATTTGCATGTTAAATGAATACCATATATGCATATATATTGTAAATTATATGTGTATATTGAATAAAACAATAAGTATAAGAAAAGATAAACTATTAGTAAATATTTTACAAGGTTTTATTTTATCCATTAATGAGTTCTTCATAGTGAAATGAAAAGTAGTTTTTAATTTGTGGAGAATTCACTTTGTATGGAATTTAAAAGGGAGTAATATATTTTACTAAGATTATAATTGCTAGTGATGTGATAAAAAATAAAAAAGTATATATATATAGTAAGTTGATAAAGATAAAAAGTATAGGTATGCAATGGAGATAATTTACATAAATATGGATATAATATTAATTGTCTTGTTTAATTAGATTTTTTTTAAGGATAAATTTAAGACTTAAGAATATTTAGTGGAGTTAATTTTTTTACTATATTTAGTAAAAACCTACATTTTTTTATTTAAAGAGAAGGAACACCGCCAATAAAATATGTATATTTAAGGGAACATAATTGTATTATATGATATCTACATTGAATTAATTATATAATTGAATTGGAGGATTAAAGAAACAAAGAGAGACCAATTATGAGTAGAATTTCACAACTACCTTTAACATTGTGATGAAGTGTGTAAGGTTAAATTTGAATAGGCTATAAAGTGATTTTGGATAACCTTGATTTGGTAAATAATGGGTTTAGTGTTAGGGGTTTACAGACCCATGGTTTTGGGTAACCCATGGTGTTTGCCCATGGTTTTAGCCTATGTTGATGCTTAAGCATTAAATGTAAATGTTAAGGAAGCATTTATTCACCAAATATTCTCAATCTTTTCTTCTAACATATAGCCAAAATTTATGAAAGTGTAATAATAGAAACTAGGTTATTGAATTTCAAAATCCATATACCATTTTACTTTGGTGTAAAGATTAAAGTTTAAAAATTTTGGATTTACATATTCACTGAAAATAGTGAATAAATAAGATCATTATTTACATTTTTTTTTTTTGAGTGTTTATTAAGATCAACTTTGGTTTATCGCGCATTTAAAAGGCTAAGGAATCACTTGGTTTTCTTTTAAAATGTATTTCTGAAATATTTAAGATAAGTAATCCTAAATCATCATATGAGTTAACATGTTAGGAAGGTTAGAGTTTCTCCAAGGATGGAGAAAATTTCAAATGCGGGAGAGTGCATGTAAATTATGTGACGAAATCAATATATATAAATCAACACTTTGACTACCCTATATAATTCGATCATTTAACAAAAATATCCATCATTCTAAGAATAATATCGAATCATGATTTATTACATAGCAATTACATGTGATGTCATAGGTCGAGATAATTATTTAGAGATTACAATGTATGAATATATGCAACATAGGATTATGGTCAAGTTTTTACTAGTTAAAAGGCCCAAACTTTGTTTCCTATGTATTCATAGTAGTATAGGAAGGTGTAAGTTTTGGGTTATGTGGAGGGAAGTGAAAATGATTTGTATTTAGTGATGTAATCTCAAAATATTCAAGCTTACTTTCAGTAATATTATTTCATGTTCAATAACAATAACAATAGTGTATGCATGTTTTAAGTCTACTAATGAAGTAGACAACTAATAGATAGTCAACAATGTATGAAAACAATTTATAATAGAATATCAATGAGTATCACTATCACTATAAGGAAATTTCATTGTTGATGTATAGGTTGATGTCTCTAATATATATATATATATATATAATTATAATATGTAAATATTTAGTTGTGACATATAAATCCTCAACTTATTCTTGAAGATATGATTAAGTTGTCTTAATCCTCAGTTATACGATGTAGATAATAGTCACATCCTTAGTTTCTAGTTGTGAGCTAATTTTTTTCCAATTGTGAAATATGAATTTATTTTCCAACTTCACGACTATGTCAAAATTATAGAGAAATTCCAATTTGATTCTAGTTTTAGATCATATTAGATTTGTTAAGTATATGGAGTCATGTGATTGGTTTATCAAGAGTAGTGGGTTTAAATTTAATTTATTCAAGTAATAATGAATCCAATAGCACTTTATTATTAAAAGTAAAAGTATAGTATTTGGTTAACAGATTTGTATTACTATATTTTGAGTAATAAAACACTTGTATTAAATCTATTAAAAAGTATGTGGATGGTGTCTTTAATGGTTAGGAGATTATTTATTTATCTATTTGTATATTTCTTGATTCAATTAGTTTCCAATTATTATCCTCTATTCATCATTTTCTTATAAAATGGCAGAGTACTCTCACCTTTGGAAGAGGTAGAATGGATGAGATTTGTGCGAATATAATGTTAAAAAATAATGTAATGTTATCTGAAAGTCATGAGGATTATGCTAAAATTATGCTAATATTATGCCACACCATGATAGATTTTCTTGTGTATCTTGGTTGAGAAAATCATAATAGTTGTACCACTACTCAATGGTCTGCTATGTTGAAATTTGGTTGAGCTTTGATCTTTAATTCTTTTAGATGCAAAGACTTGAAGCAATGAGACAATTCAATCCATGAAATTCATACAACCATAACACAAGATATACCCTAGGGAAAATCCTCAAAATTATGAGAACAAAAACCCCAGCAATTCTTCTCAGTATAATATAATGGATAGCAGAGAATGCTTTCTTTTACAACATAGCAGATTGATTTCTGAAGATAAGAGATCACCAAACTTCTTGGTGAAAATACGGAAGCAATAGAGAAGAGAGATCAATCGGATGTGTGACCAACACAACAATAACAAGCACAAAAAATACCCTGCAAAAAGAGAAGCGCCTTGCCTTCAATGGAGAAGAGAATTCACTTCACACTAGATTCAACAATCCTGTATATCATATTTATGCATTCTGCTCTTCTATTTTTAACTTCTAACTTCAGGATAAACTCACCCTCAAACTAGATGTATTAATTTTGCATGGAGTTGTGTGCCCCACTTCTCATGCAGTGCTTCATCTCACTGAGTTGTCACTTAGGATGAACTTGCCTTTTAACTGAAAGCTTTCCCAATTAGTTAGGTGGCTAAATTAAGTGTCGACATGCAAGTGTCACAACTCATGTGTCATCTTTTAGTTTAACATAAGTGTCGTCATGCAATAACACTTAGTTAACTAGATCTTCTTTGTTGTCACTTAGTTAACTCTCTTTAACTGAAGTGTCGTCTTTTAGCTTAACTAAAGTGAAAATACTTTAGTTAACTAGTCCCTTTTATTTAACACTTAATTAACTGAAATCATGTTGATTGATTTACTTGAAGTGACCATTGTGAGTTATTTAGTTAACTGAGACATATATTTAACTAATGCTTTAACTGAAGCATTGATACTTAATTGAAGCTTTAATAATTTGAGTTCTCTTTAATTAGATGAAGTGTCTGCATGGGCAATTTCGAATTCTCTTCATATCTATGCTTTATCTTTTATTTCTTTATCTCTTACTGCATGGTCAATATGTGCTAACTTTCATTATCCATCACATGACATTATACTAAGAAGAATTATCAAATGTTGTGATCATATTATATTATTCCAGACCAAATGATCATATGCTAAAGTAATTCACTTTAGAGGTGATCAATCTCTAAAGGAGACTTAATAGCAATCTAGTGATCATGGTTAATAATATATCACACAACATTAAATGTTTTTAACAAGTAAAGGATGACCTTTATACAGAAGGTCCAACTCTATACGGGAGGTCCATCTCATGGATACCTTTATACGGAAGGTTCACCTCTATACAGGAGGTCCATCTCATGTATACCTTTATACAAAAGGTTCACATGATAATCATGACTTGATACACACAAGTTCGAAGCCTTGTCCAACAAGAATTTACAACATCATTACTTTGATAAATTAACTCTATACAGGAGGAATAACATTTACACGAAAGGCAATCAAATTGCTCACCTCTATAGGGGAGTATCAATCTTGACTACACAAGACTGGTTTGGAGAATGTATCTTGATGATGTATATTTAACACTCCCTTTCAACGAGGGAGGCATTCTCTGCCATACCAAGATTTTCTTAGAAGCACCTGAACTTCGTCACTAACAGAGACTTCGTTAACACATCTGCAATCTGCTCATCAGTAGCAATGTAATGTTTCACTATACCTTTCTGGACCATGTTTCGGATGAAGTGATACTTCATTTCAATGTTCTTCGACTTGTCATGAAACACTGGGTTTTCGGAAATCTTGATGCAACTCTAATTGTCACACCTAGTAACTGTAGGCTCAATATTTTCACCGAACAACCCTACAAGTAGATTTCTAAGCCACACTGCTTCTCTGTAGGAAACACTAGCAGCTATGTATTATGCTTCGGTAGTGCTCTGGGCTACAAAGCCCTGCTTCCTGCTGGACCAAGATATCATAGATGATCCTAGGCTATAATAGTAGTGGGATGTGCTCTTACGGTCCACAATGCTTCCTCCCCACTCTGAGTCTGTATAACCAAGTAACATGACTCCTCCACTGGAGGCATATCTGAGTCCATATGAATTTGTACCTCGAAGGTACATAAGCACATGCTTGGAAGCTGTCCAGTGTCTATGTCTTGAATCAGACATAAATTGACTTGGAATTCTCATAGCATAAAATATATCAGGCCTCGAATGGATCAAGTACATTAGAGAGCCTATGAGCTGTCTATACAAAGTGGGATCTACTGGATCCGATCAAGAGCCTAACTCATGAAGTTTCCTCAAATTGGAAACCATCGATGTAGTCATAGATTTGCAATCTATCATGCCAAACCTGCGCAATATATCCACACCGTACTTCCCTTGAGATAGAAAAATTTCATCTTTTTTTCCAGATCTCAAGGCCAAGAAAGTAGTGCATTAGACCTAAGTCTTTCATCTCAAACTCTAAGGTGAGCTCCCTCTCTAACCAAGCAATTAGATTTTCCTCTCCAGTGAGAAACAAATCATCAACATACAGAACCAATATCAACAGTTGGTTCTTCACTACTTTGAAGTACAAATTTGGATCAGCTTCACTCTTACAGAAACCCAGTTTCTGAAGGTAGCTATCAATTCTAGAGTACCAAGCCCTGGGGGCTTTCTTAAGCTCATATAGATATTTCTTTAGCTTGCAAACATGGGACTCCTTCCCATTCACCACAAATCCTTCATGTTGCTGAATATAAACCTCTTCCTCAACCTCACCATTGAGAAAGGATGTCTTCACATCCATATGGTGAAATTTCCATCCTAGAACAAATGCAAGTCCAATCATTTCTCGGATTGTGGTGTACCTTTCCACAAGGGAAAAGGTCTCATCATAATCGATGCCTTCTTTTTTAGAAAAACCTCTAGAAACGAATCTGGCTTTATACTTCTCAATGCTACCATCCGCGGCATGCTTTATCTTGTAAAGCCATCTGGAAGTCACAATGGATTTCCCATCAGGTTTGGGAACAACCTCCCAAACATCATTCTTCATTATAGAGTTGTACTCTTCTGTCATTGCATCTTTCCAAACTTGCTTCTTTGTAGCTTCTTCATAGGAGGATGGTTCTGAATCACTGATCCGACTCATCAGTGCAACATACCCTGAATAGCTGTCATGTTGCTTGCGCTCTCTGGATGAGCCTGTCGGTGCTCCATGTTTCTCTTCATTTGGTAAGATGTCTCAGCACCAAGCAGATATTCTTTTATCGGGAGGTTCATCAAGTAACATCTCAACCAGTTCTATTGGTTCTTCAGGAGCTAGCAAATTAGAGGCATCTTCTGACGGTCTCTCCCTCTCTAACTTTGAAGGGGGAGAATCAGACTCAGGATCCTCAATCTCTGAATCACATTCAATCTCTTTCTATCTTTTTAAAGTAGATTCGTCATGGAAGGTAACATCTCGGCTGACTTTAATATGTCTCTCACCAGATACATATATTTGGTATCCTTTGGATGAATTGCTATAACCCACAAAGGTGCCTTTCTTTCCAGAAGGCCCCATCTTTGTTCTCTTTGCTTTTGGTACATGAATGTACACTAGGTTCCCGAAGATCCTCAAGTGTGATATGTATGGCTTCTCACCGCTAAACACTTCTTCTGGTGTCTTCTCATCTAGAATGGCATACGGGATTCTATTCTGGATGTACACAATTGTACGGGTGGCTTCTGCCCAAAAGGAGGTAGACATATCTTGATCATGCATCATGGATTTTGCATCCTCACATATGGTTCTATTCTTTCTTTCGAAAACCCATTTTCTTGAGGGTTGTATGGTACTGTTGACTATCTACATATTCCTGCATCACTACATAGCTCATTAAATTCATGTGAATCAAATTCACCTCCATTATTAGACCTTAATGCACGGATGTGATTTTCTTTCTGATTTTCAAATAGGGCTTTAAACTCTTTAAATTTTCTAAGAGTTTCACTTTTAGTCTTCATGAAATAAATCCATGACTTCCTAGAAAAATCATATGAACAGTACATAATATAAGAATCCACTCAAGGATGGGGGTGACATGGGACCACATACATCATAATGTCTTAAATCTAAAATCCCTTTAGATCTAGTAGAACCACTATAAAATATTTTCTTAACATTCTTCCCAAGTGCACAAGCCCGACATACACTATCATGCTCAAAATCAAATATGGGCATACCTTTTACCATATTTTGAAGTCCTGGTAGCGCTTTGTAGTGTAGGTGTCAATAGTTTGGTGCCATAGCTCGCATGGACTGATAGTGTGGTGAATCATATCTTGAATTTACTTCATGTGTACCTTGTAGAGTCCTCCCTCTCGAACTCCAATCACAGCAGCATATTCTAGGATTTTGTTCTTCGACCATAAAAGTGCTTTGTTATCCATCAAGATAACTTGGAAGCCTTTGCCTTCAAGAACCAAAACTGAGAGGAGTTTTTTATTCAATCCTAGAACATATAGAATTTCCTCCACATGCAGAATATCACTGGTGCTCAGTTGGAATGAGGTGGATCCAACTCCTTGGATCGAATAAGTTGAGTTGTCCCCCAACTCTACCATGCATGTGAATTCTTTCTCTTTTAGATCGGTGATGGTACTCTTGTAACCATTCATATGTTTGGATGCACCACTGTCAATCAACCATGTGTCTGCATTTGTGATGATGGATCCCGAAAGGGATGAGACAAGATAATACTCCCTTCTTGTCTCCTTTTATTTGGATGCATTCTTTTGAGTGATTTCATCTTCTATGGCGGTAGAAGCATGAAAATTTCCTTTCCTCTTTGCTCTGCAATCTCTTGAGAAATGGCATTTCTTGTTGCAATTGAAGCATCTAGCTTTTGACTTGTCAAATCCTTTGTTGAACTCCTTCTTCTTTGAATGAGAGAACTTATTTTGGAAGAAGGGTTTATTTCCTTTCTTCATTCTTGCTGTGAGGGAAATATTTTATTCTTTGATTCACTTTGACTTTCTCTGGATTTGCCCCTCCTCTTGGAGGTAGTTATGCCACAACCTTTCGAATTTAGGTTGTACCTCTTTCCCATTTACCGCAGCCTAGAATGTCTCCCATGAGGATGGGAGACCATCAATAGCGGTTTGGAGAAGATCATCTTCATCCACCACTAATCCAATACTAGTAAGTTGATCTCTTACCTGAGAGATATTGGAGAAGAAGGAGGCCATTGTCTCATCCATCTCCATCTTTAATTTTCGAAGCTTATTCTTCAATGCCCTCTTTTGACTCGGGCCCTTCTTCTCATATAGATTAGTCAATGTATCATAACATTTTTTTGCGGTCTTCATCGATGTGATCACGGGAATCTAGTTATCTTTTACCGAATCATAGATGATCCATTTAGCCTTAGCTTGATTCTTCTTGAAGTTGATGCACCCTGCATTAGATGTAGGCTCCTCCACCACAGTGGATACATAGCCATCCAAGTCATGTTCCTCGAAGATGTTGAGAATTCTAGCCTTCCAAGTGTTGAAGTTTGAGGTGCCCTCAAGACGGCCTTCTAGTTGTACAGAGACTGATGCTATAGTCTTCAAATATTGTGCTCAACTTCTCAGGATCTACATAGGCTCTAGCTGGCATGGAAAATTGGGATCCTTCACGCCCTGAGATCTAATACCATGTTGAAATTTGGTTGAGCTTTGATCTTTAACTCTTTTAGATGCTGAGACGTGAAGCAATGAGACAATTCAATTCAATTCATGAAATCCATACAACCATAACACAAGATATACCCTGGGGAAAATCCTCAAAATTATGAGAACAAAAACCCCAACAATTCTTCTTAGTATAATATAATGGATAGCAGAGAATGCTTTCTTTTACAACATAGCAGATTGCTTTTGGAAGATAAGATATAACCAAACTTCTTGGTGAAGATACGGAATCCATAGAGAACAGATACCAATCGGATGTGTTCCCAACACAACAATAACAAGCACGAACAAGACCCTGCACAAAGAGAAGTGTCTTGCCTTCAATGGAGAAGAGAATTCACTTCACACTAGATTCAACAATCCTGTATATCGTATTTATACATTCTTCTCTTCTATTTTTAACATCTAAATTCAAGATAAACTCACCCTCAAACTAGATGTATTAATCTTGCATGGAGTGGTGCACCCCACTTCTCATGTAGTGCTTCATCTCACTGAGCTGTCACTTAGGATGAACTCGTCTTTTAACTGAAAGCCTTTAATAATTCAAGTTATCTTTAATTCTCTAAAGTTTATGCATGGGAAATTTTGAATTCTCTTGATCTATGTGCTTTATCTTTTATTTATTTATCTCTTACTGCATGGTCAATATCTGCTAACTTCAATTATCCGTCACATTACATTATACTAAGAAGAATTATCGGATGTTGTGATCATATTATATTATTCTGAACCAAATGATCATATTCTAAAGTAATTCACTTTAGAGGTGATCAATCTCTAAAGGAGACTTAATAGCAATTTGGTGATCATGGTTAATAATATATCACACAACATTAAATGTTTTTAACAAGTAAAGCATGACCTTTATACGGAAGTTCCACCTCTATACGGGAGGTCCATCTCATGGATACTTTTATACGGAAGGTTCACCTCTATACGGGAGGTCCATCTCATGTATACCATTATACAGAAGGCTCACCTGATAATCATGAATTGATACACACAAGTTCGGAGCCTTTTCCAACAAGACTTTGCAACATCATTACTTTGATCAATTACCTCTATACGGGAGGAATAACCTTTACACAGAAGGCAATCAAAGTGCTCACCTCTATACAGGAGGATCAATATTGATTACACAATATTGGTTTGGAGAATGTCTCTTGATGCTATATATTTAACATGCTAGTCATACCATGTCCATGATCCTCTTTTCTATGAATAGAAAATAATTCCATGAGGGAGCATAATAGTAGAAGGATCAATCTTATCATAACCAAAGAGTATCTAAGAGATAGGTCTTTTAAATGGTGGAATGAGTGATAGAGATATCGGGAAATTTAAATACAATTGGCATTTAAAAGTGGATTTCATCTTAGTACTCATTATTAGGTGGATGCTTTCCAGTTACTTGTTCACCTTTTATTTATGGTTTAATGCATTTCATTAAAAAAATTGTGTGATGGTAGACACATTTAAATCAAGGAATTAATAACAAGATTATGTTGTTATTAATTGTTGAGTCCACGTGAACAAAATATTCATTGGGGCTATGCTTAGATCCTAAAGGGAATGGATCTAGGAAGATGATAGAATATTATATTCTAGTCATGCTACCATAAATGGTATTATGATGAGGGCAGTACTATATTATGGTAAAGGGCGGAATGCTCTTTTTTTTTAAATTTGTATGTTAATGTGATTGTTTCATTTAAAGTATACAAATAATTATCAATAATTATTTTAAGATTGTATTAAATTCACAAGGCATGTCTTTTTTGCTTAATAAATTAATACATCGTGTGTGATATGAAGTGAAATCTTATGAAATTTATGTGAAGTGTATATTCACCAAGATTTAATATATATATATGAAAGGAAAATTATATCAAAGTATTTTCAATAATTACAAGTTGATGACATTCAAAATAAGAGTCATATAATGATTGATACCACTAGTATTCATATTTGGAATATAACTTGTTAAAATTATGTTTTTGTTTGACCTCATACTACTTTATGGATGTTTGTTGATCTATGATTTTCATGATGATGTTTAAAAAATGGGGAGGTTAAATATTTTTACACAATATTTAATTTTTTTAAAGATATCTCATACTGAATTTTCGATGCAGATGGACTTAATGATGATGAGGACATCATCAATTCAAAGAGGGGATAATTTCATGGACCAATTTTCTAGTGTGATAATTTATAAATAAAAGAAAAGAGATTTGAAAAGAAAAGAAAAGGATACATGTAAAAATAAAGTTTAAAAGTGAAATTATCTTTGTAATTTTGTAAATAGTGAAAGGGTAACGAGAAAGGTCTTTACTTTCTGTTATACAACCTTTCATTTGTTATTTATTTGGAAGGGAGGATAATGTCTAAGGCACTAAGGAAAGATATCGGGAGAAGCCGGTGACAAGAAGAAAAATCCCTAGCCGGGGCTACATCTAGGTGAAGACCGTTGGACGAGATCCAATATAGTACTATATTGGGTGAAGACCACTGGACGAGAACTGATATAGTACTATAATGGCTCTTGTATGATAAGGCATTGCACTAATTCTCATGTGGAAATATTTCCGGGGCCAAGACAAGCCGAGAATAAGATAAGTACTGGAATAGATGTACTATTGTTTTAGAAGAAAAAAATAAAAGAAATATTTTCAAATCAAGTATTGTATTATGAATGCAAATGACATATTAACTTGTAAATGCTATATTTGTATGTTAAATGAATACCATATATACATGTATATTGTGAAATTATTACATTTTTAATACAATTAAATAAATTTGATTAAACAAACAATTGATTAAATTTTCAACTATATAAAAGAAATACGAACGATTACATCACTAATTGAAAATGATTGAAGAAAATAGACAAACATGTAATCTCATTAATTTTAATAGGTTGTATATTATGTACATTGGTGACATAGTTTCTCTCCATGTGTATTCACAAGATTGATTGCAACACCATTGTTCCCACAATTTGATCCAATGCGAACTATTACATTGCTTCAATCCATGCCCCTTATATAATCTATTTGTAAGGGAAGTATATTTGTACACTTAATACAACTTGCATCCTATCGAGCTGTGTCTTTTTGGTTTTGTTTCCACTTTCTATTATCTTTTCATATGATATGCTAAGACACTTACCTCTTATACCACATAAATTGCAACAAGTTGCATAATGCTTTCACACTTTCACATTCCTATCACTTATGTATGGTCGAGTTCACATGAGTTTCCATCACAACACATATGGGAATTGAAACCCAATAGTTGGTTGTGAAAATATCACAATTATTACTATTATTCTCACTACGAAGCAATTATGCACCTTTGACACTCGATCTTTGCGTCGAGAGGCGCTCTACAGCCTAGTATGAGTGAGCTCTTATAACATGTGGCAAGTGTTTGTCGAGTAACAAAATAATACAAAGTAAACAAAAAAGAATAATACAAAGTAAAAAGTAATAAATATTATGTCGGCCATAAACAAAAAAGAATAATACAAAGTAAAAAGTAAATATGAGACTTAAACTAGAGAATTAGAGCTTAGGATTAGGTGGTAAATATTATGTTGGCCATAAACAAAAAAGAATAATACAAAGTAAAAAGTAAATATGAGACTTAAACTAGAGACTTTACTTTTTACTTTTAATACAAAGTAAAAAGTAAATATGAGACTTTAGAGTGTTTGTCGAGTTTGTCTTCTGGAGTGTTTGTCCAGTAACAAAATAATACAAAGTAAACAAAAAAGAATAATCCAAAGTAAAAAGTAATAAATATTATGTCGGCCATAAACAAAAAAGAATAATACAAAGTAAAAAGTAAATATGAGATTTAAACTAGAGACTTTAGAGCTTAGGATTAGGTGGCTCATGCACTCAAGGAGCTATTCAAGGAGAGGTTTGCACCTCAGGAGATTTGATCCCTCTCGGCGCTTGATAGAGCCTAGGATTTGGATCTAGGCTGGTATAAGATCCAAATCAACTTCTATGGATGTTATATTTTATTTGATGGATTGTATGCACATGAGCTATTTTATTCTTATTTAATGGTCTATTTGAATTGTTCTCCCAGTTAAACCCCTAAATGAAGTGAAATTAAGGAAAATTCTACAAGTTAAAGGCCCAACATAAAGATTTTAATACTTTAGACATATGTAGAATAAATGTTTAATTTAAAACATCTAAAAAAATCATTTAGGGTGAGCCTTAACTATGTATGACTTGCTTTCAATATAATCCAAGTCATAAAATTACTTAAACCTATTGTCTATAGTGGGCAGGGAGTTGTAAACTGGCATCAATAAAGATATCATGAAATAGCTTTTTTTGATAGAGAAAAAAAAAATGTAACTTCATCTCATTATAAAACAAAATTGAAGTTGTTGTGAGCATTCATGGAATTTGTCTCCTCCCAATCCCAAAAGTATGACTTTTTATAAGTCTCTCAACAAAAATCATTTTTTCTTTCATTTCAAATAAGGATATTTGTGAATTTATACAGAAAACCTCATACTTGTCACCATAATTTTTTAGTGTACACATCGCCAAACTTCTACCAAAAAATTAATTTGGATGGGATGATTTAGTGCGTGTGGGATTATTATGTATTGGGGAAGAGGGATCTAACCCATATACATTTAGGCAACATATTTTGGTTAAAAGGTTTTCATTTGGTGTGATGGCCAATTCCCATGGGTCTAGTTAAGATCCCTATCATGGGGGGTCTTGTCATGTTGATCATGCCCAAATCACTTTTAACCAACCATGGTCTTAAACATATTATTGGATGGGATAAAAGTGAATGGGAATGCTTTATTCAGGGAAATCTTTCAGGGTGCCAGAGTAGTGATCTCCCTATGGTAAAGTTAATCTAACCCACTCAATCCAGTGGGGGGGTTATGTACGAAAGGGAAGGGATATGTCCCTTTAGATATTGTGGCGACACAAAATTCTCGATTTACACTAGTCGGTCAACATAATTATCACATATGAACATTTTTGGGAAAATACAGAGCATTAACCATGGTTATGCACAAGGGGTTTTGCGACCTTCATATCCATGCTCCAATGTAGTCTAACTGTAATGTCCCTTTTTCATTTCTTATAAAAATGCCCAATTTTTTACTTTTTTCCAATTTCGACCCTTGACTAGTTTTGATGCCTAGGTCCCAATTTTGCCCCAAATGATCCCAAATATTCTGATAAGGTATGTGAATGATGTTAGGACTTGAATATGATGTTCAGGGATGATATATGGCCACCAAAATACCTCTGCAAACTCTCTTAAGATTCTGGACCAAGTATGCAATTTTACTAGTAAATTGGGGTTCAAATCCCCCTGGGGTAAGTACTGAAAATGGATTCCCAAATTCCTTCCAACCCACTCGAATTTCTGAACATAGGTAGGGGATGTCTCAAGTATTTTATTAAGGTCCAAAATGCACCATTAATTATTTATTAATTATGTTCCAAACCCCTCCCAAACAACAGCAAAAACCACTAATTCGACCCTTGGGGAAATGGCACCAAATCTTCTTCAAATGCAAATAAACTGAATATAATGGATTCAAATGCTCAAGTACTGAATATGAAACTTGTAATACACATCAATGGAAGTCCATTCATCACAAATATATTAGAGAAACATTCCTTTATTCGAAATGATCATCATTATAATGGCATACATCAGTGTAGTGGGGAAATGGACATTGTTTGCTCATTAATCTTCATTTTTACATACAACCACTTGGTATTTCGACCTGAGAATTTCTGAATATGAAGAAAAGAGTATATAATGCTTATTACAATCAGAAATACATCAAGATAAGCTCTCCCAAGAAGCACAAGAGCTCACCAAAAACACCCTCCCTCAAGGAGCATGAATATGCCTTCAAAACTGGAAATGGTTGAGAGATGGTGTCGCACTAAACAAAACCAAGAGTTTCCCTGTAGATGATACCTACAAATAAAACTCCATTAAAGCTCCATGAAATACCTGAGTGGCCTCTCCAAACACCAACTTGGATGGGAATCTTTCACCCTCGAAATTGGCTAAGGCAATAAACTAGTCATCCACTAGCTCTCTCTTCACAAATGCAATTTTTCTCAAATGATAAAAAGCTATTCTCATACTTGATTCCTACATTTTATAACCAACATTAGCCTTCTAAGGGTTGAATTCCTCCCATTAGCTTCTAGATATTTCCACTTAGGAAATATTCCACATTTGCCACTTGTCTCCTAGTTTCCAACCTTCCATCTTCTCCCAATTCGAGTTGGAGTCTCTTTGGCTTCTCCAACTCCCATGAGTGCCTTCCTTGAGACTATTTTTGGGGATAACATGTAATAATTGTCAGATGTCAGAAGTCAGATCTGAAGTTTGTCATAGATGCTCCATCATTGTTGTCATAAGGCTAGGGAATCTAGCCCAAGTGTCCACTAGCTTCCAATTTGACTCTTCCTCTTCCATGGAGGTTACCATTCCATCCCATTTATACCTAATATTCTCCATGCCATGTGTATGCTTTACCAACTCACCCAATAATTTTTTCCTTCCCATGGATTCGAAATGGAAAGAGAGATTTGCCATGTGGCAGTGAGAAACCAAGCTAGTGTGGGTCCCACATCCTCCAAATGTCCTCAAAACCATTTTCCATCTAGAATTTCTCTTGAATTTCTTTATTAAACCTATTTATTAAATACTTGAACCCTTCCAATGTCTAAAAATCATTTATTAGCTTCCTTATTGCAATTCCACATGTGCCCATCCAACCTAGGAAACTAGTAGGATTGATGGGATTGTCTTACTATGCAATTATTTGAATGGGGACATTACAGTCCTCCCCACCCAAGATTGTTTGTCCTCAAGCATTTCAGATTTGGATGCTGCAAAATATTCTCCTCTTCCCATGTGGCATCTTCATTTGGTAAGTCCTTCCATTGCACTAAATATTCTTTAATAATTCTACTCCTCAACCTCCTTTCCCGTGTCTTCAAAATATTTTCCGGAACAAGTGTGAGTTGACCTTCATCATCCAAAGGAGGAATCATTTCTGAAGTGATGATTTGCTGACCAAGGGCTTTCTTGAGACAAGAAACATGAAACACATTATGGATTTTACTCCCTTCCGGAAGTTCTAGTTCATATGCTACTTCTCCAACCTTCTGCACTACCTTGTATGGCCCATAGTACCTTGGTGTTAATTTTTCTGCTCCATTCTTTTTTAGAGATGTTTGTTTATATGGATGCAACCTTAAATATACTAAATCATTGACCTGAAAGGTTATTTCTTCTCTATTTCTATCGATATATTGTTTTTGTTGCTTTTGATCAACCTGCAAATTGTCTCTGAAGAGCTTTAAAATTTCTTGACTCTCTTCCACCCAATCTTTAGCCTTTGGGGCTCTACTATCACCAAATATGATTTCAGCAAATGTAAGTGCATCATAACCATATAATGCTTTGAAAGGAGACATCCCTATTGACATATGATAAGTGGTGTTGTAGCAAAACTCACCCAAGTGTAGCCATTTTGCTCATGCTTTTTGCTACTCTCCCACATAGTTTCTTAGGTACCCTTCCAACCATTGATTCACCCTCTCTATTTGTCCATCAGTTTTTTTATGATAGCTGGTACTTGGAGTCAGTTGAGTTCCCACCAATCTAAAAAGTTCTTGCCAAAAAGAACCCATGAATCTACTATCTCTATCACTGACAATGCTCTTGGGGAGTCCATGCAATCTGAAGATTTCTTTGAAAAAAATATCAGCCACTTGTGCAGCACTAAAAGATTATGTAATAGCGAATAAATGAGCAAATTTTGTCAACCTATCCACTACCACATATATGCAATCCTTACCCAAATATTTAGGCAAACCGGTGATGAAATTCATGGAGATACTGTCCCATTTTTGCTCCGGAATGGGAAATGGTTGTAATAGGCCAGCTGGACATGTAAGTTCTGATTTGTTTTGTTGACATACTTTACTTTCAGTCACATATTTCTGAACATCTTCCTTCAGCCCCTTCCAAAAAAACCTTTGCCTCAACTGTCTATAAGTTTTGAAGATCCCCAAATGGCCCACTAGTGGGGAATCATGTGCTTCTTGCAAAATTCAGTACTTGAGCTTTGAGTTTTGAACTAAAAAAATTCTACCTTTATAATATATCAACCCATTCAAAATCCTGTAGTTATCATCCCCTTTGATTCCATCCAACACATCACAAGCAAATTTGTCTTTAGCATATTCAATTAGCATCATATTTTTCCAATCCTTGGCAATGTCCATGAGAGAAAAAGAAGGTCTTCTTGTCAAAGCATCTGCTACTATATTATTATTTCCTTTGACATATTCAATATCAAAATCATTAGCTTGAATCTTGCTTACCCACTTTTGTTGCCTTTCATTTAGATCTTTTTGGGTGAGAAAGTGTCTTAGACTATTGTGGTCAGTTTTCACCACAAACTTGCCGCCCACCAAGTATTGTCTAAATTTGGCCAATGCATGCATAATGGCCAGCATTTCTTTATCATAGATGGAGTAATTTTTTTCATGAGGCTGCAACTTTCTGCTCTCAAAGGCTATGGGGTGTTGGCCTTGCTTTAAGACAACCACTATTCCTCCACCTGAAGCATCACATTCCACAACAAAAGGTTTAGTAAAATCAGGAAGTGCAAGTATGGGACAACTACTCATTACCTCTTTCATTTTTTAGAAGGCCTTTTCAGCCTCTTCATCCCACTTGAAGGCATACTTCTTAGTCAAATCAGTGAGTGTAGAACTCAACTTGGAGAATCCTTTCACAAATTTTCTATAATAGGTGCATATGCCAATAAAGCCTCTCAATTCGGCAATATTTTTTGGTGATGGCCATTCTAAGATAGCCCTAATTTTTTCCATGTGTACCTTCACTCCTTTCCCAATAATGTGCCCAAGATACAATAGTTCTTTCATCCCAAACTCACATTTTGACAACTTAGCAAATAAGGACTCTTCTTGCAAAATTTTCAACACAATCTCTAATTGTTGCAAATGCTCTTCCCATGTTTTACTGTAAATGAGAATGTCGTCAAAGAAAACCAAAACATACCTTCTTAGCTGCTTTCAAAAGATCATATTCATGCATGCTTGAAAGGTGGATGGAGCATTAGTTAACCCAAAAGGCATGACAAGAAATTCAAAGTGGCCTTAATGACATCGAAAAGCGATCTTTTGCACATCTTCATCTTTCATTCGAATTTGATGATACCCTGATCTAAGCCGTCAATTTTGGAGAAGTTTTTGGCCCCATGAGCTCATAAATTCTAGGAATCTAGGATACCTATTCTTGATAGTCTTTTTGTTCAAGGCTCTAAAATCTATGCACATTCTCAATGTTCCATCTTTTTTCTTCACTAGCACCACTAAAAAAGCATAAGGGCTAGAGCTTGGTCTAATGAGTCCCAAATCTAGGAGTTCTTGGATGTATTTTTCAATCTCATCTCTGAACCTTTTAGGTTGTCTATAAGGTGGTCTCTGAATGGGTGAAGTTCCCTCCTCCAAAACAATGCTATGCTCAACCCCCCTATCTAGTGATCTACCATGTGGAAGGTCTCTAAAAACTTTTTCATATTTTTGCAAGAGTCTCTCTATCTCCTTTGGGTGTTCAACAATCTTTATATTTGTCTTGGGAGATGTAATATGACATTTAACATCCCATTCTATGTCCCCATGCCTCAATATAGATCTCATACTATTGCAAGTTACTACTTGATTTGGATAAGTGTGCTGCCCTCTCACCACTCTTAGTACTCTTTTTGAATCTTGGAATTTCATTTCCGGAATTTGATAATTTATTGTATGCTCTCCTATTGAATACAGCCATTGCACTCCCAAAACCACATTAGTATCAACAACATCAACCACATAAAAACTATCAACAAAAGTATAGTTACCTATGGTGACTTGCAGCTTTGGTACCCATGTTTTGCATTGCATTGTGTTGTGACCGGGAATGACAACTGTGAAGCCATCAAATGGTTCAATAGGTATCTTTCTTTTCTCCACCATATCTGCATCAATGAATTTATGGGTGGCTCCTCCATCTACCAAAACTGAATTTCTTTGCCCTAGTACCACACCCTTGCATCGGATAGTATGATAGCGAGGTACTGCTGAAGTACTGCCATTCTTGCTTTGTCCGGTGAAGGCTGATTTTCTTCTTGTCTTTCCTCTTCTACTGTTGTCTCATATGCCTCCTCTTGATCTGAAATATGTCCATCTTCATCCATGCTCCCATCATACCCCTCATTATCATAAAATACTTCTATGTATTGAGTCTTTCCTTTAGTACATTTGTGCCCCGGTGTCCATGGTTGAAAGCATGTGAAGCACAATTTCTTTTTTCGAAGTTCATCCCTATTTAGTCCTTTTTTATTCCTTTCAAATGAATCTTTTTTCCAAGTTTTCTTATCATATGCATCCCTTTGCCAAGGTTTCTTTTCAAATTTGAAGTTAGGCTTGGGAGGAAATCTCGTTTTAGGAAGCACATTTTGGAGATCCCTAGTCAAGCTCATTGCATCTTTTAATGTACTTGGCTTGTGGGCTTTAACCAAACCTTTTAAGGGTTCAGCCAAACCTTTAGTGAATAGCAATACCAACCTTCCCATAGATACATCAGCCACCTTGACTGATAATTTTTGAAAGTCCAACATATATTCAGTATGGGTCCCAGTTTGCTTCAATTGAGCTAGTTCTTTGAAAGGCAATTATGGATCTTTGTGTTCAAATCTCTCTAGTACCCTGTCAACAAATTCTCCATATGTTTTAACCTAATCATGACCCAAGGTTATTAGGCCATGGAACCACCATTCATTAGCATCCCCTTCGAAGTGCAAAATAGCCATTTTTAATGAATCCTCTTCCAACATAGGATTCAACTGAAAATACACATCTAATTTTTGCACCTAAGTATTAGCAGAATTGTGAGAGGAACCATCAAAAGTAGGAACTGACATTTTACTAATAACACCATTTAATTCTCTGTTTTGGAATGGACTCCTATGGTCCACCTTACTTTTCATTTTATACATAGCATCAATGTATTGACTAAAAGGTAGAGCTCTTTTACATTCTTCACTCAACTCATTCCATTTGTTTGCTAGTTTACTATTATCCAACTGGATATCATGCTCTTCTTTGGGTGTGAGGAATTTAGGTGCAGTATGCCTTTGTGTGCTTTGAAATTCATCGGGTCTATTATGGGGTCCTGTACTTGAGAAAAGTGCTCACCCATGTTCTTCTTTTCTCCTGAGTGTGAACCATTATGATCTCCTGTCATCCCCTTGCTTGCAAGTTGGCTACCCAACAATTCCAATCCTTTCATCAATTGTCTTCTCATCTCTTGCATACCCATGGTAATCCCCTGAAGACCCATGGAAATCCCATCAAAACATGGTTTTAAGGCTTCAACAAGTTCCTCCTTATGTCTTAAGTTTTCATCCTCCTCTCTACCCATGGTTTTAAAAAAAGACTCTTTTTCTTCTACTACTTCTTCTTCAATAAAAACCTCTTCAACTACTGGTTCAAAGGGTGGTGGTTTATTTTTTTGAATTCTTGTTAAGACCATCAGGTGCAACTAACATGCTTTGATACCACTTGTAATGTCCCTTTTGCAATTTTTATAAAATGCCCAATTTTTCACTTTTTTTCAATTTCGGCCCTTGACTAGTTTTGATGCCTAGGTCCCAACTTTGCCCCAAATGATCCCAAATATTCTGATAAGGTACATGACTGATGTTATGACTTGAATATGATGTTCAGGGATGATATATGGCCACCAAAAGACCTCTTCAAACTCTCTTAAGATTCTGGACCAAGTATGCAATTTTACTAGTAAATTGGGGTTCAAATCCCCCTGGGATAAGTACTGAAAATGGCTTCCCGAATTCCTTCCAACCCACTCGAATTTATGAAAATAGGTAGGGGATGTCTCAAGGATGTTATTAAGGTCCAAAATGCACCATTCATTAGTTATTAAGTCTGTTCCAAACCCCTCCCAAACAATAGCAAAAACCACTAATTCGACCCTTGGGGAAATGGCACCAAATCTTCTTCAAATGCAAATAAATTGAGTATAATGGATTCAAATGCTCAAGTATTGAATATGAAACTTGTAATACACATCAATGGAATTCTATTCATCACAAATATACCAGAGAAACATTCATTTATTCGAAATCATCATCATTATAATGGCATACATCAATGTAGTGGGGAAATGGACATTGTTTGCTCATTAATCTTCATTTTTACATACAACCACTTGGTATTTCGACCTGATACTTTCTAAAGATGAATAATAGAGTATATAATGTTTATTAAAATCAGAAATACATCAAGAGAAGCTCTCCCTCACCAAAAACACCCTCCCTCAAGGAGCATGAATATGCCTTCAAAACTGGAAATGGTTGAGAGATGGTGTTGCACTAAACAAAACTATGAGCTTCCCTGTAGCTGATACCTGCAAATAAAACTCCATTAAAGCTCCATGAAATATCCTCTCCAAACACCAACTTGGATGGGAATCTTTCACCCTCGAAATTGGCTAAGGCAAGAAACTAGTCATCCACTAGCTCTCTCTTCACAAATGCAATTTTTCTCAAATGATCAAAAGATATTATCATACTTGATTCCTACATTTTATAACCAACATTAGCCTTCTAAGGGTCGAATTCCTCCCATTAGCTTCTAGATATTTCCACTTAGGAAATATTCCACATTTGCCACTTGTCTCCTAGTTTCCAACCTTCCGTCTTCTCCCAATTCAAGTTGGAGTCTCTTTGGATTCTCCAACTCCCATGAGCGCCTTCCTTGAGCCTATTTTTGGGGCTGACATGTAATAATCGTCAGATGTCAAAATTCAGATCTGAATTTTGTCATAGATGTCATAGATTCTCCATCATTGTTGTCATAAGGCTAGGGAATCTAGCCCAAGTGTCCACTAGCTTCCAATTTGACTCTTCCTCTTCCATGGAGGTTACCATTCCATCCCATTTCGACCTAAGATGCTCCATGCCATGTGTATGATTTACCAACTCACCCAATAATGTTTGCTTTCCCATGGATTTGAAATGGCAAGAGAGATTTTCCATGTGGCAATGAGAAACCAAGCTAGTGTGGGTCCCATATCCTCCAAATGTCCTCAAAACCATTTGCCATCTAGAATTTCTCTTGAATTTCTTTATTCAACCTTTTTATTAAATATTTGAACCCTTCTAATATCTAAACATCATTTATTAGCTTCCTTATTGCAATTCCACATGTGCCCATCCAACCTAGGAAACTAGTAGGATTGATGGGATTGTCTTACTATGCAATTATTTGAATGGGGACATTACACTAACACATGTGTCTTTCTAATGAGCTCTCCTCCAATGACCATGAAGGGGGTTCAAAGGTCAAGTGTGCGCTGGGGAGGTTGACTATCCTCGATTACCAGGCTCAATAGCAATCATTTTGTTTTGTTTTGTTTTGTTTTCATTTTATACCTCTCAACAAGTTAGTTTGGAGGTTCTATGTTGTATATTTCCTCTTGCTTAAGTTGGACCTCTATGGTAGATTGACTCAAGTTTATAATTCTATATTAGAATAGGGTTTTCAAAGTGATTATGAGTTATAAGAAATAAGAAGAGGTTTTAAATGGCCACAACTATAGCATGTACGAACAAGTCATGGAAACACTACTAAAGATAAAATCTATTTGCCAATCATCAAAGAATGTGATTCCAACTATTTAGTTTGTTAAAGGAGTTGTAGTTGAATTTGGGTGAATGTGGAAATAACTTTCCAAAGAATGTCAATTATATATATATATAACTAGTCCTGAAGAATCTAAAGACACCCCATGGTGTTTTATATTAGATATCCCAAAACTCATCCCAAATAACTCCTTGTAGCATTTAACTTCTTAGGCCCATCATATATTACATGGAGATCTTTAAATATTTATAAATAAACCAAATATGTACTCATATACACCACTAACTTGTCCCTTTTATCTTCAAATAATTTTAACATTATAATTTAAGACATATAAGAAGGGTAGATAAAGGATTTATAAAAGTCCAACACCTCTAATGAATATCTTTCTCGAGATTGGCTTCATAGTTGGTAGTGGTCGACTCTTGCATCTGCAATACATGAATCTAAAGAAGTTCCCACATTGAGTTATTATTCAAAGATAAATACAAAGTACGCCAATCTTTCCTAATGTCAATCAAAATCCAATGAAATACTTAGAATGCAATGGAAAACACTTTAAACCAAAGTCTTGCAAATAGGCATTAAAAGGATTAATAAAGTGTCATGAGCAAGTAAAATAGGATTAAAAATAGGGAAGAGAGGATGTTAAAAGTTGAAATTTATGCAACCCAAAAATGGGTTTTCTTCTTGTCATCCAACTTTTTGATGTGAAATTTATGGTCATTGCACCACATAGCCTTGTGGTATTTTAACTACGCGACATGTAAAATATTCATTATCAATTAATGAACATATTTAGACTTTAAAAAAATTAAAAAATTAAAAGCACACCAATTATATTAATATAGTGTGAAAAAACTTTAAAAAATGGGTGGATATGCTTGCATGTTTATCTTTTAAACCGTATGCTAAATAAATTTCCTTATGTGTAAGATTGGTATCTTGATTACAATGAGCTCCTCTGATCAATGTAGCCACCCATTCCCATGATAACCTACCATAACATTGTATACAATGTTCTATCCATACCGCCATCCAATATAGATTGTTTGTAATGTATAAATGTAGTGCATCCCACTCTCAACCAACTATAATGGAAAAGGAACAATTCATCAATAATTAGGTACCATGGTAAATATTAATCATTAATGGACGAATAAATTTAAATAAGCACAATACATATATAAATGAGTAGTCAAAAGTACATAGATCTCAACCATCTAATTATCTTTTGCTTTCCTCATTCTACCTTTCCTGACCAATGGACCTCCCTTTCAAATTTGTTGATCGAGTTGACATCCCCAATGTGATGCACATTCATATTTGTTGCTAATATAGGAAGATACTAAGTAATATACACCAAGGATTCATATACCATATTTCCCTCCACCATAGAACCCTTAGGACGTGCTCTTTGTCTAACCAAAGCATTCAATGATTTCAAGTGCCTCCCCACCATCCACATTGACCTTGTGTGTACAGGTCCACACATTTCAATTTCCTGCACATGGTGTATGAGGTAGTGTTCTTGCGCATTGAAAAATGTCGGAGGCATATACTTTTGCATTTCACACATTAGCCAAGGAATTTCTCTCCTCCATTACTTTATATCTTATTTATTGATTTATTTAGATGACAACCACCTACACATGATACAAGCAAATCACACTTTTCAATAAACAAGCATACACATTGCAAGAAAAGTACATGTCAACAAATTATGCAACCAAATTTTTGTATATAAATCATTATTTACCTCATGTATTTCCCAAGCTCATATAAAACTTGTTTTATGTTGTTGTCAAAGTTATCTGGGAGAGATAGAAATAGAACATACTATAACAAAAAAGGGATCATTATTTTTTTGTTAATATAAAAAAAGTACTAGAAATGTAGAAATATACCAAAATAATTACCTTTGTGAAGGTATGCTAGTCATGACTTTTTACCCCACCAAATTCATCTTTCTTTGTTAATATATTATTTATTAATTTTCCGAATGACCTCTTTTACGACATTACTTTACTACTGTATAAATAACCATAGAAGACTATTTTTGTGCACTCCGTCGCTATTTGAATGGATCACATTTTGCATTGCACGATTGGCTTCTTGAATGTCAATACAATTTTTGACTAATTTTTCTTGGTCACTCCTTCCATCTAAGATTCTCCATAACGTTTATGTTATGTTCTTCACGATATGCATTGTATAAAACAAATAAGTTATTTGTAGGTGCTCATAATAGATCAACCTACTTAATTGTATGGGGTAACTTTTCATTCCTCGTGGAATCCCAACAATGCCTTGACAACCTTTATGAAACATAAATGAAATTACAACAATGGTAGTTATATACGGTAAACATAATCAAATAAAAATAAAAAATTGAAAAACAATACATATGATATATAAACAAATTGCTTACCTTGACGATTTCTATTATATTCAAACTTCCATTGGTGAGGTGTCATTCTTCTTGATTTTAATCCAGTCTCTTCTTTCCCATTGAAAATATGGTTTTCAATAGTTTGATGTCTATGGTTCTTTGGGAGGAAGTTCCTATACTCATCAAACGCCTCCTTTCCTAAACTTATTGAATGGCGAGATTTCATCATTGGACCACAAATTGGACATGCAAATTTACCCATTGTTTGAAGACCTGCAAGATATAGATTAATGTCAGACGTATTAGTTTTTTTTTTTTGTAAAGCTGCAGAAGTATATTAAAACCGAGAATCAAAATTTACATGTCTGTCAGCAGGATGGGGTGACCTAAGGTGGTGAATCCACCATCCCAGGTGCTCAAAAATGTTGAAAAAACTATTTATATGACCAAAAAACCCATATGGGGCAGCCCTGCATAATTGTAGTTCTTGTTCTGATTCAGTTCATACATAACATTCATAATATGACTAAAAAACGAATAGTAAAGTAAATTGAAATAGATAACATGAGTGTCACAAAGGTGACCTGGTGCCACCGCATTCCTCCTAGGAACTTGCTTCTGCATAGTGAAAATCAGGTGTTTCCTCCACGATGGGGCAACCAACATAAAATTCGTTGTCCAAGCTCTGAGATGGGAGTTTTGGAGACTATGGAAAAGTGTTGCAGCCTGGGGAAGTGTTTCCTTCCTCCTGCTCCCTGGTTCTTTTGTGCTGCATTGGACCCATGGTGGAAAGCACCGAGAAGGGGGGAGGTTGTAAGGAGACTCCCAAGGAAGCCCCAGTCCTAGGGATACCACCATCAGTGGAAACGGAGGCCCCACTAACCGACGAACCACCAAAATGCCCGATGTTGCCACCAACCGTCGAGTTCATTGCTGCAACCCAGGGAATAGTTATCCCAAGCAAAACTGGAGTCCAGACCCTCGAGTCGCTCCCCCAGTTTGGAGTTTTTGGTCCTGATGTCCCGAAGCGTGGCCCTGTTGGAATGCCAGTTGGTCGTTATTTCCTCCACGAGGGTGATCATCATGTTCTTTATCAACCAGTAGTAGTTAATTCTTCCTCCATGCCGCCTCGAGGACAGGATGGTCGAAACTCTACATTCTTCTCAGCTATCAATTAGGCCGCAGGTTGAAGCAGAGACACCTTCAGCATAACCGTCCATGGAAACCCATTCGGAGGTGTTTCTAGTGCTCCTTCCAGCACCACGCCGATTTACACCCCTTCTCGAAGTTCCTCGTGGTCTCATCATGGTGAAATGCCAACGGAGAACTACGCTAACCAAAGTAAGAGCAAGAGCTTCAACGCTTAGCCGTGAAGCAACCAGGTCGTCAATGCAAATGCAAACACTGTTTTGGGCCATCTTGCCCACCTTATCCCTACTGTTGAAGTTAATGTGCATGGTGGTCACCTTGGGGGTGATGACGAGTTAATGAGGTAGGTACCTCTCAGCTCGAACTCCATCGGCGACACAACTTCTGTAGTGCGAGGAGTAAATGCACCAGCTTACATCCGCTCAAACTATATTAAACCTTCATCGCCACCTTGGTCTATGTGTTGGCATTGGGCGCCTTGCTAACATGTGATCGAATCCATGTGCATGGTTCTAGTGGGTTGGCGACACGTGTTTGTCTCCATGTCACCCAAATCCGGGGAATGTCAAACGTATTAGTTATATACCAAGGAATTTATATTTCAAAAACGTGCATGACATTTTCATAAAAATAAATACTATTAAAGTGAAATAGTATGTTACATACCACAAAAATGTGTTAACCCTGGGGCATCATGAATTGTCCATGTAAGTATTTCATGGAATTGAAATTGCTTTTTCCCTATTGGTCTAGAGATGTTGTAGATAGCGATGCCAACCCATAAATTTAGTAGCTCATCATTAAGAGGCCCAATATATACATCCATATATTCAACTTGGTACTTACCTAATTGGTTGAAAAATACACATAATTACTACTTAGATTGTATATATAAAAAAAATCATGCAACAAACAAGACAAAAAAAATGATACGCTCAAACAAATATTTTAAGCAAATACTTGGAACAATCATTGTCAACATTATGTTCTCCCTCTTCATTGACATCCAAGGAGGAAGGTTATTGTTTATGATAAAAATAGGCCACACTAAGTAAATAGACAAGAGCTCACCAAATGGATTGACACCTGCAATTTCCAACGAAAGCCTAACATTATGAGGTTCTTCTTTAAAAATTGGTCATCTTTCTTTAATGTTCATAAATGCATAACCATCTGCAAGCATTCGAAGAACACCATCTTTACTTGTGTTTTGTGCATGGTAATCAATAAATTGTGATATGCTTTCGAACATGAACAGTCGCTGCAAACGTGGAATTATGGGAATATGATGAAGAACCTTGTGAGGCACCTTTTTTGTTGCTTGATCGGTTTGATATCTATTGGTTTGACATTGCGGTCATTTCATTTCCAATGCATATTTTCCATAACATATAATATGATCATTAGAACATGCGTCAATAGCCTGATACTCCATTCCAATATATTTTATAATGCCAAATAATTATCGGTATGTGAGAGGTAAATTATTTGATGGTGGTAGAAAAAATTCACCTAACAATCTACAACATAAAAAATAACTAGTTAATGTAAATAACAGTAATCATAAATATTGCATCCCTAATTTACACAATAATTAACACTTAAAATAGAGAAATAAATAGACTTTTACGTATATATATGTGACCAATTATATCACATACCTTAGGATTTGTGTGATACAAGTGTTTGACAAATTATTTAAGACCTTCAAGTTCACCAACAACATTATAACAGAGAATATTTGTTATTGATCCTTCATAAAGTGGTTGTTGTGACTTCTCAAGCAGAGGAACATCATGAATATCATCAAATTTGTCCTCCATAGGAGCAAAGTTGTCCTAAATTAATCTATTTATCCCATAATCCTCAACTGTATTACTAGAATCATCTTATTCCATAGGATTTACTTGATTTTCAATATTCACACCATCCTCCTCGGGTTGTACATTAATAGTATTTCTACTAGTACTTGGCAAATTATCTGGCACACACCTAGGACACTTTGTCTTTATAATTACAAACAATAAATTAAAAATAAGTGTATAAAATAAATAGTAAAACAATAGAAATCTTTATAAATACAATAAATACAAATAGTTCATATTATGATGAATAACTTACTAAGGAACGAATCATATTCATTCCCCCCTTCAGCATGCCCATACTGCCTACAATGTTTTTCAGTTGTTATTTTTTAAAAGTTTTTTCTATTGAAGACCTTGCATCGAGTGCAAGGGGAATAACATTTTCATCACCCTCTGCCTCTAATGCCTCCCTTAACATAACAAGCATCCTTTCTTTTTTTATATGAAGTAATGTTATATGGCATTGTAATTACCTATAGTAATTGAATCCACTAAATCAATATAGTACAATATACAAATATACTAGTATGGTAAAAATGTTAACTTCCACAATCAAACATCTTGTAGATATGTTTAAAACTATTCCCTACACAAGTATATGTGTACCCAAATAAAATAGGGTCTCATTTTAGGTCGGACCCAATGTGGGTATTTAGAAGGAGACAAAGATATTAAAAATTTACAACCTTCAAAGTAAAAAATTCGACCTCTGCAGATCAACAATTGGATGTGAAACAAGTAGATAGAAAGAAGACCGTTTCATGTGTTGAAAAATGACCGAAAGAGATTTTATGAACATTGCACCTAAAACATAAATGTAGAAAATTACATATTTATATAGTACTTCACCACCGTCAGTATTTCAACGAACATTAACCATGCCAACATTGACCAAAACAGAAATCAATGACTGTTACACCTTCATTAGGTTTTGAAACCTTTGTAGATTTGATTGTCGTAATTACGACAATATTAAGGTGGTTCATTGTCAAATTGACATAACAGTATTGTTTGTCATAAGTAAAACGAACTCAAAGCATTTGTCAAACTTACAACTCATATCCATAGGAATTTTGACAAATTAAGAACATTCATTGGACTTACGACAATCGTTGAGGAGAAAAAAAATCAAAAATATTGGTAATTATGTAGTAATTATCAATGATACGAACGAGGTACTTTGTATCATCGTAATATGTCGTTGAAAATTGACCCCATATGTACTAGTGAGTAAAGATTTGCAGGTAGCAGATTTGATGAATTACAAAGGGAGTCGACACATGCCGATGTAAACAATTTCCTTGTAAAGAGGGAGTGTTACTATTTTTGAGTTACTTTGAAAGTGTTTACTCCATCTTTGAGGTGCTTCATGAGCTTTGGGATATATGGCGTATGTTCATCACAAGATGGACCAAGATAGATTGACACATGAGAGATGGTCCCTAATGGATTTGCATAGTTGAGATAGCTTACTCGGTGATTGCTTGACCTTAGATAGTTGTTGTCATGGTATTCTCCCCTTGTGCATTGGAGTTCTCCTAATAGTTTGGTGGACACCCTACATTGTGGCCACTTGGAGAGTTCACCTAGATCGAGGAGGACATCAGGATGTAAATGGCATGGGATTGCTTGGATTCATTTTCAAAGCCTTGGATTTAGTTCGAGAAGGCTTAGGTTGTAATGGTATTGTTACAAGGGGCAATTGTCACAATTGAGTACATTGATTAAGAGGAATAATGGAGTTTATGGAGGCTTGTGACAGAGACATGTGGACTTATCTTGTGTAGCTACATCATCCTGGAGCAATTATTGTGTATGACATCACCTCAAAGAATGGCGTATGTACCTTGCATTGTAGCGTCTCACTTGTGTGGGTTTACATGAGTTTATTGTAGGTTGCTTGTAATGGCTTGGGCTTGCATAGTATTGTTTCCCTCCATTACCTCCCATATAAATAGAGGAAGGAGAGAGATTCCTTTCATCATCATTATCACGTTCTTTTCTTTGTATTTATCTTCTTGGATGAATTTGGTAGGGTTTTGCTAGGACCATATATCAAGTCTAGAGGAGATGTCTTTATTGGAGCTTGATCCTTGTGAGATTGTAAGGTTTACTCTTGTGAAGAAGATGTTTATGATTTGCACTCCTCTCTCTCTCTCTCTCTCTCTCTCTCCGATCTTCTTATATAATTGGTCTCTCTTGTCTTGGAGTGCTAGTGTTTCTTGGAGATTTATATGATTAGTGAAATGAACAATTCCCAAAGAATATCCAACAAAGGAATGGTACTAAACGGAATTCCTAAGAGGTAAATAAAAATATATATTGAATGAGATGAGATGATAGAATGTCATGGATGATGTGCTTGAAATAAGCATTAACTAGTCACCATGGGTTAATGGACATACTTTTTCAATACGTCAAGTCACTTCATTAAATGTATATTTTTATTATTTATTAGTTATCATCAATTATTAGTATTATTATTATTATTATTATTTCAAATTGTATATTTATACATTTACATTTGTTACATTACCTACCCCTTTGAAAATGCTTTGTCTTCAAAGCATACAAAACTTATGTCTTCATTTTGGCTTGTAATGCCTTCAGGATTCTTCATTCTTATGTTCATCATTGCTAAGGACACAAGGCTACGTGATCTTCTATGTGATGATCAAAGTTGTCAAACTGTGTAAGGATCGGACCACCCTAGTTCACTCTTTTGTGATTTTGTTTGGCAATGACTTCTATGATGATAGGATTCAACACTTGAGCTTCTCGTCAATAGAGTAGGATATCTACTTAGCTTTGCATATTTATATTGTCTTCATTTTGTTCGTTGATGACCTGGATATGCTTGTAACTAGTGTCATGTTCTCGAAACCTTAGTCTTTTGATGTCTCTGGTGGTTTATTGGTAGGTAATATTTCAATTGGATCTGTTGGTTCCCTTCTCCAATATCTCGATTTTTTCCTCTTGCAACTCCTTTATTTCAACGAATTCGATCATTATTTCTTTATCAATTAGGGGTTCCTTGTAGGCATATTTTTCTAATTGGCTCCATAGAAACTTCTTGTCATTATTTAGCTTATTGATTTGGGCAAGTAAACTTTGATTATGAACCTTTAAGCATGAAAGTTCTTCATTGTTCTCTAGATTTTCAACTTTATCCTTAAGATCTTGGTTTTTTTATTGCTCACATTTCAATCTTTTGATTTGCTTGAATAGACTCTTATTAAGGTTCCCTAAGTTAGAATCTTCTAGTTGACCTTTTTATGATAACCTATTGTTGAATTTCTTTGCGAGATCTTGATTCTCTTGTTCTATCTTTTGAAAGCACTGTTTCTTCTCCTTGGACTTCATGATTTTTGCAACTAGTTTTTTACTATGATTTCTTAGGTGAGAAATATCTTCGTCTTTTTTAGTGACGACCTTGTCACATTCTTTTTGTTGATCCTACAACCTTTGTATTGACTTATGGCTATCTTGAAGGATCACTTATGTTACATACTCCAAATCTTCAAATGGGGGTACTATTGAACCTGATTTCATAATAACATCTTGCAATGTTATTTTTTTTTTCTTATAGGAAAATTTTAAAAACTTTTTCTCCAAGTTTAAAATGAATGTACTTAGTGAGTCTAGCCAAATTGAACCAAGAATTAGATCAACCTCTCTTTTATACATAGTTGTAACATTGAATCCAATTATGTATTTATAACCATCAATTGTTACAAGTATGTCCTTAATTTTATATTCATTACCAAAAATATCTTTCTTTTTTATTATATTTGGGTTTCGAATCATTAATTGAATGGACAAATCTACATTAATTTAATTTCCCTTGTGATTCACACATATAAAAATGTTAATCTATTTTCCTTAAATACTCCCTTTAAATGTTAATAATCCAAAGTACAAGGATTCATTACCATTATAAAAAAAAAAAAATCTCCCTTCCTTTTTTAATTAAAATCCATTTTTATTTTTAAATCTCTTTTTGCTTCATTGAAAATTAATCACTTTTTAAAAACTAAAATATCCTTATGCTTTAGAAATTTATGTTTTGTTTTTTAATTATGTTTTGTTTTTCCTTTATTATTGCCTTTAAATTTCTTTCTAACACTAATGCCTTTTAAAACTTATTCACAGAATATATTAAAATGATACATATTTCGTATGCTTTATTAATTCTCTCCCCAAATTATGATAGCTATATATTTCACGCTTGTTGGATTGAATCATGACACGTGTCAACGATCACGACCTTGATTTTCTTGTTGACTACGTGCACATGAGATTTATAGAATCACCGAGTGTGTATAGTTAAGAAGTTGACACATTACCTTGGTATGGTTCCACTGTCTGCCGTCACGACTTCAATTTCACAACTCAAATTTCTTAACTTGACTATACGGTGGTGAATTTAGAAGGCCACGATTTCTCTGTATTTGTTTTTATTCTCTGCAACGTGAAATTGAATTTTTTTGGCCAAAGGCTTGAATGTGGTCAAAGACCTGGTAACCAAATAAATTTTAAAGAATTAATGTGGTCAAAGACCTGGTAACCAAATAAATTTTAAAGAATTAATGTGGTCAAAGACCTGGTAACCAAAGAAACTTTAAAGAATTAATGTGGCCAAAAGCTGAGTTAGATAGTCTGAAGACCAAAGATCAGATCAAAGATGAAGCTTTGATACCAAATGAAACAAACAAAGTTCACTTTCCAACAAATATCCAACACAAAGAACGATAGCAAACAATGATACATAGAAGGTAAATAAAAATATATATTGAATGAGATGAGATGAAACAATGCCATGGAACGATGTGCTTTAAGTAAGCATTGACTAGTCACCCGATGTGCTTTAAGTAAGCATTGACTGGTCACCATGGGTTAATAGACATGCCATGTTTGTTTCATTTCCCAACAAATATCCAACACAAAGAACGATAGCAAACAATGATCCATAGAAAGTAAATAAATATATATATTGAATGAGATGAGATGAAACAATGCCATGGGATGTTGTGCTTTAAGTAAGCATTGGCTGGCAACCATGGGTTAATAGACATGCCTTTGCATTAGGTCATGTCACTTCTTTAAATGGTTTTTCATTATTTATTGTTTAACATTAATTATTATTATTTTATTTATTGATATTATTATTATTTTTATATATTTCAAATTGTATACATACACCTTTACATTGGTTGCAATTAGTGTTTCCACCCAAAAAGCCAAGAAAGCCAAGAAGATTAGGGTTTTATGATAAAACCCTAGTGTGGATTTGTGGAGAATAATTGAAGAGGACATCTTGCTTTTGAGGATGTGTTGGAGTGATTCTTGCATATCGGAACTCCTTGGTTGAGCTAAGGTTTTCATATTTTCCCCGACTAAATTTTTGGGGAGATAGTGGATTTGAACTACCCTTGAGAGAAGCTATGGTACGTACATATACTTCACCTTGAGTATATAAATGAGGTTCTCAACTATTAAAAACTTGTTTGTTTTCCATATTTGATTTTTTGCCATATATGTTCGTGTATTGTTATTTACAGTAATATATGTCTCGATGAATTTGAAATGAGTAAAAGGACAATTGTTAAGTGATTTAACAACTTCATTGAAGAATCTAAGGGGTTGTTTTACTGTTGTTATACATGGCATTGTATCATTGTTATAATTATGAAAAAAATAAATTAAAGATATGATTTCTATGGGCTAAGTTTCCCTAGAGTGTTGGAACTTTCCAAGTGAATTGGTATCTTTTCTCCTTGAGTTACTTCGATGTTTGGATTGCTTGGAAGTGAAATAATGTTCTTTTTCCATTGTTGTTTTATACATTATTTCACAACACTCTTGAGGCTGTAAATTCACAAGCTTAAGATCCAAGTAAACTCTAAGGTTAAAGGTGAAATTTATGTTTGGTGTGAAAAGTCAAAAACCTCAACTAAACATTGCAACTTGAACAAAAAAATTTATACAATGAGCTAAAGGACCACAAGCCCTCACCATGACATGAAGCATTCCCCTAGCTACGTGAAAACACTTTAGAGCAACCTAAAACTAACATCAAATTGAAAGAATATTTAGGACCGTTTTCTTTCCTTAAAGTCTAAGGCAACACTAAATATTGACTCATCAAAAAATATTTAAATATAAGTAATTTCATGAACTAAATTTCACATTAAAAGATAAATGATCAACTTCATTTCAAAGGGTTTGGTGGAGGAATCAAACCCGTCACGACTCTCATGAAGTAGATAGAATATGGGCATTTTTTCAACTAAGCCTTGTTTTGTAATTTATGCATGTTTATAACCTACAACCCCCCAATATGCCCTTAAATTTATCATAATCTATGCCTTATTATAATTCATTGTTTAAGAAAAATGGAATTTCTATTTAGAATTTGCCATTGATTATAGTTTAATGTCAAAAAAATATAAACTCCATGTAATTATAAAGGCATTGGTGGATTATTATGGATAATTGTTTTCCACAATTCTCTTATTGATGGATTAGGAATCTACATTTGATAAATGCCAGAAGCTACAATGGTCAATGTGGATGGTGTGATTCCTCATGGCAGTTGGGCAATGACAAACATGGCGATCGTTGCATAGCAATATCTGATTTTCATGTACAAATTTTATTTGGCACAAAGAACCCTCACACATCCCCGACCTAGTTTCATCAACATGGTATGTGTATGTCACATGGCATATGTATGTCTAATAACCCTATTAATGGGACATTTAATGCCTAGTATACTACTTAGACATCACCTTATGACTAAGATGCCCAGTATCTTGTGAGTATGAACTAAACTTTGTTAATGAGTCCCATGAGTACTTGTAACAAAGATGAGGTCATGCTCACTTACCACATCTTAGAGTGGGTACAAATTTGTCCAATATCTCGTCGTTAGAATTCAACATATGGTAGTAATACCCCTTGTTGATGAGACCTTGAAATTATTTGTGCCATCGATGATAAGGCAATCTTGGATATCAACCTTCAAATACAAGAGAAATATATGGTTGACGAGACCTTGAAATGATTTGTGTCATCGATGATAAGGCAGTCTTGATATCAACCTTCAAATACAAGAGAAATATATGTTGTACTTAATTGTATATCTTATATATATTTAAATAGATTGATAGATAGTAGCACAATATGAATGTCAAATTTCATTGTTGTTGGCTAGAAGAAACCATGGCATTAAGTTTGTCACAACAATATTAGAGCAGTGATCACACCAAAATTGTAAGTGTTACCAAAATTGCAGCAAGCCTTGTTTACAAGGTTTACATCTCTAATGATCTCTTAATTGTTTTAATCTAGGTTGTCTTGTGACATGCATTTACAATAAGTTCCACTTTTCTCTTGTGTAATGCCATCCTCAACCATAGGTGTATAATGATTATATTGTCGATCTGCAACTAGTTTTGTCTTTGGGAGTTCAAGGGATATTCTTCTTCACACAACATACCCCTTCAACGGTCGGAACATCCAACTGGAGCCAACAACAAAGAAGCCAAATAGAAAGTGTAACCTAAACACTAGTTCTTGACTTCACATAATACTAAATATCGAAAGTAACTGTTGATCCTGAAAGGTCATCTCTTCCCCTAATCCCATTTTTTCAAGGTTTAACCTTCGACCCGATCATGCCATAACTCCCCCAACAAGCCCTTACAGTGTCGAGTAGAAATCATTAATGCACTTGTTTGGTCTTGCACAAATGCCCAAGCCATGTTTACATTTGTAGCCAATTTGTGTACCCACAAGAGCACAAGTTAATACACGGGTTTAAGGCCCCACTAAGGGTGCTCTTTAAATGCGTGTTTTAGTCAAGAGATATTCTTCACACAATATACCCTTTCAACAGACTAAACATCTAATTAGTGCCAATAACAAAGACACAAAATAGAAAGTGGAAGCTAAACACTAGTACTTGCCTTCAAAAATTACTAAATAATCAAAGCAATTGTTGATCCTAAAAGGTCAACTTCACCTAATCTCAAATTTTTTAAGGTTTGGCCTTGGGACTTGAGAAAGTCCATATTTCCATAACTCCTCCGTTGAACCCATAACTCCATATTTCCAGCATTGGTTTGTTTGACACTTAAGAGTGTGATGCCAATATGACTTGTATTTTTTTCAGTGCATGATTGCGAGAAGTTAAAACTTAAAAGCCATGTACATGGAACACAAACTACAGCGAAATATGATATCATAAAGAGTTGCATAAACCAAGCAACGAATTAAGTTAAAATTAATATGTTTAAATAAACTCATAAATAAAATCAAGAAGGAAAAAAGAAAATTGGAAGGGTTGAATGTCATACAATAAAACTCATTTTTTTGTGAATCAACACTGGCTTTCCTCTCAATTAATGGTTTGACTTGGTGTATCAATACAAGGTCCATCGCAAGTATGAAAAAGTAATCTCTTTTGAAACTTTGGTAGTATTGTGTGACTGTGCTTTAGGATAACAATCGGGCATCGGTAACAGAGATGGCCATGACGTTCAAGAGAATCACCGGTACAAAATGTAAAGAAAAATGGCATATATGGCTTTCCTCCTTTCAATTAATGGTTTGACTTGGTGTATCAATACAAGGTCCATCACATGTATGAAAAAGTAATCACTTTTGAAACTTTGGAAGTATTTTGTGACTGAATTAGGATATAAATTGGGCATCAGTAACAGAGATGGCCATGACATTCAAGAGAATCACTGGTGCAAAATGTAAAGAAAAAATGCATATATATGGGCAGGATTGCTACCAGTATTTTAACATCGTATATTTTTTATATTTGAACTGAAAAAACTTAAAAGCCACAAGATAAAGGGGTAAAATACTAAAATATCAATATGAAGATCATACACGGGAAGAATTAGAATAAACAATAGACGTGCAATTCCACATATCTATCTGCTTAAGCTGTCAAACTCCTATTGGTACCAATTATTGGAAATTCAGATTTGTTTGTTTTTCTGCCCATCCTTGAGATTCAAACAATACCCTCAAAAGAATCGAAGCATCTTAGTTTCAACTTTCTCCTGTTTCTAACAGTAAAAATTTTATAAAGCTCGGAAATTTCGATATTTCTTTGTTGCCCCTAAATATTTACTTGACAGCTTTATCTGCTAAATCATCATTTCCAGTTGCTCTTTTGGCACTATTCTTCAAAGGTGAATTGATGTTTACATGAAAAGAAAAGGTTGAATATCTCCCACTTATATTTTCTGGAAATTTTTAGAATTTGCTAGAACATCAGATTTTTTTCGGCACGTGCAATGGTAGATAATTTACAAAAGGAATTGTCTAAAAGACAATAGTCATTAATAAAAGATGCACACTTCTCTCTAGAGAGAGTCAAGGATCTCCAGAAAATATACCTTCAGCCTGAACCCTAGATGGATTTTCCTCATCAAGTATTCCTTAAAGACAGAATGGGAGGGGAGGTATAGATATGGAGACCTCGGCTGAACATCCCACTAAAGAGTTGTAAACCCACCATCACAGCCCTTTCAGACCAACTAAGCCACAGTGAGAACATGGGTGCCTAATAAGAATGGAGTTAACTTTGAACCATGAGCTTTGTCGGTGAAAAATTGATTGAAAAAACAAAACAAAAAAATTGTCAGAATTTGCAACTGACCAAAAGAACACAAGGTGTTATAGAGGTTTTATTCCAGGGGCTTGCACAGACAATATCTTCCAGCTGGAAGAATTAGTCATCAGCAGTTTTTAGTGGTTTGGTCTTGTGGCTGAAATGATGAGTAGCTTATGGTTTCTTGTGGGACTCTCTGGTGCAAGTCTGCGAGTCGGCCTTGATGCCACTAAAACTAGCACCCACATTCAAAGACTCAAGAAAAGCTCTAGTTAAGTGCAACTATAGAAATAGTGTAGTTGTCACCTACCACTATTTCCCTTCTCTTCTAATGGTTTGGAAAAACCACTAGGGGGGAATCCCAATAAGCAACTAAGTCAAGAGATCTAGCAATTCACTTGAATTATGAATGGGTTGATGGCTCATGACTTTATTAGTTGGAAACTAAGAGATCTCAAAATACTGCAAGAAAATTAACTTAAAGATTGCTTAATCATCCATAAACTATAAAACATTGAGCATAAATTAGAAATTCAATGATGACAAGTTAGAAATGAACAACCCCAAATCAGCCAGTGAATTTGGCAAGGAAACAAGAAGCTTGTTGCAAACTTGCAATAAGAAATGATCAATAACTTATTAAATGAGAAGTATAATACGCCATGTGGTGTATGCCTCATAAAAGTATTAATCAACAAGAAAGATTGCTGCTATGATGATGAGTGAAGCACATGTGTGAATCAGCAATGAATAAGAAGTTGATTTAACCACATCAAAGTTTCAATGTAAATTGTGACTTCAACCTGAAAATGAATAATATAATTTAGACAACATTGGACTTTTCTGTTGTTGGTTTTGCCAGCATAACCTGATCCTTTCTTTGAAAAATAAATCAGCAACTTCAAGGAAATATTTTCCAGAAATCAGTGGGTGTAACAGCATATGAATTTCCGCGACTTGTAAAATGAAATTGCATACAAAGAGGTAAGAAAAGAGAAGTAACTAAGTACTGAAGATAGAAGACAGGACATGTGTTCAGTTACATGCAAGTGCTACTAACATAAGTGACAGACTAATTGTATGCTAACAGCAACTAAATTTCAGATCTGAAATTGTAAGTAAATGAACCATGTAAAACAGTAAAGATCTGAAAACAACATGTTGAAAACTTCTTTAAGATTACATGTAGTCTATCATAAATACAGCTCCAAACAAAAAAGGTTTAGCTCATAAAAACATAAATAAATTCCACCAATTGGAGCTGAACAAAATATGGACAAAGACCATAAATCTCAGTTTGACTTCGGATTATAACCAGTAAGTAAAGGATTAATATTTCACCGTGACCATGAATTAAAATGCAGGCCCAAAATGGCGATTTGTTTAGCTGTTCTTTACTTGTTTTAATGTGTGAGACACTGAGATTCCTCTAGATTTAACCCATAAAAAATTAAAAAAAAACTTGAAAGAAAAGATAAACGATATATTGAGTTAGCTAAAAGAGAGAAAGTGAATCTCTTGACTAGATTTAGTACTTATTGTTTAGTGGAAAGGACATGGGATCATTGGAGAAGCAAGAAAAGCTCTTGGTGATCAAAGAGTAAGAGTGGGTAGAATAATTCATACCCTAGACCTAATCTTTGATAGCCAAGTATTATTTCTCTTCACTCAAATGGAGTACTTCAAAAGCTGAAAAATCCTTTTGGTAAACCTGCAATCAAAGACTACAAAACCCACTACAAGATGCGCATAACCTAAGCTGAAAATGTAGCTATCTAGTTGGTTAAATAATGTAGTATTATGGAAAGGAAGTACCTCGATCACCAAGCAAGCTTACAACTTGAACAAAAGGAAACCGTACTCAGACATTCTTCACCAATGGCCTCAAATTACTTTTAAAATTTACCCAATACACTTGACATAAAAAAGTAGACAAGAGTAGCAAGGGAAAAATTATATTCCTCAAGTTCAAGCAAAAGAAAACAGTGAGAGGAGTCCCTCATATGGGTGAGAGAGTTGTTAAATCCTCTAAAGAAAATAATAAAATATGTACATGACATGGTCAAAACTAGAAACCCTAGATCCAAAACCCTAACCTCTTTGACCATGTAAGGGGGGGCACGCCACCAGAGAGAGAGAGAGAGAGAAATAATGTATGAAGTGAAATACATCTCAATGAGGTAGAATGCTCTAGAAGATATGGTTAAGATGAGTAAATGTTAAGGCTAAAACCCTAAGTCTTGACCAATCAACCACTACTATATGTAACAACTTCATGAAAAATCAAAACTAACAACTCTCTCTCCAAGATAAGTGGACAAAAAAGAGGAGCGCCCCACTAAGACAAGCCAAAGTGATGAATGCTCCAAGATAAGGTGGCACATGTAGCAAGAATGAGTCCTTCAAGGTGCAATGTACCTACCACAAGAATAGTCAAACCATGATGGAAAATGCCTCAAATGATGGAGCACTTTTCTAATCGCCCACTCTTTTTTGATTAATTATCCCAATAACCTTAGAAATACCATGGTGTAACTATAATTAATCTAGAATTTCATGGTTTACCCCTAAAATCAAGTGAATTTCCTAAGTCTCGAAGCAAGGTGAGGGTGATGAAGTGACTGTGATGTTAGGGAGAATGTGTTCGTGAATTGACCATCATAGAAATGTGACTGAGTAATAGGTATACCCCTTAGCATTCAAGAGTTGAGGGTTAATGATTTTTCTTCCACGTGTGTTAGAATGGGAATTAATTTTCTTGAGTTAACCTTTCCTTGCGCCTTTTATTTTTCAATCCCTTTATTTCATTTTATTTTTTTACCAATCCCTTTCTTTTTTATGGCTTTGATGGCTTTGATAACTTGGGGCATAGGGATCTTGGCTTTTGCAAGGGGGCATTGCTCATATTCATCATTTAGCTCCATTTCCCACAGCGTAATTGACTCTTATAGTATAATGATCATGGAACACAACATATGATAAGTCTATTGCGAAAAGGGGACATGATGGAAATGGATGAAATGGCTAGTGAAATGATATGATAGGAAAAATGGCTAAGTAAAATGTTGAAAACGACATGAAATGAGGGTCACACTTACTTAAATCCCTAAGGGTGCACCTAATTCATAAGGTTACACACTTAATCTAAAGAAGAATTATAACCACACCACAATGCTTCCTTAGTTATGAGACAACCATCTAAAATTCATGAGTCATTATAGAGTAACACTATTGGCCCCTCATGGTCATGTCCACGCATAAGGAAGCATTCACAGTGGGTCAACTAGAGAGAATATGGCATAACGTTGGTGTATATTGAAAGTCTCCATCAATCTCTAGCAGATATCATGGGGTACTAAGCAAGTTGAAAGTGTCTCTATCAAGTGTCCATGGGAAAACCATAGATCTCAGTTGTGGAACTGTTGGATTTGATGGAAAATTACATAGGAAATAATGATCAAGTCGCCCATACATGTCAGAGGGTAAGAAGGCTAGGCATGTTTTTACTACCTGACCTTAGAATACCTTGGGTGATTGACAATGCCATGTGGAGTCACACAAGGGCCCTAGTAATGTAATAGTGTGTATTTGTGGGGTACAAGAATAGCCTACATATGCTTTACTTTATCTTCCTTCTTTCATTTACGTCATACTCCATCTATTCTAAACCCTTCAAAAATACAACTCAGATATGAAAGTAAAGAAAGTAAGTGAGCTCAACCAAATTCAAACCATTTACTACCTCTTCAATTGAAGCCAAAATAGATTCTATCTTATAGTTGCAATAGAAGTAAAAATTTAAGAAAAATCCTCAATGAAATCGTGTGCACAGGTTGTATGCTTTGAGAAAAGAGAGATACTTCACACAACCATTAAGGAGCTTCCCTTTAACTTACTCCCTTGGCCTTAAATGCTATATAGGTGGTGTTACCACTCAAATTAGCACCCTTGAACAAGGTCACAGATCACAGTGCAAAGAGAGGTAAGCATGGGAGAAACTAGTGCCCAATGTCACCACAGCCTAGCTCCTTAACACTTTAGATCAACTCCTAAGACCAAGGGGGAGCCCTATTATTGATGAGAGATATCTACAATCACTTCAACAACACACAAATACCCTTCACAAACAACCTCTCAGCTAAGATCAGTGCCTTATGGAGTCAAAATGATGAAGCATAAACAACAATAGGAGAGGGGTAGGAGTTATAACACCTTATTATGAATTTTAAAAATAGATAACCTCGATATCTTACTGCTGTTACAGAATTGCAGCAGTCAATAACACTTTAGAAAATTGATAAAAGTCAACCCAAACAATGCCAACTTACCATATATGATATACCTTGTATGCTAGGGCAAGTTACGTGCCTCCAAAGGGTGAAGGGAAGCCCTAAATTAGATCTGAAAGTGCATAACCAGATACGGTTTAAGCCTTAATCAGCCCTCAAATAGATGGTGGACCGACTTGAAACTTCTCCAATAGATGCCCAACCCCCCAACGGTCAACCCTAGTGGGCCTTTTACTTGCCCTTTTAGGCCTTCAAAGCTTGCTGATTTGACTGATGTACTTGTGGTACCTGTTATACCAGATTTGAAAAGGCCCTATAAAACAAAAATCACGGTGAATCTCTCATTCTAGCCACAAGAAAAGGATGCCCCTGAAAATCCACCAAGAAATCCCCTAGGGCGCACTTCCCATTGGAGCACAATTTCCAAATTCACGATGTTTTTTTCAAGAAATATGAATTTTCAATATTTTTAGGGTTTTTCCAAATATTACATTTTTTTTGTAATATAAACAATATAATTTTGATAAAAATTGAAGGAGAGAAGGGGTTAGACCTCAATCTTCCACCCTAGGGCAATAAGAGATAAAGGTCAATGCCCCTACTCAATGTGGCTATTCAAGATTTACGAATTTGGGCAAAGACTAGTAACCCTAGATGGGTCAAAGTAGCATAAGCCTAATTAGAGAAAACAATGAATCATAAAGACCCACTATGGACAGCTCCTTCAAGAGGACTCAATTTGGCTATTCAAGATTTATCAATTAGGGAAAAGACAATAACCCTAGATGGGTCAAAGTAGCCTAAGCCTAATTAGGGCAAACAATGGATCCCAAGGCCCTACTATGGAGAGCTCCTTCAAGAGGAAAGTCTCCTCAACCAAGATTGACAAGATGCCAACAAAACTCTAATTTCCCTTGCTTAAGGTGCACAAGAGCAACGTCAAACAAAAAAATTGAAAGATCTTACCAACATCCACCAAGAAAAGAGCAAGAGAGAGTTCTTAGGTCCTTCCTTGGTCTCGAGTTATAACAACCATTCTTTGAATCAACTTTGCGAGATAGCAAAACCCTAGAAATTCAACATCTAACAATTCATCACAACAGAAATGTGCCAAAAAGAGAGGTGCACATGCCTTAGAAGATCTAATAGACTAAGATGAGAAGAAATAAGATCATATTTTAATCCTTGTCTTGTTACAAAATGAGAGGGAGGTGCTCTTTATTTATATGTAGCAACCTAGCCTCTTTAACTTTAGAGCCTATTATCACATCCATAGTAGCCGGACTACCATGATTGCAGATCAGTTTCCAGTATATTTTTTAGCCAATCCTTTACACATTTTGATGGGATCAGTTGATAATGAGCAGCATTTTGATGATCACTCTTATACATTCAGTGGATCCAGAGCTTGTACATTTACAGTCTCATGCTAGGACTGAGCCCCATGACACCGGGTCGATGACTGAGTTAGCCATTCTTCTATCATCCTAAGCAGATTGATGACAATGCCCATATTATATTCGGATGCAGTGCTTCAGTGTGATTCGGGTAGTTCAGATCAAGGACTCAGGTATATGATCCAGCAGGTATATGATTGGTGCATTTGGGTTACTAATGTGCCCTTTCTTTTATCTAGGTAGTTTATGACTGGGTATATGATGATTGTTTACTGGCCTTATCTTATGATGTTTTCTTGTTGTTTAGAGTAGAAGTGGTCAGTTACTCTGAGTAGGAGGTTCTTGTATATACTCATTGGTCATACCCTTACTTTACGAAGTACATACTTGTTCATTCCCTTATTTTTGGGCATTTTGCTATCCATGGCATCATCAGTCACTTCTTCATCCATCCGTTACCTTCCAGTTTGGTTTCATCCCGACTTACACCTTAACTAGTGATCGTGAGCACTTCCCCCACCTAGACCTCTATGTTGGATAGATTCCTTGTTTACATTGTGTCTCGGCTCTGGAGTATGTGATTTTAGTCACAGTGATTGTTCTCCTCTAGTCCTCGAAACCAAGTATTCCTACAAAAAGTGTTGCTAAACACTAGAGCATCAGATCTTAAATGCTATATCCAAAGGAATGCTAAGTCAGGAAAAACAGTGTTGCTAAACACTACTACTTATATCTATATTAACTAGTCAGTGGCCAAAGGACGAGCACTAATCCTTGTTTGATGTAAGGTTGTTTGTCCCCACATGGCAACAGGGTGGTCGCTCCATCGCACCTATGGACGGTGGCGGGCAATGGAGGTCATACTGAGTCATATATGAAGCCGAAAGGCTTTCAGGGCACCTACTTTTGGAGGTTGGCTAGTGAAAATCTTAAAGTGAAATAAATGATAAATCTTAAGTGAGAAAAGCTGACAAATAAATAAATTGCTAAAAGGTTGCTTGTCTAGAGTCTATTGGAAGCATTCTCATCACTCTACCCATTTGTGAGACACCGCCATCCCCCGTGTTATTGTCTATCTAGCATATGTATAGGTGTTTCCCCTGGTTCCTTCATCTGAGAGATTGCAGTGTTGAGGTTGTCAAGTCTTTCCCCTAGCCTAGCCTTTGTTTTTCCACCCTCACCCATGGTTAGCAAATTGTTCCAGTCCGTAAACGAGTATACACTTGAGATTCCTATTTATAGTGGCTAGCTACTTTAATCTAGACTTATCTTATTTATATTATTTACATGCTTATGCCAATTAAACATCATTCTATGCTTTAGTCTAGCTACTGATATAATTGAAGGAGCATATCATGACCTTTTGTACTTGCAGCAGCAGTTATTTGTGATTTGGATCATTATTTTGGTCATTCTTGACCTAGTCAACCTAGTTTGACCAAGTCAACCGCAAGGTCCAGGATGAGTTTGGGTAGACAGTGATTGAGATGGTTTATTCATGGCCCATATGTGTCCATTAGATGGTTCCATGCTTCAGACAGCCTATTCAGATGATGGTTTGATGGATTTTTTTATGATTAGTATTATTTACGGACCATTACTTTTATTATTGTGAGCATGGATGGGCTTACAGAGGTATCTTTTGATGGTCACATGGTGTATGAGTACTCATTCCTAGTGGATTTGAGCATTCTGAGCTCATTGGTGCACTCAGTTATCAGTTCCGAGCATTTACAGATGATGATATGGTCAGATTACCACTTTTCTCTAGTTTGCCATGCAGAAATGGCTTGTCCAGCACTTTTATTAAGCATGCGCGTTCTCCTAGGGCGCTATAGAGGGAGATGGGTGTCCAGCCAGTCATTATTACCATATTACCCCATCCCCAGATATTTTGGTGCAGTCAGATTTGTGTCTGGGACTTTTTGTATTTTTAGAGGTGGTTTTCTGGCAATAGAATAGCTCATTGAGGAAATCGATTTGGCTTAGTGGGGCAAGGAAATGGCATGAAATTAGTCCGGGATATCTTGATGATGATTTCCACACCTTCTAGCGCTTGTTTTGGCATCAGTGGGGTCCACACATCCTAGCATTCATCATTTTAGGCAATTTTTATTGTGTTATTGAGGAGCCACGATTTGGTCATTTGGTCACATTATGTTATTATCTTGACATATTATTTGATATTGTGCCATGGGGTCATGCTAGTGAAGGATATGATACACCTCCTAGCCCCACCATGTGCTATTTTCATGGCTTAGTCATATGTCATGTGGTGCATCCCCCTTCGGCGATTTTGTGAGTGCGCCCCCTCTATTTTTGGGTTGATCCATGTGATGTGTATCCGGCTAATCTTAGTCGTTGATTAGAGTGATTGTATCTTATGATCCTAGCCATTGATATTATTGGATCTAGGTATTGTGTATTGGAGAGATCTATATATTGAGATGCTCTCTCATTTGTAAAGGGAGTTTTGGCTCTTGAGCTCTTGGATAATAAAATATTTTTGCAAAAACTCTTGGAAGCTTTGTCGAATGTGTTGTATGGAGATTGTAAAGTATTTTTCTTTCTAGCATTCTTGCGGATCTATGCTTTGCTAAACCATTTTTGCAAGGGGTCGTACCATTGATGGAGATAGCGATTTGATGGGGGCGCTATTGTGATTGAGCTCCATATCTCTTCCTCAAGTCGTTATTGGTTCAGGGAGTGTCTTTATTGTATCTTTGGATCATCTAGATGCTTGTTGAGTCTTTCTTCATTAATTATCATCTTTCTTTTTGCAAATCGATTCTCATTTGTAGATCTCTTTTGCAGGATGAGGGCGACTTGGTCTCTTGGAGGGCATACCAATTTCACTTGGCGAGGCATGGAAAAAGCTTGTAATTGATTGGAAAGGGAAGATCATCGCCATACAAGGCTAGTAGCAAGTATTTCCAGGTACGTTTGCACTGTATTTTATTTTTATGGGGCTTAATCCAATTGTTACTACAAAACCCTCTTCTTTCAAACCCTCATTTTCTAGATCTAATAGATCGGGTACTTATTCGAGTACGGCCATCAAAATCCACTTAAGAATAAATATAAAAACACCAGATCTAAAGTTTCAAATCAAGCAGACTCCATTTATCCCCGGATCTAGCACTAGTCATCTATATGTGGGAAGCCCTCCTTGGGTCTTTGGCCAATTTTTCAAATCTATCAGTTGAGTATGCTTGAACCCTACCAATATTCACAGATCTACTCTTCAAGCACCTAGATCTAGTCTTTAAACACCCAGATCTACTATTTTGGGTCCACTTTGGTCTCATTTGCTTAAACCCTAAGGTAGATCCAATTTGGTTATTCCTCATATGAACTAGATCTATCTAGATCTACTAGCCTAACCTCATTGTGGTACATTTCTTCTATGTTTGAGAATCTCTATCTTGCTTAAGCCTCTTCAACCGGTTCCTAACTCTTATAAGCCACTATGTTTCCCTAGATCTAGATTTCTCCACCAAGATCTACTTTTGTGCTTCATTCTTTACCTTTAGAGTACCTTGTGTTGGTTCGCTAGCCCGCATACGCTAGTAAGGGTCTCCCCCTTGATCTTGCGTTAGCCTGATCTAAAGCGACAAGAGCCCGTCCGATGTGACAACTACCCCTTTACTGTAGTGGACAAGGCCCTTGCAGTGTCACTTGGTAGCTACCCTACCTCTACCGTCCCGGATAGGATATTTTTGGTGGTAGCTGCACTTTGAGTGATAACAGAGCCTACCTTACTAAAAGATAAAATAACTTAAAATTAGGGTTTGTCACCCATTAGTTGGGGACTAAACCAAAAAGACTAAAAATAATGATAAAATGATGTAAATGGCTTCAACAAAGTTGGGTGTTTAGTCGGAGGAGGACATCATGCCCCAACTAACCCCAATGATGTAAAAGATCCCTCGACATCCTCCCCTTTAGCAAGGTTAGGCCTTCTTCTAGAGGATGACGTCATCATGAATTTTGCACATGGAGACCAAGGGGAGGGCGCCAATACATGAAAAGAGAAGGTCCAAGTGGACATAAGTGAGTTGTGCTAAAGCGGGTATGACAACCCTTACAAGCGCAATCACCTTCTACATAGCATAACATAAGTGTGGCAAGGAGCCCCAAAGCCATGTGTCTTAGTGGGTCCATCCCAAGAAGAACCAGAGCAACAACCCAAGGCACAAATGCCCAACATGATGGGGGTGTTGGAACATTTAAAAAACCCACTATGTCATTCTAGACTTAGGATAAAATTAATTAATCATTTATGATTAATTTCCTGAGTTTTGACTAAGTAGAATAGGCCAATTTTGTCTTTTAGTGGACCACATGCTATCCTCATTCTCAAAAACGAATTTGGATAGATTCTGGATAAGATTTCCTTGGATTCTGTCTGATTTTATTCCATTCCTGAATTAGAAAGACACTATCCAGTTTCAGTTAGCTTTGTCCTGTTTTTTCTGCTTTCTAGTGGAAAAGATAAAGCTAGTTTACTTGGAATCTTTTGCCACTTGACCAATTCGACCTCCACATCATATCTAGCCTTCTAAAGCCATCATTACATTCTATTTACCTCATTCATGAGCTGCCATACCATACTTTCCAAATTCGTGAGCCTCTACCACAGTTTTGGAAACTGCTTTTGCCACCTAGGGGGTTTTTTGTCTTTTCTAAGCGTTTTCTTTTTGCTCTTTCCATATTGCTTCAAAGCAATTCAATTTTCTCCATGGAGGATGTATTATATATTGTTACAATATCGATGAATAAGATACAGAGTGTTTTCCATAATTTATTCTCTCTATTCTTCTTCTCTCATTGTCTAAAATATTCCATGGTGAAATTGTCTTATGAATCTAGTTCCTACTAATTGAAAATCTCACAGGGGGTCTTCCGCTCATCAAGGGGTATTCAACAAAGCCACTAAGCCAATACTCCTTAGAATGAAAACCAAGAGGAGCTACCATGACCAAACCAAGGGTTTTGAGCCCCGCTAGACCAACACTTTTACATAAACAAGCCCAGACTTGGCCTTTTACAATGGAAAAAGACCCCTTCACCCTGGTATATCCTAAAAAGCACGCTACATACAATTTGGGGCATAACAGGTGGTTAATCTACTAGCAAAAGAAAGAAAGTAGATGTTGAACAAGAAGACAAAACCAATTTAAATGATTCTATTTACTAATGTACTATAACTACATTAAGATTTATGACCAATGAAGTGGAGTATTAGTGCTCAATCAAAGGGAGGGTAGATGCCTCAATACCTAGATCCTTTGTTGAAGAGTGCTCCAACTTGCTATGTCAAGATACGGACTCTTCCTTGCATCCTAATACTGAAGAGGGATCTAGGATAAATTGAGTTGGTGGAATCTAGAGGGCAACATAGACATGATATAAGGGCTTGGCTCTAAGTGGGTGATTGATAAGCTGAGAAACCTAACAAGCAATTATACTTCCCAAAATGTATCAAAATACAATAAAGGCTACTCCTAGGGAGGGTAGATGCCTCCATACCTAGATCCTTTGTTGAAGAGTGTTCCAACTTGCTATGTCAAGATACGGACTCTTCCTTGCATCAGAATGTATCAATGCACAATCAAAGGGAGGGTAGATGCCTCCATACCTAGATCCTTTGTTGAAGAGTGTTCTAACTTGCTATGTCAAGATACGGACTCTTCCTTGCATCCTAATACTGAAGAGGGATCTAGGATAAATTGAGTTGGTGGAATCTAAAGGGCAACATAGATATGATATAAGGGCTTGGCTCTAAGTGGGTGATCAATGAGCTGAGAAACCTAACAAGCAATTATACTTCCCAGAATGTATCAAAATACAATAAAGGCTACTCCTAGGGGAACCAAGTAAATACTAATTGATTGTTATCCTATAAAGAAACAAAGGATTATTAATTTATTACATAGCCATCACGGTATTTTTATGTCCTTGGTTTCTTTCTTTTTGTTGGCTATGTTAGCACACCATCACTACTTACATTTTGATGCTATCTGGGATGCAGAACTTATAGGTCATTTGAAGAGTAACTTCAAGCACAACTAAATTTCCAATGTATGAGGGACTTATCAAGGGCATCTACATAAAAATATGGACATTGTTTCGGGACTTTGAAACACACTCTGGGAAATAAGCCATTAATTAATAGTCTATATAGTTGATTCACCTGCAAAGGACGTTGTGCAGGCATCTCTAAACAAAGTCAAAATTTGACTTATTGAATCCTTGTTTCAAAGAGAGTAATGCCTTTAACACCAACGTCATAAGATTTTGGCCAATGTAATAGACAGATTTTAGTGGTTATAGCTAGGCCTTTTCTTTCTGAGCCCATTAGGGTTTCCCTCTGATCCTTTCGCTTTCCTAATGGCAGCTATGGAGGGGGTCTTAGACTCCCCCTTCCCCCTAACCATCCTTTCTCACAGACCGACAGTGTTCAAATCCTTAGCAGATGCAACAATTAAAAAAGCAAAGTTTAATAGAAACGAGTCAACCTCCCATTTTGTAGAAATAAGAGAAGGGTCATTGCACCTCACCATGAAATCTGGTACTCCCTTCAAAGCTTTTTTGTTCACTGAGAATGCTCTAATTGGAAGATTTTACAGTAAATGGCCAAGGCCAAAGGCTCTGGAAGCCTGGACCTAAATTCATTGGATTCTGTCGATGCAAGGATAAGTGAGTCATTATTATTGTGGAAAAGTTCTTTATTCTATTCTCTTTGAGCAAAAATCTAATAGATATAAAAAAAATAAAAGCAGACCTTGGTTCTTAGGGGCCAATGGATTATATGGTTACACCAACCATTGGTCTATGGTCTTCAACCACAAAGAGGAGATCCAGACCATTGTTCTGGTTTGGGTTTGCCTTCCCTCTCTCCCACTAATCATGTGGGATGATTGAATGCTGGCAGAAAAAGAAAATATGCTCAGAAAAAACATAGACAATGCAGAAGCAAAGTCAGGGATTTATGTTTGTGTCCAAACTGTGTAAAAGTAGATTTAGAAAAAGGACTGCCAAAAACTATTGAAATACCACTGAGGAACTGGATCCATGCGCAGAAGCTCGATTACAAGCAAATCCTATTTAAATGTAACTTCTGCCACAAGTATGGGCATTTTGATAAAGATTGCCAAAAGAAAGAAAGAAAAACTACATCTCCAAGTGCTCCTGTTCAAGCAGAAGATGAAGGATTCATAAAGGTAACATACTCCAAGAAATAAAAGAAAACCCAGAATTAAACATAACAAAGAAGAAGCCACCAGCTGATGCACAGAACAAATATCCTCCCCTTTGAGCTCTCAAGCACAGCAGGACAACATAGAGCAGGGCTCCAAATTGTCCAATTCCCCCATCAATTGAAAATGAGATACCCACTCAGATTATAGAAGGTGAAATTCCCACAGAGAAACCTCAAACAAATAACATGGGAGTAGATATGCAGGTCATGCAGGGTGCAAAGGGAAATGTTTGGGCTCTCCTACAAAAGGGTGGGAATTTCCCCCTTCTTCCCCTGCAATGCCCCCTTGATCATGAAATTGATTGGCCTCCTTTATCTCCAAAGAAGATGCGAAACATACTAAAAAGCTTGGAAGAAAGCCAAAGGTTGAAAGAGAACAAGAAGCTACTAAAAACAAAGATATGGGAAAGCTGGCAACAATAGACAAAGCTTTTGACTCCAGTGATAAAACAAAACCCACAAATCATGAAGATATTGTCTTGGAATTGTAGGGGACTAGGAAATTCAGAAGGAAAAAAATGTCTCGGTCATTGATAAAGAACAAAAAACAAGTCATGGTTCTTCTTCTAGAAATTAAGCTAGGTTCTTCTTGTTTAAATAAAACATAAACAAAGGACTCTGGAATCTGGAAGATAAGATAAGATAGTTTTATTAATGTCCAACAAATGAGCACAAAAGTAGGTCAATGGGACTAAAAGAGTACATCCAAGGTAAACACAATGTGAAACTGTGAAAGCAACTCCTAGATCAATACTAAAAGCAGAAAAGACAAAGAACTAAGTGTCTAGATAAAAGTTAAATATCTAGCCAAGAGAAGATATAAAAGAGGGTGCAAGTACAAAACAGTCTTCGTACAAGAAACACACTGGAGCTGAGACTAGAGCTGGCTGCCGAGGACGTGTGGGGGAACCACAATACAGGTTCCTAATTGTAGTCATCAATAACTGTGAAGAGGGCAAAGCACTAGTGGAGGATGTTGAGTTCTCCCTGCATACGGATAAAGCACCAGGATCTCATGGTTTGTCCACCAAATACTACAAAAAACTTTGAGATCTCATTAAAAAAGATATTATAGCTAGGACAGAGCATCAACTATGATAGTAAGAAGATTCACGAATGTTTTGGACATGTATCTTTTAGAATCTAGGGGGAATCTGAACAACAAAAAGTAGAGACCGTTTGTATTAATGTTGACAAGCTCAAGAATTTCTAACATCCATGATTCTCCATATGAAAAAAAATGGGGATCAATCACATACTTGTGGATCCCAATTGCCATTGGATGGATGCAATCAAAAGAACAGTTCCCAGTCCTAGAAGAAATTAAAAGGTAAATCTGGGCATGTCAAACTAGTTAAATTCACTGGCCAGGCAAACTCCAATAAATCTGTTCTTTCATCTTTGTCCCTAAACATGTTCTCTACTATTTCTGTCCTAATGGGGATCTTTGATGAGTGTTAGCTTTTTGTAGCTCACGCGGTACTTTTGCATCCGGTGCCTGGGTGTAGAAGTCCGAAATAATGTAGTCTCGATAAATTTCATAAAGTGACTTTATTAAAGTACTTAATGAATATGATGTTTTAATTTAAAAGTGAGATATACTTTTTGTTTATAAAAGTGACTTTTAAGTTAGAAAGTGTGCCTTTTAAATATTTAGGGTTAAATGTGACTTTTCGAAAAGTTAGATTTAATATAGTATGACTTAGGGAGTTTAAGTCATCTTGAGATTTAATCTCCACCCTAAATCTTGTGGCTTGGATTTAATCTCAGCCATTGAAGATGAAAAGTCATTTTCAGTTGCCCTAATGAGGAAATAAAAAGACAATTGAGGCTTCATTGTTACACACACTTTCCAAGAGAGCTGGAGAAGTAGGGCACGAGTTTCAAGAGGGAGAGATTGAGCCGCTGAGAGAGAAAGAGTGTTGCAGCAGCAAGGGGGCACGAATCCCTAGGTGGAGGTACAATTCCCAAGGAGGGTGGAGCTTCCAAAGTGGGCACAATTCCCATGATTTGTTTCTTCTGATTTGTGGACAGTCCGTACAGCTGAGAGAGAGAAGGACGTACAGCTGAACTGTGGCACAGAAAACGAGGCAGCCAGGTGGCACGTTTTCCTAGGCAGCTTGCTGTCTGCTTTGAGAGGGCCGTACTGCTGAAATACTGGGCATGATTTCCAAGGCAAAACTGTTGTAGCTGTTTTTGTTGTTTTTGGACAGTTTTGGAAGGCTGAAAGGCACGGTTTCCAAGGTCTACTACAGCACTGTTTTTTAAGTGAAATTTTGTCTCAGATTTCATGAAATCTCTCTGTTATGTACTGGAAAAAAATGGCTGGAAATGACTTCTGTTGTACATTTCTGAGTTTGACTGCTCAATATTGGAATTTCTCTTGAAATGGGTTATTTGACAAAGAGCTACTGTGTCTGCAATCATTTTTACAGCCTGTTGTTGTTCATGCATTTTTTCCGCTGCTATTTACACTTCTTGCGGTATATTAACTTACAGGGTCTGAAATTTTCTTCTTGAGTTATATGGTATTTAATTTCTTGACTGTTCAAGCTTAATATCAGAGTGCAATGAAGTGTTTGACAAAAGTTCTTTGACTGTTCAAGTATAACAGTCTGATTTTTGTCCTTATTTTAACATGGTATCAGAGCAGAGGCTCTGAGATGGAGTGGACAGCAGTGATATAGTTTATTTGCTGGTTTTAACAACTTGTTGGCAGGTGGACACTATCTGCAAGTGATTTGCAGGTGTTGGGCAGAAAGGGAAGCTTGTGGTTTACTTGTCTTTTGGACAGCAGAGAAAAATGGCTATTTGCATCAAATATGAGGACCGGTTGGATGGCATTTCCAACTATCTGCAATGGAAAGTCAGAATGTTTGTTGTACTTAAAGAAAGCAGACTGTGGGTTAATGTCAGCACTGTGATAACTCCTCCCACTGTTGACCCTATTTCTCTTGACATTCATGAAGTAAAAGAGGCCAAAGCACAGAGGATGATTCTGGATGGTGTTAGGGACCATCTTATCCCACACATGGCTGAGAAGAAGACAGCTTATGAGATGTGGGACATACTGAAAAACTTGTATGAGGCGAAGAATGAGAACCGGAAGATGGCACTCAAGGATAAATTGCATGCGACCAAGATGGCCAAGCGTAAAGGTGTAGTATCCTATCTTACCCGAGTGACTCAAGTGAAAGATGAGTTGGCTGCAGTTGGGGAGGTCATCTCTGATTCTGAGTTGGTGAGGATTGCTTTGAAAGACTTCACCAAGGACTGGGAAGTCTTCATGAAGTGTGTGGTTGGTCATGAACATCTTCCAGATTGGAGTAGAATGTGGGATGATTTCACTCAGGAGGAGATTCAGGAAGGATCTCAAGGTAGTGGACAGAACGAGGGTGCTAATGAAGAAAATGTTGCTCTTTCTGCTAAGAGTAAGAAGAAATCCAAGAAGGACTTGAGCAAAGTCAGATGCTTTTCCTGCTCTCAGTTTGGTCACAGTGCTTCTCAGTGTCCTGAAAAGAAGAAGGAGGAGGAGGAGGAGGATGTGACTGTTGCTGCATCTACAGAGATATATGACTTTGCAGAAAAGTTTAAGAAAGATTTCTCGTTGTTCTCTCTTGTATCGAGTGCCGGCAGCAATGGATTTGTGATGAACAGTAGTTGGTTCATTGACAGTGGAGCATCTCGTCACATGACTGGAATGTATCATATATTCTGCAACATTACTAAGACAGATCCAGACCGGATGGTTGAGAGTGAAGGGGGGGACAGCACATTCAGTGCGTGGATTTGGGAGAATCAAATTCCAAGTTCAACAGGGTGAACTCCTTGAGCAAGATGGAGTTCTGTTTGTTCCAGGGTTGAATGTGAACTTGCTCTCTGTGTCAGCCTTGGAGGATGCAGGGTATTCGACATTGTTCCGGAGGGGACATGTTTACATTTTTCCAAAGAAGGTAGTTCTAGGAGATGTTCTTATATACTCAGAGGGAGCGGAACTGATCCAGCCACAGTTGATTGGTGATTGGTTCGGTGAGCTGTACAAGTTAGGTGGACAGCCCACAATCTATGATTCAGAGTCAGAAGAGGAGCAGGAGGCTCCTGAGACTGCAGTGGCGCCAAGGTTTCAGTCTCGATTTATGATGGAAGAGAGAGAATCTCTCTTGAATACCGACAAAAGGCTCAACTGGTGTGAGAGGACTGAAGCTCCGGATTGGAGGTTGGATTCTCCTAGGAGCTCAGGGTTCAAAATAGCTGCTAGAAGGATGTCTTCAGATTCGAGTTCAGTTTAGGTGGTAACGTTGGTTCCAGGTTCAGAGAGAGCTCCTACTATGAACAGTGTGATGGATTTGAGGATGGGACATGATGATGATGGCAGTGAGTACCTCCCTCGCTAAGAGGGAGTGTTAGCTTTTTGTAGCTCGGGCAATACTTATGCATCTAGTGCCTGGGTGTAGAAGTCCGAAATAATGTAGTCTCAATAAATTTCATAAAGTGACTTTATTAAAGTACTTTATGAATGTGATGTTTTAATTTAAAAGTGAGATATACTTTTTGTTTATAAAAGTGACTTTTAAGTTAGAAAGTGTGCTTTTTGTATATTTAGGGTTAAATGTGACTTTTCGAAAAGTGAGATTTAATATAGTATGACTTAGGGAGTTTAAGTCATCTTGAGATTTAATCTGCACCCTAAATCTTGTGGCTTGGATTTAATCTCAGCCACTGAAGATGAAAAGTCATTTTCAGTTACCCTAATGAGGAAATAAAAAGACACTTGATGCTTCAATGTTACACACACTTTCCAAGAGAGCTGGAGAAGTAGGGCACGAGTTTCAAGAGGGAGAGATTGAGCAGCTCAGAGAGAGAGTGTTGCAGCAGCAAGGGGGCACGAATCCCTAGGTGGAGGCACAATTCCTGAGGGTGCAGCTTCCAAAGTGAGCACGATTCCCAAGATTTGTTTCTGCTGATTTGTGGACAGTCCATACAGCTGAGAGAGAGAGAGAGAGAGAGAGGGCCATACTGCTGAGCTGTGGCACAGAAAACGAGGCAGCTAGGTGGCACGTTTTCCTAGGCAGCTTGCTGTCTGTTTTGAGAGGGCCGTACTGCTGAAATACTGGGCACAATTTCCAAGGCAAAACTGCTGTAGCTGTTTTTACTGTTTTTGGACAGTTTTGGAAGGCTGAAAGGCACAGTTTCCAAGGTCTACTACAGCACTGTTTTTGAGGTGAAATTTTGTCTCAGATTTCATCAAATCTCTCTGTTATGTACTGGTAAAAATGGCTGGAGATGACTTCTGTTGTACATTTCTGAGTTTGGCTGCTCAATATTGGAATTTCTCTTGAAATGGGTCATTTGACCAAGAGAGCTACTGTGTCTACAATAATTTTTACAGCCTGCTGTTCATGCATTTTTTCTGCTGCTATTTCCACTTCTTGCGGTATATTAGTTTACAGGGTCTGAAATTTTCTTCCTGAGTTATATGGTATTTAATTTCTTGACTGTTCAAGCTTAATATCAGAGTGCAGTGAAGTGTTTGACAAAATTTCTTTGACTGTTCAAGTATAACAGTCTTATTTTTGTCCTTATTTTAACAATGAGATGGATAAACTAATCTGGAAATTCCTCTGGAAAGTAGGAAAGGAGTTCAACAGGAAAAAGGTATTTTTATTGCTTGGGACAAGATCAAACTTCTCCCTTCAATGGGTAGACTGGGGATAAAGGATCCTTTGCAATCAAACATTGCAATGGGAGCAAAAATTGTATGCAGTCTCATTAGCAGGATTTCAGTCTGGCAGAAAGAAGTCACCAATAAAAGATACTTTAATAATGCAAAAAGATCCAAAATCATATTCAGAAGTCAACTGGCAGCTTCATTGAATGGAAAAGTGGGGGCATCTCCAAGTTTCAAATCCCCCCAAAGACACGTACATAAGCAATCTGTTTATCATGGTTGGGGCCACATGCAAGTCTTGGGTGACTTTAGCAAAATAGATAACCCTAAGTGGTGGCTGCTTCACCAAGTGATGTAAACGTGTAGGAGTCAAGACATACTTGCTTCATTGTAATAAACTCTAATACCAAGAACAATTGCTTGCTTCTGTTGCCCAGAAGCGTCCATAAAAAATATTTAAAAATCATATTCAGAAATCCTCCTGCAGGGGCCTTTCAGGTATGCAGGTCCATTCAAAAAGGTTTTCCTTTAATTATCTTGCATATATATTGGTCCCTATGAACGAACAGTCCATTAACATTTGGCCTGATTCGATAATGGGAAACCTCCCCTGACTCGAAGAGAAGATCTTTCCCCTCCTGGAATCTAGCTTGCAGGTAAAGTGTCCATGTTAGCAGAACTTTCAAGCTGGAGTGAGGGGCAACATTCACTATGGCCTGGTTAAATATGCATGTTGTCACACGATTTGACGATCTAGTGTTTGCAAGGATTAAACGATCGCCAGAATGGTGGAACGTCGAGACACTGCCCCAAAGCATCGCATAGGTAGGGTCCTCCCCTCTCTTTAAGTTTCCCAAATCCACTGAAGCATACCTGGACTAACCACGGGAGGTGTCCCCAGTCAAGCTTTCCCAGATACTTGCCAGTAAAACCATCTTTCTCACAATACTAGCAAGACCAATTTTGCAAGGGAAAGAGGTGCCTTAAAAAATTATAAGTTAGGGAAAATGGACACCCCTGGGGGAAAACACTAAAAGGGTACTTGAGGTAAATGAAGGTGATGAAATACACCCTAAAACCTGAAGCAAGCGACCACAAAGATAAATAAAGGTATGCACTATCTGCTCTAGCAAACAAAAAGGCACTTAAGGTGACTAAACCCAAATTAGAGATGGCTGTCCTAAAGATTACAGAGTATGAATTGATGGGAGAGCTGAATGTAGAGTCTGGATCCAAACAAGTGAAGGTACCTAAGATAAGGTGTTAGGGGAATTAACCGGCACTTCAAATGAGCTATACTTAGGGTGGTTTATCAATTAAAAGCTTAAAAATAAGGTGTAAATCCCATATCTAGTTACTGGTGGAAATTAATAGCATTCCTAACACAAAAAGGGCTTGCTGATTTTTGTATGGCTGAGAATTAAAGCACAGAACAACAAGCTAAATAACATATACTAAGCTGAAATAACCCCCCAAACAGCTGAAATAAAAGAGTTAGTAAACCAGTGTCTAATCCTAGGCTCTCTAATATCTATGGAGTTATTTACCAAAGATTGAAAGCTTAAACATGCTAGGTAGGAAAATAAACATGCCGCTATTAAAGGGCTAAGAGAACCTAGCACATGGCAAACACAAAAAGGCTGGAAAAACAGTGAAAATGCTTGACTAGTGGAATAGCAGAGAAAATAGAACCAAGTTGAAAGTACTTACCTGTGTCCCAATGGTTGATGAAGTCGCTCCACCCTTCCTAGCGGTGAGATGAGTAGATCCTAGCACAGAACACTCCAAGGCTGGCTGGGGCACACTTCTGGCTCTGAGTTCTTCAACCTGCAAACAAAAAATCGATTTGGTGAGTGTGGATATAATGATGCAAACCCGACGATGACCCTTTCTTAGATTTGTATTCTGGCATTTCCCAATATTCAGCAGTGGGCGAGGTCATCCTTTTGGACGAGTTCAACGACTGCACCAGAGCTCTCATATCCCTCTATATGACTGCTCTGCAGATGTGTTTTATGTTCAAATGATTCATCCAACTTCAGTGGAGCATCATAAATCATATGATGATGCTTCTGATCCTTAACGGCCTTCCCTGCTTCCCGTCTTCCCACTTCTTTATCTACCAACCTCACGATGGGGGTGCTTGTGTAGTGGATTACATCCTTTCTATCCAAGACCTACTCCCATTTATTCATCCCTTTTTAGTCACTCCCATCCCCTTGGCCAACCATGCTCTCCTCCCCTTCTCCCTTCAAATTGACACCCCCCAACCCCGCCCCCCCCCCTTCGGGCCCACCCCTAATCATTATCCTCTTTGTCAAGGGTGACCCCAACACCTTCACCTCCACTCTTCGCCAAATGCTCCCTTCCGAGCCTCACTTTGCATCCCTTACATCCGCCTCTGACAAGTGCATCTGTCTTGTATCAATCATTTGGGAGACCAACTCGTTATGCCTCCCATTCCCCAAAAACTTATCCCCACCAACTCATTGTGCCTCCCATTCCCCAAAATTTGGGTCCCACCCCATGAACTAGTGGTACGATAAAGATTCACACACCCAACTTCGACATGCCTTCTCTCATGGTCACCCCTCATACCCCATCCTTAAAGCCTCCTACCGTCGACTCCTCTGCCACAAGAAACGCCTCTTTATCTCATGTCGAAGACAAGATCTTAGTACCTACCTTATCCACTCCCCCAAAAAATTCTAGTGTACCCTCTTCCCCCACCATTCCCATCTCCCGTCTGATCTCAATCCAAATTCCTTGTTCTCCAATATCTCCTCCCTCTATAATATCCCGGGACAGCCCCTCATCCAAATTACCTCACCCCCCCTCTTCATGCTTCTTATTCACTCCACATGACATTCAAGAGGTTGTCTGGGCCATGAGTTCGAGCAAAGCCTCAAATGAGGAGGGTTTCTAGGTCGAACTCTTCAAGCATGGTATCCATGCAATAGATTGTTACCTAGCCAAACTGTTTAACCATGTGGTCCATACAGGCTTCCTAGAACCTTGGTCATGCCATATTATTCACCCGATCCAAAAATCGAGCCCTAGTACAAATCCCAATCAGTGTTATAAAAACCGCTCCGGAACCGGCAAAACCAGTCGGTCCAACCGGTTCCAAGGGTTTTCCGGTCCAACCATTTGATTCAACCCGTTTTTTACCAGTTATGTACAGAACTGGCCAGTTTCCACCAGGAATCGCCCGGTTCTGTATGGAACCGGCCAGTTTTCTCAAACCGGTCGAGTTCCGTATGGAACCGACCGGTTCCATATCGGGTCTTTCAGGGGCAAAAAACCCACGTTTTGAAAAAAATATTAATTAAAAAACCAAAAAATTTGGGCACATCGACCACATACACTAACCTACTTACCGTACAATCACTATATATTGACGCAAGGACCCTCAATTGCAATCACGATTCACAATCATCTTTGGATTTTTCTAGGTTGGGCATAAGAATTACGGAGTTAGGGCAACAGGGCGATCAGGAGTCTGGAGTCAAATCTCAATTGTGGGCCACATGGCAAAACCGAATTTTGGTTTTATACACTCTTACTTGCTATATACATGAGAAACTTTGCAGATTTGTGTATAATGGTTTGAATTCACATGGATGCACATGAATATATATTTATTTTTTGAAAATATGAATATTTTATGTATTTTTTCTCAACCGGTTTTTTGATCCGGTTTTTGTCCGGGTCCGGGTCTTGGGGCCAGCCAGTTTGACCACCGGTCCGGTTCTGATAACATTGATCCCAATAACTACAAAACAATCATGGTTGGCCACACTTTCTCCAAACTCTATGCTATATTTCTCCATATGCACTAAGCTTGGAGCTTGAGAGAGGACACCTCACAGCTAGAGAACAGGGAGGATCCAATCGACATACCAAAACATTGATCACATTCTCACGCTCTGAGCCATCATCAAGGAGGCACATCATCGCTCTTCGAAAGTTTACTGTTGTTTTGTAGAGTTTCGAAAAGCTTTTGACTCCACCCCAGAGTAGCATTGTTCCAAAGGCTCAAAGACATTGGCATTTCCAAGACCCTTCTAACCACCAATATGAGATTCTATGAGGCAATCCTTGGTCACATTCAGACCACCCACGAGATTTCATACTTTATCATGAGCACCATTGGAGTCAATAGGGTTGTCCCCTATCCCCTACTTTATTTGGGATATACATTAACGAGCTAGAATCCTTCCTACAGGAGCACATCTAGGACAGAGATGAGTGCCTTCTCAATCAGGTCTTGATCTCAATCTCGCTCTTTGCCGACAATGTGGTCCTCCTGGCCTCCTCACCAAAGGGGTTGTAGCGACAGCTAGACGCCTTGTCCCTCTTTTGTGATCTTCGTCAGTTGATCATAAACCTGGGTAAAACCAAGGTAATGATCTTCAACGGATCAAGAAGAAGCTTCTCATAGATCTTCATTTCTTTTTTAAAGAAGGGATCGAGATCTCTAGCACCTATACCTATTTGGAGGTACAGTTCACAGTGTTAAGATTCAACATGCTAAGACAGAAAATATCAACATTTCATTTCATTTCACAACAATAGCATATACAGGATCACTGAAGAAACAACAAGCACAACATAAATACAAGAGACACAGATTTATCCTGGGAAACCCTCATGGGGTAGAAAACCCAGCAAAGCTTCCTCAATATAGATGACCAGCAAATACAAAGATGTAAACCAAAGACATGAGCTCCTCCTCCTCCACAGCAGACCTCTCTCACACAAGTGTGCCACTCACAAGTGAATGAATGAGTGAGATAAGTGAGGAACATCCTCCTCTACTTATACTTGTTCCCCGACTGACTTTTACACAAGCTAGGTCAACCCCAACTTAATTACTGGGCTAAACACCCCATTACAACTGACTGGGCCGACCCCTCTAAGGTGGTCTAATAACCCTTTGACCCACATAACACATACAAGGCCAACCCCCACTAAGGAAGTCTAATAACCCAAGTTACCACAATCCGATGGAGGAATAAACATCTCCGGATCTAAAATAAGATCTTCACGGAGGAATGAAACATCTCCGGAATAATAAAGTACAAATATAATATTCTTAGAAGTTACAATATCTCAACACTCCCCCTTAACGAGAAGGATATTATAACAACATCTGCAGGAGCAAGGAGTCATCAACATCATACATGATACATCTATAAATCGTCGGAAGCTTTCTTCAATACATCATCATCAGTAACTCAAATAGTTACTGGTATATCTAAATCCTCACGATCAACAACATCGTCATCATACGATCATCGGCATCGTCATTACACGATCATCAGCATCGTCATCACACGATCATTAGCATCGTCATCACACGATTATCAGCATCGTCATCACACGATCATCAACATCGTCATCATCATCGTCATCACACGATCATCAGCATCGTCATCACACGATCATCAGCATCGTCATCATCATCGTCATCACACGATCATCAGCATTGTCATCATCATCGTCATCACACGATCATATTACAGGATGATCAATCCCGCTCTCTTTAGGACATAGGTCCATGGATGATACAATCCAGATCAAGTTCCAGGATGATCAATCCTAATCACGTACCTTTTGAACCGAGGTCCAGGGACGATCCAGTCCTATCATTCAATTCTCGGAGACCTCTGTCTACGGCTCAATTCAAGGGACCAAAAATCCAGGGACGATCCAATCCCATTTGTCCACTAAGGACTTCATTCTCGAAGAATCATGTCTATGGCTCAATTCAAGGGACTAAAAATCCAGGGACGATCCAATCCCATCCTGTCCACTGGGGACTTTATTCTCGGAGACATCATGTCTACGGCTCAATTCAAGGGACCAAAAATCCAGGGACAATCCAATCCCATCTGTCCACTAAGGACTTCATTCTCGAAGACATCATGTCTATGGCTCAATTCAAGGGACCAAAAATCGAGGGACAATCCAATCCCATCCAATCCACTAGGGACTTCATTCTCGGAGACATCATGTCTACGGCTCAATTCAAGGGACCAAAAATCCAAGGACGATCCAATCCCATCCTGTCCACTAGGGACTTTATTCTCGGAGACATCATGTCTACGGCTCAATTCAAGGGACCAAAAATCCAGGGACGATCCAATCCCATCTGTCCACTAGGGACTTCATTCTCGAAGACATCATGTCTACGACTCAATTCAAGGGACCAAAAATCCAGGGACGATCCAATCCCATCCTGTCCACCAGGGACTTCATTCTCGGAGACATCATGTCTACGGCTCAATTCAAGGGACCAAAAATCCAGGGACGATCCAATCCCATTCTGTCCACTAGGGACTTCATTCTCGGAGACATCATGTCTACGGCTCAATTCAAGGCACCAAAAATCCAGGGACGATCCAATCCCATCCTATCCACTAGGGACTTTATTCTCGGAGACATCATGTCTACGGCTCAATTCAAGGGACCAAAAATCCAGGGACGATCCAATCCCATCTGTCCACTAAGGACTTCATTCTCGGAGACATCTGTCTACAGCTCACTTTAGGACTGAAGTCCAAGGATAATCCAATCCCTACTTGTCAACTTAGACCCTGTCTAAGGACCATCCACTAACCTCTCTGTCGGCATCACCAATATAGGTATCCTCATCAATACATGTATACATATCATCAATACAAGTAATACAAGTATCCTACATATCACCATCAATACAAGTAAGCATATCATCGATACAGGTATCCTCATCATCGACTTCACTATCGATGCGGGCAATCTCATCATCAATGTCTACATCACTCCCCCTTTCGAAGAGGGTCCTACCAAGCTTGTCTCGGAAATACTCAAACTTTCCTTGAGGTAGAGGTTTGGTTAGTACATCGGTAACTTGTTCACTTGAGGTAGAGGTTTGGTTAGTACATCGGCAACTTGTTACAAATTCAAACTTTATAGTTCCTTTCTGCACCGTATCTTGTATATAGAAATGTCAGATCTCTATGTGCTTTGACTTATCATGGAACACTGGATTCTCTGCCATCTTGATACAACTCTGTTTGTCACATAGGATCACAGTTGGGTCTATCTCTAAGTCAAACAATCCTGAAGCCATACTGCTTCACAACTAGCAGAGCAATTAGCCATATATTCCGCTTATGCTGAGAGCCACACTAGACTGCATCCTGCTAAACCACGAGATCATGGCTGATCCCAGACAATAACATCCTCTCGATGTGCTCTTCCTGTCTTGATACACTTTCTGCCCAATCAACATCTGTGTAGCCATCTGAAGTTATGATCTCCAAGATAACATAGATCAAAGTCTATCGTATCCTTTAGGTACCTCATCACATGCTTTGCAACTATCAGGTGAACACATCTAGTTTCCACTAGATACTGACTCAAGGTGTTCACAGCAAGGCATATATCTGGCCTGGTATTCGTCAGATACATCAACGACCCAATAATATGTCTGTAAAGAGTCACATCAACTAACTCTGAGGAGTTATCAGCTAACAGCTTCAAGTCGGAACCCATGAGAGTGGTCATGGCTTCACATTCTAACATATCAATTCTTCTCAAGATTTCCACAGCATACTTTCCCGGGATGAGAAAGATTCCTTCTGAACCTTGCCATACTTCCAGACCTAGGAAGTAATGCATCAATCTGAGATCTTTCGTTTTCATTTCTGCAGCCATCTTCTTCTTTCTTTTCATGATCTGTTTGTAAAAATAGATCATCCACATACAATAATAGTATGACAGGTTCATCATTCGTAACGGATCAGCTTTACTTTTGGTAAAGGCCAAGCTTATCAAGAAACTGTCAATTCTCCCTTTGTCACTGAACATCATTCACACTTTGTATTTGAGTGATCTTCTGCATATCTATTTGTGCCATCTCTCGTCAGATGGGTCTACTGATATGAGCCTCAATATCATTCGAACTCTGTGGTGAGTTCCTTCTTGTATCCATGTCATCTGTGTATAGAAACCATATTCAACCTTGTAGCAAAGGTTAAGATCCACATCACCCATGGTGATCATTAAGCTCATCAATTGACTATCGATCCTGGGTACCCGAACAGAGCTTTCTTCAATTGAATCCTTGATTCGCACTTCTTCTTCAATTAGATCATTAAGATAATGGTCTTATCTAGCCACTTGGAGCAAACATCTCATCATGATTCTCTTCCTCTTTCTAAGAGAATCTTCTAGCCACGAGCCTTCTATAGTATGTTTGATTTGTAAATCCTTTTGTTGAACATCCATCACTTGTTCGATGTTCATCATTCTTCATGGTCTTTCCTACAAATCAAGATTAAGTACATGATTAGTAATTCTTCATAATCATCAAATCATGTTGACATGATAACCTATTATGCATACGGATATCATTTACATAGTTATGCAACTATCTTGACCAATACTTTGGCACAACACTTTTCCATATCCTGTATGCATACAATGGCTATCTAGATGCCTTCCATCTCTACCAGAACATACTATCGAGAGTGTGCACAGCTCTCAGCATGTCAACAAAGAGGTTTCATTCTAGACAAGCAACAATGGAATGTTTGTCCAACTTACCAATCATATGCATATTAGTAGTATATTGTTCAATGCTATATGAATGTTTACACTCAGCATGATATATTTTAAGAATACAAATATGCATACAACTATTACAAGCAATATCATTTACTTTTTCAATTAACAATTCAAATACTTATCTTTTATGTTTGTGTGGTTGCCTCCCGCTTGATCTTCTATTCATTCTGTACCACTATGCATGCTCAAGTGTGCACTAGTGTCATCCTCATGATCTCATACACAAACACACATTCATTAGTATAATCTCAAAATTATTTATAATTCTAAATGATCTTGAATATGTATGGTCATGATCATTCAATACATGGATATACTAAGATCCTAGCAAAAAGTAGGATTCTAACTTGACATAGGAAAACATACCTGGATTAGTATACCTACTTAGTTATGTCTAACATACCTAAACAATATCTTCTTTGTTCTCTTCAATGATTTAGAGATCCTGTGCTAGAACCTGCATATCTCATAGGTTAAGTATAATAGAACAAAGTCACACATACCTTGTAAGTAGAACTTCTATGTGATCAAAGATTATGGATGAGTCTTTGTCTTCATGTTGTCATTGTCATAGAACTTGATTTGTCTTTCGTGATGTACCTATATCTTGTTAGCAGACAACATCAACCTCATACAACACCACAGTGCATTAGTGCAATCATATAGCCCTAATCAAAGAATGTCTTCTATCATTCACATAATTTTACTCGGGTGATAGACAATTTTAACATTAATTAAGATTGTACTAATAAATAATATGAAAACAAACATATTATGAACTTTAATCAAGAATCAGATTTCAAGACATAGTTGTATCTCCTTAAGTCATACCTGTCGAGACTTCTTGTAGTCTTCTTATGTAAGGCCTTAGCCTCATCTCCCCCTGAAACTGGATCTGGAACTCGATTAGGGTTTGTCACAGAAACCCTAAAAATTCAAACTTTGACTTTCACGCTTCTGAATGTATGAAAGGATGTGTCTTGCTAAGCTGATCAAACTAGCATACTTCAATTTTGAAATCTCCAAGATTTGACCCCTCAAAATTGCCTTCGAAACTTCTAGATCTTCTGGACAGGATCCCGAACTAGGGTTTGATGAAACCCAACCTTCTGCCCAATCAAAAGGTTCAATCCAAGGCTCTAAACTCTTATTTTTCTGAGGAGCTTCCATCCGTGGTCGCAGACTTCAAAAATTCCAACTTTTGCTGAAGCCCTAATTTTCCATCTTTCCAATCAGAATCCCGAACTGGGGTTTGATCGAGTCCGGTCTTCTACCCAACCAAAAATTCGATCTTGGTCTCTAAATTTCGATTTTCCTGAGTAGCATTCAGTCGTGGACTCCGATTCCAAAAATTCCAACTTTCTCCGAAACCCTAAATTTCGGAAGCCATGAATGAAGGTGCTCCAAAAATAATTCTGTTTTGACAGAAATATGTACTTGATTGTTTCTGCTGTAACTCCGAACTTTTCGATCCACAGGGCCTGAAAACTTTTTCTGTGGTAGCCTGACCTATCATCTTTCCATCCCGACAGGTCTAACCTCAATTGGATTTTCTGAGAGAGAGTTATGCCAAGTGTCGCAACGTGACCTGTTTATGGGATAAAACAGGAGAGCGAACTTGTACGGCGTGCCACCTGTCACTGGTTCAACTTCGGCCTCTGAAAAAGTTTCCTGAGATAGTACAGTCTGTGTACTACCTGTCACTTTTTACGAAATTTCAATTGGAGCTTCCTAGCCCAAGTTATGACCTTTTTGCCTAGGTCACCTTATTATGGCTGAGATTTGGAAGAGGCAGAAACCCTAACTTGTACTGATCATAACTCACAAAGTACAACGAATCTGAGGGTGTCCTTTGGACACAAGGTACCTAGGGATGTTATCTACGACCTGTAAAGGTTTCAAATCCTGAACCTTCACCAAAATGGATTTATAGCGAAAGTTCCACGATGACTAGTTTTTGCTATACAAAACCCTAACCTTCAAATTGTCGCAAGTGAAGCAAGTGTCGTAAGTGCCATAATGCCTTCCTTCAAGTTAGCTCTGATACCATGTTAAGATTCCATATGCTAAGACAGAAAATATCAGCATTTCATTTCATTTCACAACAATAGCATATACAGGATCACTGAAGAAACAACAAGCACAGCATAAATACAAGAGACACAGATTTATCCTGGGCAACCCTCATGGTATAGAAAACCCAGCAAAGCTTCCTCAATATAGATGACCAGCAAATACAAAGATGTAAACCAAAAACATGAGCTCCTCCTCCTCCACAGCAGACCTCTCTCACACAAGTGCGCCACTCACAAGTGAATGAATGAGTGCGATAAGTGAGGAACATCCTCCTCTACTTATAATTGTTCCCCGACTGACTTTTACACAAGCTAGGTCGGCCCCAACTTAATTACTGGGCTAAACACCCCATTACAACTGACTAGGCTGACCCCTCTAAGGTGGTCTAATAACCCTTTGACCCACATAACACATACAAGGCCGACCCCCACTAGGGAAGTCTAATAACCCAAGTTACCACAATCCGACGGAGGAATAAACATCTCCGGATATACAATAAGATCTTCACGGAGGAATGAAACATCTCCGGAATAATAAAGTACAAATATAATATTCTTAGAAGTTACAATATCTCAACACACAGAACCTCGTTTCAGTTTATGGCACACCCTTCCGGCTCGAGTCAACAAAGGATATTGATCCTTAGCTCTTCTCGAGAGACAATGCTTCAAACACCATTTTCAAGACATCTCGTCCAAGATGTCTCTCGTGGACACTCATTCCACCCATAGTCCTCTATGGTTCAGAGATTTGGGGGCCTTGTCTACTAAAACTGATCGGGCTTCAGTAGAGAGAGTGCAGATCCTCCTCCTCAGTTGGATGATTAGATGCACGCAAATAGTTCCTTAGTCCATCATACTTGCAGAGTTTAATGCCTACCCTTTCGGCTTGAGGCGGTGTTTCGTCTTGTCTCACTCTTACACTACCTTCAAAGCTTCGCTAACTCAACATTAGGGCATAATCGATACCCATACTTAGCCTATCTCTCGTACAGTCCATTGCCTTTGCTAGCCCTTTGGGTCGTACTAGATCTTGGTATGCAAGGGTCACAAATCTTTTGGCATATGTTGGCATTGCAATGGACCAACTTCCTCCATTTTGATATTCCCTAAACACACCTGGTAGCCTTTTACCTACCAAGCAGGAGCTTAACAAAATCACCCGAGACGACATCTATAAACAATTTGTACAAGTCACTTGGATCAACCCTCGGGATGGGTTACCCCCAAAGATGACCTTTTATGCTAGACATTTCATGGATACGAGGGACAGTCTCATCATTCAACCCCCGTACACACTCCACCATTGGACACATGCTCTTTGTATCCCTTTGGGCTAGCTTAGAGTGGGTTCTCGTCGTCTCAAGGTTGTGACAGATCACCAGATCGACCAATCAAATAAGATCTGCCAAGTTTGTCATCTTCGAAAGGTCAAGACCGAGGAGCACTTCATCTTTCGGTGTCTTATCTATTACGAGATTCGTGGGCAATTCCATTGTCTTTTTAGGGACCTTCTATCAAAGTTCCAATCTTTGGCTAGTTTCTTCAAATATTTGGATCATAAATGTCTAGCCTTATACTTGCAGGAGACCCTCCAGCTCCAATCCCTCCTCCAGCGACATTCGCATTTAGGACCAACCTCCACTCAGCAGATCACTTCCTCTAGGAGCACCAAGAGACTGACAGAGGACAGTACTACTTATGACTGCAAATAATTTAGGACATGACTGATCACCTCTATGTCCACCCAACCCCATTGGTGTGGCCAACCTCAGCCCCATCTTAGCAGTCGATCGAAAACATCCAAATCACAGCAACAGGCTCCCCACTCTCGACAACGACACACTACCCATTATAGCGCTTCTTCCAATTCTTCTTTCAGACAAATTGTTATTTGAGATTCCTTCATTCCACTTCGGATGTTAGGAGAGAAGCTTCCAGTGCTTCCAGTGTGCAATGACATATTCACCATTTTTATATCACAAATACCAGATTCACTCCCCTTGTACATTTTTCTCCTGTATCGACTCTCTTTGTACTAATCTCTTTTGGGTTGGCTCTCCATCTTTGGAATTGGCTTTAGGATAGAGCTTCACATCTTGCCTTATATAGGAGCCACCTTAGTGCTGCCACTTTGTATTGACATCCTGGCACCACAAAGTCTCATTTACCTACTTTTGTGGTCATTTGTTGGACATTAATAAAATTATGTTATCTTATCTTACCTTACCTTATCTAAGGAGTGGTCTCAGTGTAGTCACCTTTAATTAATCTTGGTGGGTTTACTCCATAAAGTCATAGCTCAATGGGCTTACTCCAGCGAAATCACAGCTCAGTGGGCTTACACCCATTCATTGCAATCCAAAACTTAATAGCCAGTACAATTCCTCATACCAACAGCTGGCTTTGACTCTCCATCACTTCTTTTGATAAAATTATTGTCTCAAGAAGCATTTAAGCCTTTGCAGTCTACGATCTCAGGCAAAGATTGAAGAATAAGAGATCGCAACAGTGGCAGTTTACAACAGATTCACAAAATCAGATTATGAGAGATGAAGCATAGAAGTTGATAGATAAAAGCAAATAGGAAATCTCTGATCCAAATAGTAGTCAATCTCCAAATGGATGCAAAGAAAACTATATAAAATTCTCTTTGGTATGCCCTTTGCTGTGTGGGAGCTCCCCCTAACCTCTCGCTCTCGCTCCCGAAGCTTGCTCCCAAAACGCTCTCAGTTTTGGGAGCACGCTCCCTAGACGCTCCCTAGAGTCCCTACCTCTCCTATACTAAAAGCTCCTTTACTAGGTTGATCATCTAATGACAATGTTTTGGTACCTCCATTCTTTGCCAAGCTCCTATAAAAGTCGTTATGGTTGATCATTTGATGATAATGTTATAAGTTATAACTACTAGATAATTGATGTTATATGGTTTAATCCATGTTTTCTATAACTAATTGAACATCCTACATGTTTTTTAAATATAAATCCATCAAAATTTATTAAAATATATAACTAATAAAAAATGCTCCCAAAACAAGAGCTTTTGAAAATTTCCCTTTTCGCTCCGCTCCCGCTCCCAACAGCATTGGGTATGCCACCAAAGGTATATGGTGTCATTATTATAAGCTGAGGGTTAACCTCTTATTTTACAGTTTGACTTAAATTTTTTGGCTGCCCCACAGCTGCCTATGAACATTCTGTGCCATAAGAACAATAATTCACAACCATAACAAATAGTACTCACACTGCCTCAATACTGCTTGGTCAAATATTTTTCATGTGAAATCCCACTTTTATCCTCAGATTGGACATATCCATGTGTACACTTTAGACAAGTTACAGAACAACATCATCGTTAGAAGTAGAACTACATAAACATTTATGCCATTTTACTCTTACAGTGTGAAGAAGCATAACTTATCCTCGATGTATACCAGGATTAGACCTATGCACACTTCTCAGAGGCCTTATACTACTAGCCTGTGTGTGACCTTCTCATTAGGGCGATTGAAAGATTCATGTGACCTGTGGAATTTAAATCAGCCCATCCTAGGAGAATAGGCAGTATGTTAAATACAAATTCATATCTTGTCTACAAGAAAATGGGTTTATATCAACTTTCAAGAACCACGAAAGAAGTGTAAGCACTGTGATTAATCAGTTTCCAAATATAATTTTGATGGAAGTGTATTTGGAACAAGTCATGAGTCATGAAATGTGTCTCTGATGGCAGCAGGACTAGATAAGTGTTTCACTACATAATTTTGGCACAGCGATAGCTCTTCTTTAGGTACTTCAAATAGAAGAAGCGTTAAGCACTCCCGAGTCCCTCCCCATCTACCATGTCTCAGATGAGCATGTATATCATTTGTGCACGGAATATAAATATTAGTTAAGTGACAGGGGAATGCAAAAGCACATTAGCAGATTGCATGCAAAACCAAGAGTTGAAACATAAAAATTCAAAACCAAGAATTCAAACATAAAAATCTTACTTATTGTCCTGAGATCTTCACTGTACAGCAACAAGGATCTAAAAACTAGGATGTGACTTGTAAAACTCTTAACCACTGCTATCATACAATATCAGTAATTCTTAAAAAATAGTGTACAATGAAAACTTATATCTTGTCTGAACATAACTTATAAATGATAAACTACAAAAGAATAGAATGGCTAGCCTTAAAACTCATCTTGAGTTGTAAAGTGAAGGTACATTGGCAATTTGATTACACAGTGTCTACATGCTACCAGGGCTTTAGATCACCAGGAGGGCCTGCTGTCCAGTTCAAAACCTTTTGATTAGGTTTCAAGTAAATACTGCTATCATGAGGCAATTTGCGGGCTAGGCCATTCAAAATCTGATGGAAGGCATCTCCTGGTTGAGCAGGTTGTGGAAACAGCATAGCCTGCTTCATGGCAGGATTAGCAAGCAATCGTTGCTTCCTCAATATGACCTCTGGTGGAATTGACGTAAGAATAGTGTCCAGGTTAGGTACATCTTTTTCAGCTACAAACACTCCAATTTCTTCCCAAGGTATGGCATCAGCGAAAGGTAGCACAATATCATCAGCTATAATGACTGGAATACAACCAAATATCACTCCTTCTACAAGTCTTGGACTCCAAGGTGCCCAGCCCAACGGGCACAGACAAAAAATGGCCCGTTGCATGTCCTCGTAATAGGTGGCAGGGTGCTCAGTAGAGATGTCAAAAAGAGGGTTGTCTTTAAAATTCTCCCATACCGATGCTCGTGCACCCCTAGTTCAGAAAGAAAAATAAGCAATCAGGAAGCTCAATTAGTTTTAAAAAAATATCTGGCCAATCCACTAAGATCTTATGCATTTGAGAATAACCATAGAATCAAAGAGAGGATATCAAAAATCCCACTTTGCTTTAGTCACACCCTTGTCAACTTGATGTATTCTGTCTCTTACCTTGCATAGTAACCCCCTTCTGGATCATTGCCCACATCATAAAACAGACCACGAAAGTAAACAAAGATTGACCGAGGAGTGCTGGGAGGTATCAAGTGTGCCTGCATCTTTTGTGGAGGAGCATAAGGTGGAACTGTGATTGAGCCTTCCTTCAAACAGACATGGTATCGCTGTCCAAATGTCTGAACCAGTGTGGCCCGCTGCAGCAATGGTAAAATACCTCTCTCAATAGCTTTCTCTTCCTGAAATCAAAATCACCAACCAACAAAAACAATCAAATAAGCTATGTATTCAACAACAATCCATGCGTAACATTTAGAAAAAGAAAATGGGCTAGAGCTAGCATAGTATTCTTAATGAGTTGCCTTTCTGGATAATGTACCTTTGTATTGTGGGTGAATGATAAACTTGAAGCATTTGTTATAAACAATTCAATTCATTAATGGTTTGTATTTGTAAAAACAAACATACAAATCTGACTGATACGTTGTGTTTGTGCTTCTAATAAATAAAATGGTACATTTAAAGAAAAATAAAATGCAAAAGGTATCACTATATCTCTTAATAAGCATCAGCTTCTTTCTAAAATAGAGAAGTACTATTTGCCATTAAATAATGTCAAGAGTTCACCCAAAGAATAAACAAAATGAAAGATCGTATCTGTACTTGGTAGTGGAAGCATGCACCAAAATCATGTGGCACCACAAAGAAATGATCTGCCCCTTCAGTGCGATTCCAATATGGCCAATTAGTGGAAATGTACTGAATAGCACTTCTCATCATTCTGGGAGATTTAAAGGGCAATGGCAACCCATTTGGAGTGAGATCACATGTAGTATACACAGGAGTATAAAACCAGTCAGCCTCCTCCGGATTCAAAGTACGGACAGGGCTAGCAAGCAAAAATCGATTCATAAAGATCTCAGTAGCAAACATATGGGTAAGGCATCTGGGATCTTTTGCCAAAATCTTCCTGTTGTATTTACTGGGTAACTCGTAAATGAACACTTTCAATCTCCCAACTGGGTCATCCTCCAAAACATCACCAGCACTGCCTGCATTCAAACGGAAGCAAGTAAGTACAAGCTTCAAATTCAATGCATAACAAGATATCCAAAGAAGTGTCTCTCGTGTCCATATTTACCTTTAAAACAAGAAAAATGGATCTAATGGATTGAATAAATCATTAGTGAAGTTGAGTTGTAATGCAAATGAAATGACTGTGATCCAGGTCTATAATAGAGCTGTATGTCGTTGCGGAAAGATGTTATGGTGTCTGAACCTGTGATACTGCCTTGTTGTTTGCCAGTGCAATGTCAGTCTAATGTACATTTGCAAATAAAGGCCTTGTTAGAGAAAATTTCGACTAAGTATAGCACAAGTGAGACCAAGGGTGGTCTGAGACTACTAGACAGTTTGTTATAAGATCCTAAGATAAGGAGACTAGTCGAAAATGATCAGATCATTTGTATGTAACTTATTTGTTGTAATTGTTTTCGGCAGCTGTATATTGCAATGTAACTACTTGGGATTGAAAGATTATGAGATTATGTTATTCTTCATAATGAAATGCTGCTGGACTTAGGTTGCAGCAAGGTCTATGCACCTTTTTGCACCAAGAAAAGTTAAGTGCATTTCACAACATAGTATAGATGAATGTGTAATGCCGACAATAATAATAATAAAAGAATATAATAATTAAATAAACCAGCATATATCCATCTTAACCCCGAATCTTTAGGCACCGATAGGTTTGGGGCTACGTTTCTTCACAGTCTAATTGGCTATCTGCTATTACTGTCGCAAATCCCCTTCTTTACCACTGGTGAGCATCATCATTAGATGGTGGAGGCCGGTAATTAAGAATGATCTGGACTCAATTCACAGGCCTCATAACTTGGAATAAACTTCATGCCAACAGGCCTTTACTACGTCAAGCAAGCAACATGACTCTGGAAATTTTTTAAAACTGAAACCAATAATTAAGGCTCGTGTTGTAAGAGCAAGAGAATTGTTTCCAGACTATCCAAAACCACAAATTCAAAACTCTGTAAAGCAAAACAACTCCATGGAATTTCAATATGAATTGACTCGTATGTTGATTAAGTAAATTACCCTGGAGAATTTTGGGATATGAGTTAATGCCCTTGTTGTTTATGTAGATTACTCTGCAGGATATAAGTTAATGCCCTTGTTGTCTATTCTAGTAAAAATGACTCTAGGGTTTTGGGATGTAGCCAATGCCTACGTTGATTATGCTTATGCAATCAAGAACTTAAGACCGACAGCCATTTGGGTAGTGCCTGCCTTATCTCCCAGACACATAGCAACAAACTAATGGGTTTTTAGTTTTACTCTTCACCCCCTTAGAAAGACGGTAATTTGGCAGATATTGTGGATCACCAGGACCACTATGAGAGAAATCATAAGCGGGTGAACCATGATGACTACAAACTTGTAGCCTGATGGCACAGACCATGGCTTGTACCTTCCAAGCCACGGCTACAATTCGGGTGCCTGATCAGGTGGAAATTAGGTTTGAGCCCTGCGCTTCACCAGCCCAAAATCAAATTCCACTATCGGATGAGAAATAATGGATTAAGCAGCATGTTATCTGTAAGACTGAAATGACTGTAAGGGTGAACTCAGTTGTATGCTGTGTGGAAGACTGAAGCGCCTTCCATGGAATTTCAATTCCTGACAAATAATTGACAGCCAGAGATCAAAAGACTCGGCCCATTCTGTAATCAACTGCATTGTTCACAGTTGAATTTGGCAATAAAATATTTGCATGCAATCTGAAGCACCCTCTTCAACATTAGGTCTACCCGAGCTCGAGGTTCAAACACATTGCAGATCCCAAAAACAAAACACAAAATAAATTATATAAAAAGGGTAATTTGGGGTTTACCAGCAATACGCTCGGACTGCTGGTGCTCTTGCTGTTTCTGTCCAAAAGTAGAAACAATGAATAGAAATAGGAAAAGCACAAAAAAGCTTCTCTGGGGCAATTCCCTCCTCATTCTCTTTTCTTCTTCTTTTTGCTGGTATTTTCGATCTCCTAGCCGTTTGTTTACTGCTATTTTCGATCTCCACGCCGTTTGTTGCCGTGATTCCTTCTGAGCTTTTGGAAATGAAAAGCTGAATGGGATTTGTAGCGCAAGGAATGAAGATGGGAAGGTGGGGGTGTGTTGTGCTGTCACTGTGTGTTGTTGGAATGCTTATTTTATGAGCCTCGGTTTCCTTTGTTCTCGTGTTACTTGCTTTGCTTCAAAGAAACCAGGGGACTAGGACTAAAGAATTGGCAATGCAATTTACAAAGGGTTTTGATTTCTGTTTGGATGAGGTTGACTGTTCTTCTCGTTTGGTTAAGGGAAAGCTCTTGTTTCCTTTTCTCAGTTTGGTCAAAGGATGGTGAAGTTTGGTTGAAGGGACATCTTCAATTTTTTAGTGGTTAAAAACATGGAGTTAGTAGTGCTTCATATTTATATAAATAATGTGAAGGAAAAGCAATCTAGAACGTAATAAAACGCAAAATTAGGTCATACTTAAATGGCAATTTGAGTTTGAGTTGTGGTGAAGAAATTAAAAGTTATTGTTATCAACTTTTTAGGTCCTTATTACATCATCCTATACCAAATTGTTTTTTTGTTTCATTATCATAATATTAGTATAATTATTTAATTTGTGGTAAGTGAATATTGATAGGCCACGAATTAAATATCACTAACAAGTTGTCACAAGTTAATGTCACTAACAACTTGTCACAGACAAGTTATCAATTAGTTGTTCTCCATGCATTATTGATCTTCTTCTAGTTAAACAAACTCTCTATTATCCAAGCATCAACTATGAGTTATCCATGCATCATTAGCTACCAGTTGTTTTTTATATTTTTTCTTTTATATATATGTTTATTTCGAATTTGGAATGACTACCATAAAATCAATCTGGACAATACACTTGTCGTAACCTCCTCCAATTTAGAAAAAACATAGGTGCTAGTCCACCCCAAATTCTAAACTAGCACAAACACTTAACTTCTGGCTGGTGAACACCGATAGGTCACAAGTTAAGTGCCACGAACAAGTGTGCAACTACACATTATCCATGCATCAGCTACGAGTTATTCATGCATCAACTACCAACTATCCATGCATAGCTACCAGTTATTTTAGATAAACAAAAAAAAATTATAATTGTTTATTTCGAATTTGGAACGACTGCCATAAAATCAATATGGACAGTGCACTTGTCTCGTCCTCGTGCAATCTAGGAAAAGCATAGGAGCTAGTCCACAAACAAGTGTGCAACTACACACTATCCATGCATAGCTACCAGTTGTTTTAGATATTTTTTTTATAATTGTTTATTTCGAATTTGGAACAACTACCATAAAATCAATCTGGGCAGTACACTTGTCTCGTCCTCGTGCAATCTAGGAAAAGCATAGGCGCTAGTCCACCCCAAATTATAAACTAGCACAACCACGTAACTCGTGGCCAGTGAACACGATAGATCACAAGTTAAGTGACACGAACAAGTGTGCAACTACCTGTTATCCACGCATCAGCTACAAGTTATTCATGCATCAACTACCAGTTATCCATGCATAACTACCAGTAATTTTTTATATTCTTTTTTTTTATAATTGTTTATTTTGAATTTGGAACAAGTACAATAAAATCAATATGGACAGTATACTTGTCTCATCCTCATGTAATCTAGAAACAAGTGTACAATACAAAAATCAATATGGACAGTACACTTGTCTCATCCTCATGCAATCTAAGAAAAGTATAGGCGCTAGTCCACCCCAAATTCTAAAATATAAACACCTAAACATGTAAATATAAACACTTATTAATATAATAACTATAGTTTAAGTAATTTTTTGGTTATTAACTTTTTTCATAATCATTTAATTTTATAATAAATATTTTTTAATATTGAAAATCTAATATAAAATTACTCCAAAAATTTGAATTTTTTTACGATCTACGTTGATTCAAAATTTGACAAAATTTCTAAGCATTATTTAACTATGCACATACCTTCAAACATGGTATAGCTCTAGTTATGTCTTAAATATATGTTAAATTCTTATCAAATTTCCCATCAAAAAAATGTCTTCTATTACAAAATTAGCTTACTTGACCTTTCTTTAATCATTTTGATATATCATGAGATGATGCAATTGTTCGTTGAGAACTTATTGGGTATTTGCAGTTGCTTTTCTTTTTTGTGAAGGATTGTCAACTCTACGGAACATTAGCATATAATACATTATAATTTCTTGGCCTTTGACGTAAACATGTGCTTCATGAGGTTTGAGTATCAATATCGAATAAAAGACTTTATGGCTTTCACCTATTCATCTTGCAATGTTGAAAATTGTTCTTATCACCTTATTTTTCTCTATATACATAACATTTTATTTAAACGATGATTTGAAAGTAGATTTCGTCATACATTTACACTAAACAAATAAAAAAAATTAATTGAAAAGGTAATATTTCAATGTGTTAGCTTTTGTGTTTAGTTATGTTATTTTAATTATAGTTTTGAGAGTTGGCTCAAGTGATCATGAATCGTATGTGACTTCCCTTCCTCGATGTAGGGGGAGTCACAAGTTTGACTCTTTTCAATTTTTTCAAAGTGAGGTGTTGGGAACTTAGGCATTGTCGGCTTTACACTGGGTACCATCCTCAAAATGAAGGGAAGTGCTTGAGAGTTTCCTAGGAATTCCAAGGAAAACAAAAAAGTTATTTTAACTAATAAGATCAAAGACAAATAAGCAATATTAAAGTTTGATATTCTGCCTATAATTCAATAAAAACATAAAATAAGTAGAAATATATTATATATTTCATTTCAGGGCTTGGTAGATACCTTCTCTAGTAAATCTTTCTATATACGTAAAGATTGTTTTATCTATATATTGTCATTGATGATATGGTGCATTGGGGGTGAGAACTAGGATGATAGTGTGAGTCATATTTGAGGTTAGAGTAACCAAGGGCCAACATGGGGAGGAAGGAGGGTAGTTCTCACCTTCTCAATTATCATATAAGGGAGCATCAACATGATGAAGTGGATCTTCCTCGATGGTGGGCCAATTGGGAGGAGAATTGAAGGTCAAACCAAACACCATATGGAGTATTTGAAAAAACTTGAGAACAATCCAATGTTGAAACTACCTCAATGTTGATCAGAGGAGATAGTTTGTACATAAAAGATCATCCAATAATTTGCCAATTTCTAGGATGGTGGCCCTCGAAGCAAACATTACATTGGTGTATTTGTGTAAGTGGTAGATTTAGTGCTCCATCTATCTCAAACTTCAGACTAAGGATTTGTGTATAATCATATGTGTGCAATATTGAAGATAAGGGAAGAATGATTAAGGGAGGGATTATTTTCTTGATTGTTCTAGCCCATATGAGGTATGAGTATAAGAGATTTGTCTTACTTGAAAGCTTCGAGGTGGAAACGATGTTATATGTTGTCATTAGATCTTTTGGAATGAGGAGATTAGGCGAGATGTTGACAATACACTTGGGTTATTCATTAAGGCTTTTGAAATAAACAAAGAAAAATTTACACCAAATTCGTGTGGGTTTGCATCCCCCTGAACCTTTTGAATTCACACTAGAGTGCTAGGATAGAATGGACCTAAATCATAAATTATAAGCATACTCCCTTTTATCATAGGACATGACATGAACTAAGCACATAATGGGAGATTGTTCAATGAACCAACAACCAACTCAAGAAGATAAGGCGGAGCTTGGAGAGTTTAAAAATATGCTAAAGCTAAGGTTCTTTCATATTCGGATTCTCACTCAACCTGAAACCAATGCCTCCCCATAAGGGGTAGGGCCTTCCTCTACATCACCTTCCTTCAAAGATATGGTAGCAAAGGCTTGTCCCACCTACCTACACCATCCCCCATAACAACCAAGCTAGGAGAATATAATATAGGAAAAATGGAAGGGAGGATGTTTGGTGAAAACATCTAAAAGCTCATGTTTTAAGTAACCTTTGTGCATATAAACAACTACATTTAGTACACGAGGGATCATGTTGTAATGGGAAAATTCATAGGCATATGGCCTTAAGAGGGGCCTTATATACTCGATAAATACTTGTTAGAGACCCAAGGGATCAATCCAACTCAAATTAGGATCCAAAGGCTTCTTCACAATAAGAGAAGACAAAGAAAGAGTGGTTGAAAGCAGCCCATGATTCTTCAACTCTACAATACTACATCTTCTTCAACTTTGCAAGACTAAGTCTTCATTACTGGATAAAAATATTTAGTCTGGAAAAAGGAAGGCTACATGAAGCTTTGACCTCAATCCATATGTACTCTCTACCCCAAGAATTTTCAGATGAAGAGACAATGGTAGATATAGGAAACATGCTAGGAACCTATGTAAAAACCTTGGAGGTCACCAAATCAAATAAATATACATCCTACACTTGGATCTACATTTATATGAATGCTTGTGGGGCTCTTGTGGACTATATTCACATCAACTACTACGACAGTAACTAGAACAAAACTTTAGACTATGAACATATAACGTTAAGATTTCAAAATTGTTATGAGCACAGGCATCTCTTTAGGAACTACTCCCTCAATACTACCAACACCAATTAAAAACCAAAAAGATACAGGGATGAAGAAGGGTTTCAAAAACCTCAAGGAAAACACAAAACCAACAAGAAATTTGCATGGACTCTTGCTACCATGCCTACTCAAAGGACAAAACAACTTTGCTAACCTGTAAATAAATCAACCCAATTAAATCCCAAGCCTAACAAGGAGAAAACTAACCCAACCATTGAACAATGATCAATGAGTTGGACCCCAATGCAATATACCTAGAGCCTATTTGTGGAGATTTCAAAATCAAATGAAGGAAAGCAAAAGATACAACCCATGTGGAAGAACCATTAGTGCATACATAACAACATGATGAACACATGGAAGGAGATAGAGATTCGAGGGGTCACCCAAATGAAGACTTGGAAGAAATGCAAGAGGACATGGAAATGAATTAGGCATCTCTAGTGACTTTCTTATAATAAAATGCTCAATAATATGTTATGTACCTTAGTATCAGCATGGGAAATTCAAAGCAAATATCTTAATAAAGCAAGATTTCAGAAGAAAGGGATAAAACTACCACAACAATAGACAATTGTAGATAACCAAATATCACAATGGCGATGCCTTTATTGATGGACGCAGTGTTCACTTGCCTCTTTGAGGGGACAACCTCCAAATGAGTAAAGATCCAATTACACTATACTTAAGAAGACATCTTATTATATTGCTACTACTCCTTCATATAGTTTATAGTTAAGGAACTTTCTAGTAGGCATAACCTTCTAGTCAACTTTCTTGGTGGGGGGACTTTCTAGTAGCCAAAACCTTCTAGAAAGTCTTCTTACAAATATTGCTCTCACACTATATCTACTTTATGGGACTTATTTAATATAGATGGCCTCAATATAACAACCTATCTATTTAAAAGGGTTAAGGTAGGACCCTAACATGCCCTCCCCCTTAAAAAACAACATTGTCCTCATGGTTGGATATGTGGAAATCGTTGAAGTATATCTAGTGGTTCACATGTAGCATCCTTAGGTTGGGAATCTTCCCACTAGATGAAGACCTCTTGGATGGTGCAATGGTGGAGACAATGTTCCCTTTTGTTGAGGATGGCCTCTAGTTGCAACCAAATGGAACCTTTTCGTCCAATTTTGGAAGGCTAGTTTGAATACAATGGTGAGGGATAACCACTTTCTTCAAGTAGAAGATGTGAATGATGAGATGAATCTTGGAGTGGCTAGGTAGCTCTAATTTGTAAGCCATAGGGCCATGCGTTCGAGGATATTATAGGGCTTGTAAAACTAGCAAGAAAGATTTTGGTGGTGGTTGACCTTAAATGAAGTTTGCTTTCAGGTTTATAAGCACAGAAATACTTGATCCCCTTTGGAAAAATGACATTATGAATGATGTTGATCAACCCGTTGCTTCATCCTATTATGAGCCATTACCAAATTTTCCTTTAGAGTGCGGAGAATGCCAGATCAAGCTACGAGTCTTTTGTCAACCTCATGTACCTTAGAGATGCCTGGTAAGTAGGATAGTAGTGTAATGTCCCTTTTTAATAAATTTGTAAAAACTAGGAAAATTTGCAAATTTTGGCCAATTCGACCCTTAGACTAGTATTGACCCAAATGCCTCCAAATGGCTCCAAATGCTTCTGAATTGGTTCTGAATGTGTTTGGAAGGTATTAAGACATAAAAATGATGTTGATGGATGCTTGGAAATTCTCAAAATTCTTCTGCAACATTCAATTACAATCAGGGAAAGATAGGGCAATTTACTAGTCAAATCGAGGTTCAAATCCCCCAAGGGTAGTGGTCAAAGATGGATCTCCAAATGTTGTACGACCTTCCCAAATTTCAGAACAGAGACATTGTACTGTTAAAGGACTTCAATGGTCTCTCAAATACATCATCAATCAATTTCTAAAGGCTTCTGCAACTCCCATTAATCAGAGGTTTGTGGACATGTCTTCACATAAGGCAAATGCTAGTAAACATCACCACTTACTATGAAATTCGAGATTTATGTTCCAAATGCTTATGCAATGTATATGAAAAGTATTCAATACATTAATTACTCTCCATACATCATAAAAATCACATAGAAGAACTGATACAATTCGAAATAAAACAACTTCAAGCTTTCATAACAAGATGTAGGGAAAATGGCACCATTTATGTATTGTTTGGTATTTTTACATAGTTCCACATGGTATTTCAACCTGAGAGTATTTTGAGCATTAAATATAGAGTATACATATTAGAATACAAATAAATGGGGCCACAATAGCTCCCTCAAAGATAACAACCTCTCACCAAGTGTGCCCTTCCTCCAAGAGCCAAAATATGAAGAGAATAGTGAGAAAGGTGTGGAAGCAAGTTGAGGATGAGAATGTCACGAGCAGCCCTGTAGCTTCAACCTGCAGCAAATGACTCCATTGTAACTCCAAATTAAAGGTCTAAATGGCCTCTCCAATTTCCAATTAGGATGGGAATCTTTCACCCTCAAAATTAGTACTAAGGTAAGTAGAGTAAACACTCCACAAACATGGGCAAGCTATGCAATGGTGGAGACAATGTTCCCATTTGTTGAGGATGGCCTCTAGTTGCAACCAAATGGAACCTTCTTCATCCAATTTTGGAAGGCTATTTTGAATACGATGGTGAGGGATAACCACTTTCTTCAAGTAGAAGATGTGAATGATGAGATGAATCTTGGAGTGGCTAGGTAGCTCTAATTTATAAGCCATAGGGCCATGCATTCGAGGATATTATAGGGCTTGTAAAACTTGCGAGAAATATTTTGGTGGTTGTTGGCCTTAAATGAAGTTTGCTTTCAGTTTTATAAGCAGAGAAATACTTGATCCCCTTTGGAATGACATTATGAACGATGTTGATCAACCCGCTGCTTCATCCTATTATGAGCCATTACCAAATTTTCCTTTAGAGTGCAGAGAATGTCAGCTAAAGCTATGATTATTTTTTCAACCTCATGTACCTTAGAGATTCCTGGTAAGTAGGATAGTAATGTAGTGTCCCTTTTTAATAAATTTGTAAAAACTAGGAAAAATTGCAAATTTCGGCCAATTCGACCCTTAGACTAGTATTGACCCAAATGCCTCCAAATGGCTCCAAATGCTTCCAAATTGGTTCTAAATGTGTTTGGAAGGTATTAAGACATAAAAATGAGGCTTTTGGATTCTTGGACACTCTCAAAAGAATTCTGCAACATTCAATTACAATCAGGGAAAGATAGGGCAATTTACTAGTCAAATCGAGGTTCAAATCCCCCAAGGGTAGTGGTCAAAGATGGATCTCCAAATGCTGTACGACCTTCCCAAATTTCAGAACATAGACATTGTACCGTTAAAGGACTTCAATGGGCTCCAAAATACATCATCAATTAGTTTCTAAAGGCTTCTGCAACTCCCATTAATCAGAGGTTTGTGGACATGTCTTCACATAGGGGGAAATGCTAGTAAACTTCACCACTTGCTATGAAATTCGAGATTTATGTTCCAAAGGATTATGCAATCTATATGAAACTTATTCAGTACATTAATTACTCTCCATACATCATAAAAATCACAAAGATGAACTGATACAAGTCGAAATAAAGCAACTTTAAGCTTTCATAACAAGATATAGGGAAAATGGCACCATTTATGCATTGTTTGGTAATTTTACATGGTTACGCTTGGTATTTCAACCTGAGAGTATTCTGAGATTTAAATACAGAGTATATATATCAGAATACAGATAAATGGGGCCACAATAGTTCCCCCAAAGATAACAACATCTCACCAAGTGCACCCTTCCTCCAAGAGCCAAAATATGAAGAGAAAGGTGAGAAAGGTGTGGAAGCAAGTTGAGGATGAGAATGTCACGAGCATCCCTGTAGCTTCAACCTGAAACAAATGAATCCATTGTAGCTCCAAATGAAATGTCTGAATGGCCTCTCCAATTTCCAATTAGGATGGGAATCGTTCACCCTCGAAATTGGTACTAAGGCAAGTAGAGTAAACACTCCACAAGCATGGACAAGCTATGCTCTCCAATATGCAAAATGATAAATGATCAAAAGCTCCTTTCCTTATTTGTTCTTGTATTTTATAAACTTCTCAAGTCCTCCATGGGTCGAATTCCTTCCAAAATCCTCATGCCAACTCAAGTTGGGAAGATATTCCGATGTGTGCCACTTGTCCAACAATTCCTAGTCTCCATCTTCCCTCAATTCGAATGGGGAAGCTTATTGGATTCCATAACTCCCTTGTGCGCCCTCTTGGAGGCTATTTTTATCCCTGACATGTCATATATGCCATATGTCAGCAATCAGGTCTGAACTTTGTCATAGGTGTCATAGAATCTTCATCATTGTTGTCATATGAGTTAGGGAATCTAGCTCCAAGTGTCACAATTCTTCTAAGATGCCTCTTACTCTTCCATGGGAGTTATTATTCCACTCCAATTCGACCTTACATGACTCATGTCATGAATAATACCTCTTAAAATCTCCCAAGTATGTTACCCTTCATCTTGAACTCGAATTGGTGAGAGAATCATACCAAGTGTAGTGAGGAATCTTGCCACATGTGGGTCCCACAACCTCTTATGTGCCCTCATGATCCAATGCCATATTATTTTATTTGTATTATTATTTAATTGACCCATTTAATGTGAATTTGTAAGTCTAAGGTCATTTTGGGTCTTATAGCTCCTTTACTCCAACTTTTAATGCTTCCACCACCAACCTAGGGAACTAGTAATTTTCCTCCATGATAGTTCATTTGGATGGGAATATTACAAACTTTGAATTGAGAATTTTCTCTTGATCTCACCCACCTTGTCCATTTAGATCTAATTTTGCATCATTGCCAACTTGGGCATCATGCTTGGCAATTACTTGACCCTTAGTATCAATTTGAAAAACTATCAAGACTATGGCCAAGGGGCTTAGGTCATTGTGACCTAATGCAATTTTGTGGGACATGACAAGTACTAAGGGGGGATTTTGGCCATAAACAACTTCAAAGTCATTCAAGTGGCAATATGGTAAGTTGTATTATACCACCACTATGCTAAAGGTAACCACTATGCCCATTGGGGTTGTCTCTATGAAGTAAAGCATCGCAAATACACTTCTATACACTTGTTGACAACTTTAGTTGACCATCAGTTTGTAGGTGATGGGTGGTGTTGAGATTTAGTTGAGCTTCCTGGGGCTGAAACAAATATTTCCATAGATTGCTATTGAAAGCAGGGTCACATTCTGTGACAATAGACTACAACATACCATGGAGTTTGAAGATACTATCCATGAAGATTTGAGCTACCATAGAGGCCTTGAAAGGGTGTTGTGGGGAACTAAGATGAGCATATTTGGAAAGGTGATCAACCATAACCATGATTATAAACGTATTGCCATATTCTGGTAACCCCATAATGAAATCCATAGAAATGCTAGTCCATACTGCAGTTGGAATTAGAAGTGGTTGAAATTCACCTAGAGGTTTCACTATCTCACCTTTATGTCTTTGTAAAGTGTCACATTCTACCACAAATGTGTAGATGTCCTTCTTCATGCCTTCCCTTTAAAAATGATCATTTAATATTTTCACGTGTTTTATGAAATCCCAAATGACCATTTGTGGGTAATGAATGCAGCTTAGATAAGGCATGTGATTCAATGTTGACTTATTGTGCAAATATAGACATCCTTTACAACGAAGCTCATCACTGTGCCAAGTGTAGCTTGGATATGCATGGGGTTCCTATCTAAGTTGTTGGATCATGGTAGAAAGCATGGGATATATCAACCATTCATTACAAACATCATTCAACCAGTCAGTGATGATGAAGGAGAGGGAAAAGAGGGAAACTTCTTCTTCAAATTGTAAAGAGAGTGCATATGCTACCACATTCTCCTTACCCTAATGATTAATTATCTCATAGTCATATCCCAACATTTTGGTAGCCCATTTTTGTTGCTCGGGAGAGGAATTTCTTTGTTCCAAAAATTATTTTAGGCTACAATGGTTGGTTTTAATCTATAAATATTGCTCAAGTATGTATAGACTCCAAATGTCCACAACAAGTAATATGGCCATTATCTCCTTTTCATAAGTTGATTTACCCAAGTGTCACTCACAAAGTTGTTTGCTAGTAAAAACCAACAAACTACCTTCTTGCATGAGGACTGCTATGAGGACTTTAGCCAAGGCATCACATTGTAGGATAAAGGTCTTAGTCAACTCAGGCAATGCAAGTAACACAGTGGTACACATAACCTCATTTAAGTCCTGGAAAGCCTTTTCTGCCACATCATTCCAATTGAAAGCATTTTTTTGAGAAAAGTTGTGAGTATAGTTGCAATCTTACCATAGTTCCTGATGAACTTTTTATAATATTTAGTGAGACCCAAAAAACCTCTGAAGATTTTAAGAGTTTTAGGGCGAGATCAATCCTTCATTGCTGCAATTTTCATTGGATCCACATGCGCACCCTCCTAACTAACAATATGGCCCAAGTATTCCACTTCATAGACACCATATGCACTTTTGGACTTATAAGAAAGAGTTGATGATCCTCAAGTAGTTGTAAGACCTAATCCACATGGGCTAGATAGGCTTGGAAATTTTTATTGTAGATTGAGGTTTCATAAAAAAATGCGAGGACAAATTTACACATAAAGGGATTAAATATTGTATTCATGAGACTCTGGAAGGTGGAGGGTGCATTGCAGAGGCCAAAGGGCATCACCCAGAACTCGTGATGGCTTTCATGAGTGTGAAAAAGTAGTTTTTGTAATATTAATTTCCTTCATGCAAATTTGATGATATCTTGAGTCATAATCAAGTTTGGTGAAGAATTGAGAACCCTTGAGGTCATCTAAAAGTCACCAATGACAAGAATGGGAAACTTATCCTCGACGATCAACTTGTTTAAAGCATAGAAGTCATGACACATGTGCCAAGCACCTTATTTCTTGAGGACTATAACAACTGTGGAAGAATAGGGATTGGTACTATGGTGGATGCCACCAATAGTTAGAACCTCTTGAATGATATTTTCAATTTAATTTATGAGGAAATGGATGTTGATGTGAGTGTACGTTAGATGGGAGGCTACCATGTATGAGTGGAATGGAATGATCATGCTCACCATGGGAAGAGGGTAGTCCTTTGGGAGTGTCAAAGATGGATCGATGTTTGTCAAGACTAACCACATGTCAAAAGGAATAGGTTGGGAAGGGGTCTCAAAAGCTTGAATGGCATGGAATTGAGCCACGATGCCTGAATGGACCCTTTTAAGAAGATTTTCCATATGGTGCAAACTCATAATATCTAGAGATCTAGTTGTAATTCCCTTGAGAGTGTAGTTATACCCTCCATGTTTTAAACTCATGTATAAGGCACTTAAATCCATCATGATAGGACCTAATGTGCATCACCATTCAACACCCAAGACAATATCACAATCACCCATATCAGTAGAAAACATGAGAGTTTTGAGGGAATAATCACCCATTTGAAGCTACACTTTTGCACAATGAACACAACATTTCACAGCTCCTCCAATTGCAATCATGATTTGGAAGTTGTTCACAACATGGATATCATAATTTATTTCTTGGGCTACTTGACAATGAATTTTTTTATGTGTGCTATCATTGACAATTAAGACTATGACCGTGTGATGTTTGCGGTAGCCAATAAATTTGAGAGATTGGGGAGCATAAAGACAAGTAAAGGCATGCAAAGAGATCTAGGGTTCCTCCTTTGGCAGATCAAGCCAAAGAATGTCTCCCACATGTGGATGAGGGACTTCGTGGGTGCTAGCATCAACTTCCTCTTCATAAATGTCCTCTAAAATGGTCATAAAAAAGTTTTTGCTCCATACATTTATGGCCAGTGGAATATTTCTCATCACGATTGTATTAGAGACCTTCAAGTTGGCACTCTACCATTCTAGCTCTAGTTAACTTTTGGAACTTGAGAGGTGGAGAGGATGGGGAGGAAATATTGGAAGGGAAGGTAGGTGGATGGGGATGAGGAAAAAATGGGGCCTCTTTTATTTGAGCTTTCGCCACCTTTTGGGCTTCTTTAACTCTTAGAATGGAATCCAACTAAGTAGTAGGATGAGCCATTAAGACCTGTGCATGTATCTCTTATTTCAAACCACTGATGAAACATTCCTTGTAAAAAGTATTAGACGTGCCTTCAATGTGGATGGATAGCTACTCAAAAGATGGGATGAAATATCTGCTTGTGCCTAGTTGTTTGAGCTTGTTTAGTTGCCCCAAATAATGAGTGTATGTTTCAAAACATTCGTAAAGAGTTTAAACAAATTATGTCCAATTAATATAACCATGGTAGGATTTATTGTGCCATTTCCACCTTTGCCAACATTCATGATTTAAATATAAGATGTTTATTGTTACTTGATATGTGCCTGCCTAGGGAACTATGCCAAGGAAAGCAAGTCATAAATTTTCAATTAAATCTTACTTGGAATAGTCTAACAACTTGATAAAAATATTCTCTTTAAAGCATTGATTTATAATTGTTAAGGGAATAACCCCCTCTATTGAGTATTTTGAAACAAACACTCAGAAACCACGAGTAAAAGACAATGAGCAAACATTGATATTTTCAGGCATCACATTCAATTGTATCAAAAATATTGGATTTTTTAAGGTGGACAATGAGATGAATTCAAAAGAAGTTCATAATAATCAGGGATAAAAAAAACTTATTTAAATTGTTCAAAGATATGAAGTAAAACACTTTCGGTTTTTCAACAGTTTTCATTCGGGCTCTGAGGCGGATCGAGGGTTTCTAAAGCCGCGACGGATCTAGGGTTTCTGAAGGCTGTTGAAGTTCGCCTCGAGGATCTGATCTCGTCATGGCTTCTAGCGAGGGTGGGTCAGTTACGTCCCCCTACTCTCTTCCCCCCGAAGTATAAGGCTTCGCTCGCCTGGTCTCTTTGCAAGGCAAGAAAGCAATCGGGAGGGCTCCTCCGAAATTCATTAAGAAGTTGGATGACATACCGGTGTGTTGATGCCCCGAAAATCGCAGCATCAATCAACAAGGGATTCTCCCCGGTAAGCAAGCCCAATTAGATCGCTCACCGTTTGGTCTAGGTAATCCGTCTGGTTAACGACCTGGCTATCGTGTAAGATTTAAAGATTTGTTTTCATTTTACCAGTTGCGGCCCGATCCACCGTTTATGTATTTTATTTTAAAGATGAGATGCAAGTGTTGTAATCTAAATGCATGCGGTTGAACAAATCTGATCTAAAACTATTAAATCAAATTTAATCTATCCTCGTAAGGAGCAAAATTAAAGAATGAGCAATAAACTGGAAATGCAACCACGAATTCCACAAATAGTTGTTAAATTAAATAGAAGCATTTGCAGCAAAAAATAAAAGATTATCAAAGATAACTTTGACAGATACAAACATTCCATTACTTATTTTTACACATAAATCTTACATACGAAAGTGAAAGCATTCATAACAGAGAATTAATTCAGATGGTTCAGAACGATTTCATAGCCAATGTATGAACAATGCAGAAATAATTCGGCCAGCATTCAACACATTTCCACAAAAAAGACTTCGTGCAGGCTTTCTTTAGGCAAAATAGATCTTTCTTTATTGATGTAGTAAAATAGTACACGTACAACATAAGTCTGTCCTTTCACCTGCCAAAAGTCCTTGCTCATGTCTTCTATTCCCATATTTATAGATTTTACAAAACTTGTCTTTCTCAAAACCTAACCCTAGAAGGACACAAAAGTTTGTCTTCTAGTGCCTAAAGAGACAAAAACATTTCCAACTGTTTTACAACATATTTATACAATAAACAAATTCCAGTTGTATCTTCTCAAAATTAAAAATAAACAAATTAAGCTCTAGATGGTCTCGCCACCTCTGTTGATTTCTCTGCACTTGCTGATTCGCTTTCTCCAACGGGGCTGCTTGCTTTTGCTAGTCTATCCAGCTCTTGAATACAACTGGCCCACTGGTTGATTTCTCGAAGAATGGTATTTCCCCGCGCAGAGATTATCACTTTAAGCGCTATTTCGTGCTTGTGCAAATCTGACTTAACATTCACTGCTCCTGCTATAGTTGCATGAGCAACATCTTCTAGAAAATATGTGTGGACAGCAGTCTACCCAATGAACTGGTGGAGTTCCTCAGGGATTAGCACCTCTATATTCTTCAGATACTCTAATTCTACGTTTAAGTTACCTTGCAGTTCTGCTAAACACTGCTCTCTCTCAGGAAATTCATAAATGGACTGAGGCAAAACCATATGGCATTTATCATGGGTTTCCTGGATTTTTAAGTAGAAAGCATGGCAGATTTTGACTGTTTTCCGGATCTCAAGACTTAACCTGTTACCACAATCTCTGCAAAATTCAAGGACACCTACGTCCATGTCCAGTTCCTCAACGGTTTTAACACGCAGGCTTAAGGGGAATCCGGCTCTCCCTTTCCTCCACTCAAATTGTTCCTTTATTTCTGCCACACGGAGTGTATACTTATTCTTGAGCTTAAGCGCCTAGACCTCGATAGGTGTCATCCTTGTGATCATCTCTTTCACCTGCAAATTTCTTATGAAATCAATACTAGTGATTGATGTGTATTTTCTTGCATGTCGCAGGCGTGTTTGCAAAATGTAGTTAGATTCTGCTTCTTTTCATTTGCTTCCTTGATCTGCTCTAACAGTTCTGCCTTTTCTTGCATCAGCCTTTCAAACTAAGGCTTGAAAAACTCAATTTGCTGAACACTGTTGGCTTCATGGCTTTCCAACTCTGATACGCGAGCTTTCAAGTCTTTCTGCTCTCCTTCAGAAATTGCCAATTGTACTTCGATCTCACTCCTTTTATCTTCGAGCTGGAGAATTTGCCAAGCTGCTTCTTTCTTCTCTTCCTGGAGCTTCTTGCACTTTAGCCTTAACTCGTTTCCTTCTAACACCTCTTTTTGCATGTTACCTTTTATTTTGAAACACAATTCCCTGAATTTCTTAGCTTCCTCAACCAACCGATCAACATTATCTTTACTAGCCTGAGCTGAAGCCACACTACATGCTGCTGTGAAATTAGGGTCGGTGTCAATCCCTTTAAAAAGAGGGGTTTATGATACTCTGATCTCCAATCGACCTTGCTCAGTTCTCATCCTCTTCTCTTATCTCTCTACAATAACCTTCTTCTTGCTATCGTAAAAGACGGAATCCAGGTTGGCCACTTGGCGCTGCTTTGAAGGAGTGTATGGGGTAAGTGCTAGCTCTTCAGTTGCCGAAACCCCTTCATTAGCTATCCCTGGTCAATCCATTGTTGATATATCTATGTCCATGGTATGTGGACTAGACGTGCCTTGTTCCGCAGCTCTCTTGGACTCTTCTTCCTCCCTTGCTCGTTGCTCTACTAACTCAGCTAGCTCTGCTACTTCCTTATCTGTTTTCTCTCTCATATCTCCTAACTTTCAGCTTCCTCTTGCTTGATTCTTTCGGCCTCTTCTTTCTGCAATTTGGCAGCTTCTACCGCTTGAACCCTTTCATTTTCTATTCTCCGTGCTTTTGCTTCTTGCTCTTGTTGAGCTTTGGCATCTTCTGCATCTTGCTTATGCTTGACTTCTTGCTCCCTTTTAAGTCTTTCTTCTTCCTCTTGTTCCTTCCTCTTTGACTCCTTTGATTGTGATGTTGCCGCCTCCCGTTCTTTTTGGATCAAACCCATAGGTTTGGGACTCGAACTTGCTCCACTTTTTAGTGAGGTAATGTTTTCCCAACTCAGTTGAGTTCCTGACACTCCGATAAAATTCTTCATCTTTGTCCCCAAGATGTGTGTACTCAAAAGAAGTTATGACATTGGTACAGTGCTCGACAACTTTGCCATTAGGATCATGCCTTCTAAAGAACTTTGTGCCAAAATGAAAGACTTCCAAGTCTTGAGTAAAATTTTCACCATCTTTTGCCTTCTAGAGACTATATGCACCGATGGTGAAGGGCATTGGTGGGTACATACCTTTCTTCCTCTCACAAAGGATCTTGCTGACCCCACCAATGCTAAAGAGTTGCCTTATAGCCTCTTTGTGTACTACAAAATTTGTATCATATTGGGGAAACAAAAAGGGAGGTTGAGATCCTCCACTCATTCGGATGTAGGTGCCCTCGGGGGAGAAGTAATAGTCCCCAAACTCTTCTATGATGGGCATGGCATTTTCAGACAAACAATTTGGCTCTTCTTTGAAAATGAGCTGATGTAGGGGCATGATGAGCTTTTTGCAAATCTGCTTATAGTAATTTGCGTATTTGTTTGCCCATGTAATTTGATAAGATACAAAAAGAGGGGACTCCTTTATGTTCCAAATGCAACCCAAATCAGAAAAGGGTGCTTGCTTAACAAACAATCCATCAAATATGAAGACATAAAGAAATCAGCTTTCTTCTGGGTCAATCCTCATTGGGTGTCAATTAACTGCAAGACCATGTTGTCTGAGATTACGTTAGCCCAATTGAAGATTGTTCCAGACGTGGCTACATGAACCATCACCGGTACCTAGGATTCGACTCAACATCAAGGCAATAAGTCTATAAGGCATCCTCAGGAGCACACTTTCATATTCGTTGTTGACCCTTTGCCTGATTTGCCTTTCAATTATCAGCATCTTCCTGATGGACTCCAGAGGGTATATGGTTTGCTTTGCTAGCCACTCATTGTCCATCCAAGCCCTTGCCTGGGGAAATCTATAGGTAGCTGTGATATGCTCTGGCACGAAGGACGCGAGATTCATCCCGGTGTTATCATCGATGAACCTTGTATAAGTCTTCACATTAGGAATTACCCAGCCAATGACTTCTGAGCATGGAAATAGCTCGGGACGAGTCGCTGCCTTGTGAACGCTAGACCTCTTGATTTTTGAATAGACCATGGTTTCTTCTAAAGATGCATCAGGGTGTGGTGCGTCTCTGATGAACCTGTACAACTCACCCCATTAAAATTCAGGGGTAGTGGATCCTGGAGCTACTCCGGTGACAGCTCGTGTATCGCCGAACATGGTTTCGAGTGAGGTATCCAACAAGATTTCTACGTCTGAGTCCGACTCGACAAGCTTAGCCTTCTGCCTGGCAGACCTCCTATGCATGTCAAACCTACGATGACGAGGGCAACACGAATGAGGATTTGACAAATTGATGAGCAACCATTGTTAGAGAATCAACACATCATTCAAAATTAAGCAGAAAATCAGGTATGTATGAGTGTTTCAATTTAATCTTTCAGAGACAATGGCGACGAGGAGGAGCATTTAAACAAAAAAACAACCACAAAATTAAGATAGCCGAAAAAAAGGGTCTAAGGAGATTTGTAGAGAATATACCTTTATCACCTCCGAGGCAGGCATACCCATGCTCGGAACAAACTAATTCAAAATATGGATGATGACCAATACATTGCAGATACATGATGACGTTGACTAAGGACATGGCCACCTACGTACAATGTTGATCCATATATGAATGTGAAGCGTAAAAGCTTCTTTACCGCAGTAACATACTTCTAGAAAGCCCACCAATAATCCGAGGCCCACATTTCGAGGGTAATAATAAATTGATAAGATATATGATGAGATAAGATTAAATTACAATGAAGCTCACCTTTATAGGCTTGAGCATGTGTAGTGAAGGGTTACACCCTTTCACTTAATAATTAATAACTATAATTAATATCTTATTTTATATTTGTTACATTGTCTTCCCCTTAAGGGACGCTTTGTCCTTAGAGCTTTGTTGAAGACAAGGGTTATGTCTGATTTTTTGTTTGAACTGTCATCTCTAGATCCTTTCTTTTAGTATTTGCGACACTTGAGGAAATGAGGCGATATGAATTACGAATTCCACAGAAGAATTGTCACATCGTTTCCGATGTGGTCCATCCGAGATCTATTTTTATCGGATATATTTGATCTTTTTGTGGGATGGGTCTTTTCATTTGTTGCTTAGTATGTTGATTTGATGTTCTTGCTTGTCTGGCATTGTAATTCCTCGGTGTATGTTCATTTTGACCCTGCCGTTGGTCAAAATGACGTTTATAATTGGGGTGTCGATAAGGAGTTCTTGTTGTTTGTTTTTCTGTTGGATTGACTCCTTTTTTAACTGTGACGAGGATTGAATTTGTATTTAATTCTTATTCTTCAACTTGAGTTTGTTTTCTAGAGAATTCGGATGCTTCCTTCTGGATTTGCGCTACTTTGTTCTCCAATAGATTGTTATTACTCTGGATTTTTTCGAACCTTTCGTCTTGCGACTTTTTGTCCTCTTTTAACTTCTTGACTTGTTCCTCTAGTTCTTGATTAAACTTTTTGAGGTGTTGGTTTTATTCTTGCTTTTCTAGTATTCTTCCTTCAAGGTCTTCATTTGAATGCTCCATCTTCCGACTATGTTTAAGCTTCTTGATTTTTGTAAGTAATGTCTTGTTGTGAATTCTTAGTCGAAATAGTTCTTCAGTATTGCTTGCTAATTCGTCCTTGATTTTCTTAATTTCCAGCGTATGTGTCTTCTTAATGTCGTCATATTGTTGCTGAAGTTTTTCCTTCTGTTATTGATGTTGACATCTCTCTGATTCTTGATTTTCTATCTTTCTCTGGGTTTGTGTCAATTCCGTATTTTTATCCATGATGAGCTTGTTTAAGCACTTTATGTCATCTTCTAAATCGTTATTACTTCCATACGAAGAATCTTCGACATTTTTTAAGTTTCTGATTTTATCTTCCAAGTTTTGATTGTGGCTTCTTATATGTGAAATTTCCTTATCCTTATCTAATAACCTATTATGGAGCTCTTGTTCTTTATTTTTTAATCTTTGATTCTCCTGTTCTGCAAAATGATTTCGCATTTCTTGCTTTATAATTTCGAATTGAAGATCGCTATTGGTTGCTTTAGATTTCTTTAATTCGTTCAATGCTGCTTGTGACTACGATATCATTTTTTATTTTGAATTCGCCATAATTCCCGACTTTGGCGATAACTGGGTCTTCTTGACTTGATTTCTTTTATGACTTTGACTTTTTTTTGTCAAGTCTTCTTTTTATTTTGACTTCTTCGTCGAGTCTTCCTGTGACTGACTTCTTCAGCGATAGATAGTGTTTGCCCGATCTTGACTTCTTGTCTTCTTTGATTTTGTCTTGTTTTCTTTGATTTCTTCTTCGGCTTTGTCTTTCTTTGGTTTTGTTTTCTTTGATTTTATTGTCTTCTTATTAGGTTAAATAAGCTCTTTTTTTTCCTAGAGTAATTATTATTTTAATAAAATAATAATTATTATATTTTTTTTATAATAATAAGTATTAATTAATTAATTAATAATAATAATATTATTAATGTTTTTATAAACTATTTTTTTTCAGCCAATAGTTTATAAACTATATATATAGATAGTTTAATATATAGTTTTTTTTTCCAAAAAAATAAAATTAAAATATTAAACAAATATAATAACGATATTATAATGTTTTAATATTAATATATTTTTTTTAATTTAGGGTTTCGTGGAGAAGGCAGGGATGTGGTGGCTGGAAGAGGAGAAGCGGAAGTGGAGAGGAGGGAGGCGCGGTGGAGGTGGTGTGGTCAGGGCCAGCGGGAGGGAGGACTGGTGAGAGGGTGGCGTGGTTAGGGCTGACGGAAGGGAGGACCAGTGAGAGGTGGGCGTGAGCGTGGGTGGATGGGGATGGAGCGGAGGGTTGTAGGCGGTGGATTGGACGGGAGGAAGTAGCAGCGGGAAAGGAGATGCGTGGGGTGGAGCAGTGCGGGTGAAGTTGCGTGGGGGTAGAGGGGAGTGGAAGCACAGGGGAGAGGTAGGGAGTGAGTAGGTGGAGTGGGGGCTAGGGTGTTTCAGTGGAAGGAGGCAATGGGAGGGTGATGCAGTCGAAGGAGAAGGTTGTAGTTGGTGGAGCTGGCGTGGAGCAACGGGGAGTAAGGAGGGCGCAGTCGTAGTAAGGGGCGGGGGTAGCAGTGGCATGGAGGAGGATAGGGTGCAACGGAATAGTGTAGGCGCAGGGTGGATGAGAGGGAAGGAGTGTGGCAAGTTCGTGGAGCAAAGGGAGAAGGACATGTGTGGGAGGAGGGAGGAGGATGGTTGGCGCAGAGATGGCAGAGGTTGGATGGAGGAGTCTGGTGGTCGCCTGGAGAAGGGAGTGCGGGAGATGGTGAGGGCGCAGAAGTGGTGATGAGGATGTGAAGAGGCGCAGATGCAGTGAAGGAGAACGATGATGAATGGAACAGAAAGGTGGGTGAAATGGAAGGCGACAGATGGAAAGGTGTGGAGTGTTGGAGGGAAATCGATGAGGAAGATGGAGATGGAGATACTGGAGTAATAATATATGTATGTATACATACATATATATATATTAAGGGGAAAGTCAAAGACTCAGAATTCAGGGAAACCCTGGGATAATGGCTAAAACCCAAAAGATAGCCAAAGGCTGGAATCTAGCACTAGGCTCTGATACCACTGAAGCATAAAAGCTTAATTCTTTACCGCAGTAAAATACTTCTAGAAAGCCCACAAATAATCCGAGGCCCACATTTAGAGGGTAATAATAAATTGATAAGATATATCATGAGATAGGATTAAATTACAATGAAGCTCGCCTTTATAGGCTTGAGCATGTGTAGTGAAGGGTTACACCCTTTCACTTAATAATTAATAACTATAATTAATATCTTATTTTATATTCGTTACAGAATGACTGAACTAAATCATGGCTACGACCATACAAAGTAGATCCATGATGAGATAATGACACAACCATGACCAATACAAAGTGGATCTGTGTGACAGTATACCAGTGAGGTCACCACCATAATATCTGTGTGGGAACCTACTAAAAAAAATCCATCGCAACCTGGGTATTAGAACAACCCAGGGTTTTCTACCTGGTCCTGAAATGATACGAATCTAACCATGCGATTGCAATGTGCTGAAGTCTAACATGGTAGAAACCACTTGATTCTCGGTAAATGATATAAAATATTAACAAGTGCGAGGGAAATCGCCAATGATTATAATGATCCCCAAGGTATCCTAGTACATTCCAATGAATGTGAATAGATGATTTGGATTCAAACACTCGTGGAATCTTCCGATCAAAGGCCAATAATGTAAATACACTGTCAAAAGCGAGGAAGCCTACCATTGAGGTATGCAAGTCCCAAGGTACTAGATAATTTCTAAGTCCAATTCCTGGATGATGAGTTGAAGTCAACATGAATAGACTCGTCGAAGGAGGGAGGTAATGAATCCCACATCATCGACACGAAACTGACACAAGGTAGCGATGATGAACAAAGAATAATGACACAAGGATGAAAGGTCAATGATATTGCAGAAGGTTGATTCAGGCTGACACTTTCTTTTGAACATATGATGGCATGGCATATGACTTGGCAACATTGACCTAAAGAATCAAAAACCAAAACGTAACACGACAATGACTGAAGCGTTCTTTGGATGACTCAAAGGAGGAGGATGACTCATGATCTTGGTTATGACTCAAAGATAAGTTGTATACCCAACTGTAATACAAGACGCAAACATATGCCATGTTCAAAGGTAATGACTCACTGGCTTCCATAAAGTAAAACTTGGTTCATTCCCCCATCCCCCCCATCATGTTTGATGAGTACCTCTTTGTTTTTTAATGAGCTTGAGAAGGATAATAGATGCTTAGTATAGCTCATCTTTCGGATGAGTCCAACCTTATACGTTTTATGAACCTAAGGAAGGAGGGGGTTCGATCTTGTATGGGTTGTTCGATGTATAATTTTACGAGTCCAAGAAGGTAAACTCGGTGGTTTTTCAAATTTAGAGAGTCTGATATAACACTTAGAGAAGACTCAAAAATGGAATTTTTCGTAAAAGTTAGTCCCAAGGCCCAAAAAAGTATAAAATAATACCTAGAGGAACTCTTCTAGTCATGGTTGACTGGAGTATACCTTTTGAGTAACAAGTCTAAACGGTTTGAAAAAGGGGTAAACTACCACTAGATAAATGACCTTTCAAATTCTTTAACAAGCGTGAAAGAGGGGTTCCTTTTTCGTAAACTAATCTGCATAGCCCGAAAAAGAGATAAAATAATACTAGGTGGATACTTCCTTGTTGTTTTACAAGGACAAGTAAAGCAGACTATACTCGACACCATTTTAGTTAACTTTAACAAGCACGACTAAAGTGTGAAAAGCGCTTGGAATCTTTTTCATGTTTTGGATCCAGAGCACGAAAAACAAAAAGTGAGCTCAAAAGGTCATTAAAAAGGTTCAAGAGTCCCTCTGCTGTGAACATCCTTGATGGTCTTGTTTAAACATGATCAAACCCTAGAAGATAGTGTTAGAACCTTAAAGAGTAACTGAAAAAGCGTCTTAAACAAAGGTTACAACTGTGAACATAGAAAAAAAAAACTAGTTCCATAAGTATAAAAAGGGAATGAAATGTAAAACAAGTCATTTTTACCTTGTTGTTTTTACCTCAAGAGGATTTAAATCCTTATTGGAGATCGATTTTCAGCTTACGATTCCAAGAGATCCTGGGCACCAATCAAGACACCGTTTGAACCAAGTTAGTTCTCTAGCTCCATTCTTTCATTTGATTGTTTATTTTTCAGTTTTCATGCTTGTCTGGGTGAGTATCAAGCCAACCTAGGACACATTTTGCGCGCTCAAAATTTTTTGCGGCCTTCACATATCGTGAAGCGTGAAAATTTTAGTATTTTTACGTTATGGGTAATGGTAGGGGCACAAAAACTATAAAATTTCACGTTTCACGCTGTTAGGGGGCACGGAAATACTCAGAGGCAAAATTTAAAAGCTTGTCTCTCACTTATTAAGCAAGAAACTGCTTCCTTTGATCATTTTCAGGGGTTTCCAAGAGGTAGCAACAACCATGATTGAGTGGAAAGAGCGAGAACATGAGAGTGATGATAGGGATGCCCTCAATGATGATGCAACTTTGTCCGCACTCCAGGAGTGTGTATTACTAAAAATTTTCAAGACACGAGGTATGAGGAGGCAAGGCACGCTTCTAAACCATCTAATAGAGTTGTGGGACTCCGATCTATAAGCTTTCCGGGTAGGGGAGCATATCCTTGAGATCAAGCTTGAGGACATATATTTCTTGACCGATCTCTCCAAAAGAGGGGCACGAGTCAATTTGGCATGGAACCGTAGTACTGAGGAAAACACAAATGATTATATATCTCGGTTTTGCAAGCATGCATCTCGAAAAAAGAGTGGGAAGATACCCATAACAAATGTGGTGGACCTTCCTTTAAGGACGGTCTTATTCACAATTGATCGGGTGGCTGGAAGCGTGGGTGCTCATCACTCTACCAAGGCTCAAATGAATTATGCCTTGGAATTTATTCAACCAAAGTTGTTCAATTGGTGTGAGGGGGTTCTAGTCAACATAAAGGATCAAATCACCAAGTGTCGCATAGGGAAAATAAAATAGTTCAGGTACGGAAGCATCCTAGTCACATTCTTTCTAGAGAGGGTGCCGGTGTTACGCCTACAGATAGATAAACCCGCTCGACCTCTACCCGAGCCATGAATGACGAGTTGGAGTGGTTATGCAGGCCGGCTAGGTGGGCCTCAACTTCTATCATACGGCTCTAGCTTCTTTTCATGGTTGGAGGAGCAGATTGTGATGATAGAGGATTACCCTTATGTCGGGGTAGACTTTCATAACGACATTGAATTGGCTTTGCTTGAGGAAGAGGATTGGGATTAGTCAGGTATGTGACCTTAAAGGTTTGATGTATTTTTGGATTTTAAAATATTTCATTTGTTGTGCAAAAGAATTAATGTGTACATGTGCAATGCCACAAATCGAGGACCAGTGAGGCCAGCGGGATCGTCACCATTACGTCGATGAGGAGAAGAGTATAGGGAAAAAGATCATGAGGCAGGGGGAATCTATGAAGTAGAGTGGAATCTTGAGTGACTGACCATGGGGGTCCCTCAAATGAGACTACCTGAAATTCCATATCATCTTTAGAGGCATACCGTGGGAGTACTAGAGCACATAGGCCGGTTACCCCACTGTGTTGTTAGGGAGGTGGTGTGTTATCATGAGCACCGTGCTCCCCATGATTTGGTCTATGAAGTATGATAGTTTATAGTACTTGCGACATTTACATGATGTACGAGCAATAGTCCTGATTTTTGCACGGGCGATAGTCCCACTTTTGTCTTTTAGCACATTTTGGTATTTTTGTGACATGATCATAATTTTTACATGATATATACATGAGCCTATATCTCGGTTATTTATCTATGATGATTTTTATTTTGCATCATTTAAATGTTTTTGATGATGATGATGTTGTTTATGTATGAGCTAGATGCCAATTTTACACATAGTTAGCTAATGAATTAACCATTGTGTTTAATTGCCTTGGTATATGTTAAGGAGTACTCTTCAAAATAAACGAAGTAATATGGGATCGTGGATGGTGTAAACGCAGTTTAATTTAGATACCACGAGTTGGGAATCCAGGTAGACTATGAGATGGCCAATACCAAGAGAGGATGTTTTGGTTAGAAGCCCAATCACTGCACGGTATTCCACGATGTTATTGGTTGCGGGACCTAAGCAGATTCCACCTAAGGAGATCAACTCGTTAGTAGGGGAATAGAGCACCCATGCTACAAAAATAATATTCTGGGTATGTCAACTAGCATCATTCGTGAATCCAGAATACATCGACATCTATGCATCAAAACACAAATAAGGATAAATAGTCGTGGGTGAGACAAGATCCTAACATGCAAAATAATCAAAATCACACCATAAATACACTATATGTACAATGTACATGTAGGATGTCCCTATGCATAAAATATCTTCAGGTAAATCCCATTGCGAGGCTCTCCCAAAGGTGTACCATCACAATCAACTATTTCATAAGCCCCTTTCTCTAAAACTCATTTGACGATGTAGGGGTCGCAGCACATGGATTCTAACTTGCCTTTGCCTAGTTTGTCGTGCTTTTGATCATAAGTCAAGACTAGGTCACCTTCATTAAAAGCACGAGGCTGAACAGATTTATCATATTGTGCCTTGATCCACTTTTTGTGAGCTTCGTTAGCGAGCACAACGTCACGTCGAGTCTCATCAAGCTTAGCCAAGTATAGAAATCGTTCTTCCTCTACAAAAGTATTTGGCAAGAGTTCAATGACTAGTTTGAGGGATGGAATTTCACATTCAATTAGGAGAATAGATTCCAGACCATAGACCAATTGAAAATGTGTGAATCCAGTCGCATTTTTCACAGAATTCCTATAGGCCCAAAGGGCTGAGAAGAGTGCCAAGTGTCAATTTGATTTGTGGGGCCCCACCATGTGTTGTATCATCTATTTCAAGACTTTGTTAATTGCCTCTACTTGTCTGTTTTCTTGGGGGTAATAAGGGGATAATTTATCATGACAAAAACCCAATTTGGCGCTTAGCTCAGCCATCACATGATCCTTGAAATGGGAACCATGGTCAGTTACAATGACTTGAGGGACTCCAAACCTTGTGATAATGTGATTGAACACGAAGAGTACTTTCGTTTTTCCATCTTCAACATATGTAGGCATAGCATCAGCCCACTTAGTAAAATAGTCAGCTGCCACGATGATGTAACTATGCCCCTCAACCGAGGTAGGTTTACAATGCATGAAATCAATGCCCCATTTTGTGAAAGGGACTACGACAATCATCGGATGTAGTGGAGCTGGGTGAGAGCGCTTCTTTGAGTGAAATTGACATGGAGGACACTTCTTGACCGCTTCAATACAATATTTGAAGATGAATGACCATAAGTATCCAGTGTGCAAAATATTTTGGGTTGTAGCCATCCTAGAGAGATGACCACCACAAGCTCCATAGTGATAGTCATTAAGAACACGTTCATCTTCTTTGAGGGTTAGGCATCGATGCAAAATGGAATCGATGCCTCGATGATATAAGGTTTCACCAATGATGAGGTAATATTTAGCATGATGGTGAATGCGACATCGTTCATCACGGGTGAGATTAGACCGAAAGCATTGGGTTTGGAGATATAACATGATATCTTCGTACTAGGGATCGATCGTGCCAATGAGGAACAATGAATCAACAGGAAGAGAGTCAATGAGCTTAGATTCTTCATTGATACGAGGAAGTGCACATATGAGCTCAACAAAAACTAAATATTTTTTGGATTTGGCCTTTGCAAACTCTAAATCGAACTCCTGGAGGACCACAATCCAATGGGAGTATTTGCTCCCTAGCACCTGATGTGTCAGCATGTAGTACATAGGGTTGAATTTGGCTATGATAGTTGTCTTACATAGTAATATGTAATGACGAAACCTATGGACAATAAAGATTGCTTCCAAAGCTAACTTCTCAACATGTGAGTATTGGATTTCAGAATCGACAAGACTCTTACTTAGATAGTATATCACATGTTCCTGGCCACTTTTGTCTTCCTGTACTAACACCATTCCAATGGTGGATGTGGATGTTGCGAGATACAACATATAATCCCATGTGTAGTTTGGGGGTTGTAGCACGGGTGCATTTATCAAGGCCTTTTTTCATATTATCAAAATACTGTTGAGCTTCATCATCCCAAACAAATGGGATGTTCTTCTTGAGCAGTCTCATGTGGCCTTGAGTAATATTGGCGAAATTACAAACGAAGCGGCGCAAAAAGTTTGCTTTCCCTTGCAAACTTTGAAGTTTTGGGATATCAGTAGGGGAAGGTAAGGATAATATGGCCTCAACCTTCAATGGGTCAATTCAAATTCTATCCTTGGAGACTATGAAACCTAGTAGTTTGTCGGCTTCAACACAAAAAACACATTTATGAGGATTCAAGCGGATCTTGTAGTAGTGACACCGTAGGAAAATGGCTCTAAGGTACTCTGATGATCATCTTGTTGAGTATAATGAGCGGGTAAGTCATCCAGATAAGGATCTACGATATGCTTGATATCGTGAAATGCATAAGACATGGCCCGTTGAAAAGTAGCCCCAACGTTCTTAAGGCCAAAAGGTAACTTTCGATATAAAAAGTTCCCCACGGGCAGATGCAGGTTGTTTTATGCTGGTTAGACAGGAGTATCTCTATCTGATTATAGCAAGAGAAGCCATCCATAAATGAAAAGATGGCACTCCCGTCACAGTTATCGATGATTTGGTCGATGAAAGGGGTAGGGTAGTTGTCCTTAGGACAAGCCTTGTTCAAATCCCTATAATCAAAGCAAACCCTAATAGTGAATTGTTTCTTACCTACAAGACTAATATTAGACACCCAATCCGTTAATGGGATGGGATAGATAAAACCAGCTCTAAGAAGCTTTTCAACTTCTGCTTTAATTGCCGTAGTTTTCTTGGCGTGAACGGGTCAGAGTTTCTGCCAAAGAGGTATTGCATCGAGATAAGTTTTGATTTCATGGACCATGATAGAGGGGTCAATTCCTGGCATTTCTTCATAACTCCAAGTGAATACATCGTGGAACTCCTTAAACAAGGAAGTATAAAATTCCACCTCAGTGGGTGTACAAGTTTTTCCTAGTTGGATGTGTTCCACGACACCAGGTTTCCCCATTATGTCGATAGGAATTGTTTCTGTAATGTTTGCTAAATTTCCCTCCGATAACACATTGTGAGTAAGGATGGGAGATTGAGGATTTGGGACAATATTAGACAAAACGATGGATTAGATACCCATTTCCACCGTTTGGGGATTAGGAAGGAAAGACGACCTGTGATGGTGATATTCCCGTAGAGGTTCATCGATGCTAATTATTTCCATTATAAACTCGTCTGAAGGAAAAGTCTATAGGAGATGATCATCAGAAGGCAAAGATGAATCTAAGCAAGACGGCGGAGGATCGGGTTTTGATGGCACAGGATGTTGGTCATCAGTGTGGATGCAGACTGAATCGCGTGATAAGTTGCCTCATTCAAGTTAAAAGGCGTCAAGTTGCCGGTGATTTCGCATTCAGATGGACTTGGTACTACCCAAGAATCATGTGATTTGTGGGATTGTTGTATACTAGAAGAGTTCATGTTGATGGCAGAAACTGGGGGTGGAAGTTCCGGGAAGACTCCAATAATGGAAGAGTCTTTCAAAATTCCAACACCAATGCCTTCATAATGATGTTGGGATTGTGCCAACAATGGGACATTGTTAGTGTCGTTGGAATGAATATCCAGGGTACAAAAATCAAGTTGGTCGATGGTGACAATCTTTCCTTGACGAGGAAATTGTACCAAATGAAAGACCGAAGATGCTACTGCAGTCATGTCATAAAACCAATTTCGACCAACTAGGATATTGTAATCCAATGGGGCATCGACTATCTCCACATGGACGGATACAGTTTCCCCCCCCAATTATACGACTAATGATTGTATGATTCCGTATGGTTGGAAACCATGGTCGTTAAAGGCCTTTAAAGTGGTGGCAGATTGTGTTACTTCAAGAGAGCCAATATCCCTCCAACAGGATAAGGACATAATGGAAGTGGAGGCTCCTTCATCCAAGACGGTTTGATGGTTATTGTTCCCACATATATTAGTGTGGATCTGGATATCCAATTGGTGGGAAAGCCTCGATTTGAAATATTCCAAATTAAACATAATGGTGTTGGAAGTTTCAGGGTCTACGGATCCAAGTGCTGACAAAAAGGTTCTACGCTGACTGGGACAATGTTGTTGAACTTTGAGAGTTGACATGGCGCAGGTTTCCTGAGCTAGGTCCTCAACAATAGTGTAATTTTGAGCAACTCGCGCACTCAGATTAAATGTTGCCTTTCGAATGGTGGCCTTTGGTGGGCGCAACACAATGTTAAAAATATGTCTTTCAATATGAAGAAAATCGGAAGGAGGAGGGGTAGCAGATGAATCATCGATAGGAGATTTATCCTTAGAAATTCCATTTTGGTTTGAATTTGGAACATAGTCATAAGTCTTTGACTTGGTGGAAAGATTAACAGTCTCATTACTCATCACGGGGATATCTCGGGTAGCATATGACTTGGCTTGATCATAATTGTTTGTAGTGCCCCCTTACGGGGGAGTGTGCGTGAACATTTGTTGTAGTTGAAGTGGGAAAGGGTTGGTTAACACTATCGGGCAGGAAGAACCTTTTACAAATTTATTGACTTCCTTGCGGTAAGGAAATTCTTTTGTAGAATGGTCTTCCTGATAGATTAGGAAAGGAAACTTAGCTTTTCTCTTGGGTTTATTATCAGCGTTGGTTTGTTGAGGTTTCAGGTTTTCCTGTTGAGTAGAAGGTTTCTTGGATTTCCCTTTATTCTTCTTCTTCTTACCTCTGGATTGTTGTGGTGAGGATTGAACTACATTCACCTTGGACGTATGAGTAGGAGAAGCATTGCTTTTGGTGTTGGAAGTAGCCTGATTTTGGGGTGGAGTTGAGTTAGACTGACTATGTTTTCCACTCATTTTTTATGCATGATAGCCGTTCACGGAACCAACTAGGCCATCGGCAGAAGGTTCGGTGGTAGGCCTAGAAGGATCGTTGGTGGGACGAGGAGCATTGGGGATCAAGTCGTATAAAGTTCCTTTTGGTAATAAACCAAATCCATGCACTGAGTGCGACTGATCGCATGCTCTTCTGTAACAACCCCTCCTATCTCAACGAGCCTAGCAATAGGTGGCAATAGTAATTTGGTAAACCAATCGACTAGTAACTGCTCAGGGATAAGGAGCCTTTATCAATCTTCAGTGCCTCCTCTACTCATGTATATGATCATAAATGTGAGTAGAGGTGGATTGTTGCAACAAAGTCAAGAGCTCCATGCCAGTTTCATACCGAATGGGTAGTTGAAAATGCGTCAAAAATTGCATTGTGAGGGAGTTGAAATCTTAGAAGGAGTGTTGTGGCGGCTCAATGTACCATTTAATTATCGTCCCAATGAGTATTCATTGGAAGAGCCATAATCTTATGGAATCATCCATCAATGAGTTAGAAGAACACCAAAGATGGAATGTCTGAACATGATTTTTCGGATCTTCCCCGAGTTTTCCATCGAATTTTGGGATATTTGATGATAGTTTGGCGGGGATGGGTGGACAATGAGGTTCATGCCAAATGGGATCGTTGATTAATATCGACAAGTCCGGCAAGTCCAGTGTCGCCAAGAAAGGAAGTTGCATATTTGGTTACGGGTAAGAGTAATATTCATGGGGTGTTGGGATGCCCATAGGGACCTACACTAAAGGTTTTTGCATGTTATACCCATATATATTACCCGCGGGGTACTGTTGGAAGCTTTGAGGATTAGGGACCATAGTATTAAGTGGTTGTTTATTCAAAATCATAGGATTGACCAATTGTTGACTCAGAATCATAGGATTAATCGATTGTTGGAAATTGTGCATCATGGGGTTAAACGGTGGAGGTGTAGGAGGAGGTGGAATCCATTGATTGCTTGTGGTGCTTGAATTAGGAGAAGGCATCGGAGCAGGTGGAACCCATGGATTATTTACAACTCCTTGATTGGGGGTGGCAACGAAGGGGGTGGGATCCATTGATCATTTACGACACTAGGGTAAAGTAAACCAGGATGTAGGTTAAGGTTGAGGGGTAAAAAGGTTGAAATTGATTCGTTTGTCCCCCAGTGGGATTCTGGTCACCTATTATAGGTTTCCCCACAACAGGTGATTTTTGTTGTCCCCATGAGATAGATGGTCCTATTGGTGGAGGTATTGGCCCCAATTGGGATAGAGATGAAAGGTTTTCCTTCATATATGGTGTAAATTATAGCTAAAGATTGACCTCTAGTCACGACTGGCATTCCAACATAAAAAGTACATGAACTTCCAACTGGAGCATTGAAGGGAATTGATTGGGCAATTTGGGTGACTGCCAAAGTGTTACCAACTCATGAGGATGAATGTGCACCTAATCCAGTAACCACAGGTAACGAAGGGATGTTAAGGTCAGTCCCTTGGATAGAATCAATCCCTAAAGAGCGACCAAGACTTTCACTTGGTAATATAAGTGGGAGATTTCAAGGGGGAGGTTATGGATTTAACTGCATAGACGTTGGATATGTGCAAAAATAATTAAGTGATTGGCCCAAAGTAGTGTTCCATAATGACGAAGATGGACCAAAAATATTTGTCGTTTCCGGTCAGGTAGAGGTTGGGAAAACACCCAATATTTAGGCACAGATCGACCTACAAACAACATACCATAAGTGGAATCATGGGAAGCGGATTGGAAAATTCTTGCATCAGAAGGATCTACCACTTCAAATGTGGCAGATAATGAGATGTGATGCTTAGACATGTCTGTTGTCACTCGTTCACGAGATAAAGCAGTGATTTCTGCTCGTATGGATGCCATAATTTCTTGACCTGTGCGAAGTTCAGAGGTTGGCAATCCTAAGGTTCTTCTACTAGAGGATTCAAATTGGCAATTGGGTATAATAGGGGTAGTAGGTATAATAGTTGGTGTTACCAACTAGACTAAGGGTTAGTTAAAATTTCTAGCTAATTGGATGGTCGTAGAAGGAAAAGGATTTTATTCTTCAATGACTTCGATATACCCTTCAAGGAGGTCATCTTGTGATGGCATCTCTAGGGTTACACTACTTTCTGGTGCGATACTAACTTCTAGTGTGACATTAATTTCTAGTGTGACACTAAATTCTAGTACAACACTAATCTCTGGCACTACACTAACTTGTGGCACCACACTAACTTGTGGCGCAACGGTAACATGCGGTGTTGCACTAACTTTACTGAGACAACCTCCGCACCAACTTGTTTTCCGGTAGGAGGAGATCGGGTACATGGAGGTGGTGGTCGACTAGTCCTAGGTGCGGACGATTAAGGACTCAATCCTTGTTGTCTTCAGGATTTATGTGGATATTCCATGGAACAAAATTAAGTCACATGGGCTAAGTCTCATGAAAAGAGCTAAAAAACCCTAAGGAAACCGAGCGTGCAAAAGGGGAGCTAGAAGAAAAAGAGGCACATAGGCCAACAATCAAGCTAACAAAACTTTACTCCAACCAATGTCACAACAAGTGAGTTACAACAATGTGGCCAGAAATCCAACAAGCAGCACTAACTAGAAAAGAAAAAGACCCTCTATAAGGTATAGGAGCAAGCAACCGCCTATCTAAGAGCTGGAGACCCAACCAATCGTATCCTCCGCAAGGTGATGAAATCCAAGTCAAACAATATGAAAAGAGAGACTGATATAGGCCAAGGGATATCCCTCTACTGAAAGGGATCCCGGGTAAAAGATCCCTAGAAGAATGGTCAATAGGCTACCTCATTCATGACACGTCTAGGAAGGTTTACTGAAGCTTCTGCCTTTTAACCCTTGTACCACCAGTAGGGAAGCCGAAAATACAAGGAAGATAACGGATTGATGTCCTTAGGTACTAAGTGGAGTGTGGTATTGCACAAAGTCTATCTGGAACTAGTCCTCACTGCTTACCCTCATGGAATGGGAGCCCCCCAGCAAATTGGCTTATAATCATGTCAAAAAATACAAGAGGATTTTAACTCCATAAGAGACAACTTCTATGTTTCGGATGTAAAGTGACAAGGGGGAGTTGTTTGGATGCTTATCCCCAATGTCCTACCTAACTACACAGTTATTTTAGTATCCTCAAGTGAGGTTAATGTGTGTTTAGTTAAGGTGTTTAATTTTAGATGTTGTTATTTACTCAAGGGAAGCAAAAGTGCAACTTAATGGTGTGTAGACTCAACTCAAAACTATGCAAAATTGGATGAATATGCAAGTCTTTATCTTTCAATGAACTTCTAGCTAAGTAAGGAGGAGTTCTCTTCTTTTCCCAAATGCAAAAATGCTAATGCAACTCTTCCCATAAAGAAAATATCAATTTTCACTTTTCCTTTTCAATTAAATGCCAAATTGACCATGAAACAGTCTTTCACACCAAAAAAATCCAAATCTTTTCAACAAACGCAAAATGCAATTTTTTAGTTTTTTCAAATGAGCCTAAAATGACAAACTTAATGAAGCAAACTTCTCTGAATTGCAAAGTTTTCTAATCTCAAGCAAAGAAGCAAAGGAGTTAAACGATCCTAAAACTTTTCCAACTAATAGAAAAACTCAACAAAGTATACATTTTCAACAACCAAAGTAATGGATCTTTAGAATGTAAAAAACTAAGCTTTGATTTCTAATGATCCTTCAGAAATGTGCCAATGCTCATAGATGAATTCTCCTTGTTTCAAATCAAATGCAAGAAATTAAATGTCTTTGCAATACTTAAATCAAAGAAGCTTAAAAGAAAACAACTCAGTCGAAGCAACAAACCATTCAAAGGATTAAATCCATTTTCTACTCAAAAAACCAAAATAGGGAAGGTTGTACAATGTTTGGGAATCCCAAACGTTCATGGACTAGTGGGGTTTTTAACTATCGAATTCACTAGTATTTTCAACCCTTCTTTCCTCCTTGAGAAATGCAAGACCTTAATGTTTATAACGAATTTATAAGTGTATTATAGATTCATTAGGATGTATTACGACATGTCAATCCCCTCCATATAGAATTTGAAACCATTTGGGAGCATTTGGGACAATTTGGGTTTCACTAGCCCAAGGTTCGAAAATTGGCCAAAATTGAACAAATTTCCATAGAAGGGACATTGTAGTTGTTGATGTATATGTAACTTCGGAATGTATTTCACATATATGTATATTGTATTCCTATAGAGATGTTATTATTCCTCTATACGAAAGTGTTTGTATTCCTATAGAGATGTTATTATTCCTCTATACGGAAGTGTCGTCATTTATATTGTAAGTGTCGTAACTTATACTTGACGGGTTATTAGACCACCTTGTTGGGGTCAGCCCTGTATAAGTCATGTGGGTCAAAGGGTTATTAGACCACCCTATTGAGGGTCAGCCATATGGGTCAAAGGGTTATTAGACCACCCTATTGGTGGTCGGCCCAGTCAGCATTATGTTATGTGGTTAAGTTAAGGCCGACCTAGTAAAGGTTATTAGGCAAGTCAAGTCAAGTATAAATAGAGTGCGGGAGGCACTCTATTTGATCATTCTATTATCACACACACTCTTTGGAGAGTGGCGCACTTGTGGAGGAGGAGAAGCTGATGCTAGGAGATGTCTATATCTTATGCTTGGGTTGTATCATTTCTTTATCTATCTCTGAGGAAGTTATTGGGGGTTTTGACCTTTATGGTTTTCCCCAAGTAAACTCTGTGTCTCTTGTGTGCTTGCATTATTGTGTCCATGATTGATATGTTGTACATGTTGTTCTCTTAGTTAAGATCCTAGATCATATTGAAGTAAATTCTGAAAATCTAACATGGTATCAGAGCTATCCTGAAAGAAGGCATGGTATGGCATGTATGACACTTGTTACACTTGCGATGCTAGGGCTTGATATAGCAAAAACCAGTCATCGAAGCACTTTCGCTATAAATCCACTTTGGCAAAGTTTTTGGATCTGAAACTTTGAAAAGTCGAAGATTAGATCCCCATGTACCTTGTGTCCAAAGGAAAACTTCTAATTCATTGTACTTTGTGTCTTATGATCTGTACAATCTACGGTTTCTGCCTCTTCCTGATATGAGTCATAAACAGGTGACCTAGGAAAAAAGGTCATAACTTGGTCTAGGAAGCTCCAAATGAAATTTCGTAAAAAGTGACAGGTAGTGCACGGACTGTACTTTCTCAAGTAACTTTTTTAGAGTCTGAAACTGAACCAGTGACACGTGGCACGCCGTACAAGTTCGCTCTCCTATTTTATCCCATAAACAGGTCACGTTGCGACACTTGGCATAACTCTCTCCCAAAGAATCCAATTGAGGTCAGAACTATGGGGTTGGAAAGATGACAGGTCGGGCTACCATAGGTAGAAGTTTCAGACCTTGTGGATTCGTAATTTCAGAGTTACACCAGAAACAATCAGGTGCATATTTCTGTCAAAACAGAATTGGATTTTGAGCACCTTCATTCATGGCTCCGAGAATTAGGGTTTCAGAGAAAGTTGGCATTTTCGTAATCGGAGACCACGGCTGAATGCTACTCATCAAAATCGAAATTTAGAGACCAAGATCAAATTTTTTGGTTGGGTAGAAGGTCGGGCTTGATCAAACCCTCGTTCGGGACTTTGATCGGAAAAGTGGAAAATTAGGGATTCTGCAAAAGTTGGAATTTTTTAAGTCTGTGACCACGGCTGGAAGCTCCTCAGAAAAATCAAAGTTTAGAGCTTTGGATCGAACCTTTTGGTTGGGCAGAAGGGTGGGATTTATCAAACCCTAGTTCGGGATCCTGTCTAGAAGATCCGGAAGTCTCAAAGGCAATTTTGAGGGGTGAAACTTTGCAGTTTTCAAATTCTGAGTATACCAGGTTGATCAGCTCATCAAGGCGCATCTTTCTATCCTTTCAGAAGTTTGAAATTCAAAGTTTGAATTTTTAGGGTTTCCCTGACAAACCCCAATCCAGCTCCAGATCCAGTTTCTGCAATTCAAGTGGATTAGGTTAATCCTAGAAGAAAATGGATTGGTCACCTGCATAAGTGGAGAAGTTCATGCTTCAAAGGGAGATGAGGCTAAGGCCTTACATAAGAAGATTACAAGCAATATCGCAGGTATGACTTACAGGTATGTTTCTAATTCTGTTCATGATTAATTTTATGATATGTTTGTCTTCATATTATTACGGTGAGTACAATCTTGGTAATTTTTAGGCTTGTCGTATCACCTTAATAAAATTATGAATGCATGATAGAAGATATTCATTGATTAGGGTTTTTGACACTTATGATTGTACTAATGCATTGTTATGTTGTATGAGGTTGATGTTGTCCACTAACATGAAAGGTACATCAAGAAAGACAAATCATGTTCTAGTTCAAGAACATATGACCATGGTGACATGAAGACAAAGGTTCATCCATTGCCATGGATTACATAGAAGATCTATTTACGAGGTATGTATAACTTGGTTCTATAATGGTTAACCTATGCGATATGCAGGTAACTAGCACAAGTCATTGAAGAGAACAAGAAGACATCATGTGTGTATGTTAGACATAACTAGCTAACATACTAATCTAGGTATGTTTTTCCTATATCAAGTTAGAATCCTACCTTGTGATAAGATCTCTTATATAAGTATACATGGCATGATTGATAATGATTATTCATAGGTTTGAATAAACATGGGTGTATGCATATTATGTTTCTTACCTTAATTGATGATATGACTAACCAGAAGAGTCATGAAAGTATAGGTTTGAGTAATCACGGGTTTAGGCATATTATGTTTCTTACTTTAATTTATGATATGACTAACCATAAGAGTCCTTGAATACTAATGCTTATTATTTCTGTTTGAAATGATCATGACTATACATGCTTAAGATTATTGTGTTTTGATAGTATTGAGAATATACTAATAAATGTATGATTATGTATGAGATCTCGAGGATATCACAATAATGATACTTGTAAGCATGCATAGTGATCGAGGATAGATATACGTTCAAGGACAGGTAATCCAGGAAGCAAAGATCAAGAGGGAGCACACTCCAGTAGTTTCTACAAGGATGCAGATATTCAGAGGGAGTCCACCCAGCAACCAAACAAAGATAAGTATTTGAATGGTCATTTCTTACATATTTGTTTGTTTAAATAATGTTGTTCAATGATGTATATGCTTATGTTCCTAGACTTAGGGTGTGTATTATGCATATTAGAATAATTGCATTAATGAACATTATACTACTAATATGCATGTGATGGGTAAGTGGCCTATCGCACTGTACAACATTCCATTGCTACTTATCTAGAATGAAACCTCTTTGCTGACATGTTGGGAGTAGTGCAAACTCTTAACAATGTTTTGGTAGAGATTGGAAGGCATCTAGAAAGTTATAGGATATGGATGAATGTTGTATTGAAGCATTGGCTAAAATAATTGCATGACTGTATGACATATTTCTTTATGTGTAAGAATTCGTTTTGAAAACTATGAGATGTTTCTAATCATGCAATTTAACTTGTTTTGTAGGAAAGATCGTATATGAGCACCTACAAAAGAAGGACTACAACAACAACAAAGTCATCGATTGAAGATATTGAAGATATTGAATATATTGAAGTTCCTAGGATTTGGGACGAATGCCATGATCGAGGAGTACTAGTCGATCATGAAGAATGATGTTTGGGATGTAGTACCAAGGCCTGGAGGGAAGTCTGTTGTGACTTCCAAATGGATCTATAAGATCAAGCATGCTGCAGATGGTAGCATGGAGAAATACAAAGCGAGGTTTGTAGCTCGTGGCTTCTCCTAGAAGGAGGGATTGAGTATGAAGAGACTTCTACACCTATAGTCAGGCACACTTCCATCAGATCAGTACTTGCTCTGGCTACAGTGATGAAATGGTAGATACACCAGATGGATGTCAAGACAGCTTTCTTGAATGGTGTAGTCGAAGAGGAAGTGTACGTGGAGTAGCCACTCGGGTTTGAGACACATGAAGGAGAGTCACATGTGTGCAAACTGAAGAAATCCCTGTATGGTTTGAAACATGCATCCAGGACTTGGTATGGTAGGATAGACAGCTTTCTATCCAGTTTGGGCTTTACCAAGAGTAAAGCGGATTCCAACCTTTACTACAAGGTTGAGGAAGGCAATCCAATGATATTACTTTTGTATGCGGATAACCTGTTTGTTACAGGTGAGGATAGATTGATTGCCGACACGCAGCGGAAGCTTGCTGCCAAGTTCGTGATGAAGAACTTGTGGATGATGCACTACTTTCTAGGCATGGAGGTGTGGCAGAGTGCAGATGGTATCTTCCTTGGACAAGGGAAGTATGCAGAAGAGATCCTGAAGAGGTTCAGGATGATGGACTGCAAGGCCATGGCAACACCTATGGCATCAAACCTGAAGCTTCTGTGTGATGCTTGATCTGATCCGGTTGATGTCACGGTGTATCATCAGATGATTGGGTCCTTGATGTGCCCGACGAACACGAGACCAGATATTTGCTTTGCGGTGAACACATTGAGCCAGTTCCTGACAAATCCAAGGAATGTTCACCTGGTTGCTGTAAAGCATATTCTGAGGTACCTGAAGGGTACAATTGATTATGGGCTCAAGTATGATGCGAATCAAAAGTTTAACCTGCAGGGTTATGTTGATTCAGATTGGGTAGGCAGTGCTACAGATAGGAAGAGCACATCTGGGTGCTGCTTCAGTATGGGATCAAGTGTGATCTCCTGGTTTAGCAAGAAGCAGTCCTGTGTAGCACTGAGTACAGCCGAGGCAGAGTATGTTGCAACATGTTTGGTTAGTTGTGAGGCAGTATGGCTCCGGAAGCTACTGTCTGAGTTATTTGATCTCCCGCTGGAGGATACTGGTATCTTTTGTGACAACCAGAGTTGTGTGAAGCTGTCTGAGAACCTGGTGTTCCACGACAGGTCGAAACACATTGAGATCAAATATAACTATATCAGGGATATGGTGCAGAGAGGAGCAATGAAGCTCCTGTATGTTGCGACGGATGAGCAGGTTGCAAATGTGTTGACGAAACCACTAGCCAGAGTGAAGTTCGAGTACTTCAGAGAGAGGCTTGGTGTTCTTCAGATTGATGACACTTCAAGGAAGAAGTGATGGACACATTTGCAGGAGCCATTCCGAACATGGTGAGAGGAGGATCCTTCCATAGCTGTGGATATAAGCATTGGATGATGAGCATCAGGACGATGCTCCAGTTACTGCTCTGTATGTGTATATATGCATCATGTTGGATGCTTGATATGATCGGTTGGATCATTTATATGTATATCTATGTATGCATCATGTTGGATGCTGGATATGATCAGTTGGATCATTTATATGTATATGTATGTACGCATCATGTTGGATGTTGGATATGATCAGTTGGATCATTTATATGTATATGTATGTACGCATCATGTTGGATGCTGGATATGATCAGTTGGATCATGTGTATGTATCTGTAGATGTATCAGGTGGATACATTGTATGATCAGGTAGATCATGTATGTTGATATGTATTAGGTATGATCGGGTGGATCATGTATTTGTATATGTATCAGGTGGATACATTGTATGATCAGGTAGATCATGTATGATGATATGTATCAGGTAGATACTGTGTATGCATTGTATGATCAGGATGATCATGGATGACGAGCTTCAAGATGTTGCTCCAGATGACATGCAGCAGGATGATGCAGTGTTGATGATCAAGATGATCATGTGTACATCAGGATGATGTATGGTGAGTATCAGGTTGATACTCTGTGGCCGTGGACAGGTTGTGCAAATGAGCATGTAAGTAGACCTGGGAGATCTGGACAGGATGAAAAAGGCCTCAGATGCTCTTTCAAGGCATTGCTTTGGGAGGACATGTAAGTAGACCTGGGAGATCTGGACATGATGAAAAAGGCCTCAGATGCTCTTTCGAGGCATTGTCCTATGGCATGTAAGTAGACCTGGGATATCTGGACAGGATGAAAAAGGCCTCAAATACTCTTTCGAGGCATTTCCATGACCACATGTAATCAGACCTGGAGATCTGGATAGGATGAAAAAGGCCTCAGATGCTCTTTAGGGTTCTTGCTTGGCAAGACACCCTTTTAAGGTTTTGTGGCAGGAGTCACATGTAATCAGAGCTGGATATCCGGACAGGATGAAAAAGGCCTCAGATGCTCTTTAGGGTTCTTGCTTGGCAAGACACCCTTTTAAGGTTTTGTGACTATCACATGTAAAAGATCCTGGGAGATCCTATAGGTCGGGGTTGTGTACCCGTAACAACCTGGGATGCTCTTTCGAGGTTTTGTGGCGCACGTAATAAGTCCTGAGGATTCCACAGTATGGCCAGTGATGATGAAGACCTGCAAGTGGTGGGCCTACATCCAGTATGAAAAAGGACTGGCTCTATAGAACTTCCTATGACGAGTAGATTCAGAGATTGATTGAGACAGCAACAGCAGTGGTAATGACAATGATTCGAGGATGATGATCTAGAGAAGAAGACTTGTGCTAGAAGACCTGTGTCGAGAAATGCCTTCCTAGTTAAGAGGGAGTGTTGATGTATATGTAACTTCGGAATGTATTTCACATATATGTATATTGTATTCCTATAGAAATGTTATTATTCCTCTATACGAAAGTGTTTGTATTCCTATAGAGATGTTATTATTCCTCTATACGGAAGTGTCGTCATTTATACTGTAAGTGTCGTAACTTATACTTGACGGGTTATTAGACCACCTTATTGGGGTTGGCCCTGTATAAGTCATGTGGGTCAAAGGGTTATTAGACCACCCTATTGGGGGTCGGCCATGTGGGTCAAAGGGTTATTAGACCACCCTATTGGGGGTCGGCCCAGTCAGCATTATGTTATGTGGTTAAGTTAAGGCCGACCTAGTAAAGGTTATTAGGAAAGTCAAGTATAAATAGAGTGCAGGAGGCACTCTATTTGATCATTCTATTCTCACACACACTCTTTGGAGATTGGCACACTTGTGGAGGAGGAGAAGCTGCTGCTATGAGATGTCTATCTCTTATGCTTGGGTTGTATCATTGCTCTATCTATCTTTGAGGAAGTTATTGGGGTTTTTCACCTTTATGGTTTTCCCTAAGTGAACGCTGTGTCTCTTGTGTGCTTGCATTATTGTGTACATGATTGATATGCTGTAGAGATGATGTACATGTTGTTCTCTCAATTAAGATCCTAGATCAGATTGAAGTAAATTCTGAAAATCTAACAGTAGTGGTATCAGAGCATGGTCCTTGCACCTATGAATTAAGATCATCCATCAAAGAAGAATTTGCAGCCATGTATTACTATTATTATAACTCCTATGAGTACAGTTCTTATGAGCAGTATGAAGATGATTGTGAGCAATATGAAGAAGAATGTGAATGGTATGAGGAAGAGGTGCCATCATGCAGTACTTCTTACAATATCATAAGGAGTGAGGGTTATTATTATGACCTTGTGTATGATGAAGATGAATGTGCATACCACCAAAGGATAATTCTATGAATGAATTAGAAATATTGAGAGCAACATGTAAAACTTTGCCTCTGCAATATCAAGCATATCTTGCTTTGATGGGAAGTAGAAGGAAGGCCATTCTTTTTTAAGACTTTGTTGATTGGGTGTTTGGATATAAGCCCAAGAATGAAGACGTGGAGTTAGTGAAGAAAGGTATATGCCCTTCTTGAAAAATACCTCAGAGAGAAAATCATATATGTTTGAGTGAAAATGAGGAGACCCATGAGCCACCTAGTTCTGAAGGTGGTGAAGTAGAATAAGCATTGCATGAAGAGGATTGAAAGTCACTCCCAAGTGACTCTGAAAAAGATGAAGAAATATCACATGAGCATGAAGAATATTCCATTGAAAATATTGAATATCATTCAGGGACACATTCTACCTTGGACATTAATAAAGGAGCATCTACTTATGGATGCTTGAACTGTGAAGGAGTACCTACTTATGGGTGCTCACACCTCTATGTTGGTGACATAGAGATCACTTTAGAAGATGTTTCTGCAAGCCAAATTTCCATTGATCATGGAGATTAATACCTTGTAGTAGTTGAAGAAAAACCAAGATCAACTTCCTCATCACCACTTGAGCTTCATGAAGTTGGTCCAAGCAAGAAGGAAGAAGAAGAGGCGGTTCAATTGCAAGAACCTCATTTTATTTTTGTGTCCTTGAAGATGGATGAAAAGAAGATTCAAGAGGCCCTGAAGATTCTCCATGACACTCAAGCATTGACGTCAAATTCTTGTTGGAGAGCTACTGCATTGGAGGATCCATCCTTCCTTGAATACATGGAGAAGATTCAAAGAGAAATGTGCAACATGAAAGGTAATTTCATGTCTTTGATTTTTTATAGAAGCAATTTGGTTGATCTTAATGAATGGTTACATGATGCATACTTGAATAATAATTAGGATATTCATAAGCTAAAAATTCAAAATGAGCAATTTCTTGAGAAGTTTCAAGATACTTGTTCTTCCTCCTATGTTTCAAATTGTCATATGGTAGATTGCTTGGAGGATTATCATGACATGATGGATCATGAGAAACATGCCAATTTGCATGTGCTTGATGTGTATAAAGATGAGCTTGATGAGAACTAAGAACTTACTGTGGTGGAAGAGGAACTTGAGTTTCCTCTTGTTGATAGTTATGCACTTTTTGAAGAAGTGCATGATTCCTCTATCTTGGAACCAACCTATGAGAAAATTTTCACACTTTTGAGGGAGGTGCGTGATCCTAACCCTATGGAGACTTCACATGATGAAAATTCTGCACTTTCTGATCATTTGGGTGAGTTTGTTCCTTCTACTACATCCTACAATTCCATATTGTGTAGCATTCATCCTAATGAAGTATGGGTGAAAGGGTTCTTTCTGATGGTGCCACATGAGGAGTATGAAACTCCTATATCTCCTTTTTATGATGACATGACTAGAGCACCTTCTTCCTTACATTTGCAACAACATCATTTTTTACCTTATGATGAGACACATCTACATGGATGCACCTATGATGTTCACTTGAGTCACTTGAAGACTCGTGATTTTCCTTGCTCCTTGTTTGGATCAATTTATGTTGGATGAACTTTATCCAATACTTGGGTGAAGAGATATATGATTGGAGAACATTATTATTGGCAGTAACATCCTTTTTTATTTATTGACTATACACATACTCATGGATGCACATATGGTACTCCTTTGAGCCCCTTGAAGGCTCATTGTTTTCTTTGCTCCTTACTTGGTTCAGACTTTGGTGGAGGTTCTTCATTCACTTCTTGGATGAAAGAACACATGGCTGATTATTTTGATTCATATTACATTATTTTGGAGCAGCATTATAGGACATGGGATCCTCACCTATGTCATTGGAGCATATTTGATATAATACTTGATGCTTGTGTGTATGGGGCACATGATGATCTACTTACTTGGATGTGCAAGCATTTTCATGATTCTTTGATGAGGCACCTCTTGATGTACACTTGTATGATGTTGTTATGTACTTTGATGATTTATATTTTTTAATTATGATGTTTTGGAGGATGCAATACAAGCAATGGGATCTTGGTGTTGCTTAGTTTCAGCTCACTTGGAGCAGCAGTTCAATTGTTTGTTTGAGAGAGAAAGCCAACCTTTAGTTGTTTGAGTTCATCTTCGCAAAGCAGTGTTCCAGTTTCCTATGTGGGAGACCTTTTGAGAGATGGATTCAATCTTCACATTCTTGGTGTTCATGGCATTTCGTACTAGACATTTCACACCATGCATGTATCGAGATCATTTGGGACCCTAGGATCATTTTTGGTCTCATTGGTTTCAATTTCTTAGGGTAGCAAGAAGTATGGGAGATTGAGTCACCCCTTGAGAAGGTGATTGTAATCAGAGTAGTTCAGCAACAAGCATGGTTGTTCCCCTCTGAAATTTTCTTGGAATCTTGAAGACTCAAAGTTTGGCAACTCAGAGGCATCTTCAAAGAATTATATAATGAGAAAAAAGGTTGAAAGTTCATAAAGGGTTTCCAAAATATGAAACAGGTAAAGATTAATTGTGCAAATTTTGTTCTGATGGATTTAATTAATCTTTTGGTATTTAGTGGTGATGTCACAGGAGATATCAATATGAAAAAAAACAAAATCCACATATCTTTACTTTTGTAAACACACAATTGTAATACATGTGTGCCACTACTCAAAGTTTTGGAAACAAATTTTTGGAAGAAAAACATGTTCTTCAACATCCATGTTTGAAATTGCTTGAGGACAAGCAATATCGGGAGGGTAGGATTTGTCATGTCCCGAAATTTTTCATTGGATCACAATGGCCTAAACCACTTGGCCATGTTCATGATAGTTTTTCAAATTGGTGCTAAGGGTCAAATAATTGCCAAGTATGATGTCCAAGTTAGTAATCATGTCAAATTAGATCCAAATAGACAGGGTGGGTCGCATGAAGAGAAAATTCCCATTTCAAAGTTTTTAATGTCCCCATCCAAATAGAAATAAGACAAAAAACTCAGCAGAAGTGTGAAAATCCTCACAGCAGATCTAAGAGATGATGTATACCTCACAAGAGTAATTATGATCAAGCAGGAAAATAGAAGAAGAGTGGTCAATACAGTATAATGAGCAACAGAATAATATGGTACAGTAGAACTCGGATAGAAGCAATAATACTTCACACACACTAATTAATTAATCACAATATGGACAAATAAATAGTAAAATGGTAGAGAGGATTCGAATGCCCAAGGTGGCAATTCGAATTAGCCTCTCAGAGTGATCATAAGATCAATGGAGTGTCATCGGAGCACAACTAGGTGTCCTCATGATCATCGGAGCACAACTGGAAGTCTTCATCATCATCAGTGGAGTCATCAATGCTCAAGTAACTGTCAACCATCAGTCAAACTGAGTCTGGTAGGTGTAACTCAGTGTAACTCAGTGTAACTGACTGTAACTGAGTGTAACTAAGTGTAATTGAGTGTAACTGAGTGACAACTGGACTAGTAGGTGAAGAAGGGCGAGTTGCTCCCTAAAATCAAGGAAGAAGGGCGCATTAAACAACTGGAGGGCTAAAACTGAATAGTGAGAAGCTCCTGGGGGCTGGCTAACTGAGGGCTAGGTGTTGGACTGATGACTGGGATGCATGCAAAATGCATGCAAACCCTAGAATGCATGCAAACCCTAAAGGTGCATGCATGACTGAAAATGTAAATGATCAAAATACTGGTGGGACTAGGATGGAGTATAGGAATATCCTAACACCCCCCCTTAATCCATCCCGGGCCCTGGTAACTAAGCCCAAAGGTTGGGGGTGGAAGCATTAAAATATTGGAATAACGTAGCTATAAGACCCAAAATGACCTTAGAATTACAAATTCACATTAAACGGGTCCAATAAACAATAATGGAAAGGAAAATAAGGTGGAATTGGATTATAAGGGCACATAAGAGGTTGTGGGACCCACATGTGGTGAGATTCCCCACTACACTTGGCTTCATTCTCTCACCAATTCAAGTCCAAGTTGGAGGGTAATGTACTTGGGGGAGTTGAAGAGGCATAATTCATGGCAGGAATATAGGAAGGTCGAATTGGAGTGGAAGAGTAATTCCCATGGAAGAGGAAGAGGCATCATGGAGAAGTTGTGACACTTGTAGCTAGATTCTCGAGCATTTATGACAACAATGATGGAGAATCTATGACAAATTCAGATCTCATTGTAGACCTACGACACATCTAACATATAAGGGCTAAAAATAGCCACCAAGAGGATAGATAGGGGGAGTTAGGGTCATCCAAGATTCCCAATTCGAATTGGGGAAAGAGGAGTGAAAGGAAGAAGTGGACAAGTGTCTCATGAGGGAATCCATCACTAACTCAAGTTGGGTGAGTGGTCTTGGAGGAAATTCGACCTCATGAGTCCAAATGAGGTTAATAAAAGAGGAGTATGACAAAGGAGATCAATTTTTGGTCATTTTTTAATTTGCATCTTTGCAATTTGGGAGAGCTTAGCTTGTCCTTGCACGGTGGATGTTCATCCTCCCTGCCTTAGAACCAATTTCATGGGTGCAAGTTTCCTATCCAAGTTGGTTGAACAAGAGGCCATTCATACCTCTCAACAGAGATTCATGGAGCTTTTTTTATGTAGTTTCTATCCCCCTTTGAGTTCGAGTTCATGTCCTATCCTATTTCTCTACTTTCTTTCTCTCAAAACTCTCTCAATGTCCATGCATAAGTGTGATGGCGCACTCATAGATACATAAAGATTTTGATGACTGATATTTTTAACCCATTGGAATTTTATTTTATGTATATCATTGTAATGGAATGCATATGAGAGCCACAACTTGAATTACCATACATTCCATGTAATATTTCCAAGCTAAATCAAGATTCGAGCTAGTTTCGTCACTAGTTTCACTTGGGGTTTTTGTGGTGAATTTGTATCAGTTTGATATCATATATTTTCTGAGTTTTAGATTATGTTTCAAGATGCATATGAAGTAAAATTTATGGCCAAAATATGATGTGCAGACCCTTTGAGTTTTGCTTAAAGATTGAACCACAAACTCTATGTACATTGTTAATAATTTTCTCACAATTTTAATGTCCTACAACCTGTTGTTCTATGGGAGTTATAACAGACCCTAAAACCTAATCTAATGCTGCATTTTGGTTTCCCTTGAGGTCCTCTGTCAGAACCAAGTCTTATACCATAAAATAGGGAAGGTCTTACAGTGTTTGGGAATCCCAAAAGTTCATAGACTAGTAGGGTTTTTAACCATCGAATTCACTAGTATTTTCAACCCTTCTTTCCTCCTTGAGAAATGCAAGCCCTGAATGTTTCTAATGAATGTATAAGTGTCTTATAGATGCATTAGTATGTATTAAGACATATCAATCCCTTCCATATAGAATTTGAAAGCATTTGGGACAATTTGGGTTTCACTAGCCCAAGGATCGAAAATTCGCCAAAATTGAACAAATTTCCATAGAAGGGACATTACATATTTTATGTGCACAATAATGTAAAATAGTCAAGATGTGTATAATAAATACTTAACAAGGTACACAAAAACCATCTTGTTGCGCCGAGAGGCACTCTACAACCCAGTATAAGGGAGATCTTGTAACGTTTGTCCATGTTTGTCCATATTAATAAAATGTAATAATAAAAAATAAAAAATAATAATATGAGGGAGATCTTGTAACGTTTGTCCATGTTTGTCCATATTAATAAAATGTAATAATAAAAAGTAATAATATGAGGGAGATCTTGTAAGTTTGTCCATGTTTGTCCATATTATTGTCGACCATTAATAAAATGTAATAATAAAAAGTAAAAAGTAATAATATGAGGGAGATCTTGTAACGTTTGTCCATGTTTGTCCATATTATTGTCGGCCATTAATAAAATGTAAAAATAAAAAGTAAAAAGTAATAATATGAGGGAGATCTTGTAAAGTTTGTCCATGTTTGTCCATATTATTGTTGGCCATTAATAAAATGTAATAATAAAAAGTAAAAAGTAATAATATGAGGGAGATCTTGTAACGTTTGTCCATATTATTGTAGGCCATTAATAAAATGTAAAAATAAAAAGTAAAAAGTAAATCTCCTTGAGTGCAATAACTGAGAAGAGGTTTGCACCTCGGGAGATTTGATCCCTCTTGGCGCTTGATAGAGCTTAGGATTTGGATCTATGCCGGTGTATAAAAATTTATGTGCTAACCATTTTATTGTAATGAGAGAAGTCAGGAGCACTCTACAACACATTATCAGTGAAATGTATACATTGAATAATGCTTATAAATATATCAATTAAATTAATAAAATATAAAAGTTGACATCAAAATTATAAGTGTTGAATATCTTACAATTTTTTCACAAATAGCTTGAACCCCAAACTAGATTATTCACAAAATTGGTCAAACAAACTACTTACACCAAATCATCGACCATCATTATCACATCATTGAATGCATATTTAAGTCTCCATTGGGCTATAATCCAGGTTATAGCCGTGGTTGTAAAATTGTTGTTTCTATGACTAATTACAAGAAACTCGTTAAAATAATTAATTATTCATGTAGATAATTTTACATCTTGTTTTTTTTTAAGATATTTTTATTTTCAAGAAAAATATTAATGAAGAACATTTTTTCTATCATTATCCCCTTTAAATGGGTTTAAAGATTCTATTATTCTTTTAAAAATGTATTATTAATACTTATTGTTCATAATTTTCTTTAAAAAAATTATTAGACTAGTTACAAAAAGGTGATTGATAATATATGTACATCAACATACATTAACCACCATATATGATGTGTGTGTGTTTGTATACCTCCTCCTCGTGGGATAATAAGCAATCAAATACATCATGCTTGATCTCTTAGAATAGTATATATGACCTTATAATCCCTTCTTTCTATTATACGTGTGTATAATAGTAAAAATCCTAATAAATATGTACTATGGGAACTTTGAATACCATCATGAGACTCAACTTTGTTTTGAATAAATTAGCCATACAACTAAAAATAATGGAAAAAAAACACAATATTAAGAACTAGATCCGAAAACAACAATAATTTCCTACTCCTTCGAATGGGTTTATAGGGGTGTGATATTATCATGAAGATATCTTCAGTTAGCATAACTACATGTCACGCCACGAGCTAGGTGGAGGTGCATGCACTTGATTGTAAGAGGATGGCAGTTAATGGTGAGGATATGGGGTTAATGTAGGTTTAGTCAATCACATGAATGGAGAATTCACTCCAGCCCGTCTCTAGTGATGGGGGCAATGATGAACACAAATGGTGTTTTTGTTGATATGGTGGTAAGTTGAGTTATCTTGGTTTCTAGAAGTCTTGGCATCAACATGAAAAATCATGGAAGGTCAGTGGATCTAATGCTCTATCCCTACGTTCTTGGTTACACATGTGTTCTCTATTTTACTAATGAGTATAAAGAAGTGGGGTATAGTATGATCCTACTCTATGGAGGAGAATTAGAAGTTTAAGGGTTTGTTGGAGCCATTCCAAAAAAGAATTAGAGATTTCTAAGTCAAAGTATCATAAGTTTCTCATGACTGGAAGCTACAAGATTCATAAGGAATAGTTAATAGGTATGGTGTTATTCCTATGAAGGAGTTCAAACTCTGGTTCTTTAATTAATAGATACAAGCAAAGGATACGACTTGAAAGGAACTGTGATAGAGGTTTCAAGCCACCTGTAGCTATTGGTAAGTGATCATGGGAAGGAACTACCTCTTTTTTCAATCATTATTGACAAGATTAACAAGAGAAAATCATTAATGGGGGACAATAATTATCGCATAGTAGTCAAGTGCGAAAAGCCATATCTTGTTGGAAGGAACACAACAAGCCCACCAAAGTGGAAAAGGAAGACAAAGAAGCATCCATGTGCTACCACAAGTGGTGTCCTGTAAGGTTGAAGTAGACAGAATTGACCAGAAGGTGAGGAAGAGGTGCGACACCATACCTCCGAGGACATTGACTCTTGTTAATAATGAATTGGATCCTTAATGCATGTTTTTTGCATAGGAGAGACACTAAGTACTTAGCAATTTGACCTTTATTAGCACACCGTATCCATTTTAGATTAGGTTTTTCAAAAACAAGGGGCTCAACAAAGGGTAGTCCTTGAGAAACTAGAGATCCTGAATAATAAATCTAAGGCTCTTATCAAATCCCTCTTGAACACAGAAGCTATAGGACAAGATAATTGCCAAGAAAATTAGTTCCTTTCCATATAGAAGCTTGATGATTCCAATCTAATATTCATCTATGTGGATTTAGAATCTGAAGATGATAGCTAGGTGTTGGAATGACTCCTTACGATTTTCTTTTGTAATTTCTGTGAGGAGTATTAGTAGGAATAGTATATCAAATGTTTATACCCTAGTTATAGGCTTAAATCAATATATAAAAACTTTGAAAATTCATAATTCTCTTTGTTTAAGTTTGAGATCATCATTGACATTGGTTGACATGTTGTAGACCTTGTTTCCCTTGTGGTCGACTATAGTGGGAATTGATTGTATCCTTTTTTTACATTACTAATAAAATATTCCATCTAACTTACAATTTTTTTTAATAAGTTTCATGTTATGTCATTATTTGTAAACCGTCATGAATATTCCACTAGAATAGTTTGTCACAACATATCTTACAACTTTCTACAAACTCTTAGTTATGTAGTGTTTACTAAAGATTTAAGATTCATTTTGTTGGCTTAATTCCATACAATGCTAAAATAAACTAAAACTAAAAGGAAAATAGATAGAGAAAAAAAATACATCCACACATCCAAACAAATAGCACAATATATGCCATGGGGAAACCCACTATGGGAAAAGCCTAGCTAGAAGTGAGGAATATGCCTTGCTATTTTTTTCTCCGATATGTAATGCAAATACAAAGAAAGTGGTACTCTCTATGGAGTTACCTATGACTTCGTGGTTTGTATGGCTAATCAAGGACCTCCTACTTCCTTTGTTATGCTCTAATATAAGTTCCTTGTCTCTTGCTAAGCTATGGAACAATAAAATAATACCATACGAATAGAACCCCTTCTTCACCTAGTGGCCTAATATTTAACAGTGTCCTCATAGCCATCTAGGGTTAGTTTTTAGGGTTTTTGCATGCCTCAACTCACGATTAGGGTTAGGGTATTGGACCCTCTAGAATGTTCTTGAAATTCCACACGTGACTAGCTCTACATGTGTGGGTAATGAGAGTTGACGTGGAATCCATTCGGTACCACGATGGTCAACTTGCAGTAGGCATAACTTCCTCATATGAACTCCAATTGAGGTGATCTTTGCACCCTTGGAAAGCTCTCAGGGTGTAGAACAACATATTCTTTTAGTGTAGAACAACATGGAGGTGATATTCTTACCAGGACCTTGTAGTCTTTCCTTGTTAAAGTGCAACCAAAATCTATCCTCCACCTTGAATGGTTTCTTAGACCTATGTTGCCTTGTACTTTTCCTATGAATTCTTCATTGTCTCCATAATTGTAAATAGATTTTCTTGATCTTATCAATGATTTTTTCATATATTAATGCTTAACCATCCTAACAAAAAAACAAACTTACATACCATGCTAACTATACCATGCTAACTTTTAAAATTTTAAATGGAACATTCCCATTGAGACCTTCCTTCTTGCTATCAACCTTGGATATATGGATGCCAAGTGATTTCTTCTTTTCATGGGTTTAGTATTGTTGTACTATCTCTTCTTCTTGAGCTAGCATATGTTCCAGGCCATAGCATTCCATAAAGTAATATGGAGGAGTTGTTGACTGAATTCCTTTGAGTATTGTCTTTTTATCCTTTTCTAGTTTGTTTATTTTTTCCTGAATCTCCCTCCTTCTCTCTTCCATTTCATCCAACCTTTGAGAGTTACTTTCCCCGATAAGATCAATCTACATCTACTTGATTTTACTTGTTTGAACTGTTGATTTTTGTAGCATCGGACAGGTACTTCCACACGGACAGGTCATTATTGACTCTTAGACTTATAATTTTCACTTTAATTAAGTGAACCATTAAAGTGTACGTACTTTTGTTATTACTTTATGTAAAGTGAACTAGAGGGACCATGGTATTGGCCCTAGGTATTTGCATAATGGAATGTTATAAGAGGCAACCTATGTGAGAGGACACACCCGTTAGTCAGACAGAATGAGAGAGTGAGATCTCATTGGATTGGTTGAAGACATACTTTCGGCCAAGTGTGCAGGATAGGGGGTAGAGGTCAAAGGAAAGGAGCAAGTGGCAATCGAGGGTTAGTAGCCAACAAGATCGAAGGAAGGATCTTGAGGCATGATTTGCTAGCATTTGGTCATTGTATTTTCCTCAGTGGGCCATTATCCCAGGATGGGAGCCTAGGAATTTATAGTTAATAAAATCAAATTGTTGCTGGTTTTTCCCCAGTTGGGGTTTTCCAGGGTAAATGTAATTGTCAAATGTGAATGTTATTTCCTAATTATTTTCGTTGTGTAACTTTGTTAATATTCACTGTGTTTTTTAGTTAATAATTTTCAGTAAATTATTCCAACTGTTAAATCGGATACGGATCCCAAAAGTTAACATGGTATCAGAACTAGATCGACTCTAAGCGGGAAATTACAGTTTGTGGAGATCTACACAAAAAAGGAATAAGAATAGTCATACTATACAACTGTGTAAAAGGCGTACGACTGCACGTACATCCACCAAAATACATGTGCAAAAAGTTACAAATCGGTCAAATCGTTAGCACATGGGTGTAGGAGTTGTCTCCTTGAGTGTTGAGTTAGCAACTGCATGGGTAGTTGGGGTCGCGAAGCACAATCGTGGGATTGACTACTAGATGTGGTTCAATGTAGCAGATGTATGGACGATGGAGGTGGTGGCCAACAGATCGGGGCTAAGGATGCGGGCAGCGTGGGGCACCAGTGTTGGAGGTAACGTTAATAGTTGGGACAGAAGATTGAGCCAACAGTGTTATTGGGCAGGCGGGAGATCAAGGTTGAGTTTGCACTAAGCGTCATGAGTTGTTTTAGATAGGATCTTTGAGGATTTGCGTAGGGGAACATGGGATAACACCAGTAGGGAGGCCATAGAAAGGAGCAAGGAGAACGATAGCATGGGGCAAAGCATGTTGGATTTTGTGCAACTTCAGAAGATATTATTTATTGTATTTTATTGTACTTGATTGTACCTCCTAAGGGAGATGAACTTGATGTAATTTTTCTATGTAAACCCTGAAAGAATCAATGTAAACCTTGGGATGAAAAGCAAGCAAAAGAAAAGATTAAAATTAATTATTAAATGCTCCCCAAGTGAAGTCGGCTGGGTCTCCTAGAGAAGTCGGCCCAGTTAGGGTAAAAGGTCAATTTGTACTTGTATAAATAGAGGTAAAGTTCACCTCATTAACTCACTTTCATCCACTCAAGTTTGCATTACTTGAGAGAGAGAAGTTCACATCTGCTGGAGGAGAAGAAGACTATTTTGGGGCTTCTACTTTTGGAAGACATTTTCCATCTTTTCTCTTTTATGATTGTACTCTGATCTCAGGATTATCATCTCTATACGAAGGTTGCTGGGTTTTCTCTCGTTTGGGTTTCCTAGGATAAACTCTATTGTTATTGTTTTGTGCTTTGTCTTTCTTCTAGTGATCCTGTTTATGCAATTGAATTATTATGCTATGAATGTATGAAATCTAACATGTTATCAGAGCAGTTGTAGAAGAAGAAATTGCCGAAACTAAGGTTTCATCTTCTGAAGTCTTCACCCAACATTTTACAGAAAAAGAGCCTTGGGAATTTTGCTTTTAGGGAGGCGCATCTTTTGGTGAAAACAAAATTCAATTCTGAGAATTTTCAGTTTTTGACCTAATTCTACAGTTGTAGCATAAATTAGGGTTTCAGTTTTGACCTTCTTCTCTCCACGGATTTGGATCAACCCTACCTCAACTCAACTCGCCTTGCCAACGTGCATCTACCTGTGAAATTCGTTTTTCAAATTTTCAACTTTCATTTTTGACCTAGCCCCTACTAGGGTTTCTAAACAAGATTTGTAGTCAAGATGATTAGTATGAAGGTTGAAGATCATATGGAAGGAGCTTCCAACTTTATCTCTTGGAAGTATAGGGTTCTTCTACTTATAGAATAAAATGATCTACTACAATATTTAAATGAGAAGGTCCCTGAGCTAGAAGCCGAAGAAGACAAATCCTGATGGACTCGGTAAGAGATCATTTGGTTCCACAAATCTCAGGGAAGAAGTCTGTTAGGAAAATGTTCAAGACCATAAATAAGTTGTTTGAACACACTAGATCAATGTATCCATTACGTTGAGGCACCATCTTTCAAATATGAATATATCCAAATCAGAATCCATTGCCTCATACTTCATGAGGATCACAGAACTAAGGGACAAGCTTAGCACCAATGGAGATCCCATTGATGATAAGGAGCTTGTTATCACCAATTTGAATGGTCTTTCACCATCTTGGGAGTCCTTTATTCAAAGCATAAGTGGTAGATCTAAACTACCCAAGTTTGATAAGCTATGGGCATATTGCACTCAGGAGGAGACAAGGATTACAGCACGACAAAGACTCCATGGTACTGAACCTGAGGAGACTCAAGCATTTGTATCCCATGCCAAGAAAGGTAAGGGAAAAGGAAGGAAGTTAAACAAACACAAGCACCAAGATAGGATACCAAGTCCTCCTCCAGATCACAAGAAGGAGAAAAAGGATTTGTCTCAGATACAATGCTACAAGTGCAAGGCATATGGTCATTATGCCAATAAGTGTCGAAGTTCTAACAAAAGGAAGCATGAAGTCTCAACTGTTGATGTTGAAGAAGATAATTCTCACAAGAAGTCAAGGAATGATGATCGTTCAAAGTTATTCTTCCAGGAGATATGAAATTCAAGACTGCAAGAACAAAGAATTCTCATGGTTCCCACAAGAAGGTAGTGGGAGCCCACACACAAAAAACAATAAGAGATAAGTATTTGGTTTTTTTGCTTACATAGATCTGTTTTGTCTTATCTATATTCATTATATATCTATCTGGAAGTGTATTGAGAAGTTGATATACTTTACCTTGTTTATTATGCATATGAGCTACACAACACTTCATTAGCACATAATGGAGCTAGCCTAGACGATATCTCCTTCCTGCATGCTTAGAGTAGTGCACACTCCTGACGGCATGTTCTAGTGGAGATAGCAGACATCTAGATGGTTTCCAGATATGTTTGGAAGACATGTTTATAATTGTTGTAGCTAAGATGCATATGTAAACATTTACCATTGCATTTGATTATGCAGTGTCACTGATCATCAGTCAGGATTTGACTTGTAGGGAAAAGACCATGTGATTTGGCCTACAAGAGAAGACTTGTTCCGATGAACACATGAATCATGTTGATGTTCAGCAAGAAGCTTCCTGGAATATGACTCTCAGCCTAGAAGGATGACCTTGGAGGAAGATTTCACATAAGTAAAACCAGAAGTGGGCCACCTTCAAATATTTGGTTATCCATTCTACCTACATGTGCCCAAGAAGAAGAAGATGAAGTTAGAACCTTCAGGAAAGAAGGGAACCTTTGTGGGATACAGTGAGTCTTCAAAGGCTTACAGAATTTACATTCCAGAATCCAGACAGATTGAAGTCAGTGGATGTGACCTTTGAAGAAGAAATGGTTGTTAGGAAAGGCATAGGATCAGACATGGAGATCGATGATGAAGAAATGCTAGAACCAAAGGAGATGAGATCACCCCCCCTCCAGTTCAGAGGGAGTTATCTGAAAAGGATGAACCTATCGATCCCATTGATTTAGTTGATATCCCTATAAATGTTGCAAGTCAAAAAAGACCTAGATAGGCACAACAAACTCTGCAGGATGCAGAGGGACATGAAGCTCCACATGGCGCTTCCAGAGAAAGCAAAAGACCTCAGAGGTTCTCTATTTATGTGACACTGATGAGCAACATTATTGATTCAAAACCAACCACTTATGAAGAGGCATCCAAACACCAAGTTTGGAAGGATGCCATGATGGAAGAATATCAATCCATCATGAAGAATGATGTGTGGGAGGTTGTGCCAAGACCTGACGAGAAGTCAGTAGTGACTTCTAAGTGGCTATACAAAATCAAGCATGGAGCAGATGGAAGTGTTGAAAAATACAAGGCAAGATTTGTTGCCGGAGGATTCTCTTAGAAAGAGGGAGTCGATTATGATGAGACATTTACTCCTGTGGCTCTATATACTTCCATTAGGTCGATCATTGCTATTGCTTCAGCTATGGGACGGAAGTTGCATCAGATGGATGTGAATACAACCTTTCTCAATGGTGTTATTGAGGAAGAAGTTTACATCGAGCAGCCGGACGAGTTTATTGTCCACGGAAAGGAGTCTCATGTATGCAAATTGAAAAAGGAATTGTATGGACTCAAGCAAGCACCCCGTGGTTGGTATGGACGGATAGACAGATTCCTGGTGAGCTTGGGATTTACCAAGAGTGATGCAGACCCCAACCTTTACTACAAGGTTGTAGATGATGAGCCACTGATTTTGGTACTATATGTTGATGACCTGTTTCTCACAGGAAATGAGAAACTTATCATACGGAGTAAGGAGAATCTCGCCTCTAAGTTTGAAATGAAGGATCTTGGATTGATGCACTACTTCTTGTGATTAGAAGTATGGCATAGGCAGAAAGAGATTTTCCTAGGACAAGGAAAGTACACCATAGATATATTGAAGAGATTCAGAATGTTGGATTGCAAGTCCATGGCCTGGATGCAAATTGGAAGAAGTTGAGAGATTCTACATATGACCCAGATTTGATTGATCCCACCATATATCGCCAGCTGATTGGGTCCTTGATGTTTCTGACAAACACCAGACCAAATATATGTTTTGTTGTGAATGCTCTCAGCCAGTTCATGTGTGAACCGAGGCAGATTCACTGGATTGCTGCAAAACATGTGCTCAGATACTTACGTGGCACTGTGGGATATGGATTGAGGTATGCTTCATATAGTGACCTGAGATTGCAGGGGTTTACAAACTCAGATTCGGTCGGATGTGTTGCAGATCGAAAGAGTACTTTCGGATGTTGCTTCAGTTTGGGTTCTGCAATTATTTCCTGGAGCAACAGGAAGCATATCTCGGTAGTGCTCAATACTGTAAAGGCTAAGTACATGGCTGCTAGTACAACAACTCAAGAAGCAGTTTGGCTTCGTAAACTCCTGGCAGGATTGTTTGGCCAGATTCCAGAGCCGACCGTGATTCACTATGATAACCAGAGTTGTGTGAAGATGTCAGTGAATCCTGTATTTCACAACAGGTCGAAGCATATAGAGATTCGGTATCACTTCATACGTGATATGGTGCAGAAAGGTGCGGTTGAGTTACAGTACGTGCCGATAGACGACCAGACTGCAGATGTTCTCACCAAGGCTCTTCCCAGGGTGAAGTTTGAATACTTTCACAGAAGACTTGGAGTAGAAGAGAACGAGTCCCTCCATGAGAGGGAAAGATGACATCGAGATGCTTACCCTTCTTTTTCCCAGGTACCTCTACGGTCCTGGTACTCAGCCAGATATGGGAAAAATCCCATAGGAAGATGAGTCGGACAGTCAGTAGATGGTCGGGTTCACACAAGTGCCTCTACAGTTCAGGTACTCAGCCAGGTATGGGAGAAATCCCATTGGCAGATGAGTCGAAGAGTCAGTAGTTGGCCTTGTGATTGCACAGGTACCTCTACAGTCCAGGTACTCAACCAGGTATGGGAGAAATCCCATTGGCAGATGAGTTGGAAAGTTAGTAGATGGTTGTGGCCATTTGCTCGTCTAGGATCTCAGTCAGGTATGGGAGAAATCCCATCGACATATGAGACAGATAGGTATCAAATGGTATAGCAGAGATCGTATAGCTGATATCTCAGATATCCAGAATTGAGTGATTCTCCTGGACACACCGAAGGATTAGTGTAGATGATGCATGAACACACTTCTCGAAGGACTGAGACTGTTCTGACAACCTTCAGTATGTATAGAGATGATGGAGGCAGTATAGATGTACAAATATGAAACCCAGATGATCATGATGCTGATGAAGACCAAAGAATACCTTCCTCGTTGAGAGGGAGTGTTGGATTGTGTGCAACTTCAGAAGATATTATTTATTGTATTTTATTGTACTTGATTGTACCCCCTAAGGGAGATGAACTTGATGTAATTTTTCTATGTAAACCTGAAAGAATCAATGTAAACCTTGGGATGAAAAGCAAGCAAAAGAAAAGATTAAAATTAATTATTAAATGCTCCACAAGTGAAGTCGGCCCAGTCTCCTAGAGAATTCAGCCCAGTTAGGGTAAAAGGTCAATTTGTACTTGTATAAATAGAGGTAAAGTTCACCTCATTAACTCACTCACTCAACCACTCAAGTTCACATTACTTGAGAGAGATAAGTTTGCATCTACTGGAGGAGAAGAACACTGTTTTGGGGTTTCTACTTTTGGAATACATTTTCCATATTTTCTCTTTTATGATTGTACTCTGATCTCGGGATTATCATCTCTATACAAAGGTTGTTGGGTTTTCTCTCTTTTGGGTTTCCTAGGATAAACTCTGTTGTTATTATTTTGTGATTTGTCTTTCTTCTAGTGATCCTGTTTATACAATTGAATTATTATGCTATGAATGTATGAAATCTAACAAAGCACATCTCGAGCTCAAGCGAGAGTGTCAGCAGAAAATAAAGGAGCCACCAAGGAAATCGCACACGTAGAGCCGGACGGGTTGATGGTGGTTGGATCGCTGGGAAGAACGGATGCGGAGTGCATCCACCAGTGGGAGAGTGAGTTATGAGCATATGAGTTTCTGGTGGACCAGCTGCTAGAGACCAACCACCAACAACTTCCAGGTTAGTGCAGCAGTCGGGCAGGTCCAATAGGTTGTAGGCAAGCCCAAAAAATCGTGGGTACACCAAGGAGGGTCAAGGAGCCTCTAGGAAGCTGCAGGTAGACTTTGGGAAACCCATAAAAGTTTGGGAAGCACCCAAAAAACTGTAGAAAACCCCCGAGTAGCAGTAGGCTGCATATTTGGGCAACGAACAGAGTTCAGGCAAGGGTCCGGGAAGCAACAAAAGTCCAGGTAGCAAAAATAACAAGTTAAAAATGGTTGTTGCAGGGATACAGTATGAAGACATGATGGAGGGTGCCTCTAACTATAGCCCTTGGAAGGCACGGGTCACGATGGTTCTCAAGAAGAATAACATGTGTGACTTTGCAAGAACAAGGGTGATTGCGCTGACAAATCCTAAGGACATTGTAGATCACAACCTGAAAGATGTGAAGGCCAAGAGTATTATCTTAGACATGGTGAAGGATCATTTGATCCCTCACATATATGAGAAGACGTCAGCTAAGGTGATGTGGGATTCTCTCATGAGTCTATATTAGAGTAAAAATCAAAACAGGAAGATGGTGTTGTAGGAGGAGCTCAAAAGCACCAAGATGGCCGAGACTGATACTATAGCTTCTTATCTCGCAAGGATCACACAAGTTCGTGATAAGTTGGTAGCATTTGGGGAGAAAGTGATAGATCTGGTGTTGGTGAGGATTTCCATGAATGGCTTCACTAAGCCATGGGCACCCTTATCCAAAGCGATCGATGTACGGGAAAATACCCCTAACTGGGAGAGGTTATAGGATGACTTCATCTAGGTGGATATTTGGGAGGAGTCTCTATCTGGAGGCCAATAGGAGGATGAGGAGAATGTTGCTCTTTCCAGTCAGGCAAAGAGGAACAGGAACAGTACAGGTTCAAATTCATAAGGGGTCGAAGAAGAAGAAGAAGAATGACATGAGCAATGTCAAGTTCTTTGCGTGCCACAAGTGTGGCCACTATGCTTCACAATGACCAGAACATAATAAATATAAGAGCAAGTCTTAGCAGGTAGCAGCTACTACATAAGCTTAAAAGAAAGAGTTTGTTGAGAAGTTTGAGAAAAAATTCTCATTAGTCTCTTGTATTTCTGGCATAGTTTTCAACAATGCCTAGTTCGTAGATAGTGGGGCTTCTCATCACATGATGGGGACATGGGATTTATTCACCAAGCTATCAGTGTTAGACCTAGATTTGCATGTGGAGCTTGACAACCATGCCAAGTGTGTTGTGAAGGGAGTTGGAACTGTTAGGTTTCATCTAGACTCAGGAGGATAGCTGGAGGTGATAGATGTGTTGTATATACTGGAACTCATGATGAACTTGCCCTCAGTGTCGACATTGGAGGACAGTGGGTATAAGCTCTCTTTTGAAAGGGGACAAGTCCTCATATGACCGATAGGATCTTCCATAGACTCAACACGAGTTCTTCATGTTAGAGAGGGAAAATTTTATATGTTACAGGGAAAGCTTGTAATTGGATCCAAGGGGATTTTGGATCATGGATCGATGTCAGTGACAGAGGTCAAGGATCAAAAGACCCTAAAGGGTGAGCATAGTTCACAGACTTCTAGTGTGGGGAGTAGAGCTTCAGAGGGAAAAAGGGAATTGGCCCCTTCTATAACTGCCAGGAGACCTAGTTGGTACGAGATGACATTGATGGATGCTCAAGAGAAAGATACAACTCCGAGGAGCACATTGCAGGAGAGAAGACCTTTGATGAAGTTTTCAAACTTCTTCGCACTAATGTGCAACGTATGTATCATCGATTCCATTTTTTCTAGTAAGGAGCAACTAACCAGTAAGGTTGGAGGAATGCCAATGTGCAATATGACGTGAGAAATAGTGTGTTAGGGTCAGAGGGAGAACCAGTTACAGGTGGCTCTTAGAGAAGTACCTTCCTTGCTAAGAGGGAGTGTTTATTTTTGTAGTAACGGACAGGTAATTCCATGTGGACAGTGTCTATATGTGGAAGTCGTCATTATTGACTGTTAGACTTAGGAGTTTCACTTTAATTAAGTGAATCATTAAAGTGAATGTACTTTTGCTATTACTTTATGTAAAGTGAACTAGAGGGTCGATGGTATTTGATAACCCATGGTATTGGCCCTGGATATTTGCATAATGTAATGTTATAAGAGGCAACCTAAGTGAGAGTAGGACATATCAATTAGTCACACAGAGTGAGAGGGAGATCTCATTGGATTGGTTGAAGAGAGACTTTCAACTAAGTGTATAGGATAGGGAGCATAGGTCAGAGGAACATAACAAGTGGAAGTCAAGGGTTAGTAGCCAACAAGATCGAAAGAATGATCTTGAGGCATGATTTTCTAGCATTCTGTCATTGTATTTTCCTCAGTGGGCCATTATCATAGGATGGGAGTCCAAGATTTTATAATTGATCAAATCAAAATTGTTTGTTGTTTTTTCCCCATATGGGGTTTTCCAAGGTAAATCTAAGTGTCAAATGTGAATGTGATCTCCTAAGTATTTTTGTTGCGTAATTTTTTTAAGATTCAGTATGTTTTTCAGTTAATAATGTTCAATACATTATTCAAACTGTTAAATCGGATCTGGATCCTGAAAGTTAACATCAACTTGAGAGTTCATACCCGAAATCTTCCTTTGGAAAGATTGCAGTTATAGCTCATGATTTTGATCCCATGCTTTTTGCAACCCTTCCCATTTTTGCATATATAGTAAAAGACAATCTTGAATCTTGCCTACATGTTGCTCACACCATCAAATGCCTCTACATAGGTCCACATTTTCACAAATGATGCAACTATTGGAGTGTTAATGGGGGATTGGCCATCACTACAAACCTTTACCAAAACAACCAAATTGAAGCACAATACCAAAGACAATCTAGAGGTTTCCTACTATCTCTTGAATCCACAAACCTAATGCCAAGGAACAACACAATGTCAAATAATGACAACCATATCCAGTGTGATCTGTGTGAAATCCGATACACATAATTTCCCATCCTATCCTTGTAAATCTAATACTTAATCCTTCCACCAATGTTATTTGAATTAGTATATTGGCTATGATGGAATTAAAAGCCCTTAATTCCACTACCAATGAACTCTACAACTTGTCCCAAGGGCCTAACCTCATTGCCAAGGTAAAAGGGTTTACAATTTAACAAGGGAGGTGGCATAGTTCTAAGGGGAGGCCATTTTTCCTCACCGTTCCTTAATGCAAGTTTACCACATTGTTTACTTGATTCTCAATTGAGGCATTGAGCTCCCTAAAACCTTGATGATAGTCTATGGAAACAAAGGTTTGAGCCAAAATTTGAGTTCTAGATATGAACTTGCCTAAATGAGCATCTTCTAAGGTAGTTTAGAAATGCATATGCTTAATTATTATAATGGAATCACATATTACTACATATATTTGGTTGATCCCATTTTCTTCATAATTTCAAAATCCTTAAACCTTGACAAAGTGCCAAAACCTCAACTGATTGTTAAAGGCCTCATATAATTTTTTATTTTCTTTCAAAATCAAATATAACCTATAGGGAAAATTTTAAGGATCCATAATTTTCTTAAAGTGTAGAAACCTTGGTGAATCTTACTAGTAATAAATATCCAACCATAAAATGTTTGGCGATATTTTTAAAAAAATATTCAAATTTCTAAGGGTTCTATATAGTATTTGGACAACTTTGGTGATTTTTAGAGTAAAAAGTTTTAATCATATGGAATTTGAGTGAATAAAAAATTACCTCATAGGCTAAATTTGGCCCCTAAAATTTCCATGCCTCTTAACCTTCTTTACCATTATCAATAAACAATTTATTTAAAAATCTCTTTAACTTAATTTATGAACTCTTCACCTTCTTTACCATTATTAATAAACATTTTGCAAAAATTTAAATCTCGAATCCTTTTTGAAGTAACTTGGATGTAACACCCCAGTTTTGGACCCTTGATATAATAATGTAAAGTTTGATGATGAAATGCCTGAAAGACTAAATAAATTATATTTTGAAAAATTAATATAAAATACAACTGGTTGTGGTCGAGGCAAACACTAAAGAGAAAAGAAACTATGAATTCATCAGTGAGAAAGAAAGGGGGCTATGGGAAGCTTAAGGGGAGCTATAACATGACCTTAGCCTTAACCGGGCCCTTAAAGTATTTTAATTATACTTTGATTTTATTAACTTTTTAAAAACCTTATAATATATCCTTCATGAAAAACAAAGGATAAGTGGCATGATAAAAAGAGAGTTTAATAATTTTAATGGTTGTGAGTCTTTGGGGAAAGACCACGTGGGCAATGATTGCCATGTAGCTAAAGCTTGTCATGCAGAAACGTTGGACACACCTTTTCTCTGAACACACAAACTTTCTGTACTCTCATGTTGGTATGGATGGAGGGAAAAGTCGTTTGTTTCTGACTATGTCAGCGAACCGTTCTTCCAGTTGGGGTTGCAAATTTTGCATCAATCTTATGACCTTGATGGTTAGAGCTAAAATTTGATAATTATTGTGAGAGGGTTGTCTTGCCAAAACTGCAATTGAACTCCCAACAAATTTATGAAATGTGTATGAATCTTTCTCGAAGGTAATCCTGGGCATAGTTTGACAGTGATAGCTAAGCTATTTATTGTTTTGCTCTAGGTAATTCTGGGAATAGTTCGACAGTAATAGCCAAGTCGTTTACTGTTGTGCTCCAGGTAATTATGCGCATAGTTTGACAATAATAGTCAAGTCGTTTTACTGTTTTTCTCTAGGTAATTCTGGGCATAGTTTCACAGTAATAGCCAGGAAAATAGTCAAGTCGCTTTACTGTTTTGCTCTAGGTAATTCTAGGCATAGTTTAACAGTAATAGCCAGGAAATTTTATTGTTTTGATCTAGATATCGAGGAAGAAAATACACTGTTTATTTTGAAATCAACTCAAAACAAGTTCTAAAAATTGGAAAAAGAAACCATGGTATTGGTGTGAGAATTGGGTGAGTGCCAAGCTATTATCCTAGTGGGGAATTACTCTATGCACCTATCCATTCTTTGTTTACCGACTTTGAGATTTCTACTGGTGAATTCAAAGTCCCAAATTGGGGAAGACACCTTGTTAAGAGATTGATGAACAAGGCATCCTACAGTTGGGTGGAGTGTGCCTAAAAAATAATCAATTATCCAAATCAACATTTCTACAGATAAGTAGTAGATGCTCTATTTTTGTTTCATTATTTTTATGAGTGAATGAATGCAATGTGGCAAGAACAATTTGAACTAATATCATTTGCATCTAGACTGAAGCTTTGTAAACTAAATGGTTAAATTATATTTGTATTGGAAGTGAAATTGTACTGATACATTCTGGTTTAGAATCCTGTGTATTTGCGGTGTATATTCTTAATATAGTTTTATACAAAATATTTTTAATGTCTTTTGTGAGAGCTGGAAAATGCTATGTGTTCTAATTACCACACTATTCTTTAATTCGGGAATGCGTTGAAGGACCAAGCATACTTTGTGTGTGTTTTTGAATTTGTTTTGAGAATGATTCAATTACTCATAGTTTTAAAGGGGAGCCGGAAATACTATGTATTGCTTTGAAATTTGTTTTAATTATTTAATTGCTATGCATTTTGTAGGAACTAGAAACGCTATGCAATTATCTATAATTTGTTTTGGTAGGCATCCAAATGCTATGCATTTTGCAAGAGCTGGAATGCTTATCGTTAAGGTTGTGTGTGTGTGGGTTCTGCTTAATTATTATTTTGAAATGTGTTTGGAAAAAGCTGTCTGTATTGTCTTTAAGCGAATAATGGCATAATATCCTGATTTTTATTTGTGAATGTTGTGTATTTGAAAATGTTGTTGCAGTTTTGTGGTTTTGACTGATTTTGATAAGAATTAATATTTTTATTTGTGTTGCTTATGAAGACTTGCACTGGAATGTTCATACTTAAATTCTATACTTAGAATTTTCCTATAAGTTGAATTATCTAAATATAAGTGAACTATTTACAACTAGAGTGTTCATTCTCCAAGAAAAAAAATAGGTGTGTTCAACCAGCAGAGTCTGAGTTATTTTGGATATTTCCCAGAAATTCAACATTCTCTAAATTATGAATCATGTGTGGATAAAATAGTCTGGAAGGGCAAATTATTGCCTAGTTGCGACAGTTCTTGTGCATCAAAACTGTTGGGTGTGAGTTAATATTGTAACTGGGTATGTTACAAAATGGTAGCAGAGTCGAGGCTACAACTCTCTAACCTCATGGGTTACAAAACAGAGAACAATGTCAGATTGAGTCTAAAACAAATTTATTATACTCAAACCATTGAATGAAAACCCTAGAAAGGAAAATGTGCATGCATAATCTGGTTGAAAATGTTTAATTGGTTGTTTTTATGTCTAACAAAATTATCAATTAATTCATATTGCCAGATTAAACAGAAAGTGGTGCAGTGAAAATGGCGGATGAGCCAGATGTTCCCAATTTCACTAGGGAAGTGGGGATGAGTATACAAAGAACAAAATCCAACGACCTTAGGATAGAGGTGGAGGAAGAGAAAATGCTCCAAACCTCGAATGATTTAAAGGGAAGAATACTACAAAACCTAGAGAAACGGAACTAGGTGAATCAATAAATGTTGTAGAGATTGATACAGTTGCCAAATCCTGTGCAACATGACTCTCCAGTTATGAGAGGGGAAGAAGGAGATTCTTTGAGCAGAGGATTTGCTGACAGGCACTAGCGCTTGAGAAGTAGAATTATAAGCAAAATGGGGCAGGATTCCTAGGATGAATTAGTTGAAAGTCGCCATAGCAAGAAGGAACCTAAAAATAAATCAGATTCGGTATCTAGAAGATATCAAAAGAGGAAATATGATGAGGATCTACTACAAGGTGAACTCATAAAATTAAAACCTCCTACTTTTAATGGAGAGAAAATAGGGGAAAGTGCATAAATGTGTTTTCTATGGATAAATAAATATATGCACCTGCATTATTACTCTAATAATCATGAAGCTCAAATTGATATATACAATCTTCAGGGAAAGTCTTATCAATGGTGGGAGCAATTGAAGCAATTGAAAAATATTGATGAAAGGCAGATTTCATGGAAGAAGTTTCAGAAGTATTTTAAGCATGAGTATCTGACCCAACAGTATTATGACAAGAAAATGTAGGATTTCTTTGAACTCGGATTGGGTAATATGACTATGGAGGAGTATGAGAGTAGGTTATTGGAGCTGTTAAGGTATGTTGATTTCATACACGATGAAAAATTTAAAGTCCAACGATTTCTCAATGGATTACGAGCATACTATCGGGATATAATCACTTATAATGAACCTCATACTCTGAAGGAAGCCTTAAGGAAGGCTAACTGTCTATATGAACAAGATAAGTGGAGACAAGATATGCACAAAGTTTGAAAAGGTAAACTGAAGGATAAACAAGACCAGAGGAAAAAGGGGTCCAAACCTCTTAACGTTAAAGGTAACTAGAATGAATTTTCCAAAGAGAAAATAATGTCTTGTGAATCAAAGATGGTTGAGCATGTAGGACAAAGGTGGCAATATCAAGTTAAATGTTGGAACTTTGGAGGTGACCACTATTATAGTAAATGTCTAGAGAGGGGTAATAAATGGGCCAACATACATACGATTCAAGAAGTTACCACAGTAGAAGATGTAGAGAAAAGCATACCTAGGATTTATGTAGCTCTGGATAACTGTCAAACCAGACCATCAATCATACATGATCGAGATAAAAGGTAAGATTGTTGACACACCTATTTCAATTTTAATTGATTATGAAGCCTCCTAAAGTTACATTAATGCAAATATGATTGAAAGATGTCACCTAGTGAGCAGTAAATTACCACAATCCAGAATGGTCTAGTTAGCCACTGGTATGAAACGAAAAATCACTTCAATGCTCAAGGGTTGTTGTTTTGAAATGAATGGGTTTCAGATAAGGGATGACTTAGATATAATTACCCTTAGTTCGTATGATCTCTTGATTGGGATGGATTGGATGGAATCACATTTTTCCATTCTAGGTTGTCATGGCAAAACTATTACGTATATGGATAAGGACTATTTTAATTCAAACACAAGGGAATTCCAAAGCTGATATTTGTTAGACCGATCTTAGCCATGAAAATGAATAAATGTATTAGGAGGGGCTATCAATTAGACTCGATCCATGCCGAAGAGTTACAAACGCCCTAAGAGTGATATCGACTTCACAATTGAATTGGTACAAGGAATTGTTCCCATGTCCAAAGATCCTCAGAGAATGAACACACCTCAATTGAAAGAATTACAAATGCAATTAGAAGAATGGTTGAAGAAGGGTTATTTACGCCCTAGTGTATCACCGCGAGTAGCACCCGCGCTCTTCATGAGAAATAAGGATGCTACCTTGAGATTATGCATGGATTATAGACAGCTAAACAAAGCCACCATTAAAAATATGTATCCATTATCGAGGATTGATCATTTATTCGATCAGTTTCAAGGAGCAAGAGTCTTCTCCATGACCGATTTGAGATCGGGTTACCATCAAGTGCGCATTAAAGATTAAGACATTAGTAAAACTGCTTTCAAGAACAGGAATGGGCATTACGAATACACAATTTTTTCTTTTGGATTGACAAATGCACTAGCCACATTTATGTCCCTGATGAATGGTGTATTTAGAGAATTCCTAGCCAATTTTATTATTGTATTCCTATATTATATATTAATCTATTCCAAGACAAAGGAAGAACATGAAGAACATTTGAGGATAACTTTACAAATGATGAGAGAGAATCAACTGTATGCTAAGTTGAGTAAGTGTTCTTTCTATTAAAAGATATTGTTATATCTGGGTCATAATATCTCAGAGTAAGGAGTGACTGTGGACCCTACAAAGATAAAATCCATACAAGAATGGTCCACTCCTAGAAATGTATATGAGGTAAGATATTTTATGGGATTGAATGGCTATTACAGGAAGCTTTCTCCATAATAGCAAATCCTATTACGTCTTTATAGAAGAAGGGTGTAAAATTCGAATGGACTCAAAAATGTGAAGACGGTTTCAGACTTCTGAAAGAGTTACTCACATGTGCACCAATTTTAAAGATTGCAAATCCAGATAAAGAGTACATAGTATGCATAGATGCATCTTTGGAAGGACTAGGTGGATTTCTAATGCAAGAAAGTCATGTGATTTATTATGAATCACGAAAAATTAAAGGAGCATGAAAAGAGGTATGCAACACATGATATTGAACTCGTTGCCATAGTACATGTCTTGAAAACGTGGAGGCATTACCTTATGGGTAGCAAATTCGAATTGAGGTCATATCATCACAGTTTAAAATATTGGTTTGAAAAACCCAACTTGAATGCTTATTAAGGTAGATGGATGGAATTCCTAAGCGAATTCAATTTTGAAATTAAGCATATCAAGGGCAAAGAAAATCAAGTTGTAGATGCACTCAGTAAAAGAAATCAACTGATGAAAATTACAACCATCAGTAGTTGGAAAACATATTTGAATAGTAGACTGTTGGAGGCATTGAATGTTGATATGCTTTATTTGCAAATAATGAACAACTTTAAAGTTAGATAACACACCATTAAAATATATACTTTATGAATTGTAGGAAGATGGAATTCTCTAGTTCAGAAATAAAATATATGTACTTGGTAAACATTATTTGAAGGAAACCATTTTGCAAGAGATGCATAATGTCCCTTATGCATGCCAACTTGGATATCAAAAAACTCTTACAACTGTTAAGAAAGAGTATTATTGGTTGAGCATGAAGAAATAAATGGCAGGCTTCATTGCTAAGTGCCTTGACTGTCAAAGGATGAAAGTAGAGAGTAGACATCTTGCTGGTCTACTTCACCCATTGCCAATTCTGGAGTGGAAATGGGATGTGGCAACCATAGAATTTATCACTAAAATACCAAGGACATCGAAACATCATGACTTCATTCTGGTGGTCGTCAATAAAATGACAAAATCTAATCATTTTATACATGTCCAAACAACATTTAAAGCAACAAAGATTGTAGAAATTTATATGAAGTTACCAGGATACATGGGATTCCTAAGGCAATTGTTTTAGAATGGGATTCCAAGTTCACTTCAAACTTTTGGAAAGGTTTGTTCAAGGAGTTTGGAACCAAATTCAATTTCAGCACAACTTATCTTCTACAAACGGATGGGAAGATTGAGCGGGTAAATCAAGTCTTGAAGATATGTTGAGAATGTATGAAATGGACATACCTACAAAGTAGTAGGAGTACCTATATTTGATAGAGTTTGCCTATAATAGCAGATACCAAGCATCATTAAAAATGAGTCCATTTGAAGCCTTATATGGCAGAGGGTGTAATGTTCCAGTGAATTGGGACAAGCCTATGGAAAGGTTGATAGTGGGACTTGAAATGTTACAGGATATGGAGGAAGAAGTGGATAAGGTCAAGTAGAATTTGAAAGTGGCCCAAGATAGACATAAAATTTATGCTAATCAAGGAAGAATGTATAGAGAGTTTCAAGTGGGAGACCGATTAGTTTTGAAAGCCAGAGGCAAGAAAAGTTCATCAAGTCTAGGCAACTGTAAGAAGTTGGAAGCCAGATTTTGTGGACCATTTGATGTCCTGAGTAGAGTTGGACCAGTAGCATATGAGTTGGTCCTACCTCCCACTATTAAAATACATAATGTTTTTCATGCTTCATTATTGAAAAATTATGTACATGATCCTAATCATATACTTGATTGGTCTTTGATACAAGAAGAACCAAAGGGGGAAATTCAGGTCCAACAAGTATGCATATTGGATAGAAGAATCAGAACAATCAGGAATAGGGCCATAGGATAGGTAAAAGTCCAATGGAGCCCTTACAGTCCTGAATAAGTTACTTGGGAAATGGAAAAAACTATGCGGGATGAGTACCTGTATCTATTTTGATACTTTTAATATTTTGAAATGTAAATGTCATGAACATTGATTTTAAAATTATGTTTTGGACAATGAAACACCGAGGACGGTGTTAAATCTAAGGGGAATGTAATACCCCAATTTGGACCCTTGACACAATGATGTAAAGTTTGATGATGAAATGCCTGAAATGATAAATAAATTATATTTTGAAAAAATAATATAAAATACAATTCGTTGTGGTTGAGGCAAATGCTAAAGAGAAAAGGGACTATGAAATTATCAATGAGAAGGAAAGGGGGCTATGGGCAGCTTAAATAGGGTTATAACATGACCTTAGCCTTAACTTGACCCTTAAAGTAAAAATAATTATACTTTAACTTATTAACTTTTTAAAAACCTTATAATATATCCTTCATGAAAAATGAAGGTTAAGTGTCATGGTAAAAAGATAATTTAATAATTTTATGGACGTGAGTCTTTGGGGAAAGACCACGTGGGCAATGATTGCCATGCAGAAAATTTGGATGCGATTTTTCTACGAACACTGTGGAGAGACACTCTGAACTCTATGAGCACTCTGAGCACACAAACTCTTTATACTCTCACGTTGGTACGAACAAAGGGAAAAGCCTTTTGTTTCCAATTATGTTAGCGAATTGTTCTTCCAGTTGGGGTTGTAAATTTTGCATCAATCTTACAACCTTGATGGTTAGAGCTGAACTTTGATAATTGTTGTGTGAGGGTTGTCATGCCAAAATTGTAATTGAACTGCCAACAAATTTACGAAATGTGTATGAATATTTCTTTAAGGTAATCCCATGCATAGTTTGATAGTAATAGCTAAGTCGTTTTACTATTTTGCTCCAAGTAATTATGGGCATAGTTTGACAGTAATAGCCAAGTCGTTTTACTATTGTGCTCTAGGTAATTTTGGGCATAGTTTGCAGTAATGGCCAAGCAATTTTATTGTTTTGATCTAGATACCAAGGAAGAAACTACATTGTTTATTTAGAAATCGACTAAAACAAGTTCTTGAAATTGGAAAGAGAAACCATGCTATTGGTGTGAGTGCCAAGCTATTATCCTGGTGGGGAATTACTCTGTGCACCTGTCCATTCTCTGTTTACTAACCTAAATATTTCTATCGATGAATTCAAAGTCCCAGCTTGGGGGTGCACCTTGTTGAGAGATTGATGAACAAGGCAACCAATGATTGGGTGGAGCATGTCTCACAAACAATATGTTTCCCAAATCAACATTTATACATATAAGGAATGGATGCTTTGTTTCTGTTTCATTATTTTTATGAACGAATGAATGGAATGTGACATGAATAATTTGAATTAATATCATTTGCATCTAAATTGAAGCTTTGTAAACTGAATGGTTAAACTCTATGTGTATTGGGTGTGAAATTGCATTGATACATTCTGGTTTGGAATCTTATGTATTTGCGGTGTATATTCTTAATATAATTTTATACAACATATTTTTGAATGCGTCTTGTGAGAGATAGAAAATGCTCCGTGTTCTGATTGCCACATTATTCTTTAATTCAAGAATACGTTGAAGGAGAAAGCATGCTCTGAAGGAGCAAGCATGTTATGCACGTCCGCTAAAAAAAATTCAGACAATGTTTTAGCACGCCTAATGACCTAGGAAATGACCACATAACACATCAATAGTGTCTAGTATGTTCATATTTTACAATTGGACTCTAATAATCCCCTAAGGCCTAACCACCAAATTCGGGCATTCCGGCTTTGGAGGTGTAGGAGAAAAATTCATCGATTATGACTCAGCTAAAGTCAAAGCATAATCGACAAGGGAAAAAAATCCTTGGAATACCTTATTTGGTTGTCAAGTCCTAGGGAACCAAGCCACTCAAGACCACCATACTAGCACACTTTATTACAAACCCCGTGGGGCATGGTCATTTCAAAACAAAAATTAAAAAGATGGCCAAAATAGGCAAAGTCTGGAATATATGAACCTATGAACTCTGCAAATGAACATGGATCATGTTCAATAACTGGCGGCTCAATAGAAGTTCAACTATTTGTACAAAATAGTTGGTAACACCTTCCTAAATTATCCCTGTGGAATTCCTTTGGATTTCCTTCTTCCTTCAAATCTGCTAGAAGTATGCCTTGGGCGCCTTCGAGGACCTATTGAGTCACACGAACTGCTGGAAGAATATCTTGAGGAGGGCGTGCTGCGCTTTTTGCTCACATAACTCTTTCTTGGGCTTGGAGTCCTCTTCCTAGAACGACCTCTAGAGCGACTTTCTGCACCCCTTCCTTCTTTACCTACGTTGATGGGGTTGGACCCAAGGTTTACCCTCTGGTGCATATCAATGAGGCTCTGCAAAATAGCAGCATTGAGCTGATTCTATTCTTCTTGAGCCTTCATCAACCTTTCATTAAAGCTTATCATGGTTTCAACCAAATTCCGAGGAGTTATTTGCTCCCTTCTCCCATTGGATTCAAACTCAACATGATCTTCTTGCACATTTTCTCCTAGTACGTGTTCATCATGCTCGTAAGGATCCTAGGCATCATTTATGGTAACCATTTTCCATTGGAGATTCCTTTCCCCTTCCTACTGCTCTCAGATACAACTATTCAAATGCTATCAGCTGCAAACACAGTGCATTATAGAGACGTTTATTAAACATCTTAAGAACAACATAAAACATCCATATTAACATAAATAAACTCATGGAATAATTCACAGAGCTATTATGCCTTCTACTTTGGCCCAAGCAGTCCCAGTGCTGCAACCTTGGGCTTTGATACCATCTGTCATGTCCCCGATCCCCTTAGTTCCCTTTAGAGTGATAGGGGAACAACCTGATGGTTTTTTTTTCAAACTTGTCCACAACTTTTCTCTTTTACACAGCCGCAATGTCTTTGATCCGCAATTCCGCAATCTGTGATCTGCAAGTCGGAAGTCGGAAACTCGGAATGCCCAATATCACAACGTTGAATAAATATGCCTCCGACTTCCGTATTCCAAAGTGCGGGAGTTGGAAGGTCGGAATGCCAAAATACCCAGCGTCGAAGAAATTGCGACTCCGACTTCCGCATTCAGCAGTGCGGGAGTCAAAAAGTTGGGACGCCAAAATACCCGACGTCGAAGTACTACGACTCCCACTTCCACATTCTGCAGTGCGGGAATTGGAAAGTCAGGATTCCAAAATACCCGACGTCAAAGAACTGCGACTCTGACTTTCGCAGTGCGGGAGTTGGAAAGTCGGGACACCAAAATACCCGACGTCGAAGAACTGTGAATCCGAATTTCGTATTCCACAGTGCGGGAGTCTGAAAGTTAGGACTCCAAAATACTCAGCATTGAAGAACTGCAACTCCGACTTCCGCATTCCGCAGTGCGGGAGTCGGAAAGTCGGAAGTCGGCCATACCCCTATTACTGCCAACTTCTCAGGGCGATATCTTCTTCATCCTGAGTCCATTTTCGGCATACTTGGTATCGTTGGAAAGTTCTCGGTGAGCTCTATGCAATGGTGTAATCCCATGCCACACGGGAGGACTTTGACCTTACCACTTTTCCAACCAAAAAGCTTCCCCGAAGTCCATCAATGTCTCTTTACTCCATTGTCAAGACATGGAATCACCCTGTCATGGCCCCTCCCTCCATCTGACCCACAGAGGGGGCATGAATACTACAGGGGTGTCTAATTCATTGCCCAACTCATATGATGAAGTGCAAACCTTCTAAGGATGTATGCAATTCATAGTAAACATACATAGTGGAATTAGATTTGGTTAATGCATCTACAACATGCAATACTAACAACATGTTATCACAATCAAAATGATGAAACAAAAAACAAATGAACCATCCTCATGTCCAGGATTATACACATACTTCCTATTGATTAACTCCATGTGATCATTTCATTCAGATGACTTAAAATAACAAATAAACACAACATAGGAAATAACATCATTTAGGACCACAAAGAGCACTTATCTTATAGGATGAAACTATCCAAGCAATTGGCTATGTGAGAGCAACGTTCTACCCAACCATAGGTCTCTGTCCAATCTATATTCTTTCAGCTAAGAGACCAACTCCGAGTTGGGATGTGTATCCACTAAAGAGGAACTAAATAAGCTCTCTCACAACCATGGCTTCACACAGCAAACATGCTAAGCCAACACATAGTTGGGTTTATCAAGCATTTAAGGAACAAGGGAGGAGGATGTTAAGCCAGTGAGCTCAACACTAGAGCTACAAGCTTCTCAAATCTAACTCAGACAACCTTGGAACCCACAATACCTACCACACCCAACACAAGGAATTATTCACGTCACTGCTACACAGTCCCTCAGGCCATACCTTCCCTCCAGTGCTCTTCAGGGTGGGCATAGAATGGTCCAAGTTGTTGGTTCCTTGAGACTCTAGCCTTCACTTGGTTTATCAAGCAACCCTACCTTCTGTCCTATTTCTTCTCTGTCATTCCCACTTGGGTTTTCTCAATGTTTATGGCCAAAGCGATTTTGTCCCGCAACTGGGTTCTCGGCTATCAATTCAGGGTTTCCTCACGGGTTTTTGAGCATCTCACACTCTGTAAATTTTCCCTAGGGTTTCCACATGTGTTTTTGAATTTGTTTTGAGAATTATTCAATCACTAAGAGTTTTGTAGGGGAGTTGGAAATACTTTGTGTTGCTTTGAAATTCCTTTTAATTATGTAATTGCTATGTATTTTGTAGGAATTGGAAACACTTTGCAATTGCCTAGAATTTGTTTTGCGAGGCATCCAAATGATATGCATTTTGCAAGAGCTAGAATACTCAGCGTTAAAGTTGTTTGTGTGTGTGTGTGTGTGTGTGTTGCTGAATTATTATTCTGAAATGTGTTTGGCAAAAGTTGACCGTATTGTCATTAAGCGAATAATGGCATAATATCTTGATTTTTATTTGTGAATTTTGTGTGTTTGAAAGTGTTGTTGCAACTTTGTGGTTTTGGCTGATGTTTGATAAGAATTAGTATTTTTATTTGTGTTGCTTATGAAGGCTTACACTGGAATATTCATACTTAAATTATATACTTGGAATTTTCCTATAAGTTGAATTGCCTAAATATAAGTGAACTATTTACACCTAGAGTGTCCATTCTCCAAGAAAATTAAAAGAAAAATTTGCATGTTCAACCAACAAAGTTCGAGTTATTTTGGATATTTCCCATAAATTTGACATTCTCTAAATTATGAAATATGCGTGGGTAAAACAGTCTGGAAGGGAAAATTATTGCCCAGTTGTGACAGTTTTTGTGCATCAAAACTGTTGGGCGTGAGTTAGTATTGTAACGGGGTATGCTACAAAATGGTATTAGAGTTGAGGCTATAGATCTCAAACCTCATGTGTTATAAAACATAGAACACTATCAGATTGAGTCTAAATTAAATTTATTATACTCAAACCATTGAATGAAAACCCCATAAAGGAAAATGTGCATGCATAATCTAGTTGAAAAATGTGTAATTTGTTGTTTCTATGTATAGCAAAATTATCAATTAATTCAGATTGCCAGATTAAACAGAAAGTGGTGTAGTGAAAATGGCAGATGAACCAGAACTTGCCAATGTTGCTGGGGAAGTGGGGATGAGTATCCAAAGAAAAAAATCCAGCAACCTTAGTTCATAAATGGGGGCAGAGAAAATGCTCCAAACCTTGAATGATTTTAAAGGAAAAATACCACAGAACCTAGAGCAACATAACCAGGTGAATCAACAATTACTGCAGAGCTTGATGCAGTTGTAGAGCAACATGTCTCTCTAGTTATGAGAGGGGAAGAAGGAGATTCTCTAAGTAGTGGATTTGCTGACAGGAACTAGCACTTGAGTAGTATAATTGTTAACAACACTATTAGAAAAATGAGTAATAAATGACTACATGACTAAAAACGTTAGTCACGATAGTGTTTTTAAGCTAAATATGACTAAATTTGAACAACACAACTAAAAATGACTAATTTAGTCATCGAATAAAAAAATACAACTAAATAATAAGTCACACAAATAAAAATGACTAAAACAATGACTAGTTACTCCTGTAGACTAACATTTCAATATCAATCACTTATACTTATTTGTCTTGCTCATTAACTAGTACTTGATTATTATTTTCTTCATAAACATAGGGTGATATTCATTTCTAACACTCTTATATTTAGTAATAAGAATTGGAGGTATAAGTTCAACCCTATTAGTATAAGTTCAACCATATTCAAGAATACAAGTCCAAAACGTTGATCTTATGAATTTGTTCTTTGCTTAGAGGAAAAGTGGTATTTTTTGTGGTTGAGTCTGAGATATGAAGAGAATAGTGTTGGTTTTCCTACTTTTTTCTAATGGTCGAGTTTGAGTTATGAAGAGAACGGTGTTGGTTTTCCTACTTTTTTCTAATGGGTGGTTTGGTGCCATGCGGACTTGTAGTCTTTGCTAGTCCTCCATGTATGTCCCCACCTTCAACAATATAATATGTGCACTCTATAATATAATATTAATATATATATATGATATTTTTTAATATATAAATATATTATATTAATATATAGTATAATAATATTAAAAAATTAAAAAACTCAAATACATGGAGCTAGGAAATAAAAATTGGGGCAAATAGAAATTAGGGGAAAATAAAAATTGGGGCAAATAGGAGTTGACGGAAGTAGAAATTGGAGAAAGTTTCTTCTATGCCCAAATGAGCAAATCCTGGATGGCCATGGCCGACATGCGATTTACTCTACAATGGATCTGGCACAGTGTCTTGGTTAAAGGTAATCATATCAATTCAGTTCTTTGATGTTGGGTTTCTGTGTTGTATTTAATCTAGGATTTCTTATTGTTTAAATTGTTGATGTTAAATGCAAAGTTTTACATGATTTGTAAAATTGCAATAGAATCTATTTGCATTCTGCAGAGAATGGCCACAAAGTTTTTGAGTGGATTTGGCTCCTCGTTGCCACCAAAAATGTTCTGATTTATATTCAGGTTATAGCTAACCCTTTATGGTGCATTATGTATAGGTAATCACATAAATTTCATGGCCCTTGAATTTGCACAACTTACTGTAGAAATGCTAAAGAATCATTAAACGTTGTGTTCCTTATCCTGCGATTGATCCTGTTTGAAGTAGTTCCCATAAGATTCAAACTCATGCCAATTGTAGACAAGACTTTATCTCACAGTCTTTCTTCTTTTGTTGGTTGTTTTTCACAAACTTGTTTTTGTTGGAATTTATGTTTACATGATCATGCAAAATTAATAGCATCGCAGTGTTGCCATTATGCTTTTTTAAAAACTGTTAATTGTGGTCACAAGAGTAGACAAACATTATGCGCTCACCGCCTAACTACATTATGCTTGTAGATTAACCACCAAGCCATGTCCAAGTAGGGGGTGTTTACGACGAGGAAACCAATGATATCCTGTTTCAGATGGGCATATGTAATGTCCATACTCAATGCACCATGTCTAGCATCATGAAATGGCTTATATGACTTTGAAATCTCCTCTGGCTTCAGTCCATAATTATGCACCCAAAGTGTTGATCGATCCATCATCCCAGATCAAGTACATTGACTGAACCATTCCCTTTCCGGACTATTCCCCCTCGTTGGTTCCCTTTGGTGAGTCACAATTGGAAGTCTTTGACACTGACCCCTGGGTGAATGCACACGCTTTTTACTCATAACCACCTAGATCCACCCTTTATTTATATATTCCACTACACATCTTTCCTGGAGGAAATATCCTTGACAAGGGTCCAAAGATGGTTGTATTGTGACCCCCTTACAATTTAGGATTGAATACAATTAACTCCACGATGCCTTGTGATCTAAAGAAAGGACCTACACCGATGAACCCTCCATACGAGTTATCTGAGTTTTCTTTTAACGAACAACTATAATGACTTCGTTATTTGATGAAACAACATTGGGGCTTCGTTATTCGATTAATGGCAATGTCCCTTATCTGAGTCATCTCTGTCATTTAACTTTCAGTCCATGCTCTTTCTTTTAGAGACCTAGCTCTTTGCGTCTATAGACTAAGCCACCATTGGAAACAACTTCTCGCTTGGTGCTTTCTAGATTGAACGAATTGACCTTACCGAAGCAGAGAGAAATATCCTTTTTCTTTAATCCCAATTCTCATATCGATTTTCAATACCTACTAATTGATGCCCAAAAAAGGACAACATGGGCAGTTTGACCAACCCTTCAATCTAGGATAAAAAGGATAGGAATTAGCATCTCCTAAGCCAACAAGGATGCTATTGTAATTGTTGGCCTGTCACGTCCTCGATCCCCTTAGTGCCCTTTAGAGTGATGGGGGAATAACTTGATAGTTTTTTTTCAAGCTTGTCCACAACTCTACTCTTTTACACAATATCAATGTATTTGGTTCGAAATTCCGCAATCCGTGATCCGCAAGTCGGAAGTCGGAACTCCCAATATCAGAACATTGAATAAATACGCCTCCGACTTCTGCATTCCACATTGCGGGAGTCAAAAGGTCAAAACACCAAAATACCTAGCGTCGAAGAAACTGCGACTCTGACTTCCGCATTCCGTAGTGCGGGAGTCGGAAAGTCGGGATGCCAAAATACCCGGCGTCGAAGAACTGCGACTCCGACTTCCGCATTCCGCAGTGCAGGAGTCAGAAAGTTGGGACGCCAAAATACCCGGCGTCGAAGAACTGTGACTCCGACTTCCACATTCCGCAGTGCAGGAGTCGGAAAGTCGAGACACCAAAATACCCGGCGTTGAAGAACTGCGACTCCGACTTCCGCATTCTGCAGTGCAGGAGTCGAAAAGTTGGGACGCAAAAATACCCAGCGTCGAAGAACTGCGACTTCCGCATTTCGCAGTGTGGGAGTCGGAAAGTAGGAAGTTGACCATACCCTTGTTACTGGAAACTTCTCAGGCGATATATTCCTCATCTGAGTCCATTTTCGGCATACTTAGTACCGTTGGAAAGCTCTCAGTGAGCTCTATGCAATGGTGTGATCCCCTACCACACCTGAGGACTCTAACCTTGCCACTTTTCCAACCAAAAAGTTGCCCCGAAGTCCATCAATGTCTCTTTAATCCACTATCAAGAGCCCTGGAATCACCATGTCATGGCCCCTCCCTCCATCTGACCCACAGAGGAGGCATGAATACTACATGGGTGTCTAATTCATTCCCCAACTCATATGATGAAGTACAAACCTTATAAGGATGTGTGCAATGCATAGTAAACATACATAGTGGAATTAGATATGGTTAATGCATCTACAACATGCAATACCAACAACATGTTATCACAATCAAAATGATGAAACAAACAACAAATGAACCATCCTCATGTCCAGGATTATACACATACTTCATATTAATTAACCCCATGTGATCATTTCTTTCAGATGACTTGAAATAACAAATAAACACAACGTATGAAATAAAATCATTTAGGACCACAGAGAGCACTTATCTTATAGGATGAAACTGTCCAAGCAACTTGATATGTGAGAGCAACATTCCACCCAACCATAGGTCTCTGTCCAGCCTATATTCTTTCAGCTGAGAGACCACCCCCGAGTTGGGCCGTGTATCCATTGAATAGGAACTAAATAGGCTCACTCATAACCATGGATTCACACAACAAACATGCTAAGCCAACACACAATTGGTTTTATCAAGCATTTAAGAAACAATGGAGGAGGATGCTAAGCCAGTGAGCTAAACTCTAGAGCTACATGCTTCTCAATTCTAACTCAGACAACCTTGGAACCTAAAATACCTACCACACCCAACACAAGGAATTATTCCCTTCATTGTTACACAGTCCCTCAGGCCATACCTTCCCTCCAGTGCTCTTCAGGGTGGGCATAGAAAGGTCCAAGCTGCTGGTTCCTTGAGACTCTAGCCTTCACTAGGTTTATCAAGCAACCCTAACTTCTGTCCTATTTCTTCTCTGTCATTCCCACTTAGGTTTTCTCAATGTCTATGGACAAAGCAACTCTGTCCCATAGCTAGGTTCTTAACTATCAATTCAGGGTTTCCTCACGGGTTTCTGAGCATGTCACACTCTGTAAATTTTCCCTAGGGTTCACACCAACGGATCCCCTGTTGGATTTGATTTCCCACACAAATTTATGGGCGAGTTCGACACTAAAAAAATCGGGGGTTTTCATAATCTCTATTTCCTTTCTTTTCTCACTGCTCAAGCCTCCGTTCTCCGTGAAAACTTGTTGTTGCTAGTCCATATTGGAATGAGGATGAGGGAAACAAATTCTTAGGAGGTAGAGTGGCTTGTGGATAAAGGCAAACAGAGTCCCATACCCTGCCATCTGAAATTTTAGGATTGCCCACACTCCATCGACCTCATGAACAATTTCTTCAACCACTTCTTGCAGTAGAATTAAATGTCAGCAAGGAAGGTCAAATGGGTTCTAAAAGATGACATTTGGCAGCCTATGGTCCAATACCACAACCCCCTCACCTCTCCCCAGTGGATACACATGGCCCCCTCTTATTAGTTGCCTCCATAGCTAGCTTTTTTGGTATTTTTATTGCAATGTTAATATTTACATTATTTACAATGTCCCATGGCTTAATAGCACATGGATAACAAAATATCTAATACTTGTCTTTTACATAAAAACCGAGCATCCACTGGCGGGGCCTTGGCCTTGAGCTCCACGCTAGGAAAACGTACATCGCATGTATACAATATTTACATTGAAAGCCAATATGTTCTAAGGGTCAAAATGGTTATGTTACATTTCTCTCCCCCTTAGAACAACACTGTCCTCAGTGTTCTCAAAACTGAACAAAAATGGGAATGCCTCTCTCATGGCATCCTCCAGCTCCCATGTAGCCTCATTGGGACTAAGGTGCTTTCATTGTACCTTCACCTATTCGATAGCTCGGTTCTGGAGCAATGTGACCTTCTTGTCGAGGATGTGCATAAGCTCCACTTGGAACTCTCCCTCGGGTTCCACCTGTATCACATTCCAACCAATTACGTGATTAGGATCATGTACATATTTCTTAAGCAAAGAAACATGGAAAACATTATGAGCTCTCGTGTTAGCAAGCAATGCAATTCTATATGCAACTAGTCATATCCTCTCAAGGACTTCAAATGGCCCACAGTATCTTAGTGCCAACTTGGCACAACTCCCCAACCTTAGGGAACTTTTCCTTGGATTTACTCTCAAATAAACATGATCCCCAATCTCAAATTCCTTATGCACTCTTTTCAAATCTTCATAACTCTTTTGCCTGTCCTGAGTTGCCTTTAAATTCTGCCTGATTTTAGCAACTTCATGTTCCATTTCCTTGATCATCTCTGCCCAAGCACTACCCTGTTCACTGGACTATCCCAATTAACTGGAGTCCTGCATCCTTTGCCATACAATGCCTCAAAAGGACTCATCCCCAATGATGCTTGATGTCCATTATTGTATGCAAATTCTACCAAGTGTAGGTAATCCTCCCACTTGGATGGTTTGTCCATCACATACATTCTCAGCATGTCTTCAAGAACCTGATTCACCCTCTCAGTTTGACCATTGATTTGAGGATGATATGTTGTACTAAAGTTCAGTTGAGTTCCCAATTCCTAAAATAGTCCCTTCCAAAAATTGGATGTGAACTTTACATCTCGATCTGAAATTATTGCTTTGGGAAATCCATGCAATCTGAATATCTCCTTCATGAAAATATTTGCTATGTCACTTGTCTTATGAGTGGACTTGATTGGAATAAAGTGGGCTACCTTTGATAACTTGTCCACCACTACCATAATTGAGTCATGCTTCCTCACTGTCATTGGCAAACCCATTATAAAATCCATAGAAATTACTTCCCACTTCCATTCCGGAATGGGAAAAGCCTGCAATAATCCTGCTGTATGTTGATGTTTTGCTTTGACTTGTTGGCATTTTTGACACTTGAAAATGTATTATGCTATGTCCTTCTTCATCCCATTCCAAAAGTATTGCTTTCTTGCTGTTGTTATTGTCTTTTGATATCCTGGATGTCCAGAGCATGGCATTTGATGTATTTCATCCATCACTAACTTCTTCAATCTGCACAATTTGGAATATACAGTCTAGTACCTTGATAAAAGAGAATATCATCTTCACCAAGTTGATATCCTACACAATTTTCATCCATATTTCCCTGCTGCAATTTCTCTTTAATTTGAAGGTAAGTTCCATCATTGGTTTGGGCTTTAAGAACTCTTGTCTTCAAATCTGACTTGCACATAATTAATGTTGCAACATGAAATTTTCTATTGAGAGCATCTGCAACCTTATTCTCTTTCCCTTTTACATGCTTAATTTACAAATCAATTTCACAGAGAAATTCCTACCACCTTGCTTGCCTAGCATTCAACTTTTGTTGGTCAAACAAGTACTTCAAGATCATGTGGTCTGTCCTAAGCTCAAAACTTCTTCCCAACAAATACTGTATCCACATCTTGAGAGCATGTACTATGGCTGCTAGTTCTACATCATGTGTGGCATAATTCCTTTCATGCTCTTTTAATTTCCTCTACTCATAAAAAATCACAAATCCTTCTTGCATGAGCACTCCACCTAACCCTTCAATGCACGCATCTGTGCACACTACAAAATCCTTCCTTGGATCTACAATCTTCAAAACAGGAGCGCTGGTAAGCAACTTCTTTAATTGTTGAAAGCTTTTCTCACATTTTTCAGACCATACAAACTTAACATTCTTCCTTTGCAAATGTAATTGGATGAACTATATTGGAGAATCCTTCAAAGAACCTTCTATAATAGCCTGCAAGACCCATAAAATATCTAACATCTGTAACATTCTTTGGAGTAGGCCAATCCATTATGGCTTCAATCTTTTATGGATCCACTGCAATTCCTTCTTCTGGGATGACATGACCCAAATACTGTACCCTACTTTGATAGAAATCACACTTGCTCAGCTTTACATATAGTTGGTGTTCTCTAAGAACTTGCAACACCATTCTTAGATGTTCATCATGCTCTTCTTCATTCCTTTTGAATAAACAAGAATGTCATCCAAGAACACTATCACAAACTTATCCAAATACTTGTTGAAAACACTATTCATGAGACACATGAATGTAGCAGGTGCATTGGTAAGACCAAATGGCACCACTGTGAACTCATAATGGCCATATCTTGTTCGGAAAGTTGTCTTGTGAGTGTCTTCTTCTTTTATCCTCACTTGATGATAGCCAAACCTTAAGTCAATCTTTGAAAACACCTTAGCTTCCTTCATTTGATCAAACAAATCATCAATTCTTGGCAATGGGTACTTATTCTTGACTGTCACTTTATTTAGCTTCCTGTAATCAATACACATCCTTAAGGTCCCATCCTTTTTCTTGACAAATAACACCGGTGCTCCCCAAGGAGATACACTTGTCCCGATATATTTCTTGTCCATTAATTCATGTAGCTGCATCTTTAACTCTATCAATTTTAGTGTGCTCATTCTATAAGGAGCTTTGGAATTTGGCGCTGCCCCCAGAACAAGATCGATGGTAAAATCAATATCCCTCTTTGGTGGCAGTCCGGGCACTTCATCTAGAAACACATCATTGAACTCTTGCAACAACTGGAAGTCTTCTATCCTTGGTCCTTTGTCCTCTGATGAATCTGATATGTGAACTGCATATAATTGGCAACCCTTCTTATAAAAAATTTCAACTGTAAGGCTGAAATCTGTTTGACTGAGACTTGTTTGGGAATTCCCTTTACCAATCCGGGTCTTCCCTCTTCATCGATGCATTCAAGTACCTTTTCATAGCAATCTATCTTGGTTCTATGCCTTTCCAACCAATCCATACCAATCAGAGCATCATAAGATCTTAATGGTAGGACATTCAAATTTACTTGTGTGAGGAATCCATTTAACTCCATGGGGCACTCCATCACTACTTCACCTACTTTTGTCTTGGTCCTTATGGCTAACTGGACTAGCCAAGACTCACTGTACTTCATTTTTCTAAGAGAACAACCTTCAACCACTTTTGGAGAAACATAACTATGAGCAGATCCTGGGTCAATCAAAACAGAAATGGATTGGTTAGCAATCTTACCTTCAACTTCCACCACTGTTGATTGATGGTCTGCCTGATGATTATCCAACGCTGCATAGATTTGAGGCTCTACCCTTGCCATATCCTCCACTGTAGCTGCTCCTTCTAAGTTGTGCAAACCTTTGGGATTCTCCCTCCAATGTGGACAATCTTTAAGCAGGTGGTTTCCTCCACATCCCCAACACTGAAGTGGCCCTTTTAATGCTTTTTTTGTTGCTATCGCGGGCTTGTTTCCACTTCTTGCTTGCTGGCCCCGTGGAAAATTTCTTGGCTGATTTTTGAATGGTGGCTTAAATCTACTTTTCCTTTGATCAAACCTCCCATTTGGATTTCCTTTCCATGCTGAGTGAACCTCTGATTTTCCTTTGCTCTACTCATAGCAATGCACCGCCATCCTAATGGATTCATCAAGACTTGGTGGATTAACAAATTCAATCCTATCTCTGAAATTATGAGGTAGAATTCCAAGGAAACACTGGATCTTAACCCTCTCATCCTTGATATAGTCCACATACCTCAACAATTCCAAAAATTTATGGACATGCTCTTCCGTAGATTTCTGTCCCAACCTGAGTTCATTGAACTCTTTCCTCTTGTTGTCATAATACCTAGCTGATAGGTATGTTTCCTTGAAATACATGTTAAATCGCTCCTTGTTGATCCTACTTTCACTGATACCTTTTACTTGCATGAGGTGCTCCCACCAAATTGAAGCTCTGCCATTTAGATTGTAAATGACAATTTTGGCCTTTTCATTTCCTGAGTAGTCATGAATCCTGAAATATTTCTTCATCCCAAGAAGCCATGCCCCTGCCTCTTGGCCAGTCTTACTTTCTCCATCAAATGTGGGAGGTCTTGCCTTCTGTTGCCCACCGATGTGCACACTGGCAGCATAAATATTTCGAAAGTTGTTTCTAAGGTGGGAAAAGTGTGGCCTTGGGGGAAAGCAAAGAGTCAAGTGCTGTCACCTGATCCCGACTCCTCCGTTTAGGCAAACTCCTAATGAAGCCAAGGGAGGTAGACCCTACAAAGAGTTTCTAAGGCTCTTGATTTTAAGTGTTTTTTGTGATGTGTGATGCAGATGGGTGTTTTTAGGAGTTTTTGTGAGATTTACAATAAGAGTTTAAATAATCCAAGCACGTGCTTGCAAAATAAGTAAAGATACACAACCAATGACAATTTATATGTAAGGCATCCACAACATGATACAATTTAAGCAGATAAAATAAAATTCCAGATATATTATAAGCAAAATGAAATGCTGAATGATAAGATCAATGCCAAAATGGAGTCAATAGTCCTTAAGTGCTTGGGATGTTGAATACAAGTCTTGGGTGTGCTTGAAGATGTTTTGTGAGTGCTCTTGGTAAATTTTATTATAAATTTTAGGGGTGAAGTTGATTATTAATGGGAAGGGGATCTCCAAAATATACCTTGTGGTACTGGAGATATGTCCAGATAATAGTCTAAGTGGCTCCGTACAAGGACATGTGCATTGGCTGGAGTCTCCAGAGCGTGTTCAACATTACACCAACTAGGGATGTAGTCTAACTGGTGCCCTTAAGGTCTCGGTCCAGGGGTTCTCGCGTCCCCATGCATAATTTGCTTACTTTCGACTATTAGCGATGAACGCCGGATTTTCATTTGTTTATATGGGAGAATGTTTTAATTATGGTTGGAGTGGATTTAAATGTGGAATATTAATCAATTTATATTGTTTTTGAGTATCCCACAAGTGGGTAGAGCATACGCAGTATAGTAAATGTATATTCCAATTTTATTAAGTGTTGTGAACAAGAACCATTGAAAGCTCTTTGATAGAGAGTGATCTTGATCTGCCTTATGTCGAGATTCAAGAGACTTATGAAATAATAAAATACTGGAATGAAACAAACAACTAAACTGCCCAAGAATCTCTTTCAGGTCTAGGACCGTATTCGGGAGAGCAAGGGGGTTAGTAAAATCAAAACAAAAAAGGAACTCTCTGATAGAGAGCACTCTTGATTTGCCTTATGGCGAGATTCAAGAGATTTTATGTTCTTTTTAATAAGTTTATAAAAAGATGAAATACTTAAATAATAAAGCAAAACTAGACTAGCAAGTTGAGATCTAGCAAATTACTTCAAGTAATGATACATAATCTAGGAAATTTGAAGATACAAATCAAACTAAACAATTGCTTCTAAGATCTAACAATTTATCAAAATTGAAATTACTCTAACAAATGAGATCCAAGCTATTTGCAAAAAATAAAAGAAAACTAAACTAATGCAAAAAGGACAAGGGACGATACAGGCTTCCCCCAAATGGGAGAAGTGGGGTGTGGGAGCCTTTATCCCACTTTCTCTTTTATTAATCTTTTTACAATGATTTTGGTTTTTCTCCACTTGAAAGCATGAGAACAAATGAGGGAATGAAGAAGAGGGAAATAGAAGGGGAGTGTTTTTCAAGGAGTCTTTGGTTTTTTGCTCCTCTTGTTTGGTTTTAGTTTGATCTTCTTTGTTCACCTGAAAGTAACAGATTTGAACAAAAGCTTATTAAGGGATTAGTGAAATAACAATCAAAATGAAACTAAGATTGAACTAGACTAAGATGCAAGTATAAATTCTTTAACAAATTGAAATTAAACTAAGTGCAAAAGTTTATGAACTAAGAACTGAATGACAAATGAGCTAGTTGCAAACTAAGATCTAAGAATGAAGTTCAAACTAAATGTAAAATAGGAACTTTAAAACTAAATGCAAACTAGGATCAAAATAAATCTAAGTTACAAACTTTAACAAGAAGGAACGTGGAAGGCAAACAATCAAAAGAGAAGATGAGAAAAATCTAAAGTGAAAGGGAGGCAACAATAAAAAGGGAAAAGAGGATGAAAGAGGGCCGCCAACTAAGGGAAGAAGGGGCTGCAAAAGAGGATATAGGACAGCAGCAAGCAAAAGATAAGAGGGAAGCGAACAAGAAGAAGGAAAGGAGGACGAAAGAGAGAAGGAAAAGACAAGAAGGAAAACAAGAGCGAGAGGAGGACAAAAAGGAGAGGAGGGCGAAAGTACTAGAAAGAAGTAGCAGCAAAAGATAAGAGGAAGAATGGACGACCAACAGAAAATAAAAGAAGATGGCAGCCAACTAGAGAAGAGAGAGCACAAGTTTTGGAGAAGCATGGAGCTTTTGAAATCCACAACTTGATTTAGTAACCAATAGAACAAAAGTTTGAAATTTGATTTTTAAAGGTGAAGATGAGATATAACCAATCCTCTTGGATCTTTGAATCTACTTGAAGTCACCTTGATTTTCACTTGGTAAGTGATTGAAGAAGCCTATACTTGGCTCCAAGAAAACGAGATGCAAACTAGATCAACCTTTTACTCAGAAGAGTGATCTACAAACAAAGAACTCACACACTTACCAAAATGGATATTAGATCTTGTACTATCTACTAATTGAAATCAAAAGGGCATGAAATACAACTGAATAAGGCAATTCTCTTTTAAATCTCTAGAAGTAAATAAATAAATAGATAACTTGAGACTACAAATATCTATTCTTATGTGCTTATGTAAGCCCTCTAAAGCGTAGATCAATAATCACATATTATCAAAGCATGAAAAAACTTGAAATTGTATCACCTCATTCACCAAAGCATATGCATCCAAGAATCACACCTCATGAGCCTCCAAAGCCTTTCTTTATTCAAAAAGTTGCATAAAAGCAACAAGCATTACAATACAATTCACTAGAGGTTCTCTACAAATTTCATTCACCCATATGGTGTAGCAAGAGCCTCTATTTATACAATGAGAGAGAACAATTCGAATGCATGAAGGAGGGAGCCAACTAAGGCGCATTCACCAACTGAGAGGGAGTGCCAAGCTTTGATTGAAAGTTAAATTGAGTCTAGGAAGGTGAGATGAGGGTGAGGTGGCCTGCACCTAGGCAAGGTGCCCACCCTTCATCCTTGAATTTATCACCCAACCAATGAAATGCTTCCAACTAGGAAAGTCGCCCAAGCTAGAGAGGAGGGCGCAATTCCCAAGGAGAAGTCAACTAGAGTGCTCCGATAATGATTCCAATCAGGTGGGTGAGATTTGGAATATTCTTTAATGCTTCATGCCATGACATCCAACCCTTTACTTTATTCAATTAGGATTATTCTGGAGAGTTTTGGATTTTCTCCATTTTATTATTTTCTGATTATTTTTAATTAAATAATGCTCATTTATTAATTTTGAGAAAATATTTAATTAAGTGCAAAATAATCTTCAGAAACTTAGGATAAGTGGGTTTAGGGGTTAAATGGATACGCTGGCTTAGAAAATGAGCCTCCATTTACCAAAATCCACCCCCAAACCACTTAATTATTACAAATTGAAAATTTTCAATTAAACCATAGGAAAAATGGCTTAATTAATTGAAAATTTTAATAATTAAAAAATAAAAAAATAAAAATTTGTGCACGTCCACTAAAAAAAAATCGGACAATGTTTTAGCACCCCTAATGACCTAGGAAATGACCACATAACACATCAATAGTGTCTAGTATGTTCATATTTTACAGTTGGACTCTAATAATCCCCTAAGGCCTAACCACCAAATTCGGGCATTCCAGCTTTGGAGGTGTAGGAGAAAAATTCATCGATTATGACTCGGCTAAAGGCAAAGCATTATCGACAAGGTAAAAAAATCTTTGGAATACCTTATTTGGTTGTCAAGCCCTAGGGAACCAAGCCACTCAAGACCACCATACTAGCACACTTTATTACAAACCCCGTGGGGCATGGTCATTTCAAAACAAAAATTAAAAAGATGGCCAAAATAGGCAAAGTCTGGAATATCTGAACCTCTGAACTCTGCAAATGAACATGGATCATGTTCAATAACTGGCGGCTCAATAGAAGTTCAACTATTTGTACAAAATAGTTGGTAACACCTTCCTAAATTCTCCCTATGGAATTCGTTTGGATTTCCTTCTTCCTTCAAATCTGCTAGAAGTATGCCTTAGGCTTTTTCGAGGGCCTATTGAGTCACACGAACTGCTGGAAGAATATCTTGAGGAGGGCGTGCTGCGCTTTTTCCTCACATAACTCTTTCTTGGGCTTGGAGTCCTCTTCCTAGAACGACCTCTAGAGCGACTTTCTGCACCCCTTCCTTCTTTACCTACGTTGATGGGGTTGGACCCAAGGTTTACCCTTTGGTGCATATCAATGAGGCTCTGCAAAATAGCAGCATTGAGCTGATTCTATTCTTCTTGAGCCTTCATCAACCTTTTATTAAAGCTTATCATGGTTTCAACCAAATTCTGAGGAGTTATTTGCTCCCTTCTCCCATTGGATTCAGACTCAACATGATCTTCTTGCACAGTTTCTCCTAGCACGTGTTCATCATGCTCGCAAGGATCCTGGGTGTCATTTATGGTCACCATTTTCCTTTGGAGATTCCTTTCCCCTTCTTGCTGCTCTTAGATACAACTATTCAAATGCTATCAGCTGCAAACACTGTGCATTATAGAGACGTTTATTAGACATCTTAAGAACACATATATAACATAAAACATCCATATTTAACATAAATAAACTCATGGAATAATTCACAGAGCTATTATGCCTTCTACTTTGGCCCAAGCAACCCTAGTGCTGCAACCTTGGGCTCCGATACCATCTGTCACGTCCCCGATCCCCTTAGTGCCCTTTAGAGTGATAGGAGAACAACCTGATGGTTTTTTTTTCAAACCTGTCCACAACTTTGCTCTTTTACACAACGGCAATGTCTTTGGTCCGCAATTCCGCAATTTGTGATCCGCAAGTCAGAAGTCGGAAAGTAGGAACGCCCAATATCACAACGTTGAAGAAATACGCCTCCGACTTCCGTATTCCGCAATGCGGGATTTGGAAGGTCGGAACACCAAAATACCCGGCGTCGAAGAAACTACGACTCCAACTTCCGCATTCAGCAGTGCGGGAGTCGAAAAGTTAGGAAGCCAAAATACCCGACGTCGAAGTACTGCGACTCCCACTTCCGCATTCCGCAGTGCGGGAATTGGAAAGTCGGGATTCCAAAATACCCGACGTTGAAGAACTGCGACTCCGACTTCCGCAGTGCGGGAGTTGGAAAGTCGGGACACCAAAATACCCGACGTCGAAGAACTGTGAATCTGAATTTCGTATTCCGCAGTGCGGGAGTCTGAAAGTTAGGACTCCAAAATACTCAGCGTCGAAGAACTGCAACTCCGACTTCTGCATTCCACAGTGCGGGAGTCGGAAAGTCGGAAGTCGGCCATACCCCTGTTACTGCCAATTTCTCAGGGCGATATCTTCTTCATCCTGAGTCCATTTTCGGCATACTTGGTACCATTGGAAAGTTCTCGGCGAGCTCTATGCAACGGTGTAATCCCATGTCACACCGGAGGACTCTGACCTTGCCACTTTTCCAACCAAAAAGCTTCCCCGAAGTCCATCAATGTCTCTGTACTCCACTGTCAAGAGCCATGGAATCACCCTGTCATGGCCCCTCCCTCCATCTGACCCACAGAGGGGGAATGAATACTACAGGGGTGTCTAATTCTTTCCCCAACTCATATGATGAAGTACAAACCTTCTAAGGATGTATGCAATTCATAATAAACATACATAGTGGAATTAGATTTGGTTAATGCATCTACAACATGCAATACTAACAACATGTTATCACAATCAAAATGATGAAACAAACAACAAATGAACCATCCTCATGTCCAGGATTATACACATACTTCCTATTGATTAACTCCATGTGATCATTTCATTCAGATGACTTAAAATAACAAATAAACACAACATAGGAAATAACATCATTTAGGACCACAGAGAGCACTTATCTTATAGGATGAAACTATCCAAGCAATTGGCTATGTGAGAGCAACGTTCCACCCAACCATAGGTCTTTGTCCAATCTATATTCTTTTAGCTAAGAGACCAACTCCGAGTTGGGATGTGTATCCACTAAAGAGGAACTAAATAGGCTCACTCACAACCATGGCGTCACACAACAAACATGCTAATCCAACACACAGTTGGGTTTATCAAGCATTTAAGGAACAAGGGAGGAGGATGTTAAGCCAGTGAGCTCAACCCTAGAGCTAAAATCTTCTCAATTCTAACTCAGACAGCCTTGGCACCCACAATACCTACCACACCCAACACAAGGAAGTATTCCCTTCACTGCTACACAGTCCCTCGGGCCATACCTTCCCTCCAATGCTCTTTAGGGTGGACATAGAAAGGTCCAAGTTGTTGGTTCCTTGAGACTCTAGCCTTCACTTGGTTGATCAAGCAACCCTACCTTCTGTCCTATTTCTTATCTGTCTTTCCCACTTGGGTTTTCTCAATGTTTATGGCCAAAGCGACTCTGTCCTGCAGCTCGGTTCTCGGCTATCAATTTAGGGTTTCCTCACGGGTTTTTGAGCATCTCACACTCTGTAAATTTTCCCTAGGGTTCAGACCGACGGATCCCTTGTTGGATTTGATTTCCCACGTAAATTTCTGGGTGAGTTCGGCACTCAAAAAATCGGGGTTTTTCATAATCGCAATTTCCTTTCTTTTCTCACTGCTCGGGCCTCCGTTTTTCGTGAAAAATTGTTGTTTCTATTCCATACTAGAATGGGGATTAGGGAAACGAATTCCCAGGAGGTAGAGTAGCTTGTGGATCAAGGCAAACAGAGTCCCATACCCTGCCATCCGAAATTTCGGGATTGCCCACACTCCATCGACCTCATGAACAGTTTCTTCAACCACTTCCTACAGCAAAATTAAATGTCAGCAAGGAAGGTCAAATGAGTTCTAAAGAAGACATTTGGTAGCCTATGGTCCAATCCCACAACCCCCTCACCTCTCCCTAATGGATACACATGCCCCCCTCTTATAAGTTTCCTCCATAGCTAGTTTTTTTGGTATTTTTATTGCAATGTTAATATTTACATTATTTACAATGTCCCATGGCTTAATACCATATGGATAACATAATATCTAATACTTGTCTTTTACATAAAAACCAAGCATCCACTAGCAGGGCCTTGGCCTTGAGCTCCACGCTAGGAAAACATACATCGCATGTATACAATATTTACATTGAAAGCCAATATGTTCTAAGGGTCAAAATGGGGATGTTACATGGTCGAAACCTACATTTCCTCTTCAACCTGTTTAAGTTGGCAATTATTTTCAGAAGTGGGGTCTGTATAGAGTATCCCCAACCCAATAAGCATATTCCTTTTGTTCAATCCCGATAACTGGATTTGATGCTACACATAGCGCGTATGTATATATATATATATAATGGTAAGGCTTAAAAATCTTTCTTTTCAGCCTGTTTGGCATCATGAAATGGTTTCTATGACTTTAAAATCTCCTTTGGATTGAGTCTACAATTATGCACCCAAATTGTTGATCGATCCATCACCCATGTCCATGTAGTAGAGCACCTGGTTTCTCTCAGTGCAATTAATCTTTATCCAGCTCAACCACCAAGCTACATTATGCATTATACAATTATGCACCCAAAGTGTTGATCGATTGATCATCCCTGTCCATGTAGTAAAGCACTTGGCTTCTCTCGGTGGAATTAATCTTTATCCAGCTAAACCACCAAGCTACATTATGCATTATCCTTGTAGCTTAGAGGCTCACACATCACCATGCTACATACCATATTTAAATTCTAGCAAAATAATCATTAAAAGTTGTGTTCCTTATCCTGCACTTAGTCTTTTTTCGAGTAGTCCAAGAATCTAGAGTTTTGTCGTTGTTAGATTTCAATTGCACTTTCGTGGGCACTAATAGTATTGTAAAATTGCATCTTCTTCTCATTTCCATATGGCAAATTTCCATCTCATTCTTTCTTGTCACCATAGTGTTCAAGATGGGAATGCTAGTTCCAGGTGAATGAAATTCACTTAGTCCTGTTGGCATTAAGTCTTTTGTTCAGTTTCTTTAAGGATTTTTTTTTGCGGCTGTGCAACATATTTGGGATGAGATTGGAGAAAGTGATATTGAGAAGGACAAGATGCTTTTAGAATTGGAGAAAGAGTGTATGGAGGTTTACTGTAGGAAGGTGGAAGCTAGCCATGAAAGGACACATCTTCATCAGTCACTTGCAGACAAGGAAGCAGAGCTTGCCTTTCTGTTAGCTTCCATAGCAGACAAGAATCTTCACTCTCAGGTAGAATACTTCCACACACTGAAGCTTTTCTACTGATATTCTTGTACTGCTTCCTTTGGTCTCTCTCACTTTTCCATTGGATGTCTATTAGCAATCATGGGAGCACTTACAGATGTAGTATTTGTACACCGATATATTTTTTTGACATAAAATTCCATGTAAGTTTCTTAATACAATAAAATTAAATCAATGCTTTTATATCCCAGTGCACTATGATGCAGAAAATACATGGATAAATCAGAGTGTGACCTATTTGGGAATCATATGTGTAAAACATGACAATCATTAAAATTAAATCAATGCTTTTATATCCCAATGCACTATGTTGTAGAAATATGCAGAAAATACATGGATAAATCAGAGTGTGACCTATTTGGGAATTATATGTGTAAGACATGACAATCATTAATAAACAACTCCAGTGTCACAATTATAAACTGGAATACATGCAACTGAATTTGAAATTGGCTTTTGGCATACTCTAGTTCGGTACTCTAAGTTTGTAAGCCTGTCACAATTATAAACTGGAATACATGCAACTGAATTTGAAATTGGCTTTTGGCATACTCTAGTTCGGTACTCTAAGTTTGTAAGCCTAAGCTTACATAGTCTGATTGCCACTACAACTGTCGATTACCATAACTCATGATGTCCTGAAGATCGACACCCATCAAGTTTTGATTTTCGCTATTTAAGTGGTAGATGTTTGCTCTTGCTTGGACATATATTAAGTGCTAAAATCTGTGGTGCAGGTCGGTAATTGCACGGGAGTCTGAAATTGCCTGGTTGCATATAGTCCCGTGGATATGTTAGGATGACTCTAGTCTTAAAATATGTGCATGAGTACGCGTGTGCATTGACTCTTAAAATTTTATTTGTATCACATCTCAAATTGAGGTCAACAACCAACAATCATAATGCATCCCAAATTGATGTCAGCCAACAATCATACTACTAAAGATAGGGTTGTCATGATAATGGTTGACAGGGATGAACTCCGTATAGATTATCGTGTAATTTTAAGAATTAAAATTTGGCGTTTGTCAAATGTCAAGTAAAACGTTTGTGAGAGCTAAAGATATGTGGCATACATATCAATTGACTGCAATGACTTAGTTTTACATGTCAAAACTGATATTGGAAAATGCAAATTAATTATACAACTGCTTACTGTCTTTTCTCCGATTTAATTGCATTACACAACGATAACATGAATAACTATGCATAAAATGGCATGTATCTGTCAATGTCTTTAGGTTATATTCTCTACTTAAGGATATTTAATAATGGGAATTTTGTCATACATCCAATGAACCAAAATACTTGAAAACTTGCAAGATTACAAACTGCATTTTCTTTAGAAGTTTGCCTTTGACATGTCTGTCATCCTTTAGGATGTTTCCTGCTTTTTTTATGCTTCAGTATATCCTTTATTTTCAGATGTCTGTTGTTTGTGGAAATTATCCATCCCATACATCTGCTATGCAATATCATTCTAATTATGATTTTGTTTGTGATTATAGGTTATCGTTCTAGTTATGAGAGTATGTATCAGGGTTGCTTGACCTCATTCTTGGCTATTTATACCTTTGATTAGGATGGCGCATTATTGCATGTATTGTTGATTTATCTTCCATGGAATTTTTAAGCATTTGTTAATTTTGTCTCTCTGCAGTTTATTTGGGTATTCCATAAAGTCATCAACTCACTTCTGTAACTTCTATTAACCAAATGGGAAAATAGATTTACTTTAATGCATGATCGTTATGGTTATTGCATGCTTTGTACTTGATCTTCTTTGAAATATGAAGCATTTGTGCAATTGGTCCATCAAATTGATGTCTGTAGTCTATGCTAAGTTTTTATATGAAAGTTCGATCCAATATATATATATATATATATATATATATATATATATATATATATATATATATAACCATGCAAGGCTTTGGCTGTAATGCAACCGTTGTTTTAAATACATATAGCCAAGTTATTATAAAAATCTGTATATTGTAACTGTGACTTGGAAATGTTTTTTGATATGATATTCTGGTTGTTTTCTAGTCTATTTTCTTGTTTGTGATTCACTAGTTTCTAGTTTGGAAGCTAGAATATATTGTTGATATCGCAGTATTGCTTCTTTCTTTGGAAATTGTTGTTTGGAATAACACAGCATGCCTAACAAAATATGGAATATTATTGTCTTTTTGAAAATTTGTTGTATTTTGTAGCTCTGATTTGAAAATTGTTTTCCAATATGACATTCTGATCTATTTTTTCTAAGTTTGCTAGTTTCAATTCTGTAGGTTAATATTGAAGAAATTAGATGAAAGAATGGAACACGAGTTTTAAACTATGAATGCAATTGACATTGTTGATTAATTCAATTCTGTAGGTTAATATTGAAGAAATTAGATGAAAGAATGGAACACGAGTTTTAAACTGAATGCAATTGACATTGTTGATTAATAAAATGATTATTCTGGCCAGGTTGGTGAGCATTGTTGTTGAAGTCACGTGGAATGTTTTTTCAGAACTTAATAACATCATGAATAGAATAACAAGGAAATAATTGTAGAAGAGGAATTGAGCTTTGGCAGGACTTTAATCAAGGTATTGAATTGAGTTGATCTTGATGTGAGGTTTTGGTTGGGGTAGGTTGTGAACTGATGCTTTCAAAATTTGGAAAAAGAAAAAAAAAGACTGAAAAGTAGCAGGCATGTAAAAGTAAAATAGAATGAAAAGTTTTAAAGGCTTTTGTATTTTTGTTTGTTTGGTAGAATGCCCATAATTTGTTGCGCTAACCTGTGGTGATAGTTTGTCATTGTTTTCTTGAGAGCTTTCATTAAGCATTGAATTTTTAATGTCAATTAAATTTACAATTTCAGTAGAAACTTTTAGGTCATGCTTCAAAAGGAACTTCATGAAACATTTCATGCACAAATCCATTCTTAGGTGTTGCCTGTTGTTAGGTTGTTGGTACATGAATTTGAATAGTAATTGCAGGAATCATCAATAGATTGTGGAACAATAAAATAGCTTGTGTGCTAAAATTCTTTAATACCATAGGTGAAAGGAAACTACATGCGATATTTGTGGTCATAAATTAAAATGGAGGGGGGTTTAAGTACAACAGTTCTGAATCCTGCCATCCAAAATACTCAAACAAAATAGCTTATTAGATGCAACAAATAGTATATACTATATTTTTTCTCTCGCTCTAGAAATTTGATTCTAACATTCAAATGTTTTATGTTCTTTCATTCATCGTATGTTCTCTTATAAGTCCTTGCACTGCAGGTATGGAGGAGGACCTATCTTACCCAGAAAAGTGATTACATCGGGTTCTTCCCAATAGGATTTAACAGTAGAGGTTTATCCTTTGCGTCTTCGATTGATTGTGTTTCCTAAAGGAATCCAAGCAACTCTTAAAATAAGCAAAAAGGTTTTTCCTATTCCTTATTCCAAGGATTGAGATGATTCTTTATGGTTTCAACTTTCTGATTCTCTAAGTGTTGAACGTGCTCTTAATTGGTTTGAGTTGTGTAAAATTAATATGATCGGTACACTAATATATTTCAGTACACAAGATACAATGCTTTGCATTTTCATATTTTGCTAATGTTTTTGTTGGCATGTTAATGCTATAAGTTAGATTCTAATTATTACTCCATTATATGGAAAAAAAAATGTTTTTGTTTTCTTTGAATGCTCAATGTAAAAAAAGATCACCATATAATGTTTTAAATATAACTTGATGTCTTTGAAAGTATGCTATATTAAAGGAATTTGTAAAGAGATATGCAAGATTATTATTTTGGGTTTTGAGTCTTGGAGAATGAGATATATTGAAGGAATTTGTAGAGATACCCAAGATTATTACAAGTTTTGTTCCTTTGCAAGTCTGCTATATTGAAGGAATTTATATTATTCCAGGTTTATGTATGATTTGGTTGACATTTCAATGGAAAGCATAGTCAATTATCTAGCTTAGGTTGCAGTGTCTGTGATTTTTTAATTGTAGAATTATGCCTATTCTGTAGAAAACACAAGTGAGGTTTTTTCTGTTCTTAATGTGGTGAATGTGGGCATCATGAACACTTTATTGGGTTTATTGGCATGTAGAAATTTCATATTTTTGCTTATGTTTAACATGTAAGGAAATGGGTTTCTAGAAAGGTTTGTTTTTTTGGTTTTCCTTCTTTTTGATTATTTTCCTTGTCATCCCAAAATTTTGTCAAGATACTGTAAGAGAGCTATATGGGAGAGCATGTGAGCTCTTCAACCTTGCTTTAGAACACGTATGCATTTCCCTATTTGTTTTGTTTATATGTTATCAACAAAGGCTATAGTGCACACTGATTTGTGCTTTACTCCTGTGAACAAATTCACGTTTGGGATTATTTTGGATAGACAAAACATGTTTTGATGAATGATCTAAATAAAATGCTTAAGGATGCTCAAATTCAAATGGACCAAGATGTAAGTTGTGTACTTATTTAGCTTTTTTATTGCGTAGTTTCTTCCACTCAAGGGTGGACAATAGTGTAGTGGACCCATATCAATTCAATGCAGGGGATTGATTCTTGATCTTTATATTAAAGCAAATATATTATTTCCTATTGAGTCTCTCACAAGTAGAACTTACAAAGGATCCTTACTTTATGTTATGCATCTAGTAGATTCGTTTGGCACCCTTGGATCGTGGTTGGCTGTTCTTTGAAGTGCCATTGAACTATTTTGGGCAATTATGGGCATTAATATAATTTATTTTGTCTTTCTTTCTTTGTAGAAGATCTAATGACATTGATAGTTTAGGATGCAACCTCCTTTAAATCCTTCAACTAAAATGGATGCATAGTTCAACACTCTTACAAATTTCAAAGGTGCTTGATATACACATTTGTTGTCCTAAAATTGATGTAAAATTGCTATTGGTTCTTGGAGCTACCATTCTCAAGTACAATCATATCTGACAACGACAAGGAATCTGAAAATGTGTGACTGTCCTTCAAAATGCGTGGTGTTCTTTGAAGTGCCATTGAACTATTTTGGGCAATTCTGGACATTTATATAATTTATTTTGTGTTTCTATCTTTGTAGAAGACCTAATGACATTGATAGTTTAGGATTTAGCCTCCTTTAAAGCCTTCATCTAGAATGGATGACACATACACTCTTACAAAATTTAGAGGTGCCTCATATACACATATGTTGTCCTAAAATTGCTATAGGTTCTTGGAGCTATCATTCTCAAGTGTAATCATATCTGACAACGACAAGGAATCTAAAAATGCGTCGTTCTCCATAAAAAAATCCAGCATTCCTAATCTCACCATTAATGTTGTTGCAGAGCAATTTAGTTTCAACTGGCTTGATGATTAAACTTGGTTTCCATGTTTTTTTAAAGGATGTTTGTTAAATCAATTTGCTTTCTTATTGGAGGTCTCTTTGTACTAAACATGTGAAATGAGGTTTACAACTTTGAAACTTTCCATATTTCTTGTTGGCGTTTTGCATAGTATTTGAAACATTTAGAGGATTTATTTGAGGACCAGGCCAACAATAGTGTGCTACCTTTTTTTATTTGCATTTCCTTTGTTGATGAAATTTTGTTATTGAAAAAGAGCTTTACTAGATTTTTTGTTTGCCATTATAATATTTGAAAAAAATATCATGTTAATGTTTTAAATCACTGATGTATAATTACATAATACATTATATTTAAGGGTGCTAGCTCAATGGAATAGCACCTCCCTTACAGGTAGGAGGTTGGTGGTTTGATTCCTCTATGCTCTATCTATTAAAATCAATGACTAATTAAATGAGCAGTTAACAAAAATCAATGACTAAATAAATGACTAGTTAACAACAATCAATGACTAAATAAATGGTAAGTTAAGTGCACTTAATGACTAACTAAATGATCAGTTAACATCATTGAATGACTAAATAAATGACCAGTTAACATCAATCAATGACTAAACAAATGACCAGTTAACATCAATCAATCACCAAATAAATGACCAGTTAACAATAATCAATGACTAAATATACGACCAAACTTATCAATCAAAACAACTAATAAATGACTAAAATTTTGTAGTCACGTATTTAGTCGCATTATAAGTGACTGGAAATAAATGACTATTAGTGACGTGACTAAATGTAGTCATTTATATGCAATTTTTAGTAGTTTTTTTAGCCATTTATCTCACTTTTTCTACTAGTGCAAAATGGGGCAGCATTCTCAGGATGAATCAATTAAAATCCATCACAGAAGGTGGGCATATGAAAATAGATCAGATTAAGTATCTAGAAGATATCAACAGAGGAAATATGATGAGGATCCACTACAAGGTGAACTCATGATCTGAAAACTTTCAGGATCTTTTTAACCATAAAATTGCATCTTAAATTTGCATGTAAATTCTCATAAAAAAGCTTTAAAAGATGATTTTTAAATGCTTAAAATCATACACATAAGCAAATAAACAAGTATGCAAAGTATGCAAACCAGAAAATTGTAGACAACAGATGATAACGGAGTTCACCGTTCTTAGGCTACGTCTTCGGGCCACTTCCAATGAAAATGTCGATCTTATTAAATCTTCAAAAGCTTGCATACATGAGTTCTATAAACACCTCTGAGTTCTTTCAGTCAAACTCAGAAACAGATTGCACCACTGCGTTCCTCTCAAAATTCTGAGTAAAATGAGTATAAAGTCGACAATGTTTTCCTGAGGCCTCCTCTAGCACACATCTCGAGACAACTCTGCCTACAACTGTACGGACTATACGGATTTCCCACCTCGAGAAGCATGCCCATTAATGGCATGTACCTACCTCGGGATATGTGCCCATACTTTGTCTTGGAAACTGTGCAAACTACGCTCTGTGTAGTCTGGAAATCATGGTTAAAAAGAGGGTTTATATAGGGTTTTTGGGCGTCGAAAGGAGGGCCACGCGCCCCCTTTTTGGCCCCAATTTCTGCCACAAATTCATAAGTAATAATTGCCATTAGCCAGCCAATAAACGAGCTTTGGCCCAGTGGTAAAGTTGTTGCGCTTTGGGGCAGAGGTCTCGGGGTCAAACCCGTGGGCCTCTCCCCTTTTGGCGTTAAGGTTGTAACGTTTGACTGTTGGGCGGTTTGGTTATATTGCTGTGGCGTTGTATTGTTGGACCGTTATTTGGTTGGCACTTGGCTTGGCTCTGTCGGTTTAGTTTGTGACCTAGCTTATGAATTGGCTCTGCGTTGTTGGTTGAATGCGGTAGCAGTTTAAACTTGTGACTTGGCACTCCATATTACGGCCTCAGTGTTGGCCAAGGGGTTGAGGGCTACGTCCTCGATCCCTCCCTTTTCTCCAACCAATCCAACATTCAAATTTAAATAGAAGTTAAGCCCTATAGTGTTAAGAAACATCGGTGGGGCACATGGTTATGCGGGCTTTGTGGTGTCATTGGCGGTCTTGAGGTCACAGGTTAGATCCCCACGACCTCCACAATTTTTTATAAAACAGTACAATCATATGCTAACAAGGATGCCACATGGCAGTCCCTGATTGGCCCAACTCATATGCCATATCATCAAACCTGTCCACGTGGTACCCTGTGGTGTTGCCACGTGGCCCCAAACGTTGACCTGTCCTTGCCACGTGGCACCCTGTGGGTGTGACACGTGCCCCCCCTTTTTTACATCATTTAAACCTTCTTGTCGAAATTTCCAAACTCAATAACTTTTACGTCCGGAGGTCGTTTCACGCGAAACGAACGTTGTTGGAAATCTCCTGACGAGCTCTACGCGTCTGTAATCTTCTTTGAATCTTTTGAATACTTTCATTTTGATTGATATCGAAGATCCTCCTAGATCAAACCTTCCCATTGAGAAGCTTTTGGACCACCAAAATCCTGAATAATTTAGAATTCAAGTGAGGACATGTTTGTCTCACTTGTCCCGTATCATTTGTCCATTCTTCCTTGAACCTGTACATTTGATTCATCATAATAACAATCAACACTACACTAACATTGTTAAGTATATTAATCCCTTTTTCAACCAAATCTACATTCAATATTGTCGGAACCAACCATATACTGGTGATTAGTAGAAAATTGAATATCAAAATTGAACATATGAAAGAGATTGTACCGACATCATGCTTATGTTTTACCATAGGAACACTATCAATCATAATAGATGTATTGTGATGCAATGACACTTCATTTTCATGCTTAGGATTCTTTTCTTCCTTAAATTGCATAGACATAAGTTCCAAATTCTGACTTGCATTAACGACCCTTTTCAGTTGTTGTGTAGTTCCCAATGATCTGTCATTTTTAAATGAATGCGAATGTACTATATACTCAATTCCTTCTTTAAACAAATGATATTGATTATGTTCTCTAAAGAAAATTTCCTTTCGATCATATAAATACGGGCTACCCAACACAATTCCACATATATCTAGTGGAACCACATCAAATTCAACTTCATTTACAAACTTGGATGTTATTGCAAACTTTAGATCACGTTGCTTTGTTACTTAAAATGTTTTATCTTTGCATACCCATCCTAATGGATAAGGTTTCCTGTTTGGTTTTGTTGTTAATCCCAACTCCTTAACTACTTCTTTTGAAATGAGATTAGCTTGGGATCCACTATATATGAGTGTGTCGATCTTATTTTGTTTTGTAATTACCCTTATATGAAACACTGCATTCCTTTTTCTATCCTTAGAATTGTCATGATCTTTAGAAGTAGAAGCACATGAAGAACCAATATTAGAATCATTACCGACAATAGCTTTACCTTTCACACCTACGATTGTTATCTTTGTTTCGTCCTCATAATTTGATCCAAGGTCCTCAATGATAACCGTGGCCTTTTGCTTCCCTTTCTGATCCTTAAACCACTTCGGTTTCAATTCTGGATGTAGCTTCCAACAGTGTTCTGCATCATGTCCATCTCTTTAACAATGAGAACATGAAAGTTTTGTATCCCCTTTCTTCACGGTAGTTGTATGATTGCTCTTCCCTTTGTCCTTGCCTTCTTTCAACTTACTAGATTCAACTGAGTGATTGTCATCATAGGTATTCTTCCCTTTAGATTCAATATGTGTGGCTTGAACACACACTTCATCCAGGTTAGTAGGATTAAACATAAGTATTGTATGACGCAAATAACTATGTAATCCTCCAATAAACTTGAGAAGAGTTTCTTTAGTGTAGAGAGCTATACCCAAAATAAAATCTCTCTTTCTGAATTCCTGAGTGTATTCTTGTACATTTTGACCTTTACCTTGCCTTAAGTTTTGTCAATCCATCATGGCTTGTTGTATGTAGCCTAATGGATAAAATTACTTCTTTAACGCAACAGTAAATTCATACCAGGAATAAATAATTTTACCTTTTGTAAGGAGGCTTTCCTGTGTCTTACTCTCCCACCAGATGAGTGGAGTGCCTCCAAGACAGAGAGTAGCCAACTGGATCTTTGCACTATCATCTGCAAGCTTCTGTATCTTGCAATACGCCTCAATCTTCCTGATCCAACAGCTTTTATGCGTTAAGTTCACCATTATATGTAGGCAGATCAAACTTAATATCAAGTTTCAAATACGGTAAATCAGATTTAGTCTTCTCAGGTTATTTCTTTGGATTTGAAGAAGCAGTTCTGGAACTTTCAGAAGAGGAAGAAGAGGATGGAGAAGAAGGCTCATAAGGGTCTCCTCCTTTTCCCAAATCATTATCCTCTACTTTCTCCTTCTTCATTTTCTTCTTTTCCAATCTCTCCTGATAATCTGCAAACAATTTTCCCTTTGTGAGAAAGAAGGATGGTACCTTAAGATTATGTGTGTATTATAGACAACTAAACAAAGCCGCCATTAAAAATAAGTCTCCATTACTGAGGATTGATGATCTATTCGATAAGTTGTGAGGAGAAAGAGTATTTTTAAAGATCGATTTGAGATTGGGTGATCGTCAACTGCACATTAAAGATGAAGATATTAGTAAAACTGTTTTCAGGACCATGTATGGGCATTACAAATACACAGTTTTTCCTTTTAGATTGAAAAATGCACCAACCACATTTATGCGCATGATGAATGGTGTATTTAGAGAATACCTGGACAAGTTTATTATTGTACTCCTAGATGATATATTAATCTATTCCAAGACAGAGGAAGAGCATGACGAACATTTGAGGATAACTTTACAAATTCAGAGAGAGAATCAACTGTATGCTAAGCTAAGTAAGTTTTCTTTTTATCAAAAGCAACTGTTATATATGGGTCATATTATCTCAGAGGAAGGAGTGACCATGGAACCTGCCAAAATAAAATCTATACAAGAATGGCCCACTCCTAGAAATGTATATGAGGTAAGATCTTTTATATTGGGATTGATTGGCTATTATAGGAGATTTATCGAAGCTTTATCCAAAATAACAATTCCTATTACATCTTTACAGAAGAAGGGTGTACAATTTGATTGGACCCATAAATGTGAAGACAATTTAAGACTTTCGAAAGAGTTATTCACCTGTGCACCAATTTTAAAGATTTCATATCCAGATAAGGAGTACGTAGTATGCACAGATGCATCTCTGGAAGGACTTGGTGGAGTTTTGAACAAGAAGGTCATGTGATTTGTTATGGATCACAAAATAAAGAATAATGGAAAGAGGTATGCAACGCACGATCTTGAGCTCGCTACGATAGTACATGCCTTGAAAATGTGGAGGCATTACCTTATGGGTAGCAAATTCGAATTAAGGTCAAATTATCACAATTTAAAATTTTTGTTTGAACATACCAACTTGAATGCTCGTCAAGCTACATGGATGGAATTCCTAAGCAAATTCAATTTCGAAATTAAGCATATCATGGGCAGAGAAAATCGAGTTGTAGATGTACTTAGTAGAAGAAATCAACTGATGAAAATTACAACAATCAGTAGTTGGAAAATGGATTTGAAGAGCAAACTGTTGGAGGCATTGGAAAATACATTTGGCATCATAGTAGTCTCATTTCATCTATAAACCTATATACTAAAATAATACTATTTATTAAAAAATTGAATGTTAATGGTATTATTTCAATATAAACATATGGATTGAAGTTGTATATGTTTTTGGAATGGGTAGAGAATATATATAAAGAGATTAGAATAATAACGCCTAGTCTAAAAGTTCAACGGTTTCAAACGGAAAATTTTGATTTTTCCGGTACTATTTTGAAATATTCGACATAGATTTTCAAAAATCTTGGTTACAATTGTCAAACTTTGAAATTTTGGATGCCTTAGAAGTTTTTGATGGTGCTGAATCCGTTTCTACCATCAAAATTGCCATTAAAACACACTTCAAAATCATTGAATATTTAAACAACTTCGAATTCGAATAATAATGGCATTATTTCAATTTAAATATATAAATTTAAGTTGTATAATTTTTTTGAATAAATAGGAAATATATATATAACTTAAAGTAGTTATATATATATATATAAAAGTTTTAAATTCCAACGCTTCCACACACACATATATATAAAAGTTTTAAATTCCAATGTTTCCATGATTTTAAATTTCATATATGGTTTTTTTCTTTCACCCAAACCCTTCTTCCACCATTAACGAATAAAAACTGCGATAGGTAAATGGTCTTTATCACATAGTTTCTTTCTCTACCAGGCGCACATATAATCGACTCTCCGGTACGAATCAAGTTTCTTTCTAGACGATGCATACTCTCAATCGAGAAATTTGTGGGTGTGCTTCTCTGGTACAACCACGTATGGATAGTCTGTTCTTTGCCACTGGTTCTTCTGTAAGATTCTCACCATCATTTTGCTTGCCTTTGAGGCCAGTAATCAAACCAAACCCATTTCATCTGTATTCTCACAAGCTACACATTCAGCACATTGGATTTTATGGAGCTGCCAATCCACAGAGCTCTCATATTCGACCGCAGCTGAATTACTCGAGGATTTCCAGACAAGATACACCAGCAGCGAATCAAGCAGCAACACGGTAAGTAAAACATAGGCTTCAATGTATATATCCAATGGGTTTCTTGTTTATTGTAAAATCTTGAATTTACGTGTATTGAATTTGGAAATGAGGGATATGCTTTTTTGTGCTGTGTATAACGTGGGCATTGCGATATGGCAATATTATTAAAAACTTGACACGGGCATTGAAAGCATGGGTGCGATGGATATTTGTTACGGTATATGACATATGTGACATGGGCATTGTGTGAATATATAAATGATGTTCCTGTTTCGGCTTTTGTTTCTCCTGATATATGTGCAGTGGGGATCTTTGTACTAGTGTTATTGGGCTGTGTGACACAGTTGTGGGAGTTTTGGGTGGAGGTCAGTTGGGCCGGATGCTTTGCCAGGCAGCCTCAAAGATGGGCGTGAAGGTAGCAGTACTGGATCCTTTGGAAAACTGCCCTGCAAGTGCTCTTGCCTACAAGCATGTTGTAGGCAGTTTCAGGGACACAATTGCAGTTCAAGAATTTGCAAAAGGGTATGGCAATTCTAGATTTCACTAGTTATGTGAACTTTTTTTCTAGCTCTTTAGATTGTATTTTTTATCTGAAGTCTTGATATTTACGGTATTTGGAACCCAATTGGCAATAGGTGTGGGGTATTGACTGTAGAAATAGAGCACGTGGATGTTGAGACACTGGAAATGCTTGAAGAACAAGGAGTGGATTGCCAACCCAATAGTTGGACTATTCGGCTTATCCAAGTCAGTGATTTCCTCTATAAATATTGCCATTGCTTGATCTCTTTTATCTGCAATGTTCCAGGTCATACTAATGATGGCCTATATAATTTCTTTGTTAAGCTGCAAATCAGTTGCAGAGGTTGAACCTTTGCCTCTAATCCATTATGAGAACAAATTAGTGCTATCATCAAAGTGTTTGCAGCTCAACAAACCAGTTGCAGAGGTTGAAACTTTGCCTCTAACCCATTATAGGAACAAATTGGTGCTACCATCAAGGTGTCTGCATTCATTCACATTTCATGCCTTTTTAAGACTGCAGAATGAAGATTCATTTTCTTTGGAGTTTCTCAGATACCGTATGTTATTTTACCAAAGAAAGAGCAAACTAATGCTAAACGAGAGGCTGCATCTATTCAGATTTTATGTCTTATAAGCTTGTTTTGCAACTGTTTTGAAGAATGAGATGCCTTAGTTCTTCTTTAATATGGTAATTTTTACTGGGAAATGTATTGATATCATGTTCTCCTAGTCAAACTGCAATACCTTGTGAAAATTAAGAATCACAAATGCAATAAAATGATACAGTTTCAGCAGCATAACATTTTCAAGAGCATGGAATGTTGGAAATCAAAGGACCTAAACACTGAAAAACATATCACAAGAGAAACGGAGCTGCAAAAACAAAGACAAGGAGCTGCAAGGACGAGGCATGATTTCAGCGGCATAACGTAACAAAAATAATTTTTTATTAACGAGGACTGAATTGAGTTATATAAAGGAAGCATTGGAAATTTCCATGCAACAAGACTTTAAATTTTTTAAACCACAAGGAATAGAACTGTTTATTTATAGGCCAATGACACTATTATTTTAACATTTTCTCTAACTTCCTCTCAGTAATGCTAAGGGGTAGTCGGACATCAGTTCACCTAGGTTTAGAACTTAAAGACAATAGGACATTAGAACACTTGACATAAACTTAGGATTATGAATATCAGAACTTTTTGTCTTTGAAATGTATATTATGTTTACAGCAAGATAAAAAGCACCTTGCACAAAATTAAATATCCCAGTAAGAGAAACATGGGATGCACGTAAGTTGGAAATAAATAAACACAGATACAGTTCCGAATAACCAGTTCTTGTCAACAGTCTGCCCAAGCTGCAACATGAGTTTAAAAATTTAATATGGCTGCAACCTTTGTTTTGCCTCTTTTATGACTGAGTTCAGGATGTTTTAGTTTCTTCTACAGCGTACTATGATTCTGTATTCTTCTACAACTCATGACATGGTCTTAATAGAAATCACCAATATTGACCAATTTAACATTATAAAGGCAAGGAAGTGACCATGCTATTGATAAGATCACAAGAGAACGAGGACATTGAATGGAACCAAACAGCCAACCCCAAAACCTGCAAAAGTAAAGGAGAAAACAATGCTAAACAAGTGTGCTAGAGCTGTCCAAAAGGATGCGTTAGAGAGAGAAAAACACAGCTATAGAACAAGAGAACACCAAAGATATAGTTCCTATATGTCACTTGTATAAAAGAATGCCGCCTGTAGGCTAAAGACTGATCAGAAGATCACATGATCACACCAGATGATATGACAAATGAGATTTGAGTTGTGTATTTCTATACAATTCAAGTAGGGTGTCTTCCAAGAGGGGTTGTGGGCCCACATAAGTAGGGTGCACTCCCCAAGAGGGTTATTAAGCCTACATATCATAGTTCAGTGGTAACCATATCCCAATATTACAGTAAATGACGGTCTTAATCATAATTAATGCCTAACAAAATGCATTAATGACATGATATGAGATGGCTATGGCCATGTGAAGATTGCACCATACTCAACACCACCTCTTAAGCTGACCAAGAGGCCACAAAGAGAAACGGTGAATACATATGAGAGTGGGTTTATAGATACCCAACTCAACATAGGGTTGGCTGAGGTGGAAATAAAAATGAGAGTATGTTTATGTCTACCCAACTCTAATACATCTGCGAGTGGGTTTAGGGATACCCAGCTCAAATACGTTGGCCGTAGTCAAGATACAATAGTAAGTGGGTTTATGGATACCCAACTCAAAATAAGTTTGGCATTACTAACAACACTACCTTTCAATCTGAACAGGAAGCTTTGGAGAGAAGGCATTACGCCACAACTTCCCCCCTTAATGTTGAATGCGAGCCATATAGTGAAGATATAACCTCCCCTGAATGCCATATCTCCAACACCAACATATTTCCACAACTTGGTGAAGGTGGCCTCTAGCAGCGGTATAGAAGAAGGATCCATTGAAGCATTTTGATTGGCTAAAGGTACGAAAGGTGGCACATGCTATATTTGATTGCGAAGCTGTTGAGTGTAGTACATCCAAAAAGGATCACCATCATAGTGTAGAAGAGATCGACTGAAATACGTCGACAATCGTCCATAGTGAATAGAGACTACATCAAAGAAGGTGAGAAAGTACTTGTCTCCCTCACAAGAACAAGTGGTCATAGGCTCAAAATTGACTCTATGAACCAACTTCAATAACTAAGAGATGAGCCTTTCATCACAATAAAATGATGTATCCACTAGAAAACCATCAACTCCTGGAACATAAACAATGTCTCCAAATGTGGTGGGGTCAATAATGAGATCATTGTATCCTGGAATAGGTAAGGTCCAATTGGCAAAATGCATTGGTATATGTGCACCATAAAAATAATCTATCAAGTCCAACAATATTATAGAAGAAGTCTCTTTTGAAGGTGCATTAATAAGAGGAGGTACATCAAACTGTAATAGAGAAAGGGTCATTGGAGAATCCTTAGAAGGATGCAGTAGAAACTATCCTAATGGATTGTGAATAGAAACTCTATTAAATATAGCATTTGTATTGGAAGATAAGATAAGATAAGATAATTTTATTAATGTCCAATGAATGACCACAAAGTAGGTAAATGGGACTAAAAGATACATCCAATGTGAATACAATGCGGGAGTGCGAAGGCAACTCCTAGAAAATGTTGAAAGCAAAAATAAAGGGAAGAAAAGTAAATCACTAGGTCTATCCAGCACCAAAATATGTATATACAACAGTGTCATAGGTGCGGTGATACAAAGTGAGAATGTGTGAGACTAAAATTATCTCGGTGCTAGTAAAGAAAGAGAGAGAGAGAATCTGAAGATGAAAGCAATGATGTCAAGGTCCCCTGGACCTGGCGAGGGGGGCGATTGGGGCACTGGCTTGTACTCAGAGTCCTCGGGCACCACAGTCAGGCCCTGCTGTATGATCCTTAGGGGGGCATAGGATCGAGGGAGCTTTACTCTTCTACCCTCCGAGGCTGAAGGAAAGAAACTCCGAATAGATATCTGGCTGCTCAGCTGGGGCTGGGAGGTAGTTCACCAAGTGGGAGGCACCCCACTATGAATCTTTCTAGAGCTAATCTGTTTGTCACTATGAGGATGTGTAGTCAGATGTCTGCTCCGACACCTCCGAATTGGTCTCAAAGATATCGTTCGATCTCCTGAGGGGGGGGAGGTTGAAGGCAGACGCGAGGTCTCACCACTCGATGATCTAGAGTACTCTGGAACTCTGCTTGTCTCTTGTTATCCCGATATGATGAAGCAACATGAAAGTAGGAGGTGTTCCTCTTGATAGTCCCATGGTGGGATGGAGCCTACAAGAATTGGGATCTATGGTTGAATATCTCCATGATGAAGAGGGCTAGGCATCTTTGATCTCGATATCGAAAGAAAGTGGAGAGGGAACCCCCCAAGTCCATAGAGAGGCAATGGTAGCGTTCTCTAATCTTGTAGTAGAAAGGGCACCTGAAAATGAGATGTACCTCTGTCTTTAGCTCCTGTAAGTGGCACATCTGGAAGATCCTATCTGGTCGGGGAATATGGTGATCGGTCTCCACCCAGAGTTTGTGAGACCCAACCCGGAGTTGGCCTAGAGGGATCCTGAATGAGTGCATTCAGCGTCAGTATGTGTATGGGGGGGTGAACGATGATGCCATCCTGCAACTCCAAGAAGAGCTTTAGGTAGAAAGACATCTTTAGGCCTAAGGTTTTCGGAGGTGAGGTCCAAGTAACCTGGATGTACAGTCTGTAGATGTCCTCTTGGATCTCGATTCAGCTCCTGTCTAGTCGACAATAGATGGCCATGTGCACCTAGAGAGTACCAGAAGGGAGGAATGTTAGTTTTTGTACCTAGGAAGTGTTCCCTAGGTGACTTTATTGCCCAAGTCACTTAAGTGGGGAAATAAAGTGACCTTTGCATTAAATGACTTGAGATGAGCATTTAATGTGATTTTATAACTTAAAGTCACTTTTGATAAATTTAAGTGGGTGAGTGAAAATGAATTTATGAGAATTAAATTAGACAATTTATTCTCATCAAATCTCAACCATTGGATTTCATCTAATCTCCACCGTTGGATGAAAACTCACTTAGGGTTTAGTCAAAAAGGGCAAGGGAGGCAAAAGGTTTCCATTCTTGAGAAGAGAGTGTGGAGAAGAGAGAAGAGAGCATTGGCACGATTTTTGAGGTAGGGTTTCAGGGAGTTTTCCAGCTGCACGCAAATCGAGACAGCACAAATTTCAAGGCATAGGTTTCTAGAACAACACGCATTCCAAGGACCGTGCAGCAGTCCTTTTTGGGCATGAGTTTCGAGGAGTTTTTCTCGGCATAAGTTTTGAAAAGCAACACATTTTTCGAGGCAGTAATTAAGGCATAGAAACCGAGACAGTCTGCATAGAAAACGAGGTTATATTCAACACGCATTTCGAGAAAGATTCTACACAGATTTTGAGATAGATTCTGCACAGTTTTCGAGGAAGATTCTGGCACGAAAATCGAGAACCGTACAGTCTGTACGGACAACATATTTCCTGCACAGAAAACGAGGTTCTGTCTGCAAGCATTTCGAGAGGCAGACGTGAATTTCGAGGGCCTGTTTTTGGCACAGATTTCGAGAAAATTCTAGGTGCATCTATTGGTGGAGATAAGTTGTATTTTTCACTGTATTAATGTTCTAAAATTTTGCTGAAGAAATAAAGCTCTCTCTCTCTGACTGGTTTTCCCCGTGGGGGTTTTTCCAAGGCCATTGGCTAAATTTCTGAGTCTGATATATTTTTATGGTGTGCATGTGAAATCACTTTTCTGCCTATTAATGTGTTTTTACAGCGTGTTTAATTGTCTGAAATTTTTATAATTAATTTCCAGCAGTATGAGAAATTGTTGGGCATGAAAAACTATGAAAACTTGACATAAACCAGCACGCTGAAATAACACAGAAAATCTACATGGTATCAGAGCTCAGGTGGTAGAAAAAGTGAAAATTTGCAGACAATCAGTAATTTCCAGATTTGTGATTTTCTTCTGTTAGTGGGCAGTACCTTGTTGGGTTGACAAAGGTGGCTACAGGACTTAGGTTGGAGGATAGGCTAGATGGGACAGGAAACTTTGTGCCATGGAAGGCTAGGATTTTGCTGATTTTAGAGGAGAATGAACTGTGGGAGGAGGTGGTAAGAAACACTACAACAAACCCTGTTCAGATTCCCGCTGTTACAGATGTAGCAACATTATCAGCCTTCAACAAGAAGGACTGCAAAGCTAGAAGAATAATTCTTGATGCAGTTAGAGACCATATCATCCCTCAAATTTCAGATAAAGCTAAGGCACATTTGATGTGGAGTGCTTTAACCAATTTATACGAGAGTACCAATGAGAACCGGAAGATGGTTCTCAAGGAGAAACTGAATAGTATAAAGATGAATGGTGGAGAGGGAGTAACATCTTACCTTACCAGGATATTTGCAGTTAGAGATGAGCTAGCAACAGTTGGGGAGGTGGTCACTGCTACTGAGCTTGTGCGTACAGCAGTGAATGGGGCTTCCAAGCCCTGGGGTGCATTTGTGCAGGCTATAGTGGGCAGAGAGAACCTACCTTCATGGGAGAGACTGTGGGATGACTTTGTGCAGGAGGAGACCAGGAGAGGTCTCGTACAGGGTAGTTCTTCACAGGGTAGGGAAGATGAGGAGAATGTGGCTTTGACATCAAAGGGGAAGAAGAAGAAGAAGGGTCCCAAGCAGGGTGGGGCTAAGCCGCCGCCGCAGCAGCAACAGGGTGGGTAGAAGGACTTGAGTAAAATCAAGTGTCATGGTTGTCAGACATTTGGGCACTATGCTTCATAGTGTCCAAGCAAGAAGAAGAAGAGATAGCAGACTACAGCTTTAGCGGAGGTTGATGACTTCGGAGATAGATTTCAGAGAGATTTTTCTCTGTGTGTTGGACAGATTGAGAGAGAGAGAGCCTCTTTAGTTACCAACACTGATGTGGATATGGAGATGGAGTATTCCTTATTGACAGGCCATCAGATGAGTGCATCCACCATTGGCACTTGGTATATTGACAACGAAGCTTCGAGCCACATGACAGGTGCTTGAGAGATGTTCTCCGAGCTTTCACAAACATGTACAGATGTGGAGGTTGTACTAGGCGATGACACTATTGTTAGAGCAGTTGGTCGGGGGACCATTACATTTCAGAGGGAGTCTATGAGTCCTATGACTCTGAGGGATGTGTTATTTGTCCCTGGGCTGAAGAAGAACCTTGTATCAGTTTCCACCATTGAGGACAGGGGTCTTGGGGTTTGTTTCTTGGATGGGCGAGTGCAGGTATTCCCCAAGACCACAGGATTATCTACCTCCATGGACATTGGGGTTAGATGTGGAAAGCTATACAAGATCTTGTTTCAGCCGCAGCACGCTCTGGCACACAGCAGCAGTAGTGAGCTTTGTGAGCTATGGCATCGGAGGATGGGCCACTTGCATCACCCAGCTCTGAGATTGTTGAGGAGCATGGTTACAGGTTTACCCGAGTTCAGCACAGAGCAGAGTGATGTGTGCAGGGCGTGTGCTTTGGGAAAGTACACCAAGATTGCTTTTCCAAGCAGTGACAGCAGAGCAGCAAGAGTACTTGACTTGATCCATACTGATATTTGTGGTCCTATGTCATCAGTCTCTTTGACTGGATTTGAGTACTATATCTCTTTCATTGATGACTACTCCAGGAAGACCTGGATCTACTTCTTGAGGAGCAAGAAGTCACCCTTAGTATTGAGAGTCTTCCAAGGGTTCAAAGCCCTTGTGGAGAAGCAGACAGGGAGGAAGATTCGGATGTTGAGATCGGACAATGGGGGTGAGTATACCTCCAAGGAGTTCGATGGGTTTTGCACACAAGAGGGTATACAGAGATAGCTGATAGTTCCCTACACTCCTGAGCAAAATGGAGTAGCAGAGAGGAAGAACAGGTTGATTGTGGGAGCAGCGAAAGCAATGCTTCATGATCAAAGTTACCTTTCTTTCTATGGGCAGAGGCATGCAGTACTGTAGTTTATCTGCAGAACAGGAGTCCCCATCGTGCCGTGCGGAGGAAGACTCCCGAGGAGATGTTTACAGGCAAGAAGCCTGAGGTTGGCCATTTCCGCATATTTGGCAGCTTGACTTACTCTCATGTCCCTTCTGAGAAGAGGACGAAGCTTGATCCCATTGTAGAGAGAGGCATCTTTGTGGGATATGATGAGACTTCGAAGGCTTACGGGATTTACCTTCTTGGCCAGAAGAAGGTTGTTGTTAGGCGGGAAGTGAAGTTTGATGAGGAGAGAGCCTTCAGAAGTCCAGAGAGTTAGAGCAGAGGCAGCCACCGGCTTCCATACCTCAGATGACTCAGGCTTCTTCGATACAGATCTCAGGTCCACAGGTTTCCGGAGTGACTGGATCACAGGGTATAGGCACAACTTCTACAGGTTCAGTGGTTCAGGTGATAGGTACTTCAGGGACAGGCTCAGGTTCTGGTTCTTAGGTTACAGGTTCTTCAGGGACTAGTTCATCAGTCACTGGTCCTCGGGGTGTTGGACCTTCTGCTTCTGGGAGTTCTTCAGATGAGGATAGACTAGTATGGGAGGAGCCTTCAAGGAAGAGGAAGCCTAAATGGCTTTAGGAGACCTTGAAGGAAGCAGAGGCATTTGGTAGGCCTCAGGAGGAGGTCAGGATAGTTGTGATGCTGGATAGATCGGGGATGGCTCTTGTTGCGAGTCTTCGTGATTCAGAGCCTTCCACATTTGAGGAGGCCTCTCAGCATCAGGTTTGGAGAGATGCCATGATGCATGGGAGATAGTGCCGAGACCAGAGGGGAAGTCTGTTGTGACTTCCAAGTAGATCTGCAAGGTGAAGCATGCTGCGGATGGCAGTGTGGAGAAGTACAAGGCTCGGTTTGTGGCACGAGGGTTTTCACAGGTTGAGGGAGTTGATTATGATGAGACCTTTGCGCCAGTTGCTCGTTATTCTTCCATCAGAGCAGTGATTTCTATAGCAGCAGAGATGGGTTGGAAGATCCACTAGATGGATGTGAAGACCGCATTTCTCAATGGTCTTCTGCAGGAGGAGGTTTATTCAGAGCAACCACAGGGATTCGAGATTCATGGGAGAGATTCTCATGTGTGCAGGTTGAGGAAAGACTTGTATGGACTGAAGCAAGCTCCTAGAGCTTGGTACTCCAGGATTGATGCGTATTTGACATTGATGGGTTTTCAGAAGAGTGAGGCTGATCCCAACCTTTACTACATTGTGGTTGGTGGAGATCCTCTCATTCTTTTGTTATATATTGATGACTTGTTTATCACTGGAGAGGAGTGTCTCATTGCACATTGCAAGAGAGACCTTGCTACTGAGTACGAGATGACCGACATTGGGTTGATGCATTATTATCTAGGGATGGAGGTTTGGCAGGAGCCTGGACATATTTTCCCGGGACAGGGGAAGTATGCAGTTGATATTCTGAGGAGATTTCGGATGGAGGATTGCAGGCCGATGTCCACACCTATGATCACCAACTGGAAGCAGCTTCATGCTTCTGAGGGTAAGTTGGTGGATCCTACACTTTACCGTCAGCTCATTGGGTCGTTGATGTATCTGGTCAACACTAAGCCAGACTTGTGTTTTGCGGTGAACACTCTTAGCCAGTTCATGGTGGAGCCTAGGAGTGTACACTGGACTGCCGCAAAACATGTGCTGAGATACCTTGCAGGTACAGTGGACTATGGTTTGGATTACAAGGGTTCGGGTGGAGTCAGTTTGGTTGGTTTCACAGATTCAGACTGGGCAGGCAGTGTGAGGGATCGGAAGAGCACTTCCGGTTGTTGTTTCAGTTTGGGCTCGCCAGCAGTGTCATGGTTCAGTCGGAAACAAAAGTCCGTTGCATTGAGTTCTGCCGAGGCTGAGTATATGGCAACCAGTTAGGCTACTTGCGAGGCACTGTGGCTTTGTAAGCTGTTGGTAGATTTGTTTGATCAGGAGCTTAGGCCTACGGTGATCTACTATGACAATCAGAGTTGCATTCAACTCTCTGAGAATCCAGTGTTCCATGACAGGTCAAAGCATATTGAGATCATGTACCATTTCATCCGTGACTACATTCAAAGAGGAGCTGTAGAGTTGCAATACATATCCACTGATGAGCAGGTAGCAGATATCCTGACGAAATCTTTGGGGAGGGGCAAGTTTGTGTTCTTCAGAGACAAGTTGAGAGTGGTGCAGAACGCCTTCCTCGGTAAGAGGGAGTGTTAGTTTTTGTACCTAGGAAGTGTTCCCTAGGTGACTTTATTCCCTAAGTCACTTAAGTGGGGAAATAAAGTGACCCTTGCATTAAATGACTTGAGATGAGCATTTAATGTGACTTTATAACTTAAAGTCACTTTTGATAAATTTAAGTGGGTGAGTGAAAATGAATTTATGAGAATTAAATTAGACAATTTATTCTCATCAAATCTCAACTGTTGGATTTCATCTAATCTCCACTGTTGGATGAAAACTCACTTAGGGTTTAGTCAAAAAGGGCAAGGGAGGCAAAAGGTTTCCATTCTTGAGAAGAGAGCGTGGAGAAGAGAGAAGAGAGCATTGGCATGATTTTCGAGGCAGGGTTTCAGGGAGTTTTCCAGCTGCACGCAAATCGAGACAACGCAAATTTCAAGGCACAAGTTTCTAGAACAACACGCATTCCAAGGACCGTCAATAGTCCTTTCTGGGCACGAGTTTTGAGGAGTTTTTTTGGGCATAAGTTTTGAGAAGCAGCACGTTTTTCGAGGTAGTAATTAAGGCATAGAAACCGAGACAATTTGCACAGAAAACGAGGTGATATTCAACACGCATTTTGAGAAAGATTCTGCACGGATTTCGAGATAGATTCTACACAGTTTTCGAGGAAGATTTTGGCACGAAAATCGAGAACCGTACAGTCTATACGGACACATATTTCCTGCACAGAAAACGAGGTTCTGTCTGCACGCATTTCGAGAGGCAGGCACAAATTTCGAGGTTAAAGCTGGGCACAGATTTCGAGAAAATTCTAGGTGCATCTATTGGTGGAGATAAGTTATATTTTTCATTGTATTACTGTTCTAAAATTTTGCTGAAGAAGTAAAGCTTTCTCTCTTTGACTGGTTTTTCCCGTGGGGGTTTTTCCAGGGCCATTGGCTAAATTTCTGAGTCTGATATATTTTTATGGTGTGCATGTGAAATCACTTTTCTGCCTGTTAATGTGTTTTTACAGCGTGTTTAATTGTCTGAAATTTTTATAATTAATTTCCAGCATTATGAGAAATTGTTGGGCATGAAAAACTATGAAAACTTGACATAAACCAACAAGTTGAAATAACACAGAAAATCTACAAGGAAGGTGCTCTGGGGAGATGGTCTTCGATTGGTGAAGTCAGAAGGCCTCTGAAAACCAACCACGTGCACGACCAGTGTGGCAATATGAGGCAAGGGCCTTTGAGAAGCAGAGTGCAAGGTAGGGGTCCCTATCTCTCCCAGAGGCTGAGTCTCCGAAGGTCCTGACTTTATGTAGGAAGAAGATTAGACGAAAAATGACCTCGAGACAAAAGGGGTGGACTCCGAACTCTGCCTGGATGATGGGCTGGGGAACTGTATGTTTGCATCGAATGATGCGCTCGAGAAGTAGGACTTGAACTCTCTCAATATGGGCCCAATTTGACTTAAGCAAACTCGGTCCCCAAATCATGTAGAAAGTATATTGGATAATGGGCTTGCTACCTCTCTTTCAACAAGGGGTGACCTTGATTAGTTATTCTTGAGATGAGATTTGTGGCTTCCCATAGATTATTGGTCACAGGTCTTTCAACATATATCAGATGGTCCATGCGCCTTGGATGAGCCTAGCCAGAGACAATGTTTGATCCTCTAAGTGCCATGACATCTCTAGCCCTCATTGACTCTTAGCATGTTTTCTTATATGACGATATGTTTGCATGGGATGTTACTTTTATGCTCGTATAATGATTCATAGCTTAAAACAATTACTCATGTCTTAGTCTTTCCTTGGTGTGCTCTGCCTTAAAAGTGTGTTAGTCATAAGGTTAATTTGTACCTTAGTGAACTAAGTTAAAGTGATTTCATCCATTTCATAACATTTTACCTAGCCAAATTTCATTTCGCTAGCCAATTCATCCATCCCCTTCATTTTCCCCTTTGTAAATGATCTATCGTTAGTGTTAATCTAAGGTCTCATTACTATTCCTGTTGCCGCCTAATACACACCTAGGGGGGACGTGGCAGGAAACCTTCAAGCCGCTCTGTATGTCCTTGGGGGCAAGTGAGAGTCAAGTGCTGTCACCTGATTACTCGACTCCTCCGTCTAGGCTACTCCTAGCGAAGCCAAGGTGGGTGTTCCCTATGAAAATAATCTAAGGCTTTTAAACTATGAAAACAAGTAAAAGCTATTCTAGGAGTTAATGATGGATATGGAAAAATATTACAACCAAGAACAATTTGCAATTTAGTTTAATTACAACAACACATGATATAAAGATTATTCACGACATTTTATGATTTAAGTTAAAAAATTATAACGTATGATGACCAGTGCCGAAAATGTGAATGCGATTGCTGTTGTGTTGTGTTGTGAAAGTATTGCAAAGGCTTGTTGTAAATTTTAAATTATTAGTGGGTATTAAAGGAGTGGGTTGATTGTTGGCTTGGCCCAACTTAGAATCGCTCCTTTGAACTGGGCGTTGTGACAACTATACCAAGTGTCCAACCAGGGGATGATGAACCTTCTTACGACAGCCTGCTGACTCTATAGTTAGCCTCACTCGACCTCCCGAATCCTTAGGATTGAAACTTTGTAGGATTTCCCTATTAAAACTAGTCACTCTACACCCTTTTCTGATTGAGCCAATTGTTCAGACTAAGTTGCAGAGGTCAAGAGCATACTTTGGGTTTCAAGTCTTGATTGATTTTATTTAATATTGCAAGGTGAGTTGTTAAACAAATCTAAAGCCCAAGAGTCTCTTTTCCACACACCAAAAAATGGTGCAGTACTTCGGGAGAGCAAGAGCACAATTTTATTAAGGTTTATTGGAACAATTGTAAAAAGCACAAAGCATGAGATAAGTAAATCAGATCTAAATAAGTCCTTTAAGGATGTTTGTGTGCTTTGTGATGTGATTTAATTACTATTAACTTAAAGAAACTAATCTAAAACAAAAAAAATAAAAAAATGCAAAAAATGCAAAAAGTGCGAATCCCCCCTGGGGGGTGGGGGCAGGCGTTGGAATAGCCTGCTATGCTCTTTTTATTTTTATTTTACATCAACAGAAGCTTAAGAAGTATTGCTGGTCCTTTATCAGTAGGTACCAATACAATTTACAAAATTTATAGAAAGCAAAGGATGGTAGAACAAGCTCCCCGGATGGCCACGGAAGCCTCCAACTCCAAGATTTGGGTCACTTTAATGTTCAAACCTGCTAAAAATATAAAAAACCAGCGAACGTTATTTGTTATAAAAGGGCCAAAAAACACTTAAAAAGTGTATTTGGCCACACTACAAAAATTTATAAGTTAACTAGCTATGAAATGGAAAAAATGAACTAAGTAAGGCAAGCTAGAAAGCTTGCCTTCTTACGATCTTTGCTTGCCTCTTTAAGAGATGGCAAGCAAGTGATTAAGCACTAAACTTGCTTGATAAAACTTTTAGAACTTAAAAAAAAGGAAAATCTTCTATCTTGCTTCTTTAGATCTACTTTAAAACTTGCAAAATAAAGAGATAGCAACCTAGATCTAGATGATCAATTAAAACTTTAAGTATTAGATTGCAATTTATTTAGATCTACTTATCAGAATAACTTTTAAAACGAGATCTAAATTTGAAAAGAGAATGGTAACCGAAGTAGATGATGAAATTTGGATCGAGAAGTTATGAACCCATGGGGGTTCGAGCACTGAAGAGGGGCTATGGAGTCTGCTTCCTGATGCACCTGTGGGATCGGTCTCTTTGTTTAGATTTACTAAATGAAAAGAAGAGCTAACATGCTCATCCACTCCTCCAGCTCAAGCAACCTGCAAGATCAATACAATACTAGCAAAGGGGATTAAGAGCATCTGTGTGAATGATTAAAATAAAACATGAGACATAATAGATTCAAACAAGAATTCTTTCTACCTCTAGCATTCTAATATCATTAACAATAGCAAATAATATGTAAAGCACTACTTACTATTCTTTATGAAAATACTTTCCCTTCAAAGACAAATGAATCCCAACAATTACTAGCATGCAACAATGATACAGATTACCTAATATTAGCAAAGCATGGAACAATCCAACACCGTAGACAACACCAGAGTAGCCTCCAAAGCCTCTTATTAACTCAATGAAAAAATATTACAATAGCAAGCAGAGGTTCGACCTTCTGATGCAAACAATGAAGAAAAGCCATCCTTAGATAGGAAAAGGCATGCAGAGAGGGCGCAAATCCCAAGAGAGGGGCACATCTACCAAGAGGGAGTCTGACTCGGAGTGATTGGATCCTGATTGATCCATGATTGATGGAGGTTGCGCCAACTTTGGATGAGGTAGGCGACCTCAACTTTGTTTTTATCACATCCAACCATGACTTGCCATCTCACAAAGTCGCCCCATGCAAGAGGAGGGCACATTCTCTGAGGAGGAGTTAACTGGATCTTCATGGAATTGCTTGGATTCGTCTATTTTGGAGCTCAGATCACCTTCAGTCGACTGTACCATGACTTTAGTTGAAGCTTAGTTCAACTCTGGACACTTTCCACTGATTTAGGAATTTGTCTTTTTATTTAATGTCTTTATTTGACATTTATTTTGTCTTTTTTGGGTTTTACGAGTAAATATTATTTTTCTGAGATAAATAATTGCTCGAAACTTAGGAAAAGTGGGTTTATGGGTTAAACGGGTGCTCTAGATTAGAAAACGAGCACCCCATTGCCAGATTTCACCCACAAACCACTTAATTATTACATTTTGAAATACTTTAATTAAACCATTAAAAATGGTCCAATTACTGAAAAAATAATTTTTTCAAAACTTAAAAAAAACACCTGGGGACCTAGTACATGACCATATGAATTTATTTAAGTGTCTAGTATGTTTATATAAGTTGACACATGAACTTTAATAACCCCCCAAGGCCTAACCACCAACTTTGGCATTCCAGCTTTGGAGGTGTAGGAGAAAAAACTCGTTAATTATACTCGGCTAAAGGCAAAGCATAATTGACAAGGAAAAAAGCTTCTTGGAATACCCTTATTAGTTTCCAAGTCCTAGGGAGCCAAGTTACTCAAAAGACCACCATGCTAGTACACTTTATTACAAACCCCGTGGGGCATGGACACGCTTTGAAAATTAAAAACGGGGCCCTGAAAGGCCTGATTTGAACTTCTGAACACTGAAATGCACAAGTATTTGTGCAAACTTTTGGCGGCTCTCTGGAAGTCCAACTTATGTGCAATTCAGTTGGTAACAATTCCCATGTATGAATGCCTCAAATAAAGCTAAAAGAGTCTTGTACTCTTAAGGATGACGTTGATAAATTAAATGTAAATGCAAATGGAAAACCATGGAAGGTACTCTCCTTGCAAAAAGCCAGGTTCCTTTGTCCCAGGTTATCAAAGCCAAATTTAAAGCAAAAGGGACTAAGCCAATGAAAGGGCTATGAAATGCAAATAAATGAAATATCAAAGAAAAAATGAAAAAATGGATCGCAATACAAAGGCACAAGGATGGATGACCCATATAACATTTCCTTGGGCACACTCGTGGAAGAAACATATTAGATCCTAACTTTTGAAAGTTAAGGACATACCTATCACTTTTATATTGCTATGATGGTTATTTTATAAAGACCCCCTTTCTTCCTTAGTATGTAATTCACTTCATGTACCCTCACTTGGCTTATGAAGCTAAGCTAGTTAATCCATGCTTTCATAGATCACCGACATCAAGTCATCATATTGGAATGTTCCATGCGATGAAGAGCCCCACGATAGTGTTTGTGTGATTATTAAGTTAGATATTAAAAAACAATGTGGAATGAAGCAAGGGTGAAGTTGCAATAAGAATACCATGCAAAACTTGATTAAACGTGTGTAATGAGTATGGCTTTCTAGGATATCTATGTTCACCATCTTGTTGATGTTTCCAACTTGCTACCATGGTTCATCATCAAGATAATGAGTCAATTTGAGGGAGCTGCCAATTCAATCTTATAAATACTATAACGCCTCAAATTGGAACCTATGTCGACCCAAACCAATCAAGCATTGAGAGAATGAAACAATATTTTAGGATTGATGAGGGCTTCTTCATTGATGGAATAAGGGAATCAAACTTTCACTGATTTCCAACCCTCCATATCTGTTCAAATTTTTGTCTGTTTAACAATCTCAAGGGCTTGCACTTATAGTAATGCTCGTTTGTAGTTACCTCAACATTCTCTAGAGATATATGGAGCCTATTCTTGATCGATGCTATTAGAATCCAACCAGTTTTGACAAAACTGACCGGTTTGACCAGTTTACAAGGTGGAGCGGTTTGAACTGGTGACCAAAACCATAAATGGCTGGGACGGAATCGGCCTCCTTGCCCAAAACCGACCGGTTTTGTATGAAATCAGGTGGTTTTGTACGGAACCAGTCGGTTCCGTATAGGCCATACAAGGGTGTGATTTTTCTCAATTTCTTTCCTTAAAAAACACAAAAAAATAAGTGAGAGGGGGGGGGGGGGGGGAACTAGCCCCAGGCTCTTACTAATGCTATATAAAGGTATAGAACAAAAGTAAACCCTAGACCTAGTCATCATCGACAATATTAAATGGTAATATTATATTCTTAAAGTAAAAGTGACATTCTCCTTATATTTCATTTTGTATCCTTTTACTTAAATTTTTAACATTACCATTAATTGTTTCAGGATGTTTGAGAGTGGTTCCAACCTCATCAGACTTGCAAAAAATAGAATTTTTGATCCCATTCAAAATTCAACAGGCTTAACAATTTTTAGGATTTCAGGATTGCAATGTTTCCACTGGATAGATGAGGGTATGGGATTGGCATTTAATCAAGCACATCAACCCCTCTATGTACCTTGATGTTGGTGGTGCTGATTGTTCAGATTGATGTTGGTGGCCTCAAAACTAATTTTTGAAGAATCCCTAGTTCATAGCCTATTTATTAATGTACTTTGGTTCAAATATGGATTGCACTTGATGATATTTTATACATGAAAAACTTTGCATATTTGTGTATAATGGTTTGAATTTTGATGGATGCACATGAATATATATATATTTTCAAATTTTGAATATTTTATGTATAATTTGGTCGATAGGTTTTGTGGTCCATTTTTTTTTCTCGGTTTTTTTTCCAATTTTGGTTCCTGAGGTTGGCCAGTTCGATGACTAGTCCGGTTCTGATAACTATGGCCTTGATAGAGTGATTAGCTAAAGCCGAGGTGCAAATGTGTTCATTGTGAATATTTGTGCAATGTCTTTCATCCTTCCTTGGATAGAGTGACATGTCTCTCCTATATATCACTTCCCACACGAACATGAAACATTACAAGTCCTTTTTGTTGTTGAGGCTCTATGCTATACTTGATGGACTTCGTTAATTTCCTTATGGTGTTATGAGGTTTGAATGGAGTTATGATATGGTTTCTACTAAGGATACCAACAATTTTATCAGTAATGTTATGCCTTAGATTGTTTGTAGCGTGCCCTTTACGATGTACCAGAGTGAAGGGGTCTTTTTCCATTGTAAAAGGCCAAGTTTGGGCTTTCTCATGTAAAATTTTTGGTCTAGCGGGGCTCAATACCCTTAGTTTTGTCATGGCAAGTTCTCTTGGTTCCCATTTCAAGGAGTATTGGCCTTATGGCTTTGCTGACTATCCCTTGGTGGGTGGAAGTCCCCCATCATGTTGGGCATTTGTGCCCTGGGTGGATGCTTCGATGCTTCTTGGGATTGACCCATTAGGACGCATGGCTTAGGGGCTCCTAGCTACACTAGTTTTTATGCTATGTAGAAGGTGATTGCGCTTGTAAGGGTTGTCATACCGTTTTAGCACACCTCATTTATGACCACTTGGACCCGCCTTTTGATGTATTACCCCTCCTCTTGGTCTCCATGTGCCAGAATCACGATGACGTCATCCTTTGAAGGAAGCCTTACCTTGCTAAAAAGGAGGACGTTGAGGAAGATTCTACATCGTTGGGGTTAGTTGGGGCATGATGTCCTCCTTTGACCCAACGTCTTACTTGGTTGAAGCCATTTGCATCATTTTATTGCTATTTTATGTCATTTTGTGGTTTAATCCTCGACTTGTGGGTGACAAACCCTAGTTTTAAGTTATTTTATCTTTTAGTAAGGTAGGCTCTAAAAACTCAAAAAGACTAGGATGCCTCATATAAATTGAGTGCTCCTACTCTCATTTTGTAACAAGACAAGGGTTCAAATATGATCTTATTACCTTTCCTTTTGGTATATTGGAGCTTCAAAGGCATGCACACCTTTCTCTTTGGCATGTTTTTTTTGTGATGAAGGCTAAGCTTTTTTTTGTGATGAAGGCTAAGTGCTGATATTCTATGGTTTTCTATCTCTTAAGGTTGATCCATTGAATGGTTGTTATAACTCAAGGCTAAGGAAGGACCTAAGATCTCTCTTGTTCTTTTCTTGGTGTTGATATTGGTAAGATCTTACCATTTTCTTGTTTGATGTTGCTCTTGTGCACCTTAAGCAAGGCAAGTTAGGGTTTTGCTTGCATCTTGTCAATCTTGTTTGAGGAGACTTTACTCTTGAAGGTGTTCTCCATAAGTGGGCCTTGGGGTTCATTATTTGCCTTAATTAGGCTAAGGCTACTTTGACTTATCTAGGGTTACTAGTCTTTGACCTAATTGGTAAATCTTGAATAGCCACATTGAGAAGGGACATTAACCTTGATCTCTTGTTGTCCTAGGGTTAAGGACTAAGGTTGTACCCTCTTCTCTTCTTCAATTTTATCAAATTTTTGTTGTGTATATTTCACAAAATATAGAAAAATATAATATTTTGAAAAACCCTAAAAATATAGAAAAATCATATCTGAAAAAATATTGTGAATTTGGGATTGTGCTGCGCTGGAAAAGCATGCCCTAGTAGGTTTCCCAGTAAATCCTCAAGGGCGCCTCCTTCCTATGGTGGGATTGAGAGATACTGTGTCTTGTGTTATTTATGGTGCATTTTCTGATCTGGTACAACAGGTAGAACAATAAAATCAAGGAGTTTTGAAGGCCTAAAGGAGCTGGAATTAGGCCTAGGTTGACCCCTGGGGGGTTGGACATCTGTTGGAAAAGTTTTAAGCGGGTCCACCATCTATTTAAGGGCTGGTTAGGGCTTAAATTAGATTTGGTTAAGCATTTTCAGATCTGGTTTTAGGCTTCCTTCCCCCCTCTTGAGACATGTTAATTGCCCTAACTCTCAAGGTGTATTTTACATGAAAGTTAGCATTGTTTTGACTAGTTTTTCATCTATTTCTGAAGTGTTATTGACTGCTGTAATTCCATAACAGCAGTAAGATAGTGAAGTTGTTAGTCTTAAAAGTGATAACAACGTTATAACTCCTTCTCTCTGCTAGTGTCATATATATACTTCATTGTTTTGACTCCATAAGGCATTGATCTTAGTTAAGAGGTTGCTTGTTAAGGGCATTTTCTGTATTGTTTAAGTGATTGCAGATATCTTTCACCAATAGTAGGGACCTCCCTTGGTCTTAGGAGTTGACCTATAGTGTTGAGAAGCTAGGCTGTGTTGACATTGGGCTATCCGTCACCTTGATCAAGGGTGATAATTTGAGCAGTAACAAGTAACACCATGGATGTAAGGTAAGAAGACTCTAATGCTCTGCGAATGGTTATTGTGGTATTTGGGTTGAGCACCACCTGGAATTTCTGAATAGCTTTTTTAACCTGCCATTCTTTATAACCAGTGCCTTTGAATACCTCAACCAGGTGGTCTTTTTCTTGCTTCAGATGCTCTTTGTCATAAATCTTATAAGCCCTTGTAGCTAACATGTTGATGACATCCATTTTTTGAGTACAGTGATGATGTGATTTTGTGTGCAGGTAACTTTTCATATTATTTTTTATAGTTTTCTGTAAACTTGATGAGATAACATTAATTAGGGCTCCTTATGACCAACAGATCAAGGAATTCTTCTACCTTCATGGTAAACTTGATGTGCTCTAATTGGCTATTCAAGTCATTCAAAAAAATTCCAACTTCCTCATTCCCCAGTGGCCTTTTGACATTGTTATTGTCAACAAACCTCTTCCATTAGGTTGGTCAAGGTGGGTAAGGCTCTTTCGCTTTTCGCTCAAAGTGCTCCATAAAGAGGTTAGCTACTATGGAAGTTTAAACAAACTATATAGGAATTCAGGAGGGGTGCTCAACTCAGAGACCACAACAACCATTCGAAGGGCATTAGAGCATTCTTACCTAACATACATGGTGTTACTGATAAAATTGCCAATATTCCTAAAGGAAAACATATCATAATTTCATTCAAACTTCATAACACCATGAAGCAATTAATGAAGTCTATCAAGGATAGCATAGGCCCTTGAGTCTTGACAACAAAATAGAGTCGAAAAGGGTTCTTGCTTGTGCCGGATGTGCTATATAGGAGAGATATAAGATAAGAGAAGTTTCTCTATCCAGGTGAGGATGAAAGAACAAAGCACAAATATTTGTAATGAATACATTCTCACCTCGACTGTAGGTGATAACACTATCGAGACTAGGCATATATATATCTAGAGAATGTTGAAGTCATTATGAAAGAAGAGCGTTACGATAGGTGTTGATTTAGAGAGGAGCTTGAGGTTGTCAAGCACTTGAGAATTTGAATAGAGATTGAGGGTTGGAAGTGAGTGAAAGCCCCAAGCATCCTCGAGCCATCTCTAATCCTCCAAACTGGTATTGAAGCTACCACATGCCATCTAGTGCTTGAAGCCCTCCTACTTGATGCAAAACGCTTCTCATCCCTACTAGGGTGTTCTCTAAACAAGTGGCTCCTCCATGTGGCCATCATGAAGGGTGTCCACCGATCAAGTAAGAGAGCTCCAACGCCTAAGGGAAGAACACCAAACCAACACCATCTTGAGGTCAAGCATCCACTGGGCAAGCCATCTCAAATGTGCATATCCATCACGAACCATCTCTCATGTTGCAATCCATCTCAAACCATCTAGGGGCTGAACATACACCATGTACCCCTAATCGCTTGAAGCAACCCCAAACATAGTGTAAACACTTTCAGAGTAACCCAAAAACTAACATAAGTCAAGCACAAGCTTGCATGCAAGTGATCAAAGTGTGCTCATGCCATCTAGGGCTCAACACCCTTCTCCAAAATGCCAAGCACTCGTCCTCTAAACAAGGTGTCCTCTAAGCAAGCAACTCAACCTCCTCATGGCCATCATGAAGAAGTTACCAAGCTATCAAGGTTTCCAGCACTCTAAGGAAATAATGCAACAAAGCACAAAGCAAGGTCCAACATCCAAGAATAAGCCGCCTCCACAACATCCGAGAGTAAGCCACCTCCACATGTGTATGTCCTTCAAGGAACAACCAAGGGTCATTTATACACCATGCACCACACATCACATGAAGCATCCTCAAGCATGGCGTAAACACTTTTGGAGTAACCTTGAGAGCTAACAATAGAAACATATTGGGAGGATCCATATGACACGGGTGTACATTTCCAAGTAGTAAGTGACATGAATGACCAAATAAGTCACACATTTATTACAAGATTGTTGAATGCTAAATGTTCAACCCTAGCTTTTTATTTATCACAACTCATGAATATAAATGATATAAACAATATAATACAATCCGATTGTCCATTCTTCAGCTTAATCACAACCAACCATGAAATAAAATTAACATATGAAAAGTCATACATAAGGCACACATTTTATAGTGGCAACCCAAGTGCTGAGAGAAAATCCACTTTGTAACATGTCCTTTCCATATATCAAATCTCATAGAAGGACAAACTTATAGTTTTGTACTTGTATACGTTACACTACAACATGCTCAAACAATACACCATGACAAAGAATAACATCAACCAATCAACCCTAGTCCAAATGCACACTCAACACACAATACCTCCAACTTGTAACGATACCTTTAATTAGTACTCAAACTCTACTCAAAAGCCTAGCTTGCCCATTAAAGCTTACATTACATTAATTGTCCATATTCCTTATTTCGTTCTCTAAGACAACTAACTGATTCGTCACATTCAAGATACAATCAACTCTGATTACTTAATTTTTACACTTGGAACAAAAACCCATGAATGAGTTAGCTTGTCTAATAAGACAAAGCCAAATTTGATCATAGGGATGAAAGTCCATAAAACAAAGATGGAATCAACACAAGACAAAATACATGAGGTGAAATATTGTTGTGTACCTAAACACAACTTTTTTATGTATGTGAGTAAATCTATGATTATGAGTTATTATGTATGCACGCTGATCCATTAGTCCAGTGGGTGATTTAATAACCTCCCAATGGAACTAATGTATGGACTTGATTCTGGTTATTTGCCTACACAACTTAACAATGGATAATTAAAATTCATACACAATTTTACTTAGTAGATAACAATACTTTTAACTAGAAAAAAACCTGAAGGGGAATAAGAACTCTAGATTCATTGATAGTTTAAAATTGACTATAACAATGCATTTGTGTTTCACAAAAGTCTTAAAACCCTTTGTCTTACTACAAGGGTTACAAAAATAATCGCTTGATAATACAAAGGCCTGGTTTGTGTCGGGCTTGACTTTTCACTCTATTCTTGGTTCTGCGAAGCTCATTGGTTCTTCAAGTTGGTGTTGTTACTATCTTTTTCTTTCAAACAATGCTTCGACAAACCACTTCAACCTTTGAACTTTGAAACATCTTTAGAAGTGCTCTGAACTATCTATCCTACATACAAAATCCCCTGAATTAAACTGACCAAACCTCATCCTCAATAGGGTTCCTCGAATTTAAACTGCTACAATGTGCAAGCAAGAAGCTGTTACTTTGTTAGTGCAATTTCTTTAGATGTATTATTGGAAATTGCTCGGATAGCAGCTTGATGCTTGTGTCACTCAGTCCTTTGATGCTATGGATTATCGTCAGTCCTTCCTAATTACAATTTAGTGAGCTTCTACCATTTGGCATTCATCACTGAATTCATCTTGAGTGTGGTTGTTGGATATTGAATGCTGGTCATTCATCGGTTTTTGAGTTTGTCTAGTTTCACATTTTCCTTGATTCATCAGGTATTTTTGACATTGTCACATTTCCAGTTTTCCTGAGAAACTTAAATCCCATTGATTTTTTTTAATACGATCCTTTATGGATCAGACCTCTCCCCTTAGAAGACTTTTTGTCCCTTAAAAGCTTAGAGACTTTGCAGGGAATTTGGAAACATTTCTTATACTTGTTCCTTTGTAAACCACTTGGCTTTGCTTGGCATTTGCCTTGTTAACCCCACATGCAATAGTTTTGGTGATCCTTGTCAAGCCTCATGAGTCTTTTTTGTGTTTTGACAACTTGGCATGTTGGTCCATTACCAAGTCGGTAATTACCATGCTGGTAACAATGGTTTTGTGGAATCCTTATGGCTTAAAGAGTTTCATCTTGTCACCATTAATAATAATTGAATAAATTCTCATGCGGGCAATCACTTAAAGGCATTGTCCTCCACTTGATGGATGATCTTAAAAGGCCCATATTGGGTTGGATTCAGGTTATGACCTTCTCCTTTCATTGACTCCTTGTTGAGATATCTCCAACTTTAAATTGATGAGTCGTCCTGTGATGTTGATGACTTTCCTTATAACGTGGCTGGACTCTGTGAAGTTGCTCTTGAGCTTGTCTATGGATCCGCCAAATCCTAGCAAATAATTTAACATTCTTTTATTGTTTATAACAATTTTTGCCAAATGACTCTCGGCAGGTGCGAAGAATGACAAATCAAACTTTCACCACGGAAGGAACCCTAGGCATACCACAAATGACAACTGACTTGTCAAGCTATGAATGGATTGATTATAACAACGTTGTATGTAAGGGAAGCTTTCATCCCAAGTCTTCCCGGGTCTTTGATTGTACCCTTGTACATGTTAGAGATAGTGGTATCTCGGGATGTCCTCCATGATTCAGATGCCTTGCATGGAGGTACATCAACAGTATAGGCATCAGGATGGAGTAGAGGGTGAGTTGAACTCTACTCAGTGGCATGAATCCATTGTCGGATGCATGCGGACCTTCCGAGATGTTTTGCCTCATGCATGCATGAGATTTGCATGTACAGTTATTAATTAAAAGATGCATGCAAAAGTGACTTTTTGCATGCACAGATATTAGGTTTTTGGTAAACCTAATTGATCGGTGAGATTATATATAGAGGTAGGAGGTCCCCGGACGAGGTAGCTCAATTGACTAATCAGAGAGAGATCAATCAAGAGTGAGGAGGGTGCATTAGTGCATGCAGAGGGCGACTTTCTGAGAGAGAGAGGAGCTTCTGCAGGAGGGAGAGTGGGGTGATCTGAGTTGGATCAAACACCACTTGACTAGAGGCACATGGCACCTGGTTCTGTGCACCGAGAGAGTTCACCAAAGTGGTTTCTGTAGAGATTGAGGAGGACGACTTCCAGAGAGAGGGAGGGGCACATTACCAAAGGAGAGAGGAGCTTGTTCTGGATCCGATTGACCAATTGAGCAGTTGAGACTTTCAGAGTATCCTTGCCTCAGTGTTTGAGGAAAGACTGTGACGATCAGAGCTCAGGTCGGTTGAGATCTGATTCCGTACGAGCATTTGATATCCAGAGGGAGGGCACACTTTTCCATGCAGAGGAAGGGAGCATTCACCAGATCGAGCAGTTGGCCTTCTTCCTAGGTAGAGCAGATCAGAGCAGTGCTGTGAGAGAGACAGTACCGACAGATTGCTACCTTCAGACTGATCAGATCCAGTTGACAGTTAGGGTACATTTCCTCTGTGCATGCATCAGTTGTTGCATGCATATCTAAGGTTTTGACCCAGTTAGGTTTGGTTGTTCCTTCTGAAGTAACATTGTATGTACTTGTATTCTTCTCTTTTTGCTTTGGGCTCGAGATAGAAGAAAGCCCCACATATAGCTGGTTTTCCCCATTTGGGGTTTCCAGGGTACATCCAGTGTTGTGCTTTCATTATCAAAAGTGTGAAGATATCTTTAACATTTTATTCTTAAGTCTTTATTGCATTATTGATTTATAGAGACTCAAACCACTTGAGATCTCAGGGCTATCCAGAGGGAGTAGTGATCTTTGGATAAAATTAACATGGTATCAGAGCCCTGGTAAGGGTCAGGGAGAGCAATCACACTCAGATCTGTGGAGAGAGTGACTAGATCTGAAGAGCAGGGTTCAGATTTGTGACAGTAGAGGTCAAATCTAACAGATCTGAGAAGTTGGAGTCTAGATCTGAGATAGATCTAGTAGATCAGTGAAGATAGAGACCAGATCTGAAGAATGGAGCTCAGATCTGTGGTTGTAGAGGCTAGATCTATCAGATCTGTGATTTTGGTGGATAGATCTGAGATAGATCTATTTGATCTAGCACGAGCAGATTCTAGATCTGTGGCATATATATCAAATCTGAAGAGTAGTGCTCAGATCTGTGAGAGCAAAGTCCAGATCTGTTAGGATAGATACCAGATCTATTAGATCTACGAGGGCAGAGACCAGATCTGTGAGAACAGAGATCAGATTTGGGAGAGTGAACCCTAGATCTGAGAAAGAGAGGGTTAGCTTGTTCACCAACGCATAGATTTACAGGTTGGTTCTGATTCAGAGATGTTGAATCAACGGTGTTATCAGTTTTGCAGAGTCATGGCTTCAACACTTTGTACTGTCATGCATCTAGCCATATGATGGGAATACGAGAAGTGTTCCTTAGTGTTTCAGAAACAGACTCAGACTGCTATGAGAGGCTAGCAGTGAGGAGAGTTGGTTCAATGATGTTCCAACCGGAGTTAGAAGGTTTACTGAGGACGGCAGGAGGGATGCATGTACCAGAGCAGATAGATTTACCCTCTGTATCAGCTATGGAGGATGCGGGATATAGTGTTGTGTTTCGAGATGGACAGAGGCTTCTATATTCAAAGGGAGTGACCTTGGATGCAGGTTCAGTATCAGTGACAGAGGGAGAGCATGAGGCTTCTCTCAAGATGATATTGATCGAGGAGCGTAGATCTTCATATCAGAGTACAACAGATGCAGCCGGGAAGTTTTCTAGTTCAGAGGGAGCAGCTACAGCAGCAGGGGATCTGTTTGATCTTGGTGGATACTTCTCCAGAAGTACCTTCCTCGCTAAGAGGGAGTGTTACTGAGGTCTTGCATGATGCATGTGTATGAGATATGCATGCTGCATGTGCATGTGCATGAGGACTGAGGATTTGGTTAGAGGAGTGGGTAGAGTTCGTTTTCTACTTGACCTTGGAGAACTCCTGGAGGTATCAAGAGTGTTGTTCATTCCAGGACTGAGAGGGAGTATACCCTCAGTGGTAGCATTGGGTGCTGTCGGTTACTTAGTGGTGTTCCAGAGGGATTTGATATTCACTTATCCAGAGGGAGTTGATCCAGTCTTGATGGGTCACAGGATCAACAGTGAGTACTTGGTTTGGGGACAACCCACATCTGGCACATTAGGTTGGTTGAGTGCATCCTCTTCAGAGTCAGAGGGGGATAGAGAGCGAGATGCTCACAACAGGGATGGTGCTAGGAGGAGTGAGTCCTTTCAGCAAATGGGTGAGCGAGATGCTCACCATGATGATGAGGATTAGAGGAGTGATTCCTTTTATTCGATGGATGAGCGAGATGCTCATGGTGTTGATGAGACACAGGGGAGTGAGTCTTTGGACTCAGATCATATGGATGAGCATGATGCTCATATAGGCACCAGTCGGAGATTGAGTTGGTATGAGATGACTGAGATGGACTTAGCTCAGGAGAGAGCTGAGTTAGCTCAGAGACAGAGGGAGTTTACCTACAGGGCAGTAGATCCGCTTGATAGCAGATTGGGTGCTTGGTTACAACAGAGATTTAGAGGGAGTCTGAATCAGAGTTCAGTGACAGAGTTAGATCAGGGTGCTACAGGTCAGAGGGCAGCAGTGACAGATAGGGCAGTTGGGCTAGTGTCAACAACATGGGACTTGTTGGATCTAGGCATCAGTGGTTGGACTTCCCTCGATAAGAGGGAGTGTTAGAGATAGTGGTATCTCGGGATGTCCTCCATGATTCAGATGTCTTGCATGGAGGTACATTAACAATATAGGCATCGGGATGGAGTAGAGGGTGAGATGCACTCTACTCAGTGGCATGAATCCATTGTTGGATGCATGCGGACCTTCCAGGGTGTTTTGCCTCATGCATGCATGAGATTTGCATGTACAGTTATTACTTAAAAGATGCATGCAAAAGTGACTTTTTGCATGCATAGATATTATGTTTTTGGTAAACCTAATTGATCGGTGAGATTATATATAGAGGCAGGAGGTCCCCAGACGAGGTAGCTCAGTTGCTTAATCAGAGAGAGATCAGTCAAGAGTGAGGAGGGTGCATTAGTGCATGCAGAGGGCGACTTTCTGAGAGAGAGAGGAGCTTCTGCAGGAGGGAGAGTGGGGTGATCTGAGCTAGATCAAACACCACTTGACCAGAGGCACTTGGCACCCAGTTCTGTGGATTGAGAGAGTTCATCAAAGTGGTTTCTGTAGAGATTGAGGTGGACGACTTCTAGAGAGAGGGAGGGGCACATTACCAAAGGAGAGAGGAGCTTGTTTGGGATCCGATTGATCGATTGAGCAGCTGAGACTTTCAGAGTATCCTTGCCTTGGTGTTTGAGGAAGGACTGTGACGATCAGAGCTCAGGTTTGTTGAGATCTAATTCCATACGAGCATTTGACATCCAGAGGGAGGGCGCACTTTTCCATGCAGAGGAAGGGAGCATTCACCAGATCGAGCAGTTGGCCTTCTTCCTAGGTAGAGCATATCAGAGCAGTGCTGTGAGAGAGACAATACCGACAGATTGCTACCTTCAGACTGATCAGATCCAATTGACAGTTAGGGCACATTTCCTCTGTGCATGCATCAATTGTTGCGTGCAGATCTAGGGTTTTGACCCAGCCAGGTTTGGTTGTTCCTTCTGAGGTAACATTGTATGCACTTGTATTCTTCTCTTTTTGCTCTGGGCTTGAGATAGAAGAAGGCCCCACAGATAGCTGGTTTTCCCCATTTGGAGTTTCCAGGGTACATCCAGTGTTGTGTGATTGTTGTGCTTGTTAGTTTTGTACCTAGGGAAGTGTTCCCCTAGTGACTTTTGCCTAAGTCACTTAGAAGGGGGAAAAAGGTGACCCTCAACATTAAATGCCACTTAATGAGACTTTATAAAGTGAAAGTCACTTTTTGATAAATTTAAGTGGGTGAGTGAATTTTATTTATGAGATTTAAATAAAAAGGTATTTTCACTCTCATTCAATTTCAACCATCAGATTAGATTTAATCTTGACCGTTGGATTAGAACTCACCTAGGGTTTGATCAAAAAGGCTCGTGGGAGGCAAAGAGACTCACTTTTACTTTTTGGAAAGTGAGAAGAGAGAGCAGAGAAGTAGGGCACAGAAATCGAGGCAAGGGTTTGGAGTTATTTCCATTGGCACGATTCCCAAGGCAAGTTCAACCATTAATTGCAGGCACATAAATCGAGGAGTGTACGGACTGCATTTATTGCAGGCACAGAAATCGAGGTGTACGGATTTCGTACAGTACGGATTTTTTGGGCACAGATTTCGAGGCACTGTTTGTGCACAGAAATCGAGATACTGTTTGCACAGATTTCGAGGCACTGTTTTGTGCACAGAAATCGAGGGCAGATTTGCACAGAAACCGAGGCAAACATTTTGGCACAGAAATCGAGATAACAGCTGCACAGTTTTCGAGAATATTTTTGGCACAGAAAACGAGGGCCGTATTGCTGTACGTATAGCATTAAATTTCTGCATAGAAATCGAGGATAAGCTGGCCATGGTTATGAAGAAATTTCGAGATGAAATTTATGGTGGAGATAAGTTGAATTTTTTCACTGTATTTCTGTTCTGAATATTTTGCTGAAGATAATAAAAATCTCTCTCTCTCTAACTGGTTTTCCCCGTGGGGGTTTTTCCAAGGCTTGATTTTGGCCAAAAATTTCTGAGTCTATCATTTTCATGGTGTGAATGTTTAAATGTGTTTTTCAGCCTGTTAGAAGCATTTTACTGTGTGTTTAATTGTTACAGTAATTTTTCATAAGTAACCAACCTACAGCCAATGCATAACCGACTGTAAGTGAAAACCACAAAATGTTGACATAAACCAGCAAACAGTAAAGTGCAGAAAATTTCTACATGGTATCAGAGCAAGGGGGCAGAAAACAGTGATAGTTTGCAGACACAGAAATTTTCAGATCTCAGAAACTTCAGTTTTTTTATCTTCTGTTAGTGGGCAGCGTTCTATTGGGTTGGTGTTCAGATGGCTACAGGTCTGAGGATTGAGGATAGGTTGAATGGGACAGAAAATTTTGTGCCTCGGAAGGCCAAAATCTTGTTGATTTTGGAGGAGAATGAGCTATGGGTGGAGGTGGTGAGGAACACTGCTGCAAACCCCATTGCCATTCCAGATGGCACAGATGCTACAGCACTTTCAGCCTTCAACAAGAAGGACTGTAAGGCTAGGAGGATCATCCTTGATGCAGTAAAAGACCACATAATCCCTCACATTTCCGGAAAGACCAAGGCACATGAGATGTGGAGTGCCTTGACCAGCTTGTATGAGAGTTCCAATGAGAACAGAAAGATGGTTCTCAAGGAGAAACTCAAGAGTATCAAAATGAATGGAGGAGAGGGAGTCACAGCTTACCTCACTAGGATTTCTGCAGTTCGGGATGAACTGGCAGCGGTTGGTGAAGTGGTATCTCCTACTGAGCTAGTACGCACAACAGTGAATGGGGCTTCAAAGTCCTGGAGTGCATTTGTGCAGGCCTTAGTGGGTAGAGAGAACCTAACGTCTTGGGAGAGATTGTGGGACGACTTTGTGCAGGAGGAGACCAGGAGGGGTCTCGTACAGGGCAGTTCATCAAGTGGTGGGGCAGATGAGGAGAACGTGGCACTGACAGCCAAGGGTAAGAAGAAGAAGGGTCCCAAGAAGAATGGGGCCAAGGGGCAGCAGCAGCAACAACCGCAGGGTGGACAGAAGAAGGACTTGAGTAAAATCAAGTGCTATTGTTGTCAGGCGTTTGGGCACTATGCATCACAGTGTCCAAGCAAGAAGAAGAAGAAGGGACAGGGACAGCAGACAGCAGCCTCAGCAGAGGTTGATGATTTTGGTGACAGGTTTCAGAGGGAGTTTTCCCTATATGCTGGACAGATTGAGAGAGAGAGAGTCTCCTTAGCCACCAGCACAGACATGGATATGGAGAGTGAGCATTCATTGTTGACAGGGCATCGGACAGGTCCATCCACCACTGGTACGTGGTACATTGACAGCGGAGCCTCGAGACATATGACAGGTACTCGGGAGTTGTTCTCCGAGCTATCACGGACAGCTAGAGAGGTGGAGGTGGTACTTGGTGACAACACCATTGTTAGAGCAGTGGGTCAGGGGACCATTACATTTGAGAGGGAGTCCATGAGTCCCATGACCTTGAGGGATGTGTTGTACGTCCCTGGGCTGAAAAAGAACCTTGTTTCAGTTTCCACTATTGAGGACAGGGGTCTTGGGGTGTGTTTCTCAGATGGGAGAGTGCAGGTGTTTCCCAAGACCACAGGTATATCTACCCCCATGGATATTGGAGTTAGATGTGGACGACTGTACAAGTTATTGTTTCAGCCACAGCATGCTCTAGCACACAGCAGCAGCAGCAGTGAGCTATGTGAGTTATGGCACAGGAGGATGGCCCATTTACATCACGCCGCTCTGAGATTGTTGAGGAGCATGGTCACAGGTTTACCTGAGTTCGACACTGAGCAGAGTGATGTGTGCAGGGGGTGTGCTTTGGGAAAGTACACCAAGACTGCTTTTCCTAGCAGTGACACGAGAGCAGCAGGAGTGCTTGACTTGATTCATTCTGACATTTGCGGTCCTATGTCCTCAGTATCTTTGACTGGTCACGAGTACTATATTAGCTTCATTGATGACTACTCCAGGAAGACCTGGATCTACTTCTTGAGGAACAAGAAGTCCCCACTTGTATTGAGTGTCTTCCAAGGGTTCAAAGCCCTTGTGGAGAAGCAGACGGAGAGGAAGATCAGGATGTTGAGATCAGATAATGGGGGTGAGTATACCTCCAAGGAGTTCAATGCTTTCTGCAGGCAGGAGGGTATACACGACAGTTGACAGTTCCCTACACTCTTGAGCAGAATGGGGTAGCAGAGAGAAAGAACAGGTCGATCGTTGGAGCAGCGAGAGCCATGCTTCATGATCAGGGGTTACCGTTCTTTCTATGGGCAGAGGCTTGCAACACTACAGTGTATCTGCAGAATAGGAGTCCTCACCGTGCTTTGGGGAGGATGACTCCAGAGGAGATGTATTCAGGCAAGAAGCCTGAGGTGAGCCATTTTCGGATATTTGGCTCTCTGACTTACTCTCACGTCCCTTCTGAGAAGAGGACGAAGTTCGAGCCCACTGCAGAGAGAGGTATCTTTGTGGGTTACGATGAGACTTCGAAGGCATATCGGCTCTACATTCCTGGCCAGAGGAGAGTTGTAGTTAGGCGGGAAGTGAAGTTTGATGAGGAGAGGGCCTTCAGGAAGTCGAGAGAGATGGAGCAGGGGGAGCCACCAGCTCCCACACCTCAGTTGAGACAGGCTTCTTCGATACAGGTTTCAGGTCCGCAGGTTTCTGGGGTGACTGGATCATAGGGTACAGGCACAGCTTCTACAGGATCAGTGGTTCAGATTACAGGTACTTTAGGGACAGGTACAGGGACAGGTTTAGGGACTGGCACAGGTTCAGGATCACAGGTTTCAGGCTCACAGGTTACAGGGTCCTCAGGGACTAGTTCATCAGCTATAGGGCCTCGGGGTGTTGGACCTTCTGCTTCTGGCACTTCCTCAGATGAGGATACACCAGTTTGGGAGGAGCCTTCAAGGAAGAAGAAGCCTAAGTGGCTTCAGGACACCTTGAAGGAAGCAGAAGCATTTGGTAGACCTCAGGAGGCGATCAGGACAATTGTTGAGCCAGGCAGATATGGGATGGCCCTTGTTGCGAGTCTTCGTGACTCTGCGCCTTCTACCTTTGAGGAGGCTTCTCAGCATCAGGTATGGAGAGATGCCATGATGGAAGAGTACCATTCCATCATGAAGAATGATGCTTGGGAGATTGTGCCGAGACCTGAGGGGAAGTCAGTTGTGACTTCCAAGTGGCTTTACAAGGTCAAGCATGCTGCAGATGGCAGTGTGGAGAAATTCAAGGCTTGATTTGTGGCTAGGGGGTTCTCACAGGTTGAGGGAGTTGACTATGATGAGACATTTGTTCCAGTTGCTCGGTATTCCTCTATCAGGGCAGTGATATTTATAGCAGCAGAGATGGGTTGGAAGATCCACCAGATGGATGTGAAGACTGCGTTTCTCAATGGTCTTCTGCAGGAGGAGGTGTATTTGGAGCAGCCACAGGGATTCGAGATACATGGGAGAGATTCTCATGTGTGCAGGCTTAGGAAAGCCTTGTACGGTCTGAAGCAAGCTCCTAGAGCTTGGTACTCCAGGATCGATGCATGTTTGACTTCGATGGGATTTCATAAGAGTGAGGCTGATCCCAACCTATACTACATTGTGGTTGGTGGAGATCCACTCATTCTTCTGTTATATGTTGATGACTTATTTATCACTGGAGATGAGCGTCTTATTGCACAGTGCAAGAGAGATCTTGCAGCTGAGTATGAGATGACTGATATTGGGCTGATGCATTACTATTTGGGGATGGAGGTTTGGCAGGAGCCTGGACATATTTTCCTAGGACAGGGGAAGTATGCAGCGGAGATTCTGAAGAGTTATCGGATGGAGGACTGCAGGCCTATGTCTACACCTATGATCACCAACTTGAAGCAACTTCATGCTTCAGAGGGTACGTTGGTGGATCCCACACTATATCGTCAGCTCATCGGATCGTTGATGTATCTGGTCAACACCAGGCCAGACTTGTGCTTTGCGGTCAACACTCTTAGCCAGTTCAAGGTGCAGCCTAGGAGTGTGCATTGGGCAGCCGGAAAGCACATCTTGAGATACCTAGCAGGGACAGTGGATTATGGTCTAGACTACAGGGGTTCGGGTGGAGTCAGCTTGGTTGGGTTCACAGATTCAGACTGGGCAGGTTGTGTGAGGGACTGGAAGAGCACTTCCGGTTGCTGTTTCAGCTTGGGCTCGGCAGCAGTGTCGTGGTTCAGCAGGAAACAGAAGTCCGTTGCATTGAGTTCTGCTGAGGCTGAGTATATGGCAGCCAGTCAGGCGACTTGCGAAGCACTGTGGCTTCATAAGTTATTGGTAGATTTATTTGATTAGCAGGTGAGACCTACGGTGATTTATTGCGACAATCAGAGTTGCATTCAGCTCTCTGAGAATCCGGTATTCCATGACAGGTCGAAGCACATTGAGATCAGGTACCACTTCATTCGAGACTACGTTCAGAGAGGGGCAGTTGAGCTACAGTATATATCCACTGATGAGCAGGTTGTAGATGTCCTGACGAAGTCTTTGGAAGGGGGAAGTTTGTCTTCTTCAGAGATAAGTTGGGAGTGGTGCGGAACACCTTCCTCGGTAAGAGGGAGTGTTAGTTTTGTACCTAGGGAAGTGTTCCCCTAGTGACTTTTGCCTAAGTCACTTAGAAGGGGGGAAAAGGTGACCCTCAACATTAAATGTCACTTAATGAGACTTTATAAAGTGAAAGTCACTTTTTGATAAATTTAAGTGGGTGAGTGAATTTTATTTATGAGATTTAAATAAAAAGGTATTTTCAGAGATAAGTGGATTAGAACTCACCTAGGGTTTGATCAAAAAGGCTCGAGGGAGGCAAAGAGACTCACTTTTACTTTTTGGAAAGTGAGAAGAGAGAGCAGAGAAGTAGGGCACAGAAATCGAGGCAAGGGTTTGGAGTTATTTCCATTGGCACGATTCCCAAGGCAAGTTCAGCCATTAATTGCAGGCACAGAAATCGAGGAGTGTACGGACTGCATTTATTGCAGGCACAGAAATCGAGGTGTACGGATTCCGTACAGTACGGATTTTTTGGGCACAGATTTCGAGGCACTGTTTGTGCATAGAAATCGAGATACTGTTTGCACAGATTTCGAGGCACTGTTTTGTGCACAGAAATCGAGGGTAGATTTGCATAGAAACCGAGGCAAACATTTTGGCACAGAAATCGAGATAACAGCTGCACAGTTTTCGAGAATATTTTTGGCACAGAAAACGAGGGCTATACTGCTGTACGGACATCATTAAATTTCTGCACAGAAATCGAGGATAAGCTGGGCACGGTTATCAAGAAATTTCGAGATGAAATTTATGGTGGAGATAAGTTGAATTTTTTCACTGTATTTCTGTTCTGAATATTTTGCTGAAGATAATAAAAATCTCTCTCTCTCTCTAACTGGTTTTCCCCGTGGGGGTTTTTCCAGGGCTTGATTTTGGCCAAAAATTTCTGAGTCTATCATTTTCATGGTGTGAATGTTTAAATGTGTTTTTCAGCCTGTTAGAAGCATTTTACTGTGTGTTTAATTGTTACAGTAATTTTTCATAAGTAACCTACAGCCAATGCATAACCGGCTGTAAGTGAAAACCACAAAATGTTGACATAATCCAGCAAACAGTAAAGTGCAGAAAATTTCTACAGTGCTTTCATTGTCAAAAGTGTTAAGAGATCTATAGCATTTGATTCTTAAGTCTTTATTGCATTATTGATTTATAGAGACTCAAACCACTTGAGATCTCAGGGCTATCCACAGGGAGTAGTGATCTCTGGATAAAATTAACAGTACATATGTACTAGAGTTTGATTCACGACTTCAGTCTGTCCCTCTGTTTGAAGATGAAATGCAGTGCTTCTTCTTAGCCTAGTATCCATCATCTACCACGCTGTTGAACAGAAATGGCTGAAAAACCTCATATCTCTGTCAGCTATGATTCATCATTCATGTGAGTGACCTGAAGTGTACCCAAACAAGTTGGAAAAATAAACTTGTTGCTTCTTGACTTGAAAGTCTTCTTGCAAGGCACCAAATTGCCATGTTGCTGAATTGGTTGAATATTGCCAACAAGTAGTCATGTCCTTGTGGGGTTTTGAATAATCCACCATGACAGTTGAACACTTTTTTCCATGGTTGGTTTGGCATGAGTGGTGGGGTATGTAGCCCCAATTTACAATTTTCAGGTTTGTTAGTGCAGTAGATTGTACATACTCAATTCTTCATACAAAGCATGCTATATCAGTCTGCAACTTTGGCTAGTACAAATAATGCTGTAAGTTCAACACATTTTACTGATTCCAAAATGTCCTTCTATCTTAGAAGTATGTGCTTTCTTATCAACTACACTCTTGCTTTTTGTGCCAGAATGCACAACTTTTTGTGCCAATATAAAATTTCATTTTTTAGGTGATACCCAAGGTTTTATAATTTTATTGACCTTGCTCCAATGTCGCATGTATTGCATTGAGATCACCATCATCTCCATATTGCTCCTTTAGTCCTGTTGTCCGCCAGATTGCACACCAGCAGCGGAAATCTTTCGAAAGCTGTCTCTTCACTACAAGTGAGAGAGGTGTGGCCTTGGGGGCAAGCAATGAGCCAGGTACTGTCACCTGAATCCCAGCTCCTCTGTTTAGGCTAACTCCTAACGAAGCCAAGGGGGGTAGTCCCTACAAAGAGTTGTCTATGGCTCAATGTTTTAACTGTTAAAGATGTATGGTGATGCGGATGGATGTTGTTTAGGAGTTTTTAGTGATGAAAGACACACGATTTACTTTTAAATAATAACACAAGATAAGATGCAATCCACGTTGCGAAACAGTATATAAAGACTTGAGATAATTAAGAAGCATCCACAGATAAAAATTAAATGATACAAGGACCAGTGCCTTATCCAATGGGTAACAGAGTCAACATAATTGAATTGTAGTGCTGGGGGATGCTGAAAAATAAGTCTTGATAGTAATTGTTCGTGAGATCGTTGTGCAAATTATCTTGGTAAATTTCAAAGTTTTAATGGTCTTGATTATTACGGCTAAAACCAAGGATATCAAAAGAGTGTCCGGAAAGACATTCCAAGCAGCTCCTTTAAGAGACATGTCGGAACCTGTCTGGAATCACAGCGAGGCGCGCAATGCTAACCAGCCACCGTGTCGCAGATTGGGCACTCCGGCGCCTTCCCTGAGAACTGATTAAAATACTTTTTGAACAACGCTGGTTCGTTGGTTATGGGGGTGAAAGTTTTTATTAATTATCACTTATGAGATTATCAAATCCTCCACCTTTCTGAGTACTAGTCCAACCGTTTCCGGTTGGCAGAGCATACGGGTGTTGGATAAACGACCAAGATAAATTAATTAGGGGGAAAATGTGGGTTGAAACATTTTATTATTTAGAACACTTGTTCAACTCTCCGACAGAGAGCGCTCTTGACTTGATCTTACGACCACAGTTCAAGAGATTTCCTACTTTAAAATGCCTAATGCAGGGGGAACGTGCAAGTCTATATGCTCTCCGACAGAGAGTGCTCTTGACTTGGATTTGGCCAAGTTCAAGAGACTTTGTTCGTTTTAAGAAATAAAAAGCAGTTGTGATAACAAGATACTTCAAATTTGTAATACATAAATCATGTAAAAGCTCAAATAGATGTGAAATGTTGCTAACAAAATAAAATGAAACTTTACTTAGTGTTCTACCAAACAAATTTATTCTAAAGGTGGGATCAACCTCCGAACAAGGTCAACCACTAGAACCATCAGTCTTGGAAACCTTCCAGCTAGCTGGATGTCCACAAGAAGCTGATGGGGGAACGAGAAGCTACCACAAAGTTATGTGGCCTTTGGGATACAATCCCAAAGTTAGCTTACTCTAGTCAAGACTTGGAAGAGAAATTAATCTAAGTACGAAAATGAAGACTAATCTATGAACTTGAAAAAGATGAGATCTAAACTAAGCATGCACAACACTCTTCCCCAATGGGGAAGAAAACTAAAAAAGTGGAGGCCTCCTCCACTTGAACTTTTATTAACTTGATTACAAATGCCTTGGGTTTGAAACCCTTGAAGGACTTTTGAGAGATAGATAATACTTGGAAAAATAAAGAAGAAACAAGTCTTTGCTTGCTTTTACAAAGGATAAGTACGTCAAGTTTTGATCATTCTCATGGTTTCTTCACTTTGTTTCTTTTGCTTAGATCTTACTTCTTCAAAGCTCTTTCAAGTTTCTTCCTTTCAAAAGCATCTACACAAGTCTTAGAAATTCTCAACCAAGGCACCCATTAATCATTAGAACAAGACAAAATCTTGAAGCTATTTAAACTAGAGTCTACAAAAGACTTCAAAAAATTAGTTTATGAGATTTTTTATTTCAAAAATGCATAAAAGAAAAAACGGACCAGCGAACAACATATGCTTAAAAAATGATGAGAAAGAGATCTAAAATGTAAAATTTTTGTATGGAAAAATCTATCTTTTAAATGGAAACAAAAATCTAACAAGTATGAGCTATACTAATGCCAAACAATGAGATCTAATTACCAAAAGAAAGACTAAACTTTAACAACTACTACACTTAAGCAATTCGTTTTTTGTGTCTTATGTGTTTTTAGGGCTTTTTGGGAAGGTGGACGAGGGGAGTCTTGGAGGAAAAACGAATGGAGGGATGATTGGACAAAGATGAGGATGGAAAAAACGAATGGGTGAAGAGTAGGGTAAAACGGATGGATGAGGAAATAAAGAATGAGTGGGAAGATGGAAAGATCAAGTGGAACACTTGATGGCTTAAGAACACTATCCAAGAAACCCTTCCAGCTAGCTAGATGATACGCCTGCAATAGTGTTGAAGAGAGCACAAGGGAACAAATCCCAAGTTATTCCCCAAGGTTGAAGGAGCTTCAACCTTATGGCAAATCCTAAGCTAGGCTTAAAAGAGAGAAGGGGATAAGAGATAAATGGGTGGAAAAAGATAAGAGGAATGGACTAGAAGAGGGAAGTTTTAGAACCAAATAACCAGTTTGAAGTTTTGAATAATGGATGGATTTTTCATGAACTTCTCAAGCTCAACCTTGAAGCATGGATCGATCTTTTGAAGACCCCTGAAATGCACAAAAGTTAGCAAAATGATGGCAAAGGGGAGGAAGAAGCAACCAAGCTCAAGATCCCACTTTGCACTTAGGAGATCTGCAAAACCAAGCCACTTCAACAACGATTTGATCAAGTCTAGTATGATTAACCAAAAAAGACAAGAAGAGCATAAGTATAACCGATTACTGTTTGCTACTTCTAGATCTTAATTAACCAAGCATAAATGAATAAGTTGAACCCAAATATTCATTCCATGGACATAAAAAGGACTTATAAGCTAGAATGATCAAACAATTATATATGAAATAGCATTAATAAAACAACATCACCTCATTGAAGCTTTAACAATTTCTCATGGACCAATGTGCACATCAATAGACCTCCAAAGTCGATTTATTTCCAATAGCAAAAAGCTAGAACACGATTACAATTTGGCAGAGTAAGTTTGCCCAAAAGATCCATGAAGAGAAAGCCCAAATGGCCTCTCTTATATAACAAAACTCAATGCTAAAACCCTAATTCGAATTGGTGATGAAGAGAGCCAAAAACTCCATCAAAAACCAATCAAATCCATGTCAACACCAACCAAATCGAGCTTGGAGTCTTAACTCATCTTTAAACTTGAGTTTGGAGCCCATAATTTGAGGAAGGAGCCCCACATGCATTGATTTCAAAATCCAACAACCCATTAATCAATTGCCAAATCACAAAAACGAATTTGCATGAAGGTGGGTGAATTTCTCAACTGTAGATCACTTCCAGTGCTCCAAAACTGATCTGAATCAGGTGGGTGAAGATTCCAATCATCATAAATGCTTTTTGCCATGTCATTTTGACTTTTACTTTATTCAATTTGGCCTTTTTTGGAGAGATTTAAATTATCTCCAATTTATTATTTTTTGAATATTTTAATTAATATTTCTCATTTTTTGATTTTTTGAGAAAATATTAATTATGAGGCCAAATAATTGTCTGAAACCTAGGGTTAGCTGGTCCGGGGATCATGAATGATTTTTGGCTTAAGTTTGGAGCCTTCAATCACTGAAATCGGATCCCGGATGACTGACATATTACAAATTGAAATTTCTCCATTTAAACTATAGAGAAATTTAATTAAAATTTAAAAATAATTAAAAAATAAAAACCCCAAATCCAACGCGTCCGATAAAATTTTTTCGAAATTTTTTCTGGGGGTCCTAGAGACTTAGGACATGACCAAAACCTATTCTAATAGTGTCTAGTAGGTTTATACATATTAGTTGGACTCTAATAACCCCCCACGGCTCAGATTTTCAAAATTGGGCATTCCAGCTTTGGAGGAAGCGGGAGAAAACCTCATCGATTATACATCGCCTTAAGCAAAGTATAATTGACAAGGGAAAAAACTCCTTGGAATACCTTAGTTGCTTAATCAAGTCATGGGGAACCGAGCCACTCAGACCCTACTAGCACACTTTGTTACAAACCCCCATGGGGCCATGGTCATGTCGACTCAAAAACAAAACCGGCTAGCCAAAATTGGCTAGACCCAAATATCTGAAACCCAGATACTCTGGAAGTGAACACTGATGTGTTCCAACACTGGCGGCTCAATAAGGTTTCAACTATTTGTACAAAATAGGTGATAACAAGTCCATTAAGAGGAAAGCATTGTAACTTAGGGATTACTCCGGAGTCCGAATGCATTAATCCCGGGAAGTTCCAACAACATGTCAATGAACTTATTGGTTGCTCCTTTCTTTTACTCGATGGACAAGTTAAATTGCTATAGATGGGATGTCCATTTGAAATGTCAAAACAACTGCAATTTCGATTGAATTTGCAAAAAATAAACAGTTTTGTGATTAGTGTGCACGATCGTTTCGTTACTGAAGAGATAGTGGCTCCAGTGCTTCACCATTCTTTCAGGTGCTAGATCTTCAAGACTTCAATTGATAAATTTACTGAAAACGCCGAGGTCTAATCCTCGTTCTCATTGAGCATTAAATGTTTGAACAAGTTGAGATTTTTTGCATTAATGACAGAGTAAATCTCCATGTGCGGTGGCAATTCCAACCGAAAGGCATTCTCATACCTGCTGCATGATCTTGAAAGACCATACTGAATGGGCTTGATCTTCTTTGCCGATCCCTGTAACCCCCTCTTCTTGAGTTGTAAGTTTGTAACCACACCAAGTCCCCCACAGTGCACTGATGGCCAACCTGGTGCTTATCATGCCATATATGAGAAACTTTGCATATTTGTGTATTAATGGTTTGGATTCATATGTATGCACATGAATATATATGTTTTTTACAAAATATAAATAGTTTATGTATTTTTTGGTCAACTGTTTTTTTTTCCGGTTCCGATCTTGTTTCCAGTCCGGTTCACATTTTGGGCTCTGCCGGTTCGATCACCGGTCCGGTTTTGAATGGCAATTTTTGCACCTCTGGGACTCTGCCACCATAGTGTGTCCACCACACATCTACAATGAATAGAAGAAGAGAAAAGAGAACAAATTAAATTTCCACGGAGTAATAAATAGATAGAAAAGAAAGAGTCAATACTAAAGACATTGAAATTTGAAAGTTTTAAACAAATTGTATTTGAAGGTTACCTGGCATCCTTGTGGTTCTATCTTGGACAACCAAAAGTGCCAACTGCCATCCTATATATCTCCATCTGTTTGGAAATCTCTGAGCGTTTAGAGGGAGTTAACACTATCCTCTGAACACAATGGAGAAATCCATCCATAGCCTCAGCATCAAACCATAATCCACATGCATAAGAGAATGCAAGGTTGAGGTAGAGCCCTGCCGTGTGAATGGGATGATAGAGAGTATTATTCCATCATTCATCAATCACATCCCATAGCTCAGCTCTGTTTTGGTTCCCTAAATTCAGCCAATTTATCAATAGGCTTGCCACATGCTCAACACTTGATGGACATGTTCAAATTAGAAACTGTAACAAAACATGAATACCAAACCATACCACCATCCGTACCATGACCAGATATAGATAATGCAACTGGGAATTTCTGGAACTTAGGATAATCACATTGAATTCCAAACAGAGAAAACACTACTTACTCAAACATATTGTGAGGAACTTACGGAATGAAAAAGGAGGAATTGGAGAAACGTGAGTCCTTTCAAGCACAACATCCATTCTTATTCATGTTTTGAGGACAAAACACCTTGAAAGAGGGGGGGCTTATTGTGAATCCAGTTAATAAATAAATGTTAATTATGATTATAGGTCTCAATAGATAATAGTTATACTTACGGATTCGATTATAAATAGTAGTAACTATAGGTGGAATGATCACTACACCATTCAGTAGGTATTTCTGCCATGTGTAAAGGTGGAGGATCAAATGCAAGTTATTTTTTATATTTTCTTTTCTATGAAATGCACATCCCAGTAAACCCTCTGGTCACTTCCTCTCATTTCGAGGATGGTACCCAGGATATATCGGCTGGTTGCAGTTTTGGCAACCTAACCCAGCGATGACATTGAGTGAGGTCCTCATAGAGGCAGCCAGCCCAGGCACTTGACCCTGTGAGCTCCTGCTTGCAATTCACAACACTCAACCACTCAAGCTAACCCACTAGGCTAAGAGTTTTTTTTATTTTTATTTTATATTCTATGAGTTCTTTAATTGGCCTACTATGTGTAGAGTTCTCTACCAATTTGATTGTTACATTTTGATTTTACCTTCATTTGTCAATTTATAGCTTGGATTACAGAATTTAGAGTTATACATTTGGGTCATACAGTAGCAAGCTCGCATAAACATAAAACATGTTCTGTGATGCAGCCTTCCATCAATTTCGTTTTATTGCTTTATATAGGATGACGCTGCTACCTGCAGCTGGACAATTATTATTTTGTATAATGTCCCGTTTAGCTGCGTTCAATTTTGTGAAGATCTTGATAGTTGTCCACTGATAAAATTCATGTACATTGCACACTAGGATATATTTGTTTGTGAAAAGTTGACATTATCTCTTACCTGCATAAGAAATGCCAAGGAAAATTTTCACGTGGAACAAAAGATTCTTCTTTTGGCAAATATTCTTCTTCCAAGAAATTGATATAACATAATGCATTGACAGCCGATTATTATTTTTCTTCTTACAGGACAAGTATTTGCAAAAGATTCACTTTAGCCAGCATGATGTTCCCCTCCCAGATTTTATGCAGGTTTGATGATTGGTTTTCCATGTCATTTAGTTGTTAAGCTGGCAGAGTATCAATTTTTATTCATTCTTGTGTTCTAGGCCTTGGAAAAATTATTGATGATTCAGTTATGGACTTGATGGCAGATTGATTGCTTTGAAAGTGCAGAGAAGGCAGGTGATTTGTTTTCCTATCCTTTTGTGATCAAAAGTAGGCGACTTGCTTATGATGGGCGAGGAAATGCTGTTGTATATTGCAAAGAGGACATAACTGCAGCTGTGTCAGGTAAGGTGCAATATTTGCCTGTCCATGCAAATTCGTAAGGAATTAAGAACACAGACAATTTTATAAATGAGTTCAAGGATACATTGATTCTCATTAGATGTAACATTTATGCTACAGCATTATAATCAGTAAACAAATAATACAAAGACCATGTCACTGGGATAAAATTGTCCAATTTGTATATTTTCCTTTCTTTCATTTTTTAAAAATTACTTGTTCATTTTCTGGAATTTATTTCTTGAATATATATTCTAGTATTGCTGTGACTTTAATTTTCATTATCAGTTAATTATGGTTTAATGCCACAAAGCAATGGAATATGAGATCCTATGACTATAGTTTAAAGAGCGATCATGGAGCTTCAAGATGTAATCATAACTTACTATGTGGTAGTACTTTTGTTGCAAAATCAGTTGCCAAGAAGGAATATTCCAGTCCCAATACTTGGTACATAAATGGTCCTTGATGAGATATCCAACAAATAACCACAAAAGTAGGTTAATGGGACTAAGGAGTAGCATCAGTGTACTACAAAGTTGGATTGTTGTAGCATCTCCTAGATCTAATCGAGCAACAATGAGCATAGATATAAGAAATATCACAGAAGGAAAATGAATTGAAACGAGTACAATAGTGCGAACATTGACAAGAAGAGCCTGTTAGGTGGAATTGGAATTGGGAGCCAAGGTTGAAAGAGAAAGCAGGGAAGTCTCCCCCTCTGAGTCCCCAATCACTACAAGGGGTCCTATTCACTATATGATAAGGTCATCTAGAAAATAACTGAGACAAAGGTGGTCTTGTTGCACGATCCGTGGTAGGAGCCTAGTGTATGCTTCGACATGAAGAACTTCTCTACTCCTACCAATCAAGGCCCAGGGAGGGAAGAAAATACGAATCAATGAATGTTTGCTAGATGAAGTGCGGGTGTTGGTATTTAGAGCAAAGGGAGTTTGTCTTTGTCCATAGATTTGGGATCTTCTAGAGCCACAATGTCTGTTGAAACTATGGTACTCGACCTGGGGTTTGGGATGGGAACTCCTCAGAAGTCTATCTAAAGAAGGGCCCCCACTTAGCCAGGAAGGGGTCAAGAAGAGGCCCAGGTCATCATCTATTTGATAGCTGTAAGACTTTGAGTCTTTGGTTGTTGCTTTTGTCTCTGAGTAGGTTGAATAATAGGAAAGGAGGTGATCTTCTTGGTTGAGTTAGAATTGGAAGGGCCTTGGAGGGCATGTGATTGGAACTTGAGCACCTCCCTTATAAAAACAACAAGACACCTTTGTTAATTTTCTAACCCCAGCTACTAGATAAATTACTTCCTAGTGATTTCCTTGCTGAAAAATAAATTGCAGCTCATTGAATAATTTATACTTCTGGAATTATTAACAGACTTGAATAGCAGAAGCAAAATGGAAATAGATCTACTCAATAAAAACACATGCACTGAATTTCTGCCCTTCAAATCAGCTTTTCATTTAAATAACTTCTAAGCTTACAAGGGATCCCTTACTAGGAAAATGGCCCAAGAAAAATATACTCAGCAAAACTAGCAAATTCTGCCCCATGGAGAAAATCCTCCACCTGCAAAACTGCCCTTGAGAAATCTCCTGCCGCTGATGCTGTACTGTACGGCCCTGTACAGTTTGTACGATGCTGTACGACTGCCGTATGCTGTTGTACGACCACAGCTGTATGGACATGCTGTGTGCTGCTGTACGTTTGTTCGACTTGGCACGTGCGGCTCCCTGCTGTTGTACGGTTGTACGACCCCTGCTGTATGGCTGTACAACCCATGCTGTATGACCCCTGTTGCTGTATGACTTAATGACCCTTGCTGGGCTGTACAACACCTGTACGACCTGCTCCTGCACTCTGACGCCGTTGACCAGCTGTACGACCCACCTGCAAAGACATTGTCTGTTGTCTTTCCCTCTACCAAATATGGAAATAGAATGTCCTTCTCTCTCCAGAAAATCACTAAATGCTTGAGATTCTTTTGTCCTCTCCTCTCACCTTGGTTGCCTTTTATCCTATTGAGATGAACCAAAACCTTAACTTCAATGGCTAAGATTAGATCTCATCCACTTGAGAGATTCGATTAATTAACTTAAATCATGAATGCCAAAAATTTAGCCATTTTATTAAATTAACTTCAATTAAAGACATTCACTTTAATGACTGACTTTAATAAAGTGAATTCCAAAGCTCTGAGAGGTATTAATGATGATTTCCACAGGTAGACACAAACCCATGTGGAAATCCATGTTTGCCTGCCTGGAGATGCCCGATTTCTGGTTTCATTCTTGTGAATGCCTCCTTAGGAGTCTTGTCCTCCAATATCCTGTGAGGACTCCTGTTTTGCAAATATACTGCTGTGTTACATGCCTCTGCCCAAGGAAACATAGGCAGTCCCTGATCATGAATCATAGCCTTTGTAGTACTGATGATGGATTGGTTCTTTCGTTACGCAATCCCATTCTATTGTGGGTTCTATGAGACTGTCTTCTCACTCTTGATCCCTGCCTCCTTGCAAAAATACTTGAAGTCATTTGAGGTGTACTCTCCCCCATTCTCTGACTTGAAGACCTTGATCTTCTTTCTTGTCAAGTTCTCCACCCGAGCCTTGAACTCTTGGGACCAATTGAAGACCTCATCCTTGGTCGTCATAAAGAAGATCCAGGTTTTCCTAGAAAAGTCATCAATAAACGTCACATTGTATGATGCTCCCTGCACAAACACTACAAGGTACCCTAGAAGGTACCCTAGGGCCCCCAGCTGTCTCTTGGGGTTCTTGGTCGAGGACCAAGCAGATGGATGCCATGGCAAAGTCCCTAGCATGTAGCTAGGGCCCCTATTTGTCTCTAGGGTATTCTGGTCTGGGACCAGACAGTTTCTTGGTCACGAGGACCAAGCAGATCCTGCAGGTTGAGATAGAGACATCCTAGGTCCTGTAGATGGTTGATCAACATTCAGTCTAGGACTGAATGCTCAGCTTGAGGCCGAGGACCATTCTCTGGGAGAATGGAGAACCTGGTCATGGACCAGATGGTTGATCAACATGTCCCAGTCTACGACTGAGGCTCATCCTTGGGTTGAGAATCCATTCCTTGAGAATGGAGGCACTTGGTCAGTTACCAAGATTATGATGTGTGATGTCCTCTTCTCCTAGGTCTTCGAGATGGATGAGTTGGTTGGTCTTCTCAAGGGATTGGCCACCCCTTGTGGAAGCTACTAACATTTGACCTAAGGAGCAGTTGAGAGGACCACATGATCACATCATCTGTGTGAACCCTTCCTTATACAATGATGATGAACTTTCAGGTTATATGGAACATTTGTACATTTGAGAGAGAGATGACTGGTTGTACCTTTCCACCTTGGGTGATTTACTTTTGGTCCTTGCACCTTGTTGTTTATTAAGTCTTGTGGTACCCTATCTTTGATTTGTGGTAAATAGGGTCATTGACCCACCTTCTATTTATACCACCCTTGTTGTTTTAGTCTTATGGGTACTAGTCCACTTTATGTGACTCTTTTATTTTTTATTTTTTATTTTATCTCTTATTTATTTTATATTTTATATTTTATATTTTATCTTTTATCTTTTATTTATTTTATATTTTATATTTTATATTTTATATCTTATATTTTTATTTTTATTTGTTTTTTTTTTATCTTTATTTTTAAAGTGGCCTTTCCCTAATTTAATGAAATACTATTTTATTATTTTTTATCTTTCCTAATTCTATGGAATCCTAATTTAAAGGATTATTTTAATAATCCTATTATCCTATTTAATGAAGTCTATGTTTCCTCATTAGATATTATCATCATTATCACCTGTTGAAGATCATCCTTATCACACGTTTTCATATCTGATTTGAGCTCTCTCTTCTGTTTGACGTAAAAGGGTTATGTTGCTTGCTCACCTATTCTTGGAGGCCATCCACCTGATGTTCATCCTCTGATCAAGAAAATACTTTTTAGGGCATCTTTATCAGCAGACAGGAGGGTCGAGTTTGTGTCTATCTCAGCCGAAGTCTGGTTTGGGGTTTTCAAGGAGGACCGAATCCCTATTCTTTCCAGTTCAGATCTGATCTGAAGCTTTAGGGTGAACTTTGCTTGTTAGGACTGTCATACCTCACTAGAAGAAGTTTATCTCAGTAATTAACCAATGGTCAATGGTCAGCTTGCCGTGTTTAGTCTCAGTGTTAAGACCCTGCTAAACCCTTGTGTTGTAATTGCATATCGAAGGGTATGGGAACAAATCTGTTTTTTGAGAATTTGATTGTGGTCAGTCTGTCTAAAGACTTGAACTTTTATGCTAATGACTAGTCCATGGTATTGAGTTTTTATTTTGGTTTTGATACATATATTCTGAGTCTTTATCTTTGACTAGATTTATATTATTGAGGATCAGACCTGGGTATTGAGTTGTATCTGTGGTATAAATCTATGTGTTGAGTCTTCCTTTGATTGTCATTGTGCTTCTGACTGTCATTGACTATTTGGTTATACCTCAGCCCAGTCATCTCTCTCTCTGGTTTGTACTACCCTCTTGTAGGGTCTGATAATTTCCAGATTTGATTGGCCTCTCTGAGGCACAGTCTTTACTGAAGGTAAGTAACTCTTCTGAGTATTCTTATAGGAAGGGTCTCACACACAAGTCAGTATCTTCAACCTTATCTCTTTTATTATTATGTGGTTAAATTTAGTTATTCTACGTTACATGTTGCTGGAGATTAACTTAGCACAGTGACCTAACTGGTAGTGTTAAAAGTACTTTAACACAGTGACCTGAGAGTGCTAAAGATATGAAATTTATGTTATGATAGATTTTACTACTGCACTATTTAATATTCAATATTTGTAAATGTTTATTAAATGTATTTTCTGCATTAAAGTATGATGAATTGTTATTTTTCTGTATATAACCCTAACTTGATGAAAATTCAACAAATGACAAGGGCCAAGTTCTCATTGCTACCTCCCTAGTTGCGGGCTCTGGACTCCTCCCGAGTCCCTTCTTGGATGCAATCGTCCCAAACCCTCTCCTAGTTGGGGAGTGTCTCCTGAGCACAGAGCCCTTTTACAAATGGTTCCCAATGCTTGGTGAATCAATTCAATTCCACACTGACAAACTCTACTTCGAGTACTTTCTCTCCAACAACTGCAAGTTGATCACGTATCTGAGTGATCCTCATGATATATCTGGTAACATTGTTAGATCTCGAAATCTTGACATCTCTAAGTTTATCTCTCAAAATCATCTTCCTATTCATGTTGTCACTCAGGAATAAATCCACTAGAGCTTTGTACATATCTTTGGCCGACGTCTTCTCTGCTACATGAGGAATTAAGTGATCCTTTACTGCATCTAGAATCACTCTCTGGGCTTTGATGTCCTTCTCATGAGCTGCCAACAAAGCTGCATCTATCTGTGCAAGAACAACCTTATCCACAATTTCTCAAAAATCATGTTCCTTTAAAAGCAAAGTTACCCTCGCTTTCCAGGACAGGAAGTTAGATGCCTTCCATAACTAGATCTAAACAAAATAACTGTTGTGTGCTTATTCTCTCAAGCACCCACCAAGATCTGCTATTGTAGATTTCACATCTGCCTTTGTTTTAGAGTGTAAGCTCTGATACCATGTTAATTTTCCAACCCTAGCTACTAGATGAATTACTTCCTAGTGATTTCCTTGCTGAAAGATAAATTGCAGCTCACTGAATAATTTATACTTATGAAATTATTAACAGATTTAAATAGCGAAAGCAAAATGGAAACATATCTACTCAATAAAAACACATGCTCAAAAATTTTGCCCTTCAAATCAACTTTTCATTCAATAACTTCCAAGCTTACAAGGGATCTGTTATTGGGAAAATGGCTGAAGCTTACTAGTTCCTACATGTGCTCTTGAAACCTTGAGTGATCCATGCAAGCGCCCTGTCTAACTGAAACATATCCCCCTACATGCGATCCTGAAATTCTAGTGATCCATGCATGCATTGTAGTTAACTGCCACTTTTTCTCAAGTTGATGCATGTGCATACTTGTGCCATGCAAAATGATGTATATCCGTGCATGTTCCATGCAACACTATGCAATTCAAAACCCAAACCCTAAAAATGAAGTATCTTGCATGTTGCTCAAAAACGTCTCATTGGAGCCTTGACCTTGCAATGATGCAAAAAGTGTGATCATCTCTGACATACGATATGCCAAACCCTGTTTCCTAAAAAATAGGAATCTTCTCAAAATTGATGAAACTTGTGAAATATCTGTATTTGTGCCAAGGAAACATCACTGTAGCATTCATATCTGAACTCAATGGGAATCACCCTTAAATCTAACAAACAGTCTATGAAAATGCTGTCTGAACACCATCCTAATGGAATGTACCGCCCTTTAACCCCTCTAGATTGCTATGGAGCAAATATAGGGTTAACAATGGCGTCTCAAGAGGACGAGATCCCCCTTGCATGATGTCGAGAATCCCACAAATCTTTGTATCTCTGGCCTGCAAAATAATGATGCTTGAACCATGGGCTATGGAGTCAAAAAATTGTGACCCTCTATTTATCAAGAAGTGGAAAGAACAAAGTCATATAATAATGTCCATCTTCAATTGCAACCCACAAACAAGTATGATTCCCCTTGCTGAAAAAATGTACTAAAGTCAACATGCAAGGGAAAACGACGTGATCAAATGTCAATAATGTAAACAATTGCCAGATGTTGCCACCTAATACACACCTCGGGTAACACAGCAGAAATATTCAAGCCATTGGGTGCGTCCTTGGGGGCAAGCCTTGAGTTGAGTTATTGTCACTCAACACTCGACTCCTCCGTCTAGGCCAACTCCTAGCGAAGCCAAGGGGGGGTGGTCCCTAATAAAAATAAACTAAGGCCAAGTAAGCTATAGCAAAAATGAAATCTAGGAGTTAATTAATTAAAATAAGAGCAGTAAGCAAATCTAGTGTAGCAACATATTAATATCAACAGAAAGCTTGAAGTAAAAGACTGAATCCAATAAAAGACTAGTGCTAAAAATAACTGCTGAAAGGAAAGTTTTGCTGATGCTCTTGACAGTTTTAGTTATTAAAATGTGAGTTGCTTAGAGTGGGTTTGTTCTTGGTTTGGCCCACTAAAAAGTTGTCCTCGAAATGAGTGTAGAGAAACAGTGTCGGATGTCCAATGGGGAGAGAACGAATCTCAATGAGTATCCCCCTGACTTCTTGTGAAGGTCACTATAGGCTCTCACTTCAACAATAACGATTTGATGGATTTCCCTAATTAACTAGCCACTAAGTATCCCTTTTCTGATTGTTAACCAAAGATTAGATAAGCCTGCAATGGTCACAAGAGCATATTGGGGGACGCAAAGTCAAAGTTCGTTACTCTTTAGAAAAAATTAAAAGATTAAACTAATCTAATCTAAGAAAATTAATTGTTTTGCGTGAGTTTGTGGTCCTGGACCAACAAACGTTTAATTTTATGCTTGTGTTAGTAAAATAAAAGCAAATGCAGAAAGAAAAATGCAAACCATGAAAATGACGTGGATCTCCCATGGGGGATGGGGCTTGGGCACTGGGTAGTCCACTAATTTTATTGATGGATTACAATTTTTAAGAAGTGTTTGTGGTCCTTTATAAAATAGGACCAACAAACTTAGAATTTGATGGAAGAAAATTGCCTTTTAAGAAAGGTAGAAAGGAGAAGAGGGTCCTAAATGACCTAGATCTTCAAAAATTCGCCAGAGCTTCCTCCCACCTGTTAAACAAAAGACAAAAAATAGCCATGGAAAAGGCACTAAAGATGCCAAATAAGTTGATTAAGAGCTAAATTTTTTTTCCTAATCTTAAGTACTGAAAGATAAAATTTTAAATGAGCTACAAGTATGGATTAGGAAGCTAGACCTACTCACAGAAATGAAGCTTTTTAGAGAATCTAGATCTAGTCTTTTCACGAAGCATGCATACATAAAATAAAATAGCTTTTGATATTTTTGAAAAGGAAACTACTTAGTTTAAGCATGCAATATAGTAACCAAAGAAGATAGAAAATATAGTGAAGGAGGGAGAGATAGAAAAGAGCCCAAGCATGAAATAACCAGATCTATGGAGTCTACTGGTGGAAGCGGAGGGACTATGTCCTGTTGAGAATGCTGAAAAAATGGAGGAAGCAGCCGGGCTCAACCACCTCTTTAGACTAGGAAACCGACACAGCTAATAAGACTTGCAACAAGGGCATCAGATCTGGTACTTCCTACACAAGAGGTTAGAATAACATGCAATATAACCGAATATAACATGCAAATCCTAAATCTCTAAGCATAGAAAAATAAATAAATGAAATGAAGTCAAATCATTCATCCCATGAGTCGATAACAATTTTCCAAAGGCTAGATAGATAACCACAAGAAGCAAAGTAAAGCAGCTACACAGTTACGCCATACCATGACAATGCATCCACACACAAAGAAACTACACACCATGGACCTCCAAAGTCTTTCTATTCAATAAAACAATATTACAAATTAGCTCATAGCTTAAGCAGAGGTTCCACACTCCAACCATCCGAAATGTGGGAGCTTGCTCTTGCTTAAATAGGGAAAGAGGGCGAATTTTCCCAAGGAGGGCGAATTGCCAAGTGTTGAGAGAGAGTCGATTTAACAAGGGATGAACTAGACGTGAGTGGAGCTAAAGAGGGAGAGAGAGGTGCCACATCTCAAAAGGTAGGTCGCCCTCCCTCCCAAGTCGCCAACTCTCACCAAGAATGCGCCCCCCCTCATGAGAGATGTGCCCCCCTTACTTGGGAAATGCGCCACCTTTAAAGAGAGATCTCAATCACAACTCGGAGCATGAGTTAACTTGCCAATCAGCTCTCAATCAAATTTGCCACTACTGCAAAGGATTGAAACATGCCTCCGAGATGTTTCCCTGAATCATGGGATGCTGATTTTTCCTATTTATTTGGCTTTTTATTCATTTTTTTTAGAGAAAATGAAATTAAGTGATTAAAAATCACCGATTTCGCTCTCAAAGTGGGTACATGGGTAAAGTGGGTGCTTCTGAGTTAGAAAACGAGCACCCCATGGTACATTACGCCTCCTTGTACCACGTTTTTTACTTATTGATTTTTTACAATTAAAATATCCCGTTTTGCGGGAAATTTTTTTATTTATGGAAAATTAAAAAATCCTAAGGGGGACTTTCTAGGATAATGACTAGCATGGTAATATACATTAAGCACTAGGATTTAATAACCCCCCAAGGCCTAACCACTCGGACAATTACTCCAGCTTTGGAGGATTGAGTGAAAAAACTCGAAAATTATAAATCACTAAAAAAGCAAGATATAATTAACAAGTAAAAACAAATCTCTTGAGTGATGTGCTAATGACTAAGTCTTAGTAGGCTAACCCTGTTACAAAGAGTCATCATGTTACGTCATTTTATTACAATTTCCCATGGGGTTATGGAACATGCGTAAAAAAAAATGGGGCCAAAAAGGCTTGGCTGGACTTCTGAACTTCTGAACTTGAACAAGTAAAGGTTCAATCTCTTGGCGGCTCAACTGCAAGTCCATTCAAGTGCAACTTGAGGGGTAACACTAGGCATGAGGATACCCATCAATAAGGCATATAGGTTCCATGGTACGAGCACAACCTGTCAATCTAAAAGATGTTATGAAGTCAAACACTGAAAATGATCCTTCAATCAGGACCCAATAAAGATAGACCTTGTCAAGTGCGAGATGGCCACCAATGAGGCTAACGATCGTCAAGGTGCTCCAACTCCTCGGCCATGTTAAGATTCTATGCTACTATAGACTAGATCCCAACTTTATTAGCATTCAATACATTATTCACAATAGCAACATAATAGGGATCTCTGAAAGATACACAATCACAAAGCACAAAACAATATATCTTGGGAAACCCTCAAGGGGAAGAAAACCCAACAAGAACTTCCTCAATATAGATGATCAAAGTACAATGCCCAAAATAGGTCTCACAAATAAGAGAGACAAACCCAAACTTTAGACCCAAGCCAATCCTCCTCCTCCTTCGCAGATATCTCTCTCTCTCTCTCTAATGCGAATTGCACAAGTGAGTGATGGTACAAATGACAGGAACTCACTCTCTATTTATACTTTACCTTTTACTTGACTTTTATCCCAGCTATGTCGGCCTCACTTTAACTGACTGGGCCGACCTCTCCTAGAAAGACTCAAATAATATTATATTACATTCTTTAGGGTACTAACGACCCGACTTACAATGGAGGCTTTACCTCATGAGTTTTGCATGACCAAATATAATAATGACATCTCCGAACGGAGGTAAAACATCCCCGACGGAGTTACAATAATAAAGTACAAGTAGAATATTCTTTGAAGTTACATTAATTTAACACTCCCCCTTAACAAGAAGGGTATTCTACTGACAACAACATCTGCATGTGTAACTCTACACAACATCATCGGAGGGAGGAGGGGCATCATCAACATCATCTGGAACATTGGTTGATACATCTATAAATCATTGGAAGTTCTTCAACAGCATCATCATCTTCAGCATAGAGCTGAAGTATCATCATCTTCAGTACTACAGCATCCTCATCTTCAGCACTGGAGCATCATCTTCTACAGCACTAGAGCATCCTCATCTTCAGCACTGAATCATCATCTTCTTCAGCACTAGAGCATCCTCATCTTCAACACTGGAATATCTGCAGCACTGGAGCATCCCCATCTTCAACACTGGAACATCTGCAGTACTAGAGCATCCTCATCTTCAACACCGGAACATCATCATCTGCAGCACTGGAGCATCCTCATCTTCAGCACTGGAACATCATCATCTGCAGCACTGGAGCATCCTCATCTACAGTACTGGAACGCCATTATCTGTAGCATTGGAGCATCCTGGAACATCATCATCTGCAGCACGGGAGCATCCTCATCTACAGTACTGGAATATCATCGGGAGCATCATCACCTGTAGCACACATGATCCAATCCAACAACTCTGGTGATCCTTCCTTTCGGAATTGGGGATCCTGGACAATCTTTCCTTTCGGAACTCGGGATTCAGTCCAACAACTCTGGTGATCCTTCCTTTCGGAACTCGGATCATGGACAATCCTTCCTTTCGGAACTCGGGATTCAGTCCAACAACTCTGGTGATCCTTCCTTTCGGAACTGAGATCCTGGACAATCCTTCCTTTCGGAACTCGGGATTCAGTCCAACAACTTTGGTGATCCTTCCTTTCAGAACTTGGATCATGGACAATCCTTCCTTTCGGAACTCGGGATTCAGTCCAACAACTCTAGTGATCCTTCCTTTCGGAACTGGGATCATGGACAATCCTTCCTTTCGGAACTCTGGATTCAGTCCAACAACTCTGGTGATCCTTCCTTTCGGAACTGGGATCATGGACAATCCTTCCTTTCGGAACTCGGGATTCAGTCCAACAACTCTGGTGATCCTTCCTTTCGGAACTAGGGATCATGGACAATCCTTCCTTTCGGAACTCGGGATTCAGTCCAACAACTCTGGTGATCCTTCCTTTCGAAACTGGGATCATGGACAATCCTTCCTTTCGGAACCAGGGATTTAGTCCAACACTCACATCTTAGACAATCCTTCCTTTCGGAACTAGGGATTCAGTCTAAGGATCAACATTTAAGACTATCCTTCCTTTCGGAATTACGGGATCATTGTCTAGGGATGATCAATCCCATCACAGCTCAGGATCAACATTTAAGACTATCCTTCCTTTCGGAATTACGAGATCACTGTTTAGGGATGATCAATCCCATCACAACTCAGGATCAACATTTAAGACTATCCTTCCTTTCGGAATTACGGGATCACTGTCTAGGGATGATCAATCCCACCACAACTCAGGTTCAACATTTAAGGCTATCATTCCTTTCGGAATTACGGGATCACTGTCTAGGGATGATCAATCCCACTGCACCACAATATCATCAGCACTACTTCCCCTTTCGAGGGAAGTCCTTACAGACTACACCAAGCTTGTCACGGAAGTGCTCAAACTTCACACGAGACAGAGGCTTAGTCAACACATCTGCAACTTGCTCATCCGTGCTCACATATTGGAGCTTTATAGCTCCCTTCTACACCATATCATGGATGTAGAAATACCGTATTTCTATCTGCTTTGACTTATCATGGAACACATGGTTCTCTGTCATCTTTATACAACTTTGGTTATCACATAGAATCATTGTGGTATCCAACTTCAGATCAAATACACCTGATAACAACTTCCGAAGCCATATAGCTTCACAACTAGCAGAACAGGCTGCAATGTACTCTGCTTCTGCAGTGCTGAGAGCAACACTGGATTGCTTCCTTCTTAGCCATAAGATCATGGCTGACCCTAGACTGTAACATCCACTTCATCACATGCTTTGCAGCTACAATGTGAGCACATCTGGGCTCAACCAGATACTGACTCAAGGTGTTCACAGCAAAGCATATATCTGGTCTAGTATTCGTCTGATACATCAACGACCTAATAATCTGCATGTATAGAGTCACATCCACTAATTCTGACGAAGTATCAGATAATAAATTCAAGTTGGTATCCATCGGTGTGGCCATGGCTTTACACTCCAACATATCAAATCTTTTCAAGACTTCTACTACATACTTCCCTTGGTTAGGGAAGATTCCCTCTGGGTTCTGTCATACTTTGAGATGTAGAAAATAGTGCATCAAGCCAAGGTCTTTCATCTCGAATTCTGCAGTAAGCTTCTTCTTGCACTCTGAGATTTGCTTCTCATTTCCTGTCAGGAATAAGTCATCCACCTATCGTAATAATATGTCAGGTTCATCATCCATAACCTTGAAGTAAAGGTTAGGATCAACTTTACTCTTGGTAAAGCCAAGCTCGTCAGAAAACTATCAGTTCTTCCATACCAAGCTCTTGGAGCTTGCTTCAATCCATACAGAGCCTTCTTCAGTTTGCAGACATGCGTCTCTTTGTCTTAAATCTCAAATCCTTGTGGCTGTTCTATGTACACTTCCTCTTCAATGACACCATTCTGGAAAGCTGTTTTCAAATCTATTTGGTGTAACTTCCACTTCATCGTGGCTGCAAATGCCATGATGGTTCTAATGGAAGTGTACCTTGCTACGGGGGCAAATGTCTCTTCATAATTGATTCCTTCCTTTTGAGAGAATCCACGAGCCACAATACTTCCATCTTGTATATCCATTTATTTCATTTTTCTGAGTCACTGGATACCAAGATCTTGAACTCTGTTGCAAGTTCTCTCTTGCACCCATCTATGAGCTTCTCATCTTCAACCTTGTAGCAAAGGTTGATGTCTCATCACTCTAGGTGATCCTTGATCTCATCATTCTATCCATGGGTGACTTCTGAGCCCATACAAAGTCTTCTTCAATCTGCATACATGTGGTTCTCCGAGTCCTTGAGGTTGCTCGATATCTTCTTCTACTTTGATTACACCATGAGTCTGGCTACTAGAGCAACATATTGTCATAGTCGACTTCCTCTACTTGATTTCATTAGTCTTGTTTATAGTTGAACCATCGTCACTTGTTCTACGGAACAAGTCTCATCATTCTTCATTTGTAGGTGATCGTGTACGATACTTCCTACAAGTCAAATTTAGTAGCATGGTTAGAAACATTTCATAGTTTCCAAAACATATGCATAAAAACATAGGTCACACTGTCATAATGCTATCTTTAGCCCATAACACAACATTCATCCATATCCCACATTCATATGGTAACTTTCTAGATGCCTTCCATCTCTACCATAACATTATTAAGAGCGTGCACTACTCCCAATATGTCAGCAAAGAGGTTGCACTCTAGATAAGTAGCAATGGAATGTTGTATTGCACCATAGGCTACTTACCCATCACATATTAATGCAAATGCATACTATACTTCTAGGAATATAAAAACATGTACACAACATTTAAACAATTTGATAAAATGACAATTCAAATATTTATCTTTGTTTGTTTGGTAGGATCTCTTTTGATCCTAGTCTCCTTGCAGGGATTACTGGAATGTCTGATGGTGAGCTCTACTCCATCATCTGATTCTGAGGTCCTGTGCCTTTCTTGCTTATGATCTATAATGTTGATCATAGATCACATAGACTTGTAGTATCATGAATTAAGGTTGCTTCTAAGTGACCTCTCAGTTTATATAGACCTCCTTCTTCTATTCAAATAACGACTACATCTTCTATAGATCTTCTATAAAACATATTCTTCTACTTTTTCCCTTGCTAAATTCCTGGGAGGTTCTTCTTCTTCTTCGGCTAGGTGAGCATGATGTCTTTTGATGCTCTTATTCTTGTATTCTTCTTTTCTTTCTGGACAATCTTTGGCAATATGTCCCATCTTATCACAACGGAAACATTGATAAGAAGAGAAGTCTCTTCGCTTGTAGTTTCCCTTCTTATATTTTTGAAACTGCTTAGGAGGATGAAACTCCTTATGGTTTTCCTTCTTGAAATGAGGTTTTCCCTTCCTCTTTTAGTATGGGTAGCTAGAGCTTGACCATCATCTCTAAGTAGTGCTTCTCGATTTGCCACTCTAGCCTCCTTTTGGATACATTCTTCCCATACAACTTCAAATAGTAGACTTTCCTTTCTTGCACACATTGTCTAGATAAAAGAGCCCCAAGGTCTAGAGAGACCATTGAGAGCATGTTATCACACCATAGTAGCTGGGCTACTATCTTCGCTGAGCAGATATCTGCACTTTCCAAAGCTTTGCTTTTACAGAGATCAACTATGATGAGTAGCATTGTTCGAGATCACTTACAGATCAAAGCAGTATATACCAGACATTGAGTAGACCTTGTGCCAAGGCTGAGCGTTGAGAGCTTAGATTTGATGACCGATATGACCTTTTGTTTCATACAGTTTCAGTTCAGTACCTAGAGTTCCTGATGTTATTATTGCAGCAATGTTTCAGCTGATTCTGGATGATGATTATTTGCATGATGTGATGTGACCTATGGACTGGTGATTGTTATGGTGGATTATTATCTTGTTGTTTTAGCCATCTTCATAGCATTGACTTGGTATATGACTCATGATGTGGCAGTATTATTTAATAAATGAAATGAAATATCTTGGTTGTTTAAATAATGTATTGGATCTATTACTTGCACTAAAAGGTTCACTGACTATACCCATTGGTTTCATTACCCTCCTTTGAGCATGAACATGGTCTTTCATGACATTTATGTCTGTTAGCTTAGGCTTCATATTCACCTGACTCCATCCATCCATGACCTTCCCTATTTTTGGCTTTCACCCTGATTTGTGTTTTTGACTATTGATATGGAGGACTTCCCCTTTTCTACCGCTGTGTTGGATTGCATCCATGTTTGTTTTATGTCTCGGCTCTGAGTTTTTGACAGAACTTGCCTTTGGTGAGTTGGATTTTATGCCTAGATCATTCTAGTCGGTTGCCCCGATGTGTGACTTAGCACGGAATTCCCTCTAGTCACATGAGATGTTGTTGGCTAAAACTTGAAGCACTTGTACTATTTTATTATTGGAAATCTCTTATGGAAGCCTGTGAACTTAAAATTCTAGAATGTGTTTTTCAACACACGATGAATAAAGGCTAAACCAATGAACTGCTAAAATACCCCATGAAGGTATAGAAAGGTCTAAAAAGCAATGGTTAAACAAATGCTATATCTAAATATTGCTGACCTCATAAATGTAAATATGCCCTAGATGCAAGCTGCGATTAGTTGTGCTTTTTAGCGCTTGTGAAATCCCAGAGGGGTAATATAGGCCAAAAAAGGCCATGGAAATTAAATGAAAGATCCTAATGAACTTGGATCAACTTGATATAGACATGATGCCAAGGTTGAATAAGCACTCTCTAAACAACTTACCCATTTGTGAGGCACTGCCATTCCCTTTGTTATCTTGTCCAACATAGTGTGTAGCTCCCCTCTTTCCCCGTCCGAAGTATCTCTTGGTTGAATTGGGCAAGTCATCTCTTTCCCTTAGCCTTCTTTTTAGCCTTCACCCTATCTTAGCAGTTAGACCATGTCCATTGGTGAGTATGTCTTTAAGGCTTTGGTGCAAGTAAATTATAAATAACACTAAGTATCTATGTATTAACTGCCACTTGATTGATGTTTATACTTTAAGTTAAGATGTGAATATGGTTAAAGGAACATGTCTTAGTCTTTTGTTATAATCTAGTCCTTGGTTGTATTTTGACCTAGTCAAACATAGTTTGACCATGGTCATTCTTGGGATCCATGATGAGAGGGACCACTTGTGCTTGATGATATTGATGTATGGTCCCACATGCACCTATTGATGATTCCATATGTTGGATATATGTTCCAGATGATGATTGATGCAGTTGGTCAGTTTTATTATTATTTCCAGATCATCATATTTTACACTGTCCAAGTATAGTGGACCCTACAGATGACCCTCACAGGTTATCATGAGGTGTACGAGTACTCATCTCTAGTGGATTTGGGTCTTCTGGATCCATTGAGATGCTTATCTTTCAGTTCCGGGCACTCCTGGGCATGTTTCTATCAGTTATCCACCTATTGATCAGTTTGGGCATGCTGATCCAGCCTGTCCAGAAGAGGCATTGGAGGCCAGTCGTTGCCTAGGGCACTACAGAGGAAGGGGGTGGTCCAGCCGCTTGTTTTTATCATTATACCCCCTTCTAGACAACCTGGTGCACTTAGTTTGACAGTGCAGGCACCCTAGATGGCAGGTTTGGGCACTTTCAGGGTTTTCAGGAGGATTAAAAAATGGAATAAAAAGGTCATTGAGGAATTCGATTTGAGCAATTGAGGCAAGGTTTTGGCACTTGGTCTGCTCAAAGGTCATCCATGGTGTATCCCCCTTCTTCCAGATCAGTTGGCATCGGTCAGTGGGGTCCACAGTGGCTACAGGAGGTCTTTTACAGCATGTCTCTCTCAGATTATGGGGACAGGATTTGATCATTTGTATTACTTGGACATGTCATAGAGTCATTTATCATGTTATTGTGCCATGGGGTCATGCTAGTGAAGGAGATTAATGCCTCCTAGCCCCACCATGTGCTGCTAGTCACTTGTCCATGTCTTATATTGTGGCTCCCATGTTATCTAGCCACTCCCATGTATGACGTCACCCTCCTAGAGTCTTTTTAGTCATGACGTCATCACTTATTTAAGTGATCCATGTGTTATATTGTATTGGCTCATCTTAACCGTTGATTAGATTGTTATATCTTTTGATCTCAACCACTAGTTTTAAAAAGTGGTTTTGTGGTTTAGGATTTTGGTCTTCCTCATCCTATAAAAGGAGGAGACCCCCTCATTGTAAAAGCACCTTTGGAGCTCTTGAAGATTGGAATAGAATACTATTTTGTGGATCTACTTCTCTTGTCTTGATGGATTCTTTTGCAAGTTGAATATACAGTATTTTCCCTATGTATCATTTGTGGATCGTGGGCTACTAGTTGTTTTTCTGCAGGGAGGCCGAATTGGTGAGGAGGAGGACGATTTGAAGGAGGCTATTGTTGGGGGGACCCACATATCTTCTCTTGGGTTGATCTTTGTGACAGGGAGTATCATTATTGTATCTTTGTGACATAGTTGATGCTTTCTATTACATCTCTTCATCATTTTCATAATTCTCTTACTTGGCTTGTTTCTAACTTGATCTTGTCTTGTAGGAGGAGGACGATTTGGCTATCTTTGGAGGACTTTTTGGCTTGGAGCACTAGATCTCACTCTTGAATATACACATCGGGGGAATGCTATCAATTTTCAAAGTGGCCACAAGCAATTGAGGTATGTTCTACAAGGTATGTACCTAGATCCATACATTCTTCATTAGTCATCAAACCCTCATAATCAAACCCTCATAATCAAAACCCTCATTTTTTTTTTAGATCTACTTGGATCTAGCAAGCTTTTGGGGATAATTTTTAAGACCCACCTCTATAGCATCCACAGCAATTCGGATCTATAGTTTGGTGGTGATTGGCCTCCATTTGACCCTTTTCCCAAGGCACATTAGCCTCTCCAAGGCAATTCACATTCCCTTGAAGAGGCTAGTTTGCTAGGTTCTAGTACGTGGGTAGGTGAGATTTTTGTTTCATTGAAGAGATCATCCCTCAAAACCTACCTCTAGTGCTTCACTTTTGTGATTTTCACCTTGTGGGCCTCATTCCTCATTTTGAGGGTTGTGCCCCACTTGGGTCACTTTGTGATGCGTTAGATCTAGTGAGATCTAGCCATGGCATGCCCTTGATCTTCAAAACCCACCTTGCTTAGCACCTTGACTATCCCAATCTATAATTTGGTGGAGATCCGACTCCATTTGCCCCTCCATCCAATGCACTAGTCTTCCCTAAGTCAAATCGCACTCCTTGGGGTTGGTGGCTTTTACTAGATCCCACACTTGGGTGTTCCTAATTTTTGGCCAAATCCATAGATCCATGCCATAGAACACCCCTAGTACCATTTTCCTTCAACTTTGACCTTTTGGACCCAACTTGGACCAATTTCCACTTTTTAAGGAGTGGGTCCCACTTGGCCAATTTCCATGGTACTAAGTCATTTTTAGATCTATTTGATTAAACCTCACAAGTGACCTTTGTCTTTCATTGGTTGAACCTTGTCACTCTTTAAGCCTCTTCAACCACACTTAAACCCTTGGGTCCACTTAATTTTGAATTTTCATAGATCTAACTTACCATTGGTTTCCTTGATTTACTTTACACATTTCCCTAAGAACCTTTGGTTTAGCTAGTCTTCATTGATTGGCTAGGGTCTCCCCCTTGATCTTGATTAGTCTTGATCTAAAGTGGAGTGCCTCGGTTATCCTGACACCCAGCTTGCATTGGGAACCGTGGCATCTCTTGGGTCACCTCTTTAGTTGTCCATCTCCTCTACCATCCCGGATGGGATATCTTTAGGGACAACTACAAGTTGTGTGATAACAGAGCAGTCATCACAAGTTCATCTTCGTCAAGCTTGTCTCCAATTGCTTCTAGTTGGTCTTTGAGTTGAGAAACCCTAGTAAAGTAATCTTGGATAGATTTACCTGGATTCATCTTCGTGCTTTTGTGTTGGGTTCTCAAATTCATCTTTCGATTTATGTTTCTCCCTTCATACATTCTTGATAGGGCATCAAACATCTCCTTTGGGGTTTTCTTGGAGGACACTTGTGGAACCAAATGATCCTTGATGGAATCTGCTATGATCCTCTTGGCTCTAATCATATCCTTCTTATGCTTTACTTGGCTTCAGCTTCTGCGGGTTTTGGTACAACTTCTTTACTAAGTTCCAAGCACGGAAGTTCTCTATGCCTTCCAACTTGTCATCAAGCTTAGTGCTTGGGGCCATCTTATCCCAGAGAGCAGAGAATAACCAAAAATTAATGTTTCTCAAAATTGAAAACTGAAGTCACCAAAAGATGCGCTTGACTAAGGCGAGTATGCTGGTACACTTGGTTTCTGAAGATTCCAAAATTTCATCCTTGAAAATTGACTTGCGAAATTCTGGTCTGCAGTTTCTGGCTTTCTTTGGTCCAAAGTCAAACTAGGGTTTGACTTTCTGGAAGATTCACCCACTGAAAAACTTCGATCTTGGTGCCAAAATTTCGATCTTGGAGAGGCGCACTTCCCAATGCCAATTGCACTAAAAAATTCCACTTCTGTGAGAAGCCCTAATTTTTATGCTCGGATAGAGAAAGAGAGTTTTACCTTGTGAAAGGTGCTCTTTTCAGGCTAGCTTTGATACCATGTTAAGATTATATGCTACTATAGACTAGATTCCAACTTTATTAGCATTCAATACATTATTCACAATAGCAGCATAATAAGGATCTCTGAAAGATACACAATCATAAAGCATAAAACAATATATCCTGGGAAACCCTCAAGGGGAAGAAAACCCAACAAGAACTTCCTCAATATAGATGATCAAAGTACAATGCCCAAAATAGGTCTCACAAATAAGAGAGACAAACCCAAACTCTAGACCCAAGCCAATCCTCCTCCTTCACAGATATCTCCCTCTCTCCGCTAATTGCGAATTGCACAAGTGAGTGATGGTACAAATGAGAGGAACTCACTCTCTATTTATACTTTACCTTTTACTTGACTTTTATCCCAGCTAGGTCGGCCTCACTTTAATAGACTGGGCCGACCTCTCATAGAAAGCCTCAAATAATATTATATTACATTCTTTAGGGTACTAACGACCCGACTTACAATGGAGGCTTTACCTCATGACTTTTACATGACCAAATATAATAATGACATCTCCAAACGGAGGTAAAACATCCTCGACGGAGTTACAATAATAAAGTATAAGTAGAATATTCTTTGAAGTTACATTAATTTATTAGGCCACTCCCTAGATAATGTGTTGTAGTTGATGAGGAATGGCTTGCTAAGAGGAAGGCGATGATGAAAAAATCCCCCTCAGCATGAAACAAAGACATGGGTAGTACAATGATGTGGTGCCATATCCCTAAATGTTGTTTGAGGAGTCGACTTTGGAGACATGATTCAAATGAAAAGATTGAAGAGACAAACATTGAGATGACTCAAGACTCTCCCTATAGTCTCGTCAACTCTACCCTGTTAATGTAATTGTAACTGCGGAAGATATTCACTTGTATTTTCTATTGTTATTTATTATTGTATTTGTACCTTCGACGGAGATGTTTATTCCTTCGATTGGAGAAGTCATTATTGTATTTGGTCTTGTAAAGTCATTGAGGTGAACCCTCCATTGTAAGTCGGGGCAATAGACCCCAGAGTCAGATTGTATTAGGGTTAATAGAGTCTTCTAGAGAAGTCGGCCTAGTTAGGTACAACTGGGGTCGACCTAGTAAGTGAAAAGGTCAAGTGAATGATAAAGTATAAATAGAGAGTGGAGCTCTCTCATTTGGACAACACACTCATTCACAAGTTCACATAAGTGAGAGAGAGGACAAGTTCACATAGGAGGAAAAGAAGAGGAGCTGCAGAAGGCCATCTTTGTTTTGGGGTTTTACTTTTGTGATATTGGATTGGTGACGATTCTATCTCTGAGGAAGTTGCGGGCTTTTCTCCTTTATGGTTTCCCCGAGGAAATTCTTTGTGTCTATTGTGTTATGATGTGCATGTTATTCTTTCAGTAAGATCCCTTGATAAATATTGATTAAAAGTAGAAAATCTAACATGGTATTAGAGCTAACCCGAAAAGAAGACACTGTGCAGCTGCGGAAGCTAGGGCTGCTTAATTTTTGGACTTCCCTCCACAGATCATCAACTAAAAGAGGCTAGGCTAACTCGCCTAAGGAGGGCGCATCTTTCTGTCAAAGCAGAAGTTGATTCTGAGAATTTTCATTTTTTGGCCTGTCACTACTGCCGGAGGAAACTTGGAGTGCAATTGGCATAGGGAAGTGCGCCTCTCCAAGATCGAAATTTTGATACCAAGATCGAAATTTTTGAGTGGGTAAAACTCCTGGAAAGTCAAACCCTAGTTTGACTTTGGACCAGAAACTGCAGAAAACCAGAAAACCAGAAAAAGCCAGAAACTGCAGATCAGAATTTCGCAAGTCAATTTTCAAGGGCGAAATTTTGGAATCTTCAGAAACCAAGTATACCAGCATACTCGCCTTAGTCAAGCGCATCTATCTGTCCAATCAGAAGTTCCAAATTCCAAGTTTGAAAATTTAGGGTTTCTCTGACTAGCCAACTCCAGGACCAATCTCAGCTCAGCATCTCAAATTGGTAAGATCTAAATCTTTGTCATTTCCATTTGAGGTTCTCATTAAAGATGTCTCACCATACCAAGCTTGAGGATAAGCTTGAAGGGGCTGATAACTTCCGAGCATGGAAGTATATGATTGGGCTTGTCCTAGAAGAAAATGAATTGGACATATATGTAAATGAAGAGGTTCTAGCACCAGAGGGAGATGAGGCAAAAGCCTTACACAAGAAGAACTTGGTTAAAGCCAAGAGGATCATTGCAGATTCTATTAAGGATCATCTCATCCCACATGTGTCATCTTTGAAGACACCTAAAGAGATGTTTGATGCCTTGACCAAGATGTTTGAAGGGAAGAATATAAATCGGAAGATGACCTTGAGGAACCAGTTGAAGAATGTGAAGATTCAAAATGCAGAGACCATGCAGTCATACTTTACAAGGGTCTCTCAGATCTCTGTTACAAAGATCGCCGATATATCGGCAACATCGCGATACAAACTCACCGATGATATTATTGTGAAACATCGCCACGATATATTCGGTAATAAAATCGCGATTTTTGGAATATATCGCGAGCCAATAAAAATTAAAACAGGGTCTTTTTTTTTGTCTGCGGGGTCAATAAAAGTTAAAACAGGTTTTTTTTTTGCTTCTTTTGCGTTGAATTTCGGGTTGCATTCATCATTCGAGCAAAGTGGAGTCGTGGACCGTGGGAGAGATAGGGTCTGGGTACCTACTATTGCGAGCTAGGGTGCTAAGTGAAGGAGAACTAGCAGGTGATAGGGTGCTCACTGCTTAGGGAAGGAGAACGCGCAGGTGTTGAGAATGGATCCGTGAAGGAGAATCGAGATATCTATGGGGGTTTCAATCTTTAAACCGGCCTGTGTAGGAGAGATTTGTGGAGAAGGTTTTCCGTGGAGGATAATAGAAGCCTGTGAAGGAGAACGCCGGCCAGTCCAAGCCTCAATGAGTCAACAGTGAACACTCAAGTCTGAACATAGTCAAGGTATGTCTTAAAACGGTTTTAAGGTTGTTAATTTTTTTTAATTTTCTGCTTTGGTTAAAAAATTTATTCTTGAAGTCTGAAGTGTGAAGTTTTGAACTTTGAAGTTGAAGCATCAACCAGTCCTTGAGGCTTGAAGCCTTCAGCCTTAAACTCCTTGACTTTTTAATTTTTTTATTATAACTATAGGACCTATAAGTTAAAAAATAAAAACTTAAAACTTTAAAAGTAAACTGTAGAACATTAAAATCCTCATTTTAAAATTTAAACCCATAAAAATTAAAATTTAAAATGCATTAGTGCAATCATCAATGTAACTACTAATTAGTAATTAGCCTTAAAATATTTTTGGTTTTGTTTGGTTTAGAATATTTTGCAATCCATGTTTGTATTTTGCAATCCTTGTTGTCTGATTTGCAATTTTTTTCAATAAAAATATGCTAAAAAATGATTTTTTTTAATGATGCAGGTTTCAAACTAGTTTCCAAAAACCATATTACAAAGTTGCAAACCTGCCGAAGACTTTGGATCCATTCTGGGAGTATGCAGAGTGTGTTGATCCACATAATCGACAAAAGCTAAAATGCAGTTTGTGTGGGAAGGAGATGACGGGGGGGATAACTAGGCTCAAATACCACCTTGCACAACTTTCAGGGCATGAGGTGGATATTTGTCAAAACTCCACGCTTGAAATTATTCATAGGGCCAAACTCGCAATTGAAAGTACTGGCAAGAAGAAAGATGAAAGGGAAGCTTTCAGGCAGGAACTTGGAATGAGAGTGTCATTAGGATCCGGGACAACCGGACACACTTTAGGGGGAGTGGGGAGTGAGACCTTATCCTCATCTTCCGCCATGCCTACATCTACATCCCCTTTCTTTGTTCCGAGATCCGTGCCTGGTGGACAACCAAGTATAAGGTCAATGTACAAGATAAATGAGAAAAAGGAAGTAGACAAACTTGTGGGTCGGTGCCTTTTATGGAGTGATATACCATTCCACTTTGCGAGGAACCCATTCTATGTTCCTATGTTTGAGGTTGTTGCTGTTGTTGGGCCGGGGTATAAGCCCCCCACTTATGAGGAGTTGAGAGGGCCCATCCTTGATAATGAAAAGGTTGATTGCACTTCTAGGTTGGAGGAGCTTCGAGGTTCATGGGAGGTCAAGGGATGCACAGTGATGTCAGATGGTTGGACTGATACGAAGGGTAGGACCCTTCTCAATTTCTTGGTTCATTGTCCCAGGGGCATAATGTTTATAAAATTCGTGGATGCATCTGCACATATCAAAGATGCAACATTACTATGTCAGTTGTTGGATGGGTTCATCCAGGAGATAGGTCCGTAGCATATTGTCCAAGTAATATCAGACAATGCTGCGAATTATGTGGCAGCTGGTAGGATGCTTATGGACAGGTATCCTAGTTTGTTTTGGATCCCTTATGCTGCACACTATATCGACTTGATCTTAGAGGATATGGGAAAGATTGAGTTTATCAGAGATGTCATTGATCTAGCAAGAAGCATCACCAAATTTATATACAATCATGCTTCTGTGCTTAGCTTGATGAGGCAGTTTACTCGTGACAGGGAGTTGGTTCGTCCCACCATCACTTGCTTTTCCATTTGTTTCATCTCTCTTCAGTCTCTCCTTACTTCTATGTGGGACTTGCAGACTATGTTCCTTTCACCTGAGTGGCGTGCTTTATCAATTAGCACTAAACCAGAGGGACTTGCCATATCCAGACTAGTGTCATACCAGGAGAGCTTCTGGGATGGGGTGAAGGAGGTGTGTGCCATCTGTGAACCTTTGGTAAAGGTTCTTCGCTTAGTTGATGGAGACAAGCCCGCAATGGGCTACCTATATGAGGCCATGGATAGAGCCAAAGAGGCCATTCATGCCTACTATGAGGACAGGGGGGATGAGGGGCAAGCAAAGCAACAATTGATATGGGCGGTGATTGATCAGCGATGGAACAACACACTTCATCGCCCCATTCATGCTGCAGGGCTATTCCTCAACCCTGCATTCTCTTACTCCTGTGGCTTCGGGTTTGATGCAAAGGTAATGGATGGGTTCTTGGAATGTGTCCATAGGATGGTGCCAAGTGAAGCTAATCGTTCAGAGATTTCCAAAGAGTTGGAAGTCTACAGGAGGGCCATGGGAACATTTGGGTTTGATATGGCTATCAAAGACAGGAAGAACATAATGCCAAGTAAGCTTCACCTTGTTTCAAGTTCAACTTTCAAGAATGAAAATTCAATTTATTTATTTCTTTGTTTTAAATTTTAAATTTTCAATGTCTTCTCTTATGTTTCTAACTTTCTCCAATTCATTGTAGATACTTGGTGGGAAACCTATGGCAGACAAGAACCCCATCTCCAAAGGCTTGTTGTTCGGATCCTTAGCCAGACATGCAACTCTTCTAGTTGTGAGTGCAACTGGAGTGTATTTGAAAAAAGACACACCAAGAAGCGCAACAGGTTAGAGAATTTGAAATTAAATTCGAAATTCATTATCTATTGTAATTAATGTCCCATGGGTAATTCTAATTTATGTTTTCTAAATTCTAATTTAATAAATTTACTGTCCTCATACAGGTTGGATACCCAACCCCTGAATGATCTAGTGTATGTCTCCTACTATATCAGGTTGTGGGTGAAGCAACTTGAGAAAAAACCTGAGGTGGAGGCCATTTCATTTGATGCCATTGACACCACTGCTGCGTGGAGAGTGGAGATTGAGGAACCTGTTATGGAGGTAGCCCTTGATCGGTTAGAGGATGATCATGATACACAGGATCTCCAGAGTGAGATATGGGAGGATGAGGGGTTTGGCTTTGAGAGTGTGCCACCAGTAGCACAACCACTAGTAGCACATCCACCAGTTGCACAACCACCGGTTGCACAGCCACCAGTTTCACGGCCACCAGTTTCACGGCCACAGTCTCAGCCACAGGGACCCAGATATAGGGGCACTGGTAGCAGTAGCAGTGGTAGAGGACTTGATGAGGGTGACCTAGTACCTTATCATTCTTCTAGTTCTTCTAGAGTACATCAGTTTCCAGGCACTTCTAGATGCAGAGGACGCCATGCTAGAGTCCACGACGACCCCCACGAGCACCTGGGCTTTCTAGCTCTAGAGGCAGAGCCATTACTAGAGCGATTACCTTTACCCGTAGAAGGGGTAGAGGGAATCCATAATTTACTTTATTTTGTTGATTTCATTGCATATGACAGTTGACTCTATGAGATACATTGATTGTATTTTTTTGGTGATTCATGAGTCGGGGACTCAAGATCCATGACACGATTTATTTTTGATGTGTGATGTCTGGCGATACGTCTTATTATTTATACATCTTATATATCAGTTTTCTTTCCATATGCATGTGGCAATGTGTTTAAACTTTATTTGATGTTTTTGTTGCTTTAGATGTTTAGAAAATTGAAAAAAAATGAAGGACACGATTCATTTTTGATGTGTGATGTCTAACAATACATCTTATATATCAGTTTTCTTTTCATATGCATGTGGCAATGTGTTTATTTGATGTTCTTGTTTCTATAGATGTTTAGAAAATTGAAAAAAAATGAATATTTTTGTATTTTTTTAAGTTTGCCGATATATTGCCGATGTTTGTCGACATTTTCGCCGATAAATCCGATAATTTCTTTTTGGACCCTCGGCGATATATTCGCCGACACGATATTTGTAACACTGGCTCAGATCAAGGAGCAACTTGAAGCTGTGGGAGAAAATGTAGAAGATGGAGAAATTGTGATGACCACCTTGAATGGTCTCCCTAGATCATGGGACTCCTTCATTCAAGGGATTTGTGCTAGAAAGAAGTTAATCACATTCAGTTGGCCGTGGGAGGAATGCTCACAAGAAGAAGCTCGACTTGTAGCTCGAGAAGAGAAGATGGGAGCAAACAACGATCAAGCTCTCACAACACACTCCAGGAGGAATAATAACAAGAGGGAGAAACACCACCACCAGAGTCAAAGGAATTACTTTAGAAGATTCAAGAGAGATCTATCTACTGTTAGATGTTATACATGCGATGAGAAGGGACACTACTCCAGAGATTGTCCCAGAAACAAAAGTGGCTCCCACAACAAGAAGAACAACAAGAAAAGGCACCATGCTCACACTGCAGAAGATGATGAACCTCCAAGGAAGAGAGCCAGAGAAGAAAGTGATGAATCTTCAAGTGATGAAGAATATGTCCTGATATCAGCACTCACGGGCACTGTCACACATGGAAGTAATGATTGGCTTGTAGACAGTGGAGCTTCCAAGCATATGACGGGATATAAAGAATCCTTCATGAACCTGTCTGAACATGAGTCACCTCACAAGGTGAAATTGGGGATGATTACCAATACCCCATAAAAGGAAGTGGAGAAGCTTCTTACAAGCTAGACTCTGGCAAATCTCTGAAGATGAAGGATGTCCTATATGTTCCAGGACTCATGAAGAACCTTCTCTCCATATTAGCACTAGATGCAAAAGGTATGAGGGTTGCATTTGTCGATGGCCAAAGGGAAGACTATAGATGATGCAGTTGTGATTGGAGAGCAAGAGGGAGCATTGTATAAATTGAAGGGCCAACCTGAACAAGCCTTGGTCCATGACTCAATGGAACCAAGTGAACTATGGAACAGAAGGTTTGCACATGTGCACTATAGAGAACTACCCATTGTAAACAAAGTAGTTGAAGGACTTCCAGAAATCCAGTCGAAGCATGAAGGCATTTGCAAAGGATGTGCAAAAGGAAAGAACGTGAAGAAGGCATTTCCAAGTAGCGAAAGCAAAGCAAAAGGGATATTGGAGATCATCCACTCTGATGTATGCGGTCCTATGTCATCCAGTTCATTGAGTGGGTATGTATACTATGTTTCATTTATTGATGACTTTTCCCGTAGACTTGGATATATTTCTTGAAGAGTAAAGATGAAGTATTCAACAAGTTCAAGGAATTCAAAGCCTTGATCGAGAACCACACAGAGAAGAAGATCAAGACCTTTCGATTAGACAATGGCGGAGAATTCACGTCAGAAGACTTCAAGAATTTATGTAGAGAATCAGGGATTAAGAGGGAGTTGACTACTCCATACAATCCACAACAAAATGGCGTTGCAGAAAGGAAGAATAGAACAATCATGGAAGCAACAAGAGCAATGCTTCATGACCAGGATCTTCCGATGCATCTATGGGAAGAAGCTGTGAGGACAGTCATGTATGTACATAATCGTACTCCACATCGAGTACTTGATAACAAAACTTCAGAAGAAGCATTCTCACGTGAGAAACCAGAAGTCAGCCATCTCAGGATATTTGGCTTCCCAGTGTACATACATATTCCGAAGGAGAAGAGGACGAAGCTAGATCCTTCAGGAAAGAAGGGTATATTCGTAGGATACAGTGAAAGCTTGAAGGCCTACAGAATATACTTCCTAGGATTCAAGAAGATCGACATCAGCAGGGACGTGACATTTGACGAAGACTCAGCCTACAACAAATCCAGAAAGCTACCTGTTGAAGACATTGAAGAACTAGAAGCACCCAGGATCAAAGATGCAACAATGGAAGAGGCGATTCCAGAAGAACACGAAGACCGTGAGATGGAAGATCAACAGCAACCTGTAGATCCACCCCGTGAGAAGAACTCTCACAAGAGGAAACCAACATGGGTACGAGAAGCAATACAAGATGCAGAGAGGTATGGCGCTCTAGAGGGGATGCACAGAGAAAGCAAAAGACCGAGGCCATACTCCAGTTATGTAGCCCTATTGTGCGACATCATTGATAAAGAACCTTCCAACTATGAGGAAGCGGCAAAGAAGAAAGAATGGAAGGATGCCATGATCGAGGAGTACCGATCGATCATGACGAATGATGTCTAGGATGTAGTTCCGAGACCAGAAGGGAAGTCCGTTGTGACTTCCAAGTGGATCTACAAGATCAAGCATGCTGCAGATGGTAGCATAGAGAAACACAAGGCGAGGTTTGTGGCACGTGGCTTCTTCCAGAAGGAAGGCATAGATTATGAGGAGACATTTGCACATGTAGCCAGATACACTTCCATCAGATCAATACTTGCACTGGCTGCAGTGATGAAATGGAAGGTACACCAGATGGATGTCAAGACAACGTTCTTGAATGGTGTAGTAGAAGAGGAAGTGTACGTGGAGCAACCACTCGGATTTGAGACACATGACAGGCAGACTCATGTGTGCAAATTGAAGAAAGCCTTGTACGGTTTAAAGCAGGCACCCAGGACATGGTACGACATAATAGATAACTTCCTGACTAGTTTGGGCTTTACCAAGAGTAAAGTGGATTCCAACCTTTACTACAAGGTTGAGGAAGGGAACCCAATGATACTTCTACTTTATGTAGATGACCTATTTGTGATAGGTGAGGATGGGATTATTGCAGATACGAAGAGGAAGCTTGCCGCTGAGTTTGAGATGAAGGACCTGGGCATGATGCATTATTTTCTAGGCATAGAGGTGTGGCAGAGTGTCGATGGAATCTTCCTTGGACAAGGGAAGTATGCAGTGGAGATCCTGAAGAGGTTCGGGATGATGGACTGCAAGGCCATGGCCACACTTATGGCATCGAACTTGAAGCTACTATGTGATGCTTCATCAAAGTAAGTTGATGCCACGATATATCGTCAGATGATTGGGTCATTGATGTACCTAACAAATACGAGACCAGCCATATGCTTTGCTGTGAACACATTGAGCCAGTTCTTGACGGATCTGAGACATGTTCACTTGATTGCTGCAAGCATATTCTGAGGTACTTGAAGGGTGCGGTTGATTATGGGCTCAAGTATGACGCGAATCAAAAGATTAACCTGGAAGGTTATGTTGATTCAGATTGGGCAGGCAGTGCTGTTGATAGGAAGAGAACTTCGGGATGCTGCTTCAATATGGGATCCGGTATGATCCCCTGGTTTAGCAGGAAGCAGTCGTGCGTGGCACTGAGTACAACCGAAGCAGAGTATGTTGCAGCTTGTTTGGCTAGTTGTGAGGCAGTATGGCTTAGGAAGCTACTGTTTGATTTGTTTGATATCTAGTTAGAGGCGACTTGTATATTCTGTGACAACCAGAGTTATGTGAAGTTGTCCGAGAACTCGGTGTTCCGTGACAAGCCGAAGCATATTGAGATCAAGATCACTATACCAGGGATATGGTGCAGAGAGGAGTAGTGAAGCTCCAATATGTTGCGACAGACGAGCAGATAGCCGATGTGTTGACCAAGCTGTTAGCCAGAGTGAAGTTTGAGTACTTTAGAGAGAAGCTTGGTGTTCTTCAGATCGAGGTTCCTTCCAAGAGGAAGTGATGAGTCCGGAAGACGCAGATGCACATGGGCCATTCCGGCATGGCGGCAGGAAAGTCCTCCCATGGCCGTTGATATAAGTGTCGGGCCATTCTGACATGATGGCAGGAAAGTCCTCCCATGGCTGTTGATATAAGTGCCGGGCCATTCCAACATGGTGGGCAGGAAAGTCCTCCCATGGCCATTGATATAAGTGCCGAGCCATTCCGGCATTGTGGCAGGAAAGTCCTCCCATGGTCGTAGATGTAAGTGTTGAGCCTTTCCTGAATGGTGGTAGGAAAGTCTTCCCATGTCAGTTGATGTAAGTGTTGTGCCTTTCCTGAATGGTGGTAGGAAAGTCCTCCCAGGTCGGTTGATGTAAGTGTTGAGCCTTTCCCGAATGGTGGTAGGAAAGACCTCCCATGTCGGTCGTTGTAAGAGCTGTGTCTCACATGGTGGTAGGTTGGTCCTCCCATGTTGGTAGACTTGTTATGTGCATCTGGGTGTGCTCCGTGTGACGATGAGATTATCTGATGACGATGAGGCGACAGTAGGAGATGCAGGTGTTTGCAGAGGCAGTGTAATGATTGGTCCTGGGCTGTACCTACTTGATGGCTTGCTCGCAGAGATGATGAAGATCTACATGAAGGCTAGGCCTACATCCAACATGAAAAAGGGATGGCTCTGTAGAACTTCATATAACGAGTAGATTCGAGAGATGCCACCAATCGATGATCGATATGATGAGGATTGCAGCAGCGATGATGATGATCCAATGTTGATGATGATGTTCCAACATTGACGATCCAGTGACGAAGACTTGTGTCCAGATGTGTTGATGATTGTGTCAAGAGAATACCTTCCTAGTTAAGAGGGAGTGTTGATGTAATTGTAACTTTAGAAGATATTCACTTGTATTTTATATTGTTATTTATTATTGTATTTGTACCTCCGACAGAGATGTTTATTCCTCCGGTCGGAGAAGTCATTATTGTATTTGGTCATGTAAAGTCATTAAGGTTAACCCTCCATTGTAAGTCGGGGCAATAGACCCCAGAGTCAGATTGTATTAGGTTAATAGAGTGTTCTAGAGAAGTCAACCCAGTCAGGTACAACTGGGGCCGACCTAGTAAGTGAAAAGGTCAAGTGAAAGATCAAGTATAAATGGAGAATGGAGCTCTCTCATTTGGACAACACACTCACTCACAAGTTCGCATAAGTGAGAGAGAGGACAAGTTCGCATAGGAGGAAAAGAAGAGGAGCTGCAGAAGACCATCTTTGTTTTGGCGTTTTACTTTTGTGATATTGTATTGGTGACGATTCTATCTCTGAGGAAGTTGCGAGGTTTTCTCCTTTATGGTTTCCCCGAGGAAATTCTTTGTGTCTATTGTGTTATGATGTGCATGTTATTCTTTCAGTAAGATCCTAGATAAATATTGATTAAAAGTAGAAAACCTAACATACCCATCCTAATAGACTCAATGCTTCACAAGGGCAAGAGAAATTGTCCTCATCCAGACTTGACCTAGGCATACGTACAACATACTGCTGAAGGTACAAAAGTCTTGACTCAATATCGACAATGGACAACAATAACATCAATGCAAAGTAACCCAAAAAACAAATAGACCAACCCCATTTAGGGCACTTATTAAACAAGGAAAACAAGGCTAAATGCTGACATAAACATGGGAAATCAACAGCTAAGATTTAGGACTGAAATAACAACTGCAATAAGGGAAAAACAACAAACTAAAACTCAAATGACTGTCAATTATGTTAGTCTTTCATTCAATTTATCATATTACATCATAATAATTGCATGCATAAGGATCACTGAAAGAAACACATTCAACAATAGAAATAAAGATTTATCTTGGGAAAACCCTCACATGGGAAAAACCCAGCAGAACTTCTCAGTATAGATTCGTCAACAAAGTACAATGTCAATAGAACGAAGAGCTAAAGCTCTCTCATACAAAGATACCCCAAGAATAGAAGGTACAAAGACAAGATAAGATAAAACCCCAAACATAAGCTTCCTCCAATTGCAGCTACTCTCCCATGCGCACTTATTCACTTACTTGAGCGAACTTGTGTGATGATACCAAATGAGGAATTCAACCCCCTTATTTATACACTTTTCTTGTTGACTTTTTCATTATAGGGCCGACTTCACTCAGGTAGTTTTGCCCATTGTTTGGGGCAATTTGACCCATTGATTTATGTGGGGCCGACTTGTCTATTTTCACTTGATTTCTTGAGAGTATATCTTTAGCATTATTCTTTTAGGATATATTGCTGACATTTTCCCCCTTCCGATATATCGGATTTAAAAAATCGTGACATTTCCGATATATTCTGACATATTCCGATATATTCCGATACATTCCGATATATTCAAATATGTCGGCATGCTACTGGAAAGTGCAGAAAATTGTGCCTGTTCATGCCATTTTTTGTTGATTTGACATGTTGGAAACCACATCTAATGAAACTAGGGCTTCAACAAGACATATTTCCTTTTGAATAAGGAGGCTAAAACAAGGTCTATTTGTTGTTGCTTTAGATATTTAAAAAATTGAAAAAAATTAGTATTATTGTATTTTTTTGAGGTTTTGCGACACTTTCCAAGATTTTCCGCTGATACCATTGAGAAGTTATATTCCAAACTCTTGTCGATACTTTCCCCGAAACGACATATGCAACACTGCTCTTGACAGAGGCTTGGTCAACACATCGACTGTCTGCTTGTCCGTTGCAATATATTGTAGCTTCACTGCACCCGTCTGTACCATATCTTTGATATAATGGTACTTGATCTCAATATGCTTGGACTTGTCATGAAACACTGGGTTCTTGGACATCTCTACACAACTTTGGTTGTCACAGAAAATACAAGTCGCCTTTAACTCGAGATCAAACAGCCCTGCAAGTAACTTCCGAAGCCACACTGCTTCACTACTAATTGAACACGTTGCAATATACTCTGCCTTGGCTGTACTGAGTGCCACACTAGTCTGCTTTCTACTGAACCAGGAAATCATGCCTGATCCCAAATTGAAGCAACATCCTGAAGTACTCTTCCTATCTGTGACACTGTCGGCCCAATCTGAATCAACATAGCCTTATAGGCTAATCTTCCGATCTGACACATATCTAAGTCCATAATCAAGTGTACCCTTCAAGTACCTCATCACATGCTTTGCCGTAATCAGGTGAACACGTCTCGGCTCAACCATGTACTGACTCAAAGTGTTGACCGCAAAGCATATATCTGGTCTAGTGTTTGTCGAGTACATCAACGAACCAATCATCTGTCTGTATAATGTGGCATCCACTGTCTTTGAAGAAGTATTACACAACAAATTCAAGTTTGATGCCATCGGTGTAGCCATGGTCTTACAATCCAACATCCCAAATCTCTTCAGGATCTCCACAACATTTTTTCCTTGGCCAAGGAAAATCTCATCTGGACTCTGCAACACCTCTAGACCTAAGAAATAGTGCATCATACCTAGGTCTTTCATCTTTGCGACAAACGTTTTCTTGGTTTCTGCAATGAGCTTCTCATCTCTTGTTAGGAACCAGTCATCTACATATAGTAGCAATATCACTGGCTTCCCATTCTCAACCTTGTAGTAAAGATTGGAGTATGCTTTACTCTTGGTAAAACCCAAGCTCATTAGAAAGCTGCCAATTCTGTGTTGTAGTCACTCCCTCTAAAGTGCAGTTTTATGCTCCTTCTGTAACTGAGCACTATCCTCCCTCTGCATCTTAACATCTTGTACTCTCTGCATCGGGACATCTACATATAGAAACCATCTTCAAACTTGTAGCAAAAGGTTGAAATCTGCATCAAATAACTTTCTATCCTGGCATACTATGCGTTGGGTGCCTTCTGAGCCTATACAAAGCCTTCTACACATGTGATTCTCCGTTGAGAGTCTTGAATCTTGGAGGTTGGTCAATATACAGTTCTTCTTCGATTACACCATTGGAGAAAGCAGTCTTGACATCTATCTGGTGTAATTTCCATCACTGAAGCTAGGAGTGTGTTTGGGCACTAGAGCAAATGTCTCGTCATAATCGTCTCCCTCTTTCTGAGAAAAACCATGAACCTTGCTTTCTACTTCTGTAGTATACTTGAATTTGTAAATCTTCTTGAAGGTCACTGTTGAACAATCATCACTTGTTCTTCGAAACAAGTATCATCATCCTTCTCTTGTAGGTCATAGCACACGACCTTTCCTACAAGTCAAATTCAGTCATATGATTAGTAACATCAAATGAAAAATTCTTATGCACACTTCACACAGTTATCTAACCATCTTAGTCAATGGTTCAACACAACACTCATCCATATGGAATGTTGTGCAACACCATAGGCTACTTGCACATTAAGAGTATACTGTTCATTAATCGAAGCTATATCAATGCATTCACTATAATATGCGTAGTACACTTCCTGATTCTAGGAATACAAACGTGCATACAACTGTTGTTAACAACATCATTTAAACACTTAGAGATTTAAGAAATAATTCAAATGACAGTTTAAATATTTATCTTTCATGTGTTTTGTAGGCTCCCTCTTGATTTCTGCCTCCTTGCAGAAGTCACTGGATTTTTTGGAAGCGTAGTCTGCTCCATCCTCTGATTCTAAAGACCTTGATATTCTTCTTCGTCTAGTCCGGAACTTGCTAAAGTCTTCATCCTTGGTCCTCATGCACTGGATTCAGGATCTCCTTTTGCTTTGCGGACCCTTCACATTCTTTGCTTGTGCATATCATGATTCACTTGAATCTCTGGTAGACCTGTAACCATCTTGCTTATGATCGGCAATGCTTTGTAATGTATGTGAGCAAGTCTTCTATGCCATAGCTCACTCGGATTCATAGTACCAATGCTTGATCTGATTGTCCCTTCAGCTTGTATAGGCCTTCTTCTTCAATACCAATCACAATTGCATCATCAATGGTCTTTCCTTTTGGCCACATGAGAACTTCTTCATTTGAATCCCTTCTTATCCAATGCTGAAATGGATAGAAGATTCTTCTTCAAACCTGGTACATACAAAGCAACTTTCATCTTTATAGTTTTGCCGGAGTCTAACTTGTAGGAAGCTTCTCCTACCCCTTTTATGGGATATTGGTAATCATCTCCAAGCTTCACCTTATGAGGTGAATCCTTCTCTGTCACGTAATTGAGAGAGTCTTTGAAACCTGTCATGTGCTTAAAAGCACCACTATCAACAAGTCAAGTATCACTTCCATGAGTGACGGTACCTGTAAGAGCGGAAATCAAAACATATTCTTCTTCACTTGAACAATCTTCTCTTGCCTTCTTCTGAACATGTTCATCATCTTCTGCGGCATGATCATGATACCTCTTATTCTTTCCTTTCTTGACTTGATCTTTTGCATGGGGACAATTCCTTGCAATGTGTCCCATCTTTTGACAAGAGTAGCATCTAACTGTTGAATAATCTTTCTGGGACTTGTGAGACTTATGATACTTTTGGGTTTCTTGTGAGAGTGCTCCTCCTTCTTGAACTTCTCTTTCTTCATATGTGCTGCTAAAGCTTGATTATCATCTTCACCAATCTTTTCTTCTCTTGCTTCCAGTCTAGCTTCTTCTTAGGTGCAATCTTCCCACAACGTGTTGAACTTGGTTAGCTTTCTTCTAGAACAGATTCCCTGAATGAATGTTTCCCAAGACCTTGGGAGACCATTCAATGTAGTCATCACCAATTCCGCCTCTTCAATTTTATCTCCAATAACTTCGAGTTGTTCTTTGATTTGGGAGACCCTTGTGAAGTAGGATTGGATAGTCTCTGAATTTTGCATCTTCACATTCTTGAGTTGACTTCTCAAGGGCATCTGCTGGTTGATGTTCTTCCCTTCATATAACTTGGTTAAAGCATCAAACATTTCCTTGGGAGTCTTCAAGGATGAAACATGAGGGATCAAGTGATCTTTGATGGAATAAACAATGATCCTCTTAGCCCTAACCATGTTCTTCTTATGTCTTGCTTTGTCTTGCTCTCCCTTTGGCTCTACAGCCTCTTCCTTAACATAATTTTTCAAACGTTGATGATGAGTCCTGTTGATGAGTCTTGATGATGAGTCCTGTTGTGGACTCGAAATGTCGATGAAAATCACGAGATCTGTGGAAATTCCGAGTATTCATTCTGAAGCCAATCACCACAAAAACCTTGCAACAGAGATAATTCTTCAAATCATTTTCTTCTAGAATGAGAAGCATTCTATACTTCCATGCTCGGAAGTTATCAACTCCTTCAAGCTTCTCATCAAGCTTGGTGTTGCTTGACATCTTGACAATCTTGATAATATGAGAACTTCAAATGGAAACAAAGATTATAGAACTTACCAATTGAGATGCTCAAGTCAAGTGCTAGCTTCAAGGTCGTTCTGAAATTTGTTGACCTAGGGTTTGATAGAGAAACCCTAATTTTTCAACCTATTAATCTTGAAATTCTGATCCAAGGAAAAGATGCGCCTCCCCAAGGCGAGTTGAGCAAAGATACTTTTCTTCCGGATCTGTGGACAGAACAGGAAAAAATTGGAAGCCCTAATTTCTGCAGTTTGTGCAGAATTTAGGTCAAAGTTAAAAATTCTTGGATCCGAGATCTTTGAACAATACAGTTATGCGTTCTTTCCCAGGGCTGAAATTATCAGACCCATCCAGTTTGTCTTCATATCTTAGCCCCGCTGAGGCCATGACTATAACTGATAAAATTTGACTGATCCTAGCTTGAACTCCTTCTATTCTGAATCAACACACTTGTTCTGCCCAACTATCTGTTGAATTAATGTAACTTCTAAGAATATTCTACTTGTATTTTATTATTGTAACTCCGTTGGGGATGTTTTACCTCCGTTCGGGGATGTCATTATTATATTTGGTCATGTAAAAGTCATGAGGTAAAACCTCCATTGTAAGTCGGGTCGTTAGTACCCAAAAGAATGTAATATAATATTATTTGAGTCTTTCTAGGAGAGGTCGGCCCAGTCAGTTAAGTGAGGCCAACCTAGCTGGGTTAAAAGTCAAGTGAAAAGTAAGGTATAAATAGAGAGTGAATTCCTCTCATTTGTACCATTCACTCATTCAAGCATTGCGCATTAGAGGAGAGAGAGAAGTTTGCAAAGGAGGAGGATTGGCTTGGCTCTAGAGTTTGGGTTTGTCTCTCTTATTTGTGAGACCTATTTTGGGCATTGTACTTTGGTTATCTATATTGAGGAAGTTCTTGCTGGGTTTTCTTCCCCTTGAAGGTTTCCCAGGATATATTGTTGTGTACCTTGTGATTGTGTATGTTTCAGAGATCCTAGTTATGCTGCTATTGTGAAAATGTATTAAATGCTCATGAAGTTTGAATTTAGTCTTTAGTAGCATATAATCTTAACATGGTGTTAGAGCTAGCCTGAAAAGAGCAACTTTCATAGGGTAAATCTCTCTTTCTCTCTCTCTCTCCGAGCATAAAAATTGGGGCTTCTTACAAAAGTGGAATTTTTGAGTGCAAGTGGCATAGGCAAGTGTGCCCCTCCTAGGCACATCTATTGGCACCAAGATTAAAATTTTTCAGTGGGTGAATCTTCCAGAAAGTCAAACCCTAGTTTGACTTTGGACCAGAAAAACCAAAAAACCAGAAAAAGCCAGAAACCGCAGACCAGAATTTCACAAGTCAAATTTCAAGGCTGAAATTTTGGAATCTTCAGAAACAAATTGTACTAGCATACTCACCTCAGTCAAGTGCATCTTTTGGTGAGTTCAATTTTCAATTTTGAGAAACTTTAATTTTTGGTTATTCTCTGCTCTCCGGGATAAGATAGCCCCAAGCACTAAGCTTGATGACAAGTTGGAAGGTATAGAAAACTTCCGTGCTTGGAAGTATAGGATTGGACTCATTGTAGAAGATAATGATATTTCAAAGTTTGTTAAAGAAGATGTACCTGAACTCGAAGAAGCTGAAGCTAAGGAAAAGCATAAGAAGGACATGATTAAATCCAAGAGGATCATAGCAGACTCCATCAAGGATCACTTGATTCCTCAAGTGTCCTCCAAGAAAACTCCAAAGGAGATGTTTGATGCCCTATCAAGGATGTATGAAGGAAAGAACATCAATCGAAAGATGAATTTGAGAACCCAACTCAAAAGCACGAAGATGAATTAAGGTGAATCTATCCAAGATTACTTTACTAGGGTTTCTCAATTCAAAGAACAACTAGAAGCAATTGGAGATAAGCTTGACGAAGATGAACTTGTGATGACTGCTCTCAATGGTCTCACTAGACCTTGGGACTCTTTTATCCAGACAATGTGTGCAAGAAAGGAAAGTCTACTATTTGAAGTTGTATGGGAAGAATGTATCCAAGAGGAGGCTAGAGTGGCAAATTGAGAAGCACTACTCAAAGAAGATGATCAAGCTCTAGCTACCCATACTAAAAGAAGAAAGGGAAAACCTCATTTCAAGAAGGAAAACCATAAGGAGTTTCATCCTCCTAAGAAGTTTCAAAAGTATAAGAAGGGAAACCACAAGCGAAGAGACTTCTCTTCTTATCAATGTTTCCGTTCTGATAAGATGGGACATATTTCCAAAGATTGTCTAGAGAGAAAAGAAGAATACAAGAAGAAGAGTAACAAAAGACATCATGCTCATTTAGTCGAAGAAGAAGAAGGACCTCCCAGGAAGTTACCAAAGGAAGAAATTGAAGGATATGTCCTATAATGGTGGTATTTCAAAGCACTCTCTCCAATTTTGAAGAAAAGGGCTCCCCTCAGAAAGTTTCACTAGGAGAATAGGATAAGCAACATACAAGCTTGATTCAAGAACTTTGATGATGAAGGAGGATGTATGATTCAAGAACTTTGATGATGAAGGAGGATGTATGATTCAAGAACTTTGATGATGAAGGAGGATGTACTTTAGAAAGGGTTTAGAGTTATAGGTAGTGAATATCTTATGTGGTCTAGAGGAAAAATCTATAGAAGATGCAGAAGAAGGTGGCTCACATAAGATCACTTAGAAACAACTTTGATCTATGGTAGAAGACTTGATCAACATTATAGATCATAAGCAAGAAAGGCACAGGACCTCAGAATCAAATGATGGAGTAGAGCTCACCATCAGACATTCTAGTAATCCCTGCAAGGAGACTAGGATCAAAAGAGATCCTACCAAACAAACAAAGATAAGTATTTGAATTGTCATTTTATCAAATTGTTTAAATGATATTGTTCAGTTGTGTACATGTTTAGAAGTGTAGTATACATGATAGAACAGTTGCATTAATGAACAATATGCATGTGATGGGTAAGTAGCCTATGGTGTTATACAACATTCCATTGCTACTTATCCAGAGTGAAACCTCTTTGCTGACATATTTGGGAGTAGTGGACGCTCTTAATAATGTTCTGGTAGAGATGGAAGGCATCTAGAAAGTTACCATATGAATGTGGGATATGGATGAATGTTGTGTTATTGGCTAAGATAACATTATGGCAGTGTGACTTATGTTTTTGTGCATATGTTTTGGAAACTATGAAATGTTTCTAACCATGCTACTCAATTTGACTTGTAGGAAGTATCGTACACGATCACCTACAAATGAAGAATGATGAGACTTGTTCCGTTGAATAAGTGACGATGGTTCAACTATAAACAAGACTAATGAAATCAAGCAGAGGAAGTCGACTATAATGAGATGGTGCTCTAGTAGCCGGACTCATGGTGTAATCAAAGTAGAAGAAGATATCGAGCAACCTACGGGACTTAGAGAACCACATGTATGCAGATTGAAGAAGACTTTGTACGGGCTCAATGATGAGATCAAGGATTACCTAGAGTGATGAGACATCAACCTTTGCTACAAGATTGAAGATGAGAAGCTCATAGATGGGTGCAAGAGAGAACTTGCAACATAGTTCGAGATCTTGGTATCCAGTGACTTAGAAAGATGAAATAAATGGATATACAAGTTAAAACATGCAGCGGATAGAAGTATTGAAAAATACAAAGCTAGATTTGTGGCTTGTGGATTCTCTCAAAAGGAAGGAATCGATTATGAAGAGACATTTGCTCCTGTAGCAAGGTACACTTCCATTAGAACCATCATGGCATTTGCAACCACGAGGAAGTTACACCAGATGGATGTGAAAACAACCTTTCTGAATGGTGTCATTGAAGAAGAAGTGTACATAGAACAACCACAAGGATTTGAAGTTGAAAACAAAGAGACACATGTCTGCAAACTGAAGAAGGCTTTGTATGGGTTGAAGCAAACTCCAAGAGCTTGGTATGGAAGAATTGATAGTTTTTTGACGAGCTTGGGCTTTACCATGAGTAAAGCTGATCCTAACCTTTACTTCAAGGTTATGGATGGCGAACCTGTCATATTATTGCTATATGTGGATGACTTATTCCTGACAGGAAATGAGAAGCAAATTTCAGAGTGTAAGAAGAAGCTCGCAACAGAATTCGAGATGAAAGACCTTGGCTTGATGCATTATTTTCTAAGTCTCAAAGTATGGCAGAGCCCAGAAGGAATCTTCCTTAACCAAGGGAAGTATGCAGTAGAAATCTTGAAAATATTTGATATGTTGAGTGTAAAGCCATGGCCACACCCATGGATACAAATTTGAGGTTGCTATTTGATGCTTCGTCTGAATTGGTGGATATGACACTATATAGGTAGATTATTGGGTCATTGATGTATCTGACTAATACCAGGCCATATATATGCTTTGATGTGAACACCTTGACTCAGTATTTGGTTGAGCCTAAACGTGTTCACCTTGTAGCTGCAAAGCATGTGATGAGGTACCTAAAAGGTACAATAGACTATGGTCTCAGTTATACTTCAGACTGTTTGGTTACATAGATTCAGATTGGGCAGGAAGTGTCTCAGACAGATAGAGTACTTCAGGTGTATGTTACAGTCTGGGGTCATCCATGATCACATGGCTAAGCAGGAAGCAGTCCAGTGTTGCCCTCAACACTGTAGAAGCAGAATATATTGCAACCTGTTTTGCCAGTTGTGAAGCCATATGGCTTCAGAAGTTGTTATCAGGTCTATTTGATTTGGAGATGGATACCACAGTGATTCTATGTGATAACCAGAGTTGTATAAAGATGACAGAGAACCCTTTGTTCCGTGATAAGTCGAAGCACATAGAGATACCGTATTTCTACATTCATGATATGGTGCAGAAGGGAGCTATAAAGCTCCAATATGTGAGCACCGATGAGCAGGTTGCAGATGTGTTGACTAAGCCACTGTCTTGTGTGAAGTTTGAGCATTTCCATGACAAGCTTGGTGTAGTCCGTAAGGACTTTCCTCGAAAGGGGGAGTAGTGCTGATGATACTGAGTTGTAGTGGGATTGATCATCCCTAGATAGTGATCTCGTATTCCGAAAGGAAGGATAGTCTTAAATATTGATCCTGAGTTGCAGTGGTATTGATCATCCCTAGACAGTGATCCCATAATTCCGAAAGGAAGGATAGTCTTAAATGTTGATACTGAGTTGTGGTGGGATTGATCATCGTTAGACGGTGATCCCGTAATTTTGAAAGGAAGGATAGTCTTAAATGTTGATCATTAGACTAGAATCCCGTAATTCCGAAAGGAAGGATTGTCTAAGATGTGAGTGTTGGACTGAATCCCTAGTTCCGAAAGGAAGGATTGTCCATGATCCCTAGTTCCGAAAGGAAGGATCACCAGAGTTGTTGGACTGAATCCCGAGTTCCGAAAGGAAGGATTGTCCATGATCCCTAGTTCCGAAAGGAAGGATCACCAGAGTTGTTGGACTGAATCCCGAGTTCCGAAAGGAAGCATTGTCCATGATCCCTAGTTCCGAAAGGAAGGATCACCAAAGTTGTTGGATTGGGTCCCGTAATTTCGAAAGGAAGGACTGTCCACGATCCCGTAATTCCGAAAGGAAGGATCATGTGTGCTGCAAGTGATGATATTCTAGTGCCGCTGAAGATGATGTTCCAGTACTGTAGATGAGGATGCTCCAGTGCTGATGATGTTCCAGTACTGTAGATGAGGATGCTCCAGTGTTGATGATGTTCCAGTACTGTAGATGAGGATGCTCCAGTGCTGATGATGTTCCAGTGCTGAAGATGAGGATGCTCCAGTTCTGCAGAAGATGATGCTTCAGCGCTGAAGATGAGGATGCTCCAGTGCTGCAGAAGATGATGCTCCAGTGCTGAAGATGAGGATGGTCCAGCACTAAAGATGATGATTTTCCAGCCTCGTGCTGCAGATGATGATACTTCAGCTCTCTACTAAAGAGGATGATGCAGAAGATGATGTTCCAGCTCCGTGCTGCAGATGATGATGATGTTACAACAAGTTGTTCCAGTTGCTGATATTTGATGTTGTTGAAGAACTTCCAATGATTTATAGATGTACCAACCAATGTTCCAGATGATGTTGTTGATAATGCCTCTCCTCCCTCCTTTCGATGATGTTGTGTAGAACTACACATGTTGTTGTTGTTGTTGTCAGTAGAATACCCTTCTTGTTAAGGGGGAGTGTTGAATTAATGTAACTTGAAGAATATTCTACTTGTATTTTATTATTGTAACTCCGTCTGGGATGTTTTACCTCCGTTCGGGGATGTCATTATTATATTTGGTCATGTAAAAGTCATGAGGTAAAACCTCCATTGTAAGTTGGGTCGTTAGTACCCAAAAGAATGTAATATAATATTATTTGAGTCTTTCTAGGAGAGGTCGGCCCAGTCAGTTAAGTGAGGCCGACCTAGCTGGGTTAAAAGTCAAGTGAAAAGTAAAGTATAAATAGAGAGTGACTTCTTCTCATTTGTACCATTCCTCATTCATGCATTGCGCATTAGAGGAGAGAGAGAAGTCTGCGAAGGAGGAGGAGGATTGGCTTGGCTCTAGAGTTTGGGTTTGTCTCTCTTATTTGTGAGACCTATTTTGGGCATTGTACTTTGATAATCTATATTGAGGAAGTTCTTGCTGGGTTTTCTTACCTTTGAGGGTTTCCCAGGATATATTGTTGTGTACCTTGTGATTGTGTATCTTTCAGAGGTCCTAGTTATGCTGGTATTGTGAAAATGTATTAAATGCTCCTGAAGTTAGAATTTAGTCTTTAGTAGCATATAATCTTAACTGTCTTGACTGCTTTCAAGAAATCACAAAATCCACAAACTAACAGAGCCAAGTTCTGATACCATGTAAACTTTTAAGGATAGAAAGGTAAATACTCTCTTTGACTCTTTCTATCAAACACTTGACAAACTGAGATTTAAATTTTAATGTAAATGTAGCAATGACAAATGCTGATTAAAAGATAAACACTTAGTCAAGTAAATCACTGAAAATGCACTCCAAGAAGACAGTAAAAGACAAGTAGATTTGGTCCAAGACCGGAAAAGACGGGGAAACCCTGAGGGATCTTCTTCTTATTAAGCTGGAGCAAAACTGAACTTTCTTTCTCAATACAGAAAATTACTACTTCAGATCAGCAAACTCAGAAAGTACAAAATAATCTTCTCTCTGCCCTTTCTCAAAAACTGTGCCAGCAGAAATAAAAACTCAGACTGCCCACACGTGTGACATCATTCTGCAGTTGTGAAATTCATGCCAATGTACAGCAAACAGACAGAAAATACCAGCAAAAAAACTGAGCAGAATACCTCGGGAATTGTGCCTGGAAAGAACTGTATGGATATGCAGCAGATGATACCCTCGAAAATCGTGCCTTTACTCCACTGTATGCTTCTTTAATTTAAATGCACTGTACGGATGGCTGAATCACTCTTGTACGAACTGTTATAATGCCTTGGGAACTGCGCACTTTAGTTTGATGAAGTAAATGGCTCTTCCTCTTCAGAAAATCAATCTCTCACTTTCTCTCTTGTGTTTTTCTCTATTGCCTAGACTTGTATTTGTACTTTTCTTTCCCAAAACCCTAACTCAAAACCCTACTAACTTTTCATCCAATGGCTAGAATAATTTTGATCTGAGGGCTTATATTCAATGCTCCTTTATGAATTACATCACGTAATTAATAATACATTAAATAAATTTTGATACAACTTAAAGTACATAATACTGAAATACTTTATTAAAAAAGTCACTTTGAAAACATAACAAGTCTAGGAAACACAATGTTGTGACCCCCCCATGGCAAACACAAAAACAGGGGACAAGGACATCCCTCATTACATTTTTCAACAATTATGTCTAAAAATTTAAGCCAAGATATCCTGATTATTAATCGGATTGATTTTCTTATCTAATGTTAATCTTCAACTCATGTGCAATTAACTACAATTTTCTAGTTTATCCCTCTTCACTTATGCCAATTATTAGTTCATCATACTGGTCTGCTATTTTGCTTTTTTTCTGAGCAAACCTTTCTATTTTCAACAAATCTTTGTCCATTCCTTTTGATATCCCTTTCAAAGCATTTACATGACTTTCCTGTTTCCTTTTGTGTCTTCATGTTTTGCAGCATTAGGAGGGTTTGAGCGTGGCCTGTATGCTGAGAAGTGGGCACCCTTTATCAAGGTTACAGCCATAGAATAGAAACTTTATTCATTTATTTTGTTTTTATTTTTAAGGGTAGAATCTTATGTTTTTTTACTGTTTAAACGAGGGTCTTCAATATTTCAGGAGCTAGCAGTTATTTTGGCAAGAGGACGGGATGGTTCTGTTTGTTGTTTTCCGGTGGTTGAAACCACCCACAAGTAAGAACTATTCAGCCCTGCATCCTCTCAAAAAGTGCCCATATCACGATGCTTTATTCCACACTTGGAAAGGCTGTTTTTTTCTATACACTTTTTTTACAGTTATGTAAGTGAGCATTAGATTTTGTTGCTCTGATGTTGTAGTATGCCTTTTTGAAGCAGGCTGATTTATTCTCTAAATGTTATACCAATTTGATGTTGTCTTTTTCAAGTAAAAGTCAGGTTATCCACTTTATATGACAGGTGGCAAAAAACATTTACATGCATGGCAGAGAGATTCAGCTGAGGAGATTCATGCTGCTTCTAGGCTGTCTAAAACCTTCTCAAAGAAATGAAAAACAACAGCGAACAGTTTGTTATATGGCTGCCACCAAAACCTGCAAAAATGGGCACTTGTTTGACCTGCAAACAAGCCACAATTGAAGGCAATCTTTAAGGGAAAATTAGACTAAATAACACAGCAAGAACTTTTGGGACTGCTTTAGGACTGTTAGGACAGTGAACAAATAATTTTCTTCCGCTTGTACTTGGCTACCCCTTCGAATCTGCCACTTGCAAGCTTAAAAGACAAGTGATAAGGCAGATTTATAACATATAATTAGCAGATCTAGGCATGTAAGATAAACAAAAGAACATGCATGCACTTAGATTGCCTTTAAAATGATCTACTTTGAGATATTCAATGAGTAAATAGGTAGATCTCAAGATGCAAGTGAATCTACTTAGGATTTGTATGAAAACTGTAAATTATTTGCAAAGTAAAGTAACGCAATATTTAATTTTTCTTCAAGCTAGGAGGATTGTGTGTGAGAGAGAGAAGTGCCGGAAAGAAGGACAATGGCGTCAATTCGACCAGCTAAGAGGGCCTTGTCCGAAAAGTCACTGAAGAAAGGAGTTTGCGCTAGGCTAGCCTCAATCCTCTTGATGAACAAGGAACCTGCAATCAAAAAACAACTGCAAAGGAGATTGAATCTCCTCTTCCTTCCTCTTCAGGGCGCAATCTACATGAAAGCCAGAGTTAATATAGCACAATCCAACTGAAACAATGAAAAAATGAAAAAATGTTCTGGTCAACATCTGCCTCCCTTTCCATCTGAAAACTATCATGGAAGCAAGGCTTTTACTGCCGGAAAGAGCCTCTCAAATTGCCCCTGCATTTTTAGTTGTAGCACTTCCAAAATATATCTTCTTTGAGGTAAATTGTATGTAGTTCAAAGATATTCTTGGTGTCCTTATCTTGAAAGTCCAGAGCTATACCCTCTCGCTCTATTTGCTTTGTATATTTTTCATCTCTTCTTCCAAGGCCTTCTTTCGAGAAAAGATGTTACTAAAGGTGTACTTGTTCATTGCTTTATCTTCAATTTTACGTATTGAAATACTTTCATTGGTATCAATATTTTGTAGAGTTGTCTCCCCCTCTATTCTTCATTAGTTAACCAAGAATCAGTATCTTTTTGCCATCCTCTCTTATGTCTCTGATGACTTTTACTGGGATTTAAAGCAATGATAGGAAGCCTCATCCTTTATGTTAATTCTCTTGTGCTTGTGGATTAGGTACCTAATCATAGTATTCTATAGGTGGACATATAGAATCAGAGGTAGAAGTTGAAAAACTAACTTTGGATTATGCTGTTTACCATTTATTACTTATCTAGCCATTTTGCTTGAATATAAACTGGAAGCGTTATAACCAGGTAAATCAGAAACCATGAAGATTATGATTTTACATATACATAGGATACCAAAGTATCAAATCTCTTACAAAGGAGGGAGGGAGAATTAGAAACCCTAAGGAGTAGATCAGCTATTCCCATCCAAAAGGGCAAAAATTTATGAACAAAGTCATTTTTTTCCCAGAGTTTGAGTGATGTAAACGAATTGATATTTGAAGTTCTAACTTGATGATTAATAGGGAAAGAAGGGAAAAATAACTAAATAATTTTAATGGCTATGGACTTCATTGATCTAGACATCTGGCATTCTTATTGTTGATGTAAATTTGATATTTCAGGGATAATATTTGCCATATGGTGGAGGCACCAGCTGATGTGTCAACAGAAATAATAAAGGACGCTGTTCGTGTTGCTGAAAAAGCTGTTAGCTCTCTGAAAGGGGCTGGAGTCTTTGCTGTTGAACTCTTTTTGACTGGAGATGGTCAGGTACTTGGTGACTATCCTCAAAAACATCTGACAGAGTTGATGAATTTTCGCAATTCTCTGGATGCAAATATTTGAAATCTATGGTTGCATGTCTGTGTGTCTTCTTATGGTATTCTTTTCCATCAGTATATGATATTTATAGGACATTTGACATGCTAGAAATGTTATGGGCCTTTGGCATGAACCTGAACTTATGGGGAGATTGTCAATGCTATACAGATTTTACTGAATGAAGTGGCTCCTAGACCCCACAACAGTGGTCATCATACAATTGAAGCATGTTATGTCTCACAATTTGAGCAGCATCTGCGAGCTGTTCTTGGTCTTCCACTTGGTGATACATCTATGAAAGTACCAGCTGCCATTATGTATAATTTGCTTGGTGAAGAAGAGGTCATATGAATATCCTTTTTCCAAAATATTAATATTGTGTAGAATTTTCAATATATAATGCTTTTATTTGTATTATTCATATGTTTCCCTATTCCCACATGTTGCTGGATTACTGTTGCATTTGAGGAATTCACATAATCAATCTATGTGGCACATAATATTATGAACTTGGCTATTTTTATTGGTATCTAGATCAGTCTTATTTTTTCCTTTCTTCGATACCCTCAGACTTTTTAAGATCTCCATCAAAGTAGAAGCCACCCTAAGCTTGAAGGAGAGAATTTTTGTTGTAAAAGTTTATATCTGATTCGGATCCCTGGAGAAATACGAAGGGCAACAGCAAACACGAGGAATAGGTTATGGCAGAAGCACTTTATGCTATGTAAGCCATATACATCAAGATTGTGAGGGGATTTAAAACCATATAAAGATTCAATATTATACTACTTAAAAAACAGAGTACAATAGATGTCCAAGGAATGTATAAGCTGGATGATTTTCAAATGGGTGTGGAACACAATTTAACCACAAAAGTGGAAAGAATATTAAATATTACTTATATGAAAGATATGTTGCAGCAAGTACATCACAAGAACCCAAGTTGGGATACCTACAGTACACGAGTACCACTCTTTGAAGTTAGTCGTCTCTCAACACATCATTATATAGCACCCCTAGTATGGTTAAGGTGGTGTAGACCTAACAATTAACCTAACATTTGAATATAACCTTGGTCACGTGTCACATCACATTAAGTTACCTAAATGCTGTTATCACTTGATATCGGAATTGAATGACATCTACGGAAGGTGCCAATGTCACCTTGCACAATCTCACGCATTGGGCTGGTGCTTTGCAGCCTCAAGGGGGAGTCCCTATTGATCTGAAACAAAAACTATTCAATTGTGCCCTGCAAAATACTTCAAATCTGCAAGATATACTAGTTGGAATCTCCAAAATAGTTCAGATTTCTGTATTTAAATGCTTGAGAATGGCAAGTATAATTCATATTTACTTGCCTAGATATCAAATCAGCATTAACCTTTAGTAAATCTGTGATAATATACTTCAGATTTGTGACAAAATGTTGCAGATCTGCAAGTAAAATACACAAAATCAACAAATAATATGGTTCTTTTTACTTTTTTTTTCCCAACCGGTACCTTAAATTTAATGGGTATGGACATAAGATAAGATAAGATAGATATGTTAATGTTATTAATGTCCAACAAATTACCACAAAAGTAGGTCAATGGGACTGTGTGTTGTTGTAAATGTAACTTCGGAAGATATTCTTTTGTATATTATTATTATATTATTATTGTACCTCCGTCGGAGATGTTTTTCATCCGTTCGGGGATGTCATTATTGTATTTGGTCATGTAAGAATATCGAGGTAAAACCTCCATTGTAAGTCGGGGCAATAGTCCCCAAAAGGATAAATGTAAAATGTATTTTTGAGTCTCCCTAGGAGAGGCCGGCCCAATTAGTTGAGGAAGTCAGCCCCTTTGGGGATTTAGGTCAGTCATACATAAAGTATAAATAGGGAGGCGCCCTCCCTCATTTGGACACACACCAACAAGCAAGTTCGCTCCAAGGAAGAGAAAGACAAGTTCGTTGAAGAAGAAGAAGGAAGCTGCAGAAGTCATCTTATCTTTGGGTATTCTATCTTGGTTTGATATTGTACTAAGTGACGAATCTATTATTGAAGAAGTTGCGGGGTTTTCTCCTTTATGGTTTCCCCGAAGAAAATTCTTGTGTTCTTGTGTATTGCTGTGCTTGTCTATCTTTTAGATTAAAGATCTAACATAATTGAATTAAAGTGCAAACACTAACATGGTATCAGAGCCACTCTAAAAGAAGACACTGTGTAGCAGCGGAAAGCTAGGGTTTCCAAATCCAAGGTCTTCTCTCCACAAATCATCTAGAAAAGAGGACTAAGCCAACTCTCCTAAAGGAGGCGCATCTTTTGGTGGTAGCAGAATTCAGTTTGGAGAAGTTTCAATTTTGACCCAGTCACTCGTACTGGGAGGAACTAGGGCATCAAATTTTTAGAGCTTCCATTCACCAATCCGGGCAAAGGAGTACATTGGACGACTCGCCTTGAAGAGGCGCATCTTTCTATCCAAGTAGAAGTTCAAGATTCCAAATTTCAAAAATTGGGGTTTCTCTATCAAACCCTAGGTTAGTCAGCTCCAGAACCAGGTTGGGCATCTCAACTTGGTAAGATCTAATTCCTTGCTATTTCCATTTGAGGTTCTCATATCAAAAAGATCAATCACACCAAGCTTGAGGACACGCTTGAAGGAGCTGATAACTTCTGGGCATGGAAGTATAGAATTTCTCTCATTCTAGAAGAGAATGATTTGGACAAATATGTGAATGAGGAGGTTCCAAAACCAGAGGGAGATGATGAAAAAGCAATCCACAAGAAGAACATGATCAAGGCCAAACAGATCATTACTGACTCCATCAAGGACCATCTCATCCCTCATGTCTCGTCTTTGAAGACCCCTAAGAAGATTGAAGATGTTTGATGCTTTGACAAAGTTATATGAAGGGAAGAACATCAACCGGAAGATGAATCTGAGGAACCAACTCAAGAATGTGAAGATTCAACACTCAGAAACTATTCAATCTTACTTCACAAGAGTCTCTCAGATAAAGGAACAACTTGAGGCAATTGAAGATAATGTTGAAGAAGGAGAGATTGTGATGACTACCTTGAATGGTCTCCCAAGATCATGGGACTCATTCATTCAAGGAATATGTGCCAGAAAGAAGCTAATCAAGTTCAACAGATTATGGCATCAAGTTCAACAGATTATGGCACCCAAGAAGAAACTCGATTAGTAGCAAGAGAAGAAAAGATGGGAGCTAATGATGACCAAGCCCACACTGCTCATACTAAGAAGGATCAAAACAAGAGGGAGGATCACCATCACAAGAAGTCTAAAAGATCCCAGAAGAATCATGGATTTAAAAGAGACCTCTCCAGTATTAGGTGCTACAGATGTAAGAGGAGGGCACAGATAGGGCAGCAAGGGAGGAAAGGGCAGCCAAGAAGAAGGGAGGAGATGGTGGTATGGAAGATGGGTGGAATGGAATGGAGAGAGGAGGAAGTGATGGGAAATAAAGGAGGATAGGGCCACAGGAAGTGTAAAAAACAGAAAATTAGTGCCTAATTTAGGAATTTAAAATTTAATTTTATGAAAAAAAGCATGTAAAAATTAGTCCTAAAATTACAATAAAAACTAAAAACTAAAAACTAAGCTAAAATAATATGTACAAAATCACCAAAATTAGGGTTTTTTTAGGATTTTTGAGATTTGTAAATTTTTAGGGATTCCTACAATTTCGCCCTAGGGTTTCTAGGGACAACCAAGGCAGGCCGAATTTATAAGAGGAAGGGCCGGAATTTTAGGGAGGCAAATTTATTTATTTTCGATTTTTTGGGTTTTTATCATAAAATTGCAGACCTAATTCTAACATAATATTTATAGTTGCAAAACTCATAAAATTAGGTTAAAAAGTAGATGAACAACCTAGGGTTTCAAGAGAAGACTATATACCCAACCCTAGGGCATCAATGAGAGGAGTTACTCTCCTTGAGATGGTACTTGGCAAGCTTGGCAACTAGGGCTAACCTCAACAATCTCTAGGATTCGTTGAGGAGACCTAGCCTAGCAAAACTTGAAGACCTAAAGCTCAAGCTTGAATACAAGGGTGATCAAAGATAAAAATGAAATGCTAATCAAGACAAAATGAAGCAACAATGGCTTCCATTCAACCCTAACAAGCATCGCTTTCATACAAATTGACTAAGAGACATCAAACCAAAAGTATAGATACCTCAAAGTGCATGTGTTGAGCAAACAACTCTAGCCTCACCTTAGCAATGGCATGAACAATTGTAAAACTTCCGAGAAATGCTTCAAAATTGCAAAATAACCTTCATCAAGGAGTGTGCATCCCTTCAAAGAGCCCTAGTTAGGGAAAATAGCAGACATAATGAAATTATCCCAAAAGTCTATATCTAAAAATGAAGTGAGGAGATCTTATTTATATGATCTCACACTCACTTTACACAAAATAAGGTCAATTTAATATTTAAAAATGTCAACTTAAAAATATAACAAAAATAATATAAAATAATCTAAAGATGGCTTATTGTAGGCTACCTGGGGTATTTTCCCCCTAGGTGCAAGAATATGCTAAACAAGGTCAATTTTGACGAAACTGAAGGCCAGACTGTGTAGAGGGGGTCGTCATGCCCCAACTAACCCCAACAGTGATGAAAACCCTCAACGCCCCCACCTTTTAGCAAGCAATCAGTCTGCCTAGGAGGATGACGTCATCCTCTGAAGGAGCGCCTAGAGGGAGGGCACTGCTGAACTGGAGGACTAGGAGGGTGCTGGATGTGTTCTGGAAGATGAGAGTGAGTCTCAGTGTTGGAACCACTGTCGCTGGAGTGCTGAAACAAGGTCGGGGTCATGTGACCCAATGACCCACCCCTGGAAGCCCCGAACACCAACCTCAGGGTTTCAAACCCTTTCATGAGGCAGTCAGCGATGCCATTAAGCCATAGTACTTCCAGAAGAAAAGCCAGAGGGTCTGGCCATGCCCCTACCTTAGAATGAGCTGGCTAAACACCCCTCCTGGTCAGAAAAAAAGACACCCTCTCCCTGGGGCACCTCTGCAGGTACGTTGGTGCTAGTACCATCGTAACAGGGCCTTTCAACTTTGGTTGTTTCATGCCCCCATTGGTGGTCTTAGTGACGACCGACTGTGGTTTAGTTGCGGATGTCATAGGTTCGACTGTGGAACGGAAGGCGTAATAGGACTAGTAGGAGTAACAATCGAAACAGGGACAAACTCATAGTGGGCTACTAGTTTAGAAGCCATTTATGGGTAGGGTGGTGTAAGGTACCATACCGGAATACTCAATGTGAGCCCAGGTAGAGTCAATTAAGCCATAACCAGGGTCCCTTGCACGCCTGCGTGGGGGTATAAGAACAGGATTTGAAAGATCGAAGGTACCAATGGACTCAACGTTTGTTCAATGCCATGGCTCAGCGAAGGTGCTGATGATGGTGTTGAGGGAGGGTGGGCCCATTTTCAACAGTGAAAATTGTGCACATTAGGCCATCGGTGGATGCGGGGATCTCGGGTGGTGGTCCAGAGTACTCTCCTAACAAATTGGAGTTCTTGTATATGCTGGGGGCAATATCAACATAGGGGGGTTGATTGGTTCTGGCGACTGTAGGCAGGATATTGTCGGGGTTGTTAGTGGCGTTGGGATTATAGTAGCTTAGCTGGTCGAGGGTGGCAATCTTCCCATTTAAGGGAAATATCATGCTACAGAAGACCGAGGAGGCGATTGCCTTCATGGCGTACATATAACTACGCCTCAAGAGGATGTTGTAGTCGAGTTGGGCATCGACTACCTGGATATCGATCATGACCATCTTGCCCCCTAGCTCTATGGGGACGTTTTGGTACAATCCTCTAGGTTGGGATTGTCTCCCATCATATGCGCAAAGGGCCATAGACGAGGGAACCAACTCGGTTGACCCTAATCGTTTCCAAACATTAGAGGACATGACGCAAGTGGATGCGCCTTTGTCGATGATACAACGATTAATCATAATGTTCTTCACTGTGACGGGGACTTGAAATGCGACTGAGGAGGGTAATCGCGGTTCACCTTTGTCGAGATCAAAGGTCATGAGACGCGAGTCAAAAGGATCGATAGCACCTAGTGCGTTAAGTAATGCCTTGCGCTGGGTGGGCATGACCGTAGCACCTTTAACGTGGACATGGCTGTAGGAGACTGAGCCAAGTAATCCACAATACTGTAATTGTGGGCGGCTTTCGTATGGGGGTTATTAGGTGTACGCCGAAGTGAAACCTTGGGAATCCGTGGGATTTGTTCAGTACTTGGGCGTGGTATTTGCAGATCTCCCCGAGGGGAGAAGGATGTCTTCCACTTTGGGAGCATTAGGCCCTATAATAACTATTATCACACAACTTGTAGTTGTCTCTAAAGGTATCCTATCCAAGACTGTAAAGTTGTAGACAACCAAAGAGGTGACCCAAGAGATGCCACGGTTCCCAATGCAAGTTGGGTGTCACGTTAACCGAGGCACTCTTCACTTTAGATAGAGATAGAGACATGTTAGTAGCCAGAGCGAGAGTTGGAGCTGTAGCCAGGAGATAGAGATGGGGACATGTTCCAAAGCATCCATTGGTTTGTGGTCATCCTAAAACCACCACTTGGTTTTTGGTCATTCTCAAACCACCATTTAGTACAAGACATCAATTTCTGCTAACCAAGTTTGTGGTCATCCTAAACCACCATCTACACTTGGTTTGCGGTCATCCAAAATCGCCATTTAGTAGAAGACATTAGCTTCTTCAAACCAAGTTTGTGATCATCTTAAAACACCATCTACACTTGGTTTGTGGTAATCCAAAACCACCATTTAGTAGAAGACATCTCCTTCTACTAACCAGGTTTGTTGTCATCCTAACCACCATCTACACCAGGTTTGTGGTCATCCAAAAAACACCATTTAGTAGAAGACACTAACTTCTACTAGCGCTTGGTTTGTGGTCATCCTAAAACCACTAGTTGGTTTGTGGTCATCCAAGACCACTAATTCAAAGAGCACTTCAATGATGGGTTTTATTGCCGCCTTATACACACCTGGGGGGAACGCGGCAAAAAACCTTCAAGCAGCTCGGTGTGTCCTCGGGGGCAACTAAGAGTCAAGTGCTGTCACCTGATTATTCGAGTCCTCCATCTAGGCTACTCCTAGCGAAGCCAAGGGGGGTGGTCCCTATTAAAAGTAAATCTATGGCTTTTAAACTACAAAAGGTAAAAAAGCTAATCTAGGAGTTAATGATGGATGTAAAATCACTAAACAAAGAGAGCATTTGCATATAACTTAAATGAGCAACATTTGTATAGAGATTGCATTCACGACATGATGATAAATTGATTTAAACAATATGATTCAAAATTAGACCAGTGCCGAATAATGTGAAAATAGTTGATGTGTCGAGGATGCTGTTGATGTCTTGTTGGTCAGTTTTAATTTATTAAAGATGAGTGATTATGGAAGTGGGCGAATTTTTTGTTTGGCCCAACTTTGACTTGCTCCTTCGAACTGAGCTTAGTGACAACTATACCAAGGGTCCAACCGGGCGAGGCATAACCTGCTTAAAGTAGCCCGCTGACTTTGTAGTTAGCTTCACTCGACCTCCTGAGTTCTTGAGATTGAGTTATTGTAGGATTTCCCTATTACACTAGTCACTCAAAGTCCCTTTGTGATTGGCCAACTATTAAAACTAGGCTGCAGCGGTCAAGAGCTACTTGGAACTTCAAGCCTTGGTAAATTTTATTAGATTTAAAGGTGAGTTGCTTAACTAAACTAAAACCCAAGAATCTCTTTTCCGTACACCAATGATTGATGCAGTGCTTCGAGAAAGGAAGGGTGCAAATTTTATTAAGAATTTGTTGTGAAGTAAATGATGAAACAAATGAAATAAAGCAGATCTAATCTATACAACCCTTTAAGGATGGATTGTGTGCGTGTGTTGTTTTTATTTATTGCTTTAATGAAAAATACTAATCTAAACAAAAAAAATAACGAAAATGCAACAAACCACCAAAAGACTTAGATCCCCCCTGGGGGGATGGGGGCAGGCGCTGAATAGCTTGCTTGCTCTTCTTTATTTTTTGTTACAATTAACCCAAAGAATAAACGCTGCTGCTTCTTTATGATTTAGGCACCAGACAACTTACAAAAGCTAGAAAAAGCAAAAGAAAGATAGCACCGACTGTTTGGATGGTTTTGAATGGTTCCAAAGTTCAAATTTTTTCCAGCACTCCTTTCTACCTGCTCATAAATGACTAAAATCCAGCAAGCTTATTTAGCTTAAAGATGGCCAAAAACACTTCAAGAGTGTCTTTGGAAATACTACAAAAATTACTAACAAATTTCCTTAGTAAACTAGTGAAAGAAAGACAAAAATTAACCAAGTGAGGCAAGCTAGAAAGCTTTCCTACCTAGGATCTTTGCTTGCCTCTTTAAGAGATGGCAAGCAAATTCATAGCACTAGATTTGCTTGATAAAAAATTAAACCTTAAATTTTCTTCTACTTTTGCTTCTTTAGATCTATACTTTAAACTTTGCAAAAATGAAGAAAAGTAACCTAGATCTAGATGATCAAATTAAACTTTATGAATTTTGGATTGCTAGCATTTAGATCTATTTATAAAATGACTTTTGAATCAAGATCTAAATAAAAAATAGTAACAGTAACCAAGAAAGGTGAGGAGAAAAAGATAGAGAAGTTAAGAATCCATGGGGGTTGAGCGCCAAAGATGGCGATGGGGTCTCCCTCCTGATGCACCGGTGGGATTGAGTGCCTTGACCGGATCTACTGAATGGAGTATAGAGCTAACATGCTCACCACATCCTCTAGCTTAGGCAACTTGCTGAATCACAACACAACTATAAAGAGGATCAAAAGCATATGTGGAAATGATTAAAAGAAAACTTAAGAAATAATGGATTCAAACAAGATATGCTACTATCTCTAGCATTCTAATATGATTGACAAAAGTAAGCAACCTATAAAGCATTACTCACTATTCTTTAAGAAAGCTAACTTCCCTTCAAAAGACAAATGGATCCCAACAATTGCAATCATGAAATAGAAGAGATACAGGTTACCTCATGTTATCAAAGCACATCACATCCAACCAAGGAAAACAACAGGGTAAGCCTCCAAAGCCTTCTTATTAACTCTCAATAGAAAAATATTACAATACTAGCAAGCAAAGGTTTGACCTTCTGATCCAGAAAGAGGTGAACATGCTCTCTTTATATAGCAAACTCATGCAAACTAGGGCGCAAATGCCAAGAGAGGGGTGCATTATAGAAGATGGAGTTAACACAGAGCTCTAAGGATTTGATTGGAAACTCCAATCCGAGGGGATTGCGCCACCTTTGAAGAGGTAGGCGAATCCCTCCTTGGAGAAATCACCACGAATACCAAGCTGCCATGTATACATAGTTGCCCATGCAAAAGGAGGGCGCATTTCATGAGGCTTAGATAACTAGAACATCAAGGAATTGATTGGAATCATCTATTTCGGAGCTTAGATGACTTATTCTTGACTGTTCAATCACTTTAGTTCAACCTACGACCAACTCCAGACATCTCCCATTGATTTAGGAATTTGTCTTTTTCCTTTATTTTGTCTTTTTGACCAATTAAATGTCTTTTTGACTTTTTTCGAGTAAATATCAATTTTCGAGATAAATATTTACTCCAAACTTAGGAAAAGTGGGTTTATGGGTTAAATGGGTGCTCCGGCTTAGAAAACGAGCATCCCATTGCCAAATTTTTCCCACAAACCACTTTTTTATTACAATTTGAATTTTTTGAATTAAACCATTAAAAAATGGCCTAATTTTATGGGAAAATTTAATTTTCTCAAAGCTTAAAAAGAACACCTAGGGGACCTAGCACATGTTCATATGACCTTAGAATAGTGTCTAACATGGTAATAAACATTGACACATGAACTTTAATAACCTCCTAAAGCCTAACCCCCAAGACGAGTATTCCAGCTTTGGAGCAGTAGGAGAAAAACTCGAAAATTATACTCTACTAAGATGCAAAGCATAATTAAGAAGGGAAAAAACTCCTTGGAATACCTGAATTGGTTGCTAAGTCCTAGGAAGCCAAGTTCTTTACATAACCATCATGCTAGCACACTTTATTACAAACCCCGTGGGGCATGAACATGTGAAAAAAAATTAAAAAAGGGGGGCCAGAAAAGGATTGATTTGAACTTCTATACACTGAAATGCACAAGTATTTGTGCAAACTTTGGCGGCTCACTTGAAGTCCAACTGAGTGCAACTCAGGTGGTAACATCTGACTCCAACTGGGGGACGTGTGCTCGATCTGGTCTTTATGCAAGGAGAGGATGTGAGAATCTCAGAATCTCCGGTGTCCTGTAAAACATCTCAACTTTGCAAAAAAAACCCTTCAGTAGCATGATAATTTATAATAGCCAATTGAACTAAGTTGCATTTATTTGAAAAATTCAGAAATAGAACTAAGTAAAGGAGAAGACTACTACTCCTAAGTACAACAAAAAAAGCAGAAAGTAAATGCTCACTTTAAGGAGCTTATTTTCCTACACTAAGCATGACATAATCAAAATGTTAAGTAAAATGATAAATCCAATGCAACCACCTTAACATTTCATCAATATAAAAAATTTTCACCTTGTGTTTGGTTTTTTTTTTTCCTCGAAAAAAAAGCGTAATTTTATTTCATCTTGCGAGTACAAAATTACATTGAATCATCATCACTCGTGCAGAGTGTATATGCTGTTGAACAGCACCAATAAAACTACTTCGAACTTACATCTATGAAAAAACAGATACAGAGAAAACTCGGGTAAATCCTACAGATAAAACCTAAATCTATGCAACCATTAATGGTTCTACAAGAAGCCAGCAGAAATGCCGTAGAGGAGAGGCGAAAAAATACATTTCCAGAAACCATGAATAAAAAAGCAGTGCCACTAGCAACTGCAGAAGAAAACCCCAAGCCTGCCGAAGAGACGGAACGACGGCCCACGAAAACCCAGGCAGAAGAATGACAGAAGGCCTCTAACACCGAGGGGATGCGGCCGTCTTGCAGCCATTCCCGCCCCGCGCATCTTCCTCTGCGGCTCCACCGACCTCAAGCCCACCGGGGAGCTCGCCTGCCATCAACGAAACTGGGGATCGCCGAGTCTGCCGCCGCCATCGAAGAACCTCGGCAAACCAGGGGCATTGGAAACCCCGTCGCGCGCCCTCCACGACCTGAGCGTCGTCTGAACCGTGGGACTAGAGCCCAAGCTCGATAGCCCACCATCTGCCGACGCAGTCTGCCGAAAAAACGCCCTGACCAGGAGCTGCGATCCTCTGCGAGTAAGCTACCGCCGCTGCCACTGGGGAGCCGAGGCTCACAGCCAATGGGTCGCCGCGCTAACGCGCCACCGATCGATTCATAGCGGAAAAAAACCCTTTCAGTCGACCAGACAGATAGCGGACTCAGGGGAGAGATGAGGAGGGCGGCCATGGAAGGATCCATGGCCGCCAGAACCAGTTTCAAAAAACGCCTATCAAAACCCTAGCTCCGCCCCCCCTAAAACCACCTTGTGTTTGGTTACCAACCAAAACAATGATACCTTATTAACGAAATGCAAACCTGCTTGACAATTTTGGATTGGAGAGCTAGATGGATGATCATAGGTGTGAATAATGTCATTGCATTGCTTCCCAAACTGGCAACTTTTTCCGCAGAATTTTTCTATTCAAGATTGGATAGGGCTGATGTACAAATCTGTGCGATGGGGAAGATCAACCACATCGCCATACCGCTTCAGAGGGCATTATCGGATGAAAAACTTTTGTAGTAACATAAGCCCCAGGCTGCTCCGAATCATAAGAGAACTTCGAATGTGAAAATGAAGGCTGTGACTGATGCTCAATTGACTGAATCCCATCCGACTCTTCAATGCACGGCTCCTCCAGGTCTTCATTACTAGTACTCATGTTTGGCTTTGACTGATCATATGAAGCACATGCATGCTCCTCTTCCAAATCAAGATTTCCTAGGGTCTCTGAATGAACACTCCCTTCTCTAGATACATAAAAAATGGGGTTTTCAATGTATGTCCAATAGTCATCATCCGCATCTTTGGTAAAAATGGGGGAGTGTTCATAAATTGCCTACTGCTTCGGGCTATACTTGTCTTCCTCATGGTCATAATAAGCTTCAAAAATGTTACAAGGGAATTTTTTTTCCACAACTTCATTACCATATGGAGAGTAAGGAGGAGTATCATCATACACCATACAATTTTCATCATAGATTTCTTTATAAGCTTCTGTAATGGTTGCTTCCTAAGGTAAATTTGAGGTACAAATGTCATCATCCTTGCTGAAGTAATCTTGAGGAAAATCCAAATCTTCAATGTTTTTTACCATGGCAATATGAGGAAGCTTTTCAGAAACATCTTCAATCAAAGACCCCTCATGGATTTTTTCGTTAACTTCTACAATGGCTTCCTCTTTAGGCAAGTCTGGAATACACTTGTGATCATCATTACTGAAATATACCTGAGAACACTCCAAATCTTCCATATTTTCTGTTAAGGTGAAATGAGGAGCGTCTTCATCAATGTCCTCAATCAAGGGTGCCTCATGAAACTCTTCAGTGGGATCATCGTGGATCACTCTCTCAAAGGCATGCTGTGCTCCAGGGAGAATGACACCCTGCTTTTCAACAAGCTGCTCCTTCATTGAGAAAAGCTAGAGGGATCTCCAAATATTCAGTGTTCTCGATTGTGATGACACGAGGAGGCTCAGGGTCTTCCATGTGATACTTTATTCCGGGCAAGAAGTAAGCAAAGGCATTTTCAAGGAACCTTTGCACATTGCAAACATCATACTGCCACAGCTTCAAAAACATTCTAAGGAAGCATGAAAGGGAGGTAATACATTTGTTAGGAATGCCCTCAACAAACCAATAATAAGCATCTCCCTCCAGAGTATTAGCAAACATATCCATCATATTATCTTCATACGAAATGTTGAAGTCAGCCAGAACTTTAAGGAAGGACATGATGTGTCGGACGGTTGGATCACCCATTTCCACAAAAAACGAAAAATAATTTGATATATCCTCACCGTCATGATAGTTAGGAAAACCTGGGATGTATAAAAAATTGATGGGAGGATATGCACTAGCAATTTGAGCACCAGACTCTTCATCATCCATATCGGTATCAACAGTGCCGGTCTGAAATAACCATGGAGCACATCTTGTATTGAATCAGAGGCGTTGTCAGGATGATGAGCTTTTAAAAGTTTACTATGTTGCATGGGCTCATCTACACACAACCAGTCTCAACAAATTTATGAGATACAAGGGTTTTATCGCTTCAATGGAGTTGCCATGTGAGAATAAAAATATGCATTAAAAACTCTCACAAAAATTTCTATTTTTTGCTTCTCTATGAAAAATTTATAAAAAATAAATAAAAAAGGTTAGTGGAGTCGCCAGATGAAAAATTAAAGATCTACTCTAAGCATTCATCAAACAAAGCAAAAAAAAAAGGAAAAACAAAAGTTGTACTCTGGGAATAGAAAGGTTTATCCCCGACAACGGCGCCAAAATGTTGCCCCCAAGGACACACCGAGCGGCTTGAAGGTTTCTTGCTGCGTTCCCCCTAGGTGTGTATAAGGCGGCAACAGGTTCAACAATTTGCAGGATTTCACTTCCAGAAAGATTCTTGGACTCACAAAAACCCCTTCGGATTAAGTGGGAAATGTTGGAAACCTAATCCTTAGGGTTAGGTATATTATGTATTGTTACTGCTATTTATGCCAAGAGTCACATGTGAATAGGAAGAGTCATGAGGAATCCAAGAGACCTCTTGCAATATGAAACCAATGGTCACATCATTGTAATCATAATGGAATGTGTGCATCCATGCTTATCTTCATTGGGAGCATTCGAAGACTACTACAGAATGGTCCATGAAATTTTCAAAGGGTTTTCTTTAGTTAGTAATTGATTTTTGTTATTCTCCTTTTAAAAAATCAAATGATTGAGATTATAACTTTTATTTCAAATCATGCCTACACCATGAAGACCTTTTCTTTGGTAAAATTTAGCTGTGTTTGGTAGGGTTTAATTCTTTTGTAGTTGGAGTAATCATTTAAATGGTCAATGGTTGTCTCTTTTATGAATATGTAATAGATATAACATTGCTTGATTCATATCTAAGAAAAGTTATTGCATATTCTTAGATAGACCTTTATATGCGATTTTCATTATTGCCGTTTAGTTGCTAATCACTGAAAGTGGTCAAGGTATTCATGCATGAATTCCATGCTTCACAAGACCTTAATATTCTGTTCCTTGCTTTAGGAGACATGTAAGAGTAGTGAAGAATATTAAAACTTTGTAAACTTGATATTGACTATTGTTCATATACCAGGGAGAAGAAGGTTTCTCTATAGCCCATCAACTCATGAGAAAGGCTGTATCAGTTCCTGGTGCAAGTGTTCACTGGTATGAGAAAACAGGTAGGTTAGAAATTATAAGCAATATATACAGGCTTTTATTTTATGTTTTCGTGTCAATTCCAAGATCTGTTTGATTTACATAAATTACTATTTGTTCTTTTCTTAGGTGTCTTATATAAATCATCTTGACATCTATATTTATGGTCATGTAGAAATGAGAAAGCAGCGTAAGATGGGCCATATCACTGTTGTAGGACCTTCCATGGACATAGTTAAAGCACGCATTAAATCAATAATATCTGGAGATAGTCAGGCTGAAATCTTTGGCAATAAAAGTACATGGTATCCAGAGTCATCTACCAAAACTTCAAGAAGGGATTGGGCAGTCAAATCTGGAAATGGTAATTCAGGTTCTCTCTCTCTCTCTCTCTCTCTCCCTCTCTCTCTCTCTCTCTCACACACACACACACACACACACACACTTATAGTGACTGGGTGTTCTGGTTATGGCATAATCCTATGCTTTCCCAGATTTAGGCTAAGAGGTTGTGAATGTATTGAACTTTCTTTTTCTGTTGTTAAACTGGTAGCCTTAGGTTAGAAGGTTCTATTCCTTTGGTTATAGTCTCAATTTTGAGTCTTGTTAATATTTCAAAATGCCAGTTGAATTCTTTGCATTTGACAACATAGATTGATATATTTGAAATTTCATTTTTATTATTTTCTATTCAGTTGCATAGTTGAGAATTCACTACATATTCTAGCATATACGATGAATCGAGTTACAAACATACTGCTTCCACAGTCATGACAGTGTTTAATCCATATTCAAGAAGGTTGCTGCTCATAAAGTATTCAGTTTGACATAAATGCACACAAAGTGGTGATCATGCAAGAAATGTATTGGGCTTTAAGGTACATCTGTCATGTTTCAGATGGTTTGTTTTCATTGCAGCATCCTCTTGAAAGTTTGCTTGTGCTATGTGTTGAATCATTCATGTTTGTAGAAGATCAAGCCATCAATCTGGCGATGCATTTGAAGTTCCTCATTAAAGAGGCAGCATTATGAACGGTTGGAGCAAAGGAAAGTGCTTTACCCATGTTTACGAATATAAAAAACCTCTGACAAGCAAGTTCTAGAATTTATGCTAGCTTAAGAGCAGAACCTTGCCGGAGTTTATTGGAAATATGTACCCGCATAAACATAACTTTGGAATCCGATTTGTCATTGGTTTTTGAAAAATACAAAATTAATAAAGTATTCTTTTATATAAAAAGTGCTGGCTGAAAATTAAGAAAAAGTTCAAAAGAACGTGATAAACTGATGTGCTTTGAAGGGGACCGGACATAATGATAAAACTGTTAAATGAAGAATTGGCGTATCATCATAATGCTATTTTAGAAAACAATATCATAAGCCTGGGGGTTCATTAATATAGGCTCTAGGTGATATTAGTCATTAGGCATTAAAGTGCTAAGATAAGAATGTAGTTAGGACAATGTAATCAATGATTTAATGCAGCCATAATTAGGTGGAGCCATTTGTTACAGGAGAATTGGAACACGACTCTATGATATACACTTACAAACGTTTTGAACATTGGTGGTCTATGATAATAAAGAATATCACTGAACTTTCTATCCTCTCTTTGTGAGTGTAATCACCTGGAAATTCCTGAACTCGTGAAAGTAACTAGAGTCTGGACTCTGGATAACATTAGAAGTCAAGCCACTGTTACCTTGCTTGACTACTCTCATTTAGAACTTAGTGGCAGTGCTTGCTAACTTCAAGGAGGTATCGGGTATCCCTATGTGATCTAAGGTGTCAGCTGTGAGTCAAAGAGCAGTTAGTAACACTGAAAATTGCAATAAAGATTGCTGGTCTGTTTCAAATATGCAATTAAATTAAAAAAACAGCAAGCTGGGACTGTCCTAAAACTCTGAAAATTGATGCAGAAATTTACTAAACGAAACTAGGCATGGAAACCGATGAAAGTCTATGTTGAAAATCACTAATTAATGTGCAGAAACAGCAAGTACAGCAGGTTGTAAATGGCTGTTTTTGATGCTGGAAATCACTAAGTTAATTCTTGTATGTTTATTTTTTTGTGTTTTTAATGCAAGAAAATCGAGAAAACAGCAAGTTAAGCTTCCTGTAATTTTGACAGAAAACTAAAAGACAATGAATAAAACACACTTAATCTATATGCTCTATATACCTAAGATGCATGAAATTCAAGGACTTTAGTAGTTTTTCTTTTGTGAATGATCAAATAGCTTAAGTAAATTATCTAGTGCCTTATGGAGTTGAATTATGAGAGAAGAAAAGCGAATAGGGTAAACGAAAACTATACAAGTCTTATGGTGTAGATTCTATCAAGAACACAATTAAGAGTCTACGAAAGATAGTTCTTACACACAAAACACAAGTAGTAGTTGCCCAGAAAATCATTGATAAGTCTTTATTAACAAGGGTTGTAGAAATTGTTACAGCACAAACTTGCATGTGAGATTTAAAGTCTAGAAGAACAGTGTTTAACCTATGAGCAACTAAGAGGGAGGCCACTGTCACCTCACGAAACCCTCTTTTACACTTTAGGTTGGCTCTCCTCTAGCACAAGGGGGATTTCCCTATCTTAGGATTGCTAAAGCTTATGCATTACTTTCAAGGTGAAATGAAAGAATGGCTTTAGCAAAACGTGTAGTTGTAGAATATTTTTTTAAGACAATGATGGTGGATCAAGACTAGTGTCAAGTCCTTTGGGTGTATGGAGTCAAGGAAACCAATGAGAGGGCATTCTCTTATGTGATTATGCAGCCCTAATCAAAGAGAAACACAATCTTATCTTGCTGCTCATAAACAGAGAATACTTTTGTGAATGACCCTAATTATGGAGAAATTCAAAATACATGTGAGCGTGTATTTACCAAAGGAAAATATTATATGGTAGCTCACTCTTGATTAAGAGGTAAGAAACACATTAAACATCTTCAATAGTAAATATAAATATACTTGAAAGGGGAATAAACAACTATCTCTCTTCAAAACAATGGTATAATCATCTTTATGAGGAATCATGTTACCTATTGTTTCAACCAAAGTTACAAATATCGTGTCGGCGAATATATCGCTGAGGGTCCAAAAAGAAATTATCGGATTTATCAACGAAAACGTCGGCAAACATCGGCAATATATCGACAAAACTTAAAAAAAGCAAAAATATTCATTTTTTTTCAATTATCTAAATATCTAAAGCAACAAGAACATCAAATAAATACATTGCCACATGAATATGAAAAGAAAACCGATATATAAGATGTATAAGATGTCTAGTGATACATCACACATAAAAAATGAATCATGTCCTAAATCCTGAGTCCCCGACTCATGAATCGCCAAAAAATACAATCAATGTATCTCATATACCAAAATCAAGTAAATAAACTATTGATTCCCTCTACCCCTTTTACGAGCAAAGGTAATCGCTCTGCCTTTAGAGCTAGAAGGCCATGGCGGTCACAGGGGGTCATCATGGACTGTGACGTCCTCTAGAAGTATTTGGAAACTGATGTACTCGAGAATAACTAAAACAATGATGAGGTAGATCCTCATCAAGTCCTCTACCACTGCTAGTGCTACCAGTGGGTATATCTCTGGCTCTCTCTGACTGTGAAACTGGTGGCGCCGGTAGTGGCACACTCCTAAACTCCTCATCCTCCCCTGTCTCCATGTCATGTTTATCATCCTCTAACCAATCAGGGGCTGCCTCCATAACATGTTTCTCAGTCTCCACTCTCCACGCGGTAGTGGTATCAATCCCATCCAATGAAATGGCCTCCACATCAAGTTTTTTCTCAATCTTCTTCATCCACATCCTGAGATTGTAGTAGATGTAGATTAGATCATTCAAGCATTGGGTATCCAACCTGTATGAGGATCATAAATTTATTAATTTATAATACATAAATTACCCAAGGGACATATATTACAAGTTATAATGAATTTAAAATTTAATTTGAAATTCTCTATCCTGTTGTGCTTGGTGTGTATTTTTTCAAATACACTCCAATGGCGCTCACAACTAGAAGAGCTACATGTCTGGCTAAGCACCCAAATGGAAATATTTTGGAGATGAGGTACTTTTGATCCATAGGTTTCCCACCAAGTATCTGCAATCAATTGGAGAAACATAGGAGAAGGCATTGAAAATTTTAAAATTTAAAACAAAGAAAGAAAATAAATTGAATTTTGAAACAAGGTGAAGCTCACCTAGCATTATGTTCTTATCACTAATAGCCATCTCAAACCCAAATGTTCCCATGTTAATCTGTGGGGGAGCGCCCCCCCGCAACGCTACGCTCCTGAAGCGCGCTCCCAGTGGAAGCGCTTAGGAAGCGCCCTCGGAAGCGATCTTCCTATTCACTCCTTTCCGGGAGCGTTTTTTGCGAGCGCACTCCCTAGGAAAAAAAAACGCTCCTTGCCAAAATAGGAAGCTTCGCTCCCTCAACGCTCTCGGATTGCTCCCTCAATGCTTCCTCAATGCTCTCGGATCACTCCCTCAACTCTCCCAAGTTGCTCCCTTAGCGCTCCCAGGAGACAAAAAAATGGAGCTTGGCTATGATGAGCTTGTATTTTGAGATCACTCATGATCAGAGCAGTATATTATAGCAGAATTTTGTTAGACCTTGTGCTAAGGCTGAGCCTTGGGAGCTCAGATTTGATGACCGATGTGACCCTTTGTTCCATACAGTTTCAGTTCAGTGCCCAGTGATGTTATTGCAGCAGTGTTTTAGATGATTTTGATGATTATTATTATGATGTATAACCTATGGACTTCTAATTATTGACTATGGACTTTTATCTTGTTGTTTTAGTCATCTTCACAGCATTAGCTTGGTATATGATTCAGGACGTGGCAAAACTATTTAAAATGAAATGAACTATCTTAATGATGTTATAAATTGTAAAATGGACCTACTACTTGCACACTTAGGTTTTCTGACAAAACTCACCAGTTGTATTACCCTCCTATGCATAGATATGGTCTTTCTTGACATTCTTGTCTGCTAGCTTAGGCACCACATTCATTTGACTCCATCCATCCATGACCTTCCCGATTTGGCTTTCACCTTTGACTTGTCTTTCTTGACTTTTTGATACTGAGGACTTCCCTATTACTACCTCTGTGTTGGACTGCATCCATGTTTGTTTAGTGTCTCGGCTCTGAGTTGGTGACAGAACTTGCCTTTGGTGAGTTGGATTGTAGGCCTAAATCATTCTGGTCGGTTGTCCCGATGTTTGGCACTGGCAGAAGTCCCCCTAGTCACTTGAGATGTTGTTGGCTAAAACTGAAAGCTCATGTACTACCTGTATTGGAAATCTTTATAAATACGCCCATGGAAACTGTAAACTCTAGAATGTGTTTCTTAACAGACGTGAGTAAAGGGAAAGAGCAATGAAATGCTAAAATACTCCTTGAAGAGTATAGAAAAGGTCCAAAAAGAAAATGTTACTCAAAAGTTATATCTATCATTGCTGACCTTGTATATGTATAAACATGCCTTGGATGCAAGTTGCAACTAGTTGTGCTTCTTAGCACATCTGAAATCCGAAGGTTTATGTAGGCCAAAAAGGCCATGAAATGAATTGAATGATCCTAATGAACCTGGATCAGCTTTATGTAGACATGATGCCTGTTGCCAACTAAGTTGTACTTGGTTGGATTGTCAAGCGAGCGGGCAGAGTGGAACATGATACATGTTCATTTTTGATGATTTGATATCCAGCTGGCCTTTTAAAGGCCCCCGTTTTTAATTTTTTTTTTTTTCACATGTCCATGGCCCTGCGGGGTTTGTAATAAAAACGTACTAGCATGGGGTTTTGTAAAAAATTCGGTTCCTTAGGACTTTTTGGCCAAGTCAGGTATTCCAAGGAGTTTTTTCACCTATCTATTATGTCTTGCATTAGTGCATAACATAATTAATTGGTTTTTCTCCTGCTCCTCCAAAGCTGGAATGCCTGGGGAGGCTGATGCGCCTTAGGGGATTATTAGAGTCTATGGGTCAATGTATATGAACATGCTAGGCGTTAATTTTGAGTCATATGGACATGTGCTAAGTCCCCCTAGGTTGTTTTTAATTTTCGGCAAGTTTTAATTTTTCCGTAAATTGGGCCATTTTTTAATGGTTCATTTAAAAAATTTGTAATTGGCCTGTAAGGGGCGTCTGGAGGTATTTTTTGCCTTAGGGGTGCTCGTTTTCTAACTCAGAGCACCCCCTTAACCCCTAAACCCACTTTTCCTAAGGTTTGGGTGCTTCATTTTTTTTCTATGGCCAAAAAACCCAAAAAAGTCAAAAAGTCATGAAAAAATTCAAAAAAGTGAAAAAATGACTTAAAAAATTAATAATTTTTTGGAGTAATGACAAGCCAGTTTTGGACCAGCACTATTGTAGGAGGGTATTGGGCTGATTTGTAAGGTATTTGGCAGCCCCATTTGGGGAGAAAATCGTGCCCATCGAGGAAGGGCGCATTTACCATGAGGAGGGGCGCATTCACTAGTATGGGCAGCCCACGAACTAAGGAAGGAGCAGCACCATACGTGCTGGCTGTTAGCACATTTGGTGCTTCATGTGGGCAGCTAACAAGATGGAGTGGGCAGCCCAATTCCCTCCATCATTCGTGCCACCACTCCACCTTTCTCTCCCTCACTAAGTGCGCCCTCACCTTCTCTTGTTCTATAAATTGCAGCTCCCTCTCTCATTGTTAGTTAGTGAGAATTGGAGCAAGAGACTTATGATTGTAATATTTTTCTCATTTGAATAAAAGAAGACTTTGGAGGTCAGCTTGTGGTGTTTTGTCATATGTGGATGTAATATCTTGATTCCTTTTCCAAGATGACTTGTGCATAAGTTTCATTCTTCAAGGGTGTGGTGTGCTCATCGGAAAGATTGTTACCAATCTATGAGATAAGTTGTTTTCAATTTGTTTATTGTAGCAGCTTAGTGATGTGTGCTTGGTAAGAGATTATTTTTGTATCTTTCATTTGTTTATGGATATGCAATAGTAGTTTCTTGTGAGTGTATATCTACACTAAATATTTTTTTTGGTGAGATCTGTGATGTGCAGGTGTTTTCTTGAGTTGGCAAGAAGGAGGATCTTGTTTGTTTCCCCTTTTTACTAATCATTGTTTGCAGATATAGTCCCTTCAAACATCACTAAACCATCTTCAAAGCTTCGATTTTCAACAAGGATTTGTTCCATCTCTCTCTCTCTCTCATTCAAGAAAAAATCAAATTTTATGGTTACTAGTTACTAATCAAAAGTGGATTTGATTTACATACTGCTGATAAAAACTTAAATAAATCAGATTCTGTCATCAAGAAGTTTTATTCTTTCATTTCATAAAGAGTTTATTGTTTATAGATCAAAGCTTCTTGGTTATCTAGCACTTTTTTTTCAAAAACTGGTTTAAGTTGTCAAAATCTTTCAAGTTTTTCTGAAGTAGTATTAGATCTGATTTCAAAGTATTACCTGGCTGCCCTAGAGCTTGAAATTTGCAGCCATTAAAGGCTAGCAAAGATCCCAAGTAGACAAGCCCCATAGCTTGTTTTGCTTGGTTACTTTTCGTCATTTTTACTTAGTTTTTAACTTAGAATTTTTTGGGTTTTTTTAGGAGGTGTTCCAAAGACACTCTTAAAGTGTTTTGGGGCATCTTATACTAATAATCACTTGCTGGTTTGCAGCAAATGACGAACAGGTAGGAGGAAGTGCTGCAGAAATTTCGAGGATCCAGGCAATCCGGAGGACAAATTTTTATATTTTCAAAAACCGGTCATTTTTTCCTAAAATTTTGTAAGCCACCAATTCACTTATAGTGGACTGGGGCACTTCTCTAATCATTGTAAACAACTATTAAACGAGAGCAAGTGGGCTAGCCAGCGCCCATACCCCATCCCCCCAGGGGTGGCCTGTGTCGTCTCCTTTCATGGCGTGAATTTTAGAGTAGTTGTTTTCTTTTATTTTCGGCATTTAATAAAATTTACTAGGATTAAAATAAACCTTGTTGGTCCGTTCCACTGGTGGGCCACAAGTTCACTCACAACGTAGTTTTTCACATTTTTTTTTTACAAACTCAAAACGCCCCCCTTGCTTTCCCGAAGTAGGGTTTCTGTATGAGGGCTTGCCCGAAATACGTGCCTGAAAAGAGACTCCTGGGGTTTTAAAAAGATAAAATTTGGGTTCATAAATTTTTTATAAAAATACCAAAGTCTTCTCCCGTATGCTCTGTGGCCGACTTGCAGCTCAGTCTGATCCAGTTGGTACACATCAGAAAGGAGGGGATGACTAGTAATAGGATTTAACATCGCCCTAATAAAAGATCCTTTTTGTGAAAATCCGGCACAATACGTATTTTGTTGTCGTGGGCAAATTTTTCAGAAGGCTTGGGACCACACTGAGTAGTGACCTCTTGGAAACCGTTAGGCTTGCCCTCGTTGGTATAGCATCTGAACACCTCCTCGAGACTCCTATTCAGACCAAGCCTGAGAGGGAAGCCACGCTTCAAAATTCCGGACATGTTCCCCCGTACCTTGCGTATATTGGGAACCCACCTGCCATAATAAAAAGATCACCTTCACATTAATTTTAAAATAAACCAAGAACACTCGCACAACATCTACTTTTTCTGCTTAAGCATTTGTTAATTTGACTCCATTATAAGGCACTGGTCTTGTTCGATTTTATTTTCATATTATTGACTAATGTGCAGTAAAATGATGGTTATTTTAAAATGGGAGTAAATGATGAATGATTGTTTTATTTGATCAAAGTATATGCTGTTTATTCTTGGTTACCAAAAATATTTTCCTAACTCCTAGATTAGAGGCCTTAGTTTTCTTTTTATTTTTTTTAGTGTCCACCCCCCTTGGCTTCGCTAGGAAAGCCTAGACGGAGGAGTCGAGTCCCAAGTGACAGCACTTGACTCTGACTTGCCCCCAAGGCCACACCAGTAGCTTGAAGACTTCTGCTGCGTTTTCCTAGGTGTGGAACCAGGCGGCAAGATTTTGGCGCCGTTGCCGGGGATAAGTCTTTCTATTCCCGGAATACGACTTTTGAGTTTTCCTTTTTGTTTTTGCTTTGTTTGATGTATGTAGTGAATTTTTTAAATTGACTAAGAACATCTGGCGACTCCACTGTCAACAAATCTACCAAGGCGTTTTACAAGAAGGAATCCTCAGAACTTGCTTCAGTTCTTTCCTGAGCCTGAAAAGGTCTATCATAGAAGGAAAAGCAAGCTATCTTCTCGAAAAACCCTTGAGGATCTTGGTTCTGAGTCAATTTCTGATATTCACCTTTTATTCACAGAAAATAATTTGAATAATTCTGTTGTTGAAATGGCTGAGTTTGGTCCTTATGATTTTACTGCTATAGTTGGTTACCCTCATGATATTCCCGAAAAAGCTATTGATAGGTTGCCATCTTTTCAAGGAAATAATGCTATTAGTGCTAAATCCCATTTAACTCGTTTCTGCCATTGTTTTGACAAGTGGTGCTTAGGTGCCAAGCATGAAGATGTAAAAATGAAATTGTTTGCTTTATCTTTGGAAGAAAATGCTTATGAATGGTTTAACAAGTTGGAACCTGACAAGTACAAAACCTACAAAGAAATTGAAACTGCTTTCCTGGCCAAATGGGGGGACATCAAAGAAGACCGCTACCTTCTAGCTGCCTTGACCAATACTAAGAAAAATGAAAATGAGACAATGGAAGAATTTAACAACAAGTTCAATGAAATTGTGGGTAGACTTCATGCTGATATCAAGCCACCTGATAATTCCATCCTCATTTACTACATGGAAGCTTTTAGCGGAGAGTTGAAATATCAATTAGCTGATAAAGAACCTGCCGATCTAAAGAAGGCTATGGAATTGGCCGAGAAAATTGATAAGAACATGTTAAATTGTGGCAAGTCTCATCTTCCTGGTTTCACAAGGGCCAATGTTCCTATGAAGCAAATTGAGAGTAAAGAAAAGACCATTAGCATTGAGATCAAGGATCCTTCAAAGGAACCTTTGAAAGAAATTGCTCAACTCTTAAAAGAAGCTGTTTCAAATCAAGCCTCCAACATGACTGCTATACAGAACAGGTTGATCTCCATTGAAAGATCTCAAAACCACCAAGTCTCAAGCCAGTATATGCCTAAGCCCCAATATGCTCCTAGGCCTCAATATCAGAGAAAAGTTCCCTTTCAAGATCAGAGAACCCCAAATCCTTTGGAAACTGTAAATACTCTTTCAGAAGAAATTCCTCCCTTTTGTAGGGCATGTGATAGTTTCCATGAGGAGTCTACTTGTGCTATATTTAAATGGTCAATGGAACAAAATTCGTCAGAAGCCAGTAGCAGTGTCAGATTAGCAAGCGAGCCTGAGAACCAGCCTGAGTATATCTATGTTGTGGGTCAAACTCACCCTGTCTCTAAAGAAACTTGGGAACAAGCTAGATGTTACAGCCAGGACTTGAAAGATAAAGCTACCCTTAGATTTGGTGAGATGCCTTCACCAGAGAAAATTCTTGAGATGTCAAAGTTCAAAGGATTAACATATCAAAGAAAGAACAATATTGGAACATCGAACTCGAATCAGAATATCCCTAAGGTAACACCTTCTTCCAACTCTGAAAATCTTCATGTCGATTTGGCTCAATGGTTATCTTCTGCAAAGATTCCTGTTCTTGTTACTGACCTTATCAAAATACCAAGCTTGAAAGAAAATCTTATGAAAGTGATAGATCATCCTCAACAAGAGAAGGGCAAAGCTCCTATGGACTCAGAGAGAATTAATCTTAACCAGGCTACAGAAGAACCTAACCTTCAAAACATAGTCAATCATAAAGATGACCCAATTATTTTGCATAGCGTGGATCCTCATAAGGAAGACCACCCTCCCTTCTATGTTTCCTTGCTTGTCAATAATATGCTTGTGCACAATTGCATGTTGGATTCTGGTGCCTCCTCAAACGTTATGACCAAAAGGGTTATGGATCAACTGGGCTTAAAAACAACTAGACCCTATCACAATGTGTGTGCCATGGATTCAAGGGAAGTTGATACTATTGGTATAATTATAAACCTACCTGTTAGGTTGGCCAAGTATCCTGATGTCCATTTAACCATGGATGTCGTAGTTATTGATGTGCCAGACAATTGGGGAATGCTTTTATCCAGAAAGTGGGCTGCATCTTTAGGGGGAGACATAAGGATGGATTGGTCATATGCTACTATCCCTGCATCAGAACATACAACTGTTAAGTTATACAATGAACAAGCTAGAAAACTCCATGTTGAAGACCCATAGAATCTGGCTAATGAATTTGTGCGTCAAACAGACAACTTTGTAAACTATGCTATCTTGTCAAATTTCATAGCACCTTTTAAAGAAGTATCCAAAGATGAAAAGAAAGATGAGGTATGGAGGATGAGTTTTGATGGGGCATCTTCAAGATACGGAAAAGGAGCTGGAATTGTCATAACTTCTCCTCCTAAACAAACTTTCAAATTTGCTTTCAGACTTGAGTTTGATGCATCAAATAATGTGGCTGAGTATGAAGCCCTTTTGCAAGGGTTAGAAATCGCCAAAGATATGGGGATTAAAATTTTATCCATTAAAGGTGATTCTGACTTAGTGGTTTCCCAGGTTAAAAACATATTTGCTTGCAAAAGTCGAAGGTTGAAACAATATAGGAATGCTGTATGGGATACTATGGAGTGGTTTGATGCTTTAAATATCATGGCAATTCCTAGAGAAGAAAACACTAAGGCAGATGAACTAGCTGTGGCAGCTTCTACACTTCAACCAACTGAGGAAATATTAAAGGGGAATGGGAAATTTGAAATCAACTTTAGACCTTTGATCCCTGACAACATAGATCATTGGCAAGTGTTTGATAGTGACAAGCAAATTCTCAACTTCATCCATAATCTTCAAGAATTTTTTGATTGTCAAATCACCTATAAGGAAGAAGGAAAAGAGTATCCAGAGGAAGAGGATCAACCAAGGAACAAAATTCCCAAAGGCATCACCCGATTAGAGCAGCTTTTTGACAGACAAGATGGCCATAAAAAGAAAAAGGGTTCAATAAAACCAGGAGAATTTATTGAGGTAAATATAGGAACTGAAAAAGAACCAAAAATGATAAAAATTGGAAAGGGAATATCTCAAGAAGAAAGAAAAGCCTTGATTGACTTGATCTATGAATATAGGGATATATTTGCTTTCAGCTATGATGAACTTAAAGCTTATCGTGAGGATATTTTTCAACATACAATCCCTTTTAAACCTGGCATCAAGCCTTTTCGCCAAAAACTGAGGCGGATAAATCCCAAGTTGGCCCCTATGGTTTACAAAGAACTTCAAAAGATGTTGGCGCCAGGCATCAGTACTCCAACAAGACACTCTTCTTGGTGTTCTAACTTGGTAGTTGTTAGAAAAAAGAATGGGGATATCAGATTGTGTATTGATTTCCGAAACTTGAACTGGGCATGCCTAAAAGATAATTATCCTTTGCCAAGCATGGACACTTTACTTCAGAAGGTAACTGGATCAGGTATGATGTCCTTTCTTGATGGATTTTCTGGATATAACCAAGTGCTAGTCAACAAGGAAGATCAACATAAAACTACTTTTACTACACCTTGGGGCACTTTCATGTACCTTAGAATGCCTTTTGGTCTTACTAATGCTGGTGCTACCTTTCAACGTGCTATGGATGTTGCTTTTAATGGATTGATTGGTAAAATTATTGAAATATACCAGGATGATCTAACAGTATATAGTAAAGAAAGATCAGATCATGTTGGCCATCTTAGAAAGATTTTCGAGAGATGCAGAAAGTATGGCATATCTTTAAATCCCGCTAAGTCTGTGCTTTGTGTTGACGAGGGCAAACTATTAGGGCATATTATCACTAAGGATGGTGTAAAGGTTGATCCTGAAAGAGTTGAGGCCATTAAAAAGGTTCCTATCCCTACCAATGTTAAAGCTCTCCAATCCTTCAATGGTCAAATTAATTTCATTAGAAGATTTATTCCAAATCTAGCCGAGCTAATGAAGCCTCTTCAACTCTTACTTAAAAAAGATGCTAAGTTTGAATGGAGTAAGCAAGGAAGAGAAGCTTTTGCAGGTGTCAAGGATGCCATATCTAGAGCCCCTGTGTTGATAAGCCCTAATTATTCGAAAGAATTCCAAATCTTCTCCTTTGCTTCTGAGCATACTATTGCTGGAGTCTTACTTCAGAAAAATGACCAAGGCCAAGAACAACCCATAGCATTCTTGAGTAAAGCTTTACAAAATTCAGAGCTTAAATATACTATAATGGAGAAACAAGCTTATGCCCTTGTTAAGTCTTTGAAACATTTCAGAATATATATTGGGTATTCCAAGGTTGTGGGTTATGTTCCTCATACCGCTGTTAAAGATATATTAGCTCAACAAGATTGCCTTGGTATAAGGGGAAAATGGGTGTCCAAAATACAAGAGTATGACTTGGAAATAAAACCCACCAAGTTAATCAAAGGACAAGGTCTTGCACGCATGATGACGGAAAGCAATGAGAAAGCTGTAGGGATGATTTGTCAGAATAATGAGTCAGCACCTGTCATATCTGAAGAGCTTCAAAGATTAAGTCAAACACAATGGTATTCCGACATTATTTACCTTCTTAACAATTTTACATGTCCTGAACATCTTGTTGGTCACAAAAGAAGGTCTCTGAGACTTAAAGCCACTAAGTATTGCATAACTCAAAATGGATTAGGTTGGAGAAATCCTGATGGCTTAGTTCTTAGATGTGTCGATGAACCTGATTCCAAAAAACTTCTGGTAGAATTTCATACTGGATTTTGTGGTGGGCATTATGCAGCAGACACCACAGCCCACAAGATCCTTAGATCAGGTTACTATTGGCCCACTTTGTTTGCTGATGTGCACAAGTTTGTCAGATCTTGTCCCCAATGTCAGTTATTCACCGGGAAACAGAAGTTGGCAACTTTACCTCTTGAGCCAGTAGTTGTTCAAGCTCCTTTCCAACAATGGGGTCTTGATTTTATCGGTCAGTTTAAGGAAAATTCAAGCAATGGTTATACCTGCATCCTAACTGCCACCGATTATTTCACCAAGTGGGTTGAAGCAATCCCCACTAAGTATGCCACGGATAAAGTAGTTATGGACTTTCTTGAAAATCATATCATAACTAGATTTGGGGTGCCATCCAAGATAACAACTGACAATGGTCCCAGTTTTAGTTCCATGGCCTTTTCAGCATTTTGCTTCAAGTATGGTATAATCCTTTCCCACTCATCCAACTATTATCCCCAAGGAAATGGATTGGCTGAATCAACCAACAAGACCTTAATGAACATTTTAAAGAAAACTGTTGGGGATAACAAGAGGTCTTGGGATTCTAAGATAAAATTTGCTATATGGGCTGACAGAATAACACAGAAACGTGCTACTGGGAAAACCCCTTTCTAGTTGGTTTATGGTTTGGAAGTTTCTGTTCCCATTCATATTCAGTTGCCAGTGTATCAGATGTTGCATGATTATGATTCAAATGATGATGGTATGCAGAACAGAATTGAGCAAATTATGAAATTGGATGAAACTAGAAGAAAGGCCTTAGACCAAAGTATCAGAAATCAGGACAGGGTTAAAAGAACTTTTGACAGGTCGGCTAAGCCAAAAGATTTCCAGCCAGGGGATTGGGTTCTTTTATGGGACAAGCGAAGGGATAAGCCAGGGAAGCATGGAAAGTTTGATAGCCTATGGTTGGGACCTTATGTTATATTTGAACCAGCAGGGGTTAATTCTTTCTTCCTTTGCACTATGGATGGAGAAAGGTTGACTCTCCCAGTCAATGGGCAACATCTCAAGCTGTTCTTCAAAGAAGATTTCCTAATGCCCACAGGGGCAGATTGATAGCATGGCCATCTCTAAACCTTTGCCTTGCATTTTGTACATTATGTTCTGTATATTATTAATGTATATTAGTTTCATTTGCTTACTTTAGTTTTTGCTTTGAAATAAATGTTGCAACTTATGTTTCATTTGGCAAAGATATGGGACTGATGCATTTTAATTTTGTGGCAGGAACCAGAGATTCTTGGATTCTCGCATACTCTATTTGATTGAATCAGATCGAGCACACGTCCCGCAGTTGGAGCCAGATGTTGCCAACTAAGTTGTACTTGGTTGGATTGTCAAGCGAGCGGGCAGAGTGGAACATGATACATGTTCATTTTTGATGATTTGATATCCAGCTGGCCTTTTAAAGGCCCCCGTTTTTAATTTTTTTTTTCACATGTCCATGGCCCTACGGGGTTTGTAATAAAAACGTACTAGCATGGGGTTTTGTAAAAGATTCGGTTCCTTAGGACTTTTTGGCCAAGTCAGGTATTCCAAGGAGTTTTTTCACCTATCTATTATGTCTTGCATTAGTGCATAACATAATTAATTGGTTTTTCTCCTGCTCCTCCAAAGCTGGAATGCCTGGGGAGGCTGACGGGCCTTAGGGGATTATTAGAGTCTATGGGTCAATGTATATGAACATGCTAGGCGTTAATTTTGAGTCATATGGACATGTGCTAAGTCCCCCTAGGTTGTTTTTAATTTTCGGCAAGTTTTAATTTTTCCGTAAATTGGGCCATTTTTTAATGGTTCATTTAAAAAATTTGTAATTGGCCTGTAAGGGGCGTCTGGAGGTATTTTTTGCCTTAGGGGTGCTCGTTTTCTAACTCAGAGCACCCCCTTAACCCCTAAACCCACTTTTCCTAAGGTTTGGGTGCTTCATTTTTTTTCTATGGCCAAAAAACCCAAAAAAGTCAAAAAGTCATGAAAAAATTCAAAAAAGTGAAAAAATGACTTAAAAAATTAATAATTTTTTGGAGTAATGACAAGTCAGTTTTGGACCAGCACTATTGTAGGAGGGTATTGGGCTGATTTGTAAGGTATTTGGCAGCCCCATTTGGGGAGAAAATCGTGCCCATTGAGGAAGGGCGCATTTACCATGAGGAGGGGCGCATTCACTAGTATGGGCAGCCCACGAACTAAGGAAGGAGCAGCACCATACGTGCTGGCTGTTAGCACATTTGGTGCTTCATGTGGGCAGCTAACAAGATGGAGTGGGCAGCCCAATTCCCTCCATCATTCGTGCCACCACTCCACCTTTCTCTCCCTCACTAAGTGCGCCCTCACCTTCTCTTGTTCTATAAATTACAGCTCCCTCTCTCATTGTTAGTTAGTGAGAATTGGAGCAAGAGACTTATGATTGTAATATTTTTCTCATTTGAATAAAAGAAGACTTTGGAGGTCAGCTTGTGGTGTTTTGTCATATGTGGATGTAATATCTTGATTCCTTTTCCAAGATGACTTGTGCATAAGTTTCATTCTTCAAGGGTGTGGTGTGCTCATCGGAAAGATTGTTACCAATCTATGAGATAAGTTGTTTTCAATTTGTTTATTGTAGCAGCTTAGTGATGTGTGCTTGGTAAGAGATTATTTTTGTATCTTTCATTTGTTTATGGATATGCAATAGTAGTTTCTTGTGAGTGTATATCTACACTTAATATTTTTTTTGGTGAGATCTGTGATGTGCAGGTGTTTTCTTGAGTTGGCAAGAAGGAGGATCTTGTTTGTTTCCCCTTTTTACTAATCATTGTTTGCAGATATAGTCCCTTCAAACATCACTAAACCATCTTCAAAGCTTCGATTTTCAACAAGGATTTGTTCCATCTCTCTCTCTCTCATTCAAGAAAAAATCAAATTTTATGGTTATTAGTTACTAATCAAAAGTGGATCTGATTTACATACTGCTGATAAAAACTTAAATAAATCAGATTCTGTCATCAAAAAGTTTTATTCTTTCATTTCATAAAGAGTTTATTGTTCATAGATCAAAGCTTCTTGGTTATCTAGCACTTTCTTTTCAAAAACTGGTTTAAGTTGTCAAAATCTTTCAAGTTTTTCTGAAGTAGTATTAGATCTGATTTCAAAGTATTACCTGGCTGCCCTAGAGCTTGAAATTTGCAGCCATTAAAGGCTAGCAAAGATCCCAAGTAGACAAGCCCCATAGCTTGTTTTGCTTGGTTACTTTTCGTCATTTTTACTTAGTTTTTAACTTAGAATTTTTTGGGTTTTTTAGGAGGTGTTCCAAAGACACTCTTAAAGTGTTTTGGGGCATCTTATACTAATAATCACTTGTTGGTTTGCAGCAAATGACGAACAGGTAGGAGGAAGTGCTGCAGAAATTTCGAGGATCCAGGCAATCCGGAGGACAAATTTTTATATTTTCAAAAACCGGTCATTTTTTCCTAAAATTTTGTAAGCCACCAAGTCACTTAAAGTGGACTGGGGCACTTCTCTAATCATTGTAAACAACTATTAAACGAGAGCAAGTGGGCTAGCCAGCGCCCATACCCCATCCCCCCAGGGGTGGCCTGTGTCGTCTCCTTTCATGGCGTGAATTTTAGAGTAGTTGTTTTCTTTTATTTTCGGCATTTAATAAAATTTACTAGGATTAAAATAAACCTTGTTGGTCCGTTCCACTGGCGGGCCACAAGTTCACTCACAACGTAGTTTTTCACATTTTTTTTTACAAACTCAAAACGCCCCCCTTGCTTTCCCGAAGTAGGGTTTCTGTATGAGGGCTTGCCCGGAATACGTGCCTGAAAAGAGACTCCTGGGGTTTTAAAAAGATAAAATTTGGGTTCATAATTTTTTTATAAAAATACCAAGGTCTTCTCCCGTATGCTCTGTGGCCGACTTGCAGCTCAGTCTGATCCAGTTGGTACACATCAGAAAGGAGGGGATGACTAGTAATAGGATTTAACACCGCCCTAATAAAAGATCCTTTTTGTGAAAATCCGGCACAACACGTATTTTGTTGTCGTGGGCAAATTTTTCAGAAGGCTTGGGACCACACTGAGTAGTGACCTCTTGGAAACCGTTAGGCTTGCCCTCGTTGGTATAGCATCTGAACACCTCCTCGAGACTCCGATTCAGCCCAAGCCTGAGAGGGAAGCCACGCTTCAAAATTCCGGACATGTTCCCCCGTACCTTGCGTATATTGGGAACCCACCTGCCATAATAAAAAGATCACCTTCACATTAATTTTAAAATAAACCAAGAACACTCGCACAACATCTACTTTTTCTGCTTAAGCATTTGTTAATTTGACTCCATTATAAGGCACTGGTCTTGTTCGATTTTATTTTCATATTATTGACTAATGTGCAGTAAAATGATGGTTATTTTAAAATGGGAGTAAATTATGAATGATTGTTTTATTTGATCAAAGTATATGCTGTTTATTCTTGGTTACCAAAAATATTTTCCTAACTCCTAGATTAGAGGCCTTAGTTTTATTTTTATTTTTTTTAGGGTCCACCCCCCTTGGCTTCGCTAGGAAAGCCTAGACGGAGGAGTCGAGTCCCAAGTGACAGCACTTGACTCTGACTTGCCCCCAAGGCCACACCAGCAGCTTGAAGACTTCTGCTGCGTTTTCCCAGGTGTGGAACCAGGGGGCAACAATGCCTAAGTTGAATAAACACTCTCTAAACAACTTATCCATTTGTGAGGCACAACCCTTCCCCTTGTTATTTGTCCGGCACAGAGTGTAGCTCCCCCTCTCCCCATCCAAAGTATCTTTTGGTTGAGTTTGGTTAAGTCACCCCCTTGCCTAGCCTTGTTCTTAGCCTTCATCCTTAGCTAGCAGTTAGGCCATGTCCAATGGGTGAGTCTGTCATTTAAGCTATTGTGCAAGTAAATATAAATAACAATGAAATATGTAAACATGATAAATGCCACTGAATGATGTTTATACTTTAAGTTAAGCTGTGAGAATGATCTAAAGGAACATGTCTTAGTCTATTGATATAATTTGCCCTTGGCTATATTTTGACCTAGTCAAACGTAGTTTGATTATGGTCATTCTTGGGATCCGTGATGATGTGGACCATGTATGCCTATGGATGATGATTGATGGTCCCACATACTCTTGTTGATGATGCCATATGGTGGACATATGATTTAGATGATGGTTGATGCAGTTCAACAGATTTATTATTATTTCCAGATCATCAGATTATGCACTGTTCGGATATGGTGGACCCTATTGTCGACCCCTCAGGTCAACCCATGGTGTATGAGTACACATTTCTAGTAGATTTGGGTCTTCTGGATCCATTGAGACACTTATCATTCAGTTCCGGGTACTTCTAACAGGGATAGATGCAGTTATCCACTTGTTGACCAATTTTGGGCTTGTTTTCCCAGCTTGACCAGCAGAGGCATGAGAGGCCAGTTCACCTAGGGTGCTGTATGAGGAGGGGGTGGTCCAACCACTTGTTTTTACCATTATACCCCCCTTCCAGACAGCATGGTGGGCTCAGTTTGACAACGCAGGCACTCTGTGTGTTAGTTTGGGCAGCTTCACAGTTCTCGAGGCGGATTAAAAATGGAATAAAAGGGTCACTGAGGAATTCGATTTGGGAAACTGAGGCAAGGTTTTGGCATTTGGTCTTCACAGAGGTCTTCCAGGGTGAACCCCCCATCTTCTAGCCAGATATCATCAGTCAGTGGGGTCCACAGAGGCCACAGGAGGCCTTTTACTGCATGTCTCTACCAATTTTGGAGACAAGATTTGATCATTTGTATTGTTTTTGGACATATTTTTTTATATTATTGTGCCATGGGGATGAGCTAGTAAGGATTGATGCCTCCTAGCCCCACCATGAGCTTCTTGAGTCATTTCCATGTCATATGAGGTGGGCCCATATGTTTTAGCCCCCTCCTAGTGATGACGTCACCCTCCATGAGTCTTTTTGATCCATGTGATATTATGTTATGGCTCATCTTAGCCATTGATTATGTTGCGAGATCTTTTAATCTCAACCACTCATTTCAAAAAGTGGTTTTGAGATCTAGGGTTTTGGTCTTTATTATCCTATATAAGGAGGAGACCCCCTTATTGTAAAATTCATCAAGAGATTTTTGGCTCTTGGTTATTGGAATAAAATACTTTCTTGGGCATCTTGGATCTTGAAGTTGGAATGCTTGTGGTGATTGTAAATGCTTCTTCCTCTGCACTGACAGACATTGGTGGCCATCTTGATTTTATCTTCAACTAACATTGTTTTGTAGGCAAAGAAGGTGATTTTGAGGAGTGCGAATTGGTGGGGAGGCCTACCCTTCAAGCTTCAAGAGGACGTTTCGGGTGATAGGGAGTTGTTTTGTCTTTGTACCAACAATTCATGTTTCTCATATCTTTGTTTGCATCTCATCCCATTCTTGATTGATTGATTGATCTTTGTGCCCTTGATTGACAGGAATAGGGAAATCGATTTGGTTGAAGGAGGCAAAACGTTGGCATGAAGGGCTCATCAAAGTTTGGCATTTGATCTTTGTGGGAAGTAATCCTCATCTCAAGCCTCTTCCATCTTCATTTTCCAGGTATGTTCCATGAGGTATGAATTTCTTCTATCCTATCCATCTACTCTCTTAGATCACAAAACCCTAATTGATTAAAACCCTCATTTTTCTATTTTTCTAGATCTACTTGGATCTAGCTTGGCTTTGGGGAAAATATTGAAAACCCACCTCTATAGCATCCACGGCAATTTGGATCTATGGTTTGGTGTGGATTGGCCTCCATTTGACACATTTTCCAAGGCACTTTAGCCTCCTCGAGGGAGGTCGCACTCCTTGAGGGAAGCTATTGGGGCTAGTTCCAAGTTGTGGGTAGGTGAGATCCCACTTGATTTGCATAGATCTACCTTGAAAACCTACCCCTAGTGCTTCACCTTGTTGATTTTCACCTTGTGGGCCCCATTCCTCATTTTGATGGATTGAGCCCCACTTGGGTCACTTGGTGATGCATTTTGCATCTTAGATCTATGGAGATCTAGGCCATATTGGGGCATGCCATCCTAAACCCACCTTGATAATTGCCTTAACTACCCCGATTTACATTTTGGCATCATTTGGACTCCATTTGCCCCTCCATCTAAAGGCACTAGTCTCCCTTGGGCAATTCGCTCTCCTTGGGTTAGTGGCCTTTTCCTAGATCCCATATGTGGGTGTTGACTATCTTGCCTTAGAATCATAGATCTACCTTGTCTCATCCACTTAGTACCATCTTACCCCTAATTTGACCAAGTGGGCCCTATTTGGACCATTTTCCACTTTTTAAGTAGTGGGCCCCACTTGTGTATTTTCATGGTGCTAGATCTATCCATTTAAGCTTCAATAAGTGGCCTAAATCATGCATTTGTTGAACACTTGTCACATCCTAAGCCTCTTCAACCATACTTAACTCTTGGGTCCACTAAATCTAACTCACGCATTGGTTTCCGTAACTTCACTTACACATTTCCCTAGGAACCTTCGTGTTAGCTAATCTTCATTGGTTGGCTAGGGTCTCCCCCTTGGTCTTGATTTTTCATGATCTAAAGTGAAGAGTGCCTCAGTTATCGTGACACCTAGCTTGCATTGGGAACTGTTGCACTTCTTGGGTCACCTCTTTAGTTGTCCATCTCCTCTACCGTCCCGGATGGGATACCTTTAGGGACAACTACAAGTTGTGTGATAACAAGACCCAGAGTATACTCCAACTATGTGGCCCTACTATGTGACATCATTGATAAAGAACCTTCCAACTACGAGGAAGCAACAAAGAAGAAGGAATGGAAGGATGCCATGATCGAGGAGTACCAGTCAATTATGAAGAATGATGCCTGGGAGATAGTTCCAAGATCAGTAGGGAAGTCTGTTGTGACTTCGAAATGGATCTACAAGATCAAGCATGCTGCAGATGGTAGCATAGAAAACACAAGGCAAGATTTGTGGCACGTCGCTTCTCCCAGAAAGAAGACATAGACTACGAGGAAACATTTGCACTCGTAGCAAGATACACTTCCATCATATCTATACTTGCATTGACTGCAGTAATGAAATGGAAGGTACACCAGATGGACGTCAAGACAACATTCTTGAATGGTGTAGTTGAAGAGGAAGTGTACGTGGAGGAGCCATTAGGATTCGAGACACATGATAGATAGACTCATGTGTACAAGTTGAAGAAGGCCTTGTATGGATTGAAGCAGGCGCCCAAGACATGGTACGGCAGGATGGACAACTTTTTGATGAGTTTAGGCTTTACTAAGAGTAAAGCAGATTCCAACCTTTACTTTAAGGTTGAAGGCGGAAGACGAGTGATATTACTGCTATATGTAGATGACCTATTTGTAACAGGGGAGGATGAGCTCATTGCAGATACAAAGAGAAGGCTTGATGCAGAGTTCGAGATGAAGGAGTTGGGAATGATGCACTACTTCTTAGGCATGGAGGTGTGGCAGAGTGCAGATGGGATTTTCCTTGGTCAAGGAAAGTATGCAGTAGAGATTCTGAAGAGGTTCAGAATGATGGATGGCAAGACAATGGCCACACTTATGGCATCGAACTTGAAGCTACTATGTGACACTTCCTTAGAGACAGTTGATGCCACGATGTACAGGCAGATGATTGGTTCGTTAATGTACTTAACGAACACGGGACCAGACATATGTTTTGCTGTAAACACCCTGAGCCAGTTCCTGACGGATCCGAGACATGTTCACCTGACGGCTGCAAAACATATATTGAGGTACCTGAAGGGTACAATTGAGTATGGGCTCAAGTATGAGACGAATCAGAGGATTAACCTGCATGGTTATGTTGATTCAGATTGGGCAGGCAGTGCCACAGACAGGAAGAGCACTTCGGGATGCTGCTTCAGTTTGGGATCTGGTATGATCTCTTGGTTTAACAGGAAGAAGTCATGCGTGGCACTGATTACAGCCGAAGTAGAGTATGTTGTAGCTTGTTTGGCTAGTTGTGAGGCAGTATGGCTTCAGAAGCTACTGTCAGATTTTTTTGATCTCGAGCTCAAGGCGACTTGCATCTTCTGTGACAACCAGAGTTGTGTGAAGTTGTCTGAGAAACCGATGTTCCATGACAAGTCGAAGCATATTGAGATCAAGTATCACTATATCCGAGATATGGTGTAGAGAGGAGCAGTGAAGCTCCAGTATGTGGCGACAGACGAGCAGATAGCCGATGTGTTAACCAAGCTGTTGTCACACAACTTGTAGTTGCCCCTAGTGGTATCCCATCCGGGACGGTAGAGGAGATGGGCAACTAAAGAGGTGACCCAAGAGATGCCACGGTTCCCAATGCAAGGTGGGAGTCACGTCAACCGAGGCACTGTTCACTTTAGATCTAGATAAATCAAGACCTAGGGGGAGACCCTATAACCAATCAAAGATGATTGGACCCAAACAAAGGTTCCTAGGGATGAGTAAATGGTAAGTTACGGAAACCAATGCAAGGTAAAGTGGACCTAGAAATTAAAGTATGGTTGAAGGTGGTTTGAGAGATGATTAGTGTTTCAACCAATGTATGATTTAGGCCACATGATGAGCTAAAAAGACAAGATCTAGTACCATGTATTACACAAGTGGGACCCACTTTCTTGGGATATGTGAATGATTCAAATGGAACCCACAAGGTGAAATTAAGGGATGCAATTGGTACTAGTGGATATGTAGTGAGTAGATCTATGGATCTAAGTTGAAATTAGGAGTACCCACTTAATGGATCTAAGGTTTGACACAATTCCCAAGGAGTGCGACTTGCTTAAGGAGGACTAGTGCCTTGTTGGATGGGTTAATGGAGTCAAAAGATATGTCAAAGTGTAGATCGGGACACCTAGAGGTCAAGACAAGTGGGCTAATTGAGATAGAGTGGTTGGATCTTGCTAGATCTAGGATTTCATGAAATGACCCAAGTGGACCATAATCCCTTAAAACAAGGAATGCTACCCCCAAGGCAGATCGTCACAAAATGATACTCTAGATATAGGTTTCAAGGTATGCCCTTTCCAAATCCACTGAAATCTTAACTACCCAGGTCCTAGAAGTGGGCAAACTCAGTCACCCAAGGAAGTGCGACCTTGCTCAAGGAGGGCTAAAAGGTGGATAAGGTGTGTCAAATCAAGTCCAATGGCCACCAAATTGTAGATCCAAGTAGCTTAGGCAATGATCTACGTGGATCTAGAAAATCAAGTCAATCCAAGGGTTAGATCTTACTAGATCTGAGTTTTAAGGTGCCAAGTAATTGAAAAGGGGGTTTTAATCCCTTAAAATGTGGAATGATGCCCACAAGGTAGAAATCACCCAAGTAAAAGTCTAGGGGTAGGTTATCAAGTGTGTAGATTACAAATCAAGTGGGATCTCACCTACCCACATGCTAGATCTAACCCAACAAGCCTCTCCAAGGAAGTGCGCTTTGGTTCAAGAGGGCTATATTGCCTTGAAAAGTGTGTTAATTTTAACCCAATCACCACCAAACTATAGATCCAACTAGGGGTGGATGCTATAGAGGTGGGTTCTTAAGATCTTTTCAAAAGCAAGGCTAGATCTAAGAAAAACCAAAATTTGGGGTTTTGATTAATTAGGGTTTGTGACCAATGAAGAGAGAATGGATGGAAAGAGGCACATACCTTGCAGATCTTACCTCAATTGCTTGTGGCCACCTTGCAAATTGATAGCATTCTCCTATGTGTATGTTCAAGAGTGAGATCCAAGAGCTCCAACCAAAATGTCCTCCTCCAAGATAGCCAAATCGTCCTCCTCCTACAAGACAAGATCAAAGAAACAAGTCAAGTAAGATGATTATGAAAATGATAGAAAGATGTAATAGAAAGCATCAACTATCTCACGAAGATACAATAATGATACTCCCTGTCACAAGATCAACCCAAGAGAGAATATGTGGATCCCTCCAACAATAACCCTCAAGAAATCACCCTCCTCTCCACCAATTCGACTTCCTTGCAAGAAAACTAGATGTAGCACCAAAATCCACAATGATAAATAGAAGAGATACTGTATACTCACGATGCAAGAGAATCCACAAGACAAGAGAGATATGCTCCACAAAGAAGTGTTCTATTCCAATATTCCAGAGCTCCAAAGGTGAGCTATACAATAGGGGGTCTCCTCCTTATATAGGATAATAAAGACCAAAACCCTATACCACTCTACAATACTACATCAAATGAGTGGTTGAGTTTAAAAGATCTCAATATACAATCAATGGCTAAGATGAGCCATAATAACATAACACATGGATCACTCATAAAGTGATGACGTCATAGTCTAAAATAATCATGGAGGGTGATGTCATCCACTAGAGGGGGTAAAAGTACCAAAGCCCACCTCATAATGACTAGGACATGACATAATAAGCACATGGTGGGGCTAGGAGGCATCAATCCTTACTAGCTCATCCCCAAGGCACAATAAAATAATAAAATATGTCCAACATAATATAAATGATCAAATCTGTCCTCAAAATCTGTGACAGACAAGCAGTAAAAGACCTCCTGTGATCGCTGTGGGCCTACCCACATGGTGAAAACTGGCTGGAAGATAGTGGGATCACCCTGGAAGACCTCTGTGAAAACCAAATGCCAAAACCTTGCCTCAATTGCCCAAATCGAATTCCTCAGTGACCACTTTATCCCATTTTTTAACTGCCTCGGTAACTGTGAAAGTGCCAAAACTGCCTCCCAGGGCATCTGTGCTGTCCAACTGAGCCCAACAGGCTCTCCAGAAGGGGGGGTAAATGGTAAAAACAAGTGGCTGGACCACCCCCTCCTCATACAACGCCCTAGGTTAACTGGCCTCTCATGGCCCCTGCTGCTCAGGCTGGGAAATCAGCCCCAAATCTAGTAAACAAGTTTAAAACTGCATCAATCACTGTCAGAAGTGCCCGGAACTGAAAGATAAGTGTCTCATTGGATCCAGAAGACCCAAATCCACTAAGAATGTGTACTCATACACCATGGGTTGCCCTAATGGGCCAGCTGTAGGGTCCACCATATATGGACAGTGCATAATCTGATGATCTGAAGTAATAATAAAATCTGCTGAACTGCATCAATCATCATCTGAACCATATGTCCATCATATGGCATCATCATCAAGTATGTGGGACCATCAATCATCATCAATAGGTATTGATATATGGTCCACATCATCACGGATCCCAATAATATACAACCAAGGATAAATCACATCAGTAGACTAAGACATGCTTCTTTAATCATTCTCACAGCCAAGCTCAAAGTATTACATCCATTCAGTGGCATTAATCAAGTTAGCATATTCCTTTGTTATAAAATTACTTGCACAATAGTTCAAATGACAAACTCACCCATTGGACATGGTCAAACTGCTAGTGAAGGATGAAGGCTAGGAACAAGGTTGGGCAAAGGGGTTGACTTGTCTAACTTAACTCAAAAATACTTTGGACTGGGAGAAGGGGGAAGCTACAAACTCTGTGCTGGACAAAATAACACGGGTGATGGCTGTGCCTCACAAATGGATAAGTTGTTTAGAGAGTGCTTATTCAACTTAGGCATCATGTCTACATCAAGTTGATCCAGTTTCATTAGGATCATTCAATTTCATTTCATGGCCTTTTTGGCCTACATAACCCTTCGGATCTCAGGTGTGCTGATAAGCACAACTAGTTGCAGCTTGCATCCAGGGCATGTTTTCATAAACATATAAGGTCAGCAATTGTTTAGATATAGCTTTTAAGAACCATTGCTTTTTGGACCTTTCTTATACTCTTTGAGGAGTATTTTCAGCAGTTCATCGCTCTTGCCCTTTTTAGTTTCCATGGGCGAATTTATAAGTTTCCATAAGTAGAACATGAGCTTTCAGTTTTAGCCAACAACATCTCAAGTGACTAGGGGGAGTTCGAGCCAATGCCAAACATCGGGACAACCGACCAGAATGATTTAGGCCTACAATCCAACTCACCAAAGGCAAGTTTTGTCACCAACTTAGAGCCGAGACACTGAACATACAGGGATGCGGTCCAAACACAGAGGTAGAAAAATGGGGAAGTCCTCAGTATCAGAAAGTCAAATGAGACAGGTCAAGGTTTAAAGTCAAATAGGAAAGTCATGTATGGATGGAGTCAAGTGAATATGGAGCTTACACTAGCAGACAACTGGTGTCAGGAAAGACCATATCTATGCAAGGTGGAAAACCAGTGGGTTTTGTTAAATGACCTAAATGTGCAAGCAATTGTCCCTTTTATGATTTATAGTTCATTTTAAACAGTTTGCCACATCAGGAATAATATACCAAGCAAATGTTGTGATCGTGACTAAATCAACAAGATAATAATCCACAGTCAATGATAAAACATCCATAGATCATACAACATCATTATAGTAATAAACATCATATACCATCTGAAACACTGCTTCAATACATCTCTAAGCATTGAACTGAAACTGTATGGGATAAAGGGTCACATCGGTCATCAAATCTGAACTCTCAAGGCTCAGCCTTGGCACAAGGTCTAACATAAGTCTGAATAATACACTGCTCTGATCATGAGTGATCTCAAAATATACAATCATCATAGCCAAGCTTTGAATAATGGAAGCTCTGGAATGTGCAGATATCTGCTAAGCAAGAATAGTAGCCTTGCTACTATGGTGTGATAACACAAGCCATTAGCGAGAGTGAAGTTCGAGTACTTTAGAGAGAGGCTTGGTGTTATCCAAATCGATGATCCTCGAAAGAGGGAGTGATGAGACCAGAAGACGTAGGTGCACCAGGGCTGTATCTCACATGGTGGAAGATGCAGGTGGTCCATAGGGACGTAATGCACTTGGGGTGCTCCTGGGCTGTATCCACATGTTTGGAGATGTTGGTAGGTCCACGGGTAATAAAGACACTTGGGGTGCACCTGGGTTGTATCTTACATGGTGGAAGACGGAGTGGTCCATAGGGACGTAATGCACCTGGGGTGCTCCTAGGCTGTATCCACATGTTTGAAGATGCAGGTTGACCGTGAGAGACGTAATGCACCTGGGGTGCTCCTAGGCTGTACCCACTGGGTGGGAGACGCAGGTGGTCTGATGGACATGATGTATGCACCTGGGTTGCTCTCCGTGTGTGATGATGAGATGATATGGATACGATGAGATGACAGTAGGAGACGCAGGTGATTGCGGTGGCTATGTAATGTGTGGTCCTGGGCTGTACCTACTTGATGGCTTGCTCGTGGAGATGATGAAGACCTAGATGAGAGCTAGGCCTACATCTAGCATGAAAAAGGGCTGGCTCTGTAGAACTTCTCATGATAGATAGATTCAAGAGATGCCACCAGTCAATGATCAACGAGATGAGGATTGCTGCAGCAGCGAGATGATGATCCAGTTCCAGCATTGATGATGATCCAACGATGATGACGTTGTCCAGAGTTTGTGTCCAACCACGATGATGACGTTGTCCAGAGTTTGTGTCCAACCACGATGATGACTGTGGCGAGAGAATACCTTTCTAGTTAAGAGGGAGTGTTGTTGTAAATGTAACTTTGGAAGATATTCATTTGTATATTATTATTGTACTTTTATTGTACCTCTGTCGAAGATGTTTTTCCTTCGTTCGGGGATGTCATTATTGTATTTGGTCATACTAGAATATTGAGGTAAAACCTCCATTGTAAGTCGGGGCAATAGTTCCCAAAGGTAAAATGTAAATTGTATTTTTTAGTCTCCCTAGGAGAGGTCATCCCAGTTAGGTAAGTGAGGTCGGCCCCATTGAGGAATTAGGTCACCCACACATAAAGTATAAATAGAGAGAGTGACTCTCTCATTTGACACACACACTCACTTAAGCAAGTTCGCACCAAGTGAGAGAGAAGACAAGTTCGCTGGAGGACATAGAGATAGAGAGAGCTGCAAAAGACATCTTATATTTTGGGTTTTCCATCTTGTTTGATACCGTACTAGTGACAAATCTATTTCGGAGGAAGTTGCAGTGTTTTCTCCTTTATGGTTTCCCCGAGGAAAATTCTTGTGTCTTTTGTGTTTTGTTGTGCTTGTCTATCTTTCAGTTTAAAGATCTAACTAAATTGAATTGAAGTGCAAACTCTAACACAAGTGCTTGATTTTTTTCATCATTCATCTTCTGCATTTTGTAGATCAACCTTGCCTCTTCTTGAGTGTAATCTGTACATAGCTTGTCAAACTTGGGTAGCTTCTTCCTTGCACAGATACCTTGAACAAACACATCCCAAGATGAGGGAAAACCATTCAATGCTGTCAACACGAGCTCTTTCTCTTCTAAAGTATCTCAAATAGCTTCTAGTTGATCCTTGATCTGAGAAACCCTTGTAAAGTAGGAGGACACTGTCTCTGACTTGTTCATCATCACATTCCTTAACGGATGCCTTAACAATAACTTTTTGCTAGTATTCTTGCTTTCACATAATCTTGTCAAGGGCTCAAACATTTCCTTAGGAGTCTTCAATTGTGACACGTGAGGGATCAAGTGGTCCTTGATTGAATCAGATAGAATTCTTTTTTCTTTGACCATATTCTTCTTGTACTTTGCTTTAGATTCCTCTTCTTCTGGTTTCGAGGTATCTTCTTTGACATAATCTAAGAGATCATTCTCTTCTAGAATGAAAAGTATCCTATGCTTCCAAGATTTGAAGTTATCTGCTCCATCCAATCTATCCTCAACCCTTAGATTGGTCGTCATTTTGTCAACACTGAGATTTGACCTAGAAACCCTAGCAGAGTGTAGGTCAAAAATGAAGTTTGCCAAAAATGATATTTGACTCCACAGATAGAGATTCCCTCCTAGGGCGAGTTCAAGGATGCTAAGATCGAATCCAATCTGTGGATAGAACAACTTAAACCCAGAAGCCCTAGTTCTTGAACCCCTGCATAAATTAGGTCAAAATTCAAAATTTCATCAAACTGAAAATTGCTTCCATAGAAAAGTGCGCCTTACTAGGGTGAGTCTCAAGATACTGATTTGAAGTCCAATCTATAGATATATATGCCCAAACTTGGAAGCCCTAGTTTCTGGCTGTACCGGTAATGGCTTCTATTCAGTCCTGCTCTGTTACCATGTTGATTTTTCTTAGCAGTTAGATGTTTTTAACTTTTTAAAACTTTTCTCACATAAACATAAAATGCATGCATAAAAGGATCACTGAATGAAACACATCCACAATAGACACAATGTTTACCTTGGGAAAACCCTACACAATGTTTACCTTGGGAAAACCCTCTCAGGAGAAAACCCCAACGACTTCTCTAGATAAGATTCTTCAACAAGACACAATGTCAAATCTAGTGCCCACCACTAGTTATAGAAACAAAATAATGATATACAAGAAAAATTCAGAATAACCTTTGAGTAGTTGAGCCCTTCTGAGAACGAAGAAGAGAGAGAAAGATAGTAAACTCCAAAAGATGTCTTCTTGATGCCTCTTGATCGCTTGTCTAAGCTTCCTTCGATTTGTGCACTTCCTTGCTTGCTTGACCGAATTGGTGTGTCACAAATGAAACAACTTCACTTCTATTTATACTGGAAACTCACTTTTCCTTGCTGGGCCGACTTGACGTATTTGACTAGGTCATTTCCACTTTAACTGGGCCAACTTGTTCTTGGGCTAGTTATTATTCTTTTCTTGTCCTTTTTCTTTGGTTGACTTCTGGAATCTTCTACGGTCTAGAGAAGTTCTTTGAGAGCTTGCCATCCTCCGTGATGTTCTCCAAGGATTGACCACTTCCAAAGTGGCTTCTTTCTTCTTCACTATCCCACTGTACCCCACTAGCCAAGTATATGGCTATTTGACCTCTCTAAGAGGTTTGACTATTCCCAATAGTCCTGACTATAACTCACTCGAGTATCTGATAGTCACTGATAGTCTCAAAGACCTTGACTATTGTATGATAGTCATCTGAGGTCTTGACTATGTCTCTGCTCATGTGAGTGCACTCCACATGAGATACTGCAGCCCCTGCCTGTCTGAGTCATGTACCATGACTTGTCGGTATCTGAACCGTGTACCACTGCATGACTTGCCAGTGTTTAAGTCAGGTATTACTACATAACTTATCGGCGTTTGAACCATGTACCACTGCATGAATTACCAATGGGGAAGATGATTGAGTCATGTACCATATGACTAACTGGTGGGGGGGAATGACTACCCATTTTTGCCCATGGAGAAACATCAACAGCCTGTCCCTCCGATTTATTGCTAATTGATAAAGCATGCCACTCAGCTGAAAGGAACATAGTCTGCAAGTTCCACATAGAAGTCAGGAGAGATTGAAGAGAGATGAAACTAGTGGCAAAGCGTGTGATGAGAGGACGCACCAACTCCTTGTCACTAGTGAATTGTCTCATTTAGTTAAGCACAGATGCATGATTGTATATAAATTTGGTGATGCTTCTTGCTGAATCAATGGCATTCCTGATAAAATCAAATTTTCCCATATCCTCTAAATTACCAGGATAGGGATCTAGATCCGGATATTGATCCGCTATATTTTTAAAAAGACAGGATTCAGATACGGTGGGGAAATGACGGGTGCAAATAAAATAAATATAATTTTTAAAAATTTAAAAATTAAAACTTATATAAAAATTAAAAACTATATAAATATTTTAATGTAATGATGATTATTAATGTGCAATGACACCACTATCAAGCTTTAAGGAAAGGAACATGGCAAGAAATTACTTCATGTATTAGATTTTAATAACGGAAACATTATATAAATATAAATAAATTATAATTTATAATTTTAATATATAAATTATAATATTAAATTTATAAAAACTTTTAATAACCTTAATTTTAATTTTAAGATATAACTTAAATTTAACTTTTTAACTTCACTATAACCTCTAACTTTAGCAACTTTAACTTTCAGATATATAACTTTATAACCTTAATGTATAATATATAAATTTTTAAATATATAACTTTTAACTTTAACAACTTTAACTTTCAGATATATAACTTTATAACCTTATTGTATAATATATAAATTTTAAATATATAACTTTACAACTTTAATATAAATTTTAACTTTAACAACTTTAACTTTTAGATATATAACTTTGCAAAAAACTAACCAAAAAACTAATGATGCAAAAGAATTAAAAGTTTTCTAATTTTCTATCCAAGAATGTTAGGAACCCATGTCAACCCTTCTCTTTACTTTGTTAGTATATTGTTGTTGGACGCATATGCTTTGTAAGTCGTTCATAGTACTATATGTTTATCCATAGTTTGTATTAGCTCATAGTATTGATCCATAGTATTGGACGCATATGCTTTGTAAGTCGTCCCGTAGTATTATATGTCCATGGTCTTGATTCATAGTATTGGCGCCTAGACTTAGTATATAAGTTTGTGTTGAGGCCAATGAAGGCACCGTGAAGTTATTTGTATTGAGCTTGTTCAAAGGAGGTTGCCCCCTCGAAGTGGCCCGCGATCAATAAATATATTCTGAGTTCTGTTATTTCTGCTATCTCGTGCATTTTCATTAATTAATTGTTGTAGGTTCTTCACATCTGGTATCAGAGCACTTTCTTGGGCTCATTGGGTGGAATTTTTGGCAAATTTTTTTTTTCGCATATGTTGCAAGTTATAATCCCTATCCGCTTAACTGTGGGAAGTACTTGGGCATAAGCCCTAAAACTCATTGTGAAGAGTACCACAGGAACCCTGAAGTAGCTGTCCCATTGAGAGGACCTGCCAGCAAAAAGGGCAATGACCCCTACCTGATTGACTAGTTCCCACCTGTGAGGTAAACCAAGAGCTGTCGTTTGTGGCAAAGTGGTTATCAATTTTACCTAAGACGTGGAGTGAGGGGTACTGCCCCAATAGGCAAGCCGTCAGACAACATTGTTGGCCGAGTGAATCCCCCTGAACCTTTAGGAAACTGACATCTGTCCATAATTGTTGTCGATCACTTCCGTGCCGTTGCAGATCCATTTTGGAAAAAAAAAGGTAGAAAATTTCGTTTTTTCTCCATCTCCTTTGTTTTAACCCCGTTTCCCTTGAAACTTTACTGACACCCCTACAATCCCATTTTGCATATTTTATTCCTGAGGACCCTATCTCAAATTCCACTTCCCAAAGCCAGAAATCCCACATTTGTTTATTTTTAGGGTTTGCCATAACTTCTTCGATTTTCACCCAATTGCCTTCAAATTTTTCTACAGTGTTCATTTCCTATTTCTGCTTCTTTGTCTCTCTTTGACAAATTTTCCCATTCCTTCATCCCGTTTCTGAAGTCCTCATTTTCTACTTCCCTGTCCATTCGAAAGTGTTCAAAATCTAGTCAAACTCCAATTACCCATCAAAGTTTTTCTCAAATCCAAATTTCCCTTTACTAAAACAGTTTTTGTTTTTGTTTTTTTACCCATTCAAAAAAGAAAAAAACTCCTAGTTATGGTTGTCACCCGCGTAGGAGCAAAAACCATGTAGGAAGAACTTGCATCCCTCAAAACCAAACTCCAAGATCTGGATGAAAAATTTCCCGTCCTCCATCTTGAGCATTCAACCATGAACAGTAAACGACAGTCAGAGTCTTCTGCAGACACTGGGTTCTCTTCTTCCAGCAATTTCCGTGGGTCGAAGCTTGATTTTCCTCGCTTCAATGGTAATGATCTGACTGGATGGATCTATCGGGCAGAACAGTATTTCAGTCTGCATAATACTTTTGATGTCAACAAAGTTCCACTTGCATCCTTTCATTTGGAACAGGAAGCCCTTCAATGGTACCGTTGGTACATCAAGGCTCATGAAGAGTCCAAATGGTCAGATTTTTGTCAGCTACTTTTGCAACGATTTGGTCCTAGTGCTTTTGATGACTTCACAAGAGCACTCACTAAACTTCGCCAAATTGGCAGTGTGAGAGAGTATCAGACAGAATTTGAGAAACTAGAAAATCACACAGAGGGATTGCCTGATGACTTCTACAGGAGTTGTTTTATCAGTGTTCTAAAGGATGCAATCCGATCTGAGGTCAAAATGTTCTGTCCCAACACAATGATGGAAGCCTTGGGGTTGACTAAGTTGGCAGAGGACAAGGTCGTAGCCCAACAACGCTCCAAACCCTCTTTTGTTCCCTTCAGAAATATGGGTTCCCAACGACCTCCCATCATGCCAGCTCCTCGACCAACTCCTATCAAGCATTTGTCTGAAGCAAAGATGCGAGCATGCAGTGAAAAAGAGCTTTGTTATAATTGTGATGAGAAATTCACTCGAGGACATAGATGTGTTGAGCAAAAGCTCCATCTCTTGGATGTGGATTCTCCGCCTGCCTCTGAAATTGGTGAAGAAGCTCCAGATACAATCGATGATCAGGTCGACATTCAGGAGCCGCCTATTGACTCTCCATCTTAGGACGACCACCCAGAGATATCTCTCCATGCTTTAGCTGGAGTCACCACCCCCTAAACAATGTGGGTCAAGGGTTACTTCAAGAAGCTTCCTCTTACAATACTCGTTGATTTTGGTAGCACTCATAACTTCATTGACCTTTGGATCGCCAAACAGGCTGATTGTTTTGTCCATCCTTGCTCCAACTTTGAAGTCATGATTGCCAGTGGGGGCACCTTACCTTGCAAGAGGAAGTGTCGCAATGTGCGTATCTCTATGGGAGCTTATAACCTGCGCTCTGACATGTTTGGCTTGGCCTTAGGCAGATGTGATGTGGTTTTGGGCGCTCAATGGGATTTTGCTGAACTTTGGATGCAGTTTTCAACCAATGGACAAAAACACACATTGATAGGCTTACAACTAGGGTCTCTCAGCATCATCAGTTCACATCGCATGGAAAATCTCCTTAAGAAGAATTCACATGGTGTCATCCTTCAGATCCATTCCATTCAGATGCAACCATCAACGGTCTCCACTACTCCTTTGGATCTACAACAAATTCTGGATAGATATACATGTGTCTTTGCTGAACCAGTGGGATTGCCACCTTCAAGGCCAGAGGACCATCGTATTCAGCTCCTTCCTGCTAGCGTTCCTCCCAACATCAGGCCCTATCGCTACCCATTTCACCAAAAAATAGAGATTGAAATGCTTGCTCGGGACTTACTGAAGCAAGGTATTATTTGCCCTAGTACTAGTTCCTTTTCTTCACTAGTTCTTCTTGTCCGAAAAAAAGATGGGTCATGGCACCTCTGCATTGACTTTCGAGCACTTAATCACCTCACAATCAAGGATAAGTTTCAAATTCCTGTTGTTGATGAGCTTCTTGATGAGCTTCATGGTGCTCAATTTTTCTTCAAGTTGGATCTTCGTTCTGGGTATCATCAAATTCGGGTTCATGAGGATGATATCCCTAAAATAGCTTTCCGCACACATGATGGCCACTCTGAGTTTTTGGTCATGCCCTTTGGCCTCACTAATGCTCCTTCCACATTCGAGGCATTGATGAATAAAATATTCCAGCCCTACTTGCGGAAATTCATTCTGGTCTTCTTTGATGATATCCTCATCTATAGTAAAACATGGGCTGAGCATCTCCAGCATTTGGATCTTGTAATGCAACTTTTCTCTGACCATCATCTCCACGCCAAACAGCCTAAATGTGTTTTTGGATAGAAGGAAGTAGAGTATCTCAGGCACATTATTTCAGCACAAGGGGTTTGCGTGGATCCTGCCAAAATAACTGCCATGAACAATTGGCCACATCCTCAGACACTCAAGAGCCTTCGTGGTTTTTTGGGTTTGACTGGCTACTACCGCAAGCTTGTCAAGGATTATGGGAAGATTGCAGCTCCATTAATTGCTCTATTGAAAAATGATGCTTTTACATGGACACATGCTACTGAGTGTGCATTTGACAAATTGAAACAAACTATGTGTACTACACCTGTTCTAGCTATGCCCGATTTTTCCAAGCCCTTCACTATTGTGAGTGATGCTTGCGGCAATGGACTTGGTACTGTTCTCCTTCAAGATGAACATCCCATTGCGTTCACCAGCAAAGCCCTTTCCGGTAAGAATTTAGCTGCCTCTACATATGAGAAGGAAATGATGGCTATTTTGCATGCAGTACAGAAGTGGTGACCATACCTATTAGGGAATCATTTCTGCATCAAGAATGATCACCGGAGTCTGAAATATTTCCTGGAACAACTTGTATCCTCCCTAGCACAACAAAAATGGGTTAGCAAACTCATGGGTTATGACTATGAGATCACTTACAAGAAGGGTAAGGACAATATTGTGGCAGATGCTCTTTCTCGCACATTTGATGACCAAGTTTCTCTTTCAGCTATTTCTATGCCTCTTCCAAATTGGTTGCAATCTGTTCAATAGGGCTATGTCAATGACTCTTCATTATCTCAAATCATCCAACGCTTGGCCAACAATCCTTCTGCTGTACCACATTACTCTTGGGATAGTGCTTCCCTGAGATACAAGGGCCATCTGGTGCTTCCCCAGAGCACAGATCTTCAACATGATGTCTTCTATGAACTCCATGCTTCTCCATCGGCAGGGCACTCTGGGTTTCTCAAAACATATGAGCAGGCACGACGTAACTTCTTTTGGCAAGGAATGAAAAGGATAATTCAATAGATGGTGGCTGAATGTGATACCTGCCAGCGCAATAAGGGTGAAACGACACTCCTTCCGGGATTGCTCGAACCCTTTCCCATCCCTACACGGATTTGGACAGATATTTTGATGGATTTCATTGAAGGGATCCCTAAATCTGGAGGGAAGACAATGATTTTGGTTGTGGTTGATCGCCTCTCCAAATATAGTCATTTTTGTGCCCTCAGCCATCCCTATACAGCCTCCTCAGTCGCACAAATTTTTTTGTACCAGATCTTTCGTCTTCATGGAAACCCTTCTTCCATTGTTTCGGATCGCGATGCAACTTTCACCAGTCATTTTTGGACAGAACTATTTCGCCACACTGGCACCAAACTGAAGATGAGTTCAGGGTATCACCCACAAACAGATGGTCAGACTGAAATTATCAATAAATGCTTGGAAACTTATCTTCGTTGCTTCACCTCCGAACAATAAGATCAGTGGGCAAAGTGGCTCCCTCTCGTTGAATGGTGGTACAATACCTCTTACCACACTACCTCTAAAATGACTCCATATGAAGCAGTCTATGGTCAGGCACCGCCAGTTCTTCTTCAATACACCCCCAACAGTTCACCAGTTCAGGTAGTTGACATGGTCCTTCGAAATCGCGATCAGATTCTTCGCAGTTTGCGGGACAATCTTTACATGGCAAGAAATCGAATGAAGCAACAAGCCGATCAACACCATTCTGAGCGCACTTTTCAAGCAGGTGATATGGTTTTTCTTCGTCTACAACCTTACAAGCAATCCTCCTTGAAACTCAAAGGGGGTCATAAGCTCGCTCCAAATTTCTATGGGCCATATAGGATTTTTCAGAAGATTGGGTTCGTTGCTTATAAATTGGAACTTCCTCCTTCTTCCCGCATTCATCCAGTATTTCATGTCTCTTGTCTGAAGAAAGTTCTTGGCACCAACATCAGACGACAAACTATTTTACCAGAACTGGATAATGAAGGATCCATCCTTTTGGAGCCGGAGGCCATCCTCAATAGGCGCACTCGTCATCTTCACTCTCGCTCTATCACAAAGGTCTTAATTAAATGGCACGGAATGCAACCAGAGGATGCTACATGGGAACCACTCCTTCAGATTCAACAACAATTTCCACATCTAAAGCTTTGAGGACAAAGCTTTTTCTAAGGGGGAGGGGATGTTAGGAACCTATGTCAACCATTCTCTTTACTTTGTTAGTATATTGTTGTTGGACGCATATGCTTTGTAAGTCGTCCCGTAGTATTATATGTTGATCCATAGTTTGTATTAGCCCATAGTATTGATCCATAGTATTGGACACATATGCTTTGTAAGTCGTCCTGTAGTTTTATATGTCCCATGGTATTGATTCATAGTATTGGCGCCTAGACTTAGTATATAAGTTTGTGTTGAGGCCAATGAAGGCACCGTGAAGTTATTTGTATTGAGCTTGCTCAAAGGAGGTTGCCCCCTCGAAGTGGCCCGAGATCAATAAATCAATTTTGAGTTCTGTTATTTTTTCTATTTTGTGCATTTTCATTAATTAATTGTTGCAGGTTCCTCACATGGTGGCGAGAGCATACTTCGAGAGCATACTTCGTGGCAACGAGTCGGTTTATTTGATTACAGAAAAAGAAACATAGATGTAAAAAACTAACCAAAAAACTAATGATGCAAAAGAATTAAAAGTTTTCTAATTATCTACCCAAGAATCTATTTCAGGTCGGAAGACCGTACATGGGAGAGCAAGGGGGTTAGTATTTTATTCCCAAAGTAAAGTAAAACTCGAAAGAAAAATCTAGATTTAGTTGCAATAATTGAAAGAACTAATCTAGCAAGCAAAACTAATCTAAAGCAGAAAGTGAAGGGGACAGGTACAGGCTTCCCCAAATGGGGAAGGGGGTGTGGGAGCCTTGAATCCCACCTGCTCTCAATTAAATTATTACAAGTTTTAACTCTCCGACAGAGAGCGCTCTTGATCCATAAAAATGAGATTCAAGAAACTTTAAAGCTTGAAAAAACTAAGTATGAAAAAATGAAATAAAGGAGGGGCATCCTTAATGGTTCAAGCTCCAAAATTTTGCAAAAGTTTTCGCTTGTTCATCAAAAGAGAAAAACCAGCAAACTATTTTATTAGAAATGTGATGAAGTAATCAAATAAAAACATAAAAATGCTAACTACTTAGTACTTGAGAAAACTTGGAAAAATTATGAGCACAAGTACTACTGAAAGCTAGATCTAAGCTTGTGATACGAATCTAAATGCTTCTAGATCTAGCTTAATGCATGCAAAATAAGAGAGATATATGGTGAGACTTTTATATTATATCTACTTCTTAAGCATGAAGGAAACAAAGTAACCAGGAAAAGAGAGAGAAGTTTGAGTTTCAGAGATGGAAGAGAAAACTCAAGCCCGAGCTTGAACCGTATGAAGATGGAGAGGTGCCTGCGAGAAGCAAAACATTAGATCCAAAAAGGTTCTAAAGGCAGAAGAGGATGCAACTGAGCTCAACTTCTTCCTTCAAATAGATGACCTGCACAACCACAAAACCTTGCACAAGCAAGATCAAATCTAGTATGATTCATAAAAAGAAATTATGAGAGCACAAGTATAACTGACTACTGTCTGCTACTCCTAGATCTCTAATGATAAAGCATAAACAAGCAAGTTGAAGACTACAAATGCTTGCTTCGTGACTGGTAGCAGCCTTCTAAGCTAGATAGATTAACAAGCCTATAACAAAAGAAGAGTAACAAGAGCAATATCACCTCAAAAAAACACAACATGCACAATAGTAGATAGTTTGCACCACATGGACCTCCAAAGTCTTCAAACTTTATTCCAAAATATTACAATACAGAGTACAAGGGCAGAGGTTCCACCATCCATCTGAATGAGTGAGAAAACCTTCATTATATAGTGTTACAAGAGAGAGGGGGTGCGCATGGCCCAATAAGGGCAAGGATGGCGCATATCACAATCGTGGGAGTGATTTGTGGTGTCCGGGAGAAGATACTACTCTGCCACCAGACCATTTACCCTTAGCCAAGTCACATGACTAACACTGGGGAATGTCCGCTCGATGCTGCAAACATCCGTCTTCAAGCTCATCGCATTTTCCTCTGTGCTAGAGCACCTTCCTCCCTCTACATTTGAGCATCCTGCTCCTAGAAGCCTCCTGCTTTTGAGCATCCAGGATCTTCACATCCATCACTTGTCCTCTTGCTGAATAACTATCACTTGTTCTTCGGAACAAACCTTTTGTACATCATAGCACGTGATCTTCCTACAAGTCAAGTTCAGTCAATTAGTTGCCAACATTGCATAATCTTGAAATTCAATCACATCATATTGACATTTCAATAGAATAGTTCACACAGTGATGTAAGCATCTTAGCCAATGCTTCAGTACAACACCCATCCATATCCCAAACACACGTGGTGATTATCTGGATGCCTTCCATCTCCACCAGAACATACTAGCAAGAGCATGCACTACTCCGAGTATGTCAGCAAAGAGGTTTCATCCTAGAGTAGTTCCAACAAGGGCTCATGGGTTGCTGTGCAACACTATAGGCCACTTACCCAATATATATATATATATATATATAATTATATATATAACATGCACTACATGAGCCTACTACTCATCAATCTCAGTCATATATAAATTCATAAAAGAAAAATTGTATCACATATCTACATATAATTGTTGTGAACATTATCCTTTAAACCAAACATTCAAAGATTTAAAGAATAACTTGAATGATAGTACAAATACTTATCTTTTATTGTTTTGTTGGCTCCCTCTTGATCTCTGCCTCCTTGCAGAAATCATGGGAGTCCTCAAATCTTTATCTTCTTTCTATAGCCTAGATCTTCATACATCTCCAATGACAATCACATCATATGGATATTGCAGTCATTGGTGCACTCATAGAGTGTACTAGAAGAAGTACTCCTTTCGACGATCTTCTGTACTTTCCTCAAGATCATCTTCTGCATTCCTTGATCTCTTCAGTGGAGTATCTTCATCAACATCAACAATTGAAGCATGGAGCTTTCTCTTCTTCGGTTTGGGACATTGTCTGGCATAGTGACCGTGCTTTTGACATTTGAAGCACTAAATATGTGAAAGATCCTTCTTCTTCTTTTGTTATGGAATTGGACTTGATCTGTCACATTTATCTTTTCTGCCTTGATTCTCCCTTCCCTTACCTTTTCCTCTTCGAGCATGTGTTGCAAGGGCTTGGCTTTCTTCATGTTGAGAGCCATGCAACTTGCATCTAGCTGCAAGTCTAGTTTCTTCTTGTGTACAATCTGCCTATAATTGTTCAAACTTGGGCAATTTGGAGTGCCCACTAATGCTTTGAATGAATGGTTCCCAAGAATAGGGAAGACCATTGAGGGTCATCATGACAAGCTCTTTGTCTTAAACTATTTCCCCAATGGTGCTCAACTGATCTCTTAGTTTAGAAACCTTCATGAGGTAAGATGTAGTTGAATCTGCTCCTGTCATCTTAATATTGGAGAGTTGTTGTCTTAAGGCAAGTGCTCGGTTGATATTGCTATTCTCAAATAGCTTCTTCAAGACATCAAACATTTTTTTGGTCGTCTTCTTTTGAGAGATCTGAGGTATCAAGTGATCTTTTACAGAGTCTATCAGATTCCTCCTTGCCTTAGCATCATTATTCCTCCATTGAGACTTCTCTACTTCTTCTTCTGGTTCCGGTACCTTTTCATTTACGAATTTCAAAAGATCATTCTCCTCTAGAATGACGAGTACCCTAGACTTCCATGAGTTAAAGTTGGAACCCCCATCAAGTCTATCTTCCACTTTAACACTGTTCATCTTGACTGGAAAAACTAAGATCTGAAATTTCCTGCAGAAACCCTAGCAAGAGCTAGGTCAAAATTGAAGTTTGAAATTTGGAAAATATGATTCCATAGATAGATGCGACCTCCTAGGGTGAGTTGAATAGACCTCCTTGTCTTTCGGATTTGTGGATAGAACAACTTAAAAAATTGAAACCCTAATTTCTCAGTTCCGACATAGAATAGGTCAAAATTGAAAATTCTCGTATTTGAAATCTGCCTCCACAAAAAGGTGTGCCCTCCTAGGGCGAGTTTCCCATGTGCTCCTTTTCAAGTCAAACTATGGAGAGAAACATCCAAACTTGGATGCCCTAGTTTCTGACAATGGCATCTATTCAGCACTACTCTAATACCATGTTAGATTTTAAGATAGCAGTATAATTAAACTTTATTTGCAGCGAAAACAAATAAGGATCACTGAAAGAATAACCATGCATAGAAACACAATCGACACAGAGATTTATCCTGGGAAATCAGGAGGGAGAAAACCCAACAACCTTTTCTTATTCAGAGATTTCACTCCACGATACAAGTACAACCAGATATAAGAGTGATCTAGTACAAGAGAGATCACATAGAAGAATAAAACCCAAGATAGAAACCCTAGAAACAGTCTTCTCCTTTGCTTGAACGAACTTCTCCTTTGCTCGAGCGAACTTGTTTGTTAGATCAAATGAATGAGGCATCACCCGTTATTTTTCATTGGGGCCGACTTGTCTTTTTGCTTGCGCCGACTTCTCTTTTTTACAAAATAATAATAATAATAATTTATCTTCTTTGTGGCCGTCTTCATGAGGAGACCTCACGAAGCTACAACACCAACATTTGGAGTGGAGTTTCTACAAGTATCCACTTCATGCCCTGTAATTTGTGCAAGGTGGTATTTGAGCCTACTTATTCCCTTTGTCATCTCCCTCCCACACAAATTGCAAGAAAGCTTCTGTCGATTATGTGGATTAACAAGCTTTGCATACTCCCAAAATGGATTCAAAGCCTTCTGCATGTTTGTAATATGGAAACTAGTTTGACGTTTGAACCTATAACATGTAAAAATATGTTTTTTAGCGTACTTCTGTTAAGATTATTCTAATTTGACTAGCAAGATCACTGAAAGAAACATAATCACAAGATAGACAAAGATATTACCCTGGGAAACCCTCATGGGGTAGAAAACCCAACAAAGCTTTCCTCAATAAGATGATCAACCAAAATACAAGATGTGCTCCAAGACTTGACCTCCTTCTTCTCTACCTCCTATGCAGACCTCTCAAACACAAGTGCGCTACTTTCTGAGTTGAGCAAGTGTGTCAAATGAGGAGCTCTCCTCCTCTACTTATACTGATTCCCGACTGACCAAAATCCCTAATGGGGCCGACCTCTCCTAGTGAAGTCTAATAACCCCTAAATAATAAACTCAGGGTCGACCCCCACATGGTGGGTCTAATAACCTTGGTTACCACAATTCATCGGAGGAATAAACATCTCCGGATACATAATAGAATTACCTCGGAGGGATGAAACATCTCCGGAATAATAAAGTACAAATATAATATTCTTAGAAGTTACAATATTCAACACTCCCCCTTAACGAGAAGGATATTATAACAACATCTGCAGGAGCAAGGAGTCATCGACTACATCATACATGATACATTTGTAAATCATCGGAAGCTTTCTTCAATACATCATCATCAGTAACTCAACCAGTTACTGGAACATCAACATCATCGTCATCGTCATCGCACGATCATCAGCATCGTCATCGCACGATCATCAGCATCATCATCGCACGATCATCAACATCGTCATCATACGATCATCAACATTGTCATCACATGATCATCATACAGGATGATCAATCCTGATCTCTTTAGGACATAGGTCCATGGATGATACAATCCAAATCACATATCTTTTGAACCGAGGTCCAGGGACGATATAGTCCTATCAACTCTAGTGATCCTTCCTTTCGGAATTACGGGATCCATCACAATCATGTTTAAGACTATCCTTCCTTTCGGAATTACGGGATTTACGGTCTAAGGAAGATTAATCCCACACCATTCATTTAGGACTATGTCCAAGGATGATTTAATCCACACCATTCATTTAGGACTATGTCCAAGGATGATTTAATCCCCACATGTCCATCAAGGACTTCATTCTCGGAGACATATGTCTACGGATCACTTTAGGACTGAAGTCCAGGGATGATCCAATCCCACTCGTCCACTAAGGACTTCATTCTCGGAGACCATACGTCTACAAATCAATTCAAAGGACCGAAGTCCGGGGACGATACAATCCCCACTCGTCCACTAAGGACTTCATTCTCGGAGACCATACGTCTACGGATCAATTCAAGGGACCGAAGTCCGGGGACGATACAATCCCCACTTGTATCCTCATCAATACAGATATCGTTAGTACATCAATAGTACAAGTACGTACAAGTATCCTCATCAATACATGTATACATATGTATCCTCATCAATACATCAATATAAAAACAAGTATCCTCATCAATACATGTACACATATGTATCCTCATCAATACATCAATATAAGAACATATATTAAAGCATGTATGCACTTGTATTGATGAGGATACATGCTTTGATGATATATGTATTGATGAGAATTACAAGTACATATATCATCAAAACATGTATCCTCATCAATACAAGTACATATATCATTAAAACATGTATCCTCATCAATACATCAATATAAAAACAAGTAGTGTAAGTATTCTAAGTATAAGTGTCCTAAATCTAAGTAATCTAAGCATACATAAATATCTAGGTGTAGTAAACAGGTATCCTCATCATCGACCTGGCTGTCGATGAGGGCAAACTCATCATCAGTGACTATATCACTCCCCCTTTTGAGGAGGGTCCTTTTGAACTACACTAAGCTTGTCTCGGAAATATTCAAATTTTACTCGAGACAGAGGTTTGGTCAATATATCAGCAGTCTGTTCCTCAGTGCTCACATACTCGAGCTTAATAGCTCCTCTCTGCACCATATCTCGTATGTAGAAATATCGGATCTCTATGTGTTTTGACTTATCATGGAAAACTGGATTTTCTGTCATCTTAATACAGCTTTGATTGTCACACATGATCACAGTGGGATCCATTTCTAAGTCAAACACTCCAGATAATAGCTTCCGAAGCCACACTGCTTCACAACTGGCAGAGCAGGCAGCTATATATTCTGCTTCAGCAGTACTGAGAGCCACACTGCTTCACAACTGGCAGAGCAGGCAGCTATATATTCTGCTTCAGCAGTACTGAGAGCCACACTAGATTGTTTCTTGCTGAACCATGAGATCATGGCAGATCCAAGACCATAACATCCACCTGATGTACTCTTTCTGTCTGAGACACTTCCTGCCCAATCAGAATCTGAGTAACAATGTAATCTGAGTTCATGATTTCCAAGATAATATAGACCAAAATCTAATGTACCTTTTAGATATCTCATTACATGCTTTGCAGCTATTAAGTGAACCTTTCTAGGTTCTACTAGATACTGACTCAGGGTATTTACAGCAAAGCATATCTCTGGTCTGGTATTTGTTAAATACATCAATGACCCAATGATTTGTCTATATAGAGTTATGTCCACTAATTCTGATGAGTCATTAACTAATAACTTCAAGTTGGAGTCCATGGGAGTGGCCATGGCTTTACACTTCAACATATCAAATCTTTTTAGAATCTCCGCAGCATACTTACCTTGATTTAGAAGGATTCCTTTTGGTTCTTGCCATACTTCTAGACCTAAGAAGTAATGAATTAATCCGAGATCTTTCATCTCGAATTCTGAAGAAAGCTTCTTCTTGCATTCGATAATTTGTTTCTCATTTCCGGTTAGAAATAGATCATCTACATACAACAAAAGTATAACTGGTTCATCATCCATTACCTTGAGATAAAGATTAGGGTCAGCTTTACTCTTGGTAAAGCCCATGCTTGTTAAGAAATTGTCAATCCTTCCGTACCAAGCTCTGGGAGCTTGCTTCAATCCATATAATGCCTTTTTCAGTTTGCATACATGTGTTCTCCCATCTTTAACCTCAAACCCTGGTGGTTGCTCTATGTACACTTCTTCTTCAATTACACCATTCAGAAAAGCTGTCTTAACATCCATTTGGTGTAATTTCCACTTCATCATAGATGCAAGTGCCATGATAGTTTTAATTGAAGTGTACCTAGCAACTGGTGCAAAAGTTTCTTCATAGTCAATTCCCTCTTTCTGAGAGAATCCTCTGGCTACAAATCTTGCCTTGTATTTTTCAATGCTACCATCTGCAGCATGTTTTATTTTGAATATCCATTTGGAAGAAACCACACTTTTATCTTTTGGTTTGGGAACTATATCCCAAACATCATTTTTCATTATTGACTGATATTCTTCTGTCATTGCTTCTACCTACTCTTTCTTCTGAGCTGTCTCTTCATAGCTAGTAGGTTGTTGATCCACAAGATCACACATCAAGGCCACATAATTGGATACTAGCTTTGGTTTCTTTCTTTCTCTAGTGGAGCCTTCAGGAGCTCCATATTTTTCAGCTCCTTGAATAATGTCTCTAGCCCATGCCGGCCTTCTTTTCCTAGATAAGTTTGTAATAGGGGGTTCTTGTGGTTCCAACATGTCATGATCCTCTGGTGTATCATCTTCAGGGATGGGCACAACTTCTGTGATTCTAGGAGGTGTATCTTCTTCATAGATTTCTTCAAGTTGGTACTTCCTAGATTTCTTGAGAGCTGCTTCTTCATCAAATGTTACATCTCTACTTATTTCCATATGATGAAAACCAAGTATGTAAATTCTGAAAGCTTTGGATGATTCACAATATCCAACAAATATTCCCTTCTTACCAGAGGGATCCAACTTGGTTCTCTTTTCTTTTGGAATGTGAATGTACACAGGACATCCAAATATTTTGAGATGACTTACCTCAGGCTTCTTTCCTGTGAACACTTCTTCTGGAGTCTTGAATTCAAGAGCACTATGGGAAAGTCTATTTTGTACATAGACTGCTGTCCTAGCTGCTTCAGCCCATAGATACATGGGTAGATCTTGGTCATGTATCATAGTCTTTACAGCTTCCATGATAGTTCTATTCTTTCTTTCAGCAACCCCATTTTGTTGGGGATTGTAGGGAGTGGTTAGTTCCCTCTTGATTCCAGCTTATTTACAGAAGTCTTCAAAGTCCTTTGAAGTATATTTTCCGCCATTATCTGTTCTGAGAATCTTGATTTTCTTTTCTGAGAGATTTTCTATTAAGGCCTTGAACTCTTTGAATTTTCCAAAGACTTCATTCTTACCTTTTAGAAAGTATATCCAAGTCTTCCTTGAATAGTCATCAATGAAAGAGAGATAGTATTCAAACCCACTTAGGGATGTGGTGGGCATTGGTCCACATACATCTGGGTGTATTAACTCCAAAATGTTTTTAGTCTTTGTTTCACTCTTTGGAAAAGGGTTCTTGACATTCTTCCCTTTTTCACATCCTTTGCATGAACCATTATGGTCAATCTTTAAGTCTGGTAATCCTATGACCACTTTGCTCACATAGGGTAGGGCCTTGTAGTTAATGTGAGCAAGCCTTCTATGCCATAGTTCACTGGGGCTAGTGGTTTCATGGACAAGGGCAGCTTCTAGGTGACCCTTGAGTTTGTAAAGACCTCCTTTTACTTCACCAATAACAATTGCATCCTCAATTGATTTTCCTTTGGGCGACATAAGTACTTGACCATCAATAAATGCAATTCTAAATCCTTTCTTATCTAGTGCTGAGATAGAAAGTAGGTTCTTCTTCAAACCTGGAACATATAAAATTTCTTTCATCTTCAAGGGTGTTCCAGAATCAAGCTTGTAGCTTGCTTCCCTTGATGGGATATTGATAATCATCTCCTAGAGATACCTTTTGAGGAGAAGACTTTTCTTCAAGTCTTGAGAGAGTTTTCTTTTGACCTGTCATGTGCTTTGAAGCACCACTATCAATGAGCCATGTATCTTCTCCAGGAGACACAGATCCAGAGAGTGCAGAAAATAGAACATACTCTTCTGCATCTTCTTCTTCATTCCTTCTAGACCTTTTCCTAGGGAGGGGCCTTTCTTCTTCTTCTTCATTTCTTTTGGATCTTTTCCTATGAGGCCTTACTTCCTCTTCTTCTTCTTCTTCGCTATCATCTTCTGCAAGATGTGCTTGATGTCTTTTATAGTGAAGATTTTTCTTCTTCTTTGAAGGACAAAATCTAGCAATGTGTCCTTCTTTATGACAGTTGAAACATTGGAAGGAAGAGAACTTTCCTTTTCCTTTCTTCTGAAATCTTTGTGGAGATTGAGACTCCTTGTGATTGTCCTTCTTGAAGTAAGATTGATTCTTCCTTCTCTTAGTGTGTGTAGCCAAGGCTTGGTCATCCTCCTTGAGAAGGGCTTCTCTGTTGGCGACCCTAGCTTCTTCTTGAACACAATCCTCCCATACTACATCAAACTTCATACTTTCTTTTCTGGCACACATGGTTTGTATGAATAACTCCCAAGGTCTAGTGAGATCATTTAGAGCAGTCATCACAAGTTCATCTTCATCAAGAGTATCACCAATGGCATCTAGTTGCTCCTTGATTTGGGAGACCCTTGAGAAGTAGTCTTGAATGGATTCTCCTTTGTGCATCTTGGTACTCTTCAACTGAGTTCTTAGATTCATCTTCCTATTGATGTTCTTTCCTTCATACATTCTTCCTAGGACATCATACATTTCCTTTGGAGTCTTCTTGGATGCCACTTGGGGAATCAAGTGGTCTTTAATAGAATCAGCAATGATTCTCTTTTCCCTAATCAAATCCTTCCTATGCTTCTCTTTGGCTTCATCTCCTTCAGGTTCTGCAACTTCATCCTTGATATATTGAGCAAAATCATTCTCTTCAAGAATGAGACCAATTCTATATTTCCATGCCCGGAAATTCTCTATACCTTCAAGCTTGTCTTCAAGCTTAGTGCTTGGAGCCATCTTCTCTTGGGGGAATCCAAGAGATAAATGATAGAGTAGAAAACTTTACCTTTTCACTTTTCCGGATCTGCAACAGAATTTCTGGTTTATCGCACTTTTGGTAAAGCTAGGGTTTGACTTTCCCAGAGTTCTACCCAACCAAAAACCTCGATCCAAAGCTTAAAAGATAGATCTTTAGAATGGCTATTCAACCATGCAACCAGAATCCAAAAATACTAACTTTTGCAGAAACCCTAATTTTGGGAGAGAGAGAGAAATATAATTTCACCTTGTGAAAGATGTTCTATTTAGGCTAGCTCTGATACCATGTTAAGATTATTCTAATTTGACTAGCAAGATCACTGAAAGAAACATAATCACAAGATAGACAAAGATATTACCCTGGGAAACCCTCATGGGGTAGAAAACCCAGCAAAGCTTTCCTCAATAAGATGATCAACCAAAATACAAGATGTGCTCCAAGACTTGACCTCCTTCTTCTCTACCTCCTATGCAGACCTCTCAAACACAAGTGCGCTACTTTCTGAGTTGAGCAAGTGTGTCAAATGAGGAGCTCTCCTCCTCTACTTATACTGATTCCCGACTGACCAAAATCCCTAATGGGGCCGACCTCTCCTAGTGAAGTCTAATAACCCCTAAATAATAAACTCAGGGCCTAACCCCACATGGTGGGTCTAATAACCTTGGTTACCACAATTCATCGGAGGAATAAACATCTCCGGATACATAATAGAATTACCTCGGAGGGATGAAACATCTCCGGAATAATAAAGTACAAATATAATATTCTTAGAAGTTACAATATTCAACAACTTCATGGCTGCAAAATTGCAAATCAAACAAACTTCTAGAAATCAATGATATTTCATCCATACAAATTTGGTTTTGAAGAGGGAAAATTCATGGGAAAAGGAATGGACCTAGGGCAAGACAAAACGTTTTTGAGCATATATGACTGTTGCAAATTAAAGAAAAAACGGACAATCCATGGTAAATGATCCTTTAAATTTTGTTTTTGAAGAGGGAAAACTCATGTACATTTCGAAACTACCAAACTTTCCCTTGGAACAATTAAAAATGATAGCTAGGTTCTTTTACATACCTTAAAATGTGGTTGATTGTGATTGGATTCCAAATTCAATCTTCACTCCACAAAATCGATCCTCGATGGCATTTGAAATGAGTGTTTTCTCTTCATTGGCCCAGTGCAAACTGATGATCTCCTCCTTCGCTCTCCTCCAATACTCCTTAAACAACAAATGAGCAAAAAAAACCCAAAAAATGCTTTTAAAGCTAACCCCTATGGGCCGGCCAATACTTTCATGTTGACTCATGGTATTTTGCAAAATATCACCGATTTATCACGATATTTTTAGGAAAAAATCGAGAAAAAATCGTGGAAAATATTGCACGATATATTGCCGTTGAGTTGCACTCGTGATATATCATGATGTTGACGAAATATCGTCGATATTTGTAACACTAGTTTCAACCCTTCAACACACATTTGATGCAAAAGAAAATCGGCCTTGGTATTCAAAAAATAAAAAATTAAGACACATTATACTTCACACCAAGTAGTCCTTAGCTTGCATTGCCTTCAACATCCTCAATGAAAATCTCTAAGGGAAGAGCTCCCCAAATCCAACCAAGACAAATGGAGAGAGAAAACCCTTATATAGGTTTTAGATCAACTCCTTGTACAATAAAATAATATTTCTCTCATCTAACTAACTCCTTGAGGCTATTCAACAATATCAAAATAAGGAGTTAGTTTGAAACCTCTTCCAAAAATAGCTAAGAAGGTTTGGCGCACCCTTCTTTTGAGTTGTTGACCAAACAATAACCATTATGAAATGATAAATAAATCTTCACATGTGTGCCCTTCAAGAGAGAGAGAGTGTCCACATGTGTGGAAGGCTCCAAGGTGGACGAATTGCGGTTTGACCAAGCAAGAAAATGCACTAAGAAATGATAAATAATCCCTTCAACAAGTTTCCAATTCGAGAGAGAGAGTCCAATGGACTTCTAACAAATTTTCTTGAGGCACGTGTGGTTTTAACAAGCTCATAATGCTAGGGTGCCCTTATAACAAACTCTAGACGGGTGAGAGAAACAAGATTGTGTAAGGGCGCTCCTTAACTAACTCCATAGCAACCCCCCCATGTGTGAATCAAGGAATAATGAGTCGACAAATCTTTGAATAAACCTTGAAGTATGTGCATGAGTACCACCTTGACCAAGCAAATATTAAAGTAGTCTTTTGAGTAGTTGAGGTGCACTTGAAGAATGTGTCATACCAACTCTTTGACCAAGCTATAACCAACGAGAGGAATGTGCCCTTGGAGAATTTGCCAAGGTTGTTAGGACTTACTTGAACAAATAATATAATAACCTTAAGGAGGAGTGCACTCTATGGAGGAGAGGCAAGGTGGTTAGAATCTTTTATGCTACAATTCACTTATACTAACTTGCACTTGCTCAAAGATTGCTTTGATCACTCGTGATTTCATAACATTGATTTAATCTATTAACATCTTAGGCTATATGTTGTGAATGAGTAGAATCATAGTGTGGCTAGGAATTACACCTATTGTTTTTCCCATAGCCATTGTAGTAGACTTGAACTTACACTTATACCCTCTAAATTCTAATCATCCAACTAGGTGTGCTTGAATTCAAACCCCTGCCCCCCTTAATTGCCCTAAGTACACTTAGTCATCATAAATCAATTAAACTAGTACTTGAGAAAGCTAGGCCATTTTGTTGTGTCTTTAGACATTGCATGTGGAAACCCCTAGTTAGTACCCTGGAAAGTTTAGTTGGGGTCACCTCCCGTGGTTAGTTTAGATTTCCTTAGGGAATTTAGGAGACCTAAACAGAGAGAGGCCTATCTTTGTGACACTTAGGGGTAGATCTCTGAGTTTTGCTGGTTTAAGCAGTCGATTTTCCTTGCAATCACAAGACTGCTAAATTTTGCAACATGTCTTCTAAATAAAAAAACAACAATCATAGTGTCTCTGAGGCATGAATATGTTTCATGCCAAAAACTGACGTGGCTAGAAATCTACACCAGCAAAAGACTCAAATCATTTTGTGTCTTTTTGGAATATTTAAACCTCAACTGTTCCTCTCTGGAGTTCCTAAAGTAGATCAATTTCCTTCTACATAAAACATGAGAAGGACAAATGCCAAAAATGGACTAGTCCATAAAATAAGATAGGATAATCCCTCAGAGGATTGAAAGAGAATGGTGGAGCACAAAGATCGATCTATAGTATAATATACAACATGCAAAAATTACTTTGTTTGATCATGCATTAATTGACCTATTTTCCTTCCTCTGTTCACTCTTTAGGCACCTTCAACCTTCATTGGGTTCTTTTACTTTGGTGCAGGCTGGTCCAGGCATGTCTTGTTTTGTTATTGGTTTGCCTCACCTTTTCAGTGCTATATCTATATGAATGGATCTCACCAAATTTTTGTACTGATAAACTCTAGCAAACATTCCCTGATTTCCTATTGCAGAAATTCTCTCACCTTCTTAGACAATGAGTCAACCTGACCAGCATTGCAATGTTTGAAAATGAAACATTGACGGTGAAATGTACAAAAGTACAAGGTTTTTATCACTGCCAATTCAATGCCCTCTGCTTCCTCATGTATTTCAATTGTCTGCCTGGTTTTTATTGCTGTTTGAATGTTGGCATTATAATGGGTTCAATTGTCCTCTAATTCTGAATCATTTCACACAGGCATTTCACATGTTGGCATTATAATGGGTTCAGATTCTGATCTCCCTGTCATGAAAGATGCAGCAGAGGTTCTTGAATCATTTCAGGTTCCATATGAGGTTGGTTGTTATGTTTACCGTTTTATAAAAAATTTAAAATAAAATAATGTCAAAGAGATTGGGAAAAAGAGAGGCAACGAGATCTGGAACTTCACACTCTGACATATAGTTGAGCTTGGGATTTGCAGATAACCATTGTATCTGCTCATCGGACACCTGAAAGAATGGTAGCTTATGCTCAGCAGGCTCATGAAAGAGGTATTAAGGTCATCATTGCTGGTGCAGGTGGTGCAGCACATCTGCCCGGTGAGTGAATACTTGTATCTGTGTAATAAAAACAATGCATACTTCTAATCTGTCTTGTTGAAATAGAAAAATTGGAAATCTGTAATCAGTAACACGAGCTCATGGCAGGTATGGTTGCTGCAATGACCCCACTTCCTGTTATTGGTGTCCCAGTCAGGGCCTCATCATTGGATGGAATGGACTCCTTGCTGTCAATTGTTCAGGTGCATGAAATGTGATGAAACCTCTCTAATTGCAATATTTTATTTAATATCAGCAATGTTCTGATCTATGGGATGCCTTATTGTTGACACTAACGTAATCCACACCTATCCTTTAATGTAGTAACTGCCAAGACATCAAGGAGCTAAATCAGTTTAAAACATGTTTGGAGAAACATCCATTGCTGCCTGCAACAGAAATGCCTAGTCTTAGCATATCTCAGGGATCATAGTAAGGCCTCATAGTGTTCACCCTTGGTCAGCTTTATCCACTAGAGCAGGAACAGTTAACCTGTTAAACAGATGATGTAATGGCACAAGAGCACTATTAAATGTACAGAGGAAAGGAATGAAGCAGATGTGTGGATAATGTAACAGAAACACTGATTCTCTCTAAAGCAAAGATGAACTATAACATCCATGAAGAGTATGAATCCATGCACAAGGGTGGGCCACACATTGTTATGTCTAGAGAGTAGATGTGGACAGTACACTGCTATCCTACAGTGTGAAACCCTTCTCTGCAAGGAAGAGAGAAAATCTTAGTTACCTTATTTGTGTTCGAATTCAGCAACAATGAAATTTGGGAAGACGTTGCAAATGCAAAAAAAATGATATTATATTTGACAAAGAGAAGTAAGTTAATTACATATACATAAGTTTGTGTCTGTTGAAAATGCATATTTGATATAACTTCAAATTTGGTCAAAAAATGTCTGATTAAATGTCAAGACTTACCCAGTCCTCTGTTTCAAAAAGTGGCATCCCCGGCCCTGCACCCGTTCCCGTACCCAAGTTTCCTGGCAACTTAGTGTTGAAAGGTTCCTCACTACCTCTACATTTATCCTTGATGTCAAACAGGTATGCATTAATCTGCATGGAACTGTGAATGGTGAAAGGGATGAGGAGGATAGATTAAAGACCATTGTTGCAATTCCCACCATAATCTGCACTACATTTTCCTTTCCAAACGAAATTCATAATTGGAGCTTTGATCCCAAGCTAGTAAGGCATATCATGGTTCTATTGTCTTTTCCATTGCTTAGCAAAACAACATCCCAATTGAGATTACAAGTAAAGAAATCTTTAGATTTGTTTAGTCCATAATATATATTAAAGAGTGCATACCAAAAAAGTTGAAATGCACGTGTGTATCCATATATTCATTACAAAAGGGTAGCAACAAAAGACATGGATATGCACTTTTGACTTGACCTCAACATATACGAGTCCCATCTCCTGCCCTTTTGTAACTTTTCAACAGTCCGTGCTAACAAAATGCCAGTGCCTTTGGTGTTTGACCTAAAAGGCATGCACACATAGTATGCTGATGATTTGAATTTTGAATGATGAAGATTTATGTATATTCAGTACATGGAGTGTGGCATTATACTTTTTGGTTCTTAGAGTAGGGGTAGGGACTGGCTTTTATCTATTATATTCATTAACTCAGATTGAAAATCTATTCATAGTTTAGCTTCAGTAAAGTTAGTGCAAAGTAGCATACATCAATCGTGTTTTGAAGGGCTAAGTGAGGCACTGTTTAACCAGTGATGCATTCTTGCAGATGCCTAGAGGTGTCCCTGTGGCTACTGTTGCAATTCAAAATGCCACAAATGCTGGGCTATTGGCAATCCGGATACTGGGATCCACAGATTCCAACCTACAAGAAAGGTAGGTTTTCTAATACCATTTGTTTATTGCATTAAAGATGAATTTTCAGGGACCATATTAAGCAATCTGACGTGTGCTTGCATTTTCAGAATAAGCCAATACCAGATTGATATGAAAGAAACAGTATTGAAGAAGGCAGAGAAGTTAGAAACAGGAGGATGGAAAGCTTATCTTGCTTAGGCTTCATTGGATGCAAAGTGGATTATGTGAGCCTCACAATCGAGAATGCTTTTGTGTGATTTAATGTTCAAGAGCTTCACTTGAAGAAATGTAAAATATCTCCGCCTCAAGTATGCATGGAAGTGCACCAGTGAAGCATGGTTCATGTACTATATCGATATGATCTTGTTAATGCTTCCAAGTTCAATGAGCAGTGAGACAGAAAGGCAACAATAGTTAAATTTCACATCCATCTGTGCTCTAATGGAATCAGCTCCATTTGCATAGAAATGTAGAATTTCTTTGCACTTTTCCACTTTGTATTGTCAAATCCTTCAATTGAAAGTTCGTCTCCTGGTTATCAGTAAATTTCCACCAATTTTAAAATGAGGTCTTCTGATCGAAGTAATATAACTTTTACCGATTACAGAGATAAAAATAGGGTCGAGCATCTCTCTCGTAAATACTAAATTTTGACTTGTCAGAGTATAAATATTGTCTTCTGCAGCGAATTTTGAATCAATCTGGTTTAGCGGTGCATATCAACATGAAATTGTTGATAATGTTTTTCAGTTGAGAGGTACTCTCATGTCTCTGGCATACAATATTGTATAAAGTTTAACAGGTAATTTCAGGGATTTCCAGGTGGTTTAAAACATTTTCTTAGAGGTTACGTATTCAAATTCAGAGAGGGTAGCTTATATACATCTATATTAAGTAGTCAAATCGTTGCTTGGAGGGGTTCAGTGTCCCACAAACGAAGGCAAGTCTCATATATCAATTCGGTGTTTGGATAGACTGTGACCTTAAAATTAGAATGTGATCATTATTATAAAATTATTGTTTTTTATGACCTAAAAGCAAAAATCTTGTCAGAATTCATTGCCTTACTACAAACTTGTACCAACTTGCACTTGTGTGAGGTACTGATATTTTGTTTATACTAAAAGTGAGAATGCAAACAAATATGAAATACTTCTTGGGCATTGTTATTTAGAGTTGTATTTGTACATACCCTATTGCAATGCATGTCTTCTATGCATTAAATTGTGTATTCCATGTTTACAATCTACATTCTCAATTGCATCTTATGCGTTGGCTCAAAGATCGCTTTAGTTCTCTGTACATTTTTCATTGCATCTTGTGCTTTGGCTCAAATATCACTTTAGTTTTCTGTACATTTTCCGTAGCTTCCTGATGTTACAAGATTTACACTTACAAAGTGTACTCTCAATTTCCATATTTTTGGCTCAAAGACTTATTTTTATTCATTTAGCCATCCCCATGGCTTCTTGATTCTTTTTTGGTGGTTGGCGTAAGGTGAGAAGAAATATTTTGTTGGACAGTTTTACGCTTAAGAAGTAATTGTTGTAATACCTTCGTAGTAGGGAGAAAATCCCCATCAATACAACTCAGTTCAGAAGTAGATCTGATCCCCACCTTGTACATACTTCTTCGATGCCCAGTATGCATGTTGGAATGTCAGCGGCCTTCATACATGTCACTACCCTTTTTTTCCAAATCTTCAATAATTCAGTATTCAAGTACTATGCACCTCTCACTTGTAACCCATCATTTTTTCTGGGAATTTTCAGGTGTTTTTTTTGTACCCAGTCGCTTTCAATCTTGATTATAATGAAATACATATTTTAAACTCAGTAATCAACAATATGGGGAAGCATGGAATCACGAAGATTCCATTGAATGTTTGTTTCCGTTATTTCATTTATAATATACAAGAATAAATGCAGTGTGAACAATAAAATAACAGAGGGGAAGTTGGGGTACATTATCTATGGGTACATTATCTAAACAATAAAATAGATTCCATTGAATGTTTGTTTCCGTTATTTCATTTATAATATACAAGAATAAATGCAGTGTGAACAATAAAATAACAGAGGGGAAGTTGGGGTACATTATCTAAACAATAAAATAACATAGAGCGGAAGTTGGGGTACATTGTCTAAATAATAAAATAACAGAGGGGAAGGGGGACATTGCCTAGAATTATAATTCATGTTTTCATGTAGTTGATTTATTTAAAGTGGAGATAAAGAAGGTTAAAATGAAATTAGTGGTGAGTATTTATTTTGTTGATTGTTTAAAGATAGTTTCTTAAACACAACCTTCAAACAAGGGGGCATTAGAAGGGGTCACCTTTTAAACACAACCTTTAAATAAGGGGTATGTAGTAGAAGGGGTAGCTCAATAAAGATGGTTGTTGAGGTAAAAAATACAAGGGTAATGACAACCTAATGAAGCATTAATGATTGGTTCTAAATTTGTTGAAGGAGAATAATAGAAGATAGTCATTTATTTATTTCATATAAATGCGGGAGACACTACATGTATCCATATTCCTTGGTGGCGATAGAACCATATGTAGTCTTTAGAATAGTTACATATATCACGTCGGCAAATATATCATTTATGGTTCGGAATATAACTTGTTGACGATATCGGGGAAAATATCAGGGAATTAAAAAAAAATACAAAAAAGATCATTTTTGATCAATTTTGTAACATTTAAAGCAACAACATCAAATAAACAAATTGCAACATAAATAAGACAATACAATTAAATTAAAAATTATGATACATCATGATCACATATCGGCACTAAACTGAAAATTATGAAATATGTTCTTGATAAAATGATACAAAATCACATCAAATGATCAAAATAAATGTATCTCATGAGATGAATCATCATGACTCATGACACATCTAGATACTACATAGTACAATGATAAATAATAGGAATCATCGATTTGCTTTACCGCTTTTATCGGCAAGGGGCACCACTCTTCCTCCGGAAGTAGTAGGTGGCCCTATCAGTGCTCTAGATGAGCTCGAGGTGGAACTTGAAGGTCCAATTGCTTGGGCTATGGTGGAAGGTAATGGGGTTGAGGTGGAAGCCAATGTGAGTTGTCTCCCCTCAGTCTTAGCTGCATGTTTGTAGAGGTGGTGGCACTAGTTGCACCGGAATATCAATCTCCTCTGGAAGTGGAACATCCTCCTCCTCCCCCTCCTCGAACAAATATGCATAGCCATCCTTCTCTCCCTCTAACAAGTCAAGTGCCTCCATTGCTTGAATCTTTGAAAAGAATGCTTTTAAATGAGTTGAATGACCAATTTTCCATTAAAAGACAACAAAAAGAGGTATATATAATGGTAATTGAAAACTACACTAAATCTAGAAAAACAAACAAATTTCAAACACAAAATCTAGTACATACCCGAAAAAATGGAGAATATAGATTGTAATTATACATACTCCACAATTGCTTCGCTAATGGCAATGAAAAACTTGGATATCCCAGTTTCTATCGATGCAAATGGGCGCGAGCCTTTTTGGAGCTCAATCCCCTTCTTCAACAATGCACAATGACTCCCAAAAACTTCAACAACTTTATTTCCCAAATTCTGGGCATTTTAGATGAGCAAGGTGATATATTCCACTGACTCGCAATATTTTCCTAATTTATCATGAGTCAATGAATATATCGCGACACATTGTATGTATTGTTTATGTCGCGATAAATGTGTCGATATATCGACTTCCTAGTCATATCGTTATATATTGGACATCGACAATATATGTAACTACATTCTTTAGCCATTTGTTTGTTGCACCATAAATGTAGGAGACATGGCATGTATACATATTCCTTGGTGGCAGTGGAACCATATGCGGTCTTTAGACAGTTGTAGTCAACTAGTGAATTTTTTTAATTGTTGTTTGAGCTACTTGTAAATGTTTTTGAACCATTTTAATGTAATAATGGTCACTATGTGATCTTACATGATGTTAATATTAATGCTAGTCTATTATATTGGGTTTAAGAAAGCTTGTAATGATTGAACTTTAACAATAGCACTGTGTTAATGGCTATGAAAGTTCAAGAGACTAATTACCAAATTTATGAATAAATGTGTGTTCATCATAATGTAAAAGTGACTCCAATTTTTAATAAAGACTCTTAATTTTCACATACTTGTGTATGTTCCAAGTTATCTAATGTCTTGAGGTCAAGTTATTTGGAGTAATGTCTTGGTTTTGTGACATAAGGTGGAGCATGACACAAATCACAAATTTTCAAAGCCTATGATAGAGATATGGAGATGTAGTGTAACAAATTGCTTTAGTATCTTAAAATGTAAATTAGTAAAGAGCATCCCTCAATCATAAAAAAAAAATAGTGTTCTTATGATTGAGCTTTGTAAATTCAAGATCTAATAAATACAAGTATAGCATCCTTGGATCCTACAAGACTTATGCTCATGGATTTGTAATAGAGGTACAAGCATGCTTGTCAATATTACATACTTATTTTCAAAAATAAAGATGTAACTGGCATTGTTGTTAATGTAGTTAATGTTTATGGTAATCCTTAATAAATATGATTTTATTTTATGTAAATAAAAGTACTTTAGTATGATAATTAAATTAATGGAAAGATGTTATATAACCTCTTTCCTTCTTCCACTTATATATGAATGAAGACCTATTCTCTTTTTCATGAAAAAATATTTGATAGTTCTTTCTTCCACATGTATTGTTCTCTTTTTGTTTTTTCAAGTTTACTTTCTTATGTGGTAGAGCCAAGATTAGAAGAAACCAAGGTTGAGAGTGAGTGAAGACCTAGGAATAGGAATTGGTTTGCTAGTTATGGTTTAAGGAACTACAATTTCTTTGAATAGAAATAAGACTAAAGTTGTTTTGATTTGGAGCTTGTATGGATTTTAAAAACACAGGATGTATAGATTTTTTTAAGAGTAGAGATCATACAAATTTAGAGAGGCATATGATTTCTATAAAGGAGTTGTCATGTAGATTTTTATCCAGTAGTGTCCATATGAAAGTATAGAGTTGTATGTAATGTGTTTCCATTTGTCATACGATGTTGAAGAACTGCAATTTATATTTTCTTAAGCCATTGTATGGATTTCAAAGGGTTAATGTATGAATTTTGACAAGTTGTACCACTATACAATTTCTAAATTTTGGTCAGTTGCCATACCATTGTACAATTTATGACAATGTAGTACACTTTCTATGACAACATTGTATCGATTTTGTCAAGTTAATGTACATATTTTCATTTTAATTTAATGGAAAATTTTCATATCATTTCATAAAATAAAAATTTAAAAATGAAATAAAAAAATAATTAAAAAACCCACGTGTGTTCATAAAAATAAAATAAAAATTAAAACGAGCATTGATCCATCTTAAATCCATATCTATCCATCTTAAACCCATATCTATCAAGGATAAAATACACCTTAAGAAATTGGATCCCCTCCGGGTTACTTTAATCTATCCATCTTAAACCCATATCTACCAAGGATAAAATACACCTCAAGAAATTGGATCCTTGTCCATCTTAAATCGATATCTATCAAGGATAAAATACACCTCAAGAAATTGGATCCCTCCAGGTTACTTTTAATTAATTACTTATTATGCTAGTTCACTCGGTTAAGGTGTGGGTCTCCTTACCAAGGTGACCCGAGTTCAATTCCCCTTAGGAGGGACTTAGTTGGGAGGTGACACCCAAAAACCCAATTCCCCTTAGGGATGACTTAGTTGGGTCCCTAAATATCATACCAGAATTGCCAAATATTTGTACGCTTTCATTCAAATGGATATTTATGTCAAATTTCTACTCCTTTTTATATAAAAGATGTGTATTTGTGTAAGGGTGCATATAATTTATTATAAATATTATTATTCACCTCATAAAAGTGTTATTATATTCTTTTTAAAAGTATAGGGAAAATGTGTATTTGTGTAAGGGTATAAATGATTTATTATAAATATTATTATTCATCTCATAAAAATGTCATTATATTTTAAAAATTTATTTTATTAAATTTAATAATTTTAATATAATTGTATTTAAAAAACTTATTTTAATAATTTTGATAGCTTAATAAAAATTAAAATAGATTTTTTATTTTTTATTTATTTTTAATTTACAAAGTAAAATTTGAATTCCAATAAGATAAACAATTTTTTCTTACATCCAATTAAATTACATTCCATTAACATTATCTTTTTATTTTGTTATTTTGATTCACTTTATATATATTAAATTATATATTTCAGGTCAATTTTATATTATAATTTTAATTTTTTTAAATAGTTAATTTTATTTTTTTTCATTAATATATAGTAATTTGAAATAAATATTAATAAAACATTTAAATCATTATAATAATTTTCAATAAAAAATAAACATTATAATTAATTATTAAGCATAATAAGAATGAGATTGAGTCTTCTTCAAAGTAAAAAAAAAATTATCAATTACTATCATTATAACTCATTCATTATATGATAATTTTTTTGATTTTTTTAAATTCAAATTTTTTAATTAAAACTAAATATTACAATTAACTATTAAATATGATAAAAGATGAAAGGATGAGATTGACTATTCTTCTAAAAACAATCAATTATTATCAATACACCTCTTCCATAATATAATAATTTTATATATTTTTATATTTTATGAAAATGTTTATTAATCATACAAAGAATGATATTTTATAAACATAAAATATTGAAAATTAATAAAATAAAAGAATATAAAATATAATTTGTGAATTAATATAAAATAAATAATTAAGAGAAATGTTATTATCCTCCTACATTTAAATTTTGTTTTAGTTCATATTAATCTTATTACTTAAACTTGTATTAATAAAAAAACGTTATAAACCCTAATTCATTCTTTTTGAGAAACCAATGGGTGTTCATGATTCCATGCCAAGAACCAATACTCTATCCTTGCCTAGGAATCCACTATTCTTTCCTTGACCATTTTCATTGGCCGCAAAGATTTACTTCTATTCTTTCCTTGACCATTTTCATTGGCCGCAGAGATTTACTTCTATACTTTCTCTGGGATAACTCCTAACATACTCATAAAGGGAAATTGTCACTCATTACTGAAATTATCAGACATCTGCAATATTATCAGACTTCCATACACGGCCAGATGTAACATCCATTAGGAGCACCGACTTTACTCAATTATTACTGTAGTCTCAGATTTTACAAGTATTTCTTTCTAAATCCAGGTCATGGATTTTGTTTAACAAAGGAAACTTCACTTTAAAATATAGCTGGTGAATTAATGTTTACAGAGAAGAAGAAGTGGTATTAAGATTTTTAAATATTTCTTATTTAAAGCAGCTTGTATTTCTAAATATATGTTGTAAAATAAAGGCCAGAATGAAAGTGTAACTTAGGAAAGAGGAGTATTTATATATTTAAAAGAAGAAGTTTAAAGATGTTATTATCTAGGTTTTATAAGAGATTTTGGTTGGGAATGTTTTTTAAGAAATCTGAATTTTGTGCTGTTGAAATAGTGATTTTAAATGTATAAATAGATTCAATGCCCTCGAGAACCCTAAAGCATCCCTATTCTGAAAATGTAAGCTTTAAAAATTTCTTCTAAATTTTGAATGGATTACATCGAAATCATGGAACAAACTCCAGGAAAATTGATGAAATCTAGATTTTCCCAAGCATTTTTTAATGCAGTTCATGGAATTTGTTTAATGAAGGTTCAATGTATAGAGAAGAAACTTCACTTTAAAAATGAGTTTTTAGATTTTTATACATGTTTTATTTAATGCAACTTTAAGAAAAATTACGGAGAAGAAACATCCACTAGCTAAATATTTGATGTGAAATGCAGGCCATGCACCGAAATGAATGGAACTGTAATCTATGAAAGCTGAGTACTTAGATATTTAAATATTTCTCCGAAATGTTGATGAAAAAACCTAATAAGAGACTTGAGGAGTACCTAGTTTTTTAAATATTTTTAGAAACACAACTCATAATTAAACTAAATAGACAAGAAAGATTGAATTTCTTTCTTTAAAATGCAACTCATGAATTTAATTTAAGGAAAATATAATTTAGACCATTTAGTTCATGGATTAAGTAACTTCTTATATATAATACTTTTAATCAAATATATAAACCAAATTACCATAAATGTACATTAAAAACCATTAGTTTTTATAAGAAAGTAATAAATTGAATGTTATTTATATTTTATAGTTATTAAATAATTACAATTTGGTTTTTTAAAATTGGTTTTTAAAATTTACTTTTTCATTAGTAAGAATCTATATTCATATCATATCTATACCACAAATTCGAATTGCTTCAAATTTCTGCCAATACGAGAGTGGAGAAGCATTCGGATTTGTAATGGTTTCTTGACTTAATTTAAGGAAAATGTAATCTAAAGTGGAGAAGCATTTGGACATCAGTAAATGAGCAACTCTACATAATGTAAATGTATATTTCATTATGGTTGTGATTTAGTAATGTAAATGTATCTTTCATTATGGCTCCGATTTAGTGATTAGGATTGAGTATCATAATTCAAACTTTGTTTGTGTAGAATTTTTGTTTGTTTGTGAGGGAAGGTGTTTGATTTTTTGGCATTTGTCTCTTTATCATAAAAAAATAGTTAACATATATTTTATACATGGCTAAACCGATATAAGTGAAAGTTTAGAAGACACTTTTATCATTTTAATGTTTATAAAATTAAGGTTACTTAAAATATAGTTAGCATATATTTGATATGGCTAAACAACAAATATACGTGAAAGTTTATAAGGCACTTTTATCATTTTAATGTTTATAAGATTAAGGTTACTTATTGTGATTCTTCCTTTGGAAATGGTTAGGATGATGGATACCACTCAAATGTTGCTTTGGTAAGCATTTAACTTTCATTTGCTGAATTTGGTATTTGTTTAAATTCTCATGGAAAACAGATAGAACCAATGGATGTTGTAGTGTTTGGTTTTAGATATACGAACCTAGGTGCTTCATCACATGTTGTTGAGCTTCATTTTCAGTCCCTAATCATGTATGATTTAAGGATTTGTTTCTTAATCATTCAATTGATTTAATTCAACCATAAGCAAAGCAAATGTCCTATTTTAGCAGAGGAGGATGATTGCGGAAATCTTGGTATGCGAACAACAACAAAAAATGCCTCAAATCATCCACAAAACCAATAACCCAAAGGCCAGTATACATTTAGATTAAAGGGTTAGAGCCATTTTTTATTAGTAGATTAAAAAAGGCACTTCTAGATCCTTCTGTAACCACCAATAGAGGGATACATATCATTATAGAGGTTTTAAGTTTTTGCATTGCTAAGACTATAAGAACATGTTTTGATTTTCGTATATGGTGTGACAATTGAGTATTGGGACCTAGTTGAGTGTAAGGCTAAGGCCTAGATGTAATCCATGTTCTTGAGTAATACAATGGTATTACTTGTTTTTTTTACCTATATTTTCATAATTTCTTTCTACATGGATGATATTTGTTATGTATCCAGTGACCCAAATATCATAGAAGTAGAAAGAACAAGAGAATACACGCCTTTAGAATGATAAAGAGTCAATGAATAATAAGCCTCTTCAAGGGGGCAACCTCCTTTAACAATATATCCAATACACAAAACAATATGAGATGTCAATGCAAATGAATATTCTTTCTTATAAATAGGAGATAAAGTGGGCATGATGTAACCTATCCAACCTATCCTAATATGACCTAACCATAACTATTATACTAATAATGAATGAGGTTAGGTCCTTAACGTAGCTTCCCTCTTTAGAATTTTTTTCTCTCAAATCTTGTAACTGATGGTGTTATTTCATGAATTGCTCATCTCCCCATGTAGCTTCTTTTGGGGGCATATTCCTCCACTTGATTAGGTACTCCATAATGGTTCTATTCGGAAGAGAAAGGGAACAACGATCTATAATTTTGTATGGCTTAAGACTGAACTTCCCTTCTTCATCTAGTTATGGAAGTTCTATCTACATTGGCATAGTTTGTCTCATAACCATTTATAGACGAGATACACGAAAACCCTTATGAATATAAGAACGAAAATCTAACTTGTAAACCACTTGTCCAATCTTAAAAAGATTTTTGTAGGGGTCCATAAAATTTTGGAGCTAGTTTATGATTCTTCTTAGATTTGTTTCAGAGCGTAAGAATATGAATGCAACCCATGATAGATCAATTAAAGAATACATTCACAAAAATACGAATGCAACCCATGATAGATCAATTAAAGAATACATTCACAAAAATACGAATGCAACCCATGATAGATCAATTAAAGAATACATTCAATAAAGAAGCTTTCATATTTCTAACCATTTATTTAATTCTATAAATTAATCTTTCATGGATATAAATGCAACTGATGAATTAAACTCATGACATGTAATTTAGACTTCTAACAAATTCTTTAATTCAATAAATTGATCTTTCATGGATTTAAAATGCAACTCATGACATGCAATTTAGACTTCTAACAAATTCTTTAATTCAATAAATTGATCTTTCATGGATTTAAAATGCAGCTAAAGAATTAAACTCATGAAATGTAATTGATAGAAAATAAATTTAATTCAATTAAAATGTAAGAAAAATGTAATTTAGACTAAAAGAGCATTCCTATTTGAATTTCTTTTTACAATGTAAAACATGGAACATCAATGAAAGAATACATTCAAATTAAAGAAGCATTCGGATTTTTAGCGATTTCTTTAATTTTATAAATTGATCTTTCATGAATCTAAATGCAACTCAATTAAACTCATGATCTAAATGCTGAATTAAACTCATGATATCTAATTCATAGAAAATAAGAATTGTGATTTCTAAATTTATATAAAAATAATTTAAATCAATCAAAAGTAGTTTGGAGTGAAGGAGCATTCAGATTTTGATTTTATTTATTTATTTGTTGTAAGGTGCCAACTAAGGCACATAACCAATAATTTATGAAGACATAAGAAATAGGCATGAAAGAACACTCTCTTCTCATTAATTAATGCACATATATACAATGAGAAGTGACCCTTGGATTTCGAATTCCAGGTGGTCTCTTGGACTCCCAGGTGACTCTTGGACTCCCAGATGACTCTTGGTCTACCCTTAATGACAATAATCAAATATTTTCCTAACACCAAGGATTAGGCTCTAACAAATCCCCCCTTAATCTGAAGGGTGTATATGAGTCCAAGAAAAAGAAAAGAGTTGAATAAGTGGAAGTGGACAACTACCTCTAGCTGAAAATTTCCATCTCGAACAACCTTTAACAAGAAGGTTAGCTAGAAGCTTGCACATGCTTCTGCTAAATACAAGAGCTCTTTGAAGGGATAGTTTTGGCTGACCATCAACCGAAATGGGCTAGCAGAAGGCTGAAGTCTTCTACTATGTGTGTGGTTTAATGCTGACCACAAACTCAGGAACTTGGCAACAACACTCGCTTAGAGGTTCTTTGGAACTTAGCTCGAAGGCTTAGAGGTTTTGTTTGGAATGGTGGTTTTGCGCTGACCACAAACCAACTGGAGGGATGAAAACAAGAAGTGAATAGCAGAAACTAGCTGAACATTTCCATCTTGACAACCTTTTTCCAAGTTAGCTAGAAGCTTGCACATGATTCTGCTAATATAAGGTGCTCTCGATACTGGTGGTTTTAGGATGACCACCAAATCTGGAGCTCAGTCAAATATGGCTCTTCACAAGATCGCTTTTTCTGGATCGCTTGTACTTGCTCGGTTGTTACTGATGGTATTCTTCCCCCCCTGTTAGGAACAATGTGAGGAGATGAGAGTCTCATGGTGTCACAACTAGACACAAAACACATGAGTACTCAGTGTCATGTATATATTCTGTCTTCAGAATACATGCATATCATAATCAGGCATCTTTGAATCAGGTGGTTGTCCAAACTCATTGTGGATCAGGCTCGCTTGATATGAAGCTTACTTGAGAAAGGTTGTAAGTGTTTTTTGTCAAAAGGATAGGGCTTCGAAACATGAATCCTGACATCATGTCCCCCCCTGGAAGGTACAAAGTAAGAAGCAGTACAATAATCTGCTACAAGTTTCACTCTTGCAGGTTTCTTTAGCTTCACACACTGATCTGAATAATTTTTGCGCTTCCAAAAATATTGAAAAGGATGAAGATCAAAACACTGATCTTTCATATGGACAACTCTATCACACGGTTGGATTCTGGAACTCTGAATAGGTTGTACATCTGACATGATTTCACAATTTTATGGTAGCTGATAAGAATCATCTTCAAACAAGGGGTTATTGAGCATGTGCAAGCTAATGAGGGTCACTTTTGGCGCTTTAGATGCAATAGAAAACTGGAAAATCAGGAATCCCTCAACTTACTTGGTTTTTTTGAGATACTTACACAAGATATCTTGCATCGAGTAAAAAATATGAAACTTAGGAAATCGGGTCACGTTTCTGAATATATAAGTTTTAAGTATTGAAAATTTACATAACCATGTCAAAATTCATTTTTTCTAACATACACTTTTTATTTTTTTGGCAAATGATAAGGTATATGTTTTTGTGGGTGCAGCCTTTCAGTGCCTAAATGATGGTTTCGGGCTACAAAAATTGGTAGACATGTATAGAACCCGTAGCACTAGTGCAACACTATTTTGCAAAAATTAAATGTTAAATTTTTTTTTAATTATGTAAATGATCAAACCTCGAGAACGATGCATCAAATGTGGGTGCAGCCTTTGAAGGTCTTAATGCATTTATTTCGACTTGGATTTTTTATAGAATGTAGAGGTCGCTGTCTACTAGTGCATCATAATTTTTTTTTAAAAAACGGTTGTGAAATGAAAAAGTTATGGAATAAACACTAACAACATGTTTTTTGACTTAAGGAGTGATGATGCAAGAAAATTAGGAAACAAATAGAAAATCTCAATATTTAAAAAAAAAATTACATATTTGGAATCTGCATAAAAAATGCTATCTATGCCTAAAATTTCGTCAATAGTGGTAATGTATGTCATGCTGTAGAGAGCGGTGAAAAATAAGCATATTGAGAAAAATGGTGGAAACGCCTAATTAGCTATGGTTCAGTAAATTCCATAGCACGGGTTTGGTAAGTCTGAACCAACCACATAGGACTGTGGCTGACACACGAGTGCGGGTGCGGGCGTGGGAGGAGGGGGTGATTAGGTGCTCCGAAACGCTCGCGCGTTCTATTTAAATTCAAATATTTTGATTGGCATAACGCACGCGCGTTATGTACATACAAAATGCGTGCGTGTTATGTACATACAAAACGCGTGCGTGTTATCTACATACAAAACGCGCGCACGTTATTAACTTCACAAATTTATGTTTTTAAGTGTTGAATAAATTTATATACCCACCACTCCCTAACCCCTCCTCTCCCTCTCCCTAATCCCCACCACTCTTAAACCCCCCTCCCTCTATCTCTCTCATAATCTTGTCACTGCGAACCCTTGTTCACTCTCTCCCCTCCTACACCTAACCCTTGCTCACTCTCTCCCATCCTACACCTAACCCTTACTAACCCCCTCTCTCTATCTCTTCTGTACTCCTCCACCAACCCCTATCCTCCATCCCTCTCTCTCTTATAACCCCCTGACACCCTCCTCCCTCTCTATCTCTCTATAACCCCTTAACCCACCCCACCCCACGCCACCCCACCCCACCCACACCCAACCACCTTATCTCTCTATAACCCCTTAACCCACCCCACCCCACGCCACCCCACCCCACCCACACCCAACCACCTCCCATATCTTATTTTCTCTCCTACTCCCCATACCCCTAACCCCCCCTCTCTATTCCCTCCTACTCATAACCCTTAAAAACCCCCTCTCTCACTCTCTCTTCCCTATTTCTACACCTCTCTCTCTCTCTCTAAACCCCCTCTCCCTCTCCCTCACCTCTCCCCCATCCCTAACCATCCTACTCTTTCTATCTCTCTCCTACTTCCCCTATCCCTAAACCCCCTCCTCTCTATCTCCCTCCCCTCCTCTCCCTATCCCTTACTAACCCCCTCTTTTGGTCTCTCTCTCTTCCCTACACCTGCACCTACCTCTAACCACACCTCCCATCTCTCTTTCTCACTCCCTACAACTAACACCTTCTCCTCTCTCTCTCTCTCTCTCTCTCTCTCTCTCTCTCGCTCTCTCTCTCCCCCCTAACCATTACTAACCCCCCCCCCCTCTCTCTCTCTCTCTCTCTCCCCCTCGCTAAGCCCCCTCCTAGCCCCTTACCCCTAACTAACCCCTGCTCTCTCACTCTCTCTTTCATGCTTCTACACCTCTCTCTCTCTCTCTATATATATATATATATATATCTTAACCCCCTCTCCCTCTCTAGAACCTCTCCCCCATCCCTAACCATCCTACTCTTTCTATCTCTCTCCTACTCCCCCTAGCCCTAAACCCCCTCCTCTCTATCTCTCTCCCCTCCTCTCCCTAGCCCTTACTAACCCGGGCTCTCTCAGTCTCTCTCTCTCTTCCCTACACCTCCACCTACCTCTAACCACACCTACAATATCTCTTTCTCACTCCCTACAACTAACACCCTCTCTCTCTCTCTCTCTCTCTCTCTCCCTCCCTCCCTCGCCATTACTAACCCCCTCTCTCAATATCTCTCTCTCTCTCACCCCCTCGCTAACCCCCCTCCTAGCCTCTTACACCTAACTAACCCCCCCTCTCTCACTCTCTCTTCCTTGATTCTACACGTCCTCTCTCTCTTTCTCTCTCAACCCCATCTCCCTCTCCCTAACCTCTCCCCCATCCCTAACCATCCTACTCTTTCTATCTCTCTGCTAATCCCCTTAGCCCAAAAACCCCTTCTCTCTATCTCTCTCCCCTCCTCTCCCTGGCCCTTACTAACCCGAGCTCTCTCAGTCTCTCTCTCTTCCCTACACATCCACCTACCTCTAACCAAACCTCCCATCTCTCTTTCTCACTCCCTACAACTAACACCCTCTCTTTCTCTCTCTCTCTCTCTCTCTCTCTCCCTCCCTCCTCTCCCCCCCTAACCATTACTAACCCCCTCTCTCAATCTCTCTCTCTCCCCCTCGCTAATCCCCTTCCTAGCCCCTTACCCCTAACTAAACCCCCCTCTCTCACTCTCTCTTCCCTGCTTCTACACCTCTCTCTCTCTCTCTATATATATATCTCTAAGCCCCCTCTCCCTCTCCATAAACTCTCCCCCATCCCTAACCATCCTACTCTTTCTATCTCTCTCCTACTTCCCCTAGCCCTAAACCGCCTCCTCTCTATCTCTCTCCCCTCCTCTCCCTATCCCTTACTAACCCGGGCTCGCTCAGTCTCTCTCTCTTCCCTACACCTCCACCTACCTCTAACCACACCTCCCATCTCTCTTTCTCACTCCCTACAACTAACACCCTATCCTCTCTCTCTCTCTCTCTCTCTCTCTCTCTCCCCCCCCCCTAACCATTACTAACCCCCTCTCTCAATATATCTCTTTCTCTTTCCCCTCGCTAACCCCCCTCCTAGCCTCTTACCCCTAACTAACCCCCCCTCTCTCACTCTCTCTTCCCTGCTTCTACACGTCCTCTCTCTCTCTCTCTCTCTCTCTCTCTCTCAACCCCCTCTCCCTCTCCCTAACCTCTCCCCCATCCCTAACCATCCTACTCTTTCTATCTCTCTTCTACTCCACCTAGCCCAAAACCCCCTTCTCTCTATCTCTCTCCCCTCCTTTCCCTATCCCTTACTAACTCGGACTCTCTTAGTCTCTCTCTCTTCCCTACACCTCCACCTACCTCTGACCACACCTCCCATCTCTCTTTCTCACTCCCTACAACTAACACCCTCTCCTCTCTCTCTCTCTCTCTCTCTCTCTCTCTCTCTCTCTCTCCCCCCTAACCATTACTAACCCCCTCTCTCACTCACTCTCTCTCTCTCTCCCCCTCACTAACCCCCCTCCTATCCCCTTACCCCTAACTAACCCGCCCTCTCTGATTCTCTCTTACCTGCTTCTACACCTCTCTCTCTCTCTCTCTAAACCCCCTCTCCCTCTCCCTAACCTCTTCCCCATCCCTAACCATCCTACTCTTTCTATCTCTGTGCTACTCCCTCTATCCCAAAACCCCCTCCTCTCCCTAGCCCTTACTAACCCTTTCTCTCAGTCTCTCTCTCTTCCTACACCTCCACCTACCTCTAACCACACCTCCCATCTCTCTTTCTCACTCCCTACAATTAACACCCTCTCCACTCTCTCTCTCTCTCTCTCTCTCTCTCTCTCTCTCTAACCATTACTAACCCCCCCCCCTCTCTCTCTCTCTATCTCTCCCCCCCCCCTTGCTAACCCTCCTCCTAGCCCCTTACCCCTAACTAACCCCCCCCTCTCTCTCTCTCTCTCCTACTCCCCCCCCACCTCTTTCTCTATCCTAATCCCCCTTCCCCTACCACTAACCACCCCCCATCTCTAACCCCTAAGCCCCTAACACCAAATCCCTATTTAACCTCCTCACCCATAGAAAGTATTAAATAAGGTTTTGATGGAAATGCAAATTGTGTAGATTACCATAACACTAGCGCGTTTTTGGATGAAGAAACGCTCGCCGTTTTTTGCTACTAGGCGTTATTTATCCGTGCACCAAACATATTAAATGCCTAGGATTTTTTTAACATTCACGAAACGCGCGCACGTTTTATGTGTCCATAACGCTAGTACGTTTTGTGTGTCCATAACGCTAGCGCGTTTTGTCTGTCCATAACGCTAGCGCGCTTTGTCTGTCCAAAACGCGTGCGCGTTATAGTGATACATAACGCGCGCGTGTTATGGAATCCTATCCTACATGTTAATTGACATGGCAGGCTCGGAGCCTGCCCATGCCTAGTTCTAAGAAATGTGCACGTGTTTTCAATTTTCTAAACTTTCGCGCGTTTTGCGAATGCATGATTGCATCTAAAAGGTCCCTCAACTTCGTGTGAGGGCCCTATTCTGAACAAGCACTAGTTCAGAATGTTGATTCTTGTGTTGTGCATATTCCTCAATGGATTTTAAATTCTGCAACTGATTTATGACGGTTTGTAGTGTATCTTTGTTGATTGTGATTGATTCATCTGGAGCTGAATGTACTAGAGTGTTCAAAAAATCTAATGTTTCTTCTGTATTAGACATAGTGATGACAATTTGAGGCCTCCTTGTGCAAGTAGGACCAAATACAAAGACTCAATAAGACTAAGGGATTCTTGCAAGTACTCCCTTTACAAACAAAGTTTTATCAGATTCAAACTTAGAAGAGAAGGGGTGTCAGTCTCAGCCGAAAATGCACCCACAAACAATGTGCAGTTCAACTTGACTTATGTTTGGTACTGTACACAAAACACAAATGCAAGTACCAAAACAAATACTAGAACTCACAAACAAAGACAGTCTGCAAGTTACATTTATGAAGTTGAATGATGAATCTGCTATACCTGAGTGATGTAGAATTTCTCTTCTTTTGGAGCAGTTGTAGCAACAACTGCAAACATGCTTGGATCCTTCAAGCAGGCACACCAAATTGGTCTTGAATCTTCTCTGCAAGCTCACTTTTGTTAGTTAGATGTAGGATAACTAATGGCTATAAAAAGAGTTAGTCAATTTGGCATATACATAGTGCATTTCAATTCTGCAGCACTAAAATAATTCTGCAACAAAATACAAATCGTTTTGCAGCAGCATACACATTCAATTCTGCAACACTATACAATTTTGCAACACAAAATGCAATCTTCAGACAGTGTTTTGCAAGAAAGGCAGTCTAAATTTTCTTTGCAATCTTAGTACTCCATCCAACGATTTCTACAAAAGTATGTGTAAGATTCACTATAATGAGCTCAATCTCTGCATTGACACAACACAACCTTCTCTCACCTAGATACAATTGCAGGCATATACCAAGAGTGCATCTTCAAACTCCAGCTTGCCATGATATTGGATGTTATGAGGATTGTCATCATTCAAGTGAAGATCAGCATGCCATGGTTCTTCTACTTCCTTAAAAACAATAACATTAGTAGGTCTTCAAACAATGCTCACATGCACAAATTCTTGTATTAAAGTGGGGAGTCCCAAACAAAAATTTCATTGTTATTGATCCTTCATGCGGAGATGGATAGAAGCATCATGCTCACACTCAGACTGGATCTTCATGCAGACTTCAAAGCAGCTCTGTTGCAATACATTGCAATAATATTCACCAATACTCTAAAGGAGAAGAGACTTCAAAGCAGAAGTGGATACATCAAAAATTAGATTTTCTTATATCCACACACATCGCAGTAGAAGGTACAATGCTTCTCGTGCTCAAACTCAACTCCATTGCAACAACAAATACAATCTTTGATACACACACAAAGATCTTTCTTATGCAAGGAGTGAACCATGGATGCAAGAGAGATGAGCAACTTCATACTTATGATTCGAATACTCTTCAAAGTGGGGAGGCAAGGCACATATCAACTCAGGCATTTAGCAGTAATATGTATTCACTTCAAAATCGTTGGCACACCGCCAAAATCTTCTCAACAGACAACTCTCATAATTCATGCAGGAACAATGAATAGGAAGGCACCATTTTCCATGCCAAGACGCAGCAGCTCAAAGAGAGCAGTCACATCTCAGTCACTGGGAATTAAGTGGTCTTCTACGCAGAGTGTGCATGCACTTACACTTGGACTTGGAGTGAGCAAGTTTCTCATCCAAATTAGGGTTTCCGAGAGATATTGCACCACCCACATTTGGACATCAATGGAGTAAATTCATGCAAAGAGGTTCACCATGTGATTCTTCACCAACGCAACTACTTGCAAGCTCAATTGGGAGAGAACTTACGCACCAACAATTCGATAGCAACCTAATGGAGGAGGAGAGAGATCACGCGGCCCATAACGTTCACCAAGAAAGAGAGAAACAATATCAAACTTCACATTGCAATAACCACCAAGCTTCACACGGTCACGGGAATAAACTTCAGGCAGCAATAGTCACGAGTTTCACGTGATCACAGGATTGTCCACCACCAAAGCGTTCAGCCAGTTCTTCAAACTCCAAGTCACAGGACAAAAAAAATTAGGGTTTCCACCACGCCACAATCATGTGTTTGTAGACTGTAAGGTGCCCAAAAGCAAATGGATACCGACGTTAGAATCCATTTTCTTCATTCAACAGGTTCGTGTTGCACAATACACTTTCCAGGCTCTTCACTCCAGCCTTCTTTAAGGTGGTCTCCTCACGATCTAGGGTTCACGATGATAGAAATCAAATTGTAGCACATGGAGAGAATCCACGGGTTCATGGTGGAGAGAGTCCACGATATAGTCATCACTTCTTTAACCACAATGTTGGGTCTTCTTATTCAAAATATAGAGTGGTCATCTTTGCTTCAGCTACTGTGAGCATTTCGGTGAAGTCGAGGATTCTCATTTTCTAAGTGGCAAACATGAATCTCTTTTACAACATCATGTTCATCTCAATCACGCATAGGTAGCTTGTACTCGGTCGTCTTTGCTCCAGCATTCACGGGGTTCAATGCTTCAATGACAGAGAGTAGTCTTCACAAAAACCACAGCAACAAATAAAATGAGATAATACCACCGTTGCACACTTCAATATCCACAAGTAGCAAGCAAACAAAAAAGTCTTTGCAAGAGCGATAAGAAGCAGTCGCACCTCCACGAGTAGTAGTTTGAAATCCCACGAAGTCAAAAACTTGGACGCAGGATGTGAGGTAGCAAGATGAACAATCTAGGTCGTGGCTCGTGTCTCATGCGTTCTAAGCAGTCTTCAAACTCAACTCGCAGCTTTGACGCGCAGCAACATGGAGAGGTCGAGCAGCATTCAACACAACATTCAACACGGTTCTCTAAACCAAAATTGATGAATGAGAGGGAGCTTCACTGAAATAACGCAGACTAAAAAAAATTAGGGTTTCAGTTCAGTACATAGACGTTATAAAAAATTATGCACAGAAGCACAGGCTCCATAACAGCATAATGGCAGAATCACGTAGAATGGTCGATTCATGAGAGAATATGGGATGCATTAGACAGGCATCAATAATGTACAGGCATAATTCTAGGCCAGAATTAGGCTGCAGGTAAACGGTCACATAGATGCGGAATAAGGTAGATAAATAATGGCAATAGTTGTTAGGGTTAGATAAAATGCATGCAGAACCGCTCAAAGAAAAATAATCATGTGGACGAGCAGAGAACATAAGAATAAATGTAAACCGCCCAAAGAAAAATAGTCATGTGGATGAGCAGAGAACATAAGAATAAATGTAAGTTGTTGAATAAGCGAATAAGCACAGAATAATTGCAGGAGATGGCAGTAATGCATAGGCCATAGGTCAATAATACCAAGTAGTCTCTTGGACTCTTGGTGACTCTTGGTCTATGACAATAATCAAAGATTTTCCTAATCCTTGTTGGTCTACCCTTAATGACAATAATCAAAGATTTTCCTAATACCAAGGATTAGGCTCTAACATTTATACTGCAACTCATGAATTGAACATCAATGGGAGAATAATTTCACATTAAAGAAGCATTAATATTTCTAGTGATATCTCCCCACGTCTTGAACATGTGACGTGGGTAGGGTTAATTTCCAATTCTTGTAGACGATACGTTTAGTCAGTGATACTGCTTTAAAATTAAATCAATTATATATTAGTACAACTATTTAATTTGTGGCCATGCCACAAACAAGTTACTTGTTCTCCATGTTTGGTTGCACACTGCCCCTTATCTATTCATCAACTAAGAGTTATTCATGCATCAGCTACCAATTATCCATAAATAACTACCAATTATTTTTAATATTCCTTTTTAATAATTGTTTATTTTGAATTTGGAACTCACTACCATAGAATCAATCTAGAATCAATCACTTGTCTCATCATGCAATCTAGGAAAAGCATAGGCTCTAATCCACCCCAAATTATAATATATAAACACCTATCGGTGTAACCAGCGATTAGGGGATGAGGATGCGTTCAATCCAAAACCTTGATTTAAAACTAAACTTAAAATTAAACTAACATGTAGAGGATGAGGGGTTATTTCACGGTTCATCCATCATGGAATGGGTAAAGAGGCAACTCCAAGGCAATGGATTCATCCTCCTTTCATTTTTAATTTAATGGGTAAAGAGGCAATGCCAAGGCGATAGAATCCATCCTAATTTACATGTAATTTATTTCCCTAGAACTGGGTGTTCCTTAAATTTATTACCAACTAATAGTTCAACGTAGGATGGGTGTTGCTTCAAATCTATTATTAGCTAAGAATAACAAATTTGTGAACAGTGCAATACAATAAATTTATCCAATCTAGTCTAGCCTGCAAATTTAATTTTATGGAGTTAAATTCATTTTATCCTTTGTTTCTTCTATAGGGTACATTTATAACTTATCATTATTATTTGACTCAAAGCAGAAAAATATTTATATGAAGGAAATACCTATAACATGAGATGGTTGATCTTATTGTCTGTGTGTGTCATAGATACTCCAGTGTGATTCCTCCTTAATTGATTTCAATATACATTCTCATCATGACAGCTTGAGTGGGCCTAACAGTTAAGAACATGTGTTCCTTCCTAGGAGGTCACAGGTTCAAACCTGGAGGGGGGGTAGGGTACGTACACCTCTGTAGACTTTAGTAATTAAATCTCTGTGTAAAGGGGGTCCCTTGTCCCACAAACAAGGGGGTCTCATACACCAAATTGGTGTCTCGCTTGGCGGTGACCTTAAAAATATATTATTGTTATTATTATAAAAATAGTATTGCCAATATTTATGGATTGATTTTATTTATGGATGATGATAAATTTAATTTTCATAAGGTTTTAAAGCTAGTGTCAATTCATATATTGTATGTTTGTGGGGTGTACTATTTTGCATAAAACTTTATGCTATAACATCGAGCTTCTTGAAAATCACTTAAAAATTCAATTTAAACAAAGTAAAATTTCAATATTGCTTGAACCCAAAATTATGATAGGATGTGTTATCCTTTTGAATAAATTATGAATTCATTTCTTGTTTCAAAATTGCCCTTATTTACAAAAATATTTATATATAAAATAAAATTTTCAATATTTAGAAAAAAGGCCCCAGGGAGGTAGGTGCGGGGATCCTCTTAGATACTGGAGGAAATGTAGTAGTAAATTTTGAATTGGGATTAGGGAAATCCACCAACAACTATGCAGAGCATTATGCCCTCTATCAAGAACTTGAAAACACAGTCTCTCTTGTAATCCAATCAACTATCGTTATTGGGGACTCTCTCTTAATCATCTCTCAAGCCAGGAAAATAAAGGACCTCAAAGACAAAATAAAGGGAAGGTTACAAAAGCATATCAACATGCTCCTCAATCAAATTCATGATGCTTAGTTGTTTCTATGCAGCGAGAAAATAATAAGTAAGAATATCAACTCACAAATAATGCGCCTCTCTTGGTAATAGGGGCATGATTAAAAATGGGAGCCAACAAAAATCATATTGGCTCCCCTAAGGTCACATAACTGAAGTTTTATGGATTCCCCAAGGTCACACCAACAAATTTTATGGATGGGAATGTATTTAATTGGTCCTCAAATTCATGGAGCAGGATCCCATCTCGAATAAATGAAGATAACCGACATTTTATATCATCAACTCAATCCTTAAAGCAATAGCTTCCATAGCGCGTGGAGGATCCTACGGGCATCCTGGCCATGAGGATGTTTTGGGACTCTTTGTCTTATGTTCCTTCCAGTTCAAGTTATGCCAATGCATTTGGTATTTTCAAGCCCAAAGCCGGGGCTAGTTTGGTGGCATTGTGATTTGGGGATGGTGTTAGAGGTTCCAAAGGAGGTTGATCCCTTCCCCTACACCCTGGGGGAGTGGCCCTTGGATGCATATTTTGTTGGACATGCAGAGAATAGCCTTTAGAAGGTAATTTGAATACCTAGCAATAAGAGGCTTTCTCTTTCTTTGATTTGGAAATTTTGGGACTATGGAACTATGGTGCGTTTGGTTTTCCTACTGCCAACAATGAATCATGAGGTGGACCTTCAAGAAAAATAACAGGAACTATCAGAGGGAATAAGAGATGTTCGAGAAGATATATGAGACATTCGAAGTAATTTGGGTTGGATGAATTTGCAGCTTGAGGGGGTGTTAGAGGTTGTTCACTAGATTATAACGCATACATCTTGCTTGGACACCCACCTTGACGACATTGAAAGAAACACTAGATTTTATGGAGCACAAGTTGATATGACTATGGTCACTCTAGACCGCCATGGGGAGCTCCTAACAACAAAACAATCCAGAATTACTAATTACTCCGAAAGAAAGGGAAATGATGACACCACTGTACACCAACCCACTCATGCAGTAGTTAATCTCAAGCTCGGAGGAGTATGTTGAAGATAACGTAGAAGTTCAGATCATGGATAGTGATCACACCTCTGCTTAATTGTTTATGAACTGTTTTTGTCAATTGTTGTTAGCCTAGTTTGTTAAATTTTACAGTGATATAGTTGTAGATAGTTATATGCAAATATCTATAAGGCTTTGGACGAATTTATATGGGTTGTATAACATCTCAAAAAAATTTAAAGCCCCATTTTGGACTAAAGGTAGATTCCTTACCTTGATTGAGTGAAGTCCTTCTTAACAAATATCTATGGATCTGTGAATATGCTATCATTAAGTATCCCAAACTACTCGCCTGGCATAGCAAGGGATAATAAAGGTTTAATTCTTCTATATATAACATTAGAAATGATATTATAAACTAAATTACATAAATATATTGACCTGAAATCATTAAAAATATTATCATCAACATTTTTAGGAATCATGGCTAGGAAGGTGGTGTTTAATATGGTACCCAAAACGTACCCATGTTTCCTTTATTCTTCTACCACCTTTATCAAATCATCCCATAGTAATTCAAATAAGTTACAATATAATTCAATGGGCCATTCGTTTGACCGAAGCCTCTTTTCCTTCTAGAATGGGTCAATAACTCTTTCAAGTTCTACCATAGTAATATTTGGCATTAGCTTCTAATTTGTTATTTTGTCACTAATTTAGGGAATAAATAAATTATGTTCGCATTATCTAATATATAATATATAATCTCTAGGATATTCATTGAATAACTTCTAAAAATGAGTGGTGTCGACCTCAATATTATCTAAAACTTGTTTACTTTCTCACCCTCTCCATTTTTTATTCTCTAGCCAATGTCCTTTCTCATTTTTTCAAAGTTATGAAAGAATCTCGTGTTCTCATCACCTTGGGATAGCCATATAGCTCTACTCTCTTGGAACCATTGGATTAATCACACTCCATGGCCTCTTTTTATTGTATTATGAGCTCTTAATAGTTCCCAATTCTTCTTATATGAATATTCCATTCTTATTGGACCTGAAGAAGCTTGCTATCTCATCTTCAATATTCCAAATCTATTTATATAAATATTTTTATTTACCTTGTCCCACTTGATTATTTTCTTTTTTATTCCTGATAGGTTATCACTAATTTTATACATTGTAGTATCCTAAAGACCCACATCATAGTGCTTCCATTCATTCTTAAATAATTTTAGAAATTATAGATATTTAATCTAATGCGTTAAACTTAAATGGGGGCCTTGTGTTTTGTCGTCTGCCCTCCTAGTTTCTAGGAAAATTACGACATTATTAAACACTCTCATTCCCTAATCCAATATCCATACCGTTTTTATTCGTCTAACAATTTTCAACTAAATCATGATATGAAATTAAAGAGCGAGAGAGAGTAAGAGAGTGATACATGTACTTACCTATACAAGCAATGTAATGCGGTATCCTTTGTTTTGGTGCCATGTAAAAGAAGATAGCCAACTTGGCCCTGGTATTAATATGTATATGAGAAATTCAAATCAATAAGGTCAAATATAAGTGTTATATATGAAAAGAAAAAATGAATGAGAGAAGAGTAAGAGATGTTTTACTTGCATTAAACTCAACATGGGCATTGATGATGTAGAACCCTACGAAGGGGTGTGAAGGATGTGAGCATGAAAATTTTAGTGCCAGAGCAATCTATGAACTCACAACACAAATTTTAGTGGCTTTCCACAAGATGGGAATGGATATGGACACCAAGTCCTAAGGAAATACAAGTAAGTGAAGTATATAAGGTATGAATAAATAAGGTAATAACACTATGGAAGAACTTGTGAATGTAAACAATGGGCATATGCGACAAAAGCACTAAAAAATTAAAGAGGTTAGAGGTGGTGACACTAGTGGTGCACTAGAAAATTCATAGGATGACAGGAAATTAAAAAAATGAATCCCTAACAAAGGCATGAGGTTAAAGGCAAATACAATAACAAATACATAGCAAATTCAAGATCCGAGAAGGAAGAGACATCAAGGAAGCAACCATGTAGCTATAGTCTACAAGATGCAACAACTAGATCAAGGTCTTAAGGAAAAGTCACAATGATCATTCTTAGCTAGGAATTATCTCAAGTTAGTCCCTATCCAAGACAAAAACCTAGAGTAATCTAATCATTGGTGATGAAACCAAATGAATTCTACCAACATAGGAAAGGAGATAGCAAGAGAGGAACAAGGAAGAAAGGAAATTACCCCAATAAAATCATGGCATGAAAGACAAACAACCAAAATAAAGAGAAAAATCAAGGACTTTGCTTATTTCTCAAAGAATACTGATAATAAAGTTCCCAAGTACACCCCACAAAGGTCCTTCTTTGAGGTGGAGCTTCATTCAGTTGGATAGTTTATTCTAAAATAGTGAATATTCAATATGATAAAACAACAACACTTCAAGGTTGCAACCAAACTAACAATGTAGTAAGGAAAATCGAGAGAAAGGCAATAAGGGACCTTCCCTACTAAGCTAAACATCCCTAAGAGGATGTACACCATAGCTTAGCTAGGTGTACATCAAGAGGGATCTTACAATTTGAATCCAAATGTAGTGTTAAATAATGCCCCTTTCTCACAAGCAAATTCTTCACTGGCCAACCTATGATATCCTACAATACCTATGAAGGCATGGATGGTGTGATATTAATCAATGTAAATAAGAATTACAAGGGCTACCCATATACTACCATAACAACAATAAATATAAAGAGAAAGAGAAAAGAGATATTGAGAAGTAACAAGATGCACAAAAAAATAGACATTAATTTGAAAGAATACAAACAAGTCTCATCAATATGAAAGAAAAGTAGTAGTGAAAATATGAAATGTAAAATTCTAAACCAAATAAGAGGTAACAATCCTAGCTTCCATGACAACATAATAGCTACAACTCTATGAAACTAAATTCACAAATGAAATGAAACAATAGGAGAGAGGATAAAAGCAATACCCTTGCTTACCTAAACCCAAGAAACACAATGCAATAGTGTATTTTTATGGTGTGCCACATGAAAGAAGAGAGCCCACTTCAACCTGCTAAAAACACTAATGTTAGTAATGCAAATCAATAACTATCAAATCAAATACAAGTGTTATAGATTAAATGCAAAGGAGAGAGGAGTTATAAATGAAATGTGGCATTAACATCACCTCAATCATTACTTTGGAGACACTTTCATTAGGTGTGACACAAGGGATTTTATCCCATAGAATGCTAGCAACATGGAAGTGAGTAATGCAAAGAAAGAACTACAAAGTGAAATATAAAGGATACATGTGGAATGCAGAAAGAAACGAGAGAAGAGATAGATACATAATAGCTATACTTACCTGAGTAAAAGAAGTGATGATTTTGGGTCTTGGTGAATGATGTGAAAGATGTGAGAATGATAATCGCAATTCCAAAGAAATCTATGAACTTCCCACACAAATTTTAGTGGATTTCCCGGAGTGGGGAAAATATAGCACGCAAAATCCTAGGGAATTACATGAAGAAAGAGAAGGAAAGAACGACATAAGGGAGGTTTCAATATTACTACTATAGAACTGGAGAAGGAAAATTGTGAGAGGTGACAATGGAATCTCTAGATGATGCAAGAGGGAAGAGGTGGTGACACTGATTATAATTAGAAAAGTAAATATGTGAGAGTTAGCTACATAAGTGAAGCACAAGTGAAGGAAAAAGGAAAGAAGAAAGAGATATCAAAGATGTGACCTCATAGTTGCAGTCTACAAGAATCACAAATTAGGATAATGTATCAGGGAAGAGGCATGATATTGATCACTCTTTCCAAGGATGGAGTTATCTCAAGTCGAGCATGAAACCATTAATTCGTGAGGTGATTGAAAAGGGTAAGGATACAACAAGAGAAAATTACACAAAAATAGATGATTCGCTTGAGTGAATCATGCATGTGATAAAGAGAAAGTTGAGGGGGGCTAAGAGGACCAATAGGAGAAGCAAGGGTCCTACTTATTTCTATAATAATAGTATAATCCCTAAGTTTGCATGAATTAAAATTTCTTGTAACAACTCCAAACCAACAAGTCTAACATGGGGTTGTTTCCAAAAGTGTTTGCTCTTTCTAAAACTAATGAAACCCATTTGCATTATAACCAAGAATTGAATAAAATATTTCCAACAACAATCCACTAAAATAATCTTTCGTGACACATTTCATAATGAAATCACTAGTACAAAATGACAAATTTGTGACTACACAACTAAAAAAGTTAGTCACAACAATTTTTTAAAACTAAATGCTACTAAATTTAAGCAATTTTAAGTGACCCGTCTAAAAATGACTAAGCTAAACTACTAATTTAGTCTATGGATAAAAAATATGAGATAAAAAAAATATGAATATGAATCAATAGTATTTATTACCTATAAGTAATTGATTTTTAGTGGTATAGTTATTTTAGCGTTCTAATTAAACATGCTGATCATGATTAGGATTTTTAATGTTGAATTTAATTTTGTAGTATATATTAATGATATGCACATATGTGTATGTCTAATGCACTTTAGCATATTTCAAATTGGTGTTATATGTCATTGATATAACTCGACGACTCATGAGCTTCATGACGATGACTCATGCTTTTGATCTCTTCTTGGAGGTGATTATAGCCACCCTTATATACTCTCTTAGATTCCTCCCTAAAACCACAAATTATCCATATTCTAATTGATATAATTCCCCTATTCTACATGAAGGGAAATGCTCCTCTTTTAAATCTTAGATCTATAATGATCATATGCCCATCTTACTTTCTAGCTAGTCCTCCCATTATGTGGTCTTAGAAAACATGTATGAGATCATAATGTTTGCTAGTGCTGCCATCTACCTTTCTAGTTCCCCTATTGTGTGTTCTTAGAATTTAGGTACCACATCATATAATTGTCTCCACTTGGTGATGGATTAACCTAGCTCAAGGAGCTAATTAACACTGACCTAATTAACCATATTCAAAATGCTTATTATATGATCATCCTATAGACCACATGGGCACTAGTTCTTATTGTAATGTGCCCACAACTGACTTAATTATCATCAAAATGCTGAAATATATGACCAACACGAGTTCTAAATATTGTAATTAGCCTGAAATATCTTTCACAATTAGAGGGACATCCATGGAGCCAATCGCAGCTATATGAATCCATGAAACCTAGAATAGTTGGCGCCAAATATTTGGATTTGGTGGGAAGGGGGAGTTTTGTGGGATTTTGAGAGGGAATTAGGGAGCAATTAGTTTGTTTTCTATGTGATTTGGTTGAGGAGAGGGGTTTTTGGGGAATTTAAGAAACTCTTAATTTCTCCAATCTAATGGAAGGGGTTTGAAAATTGGATGTACATTACAGCTTCCATGGAGAGAACATGTAGACTTCTAAAAATGAGGACAAGGAATTCGGAGTTGAAGAAGAATTATGCAAAAAAGTTGGAGTTGAAATCCCCTTCGGCAATTTCTATGTAAGAATTGCAGGCTAGTATAATCTCTCTACTATTTTGAACGGGATTAGGTTTCACTTTATAACCCCATGTGATAATGTTAGAATCGACATGGAAATGATTCCTATTTAAGTCCATAGTATATAACTCAAATTCAAAAACCATGTGCCTATGATATTTGCTCCTTTTTAGGATTTTTTTGGAAGATCCAACCATTAAATTTATTGTATTCCCTATCTCAACTACACCCTTACAAAATTTAGATTGGAAAACTAGTACTTCTAGATCTTCTGAAGAACCGGTTTGAATATTGGCCCCGCAACTTGGATTTTATGTCTGAATTCAATCTTAAGTGTGCACATGAGTTTGGATTCTAGGTACTCCAACTAGAAGACACCACTTTTTACTTGCAGGGTTTGAGGCTACAATTTTGTCTAGGAGAGGAATCCTTGGATCCAAATACTAATTCCAATGAAATTGGACAGTACACCATAAAACTAAAAATGTATTATGTAATGGGGCTTGCATTTTAATGTAATCTCTTCATTATTTCTTATAAAAAAAATCTACTTTTATCCTCTCCAATCACTGGCACAATGGAAATGTATAGAAAAAGGAACATAATAAACACCATATTGTCTCAAAGAAAACTCCATCAAAATAGTTCTTGGAAACCGCAAGGGAATTTAAAGCTAGGTTGTGAACCACTATGAAAAGTGAGATTTGAGCATCTTATGAAAACAACATTTGTATCTTGGGGGATTTTACTTTGTCTTGAAGGGTTAGGTGGTTATATATTTTTCCTACAAGATATTTCTTGGAGGTATCTAAACCTAAAATCCAAAATCCAAAATTTGGATTTGAATGGTCCCACCCTCCAACCAGGTCTCATTCTTGCGAACTTGCTTAAGCATTTCAAGCATATTTCTCTTATAAACATGATCTACTGCTTATATAATTATTCCACTACCACTCTAGAGAATGGAAAACACAATCACATTTTGAATTGTGTACTCTTTAACCAAGTAAAAAACCATCAACCCCGTGACTTCCATGAGCAAGTCTCCAACTTTACCTTTTTTGAACATTTCAATGAGGGTGAGTGAATAAATGTAAAACTACTTTGATGAATTGAGCATAGGACCATCATTAGAATTCAATCTATAATAACCCAAATTTTGACTTGGAATGTATTGAATCAAATCATGTAAATGATGTACAAATATGCTAGTATGGATTCCTAGTGCAGAGCTGAAGGCCAAGGTCCAACTAGTGAATGGCTAGGCATGTATAATGTGAATATATCTATATGGACTATATGATTGGCTTGCCATACTAACTTGAAAACTATGTAAATATTATGATAATAAATATAACAAAATGTTCCGAGCTAGTTGTGTGGAGAGCACTAAAGAGGGGCTATGATTCCACTAGAGGGGAAGAGGAAAGGGTGGCTATGGGAGATTAAATCCTCTATTTCCAAGTATCAACCTCAGAACTCATCCATTTTCTTTCATGTTCCTTAAATGAGCCAACTAATTCCTTTTCACTATTAAATCCAAACTTGAATGCATGTGGGAGGTTGGTGGGGAAAGACTTTTCCTGCGCCATTTATTGAAGCATGGGATATATATACTTCTATGCATGTTGTAAGAGTCCTCTCTTCCATGATAAGAATTTATTTCAGTTTTCTTTACTCACCATCATATCATCCCTTTTGGAAATTCTACTACTCATACTCTCAAGAGAGAATGGGGCAGAGGGGATCGGGAGAGAAGCCTGCATTTTTCTTTCTTTCTTGATATTGCTATACCATTTTTTAACAGGTTGTTACACAACCAAAATTTGAAATATAAACTGTCACAGGAATGACATACCTTAGGGAAAATAAATGGTTGTAAGTGAGAAAAAAGGACCAAGGTGGAATGAGAACCTTTACCCATTGAGTTTTTCTACTCATGTGATGCTTGAGAATCCATGGTTGATTTCTACTTGGAATGCTTGAAAGGAATGCAGTAGATTGGACTCTTACTACACAAACTGGTAAGAAATGTAATAGTTGGATTTTCTGAGGGAACTATGGATCAGTGAAGGGAAATTCCTTCCTTGTGTTGTGTGGGAAAGTTGGAAGGAGTGCCATGGCTATGATGGTTGAGTGATAATCATGTAGAAGATCTAGATTAGCACTTAGCTAAGCATTGAGACAAAAAAGGGTTATGGGATAGGATAGAAAGCATGTATTTTTTCTTCATTGGTAGCCTCATAGCCCAGCTTGGGGGATGGCCTCTTAGCAGAAGAGTATATGCTAGAAAAATTTCCTACGGTTGGGTTGAAGGTTTCTCCCACATAGTCAGTTTCTTGGACCGATTTCCATTAAAGATAAATATTTATTGTATATTGTGTTTATGGAACAATTTATATTTCTCTTCCTATGAATGGATATGCTCATTTATGTTGATGTACATGTGTGGAAAGAGTTTATTTCCCTTATGTTTTTATTCTACATTTGCACACACATTTCTTATTTATACATCTGCATACACATTATTGTTTATGAATTTGCAACATGGCCATGGAGGAAATCATGAACCCATAAATTTGTAAACACCTCTTCCTTTGTTTGGATCGATGGATTAGGATAAGACAAAGTGGATTCATGGCCCTTGGGTGCAATATCAAGGTTGTATGATCCAAAATACATAGTTACTGGACGAACTAGAATTGCACAGTGATGTAGAAGTTGAATCTTAGGTTTAATGTAGGAAAGAATCGTAGCTGTCTGATGGGAAGAGTCCCATCAGTGATCAATTGTCGGGATAATTCACTGAAGGGGTTTGGAGGGAAGCCTAATAGAGTACGTGAAAAAGGCCCAATCATTCATTGGGAAAGTTTTCGAAGGAGTTCGAAGGAAATATCTACATAGTACACAACCAAGGTCTGATGGACCAAAGTCGATATCATATCAGAATGAAGTATCGTGAGTATGTTATCGGAGATCTGTGACATAAGCGTAAGAAAAAGGATTTGATGGAGCAACATCTAATGAAATATCATATTAGATGTGTTGGAGTTGTCTTATTGATAATAGGCTATTAGAATAATTGTCCAACGAAGCAGGTGCGCAGAACATGGGATAGTCGATAGGAGATATGTTATGGGAAATCAAACCCTATATATCGGGAAGGTTGTCAAGGGTAATCTATCAGGGACGGCTCATCGAGAGTGGGCCATCAAAGAATCTATTTAATGAAATATGTGTTTTTATGGTGGAAGAGATGAAAGTTGATATCTAATGGCATATTGGACTTGACATGTCAATAACAGATCATCAGGGATTCACGTTGCAAGGGCACATAAGGATTTTTTATAGGATAGATTCAATTTTTTGGATCTGATGGTTCAAAGAGGTCCCGGATCAGAGTCTTGATAAGGAATAATACATTGATAATGAAGGGACTCAATGAACTAAGAAACGGGTCGGAAGAGCACCGAAATGTCTGTGCAGTTGAGTAGCACCATGAGACCTTAAAGGGGCATTGTCGGGTGGTTAGGGACATCAAAAAAAGGTTTTGAAAGTCATAAATTTTATCAGAAATATGTTGAATGGGTTCCCCATCATCCCAAAGGTGCTATTGGGCTGGTCGAGGACACCACAAAGTGGCATTAGAGCATAGTATTAGGACAAGAACACTACAGATTAGTAATGTCAGAGTAGAAAATTGGGTACCTCATCATCCAATAGATATTACAAGGGTATTCTGGTACATTACAAAGTGGTATCAGAGAGATGGTTTCAACACTAGGCCTGCATGGGTCGAAGGAAGTTGAACCAAAGCTTAATATCACAACACTAGGCCTACATGGGTTGATGGAAGCAACTCGATGTTTTCAGACTAATGTTATCGATTGAATAAAGGATATTGGAGCACATCACATTTGGAAATGTAGCACGAGTATGATGAGGGAAATTCGATCCAATGGGAGACCACCGATATTCCAATTCTGAGGCAAAGAAGGCCACTATAGGAAAAAAAAGTGCAAAATTGAGTGAGAATTAGAAATATTTAAGGGGTTATTCAGATTCGAGGTCAGAACAGATCATGAGTACAACCGTTGGAAATCTTATCTAAATTGGAAAAATTATGCATAGTCAAATTATAAAAGGGGGATTTAGATGTTTCTAAAAATTGAATAGAAAAGTGATTATAGCCTTGATTGACAAAAAAAGAAAATGCTAATTTGGGTAGTTCCTAGAATCCATGAAAAAATAATTTTGTGAATTTTTAAGAATGTAATGAAGCTAATAAATGTGTAATGTACCAATCTGATCTAATGATACACTAACTGACTTCCCTTCAATACTAAGGAAAAACAATGAAACAAATGACTTGACTGGATGTAGGAAGGAAATTTCAAACAACTATGGAAGGGATGAGGATCATGCTAGATGATAGAACCTTTGAAAAATGTACTGGTACACTTAATTTTTCAAACATAAACTAGGCTGAATTCTACTCCAAGGCTCCTGGGCACCCTAGCATATGCAAACTAGAACTTCAAATGTGCATTACCTGAGAACCAAGAGTGAAGGCTTTTGACTCGGGAAGGCTTGAAAATATTAAATGATAGTAAAATATTTGTCTAGGTTTTCTCCAGAAATTTTGAATAAGTTCTAAGGAGGTTTCACAAATAAACAATTGTCTCTTGGGATTGCACAACTAGTTTAACTTCAGGATTTCCCAAACAGTGGGAGAAGGTCATGAATTCTTGGTTTCATACTTTGAATGAGTTTATTGGCATGTTAATTAACATCATCAACTGAAATAATTCAATTTGTAATTATGGAAGTTCATTTATTAATCAAACATTGAAAACTAGTTATTCTCCATGGCAATCTAGACTAGGTGCAAAACATGGATATGAAAGGAAATTTTTTCTTTATTAAAAATATAAAATAGACTTCATAGGTTCAATATTACATTATTAACAGCCATCAGTAGCTAAAATACTTCTTATAGGACTCTTAGGAAATAATTACACAAGAAATAAGATTCTCCATCAAAGAAAGACTAGAAATCATCATAATTCTGGATGGGAGGCTCTCTAATCTCTGCGACAATCTTGAATTCGACTGGATCAGACTTCAGGACCTGAAATAAAATCCATGATGAAGACTGGATGTCATCATCCTCTCACAAAAAGTAGGGGCACATCTCCCAGCTTGGAATAGGGGCACATCTCCCAAGTCTAAGAGGCACAATTGCACTCAATTCAAACATCAAACTGTCAAAAGATGGGAAAGTGGTGTGCACTCCTTCTTTTATAACTTGGTTTTCTTATTGGGAAAGTAATCCATGAGTTATATCCATTGAACCTGGAAACTATCTCTTTCTTTCTAGACTTCTCTCATGAAAATAATAAAATAATAATTAATAATTTTTAGGAGAGAATAAGGATGGATTGCTTTCTGCTTTTGCTTTTTCCTTTACTTTCTGCTTTTTCCTTGTTTTCTGATTTTGCTTTTTCCTTTTCTTTGCTTTCTTCTTTCTGCTTTCTATTTTTTATTTTTCTTTTGCTTTTTCTCTTTCTTTATCCTACTTTTGCTTTTATGTCCTGATTTTTCCTGCTTTTCTGCCTTATCCTGCTTTTATGCTTTATCCTATTTTTTCCCGCTTTTCTGCCTTATCCCGCTTTTATGTTTTGTTCTGCTTTTTCCTGCTTTTCTGTCCTATCCTGCTTTCCTTGCTTTGACTGCTTTTATCTTTTCTTCCTTTGCACTCTATCACTTGGTCAATCCTTATCCTCCAATGCGCCCTTGTGAATAATTATCCACTTTATTCCATTTAAATAAATATCTATAAATGAAAAATACTTCCATGAAGTGCATTTCAAACTTAGGATGAAATAAATCTAAAACCACCTAACTAATAAATTCCTTAAAACTTAACCCCTCATTAATTAATTAATTCTAAACTGTCACTAGGATCCATGGGGTTTGGAGTGACATTGGCTGCTTCATGGTGCTGACAAAATGGGAGCATGACAGTCCTCCCCTCCCAATTTTGCTTGTCCTCAAGCAAGAAACCAACTCCAACCATCTGCGAATCCAACCAGTGACTTCACTCCTCAAAATATGATGTTGGATTTCTAGAATTGAAATCCTCATTTCCAAGCAAAATACCAAAGGCACACCATGTTTCTGCTACACCACTTTGATTTATTCTGCAACAACTTAGTGCCAGGATCCCACTGTTTGTGTTGCATGTATCCCAATGGCATTGCTACTTGTGGAAAATTGTCATCCCAATGAATTCCATCCCACTATCTCAGATGCATCCTTCCAAACACCAGGATCAACAAGAAGAATATATCATCATGGAGGATGTCTAGATCACTCCACCATACTAGAAGCTCATCACTTCCAATGCAAAACCGAACCTATATGATTCTCTCCACCCAAGTATGAAACTTCTTATGTGCCATGTGCAAAATAGCACTGCAAGTGCCATCCATAAGACATAGGTGACAATTCCATGTCCATCCAAATATATTGCAAACATCACATAGCAACCACAAATACCTATACAACTGCTGACAAAAGATGAATGATATGTCCATAAAATTTCCACCGATGCAAGCAATAAACTTACCTCTTGGAGTACTCAAATCCCTCATGTATCTATCCACCCAATCAGTGGATGAATGCATACTCCATGGTAGTGATCTGGATGGAAAGCTTGTATTTTCCCCATGTACCATCTTCACTCTACTGCAAAAACTCTTTACTCTGCTACTTGTTCCACCTAATTGGCTCAAGTAGAGCTCCCCTGCACTATTATGCATGATGGAGACATCAGATATGTGCCTCTGTTGTTGTTCATCCAACTGGTAAGGGACATGTGCGCTTGTCAAACCCCAAGGTCTAACCCTCAAACCATCAATAAAGTGTGTGGGAGCCTCCTTCTCCTCATGTGGCACTAGAAGAAAAAATCCCTTTACCCAATATTCATCCCTATGTGTGTTGGCTTCCATATGTGTGTGGGATGGAGAATGGTGAACCAACTCTCTATAACAATCATCAATCATGGTTGGCTCAACCGAAGTGAGATCATGTGCCTCCTCTAAAACTATGCAACTACCACCTAGAGGAAACTCATAATCTCTCTGGAAATGAACAGGTGCTTGGTCTTCATTCTCCTTGACCTCAAACTCCCCAAGCACATGGAAATCAGATTGTACTTCATATTCCCAATGCACACAAGTACCAAAAATAAAAACATTGTTGTTCCAATGACAAGGGTGAAAGTACCATGTCCAATCACAAAGAGAGTAGGCATCATCAAAAGTCCTTGGATTCCCATGTTGCTCACAAAAAGTGTAAAATGTATCTAAGAAGTATCCATAGATGCATGTAGGAATATCACTCATATGTCTTTTCTCCCAAATAGGAAAAGAAGAGACACTCCAACCCAAAGCTCCAACTGGAAAGCAAGATGCTTCCCTATGTGAGTGCTCCCAATGGATCAACTCTATGCCACTGGTCCAAGGGTGAAAATATCCATCATATGATCCACTCAATGAAGATAGTTGGAAATCTCATGCACCTCGATACATGGAGGCATCAAAGATAAGCATGAGATGCCTCTGCAACTACTGGGAAGATGTTTTCATTGAATCCACTGAAGCGAATGTGGGAGCCTTCTACTCCTCTTCAGGCACTATCAAAAAGAAATTATTGACCCAAAATCCCCCCGCAAGTGACATGTAAGAAGTAGATGGGACTAATATAGGATCATGGAAAAATATCTCATCACTGAAAATCTCATCCATCAAGCTAATGGATGCATCATCTCCATCAAATGTTGGTCCATCAAACATGAGGTCTTCTGAATCCTCAATAGAGGAATGAATCACTCTAGGAAGAATCTCAGTTTAGCTCTCGAAGATAGTATGTTCTTGGAACCCATCATCTGCATCTCTAAAATCCTCAAGCACATGCATGTCATCATGAACCTCATGAACAACCATCTCATGAGGTTCCTCCATAGAACTCTGAATGTCATCAACCAAAATAGAATGGCTAACTGGAATGTAGGAGGGAGTGTGTGATCTCTACAAATCTTGGTGAAGTTGCTCTATCTCCATCTTGGATTCCAAGAGGGCACTTTGAGTTCTTCTCAAATAATCTTGGTTGGCTATCCACTCATTATTGATCTTGAAAATATCTCCATCATCCTTCAAGGATGCTCCCTGCAACATATGAACAAGATCATACAAATAATCTCTGTCAAAAAGCATATGTGAAAAGTTACCTTGGATTGTATTCATTGCTTTCTAGATCTTCTCCATGGCTTCAAGGAAAGATGAATCTTCCAATGAAGTAGCTCTCCAACAAGAATGTGACATTGGAACATGTGTGTCATGGAGAATGTGCAAGGCCTCCTTGATCTTCCTTTTGCTCATCTTGAGTGGCCTTTCTAAAGGAGAAGGTTGAGAGTGAATCTCCTCTTCATCAATTAGTGGATCAACCTTATGAATATATTGTGGTGATAGTAAGATTGATCCTGGGATATTTTCCTTGAATACAAGGACTTCATATTCTTCAAGTTCAGTGAAATTTTTACTTGCAATAGCCTCATCAAGTGGTATATCTATGTCACCCACATAGAGAGATGGACATCCATCAGTAGATGTCTCCTAAAAAATTAGGCACCCGTCAATAGGTACCTCTTCATAACATCCATCAGTAGATGCTTCTATAGAACTTGAGAAACCATCGGTAGTTTCTCTCCGATCCAGGTTCTCAGTGAAGGATGCCTCTTCATCTTCTTCTGCACAACTTTCTTCTCTCATGTAGTCACTTTGTTTGTGCTCTTTCAAGCAAGCTGATGCATCTTTCCCCTTAGTTTCCTTGGGATCAAGATCTTTGGAGACTCTTTTTGAAGAAGATCCAAGAACTCTCATTAGGTAGGAAACACATGCATCCAACAAAGATTCAAATATTTTGCTACTCTTTCATAAGTAGGTTGATCTTTGACTGTGGAACATGCATATTCTCCATGCATATGGCTATAAGAATAACCATCATTTCTCCTTCCAAATATGATATGACGGGAGATACTTGTAGAAGGTATAACCTCGACATTTTGTTCCTCATACTGTATACAACACTCTTCATATTTCTCATCATAATCATCATCATACTGCTCATAGAAATCATCATCATAGTAGGAAATGCTAGGATATTTTTATACTCCATCCTTGTCCTACCTAAAATTATTTATTTTTCCTGGTACTTGATGATGTCATTTTCTCCCTAGTGGTGTGAATATGTCATCTAGGATCCATTTACCACCTTCTCAGCCCTGCATGCATCATTTTAGGACCACTTGAGTCAATTACCTATTTTATAGGAACCCACTCAGTGTTCCAGTGCAGTCCACCTGAGTTAGCTGACTCTTGTGTGGGCTTATAGCTCCAGATGCCACTAATTGTGTCCTCATGCACCCATTTATGACTTTATGCATGGAAAAATCACTAATGCGCCCTCCTTGGTCTGGTAACTGATTTTGTCTTCAGTTAACTGAGTTTAGGTTCAGTTTGGTTGAGTTTGAGTCTTCCAAAGCACTCCAGTGGTGACAATCCCTATGCTAGACCAACTGAGGTTAGAATTCTTCTGTGTGATTCAAATTCTTTCTATTGTATCATCGTTGTTGAAAATACTGATTATTGGATCATGTGGCATTATTCTTCTGCTATGAATTTGAATTTCACATGGTATCAAAGCTCATGAGAGTAGGGTGAGAAGCTGCTTTCGGTAGTGCACCAGAATCCTATGGATTTCCACAACAAATCCTGGTGCCATTGCATTGAATTCATTGGAGAAATCCAATGAGGTCTATCTAGGTGTGAAGGATCTAGAAAAATGTGTCTTTTGTCCAAAAGAAGTGCTCAGTAGTAGTCAATCTCCAAAAATTGAGAGTTTTTTGCAAGTTATTCAAATATTTTTGAGTGTGCAGCAGTTGCAGTAGTTTTCACCTTGTATTCGCTCCAGCAGTTCTCATGGACAATTCAAACTCTCCTCTCTCTCCCAGGATCCTGTCACCCTTCAATTACCTTTATTGGAGGGTTGTTATGCAGATGGTCTTCTGCAACAAGTCATTGTACATGGTAACAATGGGGAAGGAGGCCTTCTCCACAAGCAGCTATGGAGAAGGCCAAGTATCTGAATAGATTGGATGAAGCATTCAGTTTCATGTATATTCATATTTCCAGAGATCTACTCTTCCACCTTGATGGACTGAAGACTCCAAGAGAATTATGGTTGAAGTTAGAGTCCCTATTCGACAAACATGATGAGCTAAGAGGCCATATTCTGTAAAATGATTTGATTTCTCTTTAACCGATCAGTTTCGAGACCATTCAACAATTCTTTTCAAAATTAAAATATTTGGTTATGAAATGCAAGCAGTGTGGCATTGAGAAGAAGGATGAGCAGTTGGTGCTATCCATTCTAAGAAATATAGGTCTTGAGTTGTCCATGTTTGTATCTACCTTCCATTCAGGGTGAATGTCAATACCTAGTTGGAAGATTCCCTCCTTTGATGTTTTCACTGAATCTCTCATCCAAGAACAAGATAAGTTGATCCAAACGCATGCCTTGAAGGCCTCCAAAAATCAAGCTCTTGTGGTTGGAGAACCAGAAAGTGTGAATGGGAAGGGGAAGCACAAAGGAAAGGAGAAGAGGAAATCTGAACCCAAGTAGAATGTCAAGCCAAGTCATTAGATGGAGTCTCCAGCTCCAAGAAGGACAAATAAAATAAGTTTGAGAAATCCAAGTGTACATATTACAAGAAGGGTAATCATCCTGAGAGTTCTTGTATGAATAAGACCATAGATATAATGGACAAACTCCTTGAGCAACATAACATTTCCCTTCCTAAAGGTGCAAGGAATAATGATCCAGGTGGAAAGTCAGAATACCATGAGATATTCCATGCATTGAAGTATGGGTTCTCACAATCCAAAGCTTTTATTATTGATTATGGAGCCTCCAACCACATGGTTTCCTCCAGAGAGCCATTTTCTTCATTAGATATCACCGATGGACCAAGAATACACATGGGATGTGAATCTGAAATATTTGTTGAAGGGAAAGGTACCATACATCTTGAGCGTGGCAGGTTCAACAAAGTACTGTATGTACCCTCTCTTGCAGCTAATTTGTTGTCTGTTTACCGGATGACACACACAGGTCCTCCAAAGAAAGTAATATTTGGACCCGATTCAGTTGAGGTTGTTGAGATCTCATCTGGGAATATGATAGTGAAAGGAGTTGCAAATCAAGCCTCCAAGAATTATGAGTTATCCTACTTCTTTCCATACTCCCATCAAAGTGCTCTCTTGACTCATGCAAATGAGACAAGTAGCCTCTGGCATGAAATATTCAAACACCTAAACTTCAGATATCTACATCAGTTGCACAAGGAAGAGATAGTTGAAGGTCTACCAAACATAAAATAATCTCAAGGGATGTGCAAAGGTTGCTTGGTAGGGAAGCACCCAGAGCGAAACTACGAAGTTGGGAAGGGAAAGAGAGCCTCCTCCATCCTAGATATGATTCATAGTTATGCTTCAAGACCGATGCCGACTGCTTCAATGAATGGATATAGATATCTTCTGACCTTCATTGATGACTACTCTAGGTTATGTTGGATCCACTTTCTCAAACAACAATCTGAGGTGTTTGAATGCTTCATATTATTCAAAGCCTTGGTTGAGAACACTGTCGGAAGGAAGATCAAAGTACTCAGATCTGATAATGGAGGGGAGTACATCAAAAAGGATTTGCAACATCTATGTGCTTTTGAAGGCATTCAGATGCAAAATTATGTTCCATACATACCACAACAAAATGGTGTATCAGAGAGGAAGAATAGGTCATTGAAAGATATGGCTACCTGCTTGGTTGAAGCAAGAGCTCTCCCATCAAATCTTTGGTTAGAAGAAATAAATTGTGCCACATACATTTATAATAGGGTACCTCACAAATATGTTGAAGGGGTTACTCCATTCGAAGCATTGAAGGGACACAAACCCGATGTCTCTCATCTAAGGGTTTTTGGATTCAAGGCATGGGCCAGAATCCCCATTGACAAGAGGAAAGCACTTCAACCTCAAAGTAGCGAATGCATCCTTCTTGGATATGCAGAAGATGCAAAGGCTTACGAGCTGATGGATATTGCAACCAAGAGATGCTTCATTGAAATAAGTGTGCAGTTCAATGAGGATCCATTGCATGATATACAACCAACTGACAAAGAAGCTATAACTCATCTACCTCCTCCATTAGCTCCTAATGATGTTTCTATAGGTGATCCATATTCAGATTAAGAAGAAGAAGACCAATATGATTTAGATCTAGATATTGAGCAAGAATATATAGCATATCCATATCTAGATCCAGTACCTAATCCTAATCCAAAGCCTAAATGGGATCAAAATATTATTGAGGTAGTTGGGGTTATTACTGGAGATCCATCTGACTACAGAAGAACAAGATCTTAATACCAAGATGCAAACATTGCACTTTTCCATTCAGATCCACTTCCCAGCCCTGATAGGTGCTTCATGATGGTTGGATCTGATTCGCAGTATTACAGAGAGGCTTTCCATGATATGATATGGCAAGCAGCCATGGATGAAGAACATGAGTTATTGCAAAACAATGGAACATGGGATCTTGTCCCTCTTCCACCATGGAGGAAACTAGTTCAATGCAAATGGATCTACAAAACTAAGCTTGGATTTGATGGATCTATAACCAAGTACAAGGCTCGGTTGGTTTCAAAGGGGAACTCACAAGTCCAAGGGTTGGGCTACAATGAGACATTTTCTCCTATTGTAAGGAGGGATTTAGTGAGAGTTGTTTTGGCCATTGTAGTTTCATATGCATGGGAGGTACATCACATGGATGTAAAGAGTGCCTTCTTGCATGGTGACTTGGAAGAAGAGATATACATGAGATAGCTTGAGGGGTACACTAATGATCCTTCCTTAGTATGCAGACTGAGGAGATCATTGTATGGGATCAAGCAAGCCCCAAGGGCATGGTATACCAAGATGGATTCCTTCTTACTATCACTGAAGTTTGAAAGATGCAAATCTGATTGCAATGTTTACATGCAAAAGAAGGGTGAATGTCTGTTGTTGATTGTTTTGTATGTGGATGAATTCCTCATTATTGGTGGATCTTATACTGGTTTTAAGCACATCAAGTCTTCCTTGAACAAAGCATTCTCTATGAAAGATCTGGGACTGTTGAGACAATTCATTGGTCTTGAAGTAACTCAAAATGATTCAGGGATCATGGTTTCACATTCAAGGTATGCATCTGATTTACTGACAATGTTTCACATGGCTTATTGCAAATCCACATCCTTTCCCTTCCTATCTGGAATTAGATTGGAAGAAAGTAGTTCCACACCCTTGGTTGATAGCACACTTTACAGGAAGTTGATTGGTATCTTGTTATATCTAACACATTTGAGACCATATCTATCATATATTGTTGGTGATGTGGCTAGGTACATGCAGGAGCCACATGAGCTGCACTGGAAAGCAACTAAGAGGATCTTGCACTATGTGCAAGGTATGAGAGAGTTTGGGATCCACTAGGTCTTGTTGGTTTTACTGACTCAGACTGGGATGGAGACAAGTCACACTATTTCTAGGAATTCCACTTCAGGGTATGTCTTCATGATTGGATCAGTACCAATCTGCTTGTCAAGCAAAAAGCAAGCAGCACTTGCACTACCTTCAACAGAGGCGGAGTACAGAGGGGTTGTGAATGCATCCATCCAAGCATTTTGGTTGCATGGGATCTTGACTGAGTTTGGCATTCACACTTCTCCTTTAGTTGACCTATTATGTGACAATCAGAGTTCCATCTGGATCTCCAGTGACTCAGTACAGAAGCAGAGGACCAAACATATTGAGTTTCACATGCACTACATCAAGGAGCTAGTGCACAACCGGACCATCTCACTGCATTATTGTTCTACATAGGAGATGATTGCATACATAATCACTAAATTTTTCACTCAGAAGAGATTTGTCTTTCTCAGATCACTACTTGGTGTGAAAGTTGTCTGAGCTTCCTGTTTTCCTATTTTAAGGGGGGGGGTTTCCCATGAGGTTTTCCCCATTTCCTTGGTTCATGGAAAGTTCTTTATTTTTTATCATTTATTTGATTTAATGGGTGACCTTTGGTATTAGTAACTAGGGCCCATGATGCAAAAGTATGGATTAAGGGGGGGGTGTTAGGATATTTTTATACTCCATCCTTGTCCTACCTAGCATTATTTATTTTTCCTAGGAGTTGATGATGTCATTTTCCCCCTAGTGGTGTGCAGATGTCATACAAGATCCATCTACCAACTTATGAGCCCTCCATGCATCATTTTAGGACCACTTGAGTCAGATCCCTATTTTATAGGAACCGACTCAGTGTTCCAGTGCAGTCCACCTGAGTTAGTTGACTCTTGTGGGGGTTTAGAGCTCCAAATGCCACTGATTGTGGCCTCATGTGCCCATTTCTAACTATTATGCATGAAAAAATCACTAATACGCCCTCCTTGGTCAGTTAGTTGATTTTGTCTTCAGTTAACTGAGTTTAGGTTCAGTTTGGTTGAGTTTGAGTCTTCTGGAGCACTCCAGTGGTGACAATCCCTATGCTAGACCAACTGAGGTTTGAATTCTCCTGTGTGATTCGAATTCTCTCTATTGTATCACCATTGTTGACTATACTGATTATTGGATCATGTAACATTATTATTCTCCTATCTAATTTCTCATGCATGATTAATTATCTGCTCATTTTCACTACAATTTTCACTCTAATTCATCTTTTCTGCTCATTCTTTCTCTATGAGGTATACTCATCTCTTAGATCTGTTGTGACTTTGAATTTCATAGGAAATGGATGCAAATTGAGATATTACTTTCCACAGGATTAGAGGAAAGTGCTCTGATACCACTTTAATGTACCAATCAACTCTGATGATACACTAATTGACTTCTCTTCAAGACTTAAGGAAAAACAATGAAACAAATGACTTGACTGGATGTAGGAAGGAAATTTCGAACTATGGAAGGGATGAAGATCATTATAGATGATAGAAAATTTTTATAGTGTATTGGGACCATTGATTTTTCAAACACCCTCTAGGGTGATGTCTACTCCAAGGCTCCTGGGCACCCCCAGCATATGCAAACTAAAACTTCAACTGTGCACTACATGAGAACCAAGAGTGAAGGATTTCGACTCAGGAAGGATTGAAAACATTAAATTAAAGTTAAATATTAGTATATTTTCTCTCCAGAAAGTTTGAATAAGTTCTGAGGAGGTTTCACAAACAAACAAGTAAAATTGTCTCCCTGGATTGCACAACTAGTTTAACTTCAGGATTTTCCAAACAGTGGGAGAAGGTTACGAATTCTTGGTTTAAAAATTTGAATGCATTTATTGGAATTTTAATTAACATCATCAACTGAAATAATTCAATTTGGAGTTATGGAAGTTCATTTATTAATCAAACACTGAAAACTAGTTATTTTCCATGACAATCTAGACTAGGTGCCAAACATGGATATGAAAGGCAACCTTTTCTTTATTCAAACTGTAAAATAGAATTCATAGGTTTAATATTACATCAGTAACAACCATCAGTATCTGGAATACTTCTTATAGGACTCTCGGGAAATAATTACACAAGAAATAAGGTTCTCCATCAAAGAAAGACTAGAAATCATCATAATTATGGATGGGAGGCTCTTTAATCTCTGCAACAAGCTTGAATTCAACTGTATCAGACTTCAAGACCTGCAATAAAATCCATGATGAATACTAGATTTCATCATCCTCTCACAAAAAGCAAGGGGCACATCTCCCAGCTTGGACTAGGGGCACATCTCCCAAGTCAAAGAGGCACAATTGCACTTTATTCAAACATCAAACTATCAAAAGATGGGAAAGTGGTGCACACTCCTTCTTTTATAACTTGGTTTGCTTCTTGGGAAATTAATCCATGAGTTAGATGCATTGAACCTGGACACTGGTTGTTTCCTTCTAGACTTCTCTCATGAAAATAATAAATTAATAATTAATAATTTTTAGGAGAGAATAAGGATGGCTTGCTTTATGCTTTTGCTTTTTCCTTTACTTTATGCTTTTGCCTTGATTTCTGTTTTTTCTTTTGCCTTTTCTTTCTACTTTTTCTTTTCTTTTTGCTTTCTTCTTTTTCTTTTGATTTTTCTTTTGCTTTTGCTCTATCTTGGTTTTGCTTTTCTGTCCTGCTTTTCTGCCTTATCCTGCTTTTCTGCCTTATCCTATTTTGTCCCGCTTTTTCCTGCTTTTATTCCTTATCCTATTTTATGCCTTCTCTCTGTTTTTCTACTTTATTCTTATTTTCCTAAGCTTTGTTGCTTTTCTGCCTTGTGCCAGCTTTTCTTTTCTTTTTCTTTTTTCCTGCTTTCCTAGCTTTGACTGCTTTTATCTTTTCTTCCTTTGCACTCTATCACTTGGTCATTCCTTATCCTCTAATGCACCCTTGTGAATAATTATCCACTTTATTCCATTGAAATAAATATCTATAAATGAAAAATACTTCCATCAAGTGCATTTCAAACTTAGGATAAAATAAATCTAAAACCACCTAACCAATTAATGCCTTAAAACTTAACCCCTCATTAATTAACTAATTCTAAACTGTCACTAGGATCCATGGGGTTTGGAGTGACATTGGTTGCTTCATGGTGCTGACAAAATGGTAACATGAAAAAATGTGTTTATATGAACACTTTTTCATATAAAATATCACATCAGGGGAATAAGGGTCGATATCCAGTATATTGCAAGTTGGAAATCCTTCATCTTGGTTGGGTCAAGAAAAACATCATCATTGATGATGCATATGATCCTTATGCAATTGAAACAAATGCTGAGGGAGAAAATATACATGTTGAAAATGTAGAGACAAAATCTAATGGCTAAAGAAATCAAGTAACTCCCTTAGACATTGCAAAAACGATGAGAGGTCTAAGAGTGGAATTACAAAGTTGCAAGGTAGATAATGAGAGGTTACTCAAAGCATAGGAAGAGCATAACCAACTAAATGTATCCATGCTACAAATATTAATAGACATTCAGAGGAAGATTCCCCTTGGACATCACTCAGGAAACGAGGCAAAGAGTGGGTGTAGCTTGAGGAGGCATTCTCACAAGAGGTCCCAGAGATCAAGAAGGGTTTCTAGAGACAGAACATACACTCCATATTTCTCTTTTAGTGAGTCATCTAACTCAAAATATTTCACTAAATACTCAAGATCACCATCTCAAAGGAATAAGAGGAAGAGGCCTATTAAGGAAAACTCACATGGAGAATTCTGAAAGGACAAACCTCCTACTTTTGATTGTGAAGCCAGATTAGGTCAAGGATTTTAGGCTTCACTTCTTGGGATGAGAAAGTATTTCCAAGTCAAATACTACTCTAGAAACATGAAGGAAAGAGTATCCATATTTAACTTAAATGGAAGAGCATTTATGTGGTGGGATCACCTTAGGAAAGTGAAGAAGATCAATGAAAGGAAAATTGTGTGGAAGCAATTCAAGAAGTACTTCAAGCAAAAGTACTTCTCTGATAGGTACTATGATCACAAAATTAAAGAGTTCAATGAGTTGAAATTGATACAAATGACCATGGAGGAATATGCCAATAAATTCTTGGAGATACTAAGATATGTCGAGAATGTCAGAGACAATAAGGTCAAAATTCAACATTTTATAAGTGGATTACCTTAGTAATACAAAGACATAATTGAGTTTGATGAACCTCAAACTCTAGATGAAACCATAAGAAAGGCTAAGTATTGCTATGATCAAAGCAAAAGTATGCCAGAATTCCATAAGGCATTGAAGGATAAGAAAAAATGAGAAGTTTGACCAAAGAAATAAGGGGTCAAACCTCCTCATTTCAGAAATTAGCAAAGGAATCCACCACAAGGTGTGACCAAGCAAGCTATGATAATGGAATACAAGCCAAGAGAGCCACTTCAATGTTGGGGATATGAAGAGGACCATCTACTTAGAAAATTTCCATATCCAAATGGGAGTGCAAAGCAAGTTCACAACATCCAAGAGGATGAGACTGTGGGTTGGATGGAACAGACCATCCCTAGAATCTATACATCACTACAGGACTACCACAAAGACCATCATTTAGTAAAGTTAGTCAAATGGTGGAGACATTTCCATTAGAAATGGATGGACTCTTCACATGGGAAAATATGAATATTTTTCCACTTGGTTCCTATGATGTTCTCATTGGAATGGATCAGTTGGAAGCACATAAAGTGAAACTTGATTGCTACGACAAGACATTTGAATGCCTTGATGAAGAAGGAAACCCAAGGATAGTAAAGGGAATTCTAAAGGTGGTTTCTATTATTCATATTTCGGCCTCGTAGTTGAAGAAATTATTTAGAAAAGGTTGTCAATTGTAAGAAGCCCATGTACAGGGTGTAACCGAAAATGAAGTTTGAGTCTTGCAAGAATTCAAGGATTTGTTTCCTGATGAAGTGCTAGGACTTCCTCTGAAGAGGTACATTTATTTCGTAATTGATCTTGTTCCAGGAGCTACAACAATGTCTAAAACAACTTATAGAATGAGTACACTAGAACTAGTAGAGCTGAGAATGGAATTGCAAGAGTTGTTGGAAAATAAATATATCAGGCCAAGTGTGTCTACACGGGGAGCACTTGTGCTATTTATGAAGAAGAAAGATGGAGCACTGAGGTTATGTATTGATTACAGGAAAGTGAACAAATTTACAGTGAATAACAAGTATCCATTTCCTTGAATTGATAATCTCTTTGATCAAATGAAAGGGGAAAAAGTATTTTCAAAGATTGACTTGAGGTTTAGTTACCATCAAGTGAGAATAAAGGAAGAAGACATCCACAAGAAAACTTTTGGAACTCGAATTAGAAATTATGAGTTTACAGTTGTACCTTTGGTCTCACCAATGTGCCGGCTACTTTCATGTGCCTCGTGAATAGAGTGTTCAGCTAGTATTTGGACAAGTTTTTGCTTGTTTTTCTAGATGACATTTTTACTTATTCTAAGAATGAAGAGGAACATAAACAGAATTTGAGAATGGATTTGTAAGTGCTAAGGGAGCACCAAATGTACGCAAATATAATTAAATGTGACTACTATAAGAATAAAATTCATTATTTGGGTCACATTATTCCATAGAAAGGAATATCAATGGATCCCAAGAAGATTGAATCCATTTAGCTTACTACAAGGAATGCGACAAATGTGAGATTTTTTATGGGCCTTGTTGGTTATTATAGAAGGATCAATTAGGTATTTTCCATGGGTGCACACCTGATCACTTCTTTGTAAAATAATGGAATGAAATTTGAATGGACACTGAAATGTGAGGAAAGCTTCTTAGAAGTGATCCAATTCCGAAAACTGCAAACCCAAAAAATGATTTTGTGGTTTGTAACGATGCATGTAAATAGGGAATTGGAGGAGTTCTTATGCAAGACAATCATGTGGTATGTTATGAATCAATAAAGATGAAAAAGAATGAAAAGAATTAGCTACCCATGATTTAGAACTTATTTCCATAGTGCACACATTGAAAATGTGGAGGCACTATTTGTTGGGCAAGAAACTTGAGCTCAGAGAAGACCATTGTGGTCTAAAATATTTGTTTGAACATCCAACACTAAATGCCATGCAAGCTAGATGGATGGATTTTCTATGTGAGTTTGATTTGAGATCAAACACATAAAGGGGAAAGAGAACATGGTAGATGATGCACTCAACAGGAAATGCATGCAATGCATGAAGCATCCATTAGTGTTTTCAAATCATATATGAGGCAAAGGATCAATGTTTCCCTTGTTGAATATGAACATTATCCTAATGCAGTAGCCTAATGCTAAAAAGAAGTATGAGGGTTACAATATAGAAGAATAAGGACTTATTACCTATAAGGGAAGACTATGCATTCCCAATGTTAGGAATTTAAGGAAGATTGTTAAGGATGAGATTCATGCAATGCCATATTCTAGTCATCGAGGATACTAAAAAATAATTGCTACAACTAGGAAGCAATATTTCTAGCGATAACTAAAAAAAGGACATTGTTGAGTATAATTCTAAGCGTATGAAATTTCATTGAGTGAAGGTTGAACATCAACGTCGATCGGGTTTACTGTAGCCATTTCCCATCTCTAAGTGAAAATGGGAAGTGATATCCATAGATTTTATTACAAGGTTGCCAATGGTAGTAAGATATCATGACTCGATCATGTTGGTGGTAGAAAAGTTAACAAAAAAACACATTTCATACTAATTAAGTCCACATATAAAGTGGATGACATTGAAAATATTTTCATGAAGGAAATATTCAGGTTGCATGGATTTCCTAAAGAAATAATTTCAGACATGGATACATGTTCACCTTAAATTTCTGGAAAGGATTGTTCAAGAATTTGGGAACTTAGCTCTACTTTAGCACTGCTTACCATCCACAAACAAATGGACAAACATAAAGAGTTAATGAAGTGCTTAAAGACATGCTTCACATGTATGTGATGGACAAACCATCCAAGTGGGAAGATTATCTAGACTTGGTAGAGTTTGCATATAAAAATGGGAAACACGCATCATTGGGAATGGATCTGTTGGAGGATCCTATTCATCAAGTTGACTATTTCCTCTCGACCAATCACTCACTTGGTCAACATGTTAGTCAAGTCAGTAAATTCGACCATTGGATAGTTGTACAATTATAACCACTTGACCGAACGTATGCCACACACACACACACACACATAGATTGGTGATCGATGTAGAGGATATACTTGTTCTTTGGATAGTTTGGTCCTAAATTATAATGTATAGGCTTGTTGTTGGAAATACCATTACTATTTTCTTCCTTATTCTTTTTATGTGTGTATTATCTTTTGAGTGAATATATGTTTATGACACACTACTGGTAACCACATGTAATCCCACATATTACAACATTGGTTCTGTTGTCGGTGGTACTGAACCAGGACAAATTATGAGCATCTATGCATAAATGTTGAGTGAGGAAGAAATTAGCGAATGGTGGAATAGAAAAATTGCAAATTGCATCCAAAATTATGTAGAAGAAACAAGTTAACACTCATACAAGGCATAGAAAAAATATTCATTGAATCGCATGAGAAATTTATATAAGTTGTTCCTTGAAAAATAAATATATTGCTTGATAACCATACATGACCGGGATGAAATATCATGAAGAATCATTGTTGATGCACAAACTATGCAACGACAATCAAATGAACTTGTGTGTGTGGTTCAAAAAGATAGCCGACAAATTTTGTGAATATCAAGCAATAGAAGAACATACTTTGCTCGATGACATAAAATTTAGGTTCTCTACCGACTTGCATGATAGTTTTTCTATGCAATTCCTTTTCTACTTCATAAATTCTTAATTGAAAAAGGCATCGACTACATAGTTGAGTTTTTCACATTGTTGGATCGTGGTTGTGCAAATTGCGAGCAATGAAAAAAGGATGGGAATGATTTCTTAAATAAAGAAAGTGGGAATACTTCCTTAGTAAATGACTCTGATCACTATGTATCACCCCGCTAAAAAACACTAAGTCAAGGAAACAATGAGGGGGTTATCTAACCATGAGACGAGAAGGAATAGGTGTTGTTGGTCGATGAGTGTAGAAACAAAGAAGCCAGTGAAAGTAAATTAATAATTTCGATGGAATAAAATGTCTAGTCACAAATACACAACTAACTTTCAAATAATTGAATGGGAGAAGTGACAGAAGCAATGGGAAGAGCTTAGGGGCATTACAAGGCTGCTATGGAACAAAGGAAACTTGAAAAATATAGTAAAGAAAATTGAACATCCAAAAGTCCTACCTATGTCAAGGGAAATTCGACTAGAGAAAAGAAAGGATGAGGCCCTTGACACTGGTCGAAGAACTACACACAATAGAGGAAAGCTTAGGATCCCTACAAATTGCAATGCCTCAGAGTACGAGTCTTGTGGGAACATTACCAATATTGTCATCATGTGGCCCTTTCGTAAGGAAAATTGTCGAGCATGACTTGCATATTGGACCTGTACAAAAAAACATATGGAGTCAACTAGACAACTATGGATGAATAATGGATCAGTTGATGATCCAAATATTGTTACATGGTAATTAGATCACCTTTACTCTTGATTATGGAAGAAATAGCTTTGTCCTATTCTATTTAGATCACATGGAAGCACCTCCCCTGCTAGAAATAATCTCGATTGAAGCTCATAATCTATCGATTGATCGACACGACAAAGAAATACAATTGGAAGAAGCTTGTCTAATGTGGTACAAAGCTAGATAGACACAAGTAAGTACACCACAGTCTAATATTCCCTCTCCAGTAAATAATCAAAAAACAATCTTGCAAAATGACTTAGACTCATTTAATGAATATACCATTGTATGAGCATGATGAAGACCCTAAAAGGCATTGGTTCATTTGTGAAACTATTTGGGATGTCTTGTCACCAATCAGGATAGACAAATGGCACAATTTGTTGGTGCTCTTTGAAAAGGAGCACTCACTTGGTATATGAATTTTACTGAGAATTAGACCAAAATGATGAATGAAATAAAGCATAACTTTCTTTCCTTCTTATGAATGCAAGATAGTAGACACTTGGAAGCTAAAAAGCTTAAAGAGATCATGCATATTCCAAGAAATTCGATACGAGAATATGATAAAAGATTCAAGGGTATGCTTAGTCAAATATCATATTAAATTGATGAAAACCTTCTTATACAATAGTTCGTGGTGGGATTGCTACAAAAAAATAGAGAACCACTAATACTGCATGAATTTTCAACTTATGAAGACGCTCTAAATAAATCTTAGCAGATCGATTCCAACGGTGATTTTCTAACAACACCCATCGACAAAAAACTGGAAGAAAAACCTAAAATTATGCAAAGGCCTAAATCGTATGGTGTAAGACCTGCATGTCGAAACGTCACTCTAAAGATAATTGTTGACCGTGAGACAAGAGATGACAAGATGTATGAGTCGTTCACATCGAATATTATTATGCTATATTCCAAGGTTTCTAATAACAATCTACGAAAGAGTTTCTATTTTAATGTGAAGCCTAAATGGTGTGTTATTTGTGAAGACAACACACATAATACTAAGAACTATTGAATGTGCCTTAAACATGAAAAATAAATCAAATTTCCAGTCGGTTTATAAAACACAAGTCGTCACCAAAATGAAAATAATGGTCGAAACTACAGATAATGACTAAAACGATAGGGAGGATACAATGGTTGAGGAAGGTAAAAAATAAAGGTAATCGACGTGGTGGTTGAGGAAGAAAATATAAAGCATATGAGCCTAGACTTTACTTACAAAGGACGAAGTTGATCTAAAGTTTTGTACCAAATGTGGAGTGGGTGATCATTCCTTGATAGATTTCCCCATAGTACTTGAGAAAATAATGGATAAAGTTTTGTACCAAATGTGGAGTGGGTGATCATTCCTTGAAAGATTTCCCCATAGTACTTGAGAAAATAATGGATAAGAAAAATGTTAATCTTTTGTTTAGTTTTCCTAAGCATGAATTCTTAAATATTAAAAAATTTCATATTATAACCAAACAAGGCATGAATATTGGAGGTGATAATTTGAATATCACTAAAATTCAAAATAAAGAAACTATTTATCCCAATCGTAACAAGAAGAAATAAATTTTTAGTGATGGTTCAAAAATATTTGAAGAACTAGTTTTGGAAGAGGACACTCAAGAAAGTAGAAACAAAACACTCAATGAATTACTACAATTACTCACAAAAGAAGATGTTTTTGCTCGCTTAATTAATTTGATGTATATGGTAAGAAGTAATCAAGTAAATGACAGAACATCCAAGAACTTATGTCGACTAAACTAAAAATATAAAATTGACAGCAACCCCTTAGTCAACCTGGAACTCGAAGGATATCATATTTCACAAGTCATTCTCAACTTTGGATCACAAGCAAATATAATGACAAGAATCCATGGGAAAAACTGGGTCGACCGCATCTTTTAGAGTCTTGAATTTACCTCAATTTGGCATACTAAGGTTAATTGAACCTATCGGGAGTGTGGATGCATGTACACATTGCAATCATGGGCATAACCACACAGGTTGATTTCAAAGCAATTGGCCCCAAAGAAGGGTCTAAATCATTCCCAACACAAGTTGGTTGACCATGGAGAATAAAAAGAAAGCATCCATATCTCTAGAAAAAAGATAGAATAAAACTAAAAGGAAAAGGACAAAAAGTAATCATGCCCCTCGAATCGACTCAAGGGAAGACTTGGGTTGAACTTGGTGATAATGAAGCATATATATGGTAGTTGTATCAAATCATGCAAAACAATGAAGATTCAGTCGATCCAAATGAAAATGGGGAACTATACTTGGGTTCTCCCATGTCAGTTGACCATAATTCATACTCCGAGCTTTATGACTGGAATATCGAAAATTATGAAGCTAAAGCTTGGGATTGCTAGATAATCAAACCCATTCTCCACCACTATGTGTGCAAATGATTTTCTATCCTATAATTTCCTAAAGTGTTCAAGAAATAATATCAAGAATACCCCACCCTTGTACCGACTAGAAATTAATCGATCAATCTACCTACTCTCCGATATAAAGAACAAGAACCACCATCTATACATTTTAATTAAGTTTCCAAAAAAATAGGAGAAAAAGGATTACTGCAGAGGCTAGTGGAAACTTTTACAAGTCGGGATGCTTGATGGTGGGATACTCATTAATCTTGATTACAAACATGGATGACAATCTCCACATACTTTGTCGGTCGTTTTGGTGGAAAGAAGTTAACAACAGAAGCACAAATTCATAAGTTTATACAAGGTTGTGATCCTATTGCCACATGAATATTTGTGAAAAAGGAATGGAAAACATTAGGATATCGTGATGAATGATCATGGTTTCACATGTTTCCAAACATGTTATATGACCTACCCAATAAATGGTATAAAATCAAAGAAGCGAGAGTGGATACATTTAACTGGAAATACTTGAAAGAAAATTTCATCAAATACTTCTCAATTACCCTTGCATAGGATCATCTTAAAGAATATGTAGAAGAACTGCAAAATTTTATCAAACTAGTAGAACAAGAGGACAACCTTGATGAAACACCAGTCGACCACCTACTATTATCGACTTGCAACAAGGTATCAATTGTCCAAAAACAATCACGCCAACTCCTAAAACGCTTAGACTTCGAAAATGAAAATGTCATAGGTAAAATATTTAGATGGAAAAGAGATTATCCTGATATCGTACATCCAGTTAAGTCAGTTATGCAAGTATCCACTAAAACCAAAGAAGAATATACAGATATCGAAGAAAAAGATTCCATTTTATCCTTTACAGAATTCAAAGAAGGATAATGACATATCAATGGATCAAAATCACCTAAATGGATGGATGCAGAAATCATAACAAAAGGAGTAGACATCTCCATAGATGATAGACGCAACTTAGCCAAAATAGGAAACTATTGGTATGAACAACAAACTACATAAATAACAAATCTTCTTAAAGAATACCATGATGTCTTTGCTAGGGATTACAAATACCGAAAAGGTCTTATGCAAGAAATGTGAGAAATAAAAATAGATACCCTACTAGATACAAAATTAGTCAAGAAGAGACCTTATAAGTTAGCCCATAAATACAAATACATTGTTAAGAAGGAAATATAAAACATCTTAGTTGTAGGAATTATATACCTATTCAACCAGTCGAAATGGACTAGTGCAATGGTCATCCAACCTAAGAAACATGATCCTAAGAATATCTGTATATGTGTTGATTTTAGAGGACTAAATAGAGTGACCCTTATAGATCCCTTTCCCAAACCTTTTGCTGATGAAATCATCAATGAAGTTTCATTCCATGAATGATATTCATTCATAGATGGATTCTTAGGGTATAACCAAGTGCCTATAGCTAAGGAATATCAAGCCAAAACAAACTTTGTTTGTGAAGTTGGACCATTTGCTTACAAAGTTAGGCACTTTGGACTAAAGAACACACCTGCAATTTTCTCTAGAATAGTCATTAAATCCTTTCAGGAGTACCTGTATAAAACCATGGTTGTTTACTTTGATGACTGGACCATATATAGTTTACTCAAACATAATGTCAAATGGATTTTCCTACTGCTAGGAAGATGTAGAAAAATCCAACTATCTTTCAATATAAAGAAATGTATATTTTCCACACCTATTGGGATCCTTTTAGGCCATGTCATTTATAAGGAAGGAATCAAATTCAACCTAGCCACCGTAAAATTCATCATCAACTTAAAAACTCCTGTAAATCCCAAACAAATTAGAATATTTTATCCAATCTATAAATTTATAAATTGGTAGTAACAATTATAAATTTATCCACCACTACTTAGACATTACATTCCCCTTGGAAGAAATACTCAAAGAAAATGTTGAATTCAAATGGACTCGGGAATGCACATAATCCTTTGAGCTATTAAAATGAAAACTAGTTAAAGCACCTATATAACTCTTTCCAAATTGGTCTAACAAATTTGTTGATGTATATGTAACTTCGGAATGTATTTCACCTATGTATTTCATCTATGTATATTGTACTCCTATAGAGATGTTATTTTTCCTCTATACGGAAGTGTCGCCATTTGTATTGACAAGTGTCGCAAGTGTCATAACTTGCCTATGGGTTATTATACCACCATGTGTGGGGTCGGCCCTGATTAAGTTAACCATGGGTTATTGGGATAAGTTAGACAAGTTGGCCCCACTGGTTTATTGGGCAGGATAGGACATGTATAAATAGAGATCGGGAGATCCCGATCTCTATTTGATCATTCACTTACTCACTCTTCTATCACTCGGAAAGTGGCGCACATGTGAGAAGGAGGATCAGCTGCTAGGAGAAGACTATCTCTTGTACTTTGGCTGTATCATTGCTCTCTCTATCTCTGAGGCAGTTGTGGGGTTTTTCACTTTTATGGTTTTCCCCAGTGAAACTCTGTGTGTCTGTTGTCTCATGTGATTGCTTGGTGTGATTGATATGCATTGTTATACTTCATATGCTGTACATGTTATTCTCTCAGTAAAGATCCTAGAGTATATTGAATTAATGCTCAAAAATTAACATGCTATTAGAGCTAACCTGAGAAGAAGACATTGTGAAGTGGCAGAAACTAGGGTTTCTTGTATATTGGGTTTCTCTCCACATATTTTGGAAAAGAAGTAAGGTAGATTGACTCACTCATCAAGGAGAATCTATCTGTCCAATCAGAATTTAATTCTGAGCACTTTCCGTTTTTGCCCTAAAAATTAGGGTTTCCACAAAAATAGGAATTTATGAAATCTGAAGACATAGCTAGAAGCGCCTTGGAAAAATCAAATTTTAGAGCTTTGGATCGAGATTTTTGGTTGGGTGAAGCTCCGGGAAACTCAAACCCTAATTCAGGGTCCTCCCTAGTGAATCTGGGAAGACTAAAAGGCATTTCTGAAGGGTGAAACTTTGCAGATCTTAAATTCTGAATATACCAAGCTGATCATCTCATCAAGGCACATCTTTCTATCCTTTCAGAAGTTTGAAATTCACATTTTGAGATTTTAGGGTTTCTCTGACAAACCCTAATCTGGGACCAGATCCAGTTTTCAGCAAATCAAGTGGTAAGACCTAAATCTTTTCTATTTCCATTTGAAGTACTCTTTAAAAAGATGTCTCACCACACCAAGCTTGAGGATAAGCTTGAAGGGGGTGATAACTTCCGAGCATGGAAGTATAGGATTGGGTTAATCCTAGAAGAAAATGAGTTGGACACTTATATAAGTGAAGAGGTCCCTATCCCAGAGGAAGAAGAGGCTAAGGCTCTTCATAAGAAGAACTTGGTCAAGGAAAAGAGGATCATTGCTGATTCTATCAAAGACCATCGCATACCACATGTGTCATCTCTAAAGACACCCAAGGAGATGTTTGATTCCCCGACCAAGCTATTTGAAGGGAAGAACATAAATCAGAAGATGACTCTGCGGAACCAATTGAAAGGGGTAAAGCTTCATAATGGAGAGACCATTCAATCTTATTTCTCTAAGGTCTCTCAGATCAAGGAAAAACTTGAAGTTGTGGATGAAGTAGTGGACAATGGTGAAGTTGTCATGACCACATTGAATGGCCTACCTAGGTCATGCGACTCCTTCATCCAAGGAATCTGTGCAAGGAGGAAGTTGATCTCATTCAGTAGACTATGGGAGGAATGCTCACAAGAAGAAGCAAGGCTTGTGGCCCGAGAAGAAAATATGGGGAATGAAGATCAAGCTCTCACAACACACACCAAGGGAAGCAAGTTTAAGAGGGAGAGATCTCATAACAAGAATCATTCTCACTCTCATCACAAGAAGAAAGATCTATCACATGTTCGATGTTTCGATTGCAATGAATTAGGACACTTTTCTTCAAATTATCCCAAGAAGAAGAAAGATAACAACAACAAATTCAATAAGAAGAAGAGGTTTCATGCTCATGTTGCTGAGGATGATGAACCTCCCAAGAAGAAGGCTAGGGCAGAAAGTGATACTTCATCAAGTGAAGATGAATATGTTCTAATCTCTACTCTCATAGGTACTATCTCTCATGGATGTAATGATTGGCTTATTGATAGTGGGGCTTCCAAACACATGACTAGGTTTAAAGAATATTTTGTAAATCTATCTGAACATGAGTCACCCCATAAGGTGAAACATGGGGATGACTATCAATATCCTATCAAAGGAAGTGGTGAAGCCTCCTACAACCTAGACTCTGGGAAGTCTTTGAAGATGAAAGATGTTCTATATGTACCTGGGCTCAAGAAGAACCTACTCTCCATATCTGCATTGGATGCAAAAGGCATGAGGGTTGCATTTGTAGATGGCCAAGTCCTAATGTGGCCAAAGGGTAAAACTATAGATGATGCAGTAGTGATTGGAGAGCAAGAGGGAGGATTGTACAAACTGAAGGGACAACCTAAACATGCCATGGTACATGAATCCATGGAGCTAAGTGAACTTTGGCATAGAAGGCTTGCACATGTGCACTATAGAGCACTACCAATTGCAAGCAAAGCTATAGAGGGTCTTCTTGAAATCAAGATAAAGTATAAAAATGTTTGCAAAGGATTTGCAAAAGGAAAGAACACGAAGAAGGCAATCACAAGCAAGTAAGGAAAAAGGAATTATCCACTCCGATGTATGCAGTCCGATGTCATCTAGTTCTCTAAGTGGTGATTCAGGGATGAAGAGGGAGTTCACCACTCCTTACAATTCACAACAGAAAGGAGTAGAAGAAGTTACTTTAGAATAGGACTCCAGCAGCTCCTGCAAGGAAGCAAAGATTCAGAGGGAGTCAACCCAACAAACAAACAAAGATAAGTATTTGAATTGTCATTTCTTGTATATTTTGTTTGTTTAAATAATGTTATTCAATGATGTATATGCTTATGTTCCTAGACTTAGGTTGTGTATTATGCATATTAGAATAATTGCATTGATGAACACGATACTACTAATAATGGGTAAGTGGCCTATGGCACTGTACAACATTCCATTGCTACTTATCTAGAATGAAACCTCTTTGCTGACATGTTGGGAGTTGTGCACACTCTTAACAATGTTCTAGTAGAGATTGGAAGGAATCTAGAAAGTTATGGGATATGGATAAATGTTGTATTGAAGCATTGGCTAAAATAATTGCATGACTGTATGACATATTTCTTTTTGTAAGAGTTTGTTCTGAAAACTATGAGATGTTTCTAATCATGCAATTTAACTTGCTTTGTACGAAAGATCGCATACCATCACCTACAAAAGAAGGACTACAACATTTGTTCAACAACAAAGTTATCTATTGAAGATATTGAAGGTATTGAAGTTCCCAGGATTCGGGAAGAATACCATGATCAAGGAGTACCAGTCGATCATGAAGAATGATGTTTGGGATGTAGTCCCAAGACCTGAGGGGAAATCTGTAGTGACTTCCAAGTGGATCTACAAGATCAAGCATGCTGCAGATGGCAACATAGAGAAATACAAAGCGAGATTTGTAGCTCGTGGCTTCTCCCAGAAAGAAGGGATTGATTATGAAGATACTTTTGCTCCTGTGGCCAGATACACTTCCATTAGATCAGTACTTGCTCTGGCTGCAGTGATGAAATGGAAGATACACCAGATGGATGTCAAGACAACTTTCTTGAATGAAGTAGTCGAGGAGGAAGTGTATGTGGAGCAGCCACTTAGTTTTGAGACACATGACAGGGAGTCATATGTATGTAAGTTGAAGAAAGCCTTGTATGGATTGAAGCAAGCTCCTAGGACGTGGTATGGTAGGATAGATAGCTTCCTATCCAGTTTGGGCTTTACTAAGAGTAAAGCAGATTCTGAAATTTACTACAAGGTTGAGGAAGGCAATCCTGTGATACTACTTTTGTATGCGGATGACCTGTTTGTAACAAGTGAGGATGGATTGATTGCCGATACCAAGAGGAAGCTTGTTGCTGAGTTCGAGATGAAGGACTTGGGGATGATGCATTATTTCCTAGGCATGGAGGTGTGGCAGAGTGCAGATGGAATCTTCCTTGGGAAAGGGAAGTATGCAGTAGAGATCTTGAAGAGGTTTGGGATGATGGACTACAAGTCCATGGCCACACTTATGGCATCAAACTTGAAGCTTCTATGTGACGCTTCATCTGATCCGGTTGATCGTATCGTTAGATGATTGGGTCCTTGATGTACCTGACAAACACAAGACCAGATATTTGCTTTGCGGTGAACATATTGAGCCAGTTCCTGACAGATCCGAGGAGTGTTCACTTGGTTGTTGTAAAGCATATTCTGAGGTACCTGAAGGGTACAGTTGATTATGGGCTCAAGTATGATGAGAATCAAAAGTTTAACCTGTAGGGTTATGTTGATTCGGACTGGGCAGGCAGTGCTGCAGATAGGAAGATCACATCTGGGTGTTTCTTCAGTATGGGATCAGGTGTGATCTCTTGGTTTAGCAGGAAGCAATCCTATGTAGCACTGAGTACAGCCGAGGTAGAGTATGTTGTAGCATGTTCGGCTAGTTGTGAGGCAGTATGGCTCTAGGAGCTACTGTAGGAGTTATTTGATCTCCCGCTGGAAGCTACTGGTATCTTTTGTGACAACCAGAGTTGTGTGAAGCTGTCTGAGAACCCAGTGTTCCACGACAGGTCGAAGCACATTGAGATCAAATATCACTATATCAGGGATATGGTGCAGAGAGGAGCAGTGAAGCTCCTGTATGTTGCGTCAGATGAGCAGATTGCATATGTGTTGACGAAACCACTAGCCATAGTGAAGTTTGAGTACTTCAGATAGAGGCTTGGTATTCTTCAAATTGACGACACTTCGAAGAAGAAGTGATGGACACATTTGCATGAGCCATTCCAAGAATGGTGAGAGGAGGATCCTTCCCATGGCTGTGGATGTAAGCGCTTGATGATGAGCATTAGGACGATGCTCCAGTTACTACTATGTATATGCATCAGTTGGATGCTTTGATCGGTTTGATCATGTATTTGTATATGCATCATGTTGGATGCTTGATATATTTGTATATGCATCATGTTGGATGCTTGATATGATCAGGTGGATCATGTATTTATGTACCAGGTGGATACATTGTATGATCAGGTAGATCATGTATTTTTGTATATGTATCAGGTGGATGCATTGTATGATCAGGTAGATCATGTACTTGTGTATGTATCAGGTGGATGCATTGTATGGTCAGGTAGATCATGTACTTATGTATGTATATCAGGTGGATGCATTGTATGATGATATGTATCAGGTAGATACTTTGTATGCATCAGATGGATATATTGATGGTGATCAGGATGATCACAGATGACGAGCTTCAGGATGTTGCTCTAGACGATATGCATCAAGTTGATACTATGATGATGATCAGGTTGATCTTGTGATGATGTACATCAGTATGATGTATGGTGAGTATCGGGTTGATACTCTGTGGCCGTGGATAGGTTGTGCAGGTAGCATAGAAAAGATCCTTTAAAATCTGGATAGGTAGAGCGGTGTGCTTGTAACATCCTGGGATGCTCTGAGTAGGTTTTGCTACGGTTTTGCATAGAAAAGATCCTTTAAAATTCGGATAGGTAGAGCGTTGTGCTCGTAATATCCTGGGATTCTCTATCGAGATCCAGACAGGTAGAGTGGTGTGCTCGTAACATCCTGTGATGCTCTGAGTAGGTTTTGCGAAACTTCACATAGAAAAGATCCTTTAAAATCCGGACAGGTAGAGCGGTGTGCTCGTAACAGCCTGGGATGCTCTATCGAGATCCAGACAGGTAGAGTAGTGTGCTCCTAACATCTTGGGATGCTTTGAGTAGGTTTTATGAAGGTCAACATGCAAAAGATCCTGGGAGATCCGATAGGTTGATCAGTGAGCTCGTAATCAGTCCTGGGATGCTCTTTCGAGGTTTTGTTGATGCACGTAATCAGTCCTGAGGATTCCACAATATGGCCAGTGATGATGAAGACCTACAGGTGGTGGGCCTACATCCAGTACGAAAAAGGACTGGCTTTGTAGAACTTCCTATGACGAGTAGATTGGAGATTGATTGAGATAGCAACAGTGACGATGATCTAGTGATGATGATCCAGAGAAGAAGACTTGTGCTAGCAGATCTATGTTGAGAAATACCTTCCTAGTTAAGAGGGAGTGTTGATGTATATGTAACTTCAGAATGTATTTCACCTATGTGTTTCATCTATGTATATTGTACTCCTATAGAGATGTTATTTTTCCTCTATACGGAAGTGTCGTCATTTGTATTGACAAGTGTCGCAAGTGTCGTAACTTGCCGATGGGTTATTAGACCACCATGTGTGGGGTTGGCCCTGATTAAGTTAACCATGGGTTATTAGGCTAAGTTAGACAAGTCGGCCCCACTGGTTTATTGGGAAAGACAGGACATGTATAAATAGAGATTGGGGGATCTCTATTTGATCATTCACTTACTCAATCTTCTATCACTCGAAAAGTGGCGCACATGTGAGGAGGAGGATCAACTACTAGGAGAAGACTATCTCCTGTACTTTGGTTGTATCATTGCTCTCTCTATATCCGAGGAAGTTGTGGGGTTTTTCACCTTTATGGTTTTCCCCAGTGAAACTTTGTGTGTCTATTGTCTCATGTGATTGCTTGGTGTGATTGATATGAATTGTTATACTTGATATGTTGTACATGTTATTCTCTCAGTAAAGATCCTAGAGTATAGTGAATTAATGCTAAAAAATTAACAAAATTTTGTGTTCACATCGACGCATTGGCCATCATAGTTAGTGTAGTACTAACATAGCTTACTGATGACAGAATAAACTACCCAAATGCCTATTCCGGTTATAAGTTAAATAATGTTGAATGGAACTACTCAACCACTAGACGAGAAGGGCTTGGTATGATTGTTTGCTCTCTAAAATTTGTGTCATTACTTAATAGCTAACCATTTTTTTTCTTTATAGATCATCAAGCTTTAAAATTCTTAGTCAGCAAACCCTTGTACCATGGAAGAATATGTCATTGAATACTTCAATTACAAGAGTTTGAATTTGAAATCTTAGTCTGACCAGGAAAGACAAATGTTGGACTAGACCACTTGTCCCAAATAGAAATGGGAGAAGAATCCATCAGAATAAATGAAAAATTTCCTAATGCACTTTCTAAAATAGCAGTGTTTTTATTTGGGATCAAAATTTTCACACATTTTATTGAAGGAAGTTGGATCTACTATGAACCATCCATCCCACGTAGAATATGCAAGTAACTAACCCACCTAACTAGTCCTTCTCTCTTTGATCAATTTGTGAGCCCCATCAATCATTTCATTTTTTGGAACTCCTTAATTATGGGATAGGGGGGGAGACAAAGGAATTTCAAGAATTTGAAGTGGTACTTGGATAATTAGTTGATATAGCTCAACTTTTGCAAGAGGGACAACAACCAGAGGGAACATCTTCGAAGAAAAAGAAAATATTAGCCATGAAAACTGCCCCATACACATTAATCAATGGATTTCTATATAAGCTAGGTCAATATGACATATTTCGTTGATGCGTGATCGACCATGAAAGGGAGTCAATTGTCAATGAAGCACACTCAGGACCGACCAGAGGACATTTCTAGGCCAACACAACTATAAAAAATATTCTTTTGGGAGGAAACCACTTAATAAAGATTGTGAAATTTTCATCAGTAAATGTGATAAATGCCATAGAATGGGATGACCATTAAGACAAAATTAAATTCCATTAATCTCAATCAATCCAAGCCTCACATTCGAAATTTGGTTGATTGACTTCGTCAGACCATTCTCAATGCTTGGTTGACAAAAATGAGCACGATATATCATAATTGCAGTCAAATATGTTACCAAATGGGAATGAGTTGAATCTACTGAGGCCTATAGCCATGAAATAGAAACAAAATTAATTTGTGAAAACATAATCACTAGATTCAAATTCCCCCTCACATTAATTAGTGATAGAGGAATGCACTTCATTAACAAATCTATAGCGATCATATTAAAAGGATTATTGATTGATCATCACAAAATTTCGGCAGACCATCCCTATTCAAATGGTGCTACAAAATCATTGAACAAGACAATTATCAAAGGACTAACAAAAATTTGTAACATTGAAAAAGATGACTAGGACAACAAAATTCCAGCCATCCTATGGGATTATAGGGCAACTTATAAAATATCGATAGGACAAACACTATTAAAACTTGTCTATGGAAAAGAAGCAATGATCCCCTTGCACTTTAAGCAACAAGCTTTAGACATTGCACAAGTACTGCATATAGATATCATACAAGCTACCCAAGATAGAATATTTGAGTTACATAAATTAGAAGAGCAGATACTAGTCACTATACACCATCGGGAAGTACAAAATCAACAATAAAAAGCATGGCACAATAGAAACATCAAAACCAAAGACATTTCAATAAGAGACCTAGTCCTATTATATGATAGCAAGATAAAAGGAAAAATAAAGAAACTAGAGACCGCATCGCTAGGTACATACATAGTCGAAGAAATAACCCACAATGGAACAACTATACTTAAAATGTTACAAGGTTGATTCTCCATGAAATTCATCTATGGTGCCCGATTGAAGCGATCTCACACGTAAGAAGCACACTTGTCAACTAGTGGTCGTATCACCACTAGTCAACCTTTATGCTTCGAGGTTTGATTTTGTTAATTAAAACATTAACTAATTTGTTAATAAGTAGTTATTTAACCAATTTCTAAGTATTCTTGATAGATCAAGTATATAAAAAAACTAAGAGATCCCAATCCTGCTAAATCAATAACTCTAGTACCCTAGTAGATTGATTAAATCTCTCTGTGGGATTTTTTTGATGGAGAAATCTAGGGAGATTCGCCTTTTGGTGGTTCAAGTGCGGTTCTTCTCATTTATAAAGAACTCAATACTGGAAAGGATGTGATCTCAAAGTTGGATTTGGTGTTAGAACCTCGATTGCTTGAGGTCCAAGAGATTAGGGATGGTAAAATCTGGGATACATTATTGTGTTTGTAGTACACTAAGATTCATGTAAATGGTTGTGCTACTAAAGTAATTGAGGTTGATTTTTGTAATATGTTTTGAAAAGTTCCTTTAAGGTAGAGTATGGCCTATACAAGGTAGTGATAGCTCTTGAAGATTTTTTTGTAAAGTCCTTATGGACAGTTCACATTTATTCTAATAGAATAAAATATTTTTTCTTTGTAAAATAAAATATAAAGGAACTAATACATGTTTGTTGGAAGAAGAAAGAACCCCACTATAATGACAGTCGATTGGGAATAAGAATCCAATTCGCCAAACACAAGTGCATATTGACATCAAAGCAATTGAAGAACCCCTAATTCAGGTGGAAGGAATACCAAGTCCGTCAATCCATCGACCAATCTGTCCAACCGCAAAAATGAGAGCAATAAAAGAAAGACCAAACTGGCACAATCGACGACCAACTTGATCAACCGTAAAGCCGAGGATGACCAATCACAACTGAAGCATTCTCATCCTATGACCAAATCAAGAAAATATGAAACTCTAGGTCCACAAGACAAACTTCCAACACATGTTTAACCAAATGTATGAAGTAGATGTTAGGGGAAAGAGACATAGTTACTAAAGTCACCTACTCGCATTAATTATCCTCCAGATCCCGTGCCTATCAACTCACTGCCACTTGAATCTTGTTGGTAAATTTTTTGTCAATAATTAGAGCGAGCTTATTCAACTTTCATACCATTGATTCACAACCAAAATTCATGAATCTAGAATACCAATTCACATAAATGGCACCTAAGAGGATTAGTCCCTTAGTTAAGACCCAAGTTGTTGAAGAAAGAACCAAAGAAAAAGAAGAATAAATATCCATGATGCCACTACAAGCACATATAAACATTGTTAAGAAAGTGAAATTCAACGAGTATAATTCGAACAAACAATGGATAGAATTCAAAAAATGGGGAGTTAGAGGAGGGAAATGGCCACTAGATGCTAACCTGATATCTGTCTAAAAAATAAGACACTACCTTAATGCACCCCAAATAAAAAACATAGGGAATTTCAAGGATCACACAGCCAAGTTCATCGTAAGAAGGTACCATGATGGGAAAATCTAGCTCGACAAGCCCACATTGAAATCACTAGTTCATTAATTAGCCATATCATGGAACTACCCAACAAAGGAGAATCAATACCCATTGTGACTAAGCCTTTAGGAATTCACTAGGACTTCAAAAGGAAATAATTCAAAAGGATTGATCATCAATCAAGTCATACATCCAACCATCAAGTGGACCTCCATCATAGAATCCTTGTGTCTCACCAGCTTCGTTCAGCTATCCTATGTCAAGATGGAAATTCTTGAGGCAGTCAAACAAGTAGCACATACAGAAAAAATATTGAACAATGGAAACCAATTTTCTAACATTGTGAAGAGAAACTGTGAGAAATGCCAAGAAACCAGACAGTTAATCTGATTTCCATCTCTTCTTATCTGGATAAAAATGGAAAAGGCCCCTCTAGTCAGAGATTTATCCTTCACCAATGCCCATCCACCTTCAATGAACAATTATAGGATCATTGCCCTAAAAGGCACACAAGTTGGGTCGACTCCTGTGAATGATTCCTCATGAGTCTTTCCCTCTAAGACTATATGAATTCTCCTATTCTGAATATTTACTATCGTATTGCATGCTTCTTCCTAGAGAAACATGGTAAAATCTTGATCATGGATCACTTCCTTGGAAGCTCCAATGATGGCCCTATTCTTCCTCTCTACAACCGCATTCTACTACGGGTTGTATGGTATGGTAAGATCCTTCCTAATTCCTTCCTTCTTGCAGAAATAATTGAACTTGTTTTCAGTAGAATCACTGTGAAATTCTATGTCACAACAGATCTAAGAGCTGATGGATACCTCACAAAGAAAGAATGAGCAGAAAATTAGAATAAGAAGGAAAACTGCAGTAAAAAGGAGCAGAAGAAAAATAATGCAACATAACTCAGATAGGAGAAGAATAATATCACATGTTCCAATAATCAGTATAATAAACAATGATGTTACAATGGAGAGAATTCGAATCATGCAGGATAATTCGAACCTCAGTTGGTATAGCATAGGGATTATCACCACTGGAGTGCTCCAGAAGATTCAAAGTCAATTGAACTGAACCTAAAATCAGTTAAATGAAGTCACAATCAGTTAACTAACTAAGGAGGGCGCAATAGTGAGTCTTTCATGCATGCCAGTCAGAAAAGGGTGCATGAGGCCACAATCAGTGGCATCCGGAGCTCTAACCACCCACAAGAGTTAGATAACTCAGGTGGACTGCACTGGAACACTCATTAGGTTCCTATAAAATAAGGAACTGACTGAAGTGGTCCTAAAATGATGCATGCAGGGCTCATAAGGTGGTAGATGGATCCTGGATGACATCTGCACACCACTAGGGGGCAAATGACATCATCAACAACTAGAAAAAATAAATAATTCTAGGTAGGACAAGGATGGAGTATTGAAATATCCTAATGTTAGAGATATGGATCTAGCTAAACTAGATTACCTATCTATGCAAAACAATAAGTACAGAAAGAGGACAATAGAAAAGAGTACACCAGATATACGTGGTTCACCCAATTGGGCTACATCCACGGGAAGGTAGTCTTCTATTATCTCTAGAATATCTCCCTCAAGCTTACAAGAGAGCAATACCAATAACCCCAATACAATATAGCAATACATGTGTGAATAAGTAAAGATCATAATATGTGATCTACAATGGATGGATGTGAAGGAATCGCTTGACTCTATTATATACCAAGAGTTGAGGAGGAATTACTCTCACATATTACATGTGGGATAATATAATTCTCCATAATTACATATCTTTATATAATAAGGAATATCAAGAGTATATTTTACCATAATGAATATGGGATATAATGTATTACTCTTTTACATAAGATTGTGGATATCTTCTGACATAACACAAAGACATTATTACCTTCCAAAGAATATAAAATATTCCAACACTTCTCCTTAATAATAGCTGGGAGAAAATCCCACTAACAAAGGAAGGAAGGAGTCATTACTACTCCCCCTTGATGACAACTTCCAGAAGAACCAAGCTGCAAATAAGAAGAATACTTCGGCTAATGGAATTTGATGAAGAACAACCGCTTCTCACTGAATCATGAAATTTCACATGAACTAGGTTGTATGATACCAACAACAAGATGCCCCTATCTAAAGAGAAGCCTTTATGGCTACTAGATCCAACAGATGTCGAGAACATGTGATGCAATCCACCAGCAAGGTTCCCAGATCTAAAGAGAAGCCAATATGGCTACTAGATCCACAAGATGCCCAGATCGCCACAAGAATCATCACAACCATAACTAATAGATGAATAACTCTGATAGAACATCAACACCAGTGTATAGATACCTTTTGATGGCTGATACAATAGAACATGTGGCTAAGAACAACACAAAGTGTACAAAATACCCAGATGGCCAATATACATGCAGATAGCAGACATTCTTCCAATCAAGGTGCAATAGAAATATCTGTAGAAGACCTCAAACATCGAAGAAACAAGACCCTAATGATCTATACATCGAAAATGATATCATACAGATGAACATGATGAATTTAAATGTAGAATATGGTGCTTCATTATTTCTGGAATAAGATGATAACAAATATCAAATATTAATATGCTTAAGAAAGAACTTATTTGCACAAGAACTTCCAAGATTAAAGCATATAAAGATCATAAAACACATTTCTCATACATAAATGAAAATGCTCATACACCAAATGTTAGCAAACATCATATATAAAAAGGATGGCAACATAATATGATCAAATAAAAGATTAACTTGCTCATTAAGGAAAATGAAGTTACTTTTACACATTAAGTGTCAGTCACAACATATAAATAGTGAGCCCAAGATTTCACTTAAATATATGAAAACAAATTTAGTCATCAAGCAATTAATCTTATGCATAGGTTCATTTCTTATTAGTATGATGTTATTATGCAAGAGATGAATGCCCTGAAAATGTCAATGCTTCCATATAGGAACGTTAGAGACAAAAAACACATGTCAATGCTTCCATATAGGAACGTTAGAGACAAGTGGGAACAAGATAACCTATGCAATCATAAGAATAGAAATCCCATTGCAACAAGAACAAGGTGCTCATGATAAATATTTCAAGATTATAAGATTGCTCAAAGCCATATAAATATTGAGTAAAAGATGATCGAAATAAACATGACATGATATATATGAAAATAAATCAAAATGTTTAATATGATCAACATATAGCAAATTATGATCAACACATGATATCACTTATAAAAAATTATGAAATGACAAGTCACTAATGGTCTTAATCATGGGTTCATTTCTTGTTAACACTATGTAAATATGCAAGAGATGAAATGCCCTGGAAATGTCAATGCTTCCATATAGGAATGTTAAAGACAAATAGCATAGGAACTAGATACAATCTCTGCAATACATGAGAAAGAAACTATATCCCAATTAAAGAACTTATGACAAGCCAAAAAATATGATATCACATAAATTCAAAAAATTGACTTTACTCGAAAATTTAATTAGTAAGAGCATATAATGATCATAGAGAGATTGCTTATAAAAAATAATGAAATTGCTTTTACACATAGGTAAGCAATAAATCATAAATAAATCAAATAATGATCACAAAATAACACATGATATTGTTCTTATAAAATTGCTTTTATAAACATGACATGATTAGAAATCAACATGATTAAATATGATAAAAAAGAACAAATTAGTTATTAAGTATCTTGTTAAAAGTATTAAGCATTAGATGGTTTATAGCTATCATCATGGAAAAATACTAGAGATCCATGCCCTTAAAAGATGCCAATGTTTCCGTATAGAAATGTGAGACATATATATACCAAGAACAAGAAATAATATCTTAATAAACATGACATAAGCAAAACCTAAATGAAAAAGATGAATAACATAAAACTTAAATACTTTACTGTACTGATCTGAATCTGCAAAAAACACAATTAGAAAAACAATAGAGGAAAGAGAAACTTTTACTTACAACCCTTTTGAAAAAAGTGCCAATAAAAGCCACTCGCGGGTTTTTCCACAGTGGACTCATGAACAAACATATATACTCGTGGGTTCTGCATGGAAAAGTCGCGGGTTGCGGTGTAATGGAGTCGCGGCTACTCACGGGTCTCTATACTATAAGGTCGTGAATCCTCCGAAGCATGCGCGAGCTCAGCACAGGGAGGGTCGCGAATAAACTGAAGTAAATGCGGATTCAACAGTGGAACAGTCGCGAGTATGTCGGAGCATACGTGGGTCTGCGCACTGGGATGCAGTGGTTAGTCCACATTTTTATATTCCAAGAGGTGTGGCAGCTATACCATGCGGTTGTACCGATACTTCAACACCCCCCCCATCCAGTGTAGCTCGGGGGAATTGAACCTGAGACCTCAGCTATGATACCATGTCAGAGATATGGATCTAGCTAAACTAGCTTACCTATCTATGCAAAACAGTAATATATGAACAATGAGTACAGAAAGAGAACAAGAGAAAAGAGTACACCAGATATATGTGGTTCACGCAATTGGGCTACGTCCACGAGAAGGTAGTCTTCTATTATCTCCAGAATATCTCCCTCAAGCTTACAAGAGAGTAATGCCAATAACCCCAATACAATATAGCAATACTTGTGTGAATAAGTAAAGATCATAATATATGATCCGCAATGGATGGATGTGAAGGACTCCCTTGACTCTATTATATACAAAGAGATGAGGAGGAATTAATCTCACATATTACATGTGGGATAATATAATTCTCCATAATAATATCTCTTTATATAATAAGGAATATCAAGAGTATATTTTACCATAATGAATATGGGATATAATGTATTACTCTTTTACATAAGATTGTGGATATGTTCCAACATAACACGAAGACATTATTACCTTCCAAGGAATATAAAATATTCCAACACCTAACAACCCCCCTTAATCCATACTTTTTCATCCTAGGTCGTAGTTACTAAGACCAAAGGTCACCCATACAATCAAATAAATGATAAAAATAACTATCCATGAACCAAGGAAATGGGGAAAAACCTCATGGGAAAAATACCCCCCTCAAAAAGAACAATAGTAGGGAACTCAAAGAACCTTCGTACTATGCAGAGAAGGAAAAAAATTTCCTCAGTGAAAGATTTTGGAAAAATATTGGCAAGCTGCTCCTCTGTAGGATAGCAATGCAGGTGCTAGATATGGATCTGCTCCTTTGATGTGGCTCCCAGTGTGCAGAAGTGTATTTTCCAAAACAAGTCTTTCAGGAACCCTTCTTGCTACCAGAGCGAATGGCTCATTATCGTCCAAATCATGAACCTTTGAGTACCTTTTGTCAGACAACCGAGATTTTTTCCTGGTTGTAGATCCCCCATGGAAATTCTCTCCAAGAGATTGTGGATCAAACACCACCATCATGCAGCACCTCTCTGAGAGAAGTGGATCTGCATGACATAGTGCAATTTTTACATGATACTGAGATCTAGTGGTTCTATGGTCAGATGGATCCCCAATTGTGTTCCCAGCAGCTACAAGGACTTTGTGAGCCCATATTGGCCTTGGTCGTGGATTGGGAGCATGTGTTGGATCTGGATCTGAATCTAAATCTCCTTGAACTTTATTCTCAACATCAAGATCTTGAACTTCATCTTCATTAGAAGAGGTATCACTTTGATCTTCTTCATATTCCGATGGGGTAGGCAGAGAGTATGGAAAAAAAATGTGAGAATTCATATGCCTTGGAGGCATGGTTTGCAAACCCTTTCGCTATAATCTTCCCAGTGGAGATCTCTGCAATCTAAACTATGTCAGAACAAAAGACCACTTTCTCGGTGAACCTGTGTGATTCATATGATATATAGACAACAAATTTTTCGACAAAGAAGGCACAAATAGAACATTCTTGAACTTGCCATGCTCCATATGTACTGTGGCATTCCCTTCAGCAGAGATCTAATATTTGTCTCCCATGTGAATAATCGGACCATCTTTGAGATCTAGAGAAGAAAATGATACTCTGGAGAAAACCATGTGGTTGGAGGATCCTAAATCTATGAGGAGAGCTTCTGATTTTGAAAATCCAGCCTTCAGTGCATGGAAACTCTCATGACCACCAGACTCACTTCCAGAATCAGTTTCTCTTGCACCATTTGGGAGGGAAATTTTGTGTTGCTCAAGAAGCTTGGTCATCTGATCTATCTTCTTTTGCATGCAAGGTCTCTTTGGGTGGTTTCCTTTATTGCAATAGGAACACTTGGATTTATCAAATCCATTATGTTTTTCCTTCTTAGAGCTGGAGGCTCCTTCTGATGGACTTGACTTGGCATTCTACTTGGGTTCAGATTACCTCTTATCCTTGCCTTTGTGCTTCCCCTTCCCATTCGCGCTTTTTGGCTCTCCAGCCAGAAGAGCTTGATCTTTGGAGGCCTTCAAGGAACCCATCTAGATTATCTTATCTTGTCCCTAGATGAGAGATTTAGTGAAAACATATAAGGAGGGCATATTCCAACTAGGGATTGGCATTCACCTAGAATTGAAGGTAGAGACAAAGATAGAGAAATCAAGACCTAGCTTGCTCAAAATGGATAGCACCAGTTTCTCATTCTTCTTCTCAATGCCACACTGCTTGCATTGCATAACCAGAGATTTGAATTTTGAAACGAACTGCTGAATGGTCTCAAAAATGCTTGGTTGTAGAGCAATCAACTCATTTTCTAGAATATGGCGTCTTAGCTCATCTTATTTGCCGAAGAGGGTCTCTAAATTCAACCATAACTCTCTTGGAGTATTCAATCCTTCGATGTGGAATATTAGATCTCTGGAAATATGAATACACATGAAACCAAATGCTTCATCCAATCTATTCAGATACTTGGTTTTCTCCACAGCTGATGTTGGTTTGGGATCCTTCCCCATTGTCACCTTGTACAATGATTTGTTTCGCAATACCATCTTCATATCATGCCTCCAATCAAGATAATTGAAGGGTGTCAAGATTCTGGGAGAGAGAGGAGAGTTCAAATTTTTCATTACAACTGTTGGAGCGAATACAAGGTGAAACTGCTACTACTGCAGAAAAAACTGCTGCAACTGCAAAAAACTGTTGTAATTGCTGTTGCACTCAAAAAATTGAATAACCTACAAAAAAATATCAATAAGGAGGTATAATACTACTAAGCATTGCTTTAAGACAGCAGGCACTTTTATCCGGATCCTTCACACTTGGCTAGACCTCATTGGATTTCTCCAATGAATTCAATGCAATAGCACCAGGATTTGTTGTGGAAATCTAGAGGCTTCTGTTGCACTACCAAAAGCAGCTGCTCAACCTATTCGCTCTAATGGATTTTATACATGTGAAATTATATGTCATGGAATATCTAAGAGCTTATGGATACCTCACAAAGAAAGAATGAGAATAAAATTAGAATAAGAGTGAAAACTACAGTAAAAAGGAGCAGAAGAATAATAATGCAACAGAACTTAGATAGGAGCAGAATAATATGAAATGTTCCAATAATCAGTATAATAAAAAATAATGTTACAATGGAGAGAATTCAAACCTCAGTTGGTCTAGCATAGGGATTACCACCACTAGAGTGCTCTGGAAGACTCAAAGTCAACTGAGCTGAACCTAAACTCAGTTAACTGAAGTCACAATCAGTTAACTAACTAAGGAGGGCACAATAGTGAGTCTGTCATGCATGCCATTTAGAAAAGGGTGCATGAGGCCATAATCAATTGCATTCGAACCTCTAACCCCCCACAAGAGTTAGATAAATCAGTTGGACTGCATTGGAACACTCAGTAGGTTCCTATAAAATAGGGAACTAACTGAAGTGGTAATAAAATGATGCATGCAGGGCTCAGAAGGTGGTAGATGGATCATGGATGACATATGCACACCACTAGGGAGGAAATGCCATCATCAACAACTAGGAAAAATAAATAATGCTAGGTAGGACAAGGATGGAGTATTGAAATATCCTAACACTCACCCCCATTATCTACCCTCGAAACTTTGATCTTCCTCTCTGTCTAGTTATCCACGAGAGCCTTAAACTCCCAAAATCAACTAAAGACCTCATCCTTAGTCTTCATGACGTAGATCCATGTCCTCTTGGAGAAATCATCTATGAAGGTCACATAGTAGTTGTACCCAATAAACATTGCAACTGACATAGGACCACATATGTCTGAATGCACAAGATCATATATCCCCTTGGACTTGCTATCACTATTAGGAAATTTCATCTTGGAACACTTCCCAAGTGCACATCCCTTGCACACACCCTCATCCTCCACACTGAACTCTAGAATACTAGTGACAATCTCACTCAATATCAGTAAATGCCTGTGATGCAAGTGACCCATCCTCTTATTCCATAACTCGCACAAATTATCACTATGAACTAGGCATGTACTAGTTGAGCCTTCATTAAGCACAAGTTACCCACTCTAATCCCAATCTCTTGTGCTAGATCCTTTTGGCCTAACAAGTACTCGTCCATCCTCAAAATAGACCTTGTATAATTGTCCTCCATAGCCTAAATCACTAATAGGTTCTTCATTATCCCTGGTACATATGGAACATCCTTCACCTCCAAATCCTACCTCTAGAATCCAACTAAAACTAAATATCTCCAATCCCCTCTACTGCAGAATTGGCATCATTACCAAGCTCCACATGTAGCTCTATGTCTTCCTTTGAAATACTAGTGAAGGCATCTTGCATTCCAGTCATTTGATGAGAAACCATACTATATAGGAACCAAGCATCCTTTTCTAAGGTTTTAGAAATACAAGACACCAATGAGAACTCCTTCTCAAAATTTGTAGCTAACTCACTCACCTATGTGTCTACTAAGCATACAAACTATGTCTTACTCTTTCCCTTCTTCTTGTTCAGACACTAACTTTCATAATGGCTAAACTTGTGACATGCAAAGAACTTGACTTTTTTCCTGTCATTCTTCTTGCCTTCTTGATTAGAATCATCTCCACCTTCATGCTTCTTGGCCTTCACCTTTCCCTTCCTTACATGACTGATCCATAATTAAGGGACTTATATCCCACTCAATTTACCAACACATATAATTGTGGAAAATTACTCTTATTCACTTTTATGATTTTTATACAGAGATCTTGGTCCCCTTCTCACTCTAGCTAGGAAACATGCTATGATTTTCAGTGTAACCACTGAACTCAAGCTGTAGTGATGTCTCACTCCTTGTGATGTTCGAAATTGCTACCCAAAGGAGAACTCTCTTCCCTACACCAAGTTTAGTAGCACGGGATGAGAAACCAAGAATTTTTCGAAGGCTTATACCCTAGTTGGATTTTAACTCAAACCAACCCTTTCTATATTTATGAGATTCTTCTACTCAATTACTAGCCATTAAGTAAATTCAACATTACTTCTCAGACATCTTGCTCCAAGAAATATAATTCAAGATGTATATTACAATGTGGGCTTAGCTAGGGCATTGATATTCCTTTGCATTTACTTTAAGCTACATGAAAGGTAAAATTTACCTCCTATCCACTCTTATCACTAGTTAGGAAAACCCAGTGTTCACTTGAGATTCTTGGATATATAGTACTTGGAACAAGTTCTTTTAGCGATTTTATTTATGTGTACTTCTCTGGAACACGACTTTCTATTTTTTTATCTTGGCTATAGCTCTAACTTGGGATCTAGTTTTCGTTTAAGGCTCTAGCATTGGTTTTTTACTTCAACTATTCTAACCGCTATAGAGGATTGTTCTTTGTTATTTTTTCTTATATTCTCTCCACCATCTGCTTCAATTCATCAACAACTAGACCTGTATGTAATCACCAGAACAATGGCTTGTTACATGTGATGTTAATGGACAACAACAACAAATGATTACTTATTGTGTATTGAGTTTATCACTAGCAAACCACAAGTAGAAGTTGTTGTTTACCAATAACACAACTAGCATGAGAATGACCCAACATACAAGGTTGTTCTCATCAACTCATTGGCAGTCTTATTACTCTTCCCACTGGCCTCTAACAGAATGAAGTCACTCTTTTGAAAACATTGGACTGTCATAAATATTCCAAAGAGAAAAATGGTTTCAAGCAAATGGAATTCACCCAACAATGTTTAAAAATGCCCCAATGCTATTAAAGCATCCATACATTGATAAAAAACAACCCTAGGCACTTCAATTTTTTCCCAACAATGATAAAAATTCCCCAGGCACTTCAAAATTCGCCCAATGATGATAAAAATGCCCCAGGCACCAATATTTTCCTTAGGCACTTCAAAATTCGCCCAATGATGATTAAAATGCCCCAGGCACTTCAATATTTTCCCAGTTACTTCAAAATTCGCCTCATGATGATAAAAACACCCTAGGCACTTCAATATTTGCCCCAAGCACTTCAAATTCCCCCAAGCACCTCAATTTCACCCAACAATATCTAGAAAAATACAATTCACCTAGCTATGGTTAAAATTATTGAGGAAAGAAGATAACAACCCAGTGATGTATGCAAAAGATCTAAGTAATCATAGAACAACTTAAGCAATGCAAAAAGTCCCCAGGTAATGGCGAAAATGCCTTAGCAAGAGTGTAATTCTCCTAGTGATTCAAATACATTTAAAATTTTCAATTTAGGAACTACCGATAATATTGCAACAACTTTTAAACGAGAGCCATTGATTTCAGGATACGTATTGGAATGGACAGTGGTAGTCATAGAGCTGTTGGAATTTGTATTTTGAAAGAGAAATTGAAAACATGAAAGACAACCTCATGTAACATATGAGAATGAATGTTTAAACTATCCCATGAACCAAAGAATCATTAAAGCACATATCAAATCCCATTAAATCACTGGAATCAATTAAAAAAATTGAACAAGAGAAATCAATCAAGCATATAATGGACACCGTAAATTTACCCTGGTAACCCAAATGGGAAAACCAACTTTGAATGGTTGCTTAGTATATATTGGAAATATTTGGTTACAATAATGCTTATGGTTCCCTTATGCATCCTCTTCTCATGGATAGCAACAGGCCTTTCTGATAGAAAATTAAGGAGGAAATAGGGAGAGCTTGGGGAATGGGAAGGCCAATAGATGTCACCTTTCATTTCCCATTCCCAATCCTTTTTCTCCATTTTTTTTACTTTTACATTTAATTTGTATTTTTCTCTCTTGTCTTATTTACATTTTTGTTTTCCTCGTATTTTCTTTTATCTATTGTATCACCTTTAATCATTTCTAGATTGCATTTCTAGTAATAGCATTACAACCATTCAAGAGTTTAGATCCATTTCCAATCACACCTTCCCATTGAGAGGCTTTTTGGTCTCCAAAAGGTTCAAGGACCGATGTGGATTAATGTTCCTTCTGTCTGCTTCTCTGGAACATGGCACGCACAAGGGATTATCACTACAACTTTATATCTGGCTCTGGCTCATGGATTTGGCTATTGGCTCTGGTTATGGCTCAGCTCTAGTTCTAACTCACCTGTTCTTGTAGTGCATAATTATTCTCATAAACTCAACTATGGTAAATCTATAAACCCAAACTATTTGATCAAAATTCACTCCCATCCCCAATGGGCCAGTCTCTTGCATCCTTTAGCTCTGAAGATGATCCATCTTGGAAGTTAATGAATCCAAGTCGAATTCTCATCTTCTCTTGTTTGATATTGAATGTATGCAACAATCATTCAACAATGAGATCCCAACAAACATATTCTATCATGAAATAAAGTGTGGTATTCCATCTTTAGCTAGGATCCATTGCTCCCTGGCATGGAAACAATTCTATGTTGTTGAGTCATTCTTTAACCAGTATTCAATGAGTAAGACATCAATCCAAGCTTGAGATCCTTTTCTGCTATCTCTTTCTTCAACTAAACTGTTTCTTACTTAATTGATGAAGCTTCCCTCTTGTGCCATTGTAAATATGTGGACACTCTTTGCTCCTTGGGTTGTCGATGCAAGGATATTTTCATCTCTTCTAATCTTAACTCTCCATATTATTTTCTTGACTACACAGCTACTGTGGTGGAGCTCCATATGAAGTCGCTAAGATTTATATTCCCAATGTCCACTCAACTTGTAGTTGTGGTAGAAAATCGATGGGCTACTTGACATGCTTATTTTGTGAATGTGCTTTTGAGTCTTTTGCTAGTTTGTGGAAGTATTCTTTCCATTCCTCCTATGAAAGAAACTTGGCTTGGGGCATGTGGCTTGTTTCTCTCAACAAGATGCCATAGAATTGTTAAGATAATTTAATACTCCATCCTTGTCCTACTTGCATTATTTACCATTTTCTAGTACTTAGTGATGTTATTTGCCCCCTAGTGGTGTGTATATGTCATCCAAGAATCAGTATCCACCTAATGCACTTTGCATGCATTATTTTAGGACCACTAGAGGCAATTACCTACTTTTTAGGAGCCAACTCAGTGTTTTAGTTCAGTCCACCTGAGTTAGCTGACTCTTGTGGGGGGTTTATGCTCTGAATGCCACTGATTGAGGCCTCATGTGGCCTTTTCTAATTTATTTGCATGTCAAACTCACTAATGTTCCCTCCTTGGTCAGTTAATTGATTGTGTCTTTAGTTAACTTAGTTTTGGTTGAATTTAACTGAGTTTGGGAGCTCTGGAGCACTGATAGAGGTGACAATTACTATGCTAGATCAATTGAGACTCGAATTCTCTCCATTGTAACATCATTGTTCATTATACTAATTATTGGATCATGTGACATTATTCTTCTCCTATCTGAGTTATCATGCATGGTTAATTATCTGCTCATTTTTACTGCAGTTTTCACTCCAATTCATCTTTTATGCTCATTCTTTCTCTGTGAGGTATACTCAGCTCTTAGATCTGCTGTGATTTAGAATTTCACATGGTATCAGATCCTTTGAGCGTAGGTTGAGAATTTGCTTTCGGTAGTGCACTAGAAGCCTCTGGATTTCCACAACAAATCTTGATGCAATTGCAATGAATTCATTGGAGAAATCCTTTGAGGTCTAGCCAGGTGTGAAGGATCCGAAAAAATGTGCCTACTGTCCAAAGAAGTGCTCAGTAGTAGTCTATCTCCAAAAATTGATTTTTTTTGCAAGTTATTCAAATTTTTTCGCATGTGCAGCAGTTACAACAGTAGCAACAGTTTTCACCTTGTATTCGCTCCAACAGTTCTCATTGAAAATTCGAATTCTCCTCTCTCTCCTAGGATCCTGACACCCTTAAATTACCTTGATTGGAGGGATGATATGCAGATGGTCTTGCGAAACAAGTCACTATACAGGGTAACAATGTGGAAGGAGGTCGAACCACAAGCAGTTATGGAGAAGGCCAAGTATATGAATAGATTGGATGAAGCATTCGGTTTCATGTGTATTCATATTTCCAAATATCTGCTCTTCCACCTCGATGGATTGAAGACTCCAAGATAATTATGGTTGAAGTTAGAGACCCTCTTCAGCAAACAAGATGAGATAAGGGGCATATTCTGGAAAATGAGTTGATTTCTCTTCAACCGAGCAATTTCGAGACCATTCAACAATTCTTTTCCAAATTCAAATCTACGATCATGCAATGCAAGAAGTGTGGCTATCCATTCTGAGCAAGCTAGGTCCTGAGTGCTCATCTTTGTATCTACCTTCCATTCAGGGTGAATGTCAATTCCTGGTTGGAAGATGCCATCCTTATATGCTTTCACTGAATCTCTCATCCAAGAACAAGATAAGTTGATCTAGATTGGTGCCTTGAAGGCCTCCAAATATCAAGCTCTTGTGGTTGGAAAAGAAAAAAGTACAAATGGAAAGGGGAAGCACAAGGGAAAGGATAAGAGGCAATTTGAACCCAACCAGAATTCCAAGTCAAGTCCATCGGAAGGAGCCTCCATCTCCAAGAAGGACAAACAAAAGGGATTTGAGAAATCCAAGTGTTCCTATTGCAAGAAAGGAAACCACCCATAGAGATCTTGCATGCAAAAGAAGATAGATCATATGACCAAGATTCTTGAACATCACAACATTTCCCTCCCAGAAGGTGCAAGAGAGACTGATTATGGAAGTGAATCTGATGATCATAGGATATGCCATGCACTGAAGGATGGATTTTCAAAATCACAAGACCTCCTCATAGATTCAGGATCCTCCAACCACATGGTTGCCTCTAGAGAATCATTTTCTTCTCTAGATCTCAAAGATGGTTTGATTATTCACATGGGAGACAACTCTTAGATCTTTGCTGAAGGGAAGGGCATAATACATCTGGAGCATGGGAAGTTAAAAAATGTTCTATTTGTTCCTTCTTTGTCAAAAAATTTGTTGTTTGTATATCATATGACTCACACAGGTTCACCGAATAAAGTGGTCTTTGGTACTAACACAGTTGAGATTATAGAGATCTCTACTGGGAATATTATAGAGAAAGGGTTTGAAAACCATGCCTCCAAGGAATATGAATTCTCCCATTTTTTTCCATAGTTTATCCCTGCCCCATTGGAATATGATGAAGATCAGAGTGATATCTCTTCTAATGAAGATGAGGATCAAGATCTTGATGTTGAGAATAAAGTTCAAGGAGATTCAGATCCAGATCCAACACATGCTCCCAATCCATGGCCAAGGCCAATATGGGCTCACAAAGTCCTTGTAGTTGCTGGGAACACAGTTGGGGATCCATCTGATCATAGAACCACTAGATCTCAATATCATGCAAAACTTGAACTATGTCGTGCATATCCACTTCTCTCGGATAGGTGCTACATGATGGTGGGGTTTTTATCCACAATATCTTGAAGAGACTTGCCATGGGGGATCTACAACCAAGTACAAATATCGATTGTCTGACAAAGGGTACTCAAAAGTTCATGATTTGGACCACAATGATCCATTCGCTCCAGTAGCAAGCAGGGTTCCTAAAAGACTTGTTTTGGAAAATACAACTTTGACACAGTGGGAGGTACATTGGAGGAGAAGATCCAAATCCAGATCCAGATCTAGCACCTACATTGCTATCCTACATAGGAGCAAATTGCTAATATTTTTGCAAAGGATTTCACTTAGGAAATTTTTTTCCTTCTCTGCTTAGTATGAAGGTTCTTTGAGTTCCCTAATGTTGTTCCTTTTTTTAGGGGGGTATTTTTCCAATGAGGTTTCCCCCCATTTCCTTGTTTCATGGACAACTCTTTTTGTTTTTATCATTTATTTGATTGTATGGGTGACCTTTGGTCTTAGTAACCAGGGCCCAAGATGCAGAATATTGGATTAAGGGGGGTGTTATGATATTTTAATACTCCATCCTTGTCCTACTTGCATTATTTACCATTTTCTAGTACTTAGTGATGTTATTTTCCCCTTAATGGTGTGCAGATGTCATCCATGACTCAGTATCCACCTAATGCACCCTGCATGCATGATTTTAGGACCACTAGAGGCAGTTCCCTACTTTTTAGGAGCCAACTCAGTGTTCTAGTTCAGTCCACCTGAGTTAGCTAACTCTTGTGGGGGGTTTATGCTTCGAATGCCACTGACTGTGGCCTCATGCGCCCTTTACTGATTGATTTTCATGTCAAACTCATTGATGTGCCCTCCTTGGCCAGTTAACTGATTGTGTCTTCAGTTAACTGAGTTTTGGTTGAGTTTAACTAAGTTTGGGATCTTCGGAGCACTGATAGAGGTGACAATTACTATGTTAGATCAACTGAGACTCGAATTCTCCTAGGTGATTCAAATTCTCTCCATTGTAACAACAGGGTTCATTATACTGATTGTTGGATCATGTGGCATTATTATGCTCCTATCCGAGTTCTCATCCATGATTAATTATCTGCTCATTTTTACTGTAGTTTTCACTCTAATTCATCTTTTCTGCTCATTCTTTCTCTGTGTGGTATACTCAGCTCTTAGATCCATTTTGATTTAGAATTTCACAAAAATGGCCTTTCTCCTGCAAAATACACATAAATTTGTGTACTGTAGGTGGGCATCTCTATGGCCCTTCTTCTTGCAGCAATGACAAACAATGGATGTCTTTCTTACTACATTCCTCTTGGTCTTCTTCTTCTTCTTCTTTTGGCTAATTGGATTGATTTTTCCTTGAAGTGTTAGTGCAAGTTGAATCTTGGAGCTCTTCTCTTCATTGCTCTTTTTCAATCTGTTACAAGAAGGATTGAGTTGAAGTATGCTTACCTCTTCCTTCTATGATATTCCTTCCCCTAATGGGTGGGCCAATTCTAACTTGTTCTTTTCCTTCACTAAAATCATCTTGGTGTCCATGTTTTTTTTTTCTTCCATCATAGCCTAAACCTTCATGTTTGAACCTCAGTTCAGCTCCAATAGGCCTCAAGGTGCCTTGATTTCATTTTCCTATCCCGTGTGCATATTAGCCCATCTTCCTTAGTATCTTAGAACCAATTCGTTTGGTATGTTTCTCAAATTCACCAAAATTGTCTTGAATATCCTCATGTAACTTTTGCAATGCCTTCTCTTTATTTTCCAACTCCTTTTGTAGTTCAGTTAGTATCTGTTTGAGTCTATTCACATGCCAACTATCCAGCAATGTGAGTTTCTCTCCCAATTGCAAGAGTTTTAATATATTCTTTCCCAATTTTTCCACCATGGTAATGAAGGACTCTTGGCGTGTGGCGAGTTCTTTTTCCAACTCCTCTACTTTCTATCTCCAATACCTGATTTCCTCTTGGATCTTCCTATTGAATTATTGAGCTCTTCTAGCTTCTCTCTCTTCGAGGATTTTTCCATGGTGAAGTCTTATTTCTTCTCCAATACTCGCCAAGCCAATTCATGGTCAAGGATACAACCACTCTAATACCACGTGATTTGTAATTGAGGGACTTATAGCCCAATAAAATTAGCAACACATATACTTGTGGAAAATTATTCTTATTCATTGTTCTAAGTATTATACAGATATCTTGGTTGCCTTCTTGCTCGGGCTGGGAAACATGCTACAAGTTTCAGTATAACCACTGAACTCAGGATGTAGTGAGGTATCACTCCTTGTGATGTTTTAAATTGTTTGCTTATACCCTAGTTGGATTTTAACTCAGACCAACCCAATAAATTTAGTAGCATGGGACGAGCAACCAATAAGTTTTCCAAGGCTTATACTTTGGTTGGATTTTAACTCAGACCAACCCTCTCTATGTTTATGAACTTCTTCAACTCAATTACCAAGCATCAAGGAAATTCAACATTACTTCTAAGACATCTTTCTCCAAGAAATATCAGTCAATATGTAGATTACAATGCAAGCTTAGGTAGGGCATTGATGTTCCTGTGCATTGAATTTAAGCTATAGGAAAGGTAAAATTTACCTCCTATCCACTCTTATCACCAGTTAGGAAAACCTGGTGTTCGATTGAGATTCTTGGCTATACAGTACTCGAAACAAGTTCTTTTCACAATATGCCTTATGTCCACTTCTATGGAACATGGCTCTCTCATTTGGGTCTTGTCTATAGCTCTAACTTGGGCTTTGGTTTCTGTTTAAGGCTCTAGCATTGGTTTCTTACTTCAATTATTCTAACAACTATAGATGACTACTCTTTGTTATTGTTAATTATATTCTATCCACCATCTGCGTCGGTTTAGCAACAAATAGCCCTGCATGTAATCACCAGAACAATGGCTTGCTACATGTGGTGTTAATGGCCAACAAAAAAAATGCTTACTTTTGTGTGTTGAGGTTATCACCAACATACCACAAGTGGAAGTTGTTTCTTACCAACAACACAAATAGCATGAGAATGACTTAGCATCCAAGGTTGTTATCATTAAATCATGGACAGTCCAATTACTATTCCCATTGGCCTCTAATAGAATGAAGTCACTCTTGTGAAAACATTGGGACTATCATAAATATTCCAAAGAGAAAAATATTTTCAGTCAAATGGAATTCACCCAACAATGTTTAAAAATTCCCCAACGTTATTAAAATATCCACACATTGATAAATAACAACCCCATGCATTTCAAATTTCACCCAACAATGATAAAAACACTCCAAGCATTTCAATCTTTTCTTAGGAACTTCAAAATTCCCCCAATGATGATAAAAACACCCCAGGGACTTCAAAACTCGCCCATTGATGAATAAAACGCCCTAGGTACTTCAATATTCACCCCAAGCAATTCAAAATTCCCCAAAGCACCTCAATTTCACCCAATAACCAATGAACTCGTCTTTGGCAAAAGATAACAGCACAATGATGTATGCAAGCATCCCAAATAATCACAGAACAACTTAAGCAATGCAAAATTGCCTCAAGTAATGGAAAAAATTCCCAAGCAAGAGAGTAATTCACCCAATGAGTGAGAAAAACGTCCAAGTAGTCAACAGAACAATGATGTATGCAAGTAGATAACAGCACAATGATGTATGCAAGCATCCCAAATAATCACAGAACAACTTAAGCAATGCAAAATTGCCTCAAGTAATGGAAAAAATTCCCAAGCAAGAGAGTAATTCACCCAATGAGTGAGAAAAACGTCCAAGTAGTCAAATACATTTACAAATTTCAACTTAGAAACTACCTATAAATTTGCAACAACTCTTAGATGAAATCCATTGATTTCAAGATTCATATTGGAATGGACAATGGTAGTTCAGAGCTGTTGGAATTTGTATTTTGCAAGACAAAATGGAAACATGAAAGATGACCTCACATAACCGTAGAGAATGAATGTTTAAACCATCCCATGAACCAGCTCGAATTATTAAAACATGGATCAACTTCCATTAAAACATCGACATCAATTAAATAAATGAACAAGAGAAATCAATCAAGCACATAATGGACACCGTAAATTTACCCTAGAAAACCAAATGGGAAAACTAGCTTTGAATGGTTTCTTAGTATATCTCGAAAATATTTGGTTACAAGGTCGCTTATGTATCCCTTGTGCATCCTCTTCTCATGGCCAACAAAATCCATTTTTGAGTGAAAATGAATGGGGAAATAAGGAGAGATTGGGTAATGGGAAGACCAATAGGCCTCACCTTTTGTTTCACATTCCCCATCCTTTTTCTCCATTTTTTTTCACTCTTGTCATATTTACATTTTTGTTTTCCTTATATTTTATTTATCTATTGTATCACCTTTAACCATTGCTAGTAATAGAATTAAAACCATTCAAGAGTTCGGATCCATTTTAGATCACACATTCCCATGAGAGTCATTTTGGTCTCCAAAAGCTTCAAGGACCGATATGGATCAATGTGCCTTCTATTCACTTCTTTGGAACATGGTGCTAAGAATGGCTTACTACAACTCTGACTCTGGATCTGGATCATGGCTTTGGCTACTGGCTCTGGCTATGGATCAACTTTGGTTCTGGATCACTTGTTCATGCAGTGTAAAAGTCTACTCATTAACTCATCTATGGGCAATCTCTAAAACCAAACTCTTTGGTTTAAATTCACTCCCATCCTCAGTGGGAAAGTCACTTGCATCCTTTGGCTTTGAATATGGTCCATAATGGTATTTAATAAATCCAAGTCGAATTCTCATATTCTCTTCTTTTCTATTGAATGTATGCAAGAACCATTCAATAGTGAGATCCCATCGAGCATAATCCATCATGAAAGAAAGTGTGGGATTCCCTCTTAAGCTATGATCCATTTCTCCCTAGCATGGAAACAACTCTATGATGGCGAGAAATTCTTCCACCAGTATTCAATGAATAAGACATCAATGCAATCTTGAGATCCTTTTTTGTTATCTCCTACTTCCACTGAATGATTGCTTACTTCATCGGTGAGGCTGGCCTTTTGTGACGCTGTAAATATATTGACACTCTTTTCTCCTTGGGATTCCAAGGCAAGTATCTCTACATATCTTCTAATATTCACTCTCCACACTCTCTTCTTGACTACACGGTTAATGGGGTGAAGCTCCAGATGAAGTCGCCAACATTTCTCTTCCCATTGTCCACTCAACTTGCAGTGGTGGAAAAATTTCTTGCCAATGGTGGGCTACTTGACATGATTATTTTGTACATGTGATTTTGAGTCCTCTGTTGGTTTGGGAAAGTCTTCTTTCCATTCATCCTCTGAAAGAAACTTGCTTGTGGCATGTAGCTTGTTTCTCCCAAAAAGATTCCATACAATGGACTTTATTCCTACAAAATTCACATACATCTGAGTACCAACAGTGGTAAGATCTATGGCCCTTCTTATTCCAACATTGGCAACAAATGTATGTCTTTCTTACTACATTCCTCTTGGTCTTCTTCTTCTTATTCTAGATAATTGGCTTGCTTTTTCCTTGAAGTGTTAGTACAGGCTTAATCTTGGAGTTCTTCTCTTCACTACTCTTTTGAAATCTGTCACAAGAAGGTATGAGTGGAAGTATGCTTACCTCTTCCTCCATTGTTGTTCCTTCCCATAATGGACAAGCCAATTCTAACTTGTCCTTTTCCTTCACAAAAATGGTCTTGGTGTCTAAGGTATTTTCGTTTCTTCCATTATAGACTAAACCTTCATGCTTGAACCTCAGTTCATCTACAATAGGTTTTAAGGTGCCTTGATTTATTTTTCCTATCCCTTTTCCATCATATCCCATTTTCCTTAATAGCTCAGAACCAATTCCTTTGCTCTTTTTCCCAAATTCACCAAAATTCTCTTAAGAAATTTAAGTGGAAGGTGATCTTACCAGAGTTGTCTTAGTCAAGGTGTTGTCTTTAGCAATGAGAATGGAAGGTGGCCTTGCTTCCCACTAGTCTTGAATATCCTCATGTATCTTTTCCAATGCCTTCTCTTTATTTTCCAACTCCTGGTGTAGTTGAGATAGTATATGATTGAATCTATCCTCATACCAACTATCCAACTGTGTGAGTTTCTCTTCCAATTGAAAGAGTTATAATATTTTTTTTTCCAATTCTTCCCTCATGGAAACGAAGGAGTCCTCGTGTGTGGCGATTTATTTTTCCAACTCCTCTGCTTTCATCTTGGATCTTCCTTATCGGAATTCTCTAATCTCTTCTAGCTTCTCTCTCTTCAAGGATTTTTCGATGGTGAAGTCTTATTTCTTCTCCAAATACTGGCTTGCAAGTGTTGACTCTGTTAGAAAAACATGATCGCAGAGAAATAACAATAAACATAAATGCAAATACAATCACACAGACACATTACAAGAGAGACACCAATATATCGTGGTTCACCCAAGATGGGCTACGTCCACACTGAAATTTCCAATCCTTATTATTATACCATCCAGCAAATGAAGGGATACAACCTGCAGCACATATGTTGCACTTCCTCTTCACTATCTCACGGTCTCTCTTCACGATCTCAAAGATCTTTACAATGCATAATACCTAATACATCTTTCCCTAGCCGTATTACAATGTATTTCTTTTATAGGGGAAATACAATGGGAAAATACCATAGGATACCCAAAACCCTGGGTCCGCAAAACTGTTGGCCAACAAACACCCCAAAAAATTTCTCGGGGGCTTCGCCCCCGAACCCCCGTATCTCACAGGCGTTTTCCCTGAACCCCAAGGTTGGGGAACGAGTGTACAGTCCTTTTGCATATCATATAAAGTTGGGGTACACAACTGAGACAAATATCATCTATGAGACTAGAATATTTGGCTCCACAACCAACAGACTCCTAGAAAAAACCTTGCCTTGACAGCAGGGGTTCTCCTGGGTGAGAAATCCCAATTAAACTTCTTACTGTTTGGAATAGGGAATCCGTACGGATTCTGGCCTGGCTACCATTCACTGGTTAGGGATTTTACCGGTTGCGGCCCGATAAGCTGTTTAGGGTTTTATTATTATTAAATGAAATGCAAGATGCTTTAATCTAGGATGCAAGCTAAACTAAGCTAATCTATCCTTGCAAGGAGAGAAAGTGATAGGAACGGGAAGCAAATGAAGCAAGATACATTCCAAAAGCAGATAACTACCAAATGTGAAATATATCATAGCTACAAAGTGAAATTAAATACTAAGATAGCTACAACATAAAACCAGTTGCATTCACGCCTCATAGAAATAAAAATATTATTGCATTCATCACATGCACAATAAGTAGTAATGAACCATCAGAGTAATCCAATAGGTAAGAAGAACAATCTTACTACATATGCAACACAAGAGAACATGAAATCAATTCCATAGAATTTATCGATACAACAAACACAACTTCCAATGCCAAGCTTGAGTCTGAAAGTTGTCTATTCATGTTCAGAAATAGTTCATATACAGAGTGAGTAGCCAAAAGTTTCTAGGCCCAGAAGTCCATTTCTCTTTTCTTAACCTCTCTTTTATAGTTTTCCTTAGGCCTTTAGGTGGCCATTCGACTTCTTTCAAGGAATTTACAACTCTTGAAATTCCTAACCACATGTCACTTTATATTTACATTTTCAATCAAAAATATGATAAAAGGGAATTAAAGTTACATAATCAAGGTGGGGTGCTCCCTTGAGATTGAATAAATTCATCCCAAAGTTCACAATCATAAGAAATTACATTTAACTGCTAAGGTTCTAATAAACCTAGAGCTACTTCATGGAGGATCACTTCTCTAGATAAAGTAGTTAATCCTTTTTTGCTGAGTTGTGTCCTATAGTCATATATTAAGCCTTCAACGTGGGTTTTCCAATTTGTTCTTGTAATACCTGTGAAGTGATTTGGATGGTACCCTGAATGGTTCTGAAGTATTCATCTCATATCGTCTTGAGTTCTGCTAGCCTCTGAGATTTTGGAATGGACTCTTCAAATGTTCCAAGAGGAGGTACATGACACTTTCTAATGTTTTGGCTATGTTCTGATGCACCTCCTTACACTTCTCCATTGAGGCTGCAAGCTCCTTCTGTGACTTTTGCTCAACTTTTTGGCAATTATCCAAAATGGCGTAATCGAGTTGCATTTCCTCCATCATCCACTTAGTAAAATTAGATGGAATTTTTGTATGTTGCTTGTGCCATGATACCACCTTTTTCAATTTCCCTTTTACCTCAATGATATTGAGACCACTAGTCCAGTATGCCTCTGATACCTCTCTGAGCTTGGCAACTACCTTTTGAACTACAGACAGTTGTTCTGTAAGCAATTCATGAGAATGAAATAGTTGTTCTTGTAGAGAAGTTACACAACTATGGAATTGAGCTAGATCATTCCTCTCTTCTATGGAAGCATTTACTCAACTATTCACAAGTCCTTTTTCTCATTGAAGAGTTCCTACTTGAGCCTCAAAAGCTAAATTTCCTACTATCAAAATATCGATCCACTCCGCCCACCTATATTCTTTAGCTCGTAGCTCCTTTAACTACATGCTCGTGGCTATTTTTTTCTACCTCAAGTGCTTCAAATTGAGTGGTTAGAGCATCCTTTTCTAATTGTAATCTTAGATCTAGGTCTATTGTGTTCCACTTTTTGACTTCCACAGTTTCACGGTGGTGTTTCAAATCAATCCCTTCATTTCTAGCCCGTAAGAAGAGAGCCTTCAATTTACCAATCCTCGTCTTAACTTTTTCAACGTCTTGCAGCATCTTTTGGATATTATCTTGGCTCACCATAGAGGAAGCCAAATTTGCATATGCACTCATTTTTAGTTCCTAATCTGTTCCCTCAAATACTAGGACTTCCTTGGTGGTGATGAAATCTAGTCACGACAAGACCTTGAGTCTATTTTATGTTCTTTTGATGATCTTCTTCCTTTTGGAGTAAAATATTATAGTCTCCAACATGGCCACACCATGTTATTAGGATGGCGTGTATGGGGTAAGTCCTAATGATTTGAAGGGAATATGACCTTCGGTGAGTGGTATCTCGGTGCTTGTGTTGATATTGTCGATATCCATGTCCCGAGGTCCACTACCTTGCACTTCCTTGATCTATTCTTGTTCTTGTCCCGTGACATTCTTCTAAGTTTATTCTTTTTATTTTCTCTTAGTTTCTTCTTGCAAAGTTGGTTCTTCCCTTTCTCAAGCCTCTTACTCCTCTCTGTGCAATTATGCTTTCCTTCTTTCTTCTTCTTCATTTTTCCTTGCTTGCTCCTCTCCTACTTGTAGTTTATTGTTTGTCTCTACTAATAAAGCCTCTAGTTCATCTTTCTTTAGGGTAGCCTGATCTTGTAGTAATTTTTGTTGTACTTCTTCCACTATTTCCCTAGTTTGTTTATTGGTTCCTTCATGTTTAGCGCTTTTCCCTCACGTTATCCTCTTGTCTAACTCTTCAAAGTTGTGGTAATCTGATATACTTCTTCATTTCCACATAATTGATCGGCATAAGCAAAAGAGATTTGACAACCATGCAACTATTGGCTACCTTTCAATGACTATTATTTCTAATAAATATCTTTTCACCAAAGTGGAAGGCTTCGAAACCCTTGGTCAACTTGGTCGCTTCCTTCACTTTAGACATCTTGTATGCTCCAACTGTTATAGGAAAGGGAGGCCATGATGCCTTCTTATTATTTTTCAGGAACTGACCGATACCATTTATGAAGGTCTGTTGCATGATTTTCTTTAGAACCATAAATTTTGTGATATACTTAGGGTATACATATGGAGCTTTGGATCCTCTATATAGATGAAAATATGTACCTTCATCTCTTAAGTAACAATATCCTAGCTACGTCACCATTTGAATAACATCGTCCGACATGCAGTTAGGTGTCCTACCATATATGATTTTGTACAGAGGAATAATAAATTCCTCGCAAATATGTTGGTAGTGGATAGCATGTTTTTGTTCACATAGCACCTGGTAGCACACATGTATAGGCATTTCATTGGGATTCCATTGCCACCCAATGCCAAGAAAGTGATAAATAATTCACACGCAGACTATTAGATATACATATGGAACTCTGATTTGTTTGCTAGGATTCTAGCCTGTGCTCTTTTAATGGTCTCTTCTATATTCGCAGAAATGATATCTTCCCAATTGAAACACACAACACACATTGTGACATAGTATATCAATGGGGTCCAAATGATCTTGAAATGTGTTCCACTTGCCATTCCATATATTCTACATAAAAGCATTGCAACAAATCTATAAGGAGACCTCAATAGCTTGTTTTCATATTCTCCACTCTCCTTCTGATCAAATTTATTCCTGGGAAACCACATATTCTTGATGAATTCAAGATAGCCGAGCTGTAAGCTCCTAATCCATTCCATATTCATGTAAATTTCCATTGCTAAGAGTCGGTATGCCTTTGCTAGATGTGTCAGATGAAACGAGAAGATACCTTTTCCAAAAGATCCTTTTACCATATAGGTTCTGGCATCAATATGAGGTATGAACCATCCTATTACCTCTGCACAAGGGAACAATTCATCTCGTGCTACTACATTGTGAATCCCGTATCTTTTGATGTTATGATAAATAATAACATCCTCTATACTGGCACCTTGATACTATTCACTACTAAAAATATGATATGCTTCTCCCCATTTGTACTTTAGATCATCTCCAGTGGTACTCTGACTGTCGTCATACTGGATTTGCAATGGGACTTCTTCAACTTGCTCATCATCTATGGTTATCTCTTGCACGAACTTAGATTATTGTCTCATGGCTCACCGCGACATTGTGTGATCCTATAAGACATTATGAACAACATCATTTTCCATGTGATACAAAACAATGGTATACACACTCTAATCTATTACTGATGAATTAATGTACAAGTAGCAAAAATCACAACCCAAAACCCCTTCATGAATAGAGTTGAATTGAGGATGGCTCCTGAGTATCTTAGAACTAAAATAGATCTTGGAAATCGTGAGTAGTTCAGTTTTTTGTTGCCCTGAAAGATTAAAATCTTCCCGCCATGCAATCACAAATACCAAAGAGGGCACAAAAGTCGATCAATGTTCTCATCCTTGGATACGAAATCCCACGAAGGATGTTGTAGGTGCAACTGTGAATTTCTAGGGCCGAGGTCAAAGAAGCCATGGTTAAAACTACCCAATAGGGTTATAGCATCCTTTTCGAGGGTATTACAAAAATATGAGGCCCAAAATAATCTGTTTAGATCAAGTGGGTAATAAATGGGAAAGTCTCTTGCATCCTTTTGATCTGATATGGTCCATATTAGCAGTTAATGAATCCAAGTCGAATAATCATCTTCTCTTGTTTTTTATTGAATGTATGCAATAGTCACTCAACAATGAGATCCCAACGAGCATATGCCATCACGAAATAAAGTGTGGGTTTCTATGTTCAACTAGGATCCATTGTTCCCTATCATGGAAACAATTTTATGCTGGTGAGTCATTCTTCAACCAAACTTCAATTATTAAGACATCAATCCAAGCTTGAGATCCTTTTCTTCTATCTCCTGCTTCCACTAGAAATGGTTGCTTACTTCATTGGTGAGGCTGAACTCTTGTGCCACTATAAATATGTGGACATTCTTTCCTCTGTGGGATGCCAAGGCAAGGATATCTTCATCTCATTTAATATTAACTCTCTACACTCTTTTCTTGACTACACAATTAATGGGGTGAAGCTCCGGATGAAGTCGCCAACATTTCTCTTCCCAATGTCCACACAACTTGCAGTGGTAGAAATTTTTTGTTCCAATGGATAGGATACTTGACATGCTTATTTTGTGCATGTGCTTTTAAGTCCTCTATTGGTTTGGGGAAGTCTTCTTGCAATTCATCCTAAAAAATAAACTTGGCTTGTGGCATGTGACTTGTTTCTCCCAACAAGATGCCATACCATGTCCTTTATTCCTACAAAATTCACATACATTTGAGTACTAACAATGGTCAGCTCTATGGCCCTTCTTCTTTTAGCAGTGACAAACAAGGGATGTCTTTCTTTCAACATTCCTCTTGGTCTTCTTCCTATTCTAGCTAATTGGCTTGCATTTTCCTAGAAGTGGTAGTGGAGGTTGAATATTGGAGCTCTTCTCTTCACTACTCTTCTGCAATCTGCCACAAGAAAGGATTGAGTGGAAGTATGCTTACCTCTTCCTTCATTGTTGTTCCTTCCCATAATGGACATGTCAATCCTAACTTATCCTTTTCCTTCATGAAAAATGGTCTTGGTTTCCATGGTATATGTGTTTCTTTCGTCATAGTCTAAACCTTCATGTTTGAACCTTAGTTCAATTACAATAGGTCTCAAGGTTCCTTGATTTATTTTTCCTATCCCTTGTCCATCATAGCTCATTTTCCTTAGTAGCTTAGAACCAATGCCTTTGGCATGTTTCTCAAATCACCAAAAAATTCTTTAGAAATGTTAATGGAAGGTAAGCTTACCAGAGTTTCCTCAATCAAGGTGTTGGCTTTGGAAATGGGAATGGAAGGTAACCTTGCTTCCCACTGGTCTTGAATATCCTCATGTAGATTTTCCAATTTATTCTCTTTCTCTGCCAACTCCTGGTGTAGCTGAGTTAAAATATGATTGAGTCTATCCTCATGCCAACTATCCAGCTATGCAAGTTTCTCTCCCAATTGCAAGATCTATAATATATTATTATCCAATTCTTCCGTCATGGTAGTGAAGGAGTCCTAGTGTGTGGCGAGTTCTTTTTTCAACTCCTCTGCTTTCTATCTCCAGTACCTGCTTTCCTCTTGGATCTACCTATTGAATTCTCTTAGCTCTTCTAGATTCTCTCTCTTCAAGGATTTTTCCATGGTGAAGTCTTCTTTATTATCCAAATATTGTCCAAGCTGCTTCATGATTAAGGATACAACTGCTCTGATACCACATCATCCGTAATGAAGGGACTTATATCCCACTCAACTTACCAACACATATACTTGTGAAAAATTACTCGTATTCACTGTTATGAATCTTAAATATAGATCTTGGTTCCCTTCTTTATCTAGATGGGAAACATGCTACAAGTTTTAGTGTAACTAGTGAACTCACACTATAGTGAGGTCTCACTCCTTTTGATGTTTGAAATTGATACTGAAAGGATAACTCTCTTCCATGCACCAAGTTTAATAACATGGGACGAGCAACCAAGAAGTTTTCCAAGGATTATAATGTGGTTGGATTTTAACTCAGACCAACCCTTTCTATGTTTATGAGATTCTTCTACTGAATTACCAACCATCAAGGAAATTCAACATTACTTCTAAGACATATTGCTCCAAGAAATCTCAGTCAAGATGTAGATTGCAATGCAGGGTTATCTAGGGCACTAATTTTCCTATGCATTGACTTTACACTAAAGGAAAGGTAAAATTTACCTCCTATCCACTCTTATCATTAGTTAGGAAAACCCGGTGTTCACTTGAGATTCTTGGCTATAAAATGCTTGGAACAAGTTCTTTTAGCAATATGCCTTAAAGCTCTTGGATATAGCTCTAACTTGGGCTTTGGTTTCAATTTAAGGCTCTAGTGTCAATTTCTGACTTCAATTATTCTAACATCTATATAGGACTTCTCTTTGTTATTGTTGCTTATATTCTCTCCACCATCTACTTCGGTTCATCAATAATTGGCACTATATGTCATCACCAAAACAATGGCTTACTGCATGTGGTGTTAATAGAAAGCAACAACAAATACTTACTTACCGTGTATTCATGTTATCACTAGTTGACCACAAGTGGAAGTTGTTGTTTACCAACATCACAACTATCATGAGAAGTCACTCTAGTTGTTTACCGAGTGGAATTTTTTGTTTAACAACATCACAAGGTTGTTCTCATAAACTCTTTGGCGGTCCAGTTACTCTTCCCATTGGCCTCTAATAGAATGAATTCAATCTTTTGAAAACATTGGGAATGTCATAAATATTCCAAAGGGAAAATGGTTTCAAGGAAATGTAATTCGCCCATCAATGTTTAAAAAACCCCCAATGCGATTAAAGCATCCATAATTGATAAATAACAACCCCAATCACTTCAAATTTCACCCAACGATGATAAAAATGCCCCAAACACTTCAATATTCCATAGGCACTTAATTTCGCCTAGTGGTGATAAAAACACCCTAGGCACTTCAATATTTTCCCCAAACACATCAAAATTTCCCCAATGATGATAAAAACGCCCCGGGCACTTCAATATTTTCCCCAAGCACTTCAAAATTCACCCAATGATGATAAAAATTGCCTAGACACTTTAATATTTGCCCCAAGCTTTCAAAAATATACTAAAGCACCTCAAATTCTCCCAACAACCATTGAACTTGTCTCTGGAAAAAGAAAATTCGCCAAACTATGGTTAAAATCATTGAGGCAAAAAGATAACATGCCAGTGGTGTATGCAAATGTCCCAAGTAATCATAGAACAACTTAAGCAATGCAAAAATTCCCCAGGTAATGGAAGAAAATCCCAAGCAAGAGAGTAATTTGCCTAGTGAGTGAGAAAAACGCCCAAGTAGTCAAATACATTTAAAAACTTCAAATTAGAAACTACCTCTAAAATTGCAATAGCTCTTAGATGAGAGCCATCGATTTCAGGATTCATATTGGAATGGATGCTGGTAGTTTTAGACCTATTGGAATTTGTATTTTGCAAGTCAAATTGAAAACATGAAAGACAACCTCACAACACAATCAAGAATGAATATTTAAACCATCCCATGAACCAGGAAATCATTAAAACATAGATCAAATCCAATAAACACACTGACATCAATTGAAAAAATGAGAAAGAGAAATCAATAAAGCACATAATGGACACCATAAATTTATCCTGGAAATCCAAATGGAAAAACCAACTTTGAATGGTTACTTAGTATATCTTGGCAATATCTGGTTACAAGGCTGTGTATGGATCCCTTTTGCATCATCTTCTCGTGGCCAACAAAAGCCCTTTCTGAGTAAAAATGAATGAGGAAATAGGGAGAGCTTGGGTAATGGGAAGGTCAATAGGCCTCACCTTTCGTTTACCATTCCCCATCATTTTTCTCCATTTTTTTTATTTTTTACATTTAATTCATTTTTTTCTCTCTTGTCTTATTTACATTTATTTTTGCCTTGTATTTTTTTGTATCTATTGTATTACCTTTAATCATTGCTAGATTACATTGTTAGTAATAGCATTACAACCATTCAAGAGTTCGGATACATTTCGGATCACACCTTCCCATTGAGGGGATTTTTGGTCTGCAACAGCTTCAAGGACCAATATGGATCAATGTCCCTTCTACTTACTTCTCTAGAACATGGAACTGACAAGGGATCCTCACAACAACTCTGGCGGCTTTGGATACTAGATTTGGATATGGCTCAGCTTTGGTTCTGGCTCACTTGTTCCTACAGTGCAAATGTTTTCTCATTGACTAAACTATGGGCAATCTCTAAACCCAAACTCTTTGATTGGAATTCACTCCCATCCTCAATGGAAAAGTCTCTTGCATTCTTTGGCTCTGAATATGGTCCATATTGGCAGTTAATGAATCCAATTCAAATTCTCATCTTCTCTGGTTCGCTAGTGAATGTATGCAACAAGCATTCAATAGTGAGATCCCAGCAAGCATATGCCATCACTATAGAAAGTGTGGGATTCCTTCTTTAGATAGGATCCATTGCTCCCTGACATGGAAACAATTCTATGTTGGTGAGTGATTCTTCAACCAGTCTTCAATGAGTAAGACATGAATCCAAGATTGAGATCCTTTTATTCTATCTCCTACTTCCACTTAATGGTTTCTTACATCATTGGTGAGGTTGAACTTTTTTGCCGCTGTAAATATGTTGACACCCTTTGCTCCTTGGGATGCCAAGGCAAGCAGATCTGTGGGAGATCTTCATCTCTTCTAATATCCATTCTCCACTCTCTTTATTGACTACACGGTTAATGGGGATTGGGGTGAATTTCTGGATGAAGTCGCCAACATTTATCTTCTCATTGTCCACTCAAATTGCAGTGGTGGAAAAAGTTATTTCCAATGGATGCACTACTTGACATGCTTATTTTGTACATGTGCTTTAGAGTCCTCTGCTAGTTTGTGGAAGTCTTCTTTCCATTCCTCTAAAAGAAACTTGCCTTGTGGCATGTGGCCTGTTTCTCCCAACAATATGCCATGCAATGGCCTTTGTTCCTACAAAATTCACATACATCTAAGTACCAATAGTGGTCATATCTATGGCCCTTCTCCTTCCAACAGTGACAAAAAATGGATTTCTTTCTTACTACATTCCTCTTGGTCTTCTTCTTATTATTTTGGCTAATTGGATTGATTTTTCCTTGAAGTGTTAGTGCAGGTTGAATCTTGGAGCTCTTCTCTTCACTGCTCTTCTGCAATCTGTCACAAGAAGGATTGAGTGGAAGTATGCTTACATCTTCCTTCACTACTGTTCCTTCCTCTAATGCATAGGCCAATTCTAACTTGTCTTTTTCCTTCATGAAAATGGCCTTGGTGTCCAAGGTATTTTTGTTTCTTCCATCATAGCCTAAACGTTCATGTTTGAACCTCAGTTCCACTACAATAGGTTTTAAGGTGCCTTGATTTTTTTTCCTAGCCATTTTCCATCATAGCCCATTTTCCTTAGTAGCATAGAACCAATTCCTTTGGTATGTTTATCAAATTCACTAAAATTCTCTTTAGAAATGTCAATGAAAGGTGATCTTACCAAAGCTGTCTCGGTCAAGGTGTTGGCTTTGGAAATGGGAATGGAAGGTGGCCTTGCTTCCCACTAGTCTTGAATATCCTCATGTAGCATTTCCAACGCCTTCTCTTTCTCTTCCAACTCCTAGCGTATCTGATTTAGTATCTGATTGAGTCTATCCTCATAACAACTATCTAGCTATGTGAGTTTCTCTTCCAATTGCAAGAGCTATAATATGTTCTTGTCCAATTCTTCCCTCATGGTAGTGAAGGAGTCATGGTGTGTGGCAATTTATTTTTCCAAATCCTCTGCTTTCATCTTGGATCTTCCTATTGAATTCTTTGAGCTCTTCTAGATTCTCTCTCTTCAAGGATTTTTCCATGGTGAAGTCTTCTTTCTTCTCCAAGTACTGGACAAGTTGCTTCATGGTTAAGGATACAACTGCTCTGATACCCTTTTACCCATAATTAAGAGACTTATAGCTCAATCACTTGTGGAAAATTACTCTTATTCACTATTTTGAGTCTTATACAGAGATATTGGTTCCCTTCTTGCTCTGGCTAGGTAGAATGCTACGATTTTAAGTGTAACCACTAAACTCAAGCTGTAGTGAGGTCTCACTCCTTGTGATGTTCAAAATTTATACCCAAAGGAGAACTCTCTTCCATGCACCAAGTTTAGTAGCATGGATTGAGAAACCAAGAAGTTTTAGAAGGCTTATACCTTGGTTGGATTTTAACGCAAACCAACCATAATGTTTATGAGCTTCTTCTACAACAAAGGAACTTGTAACTTAGTCCCTCAAGAAAATTACATTGGATAAATTGACCACTTGGAAAATCGCCCCTGACGTCACCCTCTTCGTCACCTTGTACATATCGGCCCTGTGTTAGCTTGTACAACCCCTGCATCACCAAATAAACCTCTACATTAGCCCATACAACCTTTGCATAACCCGTTCGACACTATGTGTCGCTCGCATGCCCCCTACATTAGTCATACAACCCTCTATGTCAACTGTTTGGATCTATGTGTCGTTGTACAGATTGATGTTCTCGTGATCAACCTCTCTCTCTCCTTCTTTGAATCTTCTTGTTATGTCCCCACAAAATTGATCATTGAAACAAGTTCCTAACCCAACCTAACCCTTGGGTTGAGGAGGCAGCTGCATAACCATGGGGTTAAATTTTGTATTCCAGGCAATTAATTATTTAGGACAATGCATTTAATTTTATCTATAGTTGCTACCCACGTGGAATAAATAATTAATGGAGCATTTATAAATTATTGATGCAATTAATATTTTTATTTATTATGTTGAATAAATGGAGAACATGACCCACTAATTCAAATTGGTGGAATTACTTGGGGTAGAAGTCAAGTAAACACTAAAGTCCAAAAATGTTGCTAAAATGGTGAAAAGAGGCTTATTTCAGGAAAAGCAGCATAAATCCAGGAAAAAGCAGGCAAGTTGGAAAAGCAGGAAAGTTTTGAAAGAAGGAAAGTTTAGAAAAGGAAGGAAAGTCATAAAAGTGGAAAGTAAGAAAAGCCAAGCAAAGCAAACAAACAATCAAGGAAGGTTACCCACTCATAGGTGACCTATTCTCACAGGTCAACAAGCCAAGTAACTTTCTCAGTAGGTCACCCAAAATTCTATAAAAGAATACAAGCAACTCCCTTTCACATCTTTTGCTAGTGTGAGAAATTTTGTGAATGCATTTGTGCATCCAAGACTTGGGAGGTGTGCCCCTAGTCAAGCATGGGAGATGTGCCCCAGCTTCCTGTGAGAGGATAATGGAATCCAGCCATTATCACTGAGATTATTTGCAGGTACTGAAGCTTAACAGGTCAAATCAGAAGTTCAGAGCTATCTCCATCTAAGCCAGAGATTGAATCCTTCCTCCTTCCATTCTACAGCTAGTTTCTCATGTGCAAGAGGAGAGATTCTTCATCCATATTCTGAGGGGATTCTTGGCCTATCACTGGTGTTATAACAGAGTATTGAATCTTCCCAGGTTGAAAGAGTAGTTCAGAACCATCTTCATCAAGTCAGGATTCGAATCCTTCTTCCTCCTTCTATTCTACATCAAGTTTCTCATGTACAAAAGGAGAGACTCCTCTATCATCTTCTGACAAGTTTCATGGCCTATTTATGATGTAGTCACAGAGTATGTAATTTTCTGATATCATACATTTCAATAAAAATTGCAGAACTCTGAATTCTTCTCCATTTTATGCACCCCTTCTAGATTTAGCTAGAATTGACTAGCTTTCAATGAATAAACCATAAGTCAATGTGTAAGAGTCCAAATGAATTCATTCCAGTTCCTGGTGTTAGATAATATATCACATGACATGATACAACCACTGTTTCATAAATTCAATCTCATTTGAGTAGTGTTTGGGAGCCCAAAATTTGAGCTAGTTGAGCAGTCCTGAATTGTCAATTTACTAGTTATACTATAATATTTGCTCAGAACTCTTTGTAACTTTCTGGAATGTTATATTATTGTTGGATGACTATTAATAGATGATATTTAATGTCTGTAACCTCAGAAACACCCATCTCCAATCTTAAGTTGAATACCTCACCCATACTAGTCTGTATATGCTGAGTAGCCCAGGAGCCTTGGAGTAGATTGAAGCTTGCTGCTATTGAAACATCAATGGTCTCAGTACATTGTACAGAGGTATAAAATTATATCAGAACCTCTCATCCATCCTAATCCTTTGACCTTGCCCATATCCAACAATTCTAGCTTCCAGAATCACTGTTTTAGTCAATTTTGAGAAGCATTGAGTTTTTGTGCCACAATCCTAAGTTGGTATCCTTGCTGCTGCACACATACATACATAATCCATAACCTAAACCTTTCCAAACTCATTCCTAGAACCTTCTCATTTAACCCTCGACTAGATTTCCCAAGACTAGTTCTGCAACTAGTTTTCCTGTTTACTAGTCAGTGTCTTAAAGTTTTAATTTTGGGATAAATTTTAAGTGATATCTAATCAGGGATATTACAGTGGTATCAGAGCACTTTCCTTGGCTCATCCTGTGGAAATTAACTCTCAGTGGAAAGGTAGCTCAGCACTATCTTCAAGTTGCAGTTGTGGAATTAGTTCCATTCATGGAAGATTTAGAGTTTGAGTTGCATGAAGAAGAAGATTATTTTTATGAAGAGTATGATGATTATGATGAGCAGTATGAAGAATATTCTAGACAATATGAGGAAGAGAATTTCCAAGAAGTACCTTCCACAAGCATCTCCCATGAGATCATGATTGGAAGAAGAGACTATGGTTATTCTGATAGACATATTCAGGAAAAAGTTGCATGTTCCATAGTCAAAGGTCAACCTTCTATGGAAGAGATAATAAAAGATATGAAAGCTTTATTGGATGCATGTGACTTTACAAGAATTTTTGGATCCTCTTCAAGAAGAGCCTCCAAGAATCTTCATCCTAAGATAACCAGGGAGAAGCAAGAGGAAGATATAAATCAGCCTATTTGTGGCAGCCATAAGGTTGATGAGTTACCAATAAATCCTCAGAAGAAGATAAAGAAGGTCCATGCACAGTTGAATATCTAGTAGTCCAACATCTGGTTGTTGGCAATGTGGAAGGTAAAATCACTCCTAGTTTCTTGGTGGGTGATCTCAAAATAATTATAAGGGATGATGATGTTTTCAGGAGTGGTAAGACATCTTTTGGATCTAATCCAAAGGATGAACATGAATCAAGTTTATAGTCACCTCTTGAGCTTCATCCGGAAGCAGAATACAAGCACACATCAGTTGGATGTGAACCAGAAGATTTGGTGGAAGGGAAAGCCATCACAGATCCACCACATGAAGAGAAAGACATGATACAAAGGTATTTCCACAATTCTGATTTTTGTATCCCTTTGTTTCATTCTGATATGGTATCCACTTACAATGAGAAGGTTGGCATGGTTAAGTGCTTCGGTATGGAGGCTCAAAATTTTGGTGTTAACAATGAAGGAATTCATGGAGATGAACCATTGGAGGAGCATGAGTTACTGCAATGTGATATCAATGGGTGCTCACATCTCTATGATGGTGACATAGAGATCAGATTTGAATATGTTGCTACAAGCCAAAGTACCATTGATCATGATGTTGGAATCCTTGCAACAGTGGAAGCAAACCAAGGATCAATTTCACCTTCACCGCTTGAATTTTATGAGGGTGATCCAATGAAGTTTGAAGAAGGGAATGTTCTATCTCGTGAAGTTTCATACTTTGATGAAGGTGCTGCAAATATAATTTCCTTTGAGCATGAAGATGATGAATTTTCAGCCATGGGTGAGGAGAAAGGAGTAACTTCACCATCACCACATAAGCTTCGTGATGTTAATCTGAGGAAAATTCAAGAAGATGATATTCACCGTCATGAACCATCCTTCCTTGAAGGGACATTAAAGATGAACACATTGAAGATCAAGGAGACCATTGAAATTCTCCATTTCACTCATGCTTTAGTGTCACAATATTGTTGGAGAGCTGCATCACGGAAAAATCCACTCTCCATTGAAGACTTGGAGGAGATTCAGAATTCAATGACAAACATCAAAGGTAAATTTTCACAATTGATTTCTGACAGAGATTATTTGTTTTATATTTCAAGAATGTATCATGATTTATTATTGAAGAATGAAGAAGAGCTTGAAAAGCTCTCATAGGAGTTGGAATCCACCCAAGATTCTTTGAGAAGTACTCAAAGTACTCTCTTGGAATCTCAGATGCAAGTAGAGCAACTTCAACAAGAGTTTCTAAGATTTCATATTCCCTCCCATGTTCCAATCAGCCATTCCCTTTTGGTTGATGATTTTCAGATTTCTATTGAGAAATCTCATGTGATGGTGGAACATGAGGTGCATGCTGATTTGAATGTGCTTGAAAGGGTTGAAATCAAGCAAGAAGGTAACCAAGAACTTGCCTTGTTCCACAAAGATTATGAGTTACCACGTGATGAGAGATGCATAATTTTGGAGGAGACACATGGTCTCACATTTGAGGGATCGACCCATGATGAGAAGGTACATAGATCCACATGCTTGGTGGATCACTGTTACAAAGAGTTTATCCATTCTCTTTCACCCCACACTTCTGTTTCAGTCACATCACTTGAAGATGAGAATTGGGTGAAAGGATTTTTCTTGATAATGCACCAAGAGGAGCAGGAGGCTCCCACAGTCATTCGAGATGACTTGATGCAACATAGGTACATATTGCTGCCATTAGATACCATTTATCCACATGTGGATTGGGTGGAAGATTACATGTCACACATGGAGTCTCCTAGAAGAAATATTTTTGCTCATGGTAGGTGGAAGAGAGCTAAGCAAGCAAGCTTACAAAAGAATTTGTTGAGCCATTGGAGACATGCACTTGGAGAAGCCACAAGCTTCTTACTTGGACCTGATTTGATAAGTGTTTGTTCATCCACTGATGGGATGAGTACATACTTGATGGAGGTATGCAGCACATGTTCTTTCCACTTGAGTGGAAGCAGTGGCAGAGAGTTGAGCCATTGGGATAGCACATGCTTGTCTTTTGGATCTTGTGGCATAGCGTTGAGCCATGAGATTACTTCCTTGGGGATGTACGTCCTTAAGGATATTGGGTTTTCATGCACTTATGGTTTTTCATTGTATTCATCATATTTTACTTATGAGCAAATAACAAGTCATTTTTGCTTATATGATGCCTATCTTTCTCATGATTGGATAAGGGACTTCCACCCTTGTCATTTGAGCTACAGTGATGATGTTTTTTATTCTTATGTGCATTCGGAATATGAGAACCTTCTTGATGGAGTCGAAAGAATTGATGAGGTTCGGACTCACTCTTGGGAGGCATATTTGGTGATGCATACTCTTTCCTTGATTGGGTCCTACCATGGAGAGTTGCATATCTTGATTGAGGGGCCCTCAAAGCTTCAGGGCTGCATTGGAAAGCATGATTTTTCAATATGGTGGTATGATGTTTTCATCTTTCCCCACATTTCATATGATGCTGATTTTTTCTTGTTACTAATGTTTGGGAAGATGCAACATGATCAGTGGGATCTTGATATTCTATGGGATGGTAATTTTTCACACATGTCACTGCTACTTGGGAACTTGCAGTTGAAGCAGTCCAGGCACTCTTTTGCTTAAATTATTTTTTGGGATGGTATTCCGATCCATGGGGATTCCATACAAGCAATGGGATCCTGGCATTATTTTTCCTTGGAGCAGTTGTTTGCATGGTTGCAAGATGGAGCAAGACAACCCTGTTTTGCACCAGTTCATCTACGTTGCACCTTGTTTCAGTTTCCTACATAGGGAACACCTCCTTGGATGGACTTATAGTTTACATAGTAGTGGTATCTTTTCATTTCTGATATTCTTATGAGATCTGGGCACACTTTCCAGTTGCTTCACTTGGATAGAGGTAGGCATGTTCAGCTACAAATGTGGTGAATATTTTCTTGGAGAGATGATTATGATCAGAGTAGTGCAGCAAAATCATGATGGACCTCTTGGGATATTTTGCTTGAGGACAAGCAATCTTGGGAGGGGAGGACTATCATGTCTCCACAAAATTGATCATTGGAACAAGTTCCTAACCCAACCTAACCCTTGGGTTGAGGAGGCAGCTGCATAACCATGGGGTTAAATTTTGTATTCCAAGCAATTAATTATTTAGGACAGTGCATTTAATTTTATCTATAGTTGCTACCCACTTGGAATAAATAATTAATGGAGCATTTATAAATTATTGATGCAATTAATATTTTTATTTATTATGTTGAATAAATGGAGAACATGACCCACTAATTCAAATTGGTGGATAAGGTTGGTGGAATTACTTGGGGTAGAAGTCAAGTAAACACTAAAGTCCAAAAATGTTGCTAAAATGGTGAAAAGAGACTTATTTCAGGAAAAGCAGCATAAATCCAGGAAAAAGCAGGCAAGTTGGAAAGCAGGAAAGTTTTAAAAGAAGGAAAGTTTAGAAAAGGAAGGAAAGTTAGAAAAGTGGAAAGTAAGAAAAGCCAAGCAAAGCAAGCAAACAATCAATGAAGGTTACCCACTCATAGGTGACCTATTCTCATAGGTCAACAAGCCAAGTAAATTTCTCAGCAGGTCACCCAAAATTCTATAAAAGAATACAAGAAACTCCCTTTCACATCTTTTGCTAGTGTGAGAAATTTTGTGAATGCATTTGTGCATCCAAGACTTGGGAGGTGTGCCCCTAGTCAAGCATGGGAGATGTGCCCCAGCTTCCTGTGAGAGGATAATGGCATCCAACCATTATCACTGATATTATTTGCAGGTACTGAAGCTTAACAGGTTGAATCAGAAGTTCAGAGCTATCTCCATCTAAGCCAGAGATCGAATCCTTCCTCCTCCTTCCATTCTATAGCTAGTCTCTCATGTGCAAGAGGAGAGATTCTTCATCCATCTTTTGAGGGTATTCTTGGCCTATCACTGGTGTTATAACAGATTATTGAATCTTCCCAGGTCAAAACAGTAGTTCAGAACCATCTTCATCAAGTCAGGATTCGAATCCTTCTTCCTCCTATTCTACATCAATTTTCTCATGTACAAAAGGAGAGACTCCTCTATCATCTTCTGAGAGGTTTCATTTCCTATTTATGATGTAATCATAGAGTATGTAATTTTCTGATATCATACATTTCAATAAAAATTGCAGAACTCTGAATTCTTCTCCATTTTATGCATCCCTTCTAGATTTAGCTAGAATTTGACTAGCTTTCAATGAATAAACCATAAGTCAATGTGTAAGAGTCCAAATGAAGTCATTCCAGTTCCTGTAGTTAGCTAATATATCACATGACATGATCCAACCACTTTTTTAGAAATTCAATCTCATTTGAGTAGTGTTTGGGAGCCCAAAATTTGAGCTAGTTGAGCAGTCCTGAATTGTCAATTTACTAGTTATACTATAATATTTGCTCAGAACTCTTTGTAACTTTCTGGAATGTTATAGTATTGTTGGATGACTATTAATAGATGATATTTAACCTCTGTAACCTCAGAAACACCCATCTCCAGTCTTAAGTTGAATACCTCACCCATACTAGTCTGTATATGCTGAGTAGCCCAGGAGCGTTGGAGTAGATTGAAGCTTGCTGCTATTGAAACATCAATGGTCTCATTACATTGTACAGAGGTATAAAATTATATCAGAACCTCTCATCCATCCTAAGCCTTTGACCTTGCCCATATCCAGCAATTCTAGCTTCCACAATCACTATTTTAGTCAATTTCGAGAAGCATTGAGTTTTTGTGCCACAATCCTAAGTCGGTATCCTTGCTGCTGCACACATACATACAAAATCCAGAACCTAAACCTTTCCAAACTCATTCCTAGAACCTTCTCATTCAACCCTCGACTAGATTTCCTAAGACTAGTTCTGCAACTAGTTTTCCTATTTACTAGTCAGTGTCTTAAAGTTTTAATTTTGGGATAAATTTTAAGTGATATCTAATCAAGGATATTACACTTCTCTTACTACAAAACTCTTCTCTCTTCTCGTCAACCACTGAGTCTCTCACTCTTCTCTTAAAAAATTCTCCATCTAAAATGATCTTGTGATCTCTTTTGAGTCTTTATGTTCTCCTTAGGCTTTTTTTTATAGCATCTTAATGACCAAAAAAATAACCCCCTATCTTCAAAGTGATGTATGGCGAAGATTAGATCTCGAGCCTCACTTAAAATCAACGGTTGTGATTTAATCTTAAGTTCACTTTTGGTCATTAGCCAACATTGAGTTAATTAATGTGTTTTTCCTAAGTTAGACTTAGGAAATAGATATAAAGGTCACTTATTCAATAAATTGAGCAAGTAGCTAGAGAGGTGATCGACAACTTTTATATGCTTGACACCTATCCTATGCAGAATAACATATTTTCATTTTTTTTTTAAATTTTGTTGTTTTCTGTGAATCATAAATAACTAAACTTGTGTTTTTATAGTTGATGATTTGAAAAATTATTTCCATCTTGTTCTAGAGATAAATATACCTTTACATTTAACATTTTCTTGAAAGCAACATCATCGATCATTTCATTTTTTAGACTTCATTTAACATTTGCTTACTTTGAGAGATCATTTCATTGCACTATGGATACTTTATTTTTTAAAATTACCACATGGATATTACTATGAACAAAAAAATTCATGGTCATAGCATAAGTTTGAAAAGAACTCCAATATTCCTCATAATTGATTTTATTTATTAATGGTTATTCTTATTCCTCATAATTGATTTTATTTATTAATGGTTATTCTTATTCCTCATAATTGATTTTATTTATTAATGGTTATTCTCATCTTGTTATAGAGGTAAATATACTTTTACATTTAACATTTTCTTGAAAGCACCATCGACAATCATTTCATTTTTTTGGACTCCATTTAACATTATGCTTACTTTGAGAGATCATTTCAATGCACTATGGATACTTTTATTTTTTAAAATTACCACATGGATATCATTATGAACAAAATAATTCATGGTCATAGCATAAGTTTGAAAAGAACTCCAATATTCCTCATAATTGAGTTTATGTATTAATGGTAGCACATTGCGATTTTATGCAATAATGGTAGCACATTGTCAACTAGTACATTGATGGATGGAGATTGCTATTTCATTTCCTACCACTATGATTTTGACATCTAACTATAATTTTATTTATGTGTGCTATTTTCTATTAACGCTATATATAACTTATTTTTGATATATTAATTTTGGCATTATTTGTGTAGAATAAATTATTAATATATAATTTATATTTATGAATATTAGTTGCAATTATTTAATTTTTTATGAATTTAAATAGTTTACTTAACACTTATTACATCGAGCAATGCTTATAGGAATGAAGAAGTTTGACAGAAACTAGTAAAATAAATCGCATAGCATAAATCATCAAAAACTGAGCTTGTATAAGGTGATTAAGACATCTTCGAAGGTCACACATCCCAAGAATGCTTGTGCATAACTGTGAATTTTTCCAACAATGAAACCAACTTAACTTACCATCCCATTTACAAAACTTTAACCAGTATTATGCCCAATAAACTATTCACTTAAAACTTCTTTAACAATTAATATTTAAATATAAAAAAACTTCCCTAATCCACAACATATTATATATCATTTTTTAACATAACTTTCAATTAAACAAATTGTTATACGATTTTGAACTATGAGCGAGATTCATATGAATAAAAAATAAAAATAAAACACAGATTGGCCACTTAGACGATTTTGAACATTCAAAGGGTACTTTTCCTCAATAATATGGCCTTCACGTGAGACAAATTAGTGTGATATAATATGGCCAAATTGTATCCATTCTGGCGCCATTTGGACAAACTCTCCATCTCAGATATCAGCGATATGATAACATTGGTCACTCTCGGGTTTCAACGAGTTTGGAGTGTTTTATTGTTATAAACTGAAGCTAAAAGCGATATGATTTGAATTTTGAATTTTTTGCTAATTTTTATTGGCAATAAAATAAGATTTTGTTGAAACTACCATTTTTATTGTTCAAATTATAATTTGATTATAAAAATAGATTTCGTATTCTTATTATTTTTAGAGAATTTTATTATACAATTTCAACAATCTATAAATGCAATTTCAACAACTTCAACCAAAATTTATTTGAGAGTGGTATGTCAATAATATTTCTTATTTTTTATCAACTATTTTTAATATGTATACAAATTGTAAAAAAATTGAATGATAAAAAATCATCCTTCAAAACCCACATTTAGATTAGAGTCCTTCATGTATTGACCTCACACTCTCAAAGGGTTTCTTTGTTGAAGTGAGCCAAGGTTCCCAAGGAGTATATGGGGCACAAGACATTGTTTTTATTGACAATGCTCATTATTTTACTCTCAAGTATGGAGTCGGTATTGGTACCAACAATAGAGCAGAACTTTATGCTCTTTGGACTCATCTTAAAGTTGTTGCTGATAAGAATATAAGTAGGTTGTAGGTACTAGGCTACTTCAAGTTATTAATGGATTCTGGAGTCAATAATGGAAAGAATATTGGAGAAAAAAAGCCCTTTTGAAGAAGTTTCTTTTGCTCACATCTACAGAAAATTCGATCACAAAGCAGATATACTTTCAAAGGAAACTCTTGAAACTCTAAATATGGAGGAAGGCCCTTTGATCAAACAAGAATTCATGGATAATCCCCCATGGGCAGTTGTTCAAATTTCAATTTTCTAACTCATTGTGGAAGGTTGATTTCGTCTTGATTTATATTTTTGAAGACACGGTGAGTTAGGTTTAAATAAGTTCAGAGTTTGTATTTAGTTGAGATGATAGGGGATCCACCTTGGGTGTGTTGGTAGAATCACTATATATGTATTTAGCATAGGTTGATGATAGTTAAAGTTCATATTGAGTCGAGACTTTAAATATGAATTTTGATTTTCTTATGAAAATATCAACTTAAAAATTTTAAATATATAATTTGAAATATCAAATAGAATAATTTTTTTGAAAAAAAAAAATTAAAATCCTTCGTTAAATCCATCATTATTATTATAATATTTATATTAAATTATATTATATTAAAAACAAAATACTCAAATAAATTTAAAAAAAAGATCATTGAAAAGATATGAAAAAGCAAACTACAAGCTTCATCTACATAAATGAACAATTCATATTAGGAGTTCTACATAATATAAGAGCTCTAATCACATAAGGTATTCACTTAATGTCAAGAAATTATATATAACTTAATGTAAAATGAGATGCAAAAAGTTAGTATAATTCATTTCAAGCTCTTTTGTTTGAATATAGTACATTTTAGAGTTTTGTATGGAGTAAGTTAAAGGATTTATGATTCGTATTTTTTTTTGTTATTTTTGTGAAAAATGCAGTTATGATTTTTTTAATGAAATTGAGATTTTTATTATTTAAATTATAATTTTAATAGTAGAAATAGATTTAACACCTTCAATTACTCTTGAATACTGTGTTTATGTAATTCCAATAACTTAAAACTTGTAATTTTAATAATTTCAATCCAAATTTAATTAAAAAAATCCATTTAAAAACCAATACAAATCATAAAAAAATTGTATAAGATTTCATGAAAGACTAAAACCAATACAAATCATAAAAAAATTGTATAAGATTTCATGAAAGACTAAGACCAGATACATGGAATTGTTCTTTGTTCTTGTACAAATTTCTAATTCCCTTCTTGTATTGCTTTTACATAATAAATGAGATTTATTATTTCCTTGATAGGTTATATGTTTTTATGCCGTCATTTCATATGAATATTTAATAATTAAACAAATTCTTACACGTGTGTAAAAAATAAATGCTTGCAAGTGTCTAATTTTTATACCTACGATACACCTGAAAATTTTCTAATTACAAAAACAAGATAAAATGAGTATCTCTATTCCTCCATGACCAGACATACCCTGAATTCCTTCATTTCATATGAATATTTAATAATTAAACAAATTCTTACACGTGCGTAAAAAATAAATGCTTGCAAGTGTATAATTTTTATACCTACGATATACCTGAAAATTTTCTAATTACAAAAACAAGATAAAATGAGTATCTATATTCCTCCATGACCAGACATACCCTTCCTCCATGACCAGACATACCCTGAATTCATTTACATATAACTTATTCATCTCTCATTTATATAGAATACATGCATCAAGAACAGCGAACAATATTCAACCTGCTCCAAGCCAGGCCATTTAATGCAGCTTATACTCTAAATTCCTTTATATATAATTTATTTATCTCTCATCTACATAGAATACATACATCAAGAACGGCGAACAATATTCAGCTTGCTGCAAGCTATTTAATACAGCTATTGTATTAAATGGCCTGCAACAGCTATTGTATTAAATGGCCTGCAACAGATTGAATATTGTTGGCTGTTCTTGATGCATGTATTCTATATAGATGATAGATGAATAAGTTATATGTAAATGAATTCAGAGTATATCCTGTAGTAAGCTGAATATTGAGGTGTTAGCCTCAAAAATATTGAGGTGTTAACCTCAAGGTTCTGCCGATCCCTTCTGGATTTCCTTGAGAAACTTCTCCATGTTAATGTAAGAAGATCCTCCTTTTCCCACTGCCCTCATCGACTCATCTCTCAACTCACCAATTCTCTTCGTCATTTGCCTCCCATCGTCCCCAGTCATCAATCTCCTTACCATGTCTTCCACATATTCTCTGCTCACAACTTCATTCATTGCCAGTCCAATATTCCACATTTGGCTAACGAATATACTGTTAGTCGGTTGCTCGGCAAGGAAGGGCCACGATATCATGGGTACACCAGCACAGATACTCTCCAGCGTAGAGTTCCATCCGCTATGACTCAGAAAGCCTCCCACGGAAGGATGTGAGAGCACTTTCATCTGAGGCGCCCAACTCACCAAGAAACTTCTGTCATTCACTTTCTCCAGAAACTCAGATGGCAACACAGCAGAGTTACCATGAATGAGATCAGGACGAATAACCCACAGAAAAGGCTGCTTGCTCGCCTCTAAACCCCACGCTAACTCTAAGAGTTCCTGGTCAGACATAACAGCTATACTTCCGAAGCAAACATAAATAACTGAAGAGGGCTTCTGGGAGTCCAACCATTCCAGACAGCCCGTTTCTTCGGTCCACATACTTGCAGAGATATCAGAAATTCTATCATTTCCAGATTCTGCCTGTAAAACAAGAGGGCCTATGGTATACAAGCCTGGAAGTTTGTTTCGCAGAGCATCGAGTACAGGACGATCAAGCTCATCAAAGGTATTAAGTATTACCAAATCGGCTTCCATAGCGGCCTGCGCTTCGCTTGTCACAAGCTTCCACATGTCCTTGTTTCGCAAGGCGGCTGGCAGATCTTTGACACGCAATGGGGGCATCCCAGGAATGCAAGTGATTTTCTGTTCCAGGCTTCCATTTGTTAAACACCTCTCATCATCTGCAGCACACAAATTAATGGCATATAGAGTAAGCGAGCAAGCTGTCTTTGCGGCCATGAGGCCGAATGCAACGAGAGTTGCAGGTACCAGAAATCAGTGAAGTGCTAAAAAAAAGTTAGAGAACTAGGAGTTACTATACCTTTTCCAGGAATATGAACTTTGCCAACCAGAAGAGGGCCGAAGAAATAAGCGCAGAAGCCACAAGCACTGTGCGTCCAGAAGGATACTCTCGGAATTCCTAGCTTCCTGGCGGTTTTCTGTGGAAACGAAACAACCCCGTCTGAGATAATACATGTAACTGGAGGAACATCTGGTTGTGAATGTTTCAACCTGTCGATCAGCTTCTCGAAATGCAAAGGGCCGTTACCAAGGAACGACTGACACAGCTCGGCTAGTTTTGAGGTCCGGCCATGATCAGGGGGTAATCCGTCCGGAAGAGTTTCAAATCTGAAGTCGGGACAAGATTTAACGGAATTCACCGATCCGGATGCGAGGAGGCGCTCTTGTATGTATTCGGTATTGACGAAGGTGATATAGAAGCCTCGAGCATATAACAATTTAGACAGCTGCATCATGGCCTGAATGTGACCCTGAGCAGGGAAAGGTAGCATCAGAGCATGAGGTCGTGTATTCACGGGCGCCATGAGCAGAGCAACAGACTGTTAGAGCAGCAAAACAACACGGGCACTGTAAGCAAAATGGAATGAGTGATCTGGAATAGGAGAGCCGAGGCACACAGAGATAGAGACACATAGATATAGAGGAGAAAGCGTTAGCCCATGTGATCCTATTGTGCCATGAGGTCCAAGGCAATGTTTTTTTTATTCTTAAGTGCACCCACACAGAGGTAAGCAGGTGCACCTACATAGAGGTAAGCAGAGGTACAGGTAAATCTTGGTAAATAAAGATACAGGTAAATTGGAATTGGGGTGATTTGAACTTATAACCTCTACCTGTAGGTATACCCACACAATCAATGACCTCTACTTATAAGTATACCCACACAACCAACTAACCCGTTGGATGAGCCTGAGTTGTTTTATATATTTAACTGTATCTGATTTAGTTCCTATAAATGGAAGCATGACTCATGATTTTAGGTTTTACATATTTTTTTTTAAATATTGATTAAATTAAATGTTGTTATCCGAAAATTCTATAAAATGTAGACTTTTAAATTTATACAATTTTACACCAATTACTAATTTTATTATTACAATATTACAATAATTACCTAATATAATTAATTGTTAGGTCAACTTATAAATGGAAGCATGACTCATGATTTTAGGTTTTACATATTTTTTTTAAAATATTGATTAAATTAAATGTTGTTATCCGAAAATTCTATAAAATGTAGACTTTTAAATTTATACAATTTTACACCAATTACTAATTTTATTATTACAATATTACAATAATTACCTAATATAATTAATTGTTAGGTCAACTTTTTGAAAGTTTTACAATTTGATAAAGCAACTGCCCATGGCGTGGGATAACTGGCACTCAAATCGTCTGGTTTTTCCGGCTATTTGTTTCTTAGATCCAGTTATAAAAACCAGTCAAATCGTAGTTTCACCTCATTTACTACAACTATGCCATGGAACTGTGTTCCTAAAGATTTTGACCAATTTTAAGATGACCCAAATAGCGAAAATTCCAAACAAATAACGAAAAAACATAGAACTATGCCCGGAAAATTTTCCATCGCCGATCTGTGTGCCAACGTCACTGCCCACACCTATCCCTAATATAATTAATAGTTATATCAACTTTATAAAAGTTTGACAATGTGATAAAGCAACCACCCCCACCCACATAAGAGACAAATAATAATTTATGCTCAATTAAATATGTAATTTCTAATATTACTTTTAGAAAAATAGTTGTTTAATTATTGTAGTGTGTATTAAGTATTATATAAATGAACAAAAATTGTAAGATGGCAAGCACTATAGTTCTTTCTTTATGGTTTCATGGTTCACCGTTGTGAATGTTTGGATTTACGCGCGTAAGTTAAAATAAATATGATAAAGTTTATTATACTTCAAGGAAATTCATTTTTATATTTCAAATAGAACTTCGTTTGGTGTAGCTCTCCTATGTCTTTTATTATAATAAAAAATGAAATAATGAATAATTCATTCTATGCATGGCTTAGTCTTAGTGGCATGAATAAAAAACATAATTTTAAAATTTGAAATAAAATATTTTGTTAAGTGAGATTTTTTTAAATATGTCATGTTCATCTATATTATTTTTGTCTTTAAATTTTACGTCATGGATTTATGTGGTTTTATTGTTTAAAGTTTTTAAATATTTTAATTCATTTTTTTTTCCATGTAATTGATTGATAAGGATCCTTACAAATAATAAAGAAGAATAGTATTTTCATTTTACGAGAAAAAATAAATTCTGAAAAAAATTCCACAAATACATGATTCATGCTAAATGAGCATAGGTAGGTACAATGATCATTTTAGGAGTTTTTTTGGTTTACTTGGAGCAATGCATGATTCATGCTAAATGAATATAGGTAGGCACAATGCATGATTCATGTTAAATGAGTATAAGTAGGCGGTAGGCACAATGCATGATTCATGCTAAATGAGTATAGGTAGGTACAATGATTCATTCTAAATGAGTATAGGTAGGCACAATGATCATATTAGGAATCTTCTTGGTCTACTTGGAGCAATGCATGATTCATGCTAAATGACCAAAGGTAGGCACAATAATCATTTTAGGAGTCTTCTTGGTCTACTTGGAGCATAGTAATCTTTGTATGCTAAGGAAGAGTCAAAGGAACTATTCCCCAAAGCAGCCTTAGCCTAAAACAAGGAGTCTTGTTGGGGGGATTGAGTTACATGTAATAGCTAGGTTCAATTTGTGGGCGATGAATAGTATCTCTTTTCCACCTACTCATAAAAAAGAGCACCACTCCTAAGTTCAAGCAATTAAAAGGCATTTTACTTTATAACAATGCAATAATAAATATCATGGAAAATTTTAGGGGTGAAATTTAGTCCATGGGTTATTTTTTGAATTTTTTTTTCCAAAAAACAATTTGGCAATTTTATTTTTTTCAAAAACGATTAGCCCAAATTCCATGGTATAATTTTTTTTACTCTAAAAATTGTCAAAATTTTCCAAAAACTATATAAAGTCCTTAGAAATTTGAATATTTAGAAAAAAAACGTTAAACATTTTATGATTGCAAATTTAGATTTTGAGGAAATAAAGTACATGCATTTCATATATTTCCAAAATTGACCTCTGCAATGTTAATCTGTGAGAGAATTTTTAATTATGTAATGTTAGTGCCATTTTGAAAATAGTTGTGGCAAAAGTACATCATAATGCAGTCTTATTTTAAACCTATAGAGCAGAGACTTATTCCACAAAAACCTCATATCCTCAAATTTAAAATATATTGTGCAATTCTTCTACTCACCTTCACCTTAAAGGAGACAAAATATGGCATTCTCAATACTAAGAATAGAAAGCTCTTATTGTTGTTCAACTTCAATTCTTGGAGCCTTCAAACATACAGATATATAAAAATAAATTTGCTAACTATTGCAGACCTCATCTATGGAGTAAATAAGCGGAATAGCATTGCAAATTTTAAATGCTAAAAGGTTAGAAACGAAGGCGAAGAAGCAAGCTTCTAGCATTGGGAGGCATCCTTTTTTTCACTTGAAAAAAAAACATTGACACTCTTCAGATTCTAGGCGACTCCAAGATTGTCTTGGATTGGGCACATAACAAAGGAAGGCTTTAGGTAATTCAACTTGTTTGGTGGCAGGAAAAAATCAAATTTTTAATTTCATCTTTTCATTCACTACCATGTCCATAAGTTGATCTCCTTTCTAAGAAAGCACTCAACTTTTTTGAAAAACAACCGTTTTTTGGGGGGAGAAAAAAACCTATATATACTTTGATTTCTTGTAAATAACAAGTATAGCTTTCTCTTTGGTGAAAAAAAAGAAGGCAAACCCTTTGACTCACTACGCTAACCACAAGGAAAACCACAATGACCTACACATGAGTATAACAAAACAAGAACAATCATAACATGATCACAAAGGCATACACATGTTTTCAATATTCTTGAAAGCATAATAGAACCAGAACACACATAATAGGCTCATAAGGGGTTACATGTGTTTTCCATGTTCTTGAAGTGTTGTCGTAGTTTTCAAATTTAAAAAAAAAACATAAATAGCTGCTATAGCTCCCTAGATACACATGTGCTTGCTACATGGATACGCTAATATGTTCCAATGATGTTAGAGTGGCCTCGATCATTGGGCAATGACACGTTAATCTATTACCACATGATTAAGACCTACATGTTTAATTTATCTTGGATGGATAGATAAGACAGTTACCCACACTCTTCCATTGCCCTCAGTGAGTCAGTGAGAGAGAAACAACAACCATACGATCTTTGAAGAAAGAAGGAAGGGCGGGGCTTGCTTGTTCATTTTGTCTTATCTATTCCCACCCAACCAAGGCTACACATTGCTATTGTTAGTTTTTGTACCTAGGGAAGTGTTCCCCAAGTGACTTTTGCCTAAAGTCACTTAGAAGGGGGAAAAAGGTGACCCTCACATTAAATGACTTAGTAAAAGCATTTAATGAGACTTTATAAACTCAAAGTCACTTTTTGATAAATTTAAGTGGGTGAGGGAAATTAATTATTTATAAAAGGTAAATGGAGCATTTAATTTCCACCCTTGATCTAAATCAATCTCACCCATTGGATTTAGGGAAACCTTAGGGTTTGATCAAAAAGCATGAGGGAGGCATTTTGAGATCACTTTTGCTGATTGAAGTGAAGAGAAGAGAGAAGAGCTCGAAGAAGGGCATGAATATCAGGAAAACTATAAGGGAAGTTTTCTCTTGGCATGATTTTCGAGGCATCAGTTGGGCATTTAATGCACAGTATGGATTCCTAGTTTTATTTTCTTTAGCAGGCACACATCCCGAGGTAGCCACAATTGCACAGAAATCGAGGTAGTGTACAGTAGCATTTAATGTTGTCCGTACAGCACAGAAACTGAGGCAGTCAACTTGGCATGAGTTTCAAGGAGTGGCACACATCCCGAGGTCTGTTGGTACAACAGTCATTTATTGGCACGAGTTTCAAGTAAATTTGGGCACAAGTTTCAAGGAAAATCTGGGCACCTTTCTCGAGACAGTTTGCACGCAACCCGAGGCACATTCTAGGCACATTTCCCAAAATATTCAACATGAGTTTTGAGGAGTTTGAGTGGCACATAATCCGAGAACTACTGCACACATTTCGAGGCAGTTTTGGGGCATAGATTTCGAGACAACATCTGCATAGATTTCGAGGAGGATCGTACAGTATGGTCATTGTACCTTCAGCACGAAAATCGAGGTTGTTGTTTTGGCACTGATTTCGAGATAAATGTTGGGTGAAATTTCATGGTGGAGAAGTAAAATTCTGCTGTAAAATTTATGTACCGAGATTTTACTGAAGAAATAAGAAACTATCTCTCTCTTACTGGTTTTCCCCTTGGGGGTTTTTCCAGGGCACAGTTGCCAAAAATTATGAGTCTCAAATTTTATGGTGTGCATGTTAAAATTTAATTTCTGCTTGTTAGTATGATTTTACAGCGTGTTTAATAGTTGAAGAAATTTTTCATAAGTAGTTTCCATCCTATGCAAAACCGGCTGGGAATGAAAACCACTGAAACATTGACATAAACCAGCAAGCTGCAAACTCAAAAAAATTTACATGGTATCAGAGCTTGGGGGCAGAAAACAGTAGTATTTTTCAAACACACAGAGATTTCCAGAACTCAGTAAATTCAGAAATTTTCTTTTGTTAGTGAGCAGCACTTTGTTGGGTTGGCTGAAAGATGGCTACAGGACTTAGGTTGGAGGATAGGCTGAATGGGACAGTGAACTTTGTGTCATGGAAGGCCTAAATTTTACTGATATTAGAGGAGAATGACCTATGGGAGGAAGTGGTTAGGAATACTACAGCAAACCCCATTCAGATTCCTGCTGCTACAGATGCAGCAGCACTATCAACCTTCAACAAGAAGGACTGTAAGGATAGGAGGATAATCCTTGATGCAGTTAAAGACCACATAATCCCTCACATTTCAGGCAAGGCTAGGGCACACTTGATGTGGATTGCTTTGACCATTTTGTATGAGAGTACCAATGAGAACCGGAAGATGGTTCTCAAAGAGAAAATCAAGAGTATAAATATGAATGGAGGAGAGGGAGTGACAGCATACCTTACCAGGATATCTGCAGTTAGAGATGAACTGGAAGCAGTTGGGGAGGTGGTATCCGCTATTGAGCTTGTACGTATAGCAGTGAATGGGGCTTCAAATCCTTGGGGTGCATTTGTGCAGGCCATAGTGGGTAGAGAGAACCTACCTTCTTAGGAGACACTGTGGGATGACTTTGTGCAGGAGGAGACTAGGAGAGGTCTCGCACAGGGTAGTTCATCACAGGGTGGGGTAGATGAGGAGAACATGGCTTTGACAGCAAAGGGGAAGAAGAAGAAGGGTCCCAAGAAGGGTCGCAGCAAGGTGGGCAGAAGAAGGAATTGAGAAAAATCAAGTGCTATGGTTGCCAGACATTTGGGCATTATGCTTCATAGTGTCCAAACAAGAAGAAGAAGAAGGGACAGCAGACTGCAACCTCAGCGGAGGTTGATGACTTTGGAGACAAGTTTCAGAGGGAGTTTTCCCTATGTGCTAGACAAATTGAGAGAGAGAGAGTCTCTTTAGCCACCAGCACAGATGTGAAGATGGAGATGGAGCATTCATTGTTGGCAGGCCATCAGACAGGTCCATCCACCACTAGTACTTAGTACATTGATAGAGGAGCGTCGAGCCACATGACAGGTGCTCGAGAGTTGTTCTCCAAGCTATCACAGACAGGTATAGATGTGGAGGTTGTACTAGGTGATGATACCATTGTTAGAGCAATTGGTCGGGGGACCATTACATTTCAGAGCGAGTCTATGAGTCCCATGATTCTGAGGGATGTGTTGTATGTCCCTAGGCTGAAGAAGAACCTTGTTTCAGTTTCCACCATTGAGGACAGGGGTCTTGGGGTATGTTTCTCAAATGGGAGAGTATAGGTATTCCCCAGGACTACAGGAGTATCTACCTCCATGGACATTGGGGTTAGATGTGGAAGACTGTACAAGTTATTGTTTCAGCCGCAGCACGCTCTAGCACACAACAGCAGTAGTGAGCTATGTGAGCTATGGCATCGGAGGATGTCCCACCTACATCACCCAGCTTTGAGATTGTTGAGGAGCATGGTTACAGGTTTACCCAAGTTCAGCACTGAGCAGAGTGATGTGTGCAGGGGGTGTGCTTTGGGAAAGTACACCAAGACTGCTTTTCCAAGCAGTGACACGAGAGCAGTAGGAGTGCTTGACTTGATCCATTCTAATATTTGCGGTCCTATGTCATCGATCTCTTTGATTGGTTTTGGGTACTACATCATCTTTATTGATGACTACTCCAGGAAGACCTGGATCTACTTCTTGAGGAGCAAGAAGTCACCCTTAGTTTTGAGTGTCTTCCAAGGGTTCAAAGCCTTCGTGGAAAAGCAAGCAGGGAGGAAGATTCGGATGTTGAGATCGGACAATGGGGGTGAGTATACCTCCAAGGAGTTCGATGCTTTCTGCAGACAGGAGGGTATACAGAGACAGCTGACAGTTCCCTACACTCTTGAGAAGAATGGAGTAGCAGAGAGAAAGAACAGGTCGATTGTGGGAGCAGCGAGAGCGATGCTTCATGATCAGGGGTTACCATTCTTTCTATGGGTAGAGGCATGCAGCGTTGCAGTTTATCTGCAGAACATGAGTCCTCACCAAGCTTTGGGGAGGAAGACTCCAAAGGAGATGTACACAGGCAAGAAGCTTGAGGTGAGCCACTTCCGCATATTTGGTTCTTTGACTTACTCTCACGTCCCTTTTGAGAAGAGGACGAAGTTTGAGCCCACTGCAGAGAGAGGCATCTTTGTGGGATATGACGAGAGTTCGAAGGCATATCGGCTTTACATTCCTGGCCAGAAGAGATTTGTAGTGAGGCAGGAAGTGAAGTTTGATGAGGAGAGAGCCTTCAGGAAGTCTAGAGAGTTAGAGCAGAGGGAGCCACCAGCTCCCACACCTTAGTTGACATAGGCTTCTTCGATATAGGTTTCAGGTCCACAAGTTTTTGGAGTGACTGGATCACAGAGTACAATCACAACTTCTACAGGTTCAGTGGTTCAGGTGACAGGTACTTCAGGGACAGGTTCAGGTTATGGTTCACAGGTTACACGTTCCTTAGGCACTGGTTCATCAATTACTGGTCCTCAGGGTGTTGGACCTTCTGCTTCTGGGAGTTCCTCTGATGAGGATAGACCAGTTTGGGAGGAGCCTTCAAGGAAGAGGAAGCCTAAATGGTTTTAGGATACCTTGAAGGAAGCAGAGGCATTTGGTAGGCCCCAGGAGGAGGTCAGGACAGTTGTGATGCCAGACAGGTTGGGTATGGCTCTTCTTGCGAGTCTTCATGACTCTGAGCCTTCCACATTTGAGGAGGCTTCTTAGCATCAGGTATGGAGAGATGCCATGATGGAAGAGTACCATTCCATCATGAAGAATGATGCTTGGGAGATAGTGTCAAGACCGGAGGGGAAGTCAGTTGTGACTTCCAAGTGGCTTTAGAAGATAAAGCATGTTGTAGATGGGAGTGTGGAGAAGTACAAGGCTCGGTTTGTGGCTCGGGGGTTTTCACAGGTGAGGGAGTTGACTATGATGAGACTTTTGCGCCAGTTGCTAGGTATTCTTCCATGAGAGTAGTGATATCTATAGCAGCAGAGATGGGTTGTAAGATCCACCAGATGGATGTGAAGACCGCATTTCTCAATGGTCTTCTGCAAGAGGAGGTGTACTTAGAGTAGCCACAGGGATTCGAGATTCATGGGAGAGATTCTCATGTGTGCAGGCTAAGGAAAGCCTTGTATGGACTGAAGCAAGCTCCTAGAGCTTGGTACTCCAAGATCAATGCATACTTGACTTCGATGGGCTTTCAAAAGAGTGAGGTTGATCCCAACCTTTACTACATTGTGGTTGGTGGAGATCCTCTCATTCTTCTGTTATATGTTGATGACTTGTTTATCACTAGAGAGGAGCGTCTCATTGCACATTGCAAGAGAGACCTTGCGGCTGAGTATGAGATGGCTGATATTGGGATGATGCATTACTATTTGGGGATGGAGGTTAGCAGGAGCCTGGACATATTTTCTTGGGATAGGGGAAGTATGCAATTGATATTCTGAGGAGATTTCAGATGGAGGACTGCAGGCCTATGTCTACACCTATGATCACCAACTGGAAGCAACTTCATGCTTCTGAGGGTAAGTTGGTGGATCCTACACTTTACCTTCAACTCGTTGGGTCGTTGATGTATCTTGTCAACACCAGGCTCGAATTGTGTTTTGCGGTGAACACTCTTAGCCAGTTCATGGTGGAGCCTAGGAGTGTACTTTGGACTGCCGCAAAACATGTGCTGAGATACCCAACAGGTACAGTGGACTATGGTTTGGACTATAGGGGTTCGGGTGGAGTTAGCTTGGTTGGTTTCACAGATTTAGACTGGGCAGGTTGTGTGAGGGATTGGAAGAGCACTTCCGGTTGTTGTTTTAGTTTGGGCTTGGCAGCAGTGTTGTGGTTCAGTCGGAAACAAAAGTCTGTTGCATTGAGTTCTGCCGAGGCTAAGTATATGGCTGCCAGTCAGGCTACTTGCGAGGCACTGTGGCTTCGCAAGCTGTTGGTAGATTTATTTGATTAGGAGCTTAGACCTACTGTGATCTATTGTGACAATCAGAGTTGCATTCATCTCTCTGAGAATCCGGTGTTCCATGACAAGTCAAAGCACATTGAGATCAAGTACCATTTCATCCGAGACTACGTCTAGAGAGGAGCAGTTGAGTTGCAGTATATTTCCACTGATGAGCAGGTAGCAGATATCCTGACGAAATCTTTGGGGAGGGGCAAGTTTGTCTTCTTCAGAGACAAGTTGGGAGTGGTGCAGAACACCTTCCTCGGTAAGAGGGAGTGTTAGTTTTTGTACCTAGGGAAAGGTTCCCCAAGTGACTTTTGCCTAAAGTCACTTAGAAGGGGGAAAAAGGTGACCCTCACATTAAATGACTTAGTAAAAGCATTTAATGAGACTTTATAAACTCAAAGTCACTTTCTGATAAATTTAAGTGGGTGAGGGAAATTAATTATTTATAAAAGGTAAATGGAGCATTCAATTTCCACCCTTGATCTAAATCAATCTCACCCATTGGATTTAGGGAAACCCTAGGGTTTGATCAAAAAGCATGAGGGAGGCATTTTGAGATCAATTTTGCTGATTGAAGTGAAGAGAGGAGAGAAGAGAGAAGAGCTCGAAGAAGGGCACGAATATCGAGGCAAACTGTAAGGGAAGTTTTCTCTTGGCACGATTTTCGAGGCATCAGCTAGGCATTTAATGCACAGTACGGATTCCTAGTTTTATTTTCTTCAGCAGGCACACATCCCGAGGCAACTACAGTTGTACAGAAATCGAGGTAGTGTACAGTAGAATTTAATGTTGTCCGTACAACACAGAAACTGAGGCAGTCAACTTGGCATGAGTTTCAAGGAGTGGCACACATCCCGAGGTTTGTTGGCACAACAATCATTTATTGGCACGAGTTTCAAGTAAATCTGGGCACAAGTTTCGAGGCAAATCTGGGCACCTTTTCCGAGACAGTTTGCACACAGCCTGAGGCACATTCTAGGCACATTTCCTGAAATATTCAGCATGAGTTTCAAGGAGTTTGAGTGGCACATAATTCGAGAACTGCTGCACACATTTCAAGGTAGTTTTGGGGCACAGATTTCGAGACAACAGCTGCACAAATTTCGAGGAGGACTGTACGGTATGGTCACTGTACCTTCAACACATAAATCGAGGCACCCATTGCACAAAAATCGAGGCTATTGTTTTGGCATTGATTTCGAGATAAATGCTGGGTGAAATTTCATGGTGGAGATAAGTAAAATTTTGCTATAAAATTGATGTACTGAGATTTTACTGAAGAAACAAGAAACTCTCTCTCTCTTACTGATTTTCCCCGTGGGGGTTTTTCCAAGGCACAATTGCCAAACATTACGAGTCTCAAATTTTATGGTGTGCATGTTAAAATTTAATTTCTGCCTATTAGTATGATTTTACAACGTGTTTAATTGTTGAAGAAATTTTTCATAAGTAGTTTTCAGCCTATGCAAAACCGACTGGGAATGAAATCCACTGAAACATTGACATAAACCAGCAAGCCGCAAACTCAGAAAAATTTACAGCTATTTACTTGATTAGCCTACATAATTAATGCAAATGGCGGCTTGCATAGGAACAACTGTTGGATTGTAATAATTGCCTTCCTTGGATTGAGGAACTACAGCCAGACCCCTTATTTTTTATGGATGGAATAAGAAAAGGAAGGGCTTCCAGAAGAGTGGGTTAGAACTTAGACCAGTACTTTTGTAGGGTAAACACTCAACATACAAAGCACTGTCATGCATTGTCTCGCTAGCAGATAAATTGAAAATAATCTATTTATGGTGGAGTCTGCGTGCATCTACGTGCCAAAACCCTTTTTAAATACATTTTTGAGCAAACAATAACTATAACTGATTTATCTGAAGGCCATATGATAATTAAAGAATCAATAGTGTCAAATGATGCTATAACAGAGGTCCCCTAATATAGCTCCCTAGATGCACATGTGCTTGCTACCTAGATACGCTAATCTGTTCCAGTGGTGTCAGAGTGGCCTCGATCATTGGGCAATGACACGTTAATCTATTACCACATGATTAAAATCTACATGTTGCTTGGGATTTAATTTTTCTTATATCAGAGAAATTAGATACGAGCATATACATGAATCTTCACAATCCTGAAATGCATGGTAACTTGCCTTTATAGTTCGGAAGTCTCCACATATGAAAAATCGGTATGCCTTTGACGTTATATTCAATATTTTAAGGACATTGGGAAATTAGTGGATAAATTAGAATACGCTTACAAGTAAATATTAATGTCTATTTTTAATTTATTTTCCAAATATGAAGAATTCTTAATTTCTGAGATAACACATATTAGTGAACAAAAAAAATGAACATTTCCAAGCTAACATTATTTTAAGACAATTCACAGCAATATACTATTCCGCATTCCTAGAGTTCCATGGTCAATATTCAACACCTATATGCTTTATTGCACACAAATTTTAGCATACCATTTTTAAAACTTCATTACTTTGACATGGACTATAAAATGTCATATTATATAGTCACCATCAGCTTGATGCATGGCCTTCCAAATAATATGTTTTTTTCCATATCTTTCGACTTAAAAAATAATCAAATGTTTCTTGCAAATCTTTCTTGTACAAGTGTTTTTTATATTTGTCTAAGTGAACCCTTTCCTACTTGGATTTTTCTTTTCTTGAAACATATTAAGTCATTGTAATAACCTTAGGCTTAATATTTGATTCGTGAAAATATCATGAAGTTACATTTTGGGGTCTTACACAGAGCACAAGTTTCATTTTAAATTTTATAATTCTTTTGTTAAGTCATGGCCCTTAAATTCTCGAGTTTTGACATTCATTTAAACTATTTATCATGATCCTTATAAATGTGGGTTGTAAAAACCAACATTAACATGATTACGAAAGTTCGGAACATGATTGTCGATAAACCCACGAATTCCACATTTGTCATGTTCTTATCATCTCTGATCCATGTATTCCAGCCTATCATATACTCATTACCAATTTACAATGAACATTACCTTTCGTCTCTTATGCTGCTTCATAACACCTCTTCATTGCCAGTTCATTTTATCTTTGCTGGAAATATTTTGTTAGCCAATTGCACAATAATCTTGGAATCCTTGTTAAGCTAAGTGATTTTCTTATATCATTTACATTGTTAATCCTAATATTACTCAAAGTATCTTTATGTCGATGGGTGTATATATTTTAGAATTTGGGGTGAATTACTATCTATGTTTTTCCTAGATTTGAAAATAAGACAAGCGTATGGTATAGATTGATTTTATGGTCGTCATTCAAAATTCCAAATAAACAATTATAAATAAAAATAAATTAAAGAATGAATTTAACTAAGGCCGAGAGTTTTTTTTAATAATTAAAGTTAAAAGAACGAGTTATTTCAATGATTTAATAATAAAGAGTTAATTCAACTCCAAGCTCAAGGGTGAGTTCTTGAGTTCATTTCAATTATTTAATAATAAAGAATGAGTTCAATAAGTTTGTTTTATTTACTTAATAAGAAAAAAGTGAGATCAACAATGAGCTCAAGGGTAAGTTCCTGAGTATCTAATAATAAAGAGTGATTTCAGCGAGTTCATTTCAATTATTTAATAATAAAGAGTGAGTTCAAAGAATTTATTTCTTTTATTTAATAATAAAAAGTGAGTTCAGCAACAAGCTCAAGGACAAGTTCCAAAGTTCATTTCAATTATTTAATAATAAAGAGTGATTTCAATGATGAGCTTAACGACGAGTTTCTGAGTTTTTAACAGTGGAAGGGTGAGTTATTTCAATTATTTAATAATAAAGAGTTAGTTCAACTCCAAGCTCAAGGGCAAGTTCTCAAGTTCATTTCAATTATTTAATTATAAAAATTGAGTTCAACGAGTTTATTTCATTTATTTAATAATAAAAATTGAGTTCAACAACGAGCTCAAGGGAAGTTCCCGAGTTCATTTCAATTATTTAATAATAAAGTTTGAGTTCAACTCCCAAGTTCATTTCAATTATTTAATAATAAAAAGTGAGTTCAACGAGTTTATTTCAATTATTTACTAATAAAGAGTGAGTTTAGTGAGTCGTTTCAATTATTTAATAATAAAGAGTGACTTCAACGACGAGCTTAAAGGCGAGTTTCTGAGTTTTTAACAATGAAGGGGCGAGTTATTTCATTTATTTAATAATTAAAGGGTGAGTTATGCAACCGCATATTGTCCATGCCTCAGTTGAAGGGTGAGTTCTCTTTTAACTACGTCTCATGCTCCTTTGTGGCAGGTGCAGTAATTGCTAAGGAGCGGTGTTATAAATATGGACTGAGAGAATGGTTTCCAAACAATGTTGCTGTCCTTCAATGGGATGCTCTAAGTGTTATAAGGGGTGAGCATTCGATCTTCTTCAATTTATTTTTTATGCTTATCAATGATTCATTTTTCCTTTTAGAGAAAAAAAGCTTGAATTTGTTTGTATGAGCATAGGAGGTCATTGAATTTTTTTTTGCGCATGACTTGTTTTGCCAAGATTTTCCTCTATATTTTAACAGTTAATGTGTGTTTATGTAGAGATGCAAAAGAACCCTCAATATTTGTTTCAGTGAGAAGACTGTGGAGGCTCAGTTGTTTGCATCCACCATTTCTGACATGGGGTAAGTGAGTCTTGAAGCGAATCATACAAATGATGCTAGATTTTTATGTCTATTGATGCCTAGATATTGATGGATACAAAGATTTGTTAACCATAATTTCTTTTTAATTGGCAAGCATTTTGATGGTCATGTTGTTGTTGCTGGAGAGAGTGGATGTAGCGCTTCTAGTAGGTGTAACTGTGGAGACAAGTATACCTTGACCCTTCTAATTGAAAATAATTAATAACATAATATGCAATGAAAACCTATTATTATTAGATAGATTATACATGTGTCAAATGGCATAGTCTGCAAATAATATATAAGTTTATGACTTAAAAACGGATCCCCATTAATACCAAGAGGATACCTATAGGTGTACCCCTCCTCTTGGTATTAATGCAGATGTGCTGGTATTCAACATGAGGGAGAATAGAGAAAGGTCTATTAGTACAAAAATTATGAAAAATGGCCCACTTCTGCCCTATCATAATTATGTCATACCTATGGAATGAAAAATATAAAAAAAGAGAACTCCCTTTGTAAGAAGAAGCTTACAAAGGTGTAACGAAGTTCAAGGAAGTTGTTAAGACTGATTACTATTTTCAGATGTACTATGATGATTTTCCTAGATGGGGTTTGGTTGGGAAGATTGAAAATGAAAATAAGGGTGATGAGAAGGAATTTAGGTATTCTCTATACAAACATGTGCGCTTCAATATCATATATAACGATGGTTAAGCCATATAAATCATCGTTCATGCAGGTCCTCAATACACAGTGGATATTACTGAAGACAAAAGATTGAGGTTGAGTTCATATACTCTGTTATATTAAAAAAATATGATATTTCCTTCAAACGCCGAGTGGACAAATATGCAAAACCTTCATTTCTGCAACAACACTTCGAAATTCATTAGTTCTCCATTATCAATTCGGGTTTAACTATTCTTCTTCCAATGGTAGTCCTAGCCACAATTCTCACGCGCATTCTGAAGAATGATTTTATCAAATGCTTTTGTGATGAGGAGTCAATGGATGATCAAGAGGAACATCATGAAAGTATGTTCATGGAGATGTTTTTCGAATGTTTCAACAACATTACTATCCAGTACTATCATTGTTATTCTTCTCGTATGGACACTAATCACCCTACCCTTGCTTGTGTTGGGTAGCATAGTTGGTGAGAACAAGAAGGAAGAATTTCGAGCTCCATACTGTCCCGCAAAGAATCCCAGAGAGATTCCATGTTAACAGTGACACAGAAGGATTGTTCCTCAAATGGCGATGGCGGACTTTGTGTCATTTAGTGCCATGTACATTGAGATTTATTACATTTAATACCATGAGTGTTGCTGGAGGTCGTCTTTATGTGGAGGATCATGATTAAAATGCCAACCTTCATATGCTTAGGTCTAATCATATGCACTATGATAATCTCTTTGCGGATTTAGGGAAATTGAATGATTTCGCTATGTTACCAATCAAAGGAAGAAACAAGCAACAAAATAGTGGATCCATATAATCTATTTGATTGGTCCTCTTCTTCCTCCAATGAAACGTCGCTATATTCATCAAAATATTAACAGGGCATTCGTATATAATCTGCTAAATCATACATTCATTGTGAGAGCTTGCAGCGATAGATTAGACATGATTTTACAAGTTTTTATATGCCACTTTACTAACACTTATGTGAGAAAGAATATGTTGCAGCCTGTCGAATTTTTATCGATCGAGTACCTATTGAGGAATGAGTCTAATTGGTGTTGTAATTTTCAGCGTCAACAAAGTAATAGGTGGGTAGCATAACGAGCAACTAGAGGAATGAAGTGCTCACTCGACATATGAACATTATGGCAGAACCGCATTTAGTTATTGGTAGATAGACACACAGACATCATCCACCCAGTTTGATAGCATGCTGTAGATTCTTCAACAGGTCCCAGGAATGGTGTGCAGGCACATCAACGGGGGCATGTAGATAAACTATCCTCACAAACAGGCTAGGGAATAGACAAATATAGTCACAAAACATCGCTTCAATCTGGGTTTTCAATCCTCATTTAGTTATCCTCTATAATTGCGGGTACCTGGTTCAACATTCTCAAGCCCAGGATCAGAAGAATTCCAACGATTCAGCTTTCCTTCTTCAATTCCAACCGGTTTTCAGTCATTTTCACCCAGTTCCAACATGTTTTTGTTAATTTCCACAAGCCTCTAAGACATCACTAGACGTCCAAAGTCTCCAATGAATATATCTTGGGCTAAAATCAACACCCACGATATTCTCTATACCAAACGAGCCAGACTTTGTCATGGCTTTGGTTTCTAATACAATGGCCTTTGAAAGAAAAATGGAAGGTTCATGTCACAACTATCAAGGACATCGAGTGTAATAACTCGAGTTTTGACTTGGAATGTATTTAACCAAAATTATGTAAATGATGTAAATATGTTAGTATGGATTCTTAGTGCGGAACTCAAGACTAAGAATTGATTAATGAATGGCTAGGCATGTATGATGTTTATATTTTCATTTGGACGGTATGGTTTACTTGTCATGCTAACTTGAAATGTATGTAAATATTATGTTGCATAAATAATAAAATGGTCCAACATGGTTGTGTAAAGAGCACTAGAGGGATTATGATTCCACCAAAGGGGAAGAGGAAAGACGGCCAATGGGAGACTAAATCTTTTGCTTCCAAGTGTCAACCTTAGAACTCATCCAAATTCTGCCATGTGATTCGAATAAGCCAATTACCTCCTTTTGACTATTGAGCCCAATCATTGAATGCATGTGTGAGGTTGGTGGGAAAAGTCACCTCATGCAGTTATTAAAGTATGGTGATGACTACACTTTTATGTCAGTTATGTCGTATGTTAGAAGTTAGTCTATAGCTTCCAGGAGTAATTTCTTCTATGGTCAAAAGCCATGTCAATTGTCTTTTCACCATTATCTCATATCCCTTGGAGTCAACTCTCATTCTCTCTTTTTTTCTCTCATGCAGATCTACACTACGTAGAGCTCTCCATTATTGTTCATGACCACTACCAGACTGTGTAACACATAAATTTGAAATTAGAGACAGCACTATAAATTTGGAAAGGAAAATAGATGGTTGTAGGTGAGCGTAGAGGTTGGGTGAGCTAGGTTGGGCAAGAGGTTGACTTCTGCTACTCATAAATGCTTGAGAAGCCATGAGTTGAGGCTACAGGTGGTTCTCTAACAACATACATTATATTGGCCTCTTTCTATGCACACACTAGAAGCACCAGCAAGATGGATCGCTCAAGAGAATCGTGGACCGATGAAGAGGATTCGTGAACCAAAAGGGTGTTGTGTGGGGCAGGTATTGTGGGAGCCAAGGCTGTGATGACTGAGTGAGATCCCTGTAGAGATCTGTATGAGCATTTGGCCAAGAATAGAGAGAAGAACTAGTTGTGGGGTTGAGAGAGAGAAACTTGTAGGTGTTTCCTTCTCCCTAGTGGCCTCATATCCCAACTTGGGGGTGGCCTCTTAGTATAAAGAATATATGTTGGACAGAGTTCCTACAATTGGGTTGAAAATCGCTCTTACATAGCTAGTTGCTTGGATCTGTGTTTGATAAAGATAAGTATTTCCATGTATTTGAATCTGAAAAGTTTTTATTTAATGTATGTTATGATTATGTTTGTATATGGATGCTATGTGTGTGTGGATCAATTTCATTTCCATTGTGTGCTTTTATTTTGTATCTACACATGTATTTTACATATTATAAATTCGTAATATAATGATGAGACAAAATTTAGAAATATGTATTTAGTTAATGTCCCCTCCAGTTGGTTGAAAAAGATGAAAAAAACGTTACAAGGAGTTACCCAACTCATTGTAGAGTAAGAAAGTGTACAATGTAGACAATCCCCAAAGAATAACAATATTCAGGGAGTTACCCAGCTCATTGTAAACAAAATGTTAATAGCATTACTACATAACTCCCCTTTTCACATATTTTACTAAAAATAAAGTCCCTTGCTAAATTGAATAAGCTTGAAATCTGTGCCAATAGAATAAATACTTTTTTCTTTATATCAATAAAATAAATACCCCTCCCTTACTAAATTGAATACACCCTTACTAAATTGAATACACTTGACATCTGTGTTAATAAAATAAATACCCCTCCCTTACTAAATTGAATACACTTGACATCTGTGTTAATAAAATAAATACCCTTCTTGTTATATCAATAAAGATTTCATTTCATTTAAGAGATTTGAGATTCAACATAACTATCAATGAAACAAAGCCTATAAAACTTAAATTAAGCCTTAAATAAATGTAATATTAAAGCACTCTTATGAAACCCCATATATACTATAACTTAAAATTAAATGAAGACTTTCAACATCTACCATGATTTATATGAATAAAAAAATCAATTAAAATAAAGACTTTCAACATCTACAATGATTTATATGAATACAAAAATCAATCAAAAACACTGATCAACCCCACTTAACGTTTTCAACTTTGAAAGGCAATTTTACTCAATATTATCGCATTCACGTGGGAGAAATATAGTGTTTTCAGCGACCTTTTCCATTTTCGTGCCATCTGGACAAACTCCCCATCTCACACATTAGCGATCTGATAACGTTGGTCACTCTCGAGTCTCGACAACGGGGTTTTGTTCACCAACCGAATGTCCAGATTCGAACTCTTGACCTGCTGGAGATGAATTAAAAGAATGCTGTTCCCAGTAGTCAACAGCTGCTCGGAAACAATCTGGGTGGACATCCTCACAGGGATCAAAGGCACTTCCCTCGCTGGTGGTGGCTGGATTCGATCGTTTTACTTATATTTACAAAAAAAAATTCAATTTCAAAACAAAACAAATTTACTTTCAAAGGAAGCTCTAAATCTGGAGGAAGGCCTTTTGATGGAGCAAGAATTCATGGATAATTCCCTGTGGGCAGCTGTTCAAATTTCCAGTTTTTGACTTCATTGTGGAAGGTTGATTTTGTCTTGATTTCTATTTTTGGAGACACAGTCAGTTAGGTTTAAATAAATTCAGAGTTTTATTTAGTTGGAATGATATGGGACATTGGGATCCAACTCAGGCTTAACTCTGTAATTTGATTTCTTAGTAGAAATATCAAATACAGTGAATTTTTTTTGAAAAAAAATAAAGTAAAACCTTCCATTAAATCCATCCTATTATTATTATATCTGATATTTATCAATGTTAAATTATTATATCTGATATTTATCAATGTTAAATTATATTGTTGAAAACAGGGTATTCAACAAAATTTAATTGAAGAGATATGGAAAAGTAAATTGCAAGTTCCATCTACATAAATGAACAGTTCATGTTATGAGTTATACATAATGTGAGAGCTCCAACAACACGAGTTATGAGTTAATGTTCAGAAATTTTATATATAACTTAGATACAAGAAATTAACATCTACATTAAATCCGTCCTTATTATTATCATAATATCTGATATTTATTAGTGTTAAATTATATTATTAAAAACAGGGTACTCAAAAAAAAGGAGTGAAAAGGGAAATATTATAGAAATTGATGTTAAAACCCCAATTAGTCTTGGACTTTTTTGGCTTCCCAAACACTGTAAGACTTTTCCTGATTTCTGAACAGAGACTTGGAATGGATTAAGGTCCTCATTAAAAACCAAAATGTAACTGGTTATTGTGCCCTTCAAACACAGAGAAAAGCAAACTGCAAGCTCCATCTACATAAATGAACTGTTCATGTTAGGAGTTCTACATAATATAAGAGCTCCAACCACACAAGTTCTTTGTATTTCTCTAATTCTCTTATTGAGTATGTTTGTATGCCTTTGTTTATATGAATATTTAATAATAATAAATAAATATTTACAAGTGTCTAATTTTTATATTTAAGATACATTTGAAATCTTAGTTTTAAAGGTAGTCTAAAAGTTCTACTATTTTTTGAAAAAAATTTATAAATATTTTTAGAAAACTTAGTTACAATTCTTAAGTTCTGAAATTTTGGGTGCCTCAAGGGTTTTTGATGGTGTTGAACCAGTTTCTAATATCAAAATAGCCATTAAAATATAGTTAAATTCAGATTTTGCAAAATAAAAAAAAACTCGATTTCAGTGAAAACCAATCTAAACCAAATAATAGAATTTTTAGACAACTTCTTTTCAAAATCTTTCTCCATTTCAACATATACCTTGAATTTATTTACTTATCAACCTTTACATTTACATATGTTCTTTATCTTAAAACTAAATTTCTAATCATAGAATATCTCTCATCCTTAAACATAAACACCTCATAGAACTAATTTAATTCCCTTCCAGATAAATCCTGCTCTCAACCCCCAACCTACCTACATAGAATACATGCATCAAAAGTTTGCCAGTCCCTTCTGGATTTCCTTGAGAAACTTCTCCATGTTATTGTAGGAAGATCCTCCTTTTCCAACTGCCCTCATCGACTCATCTCGCAACTCACCAATTCTCTTCGTCATTTGCCTCCCTTCTCCCCCAGTCATCAATCTCCGTACCATGTCTTCCACATATTCTCTGCTCACAACTTCTTTCATTGCCAGTCCAATATTCCACACTTGGCTAACGAATATACTGTTAGTCGGTTGCTCGGCAAGGAAGGGCCACGATATCATGGGTACACCAGCACAGATACTCTCCAGCGTAGAGTTCCATCCGCTATGACTCAGAAAGCCTCCCACGGAAGGATGTGAGAGCACTTTCATCTGAGGTGCCCAACTCACCAAGAAACTTCTGTCCTTCACTTTCTCCAAAAACTCAGATGGCAACACAGCAGAGTTGCCATGAATGAGATCAGGACGAATAACCCACAGAAAAGGCTGATTGCTCGCCTCTAAACCCCACGCTAACTCCAAGAGTTCCTGGTCAGACATAACAGCTACGCTTCCGAAGCAAACATAAATAACTGAAGAGGGCTTCTGGGAGTCCAACCATTTCAGACAGCCCGTTTCTTCAGTCCACATACTTGCAGAGATATCAGAAAGTCTATCATTTCCAAATTCTGCCTGTAAAACAAGAGGGCCTATGGTATACAGGCCTGGAAGTCTGTTTCGGAGAGCGTCGAGTACAGGACGATCAAGCTCATCAAAGGTATTAAGTATTACCAAATCGGCTTCCAGAGCGGCCTGCGCTTCACTTGTCACAATCTCCGACATTTCCTTGTCTCGCAAGGCGGCGGGCAGATCTTTGACACGCAATGGGGGCATTCCAGGAATGCATGCGATTTTCTGCTCCATGCTTTCATTTGTTAAACACCTCTCATCATCTGCAGCATACTTTACACCAAAACTTGTAGACAGTTAGTCCACCAAATATAAGCGGAGCAAGCTGTCTTTTCCATAAAGTGGAATGCAAAAAGAATTGCAGATACCAAAAATCAGAAATCAATGCAATGCTAAAATAGCTGGATTGGAGAAGGATTTAAATCAATGCAATGCTAAAATAGCTGGGATGGAGAAGGATTTAAATCAATGCAATGCTAAAATAGTTGGATTGGAGAAGGATTTAATGTACCTTTGCCAGGAATATGAACTTTGCCAACCAGAAGAGGGGCGAAGAAATAAGTGCAGAAGCCGCAAGCACTGTGCGTCCAGAAGGATACTCTCGGAACTCCCAGCTTCCTGGCGGTTTTCTGTGGAAACGAAACAACCCCGTCTGAGATAATACATGTAACTGGAGGAACATCTGGTTGTGAATGTTTCAACCTGTCGATCAGCTTCTCGAAATGCAAAGGGCCGTTGCCAAGGAAGGACTGACACAGCTCGGCTAGTTTTGAGGTCCGGCCATGATCAGGGGGTAATCCGTCTGGAAGAGTTTCAAATCTGAAGTCGGGACAAGATTTAACGGAGTCCACCGATCCGGATGTGAGGAGGCGCTCTTGTATGTATTCGGTATTGACGAAGGTGATATAGAAGCCTCGAGCATATAACAATTTAGAGAGCTGCATCATGGCCTGAATGTGGCCCTGAGCAGGGAAAGGGAGCATAACAGCATGAGATCGTGTATTAATCCCGGGCGCCATTGCTAATGCAGAGCAAAGCAACAGAGTGTTAAAGAGGCAAAACAACACGGCACTCGGCAGTGTATCGGAGAGCCGAGGCGCACATAGATATCTCGAAGGCCCAAACTTCTACTATATTTATATGGAATTTTAGGTAAGGACATCCGTAATATAGTAGACTAGTGGAATTTTAGGTAAGGAGATACATCATACAGTATCGTGGAAACATGAGTCATGATTTGACTTTTTAGATTTTCATAATATTTAATATAAAATTATATATGTTTAAATTTTGTGTTATAAAATTAATTAAATAATATAATTTTTTAATATTTAATTTTGTTTTCATAATTAATATTATATATTTCTAAAGAATTAGAGACACAAGAAGAAAAAATAACTAGATGTTAGAAGTCAATTATATATAAAAAATTAATTTATTTCAAGAAGAGTTCTAGCTTGTAATTTACATTAATGTTGAATAATTTTAATTTTGCTATCCTATTATTAAATATGTGATTAACCATATATAAGATAAGATATAGTCTTTTAAGTTTATACAATATTTTTTTTAGACAAAAGCATTGGGAAGATTAATTAAGAGCCGGTGAAACAGCCACCGTGTGCTTGGGTACATAACTATCAGTATCTGAAACAACAGAGTTCTTAGGCTTAGGCTGCCCAGAGGTTTCAGAATTAAGTAGCAGAATTACAGTGGACTGGAATGTAATACAAGAAATAGCAAAGAGAACATAGTAGAGATCAGAGCAAGGTCTAAGCGCCATTAAGCTTTTCCAGGATCTTCTGGACCGCTGCTTCCAGTGCAGCAATTCTGTTCCCGAAATTCCCTTCAGTATTGGCCTGGTCTTTGAAATGGGTGTACACCACCTCTTCAAAATAGGAGACTTCTCCTTTGGAATCTTTGATTTCCTCCTTGATGCCCTGTAGATCCTTATTGAACTTTCGCCATTTCTGGAAATCCTCTGCATTGTGGGATTTCTGTCGGCCTTCATTCTCCTCAGACTTTGATTTAAGAATGTCGATTGAATTTTGCAGATCGACCAGTCTGTCCTCCAGCGATTTGCCTCCTGAGGTTGAGCCCACCGACGCCATTCTATATTTCGCAGACGGATCCTGATCTTCTCGGTTCTTCTACTCAATCTCTCGCTTCTATTTCTATCACTGGCGCACTGGAGAGGTCTGTTCCCAGACGGCCTGAATATATAGGAGAAGAGGCGCTCAGGGTGGTCACGGGTCTTAGAGCCACCGTCCTGGAGAAGCAGTCTGAAGAGGAGAATAATCTCGATGGCAATCTTGACCATCTCGCTATTCGGATCCGCGAGCATCTTAGCAATCCAGCAGAAAATCGATGTCAGGATCTTATTTATCTTAAGGGATAGAGCAATAAGATTCTCTGTCATTAATCGACAAAATACTCCTGCCCAGGAGCACGGCTCTGTTGGCCTCTGCATCAGCCAGACCGTTGAGATCACGAGGAACATGATAAAAGCTAATTTTGGTGAATTTGGACATGATTAAAAATATTCTTCGCAGGACCCGAGAAAGATTAAGCTGATGGGTTGGCTTATTCGAGTTCATGGCTTGAATAATAATTCTTGAATCTCCGAAAACGGTGAGCTCGGGAATATCTTTATCAATGGCTTGCTTTAGCCCTTGCCAGAGGGCCAGTACTTCCACATTATTGTTGGAGTCCGTCCCTATGCCCCAGGCAAAGGAAGTGAGGATTTCATTGTGAGGGCTGAGGAGGATTCCCCCCGCCCCAGCTTTTCCTGGGTTGCCCTTAGAGGCCCCATCAAAGAACAGGCAGTGCTCCTTAATTGTCAATCTCCAATTATTGAACTCGGTTGCACTCATTCTAATTTCCCAATTTTCGTGAGAGGTGGGTGAGATTGCATTGGAGTCATCTTTGAGATTGAATTTAGTTATCCAGCTTGCCTCAACAGGACTGAGACTTCTAGTGTTGGTGATAGTTCTGGAATCCACTGCTTCCCCCAACAAGGCCACGCAAGTGGTAGCTACCCTGGAACTTGAGGTTGCTTTATCTCTAAATAAGCGGCTATTTCGTTCCAGCCAGATCTTCCAGCAAATAACTTTTGGGGTCCACATCCAGAGGGATTTGAGGCGGTTTTTCTTAAGAAGATCAAAAGGGGAGTTTTTGCTCCAGTTGCTGAAAAGATCTGGAAGGTTTTCAAATCTGTCAAGGTTTCCATGACCAAGGAGAACCTGATGCCAGACCTCTTTGGAGAAAGGACACATAAGCAGAAGATGGGATATTGTTTCTTCATCAGAAAGGCACAGGGGGCATCTTGATGGCCCTTTCATACCTCGTCTCTTTAGAGTGTCTCCCGTTAGAATGCTGTTATGTGCAATCGTCCAGCAGAAAAGATCAATTTTTGGAATGAAAGGAGAATTCCAGATGAAGTTCCACTTGGCAGGATTATTTGGTGCTTGATGCATCGTTTGAAAAGACCTATACCCTTCGGCAGCTGTATAGCTACCAGAATCGTAGCCCCATCCTCTTTTGTCTTTGGCAGACTCAGAAATGGGGGCTTTCCCTTGAAGCAGTTGCAACAGCGTCTCAGCTTCCCCAAGAAGGTTATCAGGGACCTCGCCTAGGTTCCAGTCAATCCAATTTTTTCCCCCTTCTTCCTCCCAAATGGATATGTCCCAAAGAGTAGCTATGTTTCTGTGCTGCATCCAATCTTTCAGGTTTCCAATTTCATTTGCTTCACCGATGGGTTGGTCTCCCATAATAGAGTCCTTCCAGATGTTTATCTTTTTCCCATTACCAGGGATCCATTAAAGGAGACTAGCAAAATGATCCCGAACCTTGTTGCAGAGTGTGAAAATTGGGGAACCTTTCTTTCTTTGAGGTGGCTTATCGAGGCAGTTTAATCTAGAGCCAGGGAAGTATTTTTTCCTTAAGACTTTTTTGCTCCAAGTCTCTCGGCCTGACACTAGTTTCCAGAGAATTTTTGCTCCCATGGCCAAATTTTGTCTAGCCATACTTCTGAAATGAAGACCTCCTTCCCTGTAGGGCTTTTGAATTTTGTCCCATCCTACCAGATGGAGTCTGTTGTTGTTTCCTTTTCCTCCTTCCCATAGGAATTTCTTGATTAGTTTCTCCATTTTCCCAATGATCAGAGAAGGGGCGAGGAGGATGGAAGATTGATAAATCGGAATGCTCATCAGGACCGATTTTAAAAGGACAGTCTTTCCGGCCTGATTTAGCCAGTTAGAGCCCCAGTTTTGAATTCGATTTTTAATTTTGTCCAGAATAGGATTCCATTGGCTTGCTTTGGGGATGCCTTTAGCAATTGGAACCCCAAGATAGGTGATGGATTCCCATTCATGTACTGCTTCCATTTCTAAGATTCGAGCTATATCCCCCAGTTCTCTAGGGGTGCAATTCCAGCCATAAATCTTGCTTTTTTGGAAATTGATCTTACTGCCAGAGATCTGTCTGTAGGTATCCAGCTCATGTTTGAATCTTCTTGCTACATGGGTACTAGCTACACCCAGCAAAAGAGTGTCATCTGCAAATTGAGCATGATTGATTTTGTTCACATTAGTTGCCAAATGGAGACCGGGGAGAACATTCCACTGCTGGGCTTTAATCAGTTGGAAGCTAAGGACCGAGGCTTGGATTGCATAGAGCAAAGGGGACAGAGGGCAGCCTTGTCTAAGGCCCCGGGAGGCTTGGAAGAAATCAGTGGGGTGGCCATTGACCAGAGGAGCTATCCAAGGGGAGCTGATACAGCCTTGGATCCAATTAGCAAAGGAATCTGAGAACCCAAGTTTCTTCATGACCAGGAGCAGGAAATTATGGTTGACTCTGTCGAAGGCGTTTGCTAAGTCAAGCTTTATCACCATGCCTCCTTCTTTTGATTGATGGCTGGAGTGTATGGCCTCTTGGACCAGCAAAATGTTGTCTTGAATATGTCGGCCTTTAATGAAGCCTCCTTGGTTTTCAGGGATTATACGAGGCAGGACTTTTTTGAGCCTGTTAGCTATGATTTTGGTTACAATTTTGTAGCTCATATTGCAGAGGGAGATAGGCCTGAATCTGGAAAAATGAATGGCCCCTTTATCTTTAGGAATCAGCGTTAGGAAGGCAGAGTTCGTGCTTCCCCCTAATTTGTTGGTTTTCTGCGAATGTCTCACCATTCTCAGGAGATCCAATTTAATCAGGTCCCAGCAGTTGGTATAGAATCTTGCGGTGAAGCCATCCGGGCCTGGTGCACTGTCAGGTTTCATTATGAAGAGGGCTAATTTAAGTTCTTTCATGGAAATGGGAGCTGTGAGGAAGATGTTGTCAGAATTTTGGACCAGGGATGGGATGGTGTCGAAAGGGTAATCAAGGGGATTCGGGGGTTGTTCAATAGGAGCTGAGAAGAGGTCTTTGAAGGTATTGTAAGCGGCTTTTTTAATATCTTTGAAGTTATTGTAGATGGTTCCTTGATAGTTGATCTCTTTGACTGCTTTATAGTTTTTTTTGGCCTCCGCTTGTTTGTGGAAGAATGAGGTGTTTTTGTCACCACATTCCAGCCACAGGCTCCTAGATTTTTGACGCCAATAATCTTCTTCTACCCTGCAAGCTTGGAAGAAATGTTTTTGAAGTTCCATTTCAGCGACATGGGTCTGAGGGGTGGGGTTGATTGAATCCAGGGAGAGTTGAAGGTCTTCCAGAGCTTTTTGGGAATTAATTCTGCGAGTGGTAGGAGAGGTGATACTCTTTGCCCAGGCTTTAAGGTCCGATTTCAATCTTTTGATTTTCTGTTCCCAAGTAAAGGAAGGAGAACCAGGGATAGGGGCTGACCAAGAGTTGCGAACGACGAGGTGGAAATTCTCATGGTGAATCCATAGTGGGCTAAACTGGAAAGGGATAGGGCCCAGATTAGTTTCAGAAGATAACTCCAGCAGAATTGGTTTGTGATCCGAGATGCAGTTAGGGAGGATTTTGGAAGTTGCTAACAGCCCGAGCAATAGGAAGTCGGAGTGGACTAGGAATCTGTCAAGCCTGGCCGCTATGTGACCCGGGCCGATTCTTTTGTTGGTCCAGGTGAAATTTCCTACCATCGGTTTGATATCTAAGAGGTCCCATCCCATAATAAGATCCTCAACCCATTCTCTGGATTGGTCTCTTATTGGGGAGCCTCCTTTCTTTTCATCAGCAGACAGGGTTACATTAAGATCTCCTGCTAGGATAATATTATTAGGTTCATGCATGGATAAATAGGAATCCAATGACTCCCAGCATTGAGCTTTGTCAGGAGCCAGATTGGGAACATAGAGATTGAACAGACTTACTTGAATTCCAGAGTCAATATGCTGAAGTTTGGTGTAGATCCAATGCGTGCTGCAGTGATCAGAGATGAGGATGAACTTAGACTCGTCCCACAGAGTGGCAATTCCTCCCGATGCTCCTCTTGAGCTGTTAGCTTTTCCAGGACCCTTCTTCCAAAAATTAAGGGCAGCTTGATGGAGGTTTAAGTCCTCCAATTTCATCTCCTGGATTAAGAGGATGTCAGGCATGTTGATTTTGATGATGTCCTTCATAGCATCTTGCTTAGCTTTGGAGCCTAGACCTCTGCAATTCCAGGAGGCGAGTCGCATTTAAACTTTCTTGGGAGTGGGGGCCCTTTTGCGGCCCTTGCCTTGCTTTGATCTGGTAATCATTGAATCGATGGTTTGCTGTGCTCCTTTGTTTATATCTTGAATGGCTTTCTCTTCCCTGTGTTTTTTTTTGGATTTGCGACCTAGAGCTTTGGCAGGCTGATTGGGGGTAGCATGAGAGCTGCTAGAGTCTGAAGCCTCTTCATCTGTGCACCCCCCTGATTCAGAATCCAGTATGGCGGGTTCATGATCCAGATCTTTTGGGGTCTTTGGATCAGATAGGAGTTTCGGGGAGTTCGGAGATTGATTGTCTGTTAGATCTTGGGGTGGCTTTTCCACATTATACCCTTGGGGGATTTCTCCAGCTTCAAGGCTATCTTCATGGTTAGCATTTGTATTGACCAGGCCGATTATTTCTATATCTGAGTCCTGAGAGTGGTTTACCTTGCTCGATGTGGTAGCATTGGTCTGATCAGCTGCTTTTTTCCCCTTATCTGTCTCTTTGGATTTGAGGGGAACTTTTGTCGGTGGATTTTGTCCGGTATTCATGGATCTTTTTTCAGGAATCTTGGCTGATGTTTTAGATTTCTTGACCTGCTGCCAACCCTCATTCTCCTCCTGGGACTGGGCTTTTGGGCAAGATCTTTGAAAGTGGCCATGCTCATGGCAGAGTCTGCACTTAAACGGCAGTTGCTCATAATCCAGTTTTTGGTAATGACTCCAGGGACCGATCGATAATTTGATTGCTTCTGGTAGACCTGCTTCTAGATCAACCTCCACACAGATTCGGGCACACGAGTATTGCCCCTTTGGGTCAGCTTTATCTATGTATCTTCCCAGGCGGTTTCCAATCTTTTCCAGCGAATCAGGGTTCCAGCAGTGTGCAGGCAGGTTTGGAAGCCTTACCCAGATCGGTACCTCCTTTGGAACGTCAATGCTTGGATCAAAATCCGGGGTCCATCTGTTGAGGTAGAGTCCTTGAGCCCCCATGAAATAGGGGCCATTTCTGAAGATTAGGTCTCTGTCTTCTTTTGAGATGAATTCAAAGATGTAGAATCCTCTTCCTACTGGGTAGCACGTTACACTATGTTTCAAATGAGGCCTCCAGTTCCGTTGTATCCAATCATCTGTAGTTCTCGCCGTTGGCCACAGACCCATGAATTGGCCTACCAGTCCACGAGATGAGAGGGCGAGAGCAGTTTTAATGGCGTTTTCCGGTGGGAGTTCGATTTCAGGTATCTCGTCCAATTTTTTGATGAATTTGGGGAGCTCATTGGTCAACAGTTTCTTACCGCGCGGATTAGTTAGATGCTTGAAGGCTTCTTCCGGAGAGATGGAAGGGGAGGGAGGGGGGGACCCTCCCCCAGGCACAACCATGGCGGCTGCAGGCGTGAACCAGAGAGCGGCAGAACCCTAGCGGCAGCTCCGATATCTCCAAGATCTCATTATTATTTGCCATATACTAAGTTTATACAATATTATAACAATTCTCTAACTTAATTAATACAATATTACAATAATTATCTAATATAATTAATTGTTATATCAACTCTTTCACTTTTCAAGTTTGACAATTTGATAATGCAACTACCATTCTCCACAAACATATAGACAAATAATAATTGATGCTCAATTAAATATGTAATTTTTAATAATACTTTAATATGGAAAATAATTGTTTTGAATATTGCATTTAGGGGTGCTAGAGTGCTATTAAAAAAACAAAAAAAATATTCTATTTTGTATATTAACGTATAAGTATTATTAGTCCTTGTATGTTTCATCTTTTGGTATCAGTTTATATGGAGAAATGGAATACATATAGATAGAAGCATACATATGTGGTTTTGATCGATATTTTTATAATTTGGATTCCAGTAGCAGTGGACCACTCTTTTTGTGATAATCAGAGTGTTATTACCCTTGCCAAATATCCAATTCAACATTAATGTAGTAGACACAGTGAGTTGCATGTGTATTTTATTAGAAATCTTATTCAAGCTTATGTTTTCGAAGTATTATTTTTCTCTATAGATGATCAAGTTGTAGACATTTTTTACAAAGTATCTTGTAGAAGCCTTCCAAACTTCTATCTATGTTAGGAATTTAGGATGTGATAATCAGAGTGTCATTAATCTTGCCAAGTATCCAATTCAACATCAATATAGTAGACACAATGAATTGCACATGTACTTTATTAGAAATCTTATTCAAGCTCAAGTTTTCGAAGTGTTATTTTTCTCCAGAGATGATCAAGTTGTAGATATTTTTCACAAAGTATCTTGTAGAAGCGAAAGTTTCCAAACATCAATCTATGTTAGGAATTTAGGAAGTTTTCATTGAGAGGTTATAGACTCCAATGCCTCCTTCATTCTCATATTGTCTATCCTTTGTAAATCCTTTAATCACATCCCACATTTTTTAATCATATCCCGCATTTTTAGTAAAGGGACATGTTAGGATATTAGAAACTTAGAAATTAGATAAGATCAAGTTGGTCCAATGTGTCTTTAGTTAAAGTGTGTTTCTTTAGTATGCATGTTTACTTATCTAAGCAATTCATCTTCTCCTTGATACTAACAACTAGATTGATTTATAGCTTCTAAGCACCCAATTGGCCCACAATCTCAATTTAAAGAGAATAAAGGGTCATTTGTTAATAATCAATTTATGAGAAACTCATATGTAAAATATTTCCTTTTGCATTAATATATTTCCTCAAGTGGTCACATTAGTTGGGGTCATGGACTGTTTCCTTTTATGAGGATTTTAAACACTCAACACATTAATGTCCTGGTATTTGATATGTTTGTTTGAGTAATTTCTTAAGGTCTTTGCTTTGTTTAAAAATACCTTATTTTGCCAAAATATATGAAAAATTCATTTTTTTTGTATTTAGTGTCCTATAAATCTAGTGTGAATGGCATAGCCAACCCACCTAAAGACAAGCTCAATTCACATAAAATCAAACCTAACTAAATTTTATTCTGAAAATTTTATGTGTTCTTAATGTTCATGTGTGGGGTTGACATTTTTTTTAGAATGTGTGGGGTTTGACATTTTTTTTGCAAGGGCTAATACACACTTTCCTATGTGTAGACACATATGGTTTATGAACTAGGGATGAGGGTTTTAAACAATGAGGTAATTTAATTAATCATATTCATTGGTTGCACGTGTACACTAAATATTTAGTATAAATTTTCAAGTAAATACATTTTGACAATTTATCATGTTTCTATTTAAAAATGATAGGATTTGCTCCCCACCACTTTCCCCACCTCATTTACCTTAGCCTCTTATACACTTTTAATACCCAATAATCTAATTACATCTCTTAGTGTCTAGTGATTTACCAATCTATGTATCATTTGGAATTTTTTTTTACCAATTTAATTTAAAAATGAGTTTTAACCGTCACATTAACATTACTTCCAGATGTATGATCATGGATCGCATGTCTCATTTCTTTGATAGTAGTTGCATCCATGTTCACTTAAAAATTGTTGTCAAATTGGATGTTTTTGAAACTACTAATTAAATTCGTGAATTGCTTGGAGTGGCAAGATCATGTTGTTGGTTAGATGTTGTCCTTTCTTAAATATATGATGTCATAATAATATTTGCCATTGGTTACATGTTGTTTCTTTGATAGTAGTTGCATCCATGTTCACTTAAAAATGGTTGTCAAATTGGATGTTTTTGAAACTACTAATTAAATTTGTGAATTGCTTGGAGTGGCCATACCATGTTGTTGGTTAGATATTGTCCTTTTTTAAATATATAATGTCATATTATTTGTTGGTTAGATGGTGTCCTTGCTGCACTAATCTCACATTATATCTTAATTATGAGCACCTTGCACTAATTCCTTTAAAGGAGTGGGCTACATTAGTGGAGGATGCTAACGATGTCACGTCCCCTCCCATCGATCCAACGCAAGGGAGAAGACATGACACCAGAACTGCGCTATTTCTACTTCTCAGCCACATCATATAATGTACAAATTCATACAAACAAAATGCATATGTGTGTAGATGCATGATTAAATTTGACACAGCGGAATAAAATTCTACTACACATATAGCATGCATTCAACATATTCATAATAGTCATCAAATAAAGACATTGCATAATTAACACAAGAGAGTACTTATCTTGAAACGAAGTAGTCTTGAGCAACTGGCTATGCAACTACAACGTTCCACCCGACTATAGGCTAGTTGTGCTCATCAATCTCTCAACACAACTGCCACCCCCGAGTTGGGCATGATTTCTTCAAGGAAAAAGGGAACAACAGACTCACACATAACCAAATATATGCCAAAAATCAGCCAAGCCAATCCATAGTTGGGTTTATCAGGCTACTAAGGAAGTAGAAAGGAAGAATTGCTAAGCTAGTGAGCTCAACCACAGAGCTATTGGTCCCTCTACAAGATCTAGCTAGCTTGGCACCCACAATACCTACACACCCAACACAAGGAAGTATTCTCTTCACTTCTATACAGTCCCTCAAGCCATACCTTCCCTTCTAGTGCTCTAAGGGTGTGCATAGAAAAGTATCCAAAGCCCTTTGATCTTGAGTAAAGTCGCACTCTTCACTAGGTTTATCAAGCCAATTCAGGATCCTCTTCTACTCTTGGTTGCTTACACCCAATTCAAGCAAAATCCAGGGATACATATAACCCAAACCAAAGCTATATTGTAAAAACACATATTTACCCAAATGTTGGGCATGAAAGAACATGTTTTAAATATGGGATGCCCAAAATGAGATTGCCATGGGTTTTCCCAAATCATGGCACAACAAAAACGAAATGTGGGGTGGGGAAATAACCACAGGAAGAAACAATTTCTCCCATAGCTATATGAGCATTTAGTGGGCCAAAACGGTCTCTGTGAACCCCCGAATCGATTTTCCCTTCTTTCCCGGCACTGTTCTGCAACACAAAAACGACTTCCCGGCAATGGAAAATGAGGGAAAATGAGGGGAAAACATGAGGGAAAATTCCTGGCAAGCTCAGACTGCGTGAGGGAGCAAATACAATGAGTGAAGAATGGCTTGGGGAGAAATTTCATGGGTGTTTTCTTGCCATAGAATCCAAAACATGATTTCCAAAATTGAGGGATTGCCCATACATGAAATTAGGCAACCATAACTCTACATTCCCCAAGCATTAACTACCTCAACCAAATCTTGGAAGAAATAAATGATTGGGTGCATAAGTCAAAATGGGTAGTTGAGGGTTTATGAGTTCTCTCATTGATACTTGGATTGACACTATTGTCTCAAGGGTTTGAATATTTTCCCTCCCTATTCCTTGTAAAAATCATGCCCACATCTCTTGTTGCATTGCATAGCTAGTTGTGGGTATTTTATTAAAATGAATATTTACATGATGTTGTAATTTCTATTGTGCCTGGCTAGCACGAGAACCCTATCCATCGATTTTTAATTGTCGATGCATAAAAGGCTAAATCGGTGGCGAGGCCTTGGCCTTGAGTTCCTCACCATGATTTTATAACGATATTTACATCATTTACAATTTTAATGTAATAGGGTCAAAATCGAGATATTACAAAGGAGAAGAAGATGAAAAAGAGGAAATGTTGCCAAAAGATGGAGAGTCGAAAAGATAAATATAATATAATATAAATTCAACTTATAACTATGCATTTGACCTGATTGACTAAATCACATTAACATGCACTTCAAATTTTTGTAGGCTGAAAGACACTTCGAAGGCCACCAATATTAGATTGGACAAGGTTGGGTAGCACAAACTTGGCCCATAGGACTATGATAAAATAAAATGGAGATAGGTAAGTACTTATACAATTTAAAAGATTTTGTTACTAATTTGTTGAATTATAACTTGAAAGCTTTTGTTACTAAAGTGTGCTATGTTATGATATGTAGTCAACCAACTATGGTGTTATACACATCGATGAGGATCTAAAAGTTTCCTTGATAGGGGGATATACAACCTTGGTTGAAATGAAGAAAGGAAAAGCACTTAATACTTCTACTAATAGCGAGGAGGTAAATAAGTTAAATAAATTTTGAATAGTTAATGATAAATATGTTTATGGTTTAATATAGATTATAAGATAAGTATAAGTGTTATTGCAGGTGCATAAAGATTTTTTTAGGGATGAAATACCCATGTTCAAGGCTATTGGTGGTGATCATCCATAGAATGACTCTAACACTGTGTCTACTACACCTAGTACTATTAACAATGTGACTTAGAAATTATATATTTTAAGTTCGTATAACATGAACGAGATGAATTATAAATGGTTATCTTTGATTGTAGATGTGAGATCCTACTAATCAACCACATGCACAAAGACATATTTTGTTTACTCAACAACTATCGATGGAATCAAGAGAACAAGAGTATCATGAAGGAGATGCCAACATCAGAAAGGTACACTGCACGAACTTGGCCTTCTCAATAATTGGTGATTTAGATTGGTAGACCACACGTCTCATAGAATTGTTTGAACATGTACATGCAAAATCGATGGAGACACACTTGCCTCCACCTTTTACCAACTAGATCACAAGCACCAATCATGTCTCTCGTGGATTGGTTTCCAATATCGAAGAGAAACATCATTCAACCAAATCCAACGAGTCAACACTCATGTAGCACATGATGTGAATCTCACAAAATTTATTGTGAATACTTGCAAGCGCACTATTTGCATACCCTAGTCTCTAACTTTTGCACTTGCAATAGAATGATCTCCACACACATCAGATCCGATCTCCAACACACAACCGCAAGAAATTGCACAGAAGCAACCAAAACAACTGCACTCCCACAGGGTAACATCATAGCTTATATTCCATGGGCTTCTTCTAAACCTTCATTATGCAACATATCAACCTGGTGCCACCCTCTTTGGCAACTATCTTCATGTGGGCTATCATATTTATATATTTCTTACAATTCTTTCAATGTGGAATGGAAATGCCATGATCACAACCCCTTTCTTATGAGAGAGTGAGTCTACCATTGTTGAAATGATGTAAAGAAATGGAAGAGTGGACACGGCTTCTATACAACAAAATTTAATAAATGTTCTATTAAATATCAATCTTTAAGATGGCACACTAACATAGCACACTAACAACCTATTGAGAGATTATGTCAATCTTCCAACCACTTATTCTCAATTTAGGAACAATCTTTTCGTAAAATTAGTCTCATGCAACTAAGATCTAATGTAATATACCCAAAATCCTCAATACATTTTTAGGAAATGGGGTAAATACTATTTTTATTTTTAACATCATCCAAACAAACCAATTGGTTAATCATAATGATTTCCAATTTGTTGAAACATACATATATATAAATTACTAATAAATCAATTTATCACTTAATACCCTTCTAAACTAATAATAGTTTAACTGTGCAAACAATTACCCTAAGGTGAAAGTATATGTAAGTTTATTTCTTTAGGATTCCATTATTTGCATGACACGTTAGATTATTGATAGAGCTCATTTCTATGTTCTTAGGTAAGTTCTAATAGACTTAATATCCTTTATCATAAAAGGATTTAAGATCTTCCTACTCCAAGATTATAATAGTTATATGCATTTAATACACAAGCACTTATTCAGGTAAATCTTTTACTTCAATGTAACTAATAAATTAAAGTAGCAACATAGCTTCTTATTATAACACAATCCCCCTTCACGTAACGTAGTGGCAAATGTGGGACTTATAATATGTTATAATTAAAACACCCCTTCTTGTTTATAATAACATAGTCATCTTGTACACTCGTACAATCCTAACTTTAACCTTAATTGACACTAGCAACATCTATGCCCGTCTCATTATACTTTGAAAGCATTGTAATCATTGGCATTAATTTGAACAATGTGATTATAAATCCTTTGTAGTCAATAGGTTTACTTACCATTCTTTTTCTATTAATTTTCATTTGCTCACTGAACTTTATTTATAGTCACATAACAATAATCACATTTCTTTGATAACATTATTATTTTATACGAAGGTGAGGTCATTATACATTTACAACAAATTTAGTGAACATAACAACTTTACAAAATAGATATTTATAATATATGATAACAGTAATTGCATAACAATGTAGAGTATTTATCTGAATGGGCTAAACTAAAGTGATTAAAGGCTTAACTGCAATGTTCCACCCAACCTTTTGGTCCTCTATTTGGAATATAATCTTTCCGCCCAAAAACCACCCTCAAACTGGACAACGAATCCACTAAGACGATAAAGACAAAAAAATATTTCACCAAAGATTCCCCAACAGTACTTCTACATTAAGCCGACAACCACAACTATACTTTATAAAAAGGTTCATCTTCTTTAAGGCTAACTTCGGCTTCATGAATGGAGATTCCATTTCTTAAAGAGTAAGTATAGCTTCTCAAACATTAGATTTCATTCTTTAAACTGGTAGCATAGTAAAGTTTTCATCCATTAGGATTCGAGACTCTAGATATGTAAAAGGATATGAGTCTTTTATGTCCAATTAAGAGAATTCAATTCCAAGCTATTAAAGGTATAGAGCTTTCAACTCTAATTAATTATTTAAGTGATTAGGATAATAAATTCTATTACCAATTATTTAAATTTAGTCATCACTAAACATATTATTCATTTTCTAAGCGTCTCAAACAATTATATCTCGACACTTATATATGTATTCATATATCCTTCGAATGGGGAAGGAGTCAATCCCCTATGAAGATGCTCCATTTCTTGCATGCACTGAAATAGATAAGGAGAGGAGTCGGTCCCTTGTAAGGTTGATCCATCTCCTTCTCGAGCGTTTATATATATATATATCCAGTTGAGTCCATCCTTGATGTGCCGCTCCACCCCTATTGCAAAGGTTAAAAACTATATATACTAGCATACCCCCTAAAGCGGGGGAAATGAAATGCCAAGAAGAACTTCAATATGCTGTAAAATAAGAAAAAGTTGTGTGTATGTAGACAATATAATTTTATGTGTTTGAAATCAAGTCTAACTAATGTATGGTAGAGATAGTAGTTGATGAAATTGAAAAGAAAATGTTGTTGCAAGTATTAATAAGCAATAAATATAAACCCATGTAATCGATGGCAAGTAAATGAATTGTACATTAATTTGTCATACGAAAGAGTATACATTGATCCGGTCATTTATCCTACACAAATCTGTAGCCATTAAATATTTTAAAAAAAACTGCCCTCAGACCAGGAAAAAAAAACAGTTTTATGATTTATACACAGTTAAAATTGCAAAAGGAATTTTACATATACTCGATGTGGCAAGATTGCCACCTCCTTCCCCACGGGCATGACTCAAGCTTACTCTCTACTCACCAGAAGTTCCTCCCACGTGGCCTCTTTTCCTGTTCAAATCTCTACAAGCGGCCTCCTTTATGCTAAAAACGCTAGGCGAGTGGGGTGCACACTCTGTCCAAGATGGTTGAGTTGTGGGTGGGTGCGCTTAGAAGAGCTTCCAAGTATGGAAACATTGGTATCTTTGGGAGAATAACTTGCACATAGAAGTTTCCAAGAAGGTAGGGTTTTTTGGTTTGTTTCCCACAGCTCTTAGGGATTTCAGGTATCCACATAGCCAAATTGTTGCACGCGTCTTACATGCAGAGAGGTGGTCACATGTTCGTTCAAGTGTGGTGGTAGGAAAAATCGGTGCACACGTCTCACATGAAGGGAGGTGGTCGCATGTTCGAGTAAAACAATAAAGAGCTAGGTAGTGATCAAGTTTGGCTCTAAATATATTGGATATCAACATTGGTATTTTCATTTTGCAGGGATTGGGGATTGAAATTTTAAGTGTGAAAGGGACAGAGAATAAAGGTGTGCCTCTTGTTTTTTTCAAAGTGACACATATGAAGCGTCTTTCATCTTTGCATGAATTTCAATGGAGAACGATGGTGCAATTTACATTCCTTCTAATTTTGCAGTGGGTGGCATTGCTATGAAGGTCAAACCTTGACGTTCATTGTTACCAATGTCAATGGTTAACCTTGTTGATGTCAATCCTTGGGATTTATGGATAGTCAATTCCCAAGCCATCTTGAGAGGGATTCGTTTCTTGTTACTTCAATTTATGGGTGGAATTGGTATGTGCTTTGGTTGAGAATGGTCCTATGGATTCCCAATGAAATTATCAAATGTCGCAACAACATAAGCTAGTAACTTAGGAGAGCTGTGAAGGTCAATCCCTGATGTTCATTGTTACCGATGTCAATGGTTGATTTTATTAATGGTATTCCTTGTGATTTATGGATGGTCAATGCCTAAGCCATCTTGAGGGGGATTTGTTTCTTGTTACTTCGATTTATGGGTGGAATTGGTATGTTCTTTGGTTGAGAGTGGTCCCATGGACACCCAATGTAATTATCCAATGTTGCGACAACATAGGCCCATAACTTCAAAGTATTGTGAAAACATATTTTTTCATTACTTCAAAATATTGTATGGCACATTTTATTTAATTGTTATTCTTCACTTCCAAATATATTAGTAATTATGATGATTTTTGGGGGTTCTTTTATCTTTTTCTATGTTCAATGCTTTTGTCATGATTTATAGTTTTTCCTTGTGTTTATTTGTTGTTCTTCTTCTTTCTATTTTATTATTTTTCTTATTTTCATTATTTATTACACTTCTTCTGTGTCTTTCCTTCCTCTATTTTCCATTTATATTCTCCACAAGTTGACAACACAATTCTAACACAATGATTTCATAACGCTATCCCACTCAAACTAATACACATCAATGTATATTTAACTTTATATTTTATTTTCGAAATAAAAAAAGTTACATTTTAAATTTTTGAGTTGTCTTTATTTAATTTTTAACCTTTTTAAAATTCTATATATTTATTGCAACAAAAGAGAGAACTAAAGAAATTATAATTATATCAATTGCATAAAAAAAGGGAAGTAAAGAAATTTTAATTCTTTTTCAATACAAATAGAATAAATGTAAAAAACGTGCAAATAATAAGTATGAAAACCTTGAACAAATGTCAGAAATTGAGAAGCCTATGATAATGTATAATTGATTGATACGTCATCACTATTGTAACCATCTATTTCTATTGTAAGTTATAGCTACATTGTTTATTGCTTAGCTATACAACAAAACAAAATTAGTAATAATCATGGCCTACCTAGCATCATATAATCATCATGATTTTATATAAATGATCAATGACCTTTTTAATTTAATGATTTGATTTGATTTAAATAATTTTAAAAATTTTGTCACGGGAGGATAATCGCTTTGTTTATATATTTCTATATTATTAATAAAATATATAGTTTTATATAGAATTAGATTTTTGCAAATTTCTATTCCAAATACAAATACAAATTAATATATGATTATTACAATTTCAAATGATAATTACGATCGTGTTGTAAGAGGGTGAAAACACGAAGGTGGGAAACAATTCCGTGACAATTTGCTTTTTTTTGTTGTTCTAATTTCCGTTTTCTCGCCCGAGACAAAAGTCAACAAATTTTCTCGGGCAAGGGTTTTACTACTTCTTGGGCGAGACATTAACCCCGGTTAGATTTCTCTTGTCCGTGAGTTTTTCCAAAGTTAGAGAATTGTTCGCTCGAGAGTTTTTAATTTCTCGTTCGAGAGTATAACCATTTTTTTTTTGTCAAACTCTTGGACAGATTTCTCAGTCGAGAGTTTTGATTCCTTTTAATGTCTCGGCCAAGACATGTTTAACTATATAAACGCAATAATATTTCCCCGCCACATGCATTGTCATTTTCATGCTGTTGCTGTTGGTGTCTATTTTCGCGCAAACCGACATTGTGCTGAAACATCGAAGGGGAAGAGCAGGTGCACTGCAACTTTGTTTGCTGAAACACCTTCAGGGAAGACCCCCCATGACAACAAAGTGAACGACCATGAGAAGAGGACCGCCACGGCCAGTTTGATCCAGATGACCATACCATCAGATGACCACACACGGGTATGTTTCTCTCTTTCCACTGGCATCTCTCTAAAACCCAACCGAATTCAATTTCAAATTTGGCTACCGTTCCTTGGAAATAATCTGATTTTGATCAATTCACCCTTAGGGTTAGGGTTAGAGGTTGAATTCACAAGCCATATCCAATTGTAGAGTCCCAGTTGTTGTAGGTCGAGATGGGATGATCACGATTTAGAAGGGCATATGAAACAAAGGCGAGGCGCTAAAGAAAGGTGGTTTGAAGCTTGTTGGATTGGTGTGATACAATGGCAAACATCTATCGTAGAGTGCCCGAAGGCCAATATATAAAGTTATAAGACAGTCTTATTCTGTATGGGCGCCCTGTTGACATGATATTCCAGCTAGGGTTTGACCTTTTCCTTGGCCATTTCCAACTTAGAATCACCAAAGGAATTTAAATTCCAACCTAAACCCTTTGAGATGGCATACACAGAGTAATAATCACTGTTATATACTAAAGGAATCCGCTTTAGACTGTGCAATTCATCAACAAGAGAGATCACAATGAAAAATAATATATCACTATTTATAATAAATTGATTAACCTTCAATGCAAAAGACACCAAAAACCTTAGTCTTCAAGCCTATGATCCTATATCGCACCAAAAATACGACCAAACTTACATAGAGATCACCATGCTAGGCACTCAGGACTAGTTTAATATCCCACCCACAGTTCTGAGCTCACACATTAAGGAGTTAAAACTCACATGATGGAGGGGGGAGTACTATGACAACCCTTGGCCCCTTGATTGGCCAAAAAACATCGTTTAGGGGCTGAAAATGGCCCCAGAAGTTTAGGTCCCAAAAACCATAGAAATCTACCAAGAAGATGGAGAAACGTTATAACTTGGTGGAATGGGTGGGTGGCCACTAGTATCCACCTGGATATATAGTTTGCATTCCTTCATATGCGGTCCCACTACATCATGAATCTGGTGATTGTACAAGAATCTGAACTTTTCTTCCTAAATGATACCTAACAAAACACCTTTCCACCTATTATATATGGTTTTTAAAATAAGTTTATAAATAGGATTTCATAAGGAAATGGATCTGTAATATGCAAATCACTCTACATATTATTTCTTACGGATTAGGGCAATGAAAGTGGAGTTCAATGCACCCAATGTTTTCCCCGATGTCTTAGATTATTTAACCACCTTTAACAAATCTTCATTTAACATATAGTAAAAGGCCAAATAAAATTTCTTCGTGATTCCATTCAGACCTGGGATCTTCCCCTTCTTAAATGAACTATAGAGAATATTTCTTCACTAGTTATATCACCCTCCAAATTTCGATTCATCTCTTTGTCTATTAGAATCAGCACAAGACTGATGATCCTCATTATCTTCTTAATTGGACAACCATAAGTTTCTTTGAATAATGAAGAAAAATGTAGTTTGTCTACTTCAACTTTATCCTTGAAGCTCCTTACCATTTCTCCATTTGGATGTTTTATTTCCCAAATAGTTTTAAAAGTCTTCTATAGTTCACATATTTGTGAAAGAATTTTGTGTTATTATCACCTTATTTTAGCCAAATTACACTACTTTTTAACCTCCATGCGTTCTCTTCTTTTTCATGGAGATCATGTTGTTTATCTTCAAGAACTTTTAAGGTTTCAAACTCATCATCCAAGAGAGTGCCTGAGAAATTATCTTGGAACAAAATCCTAATCCTTTCCTTCACATCCTTTGGATCAGCCAAAGATTTAGTAGCATGGCATTTTTCCCATCTTTTTATCACACCCTTTATTCGCTACAAGTTCTCAACAAATTTCTTCATTTCCATATCCCCCCTAAATAGGTCTACATGTGTCCATCTTTTCATGATCAAATTCATGAAATCCTCCTCTAAAATCCCGAAATGGGAATGACATGTCCAAAATGGAAGCTCTTAAGAAAGAGCTGCAATCTCTCCAAAGTCCACACACAAATGGTTGCACTTGATGACAAGGAAAAAAGTAGTTTAGAATGTCTACTAAAGGAGCAAAGGATATTGAATTTAAATTTAAAATTGGTGGGAACGAGTTCCTGAGGATGGTTGCAATAAAAGTAGTTGAAGTAGAGGGTTGAGGGAGAATTGAAATCCAAGAAATCTTAGTAGAGAAAAAGCTATGGTTGAGGATGGTATAGATCCCAGGACAGAAACATTGGAGAACCAGAATATTATAATTACCACGAACATTTAATTACTAGTTAGCTTTTAATATTAAATAAAATGGTTGACATGATCAATGTTAATCGTCCCCATTTTGGAGTGACATATATAAGGAAGGCTCTTACTATTTAAAGAGGGAGGCTTTAGAGCTAAGAGAAGTTTCAATGTTGCACTCTTTATTCTATTTATATATCAACCTAGCATCATAACCATCTTTTGTAGTTGCATAAAGTGATCCTCTCCACTCTTCATTAGACCTCAAGAACTTGGCAAGGATCCATTCCATTTTTCTACAAGCTTCCCTAGCCTAATAGGGATCCTCTCCCTCTCTATTTAAGAACATGTATTTCCTACAACAGTAGTTTAGATCTGGTAATTTAGAGTGTGCCCTCCCACTGGGAACTCCAATCACAAGGATGTCTCCCTTGCAGAAGCATAGTTACAATTTTTCCAATAGTAACGACAAATTATTTAGAACCAGAATCAACTTCTTCAAGGGTGCACCCAAGTGATACATGATTTGGCTATAGAAATACAAGATATGAAGCTCAACTAGACCATGTCTCTGCCAACCTCTGGATTGCATTGGGACCCTAAATTGACATTGCCATAGCTTTCTGGTGCTTTTCATGATGATCAGTTCAAGGATTTGGATACATGCATTACGTTCATATATCTAGCATTAGAGCACACTACTAGAAAGAGACAAAGTCACCTTGGTATCCTACTATATACAAGGATTAGCTACCCAATAGTGGGATCAAGTGAAAAATATGAGTGTTATTGAATAATCCCTTTGCATAGAACTCAATGAGAGTCTTAATAGACTCTCTAGTGCCATCAATACTTGGGGACTAATTCTACATTGCAGTTCGAGAGTGTTTCTATCTAGCCACATTGGCTTCACCTCTGTCAACTTTCCACTCAGACAATTCAATATACATTGGAATATTTTGTAAAATTCAAATGTAGATCTCCATTTCAGATCTAGACCATGCGCTAATAATTAAATTTAATTATGGTTTACTTCCTTCTCTCCATCATGAAGCTGATTTGGTGCATAGATGTTATCTTTCATTGGATTTTCAACATGCTCTGGCTATTGAAAAGAAGACATAAAAACAACCAATGCCCTTTTGTTCTTCGTCTTGGTTCCCCCTTTCACAATAGGTATATCACATGGGTAGGCATTCTCCCATGGTATACACACCCCCTCCCCTCACCATTCAATATTGCACACTCCATAAGTCATCCTCTAATGGCACAACAATGTTGTGTTTTATAACATCCATGATCTACCAAGATATTATTCTTTAATGCCAACACCCAACCTACCCCTCCAAATGTTGTCATTGTTGTGGATAACCCTACTACATCTTATCCAAATCTCGTTCTAATGACATGTCTAGCCCCTCCCACCCATCCCATTCTCTTTACTCAAAACTGTCATATTAAATATCATATCAATAAGATCATCATGGATAATGGTAACCTATAAACACTTATTCTCTATGACCCTTTTCAATTCCTTGGATTTGTTGGTAACTTCCCACCCTCATCCATACCATCTTGAGTGGGTGAATGAGGGTGATTTATCCTTGTTTGTGACCCAACAATGTAATATAACCTTTTCCATTGGCCCTCATTTTTGGACACTATGTAACATATGCCATAAAAAATGAAGTGTGGGCTTCCCTCTTCAGCTAGGATCAATTGCTCCCTGGCATGGAACAATTATATGTTGGTTAATCATGCTTCAATCAATCTTCAATGAGTAAAACATTAGCCCATGATTGAGATCTTTTTAGCGGCTCTTTCCTATTTCCATTGAATTGTTGCTTGCTTCATTGGTGAGGTTGACCTCTCATGCAACTACAAATTTATGGACATTTGTTTCCTTGGGATGCTCAGGTAATGATCTCTTCATTGCAAGACTCAATTGTTGCTTATCATGGTAGCAACTCTCTGTCGTTAGGATGAGTTAATTCTCATCCTGGAAGCAAATCTATATTGATTGTTGAGGTGTTAATCAACACTTTAGATCTCCAATAACATCAACTGAAAGACCTTCTAATTGGTGTGTAATCATAACACTTTTACTATCCAAGATAGTGCCAACTCTTGCAAATGCTTGGTTGCAAGTGATAACCATCAATAGGATGCAGTGGATCCTTTACCAACATTCTCCACCATATCATAGTTGCTTCTACATTCACTCTCAAAATAGAATCAACTATTCATTGAACCACAAAACATACTCAACCATGGCCGCTTTGTCTGCTATATTCATGGAGTTCTAAGGAACCCCAAATTCATTTACCTCCATGCATCAATATTTGGTCCATCTTCCAAAGTGGATTCTTCAGGTGAAAGTTTGTAAACCATTAGAATGTGGCTATCCTTGACACCAATTTGTTGTCCATATTGCTAGTTTTACATTCCTCTTGAGTGTATATCTCTCCTTGGATAGTTTCTACTCCTTAAACTGTAGATGTAGGAAACTCTTCATCACTTCTTATCTTCACTCTCCATTCCCTTCTGTTAGTTTCCCAATGGGTGGGGTGAAGACATGGATGAAGCTTCCAACATTTTTCTTCCCAATGTCCACTCAACTTGCAATGGTGGAAAAAAATCTTGAACTTAATTGGACTACTTTGCTTGCCTTCCTTCTCCATTTTCCCTTGAGCTATTGGATGGTTTGGAGAAGTGTTCTTTCCATCCTTCCTCTAAAATGAATATGGATCCCTGTAGATGTCTTGCTTCTCCCAAAAAGAATCCATATAATGAAATTTCTTTCCACAAAATGAACATGATTATGAATACCAACAGTTAGCAGCTCTATGGCCTTTCTTCTTGCAGCAGTGACAAATCAGGGATGTCTTGCCTAATGTATGCCTCTTGGTCTTCTTAATCTTTCTATGTTTGATTAGTTTGCCACTTATTCTACATGCTGGTGGAAGATGAGTCTTTAAGACTTTCTCATTACTTCCCTTCTTCAATATGTCACAAGAAGGTTGACGAGGTGGTGGGTTTCTACCTTCATTTGTTGCTCTTTCTTTTGAGGATTTAGTCAACTCTGTCGCATCTTGTTCCTTCACAAAAATGGTATTATTGGACATATAATTTTTCATTCTTCCATTGAATCCTAGGTCGTCGTGCTTGTCCCACTATGTAGCTACAATGGGGATTGAGATTGGATTAAGGTGGAGAGAAACATAGATAGTACCATGTTTCTAATGTTCCAATAGAAATGAGTAAGCCTTAGAAAGCTTCAACATCAAAAGGACACAACTTCCCAAGCTACCCAAAACACCAAGAAATGAATGTCTCGTACATTCTTTTCAATTAATATTTTGAAGGGTTTATTAAAAATATAAGCACATTGGATGCACAATTTAATATTGTATCCAATGATTATCCACATGAATCATTTTTAGTAAACCTATAGGGAGATAAATTGAAAATACATGAAAATGTATGTTTCTAATCTCCCTCTAAATTTTTAATTTAAAATTTATGTAACAGAATTTAATGCATAACCAAGAGATGAGGTAGATAAGAGAGTTTTTTTTTCAAGGAGGTGGTAACGAAAGATATCATTACAATAGTTAAGCACAATAAAACATAATTCAACAAACATAGAATTGCAAGAAACTGAAATATTTTGATACACAACAATTACCACATATTCAAACATTATTGAAATTGTTAGATTGACCCATAAGGTCATTTTATACATCATGAAGATGTAATTAAATCCCTTGAAGTGAGGAAGGTGACATCCATAGAGATTGATGATGGTGCATAACAAACTCATTTTTTATTTTTAGTGCACCATCCAATTGCTTTACCTGTGGTGTTAGTTTACCTCGCTGTTTGATTTGGTATTATTACATTTTGAAGTGTGCTTGGTAGCATTAATTTATTCTAGAATAGGTTCTAATGTTGCATTTCATGTGCCTACATCTCTAATTTTATGATTAACCTAGTTGATTTCTCATTTTGTCTTAACAAGGACACATGGATCGTCCAGAGACATCTACCATCAGTGCTAAACGAAGACATGTGATGCAGTCAGGTATATTCGATTGTTAATCTGAAATATATTTTTCTTGTTTGACACGTTTTGACATGTTTATTGAACTGTGGAAAATTCTTATCATGCACAGCTTCACAGCTTCAGGGTGAAGCAAACTCGACTTCTATGCAACAACACTCCGTGAGGTCATCGTCAGGTAAATTCAATTGTTATTCAATTTATGCTCAAGTGTATATAATCATAAATATTTTTTTACACAACTTTCTAAGATCTTGTTGTGCACAAGTGGTGTCTCTCACAATGACAAACGTCTATCTGAGGGGTCTACAGGTGCCGGTGGACAATCTCAAAGGACACACTTAGTGTCTTATACGCCATCGCCAAGTAGAGATTGTTTACATACATTCTGACTAGAATTCTTGTTTGACATGTTTATTAATCTGTGGAAAATTCTTATCAGGCACAAGTTCACAGCTTCAGGGTGAAGCAATCTTGACTTCTATGCAACAACACTCCGTGAGGTCATCGTCAGGTAAATTCAATTGTTATTCAATTTATGTTGAAGTCTATATAAACATAAATATTTTTTTACACATCTTTCTAAGATCTTGTTGTGCACAGGTGGTGTCTCTCACAATGACAGACGTCTGGTTGAGGGGTCTACAGTTGCCGGTGGACAAACTCAGAGGACACCCTTGGTGTCTTATACGCCATCATCGGGTAGAGATTGTTTACATACATTCTGACTAGAATTCTTGTTTGACATGTTTATTAATCTGTGGAAAATTCTTATCAGGCACAGGTTCACAGCTTCAGGGTGAAGCAATCTTGGCTAGTATGCAACTTCACTCCCTGAGGTCATTGTCAAGTAAATTCAATTGTCATTCAATTCACTCTCAAGTCTATATAAACATAAAACTTCTTTTACACAGATCTTTCTAAGATCTTGTTGTGCACAGGTGGTGGCTCTCAAAATTACAGACATCTGTCTGAGGGTGGGTCTACAGGGGCCATTGGACAACCACAGATGGCACCCTTAGTGTCTTATTCTTCAGATACGCCATCGCCAAGTAGAGATTGTTTACATACATTTTGACTATAATTTTTGTTTGACATGACTGTTTTATTTGTGAAAAATTACATGATTTTTCCTGTAAACTTACACGTGATTGCCAATATTTGGTTTCCTACAGGTGCTTTTGGACATTCTAACAATAATGATGGTTCAAAAGACTTTATTTCTATTTCTCACCATGTTCATGATAATGCAGAGGTTCCATCAGGTATTTAAAATGAACACATTTTATTTAAATGTTTATAATTTGATTGACAAATTATATATATAGCTTTTAATACTTGCACATGCATTTTACTTCTTACAGGGTTTGTTGTTGCTGATCCTAATCCACCTCCCCAGACAAGGAGAGGTCGTTGGGTGCAGCAGTATGCTCGCAATGAAAGATATGATCCTCTTTACAGTCATCCTAGAGATGTTCCTGAGGAGACTCCTTGGGAAGACAACATCGCTATGTTGACTGTGGAAGAGATGAAGGAGAATTCATCGAGATTGCGGGCAGAATTTGACACTTCAAATATCTCTTTTGGTTCTCAACAGTGTCTCCAGATTGTTTTGCACAATCTGAACAGTTTGATTGAGACATATCTTGGGGTTGGACCATCAACCCATATTTTTCATGACATGATGCGTAGGAGGCAGTTGTCAGTGATGGGTTGCCACAAGTTTGAAAAAATAAAAAAACTTGTCACAAAAGAAATGGTCTTTTCATGTTTTGACTTGTGGCCTGAAGACAAAAAAGTCTAAAGATCGCAAGATTCAATGATCCACTGATTGCACCCCATATTTATTCCAGGTTCCTGTGTGCATATGGGAAGTTCCCTAATAATGATGAGGTTCCTCAGTATTTTGTTAAGATGTTGATTGCAAAGTTCCAGTTTCACATGGACCCCGACTATACAGATACGGGATCCAGTTTCTATGGTGCTGGCAAAGGTCGTACATATGAACGACCTGATGCATGACGAGATGCTCATTATAGGCGTCCGATGCCTCAGTTAGTACAGCCACATCCTAGAGTCGTTACTTTTCCAGAGGAGTTGGAAATGACATCCCAAATAGAGAGAGGGGTGAGGGAAGAGATAAGAGAGCGTGTTGGGGATGCATTGGCAGGGGTGGAAATCGGCATAAATACTTTGTCATCTTCAACCAGTATGGATGAAATCCCATTTGATTATTATTTTGATGATCGCTTGAGTAGCATGACTCGATTAGAGCTTCAGCAGTATGCAACATACTGTAGAGATAATTATAAGCGAGTCATCGCTAGACAAAATCAAAACATAGGCAAGGTACGTAAGTATGTAATAACATTTTTCAATTTATTATATGAAATCTAATTTTTTTATTCTCCAAATCTAATGTCTATAAATTATATGGAATTTATGCAGTATACCAGATTCATGAATGATGACAACTTTGATGATACGGATTTTATTGACCGGTCAGAAACAGAGGCTAGTGGCATGAATACGCATGTTGAGGAAATTGTAGTTTCTCAATTTCCACAAGGGACACAGGTATGGATATTCATGTTTTATGTCTTCTAATCATTGGTCTTAGCTTTAGCTTAAAAGGTTTACCTCCTGTTTTTATGGGTATTTTGTGTTATATACATAATACTGAATTTATATTCATGGTATTCTGGGTATTCTGTGCATTTTTTACTGTTAAAAATGGTTGTTTGTGCCCAGATTCTGAGATTAGGGTTTTTTCATGCCTAGAAGACTAGCCAAAATAGCTCCCAATGTACACAACTCACACTTGCAACTTGAATTAGAAACTTACACTTGCAACTTGAATTAGCTTTAATGACACCTCACACTTGTTGGATTTTCATATTTACATTTACATTGCTTGTTGGATTTTCATATGTAAATTTGTTTTCAAGTTACTAGCACATTTAAGAAATTTCAAGGTAGGAAATCATGCATTGTTGTAAGCAATTTGAGTAGATGTTTACTTGCTAGCCTTCTTTATTACTTTGTTACCTCAGAGAAACATGACTTGTTTCACTGTCACATTTTGCATTTTAGATGTTGGTCAACATGTAGCAACTCTCTTTAATTTTATGCTACCAAATTTGACACTAAGCTTATTAGGCACACACATTCTTGGCAATGACAGAGTGATCATACAATCTCGGTGAAAGGTGTGCTGATAAAATCTATGAGCAATCTCATCTTCCTGATGCTCGATTCGAACCCCACTCCATATTCTTCTATGGATCTTAGTATATTGAACCCATATATGTCTTCAAAGAATATGCCTAGAAAAACTACACCACAAAGAGGGAAGGACCAGAGAGGTTGCACTGCAAAGAGGGGACTTCCTTCAACTTAGGTTCTAGGTCTAAATGTTGTTTTTTGTTGCTTTAGTTCACATGCATGACTAGCTTTTCTCCCGTTTGAAAGTAAAATTATCCATAATATGTACCTACCATTGGCTGCCATTAATCATGTTCTAACATTGCTACAAGAATCCTCAAAAACCTATGAAATATGATGACGCCAGGGATTCCATTAACTTAACAATCCAACTCTTCCACCAGAAAGGATGAAATAAATTCCATTTTATATGATGTTTCGGGTCATATTAAATAGGGAATGCTTCCACCTATGCTCTATCCAAAATGCCATTAGTAAATATTCCCTGCTACAAACACAAATTCCTCTGCACATAGATATGGAAATGCATCATATGCTTCTATTTGATGTCTAGAATCAAGAACACAAGACATCCAATCTCTATCACACATAACCCCCTAATGAGATTGTGATGAAAGTGGACACCCATACAAAATGGGGTTAACAGGGCTCATCCTTTAGGAAAATGTGTTCAAAATGAATATTGCCATACTGGGTCCATTTTGGAGGGATTAGGCATGGATATTTAGTCCCCCGCTCTCCAGTATTATGATTGTCATAAGTTATACATCCTTTTGCATCAGTGCCAAGAACTAGCCCATATTATCAATGCTTGTTGGATGGCCTCCAGATTGCATCAAATCAAGCAATTGTCATACAAGCTATGTGTTTTCGTCTGGCTTTTTTTCTATTAGGGGCTCCCCTTGAAGGTCTAGTTGGGGAGAAATGGTCAGTTTGATGGTCTCTTCCCTATCTGCAGCCATTCTCAAATGGTGAAGCACATGTTTTTGGATTGTCGATTTGCTAGGAATTGTTGGAATTACGTTTAGACTTAGTATTCAGTTCTTTTATAGAGGAAGGTACATTTGCATGCAACTCTTCTTGGGGATTCCAACTATTTGGTATGTTCTTCTTTCATGGGTATTAGGCACTGTAAGCATACCCTTCTATGTTCATTCTTTGGAAGAGATGTGTTGGCCACTATTGGCCAAAGGGTTTTCAAGGATATGAACTATTGGTAAAGAAATGTTGATCTATTGTAAAAATACAAGCCTAGTCCATAAGGATTAGGAGTGACTATCAGATGGTTTGGATCAAATGGCTTCACAAGGGTCAACTCCTCTATAACCAGGAAATAATTTTCCCTCTGGCATGTCATCACTGCTTGGATGAACATTCCTGTTAATGTTGTGGAATTTTGAGCATCATCTGGGCCAAAATATCCTCATTGAAAAATGCCAAAACTTTAGCCTACCCCTCTGCTTATTCAGTTTGGTTTCCATTCCTTTTACAGAATTTGCTTTGTGAATGGATCAAACTGATGTTATAGGCTCCCACATATTATATACATCATTGGGTGGCTTCTCCAAAATGCAAATCTATTGACTATGTTAACATCCAGGATTGTGAAGATATGCCTCTTCTCTTGTTAAGGTATTATATTGTATGCAGGGTAGGAAATATGATTACGAAGAGGAAGATGATAACCCATCCCATCTCATCAATTGGAAACTGGGATGCCATTGCTGACATTTAACCATACTTGAAATTAGAACCTTTGGTCTGATTGTATTTGAAGTATCTCCACTCAATTTTGAGGAGGATTTCCTTTAGATCAAGAACATAGAATCCCACCAAGTCCACTCTTTTGACGTAGATCTCCTAGAATTTTTTAATTCTTTTAGCATAAGTCTCACCCAATTTCACGCTTATCGGTCTTATGTGCTTACTCTTAGGCATTGAGATCAAATTTATGGTCCCTAATTTCTTTATATAGAGTGTTGAAAATATGGATTTAAGAGAGCGAAAGATGAAAGTTTACTTTCAAGTCATGTCCTCAGGTTTATGAATTTGAATATTTTAAGCTCTTCATGTTGTACCTTTCTTTGATTACTCTTTTCACTGGTTCACTTTTTTCCATGTCCTATTCTTTATTTTGGTTCTCAATTTGAAGAGGAAATCCCCTCATTTCTTTGTGGATGAAGCATCTTGTTTTGTTCTAGACTACATGTAGTGCTTTTGTCAAATATAACATCTTCTTTCCTTGCATGTTTATTGAATTTTACTACAATTTTGGACTCACATTTTTAGCATAAAAGCACTTCACTAAGCAATCTGCAGTTGTTTCTTGAAAGACAGTTGAGAAAATGTTTTTGTATTTCAAAATACTATTGAGAGAAAAACACGAGATAAATATTAATATTATTGTTTTGGCATTGAACTATTGTGTAAATCCATATTAGGGTAGTAAGAAGTAACTATTCTTCTTTCATCCTTTTGACTTTGCAGCCCACAGAAACCCAGGAGCCATTGGTGTTCCGGTCCGAAGGTTGAGATCGATCTGCTCTACTTGTAAATCAATTGTCACCATATTTTGCGATAGTAAGAAATGACCAAGGGCATGACGATCATTTTTGGTTACTTGAACGATCATTTTTGTTTACTTGAACATAGTTTCCTTGTGACTGAGCTATTGGTGATCAAATTATTTGGTTATGGAAGGTATTGGAATATCACTTTTGTTTTTGTCAATTATGGTTAGAAACTGTGTGGTTACTCGCATATCTGATCATGTTATTCCTTCCTCTTGCAGCATCTCAAGTGAATCCTTGTCATCTGTCCTATTTCAAGTTTTGCGGCCGTTTTATGGTCTTGTGGCAGCTATTATGCTATTTTTCACCCTGGATGATTATCAATGTCAGTTTTGATCTGCTTTGCCATGTGTTAATATCATCCTACTACAGCAACAGATGAGGTTGATAAGATTTCATAATGCTTTTCTATTTTGCTTTCATAATGCTTTTATGTTTTGCTTGTTTATTAATGCTAAAGCACAACAATTGATTAGAATTTTGCTTGGTTGTTTCAGGACTCGGACAGGCAAGATCCATCTCAAATCGTCACTGAGATGTGTGGTTTTGCTACAATCCTTTCTGGCACATTTTTGCTGCATAAGACCAAAGATCTCGAGGACAATTCATCTAGTGAAACATGTATTATTTTTTCCTTCATCTATTAACATTGTTACCTTTTGAAGCATTATGGTACTTATCGCAGTTTCATACTTATCCCTTATTTAGCAAAGTTACTACGGCTTGAAGAGCAAGCCAAGACACAAAGTCGTGGCCAGTGGACAAAGGTAACTTCAGACTTTAGCCATTATGGCAATACTAAAGTAGCTTTTGGTTAGATCATACTCATAACCAAGTGAGCATGCTCTGAAGTATGAAATGTGTTTGTGACAGACACCTGGTGCTTCAGAGGCATCTATTTGGGACTTGCCTCCATCAGCTATAGGAGATCCAAGCAACTTAGATGCAATCTCCCTCTTATCTGCTAATAAAGGAAAACCTATGGAAGCTCTTGTGGAGCAAGTTCGAGATGGAAGTAAAATATAGGTTTATTTACTCCCCACATTTCAGTTTGTGCAAGTTTTCATGGCAGGGATCCAGGTGAGGCATTTGGTGTATATTGCTGTGTATTAATATTTAGAAGCTCCTAGTTTGGAGCCTGAGACCAAAGTTATGAATGGTTTGAAAATAAATAAAATCAAGCCTGCTAGATAACACATTTCTTAAAGTTTTGTGTACTTATGATTGATATGAAGGAAAATGAGAATATGGGGCAATTTATTGAAAATCAGCCCAGTTGGTTACCATTTGTCATGAAAGAAAGTTAGGATTGAATTGGAGATAATAAAGAAACAATAGGTTTAGTTTAATAGAAGCCAGTAGTACTAGGGGAAATCCCAGAGTAAATTAATGATAGAAAGTTTTAAGGATGGATTTGAGGTGCATGTAATCAAAAGGTTGAGTATCAGTAGACCTAAATATTTTTTAGATTCTATTAAAGGATTAGATGCTATTACTAACATATATCAAATTTGTAAAGTCCATTCCATGTAAATAAATCATGTGGAAAACAACTGACGAGAACACCATCTGTAGATATCCTCCAAGGATGAGTTAGCAAATGCATATTTCATCACAACTTGGCCAAAATTGTGGGGGTAGAGATTGATCTTATTGCTACTGCTAAGTACTGTTGAAGGCGACTTCATTAGAGTGAATGGTGACTGCCATCTGAAGAAGGGTGCACTGCTGTATGGACAACTATATATTTCCTTAGATCTTCTTTCATTTGCTAAGAAGAAGACAAGTTTACTACTGTTCTAGGCTTTGCTTCTCCAGTGGATTAATCTTGGGTGTGAAGACATTATTGTGGTGTGGTGGAGCAGGTTCCTGTAGCACCACAATAGGTCTAAAGGGAAAATTATCGACAGCAACCTACACTTGTTATTTATGTACTGGGTTTGCATAAGGAAGATCATGATCCTCTTGTGGAGAGTTGTATCATTGGATTATTCACTGCTGCCATCACTGTTGGTTGATTTGGGGAAGATTCATTGCTGAAGCATGCATTTAGAAGTCTGATTTCTGAGAACCACTCACTGCCACCTCAAATACATCATCTAACTGTCACCTACAACTCCATGAGATCAAAGGTACACTTGTTAATAAATTTCCTGTGTTGATATAGTCCATGTATCTTGCCACTGTGGGAATTTGTGTATTAAAAGGGGTCATCTACAGGACTGTTATAATGTTTCAATCAAATCTGAATCATTTATTGATATTCAATGCTTGAGATCAATGCAATGTTGGTATGATGCTGTGATCAATTTGTTTTGGTATATGTATGTGAAATGTATGTTGTGAGCTCTTGAACCACACACTCCTCAAAAGAGTAATTCAGGTTACATAAACTAAGAAATCTACAGGAGACCTACAGCAGATAACACACCAAGTGTTTGTCAAAATATCAACCTTAGACTTATCAGAGCAGTGCACTTTCTATACCTCTGTTGCAAGTAGAAGTCTACAGCAGTATAACAGTGGGGCCTTTGATAAAAGATGTGACCAAATATATTCCCATAGCAGACCTAGATGATATATTTTGTAAGAGGAGATCTACAGGAGTGGCATTTGTGTATTAAAAGGGGTCATCTACAGGACTGTTATAATGTTTCAATCATATCTGAATCATTTATTGATATTCAATGCTCGAGATCAATGCAATGTTGGTATGATGCCATGATCAATTTGTTTTGGTATATGTATGTGAAATGTATGTTGTGACCAACCAAATCGACCAACCATACAAGATATGTCAGCTATGCCAGCTACAGGAGGTTGAGATATGTCAGCTATCAAAGTTGTTGTTGAAGGTGCAAAGCTTTCACCACTGAGCATTGTTCCTTTTGAAAATGGTCTCTCTCCTCACAGGAAGAATGGTATTATAGAAAGAAAATTTTGTTCTTGTTTCTACATCAAGGGTGACCTAAACTCAATAATTGTTTGGTTTGGATGAGTTTATATGCTTGAGCATTTGGTTGGTTTTTTTGCCTTTGTTTGTGTTGATTCAAGTGGTCATTATTCGTACTACAAATATTTGTGTACCATGTTGTATCAGGGGGCTGTTGTAATTCTAATATGATTTGCAATCTAGCACTGCAATTATTCTGAGCTATTATTCACTCTCTTAGTTTATGGATTGGTGTTTTAACATATTTATTGATGAGTGCTTCATCTATATGTTTCTATTTCACTTTAGGGTTTAGCTAAATTTGTTGAATGGAGTTCCAGTATGATGGAGGAGGATGCCAAAAGGCACCTAAAGAATGCTGAGCTTCAAGCAAAAAAAGATCACTTGAAGATATGGATCAATTATGTTCCACCTCCTTCTAACTTAAATTCAATTCATGACGACAAGTTTACTGGAAAGGTTTGTCTTCATTTGTAGTGACTGAGTACTCTATGTTGATAACACGGAGAAGAATCAAGACATTTTACTTAAACTATGTTTAATTTTAAATCCTAAATCTCTTGATGTGAAGCAAAGCACCGCTACTTATTTTTATGTACTGAAGGTTTGCATATTTGCAGGTTGTGGAGGTTGTTAGTGGAGACTCTGTGGTTGTTGCTGATGATTCTGCTCCTTATGGGAGTCCTTTGGTTGAACGTCGAGTGAATTTGTCAAGTATTAGAGCTCCAAAAATCGGCAATCCAAGAAGAGATGAAAAACCGGCTCCATATGCTCGAGAAGCAAAGGAGTATTTACGTAGCATATTCATTTGCAAATAGGCATGCTCGACTGTGTAACAACTGTATCTATCCTCTGTTTGCAAAATATAATTCTAAATTTTCCAGTACAATCTGTGCAGAGGGATTAAAATTTACCATTTGTACACATTTTGCAGGTCAATGTAACAATGGAATATGCCGGGAAAGGTAGCATAACTGATGGCCCTACACCAACAGCACCGTCATCGGGAATGACATATTCAAGAATAATGGAGTTTGGAAAATTAATGGCTTCGAGGCCAATGTTGTCAATTTATCTATTCATCTTTGTTGACGAGAAACTTATGGACAACTCGAGACCAATAATGCTTCCCATGAATTCAGTCGCCCTCCAAATGCTTCGTGGCAATCAACATTCTTTTTGTAGTATACTAAGCTCCTATGTAGTCTAGATAAAGATGTACATAAAGGGTGAAGATATGATTTCTCCTTTTCCATTTGGATAAATTCTTGATCCAAGTAGCAAAAGGTTATAGTGCAAGTCATGTTAAAACAGTTCCAAATTAATTCTCTTTTAGATATGATAAAAGTTCCTCATGATAAAAAAGATTTAGTGCTTTTGGAGATGGTCAAATTTGATAGAAACCTGTTGAACTCATCTGATTTCTATCATTTTTTATTGTAAATGATCTCTCATTTTTAGCATAGGATAAACAATAAAAAGATCAGGAAAATCTTGACCATTCTAAATGTCATCAAATATTTGTTATTTCTAGCATATATGGGAAGTATTTGTAAATTGGTTCTATTGAAGACATTTGGTCTCTACCTATAGCTATAAAAACGCACCCTTCACTTGGACAAATCATAATTTGGCAAGGCATACATCTAATCACACAATCCCTCATTACATGGCCATATTGAGCATTCGCTTGGGTTAAAATCTATAATGTATGCTTTATTGTGCTTAATAATTTGCATGAGCTTGGTGGAATAGTTCTTGCCACTTGCACTTTATCCCAGTTATTATTTTGTTGATGCTATCTAGTTCTTTTAATTTAATGTGGAATCTAATGGTTTAAGTATTTGGTTGGTTCAATTAATTTATTGTTGGGTTATTGAGTCATCTTTCACCTCATGCTTTAACAAAGTTTTACTCACACACGATTATGATCTATTGAATTTGTGTAAACCAAGCAAGAATATAAATCTTCACTCAATCACCTAGAATTAAAATAGGCCAGGGAAATAACTGAAATTATTCCCCTAGCCATTAGGAAGACTAGGAGTTCATTAATCATCCCACTTTTACTAAGTCTTCCAAACCAAGTGTTAATTATAAATAAACCTTCCTTAGTTTGAGTGGTAGAGAGTTGTTATCCTCTCATTCTTTCCTATGGGCTGGAGAGTGGTAGCTTGGCAACATGGAATATATATATGGGAAGTATCTAAACATATTTCAGTAGGAATTTTTCTTGTTTCCCCAAGGTTCCTGTAATGCCCCGTTTTGACATTTCTACCTAAACTATTATTATATGTTGTATATGCTTGATTACGAGACTTCGTCGGATTCACGATGCTGTGGACATGTTTTTCCGATGTAAATATGTGTGTGTGTGTGTGTGTGATGTTGGTATTAGGATACGTAGTCATGTTAGATATGTATCATGTGTTAATTATATATGCAAGTTACTAAATTATGGGTACGTGGATACCGTTACAGTTATATTTTGAATAAATGAATGTTATGCTAGGTGCATGGCGAATAATGAATTGATTATTGTTGTTATGTTATGACAAAATGTATGTGTACATATTGAGGATTTGTACACGATATTCGAGATTGTATGTCGAGGACTGACTTACAAGTTAAAATGGTTAAGTGATAGATGGATCCTACGAGGTGGGAGAGCCTCGGTGACATGGAATCCGAAAGATAAACGGTATGCAGGTGATGCATTATTTACTTTCGCGTAATTATTAAGATGTTTATTATGATGTATGGGTGGGGTAGGGTTTCAGGAAACTCAACCGCCCAGATTGGTTATACGATGACAAACCGAGTACAAGTGCAACGTGGTTATTATGTCGGGTAGACATAGTCCCTTGTTCCATTAGGGGGGTGGAGGCTTTACCCACCGTTTATCCCCGAAACCCAGAGTCATGGGAGGGCTGTGCTACGGCGCGCTTCCCAAGGTGTGTGATGATGACTGGTGGTTGCCTGCTGGGGAAGCTTGGTCGATGTAGTCGACACTTCCACTTACGGGTTCTAGCTGGAATCGGTCATGACTTGACATTTCAGGGTAGTCCAGCAGAGGACAGGATAGGATGTGGAAGTTAGTGATGATGGAGGTAAATAGGTGTAGCTTGAAGTAGGGGTGAAAACAAGATCTAACTGTATGTGTGTAAAAACCCTTGAATGAGTATGTGTCGTAACTCAATAATGTATGAATTGTCGTAATTTAATAAAATTTCAGTTAGTAAAACTGTAAAAGAATGTACCTCGCAAACTCTGTTTAAACCCGTGTCAGTAAACAATAAGTTTCGTGATTTTGATTGATGTGTGTACGATTTATTACTATTAGTGTACTTACGCGAGGTATGTAAGCAGTAGCTACGCTTACATAACTCGCCTACATATTTATAAGTTGCAGGAAATAAAAGTGAACTATAATGTTTAGGCATTAATTACGTTGTTACTACTTACCCAAATAGGAGATTAAGTTTATACGTCGAGTTAGTAAATTTTGGATTTATAACTGAATAAGGTAATAGGGGAATTAGGTGGTAATAAAAGACGGTTTAGTAATAGCGTTAATTATTGTCGATTAATGTTAGTAACATTGATTAAGGTTAGTCATTGTTGATTAATGATTAATATTGTTGATTAATGTTAAATATTGGCGATTAATGTTAAGAATATTGATTAATGTAATTGTCGTTGATTAATGTTAATAATACTGAATAATAATGTTAAATATTGTCGATTAATGTTAGTAACATTGATTAAGGTTAGTCATTGTTGATTAATGATTAATATTGTTGATTAATGTTAAATATTGGTGATTAATGTTAAGAATATTGATTAATGTTAATCATTATGAGTTAATGATTAATAGTATTGATTAATGAATGAACTATGGATTAACCGAAGTAACAACTAATGTAATTGATTAGTAATGCTTGATTGATTATTTATGAATTTAATTAGTCAAGGGTAAGGGTTAAAATGTTTAATGGTTATTGTAATATTAATTTAAGTAATAATAATCTCATAGGTTAGTATTAATTACAAGGTTAGTTAATTAATTAAAACATATGGATAAGAATTAATTTATAACTATTAATTTAATTATGATCATGTCTAAGTTAATTGGAACCTAGGGTAAATTGCAAATGGATATATTATGCAATCTATAAACAAGTGTCGGAATGCGCATTGTAGTTGTTTAATAAAAAAAAATGATGAATGAATTAATTATAAATTTATTATGAAACATTTAATTATGAGGTCACCGAGAGTGGACCAGTAATTATTTGGGTAAAATGTGTAAGTGTAAAACATTTGTGATTGGTGTAGAACTTTAATTTTATAATATAACATTTTATAAATTATTAATTATTATTTTGAAAAAAGGGAAAGAATGTTAGAATATTGCCGAGAGGTTGTCGGTTGAGTGGAAAGCACTTAAGGTTCAAAGATGAACCAACCCAAACTTGAATTTGATAATAAAATAATATAGTCTTGGTTTTTGAATCAAAGTTGGGGGCTCGAGGAGGAATGGGGGGTTGGATAAAATTAATGGGGAAGATAGGGGTAGTTATGATAGGAGGTGTCGGTGGAAGGAGAAAGGGGGGAATAAGGTCGAGAGGAGAAGGGGGAGAAGGGGTCTTCTTCTTGACCTTGGATATTTTGGAGAGGAGATGGAGCAAAGACAGCAGGAGAGAGCAACAAAGAAAGGGGGTTCTTGTTGGAGAGTTTGCATAAGGGAAATACGGGTTGGCTTGTACTCGGTTTGGGCTCGGGGGTCCAAAGGGGTACCTTTGGAACTGGGTGGTCGACGAGACCTCACCAGTTGGCAGGGTGGCAAAACTGTTTGGGCAGGTTGAGTTTCAAGGGTTTGGGAAGATATTGGTTGCAGGGCAGCAAGTAGGGGAATCAGCAAAGCATTCAGCAAACGGGGACAGCAACATGGGTGGATCTACTAGCTATCTACAGGTATTTCTCTTAAAGGTATACTAAGCAATTTCTAACCCTGTAAATCGTTTTATCAAGTTATTAATAAATGGTAATTTCGTGAATGAATACTCATGTATTGTTGTTACACCTGCACAAACATATATGGTTAGAAGTAGGAAAAACAGTAAATACATCTATTTCAAAACCTGCAAATGTAATTGTTATTGTTTTTATAGACCTGAAAATTGAACACAAACCCACAAACAGAAACATAAATTGACACAAGTGTAAAGAGAAATGAATGAATAGTTTATTGATAAACTCAGATTATCAAGGACCGGGGTCCTACATATGGTATCAGAGCCATGGTTCCAAATCTGGAACCAGAGGGCTCACTACAGAGAAAAGACGTGTAAAAAAAAACAAACTAGGTTCTATGCCAAGGAAGAATGAAATTGGGTGCCATTAACCACTAGGTACCAATGACCATATTATTTTACTGCTTGTGTGCTGGAACTTTATTCTCCTTACCTGCAATAAGGAGAAAACAAAAAAAAATCATCATTAGAAGTCCATAAAAAGGAAGCATGGAATTTACAAGTTGAAAACAGTATATACAGAATGGAGGTAAGCTTTATATAACAAAAGAGAATTTTATTTTGGCAATAACAATTTTTATATAATATATATATATATATATATATATATAAAGGGGTTATTTTTATATAAAATATATATATATATATATATATATATATATATATATATATATATATATATATATAAAGGGACTTACTGTGACGTAACCTAATTGCTAATTAAGACAAAAATTAGCAAAATATTAACCAAATTTTTTTTTATTATGCGTAAAAAACATAAAACAAAATGTAAGTAACTTCTTGCTAACACCTGCGAAAGAGGAGGCAATGATGTCAATGTAATAAATACGAGGTTTTATTCTACGGAATAGGAACAAAGTAAGGGGTTAAGAGAAAATTTATACCGAGAGACAAAAATGTATGTATAAATTAAATTTTTTTAATTTAAATTTAATTCTACATTAAAATAAAAAGGAAGATATATATATGAATCTTTATAAGAAAAAAAAAAAAGAGATATTAATTAAATTTTAATGTTTTTTTTGTATATGAACAAAATTTAATTTAATTAAAATTAAAACAAAAAAAAAACAAACAAAACTATCATAAATAAAACTAAAATTTAAATAGTAACAAAAAAAATAATAATAATAAACAATATTTAAAAAAAAAAAAAAACACCAAGTCGATTCATATTTTTTTTATAAATATGAAATATGGGTTAAAAAAAAAATACATTTATATATATCCAAAAAAAAAAACCTTGTGCTACTAGAACACAAGAGCTGGTTGAATACGAACGTGGGTCAAACCATTGTCAACTATATGGCGTCTGGCAAGAGGCTAGCGACCAAGTGAACGGCCTTGTTATCCATGCGATCATAGGCTATATAAAATATGTATTATAATTGCCAACAAGTGGAAATTAAGCTCTTGGGTAGTGATGTGGGTTTTTTTTTTATTCACTCAGTATGGCCTGGCTGTTGCCGCATGTCACCCTAAGAACTGCTAAACTGGGTGGAGGGATTCACTGGCACACCTCTGGACTACGGCAGCCAGGGCAAACAGTTGTGAGTAGAGATTCTGCGTATGGATAAGTGCGACCTAACCAAGTTACCGCACCAGTGGTTTCACTGGCTGCGCAGTGTGTGGAGTTCGTATGCATCATTACCAAGCATAGCCCATAGCAGCTATTGCTAAGGCTTACACAAAAAAAAAAAAATTATTATTATTGAAATATATAAATGAGAAGTTTTCTTTCAAAAAAAAAGAGTAAAACTTATTACGAATTTTTTTTTTCACTGTACAAAAGAAATGAAAATTTAGGGCCATCCTGGGCCTTGGCACTACGGCCATGGCGGCCCAGCCAGTTTGGCTCGTGGCCTGGAGAGGGAGATGGAGGGCGGGAGCTGCGGCCACTCCACTCCAGCGAATCGTTTATTTTTAATAACAAAAAAAAATAATACATTACAAATTTGAAAAAATATATATATACCTGCTAAAATACTTTTTTATGAACTTGGTTCATAACAGGGGCGTCCATGGGCCAGCGTGGCTTTGGGCCAGCGCATGGGAAACCCGTCTTTGTGCAGATAGGAGGACTCTCCATGTAAAAACAAATGTACATAAACAAAAATATATCTTATATAAAAATAAATAAATAAATAAAATTTCGTTGAATGTATTTTTTTCAGTGCGCAACCCTTGTGGCGGCCATGGGCCAGCCAGGGCGCAGCCCCTGTGGCGGCCATGAGCCAGCCAGGGCGTAGCCGGCGGCCATGGGCCATCCTGGGCGTGCAGCTCGGCGGCCATGGGCCGGCCTGAGCGTAGCCCAACGGCCATGGGCCGGCCAGCCAAAAAAAAAAGTATATACATAATAATTTACGAAAAAAAAAAAAAAAAACCTTCGTAAAAAAAAAGAAGTAAAAATCAATCTTCAGAAACTGTCTCTAAATCTCTCTCAACTGAGCAAAATATGCGGCTCGCGGCCAACAGCTGGGAGAAAGAAAAAAAAGAGTGTAATATAAAAAAAAAAAACCCTGTCAGCACAAAGGGGTATCCCACAGTCCATAACCGGGATGGTGCGTGGTAGGAGCCACGACCGGCATTGGGGTTTCTATGAAGTCTTGCAAGCAAGCGGAGGGAGGATGTAGCCTTGAACATCCCTGGAGCCGTGACTCCCTACAAAGGGAGATACCCGCATCTCGGCTGCCCTCTACAACAAAAAAAAAATTTAAACAGAGGAAAACAATATTTATACTTGAAAAAAAAAATTTTCATGGCCTGCGGCCATGGGCCAACAGTGGGAAGAATCCCCGACCAACCCAGAGTGAAGGGAAGGAAAGGAGGGCGCCTAGCTAGGCTACCTTCGCTTCGAGCTCCATGTAAAAAAAAAAGATAAATAAACGAGTGACAGTAATAGTAAAATAAATAGACAAGGCCAGGGAAGATTTCACCTGAGAAGAATGCCGTGGGTTGAGCTAAGAGAAGCCAAGCATTCCACCTCCCATGGCCGCTTCGACTCTCTCTTACGAAACCCTAAACTGATCGAAAACCCTAAAGGAGCTACATGCAGAGCAACACCCTCTTGCTAAAAGTTTGGAGAAGAAATGTCTCTGGCAGGGAGAGACTCCAGAGGGTTTTGATCACCGACTCACGTGATTATTTAATTAATGATTGTATATCGTGGAGACATGAGGAGGGAACGCGTGGCCCCTCATGCAAGGGCCCAAGTTGAACTAGATAGGGTTAATTCGTTTAATGAAAACTATTAGTAAATTTGTCTAAATTAAATTAAATTAGTTGATATTTAATTTAGGTTAATTAAACTATGTATATATATATATATCATATATGTTAAATTTAATTATTTAATTTGTTAATTATCAAACTTAATTATTTAAATTGTTAACTATTTAAATTTAGTTAAATTTAAATTGTTAATAACTTATATTATGAGATTAAATTAATTAAGATTTAAGTCTTAGGTTGGATTAAAATAGCTCTAATCAATTAAGTAATTAACTTTACAATTTAAAATTTTAAGTTTATTACAAGATTTTTTTTAAATTATAAAGTTTTAAATGGAAAAGTAATTTGATTTGGATATATGGTTAGGAGGTGGCACCAATAAAACTGAATTTAAGTCAAATCGAGTAACATAGTAGGTTTATTCGGGAAACCATGACAAGTGTGACGCCGACGGTAGATGCGGGCATAGACGACAACCTAAGCCATGAGGACAAGTCATTTTGTCAGTAATAATTGCATGCTAGTAATTGTATATTGCAGTCATGGATCCATGTACGAAGTCAATTCTTAAATTTTGTCTGTGGTTGTAAAATTCTTGTCCATGGGGACATGGTGTGGCTTAGATATGATGAATGTATGACTAGATCTCAGGGGAACTTGGGATATGTAATAAAGACCAGGGACCATCGTGGTCAATAAGATGTAAGTATAAGGATAGAGGAAACCATACAAAACTTAATTTAAGAGAATAATATATTTAATTGAAATAATAAGAGGTGCACAATCGTGGATATAAATTATATTAATGGACCTATGGGTAACTAAGTTGTATCTTACAGTATGTGTCATAGCTAGGATGAAGAAAAATCATAAACCTTGCCTTTGCCGTGTTAGAATATGAGCTATATTACTAGGAAAGAGAGCTTGATTGATAGGGACAAACAAGAAACTCTAAAGTCTCTATATTTGTAAATAACAATTATAGTAATATCTTAGTAAATATTCATAAGTTAAGGAAGATGGTTGTATTCCAAACCCTACAAGGGTGTTCTATGTGTGGTATCAACTACCAACTAAAGAGAGAACCCCTTTCAAAGTTGGCTTAAGCAGTAAAAGTTGTAACAAAAGACTGGTATATAGCCAATGGATAAGTAATTGGGTTGTTATTTAATGATGATTAGTCAAGTCTAGCGCAGTGATGACCTCGAGTAATAAGGAAGGGCATAGGTGGATTAACTAATTAACAAGTGGACGTGTTAAAATAAAATGGTAATGAGAGATTCATTAAGATTATGTAGTAATCACCTTAAGACATTCCTAGTTTATAAGATGATGAGATTAATTATGGATTAGTAGGCTCGTCTCATGACTAGTCATGTGTGTCAAGTGAGTAAACAAAATATTACGTTATCTAAAGGTTCCATTCATCTTTTAAGGATGCCCTAAGTTATGAATGTCAATCCTATGGTTGTATGAAGTACCTATGTAGGTATGGTAGGTCAGGATTCATGGGACACGTGAGTGATTGCATTGTGAGAAAAAAAAAAAAATTAGTAGTATTGCGAGAATGTGTTTGAATTAATGAAAACATTAAAGGTGTGAAGATACATTTTAAAGAGAGTTAAGGGGAGGAATTTGATATGAGGATTATGCATGTAAATTTGTGAGGACTAAAAGGTTTTAAATTAATAATGGTATCAATAGGTAGACAATTGTGACATGTTGTAGCGAAGCTAAATTAAAGTAGGCCAAGGACAATGTGTTTTAAATGAAACCTAATTACCATAAGAGTGTGAGTGATAGAAAGAGTGTGGATAAGTGAATTATAAATTTCGTTATGACAAATGATATGATAGGCATGCAAGCTAAACGAAATAATATACAAAGTGTGGCCATTATTGAAGTTACCAATAAATATATGTGGTAGATGTGGGGTGACATTATAGAAGTAATAGGATATATGATAGTTGTAATGAAGATAGAGAACGGAAGTAACACCACATCAGAAGATAGAATTGTGCAAAAAAAAAGAATACTCGAAGGCATGGGTGGGATAGGAGTTGATAATAACATAAACGATGAGATAATCAAATGAGGAGCAGTAGTTGGCAAATGATGTACAGATAATGACTTGGAATAGCAAAAAATAAATAAATAAAAATAAGTGGCATTATCATTACGTCTAAAATGTGTGAAGCAGATAGATATCAAACCAACGAGGGTGTGAGGTAGCAATAGCGTAAAGAACATGAATGCATTCGGACATTTAACTTAGTCCCTAACTAGAAGAGTTTAATGACACACAATATATATTAGTGAGAGGTTGCGGCAACTAAAGAAGTTGGCAGTAATAATAAAGAGAAGATTGTAATAGAAGAAATTGTGCATGTTTCATCAAGACATGGTAGGACATTAAATTAATTTTGGTATGCCAAGTAAATACATGGCCTTCATCTTCACTCTATGAGGATAAATTAAAAGTCGATCGACAATAGACAGGGTGGTAAAATTGTAAAATTCTATGAGAAACCTATGTAGTCATGCTGGGAAAAAATAAAAAATAAAAAATCGTGAGGGTGTGATGCTATCTTATAAGGGAATGACTTTAGGTCATAATATAAGTTGTAAACAACAAAAAATGATATATCGTGAGATGCATAAGTCAGATTTCTTGAAAGTGGTTCATAATGTAATACATTGATGGGAAAATGGTGTGCGATGTATGACTTAGAAGTAGTCATTACTTATAGGTAATTGGAATTTTGGAACGAATTCGACTTGATTTGTTAACCTAATTACTATCCTTAAGTATGGTTATATAGTGTTTTGAAGGACATTGTTGAATGTGCCTAGTTTGGAATTACCTAGGTATCTCATATTAGCATGTGTTGTTGATGATGCGTTAGATTTGAGCGTTCTCCTATTCATGTATGAGTAAAAAAAAAAAAGGGTATCACACAATAGGTAATATTGGACATTGAATGAAATTGTGTACATGTTTAAGAACAACAACAACATGAATGCAACATAGCAATTATGGGCGCGTCAATGACAAATCACCATTAAGATAAGTAAGGGGGTTAAACCACATGAGCATCAACCATAGTAATTGGTATGGTGTGATAGAACAAATGATCTCATTAGCGTATTCTGATGAGATTTTGTTAATGTAGTATAGGTAATGATGAGTAATGACTATAATGTTAGTGTGCGCAAATAAGTAAGAGTCATCATCTTGTGTAATTATGGGATAAAAAAAAAAAAAAAAACTAATAAGTGTAACTTAGATACTAAAAGTAATAGAGTAGATAGGATTAGAAGATCAACATAAAGATGTGAATAAGGAAATGGGTGTATCGAGGTAGGGATAGTTAGCGAAATAGTATCACACATAGGACAATGAGGTAAGGATTACAAGATGAATGGAAATGCAGTCGAAGATAAGTTCTAGTTGAACTTGGAAAGTTGTTAATGATGATATGGAATTTCTCCATAATGTTTAAACTGTAGTCTCAATGGGTCCATCATTTAAACCAACGACCTTTAAATAAAGAGCATGCGGGCTTCATAATTTATCACTAATGATAAATCTTGATATAGAGAAATGGCGTAAGTCAATGTGGAATTAACTAAAGTTGAGATCCGATTAAAGAGTCATGGAAATGACTTAGAATCAAATTGAAAGTCATACATATATAAGACATGGTATTCTTATGAATCACATTATCGAATGTACAAATTTATTTAATTTAACAAGGGCGTTGACTATTCTATGGATTAAGGTGGTAACGAACCTTGAGTAGTCAAACCAACAACCTTGCAAACATTACACAAAATATAAGAACACCCCCAATAAGATTAAATGAGTAAATTTTGTAGATGTTGTTATGTATAAATAGGAGGTGGCCCAGTAGGGAAGGTATACCCTAGGTTTTGCAACCTGGGAGGACGCACAGATCATGCATCGTGGTTACCCCACACTGTTTTGACCATAACTTCGGGACGAAGTTTCCTGAAGGGTGGGTGTATGTAACGCCCCGTTTTGACATTTCTACCTAAACTATTATTATATGTTGTATATGCTTGATTACGAGACTTCGTCGGATTCACGATGCTGTGGACATGTTTTTCCGATGTAAATATGTGTGTGTGTGTGTGTGTGATGTTGGTATTAGGATACGTAGTCATGTTAGATATGTATCATGTGTTAATTATATATGCAAGTTACTAAATTATGGGTACGTGGATACCGTTACAGTTATATTTTGAATAAATGAATGTTATGCTAGGTGCATGGCGAATAATGAATTGATTATTGTTGTTATGTTATGACAAAATGTATGTGTACATATTGAGGATTTGTACACGATATTCGAGATTGTATGTCGAGGACTGACTTACAAGTTAAAATGGTTAAGTGATAGCTAGATCCTACGAGGTGGGAGAGCCTCGGGGACATGGAATCCGAAAGATAAACGGTATGCAGGTGATGCATTATTTACTTTCGCGTAATTATTAAGATATTTATTATGATGTATGGGTGGGGTAGGGTTTCAGGAAACTCAACCGCCCAGATTGGTTATACGATGACAAACCGAGTACAAGTGCAACGTGGTTATTATGTCGGGTAGACATAGTCCCTTGTTCCATTAGGGGGGTGGAGGCTTTACCCACCGTTTATCCTCGAAACCCAGAGTCATGGGAGGGTTGTGCTACGGTGCGCTCCCCAAGGCATGTGATGATGACTGGTGGTTGCCTGCTGGGGAAGCTTGGTCGATGTAGTCGACACTTCCACTTACGGGTTCTAGCTGGAATCGGTCATGACTTGACATTTCAGGGTAGTCCAGCAGAGGACAGGATAGGATGTGGAAGTTAGTGATGATGGAGGTAAATAGGTGTAGCTTGAAGTAGGGGTGAAAACAAGATCTAATTGTATGTGTGTAAAAACCCTTGAATGAGTATGTGTCGTAACTCAATAATGTATGAATTGTCATAATTTAATAAAATTTCAGTTAGTAAAACTGTAAAAGAATGTACCTCGCAAACTCTGTTTAAACCTGTGTCAGTAAACAATAAGTTTCGTGATTTTGATTGATGTGTGTACGATTTATTACTATTAGTGTACTTACGCGAGGTATGTAAGCAGTAGCTACGCTTACATAACTCGCCTACATATTTATAAGTTGCAGGAAATAAAAGTGAACTATAATGTTTAGGCATTAATTACGTTGTTACTACTTACCCAAATAGGAGATTAAGTTAATATGTCGAGTAAGTAAATTTTGGATTTATAACTGAATAAGGTAATAGGGGAATTAGGTGGTAATAAAAGACGGTTTAGTAATAGCGTTAATTATTGTCGATTAATGTTAGTAACATTGATTAAGGTTAGTCATTGTTGATTAATGATTAATATTGTTGATTAATGTTAAATATTGGCGATTAATGTTTTTTTTTAGACAAAAACATTGGGAAGATTTAATTAAAAGCCGGTGAATCAGCCACCGTGTGCTTGGGTACATAATTATCACTATCTGAAATAACAAAATTCTTAGGTTTAAGCTGCCCAGAGATTTCAGATTTTAGAAGCAAAATTACAGTGAACTGAATTGTGGTACATGAAATAGGATTTAGAATAGCAAAGAGAACATAGTAGAGATCAGAGCAGGGTCTAAGCGCCATTAAGCTTCTCCAGGATCTTCTGGACCGCAGCTTCCAGTGCAACAATTCTGTTCCCGAAGTTCCCTTCAGTGTTGGCCTGGTCTTTGAAGTGGGTGTACACCACCTCTTCAAAATAGGCGACTTCTCCTTTGGAATCTTTGATTTCCTCCTTAATGCCCTGTAGATCCTTGTTGAACTTTCGCCATTTCTGGAGATCGTCTGCAATGTGGGCTTTGTGTAGGCCTTCATTCTCCTCTAATTTTGATTTAAGTATGTCGATTGAATTTTGCAGGTCGTTCAGTCTGTCATCCAGCGATTTGCCTCCTGATGTTGAGCCCACCGACGCCATGTTGTGCTTCGCAGTCGAATCCTGATCTTCTTGCTTCTTCTTCTAGAGTTCTTGCTTCTGTTTCTAGTGCTGGCGCATTGGAGAGATCTGTTCCCAGCCGGTCTGATTATGTAGGAGGGAAGGCGCTCTGAATGATCACGAGTCGCAGAGCTACCATCCGGGAGTGGCAGACTGAAGTGGGGATTTTCCTCGATGGCAATCTTAACCATCTCGCAAGTCGGATCCTCGATTTTCTTAGCAATCCAGCAGATATTCGTTGTTAGGATCTTGTTTGTCTTAAGGGATAGAACAAAAGGATTCTCTGTCATTAGTCGACAAAATACTCCTGCCCAGGAGCACGGCTCTGTTGGCCTCTGAGTCAGCCAGTCCGTTAAGATCACGAGGAACATGATAAAAGTTAATTTTGATAAATTTGGAGATCAGCAAGAAGATTCTACGCAGGACCCGAGAAAGATTAAGCTGAGGAGGTGGCTTGTTCAAGTTCATGGCTTGAATAATAATCCTTGAGTCTCCGAATACGGTGAGCTCGGGTATATCTTTATCAATGGCTTGCTTTAGCCCTTGCCAGAGGGCCAGAGCTTCCGCATTGTTATTGGTGTCCGTCCCTATGCCCCAGGCAAAGGAAGAGATGATATCATTATGACTGTTGAAGAGGATTCCCCCCGCTCCAGCTTTTCCAAGGTTGCCCTTAGAGGCCCCATCAAAGAACAGGCAGTGCTCCTTTATTGTCGATCTCCAATTATTGAACTCGGTAGCACTCATCCTAATTTCCCAATTTTCGTGAGAGATGATTGAGATTGCTTCAGAGGCATCTTTAAGATTAAATTTTGCTATCCAGTTTGCCTCTAGAGGACTGAGACTTCTAGTGTTGGAGATAGTTCTGGATTCCACTGCTTCCCCCGACAAGGCCACGCAAGTGGTAGCTACCCTGGAACTGGAGGTTGCTTTATCTCTAAATAATCGGTTATTGCGTTCCAGCCAGATCTTCCAGCATATAACTTTTGGGATCCACATCCAGATGGATTTGAGGCGGTTTTTCTTAAGAAGATCGAAAGGGGAGTTTTTACTCCAGTTGCCGAAGAGATCAGGAAGGTTCTCAAATCTGTCAAGGTTCCCATGGCTAGGGAGAACCTGATGCCAGAACTCTTTTGAGAAAGGGCACATTAGCAGCAGATGAGTTATAGATTCTTCATCAGAAAGGCACAGGGGGCATCTTGAAGGCCCTTCCAGACCTCGTCTCTTTAGCGTGTCTCCCGTTAAAATGCTGTTATGTGCAACCGTCCAGCAGAAAAGGTCTATTTTTGGAATGAATGGTGAATTCCAGATGAAGTTCCACTTGGCAGGATTATTGGGTGCTTGATGCAACGTTTGGAGAGATCTATACCCCTCAGCAGCTGTATAGCTGCCAGATTTGTGGCCCCAACCTCTTTTGTCTTTGGCGGACTCAGATATGGGGGCTTTTCCTTGAAGCAGTTGTAACAGTGTCTCGGCTTCCCCTAGAAGGTTATCAGGGACCTTGCCTAGATTCCAATCAGTCCAACTTTTTTTCCCTTCTTCCTCCCAACTGGATATGTCCCAAAGTGTAGCTATGTTTCTGTGCTGCATCCATACTTTTAAGTTTCCAATCTCATTAGCTTCACCTATGGGCTGGTCTCCCATAATAGAGTCCTTCCAGATGTTTATCTTTTTCCCATTACCAGGGATCCATTAAAGGAGTCTAGTAAAGTGATCACGAACCTTGTTGCAGAGAGTGAAAATTGGGGATCCTTTCTTTCTTTGAGGTGGCTTATCAAGGCAATTTAATCGAGGGCCTGGGAAGTATTTTTTCCTAATGACTTTTTTACTCCAAGTCTCTCGGCCTGTCACTAGCTTCCAGATAATTTTTGCTCCCATGGCCATATTCTGTCTAGCCATACTTCTGAATTGAAGTCCTCCTTCCTTGTAAGGCTTTTGAATTTTGTCCCATCCTACCAGATGGAGTTTGTGATTGTTTCCTTTTCCTCCTTCCCAAAGAAATTTCCTGATTAGTTTCTCCATTTTCCCAATGATCAGAGAAGGGGCGAGGAGGATGGAGGTTTGATAAATCGGAATGCTCATTAGGACCGATTTTATTAGGACTGTCTTTCCTGCCTGATTTAGCCAATTAGAGCCCCAGTTTTGAATTCGTTTTTTAATTTTGTCCAGTATAGGATTCCATTGGTTTGTTTTGGGAATGCCTTTAGCAATTGGAACCCCCAGATAGGTGATGGATTCCCATTCATGGACTGCTTCCATTTCTAAGATTCGAGCAATATCCCCCAGTTCTCTAGTGGTGCAATTCCAGCCATAAGTCTTGCTTTTTTGGAAGTTGATCTTACTGCCGGAGACATGTCTGTAGATATCCAGTTCATGTTTGAACCTTCTTGCAACATGAGTACTGGCTATGCCCAACAGAAGTGTGTCATCTGCAAATTGAGCATGATTGATTTTGTTCACATTGGTTGCCAAATGAAGTCCTGGGAGAACATTCAGTTGCTGGGCTTTTATCAGTTGGAAGCTTAGGACCGAGGCTTGGATTGCATAGAGCAAAGGGGAGAGAGGGCAGCCTTGTCTAAGGCCCCGGGTGGCTTGAAAGAAATCAGTGGGGCGTCCATTGACCAGAGGAGCTATCCATGGGGTGCTTATACAGCCTTGGATCCAATTTGCAAAGGAATCGGAGAACCCAAGTTTCTTCATGACCAGAATCAGGAAATTATGGTTGACTCTGTCGAAGGCGTTTTCTAAATCAAGCTTGATCACCATGCCTCCTTCTTTTGATTGATGGCTGGTGTCACGTCCCCTCCCATCCAACCAGCTAGATGGAGAGGATCGTGACGGTTAAACCGGGCATCTAGCCCCCATATCCATTCATTAAACAAGCATTCAAATTCAAATGAATAAAAATATAGACATACACAAATGCATAACAGATGTGATATTAAACTGGGCGTCTAGCCTTATGAAACGTTTAACCATAAGCATGAACATAATATAACAGAGATAGATGGAACTGTATGGTTTTAAGAAAATCACAGCGGAATATTAAGAATTTCACATCCATCATACATTTAAGATGTTCATCAAATAAGTAATTGCAATTTAACACAAGAGAATACTTATCTTATACAAAAGTAATTCCACGCAACTGGCTATGCAACTGCAACGTTCCACCCAACCGTAGGCCAGTGTGCTCCTCAATCTCTCAGCACCACTGCCACCCCCGAGCTGGGCATGATCTCTACAAGGAACCAGGGAACAGCAGACTCACACATAGCCAGGCATACAACAAGATGAGCCAATCCAATCTGCAATTGGGTTTATCAGGCTGCTAGGACATGGCAGGGAAGAATTGCTAAGCTAGTATGCTCAACCACAGAGCTGAGGATGTCCCTCCCAGATCTATTCAGCTTGGCACTCACAATGCCTACACACCCAACACAAGGAAGTATTCTCTTCACTGCCACACAGTCCCTCAAGCCATACCTCCCTTTCTAGTGCTCTCAGGGTGTGCATAGAAAAGTATCCAAGCCCTCTTGATCTTCTTGAGAGGCTACACCCTCTACTAGGTTTATCAAGCCAGTTCTATCCACTACCAGTCCAAAACTTCAGCTCACAAGTTCAAACCAAAAACGAGAATGCACACAACAACAGAACACCATTATGGGGCAAGACAAAACGTTTTTACAGTGACAGGCAGGAAAATGATCCCCTAGACTTCAGAAAAACGTGGGAAGGTTAAAAACGAGCAATGGAGGTTTGGAGAAAACCCCAGGTAGCAGAAAACGTTTTTAGGAAAAACGCCCATGGCAAATCGGGGACAAAACGAACTCCCTACAGTCCCAAATCGCACCCCCTCCTTCCCAGCTACTATCCAAAACCAAAAACGAGTTTTTGGGCAGGGAGAACCCTGCGTTTTTGCTCAAAAACGTGACTGTAACTCCCCACCTTCTCTACCTGCGTGAATCCCTGAAGACTGCCCATTCCTCATGGCTTTGGGCACCATTTTTTGGGTGGTTTCTTGCCCCTCAAGCCAAAACACCATTTTCCAAGTTGATGGCTTGCCCATACTCTTTCATTCCCTAGGCATTAACTGCCTTAACCAATTTCTTGGAAAAATTAAATGATTGGGTACATGAGACAAAATGGGTAGTTGGTGGTTTATGGGTTTCCCCATTGACACATGGATTAATACTATTGGCTCAAGGGTTTGAATAATTTCCCTCCCTATTCCTTGTAGAACCATGCCCCATCTCTTTTGTTGCATTGCATAGCCGGTTGTGGGTATTTTTCATTAAAATTCGTATTTACATGATGTCTTATATACATTGTGCCCATCTCGCACAAGAACCATAGGCATCTATTTTAATTGCCGATACATAAACGCTAAATCAATGGTGGGGCCTTGGCCTTGAGCTCCTCACCATGATTAAGTTACAATATTTACATCATTTACAAAGGGGGTCAAATGGGGACGTGACAGCTGGAGTGAATGGCCTCTTGGACCAGCAGAATATTGTCTTGAATCTGTCGACCTTTTATGAAGCCTCCTTGGTTTTCAGGGATTATACGTGGTAGCACTTTTTTGAGCCTGTTAGCTATGATTTTGGTTACAATTTTGTAGCTCATATTGCAGAGGGAGATAGGTCTGAATCTGGAAAAATGAATGGCCCCTTTATCTTTTGGAATCAGCGCTAGGAAGGCAGAGTTCGTGCTTCCCCCTAATTTGTTGGTTTTTTGCGAATGTCTCACCATTCTCAGCAGATCCAATTTAATCAGGTCCCAGCAGTTGGTGTAGAATCTTGCAGTGAATCCATCCGGGCCTGGTGCACTGTCAGGTTTCATTCTGAAGAGGGCTAATTTTAGCTCTTTCATGGATATGGGAGCAGTGAGAAAGATGTTGTCAGAATTTTGAACCAGGGTTGGGATGGTATCAAAGGGGTAATCATGGGGATTCGGGGGTTGTTCAATAGGAGCCGAGAAAAGGTCTTTAAAGGTGTTGTATGCGGCTTTTTTGATATCCTTGAAATTATTGTGGATGGTTCCTTGGTAGTTGATCTCTTTGACAGCTTTATAGTTCTTTTTGGCCTCCGCTTGTTTGTGGAAGAATGAGGTGTTTTTGTCTCCACATTCCAGCCACAGGCTCCTAGATTTTTGACGCCAATATTCTTCTTCTACCCTGCAAGCTTGGTAGAATTGCTTTTGAAGTTCAGTTTCAGCGACATGGGTCTGAGGGGTGGGGGTGATAGATTCCAGGGAGAGTTGAAGGTCTTCCAGAACTCTTTGGGACTCAATTCTGCCAGTGGTAGGAGAGGTGATACTCTTTGCCCAGTCTTTGAGGTCCGATTTCAGTCTTTTGATTTTCTGTTCCCATGAGAAAGAAGGAGAACCAGGGATAGGGACAGACCATGAGTTGTGGACGACTTGGTGAAAGTTCTCATGGTGAAGCCAAAGAGGGCTAAAACGGAAAGGGATAGGGCCCAGATTAGTTTCAGAAGATAAATCCAACAGGATGGGTTTGTGATCCAAGATGCAGTTAGAGAGGATTTTGGATGTTGCTAACAGTCCAAGCATTAGGAAGTCGGAGTGGATAAGGAATCTGTCAAGCCTAGCCGCTATGTGACCCGGGCCAATCCTTTTGTTGGTCCAGGTGAAATTTCCTACCAACGGTTTGATATCTAAGAGGTCCCATCCCATTATAAGATCCTCAACCCATTCTCTGGATTGGTCTCTTATTGGGGAGCCTCCTTTCTTTTCGTCTGCGGACAGGGTTACATTGAGATCTCCTGCTAGTATAATATTGTTTGGTTCATGCATGGTAAGGAAGGTTTCCAGAGACTCCCAGCATTGAGCTTTGTCAGGGGCCAGATTGGGAACATAGAGATTGAAAAGACTTACTTGTATTCCAGAGTCGATATGCTGAAGTTTGGTGTAGATCCAATGCGTGCTGCAGTGATCAGTGATGGGGATGAATTTGGACTCGTCCCATAGTGTGGCAATTCCTCCGGATGCTCCTCTTGAGCTGATAGCTTTCCCCGGACCTTTCTTCCAGAATTTGAGGGCAGCTTGATGGAGGCTTAAGTCCTCCAATTTCGTCTCCTGGATTAAGAGGATGTCAGGCTTGTTGATTTTGATGATGTCCTTCATAGCTTCTTGCTTAGCTTTGGTGCCTAGACCTCTGCAATTCCAGGAGGCGAGTCGCATTTAAACTTTCTTAGGAGTGGGGGCCCTCTTGCAGCCCTTGCCTTGCTTTGATCTAGTGATCATTGAATCAATGGTTTGCTGTGCTCCTTTGTTTATATCTTGAATGGCTTTCTCTTCCCTGTGTTTTTTTTTGGATTTGCGGCCTAGAGCTTTGGCAGGCTGATTGGGGGTAGCATGAGAGCTGCTAGAATCAGAGGCCTCTTCATCTGTGCATCCCCCTGATTCAGAATCCAGAATGGTGGGTTCGTGATCCAGATCTTTTGGGGTTTTTGGATCAGATAGGAGTTTCGGGGAGTCCGGAGATTGGTTGTCTGTTTGAACTTGGGATGGCTTTCCCACGTTATACCCTTGGGGGATTTCTCCAGCTTCAAGGCTATCTTCATGGTTAGTATTTGTATTGACCAAGCCGATTATTTCTATATCTGAGTCCTGAGAGTGATTTACCTTGCTCGATGTGGGGACATTGGTATGATCATCTGCTTTTTTCCCCGGTGCTGTCTCTTTGGGTTTGAGGGATTCTTTTGTAGATGGATTTTGTCCTGTATTCATGGATCTTTTTTCAGGGATCTTGGCTGATGTTTTTGATTTCTTGACCTGCTGCCAACCTTCATTTTCCTCCTGGGATTGGGCTTTTGGGAAAGATCTTTGAAAGTGTCCATGCTCATGGCAGAGCCTGCACTTAAATGGCAGTTGCTCATAATCCAGTTTTTGATAATGACTCCAGGGACCGATCGATATTTTGATTGCTTCTGGTAGACCTGCTTCTAGATCAACCTCCACACAGATTCGGGCACACGAATATTGCCCCTTTGGGTCAGCTTTATCTATGTACCTTCCCAGGCGGTTTCCAATCTTTTCCAGCGCATCAGGGTTCCAACAGTGTGCAGGCAGGTTTGGAAGCCTTACCCAGACCGGTACCTCCTTTGGAACGTCAATGCTTGGATCAAAATCCGGGGTCCATCTGTTGAGGTAGAGGCCTTGAGCCCCCATGAAATAGGGGCCATTTCTGAAGATTAGGTCTCTGTCATCTTTTGAGATGAATTCAAAAATGTAAAATCCTCTTCCTACTGGGTAGCACGTTACACTGTGTTTCAGATGAGGCCTCCAATTCCGTTGTATCCAATCGTCTGTAGTTCTCACCGTTGGCCACAGACCCATGAACTGGCCTACCAGTCCACGAGATGAGAGGGCGAGAGCAGTTTTTATGGCGTTTTCCGATGGGAGTTCAACTTCAGGTATCTCGTCCAATTTTTTGATGAATTTGGGAATCGCATTGGCCACCGGTTTCTTACCACGCGGGTTAGTAAGATATCTGAAGGCCTCTTCCGCAGAGATGGAAGGGGAGGGAGGGGGGGACCCTCCCCCAGGCACAGCCATGGCGGCTGCAGTCGCAGGAGCAAGAGCGGCAGAACCCTAGCAGGAGTGCAGCTCGCAACCCTAAAAATCTTCGAGACTCTTCTCTCCTCACTCCTTCCTAAACGATGTTAATGATATGAGATCTATCTTGGCGATTAATGTTAAGAATATTGATTAATGTAATTGTCGTTGATTAATGTTAATAATACTGAATAATAATGTTAAATATTGTCGATTAATGTTAGTAACATTGATTAAGGTTAGTCATTGTTGATTAATGATTAATATTGTTGATTAATGTTAAATATTGGTGATTAATGTTAAGAATATTGATTAATGTAATTGTTATTGATTAATGTTAATCATTATGAGTTAATGATTAATAGTATTGATTAATGAATGAACTATGGATTAACCGAAGTAACAACTAATGTAATTGATTAGTAATGCTTGATTGATTATTTATGAATTTAATTAGTCAAGGGTAAGGGTTAAAATGTTTAATGGTTATTGTAATATTAATTTAAGTAATAATAATCTCATAGGTTAGTATTAATTACAAGGTTAGTTAATTAATTAAAACATATGGATAAGAATTAATTTATAACTATTAATTTAATTATGATCATGTCTAAGTTAATTGGAACCTAGGGTAAATTGCAAATGGATATATTATGCAATCTATAAACAAGTGTCGGAATGCGCATTGTAGTTGTTTAATAAATAAAAAATGATGAATGAATTAATTATAAATTTATTATGAAACATTTAATTATGAGGTCACCGAGAGTGGACCAGTAATTATTTGGGTAAAATGTGTAAGTGTAAAACATTTGTGATTGGTGTAGAACTTTAATTTTATAATATAACATTTTATAAATTATTAATTATTATTTTGAAAAAAGGGAAAGAATGTTAGAATATTGCCGAGAGGTTGTCGGATGAGTGGAAAGCACTTAAGGTTCAAAGATGAACCAACCCAAACTTGAATTTGATAATAAAATAATATAGTCTTGGTTTTTGAGTCAAAGTTGGGGGCTCGAGGAGGAATGGGGGGTTGGATAAAATTAATGGGGAAGATAGGGGTAGTTATGATAGGAGGTGTCGGTGGAAGGAGAAAGGGGGGAATAAGGTCGAGAGGAGAAGGGGGAGAAGGGTTCTTCTTCTTGACCTTGGATATTTTGGAGAGGAGATGGAGCAAAGACAGCAGGAGAGAGCAGCAAAGAAAGGGGGTTCTTGTTGGAGAGTTTGCATAAGGGAAATACGGGTTGGCTTGTACTCGGTTTGGGCTCGGGGGTCCAAAGGGGTACCTTTGGAACTGGGTGGTCGGCGAGACCTCACCAGTTGGCAGGGTGGCAAAATTGTTTGGGCAGGTTGAGTTTCAAGGGTTTGGGAAGATATTGGTTGCAGGGCAGCAAGTAGGGGAATCAGCAAAGCATTCGGCAAACGGGGACAGCAACATGGGTGGATCTACTAGCTATCTACAGGTATTTCTCTTAAAGGTATAATAAGCAATTTCTAACCCTGTAAATCGTTTTATCAAGTTATTAATAAATGGTAATTTTGTGAATGAATACTCATGTATTGTTGTTACACCTGCACAAACATATATGGTTAGAAGTAGGAAAAACAGTAAATACATCTATTTCAAAACCTGCAAATGTAATTGTTATTGTTTTTATAGACCTGAAAATTGAACACAAACCCACAAACAGAAACATAAATTGACACAAGTGTAAAGAGAAATGAATGAATAGTTTATTGATAAACTGAGATTATCAAGGACCGGGGTCCTACAGTTCCAAAATATGTATGGATGAATGTAGGCAGGACAAGAATTTCTAACAATATTAAGGGAATGATACTGAGATCATAAAAGAATTAAGGAACTCAAGTTTTTTAGAATGAATGTACATTAAAAATGGAGGATGATATTTATGGGCTAATCTCGTCTAATTGAAGATACAGTGACCGATGAACCATATAGAAGATTAACCATGTTAATGTTTAATAGGTCAAGTACTAATATATGATTGATCATCAACATAAAATTTTACATGTTATGACTAATGCATATCCTAAAATGTGAACTAGACAAACTATCATAAAATGAATTTAAGGAAGTGTTCTAAGAATGTTTACAAGTAAAATGAATTTAAGCAAGTGATTACAATGTTTAAAATAAATAAAAAATAAAATAGCCATATTTTGGGTTATTCTTCTAATATGATATTTATGTTTAAAAATGTTTTTAATAATATTTCCTTAGTTACCAAATCCTTATCAAACAAATAGGAATGGCTCTATACATTCACCCTCTCTCATGCCTAGAGATTAATTGGCATTACCAACATGTACTACTTCATAAAATTTAAGTAGGTGGTTGCAAACTTGTTATAGCAAAAGAGATATATAGACCTATTACTATAAGTTTTCTTTATGTGAGGATAATTGGACTATGTAACCTTGGATACCATTTATATTGGAGTAAAAATAAAATTATAGGGTTTGAAATTGGAGGCATATTGATGTGAGAAATATATTCTATTCATAATATTCCACATTTTTACATGCAAATTGAGGATGCTCATTATTGTTGACCTTTTTCATGACAAGACAAGGTGATTCATCCTTCAATTTATCAAGAGATCTATTCACCCTTGTCTTCACCATTATCTTTGGATTCATCACAACCCTTCTTCTCATTATCCCTATGTTGGAGGTTGCATGTTTCATAAGAGTCATAAGTTTGAGAAATGATCATGACCTTTTGCTTTGTGGCATGGGACAATAGATTGGTGGTGTAGTATGTGGGTGGCAGGCACATTGCAAGAATAGGAGACATGTTATGTGTGAATTGGTAGATATTAGGTGGAACATGAGAAATTATGAGTAGGGAATCAAAGATAAATGTCAAGAGGTGACAAGATAGGTATTGCAATGGAACAAATGGCATGAAATGCAGGAGGAAAATATTTGTGTAGAGGTGCAGGAACATAATAGACATATGGTATATGTTGCGATATAAATCTAAGCTTTGAAGGAGATGAAAAAAGCATCAGAGTCCACATGAAAGCACAAAAGTCTCTATAATTGGAACTATAAAGAAAAATGGGCTCATTTTCTTATAGGGTTGATCATATAACAAATTTTCCATACATGTCCCTAAAGGGCTTTACATATGCTTCCACTCCCTCTATTAACACTCAAGGTGGGACACTCTAGGTTGGGACTATGAATGTTAAGGAGGAAAACAATTTGGAGGAAGTTGTAGTGATCCTAACCTGGAAATTGAACACAAAAAATATATAGAACCCTTATACTTTATAAATAACCAAAGATATTCAATGGCAGGTGTCCCAAAGGGTGAAGCCATCTCTCTTGTTCCCATGAACATCTATGAGCCTTGAGTTATCATTGGATATGTTGTTAAAAAGAGCTTCTCTTAGTTTCGAGAATTATATATATTCTCTACTACAAGGCCAACCACGTGAAGGTGGAAGCTCATTTGGCCCCACCCACCCACCCACCCACCCTAGAATCAAAGAAAACATTCGTCAACCTTGATGTGTTCTTGAATCATATGAAATGTGCCAGTGGCATATTTTCAAGAATGGAATTATGACCTTCTATCGACAATTTCCATTGTCGATGCTTGGAATTTTTCCTACTCTTCACTGCCTTCAACTGTAATCGGGATGCTATGACCAAATGACTGTATTGAGCACATATAACATCTGACTCGTAGTCTTGAAAAAGAATATGGTCTTTACATTTCCTTACTTCTACAAAGAAATGTCCCTTTAAAACCATTGAACCCACTGCATACGTATAATTTGACGGGTCTTTAAATTCTTGCATCAACGTGCTTTTCGACCTAGTGCATCTCAATAAATAATAATGCACATTTTATGGATTATCTACTGGTGCAATGACTGCAAATACATCACCTTCTCTAACCAAATCAGAAACATGATCATAATCTTTGTCAATCACAACCGCTTCATTGCCGCGCTCTACATCGCTGATATTTCCAAATGGGGGCAATGGTGTCAATTCTTGATGTCTCCATGGTTTCACAAATTTGTTAGTTTTGTTTTGACACTCATCCAAAGACTCTACATCATCAATACATGCAAGACAGAAGCAAGAGTACTTCCGTTTCTCGATTGCCTGTATATTTTCCATTTTCTTACTCCAAATGGAGTGTAAGCCCCTTGTTTTCGGGATCGCAATACAATTATGTGGAATTGATCTGTCAACATCACCCATTGCAATATTCCAGAAAAACCTTCTCACATTACCCATCCTTTCATTGAATTCATGGCTCAAATTTTGTTTGCACCAATTAACAACATCGTTTGAATTTGCAAGGCGAGCAGCAGAATGATTCATTTGATATCTCCTAAGTGCACGTTTCACGCAGTCCCCGGCACCATCATGTTCTCCTTTTCCATGTCCCATTTCAAAAAAGCTCCATGTGTGGCGAACATCCGTGATTATATGAAGGTGAGACAACCATAAGAATGATCATGCCGATTTAAACTGACCAGCACAACCATCTGACCACACCCAATGTTCTTTAAAAGTGACCCTTCTTCTTTTTAATTCTTGAAAGAGCATACCAAAACAATGTTGGACAAAACATGTATCATGTGTACGATCATCGCTGATGTAGAAATGATACTCCTTAATCACTTCACGATTATTTTCATTGCTATCAAAACCATCGACATCAAGCTCTGCATGTCTATACGTAATATGCACAAGTATAGATACCTGATCTGAATGATAATACTCACTTTGTATCTCCTTTTGCAGAGTGAAAGTGTAATTTTCTGCAAAATCAACAATGGATAATATTGTCCCTTTCGGAAATACATCTCGTGATTGCTTGAACTATAAGTCCTGCCATCGTGCTGAGTGAGAGTGCTTGATATATTTATATATTTGATCCCTGAACAAATTCATAAAATCTGTCAAAGAGATATCACTTTCAACCAAATTAAGCTTTCTTGATGTTGTCGTTGAATCTGTAACTGCAGTATAGTCAATATAAACATATCTCTTGCATTTGACAATGCGATTTGACAATTGAGGATCGTTTGCATCAATGGGGTATTTAGCATTAAAAAGGGCCAAATCAGAACATTCCTCACATTTTTTACCTCCGACGCATTGTTTCTTATAGAATACTTGATGATTCTCTCGAGCACATAATATTTTAGATACAAATTCACGAACACTCGAAGGAGGGGGGTTATTTGGCCAACACTGCATGCAAAAAGTTAGAAATGTCTCATAATATAATTCGAATTCTACATGGTATCGACAACAACATGTGTCGTGAACAACAATGGGCCTAACATACCATGGTTTAAGCTTCACAAATGTGCTAAGGGCAATCTTCACATCAACATTACTCTCCATGAAAGTTTTGCACATTTCCGCTTGAGTGATCACTGTTATGTGTTTCATAGTTTCTTTTCGATATATGGCATCAAACAACATCCTTTTCATTTGGTAATACATGCGAGTTTACATCCCAAAACTCTTTCACCATGTCCCTTACATTATCCGGAAGTCTATCTTGATAAGGTTTCCTACAGATAACACCCCAACATGCAACTTCATCATCCTCATCTAACTGAACCCAAAGCTTTTTATGCTTCCATAAAAATTTTCTTGATGTTTTTGATGTTCTTGCAGTCATAGACAACAAACGACTAGTTGTAGTGTTTTTTGCCACAACCCCTGTTAGAATTGCTTTACGAGCAACCATGAAATTGTGAGATCATTTTTTTGCAAGTGATGCAAGGACCGAGGTTAGATTTTGTGATACAATCTGATTTGACTTAGCCTCTTTGGCACTTTGAATGCCCAATAATGTAATTGCATCTTTTAGACATTTTCACTTTAACAATTTATGCAACATTTGAGCTTGTGGTATGACAGAAATACCTTCAAAATATTTTTCGACTATCTTATCTACTCTATAATGAGCTGTACGATCAAGCATCTGCGGTCCCATTTCTTCAATTTTACATGGATCCGAATTCTCCAAAAAAATATCATCAATGACGATATTGTTGCGGATTCCAGTTAATCTCTGTAAATTGCTAACTGTGGTAGGATGTTGTATGTTGGATGTCAACCCTGCATAAAAATAAATATAAATTTATAAGATTTTGTTCACTTTCAAATCATATATATATATATATATATATATATATATATATATATATATATATATATATATACTCAAGTATTATAAAGTAAATTATAAACATATAAAAAAAATTTACTCACCACTCATGGTCTCAATATCAACGCTACCCATAGTTTGCTCCACATTTGTCATTTCCTCGTCACCTCCATGTTCCTCATTTCTTTCATCAACATGCTCTTCGACTATTTGGATTCCTTCATCACCGCCATGTGCATTCACATTTTTCATTTCTTCGTCACTGCCATGTGCATTCACATTTCGCATTTCTTCGTCATTGCCATGTGCCTCCACGTTTATTTCCATTGCTCTTTTTGCTCTTAAATTTCTCATAGAAATACGAGATCTCTCTTTCCTTGCCTCTTCATCAACTCTGGTGAGATCATATTTTCTTTCACGTTTCTTTCGGTTTCCCATGTTGAAATAAATAAAGACCTAAAATCCAATGCATGAAAACATATGAGAATTGAGAGTTATATGCTGAAAAAAAAGAACAGTACATTGACCCAATAAGTGTTATTCATTCAAAATGAAATAGTTCTTATTATGGCCAAATAGTATCCCAAAACCTCTTCAACATGAAATAGTTCTTATGCATGTAAAATGAATACAAAGCATTGATTGATCTAACCTTACCTTTATATCAAGAATACCATGATCATATAAAACAACAATTTCAAAATAGTGCAAGACTTGTTATGTGCTTCAGTCTCAATTCTTTAGATCTCAAATATTCATCAAAGACATGTGATACTACAAATCTTAAAACAATTCCGAATGTAATTAAAATGCTCATTATGGGTGATTCAAGAGAAAAAGTAGTGAAAACTTAGTGAATACAAACAAACGAGGCCTCTTTTAGGGAATATTTCACCATGCAACAACCAATACAATTTGCACAAGTACTAATTCTAAAAAATAAAGAATAATGTGATGAAAACTTTCTCAATGGAAATGTACTAAAAGATTTTTCCTATCAAACTAAAAATAGTCTTCATTAAAAGCACCAAAATTTTACTTTAAATACCAATGAGTTTAATCTCCAAACCTTGCCTGATAGAAGTGGTGATTTGTAACCCTTTTCAAGTGAAATTTAACATTTTGTAAATATTTAAGATGAGTTCAAGGTTCAACAACCAAGAAGAGAGCAAGTGCAACATTTGGCATAATTGAAATTGAATGAATAGATTCTCAGCTGAAAAGAATGCTCACCTGAAAAAATCTGCTGAAAACAAACCCTCGGTTGAAAAAACCTTAGCTAAAAACAAACCCTCGGCTAAAAAAGCAATCCGTTGCAAACAAATACTCGGATGAAATAATTTGGAAGAGTATCTTGGCCAAGAGATTATATATACCATTCTCGGCCGAGAATCACGGGCATCCCGTCCGAATAATGTGGAATCCCGCCCACAAATCAAGGAAATTTAATATTTAATGTGTCGGGGCCTAAAATATTCTCACTCGATTATGTAACAAAACTCTCGGGCAAGAAATGTTATAACCTTTGCAACGAGAGTTTAAATCAACTTTCAACCGAGAGTTTTCGTTAACTCTGGGTTAATTTTTGAGCGGGAACGACTCTCGCCCGAGAAATTTTAAAGCTCTCGCCCGAGACATTTTCTGGGCCGATAGTTTTTGGTCAACAGTTCCAACAGAATTTCTGCAGAATGCAGAAATGTGTCACTTTAACAAGGTCGGACCACTGCACAAAATGAGAATTACATGTCGAAGTTTATACCAGTAGAATCGTCATTCAATCTACTTTCTCATAATATAAAAATTTTCGAATTTCGTTTAGGATTACTATTTGTTTCTATTTTTTTACTAAACTTTATCATTAAAAAATTTAGTGACTTAAAAATCAATCACAATGAAAATTCAATATCATCACAATGCCGAAGCCAAAAAAATTTAAAAAAATACAGGGATGTTCCTTGAACTATCCTCTTCAATGGGTTGGTTTTAGTTTGTTTGATAAGAGTCACATTTGAAACAACATGAGAAGACAAAAACATGTGTCGATAATGTACCCTTTTTTGAACATATGTTGTTTCGATAAATAATAAAAAATAGTTCCCAAGTCTTAAAAAACTCAAAATATAGTCCAGGATCAAGTTTAGCGTGTGTAGAATATGAGCCTACAATTTTTTTCCCTAAAATGAATAACCATATATCAAAAAACCGTGGTCAACACGGGTCACTCATTATCCATACCTAAAATTTTCAAGTATATGCCGTTGGTTGAAAACAAATTTGTCCCACAATATGTCCATAAAAAAAATACGAGTAGAAAGCTAATTCAATTCTGTAAAACCTTTGTGTTTACTTCAAGTTGAAATTCCTAAGGAATATATGGGTTTGAATAGGTCGAAGTTGAAAAACATAAAAATTAGCAGTTTTTTTTGTAAAAAACAAGCCAAAATTGTTTCCCAACTTCATGTTTTCACCCATGACTTAAATCGATATTATTAATAAATACAAATAAAAGAGTATATGTGTTTAATATATCAGTTCGCGGACACGTGAAATGTCCAGAGATGATATCCGTTGCATGTTAATTTTTCGATGTGGTTTTCTTTGCGGGGTTTGGGGATCGAAACCATGTAGGGTGTTTAGGTGGCAGAATAAACCAATTTATAATTAATCACAATGTCTGAAATTTTGTAGAAGTAAGGCACGTAAAATCTGAAGTCGGTATGATATGTTGCTCGACATTTGTCTTTATAGGGATGGTTGACCCAATGGTCAGATCGGCCGGTTTTGTTATTTAGGGAACTGGTTTTGTTATTCGAGGAAATTACCATGTTGTTATTGTCCTCTCTGGTTGTGGGGAGCGAAAATTATTTAAATTTTATTGAATAACAAATAGTATTTTCCTCCTAGAGGAGTTCTTGTTCTCTCACATTGAGAAGAGGCTGAGGCTGAGGCATTCAAAGGTCATCACATTGTCGAGGCCGAGGCATTCTTGTTCTCTTTGGTGTTGCCGTGGAGGAGGACCATCATAAGAAGAAGAAACCAATGAATTCTCTTGCTGCTATCGATGAGGACAATTTTTCTCCCAGCAGAATCCATGTTTTGGTTGTGGATGAGGACACTCATGTCCTATCAGGTTTGGAGAGAAAGCTCAAACAATGCAATTACAAAGGTGAGTGTATTCTCTACATTTCCTTCTTTCTCTCATGCTCTGCATTATTTTGCATAGTCTACCCCCCAATCATGATTTTTTTATGAAAGCTACCCAGACTGAAGCTTTGAAATGTCCAAAGAATCAGTTCAATTAGCCAAGAATGACATTATTTCAATTTATGGAATGGAATACTTGATGACTAGAGGATGCATGGAAAGGAGGTACTAAGGTGTGTTTTCTTGTTGTGTTGCAGTTTCAATGACAACAAGTACAAGCGTTTCATAACACGCGAGGCATGGCGACCAAAGATGTCGGTAAATGGAGAAACGAGTGTATTCTCTGTCGATCAAGAATACATTCAAAAAGTGGTGCATGTTTCTTTCTTTTCCTCAAAAAGGTCACGCAATTTTAAGTGAAGACAATGTCGATGAATCCTTGTAAATCCATTAAGGTTATAAATGAAAATTGATGCTATGTTTTCAGGTTTCCAGTTTAGAAAAATATAAAAGAAATTCATTGGTTCCTTGTTGTTAAGGCTCCCCAAGGAAAAAAAATTAGTGCTTAAAAGCACTAATTGATGTATACTTTATATTTCTAAATGAAAAAATAAATATTTTGATGCATTGATTTCAATAATTGTGGTTGCTATGCTTCTTTTAGTGCATTGATTTCATCATGATTTTTTAATGTTTTTTCTTACGATGCATTCATTGCAACAAGAATTTTTAATCAATATATAATTGCTATCTGAAAATTAATTCTCTTAATTGTAACCAAATTTATCTATGTTTACCTTAAACTAAACAACCTAGGACACCTAAATACCCATACAAAAATCACTCTTCAAGAAAACACAACATTTAAAAATCCATTTAAACATAACTCCTCTTTTATAAAAACCTACTTTCTCATTGTATAGTGGGAAGAACAATCACTCTTTGCGAGTGAAACCTAAAGGCCACTTGGTAGGCCTACCCATACAAAAATTCGCTCTTTAAAAAAGCCAACATTTAAGAAACCTTTTGTTAACCAGTTAAACAATTGGGCTGGTGGTATTTAACTCCACAAGTGTTTTATTAAAATAATGGTCACTCTTTACAAAAGAAAACATTTAAGAAACTCTTTTATAACAAGTAAAATAATTATATTTATGGTATTCAACTCCAACCAATAATTGTATTTATGGTATTCAACTCCATTTATGTAATGAAAACTGTGAATATTAAAATATATAAGCTATTCAAATTTGATATGCTGAAATAACAAACAATAAAAATTTAAATTTTTGAGTAGATGGTATGGAATGATATATTTATATAATGGTACGAAGGTTTATAAATAAAATCAATTTAGATTTATCTTAATCATGGATTTACCAAGTAGTAAGAAGAATGAAATTCTTTAAAATATAAGTTTTTCCTTGTACTTTTGCATTCTAAAAAGAGTTTACACTTTGAAAAATTTAATCTTTAAAACTACACTAATACACATTTCAAAATAATGATTATAAACCTTTGTTTGCAGCAGCCCAAGGTGACAGCAATGGCAAGGCCGCCACCCTCGACTCTAGGATTGTTGAAGAATATTGTGAAAACAGAAGGCCTTTTGGCTCTTTATAGGGACATGGGGCCTCCTATAGCATCTGTTGCTTTGCTGGTAACTCGTTATTCTCCTCCCAAATGAATTTTTGGTCCCTTCAATCTTAATTCAAATTTGTGCAGAATGTTCAACCTTAAGGACACAAGTAGAGAATTTCATACATTATAGAAGGCAGCTTTCAGATTTGATCGGTGCAAAGAATGCTAGCAGGATCATATCTGAAGGCTTGTTTGCGATAAGTATGGGAACTAATGACTTTGTCAATAATTATTATACCAATTCCACTTTAATGGAAAGATATACTGTTACATAGTTTCAGAATCTTCTTCTACACTCTATCTCAATGTATACAGGTGAGAGTTTGAGGGGTTAGCCATGATCAATGCTTTTGGATATTTGGTTCTTTGTAAGTAGTTCAATAAGTTGTGATTAATTTTGATAACTTCCTCGCTCTCTCTTTAGTTGATTTTCTATTTGCAAAGTGTCTAGTTTTACTAAATGGATTTTCTAAAGATGCCATCACTAATGTGGAGAAACATCTAAGCATTTCTCATAAAGATTTTCTTTGCAAGGAAATAAAGTAATAATGTTAAGCATTTATTAATCTTCTCTGGATAAAAATAATATTGTAATGTTAGGCATTTATTTTAAAGTCTATATGCAAATGAAAACTCTCTTTTTTTACAGAATATATATAAGGAGGGTGCCACAATGCTTCTTGTTGTTGGTGTTCCTCCTTTCGGCTGTCTTCCTTCACAAATTACTCTACACAACTTGATAGGTAACACATGCATTAAGGAATACAATGATGTTGCGGCTTCTTTTAATACCAAGATTGCAATGTTACCAGAGATACCAAGATTGCAGCGTGGATGAAACCCACAGTTCCCAGTCTTAAATTCTTTTCTATTGATATATACAATAAGCTGGTGGCCATGATACAACATCCAAGAAAGTACGGTAATTCTATCTTTATAGGATCACTTTCCCTTCCATTCCTCTGCATTATAACATTAATCTTTTTAAAAGAGTACTTCTACCAAGATGGGGCTTGAATTCTAGTGTCAGATTACACCAAAAAGAGACGAATTTTGTTGGTTTTCTAAGCTAATAGTTGTATGTGTGTGCAGGGTTTGAAGAAGTGAGGACAGGCTACTACGGAACGGGTTTTATAGAGTTCGGTTATACGTGCAACGCTCTGTCCCGAACCTATCCCCATGCATCAAGCTTAGATCTGAGGGCATTTTATGCCCAGAAAAAAGAGAACTTACGTGTTTGTTTTTGCCGAAGAGAAAGGGCCATTTTTAGCTCCGCCTGCTATTCAATTCAATTGAAATCAAACCAAGTAGCAATCGCAGTTCACTCGATCGATCGATCTCCTGTAAAACCATAAAAAAAACACCAATTATCAAACCCTGCACTTATATGGCATGCCGCCTCCTATGGAATGTGGATAGAGTAGAATGGATCGGTACCTAGTTAAAGCAGCATATGTGGATCAGAGCACGGAATTAAAGGTAATAGATGGGTGCAGGCTAGAATATATGGAAGGTTTCTAATGTCCTTACCGCCTGAGACCAGTCATTACATGGACCTTTTTATACTTCGCTTTTTAGAGATCCCGTTTGGCTCAGAATGCCTGGATGATGCTAAATCTCCTTGTGAAAAAAATCCTGGAGGACTCCTGACTACTTGGGACCGACAAGAACTTCTAGCTGATTGACCAGAGCTTAATGCAGCACTAAAAGGAGCTTTATTCCTGCATCGAAAATAGGTTCATGCAGTCACTTACAAAAGAGTTATAGCAGTGACCGTAGCTTCTAGGCTCTTTGTTGATTCCCTTCCTCAAATGCAAGGTGAGAGTAGAATAGTAACTGAAAACTTTGTCCAATTAGATCAATCACGAGCATTCACATAACTTTGTATGATGGTGTTTGAATATATACAGACTAAAAGATTGTGATGATTGATATGATGAATAACAATGAACATTTCAGATGGCGTCCATGACTGAAAACCTCTGCTAAATGCGTTATTTTTTCACCAGTTCTTTTCCATGGAAATAATGATTCGTTCTTATTTTTGAAGCGGATATCAGAATTTCGATCGCGCTGTGTTCGCTTTCGGTCTCTCAGATCAATTCCGGCGCTTGGAAGTGATTTATGTGTTTCCATCGGTCCCGACTTCGAATCCGGTGGGGTTTGCTGGTACAAAATACTGGATTTGCCGATGACAGGTGGCGTGCTTGTACAAAATACTGGATTTTCCGATGACAGGTGGCGGCTCCCCATAACAGACGACGATGGCTTTAGGGGAGCTGTCCCCTTAATATACGCCTTCGGCGTAATAACAACAAAAATACTAATTAACTAAAAATCCTTGGAACTGGACCAATTCAATCTACTGCATCAATCTGTAATCGTACAGTTCTATAAAATGGACATTCTACAAATTGTATATTACCATAAAGAAAAGGCACGGAAGGTCGCTTATTCAGGTAGTTAAGTATGTGGCAACAACCAGAATGGGTGTAGTCGCCCCTTCTAACATTTGTAACTCAGCTAAAAGAAAATCACGCAGATCGCCTTCCTCCTTTCAATAGAGAGAACACAAAAAGGGAGAGTCACCCTCTTCTCGAGATCCCTCTCCCTTCTTAGTAGTAAAATTTACATAACAAAAAATATATAAATGTATAATGGAGATTGGCTCCTAATTGAAACTCTAGCAAATTTTAGATATTTTGGTATTCAAATAATTTGTTTCAATAAAAACAATAATAATAATAGTTTATCCAACTCATGAGTGAATAATAGTTTATTTACGTTTTCACTCAAGTGATGCTTTGTCTAGCAACACTCAAAGGCTAACCTCGTTTCCTTAATCAAACCTATAAGGTACCATGACGAAACCTAGTCATCATTAAGATTATCAAGCCTTCACTAGCATTTAACTTTGTCCCTCTAGTGGATTTGTGCCCCTTTCGTTGCGTCAAGCCCTTCAGTCTCCTAAGTCTACAAGTCAAAATACAAAACAACTTAGGAAATCATATAATCACTTACAAAGTTTACTAACAGGGCCTTGACCTTGAGCTCCTTGCCAGAAAATAGGTACACTTACCCTTTATACTTGCATTTTAGTTGAAGAATAAGCAGGGTCACAAGGAGGATATTACATCTAAGACCTAACAACCTCCTAAAAATGCATAAGAAAGTTTCTCAAGTAAAGAGAAATTCTACTTTACAATAACAACCACAACCTTTAGTATGATCAATAATCATACATAACACAAGTAGGATTTACTCTTTATAATACAACATCATATAAAACATTGATTTTATACAACATCAGTATAAAACATTGATTTTACTTTTACCCAATGATTCATAATGCAGCATCTTGTTACTTTGACATAATTCCTTGGTCAAACAGAAATAAAATAATAAAATTTCACTTAACCATTTGACATATATTCCACATAAAGACATTTCTTCATGTGGGCTATCATGTTAGATTTCTCTCAAGTCTTTCAATGTGGAATGGAAATGCCATGATCACAACCCCCCTTCTTGTGAGAGAATTAGGGTTGCATCATTTTTAAAACCATGTAAAGAAAATGAAGAGTAGTGGAAGAGTAGACATGGTTTCTGCACAACAAACTCAAACTCTATTGAGTATTCTAGTAAATATCAAATAGTGTTACATATTTATATATCAATCCTTAGGATGACACACTAACTTAGCACACTAATAACCTATTGAGAGAATCTTTCAATCTACCAACCAATTATACTCAATTTAGGAACAATCTTTTTGGAAAAATTCTCTGATGCAACTAAGATCTAAGATCTAACAACCTCCTAAAAAACATGCAAAGAAAGTTTCTCAAGTAAAAACAATTTCTACCTTACAATAACAACCACAACCTTTTATATGATCAATTATCATACATAACACAAGTAGGATTTATTCATTTCAATACAACATATAAACCATCGATTTTACTTTTACCTTTAATGATTCATAATGCAAGCATCTTGTTACTTCTGACATAATTCCTTGGTAAGTTACTCATATAAATAAGCATCCCAAACTTAATTGATCAACAACTTTCTAATCAAATACTTAACATATATACTCATAACTATGTTTATACATTATAAATTATGACTAAATACTTAACATAAATACTCATGTTTATATATGATAAATTATAACCTCACTTTATTCTTTCTCAAATCCTATTTACTCTTATTCTTGAGTATCTATTTTCAATAGTAAATAAATTATTAGTTACCAAAACACTGTTAAAATCTATACCAACCCATTGTCATGCACTAATTCAATTCAAAAATGCAAATCAGAAAATAAATTAATAACAAACTATTAATTAAGTTATGCACTCCAAGTATTAACAACAATAAAACAAATAATGTATAAAATTAATGTAAAACAAATTAATTATATGTGTTAATTAAGTTATGATCACCCAGTATTAACAACAATTAAACAAACAATGCATAAAATGTGCATAAAGCAAATGATATGAAATTGTTTGCATTTTCAAAAAAAAATACATTGTTTTATGAGAGAGAAAAGTGTGTGAAAAGACCCCCCAAAAAAGTACGGTATTGTATGTCCAGCATACATTCCCTACATAGAATTACATATGAGTTACAGAATGCTCAATTGGTTTCCAAAAGTGATTTGGTGATATCATTACTTGTCTTTTGATGCACCATGTTGTTGGTACATATGTGTAATAATCACAATGGATGTTGGCATCCCCAATGAATGAATGTTGTTAAGATGAGTATGTGTTGGATGTTCAAGGTTATAAATGTATCTTACAATGGAAGAGTGTGTGTATGATGTTGAGGTGTGTGTTTATATTTTGTAACTTGAAATCTATAATGGAAAATGGATGTGCCAAATGTTGCAAATGTCATTTAGAGCTAGGGGTTTTTCCCCTCACTTGTCATTGTTAATAGCAATGGGATATTACCAAATGTCTTATCTCTTAGACCATGTAGAGGTTTGTTGCATGTCTCAAATTTAATTTGATGTACATACTTTTCAATGATGAGGTGGTCCAGATCAATGAGCCTAACACTAAGGATGGATGCTTATTAGTACTTAAAAGGTTGTATGCTAAGAACATGTCACTACACTCAAATATTACACTTATAAGGAATTCGTTTGTCATACCCATGCTTCTTGTAGCGTTTACACTCTCAAACTACACCTTTTGCAATTGGTTTACAATAACAAACACTCTTTAACTCTTTCTAATTTAATTCCTTTCTTTTTTCTAGAAAATCATTCTCAAAACTCTCTCTCAAGCAATTCTCAAGAGCAATTTCAAAACAACAATTGTATATATTTCTAGACTTTTATTACAGCCTAACCTAGTCAATGTCTAAAATGAGTTCAAAAATAGAGAGTTGTGTTTCAGTGGAGGAGAGGCTCCTTTCTACGAGATCATGTGACCAAAAATAGAAATGTTCTTCTACTCCAAAGGTGACATGTATATTATCTAATAATGCACCCATTAAAATAAAATAAAAATGAGTATGTGCAACATAATCAATAAGATCTGGAGCCTCCACATGGATACATTAACTATAGATTCCACTTGTGTTTCAGCATTGGCTCCTCCATTGGTTCTGTTACATGTCATTGCAAAATGGACCGAGCAAAATTCTCAAAGAAGCTATGAAAGTAGCAATCTATGTAACTAGGTCAAAGAGGACTATAACAAATTCCTAGAGGGTCGAATTCATCTCCTTAAGGTGAGCCATGGACATCTTCATGTTTGTTCCCATTGGCCTGCACCTACTCCTCTAGTTCACACTTACTAGCTACCCTCTTTTCATCCATTTCCCCAAGTGGGCTTCTAATTAGGCCTTCTAACAAACAAATTGAAACATTGTGTATGTAAGGCCTCCATGTGTATCTAGCAAGGCTCGTTGCACTTGATGAGATTCATCTTAAGGTAGGGAGAGATGTCAAAGGAAAAGGAGGTTGGATAAGGTTTAGAGGGAAATGCAGAGGATCACATAGATGTGAAAGAGAATGGAGAGGTAGATGTGATGGGTGGCATAAGGAGGGAATTTGCACAGGAAGTAGTAAACGACACTGTCATGCAACAATGAATGGGAGGGAAATAAGATCACATGACAAGGAGGGTGGTGCAAGCCCAATTTAATACGCCAAACGTTATTTTTCTTACCATATGTACTTAAGAAAAATTATGGTGAAATAGAAGGTCATGGGAATGGCATGATGATTGAGACATTTTATTTTGGTTTGATATAGAAATCACCTTTTCTTCTAAAGTCACCTTTAAAGGTTTTCCATAAAATTTACTTCTAGATTTTGGTGATATTTGACATAAATATGCTTGACTTTATTAAATTGTCTTTCAAAGGTTCTTTGAAGTCTTCTATTTACATGAGCTGAGTTGAGAAAGATAGTGAGTTGAGTCAAAAATTTCATGATGATGGTGAGTTTGATTCAAAGAATTCTTGAGTTTGATTCAAAGAATTCATGAAATGATGATGAGAAAATCTGCAAGAATCTACAAAGATATAACATATAATACAAAGATATAACATATAATTGAGAAGTCAAATTAATTTAATTTGAACAATTTAAATAGACACACCTACCTTTTTAATATAACTTGAAAGGACACATCCATCCTTTTATAGTGATTTGAAAGGTCTACAAGTTTTTGACAAATTGTGTGGATTTATATTTTTTTTTTAAATCTGAATTCTGTATAGTTTAAATTATGTTTTGAAGTGGACCGGGTGTAGAATAGAGAGTGAATGGGTGTCTTGTTAAGGCACTCCTTATGTTAGGTAACCGGTTTGAAACTCCATAGATACTAGCTATTTCTTAAAGATGTTTATGAATGCATAAATGAATACACTACTCTAATTTTTTCTCGACGAGACGTTTAGACTACACACAATTTAACGTGCCAAATGGGATTTGGAGGTTTGAAAGAGGGGATTGTGCATCACAATCAAGGATGGAATTTAATGGGCATATGCATGTCATGAGGCATTTTACCTATCAAAATATGCTTAAAATTTTTAATAAAACGTCTCAAATAATGGGCAAAAAATTTGCTAGGACGTATTTCTAACGGTTAATTATTTTTTCAAACCGTCATTAATTTTTATTAATAGCCTCGGTAAGATATGTGTATGCCTAGATAAGTGGCTTGTAGTAGGTGGTTGTTATTATATATGTAATAACGAAGATTGAAACCTTCCCTTTTTATTGACGTGTAGGTGGGTGAGTTTGCCTTCAATGGGGATGGATTTGCTTTCATTCCATTTCTTTTTTTTTTCTTATATTGGCCTAGCATTGTCCTGCCCTTTGTGCCCTTCCTTCAGAGGATAAGTCAATTTTCAAGTCCGAAAGTGAAACTCCAAGAGAGAGGTGGGTACCATTTTAGAATAAGTCATCGGTTTTAAACTATGTTAATGAAAAAATTAACCCATCCACCCAACAAGCATCAACAATTTATCATCTACTGAATTTACCAAGCATCAACAATTTATGGCTACCAAATTTACCAAGCATCACCTATGGAATTTTAGACATGCTTGCTTTTTGGTCATGGGCCTCAGAAGTTAGAAGCAACTGCTGAATTTAGATACCCATTTCTCTAGAAAGTTTGGAACTGCTTTCCTCTGGCTGCCACAGATTTGGAGCTACTAATTTTAATAAGATTTTATTTTCATATATAGATTTGATAATAATCTAAAAACAAATTTTAATGAAACTATTAAGTGTTTTTTCTTAAACATGAAATTGTTTTCATTATTTTGATACCGAGTTGGGTTAACAATTGTGATTGGACAAAGGCATGCAAACAAGGTTTTGTTGTGGGAGGCTCCCAATCCCACTTTGGACACTTCCAATACTTCCAAGTAACAATTTATAGGTCTTGTTGCTAAAAGTGTTTCACTAATTAATTCACATTTTTTTAAAATGATTTATTTGATATATGTTAAAACTTAGTAACATTTTATTATTCTTGTAGTCTTAGTCATTGGTTGAAACAATTACTTTTACTCATGGGCAAAAAAAACTTATAAACAAGTTTGAAGTTGGAAGTGGTTTCTTCTTATCCATTTATAGCCAAGGGAAAGTGAATGGCCCAAAGAGAAAAGAAGGAACCATGAAGTGGTTGCTACAAATTTTGACCCTCCCCCACAAAAACAGTTTGAGAATTAAATTGAACCCCATGGTTGTCAATTTGAATGGAAAAATGTATCACATCGCTAGCTCTATACTAGTAAAACTTGTGCCCCCAAAATAGTTTTCACCAGAAGACATTTTATATATTCAAATTATATAAGTTTGCATTATTTTATTTTTATAAAATTAAGATAAAATGAATTACCTATATTAGAAAACTAAATGCTTTCAGTTATGAATGAAGCAAAACAAAAGAAATTTATTTTATCAAATTCTCTTCAAAGTGCATCATGGATAATACATAGACAACTCCACTTAGGTGAAATATTTGCTTAATATAGTTGAGGAATAATATAGACAACTTCACTTCAAGTGCAATACTAGTTGAGGAATCCAAAATAGTCCATACATTGGAAAAATAACATTATTAAACTTCTTTTGACAAAGGAAGGAGAGAATATCATAGTACAATATCGAATGCAATGTGTTTTTCTAATGAATTGCCTTTTAACTCAAGTCCTTTGGAATAATGTCGCAATTTCAATTACACCATCGATGCAACATGTTTACCTTGAACAAATTTGTATGTTGCATTACATGTGACGTGACATTAACCTTTGGGAAGGATTCTAGGTTCTACCTTTTATTTGTTTCCTAAGTTTATCACTTATTGTACTTCAAATGCATAATGCTTTAGTAGGTTATTTTGTTCCATCCTTGATTTTAGAGTACATGATCAACGAAAAACATGGGTAAATGAGTTTATTGCTATCTTTTAATTGGAAATTAAACTCCTTAATAAAAACATATCTTTTAATTGAAAATTAAAATGTCATAATGTTAATTACACCATTGATGCAACATGTTAACCTTGCAAAATTTTGCATGCCTCATCACATGTGGTCTATATTAACCTTCATAAAGGATGACATTAATCCTCAATTTTCAAAGCACTTGATCAACAAAAAAAACATGATTAAATAGTCTATTCTTATATTTTAATTGGAAATTAAACTCTTTAATAAAAACATATATATTTTTAATTCAAATTAATTGTTTTAATAAAAATATTATTATCGAATGGTATTTTTTTAATAAAATGTGTTTGTTAAAGGGTTATTTTTTCACTCCAAGGTTGTAATGGAAAAAATAAAAGTTCAAATAGTCAAGAAAAATAGCTGGAGGGGCATAGATGAAATGAAATTGTGACAAGAAGGTAAAAAAAAGATGAAGCAGAAGATTCCAAGCTTTTCTCTGATAAGAAATTAGCAGATGGATGGATTATGGCACCTTCAAATCTGTATTAGTGGTTCTCGTTCACAGAAAATCCAGCCATGCGAAGTGGATATTTTGCCATCCAATAGGAAGGCTGTTATTCAGATAAGATACGACAATGTCATCGCTATAAAAACCGATTTTATGCTCTGGATTCTTCAGCGGCATAACTTCACAACAGAAGCTCAGAAGCTCGTTACTGATACCCTGATCTCACCATATTTCTCATCGTCACGGCCACCATGGCAACAGCCTCAGCCATCCAAAGCTCAAGCTTGGCAGGACAGAGCCTCCTGAGGCCGCAGCAGAATGAGCTCGTCAAGAAGGTGGGCGCGTCGCAGGCTCGAATCACCATGCGAAGAACCGTCAGGAGCGCCCCTGAGAGCATCTGGTAAACCACTCTCTACCTTTGTTAGCTATTACCCATTTCATCTTCCTCTTTTCTGTTCTTCTTATATTCAGTCTGTCCTTTAAAATTATGTGACCGTCCGTCCGTCGGTCGTGGCAGGTATGGACCTGACCGCCCCAAGTACCTGGGCCCCTTCTCCGAACAGACACCCTCGTATCTCACCGGAGAATTCCCTGGCGACTACGGGTGGGACACCGCGGGGCTCTCGGCAGATCCGGAGACCTTCGCCAAAAACAGAGAGCTGGAGGTGATCCACTGCAGATGGGCCATGTTGGGGGCGCTTGGCTGCGTTTTCCCAGAGCTCTTGGCCAAAAACGGCGTCACATTTGGCGAGGCCGTGTGGTTCAAGGCCGGGGCGCAGATATTCTCAGAGGGAGGCCTCGACTACCTGGGAAACCCCAACCTAATCCACGCGCAGAGTATTCTGGCCATCTGGGCGTGCCAAGTTGTGCTCATGGGATTGATTGAGGGATACAGAGTTGGGGGAGGACCCCTTGGGGAGGGGTTGGATCCTCTGTACCCTGGGGGTGCCTTCGATCCACTGGGGCTGGCCGACGACCCGGAGGCCTTCGCAGAACTGAAGGTGAAGGAGATAAAGAACGGGCGACTGGCCATGTTCTCCATGTTTGGCTTCTTTGTGCAGGCAATCGTTACCGGCAAGGGCCCTATCGAAAATCTCTTCGACCACTTGGCGGATCCCACTGCCAACAATGCCTGGGCCTACGCCACCAACTTCGTTCCCGGCAAGTGAAGGTAACTGATGGAAAATAAAAGATTGTTGTAATCTGTATATTCGGCCTCTCCTGTTTATAATCCATGATCCAGTTACTTCTTCGATTCAAATGGTTATATTATGTTGGATATCTATGACGAGGACATAGTTTATTGCTAAATTGCACCCAACATTGAAGGTATTTTGAATACATGGTATTTTAAATATTTTTTAGCTAGACTGTTCTGGCTTTATCAATATTGAGATTCAACAACAATAGTTTTTCGCTAAATTGGAGGATACACATTTTAGAAATGACGGTCTCTTGAAAACAAGGTATTTCAAATAATATATTAGTAGATTTTGAAATATAATTTATGAATGTTAATTACAATCATATTAATTATTTACATGATAAGATCAGTTGGGTGAAGCTTGAGTGTTTAAGAGGAAAATTGTTGTCCTCTTTTACTTAGTTCAATTCCTACTTATTGACATGCTTGCTCTTTTTTTGAGCCAATTGTAATTGTTGACTTGGCCTTGAGAATGGAAGAATTCAGCTATTTTTGAGTATCATTCTCGGAATAAAGAGAAGTAACTGGTAGATTTCCTTAGGAAATGCATTACACAAAACAATATGTAGATATGGCAATGTCAACAATTGAAGGAGTCAATGTTAGTAGTTGTACATGTCACTAATGTCACGAGTTAACATTTATGATAGAATTGGGCTTAATCATGTGATCACAATCAATAATGGAGAAATTTGTGTAGCAACATAATGTGGAGATCTATGTGCATCCCACATTCACGATACTTTTTTCGTTTTAAAAAACATAAAAAAATGAATATTAATAAAAAATGATAAGGAAAGCAACATATAATCTCTAATTAATATCATAAGTTTTCATAGAAGAGCATCATAAGTTGTATGTTTTAAGACTATCTGTAAAAATATGATGAGAAAGCAAGACAATTGGCATGACAAGTCAACATTGTAACACTCTAAAATGTACAAAAAATGGTATGAACAAGTCAACATTGTAAAATCCTAAGCTTAAAACAATTGCTATGAACAAATTATTTTTTTTGATAAAAAAAGCTTCATTGAAATTGCAAAACTTTTTTTTTTATCTCACTTTTTTTATTCAATGTTCATTTGAAAATTGTAGTGAAGATTCATGTTGGAATTTGTTTCAAGGTTCATATCAGAGTCCATTTAATAATTCTTAGGATTGTTATTAGGATCAATTCTCCCAACTTTCATATCAAAGTTTTGATGCAAATTTATCTTAAAAATTATCTTAAGAGTCAACTTAAAATATGTTTAAATATGCTCAGGATTGCTCTTAGAATTATTCAATGTTTTGATGTTCATGTCACAAATTTGTTATAGGTTCATCTATGAAATTATTACGAGATCCATCTCATAGTATGCCTCAAGATGTTAGTGATTGAAATTGATTGCCTCAATGTTCGTCTCAAAATTGTATTATAGATACAATTTAGATATTATTTCAAGAATCATCTCAAAAACCATTTGAAGATTCTTAGGATTGGTGTCAATTTTCATTGTCTTAGTATTCATTCCAAAATTGTGTTCCATATTTTTCTTAGAAATTGTTTTAAGAGTCATTTTAAAATTCAACTAAAAATGTTCAAGTTTGGTCATAGGATTAATTGTCCTAGAGTTCAGTTCATAATTCTCATGTTGTATATTCATCTCAGAATTGGTTTCAAGGTCTATCTAATAATTGATTTCAAATTGAAAATGGTCACATGCATAGATGGTTGCCTATGTTCTAGGCTCGATCATAGCTAGATATAAGTGCAAGATCTAGCAATTATTTCTTCCACTACATTGCTGGTGTTTTTTTCCACATGTATCACTAGCAAGAGTTCAAGATGCGTGTCCTCAAAGTGCTTCGACAAAAGAGTTTCAACTCATGGAAAAATAAAATGAAGCATTTATTAAATGAACAGTCCAATCTATTAGAATTGTCACTATGTAATAGTGATAAAACCCTCTCCCACTCATCTAATTGCCACAAGAGGGTATGGTTATGGGTTTTTGAAAAGACAAATTCATAGTGAAACAATTCAAGAAACTGCATCAAGAATTTGGATTTGTGAATCAGTACCTCGATAGTCAGTAGACTACATATCACGCTTGGTCTTGCAATTCTATGCATTAGGCACTGCAATAATTAATCAAATTGATTGCATTTCATCCCAACTCCAATGGACAACACTAAGTCTATTCGTGTTGTTGACTTCATGAAGAGAAAACAACATCAACAATCTCAAATGACCAATAGTCAAGAACAAACTCTTCCAACTAAGGGTTGATCTAGAACTTATGCAAAAGGATAAATTTAAATAAATTAATGATATGAATTGCATATACAAAGTTTTTATTTCTTCCTTGACTTGGCTACCTACCATATGTCTTTATGGCTTCAACTCAAATACAATCTATAAAACATAAAAACCATCCAAACTTTTCCCATGATTAAAAAAAATCTAATTATTTAAATGAAAAATCATTAAAAAGGATTTTCCAAAGAATCATCTCAACTAAACTTTGTGATTCATCTACCATTTCTTCTTATCTAATTTCAAATTTTAAACATTACTTCAATTAAGTTTTGTAATTGATGTAATTTCAAATTTTAAACATAACTTCAATTAAGTTTTAATTTAAATTTTAAGCGTAAAATCAAATGTTAGAAAGTGAAGGAAAGTTGGCTAAAGGGAAAGCAAGCTATAGAAGGAATCACTCAACCACGGACCACCTTGTTATGCTTAGGATCATTGTGGAGGAGTGTCGTAAAATAAATCCAATCTTTTTTGTTGTTTTTTGGACTTTAGAAAAGCTTAAATTGATACGATGCCTTGAAAGAACCTTTGGAATATATTAGAGGAGTTCAAGGTTCCTTTCGAGATGAGGGTTGCGGCTATAAGGTTATATGAGAACGCCATTTCCAAGTTCAAGAACACTGAGGGATTGTCGCAGGATATTAATTGTGATATTGGAGTTAAGCAAGGATGCCCCCTCTGCCCTACCCTTTTTAGCATTTACACTTATAAGCTAGAAGGTTGTTTAGATGACGCAGGCTATATTGGCACGACCTTAGCAGGAATACTCATCTTGCTTCTTCTATATGTTGATGATATTTTTCTTATGACGAGGTGCCCCTATGATCTCGTGAATCAATTAAGAATTCTCAAGGACTTTTGCTCCAATATGGGCATGACCATTAACACCAACAAAGTAAAATGCACGATTACCAAGTCCAATAAGAGAAACTACAATAATTTTGTAGATGACAATAGAAACCTAGAGGAAGTGACTTCTTATAAATATCTTTGATTTGACTTCCATCACAAGCTCAACTGGAACTATAGCATCGAGAAGAAGATTAATGGAGGGTGGAAAGCCCGCTTCGGTCTTGAAAACAACTGTAAATCAACAAACCTTGTGATGTGGACCAGAAAGAAATTCCTCTTTAAAATTCTCGCCACTCTCATTATATTACGGATGTGAATATTTGGGTTGCAACATTTCTAGAAAATCATGGAGAAGAATTGAGAAAATCCAAAAGCAATTTATTGCCTATAATCTTAAAATTAAGAGCAGTGCACCCTACCATATTCTCCTCTTAGAATCAGGGTTTTCTGCCATTGAAAGTATGGCTATGATTAGGTATCTAATCTACAAGCACAAATTAAATAATGCAGAAGACCATCGAATTGCTAAAATTGCTCTCAACTCTAGCAAAAAAACCTGTGACTTAAGTGGGGGTGGCATAAAGATGCCATAACTTGGTTAAATCATTAGGGTATTGAGAAACTATCACTCTGCAAAACATCGATAACGTTAAAACTATTATCACTTATGTGTTCAAAGAGAAAATGTGGTGTAGGGAAGATTTGGAGGTTAAAATAAAATTACGAGATTATAAAGAGATCATTAAACCTAATTTCGAGGATCAAACTTATCTTTCTATCTTAAAGAGCTCAAAGAAAAAAAATCTTTCCAAGATTAGAACGAATTCTCATGAGCTTCATAATGAAACTAGGCAATGGACTACCCCTAAAACGCCATGGGAGGAAAGGATTTTCCAACTTTGCGAGTATATCAGTATCGAAGATGAAAATCACTTTCTATTAGAGTGTCCTGCTTACACCCACATTAGATCTCGGTTCCATAATCTTTGCTCCCAAACCGACTTCTCTATATTTCGAACTCAAAACTTTGGCGAGTTAGGGATGCTTCTCTTTAATTGTTTTGAGCATATGAATAATGTTTTAAAACAAAACAAACAATCTCTATCTTGTCTTTTCTTTTAAGGTCCGATAGACCAAATTTGATCTTAGTGGACGTTAATCACCATCATCATCATACAATAACATTTAATTATAATTTGATTTCAAAATGCTTATATCTAAAATAACACAACCCCAATACAAATTATGAAAAAATTATTTCATTATACATAATTACAAAATAAATACATAATTTATTAAAGTTAATTAAATAAATGATATATAAAATATTGTTATTTAGATGGTATATTGTAATGAATTTGATTTATAGTAAGACATTGGATTTCATTATTTACATTCTAACGTATTTATATTAGCTAGATAGATTAGTTTGAGTGGTTGAGTTATTGAAACTACAACCAAATAGTTTACCTATACCATCTTCAAAATGAGGAGAGGTGCTTAAAGAGTTTCCCGTAATATACATTTGGTCAAAGAAAAAGGTAATTATATTATGAAAATTGATTTCCAGAGATTGGAACCTGCATCGTGAAAAGATGATATTCGTCATCCATTCCTTCGTTTGTTTTTACAATTATTCAGTGTCTCCATCCACATTTTCATAAAGACATGTATCCACATGTTCATTGAGAAAACATGGCATCACTTTGAGGAAAACTCTAAACAGTCAATACGCCTCCATGGTCCTGCATGTCCCTCAATTGGTTGACTCCACCATCTTTGATGGTCCTGCATGTCCCTCAATTGGTTGACTCCATCACGTGCTTCCAACGGTGATTTTGTCGGCATGTTAACTCCATCGATAAAACAATCTACAATCACCACTACTACAAGGACTATGAATGCCTCTAAATACCATGATATATGATCAGATTTATTGTTTCATGCCTAGGGTTAAATACCATGATATATGATCGGATTTATTGTTTCATGCCTAGGGTTAAATACCATGATATATGATCGTATTTATTGTTTCATGCCTAGGGTTATCCTTGTGGATCCATGAAGACCAAAGTTTGGAAAGGATGGAGGTTACAAGAGAGTTAGCATGATACATTGAGTTGAAACAAATGTGTTGTTTGTGACCATCCTGTTGGATTTAGAGACGTCTAATTACAATAATTAAGTTGGACATACATGCATTATGATTATGATATCAAATACTGTCGCAAGATTACATTTATGTAATGATTAAGAAATGCCAAACAATGTGATTAATTAAGTCATGGCATTATACGTATTTAAATAAGGTTTTGGATACAAATACATATAGAATAATGTTAATCAATTATAATTGTTAATGGACCGATTATAGTTGATTAAAATAATAGCAGTAATAAATTTGAGCTAAATAAGGAAATCATAATTTATTCTGATTTATTTCAGTTTTTTTCTGAAGTTTCCCGATTTCAAGATTTTTATAAAATCGGAAATTCCAGATTTCTGTTCAGACTTGTTTCCCAAGTATTAGCTAAATTTCAGCAGCCCTAGGATTAGATTTTTTTCTTTGGCACTGCTATAAAAGGGCTGAGTCTCCAAGGCTTGTGATCATCCAGAAAAATTGTCTGCTCCATTTGAAGACAGGATACTCTCCAGAGAAAAGGATTGCAAGTTCTTGGAAGGATTCGAGAGCCAACAACTCAAGTCAAGACCAGGAGCGTATCAACCCAGAGCCTTGGAAGCTGTCCGCAGCCTTTGAAGATGGAAAGCAAGTTCCGCTGTGCATTAAGCTTGATTTCTAAGTTCCGCTGTGCATTAAGCTTAATTTCTTGCATAGGAGTAGATCTTGGTTAGGGTTTAACGTAATTAGTTATACCCACAAGTAAATCCATCAATTGGTATCAGAGCCTCCCTTATGTGAGAATTGCAGTTTGAAATCCAAGTCTCCATGGCTGAAATTGCTGCGTGTGATCCCCTGAGTATGAGATGTGTTTTCTATGAAATGCTGTGTGTGGAAACGATTATGAAGTATTGATTTTTTAATTCTTTTGTAATCTCTATTTGGTGCTTGATTTTGAGATCTGGGGAATTAATTTTATTCTCTTATAATCGCTGATGGAAAGAGGGATGTACACCACGATCTCAAATTGGGTGGATGCAACGTTGCCTGGTTTAAATGAGTTTTATTGTGGGCACGATTCAGATCTGGAAACCCATGTTTATGCTTTGTTTTTTAAGTGCCACAAAATCAGATCGGGCAGCCTACGTTTATGTTTTTCTGATATGAGTTTTACTGTGCCACGAAATCGGATCTGGTAACCCGTGTTTATGCCTTGCTTGAATTTAATCTTTATAAGTGCCAGGATTCGAATCCAGTGGTCACAGGATAGCTGGGTTTACGCCTTGCTGGAAGTTGATCTTTATAAGTGCTTTGATTCAGCTCTAGTGGTCGCATGACAGTTGGTGTTTATCATTGGCTTAAAGTTATTTTTTTTTTTTTTCTAAGTGCCACTATTCAGATCTTGTGGTCACACGATAGCTAGTGTTTTTCCTTTGTTTGAAATTTAATTTTTTATACATGCCACGATTTCAATCTGCTGGTTAAAGGATAGTTTGGAATTTGTTCTTGGCAACCCTATTTTATGCCCATGAATCGATCTCGCGATAGCTTGGTTCTTGTACCTCTCACGATTCAGAAGGAAATTGATCCAGGGTATTAGCTATGGCTGAATATTGTGCATTTTTTTTTTTTTTTAACTCTGTCTTTTATGCCGCAAACTTCAGAAAAGGAAATCGCTCCGGTGATTAAATGATGGCTGGGAATTGTTCGTATTTTCTTTATCTTTGCGATTTTGTTTCCCCCTTATGCCTGTTAACGATCTGAAGCTAAATTGCTCTTTTATCTCTGCAAAACGATCTGAAGTTCAAATGCTTTTCTCTATGAAATCTATGCATAACGATCGTAAGTTCAATGTTCATTTATGTTTGTGCTATAAGTTGTAGAGATGTTAGAAAGTCACCTCATAGTTGTCTGGTATATGCATTTGTTGTGTTAGATATTAGTTCCAGATTGTAGTCACCATAATGGTTGTAGTGAGGACTGACCAGACAACTACCTGCTATGGTATTGGTTCAGTATTTAAACTGACTTCATTTATGCAAGTAACGTAATGGTGGATTTAAGTCAAAGCTTTTGTGTGTTTTGCTACTCTTACACTGATTACTGGAAAGACATATATTATAAATAACTTTCTATACTGTCTGCCTGGAAATGGCAATCTTAAGTTTAGTATTTCTGAATGTGATACTTTCTTTTAGAGATGTTAATATTTTACTTGAACAAGCACATATTATCAACTGTTAAGTTAACAAATAAGGGTGATGATTTTAGGTATAATTTTGGAATCTAACTAAAGGCGTTTTATGTATACATGTGTTGTTTTCGCATGAGTCAAGCATTGATGTTTGCAAAACGAACCGCTCTGTGTAAGACGATTGCAAGGATGACTCATGACAAGCTCAATGGACGTGGGTGTTAGCTTTCCCAAAGGAGGGTTGGCACCTGCTAAGTTGTTTGGTGCATAAGGGTGATGTATAACAAATAAGTTGCAACACACATATGCTGGCAATGTCTAGAAAAGCATTTGGGGCTTGGTGCACCAGGTCTGTTAGTGACTTGCCTTCCCCACTTGACTGGCCTGGTCGTTAGCAAATGGATATGTCAATCTGGCCCAAAGGCGGAAAAGACAATAAGGTAATGATTGCGCCCAAAGGTGTTTTTCATTATTTAGTGGTGTTTTGGCTAAAAGATTCAATGGAGCACATAATATAATTTGGGCCTTTGGATGGATTTTAGAATTATGATTAAAGATCAAATCGTGATGCATAATATCTAATTTTTCCTTTTGTTCTTCAATTTTCAGATCTAAACATAATGTCAAGTCTAAGTCAAATTAAGCCCCTCATGGGGAACAATTTCAAACAGTAGGAAGAAAAGCTGAAATTAGTCTTAGGGATCATGCAATTGGACACTGCACTGAGATTTGATCGCCCCAAGCCCAATAAAGAGGGTGAAGAAACTCCCCAAGAGAAGGCTGATATTGATAGATGGGAGCATTCAAATCGCATGTGTATAATGGTGATGAAGCAAACGATCCATGAGACTTTTCGGGGCATAATACCTGATACAGAGACCGGCGCTATTAAATACCTTAAGGCCCTTGAAGAGAAATTCACAAAGAGTAAAAAGACTGAAGTTAGTACACTCTTTGTGAAGTTGGCAACAATAAAATACAAGGGAAAAGAAGGGGTTAGAGAGCATGTTATTGAGATGACAAGACTGCAACGTGCCTTGAAAGGGCATAATTATGACATCTCTGATGAAGTTCTCATTGAGTTCATTTTTCTGTCTCTCCCGTCCAACTTTAGTCAATTCAAGATGACTTATAATTGTTAAAAAGGGACGTGGACACTACCTAAGTTTGAGGCTCAGTTGGTGCAGGAGGAAGAGAGACAGAAAATGACTAAGGGGGAAAGTGCTCATGTAGTAACATCTAATCCTAAGGGTAAAGGCAAGAAGCGCAAGTTTGTTGCCAAGGTAGCTGCAAACAATGCCGCGCAGAAAAGCAAGAAGGAAGATACTTCTGCGAAAGGAGAAGAAAAGAACTGTTTTTTCTGCAAAGCGTCAGGACATACAAAGAAATTCTACACTAACTATCATGCATGGTTGGCAAAGAAAGGTATGTCTCTTGCTTTAGTTTGTTCTGAAGTTAATTTAAGTTCTGTATCTAGATATACTTGGTGGATAGATTCAGGTGCAACGACTAACATCAGTATGTCGATGCAGGGTTGCCTAAGCCATCGCAAGCCAAGTGAGGCGGAGCGCTACGTTTACGTAGGAAATGGCAATAAAGTAGAAGTGAAAAGCATAGGAAAATTTAGATTATTATGTAAGACAGGATTTTATTTAAGTTTTGATGCTTTAGTGGTTCCATCTTTCAGAAGGAACCTAATTTCTGTATCTTATTTGGACAAAAATGGTTATGTATGTTCATTTGGTAATGGAAATTTCAGTTTGTGTCAAAATTCTAAGCTTCTTGCTTCTGGTATCCTGTCTTCTTATGATAATCTTTATTTTCTAGATATAGACACTTCACATTCAGAGGCACTGCATGTAGATAATAGAAAACGTAAATTAACTTGCGAGAAATCTCCAACATTATGGCACAAGCGATTAGGACATATCTCTATGAAAAGGATAGAACGTCTTGTGTCTAATGATATTCTCCAACCTTTAGATTTTACAAACTTAAGTGATTGTGTGAATTGTATAAAGGGAAAACAAACTAATAAACGTAAGTATGATGCAAAAAGATGTAATGATGTCTTAGAATTGATTCATACGGATATCTGTGGTCCTTTTCCAAAAGCTACAAGAAATGGTCACCGTTACTTTATCACATTCATAGATGATTATTCAAGATATGGTCATATTTACTTAATAAAAGAAAAGGCGGAAGCATTAGACGTGTTCATAAAGTTCAAAACGGAAGTTGAGTTACAACTTAACAAACGTATAAAGTCCATTCGTTCTGATCGAGGTGGTGAATACTACGGTCGTTATGATGGATCAGGAGAACAACGTCAAGGTCCCTTTGCAAAATACTTAGAGGAATGCGGAATTGTGCCTTAGTATACGTTGCCAGGTTCGCCTGCAATGAATGGTGTTGCTGAACGGCGAAATCGCACCCTTAAAGACATGGTGAGAAGTATGATTGCTCGTACAACTCTACCTTAGAATTTGTGGGGAGAAGCCTTAAAGACTGCAGCATACATACTTAATAGAGTGCCTACTAAAGCAGCTAACAAGACCCCTTACGAGTTATGGGTTGGGCGCAAGCCTAGCTTGAATCATTTGAGAGTTTGGGGATGTCCATGTGAAGCTAGGCCTTATAAGCCAAATGAAAAGAAACTGGACGAAAGGACCATTAGTTGTTACTTTATAGGCTATTCTGAACGATCTAGGGGATACAAATTCTATAATCCAACAGAACATACAGTTTTCGAGTCAGGAAGTGCGAATTTTTTTGAGGATAATGAGTTTGTGGGGGGAGATATGACAAAAGATAGTATTTTTGAAGAAGAAGAGACGAATGCGAATGAGACTATGGACCAAAGTCCTGGTTTTGTTCAAATTCCGATTGCGTTTAGAAATGAGACTATGGACCAAAGTCCTGGTTTTGTTCAAATTCCGATTGCGTTTAGAAATACATCTTCTGACAATATGCAAACTTCATCATCACAAATAACTCAGTTAGAAAATCAACATGGAATAGAGAACACAAATGGACCTGAACCCAACCCAAACCCTGACATTGACATGACAAATGTTGATGGCCTAGGGCCTGTGGGAGATTCAGAAATTGATAATGATGTTCCTCCTCCTATTGAAGATCAAGTTGTAAATGAACCTCAAGAAAATCTAGTACCTGTGCCAATTAGGAGGTCTACTAGAGAGAAAAGATCTACACAATCTAAGGATTATGCATATCTTCAAGAACATGAGTTTGACATTGGCATGTTTGAAAATGATCCTGTTAATATCAAACAAGCTATGGAAAGCTCTAACTCTCAAATGTGGATTAATGCCATAAATGAAGAGATGAAATCTATGTATGACAATGACGTTTGGGATATCGTTCCGTTGCCTAAAGACAAGAAACCCGTTGGTTGCAAATGGATATTTAAGACTAAGCGGGATTCTAAAGGCAATGTTGAAAAATACAAGGCACGTCTTGTTGCGAAAGGTTTCACACAGAAAGAAGGCATTGATTATAAAGAGACTTTCTCTCCAGTTTCATCAAAAGACTCTTTAAGGATTATATTGGCACTTGTAGCACATTATGATTTAGAACTTCATCAGATGGATGTAAAGACGGCGTTTCTCAATGGTGACATTGATGAAACAATCTATATGAAGCAGCCAGAGAACTTTGTATCAGGTGATGCAGGGTCTATGGTTTGCAGACTTAAGAAATCTATCTATGGGCTAAAACAAGCATCTCGACAATGGTATCATAAATTTCACAAAGTTGTTAGCTCTTTTGGTTTTGAGTCTAACATAGTAGACGAATTCATATACCTTAAGTTCTGTGGGAGTAAATTTATTTTCTTGGTTTTATATGTAGATGACATATTGCTTGCCAGTAACGATAAGGACATGTTGCATCAAACTAAGAATTTTTTATTTAAGAACTTTGAAATGAAAGATCTTGGTGATGCATCATTTGTTCTAGGGATTGAAATACTTAGAGATAGATCTCAAGGTATTCTAAGGTTATCCCAGAGGAACTATATCGATAAGATTCTAACAAGATTTGGCATGGAAAACAGCAAACTAGGAGATACCCCTGTATCAAAAGGAGACAAGTTTAGTCTAAAACAATGTCCCCAAACTGACTTAGATAAAAACATCATGAAAGATATTCCCTATGCCTCAGCCGTGGGTAGCATCATGTATGCACAAGTATGCACACGTCCAGATATTGCGTTCATCACTGGAATGCTAGGGAGATATTTGAGTAACCCAGGTATGGAACACTGGAAGGCAGCCAAGCGAGTGTTGAGATATCTAAAGAGAACAAGGGACTATATGCTCACGTATCGGAGATCGGAACAGCTCGAGGTCATTGGATATACTGATTCTGATTTTGGAGGATGTGTCGACAGCATGAAGTCAACATCAGGATACATCTTTATGATGGCTGGCAGTGCCGTGTCATGGAAGAGCACTAAGCAGTCATTGGTAGCCTCCTCCACTATGGCAGCTGAATTTGTTGCATGCTATGAAGCATCTAATCATGGCGTATGGCTCAAGAACTTCGTCGCAAGTCTGAAAATTGTGGATTCTATTCAGAAACCACTCAAATTATTATGTGACAACAATTCAGCAGTGTTATACGCAACCAACAACCGAAGTTCGTCAAAGTCGAAGTACATCGATATTAAGTTTTTGGTTGTAAAAGAGAGAGTGCAGAATAATGAATTATGTATAGAACACATAGGTACAGACTCCATGATTGCTGATCCTCTTACTAAAGGATTACCACCCAAGAAGTTTCACGAACATGTTGCTCGTATGGGTGTAATATCTATTTAGGATAGTTAGAAAATGTGGGAGTTTGAATATGTTTTAAGTTTTGTTTTTTTGATGTTCTATGTAATGCAATTGTAAACAATTTTGATGATATATACAAATTGCATTCAGTTTCAGTTTCATTATTTCTTTCTTTAAAGTTTGATTTTTGACCTCATACAGTAAAGTAAAGGTGACTCAATTAGAAATAGGCACGTATAATCACACTTGCGTGTAATTTCTAAACTATATGTCCAAATCAGATTCATGTCATTTAGTTATGTTGGCAGCGTGATTTATGTCGGTTTAGTTGCGAATAAATGTGACAAGTGCTGCTTAAGTCCTTTGTTAGCATAATTGATGGACAGAATTGTTTAAGAAATACAATAAGAAAGACAGAAAAGTTGCATGCAATAAAGTTAAGGATATATAATCAAAAGGTTTCACTTGTCCATGTGGGAGATTGTTGGATTTAGAGACGTCTAATTACAATAATTAAGTTGGACATACGTGCATTATGATTATGATATCAAATACTGTCGCAAGATTACATTTATGTAATGATTAAGAAATGCCAAACAATGTGATTAATTAAGTCATGGCATTATACGTATTTAAATAAGGTTTTGGATACAAATACATATAGAATAATGTTAATCAATTATAATTGTTAATGGACCGATTATAGTTGATTAAAATAATAGCAGTAATAAATTTGAGCTAAATAAGGAAATAAGAATTTATTCTGATTTATTTCAGTTTTTTCTGAAGTTTCCCGATTTCAAGATTTTTATAAAATCGGAAATTCCAGATTTCTGTTCAGACTTGTTTCCCAAGTATTAGCTAAATTTCAGCAGCCCTAGGATTAGATTTTTTCTTTGGCACTGCTATAAAAGGGCTGAGTCTCCAAGGCTTGTGATCATCCAGAAAAATTGTCTGCTCCATTTGAAGACAGGATACTCTCCAGAGAAAAGGATTGCAAGTTCTTGGAAGGATTCGAGAGCCAACAACTCAAGTCAAGACCAGGAGCGTATCAACCCAGAGCCTTGGAAGCTGTCCGCAGCCTTTGAAGATGGAAAGTAAGTTCCGCTGTGCATTAAGCTTGATTTCTAAGTTCCGCTGTGCATTAAGCTTAATTTCTTGCATAGGAGTAGATCTTGGTTAGGGTTTAACGTAATTAGTTATACCCACAAGTAAATCCATCACATCCACGTTCTCCAACATGGTGTTGACAAGGTAAAATACCCAACATCAGCAATGAGGTTTTAACCTAGAAAAGAGGCCCAACTAGAATCTTTCATGTTTGATATGGAGAAACCCTATGAATTTATGGCCAAATAAGCTTTAAAAAAATTAAAGTTTCATGAAAAAAGGGAAAATTTTAAATAATATAATTGGTTAATTTAAATAAAAGAGAATACAAAATACTAACTAAAACTATTTATATGTGAATGATTTAAAGCATGAAAGGTGTGAAATCAACCATATATTTGTTTCTTAGGGTCCATAAATAATTTTAAAATAACTAAAGAACACGAATTAACAAATACACTGAAATCTGGGGAGGTACGTGGGGGGCCTGTAATTTTTTACCTCTGTGGAAATGTAGTATCAACCTTTGTGTGTGGCCTAGGGATTAGTACAAAGAATCAAGTGAAACACTATTCTCTATACCTTGGACTAAAAGAAGCAATTACTCTTGGAATTCGTTCGCTAGTGGTGACAGGAGATTCTCTTCTTATTATCTCCCAAGGTAGACATCGACAAGAAATTATGGAGCAAATAGTAGGGCCATCTTCATAAACGCATTATTGGCCTTCTGCATCCAACTCTTTCATGTTCAGCCTGAACATAATGTTAATTTTTTATCTTTAATTCGGAAATACAATAGTACTTGAAATCAATTAACAATCATAAGCATAAGCATTCACATATGACACATAAATTTACCATAGCGAAACCCTCTATAACTTGAGGACTGATGTGACGATCAATTATGGAATGGTGGTGTGGAGTCAAGTGGACTTGGATTCCTTCTCCTATGCATTGGGAGATCGGTTTTTTGCTACAATCAGTGCTAATTGTGTAGAGATCCATACATAGGTAATTTTATGCTCGTTAAGTTTGGATTCTGCTCTCTCGTTTGTTTGGAAGGATTGGGATATAGGGGTGTCTTTGTACGCTCTAGGGGATAAATTTGAATGGAATGTTAGGGATACAGGGGTGCCTTTGTATGCATCAAGGGACCAATTTTCTAGTGTGAATTGGATTAAGTGCAGTCTGTATTTTATCATGGTTTTAAGTCATGGCTTGGATTCCAGGGTTGTTTTGCAAATCCATTGGGTTGATAATAGAATTGCATTTTCAGAGGAGATTTGGGACTATGTTGGAAGTATGGACTTTGATGAAAAAAAATTAAGGATCTTTCTTAAAGAATCTGAGATACCCAAGCTGAATTCATGACATTCGTTCTCAAATGAGAGGGATGAGATCTCAAATGGAAGTTTTTATTGCTTATGTTCAACCAATTACTGCTCATGTGCCTATTCTGGATACCTGCCTTGATGAAATTGAGCATTAAACCACCCATCATATTTCAAATTTTACTTCTAGGATTGACACTTTCCTTGATGAGGTTGAAGGGAATGTGCATGCTTGTGATGCTCAAGTTGGAGAAATTTCAAAAACCATGACGAAACATGAAGATCTAATTGCAGGAAAAAACTCAAGGCTAGACAAAAATTAAGAAGATAAGAATGTTGATAGGAACTCTCTTATGAAACCTACCTGTTTTGATGTAGTTATCACTAGTTCAGAGGAGAGAAATAGAATCTCTGAAAATATTCAAGGCACTCATAATATGGACAGTGAGGAAATAGAGGAACAAAGTTGAGATATCTAGGATGAGAATGTTGAGGAGACTGTGGAAGAGAATCACGATGATGATGTTGCGAGCCAAGAAGAAAATATTGAGGACAATACAGAGGATGAAGAAGGAGACACTCAAGATGTCTAGGTTATGGATAGTGATACCAACTCCTAGTTTGTCTTTTCATGAAGTTTTTTTGTAGGTTGCTTTTAGGACAGTTTGTTAGAATTTATAGCAACTTAGGAGAATATGTTTTTTGCCTCAAAGTTTATTCTCTCTTGGATGATTTTAATTAAGCTATATATAGTTCAATAACCTTTGAAATTTTTTTGAGGAATTTTTGTACGGTTCTACTGAAGTATTTCATACTTTTATAAAGACAATATTAACAGTTTTCGTTAAACAAATACACTAAAATCTAATAAAGAATAATCTTTTTTATGAAACACGGTATGATTTCCCTTGCATAAAACTAATTTATTTATGAGAAAATAAATGAACGAAATATAAAAAACATTTGCAAAATTATGTGGAACGTACCAATTAATACTTCATACACTACATTCCACATTGTTCCAAAACCCATAATATTTTATGTTTCATAGCAAGCAAGAATTCACTTTCTTCATAAAAACTCCTTTGGCAAAAGTTGTCTTCTCAATATGGCAAAATACTTTTTACAAAATTGTTCATATCCAAAAGCCCTTTACTATTCAATATTTTCCCAATTTATACAATTTGGATTATTAACTTCAGAGCAAGCAAAAATTCACTTTCTTCTTAAAAAATTCTTTGGCCAAAGATAGCTTCTCAATATTAACAATATGCAAAAATAGTTCAACATAACTAGGGAATTTATTCTTAGCTAACTCTTTGACAAACTTTTGCCACTCATCAATTTTTTTTTTACGAAGGTTGATTTGAGGAAAATTATGTTTTGAAAAAGTAGGGACCATAAAATAGACAAGCTCTTACAAAACCATTTTATATACTTGTCTATTTTGGAAAAACAAAGTTGAAGGCGAGCTACATCCTTAGCTTATTTTGTCAAAAATGTATTCATATGATTTGAAATACTTTGAAAATCACTTTGCCTTTCTTGGAGATTTTTTTCATAAGATTCTATCACCTAAGGTGTTACGAGAAAATTCTCTTCTAAAGTATGGAAGTTGACAATCTTCTAACATATTCAACATAGTCCCAGATTTTTAAACATGCTACCCACTCATTTTCAACATAGTCCTAGATTTTTAAACATGCTACCCACTCATTTTCCAAATGCTTGTGGGCATCATGAGACACTTTATGCCAATAAGCGAGCCCTTGTTCAATTTCAAACATGTCTTCTTGCTTCAAAAATTAATGTAAAGAATATATATCTTAATCACCTTTTGCATTTCTCTTATAAAACCAAATCAATACTATGTTCTTTCTTGTGTGAATTTCAAAGCTTGAGTTTCTTTGTATAAATTGACAACTTTAAACTTACCTCCTACAATTGGAAAGTTTTCTTGTAGAAATCTCTTTTTGACCTCTACATTTGTTGCATCCTCTTCAAGGGCATACCTAATGAAGGTTGTCACCATTCCCTGGAATGACTTATAGTATTTGACTTGGTTTTTCACAAATGTTATAAAAAAATCATACTTTTAGATATCGTTCTCTTCAATTTGAGCTTTATCTAAAGTGGCATGAGTTATTGTTATTCCTACTAATATTAATTCAGTGTATTTGGTCTTGCAATCTAAAACCTCAACCTCATTAGTACAAATTCCAACATTGTCCAAATCTAATTTCCTCTTCCTTTCTATCTTCTTAACAATTGTTTTTTTTCTTTTGTTGTATGTTATAATCTCTAAGTCAACCATATCCTCTAGAAGATCAACGATGGGTGTATCTCCTCAAGAAAATACATTTTATAACTTAGTTGGGTTAATGCTGCTTCAATAATTACGCTCTTACCCTTATCATTTCCACTAGTACATGTTGTTTACTTAGGGATAACTAGGTCTTCCATAGCACGATCAATCCAATAATCAAGTTTGTATCTTTAATATGTTTAGTGTCAGGTGTCTTGTATGACAAATGCACTCATTCAAAATAAACAACAATAATACATAACAAAGCAAGATCTAGAGCCACATGGCAACACTACGACTACATATTCCATATGTTTTTCAATGTTGAAATCCCCCATTTATTCCACTATATTTCCTTTGTGGGATAGAGCAAGAAAAATTCTCACAAGGGGTGGGTGTCCTACAAAATTAGCATTCTATGCAAATAGGTTGGAAATGATTGTCACATATTCCTAGAGGGTCGATTTCATCTCATTCACATCTCATTGAGGTGAACCATGAAGGTCTCCATGCCATTTCCTATGTTCCTAATGTATTGCACCTACTCCTCTTGCTCACACTTACTAGCTCTCGACTCTTCCTCTATTTCCCATAGGTAGGCTTCTAATTAGGCCTTCCAACATGCAAAGTGAAGCATTGTGCATGTAAGGTCCCCATGGGTATCGTGCAGGTCCTAGTCGCACTAAGTGAGATTCCTCCTAAGGGCCTATAGTTTTGTGGTCAATGTGCAACAACAACAATAACAATGTTCTAATACCATTAAGATGCATAGATAATGTATGTGGGGATTGTAGAGGCAAAGGAGGTTGGAAAGAGGTTCATAGGACAGTGAGAAGGGCTGCAAAGATGTGAAGGAGAATGGGGAGATGATTGGGATGGGTGGCATAAGGAGGGAGGTCACATGGGCACGGTCATAGGAAACATCATCATGCAACGACGAAATGGTAGGGAAATAAGGTCAATGGGCAAGGAGGGTGGTGCAACCCCAATTCAATATACCTAAGTTTCTTTTCATACCAAATGTCTCGAGCAATGATATGGTGAAATAGAAGTTCATGAAATAGGCTTGATGATGGAGACGTTTCTATTTGGTTTTCGGATGGAAAACACCCCTTCTTCTAAGGTTACTGCAATGTTTTCCATGACATCTACTTCTCAATTTTGGTAGTGTTTAACACGGAAAAGTTTGGTTATATTGAACTGTCTCAGGAGGGGAAGGGTTCTTTGAAGATTTCTATTTAAATGAGCCGAGGAGGATTGTGAGTTCAGTTAGAGTGTTGATAGAATGATGAGAGAATATTTATATATTGTAAGAAGACTATGCTTCATTGTTGAAGGATTAATCCCCTAAGAAAAATAAATGTATTATCATCCTTCTTAGTCATAGATGACCCTCACCCCCACTACACCTGCCAAGTCATAAATAACCCTCCCCAACACACCTATCAACCCTCATTTATTTTGTACATTATACATAGAACTTCAATGACTAATCAAGATTAAATGAGTAAAGTACTCATTTTTCCCTTGAATGCTAAAGGACAAGATGCATATAAATTGAGTTAAATATTCATTTTACCCTTGGATGCTAAAGGATAAGATACAAATATAAATTGTTTAATGACTTACTTGACTTTGCACCCACTTTACAATTTTTTCTTATCTCCAACTTATGTTAAATCTTGGCATGATATTCCATCTCATAATCATATCACTTTATGTAATTTATGTAAGTGTAAATCTATTTATACATTTTTATTTAAATAACCCAATTAAAAAAAACAATTAAAATGATTTTTCACAGAGTTGTTGAATAATGTATGAGACTAATTGTGTAGTTCTTGACATCACAATGCTAATGATGAAACCTTTCTACCTTAAAATTCAAGGTTAACTTCACCATTTTGTGATGCTTCACACCATTGATTTCCCTAGTATTCCACTTACTCTTAAAATCCATGATAGGAGCAAAAACATCTAAATATATATGTTTATATCTGCACATACCTACAATACATGAAAACATTTTCATCCTATATAAATTATAGTCATTACTTCATTTATCATAAGGCCCATCAAATCTAGGGTTTACATTTCCATAAGGTAAATTAGTGTGTTGATAAATCAAATTTTTATGGGTAATTAATTATTGTACCAAGAGGAGAGATGTGTTCAGATGTGCTCTACAATCAATATGGATAAGTTTTTATGATAAGATGTGATGTAAAGTGTCATATTTTAATAATAAAAAATATTAAAATAAAATATAAAATATATTAGCTTAAAAAAAATACATATGTTTTAATGAAAATTAATTAAAAAAATTCATGTTGCTCATAAAATAAAATAAAAATTAAAACCATCTATCTTAAATGTGGAAGGATCAAATTTATAGAGGTGTATTTTTTTCAAAATAAAAATAAATATATCTCTAGAAATTGGATCCCTCTCAATACTTTAAAGATTAAAATTTAAAATAAATTTATGATGATTATATTACTTATTAAATTATTATATAAAAAGATATTAATAATATTTTATATTTTTAAATTAAAAAAAATTATATATTAATAAAATATAGAAACTTCAATATATCAAATGCATCATTGACTAAAACGAACTCTTACACAATCCATATAACAATAAGATAATATGTTTTCAAATAGCACTTAACTTTACTTCCTCACATTAAATAATTACTGGCCTAATAATTCAGTGGTGTAACAAAAACATTCTCATTTAAACTATGTTTAAATTTTAAAAAATAAAAACCTTTTTCTAAACATTTTCTTTTAAGATAATAAAACCTATTATAATTTTATGTCCAAATCATCACCTATTTTCTTATGTTCAAAGAAGACCATCAAAATCATTTTAAATCTTATTTAAACAAAACATATATTAACCATTCACAATTAATTTAAGAAAAATATTTAATTTAAAAGTTAACATGAAATCCTCCTTCCCTTCACAATTAGCCACCCAAATTTTTGCCATCGTTTCTCATCGTAGTTTAACTAACTACAGTTGGACGTTTCTGATTAAAAAAAAACAACTACAATTTAACGTGCCAAATGGACGTTTCTGATTAAAAAAAAACAACTACAATTTAACGTGCCAAATGGACGTTTCTGTTTAAAAAAACCAACTATAATTTAACGTGCCAAATGGGTTCTAGACACTTCGTAGTTTTGGAAGAGGGCATTATGCGTACGTTAAATGTATCTTCATCTAAGCATGTTGGGTATTGGGACGAACACTAGAGCAGAGGTTTTAGTCTTTTGGTGTCTTTTGAGTTTTGGATCTTGTAGAGGGGTATTATCTTTACTTGTTTTTGAAGATTTTAAATACATTGTGGATTAGATATTTGGCAGTTTTTTTCCTTTACTTTTTTCAGTTGAAGTTATAGATGGACAAAGTAAAAGTTTTGTTATCTACTTTTGATCAAATTACTATTAATCACATCTTAGAGAAGCTAATTCAGTTGCTGATGCTCTCTTAAAATATCAAAACATTAGCTAAGTGACATGGATAAAAAACTGCATTTGGAGGAGTACCGGATGGATCTCTTGTAAACTCACATTGTTTGGACTGTTTGGATCTCATGTAAGATTTTTTCCTAGACACCTAAAACATATGTACTAAGGATTTACCATGAAAAAAACTCTTACAGAATTTTTTTTGCTTGGTATTATAGACTGATTTGGATGTATTAACAGAAGACTTGTTCACTTCTTTTTTTCACATAAAAATATATCTTACTATTAATACCGCGAAATAGTAAATAGGAAAACATACACCAGGTCATCATACCATAAAGGCATGAAAGAAAAACATAAATGGGCACATGCTGAGCCCCAAGATAACATCACAGAATCCAGGATCCCACCCAAATCCCAAACATAACCAGAAAGGATGCCACATCAGTATCCCAACAGCTGCATGACCAATAACTAAACAGTCCCCAAATGGCATAGTATCAAATCGCCATGACATAAATACATGTATAATAAGTCCAAAAATTAAGTCCAAAACAGCCAATGGCCTGGACACAAGTGTCAAATAACATAAAGCATAGAGCTGCATAAGCCAAGCTAGTAAAAAATCCAACAAGTAGTTGGAGAAAGAAACTATGTACCTGCACAATATATAACCGAATATAAACATGAGAGAAAAAACAAATCAGGCCACAAGTCCAGATCAAAAGAGTCAGATCCAAAGCAGATCAACTGATCCCTAAGAGAAAAGAAGATCCTCATGCCATTCCTCCCACAAAATAATGCCAGTCGATGAACCCAAAACCCTCTTGGAAAGACTTGTTCACTTCTACTCGAATGTATCTGTATTTTGCTGAGAAGTTCCTCTCTTCTCTAATGTAACCATGTATTAAAGGATACAACTTTTAAACTAATATAAAATTGGTTCACTTTTCTTGTATATGTGGACCGAGTTTGCGTAAGCAAACGTGTCTCACAATCCAGGGACAAACGCAAAATAGATAAGAAACAAATATATGGATGGGACCTTCAAATCTGTATGAGTGGTTCTCGTTCTGAGAAAATCTAACCATGCGATGTGGATATTTGGCATCCAATAGGAATGCTGGCATTCAGATCAGATCCGACAGTGTTATCCGCTATTAAATCCACATTCGACAATGTTATCCGCTATTAAATCCAATCTTACGCTCTGCATTCGCCAGCGGCATCAGCAGAAGCTCAGCACTCATAGTCCTTGAACTTGGTCTCACCATTTTTTTCATTGTCACGTTCACCATGGCAACAGCCTCAGCCATCCAAAGCTCAAGCTTGGCAGGACAGAGCCTCCTGAGGCCGCAGCAGAATGAGCTCGTCAAGAAGGTGGGCGCGTCGCAGGCTCGAATCACCATGCGAAGAACCGTCAGGAGCGCCCCTGAGAGCATCTGGTAAACCACTCTCGACCTTTATTAGTTATTACCCATTTCATCTTCTTCTTTTCTGTTCTTCTTATATTCAGTCTGTCGTTTAAAATTATGTGACCGTCCGTCAGTCGGTCGTCGCAGGTATGGACCTGACCGCCCCAAGTACCTGGGCCCCTTCTCCGAACAGACTCCGTCGTATCTCACCGGAGAATTCCCTGGCGACTACGGGTGGGACACCGCAGGGCTCTCGGCAGATCCAGAGACCTTCGCCAAAAACAGAGAGCTGGAGGTGATCCACTGCAGATGGGCCATGTTGGGGGCGCTTGGCTGCGTTTTCCCAGAGCTCCTGGCCAAAAACGGGGTGACATTTGGGGAAGCCGTATGGTTTAAGGCCGGGGCGCAGATATTCTCGGAGGGAGGCCTCGACTATCTGGGAAACCCCAACCTGATCCACGCGCAGAGCATTCTAGCCATCTGGGCGTGCCAAGTTGTGCTAATGGGATTGATCGAGGGATACAGAGTTGGGGGAGGACCCCTTGGAGAGGGGTTGGACCCTTTGTATCCAGGGGGTGCCTTCGACCCACTGGGGCTGGCTGACGACCCGGAGGCCTTCGCAGAGCTAAAGGTGAAGGAGATAAAGAACGGGCGGCTGGCCATGTTCTCCATGTTTGGCTTCTTTGTGCAGGCAATCGTGACCGGCAAGGGCCCCATCGAAAATCTATTCGACCACTTGGCAGACCCCACTGCCAACAATGCCTGGGCCTACGCCACCAATTTCGTTCCCGGCAAGTGAAGTGAAGTGACGAAAAAATTAGAAGATCGCTGTAATCTGTGTATCATACATCCAAGTCTCTGACGGACTTTCGTGTCACACGATACAAGCAATTGTGCAAAGATATGCAGATTGAATGGGAATTGTAAGATATTTATCTAATTTGCTCATATATCTTGTTTCGATGGATATTTTGTAATCTCTTAGCTTCGCATTGCAATGCTCGACGCCATTGACATGTTTTACAATTGGTTTTACTCAGCAATGTGGTAAAAAAATTGTTTGTTTTAATATATACAGTAGGATTACACAAGTTAACAAGGGTTGCCAACAAAGTTCTCTCTACAAAATTAAAAAGATCAACAAAATTTTGGTCTTTCTATGATTTGATAAATTAATTTTATTTTTTTATTATATATATTTTTACATTTAAAATATAGAATAAATTTAACTTTTTATTTATAAAATAAATTTTATTTATAAATCAATGAAAAGATAAAATTATAACAAACATAATTTAGTTAGTTCAAATAATAATAATTATATATTTTAAACCAACATACATATAAACTTGGGCTAATAAATCATCAAGAGAAACACGCCTTTAATAAAACAAAAAGTTTTATTCCATTTATCTTTTATTTTTAATACCCTATCTCATTTTTGGATTTACATATCCCACCACCAAATGAAAAATTGTTTAACCATATTCATTTGACATAATAATTATTGGGTAAACATGAAAAATAAGGTCCAACATTCTTTATAATCGCTGGCAATCCTTAAAAAAAAAGGATATATAATCATAAGCAAATAAAGATATACATTTTTCACAGACTTATATAAGATTTTATATAAGCAAATAAAGAGATATACATTTTTCACAGACTTATTTAAGATTTTATATAAAAATGAGTGTAATAAAAATGATGCCGAGACTAAATGATAAACAAAAATGTATGATTAAGAAATTGGAAATTTATTATAACTTATTATTCATAAAAATACATTGTTGACTAAATAATTAACAAAAAATAAAAATAAATTGTTGACTAAATAATTAACAAAAAAATAAAATTGTATAAAATCGAACAAGAGAAACACTAACATGAATCTAACTACATAAACTTGAAAGTATGTATTGTATTTGCCCTTTTTAGTTTAGAAACATTGAATACGAATGTTGTAAAACATTGTAAAAGCTAATCATATATACAAAGATATTTATATTATTAACAATTTCACTTAAATTTTTTATTTTTAATCCTTCCATAGGCAAAGGTTATATGTTTTGCCTTGCTGTAATAATTTGTAGGATAACATGAAATGTTATATAGTTGCCTAATGTTTAAGAAAAATAATCATTTGTTGTTTTTTTCAATAATAATTATTTTCAGATGTGTTTAAGTTCTATTGGATTATAGAGCGTGATTTGAATTTACCTCCACAATATGCCATTAGTTCCCACTTCGGATTCTCAACCATTTCAATTTTATCATTGTTGACTATTAGTACAAATTATAAATATAAAAAAAACACTCCACAACCTTAGTTGACGACTTTAACTTTTATCATACTATCATTCATTACCTATTACGTGGAGAGATGTTATGAAATATTGTCTCGAAGTTCGAAGTTCGAAGTTCAAACCAGAAGCATGGCAAAGGTTTTATTGCGTGTTGGTTTATGGAGTCCAAAAGTATTAATTGCCTTTCCCATTCTTTATGGCAATCCCCCGATTATTAATTACCTTTCCTGTTGTAATGCCCTCCATTGAATGCATATGCGCTCTGAATAATTGGAACGCATCCATGACTGAGAAAATCCGACTAATTTCCATCACCGAGGAAATCCGACTGACTAATTTGCCCTGCCACTAGGTTTTATATTGGAGGGTTGCATCGAATTGTGCACATAATTCTATGTGAATCGGGCAGAGGTGTTGGGTGTATTTACTGTCTTAAGGAATCACCAAATATTTAATTATCGACCAGGGTTAGTAATCTTAGAGTTGTGGAATAGTATATGCTGAGGTAGAATGGGACCTAAGGCTTTGACTCGACAGACCTTAGAAGTATTTAATAATGAAAAGATCGAAATATCTTTCAAAATGAAAAACCGAGTCAAACTTCAAAAATACAACTACTGAATTGATTAAACCTAACTAAACCAATAGATCAGAATAGTATCAATCTATACTACTCTACTCTATGGATAATAACTGAAAATATAAAAACAACAAATAGTATTCTAGGAACAAGACTTGATCAAAAGAAAAACTACTTTGATGAAAATGGAAACTATTGATTAATGATTCAAACTCTAGTCTAGGAATTAGAAAACAACTATAAATAAGTTTTAGGAAGCTATCTACAAAATGCTTCAATTAACAACTAACTATGGAAACAAGAAACTATATCAACTTAAAGCAAAACTACAAACTACTTAATGAATTCAAAAAACATTCGTACATTCAACTCAAGATCAAACTAAACTACCTAATTCCATTCTCCTTGAGGGTTCTAAGGAAATGTATCAAATGTAATAGGAACGGGAGAGAATGTATCAAAATGACTTTCAAATTTGACAAGGAAACAAAATGGAAGCAAATCTAGTTTAACTTCTACAAATAAATGCAAACTAAAGAGTGTTCAATTACAACTAACTTTAAACATTGTGATCTATTGTTTATCCATAAGCGAATGACATGGAACAAATATAATCTAGAAGCAAGTAGAAAACTTAATAAAGATATTTACTTGAAAATAAATTTGATTTAGAAGCAAGTAGAAAACTTGATAAAGATATTTACTTGAAAATGAATTTTAGAACTAAGTAGAAAACTTGATAAAGATACTTTATTTCCGAATCAGATCATATTCTATGAACATCTTTATTAACTATGTGAATGAGAGAAGCAAATCCTGTGCTTGAACTAAGAAACCATCAAAACTAATGTGCTTTGGAGAATGAAATTACTAAGTTCAATCCAAAATCAATCTTAACAATCATGAAATAAACTAAACTAGGAATGAAACTGATAAATTCTAGAACAGTAAAATATTAATAAATCAGACATAAAATACATAATTTGAGAAGCAACTAAGCAAAGTTAAGAAAATGGAACAAGAACTAAAAATGAGTATGAACTTAATTAAAACTCTATTTAGTGCAAAACAAGGTCATAATTACATCTAAGAATGCTAATCAATTACAAGAAATAATACAGTTCGAAAACCTAAGAAACTAAATTCCAAACAAGCATAAAGACAATGCAGAAAATATTAAATTCCGTATGACAATTTGGATGACAGTCCGAATGACAGTCTGGATAGAAGAAAATGATATAAACTAAAGAAAGAAGCAGACTAAATGATCTTAACGCCAGCTGGTTGATGCATATGAACCTATAGTGCAAAGAAAGCAGTAAATAGACCATTTAAAAGCTGAAATAACAAAAATCCATCTATACTAATCATTATCTAAGGAAACAAACTATGTCTATTGCATGATAAAACAAGGCTGAGATGTAAATGGAACTAATGTACAACTACAAGAAAAATTAGCAGAACTGTATCTAACTATAAACTAAACTCTGAAACATTAACTAGTTCACTCTATCTAATTGCAAATGACAAAACTGAAAGCAAACTTGAAGAACTATGCATGACCACCCATTTTAACTTCTAAGAATGTAAACTAAATTAGCAACAAGATATAAGTTACAGGAAATAAAACAGTGTCTACAGGAAACCAAATTAAATGCATGTACTGAAAAATATACTATTTACTTGCAGGAAAGAAATACAGAATATACACAAAACCTCTGGTTGTTGAGGGGCCCTTCTCAACAATCAAGGATTGAAGCTAACTCAAGTTATTCACCAACAACAGAACATCAACAACTAAAATCGAGAACTTCCATTAACTGAAGAAAATTACACAGCGTCTCTATAAAAATCACTGATATCGTTTATGTGTGCTACGATGCTGCGTTTCTCCACAGGAGACGTCTTTATATAAGTTTTTTACAATAAGAGAGGAGGTCGACCCTTTCAGTGGTCGACCTCTCTAAAAATAGAGATCTTTAATGGCCTCAAAATGATTGCAGTATGGTTTATGACATTGCATAGGCCGTCTTCTTGAGTTCACTGGCGTTGGTTTACTTCACGCGGGAAGCTGTGCGTTGATTCCTTTCAACGTGGGCAGATGATGCAATGTCAAGCTAGGCGGACAGGAGAGCGGATATTCTATAATGGAGGCTCACGAACCATGAGGGACACGTCCCCAACAGAACCCACATCATCGTTTTTGTCTTTAATCCCCCAAAATATCTCAACCAACGATTCCGCGGGTGTGAATGGAGGGATGAACGACGATTCGAATGTGGCTGGGTATCTTCAGCGTGAACGCGCGGCTGAATGAAGGTTTGAATGATGACCACAACCTGTATATAAAACACTAAATTCCAAGCACGTCTAGAAATGTGAGACAATTGTCAATAAACCATTAAAATGATGATATTCAACCAAGATTCATGTGATATGCAAATACATTCATACCTGGGTTTGATTGGCGATCTGAATGGCAAGGAGAATGACTTATTATATCAAAATAGTGAAAATAGGCCAATCAGAGCATGTTTACTGATAAAAAATGGTGACAAAAATGGACACCAACATTCCCCCAAACCGGAGATATGCCAGGTCCCACTGAGCAAACAGAGAAGAAATTAGGAAGAAGGCTGAGCTACGGTAGCAGTTGCCTTCGAATTGGAAGAGGAAGTGGATTTAGCCCTAAGATTCTTGAACTGATCCTTCAAAGCATCATGCTTCAACTGTAGAGAAACATTGGAAGCTGTTTTGGTGTCGTTTAAATCTTCAATGCTTTTTACTTGTAAGCATAATTCTTTGTTTTCTTCACGAAGCACAGAGATTATCTCGACATACTTCTCATTCTGGATTTTTAACTACGCTATGTCTTGGGTTAATCTGTCCACAATCTGATGGAGTGGAGTAGATGCTTCTGCAAAAGACTTAGGGTCTTTTTGAGGGCTTGATCCCTTTAGAAATGGTTCGGGATCAGTAGATGTAATGTGTTCCTCAGGAACCTTATCTTCAATATGTGCAGGGGCAGGCTCCAAGACGGGATCTTCAAGCAAACAGACAGATATATTAGCTAACGCAATAAGGGGTGATTCAAGGGTAGAGTCGTCCGTCTAGTCATCAAGACTTTCTGAATGCATTGGCTGAATGACAGACTGATCGATAGACTGGACGACGGTCTGGTTAATAGACTGGTCACGATTGGCCTTTCTTAACTTTGTGGGTATTGGTGAAAATAATGGGGGTTTCATGGTTGTGTCCTTGTGGACAGGCTCAGGAGAGGATGAGTGAACAAGGTGCATTTCTCCTAAGGCACCCTCACTAAATCGTACAGACTTGGTATCCCTATTTGCTTGGGAAGGGGTTTGAACGGGCTCATCTGCACGGTTTTGAAATTGGTGATGCTTGCGAGAGGCAGAGGCTTTAACAAGGGGATTCTTGACCAGATGGGGGTTTAGTGTTTCAAACACAAAGCTATCTCGCGTTTGCCCCTTTTCCTTCAATTAGTGGGTGATTAGGATTTTTATGAGACAGTGATGGTATAAACTGCCAGCAGGGTCAACTACATTTTTTCTAACCTGGCTAGACATCTTTTCTAAGCTCTTTAGAAAATAAAATGGAAAATTTAGACCCTAATTATTAACAAAATGTGCCAATACTCGGAAGTGGCAGGCTTTGAAAATGGTGTACTTACCTTCACAGGTGATCACCCGGATAATAACAGTCAAGGGATCAAGATATTCAGGCTTAACCCACTTCCAGTGGAACCCTTTTGTGCCTGCAACATGTTGGTATTCGACTTTAAGAGAAAATTCGTGAGCCGTCCGCGGAAGGAAAAGGTGTTTGTGCCAATGGGCACCCTCCCTGGGAAGTTTTGTGGGAAATGTAATAGACTCCTTTGTTATAGGAAAGGTGAGATGGCCAACCTTATCTGTTTTTCCATTGAATCCTTTGGAAAATAGAAGTGAAATCTCATGATCGTGGTTGTCGAGAACATGAAGGAACGGACTCCAACCCACTCGAAGAAACACTTCGCGGCACGCCTTGAATTCAGGAATGCGAAGCAAATCCTGGTAGCTTCCAGGCTCGTAACGGATCGACATTGCTAAGCATAGGTTGGGGGATGCAAATGGATACAGGGGATACAAGAAATTGCAAGAGACGCGGCTTGATAGACTTTGGAAAGATAAGGGAAAGTAGAATGAAGCAAAATTCACTCAAGGGTTGGTTTAAATCGTGATCCGTTTGAACGGTTAAATGATTGTGAGCAGAGATTTAGCACGCTCGAACGATCATGCTATCATGCAAACATCTTGGATCGTGTGCCATCATGAAAATGCGTGCATTGGTGAATTCGTATGGTTATGATATATTCAACCATGTCCAAAGTAAACTTTGGACAAGTTGAATGTAATGTTCATCATGAGATATTAAGCATAAGTAGCATAAAAGAACATGATGAATTTAATTAATACAATAACAGATCGCATGCATATATCTTAATGAAAAATTAAAACCATATGATAGCCATAAAATGATTCTGAAAATTGCAATAATGCATGATTAACTGATTCATTTGATGAAGTCGAAATGAACAAAGGAATGAGGTCGAATGTAGAGATGATATTTGATTGATCCCTGGTATGGTTAGTCAATTAGATTTTACCAGAAGAATTCAAAATAATTAGATCCCTTAACACACTTAATCATGCTATTATAGAATATGGTTTCATTCGGTACTACATTTGGCACTTCATTCAGATGGTTGTTCATTTTCCTCAGTCGTCACTTCATTTGGATCGTCATTTGACCCTTCATTCGATCCTCCATATGGACCTTCTGTACAAAATGTGTTTTGCTGGATCTGAGTACTGTCGATTATGCAGAGAATTCTTCTAGGTCTGTCAGCACACAAAAGGATGATTTAAGCCTTCTTTTCTAAAGCTTTTAGTCGCGGTCCTCTTTATTTATCATGGATCAGAACAATATTCTACTACTTGCATATTCCTGAAAACACATATCATTTTGTCAGAGATAAGTGAATCTTTTTTTATAAATAATCAGAAAGTAAAGACAGTTTTGAACCTCCCCCAAACCAAAAATATGGCGTGTCCTCAAGCCATCAAAGAAAAACTGATTAATATTCAAATATTTTCTATTAATAGTTTAGCCAATAACTCCGAAATGCTGTTATTATTTTTCGCAACAAAAAGAAATACTAACTAATAATTGGAGATGATTCAGATATGTACATTCATTAAAAAAAATAACAGTGCTCAGGAAGACCATATGAATAATGATAGTACCATTGATGCAAAAAATGCCATAGGAAAACCCAGTCATCCATGACTCATTTTAAAGATCTCTTGTCATCCAAAGAATATAAATAAAGTTCAGCTTGGAGTCTGTGAGATTTCTATAGTTATGGGTCCCATTTCTCGGATAATCATATTTTAGGTATTGTTTGAATTAGAATACAGGGTCCAAGTCCAACTTACATCCATTCTCTCATGACAGTATAAATAATTGGCCTAAACATGTATTTGTATACTCAGGTTTTTTTTTACACAAGCCATGTGCATAGTGATGCATTAACCAAACCTCTCTTACCCGATATTTCCCCGCTGCCAGCAGGCCTGTTCAATACCCCGGTGGGTTTATCTTGGTACCATGCAAGCATAGCCCTGCTTCCAGCGAGCCTGTTCAGTACCCCGATGGGTTTACTTGCATTTACTGAGCTTCCTTGTTTAAGATTTTACTTAGCATGGACCTGCTTCCAGCGAGCCTATTCAGTACCCTGACGGGTTTGCTTCGTATAATGATTTTTAGTATGAGGAAGCCGGTTGGCACTAGAGTGTGCTAAGCTTGCTAAACACATAATTCAAATTTTTAGAGTGAACCTCATGAGTAACTTTATTTATAAAGGCCTGGATTATAGATCATGTCAAAAGATAATAACCTAAAGATGTCCCATGACCTCTCAGTCTATCTTCTTCATAAAAGATCAGTAATGTTCCCCAGAGGTAGAAATATCACTTACTCTTGGGCTACCTTTTTAGAGAATGCTTAAGAGACAAGTTTTGATAATGAGTCTAGGATGAACTAGTAGTCCATAGGTGTAAGATAGAAGTTTAAAAAAACATGACGATTAAAGTAGGTCTTAAGCAACTGTTCTAATGATAATATCAGAAATGTGCATGTCTGAATCAAATACCATATACATAATCATAGAAAAAAGTGGTTGGAAATGATATAAAGAATGCTTTAACTTTTCACTATAAAATTTCAATTTTCAACAATAATTGAAAGAGAAGGAGTTAGGAAGAATTATGAGTTTTTTTAGAGCACTTCCCTTTTCAAATAATATTGCATGAGCTAATTATAGAGATAAGGTACTTGTAATCAAACTGCAAAACTACTTGTTAGATGATTCAAATTTATTCAAAACAACAACATATGTACAATAGAAAAGTCATATGAAATTTATCAGAATTAGGGGAAGGAAAAAGAGTCTTCCTGTTTTAATTGACAAAATTCCATAAGCTGATCATACGAGTGAATTTCTTGTATAAATGCAATTAGCTGTTAGAAATGACTCTTATTATTTAAAAAAAAACAAAAATATATTTACATCTATACAGATGAAGATAACCCAAAATAATTCAAGAACCAGGAGAAGGAGGAATGACTTCCTCTTCAACTAGCTCCATCTCCTTCTGTTGTAAGGCATTCTGCACAAAATCTTGTTTAGATATTGGTTGATGATAAAGTCTAAGTCTATGTCCATTTACAACAAAGGAGATTTGTGAATCATCAATTGTCTTAATCTTACCAGATCCATTATCAAAAGCTGTAACAATTTCATATGGACCCATCCAACGAGTAGTTAATTTACCTTTAAAGTTTTTGTACCTTGAATAAAAAAGTAATTCCTAGTCTCCAGTTTTGAATTGTTTTTGTTCAATGTATTTATCATGCCACTTTTTTCGTTGGTTTTGTATTAAAATTATGTGTTGAATAGCATCTTGTCTAATCTCATCTAATTCATTTATCTGCAATATTCATTGTCTTTGTGCTTCTTCCAGATCCATCCCTAATTGTGCAGCCATACGAAAGGTTTTTACTTGAAATTCAATGGGTAGAAGAACTTGTTTACCATAAACAAGTTGATAAGGTGTGTGGCTAGTGGTATTCCTCCAAGTTATTCTATAAACCGACAAGGATTCTGGAAGTCTATATGCCTAGTCTTTGTGGTGTAACTGGATGGTCTTAGTCAGGATGGCTTCTAATACTTTATTGGTAGACTCTACCTGACCATTGGCTTGCGGGTGATACAGTGAAAATTTACAATGTCTAATACCATATTTTTCAGTAAGCTCTTTCATCAATTTGGAGGTAAACTAAGATCCTTGATCAGTTACAATTTCCCTAGGTACACCGAATCAGGTAAATATTTCTTCATATATAAACTCTACCACAGATTTCTCTGTGGCTCGGAATAAGGCTTTAGCTTCTACCCACTTGGTGACATAGTATGTGCAAACTAGGATGTACTTCTTTTTGTGAGACATAGGGGAAAGTGGCCCAATGAAATCTAGAGCCCATTTTTCAAAAGGCTCAATCGTAACCTGGGGTTGTAAGGGAATCTCATCGGATAGCGTAGGTCTGCCAATTCTTTGGCAACTGTCACATCTCTTGACATATTTGGCAGCATCCTTAAAAATGCTTGGCCAATAATACCCAGAGTGCAACACTTTGTATGTTGTTCTCTTATCAAAAACATGTCCGCTACAAGGTCCACCATGACATGCATGAAGGATCTCTGCCATATCATCCTCCCATACACATCGTCTAATAATAAGATCAGGACCAGTACGAAAAATATCATTGTCCACCCAAGAATAATTAGAACTTTGAACTATGATCCTACGTTTCTTGGGTGGGGAGAGATGGTTTGGTAGCTTTTCAGTTGCTAAATAATTGGCTATGTCTGCAAACCATGGGGTTTGAACAGACATAATGAACAAATGTTCATCTGGAAAGCTCTCATCGATGGGACTGACATTATTGTCAATTTGAATTCGAGAGAGAAAATTTGCTACCACATTCTCTCGATTGGGACGATCGACAACAGTAATGTTAAATTCTTGTAACAAAAGGATCCACCGAGCCACCCTGCCATTGGTGATTGGTTTATTCATTAAATATCTAATGGCAGAGTGGTCGGTGTGTACGAAAACTTCATATCCTATGATATAATGACGAAACTTGTTGATGGCATAGACTACTGCCAGAAACTCTTTTTCAGTAACAGTGTATTTCGTTTCTGTAGGGGTCAAATTTTTAATAGCAAAAAGATGGCATGTGATGTTTGTCCCTCTTTTCGACCTAAGACTGCTCCTATAGCTATGTCGGAAGCATCAATGCATATATGGAAGGGAAGGGACCAATTGGGTCCCTTGAGTATTGGTTCCACTGATAGCTTTGCCTTCAAAGTTTCAAAGGCATGTTGAAAAGGTTCAGTCCATTGAAACTCTGTATCTTTCATGAGTAGTTTGAACATAGGTGCGGCTATCTTAGTGAAGTTTTCAATAAAACGTCTATAATAGCCTGCATGGCCAAGAAAGCTTCTTACTTCCTTTAGAGTTTTTGGAGGAGGAAGGTTAACAATTATTTCTATCTTGGCAGGATCCACCTTGATACCTTGAAGAGAGACACGATGTCCCAAAACTATGCCCTCGGTTAGTAACATCTTAAATTTTTCATGACTAAGGGCTAAGCTCATTTCTTGGCACCGAATAAGAACTGTTTCGAGGTTATCAAGGGCTTCTTGGAAGGTATTACCATAAACTGTAAAATCATCCATATAAACTTCTACATAGTCATGTATAAGGTCAGGAAAGATTCCTAAGATTTCATGCTGGAAGGTGGCAGGTGCATTACACAAGCCAAATGGCAGCACTCGATAGGCATATGTCCCCCAAGAACAAGTAAGGGTTGTCTTGTCTTGATCCTCAGGTGGTATTAATATTTGGTTGTACCCGCTATACCCATCAAGGAAAGAAATGTATTGTTTCCCTGACAAGGTATGTAACACCTGGTCAATGAAAGGTAAAGGGAAGTAGTCCTTAAGAGTGGCCTTGTTCAATTCTCGAAAGTCAACACAGACACACCATTTCCCTATAACTTTATTTGGAACTACTACCAGAGGAGACACCCATTTACTGTTAGATATTGGGTAGATGAAACCAGCGTTGAGGAGATTTTGTAATTCATCTTTGATTATATCCTTTAGGGCTAGATTCATTCTTCTCTGGGGCTGCCTGACAGGAGGTATGTTTGAATATGTGTAAATGTGGTGAATACAGGTATATGGGTGTATACCCTTCATATCGGTGTATTCCCATGCAAATGATCCAGTTTGACTCTTGAGAACTTTTAGTACTTGTTTTTGCTGACTCTCATCTAGACCTGCATTTATATGTAGAAATTTTTCGAAACTAACCTCATAAGGTATGGTATAGGATCCTAGATGTTCTTCGATTGCGAAGACACAGGGTGTACTTGTAAATGTTGAGAGGCACATCTTTTCTTTGAATTCGTCTCCAAATATTTGGTCAAGTTGGGAAAAATACTAAGGAAAGTCTATACATGTTGTGGAAGAGATAAATTGGTTCAACACATTCTTGATATTTTGTTCTTGAAGTGCCCAGGAGAAATCACTAACAAGGGAAAGTTCTTCCAAGTTCTCATCCCCAAAAGGACAATCTAACCAAAACATATTTTCAGTTATTGGTTGTGTTGGTGGGTATAAAGCTAGTTTTCTTGTAGATAACCCATCAGAGATAATCATCTCTCCATCCCTACATCCTATAAATGCATTAGTAGTGGCCAACTAGGGTCTTCCAAGAATAATGGGGTGACCTTTAGAAGGGTCTTTTGATTCTATGACCATAAAGTCCATGGTATATTCCCATGAAGCTACTGATACAATGATATCATCTAAGATCTCAGCAGGATGTACCATAGTGCGATCTGCTAATTCTAGCATTGTTGGGGTAGGGCGGAGGAGCTGTCCTAAATGGAGAGTTTCTAAAACTGTGGTAGTCATTAGGTTAATAGCAGCTCCTAAATCAATAAGTGTGTTAAATCCTATGGCAGTGTTATTGATGATAACAGTTACCATAGGAATTCTAGGTTGGTTTGCTATGTAATCTGACATCTCACCTATAACATGAATCATCGGAGGGTCTTTTTTTTTTTTACTTGGTCTTTTAATACAAAGTTCCTTTATCACTTTACTATAGATTGATATGTCTTTAATGGCTTGTAACAAAGGGATCTTGATACAAATGTTTTTCAATTCGTTAATGATATCGTACTCTGGATAAGTTACAGGTTTTTCTATTACTAGATGCTCCGGATATGGGGGTGAATTTTCTCCTATAATTACTTCTTTATGAGGATGGTTGTGTGTTGAATATTTAGGAATAACCACATCTTCAAGAATGGCATCATTCAAAACTTCACTAGGTATGTTTTCTTCTTCATTCTCTTCTCGGATAACAATTGATGACTTGGGATGATCTTGCAAAACTCTTCCAGACCGCAGTTGAATCTCATGCACTAGTGCGGTTGAAATGGCATATGATGGAGGAGGTAGCAACCCAATTCCATTAAGAGCTTGAGTTGGATTGTTGTTAGGATTTGGTATCGGTTGTGCAGGTAATATTGTGGGTCTTGGAGGGGTCATATTCTGGAAATGGTGAGGTTGATTTGTGATAGGGGGTAGTGAAGGAGGTACAAATCTAGGCAAGAGTTGCTGGATATTAGGTGGGTAATGATAGTTAGGAATAGGAGGAGGTGATTGAGCATAAGCTTGTCCTCTCCATCCGTATGTCCATTGCTGCTGTTGAGCATTCTGAGGAGGATACTGAGGTGGCCAATTTTTCCAACCTGAAGTGTTCCATTGTTGAGGAGGTTGATAAGGATAGTAATAGGGTGGAAATTGTGATGATGGATCTTGGTATGATGATTGATCTCTAGGTTTCCAAGGCCTCTTAGATGTTTCACCAAAGTTTCCACTTGTATATACAGCTTGCAACCTAGGAAACGATGGACAATTATCAGTTGGATTTTCTTTTGTACAAAGGTGACAAAATGAAACATTATTCAATGGACATTCTCGTTGGGGATGTTTAGTTCTACACCTAGGACATAAAACACTCATTGCTGCCCACTCTTCATCCTATCTCTTTTTAGCTTGTAATGCATCTAATTGAGAACCCATGGCTCCTAAGATATCTGTTTTGAAATTTTCCAATAGGTTTCCCAACTCTATCCTTGTAACTCCACCAGGACCAAATGTGTTTCCTTTTAGGTTCCTAGCATAAGATTCTCGAAAGTGTCTTCCACTTTTCCCTCTACTCCTAGAGTAATTCCTGTGAATATGCTCACAGTAGATCCAAAGAGATGATGTAAACCTCACAATGAAAGAATCTAGGAATGACAAAAGAAGAATATAGTAGAAGAACACAGATCCAAAGGAGCTCAGATAGAGGCAGAATAATTACACATGTTACATTAATATGAATAGTTAATAGGTAAATATAAAATGCTCAAGATTCGAATACACTAGGTGTAATTTGAATTAGCCTGCATGGACAGATCCATAATCAGTGGAGTGTCATCAAGTCATAACTAGGAGTCCAAATCATCATCAGTGAAGTCATCAATGCACAAGTAATAGTCAACAAGAAGTCAAACTGAGTCTAACTAAATGTGGTAGGTGTAACTGGCACATGGAAGCACTGATGTAGTGAAGGAGGCTCAGTGGAGGTCGCTCATGGAGCTAACTGGATCTAGAACAGGTTATCTAGTCACACTGGAGGTCCATCGGAGTGATAAGGTCAGTAAAGAGTGAGTCAATCCTAAAATCAGGGAGAGAACTCTTGTTAACTAAACATAAATGGACTGGTAGGTGAAGAAGTGCGCCTCTCTCATGCAGTAGGTGAAAGGAGGGCGCACTAGGCACTAGGAGGGCTAAAACTGATCAGGAAGAAGTTCTGGGGGCTAGCTAACTGAGGGATAGGTGCTGGGACTGATGACTGGAAATGCATGCAAACCCTAGAATGCATGCAAACCCTAAAAGTGCATGCAAACCCTAGAATGCATGCAAACCCTAAAAGTGCATGCAAACCCTAAAAGACTGAAAATGAAAATGACTGAAAATCTAGTAGGACTAGGATGGAGTATAGGAATATCCTAACACCCCCCATTAATCCATCCTGGGCCCTGATAACTAGGACCAAAGGTCACCCATACAATAAAGTAAGATAGAAAAATAAAGAACTATCCATAAACCGAGGAAATGGGGAAAACCTCATGGGAAAAATACCCCCCCTCAAAACAACAGTAAATAACTCAAAGAACCATCATACTAAGAAGAAAAGAAGGAAGCTTTCATCAGTGAAAACTTTTGCAAAAGAATTGACAAGTTGATCCCATGTAGGATGCCAAAACAGGTGCTAGATGTGGATCTAGTCTTCTGATGTGCCTTCCACTCTGTAGAGGATGGATTGGATGAAGCAAGTCTCTCAGGAATTCTTTCTGCAATTGGAGCGAATGGAACATGAGGGGTCTTCCCATGTGATGGAAGAGAGAACCCCATCATCATGCTGCATCTCTCATGGAGAGGTAGATGGAATAATGCAAGGTTGGCATGATGTTGAAGTCTAGTAGTTCGGTGAACAGATGAATCCTCAACTGTGTTCTCAATAGTAGCAAGGACTGTGTGAGCCCATATTGACCTTGAATTTGGACTGAGAATAGGTGTTGGTTCTGGATCTGAATCTTCTTGAACTATGATCTCAACCTCAAGATTTTGATCTTCTTCTTCATCATAAGAGGAGTCACTCTGATCTTGATCAAAATATGAAGGAATAGTTGGAGAGAAGGGCATCAAGTGAGAGAACTCATATGAATTAGAGGCATGATTAGCAACCCCATTCGCTACAATCTTTCCAGTGGAGATCTCTGTAATCTCTATTGTGTTTGGACCAAAAGTTACTTGCTTTGGTGATCTTGTATGAGTCATCTGATATACTGATAACAAATTAGTTGTTAGAGAAGGAACAAATAAAACATTTTTGAACTTACCATGCTCCATATGTACTGTACCCAATCCTTTGGAAGAAATCTAAGAGTTGTATCCCATGTGAATAGTAGGCCCATCTTTGAGATCTAAAGAGGAGAAAGATTCTTCAGAGGCAACCATGTGGTTGGAGGCTCCAGAATCTATGAGGAGGGATTTTGACTTTGAAAAACTAGCCATCAATGCATGGCAATCATCAGATCCACTTCCAGAATCAGACATCTTTGCTTCTTTTGGAACAACAATTTTGTTTTGTTCAAGAAGCTTGGTTAGTAGATCTATTTTCTTGTCCATGCAAGCTTTCTCAGGATGGTTTCCTCTCTTCCAATAGGAGCAATTAGGTCTCTTGTGTTTGTCACTTCTGGATTTGGATGGCTTCTTGTCCTTGTCTTTTTGCCTCCCCTTTGCATTTGCTCCGCTTGCTTCTCCAGCTAGAAGAGCCAGATCTTTGGAGGCCTTGATGGCACCCATTTGAATCAGTTTGTTCTCTTCTTGAATGAGAGCTTCAACAAAGCCTTTTAAGGTGGGAAACTTCCATCCAGGGATTGACATTCGAACATAATGGAAAGTAGATACAAAGACAGAAAATTGAGATCCAAGTTTTCTCAATACAGAGAGTACCAATTGCTCATCACTTTTAGTGATGCCACAATGCTTGCATTGTAAAACAAAATTCTGAAATTTGGAGAAGAATTCTTGAATGCTTTCGAAATTGTTAGGTTGTAGGGAAACCAATTCATTTTCGAGAATGTAGCCTCTTAGTTCATCTTGTTTGCCAAAAAGACTCTTCAATTTTGTCCATAAGTCATTTGGAGACTTCAATCCTTCAACATGAAACAATAGATCTTCAGGCATATGCATCCAAAGGCTTCATCCATTTTATTTAGATGCTTGGTTCTCTCTACAACTGTATGTGGTATGGCATCTTTTTCCTCAACTATTCTAGAAAACCCTCTCAATTGCAAGTGTACTATCATCTTACCCTTCCATTCAAAGTAATTGAAGGGAGTGAGAATTATAGGAGAAGAAGGAGCATTCGAATTGCTCATCTTGACTGCTAGAACGAGTGCAAAAAGAAACTGCTGATATTGTTGCTGCAACTACTGGAACTTCGAAATACCTGCAAAAAACTCTCAAGAATGGAGGTATAATATACTCTCAAGTGGCTCTGATACCATGTGAAGATGCTCACAGTAGATCCAAAGAGATGATGTAAACCTCACAATGAAATAATTTAAGAATGACAGAAGAAGAATAGAGCAGAAGAACACAGATCCAAAGGAGCTCAAATAGAAGCAGAATAATTACACATGTTACATTAATCTGAATAGTTAATAGGTAAATATACAATGCTAGGGATTCGAATACACTATGTGTAATTTGAATTAGCCTGCATGGACAGATCCATAATCAGTGGAGTGTCATCAAGTCATAACTAGGAGTCCAACTCATCATTAGTGAAGTCATCAATGCACAAGTAATAGTCAAACTGAGTCTAACTAAATGTGTTAGGCGTAACTGGCACATGGAAGCACTGATGTAGTGAAAGAGGCTCAATGGAGGCTGCTCATGGAGCTAACTGGAGCCATAACAGGTTATCTAGTCACATTGGAGGTCCATCGGAGTGATAAGGTCAGTAAAGAGTGAGTCAAGCCTAAAATCAGGGAGAGAAATCTTGTTAACTAAACATAACTGGACTGGTAGGTGAAGAAGTGTGCCTCTCTCATGCAGTAGGTGAAAGGAGGGCGCACTAGGCACTAGGAGGGCTAAAACTAATCGGGAAGAAGCTCTGGGGGCTAGCTAACTGAGGGATAGGTGCCGGGACTAATGACTGGAAATGCATGCAAACCCTAGAATGCATGCAAACCCTAAAGACTGAAAATGAAAATGACTGAAAAGCTAGTAGGACTAGGATGGATTATAGGAATATCCTAAAAATTCCTACATAGCTCGCAAATCTATGAAAAAGAATTACGAGATATGTCTCCTGCTACCATGAGATTAAGGTTTTCTAAGAATTCTTATGAGATTCCCTTGAGGAAGAGCGTTCTTACTGCATCTTCCCTAAGATCACTATATTTGGATTTATGTAACACATAGTTAAATCTTTCGAGATAGTCTTCTAGGCTCTCATCTTCAAGTTGTTGTATTTTGAAAATATCATTGCGAGAGTCCTTAGGTTTACAATAATCCTGATATTTCCGCAGAAATGCATTCTTCATGTCTTCCCAAGTTCTAATACTAGATTCTCCTAATCCCATAGACCATCGAAGAGAAGAATCTTTTAATGTGGCAGGAGAAAGTTTTAGCTTTTGGCCATCTTGCAGATAGTTATAGCTCCTACACAAAATGTCAAATTCGAATAAGAATGTATCCGGATCCTCACTACTCTTCCCATAAAAGGTCGGTAGTGAGGAGGGAGGGATGTTTTTCATGGTTACATCTTGTGCAGTGTCTAGGATATGGAACCCAAAGTACCTTCGGTTCTAACCTCTCCCTCTTCTTCCTTCTGTCAGACATGATCTTCATTTTCATCCTCCATGAAGACTTGATTGCCAAAGAGAGAATACCTAGGTGGTTCCTTTCTTGGTGAATATGGGATGTCCCAACGCTCTGTTTCAGGTAAAATATTCCTCTTTTTAGGAGAAGAATTATCAGCTATGTGGGAGTCCAGTTTTGAAGGTCCTACAGTTGTTGTCTCAATCTGTAAAATAACTATGTTCACGGAATTTTCAAAAAGAGCGTCTACTAAGTTTGGACCACCTACTATTGAAAATGTAGTGTCTTTGGGTTTTTGAACTAATGGAGGGTTGAGAGATTATGAAGTTTTATCCTTTTGAGTTTCTTGTTGTCTAAGTTCAGTATCAATATGAGCTTGGGGTTCTTCAAGTGGAATTCCTTATGAACAAACTTTTTTGGTGTTTCTATGGTTTCCCCTAAATGATTTCCAGAAAGTATTTCCTTACCTTTCCAAGTAGGACTATCCCCTTTAGGTGTCTTCAGATACATTTTTGCTGAGTTAGTAGTTGGGGTGGCACGCCCCCCGTATAGGTTAGTAGGAATTTTAGTAGGGATTTGAGTAGGAAGGCTAGTTTTAATATATCTACATTTTGGGTCTTTAGACCTATTCATGAAAACATAACTACAACTGAAACAAATTATAATTGCATTACTACTATTGTTGGGTTTTGGGGATGCATGTTATAACAGATGAGCAGGTTCTTACCTCTCGTCTTACCGCTCACTCGCCACCATTCTATTTCTAAGTTTCAAAAGGAAAATTCAATCTATCACTAAATTTTTAAGAGAAAATTCTACCTATCTACAATTGAATTCTACCTATGTACAATTGAATTCTACCTATCTACAACTCCCCCACAATGGTGCCAAAATGTTGGGTGTATTTACTGTCTTAAGGAATCACCAAATATTTAGTTATCGACCAGGGTTGTTAATCTTAGAGTTGTGGAATAGTATATGCTGAGGTAGAATGGGACCTAAGGCTTCGACTCGACAGACCTTAGAAGTATTTAATAATGAAAAGATCGAAAGATCTTTCAAAATGAAAAACCGAGTCAAACTTAAAAAATACAACTACTGAATTGATTAAACCTAACTAAACTAATAAATCATAATAGTATCAATCTATACTACTCTACTCTATGGATAATAACTGAAAAGATAAAAACAACGAATAGTATTCTAGGAACAAGAATTGATCAAAAGAAAAACTACTTTGATGAAAATGGAAACTACTGATTAATGATTCAAACTCTAGTCTATGAATTAGAAAATAGATATAAATAAGTTTTAGGAACCTATCTATAAAATGATTCAATTAACAACTAATTGTGGAAACAAGAAACTATATCAACTTAAATCAAAACTACAAACTACTTAATGAATTCAAAAACTATTCGTGCATTCAACTCAAGATCAAACTAAACTACCTAATTCCATTCTCCTTAAGGATTATGAGGAAATGTATCAAATGTAATAGGAACGAGAGTGAATGTATCAAAATGACTTTCAAATCTAACAAGGAAACAAAATGGAAGCAAATCTAGTTTAACTTCTACAAATAAATGCAAACTAAAGAGTGTCCAATTACAACTAACTTTAAACATTGTGATCTATTCTTTATCCATAAGCGAATGACATGGAACAAATGTAATCTAGAAGCAAGTAGAAAACTTAATAAAGATATTTACTTGAAAATAAATTTGATTTAGAAGCAAGTAGAAAACTTGATAAAGATATTTACTTGAAAATCAATTTGATTTAGAAGCAAGTAGAAAACTTGATAAAGATATTTTATTTCCAAAACAGATCCTATTCTATGAACATCTTTATTAACTATGTGAATGAGAGAAGCAAATCCTATGCTTGAACTAAGAAACTATCAAAACTAATGTGCTTTGGAGAATGAAATTACTAAGTTCAATTCAAAATCAATCTTAACAATCATGAAATAAACTAAACTAGGAATGAAACTGATAAATTCTAGAACAGTAAAATATTAATAAATCAGACATAAAAGACATAATTTGAGAAGCAACTAAGCAAAGTTAAGAAAATGGAATGAGAACTAAAAATGAGTATGAAACTTAATTAAAACTTTATGTAGTGTAGAACAAGGTCCTAATTACATCTAAGAATGCTAATCAAGTACAAGAAATATTACAGTTCGAAAACCTAAGAAACTAGATTCCAAACAAGCATAAAAACAATGCAGAAAATATTAAAGTCCATATGACAATCCGGATGACAGTCTGAAAGACAATCTGAATGACAGTCCGGATGGAAGAAAACGATATAAACTAAGGAAAGAAGCAGACTAAATGATCTTAACGTCAGCTGGTTGATGCATATGAACCTTCAGTGCAAAGAAATCAGTAAATAGACTGTTTAAAAGATGAAATAACAAAAATCCATCTATACTAATCATTATCTAAGGAAACAAACTATGTCTATTGCATGATAAAACAAGGTTGAGATGTAAATGGAACTAATCTACAGCTACAGGAAAAATTAGGAGAACTATATCCAACTATAAACTAAACTCTTAAACATTAACTAGTTAACTCTATCTAATTGCAAATGACAAAACTTAAATCAAACTTAAAGAACTATGCATGACCGCCCATTTTAACTTCTAAGAATGTAAACTAAATGAGCAGCAAGATATAAGTTACAGGAAATAAAACAACGTCTACAGGAAACCAAATTAAATGCAAGTACTGAAAAATAAACTATCTACTTGCAGGAAAGAAATACAGAATATACACAAAACCTCTGGTTGTTTAGGGGCCCTTCTCAGCAATCAGGGATTGAAGCTAACTCAAGTTATTCACCAACAATAGAACATCAACAGCTAAAATTGAGAACTTCCATTAACTGAAAAAAATTACACAGTGTCTCTATAAAAATTACTACTATCGTCTATGTGTGCTACGATGTTGCGTTTCTCCATAGGAGACGTCTTTATATAAGTTTTTTACAATAAGAGAGGAGTTCAACCCTTTCAGTGGTCGACCTCTCTAAAAATAAAGATCTTTAATGGCCACAAAACGGCTGCAGGATGGTTTATGACAGCGCACAGGCCGTTTGCGTGAGTTCATGGGCGTTGGTTTACTTCACGCGGGTAGTTGTGCGTTGGTTCCTTTCAACATGGGCAGATGATGCGATGTCAAGCTAGGCAGATAGGAGAGTGGATATTCTAGAATGGAGGCTCACGAACCATGAGGAACACATCCCCAACAGAACCCACATCACCGTTTTTGTCCTTAATGCCCTGAAATATCTCAACCAACGATTCCGCGGGTGTGAATGGAGGGCTGAACGATGGTTCGAATGCGGTTGGGCGTCTTCGACGTGAACGCGCGGCTGAATGATGACCACAACCCGTAGATCAAAAACTAAATTCAAATCACGTCTAGAAATGTGAGACAATTGTCAATAAACCATAAAAATGATGATATTCAACCAAGATTCATGTGATATGCAAATATGTTCATACCTGGGTTTGATTTACGATCTGAATGGAAAGGAGAATGACGTATTATATCAATATTGTGAAAATACGCCAATCAGAGCATGTTTACTGATAAAAAAATGGTGACAAAAATGGACACCAACAAGAGGATAGTTAATGATTAATCGATTGTTTGTGGGAGCCCTTGCTATAGCAAATCAAACCCGTTTTCATGAGCAGCCGGTGATTTTCTGAGCGACTTTCTTTGCGTTTTCGAGGTTTCGGTTATTCCACTGCAATTAATGGCTGGAAATGCAAAGTCGGAGAAGCCGTTTATTTCTGAAATATGTTTTTTTGGCTGTTCAAAACGTCTTGTGGTTTTCTAGTTCCAGTGGCTGCATTTCTTGTTGCATTTGTCTTCCAACGAAATCGTGAGACTTTTGGAGGAGAGGGTTTCAGCGAAGAGGCATTCAAGGGTTTCAACGAAGAGGCCTTCAAGGTAAGCATTGTTTTTCCTTGTTGTTACACTTTTACTTCTTAGAACCTAACTTTGGTTCATCCCCAAAATCTCAAGTTTTTCGAACATGAACTAAAATATTATCGCAGCTATAACTTAGGATTTTGGAGCTGTTCTCATAACAAGAAATTGGCTACATTTTTTTTTCCTTTGGGTTTTATAAATACAAATCTAAGATATATTTGCTCTTATTAATTGAGAAACAAGTGTTCACAATCAAATAAAACCTTGTTTTTCTTTTTCTGCGTTGTTTGTGTCCAGATAGATGAGGCCATTAATTTAAATTAGAAATCCAACATATTGTCTACAATTCTTCATCTTTCTTGCACAATTGTTGAGATACATGTCTTTGATAAGAGTTTAAGGATACATCTTTGCAATTTTGTAGTAATCCTAACATGCAATTTTCTGGTGAGGCGGATTCCTGTTTGAGGCAGCTTGGCAACCTAATCCAAAAAAATTAAGTACTTTCTTTGAAGTATTCAAGACTGCACATCTCCATGTTAGCTGCACTAACCCTCTGTTTCAGTTTCTGTGATTTGTTGTCTAGCTCGCTTGCAAACTCTTGGGCGGATGAGTTTCAAATATTGAGTTAATTACACCTTACGGAGAGCTAATTACATATTCTGGAAACCCATATTTGATTTGGTGCAATCTCGACAATTTGTAAGTTGAATTTTTTTGTGTTGTATAATATTTTGTTTTATAGGATTGCTCTTTATATAAAGGCTCTTGCCAATATTTACTCCCACCTAAAGATTCTAGGAGGTTCCATAAGGATATAGGTCCCAATGAGAAGAGTGATATAGTGACTCAAGCATACAAGCTTCAGCTAAGTCTTAGGAGAAAGGTTGGGCCGGTGCATACTCGTTAATTTTAGTAAATAATGGAGTTGAAAATTCTAATTGTTGCATCATTAAAAACTGTTAGGGCGCTGCATCTTGCTTTGATGAAACTCATTCGTCTTTGTTGCTACTCCTCGAACATCTTTTCTAATCGAAAACCTGGTGGAGACATAAGTAGATAACAACTGGGAGAGAACAACTCTTTCATACCCAATGAATTCTCTCCCAAATTATGTCCCTCCTGTATCATATTAATAGTCTTAATCTCGTGCATTCCCGATGAAAAATTTATGACTATATTATCCCAGTCTCCGAAAACATCACATTTTTTTGCTCTAATGGCCATAGCTATTTTTGAATGTGATACACGTTGACTCGGGGCAAAGAAAAAACAAAAAAAAAAGAGTTCAATAGGTGATTAAAAGTAACAATTTGCCACTGCAAATAAGATTTAAAAACATTATATTTGCCATTAGCCTTTTATTTTTAAAGCATATCAACATCTTCAGAAATTGACAAAACGTTTTACATGATGATATCAGATGGATTTTGATTCTTATTTCTAGCATGGGTGGGAGATTAAAAGGTTTCTTCGAGATGTTGGATTTTTAGTTGCAATTGGATTTTTGTAAATGCTTATGCTCTTCTTCTTTGCGGGCCTTTCATCTTTCATTGAATATGATTTCATCTGAAACCCATGCCGCTGTTGCAGAAGTTATCGAGTCTTGTAAACAACCATTCTGAGACATTGGCGTATATGGTTATTGTAATTTTGTATAACTGCATTTCACCACTTTTCCTTTGCAAGGCATTGCTTGAAATTTTCAACTTTCAAGCAATTGTTCCATCATTGTAACATTGCCAGAAATTATGTTGTTATGAAAATGTAAAACATGTAGACTAAATGAATATCCTAACTTGTTTGTGGATATTCAACGCATCTGAGGATAATACTGCAAAATTAATGATGTTCTAGGAATTGGTATACTGTCAGTTTTGGAATGAAAATCTATAAATCCATATCTTGCAAATACTTGACAAGTATGTAGTTTGGTTGGAACCTGACATGGAAATCGCAAAGAGGCCATGAATTTTTCCTCGTTCCCGATGTGGTAATTCGTAAAGAGGCCATGAATTTTTCCTCGTTCCTGACGTGGTAATTCATAAAGAGGCCATGACTTTTGCATTGATCATTTCTACGAGATGATGTTGATCTGGAGAATCATTTTCAGCTACTAGATAATGTATCATTTTCAGTATCGAATTTCAGTGAAAAAGTCTATAATGGCTTCTTACGTATTTATTGAAATATATGTTGTAGCTGTTGAACAGAGTCAGTGATAGGAAATGGTGTTCACCACTTCAATAGTTACCATTCAAATGCTTGATTGAAATTAATGGAAATGAAATTATACTAATGAGAATCAAGCCTTGTTTTTAAAGGTTTGATCTAGTCTTAAAACATGACATGTAGAGATGTAAAGTGAGAGACATTATGACGGCTGTAAGAGTACATGCCTCCTTAAAGACCTAGAAAAAATTGGTGTGACAAAGAGATTAAATTTTGTGGGGTCACTTTAAGACATTGAAATAACTAGCATTGAATGGAGTATGAGGAAAATCATCAAAGTCACACTCTTGCTTAAAGATGGGGAAATTTATAAAATCATATCCTATAACATTATTTTATGCTGACAAAGAATAGCTTAACTCGCCATTATTTTATTCTTGTTGGATTTGAGCTAATATGTTGCTAGTAAATCTTTAAGGATCTGTATAGCATCAAAATTCCAGTTTCTCAATGATCAAGCTGCATTCTGCATTATATTTACTAGAAACAAGAGAGGAGAGTAATGAAAAATGGGGCTAGAGGGTTTCGGGGGATAAGAAACCTGGATACCCCTCACACTACAAGCTTTGAACCCAAAATCCGACGAGAAAATCTGATGACCTTCGACGAAAAGGACTGTGTCATCGTATTTCACCTTAAAAATTATAAAATTTGTTTTTTTTTCTTAAATTGATAGAAGGACCAGTTGGATATCTGACACATTTGTGGATATCCGACGAGACCCCAGGAATATTCGACGGCCTTGTGGATATCCAACGTCTTTTGAAACTCGATGAGGTTGGATATCCGACACCAAATCACCAACGGTAACTAGGTTCTAGTCGTCGGATAGCCGACACCAAATCACCAATGGTAACTAGGTTCTAGTCGTCGGATATCCGACGGACCAATGACTTTTAAAATCTATAAATATCGAAACATTCCGACATGTTTTCCATATAAGTGACGGTTTGCGGAAGTTTTTTTATTCGACAAACTATTTTTCATTATTTCCATTGTTTTTGTCATTCAACCGAGCGAAGTGTGGAGCTTCATTTTCTAAGATCGATAATCTTCATTCAAGCTCTTTATGAGAAAATTTCAACTAGCAATATTCCTGATCCAGACGAACAAAATCAACAGTTGCTTGCTAGATTGTGGGAAGGAGTTGAAAGAAGGGGTGATGGGAAATGCTATTGTCCATGTAGTCAATGCAAGGGCTTTAAGAGGAGAAGAATTTTGATCACAATAGCCACAAAACATTGTAGGGAGAATGGGCATGCTGAGGGGGGACATGAATACCATCCATTTGTAAGTTTTGCATTATATATGTTTTTATTTTGATTGCTTTTGTAAATTTATGTATTATTTTAATATTTCTTATATTAACTTATATATCTATTGATCGTGGTTTCAATAGATGGGGACTAACATGGACAATAAATATTATTTTAATATTTAATATTTATTATAATTTTTTTTCTTTTGTGCATGTTGAATCTAGGGTATAGTAGAATAACTCATTTATTTGTTTGTTAGTGAGTCTAACCCACTCACCGGGGAAAGCACTTAACTCTCTAGATTTGTGACACATTCCATCATGATAATAGAAATAACGACTATATTAGCATGTTGTAATTTCTCTTATATTTTCTCTATAGAAACCATAGCATCGTTTATCTTACCTTAGTGGACAGTTTGAGAAATTTTGAGTTATCTTTTAGTAGCTTTGCTCAGTAATTGGGTCAATTATTATGTCTCTTGGATAGTTTGGATGCACCTATTTGACCAACACTAGTACAATTGGTCGTTGTTCTTTTCATCCCAATAGTAAAAAAATTGTTACATTTTAAATGCATCACATAAATGTTTACATTTTGCGTTTGAATTTCTTATATTGACTTTTATCTATTGATTGTTTCATGTAACTATAAAGGAAAGACATCCTACGGCATATCGTCCGGAGGAAGTGCTTCCAGAACAAGTACTGGAGGAACATGGAGCTATGAATATTAATGGAGAACAAGTTAATGATCACATTGAAGAAGATGATCATACTGATAACATAGTTGAAGATGATGTTACAAATACTTTGATCCATGATTCATTTAATGTTGGAATGGATGATGATGATCATGATGATCATGAAAATGATGAACATTTTAATGATATTCATGATATACCTCTTCTTGATAAGGCATACGAACCCCTTTATGAGGGCTCCAAGACAAATCTTCTCTCTACTATATTGTTGATAATGAACTTGAAGGTTATGAATGGTCTTTCAAACATATCAGTGACACGGATGTTAAGGTATGTAATATATCCCATCACAAAATATATATGATTGTGTATTTTATTATTAATTCATACATAAGTCAAATTATTCCGGATGAAATTTGTTTCATTAATATTATTTCTATATTATATTAGCTAGATTTTTATTTTAATTTGTTGTAGCATGATAGGTGAATATTTGTTACCACCGTCAAATATTTTACTTCGCACATATCAAGATTTATCTGCCATCATGAAAGAAATTGGAATGCAGTATGAAGCAATTCATGCATGCCCCAATGACCATGTTCTATATTACAATCAGCATGAATTTGCAATAGAATGTCCTGAATGTCATATTAGTAGATATCGCACAGATCAAGTAACTAAAAAGGTGCCTCGCAAGGTTCTACGTTATATTCCCATTATTCCACGTTTGCAACGATTGTTCAGGTGCAAAAAAATAGCGCAGTTTATGGATTACCATGCATGGAACAGAAGTCAAGACAACATTATTTGGATGCCTGCAGATGGGTCTGGATTTATAGATATGGAGGAAAAATGGCCTCACTTTAAAGAAGAACCTTGTAATCTTAGGATTTGTTTGGCAGCAGATGGTGTCAATCCATTTGCAGAGATGAGATCCGTTTACTCAGTGTGGCCTATTTTTGTTATCAACAACAGCATTCCTCCATGGTTGACAATAAAGAGGGAGCACATAATGTTGTCGATGATTGTTCCAGGTACGAACCCTGCAGTTTTTGTTTTAATGTAGTGGTATCTCATTTTTCGTATTTTTGTCGCATAATGTCATATATATATTTAATGTTTTTCTATTGTGCAACATGGTTTAATATATATAATCTAAATGGTACGTCTCATAATTATATTTTATATATGTTCAAATCAATCAGGTAAGTACCAAGTCAAAGATATGAATGTATATATCAAACCTCTTATTGACGAGCTATTGAAGTTATGGAATGGCATCACTATGTATGACGTATCTAGACCAATACGACAAAGACAATTTCAATTCCATGCAATGCTTGTATGGACAATACATGATTGTCACGTCCCCATTATTGACCCCATTGCATTCAAAGGTAATTGATGTAATATTGTTATGAAATCATGGTGAGGAGCTCAAGGCCAAGGCCCCGTCATCGATTTAGTGATGCATATGCTTTGCATGCTAGCCAGGCACATTGGAATTTCAACATCATGTAATATACATTTTTAATAAAAATACCCACAACTAGCTATGCAATGCAACAAAGAGATGGGGGCATGATTTCACAAGGAATTGGGAGGGAAAACATTCAAACCCTTGAGCCAATAGAGTCAAGCCAAGTGTCAATAAGAGAACCCATCAAACCCTCAACTACCCATGTTGACTTTTGTACTCAACCATTGATTTCTCCCAAGAGTTGGTTGGGGAAGTTAATGCCTTGGGAATGGAGAGGTATGGCTGTCCAAAATCGGGTATGGGCAAGCCACCCTTCATGGAAAATCGTGTTGGTCTCCTTGGGCAAGAAGAGAGCCACAAAATTTCTCCCTAAGCTATTTTTCAGCATGGCCCTGCTCTCTCACGCAGCTCTAGCTGTCTGGGCGTTTTTCCTCTCTCGTTTTTCTGTGTTTCCCTTCATCTTTTAGCTGGGAAGGGGCATTTTTGTGTGGGTTACCAGTGGGGAAAGAGAGCAGAACGTTTTTGGGTCTTCCTGGAGGTCGTTTTGGCCATTGGAAAGGATCCTAACCAGCGGAGAGAAATCGGTTTTGCTCTCTGGGGTTGAAATCGAAATTCCACAGTTTGCTTGGGTGAATCCACGAGTTGGGAGAGCCAAGGTGGACCCTGTTTTGTGAACACCGTTGTTGTAAATGCATAACCCTGTTAATGATCGTTTTGTTGAGAGAACAAAGAGTATGTTGGGGTATGGGAAATGGGTAATCCATTGTTCTGGATGGAGCTTGAGAATAAGCATCCATGGTTCCAGTGTAGCCTGATAAACCCAGTTGGACTGGCTTGGCTGAGACGAAATGGTAAATGGGTTGTGTGTGAGCAGGAATGTTCCCTTTCCTTGTGAAAATCATGCCCAGCTCGGGGGTGGCCTTCGGACGGACTCAGTATAAGCTGTCGAAGAGCCTATGGTTGGGTGGAACGTTGCCGCGATATAGCTAGTTGCTTGGGACTACTCTGTTAAAGATAAGTATTCTCTTGTGCTATCTCATAAATATTTAATTGATGAATATCTTGAATGTATGGTGAATGCGTAAATGAAATTACTTCTGCTGTGTAATAAAAATGTTTATGCCTCTTCATATGTAATGAATGCTTACTTCATAAGTACATGGGGCTAGATGCCCAGTTTCACCTCACGATCCTCTCCATTGCACTAGTATAATGGGAGGGGACGTGACAATGATGCCCCAGGGTTAACCCATTTTTGTGGTATGTAATTATAAGTTCCCCTTTATTTGCAAAAAATGATACGAACTACTAGTTAATATACTACGCACGCATGTTTTTCTAAATAATCCAGTCATTTTGTATATAATTATAATTGACATAGATATTCCATCTCTTTATGTAGGTCTTCAGACAAAGGGAAATTTGCATGTCCAGTTTGTGGTCCTAAGATCAAATTTCGTCGTTCAAAAAGATTAGGAAAGGAGGTGTTTGATGAGTATAGGCACTTCCTCTCTAAGAATCACAGGTATCAAACTACCGAAAAACATATGTTCAATGGAAAGCAAGAGACTGCATTAAAACCGCAGAGAATGACACCTCACCTATGGAAGTTGCAATATAATATAAATAGTTAAGGTACGTATAATGAATCATCATATATGATATGTTATATTGTATTTTTTTATATTGTGTGTTTACTGTAATTGACATTGATTTATGTAATTTCATGATTGTAGTTCATGTGATCATGAAGGCATTAATGGGATTCCATGAGGAATGAAAAGTTATCCTAGACAATTTAGTAGGTTTCCCTACTATGAGCACCTACAAATTGCTCATCTATTTGATACAATGCATATCGGAAAGAATGTGACCGAAAAATTATGGCGAATATTGGATGGAAGGAGTGACAAAGAAAAAATTGTCAAAATTTGCAAAGACATTCAAGATAGCAACCATGCAATGAAAGACATCATTCAATTTCATAGCGACGGAGAGCAAATTAATATAAACTCACATCCATGGATGTTAACGGACCAACAAAGTAATGTTGTAGAAGAAGTCATTCGAAAAATTAAATTTCCCATCGGATTTTGTGCGAACATGAAGAATATCATAACAAAGAAAGGTGATTTCGCGGGGGTGAAAACTCACGATTGACATGTCTTCATGAAGGTAATTATTATGGTATGGATTTAAATTTTTTTTTTCCTATTCGAGTGAATATGGTTGGTATATTTTTTGTTTCTCTACTCTTTGTTGATAAAATGAAATGATTTGTATATTATTGTTACAGTATGTTCTACCTCTCTCTATCCTGAACAACTTCGACAACAATGTCAAGCAAATAATATATAGTCACGGGAAATACATGAGGTAAGTGGTGATTTTTTCCATGCGCTTAGTGTTTGTTTAATTCAACATAGAACTTATATTTGATTTTCCTTTTGTAATTCATGTTACGTAATATAATGTTTTTTTCCTTTAATCTCTTGATTTGGTTGTCATGTCACTTGTAGATGGTTGTCATCTAAAGAATTCCATAAAGACGACATAAAGTATTAGAGGAGAGAAATTCCTCGTCTCATGTGTGAAATGCAGAAGCATCTACCTTCGGCATTTTTCAATGCACAAGAACACTACCTCATACACCAAGTTGAGGAGATTGAACCATGTGGACCTGCGCACTCAAGGTCCATGTGGATGATTGAGAGGCACTTGAAATTTATGAAGGGTTTGGTCAGAAAATGAGCATATGCTGAGGGTTCTATGATGGAGGGATATATCGTATACCAAAACATGTTGTATATTAGTGAATATCTTCCTAAATTAGCAGAAAAGATCAATTTACGTCACATTTGTGATCCAGAATCCAATAAGAGTTTCAAAGGGGAGTATCCGAAGGAGAAAGGTAGATCGAGGAAGGTGAAAGGTAATATAACACATTTGACTGGTGATTTTTATGTATATATAATATCATACATATTCTATTTTTATATTCAGTATTTTGCAACAAT